>CM030789.1:0-2842500 GCA_018127125.1 Rhododendron griersonianum | reverse complement strand
TGCCTTCCAAAAAATACTTTTTTGGAGATGGAGAAGTAACATACTCAGCGTAATATTTCAATTTCATAACACCCATAAAAATAACAAGTGATGTCAAAATTAGCTAGAGTGGAAGAGATAAAGAATCAGATCAGCATTCACCAACTTTTCCTTCTATGTTGTACTCTTTTGAGCAATTTGTAAGATTATTCTTCATCTGTATCTGACTTATGTATCATCTTCTGAGTTTTGCTACTCGAAATCTCTCTATCCGTTATAGAAGGACTCCCAAGAACCATTTCTTCTTTTTTGGTATTTGTATACAAGTCTCCGTAACAAAACTTTGTATATGCTGCTTTCCCTCCCAGCTCTTCCTCTTCCCAATCGTAGCCAGTAGTTGTAACCAAACTTTCCTCATACCTAATTGCATTGACATAGTAGTGATTAGGTTGAATTGGAATTTCTCTTTGCAAATTGTCATCAAGATTGTATGCACTTATACCATGACCATCACGATCCATGGAAACTTTCATTAGAGCTTCACCATCTTATGTATAACTTAATGGCTCCAACCTATCACGATACCTTAATGTCAAATTCGATATGATAAACAGCAAAGTCCATGATTTTTTTAATACCGTATTCCTTCATTGCCAATACCTCGACACCCTGGCATTCAAAATTGCTTGGATTCTCATGACGAACCATAGAAAGACATCCATCCAACACATTTTGTTCCTCAATCTTCAACTATTTTGGCGTATATTCATCTATTCATCAAACAAGTAGGTGTAATATAAACACGTGTGCACGTCAATTTAGTATATCCACATGCTTTCCAGCTTTGTATATGTCGGACCGCTTTTCCACCATCTCTCCTAAAACCAATTGGTGGTAGGAAGGGTTTCAATTAAGTCTTTTATGACATTCGACATCGCACCCGCAAGTCTGTTTTTAGAGCGGTCGCAGGGAGTGGCATTGTGTAACCAAATCCATGGGGGCACTCCGGGCCCAACAATCTCTCCCTCACGATGACGCTCCCGCGACTCGAACCCATGACTTTCTGGCTCTGATACCACTTGTCGGACCGCTTTTCCACCATCTCTCCTAAAACCAATTGGTGGTAGGAAGGGTTTCAATTAAGTCTTTTATGACATTCGACATCGCACCCGCAAGTCTGTTTTTAGAGCGGTCGCAGAGAGTGGCATTGTGTAACCAAATCCATGGGGGCACTCCGGGCCCAACAATCTCTCCCTCACGATGACGCTCCCGCGACTCGAACCCATGACTTTCTAGCTCTGATACCACTTGTCGGACCGCTTTTCCACCATCTCTCCTAAAACCAATTGGTGGTAGGAAGGGTTTCAATTAAGTCTTTTATGGCATTCGACATCGCACCCGCAAGTCTATTTTTAGAGCGGTCGCAGTGAGTGGCATTGTGTAACCAAATCCATTGGGGCACTCCGGGCCCAACAGTATATGCAGACAACTTTTTTTTGCTCTTTGTCCGTGGAGTACGCGTGTTTAAGCAGCTTTGTGCGTAGGCGTAACCACGTAAATCTTTGTGTCATTCTTTGTGTCATTTTAGCCATTGCTTGAGACTTCTAAGCTTCCAAAAGAGCGTTTAAACTTCGTGCAATCGGCTTTGGAAAACTATGCAACTATGGAAAATGATGTAATCTATCAGAAATTAGAAGGGAAAGAAACATAACAAATGCATTTTGGATGTCTTTTTTATTTTTTTTGCATTTTGGATGTCTTAATGTGTGCATTCCGACACTTACCACGATAAGGAAATGAAAACTATCATTAATTTCGATAATGGGACCATTAAGAGCCGAAACGATTCAAATTAATTGGTTTACTTGGGCTTGCAAAGTACCATTACCAAGAGAAGAACTCAGGGCCATTAGTTGTTCAAGATAAGGAGGTGTGTAAGATAGCTTGTACTGGCTGCTTGTGCCTCCCTTGAACAATCCTTATAATGTCTAAGAGTTTGCATTTTACAATCGCCAACCAACTAGGACTAAGAAACTCAGTAAAAAATGAATTTAAAATAGTTGCTGCACCACATGCGCCTAGAGTGCGCCCCGGTGCATTGAAATTTTCTCTTTTGAAGTAATGCGCCTCAGGCGCACTGGAATTGTGCCCCGGGCGCATCGTTATTTTCTCATTTGATTTTAGTTTCACCCCGGGCGCATCTCATGAAATTACGTAGGTCCTTCTTGTTGCAAGTTTTGCTTATTGTGAGTTCATGTTCGCCATTCCTTGAGACTTCTAAAGCTTCGAAAAGAATGTTAAACTTCATGCAATCGGCTATTCATGGAAACCGACTCTTCCTTGGGCTCACTTTTTGTGGTTTCCCTGGTGGTCTATTGTATCGTTCATGGCAGGTTTTCCACTAAGAACAGGTTGGCTTCATCGGGTGATCTCTGAGGACTCCTGCGTTCTCTGCTACAAAGGGAAAGAGACTCATAGTCACCTGTTCTTTGAAAACCAAGTCTCGATCCATTGCAGTTTGGGGTTACCATTGCAGAAGTGAGGTGATGGTTCTTTTCCTCAGCAATGGTCAGAAGTGTGGTGAATCTAACCCCAATATAGTGCTCATGTTGGTGTTTTCTGCTGCTGTTTTCAGAAGTGTGGTGATGATTCTTTTCCATCCACGATGATTTCATTGAACGATTCAGATCTCCGATCATATTATCTCATTGACGTTCAAAATCTTGTTGTTCATTGTTCGGCTCTCACGTTTACGAAATCCTGGTTCTGTCCTTGGCCAACTAGCCATTGGTCCTGCGACATTTGGAGGGGGCGGGGTGTGGTCTTATGTTTCAGTAGTTGGACCTATGTATACATCCGGTCTATTTTCGCATTCTTGTTTACAAGTGCACTGAATTCTTCATATATATGACCAAAAAATAAAATTAATGTTTCCTAAGTCCTAATTTTTTTGTCCAAGAATATCGTTTGGTGAGGTTTTGTTCCATCCAACTATCGGTTGGATGCATGGTCTTGGTATTGTTTTTTTTCTTCCTTTATTTGCCCTCGTTGTACCCTTGAAATTATAAAAGTTCTGTTTGCCGAGAAAAAAAAATCGTTTGGTTTTTCATAGAAACTTACAATATAGCCAGTGATGCTTCAAAGGTCTTTTTCAGTGGTAACATTTCAGTATAAGTTAATTTTCTGGAGGTGAAAGACTTTGTGTAAATAACTTTTGGGCCAAATTAATTTGGTTAGAAATTAGGCTTGAAAAGCTTTTCAACGATTCAAATTAACCAAGTAAAAATCGGGATTCGGGTATGTCCATGACAAGAACACAATGTTTGGTCGCTTTTGAAATTTAAAGGATGCGCCCGGGGCACAGTGTAGTGCGCTTGGGGCGCATGGAATTGCGCCTGGGCGCAATAAAGCTCCACAATTTGTCAAACTTTGCGGGTTTGATTCGGACACTCTCGAACTTCGATTTTGCAAATTTTGAACCGTTAGAAAGCTTGTGGAGTCTACTTTCTAACCCAAGTATTTTGAATCTAAAATTACTTGAACATCAAAATGATATGACCAATTTACCCTCGATGATTTGAAAAATAAATTATTTCGGAAAAACGCTCGCATCTCCCTTATTTTAAATGGGATAATGACCGATTATATATGGATAAAAGAGGATTTTTCAAGTGCGAAAAGATAGTTGAATCCAAACATGAAAATAATAAAATTTAGTTCGTGAAAAGTGGGCAGTAGGTAGACCACTATGAAGATCAATGTAGCACTACCACCACTCTACCACCAACACTGTCACTGGAACACAACCTCTCCACCACCTATACCACCATCACTTCACCATCTTTTAGTACTTTGAATAAACTCTTTATCGATGTGAAATAGGTTTTAATCCGATTTCAAATTATTGTGATTCAAGGATATTCTCAAAATAATTTTTTTGTCGACCTATTGAGGGTAAAATCATCATTATTGTCATGCATAAATAATTTTTGGTCCAAACTAATTTGGTTAAAAATTAGGCTTGAAAAGATTTTGAATGGTTCAAACCACATAAAAATCAGAGTTCAAGAGTGTCCGTGAAAGGACCGCAAAGTTTGGTCGATTTTGAAATCTGAAGGATGCGCCCGGGGCGCATTGAATTGTGCCTGGGGCGCAATTAATAAAGCTCCACAATTGGCCAAACTTTGCGCATTTATCCCGAACACTCCCGAACCCTGATTTTCGCAAGGTTTCAACCGTTGGAAAGCTTGTGAAGTCTACTTTATAACCCAGTAGTTTGGATCTAAAATTATTTAAACCTCAAAATTATATGACCAATTTACCCTCAGTGAGTTGAAAATTAAATCATATCTATAAAGTGCTCACATCTCCCTCATTTTAAATGAGATAAAGGCCTGTTATATATGGATAAAGAGGATTTTCAAAGTAATAAGATAGTGAAATCCAAACATGAAAACAAAAAAGTTTAGTTCGTGATAGTAAGTAGACCACTACCAATATCAACGGAGCACTACCACTCCTCTGTGTGCAGCTGTTGTGTCAATTGAACCCAGTGACATGTACTGAATGAATTATCCTCTTCTAATCTTAACTTAATATACTCTTGTAACAAAAGCATCATCAACTACTGATATTGCGCGCTGACATTAACGCGAAATAATTTGATGATGGCTAGCATACAATATATTTGAAATCGTCAATGAGATAATTTGATTTGCTCAAGGGTTTGAATTCTACAATCTGCAACCAATTAGGACTAAAAAAACCTCAGTAAAAAAGGAATTAGAAATAGTTGTTGCGTCCTCAAGCGCAAATAGAGTGCGCCCCAGGCGCATCGAAGTTTTACCATTTTGATGTAGTGCACCTGAGTTGTGCCCCGGGCGCATCCTGATTTTCTTTTTACGTAATGCGCCTCAGGCACACTTGGATTGTGCCCCGGGCACATCCCGAATATTCTCTCTTGATGTATTGCATCTCAGGCACATATAGTTGTGCGTTGGAGGCAACTGACGAAATTACGTAGGTCATTCTAACTTTGAAAAAAATGTTAAACTTCCTGCAATCGGTTTTGGAAACCTACAACTATGGAAACAACTTAACATATCACAAATACCAATGGTAAGGGCCACCTTACCCTCACCCGTAAGGTTGTACCACAACGTGGTAGGTCCATTAGTTTGTCCTCTAGGATGAACTCCACTTCTCTGCTTCTACTAATTGACTAGAAATAATTTGGTGGTGGCTAATTTTTTGATAACTCGCATATTCAAGCTAGCTTACACGAACCTCCATCGACTAATTCTGGGGGTTCAATCCCACCGTCCACCTATTGGGAGCCCAATTAGATTGATGATGGCTAATTTGACAATATATATGAAATCCACAATGTGATAATTTTGCTCGGAGATTGGAATTTTTCAAGGAATTCTACGCGGATGGAACTTTTGAATCCCTTCGCACTGGCTTCTTGTGCCTCTATTATCCTTGAACAGTCCTTATAATGTTCAAGGGCTTGCATTTTACAATCTCCAACCAGTTGGGGCTAAAAAACTTAGTAAAAAAGGAATTAGAAATAGCTGTTGCATCACATAATGCGCCTCAGGCGCAAATATAGTGCGCCCCGGGCGCATCTTGATTTTTCTCTTTATGTATTGTGCCTCAGCCTTAGATACATTTAAGTTGCTGTCGGGGCGCATTCTGATGAGAGAGGCGCATTCTGATATTCTCTCTTTATGTCATGCGCATTTTTATAAATTGCTTCCTGAGCGCATCCTATTTTCTCTTTCAATGTATTGCACACACCTCCGGCGCATGGTAGTTGCTCCCCGGGCGCATTTAAGGAAATTACCTAGCTCACTTTTCTTGCCAGTTTTGCTCATTGACACTTCATTTTTGCCATTGCTAGAGACTTCTCAGCTTCCAAAAGAATGTTAAACTTCGTGCATCTGGCTTTGGAAACGTACAACTATGGAAAACGACTTAATGTATCATAAATAACAATGGTTAGAGACATAAGAAACGGATTTTGGATCTCGATGTGTGCATTCCGACGCTTATCAGCATGCTCTTAGATCCATTAGTTCTTCCTGTAGGATACACACTTCATTGCTCTGCTTCAGCTAATGGAGTAAAACTACTCAAATTGGTTTTACTTGGACCATTAGACATTGTGCTAAGAGAAATAAGCAATGTCACTGTCATTGTTTTTTCGAGCATGAATGTTTTCCCTGCCTACCTCTTTGATGTTGGTAAATTTCCTAAGTTTGCAAAACCGTTCCAGTGGGAATTTCGTTCTTCCGAGAAAGGAAAGAAGACGTAGAATGAGGAGTTCAAATCAGAGAAAAGAATCAATTATATTCATACCATTGCAACTTATACACGTACATATTTATACATGACTGAGGCCCCTATAATCAAGCCAAATCCCTACAATTAAGCCTATCTAATCTCTAAGCTAGGAAAGAATGACAATCTCCGTGATTCATAGTAATCAGGAATGATTCACGGTAACGAGATATCGTAACACTCCCCCTCAAGTTGGTGCATAGATGTCACACATGCCCAACTTGCCCAAAAATTTTGAGAACACTCGACTTGATACTGCTTTGGTAAGAATATCAGCCAACTGATCTTCCGAGCGAATCTGAGGCAACTCCACAATTTTTTCGTCCAATTTTTCCTTAATGAAGAATCTGTCGACCTCCACATGCTTGGTACGATCATGTTGTACCGGATTATGAGCAATATCACATGCTGCTTTATTGTCACAGTAAAGTTGTATTGATTGCTTTGGCGGATAGCCCAAATCCACTAAGAGGAGTCTCAACCACAACGCTTCACATATTCCAAGTGCCATACCGCGGAATTCAGCCTCCGCGCTTGAACGAGCAACAACGTTCTGTTTTTTGCTTCTCCACGTAACAAGGTTACCACCTACAAAGGTGAAATATCCAGAGGTAGATCGTCTGTCATCGATCGAGCCAGCCCAGTCAGCGTCAGTGTAGGCGTCTATGTTCTAACAGTCAACATTTTTAGTAAAAAGTATGCCCTTGCCAGGAGCAAACTTCAGATATCTCAAAACGCACATAACAGCATTCATATGTTGTTCGCCCGGATTATGCATAAACTGACTCCCAATGCTCAACGCGTAGGTGAGATCTGGCCTTGTATGAGCTAAGTACATCAATCTTCCAACGAGCCGCTGATATCTACCTTTATCAACAGGCACCTGATTAACCTCGACACTCAATTTCAACCCTTCTTCCACTGGTGTATCAACGGGTTGACATGCTGACATACCAGATTCTTACAACAAATCTAAGGCATATTTTCTTTGAGACAAAAAAATGCCTTTATCAGATCGAGACACTTCAATCCCAAGACAATATTTCAATTGACCAAGGTCCTTCATTTCAAACTCACTTGACAAATAACTCTGTAGAGCCGCCCTCTCTTCAGGATCATTTCCTGTAACCACCATGTCATCAACATATACAATAAGGGCAGTAATCTTACCATCCTGTTTCTTCAAGAATAAAGTGTGATCTGAATTACTCTGATGGTATCCAAAGGCTCTCATGGATTTTGTGAACCTGCCGAACCAAGCTCTCGGAGACTGCTTCAACCCATACAGAGATTTCTTTAATTTGCACACCTTTTGACAGTCTGCTTCTGGTATCATGCAACCTGGCGGTAAATCCATGTATACTTCTTCAGACAACTCACCATGTAGGAAGGCGTTTTTCACATCAAATTGTTGTAATGGCCAATCCAAGTTTGCAGCTAGGGACAACAAGACTCTAACTGTGTTGATCCTAGCTACTGGTGCAAATGTTTCTGTATAATCTATCCCATAGGTTTGGGAGTACCCTTTTGACACCAGCCTTGCTTTAAAGCGTTCAATCGTGCCATCTGCTTTGTGCTTCACAGTATAAACCCACTGACATCCAACTGGTTTCTTCCCCGGTGGACGGTCAACAAGTTCCCAAGTGTCATTCCACTACAAAGACTGCATTTCTTCATTCATAGCAGCTTTCCACCTTGGGTCAGCTAAGGCTTCCTGCACACTGTTAGGAATAGATACAACAGATAATTGATTTACAAATGACTTATTCGATTCTGACAAGCGATGGTTAGACACAAAATGACTCATGGGGTATTTAACTTTACTAGAAAGTTCTGGTTCATATGTGGTCTTAGGAATACCCCTGGTTTGACGCAGTGGGAGTTGTTTTCTAGACAGTACATGCCCTAAATCAGGAACATCCTCAGCAAATGATTGATGTGGTGCATGTGGATGATGTTCCTCACATTCCTCAATGTTGTGATAACCATCGCTGTGGTGTTCCATTCCGCTTTGATGTTCTTCACCGCTGTGATATTCACCACTATGATCAAACTCACTTACAATCCTGTCAGCAGGTTCAGGCTCATTCGTATCTAACCTCTCAGGTTCAGGAATTAGAAGATCATAGTCTAAAGACTCATAATCTATACTTTGAACTTCTTCTTGGTTCCCCCCTTGAAGTTCAGACCCAGAGGAATAGTACATAGAGTCTTCATGAAAAACAACATCTAATGTCACAAACATCCGTTTGGTTGGAGGGTGATAGCAGTAGTACCCCTTTTGATGAGCAGCATACCCTAGAAAAACACATCGCAATGCTCGAGGTGTCAATTTGTTGCGCTGATGTTTATGAAGATGTAAGAATGCTACACAACCAAAAACATGGGGTGGTAAGTTGGAGACAGCTGGAGCAGTGACCGCTTCAGAGAGAAACTGAAATGGTGTCTTGAAATGAATAGTGCTGGAAGGAACTCGGTTGATCAAATATGCAGCAGAAGTAAGTGCATATCCCCAATATGATAGAGGCATATGTGCTTCTATCAATGAAGCACGTACAACCTCTAACAAGTGACGATTTTTCCGCTCCGCCACCCCATTCTGCTGGGGTGTATCAGGACAGGTAGTTTGATGAATGGTCCCATGGGCTTCCAAATATCGCTTCAATTCAGAGTTTACATATTCACCTCCATTATCACTCCGGAGGACTTGTACCTGGGCATTATACTAACTACGGATCATCCTATCAAATTTCTGAAACAATAAGTTAACTTCACTTTTGGATTTCATTAAGCATACCCAAGTCATCCTGGTACAGTCATTAATAAAAGTAACAAACCAACGTGAACCATCCAAGGTAGTAAATTTAGATGGACCCCAAACATCATAATGTATGATCATAAAAGGGAGTGGGCTTTTATTTAAACTTAATGGAAAAGACGTGCGATGGCTTTTGGCGAGTTCACAAACATCACACTTAAAACTAGTAACATCAAGCTTTTCAAATAAACTAGGGAACAATTTTTTCAAATAACCAAAGGATGCATGCCCCAAGCGTCGATGCCACAGCCATATCTCAGATTTATTCTTCTTCCCTTCAGAATCTCCTGTTGTCAAAGCTTGACGCAACTTGGTTGAACTCTTTGACCCCAAGTCTAAATAATATAGCTTCCCTCGCCTAACACCACAACCAATCGTTTGCCTTGTTCAGATGTCCTTAAACACACAAGATTTAGGCCAAAAAATAACAACACAAGATAAGGCAGTGGTTATTTAAGAAACTGACAAAAGATTATAATCTAAATCGGGAACAACCAAAACAGAGTCCAAATTCAAAGTGTCAGTGAGGGACAAGGATCCTTCCCCAACAATCGGGATCGAGGTACCATTGGCAGTAGAAACAGAACTTTGTGAGGAAGGTTTAAGAGGTGAGACTTGTCTAGAATCAAATGTCATATGGTCCGAAGCACCAGAATCAATTATCCATGTACTATTAGAAATAGCGTCAGAAATATTTAAAACCTTACCACCATTACCTGCCGCTGCTGCTAATGCCGAGATGTGTCCAACTGCGGGTTGACTAGCCCCTTCATTTTCTGTTGTTGCTTCAACAACCGCAGCAATGGAGACCTTCTTGGAATTCTTCTTCCTTGAATCACGATTATGATCCCACCATTCTGGATACCCCACCAGTTCATAGCACCGACTTTTTGTGTGACCAACTTGATCACAGTGAGTGCATTTATAGGAAGATTTGTCGCCACTAGTAGCACCCTTAGGATTGCTGGACTTCGTTCGGTCAGGCTGGTGTTGAGAGGACCAGTTTTGAGTGGACTTGTTACGAGTTGCCATGGCGAAGGCTTCAAAATTCTCTACTTGCCCGTTCATCACTCCACGTCGGACATCTTCGCGGCGAACTAGGGCATAGCACTCTTCTAATTCAGGGATAGGATCCTTCCTCAAGATTTCGTCGCACACTTGCTCGAAATCACCTTCTAATCCAGCGAGAAAGATATGCACCCTTTGTCGTTGAAGCGATTTTTGATAAGATGCAACATCTGTCTCGTTCACCATGACCACTTTATCACGATGATCCAACTCACTGAAGATTTCAGTCAGTTCTCCATAATATATAGAGAGCGGTCTGCCATTTTGTTTGGCAGAGAAAGCCCTCTGGTTCAAGGTAAAAACCTGTAATTCATCTGCTCCATCATAAAAGGCTTTAGACAGAGCTTTCCAAATATCGCGTGCCATAGGTAAGCGAATGTATCGCTTCATGATCTCTGGGGACATAGACATTAGCAACCATCTTTTGACCTTCTGATTGTCTGCGTACCACTTTTCATAGCCTTCATCTTTCTCCGTAGGTGGCGGTGGTGTGCCACGAATGAAGGAGAGTTTCTCCTTCTCAGCAATGTGCATCTCCAATATTTGAGACCACAGATCATAGTTGGTCTCATTCAATTCAATTCCTGCATTGAATGATGAACCTTCGTGTTGAATAATGATGGGGCTAGATTTGGTGCCAGATTTTTCAGAACCTAACTCGCCCATGGTTTTAAGGATTCAAAGGAAAAAAAAAAAGGATTCGAGGATTCAAAGATCGAAGAGTAATTTTGTGTTTCTAGGCTTTGATACAAAGTTCAAATCAGAGAAAAGAATCAATTATATTCATACCATTGCAACCTATACGCGTACATATTTATACATGACTGAGGCCCCTATAATCAAGCCAAATCCCTACAATTAAGCCTATCTAATCTCTAAGTTAGGAAAGAATTAATAGATAAACTAGGAAAGAATGACAATCTCCGTGATTCATAGTAATCAGGAATGATTCACGGTAACGAGATATCATAACATGAGGTGGGTCTATAGTGCCGAAATTTAGGTTTCAAGTTGAAATGAACAACATATATGAAATGTTCAATGTGATCCAAATTTTTCAATGAAATCTTCTCGGATGGAACTCTTGAATCCCTTCGTGCGGGCTTCCTCTATTGTCCATGAACAATCCTATAATGTTTAAGGGTTTGCATTTTACAAATCCCAACGAATTAGGACTAAGAACCTCAGTAACAAATGAATTAGATAAAGTTGCTGCATCACATGCACCTTAGGTGCAAATAGATTGTGGCCCTGGCATATAGAAAATTTTCTCTTTAGATGTAGTGCACCTCAGGCACATTTAAGTTGCACCCCGGACGCATCCTGATTTTCTCTTTTGATGTGTTGTGCCTTAGGCGCATTTCATTTACGCCCCGGGCGCATGTAATGAAATTTTGCAGTTGATTCTTGTTACAAGTTCTGCTCATTGAGACTTCATTTTTGCGATTGCTTGAGACTTCTAAGCTTCCGAAAGAATGTTAAACTTCGTGTAATTAGCTTTGGAAACCTACAACTATGGAGAACTACTTAATATGTCACAAATAAGAATGGTAAGAGACATAACAAACGCTATTTATTTTTATTTTTTTCCAAAAGTTTAAGATTTACATTGATAACAAAGAGCTTACAATATAAGGCATATTCTTCCCAAGGGAGAAAATAGCCGAACAGGCGGGTAGGCAATCCAAAGACCTACACCTCCAAACCCCATCCACGCACATAAGAAGAGTATCAGAGTGAGAAGATCAAAGAGGAAGATTATAAAGAAAAAACATATCGCGGAGATTGGTGTTAAAATTGATGACCAAATCCTTTGGAAAAAGAAGGGTCTTTCTTCTTCGCTTTTGTTCAAGGAAGCTCAGAAAACTCTAGACGTTGGCCATAGGTTTGGCATTGAGCCAAGAGGGGGGCGGAATTTCTTGTTAAGGAAATTTGTTGAAATGCTGGAAAACAAATTAGCTGAAAGGATTAATGCTCTCGATGACCTGGAGAAGGAGGATGATTTGGAGGATCTTGATGATATCGAGAAAGGAGCTTCCCTCTCCTTGGAGTTTTAATTCCGAGGTTTGGCCTTCGTTTTGCCCCCTTGGTTGGATCGTTGTGCGTTGATTTTTCTTTTTTGGTTGCTTGGGCTGCTTTTCCAGATTTGTTTGGGTTGGTGTTGATGGTTTGGTACTTTGATTTTCGTTTCCACTTGTTAGGTCTTGGGGTTTTCAGGTTGGTCTTCGTTTTCCGGTTGGCGTCTTGCCTTTCTTTAGGTCTTGGGTGGCTTTATGCCGGTGTGCCCTTGATCCTTTTAATCTTTGTAATCCTTTATAAAGATTAATAAATCTTTTTTGCTTAGAAAAAAAAAACACTACACACCAACTACTATATCTTACATAACCCAACTCTCACACACCAACACCCAAAAAAAAAAAACGACACCCCCAAACGGTGGGTGAGAAAGACTCCTGTAGGGGAGAAATACAGGGACAAGACAAACCAAAACCAAAACCATAACAAACCCCAACGAAATCATACCCCAACAATCGACATGATTGGATGCCAAGAGACCACGCCGCCTCTGAGACTGTTGGCTGTGGCCAGGGTTCTACGCATTTTGGATGTTATAAATGTGTGCATTCCGATACCGCTATAAACATGCTCTTGGTGCCATTAGTTGTTCAAGTAGGATAAACTCCACCACTGTTTTTTCTAATTTTTTTTTTCAATCGATAGAAGAAATCATTTTACATCACATATGAAATACAAAGTACAAACTCGGGACACTACATAAATTCTGAGAGTCTACAAGATAACCAAGCCCAACAACTCAACCAATACAAGATATAAGCCCATTATAGGGTAGAAAGAAAGGAAAAAAGGAAAAGCTAACAGCCACATGCAGGTGAAAAGACTCGAACTCCTGACCTCCTAGTGAGATGCAAAAGCCCTGGCCAACTGAACTAGCTCTAGTTGATTTACTTTTTCTAATTGAGGAGGTGGAGCCTATCATTAATTCCAATTATGGGACAATTAGGAGCCCAAAATATTCAAATTAGTTTACTTGGGCTTGCAAAGTTACACAATTTTGTCGATGAGCTCATTCAATTTTGAGCCACAAGTCGTATTCTTCTGGTAACGACGTACTGACCATTTACTGACCCACTAATCATTTGGAGCCAAATTAATAATTTAGCCCAAGATAATTAAACCTAAGTTATTTGGTGGTAACGTATAATCCATTATAATCATCTAACCCAATTATATGAAACAAACAGTGGGAAAATAATATTTTTTGCCATCAAAATTGTGAAATATTGGTAGAAAAAACGCTAGACTACTACTAGTGTTGTCACTTGTCACGTCTCTAAGGGGATGCTGTAGGAATTAGTCCGATGCACGTGCAAACTGGTCCGGGACACCCTGCATTACCCAAAAACCAGAGTTGATATAACGAATCAGATAAGCATTCACCAGCTTTTCCTTATCTATTGTACTACTCTCTATATGAGGATTTTCGTAGATTACTCTTCCTGTGTTTCTAACTGATCATCATCTTCTGAGTTTTGCTGCTCGAAATCTCTCTTTCGAATTAATATTGAAGGACTCCCAGTAACCATCCCTGGTTTTTTGGTACTTGTACAAGTATCCATACAAGAACTCCGTATATGTTGCTTCCCCTCTCAGCTCTTCGTCTTCCCAATCGTAGCCAGTAGGTGCAATCAAACTTTCCTCATTTAATTGCATTGATACAGTAACGATTATGTTGAACCGAAATTTCTCTATGTAAGTCATTAACATTATATGCCCTCATGGTATCACCATTCACATCCGTGGAAACTTTCATAAGAGCTTCATCATCCTTTGTATAGCATAATGGCTCCAATGTATCACCATCTGTTAATATCAAATTCGATATGATAAACAGCAAAGTCCACGATTTTTTCATGCCGTATTCCTTCATTGCCAATACCTCGACAATGGGGCATTCATAATTGCTTGGATTGTCATGACGAACCATAGAAAGACATCCGTCCAAAACTCCCAACCCGAAAATCATATCTCCCTCCTCGTGCTTAGGCTCCGGCATCGGAACCTTTTTAAAGTTATTCAAATGTGGATTGAAGTAAATAATCTGATGGCACGGAAGGAAGCGAACAGAGTTTTTCTTAGAGGCATACCAATGTAGGTTTTCATTTACTACAGGTCCTGATTCCACTGTGCCAACTGGACAAGAGAATCCAACCATTCTCCAATCTTTGCTTTTGAAACTACCAACCGTTCTGCTTCTTTGCGCTTCGCTCCACTCCACTACGCTCGCAACTGGCCTTTATTGTAGAACTTCTCGGTACCTCTCACATATGAGCCACAAGTTCCAACAACGGATAACATAATCATCACCCAAGAGGTTCTGCATACCTTAAAGATCTAAGAAAGGGAAAAAAGGAGGGATGATTTTTAAAATTGACCTTGAAAAGGCATATGATAAGGTGTCCTGGAAGTTTTTGTTTGACACTCTAAATTATTTTAACTTGAACCCCTCCTGGACAAATCTAATTATGAGTTGTGTTACCAAGGTCAAATCTGCTATCCTTTGGAATGGTGAGCGCTTGAGGAGTTTTCTCCTCGTAGAGGACTCCGTCAAGGGACCCCCTATCTCCTTATCTTTTTGTGTTATGCATGGAAAGGCAGTCCGCTTTAATTCGCAACAAAGTTGAGGAAGGAAGTTGGAAAGGTGTTAGAGTGGCCAGTTGGGGTGTGCACGGGTCGGGTATCTCCCGCTACCCGAACCCGACCCGACAATGTCGGGTAAGGAAATTTCAGGCCCGCAACCGAACCGATTGATGGTATAGACCCGTCCGCTACCCGAATCCGACCCGACAATGTCGGGTAATGACCTTGGAAGATACTTAATGATAGAGTGAGTAAACAGCATTTTAATGATTTGGTCGAAAAAAGTGCAAAAGAAACTTACTTGTTGGAAATCCAATAACCTCATGATTGCTGGAAAAGCTACTCTTGTTCAATCGGCCGGTTTCCTCCACAATACCCAGTTATACCATGCAAACCATGAAACTCCCTGAAAATATTTGTAAACACCCTTGATAGGTTGAATAGAGATTTCCTCTGTGGGGGACACTCGTGAGAAAAAGAGGATACACTTGGTGGATTGGAATCAAGTGTGCAAAAAGAAGGAGAATGGAAGGATGGGAATCAAGAAAGCCAGAGTCCAAAACTTGGCCTTACTTTCTAAGCGTAGCTGGAAAATGGTTAATGGAGAGGATAGCATGAGGATCCACATACTCAATGGAGAGGATAGCCTGTGGCTATATTCGGTTGCCATTTATCTTTAGTTTTAGTTTTGTTTTTCAATCATTACCCTATATCTTTCTCCAATCATTACCCTATATCTCTAATTAGTAATTTCATTCTCTCTCTATCTCTCTCCAATCATTACCTTTCTCTCCAATCATTACTCTATTTCTCTCTCTACCCACTACCAAAACTAAAGGGGAAATTGCATTTCAGTTGGAGTTGGGGCAAATAATGCCCAACTCATGGAGAGGTTTTTTCGAAATTATATAAATATGAAACGGAGGAAAAATAATTTCCCAGACATGAAACGGAGAAAAAATTATTCCCCATACATGGAGTTGGTTGTAATCGAATCTGGGTTTTCTAAGTTGCTCCTTCTTTGAATTTAAGTTGCTCCTTCTATGAATTTAAGTTGCTCCTTATATGGACCTAAGTTGCCCCTTCTATGAACTTATTGAGTATTTAATTTCTTGAGCATTTCTTCAATCTCCTTACCATTTCTATTATTTTCTGAAAAAATTGGGATTTGTATTACTTGCAAATTTAAGTTTTTAAAATACTTTGAGATTAGTGTATTTTGGGTAATTTTTTAGAAAGAGAAATGAAGTCGATTTGTAGTCAAAAAGATGGTAGCATTATGGTAGATAGAGGCAGCAAGACGGTTTCTGGCAAGTTCCTACATTTATCTGAAATCTCAGGAGAGGCCGGTGAAACTTACTCAAAAAAAATATTGATGAAGTTGACTTTGTCTCGCACCTATCTTACGAAAGTGGGTAAAGTTACTTGAACTCTATACACACCTAGTTGTTTTAAGAGATCGTTCCTCAAATTTTCAAAATTGAAACTCTTGGTATTCAGATTCGGCATGTAGAAGGAAAAAAACTTAATCAAATCAAAATAAGAGAAAACTAAAAAAAACCTTAATTTCCACACTTTTCTGTCAACTTGGTATGCGATGTAGGAAAAAAAAAATTTAGAAAGAGAAATGAAGTCGATTTGTAGTCTATCTACCATAATGCTACCATCTTCATATTTTGGAAAAAAAAAAAAATTGTCCCTCTATGGACTTAAAATTTCCTCAAACAGAGGAAAAAAATTCCCAAAATATAAAGTCGATTTGTACTCAAATCTGAATTTGAACTTAAGTTGCTCCTTCTATAGACCTAAGTTGTCCCTTCTATGGATTTAAGTTGTCCCTTCTACGGACTTAAGTTGCACCTTATTTTTTCTAAGAAAAGCAGCCAGTGAAACAAATTGGTAGCTACTAACATAACTTTTTCACATTTTCAAGTAAAACCAAACAAGAAATTTCAATTGGCAATTCCTAGAATCTAAAACCAAAGTATAAAGTGGATATTAGAAAACATATATCTTATTTTCTTTATCATTTCTCTTTCTAAAAAATTACCCAAAATACACTAATCTCAAAGTATTTTAAAAACTTAAATTTGCAAGTAATACAAATCCCAATTTTTTCAGAAAATAATAGAAATGGTAAGGAGATTGAAGAAATGCTCAAGAAATTGAATACTCAATAAGTTCATAGAAGGGGCAACTTAGGTCCATATAAGGAGCAACTTAAATTCATAGAAGGAGCAACTTAAATTCAAAGAAGGAGCAACTTAGAAAATCCAGATTCGATTACAACCAACTCCATGTATGGGGAATAATTTTTTCTCCGTTTCATGCCTGGGAAATTGTTTTTCCTCCGTTTCATATTTATGTAATTTCGAAAAAACCTCTCCATGAGTTGGGCATTATTTGCCCCAACTCCCACTGAAATGCAATTTCCCCAAAACTAAACTAAACTACCAACCAAACATGGTTGGCATGTTCCGTGTTCTTGATTGCTAAAGAAATAGGGAATTCAAGTGGAATGAGATAAACGAAAATCATGGAAACGAAAAAAAAATATAAGCAATTTTCCTTTTGGTTAACGAAAATCATGGAAGAGATTAGATTGGATTTGAAAGCTAATGAGATAGTAAATTAGAAACGGAAATCGTGGAAGCGGAAAAATATAAGCAATTTTCCTTTTTGAGAAACAAAAATCATGGATAGTTATGTTTTTTTTCTTCTTTTTGACAATTGCCACGTGTCGCATCCACAGACCATCTCATTAATAGGCACGTTTGTTTAATATATCAGAAATGCTAGAGGTACATCGGTGTGGCACACCTCAGTCACACCCCTCTCACATACAGGTGGGACCCGTTATAGTGTAGATTACACTTTTTAACATAGTCTTTTTTACTAATCCACTAACACTTCATATGGCCAAAAAGAAAATTTAATCAACCCTAAGTTCTAATCACTTTGGTCTTAAATTAAAGAAATTACACAAGATCCTCTCATGTGGCACTCATGTGAGGCAAAACGGAATCTATCATGTTCTCACCTGATGATTCAAGCTATTCATTTTGTAAGTTTAGATGACTCTAGAACCGCATAAACTGATTATTTTTTCCGCATATTTTTCCTCGGAAAGAGCAAAGCCAAGTTTTCTCCTTTTTAAACTTTCTTGTCCTCTAGGATGAACTCCACTTCTCTGCTTCTGCTAATTGACATGAAACAATTTGGTGATGGCTTTTTTTTTTTTTGATAACTCAGGTATTTGGGCTAGCTTAATTACGCGAACCTCGACTGATCCGGGGGGGCTCAATCTCACCGTCCACTTGTTGGGAGCCCAATTAAATTGATGATTTTAAATATATATGAAATCCTCAATGAAATAATTTTGTTCGAAGGTCGGAATTTTTCAATGAATTCTTCGCGGATTGATGGAACTTTTGAATCCCTTCTCACCGGCTTCTTGTGCCTCTATTATCCTTGAATAATCCTTATAATGTTAAGGGTATGCACTTTATGATCTCCAACCAATTAATTAGGACCAAAATACTCAGTAAAAAAGGAATTAGAAAATGTTGCTGCATCACATGCGCCTCAGGCGCATATAGGGTGCGCCTCATTTTCTATCTTTATGTAATGCGCCTCGGGCGCATATAGAGTGCGCCCCGGGCGCATCCTGATTTTCTCTATTTATGTAATGTGTCTAGGGTGCATTTAAATTCCTCCCCGGGAGCATCCTATTTTCTGTTTTGATGTATTGCCCGCACCTCAGGCGCATTGTAGTAGCGCCCCGGGCGCATTTAGTGAAATTTCCTAGCTCATTTTTCTTGCAAGTTCTGCTCATTGACACTTCATTTTTGCCATTGCTCGAGACTTCTAAGCTTCCAAAAGAATGTTAAACTTCGTGCAGAGGAGACTAGAGTCACTGGTTGTTTTCTTGGAGATTAGATTGCTTGTACATTTTTCTTGTATAATTTGATGATGGCTAATTTTACAATATAAATGAAATCCTCGATGAGATAATTTGCTCGGAGATCCGAATTTTTCAGTGAAATCTTGCCGATGGAACTCTAGTTGAATCCCAATGTACTGACTGCTGTGCATCTATTGTCCTTGAACAATCCTTATAATGTCCAAGGGTTTGCATTTTACAATCTCCAACCAATTAGGACTAAGAAACTCAGTAAAAAATGAATTTGAAACAGTTGCCGCATCACATGCGCCTCAGGCGCAAATAGAGTGCGCCCCGAGCAGATTGAAATTCTCTCTTTTGACGTACTGCGCCTCTGGCGCCCTGGAATTGTGCCCCGGGCGCATCTCATGAAATTACGTAGGTGAGTCGGTAGGTCCTTCTTCTTGCAAGTTTTGCTTATTGGGATCAGTTCATGCCAAGAACTATACATCTAGATGCTGCATACAGAATCCTCAGATAAAGAGAGTACGACGTTTCAGAGATAGCGATTCGGCTTAGTTCAAATAGAACTAAAGAGAACGGGTTCAACTTATCCCATTCCTCGCTCTGGACCAAGACCAAGGTGCGACGATCAGACGAGAAATGAGGTGATAACTAATTTGGATCAACAGCGGATAATTAAAAGCAAATACAAAAGATCATATTTGATGCAAAAAGATTTTCCTCTCAACTAAATTTTGATCGGTCCAAATGTTCAAGCTATAAAATGGAAGAGGTTCAGCAAAATTTGTTGTTTTCACTCTTTTAATAGAGAGCTTTTCACTTTACATATTTTTCTCAGTGATTGTATTGAGAATATGCAAAATTCTCTGTGAGTTTGTGGTTCAATTACAGAATTGGGTTTTGTTTTGCAAGTTAAATTATTGAGTTTGGGAAGATAAACTCAAGTGGTTCGGCTAGCTCCTCGGGAAAGTTATAGTGGCGTGGTTGTAAGGTTTAATCAGCACCAGAAGCTGGTCAATTGATTAGTAAAACAGTGAGTCCTTAAGTCCAGTGGACTAGGTTGAGCAGTGGACAAAGCTCGGACCAAATAACTATATATCTAGATCTGTGTGCTATCTCTATCTCTTATCTCTTTAATTTTTCGTGTACTGCTACTTAATAATTTAGTTGGTAATTTTTTTTTATTTAGTCAAACAGTTTTTTATTTGGGTATTTTTGTTAGGAGCCCAAGTGACCCCCTCTTGGGTTGCCTTTTGGATAACAGATCGTACCATAGAGATACAAAATGGTGATGTCACTAGAAGGAAAAAGGTCATTTACGGCATTTTTATTCCTAGCATTTTAAGTAATGCCGGAAAAGTCACTATTATCGGCATTTCAAAAAATGCCAAAAAAATATAATTATTACCGGCGTTTATTTAAAAAAATGCCGGCAAAACTTGAGTTTTCTACCAAAATAATACCACGAAACTATTACCGGCATTTGTTCAAAAAAAAAATGCCGGGAAAAATCTCTGTATAATATAAATATTTTTCATTAGCCCGGCCAATCGGTAGCCTCATGCGTGCGCAAGGCAAAGTTCACGAGTTGAATCGTGTGCACATGTGCACTTCCACTTCTTGACTTTGGGTTTGATCTGCTATGTTTAATGGGCTTGACATCCAATTCTTCTTTACAAAGTTGAGTTTGCGAATTGAAAATAGGGTGAAGAGTCGGTTGCCGTTTTAGGCCAGCTTCCAGACTAGGTCTAAAAAATGGTGACATAATGAGTGACGCGGGAGGCCCAGAGGGTGTTTGTCCCACCATCTGTCTTTGTTGGTGCCAAATTTGTCGGAGGAGCCAATCTTCCATCGAATCTTACAAGTGAAATTCTTACCGAACCCCAATAAAAAAATTTGTAAGATTTCTAGCCAAAATTATGACATACTAAAAAAAAGTTTTATGTCATGACCAAAAAACAAAGCAATAGACCTATTAATAAGGTGCAAGCCCATATAAAAAAAAAAAAGAAGGAAATAAAGAAAGGAAGAAAGATGCAAGTAAAATCTGAGTTCCAACATTTTTTTTTTCAAAAAAAACTTTAAAAAAATTTAATGTTAGCATCGGATTTTCCTAGTAAGCCCTGTATCACTTCCAAGTGTTCAATGTTTTGTTTAAATGAAATTTGTGAACAGGTCCACGAAATCCAAACCAAGAAACCCTCCAGGAAACAAATGAATGGTCCAGATTTAAAAAAACTCTTACAGTGACGAGTTTTGGTCTTCCAACGAAGAGTTCTGGACCGTTGTCTCTTCCCTGAAAGAGTTTCTTTAAATCTGGACCGTTGATTTGTTTTTTTGGAGGGTTTTTTTGTTTTGGGTGTTCTCGACTATCCTAATCCTGATTTGTGAAATTAAAATTCCTGTTTATCATCAAAAACTTCTGGAGCGGCCCAAGCATATTGTACGATAACGATGTCACCAGCTGAATATTTCTTGCACTCAAAGGGATAAAGAATTAGTAGTAAGCAACAGTGGACCCATCACAGGCTTCAACTTAACACTTTTTTTTTGTTTTTGGTAGAATGCTTAAATTTAACACAAGAAGACGTCCTAGTAGCCCAACCCTGCAAGTCACAAGCCCCTGAATTGCTGATAAGCATAATAAAGGTAGAACGAGTCAGCAAAAGAATTTTTCTCGTGCGCATAAGTATCTATTATACTAAATTACTAATATATAAAGGGAGAGAACCACTTTGTTCACCCTCCTTGTTAGAATTATGGCTCATATCTAAATATGAAGAGATACTAAGGAGTTCTAGAAAGAAAGTTAGATGCCGGGGCAGAGCGGAACGAGTGGAGCGAAGCGCAACGAGTGGAGCGGAGCGGAGCGACGGCATCTGGCCCATCGCCGATAATCCAGTAAAAGTAGACTGGGCCGAAGGCCCAGAAGTTCCGTAAGTTGGGGGGTGCAGGGGCGTAGCCCCCCGCGGTATGGTACGATCGTACAAGGGTATTTTTGGAATCCAGACCAGATACCAGATTAGGGTTAGAATAGAGTCGCTATAAATACTCTATGTTGTAAACCCTAGTTGTTAACTGTGATAATACAGAATAGCCGCTCTCGCTCCCGTAGACGTACCCGGTTTTGGAGAACCACGTATATCTCTGTGTTAATTCTTTACTGTTTTATGATCGTAAATTGTGTGCGTGTGTGTGACGATCCTAACAACCTCCTTTTAAGGAGGATGATCATGAAATGGTGTAGATCTCACCACTGCAATACACTTTTTGGTAAACATGACATCACTTTATGATGGGATCCGCACCATTTTCAACCAATAAGGAGGGGGAGGATAATGTTCACCCTCTTAAGTAAATGGTGAACGAAACTCAATTCCCAGTTTGAGATCTCCCATTTTTGAAGACCCTCACAAAAGTGATTTCCACTTTTGTCCAAAAATATTGAAGATTTTACAAAATTTTCACTATGGAGTAAAGTAACTGCTTGGGTTAAATTGTAAAAACACTCACTCCAATTGCCACACCCAAAGACTATGTGAATTGAGCAGTTGAGTAGTTTTACCTTACAAATTCAGAAAAAAAAATATACCGATATCCATTGGAGTTGATTTTTTGCAGGGCACCATAAAATGATTAATTAAAATTTATGGGAATTTTTCTGTATTTTTGTGAGATCCAGAGTTAGCCCCACACGCGTGCGGTAAAAATGTGCAGTAAGCCTAGACTTTCTGAATTTTAAAATGGCGTGGGGCTATGGTATGTGGACTGCGAAACCGAATCACGAGAGCAACAGCGGGTGATATCGGTTCGGTTTCGACCGGTTTTGGCATATTTTTCGGTCGAAACCGGTTATCCGGTTTGAGATTTTTAGAAACCAAAACCAGTTGAGATAATACGGTCCGGTTTCGACTTGCTCAACCGGTTTCAGTCTGGTTTATCCGATTTTCATTCATAGGCCATATTTTGGGCCCAAAACATCAAAAAATCTACAATTCAACCCACAAAATATCAACAAAAAATCCATAATTTTTTTTTTGAAAATGAAAAATCCATAATTCAACCCCATTTTTTTAGGCCCAACAAAAAAATATCAATTTTGAGCCCATTATATAAAAAAAAATCCATAAAAACATCATTAAGTCCATAAAAACAGTTTATATATGTATGTATATATCATACATATTTATAATCGGTCCGGTTTCGACCCGTCTTTAAAACACATAAATCGGATCGAAATTATTTTTCCGGTTCATAAAATTTTATAAACTGGAACCGAATCGAAATTATTCGACCGGTTTGAAAAATTCGATCCAATCCAATTTTTCTAATTTTAATCGAGTTTCCAGTCTCGGCTAACAGTCCTAAGCGGGGCTGTGGTATGTGCACTGCAAAATCGAGTCAAGAGAGAAATGTGCAGTAAGCGTAGACTTTCTGCTTTTGAATGGCGTGGGGCTATGGTATGTGGACCGCAAAACCGAGTCAAGAGAGAGAATACAGAAACTACACTCGTGGTCCAAGAGGTCTTTCAATTTTTAATAGGGAAAATTTTACAAATAGTCCCTCTAGTTTGCATGAATTCTCATTTTCGTCCCTCTAGTATCAATTGTGTTACTTTTAACCCTATAATTTGCATTCTGTCTCAATTTCGTCCCTCTCGCTTACGGCGTTAATGAAACAAACGGAATTGGAGGACAAAATTGACATTTCCCTCACAGAGGGACTAAATTGAGATTTCGTGCAAACTAGAGGGACTATTTCTACAATTTTATTTTTTACTTTTGTTTTTGTAAATAAATTTAAAATAAATCATATGTAATATATTATATATATCACAAAAAAATGAGAAAATTCGAAAAGCAACCCCTATGTTAAATGTCTTGGTATTGTATTTTTTTTTTCAATTGAATTTTCACTTTCGTTATTTTCTTTGTCACATGATTAAAAAGAAAAAAAATTTCAGTAGTATTTAGAAATCTAGTAATTGTGTTTAATTAAGCAATGAAACACTATTGAATATTAAGAGATCAAATACATTAAAATATGGGTATAAGTGTATTTATTTTGGGACTTACTCATAAGATCACTCATATAACAAATAAATACGGATTTTGAACATTTTTTTATCGGGTGAAAAATAAGAAGATTATAAGAACATGATACAAAGACATTAGCTAAGGGGTTGATTTGTGCATTTTCTAATATTCTTGTAATTTGTAATGAAATATAAATTTTTTCAATATAGTTTGATTACCCAATAAACAATAATTCAGTTGTCCCTCTAATTTATTGGGTAATCAAACTATATTGAAAAAATTGGGTAATCAAATTATATAGTTTGAATTATTATTTATTGAGTAATCAAACTTTATTGAAAAAATTTATATTTCATTACAAATTACAAAAATATTAGAAAATGCACAAATCAACCCCTTAGCTAATGTCTTTGTATCATGTTATTATAATCTCCTTATCTTTCACCCGATAAAAAAATGTTCAAAATCCGTATTTATTTGTTATATGAGTGATCTTGTGAGTAAGTCCCAAAATAAATACACTTATACCCATATTTTAATGTATTTGATCTCTTAATATTCAATAGCGTTTCATTGCTTAATTAAACACAATTACAATATTTCTAAATACTACTGAAAAAAATTTCTTTTTAATCATGTGACAAAGAAAATAACGAAAGTGAAAATTCAATTCAAAAAGAAAAATACAATACCAAGACATTTAACATAGGGGTTGCTTTTCGAATTTTCTCATTTTTTTGATATATATAATATATTACATATGATGTATTTTAAATTTATTTACAAAAACAAAAGTAAAAAATAAAATTGTAGAAATAGTCCCTCTAGTTTGCACGAAATCTCAATTTAGTCCCTCTGTGAGGGAAATGTCAATATTGTCCTCCAATTCCGTTTGTTTCATTAACGCCGTAAGCGAGAGGGACGAAATTGAGACAGAATGCAAATTATAGGGTTAAAAGTAACACAATTGATACTAGAGGGACGAAAATAAGAATTCATGCAAACTAGAGGGACCATTTGTAAAATTTTCCCTTTTTAATATTCTTCCTTTATGGTATGTGGACCCAGTAGGGGAATTGTTTGATTATTACAAAATGACACGAGAGTTGAGCAACTGGATAGTCAGCATTAATCAAATCAACAGCGATATCTCAAGTATGATTGGTCCATCCTAACCTAATTGATTCCCATTAGGCCAAGAACTTCGACTTGTTCTCCCCACGACTGGGATGGAGACAGAAGGGGGCTCATAGGGGTGGTCGCCCCCCTACGATTCTATAAAAATACTACTATTACATTGCAAAAAAAAACTTAATATCAAAATGTATAATCTTGCTCCTCTCCAGAAATATAGCTCACCTCTCTTGCGCGTCATGTCAGTAGTACTGAATAAATGCTCATTGCAAGATTTTTCAATGAGCCAAGTTCCACATTATACACAAATATCGATGGAGACAGATACGAAATTACCAATAAATATCCACTACAAAGAGACGTTACCAAGTCTGGGCTGTTTTATGCATGGTGTCTGATTGCAAGATTTTTCCAACGAGTTCTATTTTATGATAATGACACTGAATTGGGTTTGACAAGTTTTTGCATGCTAGCTATTGTACAGAGTGGTAAGGACATGGCCATCAATCCCTAATAATAAAACATGAGGTTCTCAATCAATGGTTGCAAGATTTTTCGAATCATGAGGTTCTCAATCAATCGTTGCAAGATTTTTCTATAACAAAACAAAACAGATATGGAAAGAACAGAAGATGCTATTCTTGTCTATTCTCTGATAATTACATATGTATTTTTCAAGTCTTTGCGGCTCTATGGAATTGAATCCAAAGATATATGCCATGAGTGATCGTAAGATTTTTTGAACGAGTCAAGCTCACATTATTATACAAACGGAACCAACACGGAAAGATGAGGAAAGACACTTCTCATCAGTTCTATGATATAATGACATGCGACTTTGCCAAGTTTTTGTTGCTTTATGGAGTTTTAGTAACATAGCCGTTAGTGATTGAAAGATTTTTATAGCAGAGTCAAGACTCAAGACCCATCTAACAAACTTGGACAGAGAAGAGAAGATTTCTATCAAATTGATAATTTTGGCGTGGTACCTTGCTAAGTTATTGTCACGTCGTATTTGGTCCCCCAAAGATATATTAGTCAAGGTGCATACCCAAGGATAGAGCTAGGGGGTCTAGTACAGGCAGTGTTCTAAATGGCCCTTGGCCCTAGTCGGGCGGCGACCCACCTCCAAGTGCCAAGCAGTTTGGCGAATTTTTTTTTTTTCTGGCCCATATGGTAGCCATTAGTTTTAAAGTACCCATGAAAAAAAAAGATTACAGTTGTGCCCACTAAAAAAAGAAATGTTTATTCACTTTTCTATGCTGCACACACTACTTTTACCTACCAAACCCATGAGCACGCTGACACAAACCAAAACAAGACGTCAACTGAGTCAAAATAATGCTGAGAATATTATATATATATATATATAATTATATATATAAGGGAAAATTACGGGCAGGCGGAGCAGGCAAGGCTTTATTACCACTTTCATGGTCTACACTCTTCAAATTACAAATACATGGTATCTTCTATTTTATTCACCAATACATGGTAACCATGTCCGGAATGGACCATTCTACCCTTATTAGACAACGTCGTATCGCCCAACCCCCCTCTTTCCTCCCTTCTTCTCCCTCTCCAGTACAACGTAACTCTCTCCTTCCTCTCTCTAGGGTTTCTGTGCTCCCCATCAACGCAAGAGTTGCCCCTACCACAACGCCCCTTAATTGTCTCCTTCACTAGCTCGAGTCCGTCAATTGTCCATGCTTCATCATAATCGATTCTGACTCATCGCCATCAAGTAAGTTGAATACATTCTTGATATGCGTAAAACCCTCTCTCTCTCTCTCTCTCTCTCTCTCTCTCTCTCGATTTTCCTGTCTCTCAATTTTCGTGTGAATATTGGGGGATTAGAAGTATCAATTATCCTAAACTAATTGTAGCAGGTTGATTGCTACTGAATGGGGAGCCCCCTTGAGTATTTTTATCTTTGCTCTTGGCTGGGTTGTGTTGTAGTTCTGTTGGCTTTTGTTAGCTGCTTGTGTCTGCTTTTTTTTCGTTTCCCAGCTGTGTCCCGGTTGATTTGATTCTATAAGGGTTAGTGCTGAATGCATTGAGGTTTGTTTGCTTAGAGCATCTCCACGCCTTACTCAAACCCAAATTTGAGGAAAAACCACCAGAATTGAAGCTCCACTCCTTACTCAAACTTATACCAAATTTGGGTTTTACTCAAATTTTTCCTCAAACTTGATACTGAACCAAATCTTGTAGCAAATTTGAAATGGCTCTTTTTTGCTCACTACTATTTACACTTTTGCCATTCAATTGAATTCTCTGCAATTTTCAATGCCCAGCCCAATTTTCAAGAGCAACAAGAGAGGCTTTATCCTCATCACCATCAGAAGAGGAGGAGGATGACGATGAAAAAAGAGTATACTCTATCTGTGAAAGTTCCATTTTGTTTGATGCCCCTTTGAATGGACTTGATGGAATAATGGTTTCTTGCTGAAAGTAATGTAGAGAAGAGTATACTCTTTGGCGGGAAGAAAGTGGGAACAGAGGGAATTTTTTTGGTAAAGGCAATACTATGGAGGGGAATGAAGTGGAGGGAAGAAAGTGGGAAAGTTTTGGACGAAAACTATTGTTTTAAACAGATTTGGGTAAAACAAAGCTTTGTCTCTGGAAGGAGTGATACCAAATTAGGTTTTTACCCAAATTTTTACTCAAATTTGGGTAAGGAGTGGATAAGACCTTAATTTACTCAAAAAAGTGTCAAGTATCCTAGTTTCATTTCTCAAAACTTACTAAAAGTAGATTCCTCAAAGCTAAGCTTTTCCAGAGCAGATTACACCACTAATCACGTATGGTTTCATTACTCATTAGTGCCGACTTCGGAATCTGAGAGCCTGCATGCCTTATATCTATGATGTTCTAGTGGTTCATGCAATGAATACTCAAGATTTTTGGTGCGAGTGACCTTACAAAATTAGTTGTGCCACTCTTGCTTATGTCGAATGCCACGCCGGCATGCCGCAGTAACATGTTTGATGAAATGCTTGTGCGAGATGCGTACTCTGTTGGAAAAGATAATAAAACCATCGGGCTAAAATATTTTATTGGCTTGAAATATGGACTCTGCTTGTTTAGGTAACAAATTGTTCCCAAATGGGCACAATATGAGTTGAGCACTTGAGCTCAAGTCGCTAGGGTTCCATTTACTGTCCTAGGCTTTTTATGAAAGAAAGTAATTTGATTTTCTCTATGCTTCACTGTAACAGACATGGATATCTCATTGTCTCGGTTTTGTCTTATGGATTTGAACGTTTTATTCAGGCATTTAGGTCCCCAATTCAAGAGAGTCCGCATTTTAATAGTACACTTCAAACCCAATGTTTTGTCAAATCTAATCTCATTCTCATCAGTACAAAGAAATCAAATTATTATTAGCCAATAGCCAAGAATTTCATTCAAAATCACTGTGGGTTTATTTTCAGGTTGCTGAATGTACCGGCATTGCACTGTTTAACCATCAAAGAATCAAGTACTCAAGTGAGGAGTTGTTCAGCTGTCTCTCCATTCAGTGGTAATTGGTTTCAGGAATGCCTTGTATCAGTTTGGCTGATATTCTCAGCAACATCAAGCAACAACCAGACATAGAAGGAAGGCTAGTAGAGATTGGAGTTAAAGGTAGTAAGAGAGAGCATAACAAAGACTGGGAAGAGCAAGAAGCTAATCAGGATAGTGATGCCACACACTCCAGCCCCGACGCCATCGACAAACGAGTTAGAAGCAGCTTCTTTTATTAGTAATGTAGAAGATGGTGTATGTTCCTGAAGGAGAATGAATACAAATGATGTACAATGCTATTCTTTCTAGTATTTTGTAGTCTTGCAACCCTGGAAAGGTAAAATCATCACTGAGAGCCGACCTTTGGAAAATAATATTTTGCGGGGTTTCCTGTTTTGCTCCCCCTTTGTTGAATTGAATGTACAATTCTTTTTGTAACATTTTCCATTTGACTTAGAAAGATCTGTTTATCACTCTTAATGTAATCTCTTCATATATACTGTTGTTGTTTCTGATTTTTTTGTTGTAGTTAGTTTGAGATGCAAGACGTCGAGCTAGGCCATAAAGCAAGGAAACCATTTCAAACATCCCATTCCATGTATCACCATATAAGTTGACATCCTATTTTTGAAAATTTTGTTAAGCAACTCACGCCCAATTTCAAAGTATCCAAAACTAGTGTACAAATCAATCAAATTATATGGTGGAGTAGATTGATGCAAGTACAGTAATTCAATTCTCATGTTTAAGATAGAAACTTGCTCTGGATTAACAAAGTTATTAGTCTTTTAGAATAAATAACGTAGTCCACTCCATTTACTGACTTGCCCTCTTATACCTCTTAAAAAGAGCAAGTCGGCAAAAGAAAATGACTATTTTGTTTATCGTAACAAAGCACTTTCGTTTGCCACTGATATAATTATAAACACGAGGGTAGAAAGTTTGGATTAAGAAATGAGTCCATTTATGATATGTCTCCTCAATGGGACCTATCCTCCATTCAACCTCAACCAAGTTTATTTGGGCAAAAAATGGCAACTAAAAAGATACAAAAGGCTTTCTATTACACCATCATGAAAGACAGTCTATGGTCCCTAAAGACTACACTTTTTATCTTTAACGATCAAATTTTAATTTACCCGAGACCAAGTCCATATTGCTAAAAGGCTACACTCTATATCTGTGTGGACCATATGTTTATTATATAAAGAGCACGTCATATTTTTGGACAAGTGGTAAGCGTGAAAAGTTGGTGGTTCTTTCAAGACCAAGACCAAGTCTATATTGCTAAAAGACTACACCCTATGCCTATATGGACCACATAGTATAAAGAGCACGTCATATTTTTGACAAGTGGTAAGCGTGAAAAGTTGGTGGTTCTTTCAAAACCAAGACCAAGTCTATATTGCTAAAAGACTACAGCCTATGTCTGTATGGACCACATGTTTATTGTATAAAGAGCACGTCATATTTTTGGGCAAGTGGTAAGCGTGAAAAGTTGGTGGTTCTTTCAAGACCAAGACCAAGTCTATATTGCTAAAAGACTACACCCTATATCTGTATGGACCACATGTTTATTGTATAAAGAGCACGTCATATTTTTGGGCAAGTTGTAAGCGTGAAAAGTTGGTGGTTCTTTCAAGACCAAGACCAAGTCCATATTGCCAAAAGGCTACACTCTATGTCTGTGTGGACCACATGTTTATTGTATAAAGAGCAAGTCATATTTTTTGGGAAGTGATAAGTGTGAAAAGTTAGGTGACGGTTCCTTCAAGACCAAGACCAAGTCCATATTGCCAAAAGACTACACTTTTTGTCTGTGTGGACCACATGTTTATTGTATAAAGAGCAAGTCATATTTTTTGGCAAGTGATAAGTGAAAAGTTAGGTGGTGGTTCTTTCAAGATCAAGACCAAGACCAAGACCAAGTCCAAGTTCATATTGCTAAAAGACTACACTCTATGTCTGTGTGGATCACATGTTTGTTGTATAAAGAGTAAGTCATATTTTTTGGCAAGTGATAAGTGAAAAGTTAGGTGGTGGTTTTTTTAAAACCAAGACCAAGTCCATATTGCCCAAAGACTACACTCTATATCTGTGTGGACCACATGTTTATTGTATAAAGAGCAAGTCATATTTTTTGGGAAGTGATAAGTGTGAAAAGTTAGGTGACGGTTCTTTCAAGACCAGGTCCATATTGCCAAAAGACTACACTCTTTGTTTGTGTGGACCACATGTTTATTGTATAAAGAGCAAGTCATATTTTTTGGCAAGTGATAAGTGAAAAGTTAGGTGGTGGTTCTTTCAAGACCAAGACCAAGTCCATATTGCCCAAAGATTACACTCTATGTCTGTGTGGATCACATGTTTATTGTATAAAAAGCAAGTCATATTTTTTGGCAAGTGATAAGTGTGAAAATTTAGGTGGTGGTTCTTTCAAGACAAAGACCAAGTCCATATTGCTAAAAGACTACACTCTATGTCTTTTTAGGTGGTGGTTCTTTCAAAACAAAGACCAAGTCCATATTGCTAAAAGACTACATTCTATGTCTTTGTGGACCATATGTTTCTTGTATAAAGAGCACGTCATATTTTTTGGCAAGTGGTAAGCGTTGAAAGTTAGGTGGAGATTCTTTCAAGACCAAGACCAAGTCCATATTGCTAAAAGACTACACTGTATGTCTTTGTGGACCATATCTTTATTGTATAAAGACCACGTCATATTTTTTTGGCAAGTGGTAAGTGTGAAAAGTTATAATTAATAACTTGGTCTTTTTTATACATTTGTTGGGTAATCCATCTTTAGTATGGGAGGTCTGAAGAAAAATCATGAAAATGGTGTCATGGATAGTTACATCGACTTCCCCTAAAGTTCGCCAACATCTTATTTATATGAGTGGGAAACAAAAGTGCCAACATCTTGTTTATATAAGTGGGGAGCGAAAGTGGTATCATGGATAGTTACATCGACTTCCCCTCCAGTTCACCAATATCTTGTTTATATCATCTGTGTCCATATGTTGTTAGAGTCGCCTTCATCAAGGAGAGATGGCACTGGTGGATTCCAATTGTGACACAACACTGGACAGCTCCCCCAAAGAGCTCAACATGAAAGATTTCCATTGCTGAGATGGTCCTATATGTAAGTAATCTAAACATACAACCTGCTTTCAAAAACTTCTCCATCTTGCTATGCATCCTACAAACCAATCTCAACATTAAAAGTACCTTGTTGATAAAAAAAAAATATTAAAAGTACCATAACTATCTAACCGTGTCGTTGCCGTATCAAAATTATTAATCAAAACAGAACTATTACAACTACTCCGTAGAATAGCGGCAAAAGTCCGAGTATCGTTCCTCAGGGACAAGAATATGCATCTTATCGGTTTCATTCAATTCCTACTCCAATTCAAGAATGGGATTCAAGTTTGGTTCTAAATTCTAAACTAAAAAAAACAAAAGAATTTTGGTTTTGCATGCGAAACAAATGAGAAGAGTTCTAGGATATTGAATCCAATTTTTCCCTCGCAGCAATTTTTTTGCTAGGTCAAAGACTATCCGTCGAAATCATCACAAATTATTCATGGATAACCGATTGGCATAGGATATCTTTGTGTAATACATGTTGTCTTACTAGTACGAGCCGTATCTAAGTACGACTCATCTAATAGCACACCTTGTTTTGCCAAGTATAGCCTACTCAACCAACTCCATGAATCAATACAAACCATGTATGCAAGTGTTTGAAATCTAGAATACAAACACAAGAAATTGATAAAATAGGAAGCATATTCAAACCATTCATTCTAAAAATGAAATTATCCTTGAGTCATACATCCAAGATTTCAGAGGAATAGTCTTAGAACACATACAAAACTCAAATTACTTGAAAGGAAACCTTCATCTAACCCAAGAAATGGAGTCTAGCCGACCATGGATGGAAGAGACTTCAAGTTCTTTTTATTTGAAGTCATGCCCTCTTGAATCTCCTCCTTTTCCTCTTCTTTTCTCCTTTCTTCTTCTTTCCTTAGCCTTGAAGCAAGTCCAAGTGAGTTCAAAGGCCAAAGTCCTGCCCTAGGTAAGCCCCCAAGGGCTTATATAAAGCTTAGAACCAAAGTTGGCTCTTCAAAATCTGAAAAGTTATAGAAAACAGCTGTAGGTTGGCTAAATCCGCCCAGTTGGATGCTGGAATGTGATCGGTTGTGTCACACCCCATCCCGGAAAACACCACGCTAAATTATTTTCCAAATGGGATGGACACACGCATGGCCCTGATCAAATGGTAAATAAAAACACCAGCCAGGTGTCCAACACATAAAAAAAAAAACTTGCATATATACGGAAATAACTGTTGTACAAGATGTGCCCACATGTATTTACAACATATACAAGCTCCAAAAATAGGCACATAACCAAAAGAGTCAAAACAAACCTAGACTACTATATCAACGACTCCTGTCTAGGATCTGCAGTGGACCCACGTGCCGTCACGCACCTGAAAAGAAAACACTGTGGGGGTGTGAGCTATCAACATTCTCAGTGAATGCTCTTATCCATAATAAGAGAAGCAATATGATAAGTGCTTAAGAATGAATTAAGCGACAATATTCAGCACAGCAAATAACTTTCCACTTCTTTTAACAACACATATAAATATATAGGCTTTTGGCCATGACTATCTCAGCACCAACATAGTACTCATAACGCCTCTAAGGCAATATTCATAATCACGCCACTAAGGCAATATACTTTCCGCCACTAAGGCAATACTTGTTACGCCACTAAGGCAATATCATTCGCGCCACTAAGGCTATAATACTCGCAATGCCACTAAGGCCATAATACTCGCAACGCCACTAAGGTCATATTCATAACGCCACTAAGGCCATATTCATAACGCCACTAAGGCTATATAGCAATTAACTTCAAGCCAAGCATGATTATCACCGTTTACCATTTTTCACAAGCTATACACATTACCATAATCTTCTATAAAAACAGATAAGTACACCCACCTCGAGGCCCAGCCAAAAAAAAGTACCAACACGAGTTCACTCCCTACGTGGAGTCGCGGTGCTCGTCGCCGCTTCCGAATCTGGCGTGTAATGCATAAATCCACACATGTGAATATGGAGTTGAAACCATAAGGAAAACACAATCAATTACTCAAGTGGAACACTCCTTTCCTCAGTCACAATTAGGAGACTCCCAATAAGGTATACTTTCAGTTCCCAACTCCAAATATTAAGAAAAATTAAAACTATTGTAAGTTGCAGATACAAATATCCATCAGTTAGCATCGTATTCCAACTCTTATAAGCTATTTCAGCACTTGGGCATTTATTTTTATCATTCTGGTTCAAAGCCTGCCAGATTACAAGAAAATTCAGCACGTAACAATCATTTACAGCAGTTACAGAGGTAATTTCCAGCATCAAGCACAAAATTCCAGCACCTAAATAACCGGTTTCAGCATTCTAATACAGTTTCAGCAACCTAAAATCCATTTTTCCAGCACAGGATTCGAATTTCCAGCAACTAATATAAAATTCCAGCAACCATTACTCACAGTTTTAGCACTAAAAAAAAAAACCATTCCCAGCACCTAATAGCATGATAGGTACAATTCCAACAAGAAAATTCATACACGTAACCAACTTATAGCAACTTAGACACCCAAAATCAACTCTTAACATGCAATTCTTTTGCTTCTAGTCACGAATAACAATTCCAACAGGGAAAAATAGCAAAGAATAGCCCTATTTAGGGTATTTGAACCCAACTGATATCAAAAACCCCAAAATTACCCACTTCAATTGAAAGATATATGTTAACTAATCAATATGGGAAAGAGGCTAAGAGTTACCTACTAAGATTAGGACTTCTGTTAACGCTAATCCTCTCTTCCTCGTTCCTTCCCTCCACGCCTCTTTCCTCTGTCGTGAACATTTTTTTTTCTTCCGTTTTGTTCTTTTTTTTGTTCTCTTTAGCTATATCTATCCACATGCACACTAGCACCTCCTTTGCCATCCACGTGCACACCAGCACACACTCATGTTGGGATTTTTACAACTAAAACCCTATAGTTTTAGGAATCTATATTGGAAACCCACATACAGAAAATAAAATTCACTTTCAATAAGACTACCTATTTTCTTTTCTTGTAAAATAAGAGTCGGGTCTCACAGGTTGGATGCAGAGTATGTCCAGTTGGACTGGACACATGACTTGGATAAAACATGCGAAATATTTTTTTGACTTGTTCTTTAGGATTTGAGATGCAACCGGTTGGATGCGAGTCTTTTGGGGCCATTTGCCTCCCATCTTAAGCTCCTATCACTATCCAAAAGATATCACCCACTCCAATTGTATATGAAGTAATCTCCAAGATCATAATGCTTTGGAATGTTAAATTAGCTTGATCAATCAAATCTTTAGCTTGACCAGTAAAAGCTATAGCTTGATCATCCACTTTTTGTTGAGCAACTACCTTCGGATTAGGTGCTACTTGAGACTGTGTCGCATATGTGGAGTTTTGTGTATTCCAAGCACATTAATGGTAATCTGGTTCTTTGACAAAGGATTTGACACATCGGGTTGCGGGTGCCCGGCAATCTTTGTAACAATCTCATCCTGTGTCAAATTTAAACAAGTAAGGCTATATATATAGAATGCACATTTCATGACCAATCAAAGTAAAAGCATTCATACGCACATGACCTGACACTACAAGCATAATGGAGATATTCATGAGCATGCTACCACAGCATGTCCACTAAAGGCCAGTCACAAATAGTTGATTCAATACTAGCCATGACCAACAACCAATTAACCTCTCATTCTTGGTGCGAGTTACTCACACACTAGCAATCAGAACTCAGGACCACATCAGTTGTTTCCAAATCTAGGTCTCTATTGTTTTAATTCATCAGTTGTCTCTAAAACAAACAATAGAGAAGCAGAAGGCATGAGTACACACACATCCACAAGCGCACACGAAACCACAAAAGATTCAGCCTCTTTATTAACCTATTTTTCGCATCATAGAATTGTCTTGTTTACGCTATGAAAGGCTTATTTCAGTTGATGGAACCAGTGCTTAACTAGTTGAATTCCCGGTTATTGGTTGTCTGGAACCAGTGCTTTTACTAGTTGAATTCCCGGTTACTATTTGTCTACTACTTCCATTTGAAGTAGATTCTCCAGGGATTTCTCCTTTGCAACAATGTCATAACAACTTTTGTTATTGAAAAAAATCCCCAAAACTTCTCGTTCAACTTTCCTGTGGAAGCTAAATAAAAAGCTGCTTACCAGAACTGAAAATGCACTTCGACTCCCAAACACTACTTTGAAGGAATAAACTTCAACGCCACACATTCCAGTTTACATTGCGCTCCTTCAAAATATTGACTGCCAAATAACAAGTACTGATGCATATAAATTTGGAAATTTGCTTTGGGACAGAAAAATGACTTGTTACAATAGCTTTGACATATGCTTCCATAATTAAATGAAACTCCCTATCAATTTCAACACGCTTTAACCTCAATTTTTACCAAAAAGAAACACCAACCTGCAAAATGAGCTCCACAATTGATACCCTATTATTTAGTCTCCCATGAGCACTGAATTCCTCTAAACGTTCTTCTTCCTAAAGGAACTCTTCCACTAAAAAGATTCTAGCGCAACAAAATATTTAGGACGGAAAACTTATGCTTTCTTCATGATACATGATAGAGGAAATGACATCTAAGAGGGCGGACGTGTACATGTTAAGCACTCCCGGACACGTGTCATGTATTTGCCCAAACGTGTGTCCATATCTTATTTCTACATTATAGAACCCAATTACCATGCTTCAAACACTTGGGGGCCACATGCTCCATTACTTAACACTTGTACGAAAACATTACAAGTTGGGAAACTAACAACTTGTGATCAAATGGTTACCAAATAATTCTTTTACCAAAACGGTTGAAATAAGTATAATTTATCATTACTTAATCCTCTTTCTAAGTAGGTAGAATGTAAAAATGATTCCTTGCCATTGTGGTACGATAATTTTTAAGTTATTTTAAATGCCAAAGACCAATCGGTTATCAGTCCAATGAAAGCATGTAATATACATTATTTACTGTGTCCATGCATCATGGTTTCTAGGCTTTTCCTGACATTATCGTGCCAACTTGTTTGTGTCATGGCTAGTACCCATTTCTTGAGTCCAAGTTAGTGCTTCTTAGATGTCAACAACATCACTACGGTTCCGCTCCATCACAATCTCACTCACGCAAGGTGTGTCAACCTTTTTCTCTGAACAACAATATGTGTCAACCTCACTTCACCATCTTCGTGTTCACTCCCAGATTTGATTAACAATTATAATAATGATGAGTTCATTTCACAGAATGCTTGCACCATGGTAGAAAGACCAAAAAAATTGCTACTTACTCCAGCAGACCAAGAAAACATAAAACATCATATACCTTGTCATATAAGACCATTTGCAGATAATCTGTGAAAAGTCGAGCTACCACAGAATTTTATTAAATAAAGCCTAACATGGTTCATTTCAGAAATAGGGAAAAAAAATTCCCCTTTTTACGTTAATTGTCTTTTGTTAGCATCCCAACCTATGATGCACAGACACGGACACGGGGACACGGAAATTCTAAAAAAATGAAGACACGGACACGGCGGGGGACACGCCACATGTATATTTATTTATTGACATAAATATACCCGTGTAGACGGATATACAGTATTCTATTCATCTGTATATATAGACAAAACATCCAAATCAATGATGATAACCAAGGGCTTTGGCAGCAACCCAGGCTTTTCGAATCCAACCAGAATCACATACAAGTTCAACTCGCTCGACGCTCATGCTTCGGAAAAGAACCACTCACTCACTTCATCACTTTCTGATCTACTCATAGCCAACTAAGTATATCAAAGCGAGATAGTACTCAGAGTTAGAGAGAGAGAGGGACATAGATACCTCAATGATGGCTGGAGGGTTGGGTTGATGACGGATGGACGGCAAGCAATCAGCAACAGAGGAATGACGATGGCAATTGGCAAGCAATGGAACAGAAGCTTCTTGGGAACGCCGACCTCTGCACCTTCTTCAACGACACAAGAGAAATCAAAGGAAAAAATCGATCAATTAGTCGACCTTACGAACGAAACACGAAGCAATTGCAAAGCTAGAGGAGTGGAGGCCCTCCGATGTCAGGTTACGGCGAGAAATTACCTGAGTTATCAGCAGATCCCAACTTCAGAAGGAGAGAGAGAGAGATGGGAGAATCGGTGAGAGGAGGTTCCCAGGAAACATTGGGGATTTGGGAGGAAAATGGGTGTTAGAGTTTTTTGTTGATATATATGGGAGGATATAATTGTCAATTCAACTTCTCACACCATGTCTTGGTGAATACTTTTCCTTGTGTCATCAGGGTTGTAATTTGGAGAGTGGAGTCCATGAGGTGGTGAATAAGTCCGGTCCACACCGCCTGCCGGTAATTTTCCCAACGAAAAGATGCCGTACTTCTCCCACAGTAATGCTGAGAAAGGAAGTATAGGTGTAGCCGTGTAGGTGTTATTATATAATATATATATATAGAAAGAGAAAGGAAGTATAGGTGTATTATAATATATATATATATATATATATATATATAAAAGCTGCGTTTTTAATAGAAAAGCTGATCGCCTCTCCTTTTTTTAAAAGAGAGGTGCTTCCAGTTTTGATTCTCTTCTCTTTTCTTTTCTTTTTTCTATTCCCCCCGTTCTTTCCGGTTTTAATCCTTCTTCTTTTTTCCTTTTTTTCCTAATTTTTAATTATTTTCTTTATTTGTTTCATTTCCCGTTTTCCCCCCTTCTTTTTTTTTATTAACTCAAATTCTATTTTCAATTAACCACCACAATACTATATTTAAGACCAACACTCCGCGCCCAAACTAACATATCTTCTATACTTTCAAAAATCAATATAAAAAAAAAACGAATATGTATAAATACAACATTAACCAGTCTTAACATATTTTCTCTACTTTTAAAATAGGAAATTGATAATGCCAAAACAATTTGAGTCCGTGCTTGGATTGGATCCTGACTGTGCTAAGTAAATTTTGAGAGAAGGGCGATGATAGCGAAGCTGCTGTACCATGATTGAATTACCATGCTGATCAGAAAAATAAAATTTTTGCACCGGTTCAAACGGATGAAAAATTGAAAGACTTATTTTTTTAACTATATTTTTTAATATATATATATATATATATATATATATATATATGGGACGGTTCTAGGTACATTTAAAAAAACACTCCAAATCTCAATCTCATAATTTTCGATCAAATTTTGATGATCCGAGCTGCTCAATGTGTGCAGAATGTGATTTTAAGGGTACTCGTGAGAAATCTGCAAAAAAAATTATCGAGAAGTGCTTGTTTTGAATAATTTTTAATTGAACCGTTCAATAAAAAATTGTTCGGAACTGTTCGGATCAAGCCCTTCCTGGTCATTTTTTTTGCTGATTTCTCACGAGTACCCTTAAAATCACGTTCTGATCACATTGAGCGGCTCAGATCATTAAAATTTGATCGAAAATTATGAAGTATTTTTTTTGATGTTTTTATAGATGTCCCCGGAACTGCCCTGATATATATATAAAGGGAAAAAACAATCGGATTAATTTTTAACTATATTTTTTAATATATAAATGGTGTAAAAAAATAAGTGTTTCAATTTTCAATCCATTTGAACTGGTACAAAGATATTATTTTTCTGATCATTTTATCCTAAATGGTCGTAGTAAATTTTTGACTCCAAGGCCTTTCAATGGACACCCTAAGAGAGCCTTGAAACTAAATAAAGAGTTTTAGGGTGCTCGTTGAAAGGCCTTAGAGTACGACCATTTAGAATGAAATGATCAGAAAAATAACATCTTTTTACCGGTTCAAACGGATTGAAAATTGAAACACTTATTTTCTTACACCGTTTATATATTAAAAAATAGTTAAAAAAAATAAGTGTTTCAATTTTCAACCCCTTTAAACTGGTGCAAAAATGTTATTTTTCTGATCATTTCAACCTAAATGGTCGTAATAAATTTTTGACTCCAAGACCTTTCAATGGACACTCTAAGAGAACCCTAAAACTAAATAATGAGTCTTAGAGTGCTCATTGAAAGGCCTTAAAGTAAAAAATTCATTATGACTATTTAGAATAAAATGATCAAAAAAATACGATCTATGCCCCAATTAAACTGAATTGAAAATTGAAGCACTTAATTCTTGAATTATATATTTTAATATAGAAAGAGTGTATTTATAGAAATTAAATAAATAAGATAAAAGTAATTAAATAAAGAAAGAAATTAAAAACTATAAGGGGGGGGGGGAGCAATTTGCTTTTTAAAAACAGCACGTCGTTCACAGCGTCTCTCTCTGTGAATCGATTGATCGCCTCCGACAAGCACACCCACCCAGACCTCCTCCGACCATCGAACACCACCGGCAAGACCACACAGACCATCGGCGAACCTTCGATGATCAGTTTACAGCCTCAGACGATACTATATTTCAGTATACGAACCAGATCTGACTATTCCGGCGACCCCTAGCCGCCTAGCTCCGCCAAAGCCTCCATGCCGCCGAATGAAACGCCAAGGGGTGTAGGAGTGGCGATGACCCGCCGTCGAGCGCCGGCGGCCACCATTTAGAACACCGAGTAGGGGCGGCCACCACGACAAGAATTTTAAAAAATGCAATTATTATATGAAAAAAAAGTTATCCCCAACTTATATAGACTCGCCACCGCTAGATTTTTTGAACATAGTATTCCAAAACTGTATTAGTCTTTTTCGTACTCCATGTGCAAACGACAAACATCATTCACTATAGTTTTTATTATGTTATTTTAATTTTTCTTAGAGTCAATGACTATTCATATTGCAATGCATGTTTTTTTTAGTATACATTTAATTTGCGGACTCGGGGATACTACCAACCGGGGATGCTTGGCAACGGTGTCGAGCGGTCAATCCGACCGTTTATGTACTTGGATTAGATCCGAGCTGTCCGTACCGAGATGAACGGCCAGATCAGCTGCTCGGCACCGCTTCCATCTAACAAAGCAGGGTAGGATAAAGATAGAATTGAGTAGTTCAACACTTATCAACAAAAAATAGAACGAGTAAACTCAACTATTTATGTAACATGACCTTTATACCCTATATCCATGGTCTGCGAACAAACCTCAAGAAGGGCAGTTTCGTCATTCTACATTGGGTTCTTTCGGGCAACAACAAGTGGGATCAAAAGGCTGACTAAAATAGGAAAAAGCTTATGCCTTTGGTTACAGGCCGGAAAAATGGGCTTTTGATTTTAGAAGTAATCTACCCATCAAGAGGAGAATCGGGGACACGAAAAAACCTAGAGAGAGAGAACTTCATGACCAGAAAGCACATTTTGCCAATTAACCTTTTGAAGCGACGAACTTCCTTCAAAAGGTTGCGGAAAGAGAACCAACTTAACGTTTTTCTTTCCTCCCCATTTTCAAAGAGTGTACCGAAAGCACATTTTGCCAATTTATTACTTACTCCTATATAAAAACCCCACTCCTCCGTTCCCTCCTCCGCAGCCCAACCTCAACCCACCACTTATAAACCCAAAATCCAACCTCATCTATCCACCCAGCCAAAGTAAAATACTAGACGTAGCAGGTTCAATTTGATCCGATGGACGGTGATCGAGACGCAGGAGAGGGAAGAGAAAGCCTTCGTTTGCAGATCGACGTGCCTAGAGTTTTAGAACCACATAGCAGTATCGAACCACAGAGCAGTATCGACACGAAAAACAGTAGCAACTCAAATCCCGATTCCCCGTCGGGACCCACCGTCCATGCGCCGGAAAAGAAGCTAACTCTCTTTGCTCTCCGGCTAGCAGTGCTGGAAAAAGCTGCTACGGGTTTAGGAACTCTGGGTTTTATCTGGGCAACGGTGGTTTTACTCGGTGGTTTTGCAATCACCCTTGATAAAACAGATTTCTGGTTCATAACTATAATTCTGGTAATTGAGGGGACCCGGATATTCAGCCGGAGCCACGAGCTCGAATGGCAACAAAACCAAGCCACGTGGTCGATTGCAGGTGTCGGAATAAATAGTTTCCGTGCAATAAGATCAAGCTCACACTTTATAATAAAAACCGTAAAGGGGATTTGTTTCCGTCCTATTGAGATGGTTCAGAAGCAGAGCGAACACAGTAGCAGAGAAATAAACAAGAGCAAGCACCAGGAAAAGAGCCGGCCAAAGTGGGACCATAAAAAGATGCCAACTCGGACGTGGGAGACATCGGACGTTCCGATTCTGCCATTTTCCCAATGGGTGCTCTCCAAGAATGTCAGCAAGGTTCTGTACTGGCTTCAGCTGGCATCGGCAACAGCATGTGCAATACTGTCGCTAATGAAACTCGTAAAACGTAACTTTGGTGAAGTGGCAAAAGGAGATACTGACAAGAGGAACCGCAAAGCGGCTCTGATTATCTTCTACTCTTTGGCATTTGCAGAAGCATTATTGTTTCTCCTGGAGAAGGCATATTGGGAATGGAAGGTGATTTACTGCAAACTGTTGGACGAAGTGAACAAGGAGTGTGAGCTGGGGCCTTCAGGTATGGTTTCAACCAGAAAATTCTTCTATGATGCCTATTCGAGATGTGTATACGGAACCATTTTCGATGGATTAAAGATGGACATGGTCTCGTTCGCCATGGACCTTCTGGTTTCGAATTCACCAGATGAACAGCTCATTGGAATTAGGGTTTTACATAAATTCGCAACAAACGAGCGGTTTTCTAACCATACCCTCCAGAAGATCGGAACAACATTCCTGGTTATGGAAAGGTTAGTTGAAATGCTGAATTGGAAAGATCTGGAAGAAGAAGAGATAAGGCTATCCGCGGCGGAGATATTATCACAACTAGCTGGTAAAAAGCAGAACGCCCTTCGGGTTTCGGGAATACCTGGTGCAATGGAGTCCATTTCGTCTCTGCTTCAGAACCACAGGAAGCCACATGGTGTAGCGGATGAAATCCCTGAGAAGATAATCATCCACGACAACGAGAGTTATAGTTTCTGGACATTCAATCATATGGGACTTCTCATTCTAAAGAAACTTGCTCGGGACCATGATAACTGCGGAAAGATAGGGAATACAAGAGGACTTTTACCTAAAATAATAGACTTCACTCACGCGGGGGAGAGGTTATTGAAGGATCAAAATGTTACGGCGTCCCAGATCAAGACGGTAAAACGATCACTCCAAGTGCTGAAGATGCTGGCTAGCATGACAGGTACCACTGGTAAACAACTCAGGAATGAAATTTCTGAAGTTGTATTCACAATCAGCAATATCAGAGATATACTGAAGTATGGTGACAAACAGACGGAGTTACAAAAACTAGGGATTGAGATTTTAACCAGTCTGGCAATGGAAGCAGATGCAAGAGAGAGGATAGGGGGCACTGGCGGAGTCCTCAAAGAGCTTTTCAATATTTTCTTCAAACTGGGGATGCCTGAAAATCCGAACGATGTAAGAATCGCAGCAGGAGAAGCACTAGCAATGCTGGCATTCGAAAGCAAGAGTAATTGTCGTAGAATTTTAAAATTGAAGGCAATTGAAAAGCTGGTTGAAGCATTGGACCTACCGTTTCTACGCATAGATGCAGCAAGAATTTTAACAAATTTGTGCATCTACATTGGAGAAGACTGCTTCATGCAGCTAAGGGGAGTCATTAATGCAGCACCAATTGTAAGTTTTCCAATAACACCAAAGAACTTTTCTTCTAATCTGAAAGACAATAATGGAGGCAATAATACGCAAAATCCATTCTTTTGCAGGTGCTTAGACCAATCATGTCAGAAGAGAACAAACTGCAAGAAGTAATGGTGGGACTAGCAGCACATGTTTTCAAATATATGAGTAGTGAAGAATCGAGCATCATGTTCAAGAGAGCCGGCATTCAAGAGGCTGAATTGGCTCGGGCTCTGGTTCAGATTCTAAGAAAATATCCTATTCCAGCAATCAAAACTCCGAGAATAAGGAGGTTTGTCATAGAGTTGGCAATCTGGATGATGAGACACAAGGAAAGAAATGTTCAAATTTTCAAGGATCTGGGAATGAGAAAGGACATGGAGTCTGTCATAGAGACAACGTCCGAGCTTGAAAGCTTCAATGTTTTCTGTGGTGCCGTTGGGATGAGCCGGCATAGCACAACGATTCACTCGCTAGTTGAAACCGCAATGAATTTACTGGGTGACAAGCAATTTATGGTGATGTAGAGTAGCTTTTTTCCGGAATAATATTCTTTTTCTACTAGTCAGAGAAAAATGCAATAATGGTGTATGGATGCATGAAGCGTATAGGTTATTATTTTTATATGTACCAAATAAGTAACAGAAATGTCTATGATGCCATAATAAAGCTATATCTATTGAGAATTTATTATGTCCATAAATTCTGTTGAGAATCTTATGTGAAGCAATTTCTACACACCTATGGTTACTTCACAGAAATCAGTTTACAATTCCTTCATTCCTTCTATCCGGCCGTTATAGACAGAGTCTTCTTTTTCACTTCGTAGATGGCTAGGAAGATGCTCAGATTGGCTATTTTTCAACCTTATGAATATTGAAATGCTACGTCCAACCTGATCACTAATCACCTTTGTCACATTGCAAGTAATTCAAGTATTTTTCTTATGTCCATAAAACTGGAAACAAATATACTTAAACCCAGAAATAATACATTACCTTTAGATAGGCCTGAATCCTTTTGGATGGTAATATTATCCCTTCACCCTGAAGTCATATAATCAAATGCTACATAGAAGATTGAAAGGAGGACAACAAATAACACTAATTTTACAAGTCATGTCTTGTTGACCCGAACCAGTCAGACAGAACAATAAAGGAACAGGTCCATTCATACTAGAACTGAAGGCTGAAAGTCATAATTTCAACAAGAATCAGTAGATATCAATAAGCCTAACCACAAAGACATCATTGATATTTTCCACTGCTCGTATCCTGGACCTTAATTCATCCTAAATGAAGTGAGAAACATTCCTCAAATGCTGCAAAACTATCTTTACGAAGTTTTCAATATAAACAGAAAGAAGGAAATAAACATTTCTCTGCACGGAATTCAAATAAATCAATATTCAACTTATTCACCTCTCTACCATTGGCTAAAGCAAGCGTCAACTCCTAAGTGCACTACATGTCCCTAATCACCTGAAATTGTACTTATCCTCCTGATATCTGTTAACATCTTTCCTAAAATGAGTAGATACGAATATCGTTGTTAAGTGACATTAGCTGTATCTTAGCCAAGTATTTTTGAGACAACTCCTGCGCCAACTGTTCTGCCTCCCTCTCTCAAAGCAAATCTTTGTCCTGTCGAAAAGCAATTGATCAGAACACGCCCCGATGGATAAGGCTAGAAAAACACCATCAAATACTGAAAAAAAATAAACCAATTGTAATCCTCATGTACCCCAAAAGTAGGTTTGTTGTATAAAACAATTACCAAGGAGTCCAAAAGAAGGAAAATGGAGAGTCGTTTCAGTCAACAGTCCAAGGTAAGAGGCTCGGGTAGGCATGTACCGTTCCTTAGTCGCAACTTTAGTAGTCTTGTACTTACATCTTTTCGTTTTGTATTTATATTGAATTTGTACACAAACCTGCTTCAAGAGGCACAGCTGAAAGGAGCTCAAAAACTGCAGTCACATTGTCACCAGGCATCACCATCTTTACATTTTCAGGCAATTCCACCTTCCCAGTAATATCTGCAGTCCTCATGTAGAATTGAGGCATATAGTTCAAGAAAAATGCAGTATGGCGGCCACCTTCATCTTTTGTGAGTACATAGATCTCTGCCTCAAAACGCTTATACGTTTTTAGGGTGCCAGGTTTTGCTACTACCTGTGATATTTTCAACAATCATCACTAAAATTATGTGGGGAAGGATGGAAAATGAAAACTGAAAAGAGAAGAAAAAAAAGAAAATACTGACAATCCCTGGAATGGGGCAAATCCCCTTATAGTTACTAGAGGCCGGGCACACGCATTGAATTTTGATAAATTTTTTGAAAATTCGATCAACCAATAAACGGGAAGGTATTGTGCATATTTTGACAAAATTCAACTCGCACACGTATCGCGTGTGCCCAGCCTCTAGTATGTTATGTCCTTCCAAAAAAAAAAAAGAAATGGAGTATTTAGAAAGTAAATTAAGTGTATTTGGTACCCACAAACGGAACCCAACTCGTACAAACCCATATGAAGTTATCATGCATAAAGTCAAAAAAAGAAAGAAATATTTAGAAAGTAAATTAAGTGTATTTGGTACCCACAAACGGAACCCAACTCGTACAAACCCATATGAAGTTATCATGCATAAAGTCAAAAAAAGAAAGAAATATTTAGAAAGTAAATTAAGTGTATTTGGTACCCACAAACGGAACCCAACTCGTACAAACCCATATGAAGTTGACATGCATATAGTAAATTCGCATGATAAACATGTGCAAGTCGGCCTATTTTATCTTACCACACCTTGTCACCACATTTCTATGAGGCATTTCATCAAATAGTTTGTGACTGCTTGAAATAATACCACATTTCGGGTACAGAAACAATAATGTGAAGTGAAGAAAAACAAAATCAACAACATACATTTGAAAACAGAATTGAAATACCATGTTTCGTCCAACTTCACCGATCCGCATAGAAATCATCAAAATCAACAGCCGTACCATCGTTGCAGGTCCAAATATCTGTACCGAGAGAGTGAAATTGTACAGGAACTTTGTGAAAGAGAGATAATTTGAAGAAGTAGGGTTGGGGGATGCTCTCATCATGCTCAATACAGAATATCTAAGAAGGGAATGGATTCAAGGGAAGATGAGTTGAAGAAGTTCCAACCTTTCAACAGCCGCTTCCAATCCTCTTATTCGTCTCAGTTTCTCCCTAACTATCCATTCCGGCAGCGGCAGTCCGACGGGTTTGGTGTCTGTCGCTGGAGAGAGAGAGAGAGAGAGAGAGGATCACCTACTGTTTGAATGGCCAGTTGAAATTGGTAGATGAACTTGTTTTGGTCGCAGAACTTGGGCGGGAGAAGAGTCGGTTAAAAGCAATCTTAGCCTTTGATTTTCATTTACTTTGAATCTATAACTGTTTTTAGGTGGTTTTTTTTTTTTGTTAAAATATCTAATATATTCTCACAATTGTATTACGTTTTTTTCTCTTAGAATGGTATTTATGGGAAAGAGAAATATATGACAGGGAGACACCAAACTGGTGCTCCCCTTTTATATATTAGAATAGAGGAGATAGTGTATAAAATAGAAATCTTTTCTGTATAAGTGACCAAATCTTGTGTTTCGCAATGTCAAAAAATATTAATCACGCCAATTATGTAGACCATACATGTTATTACTTCAGTAGACATATAAGATGATTGATTGATCAACTTTATGCAACGGAAAATTGCAACTTCGATGGTAGTCATGCCTGTCCACGATCCAAAATTTTCTTAAACATTTCTACACCAGTGACTGTAGTCTTCAGAGGCCCACCCTATGGAGAGACAGATGCAACATAGCCTGTGTTTCTAACATCCTCAACTCAAAGGTTTGTGGGAGTTCGGTAAGCTTCAGTCTTGCCACAAATATCAAGTTATTGTAGGTTCCCCACATTCAGCTAGAGCTAGATCATTTGCTGACACACTTTGTATCATAATCCATATGTAGTTGTACCTGTCTTCCTATACTAATTTAAGAAACTATCCCAAAACCAATATGTATCTAGAAATCACATGGAACCATCTTGCAGAAGTTCTACTGAGGAAATGATTCAAAAGGAAGCTTCATTTCAGTGAACAGATTGAAATTAATATGCATTTATGCATTACCTGAATCGAGAAAACATCTTCAACTGGCATTAAGAAAGGTTTATCAACCTGGCGTACAGGATCGGTAATGTATTCATCCACAGCATCCGTTAGTTTTAAAATAGCCTTTCTTCCAAGTTCATCATTTGTCCCCTGTAGGGCAGACAAAGCTGAACCCCGAACAATAGGAATTTCATCCCCAGGAAATTTGTAGAAGTTGAGCAGTTCTGAAAAGTTTGAACGGTTAGAAAGCTTGTGGAGTCTACTTTCTAACCCATTATTTTGAATCTAAAATTAATTGAACATCAAAACGATATGACCAATTTACCCTCGATGAGTTGAAAAATAAATTATTTCGGACAAATGCTCGCATCTCCCTTATTTTAAATGGGATAAAGACCTATTATATATAGATAAAGAAGATTTTTAAAGTGTGAAAAGATAGTGGAATCCAAACATGAAAATAATAAAATTTTGTTCATGACAAGTGGGTAGTAAGTAGACCATTACGAAGATCAACGGAGCACTATCACCCCTCCACCACTAACAGTCACCGTAACACAACCTCTCCACCACTTATACCACCATCACTTCACCATCTTTTAGTACTTTGAATACACTCTTTATTGATGTGAAATAGGTTTTAATTCGATTTAAAATTATTGTGAATCAAGGATTTTCTCAAAATAATTTATTTTTCGACGTATTGAGGGTAAAATCGTAATATATTTTGATGTATAAATAATTTTTGGTCCAAACTAATTTGATTGGAAATTAGGCTTGAAAAGCTTTTCAGTGGTTCAAACCACGTAAAAATCAGAGTTTGGGAGTGTCTGTGACAAGACCACAAAATTTGGTCAATTTTGAAATTTGAAGGATGTGCCCGGGGCGCAATAAAGCTCCACAATTGGTCAAACTTTGCGGGTTTCTCCCGAACACTCCCGAACCCCGATTTTCGTAAGGTTTGAACCGTTGGAAAGCTTGTGAAATCTACTTTATAACCCAGTAGTTTGGATCTAAAATTATTTAAACCTCAAAATTATATGACCAATTTACCCTCAGTGAGTTAAAAATTAAATCATATATGTAAAGTACTCACATTTTAAATGAGATAAATACCTATTATATATGGATAAAGAGGATTTTCAAAGTACTAAAAGATAGCTAGTGAAATCCAAACATGAAAAAAAAGGTACTCTAGTTTGTGAAAAGTGCACAGTAAGCAAGCAGACCACTACCAATATTAATTAACGGAGCACTACCACCCGTCCACGGGGCGATGCTACATGTGCAGTTGTGGTGTCACTTGAGCCCAATGGCCTGCAAAATTCAACATTTTACAGAGTATAGTGACATACTCAGCATAATATTTCAATTTCAAAACACCAATAAAAATAACAAGTGATGTCAAAATTAGCTAGATTGGAAGAGATAAAGAATCAGATCAGCATTCGCCAGCTTTTCCTTCTATCCTGTACTCTTTTGAGCAATTTGTGAGATTATTCTTCATCTGTTTCTGATTGATCATCTTCCCAATCATAGAACTCTGTTTCTGATTGGTACTTGTCTAAGTTTCCAAAATAGAACTAGCTCTGTATATGTTGCTTCCCCTCTGATCAGCTCTTCCTCTTCCCAATCGTAGCCCGTAGGTGTAACCGAACTTTCCTCATAGTTAATTGCATTGACATAGTAGTGATTACGTTGAATATTTGGAATTTCTCGAAGCAAATTGTCATCAAGATTGTATGCCCTTATACCATGACCGTAACGATCCGTGGAAACTTTCATAAGAGCTTCACCATCCTTTGTATAGCATAATGGCTCCAACGTATCACAATCAGTTAGTGTCAAATTCGATATGATAAACAGTAAAGTCCACAATTTTTTCATACCGTATTCCTTAGATGCCAATACCTCGACATTGTGGCATTCAAAATAATTAACTGGATTGTCATGGCGAACCATAGAAAGACATCCTTCCAAAACTCCCAATCCAAAAATCATGTCTCCCTCCTCCTTGTGCTTAGGCTCTGGCATCGGTACCTTTTTAAAGTTAGTCAGATATGTATTGAAGTAAAAAAATTTGTGCCCGCGAAGGAGGCGACGAGAATTTTTCTTATAGCCATACCAATTCAGGTTTCCATTCAATACAAGACCTGATTCCACTGAACCAAACTTGTTTTGTTTTGTTGGATGGTCTCGTTATTGTTTTGTTTTCTTCCATTATTTCCCCTCGTTATACCCTCTTTGAGTTTATAAAAGTTTCGTTTGTCGAGCCAAAAAAAAAATCGTTTGTTTTCATTGTGAATCCTAGTCAGATTTCTTTATATTCCATTTAACATTTCTCAAGTTAGTTAGTGTGGGAACTTAGGTCTGTACAACACAATCAGTGTACTCGTACCAAATTCTACAGGTGGCCCCCACCATGTAGACCAGGATTGTTCGCTCCAGATGACCTGCTAACCATTTGCCTAATCACGTGGCTTAAAAGATTAATCTCGGGTTATAAAGTAGCTGGTCGGATTTCTTTATATTCCATTTAACTTTTCTCAAGTTAGTCGGTGTGGGACTAACTTTATCTCATGTATGGGATGTCACAGTCAATCGTCAATGACGATATCCTCGACCCTCCAGCATACCAAATATATTCCTTCGTCTCTCTAACTTGATCAATGAGAATCGGAACTACAATGGCGATTGAACTCCACACACCCCCAATCTAGGCTAGACCTAAATCCCAAATCCCACCAACTCCACCAGATCGACAACGGCTCCTCCGCCAAACTGATCATTTTGGTCAGACTATTATAGATTGAAACCATTCTACGAAAAATTTGAACTTCCACTTGACATCAACCACCAAAGAAAGACCAATTTGAAACTTACGAGGAAGCAGGATTCTAAATATCCAAAGTTATGGACAAGCAACATGTCTGCCAGTTAGAGATTTTTGTATTTCTTCCAAGCATAAAGAATTGTTTTCATAAGGAGCACAGGACAAAATCAGGGCTACCCGTTATAAAGTGCTAACGACTTGCCTGAGTAAGTGTAGTGGCATCTGCATGCAATAACAAAGGGAACATTAATTCACCAACCGTGCCAACGTTTTGGCAAGTAATGTCTTCCCTGTCCTTGAAACAGCATTAGAAGCATAAGATGGTGACATAAAGAGTGACGCGGGAGGACCGAAGAGCATTTGTCCCATCGTCTGTCTTTGTTGATGCCAAAATTCATCGGAGGAGCCAATCTTTACCGAATCTTACAAGTGAAATTCTTACCTAACCCCAGAATGAAAATTGGTAAGATTTCTAGCATTGGATTTTCCTAATAAGTTCTGTATCAATTCACAAGAATTTTTAGGTTATGAAAAAGTTTGTTTTCAAATTACAAGTTCTTTGGAAACTGGCAATATATACCCTTCCAAGTGTTTGGTGTTTTGTTCAAATGAAATCTGTGAAATTAAAATTCCTGTGTATCATCAAAAAATTCTGGAGCCGCCCATGCATATTGTATGATAACGATGTCACAAGAAGAGTATTCGTGCACTCAAAGGGATAAAGAACTAAGCAACACTGGACCCATCACAGGCTTCAACAGAACACTTCTTTTGGTACAATGCTTTAACTTAACACAAGAAGACGTCCTAGTAGCCCAACCCAGCAAGTCAGAAGCACCTGAATTGCTGATAAGCATAAAAAAGATAGAATGAGTCAGAAAAGAATTTTTCTCATGCGCGTAAGTATCTATTCTAATATTTAATGGGAGAGCACCAGTTTGGTGTCTTTCATTTTTGAAGCTCCTAGCAAAAGTGATTTCCATTTTTGTCCAAAAATGTTGAAGATTTAAACAATTTTTCCACTATGGAATAAAGTAACTGTTTGGGTAAAATTGTAAAAACACTCCCACACCCAAAGATTATGCGAACCTGAGCAGTTTCACAGTATGAATTCAGAAAAAAAAAACTTACCGATATCACTTGGAGCTAATTTTTTTGCAGGGCCCCATAAATGATTATTTTAAAATTTATGAGAATTTTTCTGTATTTTTGTGACACCTGGAGTGAGCCCCATATGCGTGCGATAAGCCTAGACTTTCTACTTTTTGAATGGCTTGGGGCTATGGTATAAAAAGCATGGCTTGGGGCTATGGTATCTGGACTGCGAAACCAAGTCAAGAGAGCAACAGTGGGGCTGTGGTATGTGCACTATGAAATCGAGGCATGAGAGAAATGTGCGGTAAGTCTAGACTTTCTGCTTTTTGAATGGCTTGGGGCTATGGTATATGGACTGCGAAACCGAGTCAAGAGAGCAACAGTGGGGCTGTTGTATGTGCACTGTGAAATCGAGGCATGAGAGAAATGTGCGGTAAGTCTAGACTCTCTGCTTTTTGAATGGCGTGGGGCTATGGTATGGGGACTGCAAAACCGAGTCAAAAGAGATGCAGTGGGCTATGGTATGCGGACCGAAAAAGCCTAGAGAGAGAGAAAGAGAGAGAGAGCAAACAACAAAAACAGAAAACGAACTTCCTTAAAAACGAACTTCACGTTTTTCTTTCCTCCCCATTTTCAAAGAGTGTTCCGAAAGCACATTTTGCAAATTTATTACTCCTATCCTAATATCCTAAATAAAAACCCCACTCCTCCATTCCCTCCTCCACAGCCGAAAGACAGCAACATTTACAATCCAAGACTCAACCTCAACCCACCACTTCTAAACCCAAAATCCAACCTCATCTATCCACCCAGCAAAAGTAAAATACTAGACATAGCAGGTTCAATTTGATCCGATGGACCGTGGTCAAGACGCAGAAGAAGGAAGAGAAAGCCTTCGTTTGCAGATCGACGTGCCTGGAGTTTTTGAACCACATAGCAGTATCGACACGAAAAACAGTAGCAACTCAAATCCCGATTCCCCGTTGGGACCCACAGTCCATGCGCCGGAAAAGAAGCTAACTCTCTTTGCTCTCCGGCTAGCAGTGCTGGAAAAAGCTGCTACGGGTTTAGGAACTCTGGGTTTTATCTGGGCAACGGTGGTTTTACTCGGTGGTTTTGCAATCACCCTTGATAAAACAGATTTCTGGTTCATAACCATAATTCTGGTAATTGAGGGGACCCGGATATTCAGCCGGAGCCACGAGCTCGAATGGCAACAAAACCAAGCCACGTGGTCGATTGCAGATGTCGGAATAAATAGTTTCCGTGCAATAAGATCAAGCTCAAACTTTATAATAAAAACCGTAAAGGGGATTTGTTTCCGTCCTATTGAGATGGTTCAGAAGCAGAGCCAACACAGTAGCAGAGAAATAAACAAGAGCATGCACCAGGAAAAGAGCCGGCCAAAGTGGGACCAGAAAAAGATGCCAACTCGGATGTGGGAGACATCGGACGTTCCGATTCTGCCATTTTCCCAATGGGTCTTTCTCTTCAAGAATGTCAGCAAGGTTCTGTACTGGCTTCAGCTGGCATCGGCAACAGCATGTGCAATATTGTCGCTAATGAAACTCGTAAAACGTAACTTTGGTGAAGTGGCAAAAGGAGATACTGACAAGAGGAACCGCAAAGCGGCTCTAATTATCTTCTACTCTTTGGCATTTGCAGAAGCATTATTGTTCCTCCTGGAGAAGGCATATTGGGAATGGAAGGTGATTTACTGCAAACTGTTGGACGAAGTGAACAAGGAGTGTGAGCTGGGGCCTTCAGGTATGGTTTCAACCAGAAAATTCTTCTATGATGCCTATTCGAGATGTGTATACGGAACCATTTTCGATGGATTAAAGATGGACATGGTCTCGTTCGCCATGGACCTTCTGGTTTCGAATTCACCAGATGAACAGCTCATTGGAATTAGGGTTTTACATAAATTCGCAACAAATGAGCGGTTTTCTAACCATACCCTCCAGAAGATCGGAACAACGTTACTGGTTATGGAAAGGTTAGTCGAAATGCTGAATTGGAAAGATCTGGAAGAAGAAGAGACAAGGCTATCCGCGGCGGAGATATTATCACAATTGGCTGGTAAAAAGCAGAACGCCCTTCGGGTTTCGGGAATACCTGGTGCAATGGAGTCCATTTCGTCTCTGCTTCAGAACCACAGGAAGCCACATGGTGTAGCGGATGAAATCCCGGAGAAGATAATCATCCACGACAACGAGAGTTATAGTTTCTGGACATTCAATCATATGGGACTTCTCATTCTAAAGAAACTTGCTCGGGACCATGATAACTGCGGAAAGATAGGGAACACAAGAGGACTTTTACCTAAAATAATAGACTTCACTCACGCGGGGGAGAGGTTATTGAAGGATCAAAATGTCACGGTGTCCCAGATCAAGACGGTGAAACGGTCACTCCAAGTACTGAAGATGCTGGCTAGCATGACAGGTACCACTGGTAAACAACTCAGGAATGAAATTTCTGAAGTTGTATTCACAATCAGCAATATCAGAGATATACTAAAGTATGGTGACAAACAGACGGAGTTACAAAAACTAGGGATTGAGATTTTAACCTGTCTAGCAATGGAAGCAGATGCAAGAGAGAGGATAGGGGGCACTGGCGGAGTCCTCAAAGAGCTTTTCAATATTTTCTCCAAACTGGGGATGCCTGAAAATCCGAATGATGTAAGAATCGCAGCAGGAGAAGCACTAGCAATGCTGGCATTTGAAAGCAAGAGTAATTGTCGTAGAATTTTAAAATTGAAGGCAATTGAAAAGCTGGTTGAAGCATTGGAACTACCGTTTCTACGCATAAATGCAGCAAGAATTTTATCGAATTTGTGCATCTACATTGGAGAAGACTGCTTCATGCAGCTAAGGGGAGTCATTAATGCAGCACCAATTGTAAGTTTTCCAATAACACCAAAGAACTTTTCTTCTAATCTGAAAGACAATAATGGAGGCAATAATATGCAAAATCCATTCTATTGCAGGTGCTTAGACCAATCATGTCAGAAGAGAACAAATTGCAAGAAGTAATGGTGGGACTAGCAGCACATGTTTTCAAATTTATGAGTAGTGAAGAATCGAGCATCATGTTCAAGAGAGCTGGCATTCAAGAGGCTGAATTGGCTAGGGCTCTGGTTCAGATTCTAAGAAAATATCCTATTCCAGCAATCAAAACTCCGAGAATAAGGAGGTTTGTCATAGAGTTGGCAATCTGGATGATGAGACACAAGGAAAGAAATGTTCAAATTTTCAAGGAACTGGGAATGAGAAAGGACATGGAGTCTGTCATAGAGACGACGTCCGAGCTTGAAAGCTTCAATGTTTTCTCTGGTGCCGTTGGGATGAGCCGGCATAGCACAACGATTCACTCGCTAGTTGAAACCGCAATGAATTTACTGGGTGACAAGCAATTTATGGTGATGTAGAGTAGCTTTTTTCCGGAATAATATTCTTTTTCTACTAGTCAGAGAAAAATGCAATAATGTGTATGGATGCATGAAGCGTATAGGTTATTATTTTTATATGTACCAAATAAGTAACAGAAATGTCTATGATGCCATAATAAAGCTATATCTATTGAGAATTTATTATGTCCATAAATTCTGTTGAGAATCTTATGTGAAGCAATTTCTACACACCTATGGTTACTTCACAGAAATCGGTTTACAATTCCTTCTATCCGGCCGTTATAGACAGAGTCTTCTTTTTCATTTCGTAGATGGCTAGGAAGATGCTCAGATGGGCTATTTTTCAACCTTATGAATATTGAAATGCAACGTCCAACCTGATCACTAATCACCTTATTCGCAATGCAAGTAATTCAAGTATTTTTCTTGTGTCCATAAAACTGGAAACAAATATACGTAAACCCAGAAATAATACATTACCTTTAGATAGGCCTGAATCCTTTTGGATGGTAATATTATCCCTTCACCCTGAAGTCATATAATCAAATGCTACATAGAGCAAGATTGAAAGGAGGACAACAAATAACACTAATTTTACAAGTCATGTCTTGTTGACCCAAACCAGTCAGACAGAACAATAAAGGAACAGGTCCATTCATACTAGACCTGAAGGCTGAAAGTCATAATTTCAACAAGAATCAATAGATATCAATAAGCCTAACCACAAAGACATCATTAATATTTTCCACTGCTCGTATCCTGGGCCTTAATTCATCCTAAATGAAGTGAGAAACATTCCTCAAATGCTGCAAAACTATCTTTACGAAGTTTTCAATATAAACAGAAAGAAGGAAATAAACATTTCTCTGCACGGAATTCAAATAAATCAATATTCAACTTATTCACCTCTCTACCATTGGCTAAAGCAAGCGTCAACTCCTAAGTGCACTACATGTCCCTAATCACCTGAAATTGTACTTATCCTCCTGATATCTGTTAACATCTTTCCTAAAATGAGTAGATACAAATATCGTTGTTAAGTGATATAATATCTTAGCCAAGTACTTTTGAGACAACTCCTGCGCCAACTGTTCTGCCTCCCTCTCTCAAAGCAAATCTTTGTCCTGTCGAAAAGCAATTGATCAGAACACGCCCCGATGGATAAGGCTAGAAAAACACCATCAAACACTGAAAAAAAAACAAACCAATTGTAATCCTCATTTACCCCAAAAGTAGGTTTGTTGTATAAAACAAATACCAAGGAGTCCAAAAGAAGGAAAATGGAGAGTCGTTTCAGTCAACAGTCCAAGGTAATAGGCTCGGGTAGGCATGTACCGTTCCTTAGTCGCAACTCTAGTAGTCTTGTACTTACATCTTTTCGTTTTGTATTTATATTGAATTTATATACAAACCTGCTTCAAGAGGCAAAGCTGAAAGGAGCTCAAAAACTGCAGTCACATTGTCACCAGGCATCACCATCTTAACATTTTCAGGCAATTCCACCTTCCCTGTAATATCTGCAGTCCTCATGTAGAATTGAGGCATATAGTTCGAGAAAAACGCAGTATGGCGGCCACCTTCATCTTTTGTGAGTACATAGATCTCTGCCTCAAAACGCTTATACGTTTTTAGGGTGCCAGGTTTTGCTACTACCTGTGATATTTTCAACAATCATCACTAAAATTATGTGGGGAAGGATGGAAAATGAAAACTGAAAAGAGAAGAAAAAAAAGAAAATACTGACAATCCCTGGAATGGGGCAAATCCCCTTATAGTTATAGTGTTTAAACAAGAAATCTTTTCTGTATAAGTGACCAAACCTGGTGTTTCGCATTGTCAAGAAATATTAATCACGCCAATTATGTAGACCATACATGTTATTACTTCAGTAGACAGATAAGATGATTGATTGATCAACTTTATGCAACGGAAAATTGCAACTTCGATGGTGGTAATTTAAAAAAGGTGTCCTTGCACACCTTAGCCACTTTAACTCACCTGCCCTCTTTGTACCTCATCACGTTTTAAACCACGTAGAAGAAGCCCCACATTGTCCCCGGCCTACAGGATAACAACATACACATAGCTTAATTAAGTCTGCATTGAAAATGAAGTCTCCAACCGTGTAATTAGACAGTAGTCATGCCTGTCCACGATCCAAAATTTTCTTAAACATTTCTACACCAGTGACTGTAGTCTTCAGAGGCCCACCCTATGGAGAGACAGGTGCAACATAATCAGACATTATCTAGCACAGCACGGATATGAGAGGTAAAACATTTATGCACTTGAGTTCTGAAACTAAGTACCTCCATCAACCCCAGGATTTCGATCTCCTCACCAACTTTGATGGTACCCTGTTCAACACGGCCAGTGACAACAGTCCCGCGTCCCTTCACAAACAAAAACAAAAACATCAATATTGAGGTGTCAATGACCATCAGGTCAAACATGTATTCTGAAACAAAGTGTGGACAGTAATAGTAAAATTCTCAAGAAAGTCTGTGTTTCTAACATCCTCAACTCAAAGGTTTGTGGGAGTTCGGTAAGCTTCAGTCTTGCCACAAATATCAAGTTATTGTAGGTTCTCCACATTCAGCTAGAGCTAGATCATTTGCTGACACACTTTGTATCATAATCCATATGTAGTTGTACCTGTCTTCCTATACTAATTTAAGAAACTATCCCAAAACCAATATGTATCTAGAAATCACATGGTACCATCTTGCAGAAGTTTTACTGAGGAAATGATTCAAAAGGAAGCATCATTTCAGTGAACAGATTGAAAGTAATATGCATTTATGCATTACCTGAATCGAGAAAACATCTTCAACTGGCATTAAGAAAGGTTTATCAAGCTGGCGTACAGGATCGGTAATGTATTCATCCACAGCATCCATTAGTTTTAAAATAGCCTTTCTTCCAAGTTCATCATTTGTCCCCTGTAGGGCAGACAAAGCTGAACCCCGAACAATAGGAATTTCATCCCCAGGAAATTTGTAGAAGTTGAGCAGTTCTGAAACAACCAATTATTATAACAAGAGCAGTGAGTTTAGAGCAAAACAGTAACTACAGCCATGTTTTCTTGTCCGGATTAAAGCAGCGGGTTGGACTATATATCCAACGGGACCACCTAGGTTTGGCCATTACTGGTTATCCCACAAAACATGGGACATACGATACACTTCATCGAGATGAGATTACTTATCCTAGTGGAATATACATCCCTTCAGTTTTAGTCCAATCAAACAAACATGACATGAGAACATATAATGAGATCATATGAAAGAGTTGCATCACATAAGCAAGCTGCAGAACTACTGAAATAAAAATAACAGCTAGTGCTAAAAGAACAATTGCTTTTATGGCCGTCATACCCCGGAGTTCCATCTCAACAAGTTCAAGTAGCTCTGAATCATCAACAGCATCAACTTTATTAAGAAAGCATACCAAAGATGGTACACCAACCTGAATCACACAACAATAATCAGAACCCATAAAAGAACACGGCTCTTTAAAATTAAGAATGTTAAATAGCCAGATACTCTTTGAAAGCTGCTATGAAAAGAGTTGCCGACCTGGCGGGCAAGCAAAATATGTTCCTTCGTCTGTGGCATGGGTCCATCTGGAGCAGATACCACCAGGATGCCCCCGTCCATTTGGGCAGCTCCAGTAATCATGTTCTGAATTCAACCAAATGTATCTGGTAAATGAGAACTCCCAAAAGATGTATCACTGTGAGGTTATATTATTATGGTGTGCCCAAGGAAGCAAGAGACAACATAGCTTCAACACTGATGAATCGAAAAAGTGCAAATAAAAATTTGACTAATATGACCACATGTCAGACAATATCAGCTGATATAATGGCAACTATCAGTTTTGGAGGTCCGAAATTCCAGTATGCGTAGTTGAAACCTTGTTCCAAGTACACAAGGCCAGAAGTGTAATACTATGTAGATCAAATAACAGTGAAAATCAAACTTAAAAAAGCTTACTTTGACATAGTCTGCATGTCCTGGGCAGTCTACATGGGCATAGTGCCGCTTACCAGTTTCATACTCCACATGGGCCTGCATAATCACATTCAAGAGCTTGACTAAACTCATAGAGTTTTTCAAGGTATATAAAGACTAAATAGGCAACAAAAATTCAAGTCTGAGTTCAGCATAAATTCTGCTTTCTTTTGACATATAAGACCAAAATCAAGGCACACATGCTAAAGCCGGAACTGTATCGTAACTGTAGCAATAGTAATTCCTCTCTTCTTCTCTTCCGGTGCTTTGTCAATCTCATCAAAAGCAACAGCCTTGGCTTTGCCTTCATCTGCAAGCACCTACAGCAAAGCGGGTAAAATAAACATAAAAAGTTTTTTCTTTTTGGTTTGGTCATCAAACATAAAAATTTATTCCCACTATTTACGCTGTTAACCAGGAAATGCAAGCACAAAAGGTGCAACTTCTGGGTTTTAAATTGTTAGTATGCTCAGGGTGGTAATAGCATTTTCAAGCTGTTTTCTTGTGTAATAGTAGTGTAATTCGAGATCAGAAAAGGAAATCCATCTCAACCAATCACATGGCTATGTCAGTACTGAACCTTTGTGATTGCAGCAGTCAATGTAGTTTTTCCATGATCAACATGCCCAATGGTACCCACATTTACATGTGGTTTTCTGAAACAATAAAAAACATACAAGGAAGAACCATGAGAACCAGCAGGAATTGAGACAGCTGAATTATATATACAAATCAGTATATTGAGTACAAAGTTGCTATAACATCTGACACATAGTAAAGACTAGACACTTTCATTATTTCTTCAAAATTCACCAACCAACTCAAAAAGGAGCGAGCTCATGGAGGGATGTGGCATCTCCCATTCGATACAAGGTAGAACTATTCATTCAATTTTCTTTCCATCACCTCTGCTGTAGTATTTGAACAATCGTTTTCTATTACTAACCACACTCAATCAAATAACAAGCAGCTCGATATCCCACGGAATGCCCTCAACCAGCTTACTTTTTTGGTTCCAAAAATTGGGTAACTTCTTCATTGCACAACACATTTTAACATTTGAATTCTAGATGGAAGAAATCACCAATACAATGCGATGTCAACAGTCCACACGCAGCTTTTGAGCCATATCTTAAATGACTATAAGAAAGATTATCAACGTTACTTCATACCTCTAAGTCATCAGAAAGTAACAAAAATGCGACCCTCCAATAGAAACAGATAAAAATTCTCTTAGGTTTCCATTGCTACTTTCCTCGAGAATACTTTTTTTCTGGTAAATGCACATTCATAACAAACATACAGGAATCCTCTAGGATACTAACAAAAGAAAAAGGGTTTCCCCTGATAAAAAGTTGAGATTTCTGGTATGAATGAAGCCTTACAGAGTTGAATTCCATTCCCCCGTTGCATGTCAATTAAGATTTATATTATGTATCTTTCTCAGTGTTTGCACATCTATGTTATGATAAATAGTTCAAACAGTTAACTTTCATATTAGATTTGGTTTTCTATGTACATTGTTCTGCATACATGCTTATTGTTTTAACGTTCTTCCTCGGCAAACAAATGAGAGTTACTAAAGATACAAATACAAGAGTCCGACTATTGGTAACATGGGAAGATATGGTTATGTACAGGCTCCTCGTGTGGGGCCTACCTCGAATTCCAAGCAAACAATCCAGTGCATTCATTTTGTTCATAATAATTGTCCAATGTGCCCTGTAGAAAATCATTTCATTCGGACATCGGTGTGTGTGTGATCAATATATTCCATCGTTGGGTCCAGGATTCGCAATCAAGAATTCTGAACAAAAAATTGAACGGATTGATGAAGCACTGTCCCCGAATGCACATTACCCGAGGTGGGCCCCACAAAATAAACAACAAAGGCAGTGAGTAATTCAAGTAAACAACTGATCAAACTAAAAACTTTCCGTCACAAATAAAATCATATACGATCATTGCTCGTACGCAGAAATTATGGAGGCCGTTTGATTCGTTTGAAACTCACGTTCGAGTGAAAGTGGCCATCGATCTCCGCAAGGGAGCGAATTCCAAAGCTCTTCCATTTCCGTACAGCGACTCGGTGGCAGCCGAATAATGTGCTGTGATCAGAGAGAGAAAGTGCTTCGAACTACGAGCTCTGATCGCAGATGAAGCCATCGTGTGTGTGTGATGGTGATGACTATTTAAATTTAGAAACTCAGGAGAAACAGAGGTTGCCTGCGAGGGTTTTAGAGAGAGAAAAAGATTGGGGGGATAAATTACACTATTGGTACTCAATAGTCTTAGGAACATTTTACTTCACCTTTTCTTTTGTTTCTTTTTTTTGTGGCTACTCAAGAGGGTGGAATGGAAGAGGCAACCAGGTGTAGCAGTCTTTCTTTGGGGTGAACATAGGGACTCAGACCTGTGGAAGGCCTGGTGATTGTCCCACCAATGGCTAGTAAAACACAGTCGAGTTTTGTGGAAGGACAGACTGTGAGGAAGTGATTGGAAACTTGAACCTCTTGACCACCTAGATCACTTGGGAGTAAGCTCTGAACTACTAGGCGACCACCCTTGGTGGTATCTAGTTTACTTTTCATGTTTCCAATTTTATCATTTTAAAATAGCATCGAGTTTTTTCGTAATTTTCGTACAAGAAGACAATATGTTGAAATTAAAGAGGAAACAGTGAAACTCATCTCCATATTTTTTAACCATGGCATCACACATTATTATTTTTATTTCTTAGTTGTGAATGAATCAAGATGTGAAATAGATAAATACTTAGGGACAAAAGAAGGAAGTGTACGTAATATGTTTTCCACTGGGGCCTTACAATTGTTCCAATTTGGTCTAGAGTTAGTTTGAATAATCTCCAACTATCTTAAAAAAAAACGAACCATGGCATTTACTAATTTTCCTTTTTGGGATTCTTTTTCTTTTTTTTCCGGTCAAGCGGAAAATCATGCATTAACTTAGACGATCAAAGTCAACAAGCCAGATAAATGGCATACATAAAGGTACAAAAAGACTACAAGAGACGTAGACTAGATCCTAAGATGACCAACAATACACCGAAGGCAGGTGACGGAGGGACTACATTCAATTAGACCCAAAAGTGGAAAGGTTAAATTGATGAAATTGAGAGTGTGGAGGCCAAAGAAAAGAATCAGTAAAGCACAAGGACTGATAATGTAAGTGGAAGTTATATTCTCCCGCGAACGAAACGGAACCTGAAGCGCTCTCAAATGGCACGTGTAGACATGTTTGGCTATTGATTGGGGAATTTGGGATTTCGGTATAATTTAGTGCGAAATTATTTTCCCACCCCCTTTATAACAATCATGACACGAGAAGATTTTCAGTGCCGAGCGGAAACACGTGGTGTCCGCTCGGCGCATCCGGATCTTCCATTTTCGGTTTTGAATGACTTGAATTTAGAGAGAAAAAAAGGAGAGAGAAAGAGGAGAGAGAGTGTTGAGATAAGAGGAAAGAAAGGGTTTCAATTTGGGCCGTCCAATACACTTTTGGACGGCCCGGATGTGGTGCTCGGACACCATGTTAGCCGGCTAACGTAGTACCCACCAGTGTTTATCGGATTATCGCCAATGTAGTTTGAAAAGGCATACATAATACATTAGAGAATTTTTCATTAGATATATTAATTTTGTTAAAATTCTCGATACAATTTTTACATCACCGGTGTTTATTACGTACGTACCATTTTTATTTGAGACTGTTTTTTAAATTGTTCCCAACAAAAGAGAATTTTTGACTCCGCCACTAGCCATGCTTATAAAAACACCCAATAAAATTCCCCAATCTAATCCGAAATCCTAAAGAGCTCCGTGCATAAAGGGAAAAACTTAACAATGGCAAATATTAGCGAATCTTGATTAACTTTATACTCCAAACCATTTCTAACCTTGGGGCCACTGGAAATTATGCCCGGTCGTTACTTTCAAAGCCCCGTAATTAAAGTTGGCCCACATCCGGTTATTAAAAAAAAAACTTCATACACGTACTCCAAACAAAGTTAATTATTAATTTATGGGCAAAGTACGGATTACCTCCCTGAGGTTTTTCCGTTTGACAGATGACCCCCCTGAGGTTAACTAATGATCACATTACCCACCTGTGGTTTTAGAGTAAAGTGCAACTCCCAACTCCGTTAACGGAAGAAGTAAAAAGACCATACTACCCTTTCTTAAAAAGCCACTATAGGGGCGAAGAAATACCTATTCGATTGTGATATTTGTTTTGTGGGAGTTTGAGACAGAAGATTAGCTTAGATTGTTGCCCACTATAATGGCCGTTGTCTCACTCCACTTGTCCTGTGTGGAACTATTTTACTTGTTGATTTCTCACAAAGAAATCAAAATAACCATTGCTTTTCACCAAGAGTCTGTGTTGTTGAATCTGGGAGGGAAAGTGGTCGAGAAAATGTTACTGGGAGAGACGGTATTTGCCGATCACCAAAAAAAGAAGAGAGATGGTGTTTCGGGCTCCTACAATTCGGTAGAAAGACTGAATTCCCATCTGGGTTTTCATTGTGATGATTTTGGGTCTTCTTTTAACTGGATGATTTTGGCTCTTATTGGATCAAGTTTCTGCACAAAATTGAGACAAAAAATTAAGTTGTAAGGCAATGAATACCAAATTGTTAGCCAACAGGTACCAACTCATACCGAGTCATTCTTTTTTCCCCAAATATCTTTTTATAAAATCCCCAATTTTTTTCCAAAAATGTCTTCACATGTCTTTGTTTTAGTTTGTGAAAAGCCCCAATTTTTGAAGAACAAGCCGTAATTTGTTAAATTCTCCAATTTTTTAGAGCAAATCCTAATCATTACCACATCTGATTCGGCGTTCCATCGATATTGGAGGTTCTGGGTTGCCGTTGGGTTCGTTGTGGTTGCGTATATCCATGGTGGAGGTGGTCGGTGCCCGTCGCTCCGTTCGTAGTTCTTATGAGGGAGAGAGAGAGAGATGAGGTGGTTGTCAGGTGGTGGCGTTGAGTCGCTGGTCGGACGTCCTTGTGAGATTATGGAGAGAACGAGAGGATTTGAGGGGATGTGGCAAAGGTTTGTTTCAGTCTAATAGATTGTGGGTCCCTTCCGTCTAATTGTTTCAGTCTAGGGGATGGGCCAGAAAGGGTTTTGTTGTTTGGAAGGATAGTGCTGAGGAAGATGATGGAGAAGGGTAATGTGGTCATTTTATTCCAAAATTTACCTTTATTTAATTTATTTTTCATTCTTACTCTCAAAATAGGCGTGTATTGTACACCTTCCGTCAATATGGAAGGAAAATGTAACGGTTGCACTTTAGTCCAAATCCATAGGGAGGCAAACTGGCCATTAGTGAAACATAGAGGGGTCATCTGTCAAAGGGCCAAATCACGAGGAGATAATCCGTACTTTGCCCTTAATTTATTATACAGCTTGAAAGGCCAAAGATATGCTTTCTTTCCAATGGGGCAAACCCAACAACAAAAGCAAGGAACTATTGCATTTCTTTGAACTAAAGGATTGAAATATTCCTGGCATATAAATTTCTCTCTCCAGATGAACAAGTTTGGCATTCCTCTCTCTCTCTCTCTCTCTCAAGTTTCATAAGCCATGGCTTCTGGAGCAGGCAAATCTGCAGCATTCATGCTCTTAATCCTCAATCTCATACTGTACCTCATTATTATTTTAATCTCTGGATGGGCCGTCAATCATGGGATCGAAAGAGCTCACGAAGCAGGTAATTTTCGCATTGTTTTTCGTTTTTCTTTGTTTTCCAACAACAAAAACAATAGAAAATTTGAAAATAATCACGGTTTCTACAAAATGCCTACCACTGTACAAGCTCCGCGACTGTAGTTTCGGGAAAGGGTTCAATGTATGTAGTCTTACCCATTAACCAGGGAGACTGTCCCTAACTCGAATCCACTAATGCGAATCACTCGCGTGTTTTTTAGAAAATTTATTTGAAAAAAGTTCGTCGACAAACAAATATTGTTTTATTTTCAGCATATGTCAAAGGTAGATTGTTTTCAAAATAAGGAAAAAAAACTATGAAAACAGAACACAATAACGATACACCCCTGTTTTTGTTATGCGATACCAACTATTTCATGACAGAAACTTGAATGTTTATTTGCAGCATCTGTGTTGTCAATCCCAGCTCGGATTTTCCCGATATACTTTCCGTTCGGTAACCTGGCCACCGGATTCTTCGTGATTTTTTCCCTCATTGCCGGAGTTGTTGGATTCATTACCTCATTCACTGGAATCCACAATGTGATTCAATGGAACGCACCTAACTTACATGCAGCTGCATCCTCTTCTATTGTAACATGGACCCTCACACTGCTTGCCATGGGGTAACAAATTAGTTTTTTTTTTTTTTAAACTTTCTTCTTCACAATTTGTTTGTCTATTGGGAGAATCTAACTTATTAAGGGGCATCACACTTCTAAAATTTTGATTTTTCACAAAAAAATGTCCTTCGATTCAAATTGCACGTACTAGTTACTTAAAATCAAGAGTGAAGGGTAAAAGGGTCTTTTTATAAATTTTATTTTTCGGAACATTAAGAAGTCAAAACGTGGACAAACAAAGTAGACAGAGTCACGAAGGGAATCTTATGGGGTACTAGTGATCATTACTTATCCATTTTGAATACCATTTGAGGTGAGGTCCTTAGATAATATTGTCCACGTTATCAAATGGAATCCTATGTATATTTATCTCATTTGAACACCATATTTCTCATAAATGGATCCTACAAAATCAAGCATTGAGCTTGAACTCGGCTCACGTACGACTCAATTAATGATCAACTCGATTGCCAAACTTGAAAATTTCAGGAAAATCAATTAGGTTCAAATCCCTACAACTATAATCAATTTCCCCCTCCCTTTTTTTGTGCAGATTGGCATGCAAAGAGATCAATGGAGGCTGGATAGATTCAAACTTGGTAAGCCGTCACCATTTTATGACCCGAAAAATCAAAGAAAATTACATCGATGACTTGGTTGTAAAATCGATCTGTAAAGATTTGTAATAATGTTGGTTTGCATTATGATTGTATATTTGCAGCGTACTTTGGAAACCATAATGATAATCGTGAGCGGTACGCAATTGTTCTGCATGGGAGCGATCCATGCAGGGATTGGAGATGTGATTGGAAGACAGATGACTGGCAGAGGCAGAGTTTGAGCTTGATATGTATAGATGCATAATTGTATGATGTCTTGGGTGTGTTTTAAGAGGATTGCAAAGGCCTGTTAAGGTGCATTGACCTCAGGTGGTGTGTGAAAGTTGTGATACTTCTGCCTTCTGCTTGAATTTACGAATTTCGAGTTTGATAAAAACTCGACACTTCGATAAGAGTATGAGATTCGTGCTTCTATGTATGTTTAGTTGGACATTTACTAGGAAAACGTATTCGAGCTGTGGTTTGGATTTACCATGAATTAGCGCGTTCATGAACTATACAATATTATGCTTGAAATTTTCCAAGTTACTTTGTAACAACAATTTATCCGAGAAAAGTAGGAGAAATTCACTAGCGAATTTGTGCTCCGCGCATATATCCATGCCATTGAGATGAAAATTGGATAAACATGACATGCGCACCCGACACTTGCACCTGAGTACGTGTACGTTACGTAACATAAGATGGTTGGAAGTCCTCTGCTTTGTTTTCATCAAGAAGCTTTCTCATCTTCCCATAGCTGATCGCTCTGCTTCTAATCCTCTTCCTCTGACCACCCGTCTTGATACGTAGGATGCTCGCGTCTTTGCACTTGTCGACGCCAATAACTGCGTCTTCCCATTTTCATTTTCGGATGAGATCCGTTGAGGTAATACTCTACGTATGTTCCTTACTCTCTTAGGTCTTCGTCTTCCCAATTGTAATCAGTAGGTTTACCCAAACTTTCCTCGTACATAATCGCATCAACCTTGTAAGTACGGGTTGGAATTGGAATATCCCTAGTCGAATTGTCAATAGGATCGTGCACGCTTACATGCCAAATACCCATGCTTTCTTGATGTGGTGGAACTTTTAAGGCTAGAGCTTTGCCTCTCCTAGTATAACCAAGCGGCCTCAAATCTGATACGATGAACATAAGAGTCCAGGAATTCGCCACACCGTACTCCTTCATTATCAAAACCTCGATATTGTTGCTTTCGCCGTTGCTCGGATTTTCTGGCCGAGATATACAAAGGCATCCATCCAGAACTTCCAAACCATAAACGACATCTCCATCACTTTGCTTAGGCTGTGGCATTGGTACTTTTTTGAAAGTACCCATCTCGGTATTGAAGTAAACGATTCGAGAATAGTCAGGTTTCTTTTGCTTAGAAACGTACCAATGCAGACGTTAATTTGTTTACTGTAGGCCCTGCATTGAACGAACTAATAATATAGGAGGAACAGTCAACTTCTGTCCAGCTTTTCTTTTGAAACTCCCAACCACCACCTCTTCAGAACCGAATCCTGGAGTGTATTCGTCAAGGGCCATATATAACAACGTTGTAATCATCAGTGGAAGAATCATAGCAGAGTCCGAAAACAATATGGGAATCACGGAAGTAGTATCTGTCATAATGAAATACTTTCTTGAAATAACTAGTCAGTAGATTCCACAAGAAAAGGTCATTGTCGATACCCGTAAGCAATAACCCGTTGCAGGAACCGTAGGTTGCTCTAAGTTTACCATAGCGACTAAAGTCTTTATAGAGTCTTTCGCCCTGGGAGTTTTCTATGTCAATGGAGTGAAGTGAATCGCGAGAAACAACAAGAACCATCTCTCTTCCTCTTTTTTTGGCGGAGATGTCTGAAATCAAAGAAAACCATGTTTTGGAAACCATTTTGAATCGAGAAAGAGATTTGAGGGGTAACCTTTGGAGTATTTGGAGAAGGATTTCTTCAAGGATGTTCGGAGAAACTTGGTTGTGCTTCAGCTCTGGTGTTTCCTGCTGCCTTTCCTCCTCCTCTTCTTCTACCTTGGGTATTATGCTTCCTTTGTAAGAATGCTAGGGTTTTCATTGGGGTATAAAAAACAAAATAATTATATAAATTTATGCATTTACCTTGTTTATTACTAATTTTTGTATGGACTAATTCACCCTAGGGCCGATTGCAGAGAGCCAACGCCTAAAGAAAAGCCGTTAGAATCAACTAGGAGAGACACCACTAGACATGCACGCCCATGAGGCAACTCACATGGACACTCACTTCCTGACTGATTAGCCTACTCCGAGAATCGAACTCACAGGAGCAAACCCCCTTACCAGTGGAGACAACCCTCATTCGGTAAAAATATACAATTTCTCCTTGAGAAAGCAGAAAAAGATAATGGGAGACTTTTTTTTATTGCTTGTGGAGAAATTATCGTTTTCCAACATGATATGACGATCCATATTTTTGGGGTGCTTTGATCTCACAAGGTTTATAAATTTAGGCTGAAGGGGACCATACTCACATAGAAGAAATGCTGAGAATTTGAATGTGACCTCAAGATGATTGTTTAATCAGAGCTGAGCTTGATGACATGAGATCCAATTTACATAAAATGATGGCAAGATTAAGAAGAAGACAGACAGCGTTATTGTCGATGACGAATGAATTCGGATTTCTTTTTCCTCTTTTAGAACCTGATTTTTTTTCAAAAGATTTATCCGAAAAGTTAATCAGAGCTCCCGATGTACCATGGAACATTGTCACGTATTACTTCCGCCGTAGTGTATTACTTCCAACTTAACAGCGATCTTTCGTTGGTGGAACACAAACACTTACAAAAACCTGGGCGAATGTGTGTCATTTCAGAGATATGACTGTCCAATAAGCAGAGCATGATGCTACAAACAAACTGAATGATCATAACAATTGGGAAGACTACATATGATGAAGCAGAAGTCTAAAATCAAGATAGTTAACCAGAACCCAACTAAGGGAAAGAACATAAAAAAGCAATCATATCAGTGTTTAAATTAAGGCTCCGTTTGTTTGGACGTAAAATATTTTTCCTATTTTCCGGTGTTTGATTGTGTAAAAAATAAGGAAAACATTTTATATGTAAAACATTTTCCATCAATTGAATGAAAATGACTTATCCTTAAATCTTTCGTAAGCTATTTTCCGAAATGAACCTGTTGCCTTCTACTGCAATTTTCACTGCTCAGTTTTCTCGATTGTCAATCCTGACCCACGCTCAATTTCAATAATCTCATATCTCTCCACCGTTTAAGCTCCCTATCTCTCTTTCTATACTATTTTGTTGATTTCTGAAAATATTTTCAAGTGCCAACCAAATACTGGAAAATAAATGTTTGAAATTTATTTTTTGAAAAAATATTTTACACTGTAAAACATTTTACATCGAAACAAACAGAGCCTAACTGTATGGGGACACATAAAGCTCACGGTGTAACCATATGGGAAGTATCGAAAGATACGTAGCGGGAATCAAGCTACAATGATCGATAAACCAGCAAAACTTGAAATTTTCAAGCCAACCAGGAAAACAATCGTATTCAGATTCGCACAACTATCTTCCATATTCCACTCCCTTTTCTGTGCAGATTGGCATGCAAACAGATCAATGTACGCTAGACAGATTCAAAACAAGAAGTCCATGTAACGTAGATGCTTGAAATTTTTTCAAGTGCTCAGTGACCCATTAAGACTGTATAAATCAACATTAAGTTGTCCAGCCTACAAATAAGGATAACACTTCCATTTCACTACTAAGAAGCAAAAAAACAGAAATAGCTGATTGAAAATTAAAGATTTTGGATAGAGAAAAGATGGAAAAAACCACATCTAAGAATGCTTCTCATCTTCCCGGCTTTCGGCTTCTACTGCCCTTCCTCTTACCAGCGACAGCCAGAACCCCACTCCTTGGACAGTACTGCAGGCTGCTCTTCGGAAGCTCGCTATTCACGTCCTTCCTCCACAGTACGCCAAGTGATGTAACTTTCAATTTTCATTTTATTATTGTAGCCGTTGAGGAAATACTCCTGATATGTTGCTTCGTCTCTTCGCTCTTCGTCTTCCCAATGGTAATCGGTAGGTTTAACCAAACTTTCCTCGTATATAATGGCACCGACATTGTATGAAGGGGTTGGCATTGGTGTTGGAATTGGAATATCCCTAGTGGAATTGTCAACAGGATTGTACAAACTTATGTGCCAAATACCCTTCATTTTGTCACACGGTGGTATTCTTAATGCAAAAGCTTCACCCTTCTTGGTATAACCAGAAGGCCAAAAATTTGATATGATGAACATAATAGTCCAGGATTTTGCCACGCCATACTCCTTCATAGCCAACACCTCAATGTTGTTGCTTTCACTGGCGCCCAGATTTTCCGATCGAGACATACAAAGGCATCCATCCAGAACTCCCAAACCATAAATGACATCTCCGTCACTTTGCTTAGGTTGTGGCATCGGTACTTCTGTGAAACTACCCATCTGGGGATTGAAGTAAACGATTTGAGAATACGCCGGTTTCTTCTCCTTACCAACGTACCAATGCAGAAGTTCATTTACCGTGGGCCCTGAGTGGAAAGAACTAATAACGTAGGAGGAACAGCCAACGTGTGTCCACTTTTTGCTTTTGAAACTACCAACCACCACGTATACAGATATTGGAGGGTAACTGGGTTGAACAAGGACCATAACAACCTTGTACTCATCAGTAGAAGAATCATAGCATAGTCCGGAAGCAATGCAGAACTCATTGCCGATCAACCTGTCATAATGTAATACTTTCTTGAAGTAACCGGTCAGTGGATTCCACAAGAAAAAGTCACCGTCGATACCCACAAGGAATAACCCATGGCAGGAACCGTAGATCCCTCGAGGTTTATTATACCGAGTACGTTCTTGGAATTCATCAAGTTTTTTCCCATGGGAGTTTTTTATGTCAATGGAGTGGAGTAAATCAGCAGAAATAACGAGAACCATCTCTCTTCCTCTATTATAGGCAGACATGTCGGAAATCAAAGAATGCCATGTTTTGGAAACACATTGAAATCGAGAAAGAGAATCGAGGGGTAACCTTCGGAGTATTTGAAGAATGATTTCTTCTGGGATATTTGGAAGACTTGTTTGTGCTTCATCTCTGGTGTTTCTTGCTGCCTTTCCTCCTCTACGTTGGATCTTACCCTTCCATTGTGAGAATGCTTCGGTTTCCATGATCTCTCCTCTCGAAACTGTTTCAAGGTTAGAGTTCTCTGGTGTTTCTTGTTCGACGATTCTTGCTTGCATTACTAGGGTTAGATGATCAGCCTCATAGGGCCGGCTATGAGTTTACCGGGGCGATGGGAATATATCCTACGTGGTACCCGCTCGGCGTATCAAAGCCGTCCGATACACTTTTGGACGGCTTGGATAGAAACCCTCTCTCTCCTCTTACCCTAACACTTTCTCTCTTCTTTTTCTCTCTCCAAATTTGAGCCGTTCAAACACAGAATGGACGACTCAGATGCGTGAGCGGGCACCACGTGGTACCTGCTCAGCACTGAAATTTTTTTCAAACTTTTTAGACCAAATCCTCTAAAATCACGAACAAAATCCTTTTCATAGGATAAAATCAACTTTAAAGAGAAATGTTACATGTATTTAAAAACATAAATTAAAAAAAATTGATAATCATTTTGTTAGTTCAAAATGTATTACTTAAACATCACCATTCTTGCATTTTTAGCGACAAAATAGTAATTGGTCATAGCCATAATGGACTGTGTACAAAAATTTGGGCAGCCATCTAAATTTGATAAAATTTGGGATCCCATGTGGCTGCATCCTTAGCGTATGCCCAAAGCCGGCTTTGAGCTGCACCACATGTACTGAATAATTTGATTAGGGTTGAGCATGCATCAAATTGATTGGGTTTTGAGATCCTGAATTTTTTTTCAAAAGATTTATCCGAAAAGTTATTCAGAGCTCCCAATGTACCATGGAACATTGTCACGTATTAAATCGATGTTGTAAAAATGAGTTCGCATTGGAGTCGGAATAGGAATATCCCTAGTTGAATTGTTAATCGGATTGTACACGCTTATCCAGGTCATCGGCTTTGTTATCATTAAGAATCTTAATTTAAGATGGTATTGTTACTAAATTTCCTGGTTTCGATCCACTCGACAAGGAAAAGCCAGTCGACAGAACATAATTTAATGTTTTGCTGGAATGTGGGTGGTTTGTGAAGTGGAGTTTGGTTTCTTACCGTGTTTCAGGACTTCTTTGAAAGCAAACGTAGTAATATGGAATGAAATGGAGTGGAATTGAAGACTTAATAAAAGAGACTTTTATTGAATCCCCAAGCAGAAGCACAAAATCGATAAGATATGGCCTAATCGACAGAGTACAATTTACTTAACAGTTACTCCTACTCCTAGAAAAGAAAAGATAAAAGTCTGTTGACGTTGTTTTTGTGTGTGTGTAAAACTGTCACGATCTCAAACATAAATAGAGGCTCTCTCAAATTTGAATTTGAATCTTTCCCCCAAGGTGGCAGTTAAATCTCCCTTCACACTTTGACAAATAACTTCCACGAAAAATGAGGCATTCACGTCTGGAAAAACCGCCCCCTTATCATGATGAATAACTGCTCCTTTGATCATGGGAGAACTGAACACATTTCCATCTGACACCTGTAACTTGATCGACGGATGAAACAAGCCAAATTAGACTTAATTGACAAAGGAATGTGACATATATTGGCCACTCAACGGTCAAATAATCCCTAAAACTTTATCATAGTTTTATTATAACTAATCTTATTTTATTAAGGCAAACCAGAATCACCTTTCATTTTTCAATTATGCCCTTCTATTTATGTCACGTGTCAACTAATCGACGGAGAAAAGTAAAATCATAGTTATGGAACAAACAAGTATAAATCAACATGAACTGTCCAAATAATCGTAAATTCCTATCAAAACACACACACACAAAAAAAAGAAACGAAACGAAACATAGCTGCTAAAAACATAAAATTTTGGATAGACAGCGTATATAAAACTACTAGCTCCATTTGGAATATTGCTTTCTCATCTCCCTATCTCTGCTTCTAATCCTCTTCCTCTGACCAGCCACACCCCCGTCTTGAGACACTGGCTATTCACGTACGTCATTCCACTTGTCGACGCCAATAAGTGTGTCTTTCCATTTTCGTTTTCCGATGGGATCCGTTCAGGAAATACTCCACATATGTTGCTTCTCCTCTTAGCTCTTCATCTTCCCAATTGTAATCGGTAGGTTTAACCACACTTTCCTCGTATACAATTAAATCGATGGTGTAAAAATGAGTTCGCATTGGAGTCGGAATAGGAATATCCCTAGTTGAATTGTTAATCGGATTGTACACGCTTATGTGCCAAATATCCGTACTATCATCACCACGAGGAGGTGTCTTTAAAGCAAAAGCAGGAGCCTTTAAAGCCAAAGCTTCGCCTTTCCTCGTATAACCAAACGGCCTCAAATCTGATATGATGAACATAAGAGTCCAGGAATTTGCCATGCCGTACTCTTTCATCACCAGTACCTCAATTTTGTTGCATTCGCCGTCGTTCGGATTTTCTGACCGAGACATACAAAGGCATTCATCCAGAACTCCCAAACCATAAACGACGTCTCCATCACTTTGTTTAGCATGTGGCATCGGTACTTTTTTGAAAGTACCCATCTGGGTATTGAAGTAAACGATTTGAGAATACTTGGATTTCTTTACCTCAGAAACATACCAATGCAGATGTTCATTTACTGTAGGCCCTGAACTAAACGAACTAATAATATAGGAGGAACAGTCAACTTCTGTCCAGCTTTTGGTTTTGAAACTACCAACGACCACATTTTTAGAAGCATAATCTGGAGAGTGACTGTATTCGTCAAAGACCATAACAACCTTGTAATCATCAGCGGAAGAATCATAGCAGAGTCCGGAAACAATATGGAAGTTAGGGAAGTAGTATCTGTCATAATGAAATACTTTCTTGAAATAACTAGTCAGTGGATTCCACAAGAACAAGTCGTTGTCGATACCCATGAGCAATAGCCCGTTGCAGGAACCGTAGATTGCTCTATGGGGGTTTTTTATGTCTTCAGATTCATAGAGACGTTCGCCATGGGAGTTTTTTATGTCAATGGAGTGAAGCAAATCGTTAGAAATAACGAGAACCATCTCTCTTCCTCTATTATTGGCAGACATGTCGGAAATCAAAGAATGCCATGTTTTGGAAACACATTGAAATCGAGAAAGAGAATCGAGGGGTAACCTTCGGAGTATTTGAAGAATGATTTTTTCTGGGATATTTGGAAAAATTGTTTGTGCTTCATCTCTGGTGTGTCTTGCTGCCTTTCCTCCTCTACGTTGGATCTTACCCTTCCATTGTGAGAATGCTTCGGTTTCCATGATATCTCTCCTCTCGAAACTGTTTCAAGGTTAGAGTTCTCTGGTGTTTCTTGTTCGACGATTCTTGCTTGCATTACTAGGGTTAGCTATATATAAGGAAGTAGTTATTGAACGGGTCTTCTTAGATGATCAGCCACATAGGGCCGGCTATGAGTTTACCGGGGCCGATGGGAACTTTTTAGACCAAATCCTCTATATAAATGATGAACAAAATCCTTTTCACAGGATAAAATCAACTTTAAAGCGAAATATTACATGTATTTAAAAACATAAATTAACAAAATTGATAGCCATCTAAATTTGATAAAATTTGGGATCCCATGTGGCTGCATCCTAAACGTATGCCCAAAGCCGGCTCTCATATATTGAATAATTTGATTAGGGTTGAGCATGCATCAAATTGATTGGGTTTTGTGATCAATCAAGAAACGAATCAATTTACACAAATCAAGGGTGGGGTAGGTTGGGGGTGGGAGGGAAGCCTTAAGATTCACCTTGGACCGTGTGGGGCTCCTTTTGAGATGGCTCGGGTGTCTTTGCTCCGGGGTCTGAATCTCGTCCTTGATCCTCTTTAGTCCTGCAAAACAGAGCACGACTAAAGATCACGCCGGAGGTTCTCCGGGGCGATCCTCCGGTGTGAGAATCAGTTCTCTTGCCAAAGGGGAAGGAGAAAAGTGTTTAGGGTTCCGTCTCCAACATACCTCTTTCAGGAGGCATCACTGTATATTTATATGGATCGCTCAGCTCGAACCAAGATCATATACATGCTCGCCACGTGTCGGCCGACGTATCTCCTACGTCACCAACTAGGGTTTCGTAACCGATTGGTGAGTGAGCGGGCCCCCTTTCACGTGGTACCATCAGCCTGATCACCGCTCGGCTGACGTCACTATCGTCATCACAGCCAGAGTGGCATTCCCACGTGAAGGGGGATGGAACATGGCCCCCACATCTGTTCAAGACCGAATATGAGCCGACAGTCAAGGAGTCGGCTAGCCGAGAGGCTTTGGCCGAAGAATGCGTCGGGAGGAAAATGTTCATCCGTGGGGAAGCCGAGGGAATGAGACACAGCCGAGGATGTGAAAACATTCCTGGATCAATATTGAACCTGTCGGTTGCCGAAGCTATGCCAGATCGCTTCCAGGTTGAACGTGGGCAGTCGGTCCCTCGGCTCGGGATTATGGTCGGTGCAGCCCGAGCCAGTTGACTCGGCCTGCTACAATAGCCCCTCAATTCCTGCCGAGGCTCCTCAGTTGGTAGGGATTGATTTTAATTAGGCCGAGCCCCAGCCCCAGCCGAGGGTCTTCCTTTGGTGCCTGCAACGGTGAGACCCGAGCCCCAATGGCTGCTTGACAGATGTCAAACGACAAAGGGCGGTGTCAGTTGAAAGGACGCTTTGGCAGACGAAGGGACGCTTCCAGTACGCACGAGGAACGGCGATGTCCACGTGGCGAGGTTTCACTGGTCAATGGTTCGGCGTGATCATCATTGCGCGGGAAATTCGAAACGGCCTCCTCCGTTATAAATAGAGGAGGGGAGGAGAGAGAAAGGCTTCTCACACTCTCTCTCTCTACAAATCCAGAGCTTCTCACTCCTCAGACCCGTTCCAGACTTCGATCCAGATCTTGATCTTCCAATCCCAGTCCAGTTCTTGCAAATCTTCAGGTAAGCAATCGATTTTTCTTTCCCCGCTGTCTCTCTCAGCTTTTTATGCATTTTTTCTGGGTTTTTTGGGGTGGTTTCATGGATTTTAGTTCTGAATGAATAGTAAAAACCCTGGGGATGAACAGCGTGTTCATCCCCAAACTCAACCTGTTCTTCCGAGCCTCCAAGGGGATGCTTGAAGACTCGCCGAGGCTTTTGTCTCAGCAACTTTTGGTGGTCGAACGTTGAATATCTCGACGCTTGTAGCCGAATGCGGCCTTCTCTTTGAAGGACGCCGAATCACACCAAGGACTCCTAAAAAACTGACTCGTGAGCCTGTAGCGTAATCCGAACCTTCTCATCTTTTCTTTTTGCCGACGCGGATGCTTGGCGATCTTATTTTTCTTTGTTTTCCCTTCTTTCTTAGGTCTGGCTCACGAGGTCATCAACATCTCTTCAGGCTCGGACGATTCTCTCACCGAATCCGAACGCCGAGTCATCGATACTCTGGTAGAACGCCGTAGGAACCTCGGCCGAGACGCACCATCCGCGCCTACGAGGATGTCTGCTACTACTCCAGCATCCGGTGATTCAAACGCCGAGATGGACTTTGAATACGCCGCCGAGGACTGCGCCTCGGTACCAGAGATCGTCTCCACTCCTGGAACCGTGTCTGAGGCCGAGCCCAGAATGGGTGAGGAGGCCAGGTTACGCTTTGAGTCTGGCGAACAGGCTTCCACCTCGGCAGCAGCGAGTGACGACGACTTCTTCGACAAAGGGATCCTATGCCCTTATGCCCATTACTTCTCGGGGGAGGCCGGAGAGTATGAAGCCTTCTGCGTGAAGTATCATATTCCGAACGATGTTTACATCCACCGAGTGAGGAGCGATGCCATTAGGGCAAAGAGGGAAGACAGGCCGGAGCACATCACCGTGCCTCTCATGGCAATTACCGAGGCTGGCCTGAGGTTCCCTTTCCATCCCTTCCTCAGGGAAATTCTGTATAAGTTCGGCTTGTGCCCGCACCAGTTGGCGATCAACAGCTACAGGATTATCATGTCCTTAGCCGCCATGGTCGAACTTCATGGTATCGACTTCAAGCCGACCGACCTCTTTCATACTTACACCATGTCTCGGCACGGGAAGTCCAAACGCCGGTTTCTCACTACTAGGCCGAGGAAAGACTCTCTGATAGAGGGTCTTTCTGATTCAGATAAGTGGGCTAACCTGTTCCTCGAGGTCCGAGGGAACTTCGAGTTCGGCGAGGCTAACCGTCGGAATCCCATTCCGAGGTTTGTCGACAACCGAGGTTCGGAGATCTGTTATTTGTCTTTCACCTTGCTTTAACTTTTCCCTTCTCTACCGAGGCTAATAATTTTCTTTTTGTTTATTGTCTTCTTTATTTTTGCAGAGCTCGGCCCAATATCCAAGACTCAGAACTCGCAGGCACGGGAGAAAGCTTGCGAGGAGATTCTAGCTCAAGCCTGCCGACACGCTCCGACGCTATTGGATTACGAGCCGTCGTACAAAGGCGTGCTGAAGAAGAAGGACAAGAAGAAGGACGGCGAACCGAGCGATTTTTTGAAAGGCAAGAAGCCGGTCCAGCCGAGTCAGGGGACGAAGAAGAAGAGGGCGCCGACCTACACTGAGGGTCCAAGCGAGAAGCGCCAAAAGGGAGTTCGATTGCCGAAGATCGGATTTTCTGCCGAGGAGTGGCTCTCTCCGCTCGGACAAGATTTTATCTTTGAGCCGACAGGACCAGGTTTGAACGCTCCTCTTCAGATTCGCGAGCCGACTGAAGCAGAAATGTCGAGGAGGAATATTCCGAGGCCGAGCATTCCGACGAAGAATGCGAACCCTGCTCGGGGCCGAGGCACGGACCAGCAGCAGCAGCAGAAGAAGCAAAAGCTCTCCGATGAGGTCCCGCCTCCGAGTGCTTCCAAGACCGCTCCCTCCGAGACCCGCCGACCACCTCCTCAGAAGGATCAGGGTCGTCAGACCGAGGGCCCCGTCGATTTGGAAGGCGGTCCTTCCGAGGCGGAGGTTCTGCGCCCTTTCAGCCCGACCTACACAACGGCTGACGGGAGGGTGCTAATGCTGAAGGATTCGGTGAAAGAAGAACCGAACCTTGCAGTTACCCTGCTAAGGGGTTTGGCCCTTCCGAGGGATTGCGATCAGCTTCCCACCGAGCTGATTCCGGGACTCGGGGATATGTGCTCTCACCTCGTCCAGGTATGTCTTTAACTTTCGAATTTTAAGATTCAGCACTTCAATTTCCACCTTGTGTTTCTGACTTGTTTTCTTCTCAGGCTGGCCAGGCTGCTCTGAAGGCTTATGACAGAGCCAATAAGGTTACAGCCGAGCGTGAGCGGTACAGGACTGACCGAGACAACTTCCGAGCGAAGTTCAAGATCTCGGAAACTCAGCTTCAGGAGACCGATGCTGAAGTTGAGAGACTGAAGAAGGAGTTGGCCGAAGCTAAAGCTGCTGCTGCGACCGCCGAAGCTGACATGGAGAAGATGAGGGGGGAGGAGAAGAAGAAACTGGATGAAGCCGACGCCAAAGGCTATGAAGCTGGGATAAAGAGGGCTGCTCTGGAGTATACTCAGACGGCCCATCAGATGGTGAATGACGCGCTGGAGGAAAGGCTCCCAGAGTTCTTCGAGCTTGGTTATGCTGCTGGTGCCGAAGCCATGGCTGATGTCTTGGTTGTCGAGACTGACAACAAATTTCGCCAACAGCTTCCTCCGCCGGTGATTCCTGACCTTCGGCTGCCTTACACCGAGGAAGAGTGTGCTCCTCTCCCACCCGAGGAAGATGAGGGTGATGAAATGGCTGAAGCCTCTGTGTGGGAGAAGCCATCCGAGGGAGGAGAGAAGCAAGATCAGGCGGCTCCTGCCGAAGGCAAGGATGGAGCTGCTGCCACCCTAGATCTCTTAACTTAGCCTTTTCCTCGCTTTTTCCAAGTACTTTAAATCTTAAGTCTGTAATAGTTTTTGTGGAGGGGCGGCGCCAAACGTTGCACTATGCCGTGCCTTCCAGTTAAGTTTTTATAAGACATGTCAAGTTTTTCCAATGCCTTAGAATTGTTTTCCAATGGTCTGAATGTTTGAATATTTCCTCATGCCTTAGAAATATTTTTTGTGTTGATGTTGCCGAGGGTTTCGAATCCCTTGTTTATTTACTTGTTTATCAGCCCCTATTTTGGTGTAAGGCTCGGCTCCAATGCCAGCCTTATGCCAAAAGTTGAAGAGACGTAAGTAAATGATTGAGTGTGGCTTTAATTGTTCAAGTCAAAAATGAACGAAGCCGAGCATAAATAAACCATGAGGTTTAATGATCTGTACTTAGCCGAACGTCAAATCGCCCGAGGCAAGTAAGTGTTTCTGGATACTAAATCCGGTGGCTCAGAAGCCGAACTGTGTGACCGAGGTCGAACAAAACATGGTGGAGAGAATAATAAAGATAAGATCAAAGCGTTTGGAAAATAACCACTCAATTTCAAGTAAAATTGGTCTCAACACGTGTTACAAGTTTTTGGAATTAAAAGACAGATAAAGGCCGAGGCGAGCTTCGGCCGAGTAATTTCCTCAGAGGTAAGCTTTTCTGAGGTTGAGGGCGTTCCAGGGATTTTGAATCTCTTTTCCATTTTTGTCTTCCAATTTGTAGGATCCGTTGCCGACTTCTTTAACGATTCGGTATGGACCCTCCCAGTTGGGTTTGAATTTTGTCTTTTGGCTTGCCCGAACGACCTTCCTCCAGACCCAGTCATCTGGTTTGAACTTTTTCAGCCGAACGCTTCTATCGTAGCCCCTAGCGACCTCTTGTTGGTAGCTTGCCAGCTTGAGTTGGGCTTCATCTCTCTTCTCCTCGGCCAAAATTAGCTCTGTAGCGACAGCCTCGTCGTTTGTCTGAGGGTCGAAGGTCTCAGTTCTGAGTGTTGGAAATCTTGATTCTAGTGGGATGACTGCCTCCATGCCGAAGGCCATTGCAAATGGAGTTTGGCCTGTGGAGCGTCTTGGGGTGGATCGGTAGGCCCAGAGTACCCTCGGTAGTTCCTCGGCCCATAGCCCTCGCTTTGAGTCCAGCCGTCTTTTAATGCCAGCGCATACGGTTTTATTGGTGGCCTCGGCTTGACCGTTGCCTTGGGGGTACGAGGGAGTTGAATTAAAGAATCGTATCCCAAATTCCTCGCAGAGTCCTGTCAGCTCTTTGCCGACGAACTGAGATCCATTGTCCGAGACAATAGCGTACGGTACCCCAAATCTTGTAACGATGTTTCTCCAAACGAATCGCCGAACGTCGGCCTCGGTCGTTGTGACGAGAGGTTCTGCTTCAACCCATTTAGAGAAGTAATCGGTCGCTGTGATAAGAAACTTGAATCCGCCAGGGGCCGTAGGGAGTTTCCCAACTATGTCCAAGCCCCACTGAGCGAAGGGCCATGGGCTGGTAATGGGTTTGAGAGTCTGGGCTGGCTTCCGAGGGATAGGAGAGAATAACTGGCACGGCTTACATTTCTTGACAATTTCTTCGCAGTCCTTTTTCATTCCCTTCCAAAAGTATCCCTGACTGAGGGCCCGTTGACAGAGAGAACGTCCACCAGAGTGGCACCCGCAGCTCCCAGAATGTAGCTCGGTTAGGATTGCTGGAACCTCGGTAGGATGGACGACGCGAAGGTACGGCCCAGTGAAACTCCGTCTGTAGAGTTGGCCGGTTTCGGAGATCCAATAATGAGCCGACTTGCTTTTGACCCTGTGTGCTTCCTTCTTGTCCGAGGGGAGAGTGTCGTTTTTGAGGAAGGCTACGATTTCATCCATCCAACTAGGACCAAGTGAGATGTTGAGGACTTCTGCTGGGGCCTCGAAACTCGGTGCATCAATTTCGCCGAGGCTGATGCTCCTGTACTCCGAGGCTTTTGCGGCCGAAGCCAAGCTTGCGAGAGCGTCGGCATGGGCGTTGTACTCCCTGTTGATCTGCTCAATATGAAACCCCTTAAATTGCCGAATGAGCTCCAGAGCCGTAGCTTGGTATTTGAGCATCCTGGGATCACGAGCCTCGTAATCTCCTGTCACTTGATTGACGATTAACTGAGAGTCGCAGTAGACGTGTAGGTCTTCCACTTGAAGTTTTGCTGCCGCTCGTAAACCAGCTAACAGAGCCTCATACTCGGCCTCGTTGTTGGTTGCCTGGAAGTTGATCGTAATGGCACTTTCGTGTATCACGCCGCAGGGTGTAACAAGAACAACTCCGGCCCCGAGCCGTTGCTGTTTGAAGCTCCATCAACGTGCAGCCTCCAGACATCGCCGCTAAATAAGTTCCAAGTCTTCCGCGCTTCATGCTGCTCAAGCATTCCATATTCTGGTTGGATAAGGGCTTCCTCGTCTGGACTTCCTGGAGTGAACTCGGCTATAAAGTCGGCCAAGACCTGAGCTTTTATCGCTGTCCGAGGCTCAAAATGGATATCAAAGTTGGCCAACTCGACCGCCCACTGTGAGACTCGGCTTGAAAGGTCGGCCTTCCGAAGAAGGTTTTTCAACGGGAACTCCGTGAGGACGATAATGGGGTGCTCCTGGAAGTAAGGAAGAAGTTTCCGAGCCGAAGTCACCAGTGCAAGCAGGAGCTTCTCCAAAGGTAGATACCTAGTCTGAGCCGGCAGCAGCGTCCGGCTAGCAAAGTAAATTGGCTGATCTTCGGCGCCTTCGCGTCGGACAAGCGCCGAGCTGACGGCGTGAGGGGAGACAGCAAGGTACAAGTAAAGAGTTTCGAAGGGCGATGGTTTGACCAGGAGTGGGACCGAACCGAGATAAGTCTTTAGTTTGGCGAGTGCCGTATCACAGTCCTCTGTCCACTTGAAGCTCCTTCGGCTTTGCTTTTTCAGAGTTTGAAAAAACACATGGCATTTGTCGGATGACCGACTGATGAATCTGTTGAGTGCCGCGGCCATTCCAGTCAGCTTCTGTATCTCCCGAGGGGTTGATGGAGTCTTCAGTTGCTGCACTGCCGTGATTTGGTTTGGATCGGCTTCGATACCTCTTCGCGTCACCAAGTATCCGAGGAATTTTCCGGAGCCGACGCCGAAAGCGCATTTCTCGGCGTTGAGGCGTAACTTAAATTTCTTTAATATTGTAAACACCTCGGCGAGATGTGACAAATGGTTTTCAGCCTTGAGACTCTTCACGACCATATCATCAATGTAAGCCTCCATTATTTCACCGATAAGTATGCCGAACAGCAGATAGACCATCCTCTGAAAAGTTGAGCCGGCATTCTTTAAGCCGAAAGGCATTACGAGATAGCAAAAGAGGCCCCTCGGAGTAATGAAGGCTGTCTTCTCCATATCGTCCGGGTCCATTGCGATCTGATGATAGCCTCGGTATGCATCCATAAAGCTCAGCCGAGCGTGTCCTGCTGTAGAATCTACCAACTGATCAATTTTTGGGAGAGGGAGGCAGTCTTTTGGACAGGCGTCGTTTAAGTTAGTGTAGTCCACGCAGACCCTCCACTTGCCATTCTTCTTCTTTACCACCACTGGGTTGGCGAGCCAGGTGGGGTACTGAACTTCCCTGATGGCTCCTGCTGCGAGGAGTTTGTCGACCTCTTCATTAACCGCTTCGGCATGGATGGCGGCCGAGCGTCTGGGTTTCTGTATCACCGGTTTGGCGGATTTGGAGACGTTGAGACAGTGCCGAATGACCTGTGGGTCGATGCCTGGCATCTCGTAAGGAGTCCAGGCGAAGACCTCGATGTTGTCTTTAAGAAATTGGACCAATTCCTCACGCTCGGCATCCGTCAAGCTGGATCCGAGCATGAAGAAGCGTGACCCGTCTTCATTGATTGGTACTCTCACGAGATCTTCAATTGATTTTTGCTCAGCTGGAGCTCCGACATCTTCCAGGACCGGCTTGTCTGGAACCTCTACCCAATGAACACGGTTAGGGCTCGGCGCCTTTCCAACGGCCGAGACGTAGCACTGCTTCGCTTGAACTTGGTCGCCGTGCAGGTCTTCCTGTCGGCCAGTGGACCCAATGTACCGTACCAGTTGGTGGTAGGTTGAAGCAATGGCCTTCAGGGAGTGGAGCCAGTTCCGGCCGAGGATGGCATTATAAGGACTTGGAGCGTCCACGACAATAAACTCTATATTGACAGCAACCGAACCAGTGACGACGGGAAGAATCAGTTTGCCTAGGGGCTAGACTGGCGTGCCGCTGAATCCGACGAGAGGAACGGTGCTTGGGATCAAAGATGATTCTGGGATCTTGAGTTCTGTAAAGAGAGACAAGTACATGATTTCTGCCGAACTTCCCTGATCCACAAGGACCCGTTTAACCGAGTGAGTGGAGATTTGCACTGTCACCACCAAAGCGTCGTTGTGAGGAGTCTGCACTCGCTCGAGATCTCTGTCGGTAAAGGTAATAGACCACGGTCTCCCAGTTGGCCGAGGTCTTTTGAGAGTGGATGAGATAGAAAAAATTTCTGCAGATTTTTTGGCCCTGTCCAAATCAGACCGAAGCTTCTGTGCTCCTTCCTTGGTTACTGGCCCGTGGATTACATTGATGACGCCGACTGGACGTGGGATTTGATGCTGGCCCCCAGCGTTCGGCTGGCGCCTCGGCGTTTTGGTCCAATCGATGTGATCATCCAAGAGTCCTTGACCTGCCAGATTCTCCAAGAGTGCCTTGTATGGGGCGCAAGCCGTTGTGTAATGTCCGAGCTCGTTATGGTAGGAACATCTCTTCCGAGTGTTATCGTTCCCCGCTTCGGTGTTGAGCTTGGGTGGGTTCGGCCAAACGAAGAACGGCTCGCGCTCCAAGGTTCGTAAGAGAAAGTAGATTGGTTCCTTGAAAACCGTCGTCTCGGCTACATAGTCATGGTCCTTGGGAGCTTTCTTATTTGCAACTTTTACCGTATTGACCTGTTTCTTCGGTTGTGTGACGGCTATTGGCTTTGGTGCCGAGATCTGAGGGGTAGGAACGTGGAGCTGGTGCGGGATGGCTGAGTTCTGTCCTCCTTGAAGTTCTCGCTCAGTGAGGAACTCTTCGTAAGAGCAGAACTGCTCAACCGTCCTCATTAGTTCATTCATTCCATGGGGCGCCCGAATTGCCAATTCGTCTAGGATTTTACTTCCAGTTTCTAATCCATTCTTGAAGTTTCTTGCTGCCCAGTACTGATCAACACCAGGTATCTCATTGAATAACTGCCAGTAGCGCTCGGCATACTTCCGAAGCGTTTCGCCAGGCCTCTTCTTCATCTGAGCCAAGGCATCTTCTTCCTTGGCTTGCTTGTTGCTTGTGATGAACCTGTAGTTGAAGGCCCTCTCTAGCTCTTTGAAACTATGGATTGATCCTGCCTCCAGCTGGTTGAACCATAACAGACCGAGGCGTCCGAGACTTGAGGGGAATGCCTTGCACATGATAGCGTCGTCGTCGGTGACGCAAGCAATGGTGCTTCGGTAACTGATGAGGTGGGTGTAAGCCTCGGACGTGCTTGGGTCAAACTTCTGGAACTTTGGCAGGTGGAGCCCGGGCTTCGGCAGAGTTGCTTGAATTTTTGCCGAGAAAGGAGACTCGGTTAATTTCTTTAGCTGATACTCGTGTGTCGGCCGGGGCGGGCGTCCGTTTCTGTCTCTCCGAGATTTTTTGTAGGCCTGGTACTCCCTATCCCTGTCGGCAGATTCGTCTTGCCGACGCTGATATGCCCTTTCCTTCTTGTCGATGGGGACCTTTAGCCGATCCGGGTCTGGGAGATTTTCCGTGCGATAAACCTTGCGTCGACTCGGTTGTTCGTCGTGCCGAATGACAACACTCACATTCTTTTCCCGAGGGAAAGATCTTGGGTTTCTTGAGTTCACCGTGCGTCCGGCTTGTGTATTTTCCCGAAGGAAATCTTCTTGTTCTGGAGGGAAAATTTCAGGATCCTTGCCGTCTCTCCTCGACGTTCGGCTCTTTCGCCGTCCGTCATGTGGAATTAAGGCCAGATTGTTCTCATTGTCCTGAATTTCAACCGTGTCATAACTTTGGGATTGGGAGTATTCGTCACCAGCCGACGAGCTTGAGTAGTTGGTGTAAGGGCTTCCCTCCCTCCTTGTCTTTCCACCTCTGTGTCCCGCACCACTACCGAGACGCTTATGGACCGGGGAACGTTGCTGCCCGAAGCGAGCGCTGTTCCCGGCCCGATTGTCCGTTAGTGGTGGGTCCAGGCGGTTGTATACCGAGACTCGATGAGGATCTCCTTCACCCACCAAGTGAGGCGGTGGTGGTGGTAAGTTACCACGCCGGCGCCTTCCCTGAGAGCCTGAATGGGAGCCCGCCGGGCGCTCGTCCGCCCTGATTCTAGCCATCTCCATTTTGAGCATGGCTACATCGGAGTTGGTTTGTTCCTGCTGCTGTTCCAGCATCTGGACGTACGCCAAGGCTTCGTCGCTTAGCCCCACCGGACGCCGAACCGATGTGCTAACGCCCGGAGGGGTAAAGCCCGGAGGGTGAGAAGGGGAAGCGGTGTGGACGCCCGTGTCCGAAAGGATCTGAGAAGGATTGAGGGGTTGGAAGGGAGGTGGTGGTCCGCCCATTTTCTGAGTGTAACGTGGTGGAGATGTGGTGAGAGTGGTTTCTTTTGTCAAGGAATTGGGGAATGGCTAAGGAGGAGCCGCCGTGGATCAGAAAGAAAAAGTTTCACGTCGGGTTCACCAAATTGTGGGGCTCCTTTTGAGATGGCTCGGGTGTCTTTGCTCCGGGGTCTGAATCTCGTCCTTGATCCTCTTTAGTCCTGCAAAACAGAGCACGACTAAAGATCACGCCGGAGGTTCTCCGGGGCGATCCTCCGGTGTGAGAATCAGTTCTCTTGCCAAAGGGGAAGGAGAAAAGTGTTTAGGGTTCCGTCTCCAACATACCTCTTTCAGGAGGCATCACTGTATATTTATATGGATCGCTCAGCTCGAACCAAGATCATATACATGCTCGCCACGTGTCGGCCGACGTATCTCCTACGTCACCAACTAGGGTTTCGTAACCGATTGGTGAGTGAGCGGGCCCCCTTTCACGTGGTACCATCAGCCTGATCACCGCTCGGCTGACGTCACTATCGTCATCACAGCCAGAGTGGCATTCCCACGTGAAGGGGGATGGAACATGGCCCCCACATCTGTTCAAGACCGAATATGAGCCGACAGTCAAGGAGTCGGCTAGCCGAGAGGCTTTGGCCGAAGAATGCGTCGGGAGGAAAATGTTCATCCGTGGGGAAGCCGAGGGAATGAGACACAGCCGAGGATGTGAAAACATTCCTGGATCAATATTGAACCTGTCGGTTGCCGAAGCTATGCCAGATCGCTTCCAGGTTGAACGTGGGCAGTCGGTCCCTCGGCTCGGGATTATGGTCGGTGCAGCCCGAGCCAGTTGACTCGGCCTGCTACAGACCGATCCCAGGAAACCAACGCCTATAGAAAATAGTTAGAATCAGTTAGGAGAGAGACCACTGGACGTGCCCATGAGGTGCATTGATCTCACATGGTTTATAAATTTAGGCCGAAGGGGACCATACTCACGTAAAAGAAATGCTGAGGATTTGAATGTGACCTCCAGATAACACTGTTTAATCAGAGCTGAGCTTGATGATATGAATTCCAATTTACATAAGGCAAGATTAAGAAGAAGACAGACAGCGTTATTGTCGATGACGAATGAAGTCTGATTTTTTCCACCCCTCTTTTAGAGCCTGAATTTTTTTCAAAAGATTTGTCCGAAAAGTTATTCAAAGCTCCCGATGTACCATGGAACATTGTCACGTATTACTCCCGACATAGTGTATTACTTCCAATTTAACAACGAATTTCGCTGGTGGAACAAAAGCCAGGGCGGGAATCAAGCTAGAATGATCGATAAACGAGCAAAACTTGAAATTTTCAAGCCAACTTGGAAAACAATCAGCTTCAAATTCGTACGACTATCTTCCATCTTCCACTTCCCTTTTCTGTGCAGATTGGAATGCAAATACATCAATGTCTGCTGGACAGATTCAAAACAAGAAGTCCATGTAACATATATGAGAATGCTTGAAAACTAAAGATTTTGGATAGAAAAAAGATAGAAAACCACTTCCAAGAATGCTTCTCATCTTCCCATCTTTCGGCTTCTACTGCCACAGCCAGAACCCCACTCCTTGGACAGTACAGGTTGCTCTTAGGAAGCTCGCTATTCACGTCCTAGCTTCCTCCTGGGTACGCCAAGTTGTGTATCTTTCCATTTTCATTTTTTTATTGTACCCGTTGAGGAAATACTCCACATATGCTGCTTCCTCTCTTAGCTCTTCATTTTCCCAATTGCATGTAATCGGTAGGTTTAACCAAACTTTCCTCGTATATAATGGCATTGACATTGTAAGAATGGGTTGGAATTGGAATATCCCTAGTTGAATTGTCAATAGGATTGTACAAACTTATGTGCCAAATACCCTTCCTTTCGTCACACGGTGGTACTTTGGTATAACCAGAAGGTCTCAAATTTGATACGATGAACATAATATAGTCCATGATTTTGCCACGCCATACTCCTTCATAGCCAACACCTCAATGTTGTTGCTTTCACTGTCGCCCAGAGTTTCCGATCGAGACATACAAAGGCATCCATCAAGAACTCCCAAACCCTAAATGACATCTCCATCAGTTTGGTTAGGTTCGTAGCAGAGTCCGGAAACAATATGGAACAAAACTGACTGCTGTTCGATCAACCTATAAAATATCTTATTGACAAAATAATACACATTACAAAACATAATATCTAGGTGATCTTAACGAATCAAAGTTAAAGGTTTTCAATAAAAGGTGAGAAAATAAAAGTTTTTCAATATGTTGTACCTCAAGCAAGTATCAAAATGGAATTTAACGATATGTTAGATCGATCCGAAAGTCATCTATAATTGAGTTGGAACTAATTGTTGCGGTATTTTCCTTCTCAATAAACATAACGAAGTATTATAGTTGAAAATGCCCTTTCTATCCACTATTTTTATTTGGTGGGGAACCACCGTATATAATTTTGATATTTAAAAAAAAACAACTTAGATAATTATGAATATTCAAAACCAAGTGGGGGCCGTGGCACCTGTAAGCCGAAGTGTGGATCCGTCATTGCTTTCATTGATACTTTTTAGGTATCCTAACATTTTCTACTTAGTTGACATCTCCTGGTTCTCCCCATGTAGGAGAACATGGTTCAAACCCCGCCGTGCACATATGGTGTCCAGGGCTATAAATAGCCTCTAAAACTCCATGTGGACTAACTTATAACTCCCCACTAACTCCTGCCAATATATACAACATTGGGAAAAAAAAACGAAATATATAAGGGAGTAATTATTGAATGCTTTTGGACTTTTAAGTAACGTTGATGCGTGGTAATTTCAACCAATTAGGTAGAGGCAATGTATATAGTATTATAACAGGCATTTTTCACATGAGGCACAACATATATCGAATAATTGGATTAGGGCTAAGTATGGATCAAATTGGTTCGATTTTGCGATATATGAATAGGGAACGAAACATTCAGTACCTCACACAGACAAGACTCGTCTCTGATCATGAAAAGTCATCAAGACGATGTAGGAAATCCACCACAAAAACACACACAAGGAGTGAGAGAAAGTTTCATGCTGGGGAAGAAAACCAACAAAAAAACAGCAAACAAAAACTAAAGCAAAACCTGTAAGAAAACAGCAGATCTGCACCCCTAAGTCCAGCTGTCCAAAGCCGATCAAGACCCTCACTGCCGCCACCACCGCTGCCAAAAGAGCGGCTGAGACACAACAAATAGATAGTCCAAACATGTCTACATCTTAATTCCCTACAGAGTGCACTATAGGGAGTGGTTTGGTTCTTGATTTACTATCAAACCGAACCAATCCGGTCCATACCCACCCCTCACTCTGTGTTAGGGATATCTCCATGTCCTTGAAATCAAAACTAGATAAGCCCAACACTTTGCATACTCGCACTCTTGACTCATACCCGAGTCCCATGTAACATATATTATACAGAGAGCTTATGGACAAAAAAATGGGCAGTACTTTTCCATGTGTTCAGTGACCCAGTAGTCCTCGGCTTTGTTATCATTAAGAATCTTAATTTTAGATGTTATGAATCAACATGAACTGTCCAAATACAAAGTGCTATGTATAAAGAAATTTTACCCGGAAATCACCCGAAATGCATTATTTATGACCGATCATAAATAGTACATTCCGGGTAACATTTCTTTATACCTAGCATCCCACCTCGTCCAAATAATCGTAAGTTCCCATCAAAAAAGAAGAAAAGATGCGAAAGTTCTTAGCCTCAGTCTTGAGACGATATTTCAGTTTTCACTACTAAAAAAAGTCTTAAAGCAAAACATAGCTGCCAAAAGAAGTTGAAAACAGAACATATAAACTGGTTACTCCATTAATTAAGAACGCATTCTCATCTTCCTATCTCTCTGCTTCTAATCCTCTTCCTCTTACCAGCCGCGCTCCCCGTCTTGAGTCGCTGGCTATTCACGCCATTCCACTTGTCGACGCCAATAAGTGTGTCTTTCAATTTTCGATGGCATCCGTCAAGGAAATACTCCACATATGTTACTTCCTCTCTTAGCTAGCTCTTCGTCTTTCCAATCGTAATTGGTAGGTTTAACCGTACTTTCCTCATACATAATTAAATTGACGTCGTAAAGATGGAAGATTGGAGTCGGAATAGGAATATCCCTAGTTGAATTTTCATTCCGATTGTACACGCTTATGCGCCAAATATACTTATCATCACCACAACGAGGTGCCTTTAAAGCCAAAGCTTCGCCTTTCCTGGTATAACCAAACGGCCTCAAATCTGACATGATGAACATAAGAGTCCAGGAATTCGCCACGCCATACTCCTTCATCACCAGTACCTCAATATAGTTGCATTCACCGTCGCTCGGATTTTCCGACCGAGACATACAAAGGCATCCATCCAGAACTCCCAAACCATAAACGACATCTCCATCACTTTGCTTAGGCTGTGGCATCGGTATTTTTTCGAAAGTACCCATCTGGGTATTGAAGTAAACGATTTGAGAATACTCGGATTTCTTTTTCTCAGAAACATACCAATGCAGATGTTCATTCACTGTAGGCCCTGAACTGAACGAACTAATAACATAGGAGGAACAGTCAACTTCTGTCCAGCTTTTGCTTTTGAAACTACCAACCACCACATTTTCATAACCAAATCCCGGAGTTAAACTATATTTAACGACGGCCATAACAACCTTGTAGTCATCAGTGGAGGAATCAAAGCAGAGTCCGGAAACAATATCCATTTGATCGAGGTAGTACATGTCACAATGTAATACTTCCTTGAAATAACTAGTCAGTGGATTCCACAAGAAAAAGTCATTGTCGATACCCATGAGCAATAACCCGTTGCAGGAACCGTAGATTGCACTAAGTTTACCATAGCGACTAAAGTCTTCATCGAGTCTTTCGCCATGGGAGTTTTCTATGTCAATGGAGTGCAGCAAATCGTGAAAAACAACAAGAACCATCTCTCTTCCTCTTTTTTTGGCGGAAAAGTCTGAAATCAAAGAACACCATGTTTTGGAAATGCAGTTGAATCGAGAAAGAGAATCGAGGGGTAACCTTTGGAGTATTTGGAGAGTGATTTCTTCAGGGATGTTTGGAAAACTTGGTTGTGCTTCATCGCTGGTGTTTCTTGCTGCATTTCCTCCTCTTCGTTGGGTCTTACCCTTCCATTGTGAGAATGCTACGGTTTCCATTCTCTCCTCTCCAAACTGTTTCAATTGCTAGAGTTCTCTGTTTTTATGGAGAAAGGATCGATGGTTCTTGCTTGCATTACTAGGGTTAGCTATATATAAGGAAGTAGTTATTGAACGGGTCTTTCTTAGATGATCAGCCAAATAGGGCCGGCTGTGAGTTTACTGGGCCGATGCGAACTTTTTAGACGAAATCTTCTATATAGATCATTTAGGTAGTTAGTTCAAAATGTATCACTTAACATCAACATTCTGGCTTTTTTAGGGAGGAAAATTGTAATTAAGCTCTCATAGTAATTTGTCATAGCTATAATGTATGTGTATGTACAAAAATTTGGGCGGCTTTTCGAAATTAGATAAAATTTGGGTTCCCATGTGGCTGCATCCTCAGTGTATGCCCAAAGCCAGTCCTGAGATGCACCACATGTACTCGATAATTTGATTAGGGTTGAGCATGGATCAAATTGTTTGGATTTTGTGATCAATCAAGAACCGAATCAATTTACACAAATCAATGATTTTTTTCTTTTATCCCTTCTTTTACCTTATTTCCCTCTGTTCAATTTTACCCTGTAAGTAACTGCATTTTTTGGGAGAAAACGGTGTACCCATTCGATGCATGCATGTGCCCTGTCTCTAATTGGGTATGATTGCTTGTGGAGATATTCACATATTCCAATATGATATTATAATGTTATGATTGAATCTACGTAACATAAACTAGATTGGAGGACAAATATTCCCTTTACATAATCACTAGAGGCCGGAGCACACGCGATGCGTGCGCAAGTCAGACTTTGACAATAGCTTCCCGTTTATTGTTAGATGGAATTTTTGCAAATTTGGTCAAAATCTGACATGCACATGCATCGCGTGCCCCGGTCTCTAGTTGTTATGAAACCCATCACCAAACCACCATTCCAACGGAAGATTCGCAACCAAACTACCATTTCAATGGAATAAATAAGGAATTACACCATTTCAATGGAATAAATAAGGAATTACACCATTTCAACGGAATAAATAAGGAAATATTTTGCATTTACCTGTAGGGTATTTTTTTTTTTTTATGAAATCCATCACCAAACCACCATTCCAACGGAAGATTTGCAACCAAACCACCATTTCAATGGAATAAATAAGGAATTATTCTGCAATATAGGTAAATGTAGGTTTTCTTAAAAAAAACAAAAACAAAAGCCAATCCACAAAATGACCTGTTACTCTGTCTTTCCCGTACCAGTTTAATGGAAAAGGTAGCATCTATAAGAGAAAGTGACAAAACACTTTGTAGCAGTTTAGATAGAGCAAAGCAAAAGAAGCAGAAAAAGAAAGTGACAGGTGTGCCATTGATAGAGTGTACGAAAGGTGAAAAAGGAAAGGTTATTGTTGTACCTGATCAGAGTTAATGAAGAATTCAGAGAAGTTGCAAGTACGAAAGTGAGTGAGGTAAAAGGAAAACTTCTGGTAGCAATTGGGGAGAAGAGCAAAGAAAGTTATGCACGTAGTGGGGTGATAACTATTTTTAGGTGGTTTCTTTGTGTAAAAATGTCCTCACAATTGTATTGTGTGTTTTTCTCTTAGGAAGGTATTTATGGGAAAGGAAAATACAAGACATGAGATACAAAACTAGTGCTCCCCCTTTATATATTAGAATAAATATTACGTAGTTTGATTTTACGATATATGATTTAGACATTGAACTCCTATGTTATGCGTGAAATTTCCTAAGATACTTTGTAACAACAATTTTATACAAGATAATAAGAGAAATCCACTCTCAAATTTGTACCCCGTAATGGAGGATATCTCCATGTCTTTGAAAGGAAAATTAGATAAACCCAACTTAGATGCATACGTGCACGGCAGTGCACTCTTAACTCGAACCCTAGTCCATGTAACATACATGCATGCGGAGAGCTTATGGACAAAAAAATGAGCAGAACTTTTCCAAATAATTAAGAATCTTAATTTAAAATGGTCAAAATTATGAATCAACATGAACTGTCCAAATAATTGTAAGTACCCATCAAAAAAGAAAGGAAAAAAAAAGAAAAAAAAAGAAGCGAAATTTATTAGCCTCCGCCTTGAGACGCTATTTCAGTTTTCAGTACTAATAAGAAGTCTAAAACCAAACACAGCTGCTAAAAAAGTTGAAATTTTGGATAGATAGAATATATAAAACTACTTCATTAAGAAGGCTTTCTCATCTTCCTATCTCTCCTTCTAATCCTCTACCTCTTACCAGCCACATCCCCCTTCTTATGACGCTGGCTATTCACGTCATTCAAATTGTCGAACTCAACGCCAATAAGAGTGTCTTTTAATTTTCATTTTCATTTTTTGATGGGATCCGTCGAGGAAATACTCCTCATATGTTGCTTCCCCTCTTAGCTCTTCGTCTTCCCAATTGTAATCGGTAGGTTTAACCGTACTTTCCTCGTATATAATTAAATCGACATTGTAAGTATGGGTTGGCATTGGAGTTGGAATTGGAATATCCCTTGTTGAATTATGAATCGGATTGTACACGCTTATGTGCCAAACATAGTTTTAAATCTCGGCCGAGACGGTACGTCTCGGCCGATACGTACCGGTATTTGGTGTCTCCGATTCGGATACGGGCCGATATATCGGAAAAATTGGAATTCACAGCCGTATCGGCCGATACCCGATACGTATCGGTCCGTACCGGTTCGGCAAAAAAAAAAAAAATTTTAAATTTTTTTTTTTCTTTTCAGCAGGCTTTTTCAGTTTTTTCCCGAGCATCAATTCCATCTTCTTCTGTTTTTTCTGATAGGCTACTAGGCTTTTAAGCAAAAAAAAAAGAAGCATTTTTTTATGACTTAAAATCATCTTACTTTTGCTGTTTATGTCAATTATATCGAAACTCATAATGTTGCATTTTTCTCATATTTGTAAAATCTTATTGACTTTTAGATTTTGATAAATTATCGGATATTTCACATGAAGAGAATGGGCTATTACATGTCTTAAATTAATTAAAATGTGATAATTTAAGCCAATGTTGGGGGCAAAAGTATATTTTCCAAGTTTTATACATGTTGCTGATGATTTTTAAAAATTCACGACCGCGACACCCGATTCCCGCGACGTATCACCGATACGTCCCAATACCGATACACCGCGACCGATACCGAGACGGCGACCGATACCGAGATTTAAAACTATGGTGCCAAATATCCTTACCTTCGCCACAAGGAGGTACCTTTAAAACCAAAGCTTCGCCTTTCCTAGTATAACCAAATGGATTCAAATCTGATACGATGAACATAAGAGTCCAGGAATTTGCCACGCCGTACTCCTTCATCACCAGCACCTCAATGTTGTTGCATTTACCGTCGCTCGGATTTTCCGACCGAGACATACAAAGGCATCCATCCAGAACTCCCAAGCCATAGACGACATCTCCATCACTTTGCTTTGGTTGTGGCATCGGTACCTTTTCGAAAGTACCCATCTGGGTATCGAAGTAAACAATTTGAGAATACTCGGATTTCTTTTCCTCCGAAACATACCAATGCAGATGTTCATTTACCGTAGGCCCTGAACTGAACGAACTAATAATATAGGAGGAACAGTCAACTTCTGTCCAGCTTTTGCTTTTGAAACTACCCACCACCACCTCTTCAGAACCAAATCCGGGAGTGTAACAGTGTTCAACAAGAACCATAACCACCTTGTAATCATCACTGGAAGAATCATAGCAGAGTCCGGAAACAATATGGAATGCAGGGAAGTAGTATCTGTCATAATGAAATACTTTCTTGAAATAACTAGTCAGTGGATTCCACAAGAAAAAGTCGTTACCGATACCCACAGCCATTAACCCGTTGCAGGAACCGTAGATTTCTCTTCTACGTTTATTGGAACCTTCAAAGTGACGGAGTCTTTTTCCAAGGGATTTCTCTAGGTCAATGGAGTGAAGTAGATCGTGAGAAATAACAAGAACCATCTCTCTTCCTCTTTTTTCGGCGGAGAAGTCTGAAATCAAAGAACACCATGTTTTGGAAATGCAGTTGAATCGAGAAAGAGAATCGAGGGGTAACCTTTGGAGTATTTGGAGAATGATTTCTTCAGGGATGTTTGGAAAACTTGGTTGTGCTTCATCTCTGGTGTATCTTGCTGCCTTTCCTCCTCCTCCTCCTCCTCTTCTTCTTCTAGGTTCGGTTTCCATTCTCTCCTCTCGAAACTGCTTCAAGGGCTAGAGTTCTCTGTTTTTTCTTTTTATGGAGAAAGGATAGTTCTTGCTTGTGTTACTAGGGTTAGCTATATATAAGGAAGTAGTTCTTAAACGCTCACAAACGTATAGAACTGATCTTCTTAGATGATCCGTGGGGAAAAAAAATTCTGGATGGAGTCCTTTATAATTTATATAGGGCCGGCTATGAGTTTACGGGGCTAATGCGAACTTTTTAGATGGAGTCCTTTATATAAATCACGAATGTAAAAATACTTTTTACGGGATAAAATCAACTTTAAAGAGAAAAATTACAAGTATTTTAAAACATTAATACAGAAGAATTTGATAATCATTTAGTTAGTTCAAAATGTATTACTTAAACATCACCATTCTTGCATTTGAAGAGATGAAAATCGTAATTAAACTCTCACATTAATTTTGTTATAGCCACAATGTATGAGTATAAAAATTGTGGTGGCCCCCAAAGATAATAAGGGCCAAGCGAATGAGATGATGATGGATTAAGTGACAAGTGTTCATTACTTCGTCAATTTGGAAAACAACTTAGAGCATCCACAGTGGAATAAGCAAAACAAAATGTTGTTAAAGTTAGAAATGTTTGCTCAAAAAAGTGCTCACATTGGAATAATCAAACTTAACAACCTCTTAGCAACTTATCAAATTTTGGCTTTTGAATAATCAAAATTAGCAACCTTTTGCCAATAATCAAATTTAGTAATCCCCACATTTTCTCAATCAAGTACACTCATTATTACACAAAAATCTTCTCTCTCTCTCTCTCAACAATGTTTTCAAAAAAATAATTATAAAAAACTATTCTTACTATTCTTTTCAGAAACTTTTTCTAAAAAAAAAAAATCCATCTTTCTATGAACATTTTCAATTTTTTTTTTATAAAAACTGTTTCTTCAATTTTTTTAAAATTATTTTTTTGAAAAATTGTATTTACACAAAACTGTTTTTTTACACATTTTTTTCATAAAATATTTTTTTATCCTACTGTTTTTAACTTAAAACTGTTTTTTTTCAAGAACAAATATTTTTTTTATAAAAACTGTTTGTAACATAAACTAGTTTTTCGAAAGATTTACGTGGAATGAAGGGGAAAAGTTTGGAGAAAACTCAGGAAAAGAAGCAATGGTCTCATTGGTTTTGATTATGAGCAAAAAATAACCAATGTGAGACATACTCCTGATGGAACTTGAGATTACTAACTTTAGCAACCTCTAAATGGATAATCAAAATCTGATGTGACATGTTTTGATTATTTGCTTTTGCTTATTCCATTGCGGATGCTCTTACAGGCTTTCTACTCGGAAGTCATTTTACGCCAACTAGTGTAAAATAATTTACACGGTAAATAATTTTACCGAGCATTTGTGCAACCAAACAAGTGAAAATGTGAAAAATATTTTTCCCGAAAATATTTTACACCCAAACAAACAGAGCCTAGGATTGAGCATATGGATCAAATTGGTTGGATTTGTTGGTAATTCAAGAACCGAATCAATTTACATAGATCAAGGATTTTGATAACCAAATTTTTAGTGAAGCCCTGCTTTTTATATGTAAGCCCGAGCAAGCTATCTAGAAATCCTAGAAAACCAAAGAAAAAACAAATCCAAAAAGCAAGATGGTTGAACAATAGCTAAGGGTCATCATCAGACCGGGCCGGCCCTGTCACGCCCTCGATTTTCAACATAAATAATAACCATTTGTGATAAATAAAAATCCTCGCTGAAGTACAGGTAATACCCAAATAACATTTCTTTCCTCAGTTCTCAAATTAAAAACAAATATTACAATCCGGGCTCAAGGTCCCAAGTTATATAAGTTACCAAATTAATATTACAGTTTACAAAGATCATCCTTCAAAAATATATCTTTCAAGGTAAAAGCATAAAATCGCCCCTCTATACCTTTGAAACCTATGATCTACAAGCACGAGATGCACGTCATGCCAATTTCCTTGCTTTTTTTACCTGAAAATGATAGGTTGAGCTACACTAGCCCAGTAGAGAAATCTATACTCAAGCTATATGTAAATGTAATGAATCATGCACTATGAATGAGTGAATATTGACAGATACGCTCAAAGTACGAACGTTTACCAACGAGCCGCACACTATAGTCAAAAGATTCTAGACTTCACATAAGTATCACAGACCGTTTTCCTCTCTGACTAGATATGTTAATAAACTCATGTCAATCCATATTAGACTATAACCAATTCAAATTCATCTTATCATTCATTGTACGATACTATAATCTTTCTCGTGTCCGCATTTATCATCATCAAACTCCTTCATTACAAAACCCTTCCTTTTGATTTCAAAACAATTCAAAGAAAACTCAAGACCATTGTAGGCCGAGCTCCGCTGATTCGGGCTGAATACCGGAGGATTTTCATCAAAATCCTTTAACCAAAACCAAAATCCTCACATTAACTTCATAAACCAATTACGTGTCGTTAAAAGTCTAAGCCGAAGCTCCTGCCAGGCACTTACTCGATAACGAGCCCTGAAGACAAGTGATATGAGCATTTTAGCTCCTATCAGGCATTTACTCACTTAAGAGCCCTGAAAACATACGATATGAGCATTTTAGCTCCTGCCAGGCATTTACTCACTTAAGAGCCCTGAAAACATACGACATGAGCATTTAGCTCCTGCCAGACATTTACTCACTTAAGAGCCCTGAAAACATACGACATGAGCATTTAGCTTCAGCCAGACATTTACTCATTTAAGAGCCCTGAAAGCATAAGATATGAGCATTTAGCTCCAGCCAGGCATTTACTCATTTAAGAGCCCTAAAAGTTCTCTTAGTGTCCATTTGTCATCCACATTCATTCCACGTTTTCATTTCACAAACATCAAATCATTCAATTGAACCCAAAGCCATTTAATCAATCACATGGCAATACCAATCCGTATTCAAAAAGACAGCATTTTCCCAAAGTCACATTCGTTCATACATCATCAACAATATATTGCAAACTCATAAGCATGCCCCCTTGTACATTGATAAATATTTTAAGTCCACGTTATTCCTCTAAATCTATCACAACGCCCTATGCCACGTATCAAACCCATAATGATTCCACGGCACATCACCGGCTAGGTTCCAAACGAGAATCTTATAAAACGAGTGCCAAAGGAACCTAGGAAACTCAACAAGACGAGGCACGAGGATACGAGTCTCATTAAGACACAAGTAATCATACTTGAGAGTGACTTAAACACGTCTAATCATATAGGGAGTCATAATACGGAACGAATACAACTTAGGAATAGCCAGCAGACATTGGCAGACCAACACACCTCCACTAAAATAATCATAACTTTCTGTGTACTAAGACTTTTTAGGCGATTCCAGTGGCAATGGAAAGCCGACTTCAAGACCTTCGATTCGATATAAAATTTGCATGAAACGGACATCGGACGAGGAAGTTATGGCTGTTTGAAGTCGGGCACAAACCTAGAAAACGAGACAGATTCAAGACCTGATTTCTAAAATCCACCATTTATTCAATTCTCAACGGTTTCGGGTGATTCCAGTGGCATTAGAACGGGGTCTAAGTCTACTCTATTTCATATGAAGGAACCAAAATTTATTTCTGAGTTTAAGATGACGAAAATGCCTCATAAACAGGGACCTGTTCTTCAGAAATTCGGGAATGAAAGAAACAATCTCAAACGATGAAACAAGGCACGATCTAGGTACATAAACATCGTATAAATGCATAACAAGAGTAAGAAATCCCTACCTCATGGGTTTTGAGCAAAACCCAACTGTTTGACCAAGTCAACCAAGTTCCCACGTGGCCCGATCGCAATTTTTTCTTGGATAGATAGGTAGCCCCCGTTCCGTAGAACAACTTTAATTCTTGAACTTTGTCTGGAATCACGCCCCAAATAGACGAAATTGAGGAGAGAAGGTAAGGAGAAATTTTTCGGAGGGAGAGCAGAGAGAGCGAGAGACGCAGGAGAGAGAGAGAGGGGTTGTGATGTGTGTGTGTGGGTGTCGGCAGATGAAGGAAAAGAAAGAGGGAATTATTTTCCCCTACAACTAGCCACACCATTATCTACGTGCACACACACATATTATCCTTACACCCAAACTTCCACATCCTATCACATTAACCCCTAAATCTAAATAACTACGCTATTATTCGAATTTCCACAATTTACGCCCTTGCTCGATAATTATAATATTTCTTAAAAAAAATACGGCCCAAAAATACGGGTCTCTACAGGCCCAGCCTGTCAAGTCACTACCCAAGCCAACCCATGGGCTGGGCCGAGCAAGCTTTATCCTTTTTGCGAACTCGGCGGGCCGGGCTATGTATCTTAAATAGAAGCCCAGGCCCAACCCATGCGCTACCCCAATTGACGGGCTTGCTTGCAGGTGGGCTAGCGGGCAGCCAAGGAAAAGGGGAAAAAACAAGAAAAGGGAAAAAAAACAAACAGAAAAGAGCTGTTGGGGCTGCCAACAGTTAGAAAACACATTGATGCATGGCCTGCCTAGTCCTGTTGTCCAGATCCCCTTAATTCACGCATAAAACAAAAAGTGCAGTTGGCAATTGGCTCCAAAAGGCAAAAAAACGACATTTTCAGTATTAACAAATGTTCTCAGCTTGTCTTTGGTGGGTATTAATTATCAAAACACGTCTTGGGCCGTTATTTTCCCTATAATCAAGTGCAAACTCTATGTGGGTGCACAAAAATGGGTCTTGGGTGATTTTCAGGCTATTGGGCAGGTCTAGCGGGCGGGGCTTGTGGGCAGGCCGAGCAGAAAATCCCTAGGCCCAAGCCCGGCCCATGATTAATTCAGGCTTGGGGCACGGGCGCGGGCCAGCGGGCTATTGTCAATAGCAAACCAAGGGGAATGAACATATGAAAGCAATGGTTTTGAACAACGGTATCGGGTGGTATCCAGAGTATATATCAAAGATACATAGTGGGAAAACTTGATTACTTTTCTTTGTTATTCTTTTATGCATTTTTTGGGAGTGTTTTAAGAGGATTGCAAAGGTCTGTTGAGGTGCATTGACCTGATCAGATGGTGTGTGATCGAAAGTTGTGATACTTTCTGCTCTCTGCTTGAATTTGCGAATTCCGAGTTTGGTAAATACTTGACACTCGGATAAAAGTACGAGATTCGTGCTTCTATGTATGTTTAGTTGGACATTTACTAAGAAAACGTATTCTGTAGTTTGAATTCACCATGAATTAGGCATTCATGAACTACAATATCATGCTTGAAATTTTCTAATCGTAAAAGAATTTATTCGAGAAAAGTAGGAGAAATTCGCTAGCAAATTTTTACTCCATATTTGGGCGTATGTCCATGCCCTCGACATGAAAACATGACAAGAACATAACACGCACCCGACACTTGTACTTAGGATTTAGGAATGCTTCCTCATCTTCCTATCCCTCTGCTTCTAATCCACTTCCTCTTACAGGCCACACCCACTGTCTTCAGACGCTGGCTATTCACATCATTCAAATTGGCGAACTTGACTCGATGCCAATAAGTGTCTCTTTTCATTTTCATTTTGTGATGGGATCCGTCGAGGAAATACTCCACATATGTTGCTTCCCCTCTAAGCTCTTCGTCTTCCCAATTGTAATCGGTAGGTTTAACCACACTTTCCTCGTACATAACTAAATCAAAATTGTAAATATCGGTTTGCATTGGAGTCGGAATAGGAATATCCCTAGTTGAATCGTCAATCGGATTGTACACGCTTATGTGCCAAATATTATCATTACCTTCGCACCAAAGAGGTTCTTTTAAAGCGAAAGCTTCGCCTTTCCTGGTATAACCAAACGGCCTCAAATCTGATATGATCAACATACGAGTCCAGGAATTTGCCATGCCATACTCCTTCATCGCCAGTACCTCAATGTAGTTGCATTCACCGTCGCTCGGATTTCCTGACCGGGACATACAAAGGCATCCATCCAGAACTCCCAAACCATAAACGACATCTCCATCACTTTGCTTAGGCTGTGGCATCGGTACTTTTTCGAAAGTACCCATCTTGGTATTGAAGTAAACGATTAGAGAATACTCCGATTTGCTTTCCTCAGAAACAACCCAATGCAAATGTTCATTTACTGTAGGCCCTGGACTGAACGAGCCAATAATATAGGAGGTATAGTCAACTTCCGTCCAGCTTTTGCTTTTGAAACTACCAACCACCACATTTTCACGACAAAATTCCGGAGTGTAATTGTAGTCAACAAGAGCCATAACAACCTTGTAATCATCAGTGGAAGAATCGTAGCAGAGTCCGGAAACGATATGGAAATTGCGGAAGTAGTATCTGTCATAATGTAAGACTTTCTTGAAATAACCAGTCAGTGGATTCCACAAGAAAAAGTCCTGGTTGATACCCATGAGCAATAACCCGTTGCAGGAACCGTAGATTGCTCTAATTTTACTAGATCGAGTATAGTCTTCAGATTCGTAGAGTCTTTCGCCGTGGGAGTTTTCTATGTCAATGGAGTGAAGTAATTCGTCAGAGACAACAAGAACCATCTCTCTTCCTCTTTTTTCGACGGTGAAGTCTGAAATCAAAGAACACCATGTTTTGGAAACACACTTGAATCGAGAAAGAGAATCGAGGGGTAACCTTTGGAGTATTTGGAGAATGATTTCTTCAGGGATGTTTGGAAAACTTGGTTGTTCTTCATCTCTGGTGTTTCTTGCTGCCTTTCCTCCTCTTCTTCTTCTACGTTTATGCTTCGTTTGTGAGCATGCTACGGTTTCCATACTCTCCTCTCGAAACTGGTTCAAGGTTAGAGTTCTCTGTTTTCTGTTTTTAGGGAGAGATTAAGGATGGTTCTTACTTGCATTACTAGGGTTAGCTATATATAAGGAAGTAGTTATGGAACGGGCCTTTCTTGGATGATCAACCACATCGGGCTGTCTATGAGGCCCATGCGAATTTTTTTGATGGACAAGTATTCAAAAATATAAATACAAAAAAAAAAAAAAAAACTGATAATCATTTGATTAGGGTTTTTTTTTTTTTTTTTTTGTCAATCGAAAAATATACATCATAAGTGCAAAGTACAAATCCATGATATTATATCAATTGTGAGAGTTCGCGAAACATCTAAAAGAGAGCGACCTAGTCCGCGGCTCAACCCAAGCACTGCAACCATTAATCGATTGGTAAATTTGTATTTCGATTACAGATTATTGAGGTAATTCATTCCTTATTTCATGGCAGTTATTCCTATAGGAAGTACTAGACTTTTGCCTAGGAGCCGAAACGGAACTTGCACATTCCCTTTTGGCTAGTCTGCCATCTAAGCTCTTTGGAAGCTCCACTGTTTATGCATATTCCTATATTGCTGATCCACTGTTGGAAGCTCCTGTTTCCGCTGTCTACTCTCTATCTATATCGCCCCCTCCGTATTTGGGGATATCTCCATATCCTTGAAATGAAAATTATATAAACCCAGCACTTAGATGCATACACGCACCCTTAACTCATACCCGAGTCCATGTAGCATACATGCATATTAGAGCTTATGGACAAAAAATGAGCAGAACTTTTCCATGTGCTCGGTGACCCATTGGTCCTCGGCTTTTGTTGTCATTGAGAATCTTAATTTAAGATGGTATAAATCAACACGAACGGTCCAAATAATCGTAAGTTCCCATCAAAAAAGGAAAAAAAGAAGTGAAATTTATTAGCCTCCGTTTTGAGACGTTATTTCAGTGAAGTCTAAAAGCAAACATATACAAAACTACTTAGTACTCCATTAAAAACGCTTTCTCATCTTCCTATCTCTCTGCTTCAAATCCTCTTCCTCTTACCAGCCAATCCAATTGTCGAACTCAACGCCAATAAGTGTCTTTTCACTTTCACTTTTTAACGGGATCCGTTGAGGAAATACTCCATATATGTTGCTTTCCCTCTTAGCTCTTCGTCTTTCCAATTGTAATATGTAGGTTTAATCATGCTTTCCTCGTACACAATTGAATCCACGTTGTAAGTATGGGTTGGCATTGGATGTATTGGAATTTCCCCTGTCGAATTGTCAATTGGATTGTACATGCTTATGTACCAAATATCCTTATCTTCGCCACAAGGAGGAACCTTTAAAGCAAAAGCTTCGCACTTCCTAGTATAACCAAACGGGCTCAAATCTGATACGATGAACATAAGAGTCCAGGAATTTACCACGCCGTACTCCATCATCACTAGTACCTCAATGTTGTTGCATTCCCATCGCTTGGATTTTCCGACTGAGACATACAAAGGCATCCATCCAGAACTCCCAAACCATAGACGACATCTCCATCACTTTGCTTAGGCTATGGCATCGGTACTTTTTTGAAAGTACCCATATTGAAGTAAACAATTCGAGAATACTCAGGTTTCTTTTGCTTAGAAACGTACCAATGCAGACGTTCATTTACTGTAGGCCCTGAATCAAACGAACTAATAATATAGGAGGAACAGTCAACTTCTGTCCAGCTTTTGCTTTTGAAAACTGAAACTACCAACCACCACATTTTCAGAACCGAATCCTGTAGTGTCACTGTATTCAACAAGGACCATAACAACCTTGTAATCATCAGTGGAAGAATCATAGCAGAGTCCGGAAACAATATGGAATTCAGGGAAGTAGTATCTATCATAATGTAATACTTTCTTGAAACAACTAGTTAGTGGATTCCACAAGAAAAAGTCCTGGCCGATACCCATGAGCAATAACCCATTGCAGGAACCGTAGAATGCTCTAAGTTTACTATAGCGAGCAAAGTCGTTATATTCATTGAGTCTTTAGCCATGGGAGTTTTCTATGTCAATGGAGTGAAGTAAATCGTAAGAAAAAACAAGAACCATCTCTCTTCCTCTTTTTTCGGCAGAGAAGTCTGAAATCAAAGAACACCATGTTTTAGAAACATATTTTAATCGAGAAAGAGAATTGAGGGGTAACCTTTGGAGAATGATTTCTTCTGGGTGGGAAACTTGGTTGTGCTTCATCTCTGGTGTTTCTTCCTGCCTTTCCTTGGGTCTTGCCCTTCCTTTGTGAGCATGCGCCTCTGCACAACATCTCTGTCGTGCATCATCTCAGCGTCTGGCTATGTTTTGGACGGTCCATTTTGAATTCGAACTGTCCAAAACACAGACGAACGGCTGAGATGTTGTACACCATATTGCATAGCAGGCCCCCCGCTTTGACTTTTTAGACGGAGTCTTTAATATAAATCACGAACGTCAAAATAATTTTGATAATTTTGACAGGATAATACAAAAGAATTTGATAATCATTTGGTTAATTCAAAATGTATTACTTAAACATCACTATTCTTGCATTTTAGCAGACGAACTCTCACATTAATTTTGTCATAGCCACAATGCATGAGTATGAAAATTTTGCCGGCCCCCAAAGTTGGATAAAATTTGGGGGCTCCTACACCCGCAAAGATACCCAAAGCTGGCCTTGAGCCGGACCACATATATCAAATAATTACATTACGGTTGAGCATATGGGTCAAATTGGTTAGATTTTGTGGTAATTCAAGAACCGAATCAATTTACATAGATCAAGGATTTTGATAACCAAATTTTAATTGAAGCCCTGCTTTTTATATTTAAGCCCCAAGCAAGCTAGAAATGAAAGAAAACTAATTGCCGAGTATCAGCCATAACGACCGTGCATCACGGATCCATACGGCATTGGAACCAATCGATCGATACGGATCAATTTAATTTTCATCTCATTAGTATTCCAGTGTGTAACAAAATACAAATCAACTAAAAGCATCCGAGAGGACATCTTATGCCGTGGAACCACATGCCTGATTCAATTTATGTGCTCATAAACCTTGCTTCATTCATTCAAAACTCAAGCATGCACAATTAGGTTAGCCCACCATGAATCTATGAACCACAAAAACTTGATAACGGCCCACAATGTTTCAGCCCAACGACAGTAAAACCATAGTTTAGAGTAACAAAAGAATATGCAAATAAGCATGAACATGGACTAAAAATGACAAGAACACTATGTTAATTATGTAAACAAAAGTTAACAGCTAGATAGGAACAGACAATCAGATTCCATCCATCCATTAGATCGATCTGTATCTTCAGAGTCTGACATTTTCATGTTCTTCCTCCTCTAAAGTGCATCCATGTTCCAGTTGTTTCTAGTTTCTGCGAATTGCCAGAGAAGCAGTTTTCCATGACTCTTAATGGCTTTCCTGCCCGCTTATCTTCTTCCCAATTGTACCCGGTAGGCTTAACCAAACTTTCCTCGTACACAACCGCACAGTAAGAAGACCATTTGCTCAAAACGTCCCGATGAGAATATTCATTGGGATTGCATGCCCATATCTCCCAGTTAAATGCATACGTCGCACATAAGAATTTTTGTTATACCTTCAGCACTCTGTATGGAGCACAATGGCACCAACTCATTACAAATGGGAAAATCAAGATCCGATGATAGGACGAAGATGGTAGTCCAAGATTCTTTCACGCCATATTCCTTCATTGCCAATACCTCAAGATTAAACTGTTCGCAGTTGCTTGAATTTTTGCGAACCATACAAAGGCATCCATCCAGAGCTTCAAGACCAAGGATGGTATCTCCATCTGTGTCCTCGGGTCGTGGCATTGGTATCGAGTTGAATTTGTTTGCTCGGGGGTTGAAGGAAACAACGCGCTGGCCATGGGGCGAATTGGAGTCATTTGACTCTTTCTCACAAACATACCAATGGAGATGTTCCCTCAGTACAGGCCCTGAGTTCACCGTACGGACAATGTAAGGGAAGTGAACCTCTGTCCAACTCTATTCTGAAAACTTCCAACCACGACGAATTCCTCACCTTGCCTTGGAGTTTGGCTAGCTAGGGCCATGACGGCCTTGTACTCATCATTCGACGAGTCATAACAAAGTCCAGAAACAACACGGTAGCCTTTGTCGTCCTCCAACCGAAAGTACTGCATGACTTTCTTCAAGTCCCTAGTGAGCGGATTCCACAAGTACAAGTCCGCCATGCAACCCAAAAGCAACAACCCGTTGCACGAGCCCAAAACTCTTGACGGCTGATGTTTTCTTTTTCTCAATGGTATGCGGATCCTTTCGTTCGAATCGTCTTCGTTGATGGAACTAAGTAAATAGGATGTTTTACTCCACGTTTCGTGAAGGAGAACTCTCTGTCTTGGGTTTTTTGGTTGAACAACTTTCACATAAGAACACCATAGCTTGGAAACACACATGAATCTTACCATGCATTTGAGGGGTAATCGTGAGAGAATTTCGATGATCATTTCTTCTAGAATATGGTTTGGGAAAGTGATTTCTGGTTTTGCATACATGGTTTTCTTCTTCTCTGGTCCTCTTCCATGCTCCATTCTGTCCTCTAAACTCTCCATGGGGGCTAGCTTTTTATGAAAACATTCCTCAAACTATCACCTTTTTTTTTTTTTTACTTTGTCCTCAAATTACCAAAATCACCTATTTCATCCTCCAACTATCCAATGCCCACCTATTTCGTCCAAATCCTAATGCCATCCACCTTTTCGGACGGAAAACTCAACACATGCCAAGCACGTGACTTTTTAAACGGCAAAAATGAGATTTTGCTTATATTACTCCCGAAATCAAATAAACCCTATTCTCTCCCTCTTCTCTCTCTCTCTCTCTCATAATACTCTATCATCATATATGCAACGCACTGAACACAACACCAGACGTTTTCTCTCTTCTTTCCTCTTCATATGCGTTGATCGATTAAAGAGCAAGGAGTTTGTCTGCACTTCGGTGTGGAATTTTGTGGCAATTGTACTCCATTTTTTTCCTCTCTGTCCAGGGTGTATAGAACCCAAATTGGAGGGAACCCAATCTGGTTTGGAACCAGATTGTTAGGGGGAAGATGAAATCTCATTTTTGCCCTTCAAATTAGTATCACATGCTTGGCTTGTATTGAGTTTTCCGTCCAAATTCGTGGATGGAGTTAGGAATTGGACTTAATAGGTTGGAATTGGATAGTTGGAGGATAAAATAGGTGGTTTTAGTAGTTTGAGGAGGAAATAGAAAAATATGATAGTTTGAGGGATTTTACCCAAAAAAAAAAAAAAAAACTCATTTTTTTAAGGAGGTGGAGTATTTTGAGTTATTCGCGCGCAAGGGTATGTTTGGAAATAGATAAAAGAAATAGAAAGAGTCGTGTGTTTTTAATAAACAGTCGCTAGTACCCCTAATCAGAACCCACTATGTTTTACTAGTACCCTTAATCAGAACCTACTATATTTCAGAGAGAGAAGGGGTAAACTTTGATCTTATGACTAAGGCACATACTGTCTCTTTAAACTTTCCACATGTACGAGTTAGTGGCAGAGTCCCCAATGTTCCCTCCTGTAGATCAATAGACTTCCTACGTTTGTCAAACAAGAGCTTGTGGAGAGCCTTAATTTTGTTAGTCAGCTCCCTCATGTAGTCGTCGGCCGGGCTGCCGGCGATTGTGCGAATTCCCCTGTTCCCTGATCGAAGACTTAAAATCTCTCATCAAAAGGAAAAGCGACGAAAAGATCAAGATAAACTAGTCGGAATTGGCAAGACAATAGGGTAAAATTTTTCAAATCAGAGCCTCAAGAAAGCTAGTAATATCAAAGAAAACAAGAACAAGATGTTTGGCATGTAGAAGCCAGCAGAAAAAAGAAAGAAAGAATATTAGAAAGCAATCACCCCATAGAAGCGCCAAAACACAGCACAAGCAACACCTGAGTCTGTGTCAACCCAAAATTATTTTCACCTGAGTCTATGTCGCAGCTTCAATACATACCACATGCTATAGGTGTTTTAAAAAAAATTTGTTTCAAGCATATGTGTTCCTTCATCGACATTCAGAAGTGCGTCGGAAAATCTACGCTTTTTCAACAAAAAAGTGCAGGAAGACTTGTTTAGAACCCAACTCGAGGCATAACTAGATCCAGAGCCGTTAGACACAGCGACAAAAAAAAATAAAATTAATGTATGTAACATGGTAATTAAAAGGTTCGTTTGCCACAATTAAACAAAAAAGGGACCAGCCTTTCAGCCCTTCCATACTAAACTAACGTGCAAAAATGAGCATAACACTTGACTAACACAATTTAACCAAAACTTAAATGAAAAGAGAAAAAACATTAGGCGGCACGGATTCAAATTGACAACTAGAGAGGTAAAGATATAGAAAAGAAGATGAAATTTAACCAGCTTCTTCTCTTCTCCTCATTCCTCTGTTTGTAAGTGCGGTTGTTCATATTCGATGTTCGGTTCCCAGTGGCCGTCCCTACCCCGTTTGAATTTCTGCGGAGATTTGTGAGGGAAATATTCCACATATGTTGCTTTCCCTTTCACGTCTTCCTCTTCCCAATCGTAAGTTGGTCTGACCACACTTTCCTCATAAGCAACCGCTTCAACGTTGTAATCACTGGAAGGAATCCGAAGATCCTTATGTGAATCGTCAATAGGATTATACGCCATCATGTGCCAAGTAAAAGGACGATAATCGTACTGTGTTTTTCTTCGAATCAACATTAGAGCTTCACCATTCTTCGTACAACACAATGGAACCAACAAATCATAAGGACAACATATAGGTCCCCGGCGATACGGACAACATCTTATATTTGATACGACGTACATAATAGTCCAAGTTTCAACCATACCATATTCCTTCATTGCTAATACCTCAACGACGTTATCATTGTTGTTCCCCGGATTATCCATCCGAGACATACAAAGACATCCATCCAAAGCTCCCAAACCAATCACCACATCTCCGCTCCCATGTTTAGGCTGTGGAGCTGGAACCTTCTTGAATTTACCCATCCGTGGATTGAAGTACAAGATCAGGGTGGGCGAAGGAATGTTACCGTAATTCTTCCAAGTGGCAAACCAATGTAGATATCCATTCACTACCGGCCCTGAATTCACTATTGAGACATTATTATGAGGGAAAGGTATACTTGTCCAACTTTTACATCGGAAACTACCAAGGACCGCGACGGATTCCCTAGCAGATGGACCAAATGCCAATACAACCTTATACTCATTGGTGGCTGAGTCGTAGCAAAGTCCAGAAACAATATGATCATGACGATCCCTCATACGCTCATACCACAAGACTCTATGATCATGACGATCCCTCAGACGCTCATACGACAAGACTTTCTTGCAGTATTTAATCAGTGGATTCCACAAGAACAAATCGTCATCAACGCCTATAAGCAACAAGCCATTACACGAACCACATAATCGTACAAGACGGCCAGACGGGTTCATCTTCTTCCATGGTTTACGAACCGTTCTCACATCAACTGATTCTGGGTCGATGGAGCGAAGAGCATACGAGGCTTCTCCCAACTTGGAGATAGCCACAACCATCTGCCTTCCAATTTTTTTGGGGGTGATATCTGAGATCATCGAACCCCATTGCTTGGAAACGCAAATGAATCGTGCAAGAGAATTGAGGGGTAATCGCGAGAGTATAGTGACAACGATTTCATCTGGGGAGTGAGGAACCAATTTCTCTTCCTCCAGAACTTTTGGAGAACTGGGTTTTGCTTTAGCTTTGGTGTTGCTTATCTTCCTATCTCTTCTACCTCCCTTCCGTTGGTTCTTTCCTCCAGAACTTTTGGAGACGGCTTGCTTTTTGTTGGTTGATTCGGATATGAGACAGAGAAGAAGATCGAACTGAAAAAACCCGATAAAGCAACAAAAGATTGGGGGGAAAAAAGCAACAAAAGCAGCAGAAACAAAGAAAAACCAAGGGAGGCAGAAGGATGCTGCTAGGGTTTATGTGTTGATATTAGCGTTATAGCTCTAGCATCATTATTTTTTTGATCAGATTTTTTTTCACTCATGTAGGGAATTATTTAGGACATTTATTTGCCTTTTCTAATTTTTCCTTTGGGCTCTGTTTGCTTTGCTGCAAAATCACAACTAGAAATATCTATATAATAAAACAGTTCAGTATTTGAATCCTATGTACATAAATCTAATGTTCCAAACTTATCCCTCATAAATTCTATAGCTGAGAAGAGTCATAGGGCTAGAAAATCCTATTTTTAATCTTTTCTAACTTTTCCTATTCCAACTCTTTTTTGTTATGGAAATATAGAAAGCAATAAAATTCTATTGTAAAAAAAAAAAGAGCCGGATTTTGAAAAGAAAAGTAATTTTTGAAACCGTAGCAATCTCTCTCTGAAGCAAAGCGAAATCTTCCCTAACTTTTCCTATCTCAATTCTCTTTTGTTATGGAAAGATAGAAAGTAATAAAATTTCATGTATAAAATTAGTGCAAGACAGATCGTAACCTAAACAAAATGGTAAGAAATATTTTTGTTTATCGGTTGATCAATTTCAATTTTTTTGGTGTGTGTTTTTTTTATAAACTAAACAAAAGGGTAAGAAAAATCCTAATTTAAGAAAAAATCTTCCCGTATAAATCAGTTTCGTTGGCGGTGGTGGTCGATAGTTTCGCTCAAAACGCGTTGCGCACGGGCAAACTCTAGTGGTTCTAATTATTAACAACTTCCGGGAAGAATAGTTCACTATGCGTTCTTTGTCAATAGTTAAAATTCAAAAAAAAAAGAGCCAACAAACAAATCTTCTTTTTTTAAATGAATAATTTACCGATAGTAAAGATTACAAAAATCAAACAAGTGATGATTTATTTAATGTGGGTTTAATTGAGCGCCACAACGTATAAATACAAAAATGTTATAAGCAACTCTCAGAATCACAAGAGATTTATGACCACAAAATTTTTGAATTGAAGGATGAAAGTTTTGTGTCTCCAAGTTACTTCTAACCAGAACCTCCCACCGGTCCATCATCGGAGCTGCTTATTTGTAGATCAGGGCATGGAGCGTATACTTTGTATTTTATTTTTCGGCCTTTGGGCCACGCAGTTTGTACTTGATTTTCCTTTATCAATATAGATTGTGTTTTCTCCGTGAAAAAAAAAGAAAAGGAGTTACTTCTAACCAATCACATAACGATAAATTATAAATTTTGAACGTAGGGCGGAGTGACTTCCGGAACCCACGGTGAAGTTGTGTATAATTCATAGACGTTTTTGTGAACAACAGTCCAATGATGCAACCAGAGCAAGATGCCACAAAGGAGCTCATAAATTATACACTGGCAAACAGAGCTTTTCCTTCATACATTTCAAGCATAGAGGCAATAGGAACATAGTTATTTTCACTATTCAAGATGATGGTTATATTGCTTTAATTCAAAGGTTTCCTGATCTTGTTGTAACCCGTATGCAAAAGAGTCCGAGGTAAGCGGCTAATACTAATCTAATAAGTGAAGTAATTGTTGTCCGACCTATAGGCTCGGATACCAAACAGCTCATTCCCGCTCATTGTGTCTCGCCCTAAATGGAATGGCTCTCTTAGTTACGTTGCGCCCCGACTTGAGACCCACGTCTGGTTTCCTCAGCCCACAATTCTCAACCCAAGACGTTGGCTTTGCCAACACAGCATTAGGGTCGTCCCCCTTCATTCTATGCTGACACCAGCTCGGGCTGGCTTTTTGGGAAGCCTATTCCCACCGCAGTCACACCCCAGCTGGCCTGCCAGTAATAGTGGGAATTCTTCTGTCAGAATAGGCAAGACAGAAGGGGGAAATTTTCCAAATCAAAGCTTCAAGAAAGCTAGACCTCAAAGAAAACAGAAACAAGATGTCAGCAATCACCTAATAGAAGCACAAAAACAGAGCATATACTGTACATCAAAGAACACAAATAGATCCAGAGCCGTTACATATTTGTGGACCCATATCCATCAATGATCAAACGGCTCAGAACACTGTTGTGTCCGAAATTTTGTTTCAAGTTGTGTTCCAAGCATTACTCAGAAGACGCAAGAGAAAAAAGACAATATACTGTACATTAGGGGTGGCAAATGGGCGGATTTGAGCCAAATTGGGTAAGTTGTTAGTGGGTTGGGTCTTTAATGAGTCATTGATCCATTTAGACCCATTAACTATGAGTCTAATTATCCATACCCAACCCGACCTATTTATTTAAAAGCAAACCCGACCCGCCATTAACCTAATTCCATATATACTAAAATTTATGATCGAAAAATCAGAAAAGTAAAAAAAAATTATGATCAAAACTCATAAATTTTTTTTTCAAAAAGACGAGAATAAATATTTTTTTTGTCTTATTGACTTATTTTTGTCTTTATTCAAAAAATTATAAGTTTCAATCAAATGTTTTTACTTTTCCGATTTCTCTCGTCGAAACAAATCAATAAGTCACAAAAGTTTGACACAAAACAAAAAAAATGCAAAAAAAAAAAAGAATAAGGACAAAAAATTAAATAAGTCACTTAAGTTTTTAATTCAAACCTTATGCGGGACTACCACGAGAGAAATTTATTCACGGTGGAGCGCAATTTCATCGGTCCATTCGCACAATCAATGGATGAGATATGTTTTCAATTTTGACTGGTCAAAATAATGGTGTGCTACTACCGACAGGGGATGCCGGTTGCTCCCTGCAAAGCGGTCAATCTGGTCGTTCATCTCGGCATGGATGGCTCGGATTGAACCTGAGTACATACAAATCTGAGCCGTGTATTCTTCAGCAAAGCATCGAGCCGTCGATTGTCGAGATGAACGGTCAAATCCGCCACTTGCTTGGCAGCCCTTCCGTTTTTCAGCTACTACAACCTTGCTACGTGGCATCGTAACATCATAGTGGTAGTTATTTTTTTCTGAACATTCCAGGGGCGTCGTAAGCTAGAAAACCTTGCTACGTGGCATCGTAACATCATAGTGGTAGTTTATTTTTTTCTGAACATTCCAGGGAGCGGAAACCTGGTAAAGAGACGAGAATTGGTGGGTTACTTTTATTACCCATTGGGTCATTTAAGTTGACCCAATTAAAATCCAATTAATAATGGGTTAGTTGGGTTTGGACCTATTCTTACCCAACTAATAAATGAATTGGGTTGGGTCTATTTTTTAGTTGATGGGTATGAGTTTGTTAATTTGCCACCCATACTGTACATCAAATACACACTGACAGAAACAATGTATGAAACACGATAATTAAAAGGTTCCATTGCCTAAACATTTTACCAAAAAAGATTGCGAAAAAAAAAGATGAAATTAACCAGCTTCTCTTCTGTTATCCAGCTTTCAAATAGTCGATTCCTCATTCCCATGTTTGGAAGTCCGGTTGTTCATATACCTCACCATCTCTAGCCCGTTTGAATTTCCGCGGAGACTCATGAGGTAAAAAATACTCCACATATGTTGCTTCTCCTCTCGCGTCTTCCTCTTTCCAATCGTAGTCAGTTGGTCTAACCAAACTTTCCTCATAAACAACCGCTCCAACATCATAATCACTGGTAGGGATTGGAATATCCTTATGCAAATCGTCGATAGGATTATGATTATACGCCTTCATGTGCCAAGAAAAACAAATATACATGTGCGTACCGTCAATGGGATTATACACCTTCATGTCCCAACAATAACTAATCTGTTCAACAAGCGAACGCTATATGTTCCACATATCTTGTGAATTGTTCAGGATATTACTATTTGCCTTTCCTATTCTTCCCTTGGGCAAGAAATATGGTTCTAATAAATAACTGAAGTTAAAGATCATCTTGACAATCGACGGCTCAGATCTCGATCGAGCATTGGACGGTTTATATCTGTATGCGCTCAGATTCGATTCAAGCCGTTCGTGCCGAGATGAACGGCTGCTGGATCGGCCGCTCTGCACACGCTCGGCAGCATCCCCGGGTCCAAGTTTTTTTTTAATTTTTAAAGTGCCACTTGGAAAATATGGGAAAACAATCTATTGCATCTCGCCAATAACAATTCCCAAGTTCTTCCCACAAACAACCTTAAAACAAGAAGAAAAAACAACAGCACAAGAACAAAAACAAAAAAAAACTGAAAACTATCTTATAATTGCGGTTTACGTACAGAACAATTCATATATCTCTATTGAGTTCTCTCTCCTCAGAATTGATTTACATAGCTCTACTCATTTCGTATGTCCGTATAAGCCAACGTTTACCATGCCAAAAGTTTATTAGAGCTTCGGCGGCACATTTTGTGTGACAATGGCTTCATCAAAGTGGAAAGACTAAAGGCCACATTTGATATAAACTGAGATGATAGATCAAGATTTTTCCACCCCATATCCTTGTCGACATTGCATTCACCTTTGTCCAGAAGATTTCAACGAGACATAGAAAGGCATCCATTCAACGCTCCCAAACGAAGAATGATATCTCCGTCCCTGCTTTTAGGTAGTGGCAAAATTGGAGAGACTTGTGCTGCAATTCTCACCGTTGGAAGCTCCACGGGAGATTCGACTCGTGGTTTAAGATCTCTGATGAAATAAGAAAAGATTCTCCAAACAAAAAGGATATAGAAACTGGAAAATGGAAGCGGGGATTGTGCTGTACAGCGTGTGCTGTGCACCATCTGGACCATCCGTCTCGGTAATCAATGGTTCGGATTAAAATGAAACTTTTCCAGGAAAGAGTTTAACTCTTCTCCGGAAAAGTTTTTTAAAATCTGGACCATCCATAACACTTTTGGATGGTTGAGATCGCACAGCACCGTGCTGTGCACTAGGTGCGCAGCACGCCCCTCGGTCCCCCGGAAAATCAACATCCTATGCATATAGAAACTTGCATTGCTCAATTCATTCAAAGTCATTAACCACCAAATAATCATAACTTAAAATAAATGAGAAAGGAAACCACTTTAGCTGTCTAAAACAATCCAAATTATGGTAAAGATTAAAGAAGAAAGAGGTAAGAGAATGAGATTTAACATCAGTACCACAGCTTCAACCCTAACCAGCAATTATCTACTATCTTGATTCCGAATCTGATTTGAATTGTTTCTGTGGGGCTCCTTTCGAGGTGGTTCGAGTATCTTGGCTCCGTGATTGGGACTTCGCCTCTGAACCTCCTTAGTCCTGCAAAACGAAGCACGACTAAAGACCACGCCGGAGGTACTCCGGGATGGCCCTCCGGTGCAAGAATCAGTTCTCTTGCAAAAGAGGAAAGACCCAATGTTCTAGGGTTTCGAGTTGGGTTTTTGAACGTACCTCTATCAGGAGGCATCACTGTATATTTATAGAGATCGTTCAGCCTGAACCAAGATCGTACGCATGCCTGCCACGTGTCGGCTGACGTATCTCCTACGTCACCAATTTAGGGTTTCGTAACCGATTGGCGAATGAGCGGGCCCCCTTTCACGTGGTACCATCAACCTGGTAACTGCTCGGCTGATGTCACCATCGTCATCATAGCCAGAATGGCATTCCCACGTGAAGGGGGAGGGAGCATGGCCCCCACATCCGTTCAAGACCGAATGTGAGCCGACAGTCAAGGAGTCGGCTGGCCGAAGAAGGCGTCTAGAGGAAAACGTTCGTCCTTGGGGAAGCCGAGGGAGTGAGATACAGCCGAGGCAGAGAACTGCACTCCTAGAGCAATTTGGACTGTCGGTTGCCGAAGCTTCGTCGGAGTACCAAGGAAGGTTTAGGACCGTCGGTCTGCCGAGTCTACGTCAGGCTTGCTTCAGGAGTGATCGTGGGCAGTCAGTCCCCCCGCTCGGCATTACGCTCGGTGCAGCCCGAGCCAGTTGACTCGGCCCGCTACAATAGCCCCTCAATTCCTGCCGAAGCTCTTCAGTCGGTAGGGATTGAATTCAGCCATGCCGAGCCCCAGCCCCAGCCGAGGGTCATCCTTGAGTGCTCTCAACGGTAAGGACCGAGCCCCAATGGCTGCTCGACAGATGTCAAACGATAAATGGCGGTGTCAGTCGATAGGACGCCTTGGCAGATGAAAGGACGCTTGTAGTCTGCACGAGGAACGAAGAAGTCCACGTGTCCAGGCCTCATTGGTGAGCGGTTCGGCGTGACCATTATTGCGCGGGAACTTCAAAAAACGGCTTTGTCTGCTTATAAATAGAGGGAGGGGAGGTGAGAGAAAGGTTCTTGCACTTTCTCTCTCTACAAACCCAGAGCTTCTCACTCCTCAGACCCGTCCCAGACTTCGTTCAAGATCCAGATCTTCCAATCCCAGTCCAGTTCACTGCAAATCTTCAAGTAAGTGATCGATCTTCCTTCCTTGCTGTCTTTCTTAACTTTTTATGCATTTTTTCTGGGCTTTTGGGGCAGTTTCCTGGTTTTTGTTCTGAATGAACAGTAGAAAACCTGGGGATGAACAGCGTGTTCATCCCCAAACTCAACCTGTTCTTCCGAGCCTCCAAGGGGATGCTGAAGACTTGCCGAGGCTTTTGTCTTAGTAGCTTAGGTGGCCGAACGTCGAATATCTCGATGTTTGTAGCCGAACCAAACCTTCTCTTCGGAGGATGCCGAACCACACTTAGGATTTTAGAAAGTGACTCGTGAGCCTGTAGCGTAATCCGAACCTTTTTGTCTTTTCTTTCTGCCGACGCGGATGCTTGGCGTTCTTATTTTATTTGTTTTCCTTTTCTCCTAGGTCTGGCTCACGAGGTCATCAACATCTCTTCAGGCTCCGACGATTCTCTTACCGAATCCGAGCGCCGAGTCGTCGATACCCTGGTAGAACGCCGTAGGAACCTTGGCCGAGACGCGCCACTTGTGCCTACAGAGATGTCTGCTACTTCTCCTGCGTCTGGCGATTCGAACGCCGAGATGGATTTCGAATATGCCGCCGAAGACTACGCCACCGAACCCGAGATTGTCTCTACTCCCGGGACGGTGTCTGAGGCCGAGCCCAAGAGGGGTAGAGAGGCCGAATTAAGGTTTGAGTCTGGGGAACAAGCTTCAACCTCGGCAGCAGCGAGCGACGACGACTTTTTTGACAAAGGGATCCTATGCCCCTACGCCCATTATTTCTCAGGGGAGGCCGGAGAGTACGAGGCTTTCTGCGAGAAGTATCATATTCCGAACGACGTTTATATCCACCGAGTGAGGAGCGATGCCATTAGGGCAAAGAGGGAAGACAGGCCGGAGCACATCACCGTGCCTCTAATGGCCATAACCGAGGCTGGGCTGAGGTTCCCCTTCCATCCCTTCCTTAGGGAAATTTTGTACAAGTTCGGCTTGTGCCCCCACCAGTTGGCGATCAACAGCTACAGGATTATCATGTCCTTAGCCGCCATGGTCGAACTCCATGGTATCGACTTCAAGCCGACCGACCTCTTTTATACTTACACCATGTCTCGGCATGGGAAATCCAAACGCCGGTTTCTCACCACTAGGCCGAGAAAAGACTCTCTGATAGAGGGTCTTTCTGATTCAGATAAGTGGGCCAACCTGTTCCTCGAGGTCCGAGGGAACTTCGAGTTCGGCGAGGCTAACCGTCGGAATCCCATTCCGAGGTTTGTCGACAACCGAGGTTCGGAGATCTGTTATTTGTCTTTCACCTTGCTTTAACTTTTCCCTTCTATACCGAGGCTAATAATTTTCTCTTTGTTGATTGTCTTCTTTATTTTTTTGCAGAGCTCGGCCCAATATCTAAGACTCAGAACTCGCAGGCACGGGAGAAAGCTTGCGAGGAGATTCTAGCTCAAGCCTGCCGACACGCTCCGACGCTATTGGATTACGAGCCGTCGTACAAAGGCGTTTTGAAGAAGAAGGACAAGAAAAAGGACGGTGAGCCGAGCGACCTATCAAAGGGAAAGAAGCCGATCCAGCCGAGTCAGGGGACGAAGAAGAAGAGGGCGCCGACCTACACTGAGGGTCCAAGCGAAAAGCGCCAAAAGGGAGTTCGATTGCCGAAGATCGGATTTTCTGCCGAGGAGTGGCTCTCTCCACTCGGACAAGATTTCATCTTCGAGCCGACAGGACCAGGTTTGAACGCTCCTCTTCAGATTCGCGAGCCGACTGAAGCAGAAATGTCGAGGAGGAATATTCCGAGGCCGAGCATTCCGACGAAGAGCGCGAACCCTGCCCGGGGTCGAGGCACGGACCAACATCAGCAACAACAGAAGAAACAGAAGCTCTCGGAAGAGATCCCTCCTCCGAGTGCTTCCAAGACTGCCCCCTCCGAGGCTCGCCGACCCCCTCCTCAGAAGGACCAGGGTCGTCAAGCCGAGGGCCCCGTCGATTTGGAAAGCGGTCCTGTCGAGGCCGAGGCTCCCCGCCCGTTCAGCCCAACCTATACAACGGCCGATGGGAGGGTGCTGATGCTGAAGGATTCGGTGAAGGAAGAACCGAACCTTGCTGTTACCCTGCTCAGGGGATTGGCCCTTCCGAGGGATTGTGATCAGCTTCCCACCGAGCTGATCCCAGGACTCGGGGATACGTGCTCTCACCTCGTCCAGGTATGTCTTTAACTTTTGAATTTTAAGATTCAGCACTTCAATTTCTTTTTTATGTTTCTGACTTGTTTCTTTTTCAGGCTGGCCAGGCTGCTCTGAAGGCTTATGATAGAGCCATTAAGGTTACAGCCGAGCGTGAGCGGTACAGGATTGACCGAGACAACTTCCGAGCGAAGTTCAAGATCTCGGAAACTCAGTTGCAAGAGACCGACGCTGAGCTGGAGAGGCTGAAGAAAGAACTGGCCGAGGCCAAAACTGTTGCAGCTACCGCCGAGGCCGAGGTGGAGAAAATGAAGGTGGAGGAGAAGAAGAAACTGGAGGAAGCTGACGCCAGAGGCTATGAAGCAGGAATCAAGAGGGCTGCTCTGGAGTATACTCAGACGGCCCATCAGATGGTGAATGACGCGCTGGAGGAAAGGCTCCCAGAGTTCTTCGAGCTTGGATATGCTGCTGGTGCCGAAGCCATGGCTGATGTCTTGGTTGTCGAGACTGACAACAAATTTCGCCAACAGCTTCCTCCGCCGGTGATTCCTGACCTTCGGCTGCCTTACACCGAGGAAGAGTGTGCTCCTCTCCCACCCGAGGAAGATGAGGATGAAGAAATGGCTGAAGCCTCTGTGCAGGAGAAGCCATCCGAGGGAGGAGAGAAGCAAGATCAGGCGGCTCCTGCCGAAGGCAAAGATGGAGCTGCTGCCACCCTAGATCTCTTAACTTAGCCTTTTCCTCGCTTTTTCCAAGTACTTTAAATCTTAAGTTTGTAATAGTTTTTGTGGAGGGACGGCGCCGAACGTTGCACTATGCCGTGCCTTCCAGTTATGTTTTTATAAGACATGTCAAGCCTTTTCAATACCTTAGAATTATTTTCCAATGGTCTGAATGTTTGAATATTTCCTTTTGCCTTAGAAATATTTTTGTGTTGATGTTGCCGAGGGTTTCAAAAGCCCTTGCTTATTTACTTGTTTATCAGCCCCTATTTTGGTGTTAGGCTCGGCTCAAATGCCAGCCTTATGCCAAAAGTTAAGAGACTTAAGTAAATGATTAAATGTGGCCTTAATTGTTCAAGTCAAAAATGAACGAAGCCGAGCAGAAACAAACCATAAGGTTTAATGATCGTGGACTTAGCCGAACGTCAAATCGTTCTGAGGCAAGTAATTGTTTCAGGATGCTAGATCCTGCTGTTCAGGAGCCGAACTGTTTGGCCGAACTTGAACTAACCATGGTGGAGAGAAAAATAAAGCTAAAATCAGAGCGTTGGAAAACATTCATTCCATTTCAAGTAAAATTGTTCCCAACACGTGTTTACAAGTTTTGGATTTAAAAGACAGATAAAGGCCGAGGCGAGCTCTGGCGGAGTGATTTCCTCAGAGGTAAGCTTTTCTGAGGTTGAGAGCGTTCCAGGGATTTTGAATCTCTTTTCCATTTTTGTCTTCCAATTTGTAGGATCCGTTGCCGACTTCTTTAATGATTCGGTATGGACCCTCCCAGTTGGGTTTGAATTTTGTCTTTTGGCTTGCCCTAACGACCTTCCTCCAAACCCAGTAATCTGGTTGAGCCGAACGCTTCTATCGTAGCCCCTAGCGACCTCCTGTTGGTAACTTGCCAGCTTGAGTTGGGCTTCATCTCTCTTCTCCTCGGCCAGAATTAGCTCGGTGGCGACAGCCTCGTCGTTTGTCTCAGGGTCGAAGGTCTCAGTTCGTAGTGTTGGAAATCTTGATTCCAGTGGGATGACTGCCTCTATGCCGAAGGCCATAGCAAACGGGGTCTGTCCTGTGGAGCGTCTTGGAGTGGATCGGTAGGCCCATAATACTTTCGGCAGTTCCTCTGCCCATAGCCCTCGTTTAGAGTCCAGCCGTCTTTTGATGCCAGCGCAAACGGTTTTGTTGGTGGCCTCGGCTTGTCCGTTGCCCTGGGGGTAGGAGGGAGTGGAATTAAAGAAACGAATCCCAAATTCCTCACAAATTCCTGTCAGTTCTTTGCCGACGAACTGAGATCCATTGTCCGAGACAATTGCGTATGGTACTCCAAATCTTGTAACGATGTTTCTCCAAACGAATCGACGAACGTCGGCCTCAGTAGTTGTAACGAGTGGTTCAGCTTCCACCCATTTTGAGAAGTAATTTGTTGCTGTGATAAGAAACTTAAATCCTCCAGGAGCCGTAGGGAGTTTCCCAACTATATCCAAGCCCCACTGAGCGAAAGGCCATGGGCTAGTGATGGGTATGAGAGTCTGGGCTGGCTTCCGAGGGATAGGAGAGAATAGCTGGCACGGCTTGCATCGCTTGACCACTTCCTCGCAGTCCTTCTTCATTCCCTTCCAAAAGTATCCCTGACTAAGGGCCCTTTGACAGAGAGAACGTCCACCAGAGTGGCACCCGCAGCTTCCAGAATGTAGCTCGGTCAGAAAATCGTGGAAACTTCGGTTGGATGGACGACGCGAAGGTACGGCCCAGTGAAACTGCGTCTATAGAGTTGGCCATTTTCGGAGATCCAGTAATGAGCCGACTTGCCCTTGACCCTGTGTGCTTCCTTTTTATCCGAGGGGAGAGTGTTATTCTTTAGAAAGGCTACGATCTCATCCATCCAGCTAGGTCCGAGGGAGACGTTGAGGATTTCTGCTGGAGCCTCAAAACTTGGCGCATCAATTTCGCCGAGGCTGATGCTCCTGTATTCCGAGGCTTTGGCGGCCGAAGCCAAGCTCGCGAGAGCGTCGGCGTGGGCGTTGTACTCCCTGTTGATCTGCTCAATATGAAACCCCTTAAATTGCCGAATGAGATCCAGCGCCGTGGCTTGGTATTTGAGCATCCTGGGATCCCGAGCCTCGTAATCCCCCGTTACTTGATTAACGATTAACTGGGAGTCGCAGTAGACGTGCAGGTCTTCTACTTGAAGTTTTGCTGCCGCGCGAAGACCAGCTAACAGAGCCTCATACTCTGCTTCGTTGTTGGTTGCCTGGAAGTTGATCGTTATGGCACTTTCGTGTATCACGCCGCAGGGGGTGATAAGAACAACTCCGGCGCCCGAGCCGTTGCTGTTCGAAGCTCCATCAACGTGCAGCTTCCAGACATCGCCGCTAAATAAGTTCCAAGTTTTCCGAGCTTCATGCTGCTCCAGCATCCCATATTCTGGTTGGATTAGTGCCTCTTCATCTGGACTTCCCGGAGTGAATTCGGCTATAAAGTCGGCCAAGACCTGAGCTTTTATCGCTGTCCGGGGCTCGAAATGGATGTCGAAGTTGGCCAACTCGACCGCCCACTGTGAGACTCGGCTTGAAAGGTCGGCCTTCCGAAGAAGGTTTTTCAACGGGAACTCCGTGAGGACGATGATGGGGTGCTCCTGAAAGTAAGGAAGAAGCTTACGAGCTGCTGTCACTAGAGCGAGCAGGAGCTTCTCCAACGGTAGATACCTAGTCTGAGCTGGCAGCAGCGTCCGACTAGCAAAGTAAATTGGCTGATCTTCGGTGCCTTCGCGTCGGACAAGCGCCGAGCTGACGGCATGAGGGGAGACAGCAAGATATAAATAAAGAGTTTCGAATGGCGACGGTTTGACCAGGAGTGGTGCCGAACCGAGATAATTCTTTAGTTCGGCGAGTGCTTTGTCACAGTCCTCCGTCCACTTGAAGCTCCTTCGGCTTTGCTTTTTCAGAGTTTGGAAAAACACATGGCACCTGTCGGATGACCGACTGATGAATCGATTGAGCGCTGCGGCCATTCCTGTCAGCTTCTGTATCTCCCGAGGGGTTGATGGAGCCTTCAATTGTTGTATTGCCGTGATTTGGTTTGGGTCGGCCTTGATACCACGTCGAGTCACCAAGTATCCGAGGAACTTTCCCGAGCCAACACCGAAAGCACATTTCTCGGCGTTGAGGCGTAACTTGAATTTCTTCAATATCGTAAATACCTCGGCGAGGTGTGCCAAATGGTTTTCAGCCTTAAGACTCTTCACGACCATATCGTCGATGTAAGCCTCCATTATTTCACCGATGAGAAGGCCGAACAGCAGATAGACCATTCGTTGAAAAGTCGAGCCAGCATTTTTTAGGCCGAAGGGCATCACCATATAGCAAAAGAGACCCCTGGCTGTGATGAATGCCGTTTTTTCCATGTCGTCCGGATCCATCGCTATTTGGTGATAGCCCCTGTAGGCGTCCATGAAGCTTAGCCGAGCGTGGCCAGCCGTTGAATCCACTAATTGATCAATTTTTGGGAGAGGGAGGCAATCCTTCGGACAAGCGTCGTTTAAGTTGGTGTAGTCCACACAGACCCTCCACTTTCCATTCTTCTTCTTTACCACCACTGGGTTGGCGAGCCAGGTGGGGTACTGGACCTCCCTGATGGCTCCTGCTGCAAGGAGTCTATCAACCTCTTCATTAACCGCTTCGGCATGGATAGCGGCCGAACGTCTGGGTTTCTGTATCACGGGCTTGGCGGACTTGGAGACATTGAGACAATGCCGAATGACCTGTGGGTCAATGCCCGGCATCTCGTAAGGTGTCCAAGCGAAGACCTCAATGTTGTCTTTAAGGAATTGGACCAACTCCTCACGCTCGGCATCCGTCAAGCTGGATCCGAGCATGAAGAAGCGTGATCCGTCTTCATTGATTGGTACTTTTATGAGATCTTCAATTGATTTTTGCTCGGCGGGGGCGCCGACATCTTCCAAGACCGGCTTGTCTGGAACTTCTACCCAATGAACTCGGTTAGGGCTCGGCGCCTTTCCAACGGCCGAGACGTAGCACTGCTTCGCTTGAACTTGGTCGCCGTGCAGGTCTTCCTGACGGCCTGTGGACCCAATGTACCGTACCACTTGGTGGTAGGTCGAGGCAATGGCTTTGAGGGAGTGGAGCCAATTTCGGCCGAGGATTGCATTATAAGGACTTGGAGCGTCCACAACAATAAACTCCATATTGACGGCAACCGAACCAGTGACGACGGGGAGAATCAGTTTGCCGAGGGGCCAAACTGGCGTACCGCTGAATCCGACGAGAGGAACGGTGCTTGGGACCAAAGATGATTCTGGGATGTTGAGTTCTTTGAAGAGAGACAAGTACATGATTTCTGCCGAACTTCCCTGATCCACAAGGACCCGTTTAACCGAATGAGTGGAGATCTACACTGTTACCACCAAAGCGTCGTTGTGAGGAGTCTGCACTCGCTCGAGATCTCTGTCGGTAAAGGTAATAGACCACGGTCGCTCAGATGGCCGAGGTCTTTTGAGAGTGGGTGAGACAGAAAAAATTTCGGCCGACTTTTTGGCCTTGTCCAGCTCAGACCGAAGCTTCTGAGCTCCTTCCTTGGTTACTGGTCCGTGGATTACGTTGATAACGCCGACGGGTCGTGGGATTTGATGTTGGCCCCCGGCATTTGGCTGGCGCCTCGGGGTTTTTGTCCAGTCAATGTGATCATCCAGGAGTCCTTGACCTGCCAGATTCTCCAAAAGTGCCTTGTATGGGGCGCAGGCCGTTGTGTAATGTCCGAGCTCGTTATGGTAGGAACATCTCTTCCGAGTGTTGTCGTTCCCCGCTTCGGTGTTGAGCTTGGGTGGGTTCGGCCAAACGAAGAACGGCTCGCGCTCCAAGGTTCGTAAGAAAAAGTAGATTGGTTCCTTGAAAACCGTCGTCTCGGCTACATAGTCGTGGTCCTTGGGAGCCTTCTTGTTTGCAACTTTTACTGTGTTGACCTGTTTCTTCGGTTGCGTCACGGCTATTGGCTTTGGTGCCGAGATATGAGGGGTAGGAACGTGGAGCTGGTGAGAGATGGCTGAGTTCTGTCCTCCTTGAATTTCTCTCTCGGCGAGGAACTCCTCGTAAGAGCAGAACTGCTCAACCGTCCTCATTAGTTCATTCATCCCGTGGGGTGCCCGAATTGCCAATTCGTCTAGGATTTTGCTTCCAGTTTCTAGTCCATTCTTGAAGTTTCTTGCTGCCCAGTACTGATCAACACCAGGTATCTCATTGAATAACTGCCAGTAGCGCTCGGCATACTTCCGAAGCGTTTCGCCAGGCCTCTTCTTCATCTGAGCCAAAGCATCTTCCTCTTTGGCTTGTTTGTTGCTTGTGATGAACCTATAGTTGAAGGCTCGTTCAAGCTCCTTGAAGCTGTGGATTGATCCTGCCTCCAGTTGATTGAACCAAAGCAGGCCGAGGCGCCCGAGGCTGGAGGGGAATGCTTTGCACATGATGGCGTCGTCTTCGGTGACGCAGGAGATTGTGCTCCGGTAGCTGATGAGATGGGTGTAAGCCTCGGACAAACTGGGATCGAATTTCTGGAATTTTGGTAGGTGGAGACCAGGCTTCGGCATAGTTGCCTGAATTTTGGCCGAGAAAGGGGATTCGGTCAGTTTTTTGAGCTGATATTCGTGAGTTGGCCGAGGCGGGCGTCCGTCTCTGTCTTTCCGAGATTTTTTGTAGGCCTAGTACTCTCTATCCCTGTCGGCAGATTCGTCTTGCCGACGCTGGTATGCCCTGTCCTTCTTGTCGATGGGGGTTCTCAGCCGATCCGGATCTGGGAGATTTTCTGTACGATAAACCTTGCGTCGACTCGGCTGTTCATCATGCCGAACGACAACACTCACACTCTTTTCCCGAGGGAAAGTTCGTGGGTTTCTTGAGTTTACCGTGCGTCCGGCTTGTGTATTTTCCCGAAGGAAATCTTCTTGTTCAGGAGGGAAAATTTCAGGATCCTTTCCGTCTCTTCTCGACGTTCGGCTTTTTCGCCGTCCATCATGTGGAATTAAGGCCAGATTGTTCTCATTGTCCTGAATTTCAACCGTGTCATAACTTTGGGATTGGGAGTATTCGTCCCCAGCCGACGAGCTTGAGTAGTTGGTGTAAGGGCTGCTTTCCCTTCTTGTTTTTCCACCTTTGTGTCCCGCACCACTACCGAGACGCTTATGGACCGGGGAACGTTGCTGCCCGAAGCGAGCGCTGTTCCCGGCCCGATTGTCCGTTAGTGGTGGGTCCAGGCGGTCGTATACCGAGACTCGATGAGGATCTCCCTCACCTACCACGTGAGGCGGTGGTGGTGGTAAGTTCCCACGCCGGCGCCTTCCCTGAGAGCCTGAATGGGAGCCCGCCGGGCGCTCGTTCGCCCTGAATCTAGCCATCTCCATTTTGAGCATGGCCACATCAGAGTTGGTTTGTTCCTGGTGCTGTTCCAGCATCTGGACGTACGCCAACGCCTCGTCGCTTAGCCCCACCGGACGCTGAACCGACGTGCTAACCCCCGGAGGAGTAAAGCCAGGAAGGTGAGAAGGGGAGGCGGTGTGGACGCCTGTGTCTGAAAGGATCTGAGAAGGGTTGAGGGGTTGAAAGGGAGGTGGTGGTCCGCCCATTTTCTAAGTAAAAAGAGGTGGAGACGTGGTGGGAGTGGTTTCTTTTGTCGAGGAATTAAGGATTGGCAACGGAGGAGCCGCCGTGGATCAGAAAGAAGAGTTCACGTCGGGTTCACCAAATTGTGGGGCTCCTTTCGAGGTGGTTCGAGTATCTTGGCTCCGTGATTGGGACTTCGCCTCTGAACCTCCTTAGTCCTGCAAAACGAAGCACGACTAAAGACCACGCCGGAGGTACTCCGGGATGGCCCTCCGGTGCAAGAATCAGTTCTCTTGCAAAAGAGGAAAGACCCAATGTTCTAGGGTTTCGAGTTGGGTTTTTGAACGTACCTCTATCAGGAGGCATCACTGTATATTTATAGAGATCGTTCAGCCTGAACCAAGATCGTACGCATGCTTGCCACGTGTCGGCTGACGTATCTCCTACGTCACCAATTTAGGGTTTCGTAACCGATTGGCGAATGAGCGGGCCCCCTTTCACGTGGTACCATCAACCTGGTAACTGCTCGGCTGATGTCACCATCGTCATCATAGCCAGAATGGCATTCCCACGTGAAGGGGGAGGGAGCATGGCCCCCACATCCGTTCAAGACCGAATGTGAGCCGACAGTCAAGGAGTCGGCTGGCCGAAGAAGGCGTCTAGAGGAAAACGTTCGTCCTTGGGGAAGCCGAGGGAGTGAGATACAGCCGAGGCGGAGAACTGCACTCCTAGAGCAATTTGGACTGTCGGTTGCCGAAGCTTCGTCGGAGTACCAAGGAAGGTTTAGGACCGTCGGTCCGCCGAGTCTACGTCAGGCTTGCTTCAGGAGTGATCGTGGGCAGTCAGTCCCCCGGCTCGGCATTATGCTCGGTGCAACCCGAGCCAGTTGACTCGGCCCGCTACAGTTTCAAGTTTGGCTCTCCATGCATATTGTTCCTCTTCAAGATTCTATGAATTCACTGCTCCAGTAACCATCCCTGCCCTTCTTCATTATCCGCAGACCTGCCACATATGTCGCTTCCCCTTTTAACTCTTCCTCTTCCCAACCATAGTCGGCAGGCGTAATCAAACTTTCTTCATATGCAATAATAGCATCTGTATAGTGATCCTTTACCTTTGGAATTGAAATTCTCCTAAAGGAATTGGCAGCAAAATCAAATGCCCTTAAATCATGGTCCTCCTGTAGGTAAACCTTCGTTAGAACTCTACCGTTCATTGTATAACCTAATGGCACCAACATAAGATGATTGAAGGTAAAATCATCTGAAACAACGAACATAATAGTCCAAGAATTTTTCACACCATATTCTTTCATTTTCAATACCTCAAAATTGCTTTCACTATCGCCTGGATGGTCTGAGCGCGACATACAAAGGTATCCATTCAAAACTCCCAGTCCACAAATAATATCGCCGTCCTCTCCCCTAGGCTCTGGCATTGATACCTCCACGAATTTATCCATATGTGCATCGAAGTAAATAATTTGGTGGGGTAAAAGGAATCGACTTTTTGAATTGTTCTTATTAGAAGCATACCAGTGAAGATTTCCATTGACTATGGGTCCCGAACACGCTGACCCTACCATGTAGGGGAATGCAATTGTTGTCCAACTTTTGCTTCTGAAACTACCAACGACAACAAATTCGCCACCGTAATCGGGAGATTCATGGGAAAGCGCAAGAACGGCCTTGTACTCGTCACTGGTGGAGTCATAGCAAAGACCGGAACTAACATGGTAGCACTCATCACGCAATCGGAAATATGCAAGCACTTTCTTGAAGAATTCAGTCAGTGGATTCCACAAGAACACGTCCTCCTCTATACACATGAGCAACAGCCCGTTACACATATTCTTGATTTGTATGCAAGGAGAACTGTCAGTGATCCGGGTTTTGTGGCGCATATGTCGGAGATCAAAGAACGCCATTGCTTGGAAACCAAGGTGAATCGGGTAAGAGAACCGAGGGATGATCTTGAGAGTATTTCAACAACGATTTCTTCCGGAAGAATAACGTTTGGAAAACATGATTCTGCTTCTGATCTATTGTTCTTTTCCCTCCTCCTCCTTCTCCTCCTTTTTCTTTTTGCCGACTTTTTCCTCTTCCTCCCCACAAACATGATTACTTTTCTCTTATGATTTTAAGAAGATGAAGGCGGAGGCACTGCACGTATTCGTAAGATACATAGTGGGCATGCTAGGGTTAACTTTAATTAACGTGGCTAGATTTTAGCCACAAAAAAAAAAAAAAATTACTCCCCTATAAATTAAAATCGCAAATTCCACATACATTATTTTGAAATTTTTAAGATTTCCTTACATGTATTTTGAATTTTATGTAGGAAACTAGATTAAAATTGGTCCCGTATGAATTAAAATCGCTTCCAGTACTTATGATTTGGGGGAGTGCTAAAATTTCTTTTAAACTTTTTATACATTTAGATTTTGTGTCTGGACGTTTGTCTACTGACTATTGTTAACTAAAAATTAAAATTGGTCCATGAACCGAACCGTCCCAGAACTGTCCCGTACTCCCCCACTACTATCCATATCATGATATATCATATTTTTAACCATGTGAAAGTAACCGTCCCATAATGTAAAGATGGTCGTGAAAGACTCCACTGGCTCAATGGAGCTCTTGCTAAAAGATACAAAGGCAGAATTTATCTTACAATGCTTCGCATCCAATCTGAAGAAATTAATGTTAAAAGTAAATACTTAAAAGTTAGATATAAATCACACTGTATAGAATTAAAATAATATAGCAATACATTTATTTGTGATGTTTTGTCAGGATAATGGGGTGCAAATGCTCAAAGACTATGTTTCTCAATATTATGGACACTCATACGTGTTTATTATTCATGCTCCAAAGGCTACGTGTCTTGACCATGGTACCTCTGTGGTGACTTTCATATTAAAAGTTGATTGGTCAGAAGAGTATTTGCACCTTTTCAAAGGTAATAAACGTTTACAAAGGCTACGTGTCTTGACCATGGTACCTCTGTGGTGACTTTCATATTAAAAGTTGATTGGTCAGAAGAGTATTTGTACCTTTTCAAAGGTAATAAACGATTACAAAGATGGTAGGCGTGATAAGTTGTCCTTTTTATTTCATTGTCATACCTAGATTATACATAAATCAGTTCATATTTTTAATCTTCTTTATGTAGGAATGTTGAGGACTGGCAAAGAAACAATAGAGTCGTCGTGATAAGAGCTTTGTTAAGACATTGGGAATCTCATAATGACATTTTATTTGTTACGTTAAGTTTTACAAATATATATTCAGTTTGACTTTAATTAATTTTTATTACATGTGTTGGATGATCTATGAATTTTGGAAATTTTTGACCTGCTTGAATATTTTTTGCACCTCAATTTGTCATACGCATATACTGTATTTTACTTCGTTCCTATCCATTTTTTGCAACATGTGCTCCATTCGCTCATTGTTTCGGGCATTCGCTAGCTAGTATATTTATATAATAAGCTAGCTCAGTATTTGATTGAACGGTTCAATAAAAAAACTGCTCAAATCAAGTCCTTCTCGGTCTTTTAATCGGCCCAAATCACGTTCTGATCACATTAAGCGGCCCGAATCATTGAAATTTGATCGGGAAAGGGGAGGTGCGGACCTAAGCTTAGGTTAGGGATCCCTGACTAGATCCTGACTGCAAATACCTCGAAATTTGTACTTTTTGTTTTATAACTTCATGCTAGTTTACGCGCACCTCGACTAGTTCTAGGGAACCAATCCCATCACTGGCTTGTGGGAATCCCAAATAAAGTTAGAGCAAAGCTTTTTATGGACTAACTCCAAAAAAAATTGAAAGCACCTCAAAAGTTTTGAATGAACTTGAAATTTTAGGAGAGAGCAAACCCCTAAATCTAAGGCCATGACTACTTAGCCAAACCCTCCGGGTTACCTCAAAGTATAATTGTCCACAATGTCCCAGCCTCTATTATGGCTACTTTGATTTCTAGATAAAGAAAATTTTCAATGCATAAAAGACTCGTACACCAGACATAGTACAAGCCTTTTATGCAATAGAATTTTGATACTAACAAAAATAGTTTTGACATTATCATTTCTCTAAAGAGAAATGTGACCAATAGCTAGTAGTTCGAATACACAGAGAAGGATATGATGGAATCTATTTTTTTATACTTGCTATTCTACAGTTGCCGCGCAGCTCAAGTTTTGATTTCAAAATTTGGAGATAATAGATCTATTTGATGGCTTGTGTGGCAATTTGACTTTCTAAGTTCAACATCCTCAAAATCCCTAAAACATAGCGACGTCCAAAAGACAAGCGTCTGAATTAGGACTTTTGTTTTGCATATTGCTGCCAAATTTCACTTGTTTCCTGTCAAATTCACGTAGGATTTGGCTTTTTAATTGAAGCCAAAATTGGAGACTTGTGCTGCAATTCTCACTGTTCAACGCTCCACAGGAGATTCGACTCCTGGTTTAATTAAGATCTTTGATAAAATAAAAGAAGACTCTCCAAAGAAAAAGGATATAGAAACTTGAATTGCTCAATTCAATCGAAGTAATTAACCACCAAATGATCATAACTTAGAATAAACGAGAAAGGAAACTGAAAAAAAAAAACACTTTAGCTGTCTGAAACAATCCAAATTATGGAGAAAATTAAAGAAGAAAGAGATAACAGAATGAGATTTAACATCACCACGGCTTCAACTAGTACCTTATCAAGCGATTATCTACCATGTATTCCGTGGTCCAGTAACCATCCCTGCCCTTCATCATTTTCCGCGAATCTTCCACATATGTCGCTTCCCCTTTCAACTCTTCCTCTTCCCAACCATAGTCGGTAGGCGTAATCAAACTTTCCTCATATTCAATAACATCTAAATAGTGATCTTTTACCTTTGGTATTGAAATTCTCCTATCGGAACTGGCAGCAAAATCGAATGCCCTTATTTGCCAATCAAGGTCCTTTTGTACGAAAACCTTCGTTAGAACTCTACCGTTCATTGTGTAACCTAATGGCACCAGCGACAGAAGAAGATTGCAGGTAAAACCATCTAAAACGGTGAACAAAATAGTCCAAGAATTTTTCACTCCGTATTCTTTCATTATCAATACCTCCACATTGCTTTCACTATCGCCTGGACGGTCTGAGCGTAACATACAAAGGCATCCATCCAAAACTCCCAGTCCACAAATAATATCGCCGTCCTCTCCCCTAGGCTCTGGCATTGGTACCTCCACGAATATATCAATATGTGCATCGAAGTAAATAATTTGGTGGGGTTGAAGGAAATGACTACCTGAGTCGTTCTTAGAAGCAAACCAGTGAAGATTTCCATTGACTAAGGGCCCCGAAATCGCTGAAGGTACCATGTAGGGGAATGCAATCGTTGTCCAACTTTTGCTTGTGAAACTACCAACGACAACGAATTCACCACCGTAACTGGGAGTTTGATGGGAAAGCGCAAGAACGGCCTTGTACTCGTCACTGGTGGAGTCATAACAAAGACCGGAACAAACACCGTAGTCCTCATCAGGCAATCGGAAATATGCGAGCACTTTCTTGAAGAATTCAGTCAGTGGATTCCACAAGAACACGTCCTCCTCTATACACATAAGCAACAGCCCGTTACATGATCCTAAGATTTTAAACCTTCTTACGTATATGTATTCTTTCACGTCCCAAGGAACATAAACCCTTTTCACATAAGCATGGTTGTGTCGGTTGATGGAGTGAGGTGAAAAGGAATATCCTCTCCATGAAAGGGAATTTGCTCTCGACTCGTATCCAAGGAGAACTGTCGGTGATCCGGGTTTCGTGGCGCATATGTCGGAGATCAAAGAACGCCATTGCTTGGAAACCAAGGTGAATCGGGTAAGAGAACCGAGGGATGATCTTGAGAGTATTTCAACAACGATTTCTTCCGGAAGAATAACGTTTGGTAAACATGATTCTGCTTCTGATCTATTGTTCTTTTCCCTCCTCCTCCTCCTCCTTTCTCTTTTTGCCGACTTTTTTCTCTTCCCCCCCACAAACATGATTCTGTTTTTGGGGCTTTTCTCTTTTAAGAAGATGAAGGCGGAGGCTACAATAATGTATGTATTCGTAAGATATATAGTCGGCATGCTAGGGTTAACTTTAATTAACGTGTCTAGTTTTTACGGGAAAAAAATATATATACTCCCCTATAAATTAAAATCTAACAAAATTCCGCATACTACACTATTGTGAAATTAATTTCTAAGATTTCCTATTTTAAAATTTAGGTAGGAAACTAGATTGAAATTGGTCCCCTATGAATTAAAATCGCTTCCAAGCATAAACAGAATGGCAGGGGATGAATTTGCATGCACCTGTGATGTGTGTCTCACTCTTTGAGTTATACTTCTGTAAGACTTTTCTCATACTTATGTTAGGGGGAGTGCTAAAATCTCTTTTTATAAATTTAGATTTTGTGTTTGGGTGTTTATCTATTGACTATTATTAACGAAAAAACTAAAATTGGTTCGTGAGAACCGAACCGAACCGTCTCATACTCCTCCACTACTATCCATATCATGATATACTATAGTTTTATCCTTATTTTTTCATCTAGGTTTATTTTAACCATGTGAAAGTTTCTATATATTTATACAGAGATATATGTTGCACTACAATACTTATATGACAAGTAGGCCTTTTTATTGGATAATAACTACATCCTCTAGCGCAAATAACCTCAAAGATGGGGCTTCTTATGTATTTTTTACAAGCACAAAAAATGAAGTACTCCTCTTTGGACTTCGGAAGGGGCCGACCCCTTATTTTCTCTACATAACCCAACTCCCTTATTTTAAATTAAAATCTACTCCACAAAATTCACCTAAACCTCCTAGTATACCCCTTCCTCTAAAACTAAATTTACACTTTACCAAAACCCTCCCTCCCCTCTCCCCTGGTTTCCATTGCCACCACCACCACCACCACAGACCTCCATCGCCGCCACCACAGACCTCCATCGTAACTACCACTGACCTCCATAAGCACCACCATTGACCTCTTCTCTCTCGTCGTTCTCTTGCTCCCTCCCTCCTCTGTATCTTCACCGGGCACCACTATTGCACCATTGCAGAACCACCACCTCCATAACTGCCACCAGTGAACCACCACCACCACAACATTTTCAATTTTTTCACCAATAATAGGTTTAAGATGGCTATGAAACCATTTTCGTTTGTGAGCATGTGAGATTGAAAACGATATCCACATAATCAGTTCAAAATCGAAAAATCAAAAATTTGTGTTGACGTTGAAGACGTTCGGTCTGTAAATGTCGAAATTATTAGCATTAAACGACATTTAAAAACCAAATTTTAGTGTATATTTCAGTATTTGCTTACTTAAATTTTATTTCATAGAATTATTTTGACTTACGTTGAATTCGGAACCTGAATGTAAAAAAAAGTTAATGTTATACGGTAGGTAATTACTAAAATTATTTAGGTATTACGGCAACTAATTACCAAATTTATATTTCAGAAAAAATAAGTTTTTTGTGACCTAGATTTCGGAACATGATTGTCGAAAATATTAATAATATTTGGTAGTTAAATGTCGAAAACAGTATATCTTTTCAGATCGACCTGAAAATTAAAAAATCTGGGTTGAAAATTCGAAAAGCTTGGATGGAGGAAGGAGGAAGTCGACTGCGATTGAGATGATGGAAAAGCTTGAAAGAGAGGAGAAGAGAGATGATGATGAATTTAATTGATTCATTCCATATTCATATCAAAACCTAGAAGTGGGTCTTCTTGCATGTTCTTTTTCAATGGAAGGAGAGGAAACCTCTATTGATACAACATATAATTCTTGCTTCTCCATTGAGATTGAAATAAACGAGAGAGGAATTGAGAAGCTTAAGAGATGATAGAGTGAGAGAGGGGAGCCGAGAGAATTTGAACAGGGAGGAGTTGACAAGAAATTTTTTTCGAACTTGAACTGTTAAGGAAGAAGTGTAGGAAGATGAGGGCAATTAGGTCTTTTTGCTTTGGGGGTCATGTTGTAATTAGTTGAGAAATTTTAACGGGCTATATATGTAAAGAAAATAAAGGGTTACGAATAGCGGTCCCCCTTTGATTGGAAGCATGGCAGTGGGCCGAAAATTTAGGTGCTTTTTATATAGCTGTAGTTTTACTTTTTGTTTGGGGAAAATGACGGCCAATGACGTATTTTGATAATTAATACCTATTAAGGACATTTTCAGCATTAACAAATGTTCTCAGTATGTCTTTGGCGGATATTAATTATCAAAACACGTCCTGGGCCGTTAGTTTTCCTTTTGTTTGTGCTTTCTAACAGAAAAACAAAAAATGGAGTATGGAAAAGAAAAAAAAAGAAGCATTCGTTTTTTCTTTTGTTGAACCAAATAAAAAGCTTTAGTTCAAAATATATATTATTTATCATTTTTGTTTCTGAACAAGAAAAATGGGCCTTAATTGTTTGATCGACTTACTTTTTTTTTTTATCGGCAAAAGATGAAATTTTATTAAAAACGGGGAAGGGGAAAGGGGATCCAACAAAAAGTTAGAATACACCATTAAAGGGCAAAGACCCAACCACCGAAGGGTCTACAAGGGATTACAATATAGAAGAAACAAAAGAGCCCAACCCAACACCCAAATAAAACAATACAGCCCAAACACCCAAATACCGGCCCAACCTGGCCCGGCCCACCCAAGCCAACCCCCATAACCCTAACCGCAACGGTGACCACCACCGTACAAACCACCGGAGGACCCAGCCTCGCCGTTAAGCCGATCCGGCCACTCCCAGATGTAGCAACCAGCAGCTGGAATCCGGCCTACGAGAGAGACCGCCGAGGCAGCCACGGCATGGGTACCAAAACCAACCACCGAAACACAACAGAAATCCCTGGAAAAAACCCCAAGCTTCACGATCAAACAAGCAGCAGCGACTGACCAGAGAAGACAACCTGCTGGTCCCTTGCCCGAATGAGATCTCAGAAAGGCCGCCGGCCGGAATTCGGCACACAAAGACGACCAAGAGCAAACCATCCATGAGGACCGCAACCAACTCGCTGCCGCCGGAGAGAAATTGAACCAGATTTGACTGCCATCTTTGCCAATCGATTTTGAATAAAACCTGCAACAACAAAGGTTAGAAAGCCCTATCGACACCTCCACCACACCAGCGCCCGACGCCTCCACCCAAACAAGCCAGATCAAAAACCTAACCACTGCGCCGCCCACGACCACCGATCATCCGAGACACCCAGCGCCGCTAGGCCTCCGGATGTAGCCAAGGAAACCTCCGGTTGGTGGCGGAGTGCATCACTCAGTCGTCACACCCTCCCTACAAGACAGGGCGGTGCCCGAGAGATACAAACAAAAAGAGGGAAGAAAGCGAGAGGGGGTCTGGATCAGGAGAGGAGAGGGAGGAAATAGTGGGAGAGAGAGAAAGAAAAAGGAGCCCGGGGGAAAGGGAGGGAGGCGCCTCCCCCAGCGGCGGCGGCGATGAACCCTAGCAGAGAGAAGTTTAGAGAGAGAGAAGTTCTTTTTAGAGAGGTTCCAAAGGTTGAAAGTTGAAACAACTGTAATGGTATAGTAATATGTTTGTTTTTAAGGAAAACTTTATTACGGAGTTTTTTGTGAATAAACATTTACGGAGCCAAATCACGTGCATCAATGTATTAGACGGTCTGAATTTTAAAAAAACTATTCGCACGAAGAGTTTAACTCTTCCAGCGAATAGTTTTTTTTAAATATGAACCATTCAATGTCCAAACGGACGGCTGAGATCGTGTAGCTTCTGATCAAATGCCAACCTCTTGTTTTTTATACTACCTATTTCATCATCCCTACAGACTTCAAGGGCCCTTAAATATAAGCAAATTTTTGGGTCGAAAACTCGTTTTCTTGTAAACACAGAATTTTTTTTTTATTATTAAAACATCCCATTGGATTATTGAAACAAGGCAAAGCTTCATCTATGGCCTAATCTATAACCTAATATATATCTTGAATCTACAAATACCTCGAAATCTGTACTTTTTTGTTTTATAACTCTGTGCTAGTTTACCCGCAGCTCGACTAGTTCTGGGGAACTAATTCTATCACCAACTTGTGGGAAACCTGAACAAAGTTAGAGCAAAGCTTTTTATGGAAGAACTCCAAAAAAAAGTTGAAAGCCCATCAGAAGTTTTGAATGAACCCAAAACTTTAAAAGAGAGCAAATCCCTAAGTTTTCGGCCATGACTACTTGGCCAAACCCTTCTGGTTACCTCAAAGTCTATAATTGTCCACAATGTCCAGGCTTCCATTATGGCTACTTTGATTTCTCGATAATGAGAAATGTGACCAATTCTAATACATAGAGAAGAATATAATGGAATCTATTTTTTTTTTATTTTATAATTCGTACTATTCTAGAGTTGCAATTAGCGATGGGAAAATTATTTAGATTAAATATATGAATTCAATATCCATGTGTGCTGGAGTAGAGGCTAGGGGCACATGGAATGCCTAAGGGCACTATATCTAAGCCCTCCCACAATAAGGGAACGGCATTTCTTTTTTGCAGAAACAAATTACAACGATTAACCGGGACACAGGCAAAAACGGCGTCACAATGGGCCAAATGCATCCCAACTATATTGGCATTCACACACCCGGAAAATCACATGCGACCTGAGACCCAAAGGGAGATAACGTAACACCACCCAGTTGTGTATTAAAAGCATTTGTAAAGAGTCGGTCACAAAATTCGTAACTTAGAGCCGTCTTTTTTTGTGTTCGGTTTTTCGTTTATTTTTTGGTGTTTCCCGTCAGGGAGATAACAACCCTTCGGTTAGTTCTTTGAGCTTCGGTTTGTTTCTTTCGGCTTTAGGTTGTTATTTGGATTGTTTCAGCAGGTGTTCGGTTTGGTTCTAGGGTTGTGTATGCCGATGTGCCCATTGATCCGTTGAATCGTAATTTGTAACCCTTTACAAAGATTTATAAGAACAAAAAGATGCCATGAAAAGAGCCAAATAAATAAAATACATAAAAAGGTAACCAAAAAACTACTTCCTGTCTAACGAATCCAAGTTATGGTTGAGGATTACAGAAGAAAGAGATTATTAGAGAAGGAGCTATATATTAAACATCACTAGCTTCGTCCCTAATCACAAATTACTCACTCTCTTTATTCCGAATCTGATTCGCATTCTGAGCTCATGTTCTCGTAATTCAAGCTCATCCAGTCATCCAATCTCATCCAGTAACCACCTCTGCCGCCCTTTTTCATGATCATTTTCCGTGAGTGAGAACTATCTTGCACATATGTCGCTACCCCTTTCAGATCTTCCTCTTCCCAATTATAGTCCGTAGGTGTAATCAAACTTTCCTCGTGCACAATAACATGTAAATAGTCATGCTCTGGTATTGAAATTCTCCTATGGGAATTGTCAGTCAAATCGAATGCCCTTATATGCGAACCCCGGTAGTCAACTTTAATTAGAACTCTACCATTCTTTGTATAACCTAATGGCACAAACGGATAATGAAGTTTAAAGGCAAAACGGTCATCTGAAACTACCAACAAAATAGTCCAAGAACTTTTAACACCGTATTCTTTCATTATTAATACCTCAACATTGCTTTCATAATCACCTGGACAGTCCGAGCGAGACATACAAAGGTATCCATCTAAAACTCCCAATCCACAAAGAATATCTCCGTCCTCTCCTGTAGGCTTTGGCATTGGTACCTCCTCGAATTTATCCATTTGTGCATTAAAGAAAATAATTTGGTGGGGTGAAAGGAATTGACTATCTGAATCGTTCTTATTAGAAGCAAACCAGTGAAGATTTCCATTGACTATGACCCCCGTATTCTCTGAAGGAAGCATGTAGGGGAAGTCAATCACTGTCCAACTTTTGCTTCTGAAACTACCAACCACAACAAATTCACCACCGTAATCTGGAGTGTCATGGGCAAGCGCAAGAACGGCCTTGTACTCATCACTGGTGGAATCATAGCAAAGCCCGGAACAAACATCGTAGTCCATATCACGCAATTCTTCATACGCAAGCATTTTCTTGAAGAATCTAGTCAATGGATTCCACAAGAACACGTCCTCGTTTATATGCATAAGCAGCAGACCGTTACATGATCCCAATATTCTAAACTTCTCAATGTATAATTCATTCTTTTTCCAAGGAACATAAACCCTTTTCGCATGAACTACTTTTCGGTGGTTCCTGTCAACGGAGCGAGGTGAAAAGGAATATGCTCTCGACTTGGATATAAGGAGAACTGTCGGTGATCCGGTTTTCGTTGCGCATATGTTAAAGATCAAAGTACGCCATTGCTTGGAAACGCAGGTGAATCGGGCAAGAGAACCGAGGGATAATCTCGAGAGGATTTCGACGACGATGTCTTCCGGTAGAATAATGTTTGGAAAACATGATTCTGCTTCTGATGTGTAGTTTTTTTCCTTCCTCGTCCTCCTTTTTCTTTCTGCTGACCTACTTCTCGGATCCGGATCCCTATTTCTCTTCCTTCCCATTGTTCTCTTTTTTTAAGAAGATGAAGGAGGAGGCTACTACTATATGTATCGTAAGATATAAATATAGTCGGCATGTTAGGGTTAGCTTTAATTACCGTGTCCACCTTTTTAAGGGAAAAAGAAAAACTCCCCTATAAATTAAAATATAAAACCCCACATAATTAATACATTATTGTGGAATTTTTAAGATTTCCTCACAAGTTCAGGTATATGAAATCAGATTGAAATTGCTCCCCCATATTCCCAAGGGTTTATTAACTCTTTTGAGGCCAGTCTATATAAAGCAATTGTTTAGAATTTAACTGGGCTTTTCACAAGTAGGCAATGAGATTAGGCCCACATGATCAATTAAAATGCGCATAAGCTGACCCGGACACTTGAGTCATAAAAAAATAAATCGTTCCCCTATATATTAGAATTGCTTCAAAGTATAAACAGAATGGCAGGGGATCATGAGTAGACACATTATTTGCGTAGACACAAATAATTTTTTTTTACTTTTTAGATTTCTCTCGTCGAGATGGATAATTAATCCGAAAAATCTATATTTTAAAACAAACGGTTTCTGTTAAAAATGTCTAGGTATATAAACGAAAATAACTTTTACAACCGTTAGATCACTCCCTTTAAAATTTATGATCGTACGATTAGGAAAAAAATAGAAAAGGAATACTTAATCTCATCTTTTTCTACCAAATCTCAATTTCTCTCTTTTAAATTGGTTCTGATACTTTGTGAAAATGGAAAAGTGAATTTGGAGGCAATTGTGTTCATGCACGGGAATTACTAAGAGATATAAAACTTATGTTGAAAGTGCCTTTAGGCACGGGTATAACATAAATCTAAAAAATTTCATTAAATTGTAACAATGGCATAGTACACGCGTTAGTTATATGAAAGTTTACAACAAATAAATCAAACTCAACAACCAGTGATTGTAGAAATATTCCCACAACGAAGAAACATTAATAACAAACAAAGTTCTTGTAAACTTTTTGCCCACTTTAATATCATCCACCACAGCACTGATTACCCACGGGCAAGGGGATTTTGGATCTTAAAAACAGTTAATTAGCTCCAGGCAGTCGGATTCAAAAACTGCTTCCGAGCAGTTCATTTCCAGAGCAGTGAGGCAAGCAATCCAAAGAGCCCATGCTTCAACTGAGATGGCTGAAGAAGCCGAAATTCTACCAACGCGCCATAAACGAGCTAATCCACCACTATCTCTCGCGATAATGTCAAAGGCAGTTGAGCTGTGGGAGGAATTGTATGCTCCAAGAGAATTAACAACATTGATTTTAATCAATAAATTTCTATGGGACTTGTCAGTCGGATTGAATGCCCTCATATATATGCCTATCATAGTTGACGTAATTCCATGTTGAAACCCTCGTTAGAACTTCACCGTTCTTTGTATAACCTAAGGGCCCCAATTCATTATGAAGATCAAAGTTTAAACCATCTGAAACTACGAACAAAATAGTCCAGGGCTTTGCCACAGCATATTCTTTCATTACCAGTACCTCAACATTGCTTTCACTATTTCCTTGATGGTCCAAGCGAGACATACAAATGTTTCCATCCAAAACTCCCAATGCATAAATGATATCTCCGCCCCCTCTAGTCTCTGGCATTGGTACCTCCTCAAATTTATCAATTTGTGCATCGAAGTGAATAATTTGGTGGGTTGAAAGAAAATGATCGCCTAAATCGTTCTTAGAGGCAAACCAATGAAGATTTCCATTGACGATTATATTCCACAAATCTCAATTAGGCACATAGTAGGGGAAGGGAATCATCTTCCGACTTTTACTTTTGAAACTACCAACCTTAAGGGTTTCATCTCCGTAACCTGGGATCAGATTCGTATATATACACAAGAAGGGCCTTGTACTCATCACTGGTGGAGTCAATTTTGTGCTGGTGGTTTTGGTCAATGGAATGAGGTGAAAATGAATATGCTCTCGAGTCGGATATGAGGAGAACCAATTAGATGATCTGGTTTTTGCGACGATTATGTTAGAGATCAAAGAACGCCATTGCTTGGAAACACAGGTGAACTGGGGAAGAGATTCGAGGGGTAATCTTGATAGTATTTTGACAATGATTTCTTATGGAATATTAATATTTGGAAAACTTGATTCTGCTTTTGATGTACTGCGCTTGATAATATTTCCCATTCTGGCTTGAAAATTGTTTATGGAGCTAGGGTTTTTTTTTTCTTTTGCTGTTTTGAAGGAGGAAGAAATCTGGACTGCCAGGAATGAGGTTATTTTTAGTAACAAGCATCCGGATGTAGCGGAAGTTGTGGACTTGATCAAAACTAGAGTGGCGTTTTGGATCAAGGCAAAGTTTAATGTTATGGAATACTCAGTGGAAGACTTCAAAAGGGGCATAGAGGTGATAAGGCGTAAGAGGATTTGATTGTAGAATTATGGGAGTGTTGTGATTTCTAAGTTTTGCACCTTCAACTGACTTGTTGGAAGTGTCCCCTCTGTTTTTTTTGTTTTGTAGTTCGTTTCCCTTTTGCCATTTGGTCTCTTGCTCCTTTTTTGGGGTGGGACCTAAGTGGTCTCCTCTCTCGATGTACCCTTGTCGAGCTCAATAAAAATTTTCCTTTTGCCGAGCAAAAAAAAAAGGAGGAAGAAAGTTGGGATTGGGTACGTTGCTAACTCTAGGCTAGCAATATATAAGGTCAGAAAAATTATCGGAATTACGGTAGGGTTAACTTTACCGCTTCTATTTTGTAAGGACCAAAATATTTTTCCGCGATATGTGTTCGAAGCTGTTCGATACACATAGGTCCCACAAACATTTGTGTTTGGATGCTTGTAAAGTAGCCATTATGAATTAAAAGATTAAAAATTGGTCCGTGAGAACCGATTAACCAATACATTTTTGGGGAACAAAGTCAACCTCAAAGATGGGGCATCTTATGTATTTTTACCGGAAATTATGTGTTTTTGTTTCTATTATTTGTTCATGTTTCTCTAGCAGGTTTTGTTGGTGAGAAGTTTCCGTCCAGTGGCATCGTTTGGTGATGGTGGGTGGGCGGCGGGGTGGGGTCGAGTGGCTTTTAGGGCTGATTTTTAGACGGGCTATTTTGTTGGCTGTCATCTCCAAGTGGTTTGTGCAGGTTGTATTACTTGTGGTTGGCTTTAAAGTAATTAGCACCATAGGATTACCGGGTGGATTGAGTGTCAATTGGGGTACATTGTGTTCGTTATGATGCCTAGTCTTCCTATCCTTTTAACCACTATATCTTTACTTGTAATTTTTTTGTGGTTAATAAATTTTTCTTCGCTGTTCCAAAAAAAAAGAAAAAAAACTTTAGGTCAAAATATTTCTTTATCGTTTTTGTTTCTATTTCTGAGACCCAAAATTTTAGAATGCGTTGGGCAGATCCGGAAAAATGGGCCTTAACTTGTTGGATGGACTTACTTATAGACTAGTGGTTTTTTACCACATGCGGAACACATTCCGCTATCATCAATATGCAATCAAATCCACATCAGCACTTATTTCTATAATACAAATCGCGACGGTGTAGATGTTCTGCTCTCTCTGCATCATGAAACACATCAGCACTTATTTCTTCATTGCCATTTCTCCTGGAGTGTTTGGTCAATAATTTTAGATTGGTGGAATATTAAATGGGTATACCCGGTCTCGGTACCAGAATTAGCTAGTCGGTGGTTAGCAAATGGGTTTACCAATTCTCTGTTTTTTGTCACTTGGCAAAAAGTCATTTTTTGGTTTTGTTTTTATTCAAAACATTTAACGTTTTTGGTTTTGCGACAAACTTTTTGGGATTATTGGTTTATTCTATGACAGCAATCAGAAAAGTAAAACAAAAAAAGTCATGACTTTTACTCTCTTTTTTTTGAAATATCCAACTTGAATTGCTAAATTTATTCGAAGTGATTAACCACCAAATAAACGAAAAAGCAAAACCGAAGACCAAGATAACAACCCTTCGGTTTGTTCTTTGAGCTTCGGTTTGTTTCTTTCGGCTTTAGGTTGTTTCGGTTGCAGTTTATTTGGGTTGTTTCTGCGGGTGTTCGGTTCGGTTCTTGGGTTGCGTATGCCGGTGGCCCAGTGTGCCAATGATCTGTTGAATCCTAATTTCCAACCCATTTCAAGGATTTATAATTAAAAACCAAAAATTGCCGAAGAAAAATAAAAGAGCCAAATAAACGAAAAAACTACTTGCTGTCTAACGAATCCAAGTTATGGTGAAGATTACAGAAGAAAGAGATAAAGAGAAGGAGCTATATATTAAACATCACTAGCTTCGCCCCTAACCACAAATTACTCACTCTCTTTATTTCGAATCTGATTCGCATTCTGAGCTCATGATCTCGTAATTCAAGCTCATCCAGTCACCACCTCTGCTCTTTTTCATGATCATTTTCCTTGAGTGAGAACTATCTTGCACATATGTCGCTTCCACTTTCAGATCTTCCTCTTCCCAATTATAGTCCATAGGCGTAATCAAACTTTCCTCGTGCACAATAACATGTAAATAGTCATGCTCTGGTATTGAAATTCTCCTATGGGAATTGTCAGTCATATCAAATGCCCTTATATGCAAACCCCGGTAGTCAACTTTAATTAGAACTCTACCATTCTTTGTAAAACCTAAAGGCACCAACGGATCATAAAGTTTAAAGGCAAAACGGTCATCTGAAACTACCAACAAAATAGTCCAAGAACTTTTAACACCGTATTCTTTCATTATTAATACCTCAACATTGCTTTAACAATCACCTGGACAGTCCGAGCGAGACATACAAAGGTATCCATCTAAAACTCCCAATCCACAAAGGATATCTCTATCCTCTCCTGTAGGCTTTGGCATTGGTACCTCCTCGAATTTATCCATTTGTGCATTAAAGAAAATAATTTGGTGGGGTGAAAAGAATCGACTACCTGAATGCTTCTTAGAAGCAAACCAGTGAAGATTTCCATTGACTACGGTCCCCATATTCTCTGAAGGTAGCTTGTAGGGGAAGTCAATCACTGTCCAACTTTTGCTTCTGAAACTACCAACCACAACGAATTCACCACCGTAATCTGGAGTGCTATGGGCAAGCGAAAGAACGGCCTTGTACTCGTTACTGGTGGAGTCATAGCAAAGCCCGGAACAAACTCCGTAGCCCTCATCACGCAATTCTTCGTACGCTAGCATTTTCTTGAAGAATCTAGTCAATGGATTCCACAAGAACACGTCCTCGTCTATATGCATAAGCAGCAGCCCGTTACATGATCCCAATATTCTAAACTTCTCACTGTATATTTTCCAAGGAACATAAACCCTTTTCGCATGAACTTCTTTTCGGTGGACCGTCGGCCCTGTGTCTCGGTATTACACTCGGTGCAGCCCGAGCCATCTGACTCGGCCTGTTACAATAGCCCCTCAATTCCTGCCGAGGCTCTTCAGTCGGTAGGGATTGACTTCAGTCGTACCGAGCCCCAGCCCCAGCCGAGGGTCTTCCTTGAACGCTTGCAACGGTAAGAACTGAGCCCCAATGGCTACCTGACAGATGTCAAACGACGAGAGGCCGTGTCAGTTGAAAAGACGGTCTGGCAGACGAATGGACGTTTTCAGTACGGGAAACGAAGATGGCCACGTGTCCAGCTCTCAATGGTCAGCGGTTCGGCGTAGTCATGATTGCGCGGAAAATTCGAAACATCAACCTCCCCTATAAATAGTGGAGGGGGAGGAGAGAAAAAGACTTCTTGCACTTTCTTTCTCTTCAACCCAGAGCTTCTCTCTCCTCTCCTGCGTTCTAAGCTTCGATTTCGCTCCGGATCTCAGATTCCAGGCTTGATTCAGACCTCAAATCTTCAAGTAAGTGTTTTATCATCCTCCTTTGTCATGTTTCCCAACTTTTTATGCACTTTTCTGGGTTTTTTGGGGGTGATTTGGGGTTATTTTGCTCTGTGGGAATAGTGAAAACCCTGGGGATGAACAGTGTGTTCATCCCCAAACTCAACCTGTTCTTCCGAGCCTCCAAAGGCACGCTGAAGACTCGCCGAGACTTATGTCTCAATAGCTTAGGTGGCCGAACATCGATCATCTCGACGTTTGTGCCGAACGTTGCCTTCTCTTCGGATGGTGCCGAACCAAACCAAGGACTTAGAAAATGACTCGTGAGCCAGTAGCATAGTCCGAACCTTTTATTTTTTCTTTTGCCGACGCAAATGTCTGGCCTTCTCATTTCCTTTGCTTCCTTTTCTTCTTAGGTCTGGCTCACGAGGTCATCAACATTTCTTCAGACTCGGATCACTCAGAGACCGAATCCGAGCGTCGGATCATCAATTCGTTGGTAGGATGCCGTAGGAACCAACGCCGAGCCTCAGAATCCGTTTCTTCGAGGATGTCGGCAACATCTCCCGCGTCGGACGATTCCAACGCCGAGAGAGACTTCGAATATGCCGACGACGGCTACACCACCGAACCAGAGATCGTTTTTACTGCTAAGTGTCTTGACCATGGTACCTCTGTGGTGACTTTCATATTAAAAGTTGATTGGTCAGAAGAGTATTTGCACCTTTTCAAAGGTAATAAACGATTACAAAGATGGTAGGCGTGATAAGTTGTCCTTTTTATTTCATTGTCATACCTAGATTATACATAAATCAGTTCATATTTTTAATCTTCTTTATGTAGGAATGTTGAGGACTGGCAAAGAAACAATGGAGTCGTCGTGATAAGAGCTTTGTTAAGACATTGGGAATCTCATAATGACATTTTATTTGTTACGTTAAGTTTTACAAATATATATTCAGTTTGACTTTAATTAATTTTTATTACATGTGTTAGATGATCTATGAATTTTGGAAATTTTTGACCTGCTTGAATATTTTTTGCACCTCAATTTGTCATACGCATATACCGTATTTTACTTCGTTCCTATCCATTTTTTGCAACATGTGCTCCATTCGCTCATTGTTTCGGGCATTCGCTAGCTAGTATATTTATATAATAAGCTAGCTCAGTATTTGATTGAACGGTTCAATAAAAAAACTGCTCAAATCAAGTCCTTCTCTGTCTTTTAAGCGGCCCAAATCACGTTCTAGTCACATTAAGCGGCCCGAATCATTGAAATTTGATCGGGAAAGGGGAGGTGCGGACCTAAGCTTAGGTCAGGGATCCCTGACTAGATCCTGACTGCAAATACCTCAAAATTTGTACTTTTTGTTTTATAACTTCATGCTAGTTTACGCGCACCTCGACTAGTTCTAGGGAACCAATCCCATCACTGGCTTGTGGGAATCCCAAATAAAGTTAGAGCAAAGCTTTTTATGGACTAACTCCAAAAAAAATTGAAAGCACCTCAAAAGTTTGGAATGAACCTGAAATTTTAGGAGAGAGCAAACTCCTAAATCTAAGGCCATGACTACTTAGCCAAACCCTCTGGGTTACCTCAAAGTATAATTGTCCACAATGTCCCAGCCTCTATTATGGCTACTTTGATTTCTAGATAAAGAAAATTTTCAATGCATAAAAGACTCGTACACCAGACATAGTACAAGCCTTTTATGCAATAGAATTTTGATACTAACAAAAATAGTTTTGACATTATCATTTCTCTAAAGAGAAATGTGACCAATAGCTAGTAGTTCGAATACACAGAGAAGGATATTATGGAATCTATTTTTTTATACTTGCTATTCTACAGTTGCCGCGCAGCTCAAGTTTTGATTTCAAAATTTGGAGATAATAGATCTATTTGATGGCTTGTGGGGCAATTTGACTTTCTAAGTTCAACATCCTCAAAATCCCTAAAACATAGCGACGTCCAAAAGACAAGCGTCTGAATTAGGACTTTTGTTTTGCATATTGCTGCCAAATTTCACTTGTTTCCTGTCAAATTCACGTAGGATTTGGCTTTTTAATTGAAGCCAAAATTGGAGACTTGTGCTGCAATTCTCACTGTTCAACGCTCCACAGGAGATTCGACTCCTGGTTTAATTAAGATCTCTGATAAAATAAGAGAAGACTCTCCAAAGAAAAAGGATATTGAAACTTGAATATCAACAGCCTATGCATATAGAAACTTGAATTGCTCAATTCAATCCAAGTAATTAACCACCAAATGATCATAACTTAGAATAAACGAGAAAGGAAACTGAAAAAAAAAACACTTTAGCTGTCTGAAACAATCCAAATTATGGAGAAGATTAAAGAAGAAAGAGATAACAGAATGAGATTTAACATCACCACGGCTTCAACTAGTACCTTATCAAGCGATTATCTACCATGTATTCCGTGGTCCAGTAACCATCCCTGCCCTTCATCATTTTCCGCGAATCTTCCACATATGTCGCTTCCCCTTTCAACTCTTCCTCTTCCCAACCATAGTCGGTAGGCGTAATCAAACTTTCCTCATATTCAATAACATCTAAATAGTGATCTTTTACCTTTGGTATTGAAATTCTCCTATCGGAACTGGCAGCAAAATCGAATGCCCTTATTTGCCAATCAAGGTCCTTTTGTACGAAAACCTTCGTTAGAACTCTACCGTTCATTGTGTAACCTAATGGCACCAGCGACGGAAGAATATTGCAGGTAAAACCATCTAAAACGGTGAACAAAATAGTCCAAGAATTTTTCACTCCGTATTCTTTCATTATCAATACCTCCACATTGCTTTCACTATCGCCTGGACGGTCTGAGCGCAACATACAAAGGCATCCATCCAAAACTCCCAGTCCACAGATAATATCGCCGTCCTCTCCCCTAGGCTCTGGCATTGGTACCTCCACGAATATATCAATATGTGCATCGAAGTAAATAATTTGGTGGGGTTGAAGGAAATGACTACCTGAGTCGTTCTTAGAAGCAAACCAGTGAAGATTTCCATTGACTACGGGCCCCGAAATCGCTGAAGATACCATGTAGGGGAATGCAATCGTTGTCCAACTTTTGCTTCTGAAACTACCAACGACAACGAATTCACCACCGTAACTGGGAGTTTGGTGGGAAAGCGCAAGAACGGCCTTGTACTCGTCACTGGTGGAGTCATAACAAAGACCGGAACAAACACCGTAGTCCTCATCACCCAATCGGAAATATGCGAGCACTTTCTTGAAGAATTTAGTCAGTGGATTCCACAAGAACACGTCCTCCTCTATACACATAAGCAACAGCCCGTTACATGATCCTAAGATTTTAAACCTTCTTACGTATATGTATTCTTTCACGTCCCAAGGAACATAAACCCTTTCCACATAAGCATGGTTGTGTCGGTTGATGGAGTGCGGTGAAAAGGAATATCCTATCCATGAAAGGGAATGTGCTCTCGACTCGTATCCAAGGAGAACTTTCGGTGATCCGGGTTTCGTGGCGCATATGTCAGAGATCAAAGAACACCATTGCTTGGAAACCAAGGTGAATCGGACAAGAGGACGGAAAGATAATCTTGAGAGTATTTCGACAACCATGGCTTCCGGAAGAATAACGTTTGGAAAACATGATTCTGCTTCTGATCTGTTGTTCTTTTCCCTCCTCCTCCTTCTCCTCCTTTTTCTTTTTGCTGACTTTTTTCTCTTCCTCCCCACAAACATGATTCTGTTTTTAGGGCTTTTCTCTTTTATGGTTTTAAGAAGATGAAGGCGGAGGCTACAATACTGTATGTATTCGTAAGATATATAGTCGGCATGCTAGGGTTAACTTTAATTAACGTGTCTAGTTTTTACGGGGAAAAAAAAAGTAATTACACTCCCCTATAAATTAAAATCTAAAAAAATTCCACATACTACACTATTTTGAAAATTCTAAGATTTCCTATTTTATGAAACTTGATTGAAATTGGTCCCCTATGAATTAAAATCGCTTCCAAGCATAAACAGAATGGTAGGAGATGAATTTGCACCTGTGATGTGTGTCTCACTCTTCGAGTTATGCTTGTGTAAGACTACTTTTCTCATACTTTTGTTAGGGGGAGTGCTAAAATCTCTTTTTATAGATTTAGATTTTGTGTTTGGGTGTTTGTCTATTGACTATAATTAACTAAAAAACTAAAATGGGTTCGTGAGAACCGAACCGAACCGTCCCATACTCCTCCACTACTATCCATATCATGATATATTATAGTTTTATCCTTATTTTTTCATCTAGGTTTTTTTTAACCATGTGAAAGTTTCTATATATTTATACAGAGATATATGTTGCACTACAATACTTATATGACAATTAGGCCTTTTTATTGGATAACTACATCCTCTAGCGCAAAAAACCTCAAAGATGGGGCTTCTTATGTATTTTTTAATAGCAGAAAAATGAAGTACTCCTCTTTGGACATTGGAAGGGGCGCCTGACCCCTTATTTTCTCCACATAGCCCAGTTTCTTCACATAATGCACCTCCCTTATTTTAAAATAAAATCTACTCCACATAACCCACAAAATTCACCTAAACTTCCTAGTATACCCCTCTTTCTAAAACTAAATTTACACTTTATCAAAACCCTCCCTCCCCTCTCCCCTAGTTTTCATTGCCACAACCACCACCATAGACCTCCGTCGCAACTACCATTGACCTCCATAAGAACCTCCATTGACCTCTTCTCTCTCGTCGTTCTCTCCCTCCTCTGCTCCCTCCTATGTATCTTCACCGCACACCACTATTAATGCACCATTGCCGAACCACCACCTCCATAATCGCCACCAGTGAATCACCACCACCACTACATTTTCAATTTTTTCGCCAATAATAGGTTTAAGATGGCTGTGAAACCATTTTCGTTTGTGAGCATGTGAGATTGAAAACGAAATCCACGTAATCAGTTCAAAATCGAAAAAATAAAAAATTTGTGTTGACGATGAAGACGTTCGGTCTATAAATGCTGAAATGATTAGCATTAAATGACATTTAAAAACCAAATTTTAGTAAATATTTCGGTATTTGCTTACTAAAATTTTATTTCAAAAAATTATTTTGACTTACGTTGAATTCGAAACCTGAATGTAAAAAAAAGTTAACGTTATACGGTAGGTAATTACTAAAATTATTTAGGTATTATGGCAACTAATTACCAAATTTATATTTCAGAAAAAATAAGTTTTTTGTGACCTAGATTTCGGAACATGATTGTCGAAAATATTAATAATATTTGGTAGTTAAATGTCGAAAACAATATATCTTTACGGACCTGAAAATTCAAAAATCTGGGTTGAAAAATTGAAAAGCTTGGATGGAGGAAGGAGGAAGTTGACTGCGATTAAGATGATGGAAAAGCTTGAAAGAGAGGAGAAGAGAGAGGAACTTAACCCTCTTGTTCTTTTTCAATGGAAGTGGCCTTCTTGTTCTTTTTCAATGGAAGGAGAGGAACTTAACCCTCTATTGATACAACATATAATTCTTGCTTCTCCATTGAGATTGTAATAAACAAGGGAGGAATTGAGAAGCTTAAGAGATGATAGAGTGAGAGAGGGGAGCCGAGAGAATTTGAACAGGGAGGAGTTGACAAGAAATTTTTTCGAACTTGAAATGTTAAGGAAGAAGGGGAAGGGATCGAAGGAAGAAGATGAGGGCAATTAGGACTTTTTGCTTTGGGGGTCATGTTGTAATTAGTTGAGAAATTTTAACGGGCTATGTGGAGAAAATAAGGGGTTACGAATAGCGGCGCCGGCCCCCCTTTGGAAGCATGGTAGTGGGCTGAAAATTTAGGTGCTTTTTATATAGCTGTAGTTTTACTTTTTGTTTGGGGAAAATGACGGCTAAGGATGTGTTTTTATAATTAATACCCACCAAGGACATTTTCAATATTAACAAATATTCTCAACATGTCCTCAGCGGGTATTAATTATCAAAATACGTCGTGTACCATCATTTTTCCTTTTGTTTGTGCTTTCTAACTGAAAAACAAAAAATGGAGTATGGAAAAAAAAAAGCTTTCTTTTTTCTTTTGTTGAACCAAACAAAAAGCTTTAGTTCAAAATATATATTATTTCTCGTTTTTGTTTCTGAAACGGAAAAATGGGCCTTAACTTGTTTGATGGACTTACTTAATGTAATGGTATAGTAATAAGTTTGTTTTTATGGAAAACTATATTACAGAGTTTTTTTTAATAAACATTTACGGAGCCAAATCGCGTGCATCAATGTATTAGACGGTCTGGATTTTAAAAAAATTATTCGCGCAAAGATTTTAACTCTTCCAGCGAATAGTTTTTTTTTTTAATACGAACCGTTCAATGCCTAAACGGACGGCTGAGATGCCAACCTCTTGTTTTTTATACTACCTATTACATCACCCTTCACCCCTACAGACTTCAAGGGCCCTTAAATATAAGCAAATATTTGTGTCGAAAACTCGTTTCTTGTAAACCCAGAATTTTTTTTTTATTATTAAAACATCCCATTGGATTATTGAAACAAGGTTAAGCTTCATCTATGGCCTAATCTATAACCTAATATATATATATATATATATATCTTGAATATGCAAATACCTCGAAATCTGTACTTTTTTGTTTTATAACTCCGTGCTAGTTTATCCGCACCTCGACTAGTTCTGGGGAACTAATCCCATCACCAACTTGTGGGAAACCTAAATAAAGTTAGAGCAAAGCTTTTTATGGAATAACTCCAAAAAAAAGTTGAAAGCCCATCAGAAGTTTCGAATGAACCTGAAACTTTAAAAGAGAACAAACCCCTAAGTTTTCGGCCATGACTACTTTCCTCGTGCACAATAACATGTAAATAGTCATGCTCTGGTATTGAAATTCTCCTATGGGAATTGTCAGTCAGATGGAATGCCCTTATATGCCAACCCTGGTATTTAACTTTAATTAGAACTCTACCATTCTTTGTATAACCTAATGGCACCAACGGATGATGAAGTTTAAAGCCAAAACGGTCATCTGAAACTACCAACAAAATAGTCCAAGAACTTTTAACACCGTATTCTTTCATTATTAATACCCCAAGATTGCTTCATAATCACCTGGACAGTCCGAGCGAGACATACAAAGGTATCCATCTAAAACTCCCAATCCACAAAGGCTATCTCCGTCCTCTCCCGTAGGCTTTGGCATTGGTACCTCCTCGAATTTATCCATTTGTGCATTAAAGAAAATAATTTGGTGGGGTGAAAAGAATCGACTACGTGAATGCTTCTTAGAAGCAAACCAGTGAAGATTTCCATTGACTACGGTCCCTATATTCTCTGAAGGTAGCTTGTAGGGGAAGTCAATCACTGTCCAACTTTTGCTTCTGAAACTACCAACCACAACGAATTCACCACCGTAATCTGGAGTGCTATGGGCAAGCGAAAGAACGGCCTTGTACTCGTTACTGGTGGAGTCATAGCAAAGCCCGGAACAAACTCCGTAGCCCTGATCACGCAATTCTTCATACGCTTTCATTTTCTTGAAGAATCTAGTCAATGGATTCCACAAGAACACGTCCTCGTTTATATGCATAAGCAGCAGCCCGTTACATGATCCCAATATTCTAAACTTCTCAATGTATAATTCATTCTTTTTCCAAGGAACATAAACCCTTTTCCCATGAATCTTTTTTCGGTGGTTCCTGTCAACGGAGCGAGGTGAAAAGGAATATGCTCTCGACTTGGATATAAGGAGAACTGTCGGTGATCCAGTTTTCGTTGCGCATATGTTAGAGATCAAAGTACGCCATTGCTTGGAAACGCAGGTAAATCGGGTAAGAGAACCGAGGGATAATCTCGAGAGGATTTCAACGACGACGTCTTCCGGAAGATTAATGTTTGGAAAACATGATTCTGCTTCTGATGTGTCGTTCTTTTCCTTCCTCCTCCTCCTTTTTCTTTCTGCTGACCTACTTCTGGGATCCGGATCCCTATTTCTCTTCCTTCCCATAGTCGGCATCAGTGCCGAGCGGGTATTGCCCACGTGGCAGCCGCTCGGCGAACCCGAGCCGTCCGATACACTTTTAGACTGTTCGGATTAAAACACTCTCTCTCCTCTCCCCCAAACACTTTCTCTCCAAATTTGAGCCGTTAAAAAATAAAATGGACGGCTCGGATGGCCGAGCGGGCACCACGTGGTACCCGCTCGGCACTGGAAAAATTTCCCTCTTTAAGGGAAAGAAAAAAAAAAAACTCCCTTATAAATTAAAATATAAAACCCCACATAATTAATACATTATTGTGGAATTTTTAAGATTTCCTTATAAGTTCAGGTATATGAAATCAGATTGAAATTGCTCCCCCATATTCCCAAGGTGTTTATCAACTCTTTTGAGGCCAATCTATATGAAGCAATTGTTTGGGATTTAACTGGGCTTCTCGCAAGTAGGCAGTGAGATTAGGCCCATAGGATCAATTAAGGTGCACGTAAGCTGATCCGGACACTTAAGTCATCAAAAGAAAAAAATTGCTCCCCTATATATTAGAGTTGCTTCAAAGTATAAACAGAATGGCAGGGGATCATGAGTAGAAACATTATTATTTTTTTAACTTGAAATTATCTTCTTAAAAAGTAAATACTTATTTTTCATTTCTGGAATGAGTTAGTATTTTTTACAAGGCAAAAAAATAGGTGTGCTCTTTTTTACTGTTTCTTCGTGCTTTCTAACTGAAGAACAAAATATATATGGACCAAGAAGCTTTAGGTTTTTTTTTTGGGTCGAGCTTTGGGTCAAAATATTGCTTTATCTTTTTGTTTCTGTTTCTCAGAACCAAAACTTTAGAATGGGTTGGCCTTAATTTGTTGGATGGAGTTAATAATTTTATTTTTGTGTACCACAGAATTCTGGGGCCCTTAAATTTAAGCAAATTTTGGGGTCGAAAACTCAATGCTTGTAAACTCAGTTTTTTTTTTTTGGTGATCTTCTTGATTAAAATATCCCATTTCACTATTAAAATCAGGTTAAACTTTTTTTTTTATCGGCAAAAAAGTTTTATCAAGAACACTTGACAAATGGTACATCAAGTGTGAGGGAGGGGGAGGAGAATCCAACCAAGGGTTGGATGAAAAAGGAAAAGAAATAAATGGGACTAAGCCCAGAAACACCCAAAAGGGCCAGACCCCAACAGAATACGTTCCTAGAAACCACATGGACTTGGTCCAAAAAGAACCCAAACAAACCCAATATACGTGTTCTAAAATTAACGGGAAGTTCCTAGCCGGTCCCAATTTTTGCCTGCTATCTCATCCAAACCCTTTTTTAAAGTATTATCTCATCCAAATCCTTTTTATAGATGCTCTTATTATTTTGCCCTTGTAACTATTTACACCATCAGATTTCATACCTCTTTGTAGAATTCATACCTTTTTTCAGAATTCACACCCACGCGTGCAAAATTCACACCCTAGAATTCTTGAGGCGTGAATTTTGGGTGTGAATTCTGGGTGAATTGTTGGTGTGAATTCTGAATTCTTGGTGTGAATCCCCCAAAAATCCAAGAATTCACACCAAAAAAAAAAAAAAAAAAAGAGGCCATCATCTACCCATAATAGATTAAAATACTCCATCATCTTTCTTTAAGAGAGAGAGAGACGGGGGCCATCATCTTCTTTCTTTTTCCTTCTCCGAAACGCAACTCTGCTGCTACTTCTTCTTCTTCTTCGTCAAAGACACGCTAGTTTCACGTATTAGTGTCGAACTACTCGTGTGGTGGCTACACAGCTCCATTTTTTACGGGTCTAGTATCAATCTATTCGTATCGACGAGATGCACGAGACTTGTGTATCAATTTGAGTCTTGGATCAAATTTTTGTTTCAGCAGTTTTGGAAAGCAGCACTTCGGGCAGCGTGTGAGGGCCACACTGGGATCTTTCCGGCGACAGAAAGGCTTCTCAAGAATCGTCTTCATGAGACGATGTTTCTGGTGTCGAAGTTGATTTTCGATCACTTCTCCATGCCGACGAAAAACAACTTTACTTCGATGCTGAGTCGCCGACGCCCGCAACGAAGAACAACTCTCTTTCGTTCCTTACAGGTTTACCCGCACGTCGACAACCACGTGCGAAGTGAGGCGAACTTCGGCGACCATGCTGTACAGCGGCAGAAGGTCTGAACGAAGGTCTGAACTCCAGCGATGAAGGAGATGAAAGGATTCTAGGGATTCTCTGCTTCGTTCCATGCTGTATGACGAAGGATTTGAGCGGGTGAAGATGAAAGCGGGGGTAATTTGGACAGATCACTTAAAACAGGGCTTATGCGGAAAGAGTGTGATGCGGGGTGGGACTGGACAAGCACGCGGGAACAAAACAGGGCCGGATGGTAAGAACCCTGCCGTTAAAATTGGAGGGGGTTTACGAAAGGAAGCAACGGTTCTTTAATTTTGGGAGGTTAAGACCTGAGGGTGGCTTGTGCCACCGGCTCCCCCTAATTCGAAGTAGCCATAATGGAGGCAGGGCCTAGTGGCGGAATAAATATTTCATCAGGAATATTGAAACTCATATTATTGCCTCTCCCAAACATTGCAATACAGGAAATATGGCATCACATTAATTCATGTTCATGTCTTTTTTAAACGTCAGAATCATGCGAATAAGGCATTACATTCTCATTTATTCTCAAGATTTTCGCCATCCAAACTAAACCTTAAAGCCTCCGCCACTGGTCTCAGTCTCCATTATGACTACATACCGAAGGATTTATGGTTTTTATTTATTTATGCTTCTTATTATCTATGGTCACAATAATGGGAAAATTGTACATTGTAAATGTACGAATTTCACATCAATGTGTGGTAAAGTAGAAGTTTGGGTCATGTGGCAATACCCAAGGGCACTAAAGAAACCATCCCAACAATAAAGGAACATGTTTCTGGAACAACATGTTTCTTTTTCTTTATAAGATCATATTTATGTAGAACGAAAATTAGAGGGATACATCATTACAGATCAAAATTTCAAGCCCAAGCGGAATACAACCTGTTTGATTTTTTTCGTCTTTAGTAATTTTATTTATTTATTGCTTTTGGTAAAGTAGAAGTCTAGGTCATGTGGCAATGCCTAAGGGCACTAAATAAGCCATCCCAACAATAAAGGAACATGTTTCTTTTTTTTTTATAAGATCATATTTATATTGAACTGAAAAATTAGCGGGATACATCATTACAGATCAAAATTTCAAGTACGGACGGAATACAACCTAGCTAACAAACAAAATTTCTACTAACACATTTAGATGCTAACCAATGCTCAACTTTATTCTTCTCTCTAAAACAACACATGAAAGCCCAGTTCCTAGATTTTGCCCACTTCTTAATATCATCCACCACAGCACTGATTACCCAAGGGCAAGGGGATTTTGGATCTTTAAAACAGTTAATTAGTGCTGGGTGGAGGAGTATTGATCACACACTTATAATGTATGAAACTCACAAGAGAATTTTACAAACACACTCACGATATATTAATTTCACAAAATCTGAAATACAAGGAGGAGGAAATTCTCTCTCTCTCTCTCTCTCTCTCTCTCTCTCTCTCTCTCTCTCTCTCTCTCTCTCTCTCTCTCTCTCTCTCTCTCTCTCTCTCTCTCTCTCTCTCTCTCTCTCTCTCTCTCTGATTCTCTTCTACTCCACTCATGCTTTTACAATTAGATTACAAGTCTATATATAGAACAACAAGAAAAAAAACAAGAATCAGATAATCTCTAATTTATTGCAAATCTCAAAATATATCACAGAAGCTTGAAAGTCTTCATCCACGTTTTTCTTCTCCTAGATCTGATGTTGATTTCTCTTCCACTTGCAAGCCTCCAAAGGTACAGTTCACTCACGTTTTTGTTCTCAAGCTTATCTTTTCAACAATTAGCTCCAGGCAGTTCGATTCAAAAACTGCTTCCAAGCAATTTATTTCCAGAGCAGTGAGGCAAGCAATACGAAGAGCCCATGCTTCAACCAAGATGGCTGAAGAAGCCGAAATTCTACCAACGCGCCATAAACGAGCTAATCCACCACTATCTCTCGCGATAATGCCAAAGGCAGTCGAGCTAGCTGCGGGAGGAATTGTATGCTCCATCAGAATTAACAGCATTGTTTTTAATCATAAAGCAATCTTTACTAACCATTGGAAACAAATTACAAAGAGTAATCAAGATCAAGGAAAAAATGGCATCACAACGGGCCAAATGCATCCCAATTAAAAAGTTGTCACTCACGCACCCAGACAATAATTACATGCTACCTCAAACCCATTTGGCCCCGTTCAGTTGTACGGAAAGGATGAGAAAGGATAGGAAAATCAACTTTTCTGTAGCTTTCTATGCGTTCAATTACCGGGAAGTTGTACGACTCACAACTTCAACTTTTTTACTAGAAAACATTTTCTTACAAAATAGATCTTGCCAAAATGAAGGAATACTTGTTTTCTTACAAGATTTCTTGTTAAGAGGACACAAAAAAATATTTATTTATTTTTCATTTACTTCACTTCACTTCACTTTTTCTAGGAACCAATACCCCATAGTCCACGCAACATTCGCCAAAGGGAGATAATGTAGCACAAACTAACACAATCAATAAAACTACCCCCTCGTTACAGACAACAAAATCAGTACAAGATGAAATTAACAGCCCGATATCGACTTGAAGAAGAACGTGCATGCCAGCATGAGACCAAAACAGGTACTGCATCCATGATCAAGTCCTTCTGGACAATCATCAGAATAATAAGGGAATTAACCACAAAAACGACACACGATTCCATTTTCGCATATGCATTCTAAACCGGTCCGCATCCAAGAAAACTGAAAATAACAAAAACACAAAGCTATTTTGTGCCCTTATCGCGTGGCAGTACGTACACCGGAGACCAAATCAAAGATCTCACCCGAGATAAGATAAGACGTAGGAAGGAGGGGAGGCATGCATCCGCAGATAGGACTGCAAACGATCCGAGCTGCTCGCGAGCAGCTCGAAGCTCGGCTCGACCACGGCTCGGCTCGGCTCGGTTCGAGACACTAATAAACGAGCTCGAGCTAAAATATTGGGCTCGTTTAATAAACGAGCCGAGCTCGAGCTAGTCGAAACTCGGCTCGATTGGCTCGCGAGCCCAATTATATTAAATATTATATGTAATATATAAAATATATAATATATATTATATATAAACGAGCCGAGCTGATCTCGAACACATTTTCGAGCCTAAGCGAGCTCGCCAAGCTCGAGCTCGAGTCTTGCAGCTCGTCACGAGCTCGACCCGAGCTCGAGCCAACCTAATTTTTGGCGAGCCGAGCTCGAGCAGCCTAAAACTCGGCTCGGCTCGACTCGTTTGCAGCCCTATCCGCAGAAGAGGCACTAAAGAGATTGGCTGAGAAAAAACTCTAATTCCAAATTTACAAGGATGAGATACGTACTACGAGAATCACGAAATATCTCTCCTCAAATACTTGTAGTGATCCTAGATGGGAGCTTTTCTTGAAGAAATAACGTGTAGAACAAGATCGCCTAGTAGCTACAACAGGTTATCTGATGTTAATTGATTTGCTTTTGTCGATAAAGCCCAATTGCATATATCGTATGAAGAACAAAAAAGAACCTCATTTTAGTTTACATTCTCAAAGAATTATGTAAATAATATCAACGAAAAAAAAAAAGAAAGTAAAACAACTGAGTATTTTTTTTGATCTGCAAAAAAGAAATTTAATTCATATTTGGCAATGATTCCAAATAAAAAATAAAAATAAAGGAAATACGGGCACAATGGCATCACAACCGAAGATCATAATCCCAAGTAGGTTGACACCAAAGCCATGGACAATCACACCCCACCCGCGATCCACACAAATGGAAGAGAAAAAACATATAACATCTCTTCAACATTGTGGTGGAAGCTCTAAACGTTATGTTGGTTAGAGCTAGGGAGCTGAATATAATTAAAGGAGTGATGATTGGGGCCAATGGGGTTGTAGTGTCCCACCTCCAATTTGCTGACGATACTATCCTTTTTTGCAACAATGATAGAGAAGAATTGGCCAATATTAAAAGGACCCTTAGATGTTTTCAGCTCATGTCGGGTCTAAAAATCAATTACTCCAAGAGTTTGTTGTGTGAAGTTAACATTCCTCAGCTGAATGTGTTAGCCCTTGCTCATGTTATGGGGTGTAAGGTTGAAGTGCTGCCAATTAAGTATCTTGGTCTTCCCTTGGGAGCCAACCCGAGACGGATCAAAACTTGGGAACCAGTTTTAGACAAAATGGAGAAAAGGCTAACTGTTTGGAGGAGGAAAACTAATTCTATAGGTGGGAGACTCACTCTTATTAACTCTTCTTTCACCAACCTGCCAATATATTTCATGTCAATGTTCAAGTTACCTGTGGCTGTGGCAAAAGCTATAGAGAAGCTCCAAAAACAATTTTTTTGGGGGGACACACTGGAAAAAAGGAAGGTTCATTTGCTGAAATGGGAAACAATAGCAAAGAAAAAGGAGTTTGGTGGTTTGGGAGTTAGGCGGTTGATTCAACAAAACCTTGCTTTGTTGTCCAGATGGTGGTGGCGTTTTAACAAGGACAGATTCTCTTTGGGTCAAAGTTATTAGGGGGAAGTATAATCTAGATAACAAAGCTTGGCTACCTTCTTTTCCAACATCAGGTCGCATATCCAACATTTGGAGAGATATTTGTTCTTTGGGAGACCCATATTCTTGTATTGGTTCGGTTCTCACTGAGGTATTTCGGATTCAAGTCCATTCTGGACAGGACACTTCCTTTTGGAACCACATTTGGCTAGGGGACAGGACTCTCAAAGAAGCTTTCCCTAGACTATTCCTAATTTCTAGCCAGAGAGAGGACACGGTGAGCTCCGTGAAGGAAGGTTCAGGGAATGTGCAATGGAAGCTACAATTCCGAAAGAGGAGGTTGAATGTGTGGGAGACTAATCTATCCGAGGATTTACATCAAAGACTGGCTTTGGTAACACTTGATCAGACCAAGAAGGATGTGCTTCAATGGAAATGGACTAATGATAAACGTTTCTCTTCCAAGTCAATATACTACCAATGGGAACAGATTGGTCATCCTCGGAACCAACTCTTGGGCTCACTGTGGAAGAATCTTTGCCCCCCTAAGGTAGAAATATTTTCGTGGATGGCGGTTCAGGATAGGGTCCCAACGAGATCAGTGCTTTTCAGCAGAAATATCATTCAAGAAGGCCAACCAGTTTCCTGCCCTTCGTGTTCCTTGCATCTCGAAACTCCGGATCATCTTTTCTTGCACTGTATATTCTCTTGGAATATTTGGTCTCTAATTCTGGATTGGTGGCATGTTCCGTGGGTATGTCCTAATTCGTCGGCAGACTTGGCTACTTGGTGGTTTGACAACAGGTTTAGGAATTTGGAGAAAAATATATGGGAAGCTTCTTTCTCCTCGTTGTACCCTTACGAGTTAATATAAAAAGTTTCGTTTGCCGAGAAAAAAAAAAAGATCCAAAAACTGGCATACAAATCCTGGCCCAAAAGTAGCAGCAAATTTGAGCCCCATCAGATCAGTAGCAGCAAAATTTATCCTAATTATTGTTTGAGAAACTCTATGATTCCAAGCCAAAATAGAAGTGGAAGCACAAGCCTCTACAAGCATGCATGATCAACAACTAATAAGGCCACATACCGGCCGACAACAGCAGAAGATATCATAGAGCATAAGGCCAGCATATCCGAGGCCAATGCAAGACTGACACCCCCTGCTAATAATGAACAACCAACACCAAAGCCAAGCACCAACCATCAAGCATATCAAGAGCATTATCAATTGGAAAGCTAAATTTGAATTAGAAACAGAACCTTGAGTAAGAGAACTAGTTTAGCAACTTGAAGAAATTCCAAAGCAAGGTAGAGCATGGTAAAGCATCCTCAAAGCTTGATAGAGCTCATCTTCAAAGTAGGAACACCAAGACACTTCATTGAATAGAGCCTCAAGAAAAAAAGGCAGATGAACCAAGAACCATTAGTGAGACAGAACCACCGCAACACAAACAAATCTGGAATGTCAAACCAAGTATGCCAGACCAGACCAAACTATTTGGAATGTGAGGTGAGGTGTAGTGATAGGTGAGGCACTACAAACAAGGCAGACGAACCAAGAACCATTAGTGAGACAGACCCACCCTAAACCTGAATCAACGAAACCCAGGCGAACTGACATAAACCCAAACCAATGAACCCCATACGAAAGACCAAAACAGCCAGAAAGCAGACCACAAAACCAAAGAACAAAAATAAACCAAACCCCGAAGAGCCGGGAAAGACCATAACAAGCATGCCAGACCAGATCACTAATTAACCCAAGTCCAAACAAACACAAGGCTAGACTAACCCAAGCCCCAAGCTAGATAAGAGGACTGATCAAAGCTAACGGACCGACCTATTCAATGGATTAATTAACAAATAAGCATAACACTTCCATTCAAGCAAAAGAAAAAGGTTTTGTATAGCACTTCAAGTCTATGCTAATGAAAATCCAATGTTAAAAATCGACATTGTGTAAATGAAGAAACTTGAACCGATTCATTTATTGAAAGTTATAACCAAATAGAAATCACATCAGATACAAGAAAAAGGAAAGGAAAACCCATTTAGATGTACTATAAAACAATCTAAATTAGAGAAAAAAAAGAAGAAAGAAAGAAAGAAAGATGGATGATGAGATTAGCAATCACCAGCTTCTCCCCTACACCCACGAGTTATCTACTCTTTATTGTTGAGAAAAAAAAAAATTTGTACTCTCTATTCCAAATCTGATTCGCATTCTTTCAAGTTTGGCTCTCCATCCATGTTGTTCCTCTCCAAGAATTTGTGCACGTCGTGGTCTAGTAACGTTCATCACTGCCATTTTTCATTTTCAACGATTCACCAGTATAACTGTGTACCACATATATTGCTTCCCCTTTCAGATCTTCCTCTTCCTAACCATAGTCAATTGGTGTAATCAAACTTTCCTCCTGCGCAACTATTTAAAATCTGGGATCATCTGGAATTGAATTTCCCTTTCTTCCGAATCTGATTCGTATTCTGAATCTGATTTGTATTCCGAGGGCCACCAGTAACCACCTTTGCCCTTTTTCATCATTTTCCGTGAGTATTCCACATATGTCGCTTGCCCTTTCCGCTCTTCCTCTTCCCAATTATAGTCAGTAGGTGTAATCAAACTTTCCTCATGCACAAAAACATGTAAATAGTGATGCTTTGGTATTGAAATTCTCCTATGGGAATTGTCAGTCACATCGAATGCCCTTATATGCAAATCCGGCCGGTAGTTAACTTTTATTAGAACACTACCATTCTTTGTATAACCTAATGGCACCAACGGATCATAAAGTTTAAAGGCAAAACGGTCATCTGAAACTACCAACAAAATAGTCCAAGAACTTTTAACACCATATTCTTTCATTAACAATACCTCAACATTGCTTTCACTATCACCTGGATAGTCCGAGCGAGACATACAAAGGTATCCATCTAAAACTCCCAATCCACAAAGGATATCTCCGTCCTCTCCTCTAGGCTCTGGCATTGGTACCTCCTCGAATTTATCCATTTGTGCATTAAAGAAAATAATTTGGTGGGGTAAAAGGAATCGACTATGTGAATCCTTCTTAGAAGCAAACCAATGAAGATTTTCATTGACTATGGGCCCCATATTCCATGAAGGTACCATGTAGGGGAAGTCAATCATTGTCCAACTTTTGTTTCTGAAACTACCAACCACAACGAATTCACCACCGTAATCTGGAGAGTTATGGGCAAGCGCAAGAACAGCCTTGTACTCGTTACTGGTGGAGTCATAGCAAAGCCCGGAACAAACTCCGTAGCCCTCATCACGCAATTCTTCGTACGCTAGCATTTTCTTGAAGAATCTAGTCAATGGATTCCACAAGAACAAGTCCGCGTCTATATGCATAAGCAGCAGACCCCTACATGATCCCAATATGCGAATCTTCTTATCATATAATTCCTTCTTGTTCCAAGGAACATAAACCCTTTTCCCATGAACCTTTTTTCGGTCGTTCCTGTCAACGGAGTGAGGTGAAAAGGAATATGCTCTCGAGTTGGATATAAGGAGAACTTTCGGTGATCCGATTTTTATGGCGCATACGTTAGATATCAAAGAACGCCATTGCTTGGAAACGCAGGCAAATCCGGCAAGCGAACGGAGGGATAATCTTGAGAGTATTTCGACGAGGATGTCTTCTGGAAGAATAATGTTTGGAAAACATGATTCTGCTTCTGATGTGTCGTTCTTTTCCGTCCCCCCCCTTTTTCTTTCTGGTGACCTACTTCTCTTCCTTCCCATGATTCTGCTTAAGTTTTTGAGACGATGACGGCGGAGGCTACTAATATATGTATCGTAACATATATAGTTGGCATGTTAGGGTTAACTTTAATTGCCATGTCTAATTTTTATGAAAAAATTAGTATTATTAATATAATTTCTTTTCTTTTTTTTGCCGTTCAAAAAAAGAAGGGTTAGCCTAGTGGTCAGGGCTTGAAAATTAAAGGTTTGTTACCTTCTAAGGTCTCACGTTCGAGATCACGCAGGTTTTATCAATTCCTTTGGTGTCAGCCTATACCAAGCAACTGTTTAGGAATTGTAATTTTGCTCCCCGTAAGTGGGCGGTGACATTGGGCCCCAGTATTAACCGAGGTGTGCATAAGTTGACCCGGACACCTGAATTATAAAAATGAAAAATCCTCCCGAATATATCAAAATTGCTTCCAAGTATATAAACAGAATGGGAGGGGATCATGATCAATATACACTTACAATGTGACATCGTAAGCTCAAACGAACCGAGTTGAGCCGAATCTAAGCTCGAAATGAGCTCATCAAGACTCGGGTTTGGTTCGGCTCGGCTCATTAAACTCAACCGAACCCAAACATTCTCATTGATTGTATAGCATTTGGGAGAAAAATAAGTATTGAATTATATACAACCTTGAAATTTTTTATATTTATAAATAGACCCCTAAAGAATTATTAATTATATTAACAGGTTCACGAGCCTAACCGAGCCGAATACTATAAGGTTCAGGCTCAGCTCATTTATCAAACGAGCCTAACATTGAGGTTTGGTTTATTAAATAGACGAATCAAACTCGAATGAACCCTTATTAAGCCGAGTCTCGAACAATTCACGAATGGCTCAGTTTATTTTACAGCCCTAACGATGTGTGACTCACACTTCAAGTTATATTTTTGAAAAAAATATTAATAACTATTTCTTATTATACAAAAGTATTTTTACTTATAGTCTTTATTTTGTTTTTATTTAATTGGTTCAGCCATATCCCGAGATAGAGTACATTATTGGTATTCTGATCGATGTATATTTGTAGTATACTGTATACTTGGGGTGATTTTGGCAAAGTTGAGGATTGTCTTGGCACTCCCGCCCACTAACTTGCGGGGCTCCCAATTGAAGTTATAGCAAAGTTCTATATAGACTGATCCCAATAGAATTGAAAGTACCTTAAAAAGATTCCGAACCTGAAATATTAGGTAAAAACGAACTCTTAAGTCTTGAGGCATGATCACTAAGCCAAACCCTTAGAGTTACTTCAAAGTCTATACTTGTCCACAATCAAGGGCGGACCAAGTAAGAGGCACGTGGAGTCATGTGCCCCCACCCCATCCCCCTATTTTTAAAAACAAAAAAAAAAAGTTTATTTTTTATGCAAAAATGAGTGTTCTTTTTTTTTTTTGGCAAAAATGAGTGTTTTTTTTTTTTTGGCAAAAATGAGTGAGAGAACGAGAAACCCACACCGAAAACTCGACGGGAAGAACGCGCTCGACGCTTGATTTACTTTGTTGTTGCCGGTCACTCATCTCTATGGTCATCGCCTGTCACCTCACCATTTTCCTCACCAATCATCAATTAAATTTGGGACTATACGGCAAAAGTAACATTTTATTAAAAGGACTTTTAATGTGGGCTATATAATTTAGGACTTTTTGTTCTTTTCTTTTAAGGTTCGTAATATATATCTTAATTGTTTGGGAAAATTAGACCTTCATTTCTTTACTTGATTTTTACCCAATGAATGAAATTTACAATTCAATTTTTCATAGTTTGTGCACATAATTTCTATTTCTTCTTAGGTTAGTACTATAATGTGCCCCCACGTGAGGCAAATCCTGAATCTGCCACTGTCCACAATGTCCTAGCCAATGGCGGAATCAGAATTTGAATTTGGAGATAGCACCCAATAGACCAATATGCTCTCATCCGTCTCAAAAAGAATGTTTGATCTATCAAAACGAGAACTTAAAAAAATTGTTTTTATTCGAACAAATGCAAACCATTTTTTCAAAAATTAAAAGAACTCGTTGATATCTAGTATCTTGTGAAAAAATTGAAATTTTTTGAACAAAAATATAGGAGTAATTTTTCAAGTTCTTACTTTGCGGAACAATCTTTTTTAACAGAAAGAGTGATACCAAGAAAATATTCGTGTTCTAAAATTCATAAAGCACAATACCCCAAATATATGTGTTTTCATAGGTTAATCAGTCACGAACAATAATAAAAAATTAGGCGTTAAAATTGGTGGGGGTTTGGGAAAATTTCACCTAGGCACCCGATCTTTCACACAAATCACACATAAACACTTGACCTTTTTTAAATTTCATATGAACACCTGAGCTTTCTAAAAACTCATCAATTCAACACCTAACCTTTCTTAAATTTCATATAAACACCTGAACTTTCTAAAAATTCATCCATTCAACACCTGCCGTCACCCCCTGTCTAAAACCAAACGGAATGGCTAAGGTGCTCCAAGCAAAATAAGTTAAGTGCTCTAATTTTTAATTTGTTTGAACTAGTGCAAATATTTTATTTTTTCTGATCATTTTATCCTAAAGAACCATAATTAATTTGTTACTCTAAAGCTCTCGTTAGTCAGCCCTAAAAAAGTCGTAGAATCAAATATCTCTTAGGGCTAAGTAACGATAGCCTTAGAGTCAAAAATTAATTATGACCCTTTAGAATAAAATGATCGGAGAAATAAGATCTTCACATCGGTTTAAACTAATTGAAAATTGGAGTAATTAATTTTTCAACCATGTATAGGCCGTTTATATATTAAAAAGTATGATTACAAAAATAAGTGCTCCAATTTTCAATCCGTTTAAATCGGTGGAAAGAACTTATTTTTCTGATCATTTTATTCTAAAGGGTCATAATTAATTTTTGACTCTAAGGCTATCGTTAGTTAGCCCTAAAAGATAGTATTTTGATTTTACGACTTTCTCAGAGCTAAATAACGAGATTTTAGAGTTAAAAATTAATTATGGTCCTTTAGTATAAAATGATCAAAAAAATAAGATCTTCGCACTCGTTCAAACAAATTAAAAATTGGAGCACTTAATTTTTTTTGCTTGAAGCACCTCAGTCATTCCGTTTAGTTTTAGACGGAGGGGTGACGGCAAGTGTTGAATTGATGAGTTTTAAGAAAACTCAGGTGTTTATATGAAATTTAAGAAAGGTCAGGTGTTGAATTGATGAGTTTTTAGAAAGCTCAGGTGTTTATATGAAATTTAAGAAAGGTCAGATATTTATGTGTGATTTGTGTGAAAGGTCAGGTGTGTACGTTAAATTTTCCCCGGGGGTTTACGAAAGGAAGCAACGGTTCTTTTTGGAAGTTCGGACCTGAGGGTGGCCCGTGGCCGTGTACCGGCTCCCCCTGAATTCGAAGTTGGCAGAGCCTAGTGGTGGAATAAATATTTCATCAGAAATCAAAATATGGCATCACATTCCTGCTCGTGCATGTCTTTTCCAAATGTGGGAATCATGGAAATCAAGCATCACATTCTCATTCATTTTCAAGATCCAAACCAAGCCTTAAAGCCTCCACCAGTAGTCCCAGCGTCAATGTGTAATTATAGTTCTGTAGTTATTATTTATATATACTTTTTATTAAAGAAAATTTCTTTTATATTCCTTCGATTTTGACCAAAAATTCATTTTGGTCCTTCACCTTTCAATTTCGGCATAAAAATACTTCGACTTTCCAATTTTTTTCAATATCATCCTTTAGGGATATATACATACATACACAAAAAATAGAATGTTTGGATCAAGCACTCTACACACATCAAATGCCGTTGATTTACGTGTTGGCCCCCTTGGTTTTTTTTTATAGAATTTTTGGACTGCTCAGATCGGCCGTCTGGTGACCGAAGACGGCCCTGCACGGACTCAAAGAAAATGGATTCCTTCTAAAGGACGACATTGAAAAAAATTGGAAAGTCGAAGTATTTTTATGCCGAAATTGAAAGGTGAAGGACCAAAATGAATTTTTGGTCAAAGTCAAAAGGATATAAAAGAAAATTTCCCTTCTTATTAATTATTGTTCTATAGCTATCACTAGTAATTGCCCGTGCTTAATGTTTTCTAAACATAGTCTAAATGAATTATCAAACCCTAATTTTCTTCTGCATTTTTTTTTATACAACCGTTGTTTTTAACGCCATCTCACATAAGTTGAGTCCCAGATATGTATATGGCCCCATCTCATGCAAGAGGAGCATTACAAATAACCGTGAACTAGAAACATTTTCATTCTCCCAACAAAATCTACTTCTCGGAAATTTTTATTTTAATAATAAGCTTCAAACATGGTCCATCTAACCAAGTTCATAAAATAGTCTAACACAATAAATGTTATCAAATTTGTTTAATTATGTTAGTTGCATTCAGGGATAACATTAGAGATATTAAAAATGTATAATCATATGGGATTCCAACTAGATTTCAATTTTCTGAACGTCCACTCACTCAAAAGTGACACCCCTATCGCACTGGCCTAGAAAAATAGAAAAGCAAAATAGTTACAAGATTACATATAACTAAGTAAGGAGTATAGTTTGAAACTCTGTCTACCCAAAAGACTCCAACAAAAAATCTACAATCTTCAATCTCAGATATATCAAGAAACTCTAAATCATCTAAACCAACAACTCAAGTTGTATTGAATAACAATTTTGTTCTCTTACCTAGTAGTTAAAAAGAAAAAGAATCTGATACGAAGAATTACTATTGGCGCAAAGAATTACTTCTGGCCGTGATAAATTACTCTTAGCCGCAATGAATTACTCCTGACCGCGAAGAATTACTCTTGGTAGCAAAACATTACTCCTGGCTGCAAAGAATTGCTCTTGGCCGCAAAGAATTACTTCTGCCCGTGAATAATTACTTTTGGCCACAAAAAATTACTCTTGGACGCAAAGAATTACTCATGGCAGTGATAAATACTCATGACTCCAAAGAATTACTCATGGCCGCGAAGAATTACTGTTAGCGCAAAAAATTACTCATGGCCGCGAAGAATTACTTATGGCCTCAAAGAATTACTCTTGGCCGTGATAAATTACTCTTGGCCGCAAAGAATTACTCATGTCCGCAAAGAATTATTCCAAGCTGCAAAGAATTACTCTTGGCCGTAAAGAATTACTCTTGGCCGCCAATAATTACACTTGGCCGCCAAGAATGACTTATGATCTCGCAATTATTCGCGGCCAAGAGTAATTTTGTGCAGCCAAGAGTAATTCTTTGTGGCCAGAAGTAATTTTTAGTGACCAAGAGTAATTATTTGCGGCCAAAAGTAATTCTTTGTGAACTTCTAATCTCTGTCATTGGCTTCAATGGTTGAAATAGAGTGTCTTTATTTTGTCCCCAAAACGCTTCTGTTGCCAACATGTGAGTGCCAACTTGTCTTTGTTCTATTGCTCATGCTCACTGTATTGATTGCACTGCACCGGGGTGCACTACAGCACCTCTAGTTCCATTGATTAAAGACCAATGATAGTTCTTTTCGGACCTGGAGATATTAAGGCAATGCTTCACAATACTAATTATTGCTTTGTTAATTGAAGGCCAAATATCAGAAAAGACTGAAGAACAGATATGCTGAATGTGCTTACACGATGGAATCTGGTTTCTTATATTTTGGAATATGGCATTTGTGCCTTCTTGTGCATCTGTGGAAACAAACTCAAATTGCAAAGGGAGCTTTGGACTTGTTACCTGGGCAGAATTCTCTTCATATCAATTCTGGAAGTGGCACAAGCATGTTCTCACTCTGTGCTGGTGTAATTCTGAGGATTCTCATGAGCATGCTTTCATTCTATGCTGCGGCAAATTATGATGTTTTTTTTGCTGGAATTAGTTCCAAATGAAGGGCGGCATTTTCTATTGTTTTGCTGGAATTTGTTCCAAATGAAGGGCGACATTGCCTAGTGTCTTTGGCTGTAATTGCTCTGTTACTGTTCCATTGTTGTGGCATGTCCTAATGTGATCAGTTCTCTATGCTTTTGGTTGGAACCTTTCCAACTAATTGTGTTTTGGGGGGAAAACTGAAAATAGCAAAACCACAAAAAGCTATTTTTGCGGCCTTATCGCGTGGGAGTACACCAGAGAGGCGGAGACCAATTCAAAGATCTCACCATGAGATAAGATAAGGCGTAGAAGGAGGGGAGGCAAGGTCGGCCCTGGGGTAAGCCCAACAAACTCCCGGCCTTGGGGTAAGTACAATAAAAGTTAAAGGGTTTATTTGTTGTTTTTGTACCTGCCCAAGGGAGCCCTTTCATCTTGCGCGCTCTCCATAGAACATCTTTCCTTCTTTTTTCTATTTGCTTAAGCCTCCTACTATTACTTCTTTTTGTTTTATTTTAGTTTACAATTTCAAAGAATTATGTAAATAATATCAAAGAAAAACAACAAAGTACTTTTTATCAGCAAAAAAGAAATTTAATTCATCTTTGACAATTATTACAAAGAAAAGGAAACACGGGCCCAATGTCATCACAACGAAAGATCATAATCCCAATTACTAGGTTGACACCAAGGCCATGGACCATCACACCCCACCCGGGATCCATCCAAGCCAAAATAGAAGTAGAAGTAGCAGCCTCCACCGGCAGCAACAGAAGATATCATAGACCAAAATGCCAGCATATCCGAGGCCCATGCATGACTGACTCCCAATACTAGTAATGAACAACCAATTAACACCAAAGGTCCAAAGCCAAGCACCAACCATCAAGCATATCAAAAGTAGCATCAAGTGGAAAGCTAAATTCGAATTAGAAACAGAACCTTGAGTATGAGAACTAGCAAAGCAACTTGAAGAAATTTGTACTCTCCGTTCCAAATCTGATTCACAATATTTTGAGTTTGGCAATCCATCCATGTTGCTCCTCTGCTTTTCCCCGCTTTCAGCTTCGATTGCAGAATTTATGCATGTCGTTGGCCAGTAATCTCCATAACTGCGCTTTTTCATATTCCACGAGTCACCAGTATAACTATGTACCACATATGTCGCTTCCCCTTCCAAGTCTTCCTCTTCCCAACCATAGTCAGTTGGTGTAATCAAACTTTCCTCATATGCAATTATATAAAATCTGGGATCACCAGGAATTGAAATTTTACGATGGGAATTGTCAATCGGATTGAATGCCATTATATGCCTATCATACTCGATGTACTTCCATGTCGAAACCCTAGTTAGAACTTCACCGTTCCATGTCGAAACCCTAGTTAGAACTTCACCGTTCTTTGTATAACTTAAGGGCGACAACTCATGAAAATTAAAGTTTAAACTATCTAGATCTGAAACTACCAACAGAATAGTCCAGGACTTTGCCACAGCATATTCTTTCATTACCATTACCTCAACATTGCTTTCACTATTTTCTGGATGGCCCATGCGAGACATACAAAGGTTTCCATCCAAAACTCCCAATCCACAAATGATATCCCCGTCCTCTCCTCTAGGTTCTGGCATTGGTACCTCCTCGAATTTATCCATATGGGCATCGAAGTAAATAATTTGATTGGGTGAAAGAAAATAACCACCTGAATCTCTCTTAGAGGCAAACCAATGAAGATTTCCGTTGACTATTATATTCCACGAATCCCATAAAGGAACATAGTAGGGGAAGAGACTCGTCGTCCAACTTTTACTTCTGAAACTACCAACTGCAACAGATTCATCACCGTAACCTGGGGTCAAACAAGAATTCACAAGAACGGCCTTGTACTCTTCACTGGTGGAGTCATAGCAAAGCCCAGAACAAACACGGTGGTCCTCCCAACGGTCACACACTCGGTCAGATGCTAGAAAAGAATCTAGTGAGCGGATTCCACAAGAACAAATCATCATCAATGTGCATAAGCACCAGCCCATTACACGATCCCAATATTTTAAACTCGTGATTGACAGATTCACTCAATTTCCAAGGAACATGAATGCTGTTCACATCGGCTTCGTGTTGTTGGTTTTGGTCAATGGAGTGAGGAGAAAAGGAATATGCTCTCGAGTCGGATACAAGGAGAACCCTCGGCGATCCGGTTTTCGCGGCGATTATGTCAGATATCAAAGAACACCATTGCTTGGTAACGCAGGTGAATCGGGGAAGAGAACCGAGGGGTAACCTCGATAGTATTTCGACAATGATTTCTTCAGGAATATTAATATGTAATTCTGCTTTTGATGCTTTCGATGTACTGCTCTTGATAATATTTCCCATTCTCGCTTCAAAATTGTTTATGGAGCTAGGGTTTTTTTTCCCCCTGTTTTTAAGGAGGAGGAACGTTGGGCTTGGGTACGTAATACGTTGCTAACTCTAGGCTAGCAATATATATGGAATATTTCTCAAAATTTAATGTCATCTTCTAAAAGGATCCGGGGACTGTGCTGCACAGCCCGCCCGTTGCACAGCAAAACGACATCGTTTTGACACTGTGCTGGTCCAAGTATTTCAGCCAACAAGGGTTCCGTTTGGCTGCCCAAAATTCTGCAATTTCACATGGGCCACGCTATTTATGGTATTTGCAACCACAAATTTTCTGAACGTAGTCTATTATCATATGCACATAAATTGTGTACCATAGGTTAAACAAGCTACGTTCAGAAAATTTATGGTTGCAAATAGCGTGACCCTTTCACATTATACCCACAAAACAGAACGACGGCGTCTTAATCAGTAGAGAAAAACCCTAACATCTCTCCCTAATCCCTCATCGACTCCCGCCAAAACCATCGACTCCTACTCCTCCTGCCAAAATCGTTCCTCCTCCCCCATGGACTCCTGTTGTTGCTTCTCCATCTTTGATTCCTTCCACCTCTGATCGATCCTCCACTGCCGAAGGTCTCCAAAACCGTTCGAAAAGGTATGCCAGAACTTTTGATTTACGAAATTATACTCATGATTTGAGAAAAAGAAAAGACATATGAAAGTTGTATCTAACTGTTAGTAGTAGTCATTTAGCAAACAGGGGTTTGGAATATGTGTGTGAAAGTTAGTCGTCATAAACATTAGTTTATTTTGCGTTTGTTGCTCTTCTTTTTTCACAAAGATTTAAAGGAAAAAAAGTAGAAGATGAAGCAATGATTCCCGCCCGACGAATGCTTAATCTATTGTGCCATGAATGTTTTCTTTTTTCTTTTCATGTCATTTCTTTTGGTTTCTTCTTGCTCATGTGATCGCCTTGTTCTGCATCTGTAAGAGGAACTTATTTTCTCTTGTAGAATTTTCTAAAAAATTTGTGTGTGTGTGCAGATTCTATGATTAACTACGTTGAAAGGGAGCTTATTAAAGATATCAATTTAGATTTGATAATAGATGATTTGCACTCTTTGAAACATCGTAGGGTACAACTTCAATAATGTACTTTTTTTTGGTACGTCATTTATAAATTTATGTACGAATTTGCCTCTTTTTTGGTTTCTATATAAAAAATTTTGCTTAGCCTAGGGCGGAATAAATTGATGGTTCTGCCCTTGGACCCAATGTGCACGGATTTTGATGGACTCCGATTGGATTTGACAAATAAAACAAGATAATCGATATAACTTGAGATCTAATTACGTTCGGTCATGCCTTTAGACACAGACAATGCACTAGTAATACAATAAGTCAGTTTGATAACATAAAAACGGGGTCCAGAATGTGCTCCACCTTCCATAGAAGCAAAGCGCAAAATTTTCAGTAGCTACGCTGAATGCGCTCAGCGGAACGAGGAATCTGTTTATTGAGAAATTTTTGGGTGCCGGATGGGTACACGTCACCGGGCAAACGTGGTGCTTGAGCAACACATCCAGGCCGTCCAAAAGTATATTGGATGGTCTAGATTGAACCACTCTCTCTCCTCTCACCCCAACACTCTCTCTCCTCTTTCTCTCTCCTGTTTCTCTCTTCAAATCTGAGCCATCCAAAGTTAAAATGGACGGCCCGATTTGCCGAGCGGGCACCACGTGATCGGTGTTCCTTCTTTTTTAATCACGAATCCTTGACAGCTTCATGTTTGTTTTTCTTTTTCATTTTTCATTTTTATTGTATTTTTTAAAAGAAAAATGATTTTCACGTCCGGTGACCGGGATGAAAACATAACTTACGTCGGATGAGGATGAGGATGAAAACATAACTGTTTAAAATGACCGGGATGAAAACTTACGTCAGATAGAGTTTGAGGATGAATATTTAAGTCTCCCCTCTGTAAATCCTTGGATTTATTTCCACTTAATTTGCTTGATGATTACTATGCTCAGCCAAGACCTGCTACTACCATGGAGCTTCTACTTCAAGGGATCTAGAGTATTCAATGGAGCACTCAAGAGGATTGTCCGGACTCCGAACTCTGCTTAATTTGTTTCTCTCTGAACGGTTGACTCCATGTTAACTGTTTTTTCTCCGTTTTCGATCGGCCTTGTTTGGCATATGATTGTCAAGGGTTTGGGTATCAACATAGTCAGGATGCATTTCTCTTATTGTGATGCCTCTTATTCAGGGTTCTTTTAATCTTTGTAACAACTTCAAAGGTTAATAAAATTTCCTTTTGCCTTTCAAAAAAAAAGTCTATAACAAATGTAAGACGAATGGCAATTACCTCGCAAATAATTAGTAGTAAAACATGAATCCTACGACATCATAGGTTATACATAAGGGTGTGTATGTAATTATGATGTGGTTCGGTTTAGTTAATTACTTGTGACAAGTACTTCATAAAAAATGCTCAAAAGGATGTAATCAAAATGATGTAACCAAAAATGCTCAAAAGAAATTGAAATAACCTAGTAAGATACGCATAATTTTATTACAATTTGATAATAGTTTCATTAATAGAAACCAGAGATATATAAAATAATCACCTAAAGATAGTATCCGTCCCTAATCAACGGACTAGAAAGTCACAAAGGAGGGTAACTCTTCCCAAGTACAAATACCCAGACCATTACTACGTCTCGAACCCTAAGCACAAGGCATCACTACGGGACAAGAGCATAAAAAAAAATAAAAAAAAGGCATTACCTATTGCAAAATATATACTGTTTTCTTCTTTTTTTTGATAGGCAACAAAATTTTATTAAGAAATCGACTGCAAAATATATATTGTTACATGTGAATTTAATTTAAAAACACAAGGCCGCATCGAATTACTTTTGGCCGCATCGAATTGCACTTGGCCGCAACGAATTACACTTGGCTGCATTGAATTGCACTTGGCTGCTCCGAATTACCTTTGGCCGCATCGAATTGCACTTGGCCGCGTTAAATTGCATTTGGCCGCATGGAATTGCAGACGGCCAAGTGCAATTGGATGCGGCCAAATGCAATTCAATGCGGCCAAGTGCAATTCGATCCGGCCAAGTGCAATTTGATGCGGCCAAAAGTAATTTGATGAGGCCAAGTGCAATTCGATACGGCCAAGAGTAATTTGAAGCGGCCAAGTGCAATTAGATGCGGCCTAAAGTAATTCGATGCGGCCAAGACAGATTTTGTAGCAGCCAAGTGCGATTAGATGCGGCCAAAAGTAATTCGGTGCGGCCAAGAGAGATTCGTAGCGCCAAGTGCAATTCAATGCGTCCAAAAGTAATTCGATGCAGCCTTGTGTTTTTAAATTAAATTCACATGTAACAGTATATATTTTGCATGTTGATTTCTTAATAAAATTTTGTTGCCTATCAAAAAAAAATTAGTACTCCGATATATTTTGCAAGATGATTACCTGGTAGGCAAGTTAGCTGCATAGTAAGTCCCGAATTTGGAATAATACATAACCTCAAACCCAAAAACATTAATCACCAATCAGCTAAATGCACTTTCCACATAAGCACATATGGAACAACAGACGCGGAAAATATAAAAACATATGGAACAAGTTTTTCCAATATTCCATAAATAAATAAAAAGAAATTGAATTTGTGGCAGCTGTATGCAAGAATTACGGATCAACAAAAGCGCAAGATTAAGAGGAAGAAAGGCAAACAAATAGTATTCAAATACGTGGGGGGTTTTTTGATCGGCAAAGAAAATTTTATTAATCCACGAACTGAAGTTACAAAGATTAACAGGAAATTGGGAAAGGCATCACAATCATCGACCTACCTCCCAACTATGTTGGCACCTATATCGCGGACAATCATATGTCACCCGCCACCCAAGGAAGGAAGTTGGCAAGAAGCCAACCAAAAGAAAGACGGAAAAACCAGAAGAACAGATAAAACCCCAAAACAGACAGGGGAAAACAATACAAAACAAAATATTGCCGGATACAATTGAAAACTAATCAGTACTGTTGATGACTTTGTGGATTTCAAGACCTCATCCAACCCAGACGATTCGTGATGAAAATATGGAGGTGGTCATTGCCGAGACACCCCAACCACCCTTGTGTTTGGCAGAACGAAAACGATCTCAGTGTGCGCAGGATCCGCATTAGAAAATAGGACAGAAACCTTCAGTAAACACTTGATAGCAGGAATGACACTTACAAAACTAGCCATCAAAACCTGGTGAAAGACATGGCACTGGCAAGGATATATAACAGCTATATATATCAAAGGAATAAGGCTCCCAATCATCTATAACACCAACAGACCTTGACATGAGCATTACGTCTGGGCTTGAAACTCAATAAAATCACAGTATCAGAGACTACATGATCAGAGGGAGAGGGCAGTATATATCAAAGAACAAGAGTTCCAATCTTCTACTGCAAACTACGAACAGCAGACTAGGGGAGGGGAATAGCTATTCGAAAGGAAATGACTAGGTCAAACCATCAGGAACGACGAATAAAATAGTCCAAGAATTTTTCAGACCATATTCTTTCATTATCAATATCTCAACGTTGCTTTTACTTTCTTCTGGACAGACTGAGCGAGACATACAAAACACCCAATCCGCGAATGATATCTCCGTCCTTTCCTCTAGGATCTGGCATTGGTACCTCCTCGAATTTATTCATATGTGCATCAAAATAAATAATTTGGTGCGGTGAACGGAAATAACCGCCTGAATTGTTCTTAGAGGCAAACCAGTGAAGACTTCCATTGACTATGGGCCCCGAATTCACTGTATGAACCATGTAGGGGAAGCCAATCTTTCTCCAACTTTTGCTTCTAAGACTACCAACAACAACGAATTCACCACCGTACTCCAGAGTTTGATGGACAAGCGCAAACTCGTCACTGGTGGAGTCATAGCAAAGACCGGAACAAACTGGGTAGGCCGCATCACGCAATTTGGTATATGCTAGCACTTTCTTGAAGAATCTAGTCAGTGGATTCCACAAGAACAAGTCATCTTCTACACACATAAGCAACAGCCCATTACATGATCCTAAGATTCGAAACATAAAAAAGTGTACTTTCATTTCGAAAGGAACATAAATGCTTTGCACTTGAACTTCTTGTTGGTGTCGGTCAATGGAGTGAGGTGAAAAGGAAAGTACTCTCAATGTGGATTTGGATACAAGGAGAACCTTCGGTGATCTGGTTTTGGCGACGGATATGTCGGAGATCAAAGAACGCCATTGCTTGGAAACACAAGTGAATCGGACAAGAGAATCGAGGGGTAATCTTGAGAGTATTTCGACAACGATATCTTCTGGAATAATAATAATAATATTTGGCAAACTTGATTCTGCTTTGGATGAACTTTTCTTTTTCTTCCTTCTCCTTCCTCGTGACCTTTTTTTCTTCCTTCCCATTCTCCCTTGGAAATTTGTGTACGGGGCTAGGGTTTTGTCTCTTCTGTTTTTAAGGAGGATGGTGGGGTACGTTGCTAGTTGCTACCCTAGGGCTAACAATATATAATTAATGTTACATATATAGTACTCAATAATATTTTTTTCTTTTGATAACCAGATGTCCCGGGCCAGTTTACGCGCACCTCGACTAATTCCGAGGCCCTGAAGATAACGATCGGATATAACCCCAGTGGCCCCAAGTTTTGGAATGTTCGAAAATGAGAGCTATGACCTTATAGAAGAACACTTATTAGTTATTGCTTTCTCATAACCACTTTAGATTTATGCAAGGGTTTTTTAGGAAACCGTCTATGAGCATACCGAAAAGAGAGACCAAAGAACTTAGCCTATGCAGTCAAAATGGCGTTGGATGACTCTCAGTGTATCCTTGATTAGGGTTTTGTGTTAGTATGAATTATATCATTCTCCACAAGAAAGAGCCTTGTGATGAGTTTGACAAATTAAGCCCGTGGTAATAAAATCAGCTCATAGTTATGTTCCATCCCGATTTATCGGTCCGTCTCAAAAACTCCTCTATATTTTCCAAGTTGTCCCATTTTAGTTGTTTTTGGAAACTCTACAAGAACTAAGTGAGATCTTTGGTTGGTGGAAAAAATCTTGAAAATATTTTTCCTATAAAAATAGATTTGTTGACCACGAGTAACAGGCCGGCCAACAGGCGAAAAGGGTCTAACAAAATTGCAACAGAGGGAGTTTACGAAGAAGACTTGTCACTGCTATTCGACTATATTAACTTCTTCGAATTTGGCCTTCCAATCTAGTAATACTTTCACCTCTTTTACTGGCAATGGGTGTCGGAGGTTTTCGAGTTGAAAGCAACGCTCACATGATCTACTAAACCATGTGAATTCCAGTACGAATCACCCTCGCTTTCTATCCGGTGTGAGAGAATCACTATCCCCCTAAAATTTCTGCCCTTTCTTTCTCTATCTCTAGGACCCGGCACCCCTGCCAAGCACCCTTGCTTGGCAGGATCTCCCGATCCCTCTACCTCACCCTCTCTCCGTTTTGCTTGAATGCTTATGCACTTTACCGGTTGACCACAGATCAACTTCTAAAACTTACTGATATTTACATCTTCTTTATAAAGAAGAGGGACTACTTGGAGCACGGAACTCCCGGATACTACATGGTCTCGGGGAAGGTTGGGAGTCTTGGGACCCCCGCAATTGGAGAGGCTATTTTTCACGACTCGAACCCATGACCATCAAGTCACAGCTTTATCATTAGCAGAATTGTTTTCATAGTTAACACATCCATGCCATTTGTATTCGTGGTATTTGCTATTCATTCTGAGCTCAACAAAGATGTGTTTTGTGTCCGTATAGTCTACATATGGGTAAGATGGTTCAGACATCCGTTATCAGGAAAACAAAAATTGTCCTGCGCGTAAGTTTATGCCATTCGAATTCCACTCTCTGGTGGAATACAGATCACAGACTGAATTACGATCTGTTGTGCCCTTTAAAATCAACAGCAAGTGCATACAGAAACTTGAAATATGTTTTTTGCTCCGCATAGAAACTAATTAACAACCAAATAATCAAAGCTTATAAAGAACAAACGAAAAAAACCACATTAGCATGGCCAGCTTCTCCCCAAACCAGCAATTATCTACTCCGATCTTTATTCCGAATCTGATCCGAATTCTTTCGAGTTTGGCTCTCCCATGCAGATTGTTCCTCTTCAAAGGCTATATGTATTCCATGGTCCAGTAACCATCTTTGCCCTTTTTCATTTTTCGTGAGTGATAATCATATTCCACATATGTCGCTTCTCCTTTCATCTCTTCCTCTTCCCAATTGTAGTCGGTAGATGTAATCAAACTTCACTCATACGTAATAACATGTAAATAGTGATCCTCTAGTACTATTGAAATTCTCCTATGGGAATTGTCGATCAGATTGAATGCCCTTGTATGCCAATCGTGGACCTTCCTTCTGTAGGTAAACCTGAGTTAGAACTTCACCATTCTTTGTATAACCTAATGGCACCAATGTATCATAATGATTAAGGGTAAAAGTCAACCAACCTGAAACGACGAACAAAATAGTCCAAGAATTTTTCACATGCACCGTATTCTTTCATTATCAGTACCTCAACATTGCTCTTACTATTGGCTGGATGGTCTAAGCGAGACATACAAAGGTATCCATCCAAAAATGATATCTTTGTTTTGTCCTCTAGGCTCTGGCATCGGTACCTCATCAAATTTATCCATATGGGCAATGAAGTAAATGATTTGGTGGGGTGAAAGGAAATGAGTACCTGAATCATTCTTAGAAGCAAGCCAATGAAGATTTCCATTGACTATGGGCCCCAAATACATTGAAGGTACCATGTAGGGGATATCAATCACTGTCCAACTTTTACTTCTAAAACTACCAACCACAACGAATTCACCACCGTAATCTGGAGTTTCATGGGCAAGCGCAAGAACGGCCTTGTACTTGTCACTAATGGAGTCATAGCAAAGCCTGGAACAAACACGGTAGCCCTCATCACGCACTTTCTTGAAGAATCTAGTTAGAGGATTCCACAAGAACAAGTCCTCCTCTTTACACATTAGTAACAGCCCGTTACATGATCCTAAGATCTGAAACCTGTGAATGTAATCACTGATCATGTCCAAAGGAACGTAAACACTTTTCACTTGAACTTCTTGTTGGTGTTGGTCAATCGAGTGAGGTGAAAAGGAATGTACTCTCGATTCGGATACAAGGAGAACCATCGGGGATCCAAATACTTTAGAGATGAGAGAACGCCATTGCTTGGAAACGCAGGTGAATTGGAGAAGAGAATCAAGGGATAATCTTGAGAGTATTTCGACGACGATATCTTCCGGAATAATAATATTTGGCAAACTTGATTCTTCTTTTGATGTACTGTTGTTTTTCTTCCTTCTCCTTCCTCGTGACCTATTTTTCTTACTTCCCATCCTCCCTTGAAAATTTGTTTATGGGGCTACTAGGGTATTGTCTTTTCTGATTTTAAGGAGGATGGGGCTAGCAAAATATAATGTAACATATATATAGTCGGAATTAAATCCCTGGTTTATCACTACAGGATTTCTCTTTTGTATCATTTCTAGTGGTACGGAAATCCTTTCTTTGCTGATAAAAAAGTGTTAAGCAAAACCTCAATTATTTCTTCATGTATGGATCAGTACTAAGTGTATGCCATTCAAAATCCATTATCTTAAGATATGCGGATCACATGCTTAACCACCAAATAATATACTTAGAATAAACGAAAAAAGAAATGAAATGAAAAAAAAAAAAAAACCACTTTAGCGCTGTCTAAAACAATCCAAGTTATGGTAAAGATAGGTACACACACCCTACAGTATTCACCCGTATAACCAAACTATTGAGGCGTAAAACCATTGAGAAGTGTAACTAAACCATTGAAAGACATAACCAAGGCATAACAGTGTATACCATATGCATCTTGTATAAGTTAACCATTGAGAGGCGTAACATAATTAGTTACGCCGGGTGTGTACCGTAGCCGGACCCATGAGAGTAAGTAACATCACCAGCTTCACCCCTAACTTGTTGACCCTCTTCAAGATTCTATGTATTCCATGGTCCAGTAACCATCCTTGTCCTTTTTTACTCTCTCCGTCCCTAAATGTTTGGTACTTTCATGTTTTTTGTTGTCCCATATAATTTGTCTATTTTGAAAAGTCAAAAGCAAAATATAGTAAACTTCCCATGTTACCCTCTTCTTTTGGACACAAAATTTCAAATTCAAAATTTTAATTACTATTCAAAGTACACTAGAAGGGTAAGATTGGACACTTGATTTTTGCACAATAAAATAATATTTCTTTCTTAAAAGTTAGAACTCCCAAAAGTGCCAAACATTTAGGGACGGAGGGAGTATCATTTTCCGTGAGTACTGATTTTCTTGTTCCACATATGTTGCTTCTCCTTTCCGCTCTTCCTCTTCCCAATCATAGTCGGTAGGTGTAATCGAACTTTCCTCATATGCAATATTATGAAAATAGCTGTCCTCTGCTATTGAAATTCTCCTATGGGAATTGTCAGTCATATTGAACTTCGCCATTCTTAGTATAACCTAACGGCGCTAACATATCATAATAATTAAAGGTATGTGAAATGACGAATCAAATAGTCCAAGAATTTTTCACACCGTATTCTTTCATTATCAATACCTCAACGTTGCTTTTACCATTGTCTGGGCAGCCAAAGCGAGACATACAAAGGTATCCATCCAAAACTCCCAATCCACAAATGATATCTCCGTCCTCTCTTCTAGGCTCTGGCATTGGTACATCCTCGAATTTATCCATATGGACATTGAAGTAAATTATTTGGTGGGGTGAAAGGAAATAAGTTCCTGAATTGTTCATAGAAGCAAACCAGTGAAGATTTCCGTTGACTATGGGCCCCGAATTCACTGAAGGTACCAAGTAGGGAAAATCAATCATTGTCCAACTTTTGCTTCTGAAACTACCAACCACAAAGAATTCACCACCGTAATCTGGAGTCTGATGGGCAAGCGCAAGAACGGCCTTGTACTCACCACTGGTGGAGTCATAGCAAAGCCCAGAGCAAACAAGGTAGCCGGCCGCCTCATCACGCAATCGGAAATATGATAGCACTTTCTTGAAGAATCCAGTCTGTGGATTCCACAAGAACAAGTCCTCGTCCATACTCATAAGCAGCAGCCCGTTACATGATCCCAAGATTCGAAAGTTGTAATTAATGTCTTCGTTTGTGTCCCAAGGAATAACATAAACGCTTTTCACTTGAACTTCTTGTTGGTGTTGGTCAATGGAGTGAGGTGAAAAGCAAGGATGCATGGGACCAGGGGTCGAGTGGCGGCGACCGCCACGACAAGAATTTTAGAAAATGCAATTATTACATGTAAAAAAAAAATTATGCCCAATTTATATAGTCTCGCCACCACTAGATTTTTTTAGTATACATTTCGCCACTGTTAGGGTAAAATCATGGTTCTGTCCTTGGTGAAAAGGAATGTGCTCTTGATTTGGATACAAACAGAACCGTCGATGATCCGGTTTTGGCGTCGCATATGTCGGAGATCAAAGAACGCCATTGCTTGGAAACACAGTTGAATCGGAGAAGGGAATGGAGGGGTAATCTTGAGAGTATTTCGACAACGATGTCGTCCGAAAAACTTGATTCAAGCTGAGGTGTTGCAAGTCCCGTCAGGCCCAGAGAAAAGTCTGAAACGTGGGTGTCAAAAGAACAAGGAGAGAATGAAGCTAGGGCCGTTTGATTAGCGAGAAAAATGATAGAAAGTGAAGTGAAAAAAAAGAAAAAAAGTAAGTATAATTTTGTTTCTCACATCCGTTTAATAACATTTGGGACATCTCTACTCATTGCCAATTGACTTTGAGACGGATATAAAGTTTCCACATGGTATCAGGACGGAGCCCGTTCCACCCCATATTTTATAAAATTCAACTTTGCAATTGTTCTGTAGGAAATTTAGGATTATAAAGACCATTCTCAGAATGTTTTTTGTGAATTCTTGTCTACAATGATAGTCTACTCATCAAACCTAGTTGATAATCACATGATTATAGGGAACTTCGATCTTTCGAAAGTGTATTCCAAAAACATATTTTGTTCAGTCGGTTATCTGTGTCTGAATAACTTGGTACCTCTTATAATAGTCAAAAAGGCTCATCGTTAACCTTCGTTTTAGACATACGAATTGGATGTAATGAAAATGATGATCAAGTGGGTTCGTGAGAGAAATCCAATAGGTTCAACTGACCAGGTGCAACAAATGGGCGATAGTGTCAGCCTTGACATTTTAGGGACCTAACGCGAATTAAGAAACTGGGGTTCCTTTATGCATTATTCAACAAAATCAGAAGGAAAAAAAAGGTCAACTTGAAAAAGGAAATTTATTAGCGGCAAAAGTACATTATGGTTGTATAATCAAATTTCATTAATTTGACATGCTCATTTCGAATAAATGTAATTATATAGAGCAATACGTATTGAATAACTTCATTGGAGTAATTTTTTGGGCCCCTCATTTCAGCGAAATTTTGGGAGGCCCAATGCAATCGTCTTGCCCAAGGCCGACACTGATGGGCAATCAAACCAAACACATGTAAATAGAGTTTTCCAAGATTTCACTGGGTTCAAGTGACCCACTCTTGCCGGGAAATTGAAGAAGGTGATCTAGTCTCTTGGGCCGTCACCACTATGCGAAATTTGTAGGATTTGGAGACATCAGGTGCTCACGCAGTATCGAAGGCACCGAGTAATTTTTCGGCGAATCTACCATGTTCGGTAGAGTTTTTTTTTCTTTTTATCCCCCAAAGTATGCACATTTTCTCTACTTAGTCCCTAAACTATTAATTTGACGATTTCACCCCCTCAACTATCATACCGTTACCTACTTCGTCCAATAAATAACGGAAGTTAGAAATTTGGACGGAAAATGCCATTTAGGGCTTGTTTGAGACCCTATAGAACAGATACTTAATTATGAGAGACTTAGAGATAAAAAATAATTAGTCCAAACAGGCCCTCAACTATCAAATTTGATGATTTCACCCCCTCAACTATCATACCGTTACATACTTAGTCCAATAAATAACGAAAGTTAAAAATTTGGACGGAAAATGTCATATAAGGCCTGTTTGGGACCCTATAGAGCAGATACTTAATTATGAGAGACTTAGAGATAAAAAATAATTATGACCCTTTACGATAAAATGATCAGAAAAATAAGACTTTCGCACCGGTTTCAACAGATTGAAAATTGAAATACTATCCGGTGCATCTCGCTTCACTTGGATTTTAGTTAATCGGGTCTTGTTCCAAATCACAAAATTAATGTGGTCCATTAATTTTATCATTTCTGATCCGAGATAAGAGATTACTCCATTAGACCTTTTCGGTCCGGAGCTGGCCGGTAATGAACCTACTTACTTTGCTTGTAAACCAGCTGCAGAGCTAATCTCCTTCTTGGGAAATTTAGCCATAAAGACAAGGTGACCTTCTAATTAAGCAAGTAAAAAGTAAAAAGAAAAAAGGTGACCTTCTACTCATTTTCCACTCACGCGTAGACTTGGGGTCATACCTTCAAAGACAAGCAACAGAAATGATGCTTACCTCGTTTTCTCGTCCCTTCCCCTTTTCCTTTGGCCGGTAAAGATTCTAGTTTTTACCATTGAAAAGTTTGTTAAAGTGGGTAGAATCTATTCTTCCAATTTCCTGTGGGTAAATTACCAAAACCAGCCTGAGATTTTCGGAAGTTATAGATTGCCCCCATCATGTTTGGAAAACCACAAAATACCCCCTGTCTCATAACAAATTACTCTACTGTCATGGTGTGGCCGCTAGAAAGTTCGATGGAATCTGTCTGACATCATAAAGTTGTAATTATACTTGACCAGCCTGTCTTTTTTTAGCTTGTAAATTAAAAGACAATTTTCACACCTCTGCAACATTTCATAAGTTATAAAAGGACAGTGCATTCTATTGTAATTAGGATTTGATGATGTCAAACAGATTTGGTCGAATTTCCTAGTGGCTACATCACAACAAATGTGAGGGAGCAATCTGTAATTTGTAATTTACCCTTTGTTTATCGGGGGAGATTTCGGTAATTTACCCTTTGTTAATCGGGTGCTTGGGTCAATAAGTTCACAACTCGATTCCACCTCATACTCACTATTTGTCCTTTTCTGAATTTTTGTTCGATTTATGTAATTTTTTCGGATTAATCATTCGTCTCGATCGACAAGAGTAGTTTAAAAAGAAAAATTATGAGCAAAAATAAAAAATTAACTAAAGATGTGAAAATACCAAACAATTGGTATTTTTTATACTTTTGTTGTCTTACATGAATTTTTTTTAACTTCGGTGCAGTTTTTTATACATTTTTTCCTCATCAAGAAGAATGATTAATCCAAAAGATTACGACGAAAAGCGAAGAAAAAAAATTACTAAAAACAAAAAATATCAAAAAAAACACCACATCAAAATTTAGGGAGAATGAGGCCTAATTTCGGAAGAATAAAATTATAATGAGGCAAATTTTTAATTAGTTTTCGCTAAGTGTTTTTTGTTTTTTGCTAGGTGTGGTTTAAAATTGCGAGATTGGTGAAAGTTGTCACGCTCTTACTCAAAAACCAAACAAACAAAGTCTATACTTTTTGTTGCCCAGTCTTTTTTTTTTTGGTAATGAAGGATGCGACTAAGATTACGAATTAAAAACAAGTTTTGGGTATACAGACTTTTACACTGTATCCACGCGTACGAGAAATTTTTCAGTGCCGAGTGGGTAGGAGGCCACGTGGTGCCTTGCACTGATCTCGGCCGTCCAACGAAGTTTTGGACGGTCCAGATCTGTTCGGCTAATTTTAAGGTGTGAAATGACTAAAATACCCTTCGGCAGCCGAACAGATCTGGACCGTCCAAAACTTCGTTGGACGGCCGAGATCGTGCAAGGCACCACGTGGCCCTACCCACTCGGCACTGAAAAATTTCTCCCACGCGTACACTACCCTGTTTGTACGAAGCAATAGATTGTACGCGGCCAAATATGTATATATAAATACTCCTTAAACCCTTACAATTGCAAATCACCGACTGTGACCTTTGAACTATCCAGAGAGATCGAGAGAGAGATCTAAGTCCTAAAATCCTTCTTCACATTTTTTTTGATAAAGAAATCCTTCTTCACATTGCATTCTCTAACAAAACAGTTCCCTTTTTCGCCACCTTTTCTCTCTTCCATTTCCCACAAACGTCAAAAATAAACATTTTTGTGTTTTTGAAATCATGTTTTTCTTGGATAACATGGAGAGATCCATGCTTGTTCTTCCCACCACCATGCTCACTGAACCCAACCAAAAGAGATGGCACATGGCATTCACTGCCATCTACTGCTCGAGGGCTTTCTCCACCCCCTTGAAAAAACCCAGAAAGAAATCCCCTGTTTCATCAACCAGAGTTGTTATCGATGTTTTCGAGCCGCACCCCTGCTTTCCGAAAATCGATCAGTCGGTCCTCACGGGAATCGTGAAGCAGAAAAACCTGGACCAGCTTGGGAAGTATGACGGGGTCGAGGGACTGGCTTGCGGTCTCGAAACAAATTTGAAGAACGGGATTAGCGGGGACGCCGAGGATGTTTCGCGACGAAACGAAGCGTTTGGGTCGAATACTTACCGAAGGCAGCCCGCGAAAAGTTTGTGGTATTTCGTGTGGGAGGCTTTGAGAGATCCCACCATTTTGATACTTTTAGTATGTGCTGCGCTTTCTCTTGGATTTGGCATCAAGGAACATGGCCTGAAAGATGGATGGTATGTATGGCTTGAGGTTTAAGATTCTTAGTTAATTTTCTGGTTTTTGGTTTATTTCATTAGAGAGCAATGTTAGAACATCATCTTAAATAGATTAATTTTTCTTAAATAGATTAATTTTTTCTACCGCCGGTACCGCGTAAAAGCCTACTTTTCCTCCAAACCAATCACATGGCGCCACATTTATGAGATTGATGACATGGCACGACGTGATTGATTTGAAAGGAAAGTGGGTTTTACACAACGGTAGAAAGAACCGTCAATATAAACGCTCACTTTTCCTCCAAATTAAACCAATTGTGTCGCGCCACGTGTATGAGATTGATGACTTGGCACAATGCGATTGGTTTAGAGGAAAAGTGGGATTTTAAACCGGTGGTTGATAGAATTTGTTCTCCATTTTAAAACATGCCTTCACTTGGAATGACTCCGTACACAATTGTATCTGGAATTATGTTCGTAGACTTTTTGTTAACTTACCTTACAACCATTAGGCTCAGTGTCCCAGTTTCATAGTTTTGGGAAAAGAGCTCCAATGCACACCCCGTATAACTAAATATGTTATGCCTACTTGGGACAAATATTATGCCTCTAAGTGATCAATGTTATGACTCTAAATGGTAAATATTTTGTCCCTCAAAGGTCAAAGGTGCATATGGTATGCACCGTTACTCCTATTTGGTACAATGTTAAGCCTATTGGTAAAATATTACGCCTCTTAGTGATAAATGTTAGGCCTTTTAACGGTAAATGTTATGGATGCATATCGTACACGTAGCAGTTTCCCATAGTTTAAGGTAGTACTATATATCAAACAAGACTACTTCATAGAAGATTAATTAAACGTGACTCTCAAGCCTTCTACAATATATTAATTGTGACAAGTGTTGGTAAGACTATTATAACACTTTTGAGAGCTTTTGTTTACTTTCTGACCGACTTTTACGTATCCTCTTTTTGACGAAAAAAAAAAAAAGAAAAAAGAAAAATGATTGCATGGTTCAAATAGAAGAATGTGAAAATTAGTTCTAACTTTTGTTTGTGTAAATTCAAATAAAGGACCATTCTACGATTTGCACACTAAATTCGTGACACACGACTAAATCTCTCTCATTTATGCACATTAGACATTATAGATGATTATTTTTTGAGTACTACTATTCACTAGATTTTGGCAGTTGTTGTATAACGGTTCTATGTCTATTACTAATTGTGCTACGTGGAGACATGTTTGATTTACGAGTTGTTTTATCCAAGTTATGTTCCACAATCTTAGCTTATTCAAAAAGGAGACAGAGTACATCCTTAGACCACCAATTTTTTGAGTTTCTCTCATCCTTCGCGCCACACGCTATCTTTCACTTATTTTTCTTAAAGAAAATTTTCATTTTTGTGCTAATACATAAACATCTACTCTAAATCCTAATAGGTACGACGGAGGAAGCATATTTGTTGCAGTCTTTCTGGTCATAGCAGTCTCAGCACTGAGCAACTTCAGGCAGAACAGACAGTTCGTCAAGTTATCCAAAGTAAGCAACAACATCCAAGTCGACGTCGTGAGAAACGGAAGGCGGCAACAAGTTTCCATTTTCGAGATCGTTGTGGGAGATGTGGTTTGCTTGAAGATTGGTGATCAAGTTCCGGCTGATGGGTTGTTCATCGATGGACACTCGTTGCTAGTAGATGAATCCAGCATGTCAGGGGAAAGCGACCACGTCGAGGTTGATCTTACACAGAATCCATTCTTGTTCTCTGGCACCAAGGTACTCTTTGATTAACCTCTTGATTTAATTGTTTGTTTCGATTACTAAGGAAAATAAGTCGGATGTGAGCATAATTTTTTACTCCACGAACTAAAAATCTTGGCTCCGCCCCTGATGACACGTCTTTACTTTAAATTGTCTTTTAAACCACATAACTGTGTTCCAAACTTCCAACTACAATGAAGAGCTGTTACTCTACTTAAAGAGAAAGGACAAAATAAAAATATTTTGACTTTGATATGTGCTATGGTACATCCAGAATGAATTAGTGGGCTAAAATTACAGGAACAGATATGTATTATCTCGGTGTTTGTTTCGATTGTCATAACCTCCCTGAAGGGAGAGTGAGTATAAGTTTCTTATAGCGATTTATCGTGACTCTAATCGACCTCGCAACTATTTTCATATCTCTAATTTCGCTATATTTTGCCTCAAAGTATTGCTCTAGTTTCCCGTTCATAGAAATTTTTGGTTAATGTATTTTGGACGGCCAAGATTTAGAGGCCGAGAAAGAGGATAGAGAGTGGTCGTCTGAGTAGGAGAGAGAATGCTCGGATTCTCCATGATTAGTCTAAGATACATTGTGTACAATTCAACAACTTAATAAGTCTCTGAATTTCCAACAGGTAGCTGATGGGTTTGGTCGGATGTTAGTCACCTCAGTCGGAATGAACACAACATGGGGAGAAATGATGAGCACAATCAACAACGACTCCAACGAACAAACCCCTCTTCAATCCAGGCTCAACACACTCACCTCATCCATCGGGAAAGTCGGCTTACTCGTCGCTTTCCTAGTCCTCGTCGTCTTACTTATCCGGTACTTCACCGGAAACACACAAGATGAAAATGGGAACATGGAGTACAACGGCAGCAAGACCAAAGCCGATGACATCATAAACTCTGTCGTAGCAATCATAGCTGCTGCAGTGACTATAGTGGTCGTCGCGATTCCAGAAGGGTTGCCTCTGGCTGTGACTCTCACCTTGGCTTATTCGATGAAGCGGATGATGAGTGACAACGCCATGGTTCGCAAGCTCTCTGCTTGCGAAACAATGGGTTCGGCTACCACTATTTGCACGGACAAAACCGGAACTCTCACAATTAACCAGATGAAGGTGACAAAGTTCTGGCTTGGCCAGGACTTTGTAAATGAAAATGGTTCCTCTTCTCTTGCAGCTAGTGTTGTTGAATTACTCCACCAAGGTGTTGGTTTGAACACGACTGGTTCGGTTTACAAGTCCATTTCAGGGTCCGAATTTGAGTTCTCTGGTAGCCCTACGGAAAAGGCGATTCTTTCTTGGGCTGTTTTGGAACTGAACTTGGATATGGAGGGACTCAAGCAAAGTTGTGAGATTGTACATGTTGAAGCATTCAACTCGACGAAGAAAAGAAGTGGCGTTTTGATAAGGAAGAAGGGTGAAAACACGACGAATGTGCACTGGAAAGGGGCAGCAGAGATGGTACTGGCAATGTGCTCAAATTACTACGATGTCTCTGGAAACATCAAGGTGTTGGATGATTTTGAAAGGAAGAAATTTGATCAAATAATCCAAGGTATGGCTGCTAGTAGCCTACGGTGCATTGCTTTCGCACACAAGCAAGTCCCAGAACAAGAAAATGAAGGAAAAATTCATATAGAGGAAAACTGTCTAACCCTTTTGGGGCTAGTTGGTTTGAAGGATCCGTGTCGCCCGAGTGTGAAAAAAGCCGTGGAAGAGTGTCAATATGCTGGAGTGAACGTGAAAATGATCACGGGTGACAATATTTTCACGGCTAGAGCGATAGCAACCGAATGTGGGATACTCAAGCCTAACCAGGACATGAAAAGTGGAGCAGTGGTAGAAGGGGTGGAATTCAGGAACTACACACCGGAGGAACGAATGGAGAAGGTCGACAAAATCTGCGTGATGGCGAGATCTTCTCCATTCGACAAACTCTTAATGGTGCAATGCCTGAGACAAAAAGGGCACGTGGTGGCGGTCACTGGGGATGGAACAAACGACGCACCAGCACTGAAAGAAGCTGATGTAGGCCTTTCGATGGGGATACAGGGGACCGAAGTGGCGAAAGAGAGCTCCGACATTGTCATTTTGGACGACAATTTCAGGACCATGGCCACTGTTTTAATGTGGGGGAGATGTGTTTACACCAACATTCAGAAGTTCATTCAGTTCCAGCTCACTGTGAATGTTGCTGCCCTCGTCATCAACTTTGTCGCTGCAGTCTCAGCCGGAGAGGTCCCACTTTCCGCCGTTCAATTGTTATGGGTTAACTTGATTATGGACACATTGGGAGCATTGGCTTTAGCCACGGAAAAACCCACAAAGGAGCTAATGGAGAAACCACCAGTGGGTCGAACAAAGCCTCTCATAACCAACGTTATGTGGAGGAACTTACTCTCTCAGGCAGCTTATCAAATCGCAGTCCTGCTTACGTTACAGTTCAAAGGCGAAGCGATCTTCAATGTGAGTTCGAAACTCAACGACACAATGATCTTCAATGTCTTCGTGCTGTGTCAAGTGTTCAATGAATTCAACGTGAGGAAGCTCGAGAAGAAGAATGTGTTCGAGGGAATTCACAAGAGCAAGTTGTTTTTGGTGATTGTTGGGGTGACGATTGTGCTTCAGGTGGTGATGGTGGAGTTCTTGAAGAAGTTCGCAGATACGGAGAGGTTGAATTGGTGGCAGTGGGGAGTTTGCGTTGGATTTGCTTCAGTTTCTTGGCCTATTGGATGGACTGTCAAATGGATTCCTGTTCCAGAGAAGCCATTTCTCAGGAATCCAAAAGCTATGTGAATAAGTCAAATTGGTGTTTGATTATGTCGTAGGTGTCGGCAGTTTTTCTAAGGGAAGGGGAGTTCAAGTTCTTTGTTATGGAACTGGAGAGATAAGAAATCGTACAACATATATACTTATTAAGAAATGACTTGGTTTCATTACCAGCTATGTAAGTAATATTTATTGGAATATTTATCACAGCATCTTTCCTTGCTCTTTAATTACAACAATAGCAATCTCTGTTTCTGACTTGGATAGAAACTAAGAACGCAAGAGCTCAGTAAGACAACATTGGTACCTATCAAAAGCATCAAGTCATTTGACAAAGGAATTTAGCCAACCGGATCATCCGGTCAATAGAATTTAGGTATGCCTTCTAGCCAATAATAACTTTTCAACATTCGTATTGTGACATTTATTAGAGTATCAAAGAGATATGTAAGATACTCTATATCAGAAAAGCACAGAACTACGCTCATCGAAATAAGAGTGGGGGCAAAATTGAAGCTATACTAAGCGCCTATTTTTGGTCTGGCCATGAAAGGAAGATGGAAGATTTGCTGGATTTTGAATGGAAGATGGCATTGGCCTAGAGGTAGATGATCCATTCTACAAGACAAGGAAAAAAAACAGTGAAGTAGTAACACATTTGGGTTGAAATGTGGATCTTCAAAGTAGATTGGATAGTATCGGCATTACCACTGAATCACCAGGGTTTTAAATCGCAGTATCAGAAAACATAACGGTATTGGTAATATGGTCATATATTGGCCAATATTGGACCATAACTGCAGTTACAAAAGTAAATAACGGTATCGGAAGTCCACAAATTTGTTACGTAACGGCCTATACGATACTGATACTGTTGGGATTTGTCCCACATCGGTTAATTATCCCCTCCAAAACTAGTATATGAGCCTGGGCGGCCTCTCCACTCTTTGCCAATTGGTTTGGAGTTGGATGCTTTAACATGGTATCAGAGCTAGGGTTTCGGAGGCTTTTCCCCTTTGTTTGTGCCATAGTTGCACTTTCTTTCATTGTGATCCGTGTGTTCCGGATCCTTTGTTTACCTCTCCACGTGCGAGTCGGGGGTCGCACGTGCGGGGGAGTGTTGGGATTTGTCCCACATCGGTTAATTATCCCCTCCAAAACTAGTATATGAGCCTGGACGGCCTCTACACTCTTTGCCAATTGGTTTGGAGTTGGATGCTTTAACAGATACATAATGGGTTTTATTTTAAACCATACCAGTACTAATGGAGTTTGTGTGCTATGTGGGCTGGCCCAGGAGGATCATGTCCATTTGTTCTTCAGCTGCCCTTATTCTACTAGTGTTGGGAGTTTGTTTTTGTGATTAATAGGGCTGCCCTCAACTTGCTTGGTGAAGTGGACTAGGCTACCCAACACAGGAAAACTCTGAGCTTCAGGCATGCTGCTCAATGTTCATAATCTCTCTCTCACTTCAGTTACATATAAACTTTGGTGTGAAAGAATTAGAAGAATCTTTCAGAAGCAACCCCTTAGTTCAATGGAGATCATTGCCCTTGGTGATCCAGCAAAATGTAAAGTTGTGTTTGGATGAGTCAGATTTCAAGTGAAGTGGGTGGGGTACATAAACTTAGTACTAAGTTTCACATAATGTGGAGCTAGTGGCGGACCTAAAATTTGTCTCAAGTGGTGGCACATTGTACTAATAACCTTAAGCAAAAATAGTAATTAAGCGCAAAGCCAAAAAAAATGGGAAATTGAATTGTAAATTTCAATCATTGAGTAAAAACCAAGTAATGAAATGAAGGCCTAATAATCGCAAACAATCAAAATATACATTACGAACCACGAACCTTAAAAGAAAAGAAAAAAACCTTCAACTTTTATGTAGTCCCAAATTTAACCATTCAAATGCAAATATCTAAGGTACAGGTTCTAATGTAAAATTAAAACATTCAACTTTGATGTTGCAATAGTCAATCTACAGTAAAATAAAAAACCATTATGTGCGCAAGTATATATCTCTATGTGTGTATGTGGAGAGAGAGAGAGAGCGAGCCTGGTGTATTCACCACTTTAATGAGATGATTATCTCTTTACTCATTACTGCACCGACGCAACAAGGCAAACCGAGCGGGATCGACGACTACCCCTCGGCGACGACCATAGAGACGAGCGACCGGCAACGACAAAGTTTACCAACCGGCAACGACAAAGTTTACCAAGCGTCGAGCGAGTTCTCCCCGTCAAGTTTTTTGTGTGCGTTTCTCATTCTCCCACTCATTTTTGCTTAAAACACAAATTGTAATTTTTTTAAAAAAAAGGAGGGAGGGGATGGTGTGCGGCACATGACCCCGCGTGCCCCAAGGTCGGTCCGCCAATGTGTGGAGGGGATCAGGTTTTTGGGGCACCTTGACCGTCACGTAGTACCACAATACCACCAAATAATTTTTGAAAAATCACCAACTGGACGAAGATTGACATATATGTAGTTGACTGAACATTGATATTAGATGGTTCACTTGTATTATGTACCTACAATTTTCTACGGTGCGTCCCGATAACCATATCTAAAGAGGCCCAAAGAGGTTTTCATCGCAAAATAAAATATTCTACTCTCTCCATCTCGCAAGGTTAGTTCATTGTGAAAAAAAAAAAAGTGTAATTTTTTAAGAAGAAATATAGTATAAATTTGATAAATTTCAATTAGTTTTGGTAAAAAAAAGTTTTTGAAATATTATAAATAGAGAAGATATAAGCGATTTAGAAGTATGTTTTTTTTGTTTTCCATATATATAAAAAATTTCTTCTTCAAGTTGGTCTTTAAATATATTCCAAAGAAATTTCAAAGCTGGTCTTCCTAAATTTTTTATTTTTAATAGTTACGTCTTTTTTGAATTCTTCGTTTAAACTCACAATGTTGGGCAGTGATAATGTCAAAACTATTTTTGTTGGTAACAAAACTCCAATGGATAAAAAGACTTGTATACTTGACATGGTACAATCCTTTTAGAGGAAGACTACAGCCACCGAAGGCAAAATGCGGTGGCCGGCCACCGCACGCCGTTTGGGGCCCACTCCGGGCTCCACACGGATGATCCGAGCCGTTCAATAATTTTAGAAAAAAAAACCGAGTGGGTACGTGAAAAATCAACTTGATCCGATTTGTGTAGGTGCTCGGATCAAACTTCTAATATTTGGAAAATCGGAAAAAATGGAAAGATTGGTTTTCCGATTTTTCAAAGATGAAAAGCTTGATCCGAGCACCTACACATATCGGATTGAGCTGATTTTTCGCATACCCACTCGGTTTTTTTTTTTTAAATTATTGAACGGTTCGGATCATCTGTACGGATCCCGAAGTGGGCCCTTACGGCGTGCGGTGGCCGGCCACCGCGTTTTGCCTTCGGTGGCCGTAGACTTTCTGATCCTTTTATGCATTGGAGTTTTGGCATTATCATTTCCCGAAACTTTTTGGATTTATCATTCGTTTGACAAAGGGAGTCTAAAAACTTACTTCCAAAAGTAATTAAAAAAAATACACTAAAGACGAAAAATTGTTAGGAGTATGATCCGCCTGAGGTTCTATTGTGTGCACGCAAGCCTAATTTGTTAGGAGCATCCGCGGAGTCCACCACATCACATTATGGATGGCAATGGGGACAAATCGGGCCGAAGGGTACTATCTCCATCTCCGATCCCCAAACCACTTCCCCATCTCCATCCCCGACCCGATCCCCAATAGGGATTTGTTCCATCCCCGCCCCAAACGGGGAACGGGAAATCTCCACGGGGATTTGGGGATCCAAAGTTAACTTTTAAAAAAAATCACAGATTTCAAACAACATAAAATTTCAAGAAATTCCTTCTGCCAAGTTTTAAATAACAACATCCATTGAGATGCCACTAATAACGTCAATAATAACAAAAACAGAAAAACAACACATTTCAAACAAAGTCCATTAATGAGGCGTCATTAATAACAAAAAAATTAACCCTAGACCAGATATACATGTAGGGTTAGGTACACAATGGGGATTCGGGGACGGGGCGGGGCTGGATGCACAACGGGAAACGGGTACGGGTAGGGTTCGGGGGCGGGGATATGTCTGTCTCTGCCTCCAATCCGTCCCCGAATTTTAAAAAAAAAAAAATTCCCCATACCCTACTCAATCCCCGAATGGATCTCCAAAATTTCCCTCCATTTGGGGCGGGGATCAGATCGGGGGCGGTTGGATTGGACGAAATTGCCATCCGGCATCACATGTCCCAAATATACATTAAATGACCCATATTCATTTAAAAGGCTAAATCTTGTAAGTGGTGAGCCACCCAATTGTATATTAAGATCCAACCATTTTTCTATTTATCCGACGTGGAAATCAATCCATCACACATGTTTCCAACAAAAATACCATGTTTCGCAGCTTTTGCTCGAAAAAGTCTAAGGCAAGCCTTGGTAATTGCAACACTATTTGCAGGGTCCTGGCATTTTAATTTAATTGTGAGTCTGTGACACCAAATCAAGGCTCCGCTTGTTTGGATGTAAAATATTTTTCGGTAAAATGTTTTACTTATTTTTTGGTGTTTGGTTGTGTAAAAAATAAGAAAAATATTTTACATGTAAAACATTTTTCATTAATTGGATGAAAATGACTAACCCTTAAATTTTCCGTAAGTTATTTTCCGAAATGAACTCGTTGCTTTCTACTGCAATTCTCACTGCTCAATTTTATCGATCGTTAGTCGTGACCCACATTCAATTCCAATATTATCAAATCTCTCCACCGTTGAAGCCCTCTCTCTCTCTCTCTCTCTACACTATTTTGTTGATTTCTAAAAATATATTCAAGTGCCAACCAAATACCGAAAAATAAAAGTTTAAAGTTTGTTTTCTAAAAAAACACCGCTCCGATCCGAGTGGGTATTCCCCGATCCGATAGGCAAATGGGGAGGGTATTGTATTTGCTTCTCCCGCCCCGTTTTAATCCGATCCGAACTCGATTATAGATATTTATATTTTTGTATGTATATGTCTAAATAAATTTCATTGTTTTGATATAATAAGAGGAATATACCAATTAATAAAACACTAATTTATGTCTTTATTTTTTTTATTTCTATTTTTTTTAACTCTCGTCAATCATCAATATCTTCTTTTTTTTCAAAACACTCTAAAAAGAACAAAACTAGTCAAATTATTATGGTTAATAGGGACCCGATTTTCCCCCAACCCCGACACCTCCCGATTTCCCCCGTTCCGACTCCGATCCGATATAGAACGGGGCGGGTTTTGAGGATGCTAAATCCTACTCCGATCCGCCCCATTGCCATCCCTAATTTTACATCCCTCGAAACATTTCCAACACAAGTACGATTGTGTTTGGTGATTGTCATCAGAGTCAAAAGACTCTTCAAGTCCCTGGTGTAGTATCACTACAGGATTTCTCTTTTGTATCATTTTTAATGGTATGAAAATCCTTTCTTGGCCGATTAAAAAAATATGTAAGCAAAACCTCAATTATTTCTTCATGTATGGATCAGTATGTGTATGCCATGCATGCATTCAAAATCCATTCTCTCAAGATATACGGATCACATGCTTACTCTCTATTGTGCCCTTTCAAATCAACAGCATACACAAGCAGCTGAAACTTGAAAATAATGCTCAATCCATTCCAAGCTGTTAACCACCAAATAATATACTTAGAATAAACGAGAAAAAAGAAATGAAAAAACCACTTTAGCTGTCTAAAACAATCCAAAGTTATGGTAAAGATTATTAAAGTAGAAAAAGATAAGAGAATGAGATTGGAATTCTTTCGATCGAGTTCGGCCCTCCATGCATGTTGATCCTCTTCAAGATTCTATGTGTTTCTAGATCCAGTAACCATCCTTGCCCTTTTTCATTTTCAGCGGGTACTTATGATAACCTTGTTCCACATATGTCGCTTCTCCTTTCCGCTCTTCCTCTTCCCAATCGTAGTCGGGAGGTGTAATCGAACTTTCCTCATGCGCAACAGTACGAAAATAGATGTCCTCCCCTGCTTTTGAAATTCTCCTACGGGAATTGTTAGTCATATTGAGCGCCCTTATATGCCAACCGTCCTCTGCTATTGAAATTCTCCTATGGGAATTGTCAGTCATATTGAACGCCCTTATATGCCAACCGTGATCCTTGTAAACCTCAGTTATAACTTCGCCATTCTTAGTATAACCTAATGGCACTAACATATCATAATAATTAAAGGTATGTGAAATGACGAATCGAATAGTTCAAGAATTTTTCACACCGTATTCTTTCATTATCAATACCTCAACATTGCTTTTACCATTGTCTGGGCAGCCAAAGCGAGACATACAAAGGTATCCATCCAAAACTCCCAATCCACAAATGATATCTCCATCCTCTCCTCTAGGCTCTGGCAATTTTACCTCCTCGAATTTATCTGTATGGGCATTGAAGCAAATAATTTGGTGGGGTGAAAGGAAATGAGTACCTGAATCATTCTTAGAAGCAAACCAGTGAAGATTTCCAATTGACTATGGGCCCCGAATTCACTGAACGTGTCCTGTAGGGGATATCAACCACTGTCCAACTTTTGCTTCTGAAACTACCAACCACAACGAATTCACCGGCATAACCTGGACTCTCGTGGGTCAGCGCAAGAATAGCCTTGTACTCATCATTGGTGGAGTCATAGCAAAGCCCGGAACAAGCACTGTAGTCCTCATCACGCAATCGGAAATATGCTAGGACTTTCTTGAAGAATGTAGTCAGCGGATTCCACAAGAACAAGTCCTCGTCTATACTAATAAGCAACAGCCCGTTACATGATCCTAAGATTCGAAAGCTGTCAAAGTATTTGTTCTTGGCGTCCCAAGGAATATCAACGCTTTTCACTTGAACTTCTTGTTGGTGTTTAACAATGGATTGAGGTGAAAAGGAATGTGCTCTCGATTTGGATACAAGGATAACCGTCGGTGATCCAGTTTTGGCGGCGGATATGTTAGAGATCAAAGAACGCCATTGCTTGGAAACACAGTTGAATCGGAGAAGATAATGGAGGGGTAATCTTGAGAGTATTTCGACGACGATTTCTTCTGGAATAATAATATATCGGAAACTTGATTCTGCTTTTGATGTACGACTGTTTTTTTCCTTCCTTTCCATTCTCCCTTGATGAAGATTTGTTTATGGGGCTAGGGTTTCGTCTTTTCTGTTTTTAAGGAGGATGGTGGGGCTTGGTTACGTTGCAACACTAGGGCTAGCAATATAATGTTATATATATATACACACACATACACACAAAACCTCCCCTTTCCCGATTGAATTTCGATGATCCGAGCCGCTAATGTCTTCAGAACGTGATTTTAAGGGAAATCGCGAGAAATCGGCAAAAAAAATGACCGGGAAGGGTTTCATCCAAGCAGTTTTTGTTTGTTTTTTATCGAATGGTTCAAATAAAAATTGATCGGATGGAGCCATTTTCGGTCTTTTTTTTGCTGATATCTAGCGGGTATCCTTAAAATCACGCTCCGAACACATTGAGCGGCTTGGATCATCGAAATTCGATCGAAAAATGAGAGAAAAGGGGAGGTCCGCAACTTAATGCAGTAAGAGCGCACTACAACACGAAAGGCTTGTAGCGAGGATTTAGTTTCCTTGCAAAACAGCTGATTTCCTCGCAAAAAGGCTGTCGCAAAAAGAATTTGCGAGGAAAAAAAATTCCTCGCTTATTCTAACACAATTAGCGAGGAATTTTTTCCTCGCTATAGTTTTTCCTCACCAGACTAATGCAATGTTTACAAAATAGGCGAGGAAATTTTTCCTCGCTAAAATTCTTGAAACTAAAAACAAGATAATTCTCCAGCTCCTTTGCCCTTTGCTTCCGCGAATTCGAACCATGGCCTCCTGTATGGAGGCATTCACTCCATCCATCACACCAACTTCCTTTCCAGTTCTAACCTTTGCCTTTTTTATATATAAACCTTTTGTATATCCTTTCACCTCTCTAAATTTGTTTCTTTAAACCTCTCTCTAATTTTTGTCCCTTCGCAGTGTTTCTTTAAACTTGTTTTTTAAATCTTTAATATTATTCGCTTTTATTGAATTTTTTTATAATTTAATGTTTTGTTATATATCTTTAATAAATCGTTATATCTTTCTAAATTTGTTTATTTTATACTTAGTTTTAATTCTCTCTAAGTTTAGTAACTTTTGTAGTGCCTAAATTAGTTTGAGCACTTTAAATTTCTGCTAATACGATTTTTTTTTTGGTGGGTTAATCTGTTCTTACTATGTATATGCATCCATAATAATTTTAACTCAACTACAATATTACAATAGTAATAATTTGTTATGTTTCTTTTTAAATGGGGTTAACCTTACATATTTTGAAAATACATTTCGCAATTATTAAGTACTTTATCTTTTGTTTAGCTTTTCATTAAATTTTTATGTATGAATTAATAATCAGTTATCTCTATGAAAAGCAATCCATATATCCCATTCTTTTTCTGAAAAACATATATCATTCATCCACACACTTATAATCTCTATGTACAGTCCTTTTTTTGGGTTTATAATAGTCAAAAGAACAATACGATAGAATTAATGAATGCACTTTGTTACCTAGAGTGTTCTATTCCTTGGGTATTTATATACAAATACGGTTACAAGTGATAAGCTTTACAAAAGATGAACATACAAGTGATAAGCTTTACAAAAGATATTGCAAATGATAAAATAAGATAACCACTGAAATGGCTAACATTATCAATACTTCTTTTCTTGGTCAACTGATTTGCACTGATTGGTTGACATCCCCCCGCAAGCTGATGGTCGAGGCATGACCTTCAGATTGAAACGCAGTGTCCGAAAGCGGGAAGACGCAAGTCCTTTTGTAAAAATATCGGCAATTTGATCCTTGGTGCTAATATATTGGGCAGTTAAATCACCCCGAGCGACTTTGTCACGCACAAAATCATAATTAATTTCAACATTCTTTGTGCAGGCATGGAAGACGAGATTGGCTGTAAGATATGTTGCACCAACATTATCACACCACAGTAATGGAGTGGCAGGGATATAAAGACCAAGTTCGAAGAGGAGTGATTGAACCCAAGTTAATTCGGCAGCCACATCCGCAATAGCCTTGTACTCGGATTCAGTTGAAGAGCGAGCAACAGTGCGTTGCTTGCGAGAGGACCTCTTTTCATGATCAACTGATCATTTGCACTGATTGGTTGACAATAACTATGGGATGAACTTCTTTTTAGCATGTCCTTAAAAATGTTTGTATTCAAACAATAAATTTTAGTACAATTTGAACATACTGACATTGTTAACAATTAATTTCAGTTGGGGAAAAGTGAATTCACATAATTCATGAGAAAGATATTTTTTATTTCATCAATTCAATGCGATTGGCGAGGAAACAATTTTTTCCCGTTTATCACATTTTTATTTTAATAAATTTGCTAATGATATTGAACTATGTAGTTGATTATCCCTTACCATTGTGATATTAAAAATACATGAACATAATTAATAATGACTTACATATAAAAAATTTAAGAGTCATAAAAAAGGTGACAAAATATTTTCTCGCCAAACGGTTACATTTAGCGAGGAAAATAGATTTCCTCGCAAAAGGTTACATTTGGCGAGGAAATAATAATTTCCTCGCTAAATGTAACTTTTTAGCGACGAAATTGAATTTCCTCGCAGATTGTGTACTTTTAGCGACGAAATCTATTTTCCTCGCCATATTTCCTCGCAATAGGCCTTCCGTGTTGTAGCTAGCGCCCTTATCTGAAGCTGAATGTATATATGTACATATGTGTGTGTAACATTATACAAGCACTCAAAGTTTTTTTTTTAGGGAGGGCAAGAGGGTAATTTCACCTACCAAACTCACCTAGGCAATTGCTGACTAGGGAGAGGTAGAGTGAACCCTTTAAACACACACACGCAAACCCAAACTCCCGATATGAGAGCCAGCCCAACTGACGCATGTCCATACGAAATAAAAGAAAATTGGGGTTCTTCCAGGCCGGCCCCAAAATGTCAGCGCCTATCCATCAAAGTCCACTGTTTGTCAAACCAATTCCCCATAAGCCCCGTTTTAAGTGGAGTACCGAAAATACCCCACCTACTAAGACGCGTACAAGTACAACTGCTGGTCTTCGTCTTCCTCAGCAGTCTACGAAGCCATGACCCGCGCCAGCAGCTGGGCGACGGCCTTGGCAACGACGTTCTCAGTCCGCCGGACAGTGGAGACGCCGTTCGGTAGCCGGGAGTTTGGGTGCAACGGCGACACCGCCGGAGACGACGAAGTTGTCGACGATGATGGTGATGACGATGGAGGTGTGGGGTTTTAGATCTTTCACCGATGTTGAAAGAAATCAGAGAAACTAGAGAAAAGAAGAAGATCGAAAAATAGCAGAAGAAGATCGGATTGGAAAAAATCAGGATCGTGAAGTCATCTTCCTTCTTCTCACCTCTTTAAGCTCTGTTGTTCCATGGCTTTTTCTTTTTCTTGAACCGAAAAAAGGCGCTTGCTTTGGGGAAGATAAACAGCAACCCTAGAATTGAATAAGAGTAGTTGGAATGTGTTGAAGTTAAGTTTTTTTTTTTGATCCGGTGTTGAAGTTAAGTTAGTGTGTAACAGGAGCGCACTATTTTATCCTCCAAATTTTTTGTCAGTTTTAGCATATTTTTTAATTATTCAGGTTGCAATTGGTAATACTCCTACATTTTTATTTGGGTGTGAATTATGTTTTTTTCCAAAGGTATAAATTCTTAATTTGGGGATGTGAATTCTTCATTTTGGTGTGAATTCTGTCTTTTTCGAACGTGTGAATTCTTCATCTAGATGCGAATTGTGTTTTCTAGATGCGAATTGTGTCTTTTTTGAAGGTGTGAATTCTGTGGATATGAATAGTGTAAAGAAGTGTGAACAATTCATACCTCATTTGAACAATTCACACCATCTGAAATAAAACAATTCACACCCCTCAAAATGCATAATTCACATATCACTACTCACTCCCCAAAATACATGATTCACACCCCAAAATAAAAGAATTCACATTCTCCAAAATGAAAAGAATCTACATCCCTTAAATGAAAGAATTCACACCCTTCTAAACAATTCACACCCTCCAAAATATAGAATTCACAACTCTCAAAATGCAGAATTCACACATCATTACTCACTCTCTAAAATAAACAATTCACACCCCTTAAATGTAGAATTCACATTCTCCAAAAATGAAAAGAATTTACATCCCTCAAATGAAAGAATTCACACCCCTTCTAAGCAATTCACACCCTCCAAAACACAGAGTTCACAACTCTCAAAATGCAGAATTCACACATCACTACTCACTCTCCAAAATAAATAATTCACACCCCTCAAATGCAGAATTCACATTCTCCAAAAATGAAAAGAATTTACACCTCTCAAATGAAAGAATTCACACTCCTTCTAAACAATTCACACCCTATAAAATAAACAATTCACACCCCTCAAATGCAGAATTCACATTCTCCAAAAATGAAAAGAATTTACACCCCTCAAATGAAAGAATTCACACCACATCTAAACAATTCACACCCTACAAAATAAACAATTCACCCCCTCAAATGCAGAATTCACATTCTTCAAAAATGAAAAGAATTTACACCCTTCAAATGAAAGAATTCACACCCCTTCTAAACAATTCACACCCTACAAAATATAGAATTCACACATCATAACTCACTCTCTAAAATACACAATTCACAAACTAAAATGAAAGAATTCACACCCATCAAATGCAAAATTCACTCCCACTAAAATGAAAGAATTCATATCCCTTCTGAATAATTCACACCCTCCAAAATGAAAGAATTCACACCCCTCAAATCACAATTCACATCAAAAAAATACACAATTCATCCTCTCAAAAAAAAAATCACATAATTTTTTATTCAATATGGGTCTTCTTTTATAGATCTCTTTGAGTAGATTCTAAACATATAAATTTTACAAAAAAAAAAATGATATGCATAATAAAAGATATTAAATTTTAACTTTGTAATGCAAAAAATAAAAAATATGTCCACATCAGAGAGAAAAGGAGAGAGATTGGGGTTGGACAGAGAGAAAAGGAGAGATTGGGGTTCTTTGTTCACGTGGGTTTGTCTAGATTCGTTCGTGAAACAGCGGGAATGATACCCGTCAGTACAAATCTGACGCGTCACGTACTAAAACAAGGGGTAAGGGTAAACTAGTAAAAACACTTTTAAAAAGGGGCCGCAGGGGATACACATTATAAAAGGGGGTTGGGAAGGAACCCCAACAAATAAATAGGACCGGTCAGTAATTTCCTGAAGAAAATTTCTGTTGGGCCCACAAGTTGATTGGTAACTTATCCTTCAAGCTTAAGTGTTGCCAGCCCAGCCAGGCCCAGAGAAAACTCAGAAATTTAGGAATATAAAGATCATTCTCAGTATGATTTTTGTGAATTCTTGTCTACAAAGATGGTCTAATCGTCGATTCAAATTGATAATCACATGATTATAGGGAATTTCTTTCGAAGGTGTATTCCCAAAATGTATATTTTGTTCAATAGGTTATCTTTGTCTGAGTAATTTGAATTACTGCAAAGATGGTCTCATCAAAATTTACAAACTAGATAATGCAGAATAAATTTTTAAACTTGGAATTAATGAGGCCCAAACTCGTTGTAGTATCTACAATTTCTGTATAGATATAAGAGTCTTTCAACAAAAACAAAAACAAAAAATTGATTCGACAAAATTTGTCTTTTTGTTGTTCAAAATTCACATAGCATTGTTTTTAAATCACGCTTAAAATAAAATTAAAATGTGATCATAAAAAACTGATGTATTAAAATCATTTCTGTTTTTTTATTGTGAATAATAGAAATTGATTTTGGCACTCTATTTTTTATCTTTTTCTTATTTAAAATTACAACAATATCTTTTTATGTGTGAGAAAGTAGATGAACACTAACTAAATAAAAGGTAATTTAGTAATTTCACATAAGACTTTTGACAAAAAGTGGAGTGACAATGATTAAATGTGGAGTGCAAAAATCAATTTTTTAATTCAGTTTGGATAAAACATACTAAGAACCTACAAATCACGAGCAATTATTCTCTAAAAAAAAGAAAAGGTTCTCCCCGAGTAAGTATTCGGTGCCCTTGGGGCACCCGCCAAGTGTTTCCTTAGGCTTCTTCTTTACCAAGCCACCCCTACGCGGTACTTTAGGTCTACTCGGGTACCCGCCAAGTGCTTCCTTAGGCTTCTTTTTTACCAGGTCACCCCTACGCAGTACTTTAGGTCTACTCGGGTATAATGTGGCGGTATTCCAAAATCATTTCCACAAGCATTGAATTAATTAATAATTTCTCACCCGGGTTTGCATGTCCGACCCGAGTAGAAAACCGATCCATCTGTGACAATGAATCCAAAACAATACCTTCTCCTTCCACCTTCCCTTGCAACCAAAAACCTCTCTCAAGTCTCAACTGCAACAAATGTATTGTACTAGATTTCCCCTCACCGGCCAAATCCTCTCACTCCCTTCTACCCCTTTCCACCACACCTCCAAAACCCAATCCCCTCCATTCCTCAATCACCAATTCACCCCAGACACCTCCAAACATAGGCTCCAATTCTCACTCCATCGAACTCTGCTAAAAACCCAAATCAGATGTGCAGCAGATACTGGCAGTGGCAGCAGGAATTGGGAGAAATGGTTACCAAAAAATGTTTTTTCAGCTGATAAGGTCCTGAGATTGATAGCTGGAGCAACTTCTAGTCCCATTTGCCAGTTCATCTCGTCCCCAACCACGTTCTTGCATACCGTGGACCCCAGGATTAAACTGGTGATTATATTCTTCTGGGTTTTTGAAATTGGATAAATAGTTGGATTTAATTTGATGGGTTGTGCACAATTTTGATGTTTGGTACTTGGGTTTTTGAAAGTTCTCTCTTTTCATGCGTTGGGTTGCTTGCAATTTGGGTTTACTTCATGGGATGTTTAGTTTCAAGTCTCATTAAAGTTTGTATATCCAGAAAGAGTTCTCATAACGTGTTGCACGTTTCGTGTACCATCCGTACAATTTTTGACTGTCCTTGTAACCCCGATATCTGTTACTACTTCGTTTTCTTTCTCTTCATTCGGTATAAATAATTATGACCAAGCTTCAATTTGTGGTCAGGTCTATGGATAAACGGTTGTGTTTGCAAAAGCTTTTTTTTTTTTTTTACTTGGCCAAAACAAGAAGAAAGCAGTTTTTTGAGTTTAAATGGTTGGACATATGTACAATGATGGACTTCTATTGAGAAGCGAAATCCTATATCGCCTGGGTACCGAAGTAATATAAAGTTTATAAGATCTAGGTACCAAAGTGACATGTTAGTCAAGCTAGGTACCAAAGATGGATAGGGTGTGTCATGCTTGTCTCTGCCCTGCACACGGCAAGTGCTGCCGAGTGAGTAAGCTGCGCATGAGGGAGGGTGTGAGGTGAAGTCCCACATCATTTGGGTACCGAAGTAATATGAAGTATAAGCATAAGGGCACCCTCACTTCAAGAGCTAGCTTTTGATCTTAAGTTCTACCCAAGATTATGTAACACTTATCAAATCAGCTCAAATGAGAAATGAGATAGTTTGCTTCGTCCAATTTTGAATGTAAGACAGTTGTTGTAAGTCACTGAATAGGCAGCAGGGTGTTCCACTATCTAAAACAAGCAGTAGGCTGATATTCTCTATGATGGAGTAATTTTTTGAATCCACTGGAGATTTGAAATATCATGCTGCCTGTATTAGCTTTATAATGGGATTGGGAACTTGATTTACTTGAAGATTTGGTCGCTATAAGTGTTTCTGTTTGGCACATATTTGTTGAAGTTCTGATTGTGTAAGTGCTCTCTTGTTTGGAAGTCTGTTAATGAACAGAATTTGAGTCCAGTTCTTTTATTCTTTGATTGCTATTTTGTTTTCTCTGATTTTTGTTTTTGTTTAATGTAGCTAACTGTATTGATTATGCAGGCATGGCTCCTTGCTCTAGTTCTTTTACCAGCAAGGTCAAACATTTTGATTCGTTTTGGATTAGTCATATACTTGGCTGTATTATCTGTCTGGGTTCTCCCCAAAGAGGTGTGGATGGTAAGTTATCCTTTTGTCTTATCAAGCGAGTCAGCTATAAAGGGATTACCTTTTAGGCCTCGGGATCTAAGTATTCCTTAGTCTATAATGATATTCATGTATTAGGAATCTTTGAACATGAAAGTTTTTGAGGTTATTTTGTCTTGTTTCGGTTCTTTACCTCTCTGGGCAGCAATCCCACAAGGGCCTAAGTGTACGTTGTTTCATTTACATTATCTTGATTAATGTGTCTTAATTTTCCTCATTTGAACACTGTAAATGTGCTAATGCAGGGGAACTCCCTTCTTAACTCTCCCATAATCTTGTAGGATCAATTGGGAAGAGTGTCACTGCTTTCTGGGATTTTGTTCATAATGTTGGGGCTGGGCACAGATGGCGCACCACCCCTCGTCCAGCTAAGAAGCCCACCACCTGCACTGATTGGATTGCCGAATATTCCGGCATCTTTAGAAGGCTATTCATATGTGATCATGAAGTTAGGACCATTACAGCTTACAAGAAAGGGCTTGTCTGTAGCAAGCACCTCTGCTTGTTTAATGTTCACTGTGAGTTGTACTTTATTGAGTTACCTTCTAGGTTTCCATTTTTTTGCTTAAGCACATGTTTTGACACATTGGAAATGAACCAACTTCATATGTAACATGCTCATGTCTGAAGGCAGTTGCTTTTTTTTTTTCTGCCAGAATTGGGCCATTAAATTGAAAATAACGATTACGAAAAATTCCTAGCAAAAATGTTGAGTATATAAAATTCCTGTCCCTGCTCACCTCCAATAATTGTGGCTTCCCATCCAATAATTGCATCAAAGTTGCTGATTCAGGGATATTGACAGCTTCACAAGTTTGTGAATAACAATTTATTTTAAGTTATCAAGTTAGAAAAATGGGACCTTGTGGGTTAGAATTGTTAAACTAAAATTTACATCACATATTAATGCCATACAATCAGATTTAGTTGGTTAAACCCGGAGTTCAAAAAAAAAAAAAAAGGTTTAAAATTTCCACCCGTGATGTAACTTTGTATTGACTATGGACATAAGATATTCAAATTTCAGTCTCTCCACGTGATGTTTCAAAATGTTTAATGGTCAAGTTTGGCAAGGTACTTTTGAGGTCGGGTTTGCAATACCTTGGACAGGGGAACAACAATGCCAGAGGTAATTGGATCTTACAAAGAGCTTAAACAGCCATGAAAAGTGAATATTGTTATCGCTTGGAGTCTCAATGATCCATTTATTAGACTCTTCTGTATCTAGTGGAGTACATTCATATCGAGTTACATTAGATACGAAAAAGACTTGCATGAAGGTTTTTGTAAAAAGGAACTAGAACATTTTTTCTGCGTTTAACTGTTTGAATAATAAAATTGAGGGGACTCCATTCATTTTGGATGTTCAAGCACTTCCCAGGAACTTAAATGTTGGAAGGAAATAATCATTATTCAGCTTTTTTTTGGAATTCATCTTTAGCAGCTTTTTGTAGAGTTGCTCAAGTTGCCAAAATTACTAAGATCTAGATATCTGATTTTGTGACAGGTCTTCCAGAGTGCTAGCTTATGCCTGACCACCACAACCTCCGAGCAACTTGCATATGCTCTCCAATGGTTTATGCTCCCCTTGACAAAGATAGGTGTTCCAGTGGCAGAAGTTATCCTCACGCTCCTACTTTCATTGAGGTTCATCAATTTGGTGTTTGATGAGGTGAAATAGGACTACTGGACTAGTTGTTTTGCCTGTTTCAGATATGAAATTTTCCACAGAAGTTTTGTTTCATATTCTATGATCATGTTGGTGAAGATATTTTATTCACTTTTCTTAATTGTTCTCCTCATGAAATGCTGTCAGGTCCGAAATGTTGCACTGGGGATCGTGTCTCGCAGGATAAATTGGCAGCAGTTGACTTTTATGGAGACAATCGATGGTGAGTACACATTTCGAATTTTCAAGTAGACAGGCTCCAAACAAGACCTTTCTCTTGAATAACAATATCAATTACTCTATCACTCAATAACTGTATCAGTTATACGGTTCCATATTTGCTTTTGTACCCTGACACATCATGTGTTACGCATGGGAACTTTCCTAAATTACGTTACTAACCATACATGTAAATGGTACCTTCAAAAGAAAGGTGTAACACTGCTCACGGATGCGCCATCCTCAAGAATGTGCTTCTTCTTCTCATGTGTATGCGCACGGAAGTGTTATGGTTAAAATGCATTGTATGTTTTTACTTGTAATGGAAATTTGTGGTTAGACTTATGTTGCATCCTATGAAGCACGGATACTCTATTTTGGCCTCCGTATCACGTATCGTATCCGTATCGGATACCGATACTCTCGGATACTCTCCGGATACGTATCCGATACGCTTTTTAAAGTATCTTGCTTTTAGAATTATTTTTGGGTATCCCGATACGTTTTAGATACACACGAATACTCTCAGATACACTCCGGATACGTATCCGATATGTTTTGGATACGCGCGGATACGTGTTGGTTATGCTCGGATATGTTTTGGATACACGCGAGGATAAATATGTTATTACTTAAAATATATGGGTTAAAATTGCAAGTAGGACTATATTTTTCTTTTTCCCCCACCAATCGACACCAGAAACACACTGACAATATCCTCTCTCGACAACCTTGTAAGTCTCTCATCTCTCTCTCTCTCTCTCTCTCTCTCTCTCTCTCGTCTCTCATCTCTCTCTCTCTCTCTTTCTCTCTCTCTCGTTGTGTGTATGTAAATATATATATAACTATATAGACACAATTATATATATAACTATACGTGAATATATCTCTCTCGGCATGTGAAATGGTGAACTTGTGTAATGAAAAACTTTAATCATTAATGAAATTTTAGGAATTAAAAATTATATATAATATATTTTTTATTTACTTTTATATTCAACGTATCGTATCCTTCTTTTTGAAAAAATCACGTATCCGTGTATCCGTATCGTGCTTCTTAGGTGGCATCCCCTAGATTCATGATGTACTCAACCAGAAATTTGGGAAACTCTAGTTCTTGTCCTAAGCCACAGAATGTGCTGTTGTTGTTCACCCGCTAAAATTCAAGTTGTCCTAGTACTGCACGTTCACACAGGATTCCCTTTATCTTGTTTAGTGTGTGCCTAACACAACTTATCATTTAATTGAGACATTTCTGGTGGTATTTTTGCAGTTTTCTTTATGTACATTCGTCGGATCTTCAAGAATATTTTTAGCCATGCAGAGCAGATATCTCAGGTTTGAATATGTTTAATTGTTTACCAAGTTGTCTTTTCTTCCCTCTTCTTGGCTAGGTACCCTCCGAGTTCTTTTAGTGTTTGCGTTTAACTTGCAAGTTCTTCGTTTTCCCTTTTGAAAATGAAAAGCCAGGCCTATGCAAGGTTTTTTTTTTTTCTTACGAAAAAATCTTAAACCTTAGATTTGTCTTTGGGCTTACCAAAAAGAGAGGCCAAAGAACTTACGGCCTACGCATTCAAACTGCGGTTGGATGACTCTCAGTGTATCCTTGATGGTACCCTGGGGTTGTGTTTGTATGCATTATCATTCTCCACAGGAAAGAGCCTTGTTATGAGTTTGACAAATTAAGCCCATGAGAATCAAATCAGCTCATAGTTTTCTTCGTATTCCCTCCATCCCAATTTGTCTGTCCATCTTAAAATCTTGTCTATATTTTCCAAGTTATTCTTTTTTAGTTGTTTTTGGAAACTCTAGCTACAATAACCAAGTGAGACCTTTGGTTGGTGGAAAAAATCTTGAATCTTTTCCCTATGAAAGTGAATCGTTGACCCGAGTAACAGGCTTGACTGTCAAAAAGGGGCTAAAATTGTAACAGAGGGAGTTTATGATGAAGACTTGTCACTATTATTTGACAAGTATTCACTTTTTCACATTTGACCTTCCAATCTAATACTTTCACCTTTTACAGGCAATGATTGTCAGAGGTTTTCGAGGTGACAGCAACGCTCACAAGATCTACTTCTCATCAGATTCGTCTATAGGGCTGCCCGATATTCTTTCCTTATTGTGCCTTGTTGGTCTTATTGGTGCCACTGCAGTGTCAAAATACTAATCCATGTGAATCCCAATATGAATCATCCTCGCTCTTGCTCTCGTGATTGTCCCAATTGTTTCACTATCTCCATAAACTGCCCTTCTCTCAGTTGTTGCTTCAGTTCTTATGTGCTTTACCGGTTTTCCCCTCCCTCGATTGACCACAGATCAAGTTCTAAAACTTACTGATGTTTACATATTTATAAAGAAGAGGGACTACATAGAGCATGAGGCTCCTGCTACTACAGGGTTTAGGGAAAGGTTGGGATTCTTGGAACTCCTACAAACGGAGAGCTATTTTCGCAACTCAAACCGTTGACCATCAAGTCACAGCTTTATCATTATCCGAATTGCTTTGATTGTAAACACTTCTAAACCATTTGTTTCTGTGGTATTCGCTATTCATTCTGAGCTCAACAAAGATGTGTTTGGTATCCTGCTTTCAGAGGCTGCATCAATATTCCAGGGTATCCGGGTCAGCATTCGCGCTCAATATCTAATTCGTAGGGGACCAATGCACCCTTCCACCAGCAGGAAGCTAGCCCATTTAAAGTCGGAGTAAAGTCCCGTTGAATTGGTCCCGCGATAGTTGAAAACATGTAGCAGGTTTAATATTGTGATGTCTTCTCAACAATTTGGAAGGTCGTCACAGGAGCTCGCCTTCCGCACTGGCATTGCATGAACTCCATTGTAGGTTCGTCAGTTGTGACCTCTTCTTTCACGTTAGCAACAAGATCTCTTTGGTACGCCAACTAAAGTGAAGAGTTTGTATCGTTGCATTTCAAATTCAATGGACGAAAACGAGTTTTTTTTTTTTGGTCAAACTAAAGGGACTATCCTTAAAATTTTCTCAAAAAAGTTTAAAGACAAACTAAATATGTGAATCATAAAATAGGCAATGCGTGATCAGTTATCCTTAATTTCTCCTCTATTTTCTTCAACAACTTCCAAACGCGAACTTTCGGACGTAACACGGGTCATTGCCGTTCCACTTTCGTACTTAACCTTCTTTTTCAGAAAGAAGAAAATTTCAAGCTCAAAGGTAGTTTTAAACTCAAAAATCATGTATTTACGTAAATAATTTTTCTACAAATATGGATATTGTTTGATAGATCATTGAGATTTTTTTAAACGGTTTTAAAAAATTGAAAAATTATTTTTCATTTTCATTATATTTGAATTTGGAATTACCTTCTTTTTAAAAAAAGATGGTTTTTGAAAGAAACGGAACGGGGCCTCACTACGCTACCCCATCCTTGTCCCGTCCCCTGTACCTTTGGATTTGGTTTGTGTTTGGGGAAGAAATAGTAGCAAATGATTTTCGGTTTGGGTTGGTATGGGTATTAAATAATTCCGTCCCATTAGAGCATCCGAATCAACTTCTTTATATTTTGGACCAAATGAGTAGCAAGTGAACAGTTTTCCTTTACTTTAAGCTAGTGGCTGTAGCATTTTTATTTTGAAGGGAGCACCAAGCGAGGCTGGTGTGGACCTATTTTTGAACTTTGACTCGCTGCTGTAGTATATGCATGTATGGGGTGAAATAATGACACTGATACAGATGCTCTTACCCGTCCTGAATCCACCCCAAGTATACCCTAATAACAAATTATACTACAACTAGTGCTTACCGTGCCTACGGCACTACGCACCGATTCAACCGGATTGAAAAATGGAGCACTTAATTTTTTAATCACATTTTTTATGTGTGAACAGTGAACGTGTGTGCCGGCGTGTGTGAACATGTGTGCATGTGCATGGTGGGTGCCACCTAGGACAAAGGGTGCCACATAGGACAACCCTTCTGTTTTATTAAATAGACTAGTGTTTGCCTGTACCTACGGCACTACGCATTCCGATTGAAATTGCTCATGCCTACGGCACTTGTTAGCTAGTGACTCAAACACTAAATCGATTCATTAGTGTGTAGTATATAATCATCTTCTTAGTAGCACGAACGTATTTACGGTACTCCCCCAACTATACATTTAAGCTAGCTACAAAGAATTATCAATTTGCTTATAGAGTTGGTACCAATTTCTTTTACTCCTCCTGAAAAGATTAAAAAAGTATGCCGAGTTGGGCTGAAGCAAATAAATACATCCAGCAATTTTGTAACTTGAGGGCAGTTTCCAATTTTTACTAAAAGTGCTAAATACGGATCTCTTCACATATGTCAACTGCTCATTAACCCATTTACACTTTTAGGGAAAAAAAAAGAGGGGGGATAACTGGCAGTCACCACATTCACATCCACTAAAGGAAATGGATCAATGTCTATCCCCATTACTTCCTTATTTCCTTTGGCATACTGCAATAAACCTTTCTGAATCAGGTCCTGCACACAATTTCGAAATGTAACACAATTGTTAGTATTATGTCTAAAAGAATTGTGCCATTTGCAATAATCTTTCCCTTTTCTATCTTTTTCTGGTGGAATAACATGTCTTGCTGATAAGGTTAAAAACTTTTGATTTATTAGTTCATCAAATAACTGATCTGCTTTAGACAGATCAAATAAATATTGTCTAAAAGTTGCTTGGTTTCTTCTATTCGGATGTGATGATGGCATATTTACAGGCTTCTCAGCCTTTGTCAGAGTATCACATACAATTGGAGCTTTACCAATTACTTGAGCAACATCAATCTCTACATCACCCTCTATATCTTGGTAATAAGTACCAAGTGATTTATTCTTTCTCAGTTCACCTTCCAAAAGGATAGCCTCATATCCTATGGCTTTAGAAGTAAAATCAAACAAATCCCTGAATTCAGTCCCAGTAAAATGTTTCTTAAAGTCATAATCAAGCCCTTCTTGGGCAATTTTGACTATCTCAGATTTTGGAATGTAAAAATGGCACTGATTTCTGACCTTTTTAAATCTATTCATATATTGTTCAACAGATTCAGATGGTCTTTGTCTAATTTTGGCCAAATCTGCTACTGAAATTTCCGGTGCATGCCTAAAGAATTGAGTATAAAATTGCTCTTCCATCTCTCTCCAGGAATGAACAGAATTTGGAGGTAGACTTATAAACCATGAAAAGGCAGTTCTAGTTAAAGAATGAGGAAACAACTTCAATTTTAATGCTTCATCCAAGTCTGCTTCGCCTATTTGAAGGCAAAATCGTCCAATATGTTCCACAGTCGACTGATTTTCTTCTCCATTAAAAAGAACCAAGTCTGGAATCCTATAATGCCTAGGAAAGGGCACATTATCAACCCAATTTGGGTATGGTTTCTTAAACATAGGTTTTTCAATCCTTCTTAATCCAGGACCATACATATCTTGCATGATATTCATCAGTTGAGCCCTCAAGTAAGGCTCTTGTACTCTCCCTGTTTGATTAGGAATATCAGGCCTCATTTCGTACCCATAAGGGTGATCTAGCCTTCTCCCATTGGGATTAAATGTTGGTGGATCATATCCATACATGTTGGGATCAACGTTAGCCATATTTGGCACACTTCTATTATCATTCCTACTCAAATTCGCATTAAGATTCTAACCTCCAATTCCAATATTATATGGATTTGGATTGTTATTCCCATTATTCCCAAATCCTGTGTTAATTGGAATTGCTGTTGGTATACTTTGATAAAAACTTTGATTTTGTCCATAATTTTGATTTCCCAAAGGGGATCCTATTGACTCCAGTAAAAATGGCATCAAAAGCAGGATTATCAAATACCTGAGAAAAAGGTATGTCATTCATCGGATTTGTTTGCCCACTGTTTTGTCCAGGATGAACATTCACATTAACTGGCACTTCAACTGTTGGTTGAGTTGTTTGATTTTGTGCCGTTGCAGTTTTATACATGGCCATTACTGTCCTAGCCATCTCACTTTCTGGATTATTCAACAACCTTGTGAATTATTGAACCAGATTTGGTGACTCACACTCTGGACCATTTAACTGGCCCATTTCTTGAATCCTCTGATTTGGATCTGTCACATTTCCTTCATTCACCTCATTTCCACCATTATTGTTGGCAGAGTTGTTGTTATCGTTGTTACCATCCATTGGTGATTGATTTCTCGTCTTCGGTGCCATGTCTTACTTCCAAATTAGTAAGAGCCCTCCTTCTAGCGCCAAAAATTGTTACTAAGTTTTCAGGATCGATCCAATCGACGGGGATCGACAGTAGAATCGACGGGGATTTGTGTTTTTTGAATTGCTGGAATGTGGAAAGTGGATGTTTGGTTCCTCGCCGTGTTTCAGGACTTCTTTGGAAGCAAACAATGAAGTAGATGGATTATGGAAGAAGAGTAATAAAACGGACTTTATTAAACTTCAAAGTAGAAGAACAATCGATAAAGATTATCGAGTGGACAATTACAAGTTAAAACTACTCCTAGAAAAGAAAAGATAAAGGCCTGATTGGCGTTGTTTGTGTGTCCTCAAAACTGCTACGAACTTCTCCATAAATAGGCCTCCTCATTTGAATTTGAATATTCCCTCCAAAGATGGCAGTTACTCCCTTACATCGTGTCTTTAAACTGCTCCCACGATTGGTGAAGCAAGTAATTCCCATGTTGTGAAACTGCTCCAAGTATTGCTGAGCAAAACTGCCCCACGATCATGAGAATGCCCATATGAATCTCCTTCTAACACCTGTACATGAACTGTCCACATAAACAAGTTCAATAATACTCAGTTATTAAACGGAAATAGACCATACATTGGCCAATCGACAGGTCACTCGACGGGAGTATAATGTTCAAAAACCTTTGTTATGGTTTTATGTTATCTAACTGGATTTAGTCAATCTAAACCTTTGATATTAAGGTAAACCAAAGTTACCTCTAATAATATCCATCTCTCCTAAGCCACGTGTCACCCAATCGACCGGTAAAAATAAAATCACAGTTATGGAGCAAACAGTGTGTCCCTAGAACCATTGTTTCTTCAATGGGTGTCTCCATCGCCTTTTTTTGAAGGATGGACCCACTGGTTCCTCCGATGTGATTGTTGCTTTCAATTGGTCGGATGAGATTTTCAAGGAAATGCCGCTGCCAGCTTTACTTCGTATAAACTATCTTTTTCATTATCGTTTGGAGGTTGTTAGGGGTTGTCTTGGTTTGGTTAATAGGAAGGCTTGGAACCAAACTGAGGTTTGGACTATGGAGGAGTACATTGGTTAATAGAGAGTCTTGGACCAGTTTTACGATTAATTTGCCTACTGGGACGCGTAGTCTGGGTTTTTTGTGTTGGTTAGCACAAGACAAGTGTTTGTTTGATACCAATGGAGGAAGATGCAGAGAGAAACTGGTTATGTACGATCCGGGAAAACAAACACTGAGGGACTTGGTGGTTGCTGGAATTCTGGGTGCATTTACATATTTGAGGGTTCCTATGTCGAGAGCCTCATCTCTCCTAATCATGGAGGAGGGCTTGGGAGGCAATCAACGACAAGTTTCTTTAGGTAACTTTTTGAATATAAATGACTATGCCTTCTTTTGTTGATGACTTGTCGTAGATTCATGTTAAAAGAGCTTCTATATTCTGAGGTTGAACGTGCATATATCCCTCCTTGATACTTAAACTCGATTTGCGAGTTTGAGTATATAGGCATTGGTGAGCGATGAACATTGAACTTGTATTGAAGGCATGATTATTTACAAGTGGCTAATGCCCACTTAAAATGGTTGGAGTCTCACCTATGAAGCATGATTTATTTAGATGGGGTTCATATCCATATCAGTAGGACACTGAGGGAACTAGAATACTTGTTCAATTCTCCTTCGATACCCTTGGGTACATATCTCATACTTGCTATAATATTTTGATATAAGCAATTAAGTATGTCCACTCGGCACTCAGCAGCCAAATTTGCTGCCAAATTTTGACAAAAGTCATTCCTGTGGCCCAGTTTTCTTTTTCTTCTTTTGTCTGCTGACTCTGCTCATACATGACAGTTGACTTCATTCTTGTATGGTTTGCCACCAAATGAAAAGACCGCATTTCTTTGGTATGGGTAAATGAAGCAACTGGATTACATCCACACATGTTTCTAATCTCATTAAGGTCCCCTCTAAAATGCTATCGCCTATCGGTTTGATTACCAAAATCCCAACCACCATGGTTGGGGTAATGTCCTTTGAGGCTGGATAACACTCCCCACGCAAGCCTTCTGCCTACTACGTCATTGGGGGCCTGGGGAGTGATTACAAATTCAGGATGGAGACGGCTACAGGGACAAAAATGGAATGAGTGAAACTTGCCCCAAACTTCGCCAAATCCCACCATTTATAATAATGCACAAGAATTGGGTCTAAGAATACCTTTCACCAAGATGAAACTTCTGTTATAGTAAGTGTCCACTTTGGTAAAAATCTCCGGGCTCCATGTACAAAGTAGTCCACCTGAGCTTCCATTAGCATCAACTTCAATAAATTGGAGTTAACAAAAGTCCTCAATTAATCTGCCTTTTTGGTTCCTTAATTTGTTCATGAGGAAATCCACCCTTCTCTCAAGAAGTAATATTTTCGACCCCTTTTTTCCTTCCGCCCCAAGCCTTGGCAAGGGGTTTGTCCCCTGAACCCTCGTTGGGTGGTTGGTTTTGGTCTTTAAGCCTTGGCAAGGGGTTTGTCCCCTGAACCCTCGTTGGGTGGTTGGTTTGGTCTTTATTACTTTTACTGGAAAAAAAAAATTCAAAATGAAACCATAGACAAAAGCTCGATTAACAGCCTCAGTTGCCTTTTTCGCTGCTCTACTCTCATCTTTGCCCTTCGATAAGAACTTTGCCCATGGAGAATGATTGGCATTTTATGACATTATCCTCTAACTTGTTCAAATTTATCCATGAAAGAGCATTGTTGTAAGTTCACATGAATGAAGATAGAAAAAATTAGGAAAATTGTAGAAATAGCTCCCCTAGTTTGACAACATATCATTTTCCTCCCTCTTATTTGAATTGTAACTTTAAACCCTTCACTTTTAGTTGACATATCAAAGAGGTCCAATTGTTGACGGATGGTACCCAAATTGACGGAGATACTGTTAATGAAGGGCCAAGTAGACATTGTGGTGCAATTTCGGATGGAAGAAAGTTTATCAACCACCTGTCAGCACTGCGACAAGCTTCCAAAACTTCAACCTCACATGAAGGCCAGAAATAACATGATCCGCCGACATGTCTTTTCTGTTCAGATTTTTGGTGGAATGTGGATGTGGTTAACTATGGATGGAATTGGATATGGTACGGTTACAGTTGGAATTATAGATTTTGTACTGTTAAGATTGTGCTTTGCAAACAATGTAACGTGCTTCCCAACTATGTGTTAGTAATGGTTATGTAAGAGCAGCAGCGTGTTCTAGTAAAGCTTTAGCCATCTTAGAGTCTGGTTTGCAGAGATGTAGGAACTGCTGAAGGTGTACTTGCTGCTGAAATACAGAAACTACTGAAGGTATACAAGCATGTTCTTACTTTTTGGATGTGGGAAAACTGAGATTCAATGGTGCATGCTAATTAGGCCATGAACCAAAAACTGAACTGGTGAAATGGCCGAAATTCAGCTGGGAAATTCAGCTTGGCTGTGTACAAGTGTTATTGGAGATAAACCAACACTAGTATCATTGGGTTGACAAAATGAGATGTTACATGTCATGGCCATGCATTTCATTTCCAAAATCCACCAACTGAACATAACCAGACATTGCATACCATAACCTAACTTACATTCTCTTTGCATGCCCTGCTTACAACCCATCAACACCATTGCATTTTCCAGGTACAGAGCCACGCCCATGCGACATGTCCCACCGGCCGAATAAGCCCAAACGGCCAAATACAACACCCAACAGTGCTTGTGGTTCTTCTAAGCAACCCAGGAATGATCTATATTTCTTGCACGAGCACGCATTGGTCCGCCAACATTGAAAACGAACAAGCATCCCTAGACTGCTATTTCCAACAGAAAAGAAATACTGTATCTTGATTAAACTTAAATCCATGAACAATTTAACTGAAAAAACAAGGGCTTGTAATTTTTACCCATATGCTGAGCACAACCAACGAATTTCCTCCAGGGTTGATGTCAGTCCACGAAGTCCTCACAGGAGCTTGCCTTCTACACTGGCATTGCATGGACTCGTCGCAGGTTCTTCATTTTTGGCCTCTTATCAAATTCATAAAAGTAACCCCAAAAATTAATAAAGTAAAGTCCCCAAAAAAAAATCATATTTTGGGCCACAAGAATTCGTAAAATGTGCCATTAAATCTGTAAAAGGTGTATTGAACACTCAAAAATAAAACGAGCCACAAACAATCATTAAATATGAGCCACAAAAATTCATAGGAAGGGTTGTATTTAATATTTTACCTTTCGGTTCAGTCATAGGGTATTATTATATGTCAGTTAGGGCTGCAAATGAGCCGAGTAGCTCGCGAGCTTGGCTTGGCTAGTTAACACTTGGCTCGTCTAGTAAACGAGTCGAGTTTGAGCTCGAGTTTTTGACTCGTTCAGTAAACGAGTCAATTGCTTGGTTCAGTCAACAAAAACTTGGCTCGTTAAAAAATGCTCGTTTTTATAAATGACTAAACTCGATTCATTAGGCTCTGTTCAGTTGCCAGGAATGTTGTACCGGAAAGTTATTCTCAGGAAAAGTTAAGTCAAGTGAAGTAAAGGAAAAAGAAATCTATTTTCTTGTGAGTGTTCATTTGACAGTTTTTTTGGCAGAAAAACTAAAGTTTAGTGGTTCATTTGCCGAGAAAATACACTTATGAGAAACTTCTTTATTTTTATTCTCATGGCTAATTTTAAATACAACTTTGAGAGCTAAATAATAGGCTATCATATTTCAAAAATTAACACATGTATTTTATCTAATGTAAAGCCTTAACATGAAATGAAAAAATCGACCTTGCAATTCCCTATTCAATTTGCTATATTCTGAATGGTCATGCAAATCCCCTATTTAAATTGACATTCTCTGATAATTAATCGTACAAATAAAGTTTAAAAAATAAGTAGATGATAACTAAATAAATAAATATTAAACAACCGTGCTTGATTAGTTACCGATGCAAAAACTCACTAAAAATTAGTTAGTACCCCGACAAAACAAAATTGAAGACTATAAATAAATACTTCCAAAAAACATAAACTACCAATCTTTTTCCACAACAATTATCTCAGAAAACACTATAATTATCGAAATTATTGTTGCTCATGTAAATCTCGAAGTGTCTTTCTAAGAACCTAATTTGTATTTTTTTTGTTATTGGCGTCATTCATTTTTTTCTTACCCGCCAATATTTTGGCTCCACAATAGATAAATTTTTCCGGTGATGCAAAATCCTATGCTTTTGGCCGGATCACTTTTGCAAGAAAGAAAATCTTGTAGGAAAACTTAAAAACATGTTTCTCACTACTTTCCTGCTAACTGAACACTATAAAAGTTAGAGAAGTGCTACAATACACACCTCTTATTTGGGTGTGTATCATATGCACCCTTATTGATTACCATTGGATATTTGAAAAATGATCTAGACCCTTTAAAATGTTACGATAGGTTACTAACAAATAACCTGTTACCAATGCAACAGGTAAACCCTATGAATTAACCAAAATGGAAAGAAAATCCCCTCAAGCCTCTCACTCTCTTCTCAACCAGCGTATATCTTTCTTTTTCTTCGAAAAATTAGGCCCAATTTTATTTTTGATAATTAATTTGTGTTAAAAATAATAATTTTATTTTTTAAAAACTTTGAAGCTAAAATTATTTCAAGTGAAAATAATTTACTTCTTTAAAATACGTTGTTCTCGATAATTATTAAAGAAAAAAGATACTATCATTATTATAATGTAATAAAAAGTCAAGTTAATGCATTTTTTTTTTACAGAATTTTTAAAGGCCAATGATTTTGGCACTTTCCATTTTGTTAATGGCACTCCCAAGAAAGTGCCAAAAAAATGGGAAGTGCCAAAATCAGCACCCTTTTTAAAGTGTTTCATATATGTAGCCAATTTTATTTTTTTTGGAATTTTTTGAAATATTATGATGTTTAACATTTTTCACAATACCTTTAATTGCATAGTGAACTTTCACATGCAAATAAAAAAAAATATTTCACACAAATGGTCCAATTAAAAGGAATAGCGAAGTCGATCATCCGAATTAATCAAGTAGAAAACACTAACAAAGTTAATGGGTGATCAAGAGAGTGATGGTGGCGAGATAAATTTACCAATACATTTTAGAGTTATGTGTAAAAGACAATAATATTTAGGATGTGCTATTTATTTTTTGGCAATAGACATACTACTAGAGTTTTGTAAATTAGTGCTCGCATCCGAATTACGAATAACTAATACTCATATTTGATAATGTAATCGATTACAAGTGTTATCATATCAATACCAATCAATTACGCAATTAAAACCGCGGAGAAATATAATCTATCATGTAATCAATTATTTGTGTTATTTAGAATAATTGGTTTTGAAATCTATTGCAATGTTGTTTTTAACTTATTTCGCAATTGATTAGAGGACTTACTGAGACCCATCAATTAGCAAATCGATTGAGTAATCGACTTCACATTGTTTCCCAATCGTACTCAATTCAATTACAAAATCGATTATATTGTCTAATCGATTACATAATTGAACATAACAGAATTGATTACATATTCGATTATGATGTCTAATTTATTATAATTTCTATTTACAAAATTGCAAAATCAATTATATATTTGATTATGATGTCTAATCAATTGAAAAATTAATTATAAAGTCTAATCGATTATGGAATTGAATATTGACATAATAGATTACATATTTGATTAACTACCGTTAAAAAAATTAATTAAGTAATTGATTGTACGTTATTAAAAAGTTATGAAATGGAATAAAATGTTACAATTCCGTAGTGAAAATATTATGAACTGAAAATGTTACGATTTTTTTTTATAAAGTTATGAAACACACCAAAATATTATCATTCTAAAAATGTTATGAATCTATTACTATAAAGTTACGATTGATTAGTGTAAAAGTTACGAATGCACTAAAATGTTATGATTTGTAAGAAAAATATTATGAATGAAAAGTTACGAATTTTTGGTATAAAAGTTACGATAGACCTAAAATGTTATGAATGACCGGTTCAGCAGGTATTTTTTTATGAGGTGGCACAATATGGACCACACAATAGATGCATATGATACACATCTTAAAGGGGTGTGTATTGAAGATTTTCCCTAAAAGTTATGAAAAATTTAATTTTTCCATCATTTCCTGTCAACTGAACGGACTTAAGGCTCGATTTGAGCTCGAACTTATGTTTTTTTGCTCGTTAGAGCATCCGCAATGGGTTTGTTATATTTGTGTATTAAAATATTTGTTAAGGTATGTGTTAGGATAAAAAAATGGGTCCCATAAGTGTATGTTAACTTAGAAGTGTGTTAGTAAATATATGAGTGCCTCAATGGGTTTGATAGGAGTGTGTTAACTCTTTAAAATAATATCAAAACAATGGCTATAATAAAAAAAAAGTAGTGTGAGCATTTATGTTTTATAGTTGAAGTTTGGATTTATTGAGATAGGGCCTACTTATTGTTTGTTAGCTTGGTTGCCAAACTTAATAATCATACTAACACACTACTAGATTTAGCACACTCTAACACACATGCATTGTGGCACCAAAAAATACAATTTTGTTTGTTAAGTCTTAACACACATAATTAACACACTAATTAACAAACCCATTGCGGATGGGTGTGTTATATTTGTGTATCAAAATGTTTGTTAAGGTATGTGTTAGGATAAAAAATGGGTCCCATAAGTGTATGTTAACTTAGAAGTGTGTTAGTAAATATATGAGTACCTCAATGGGTTTGATAGGAGTGTGTTAACTCTTTAAAATAATGTCAAAACAATGGCTATAAAAATAAAAATAAAAAGTAGTGTGGGCATTTATGTTTTATGGTTGAAGTTTGGATTTATAGAGATAGGGCCCACTTATTGTTTGTTAGCTTGGTTGCCAAACTTAATAACCATGCTAACACACTACTAGATTTAGCACACTCTAACACACATGCATTGTGGCACCAAAAAATATAATTTTATTTGTTAAGTCTTAACACACATAATTAACACACTAGTTAACAAACCCATTGCGGATGCTCTTAGGCCTTGTTTCAGTTTCTTATTAAATCTTCTTTTTCAAAAAGAAAGTAATTTGAAGTTCAAAAATTATGTGTTTATACAAATAATTTTTCTATTAATCTAAATCTTGTTTGATAGATACTAGTATTTTTTAAACGGTGCAAAAAAAAAATTGAAAAATTATTTTTATTTCATTATACTCCATCTGTCCTGATTTAATAGTCCTTTTTGGAGTTCATGCCATTTTTTAGTCGATTATATCTTGTAATTTATAATGTTTTATGTAATTTTGAAAATATTGTTTTATAGAACAAATTGAGATCTATCAAATAAGATCCATATTGGACATAAAATTCATTACCAATTTAAAGATATATTACCTCCGTCTGGATTTAATAGTCATTTTTTGGAGTTTGCGTAATTTTTCAATCAATTATATCTTATAATTTATAATGTTTTTATGTAATTTGAAAATATTGTCTTATAGAACAAATTAAGATCTATCAAATAAGATCCACATTGGATATAAAATCTACATAATAAGGGAGAAGGGTTTTTGAATCTTATCTCTCTATAAATCCTAACCATTGATTTGCTCCATAAATCCTACGGCTCTCCCTCTCAAACAATATTAATTGCACAATTGCCACTAATTAGATCTCACGTTGCGCCGTGCCTTTAGGCACGGGCAAACCCTAGTTCATTACTAATTTAAAGATGTAACTCATTTTTTATCCGGTTAGAATTAAACGAGGAACTATTAAATCATGAAAGGAGAGAGTATAACTCATTTTTTATCCGGTTAGAATTAAACGAGAAACTATTTTTAATCGGGACGGAGGGTGTATTTGAGTTGAAATTACCTTTATTTTTTAAAAAGAAAGTTTAAAAACAAACTGGAACACCACTACCGCTCACCGTCGTCCACAGCAACCACCATAACCACAACTCCCACCCGAAGGCGGCGGCCGCGGCCATGTCCGACTACGGAACCCTTCCCCTTGAGATCCTCACCGACATACTCTCTCGACTACCCATCAAGTCTCTTTGCCGACTCAAGTGTGCTTCACTCTCATGGAAATCCCTAATCTCTTCCCCGCATTTCGCCCAAACCCACCTCAATCGAACCAACGCCCAAAACCCTAACCCCAATCTCAGAATCATTCTTGTCTCCACCTCTCGCGCTCTCTACTCCGTCGATTTCTCCGATGCAAATCCTACCGCGAAGAAGCTCGATTTTCCTTCAGCCGTACAACACTCCGGCAATTGGGTCCAGGTTTTTAGCTCTTCCAATGGTTTGCTTCTGGTTTCCAATGAAAGTGATTCCAACTTATTCTTGTTGAATCCATCCACTAGAGAATGTAAAAAACTGCCCCCGTTGCCTATTGTGCTCAATCCGGCGCATCGTGGGTTTTACTTGTGTCTGTACGGTGTTGGTTACGATTCGTCTAGGAACGATTATAAGGTTGTAATGTTCTGTAGAAATATAACTGTTACGGAATTTGGATTAATTGGGACTGATTTTCGTACTGGGAGTGATACTAGGGTGGTGGTGGTTGTTGTCTATTCACTGAAAACCGATGCTTGGCGGAGAATTCAAGACACCCACTGTACCCCTATGCATGATAGGCCTCGGGTTTCGGTTAATGGGTGTCTCCATTGCGTTTGTTGTAGGAATGGGACATATGTGATTGCTGCTTTTGATTTGTTGGATGAGACTTTCAGGGAAGTGCCACTACCTGCTTCGTTTAAAGGATTCATGCTTATGGATTGGGGATTGGTGGTTATTGAGGGTTGTCTCTGTTTGGTAACTCTGTTTAGTTTTAGTACTGAAGTTTGGATGATGAAGGAATACGGGGTTAGAGAGTCGTGGACCAAGTTTATGATTGATCCCGGGATGTCTCCCAGGCATTTGTGGTGTTCGTTTTCAGAGAACGAAATTTTGTTGAAAAGCAATAACCAAAAACTGGTGGTGTTCAATTCGGAAAAAGAAACACTGAGAGACATGGTGGTTTGTGGCATTCCGCCTAAGTTTACATTTGGGGGCACCTATGTTGAGAGCCTTGTCTCTCTTCATCGTGGAGGAGGGATTGAGAGGCAATGAGTGAGAAGCTTCTTCAGGTATTTTTGTCAAATACAAATGACTGTGTGCCTTCTTTTGTCGATTTAACAATTATGTGAACTTCTATATTTCACTCTTTTTTTTAGTCTGCAAATCCATAAATCTGTAATTGGCACTTTTAGATTTTGATAGTAATTTTGTTTTTGAGGCTGCACATCCATAAATCCCTTATTGATGCTATATAGATTTCATAGTAATAGTTATTTCATATGCTATTATTATGGATAGGTATCAATACTTACCCAACTCCGGTAAGGGCATTGTCGCAAGAATGATAAACAGTAGCCAAAAAGAAAAACCTCCCTGGAAGTCCGGGGACCTTTAGTATTGTACTCTACCCATCAACCAGCAGACTTCGCGCCAAGCAAGACCGCCCTTGTCCTTTTACTTTCTCCATCTGAATCTGTCATTGCTCTTGGTTGGTTACTTCAATGCAGTCGTCTTACCAGAGGAAAAGGTTGGTGGAAATGATCGTGATTCCGCGATCTAGAAAAATTCCCAGGGTTCCTAGCCAAAGCAACCGCCTATAAAGAACACACGCAAAACTGCAGCCCTGTATTGTTTTATGCCATCAAGAGAAAGGAGACTGGTGAAAAGCTCAGCTTTGCAGAGTTTTTAGGTGATTCTTTTGTGATGTAGGTTGTACACTTGTACTTAAATTATAGCCTTGAGTCCGTTACCATACGTAGGTGCCTAGTGCCCACGTAAAATGGAGTCTAACCTATGAAGCATGAGTACAAATATATGGGGGTTCATAGCCGTATAGGATACGATACTCCACAGATACTATTACCCATGGGCCCACATATGATATAGACTGAAAACATTTTATGTATTCTTGAAGTGTGGAGTACTGTTGTTGTGCCAAACAACAACAAAAAGTATCAAACACAGTTCAAAAACTTTTATGTCGTGTATCAAAACTTCAGTGAAATTGAGATTATGGTATTTCTTACTTATCATTTAAGTATAGTTATTACCAGTAAATAGTTTTCCAACACTTTGCTTACGCCTTAGAGAATAGGGTAAATTTCACTAACCTCCCCTGAGATCCACTTCTCATCAGATTCGTGTGCAGAGATGCCTGATATTCTTTCCTTACTATGCTTTGTTGGTCTCATAGGTGCTACTGCAGTGTCAAAAAACTGTGAATTCCCAATATGGCTCATCCTCACTTTTGCTTCTGGTGATTCTCTTGTTATTTTCACTCTCTCCATAAAATGTCTTCCTTTCTTTCTCTTCCTCTTTCCTCTCTCCTTTTTTGCTTCTATTGTTACTCACTTTACCGGTTTACCCCCTCCCTTGATTGACCATGGATCAGCTTCTAAAGCTTACTAATATTTACAGCTTTATCAGTAGGAGAGTCGCACCATTTCCATTGTGGTGTATCTACAAAGATGTGTTTGGTATCTGATTTTCTGTGTTGGGCCAGACCATCAGAGGCGTCCCTGTTGTAGTTGAGCTTATGTTAGTGGAGGGTGGAATTGGTCTCCTGGAACAAACTTTAGAATTGATGATGACAGTCCTACTTAAATTTCAGACATATTTTGCTGCATTGGCTCATCCTTTTAAAAAATACTGATCATTGAAAGTCTTGAATTTATGTTTGAGTTCATGGCTATCCCCTAATACTATTTCGGAAGGCATGAATAACTTGGTCTTTTCAGGTGAACAGTTTAATCTTGGCAGTTCACTGCTAAAGACTGCGACAACTCTTTAGTTCTTGATATTCCTCTTTTTCATTACACGTAGAGCTTCTAGCCCTATGCACTTGATATCTTTCTCTTACATTCCTCTCTTGCAACAACTACATAGGTATTATCCTTCGCTCTACTTCTTCTGTTTTGTCTCTCGACCCAATAGCCATAAACTATACATAGATACTGAATACAATGACTCTTTCTTAACCGGGTGGAAAGATAACTCGGGGCATCCCCGTTTTCAAGGCCTCGGCTCATTCATTTTCTGACAAGGTCCTCAATGGGGTGCAACAACTTTTGCCATCTAATGGGCTGCTACTAGTGCTTTTAATGTTGTTTCTATACACACACGCTAAACTGATGCACAAAAATCTGTTTTGCAGCTAGGAGAAAAAGAATAGACTCACTATGCAGAGCAAGCTCCAATCCAGTATATTGGATTGTTGCAGACGTGACCATGATGGTTCCTAGAGAGGTAGACGTGATCCAGTCCATGTTCTAGCTAGATATGCTCTTTGGCACTTGATCTCGTGGCCCTTTTGATTTCCACCAAAGCCTCTGTTTTTGCCTTTTTCTTTTTTCATTTTTGTAGCTTTAGTTAAATTGCTTGGCTTGGAGCTTAGTTAACTGCAGTGCTATTGTTAATTTTTACGCAATTCCATGACCGTTTTGCTTGTTTCTGTGGTGAAATGTAAGATTTCCAACCCTGGCTTCTAATTCGGAGATGTCGATGTTTTTGGAGGCTTAGGTGGCGAGTTGACATCTCCAAGTTTGACATCAAGAAAATCATCCTTAACAACCTAAGCTTAAACTTTAGAGTATTGAATTTTTTTCCCCGAACGTTTCGTTCTTAAATGGACACTTTTGTTAGCAGAAATTGATCCCTTCGAAAAGGGCACGGATTGAATGCCATGGCAAAGCAATTCACATGAAAACCGGGTTGGAGCTTATTTTGGCTTCAAAAGTGATCGTCGCTTCGCCACGTAGGATTTGAAGTCTCCCACATAGTATGGGTACTCCTAGAGACACTATAGATGCTACCGTATCTATACATTGTAACAAGGCATGGATGCAGAAAATTTGATCTTGAAGAGGCACCTGTTAGTCTATCTCAAAATAAAAAATAAAAAATAAAAAATAAAAAACCACAATCAAGCACGGTAAGATAATAAAAAATGTAAACATTCCTGGATTCATTGGGAACTCTTGGACGAGAAAGGCAAAAAGGGAAAAAAATAAAATTTTGAAGCAAAATTCTATTCTTGTTTGGTTTAACAGAAAAAAAAGAAAGCTACTTTCGAAGAAAACTGATTTTACTTGTGGCCGGAAACTGTTTCCAGGTGGCCGCAAAGTCAATCCATCAAGACAAGGACTTATTCACTGTTGCCGCAAACTTGACCACTGTGGCCGGAAACTTTGTTCCTGACAATGCCTATAAACACATCTCCACCACTGAGTAGCACCCCCGCAACCATCCAAACAGCCCTCCGTCGGTTCGGACGCGACCCAAAGGCGGCAGCCATGTGGAATCCGAGTGTTTTCCCAGCTCCCACGAACCCCCATTTCAACAAACCATGAAAATCATTGTCATTCCCCGCTCTCACAAAGCTCGATTTCGCCGATGTAAATCCGACTGCCACAAAGCTTGATTGCCGGAACAGCACGTCACCGACAATTGGGTCCGGGTTTTGAGCTCTCACGACAGTTTGCTTCTTCTGGTTTCCCCTCATCTTACCCTTGAGAACATTTGTATTATGAGATAAACTTATTTCCAGAGCAGCTGCAAACAGCTTATTTACGGAGCCGTGCAATCTTAGCCGTCTATTTCGACAATTAATAGTTTGAATTTTTAAAAAATTATTTGCAAGAATAGTTTTTTTAAAATCTGGATCTGAGCTCCGTAAACATTTGTTTACAGCTGCACGCGAATAGTTTTTTTAAAATCTGGATCGTCTAAAACACTTTTGGATAGTTAAAATTGAGCTCCGTAAATATTTGTTTATAGCTGCTCTATAAACAAGATTTTCTCTTGTATTATAGGCCTTGTTATTTATTCCTCTTGGCACAAAGACATGTTTCGTACACCCTTTGGCAGGGGCAGACCCACATTAGGGCACGTGGGATCACGTGCCTCCACGTCTTTTTAAAAAATAATAATAATACAAATTTAGTTATAATTACAAAAATGTTACCTACAATAGTGCAAACCGCAAACCATTAGCATGGTGTTGTGGTCATTGCAAGCTGTGAAAAGTTCCAGGCTACTGGATTTGATTCCCAGGCCCCCTCATCCCCTGTTTTTTTTTTTTTTTTGGAAAAATTTCACGTACGCACTTGACCTTTCACACAAATCACATATAAACACCTGACCTTTTTTAAATTTCATATAAACACTCTAAAAACTCATCAATTCAACACTTGACCTTTCTTAAATTTCATATAAATACCTGAACTTTCTAAAAACTCATCAATTCAACACCTGCCATTACCCCTCCGTCTAAAACCAAATGGAATGGCTGAGGTGCTCCAATTTTTAATTTGTTTGAACTAGTGCGAATATCTTATTTTTCTGATCATTTTATCTTAAAGAACCATAATTAATTTTTTACTCTAAAGTTCTCGTTAGTCAGCCCTAAGAAAGTTGTAAAATCAAATATCTCTTAGGGCTAACTAACGATAGCTTTAGAGTCAAAAATTAATTATGACCTTTTAGAATAAAATGATCAGAGAAATAAAATCTTCGCACCGGTTTAAACGGATTAAAAATTAGAGCACTTATTTTTTTAACCATAATTTTTAATATATAAACGGTCTATACATGGTTGAAAAATTAATAGCTCCAATTTTCAATTCGTTTGAACCGATGTGAAGATCTTATTTCTCTAATCATTTTATTCTAAAGGGTCATAATTAATTTTTTACTCTAAGGCTATCGTTAGTTAGTCCTAAGAGATATTTGATTCTACGACTTTGGTTTAAACGGATTGAAAATTGGAGTATTTAATTATTTAATCATATTTTTTAATATATAAACAGTCTATACATAGTTGAAAATTTAATTGCTCCAATTTTCAATTCGTTTAAACCGATGTGAAGATCTTATTTCTCTAATCATTTTATTCTAAATGGTCATAATTAATTTTTGATTCTAAGGCTATTGTTAGTTAGCCCTAAGAGATATTTGATTCTACGACTTTCTTAAGGCTGACTAACGAGAGCTTTAGAGTAAAAAATTAATTATGGTTCTTTAAGATAAAAGGATCAGAAAAAATCAGATCTTCACACTTGAACAAATTAAAATTTGGAGTACTTAACTTTTTTTGCTTGGAGCACCTTAGCCATTCCGTTTGGTTTTAGACAGAGGGGTGACGGCAGATGTTGAATTGATGAAGTTTTAGAAAGCTCAGGTGTTTATATGAAATTTAAGAAAGGTCAGATGTTGAATTGATGAGTGTTTAGAAAACTCATGTGTTTATATGAAATTTAAGAAAGGTCAGATGTTTATGTGTGATTTGTGTGAAAGGTCAGGTGGCTTAGGTGAAATTTTCTCATTTCCACCCATATCTCTATATTTACCCTTTCTTTCTCCATCGTCTTGAACTGGGTTCCGAATGCGGCGGCCATGTCCAACGTCGGAACTCTTCCCCTGGAAATCATCACCGACATACTCTCTCAACTACCCGTCAAATCCCTTTGCCGATTTAAGTCTTGTTTCTCTCTCCTGGAATTCCCAAATCTCTTCCCCACATTTCGCCAAAACCCACCTCGACCGAACCAAGACCCAGAAGAACCCCAAACACCTCGACCAGAAAATCTTTATCTTGACCACCAACCAAAACCTCCATCATAAGCTCATCTTTTCCCACGATTTCTACTCTGTAGATTTCGCAGATGCAAAACCGACAGCCACAAAGCTCGATTTTCCGACGCTGGAACGACACGCCACCCCGGACAGTTTGGTCGAGGTGTGGAGCTCTTGTGACGGCTTGCTTCTAGTTTCTCGCCAAGACAATTCCCATCACGTTTTGAAAGTTGATAATTACAGCTTCTTCTTGCTAAATCCATCCACTAGAGAATGTAAGAAACTGCCCATGCTCCCTTTTGCCATCGATCCGGCTAGGGGGGCATTGCTGTCATTTCACGGCGTCGATCGGTTACGATTCCTCTATCAATGATTACAAGGTTCTGATGATCTTTGGTTGGGGTGATGATACGACTTACCAATCTTATCGTGATAGTTATGTTGGTGTTGTGGTTGCCTATTCGCGGAATACTGATTCTTGGAGGAGAATTCAAGATTTCCCTTTTATGCATGTCTCAAGGAGTGGAGGAGTTTTCTTTAATGGGTGTATCGATTGCCTTTGTTGGGGCAGGACTGGACCAACCGATACCCATGTGATTGTTGCTTTCGATTGGTCGGATGAGATTTTCAAGGAAGTGCTGCTGCCTGCTGCCTGCTTGGTTTGATGGACATGAGATTCTTAATCAATTGCCGTGGCAGTTCTCGGTGTTGTCTCTGTTTGGTTAATGGCGGGGATCTCACAAGATCTCCCTAGTAGAGGTTTTGATGATGGAGAAGTACAGGGTAAGAGAGTATTGGACAAAATTTAGTATTGGTGTGCCTAGGTGGTATGGAGTGGAAGTGTTGTGTTCGTTGGCGAAAGATGAATTTTTGGTGAGGACCGATGCAAACAGACTAACTGTACATTGTGAAGGGAAATTGGTTGTTTACAATCCAAAGAGAGAAACACTAAGGGACGTGATAGTCCATGGCATTCCGACTCACTTTACATTTGGGGGAGCCTACGTCGAGAGCATTGTCTCTCCGGATCATGAAGGTGGGATTGAAAGGCGATGAACGAATGACGAGCTTATCTGCAGGTATTTTGTGAAACTCTATGCCTCCTTTTGTTGATGACGAATTGTAGATTCATGTGCTTCTATATTTCAAGGTTTTTTTTTGAGGTTACACATGCATGCATATATCCCTCTTTGCTACTTAAATATATTTGCTAGTTTGAGTATATATTGTTTTGGGATAATGGAATGATGAATTTTGATTGGAAAATCACTTTTTGGAGGGTTTTGATCATCTTTTTGCTCATCTATTTGATTTTTATTTTTATTTTAGGCTTCTATGCAATATGGTTTCTCTATTAGCAATCAAATATTTTAGCCAGGAAAATATTTTTTGCCACCAAATATTTTCTAATAAAATTTGGTCCCTAAAGAGTAACTCATTTGGGGACCATATTTATTAGTAGGACTACAAGAAAAAACACCATTCCCGACTAACACTTTAGTCGGCAATTGTAGCCATTTTAATCGGCAAAAGCCTTTCCCGACTAAAAATTTTGGTCGGCACATTAGTCGGTGGAAGAGAGTCGGTAAAGGTCGTTGCCGACTAAAAAAAGTTTAGTCGGCTAAAATATTTACATTTGCCGACTAACCTTTGGTCGGCTAATATTCTATTATTGGCCGACTAAATGTTTAGTCGGGGAATGTATAAATTTTTGGCCGACTAAATGTTTAGTCGGGGAATGTCTAAATTTTTTGGCCGACTAAATGTTTAGTCGGGGAATGTCTAAATTTTTGGCCGACTAAATGTTTAGTCGGGGGAATGTGTAAATATTGGCCGACTAAATGTTTAGTCGAGAAATGTGTGTACAATTCAACAAATTAGTACCCTATTGGTGACCAAATGATAGTCGGGGAATGTACTTTTTCTCCATTCATTCTCCATAAATTTGAGCAGCCCTTTAAATTTTATTTTCCCTCCATTTTCATTACATCAACAAAATTGCAACATAATGTATTCAATAAAAAATAATAATTTCAAGAATTAAATCCAAACTTCCATAAATAGAGGTGTCCACCAAATACTTAGAAAACAACTTGTATCCAAATTCATAAAACGCAAAATAACGACATGTCAACCACAAGGGGGAAATTAAAAAAAAAAATCCAAGCTCAATAACAAAATGTATCAAAACCTCAAAATACTAAAAAATCCAACCTCGACAAATGGATAACCTAAAAACATTTGCACGTCCACAACCAAAATCCAACTTTGATCCATAGTCAATAACCAAAAGTAGAACTGCAGGATACTCCGTTAAGCGTCAATCTGTAAAAAAAGAAAAGAAAAGAACGATCCACCATTAGTATTTATGAACTAGTGTATCCCAAAGCATGAACATAGGTAGATACTAACTAATTATAACTATTTACAAGCCAAAACGAAAAATTATCTTGACATTTTGTGCCTCTTAATGCATAAGGGTGACCATTGTTTGTGACCATTCCTTTTGCCTTTGATTTTCTTCGATTCTATCTACTAGCCAAAACATAAAGAAAGATTCAACTAGAACAGCAAAAAAATAAGAAGAAGAAGAAAGATTCAACTAGAATACAAACTAAACAACCAAAAAAAAAAACAAGACAATCATGACCAGGGCAAGAGAAACTAGGACCAAATTACAAACTATGCCTAACAAAATTCGGGATCAGGCTAGGGATGTTCCAAGATGACATGGGGATCGGATGAACTGGTTCTTTTTCACATTCTGCCAAGTACTGATTCTTTCCCTCTTGGCATTCTCAATACACTTGACTACTTGAAAATGACAAAATGGACCAGTGAAAATAGACAACAGAGGCATCAACGTCACATATTACCATACTTTTTCAATAATGCATGTCATGACCATAACATGTGCCAAGCAACTTTAATTTACATACATATGGAATGGAGCAGGTATGATTCCTTTTCCCAGTGCAATGAATCACCATGTGGAAAATAAACGCTTCAGTCTAGTAGGATAAATACTACTCTTGTGAAAGAACACATGTTGGCTATTGCAAAAGAATAAGGAAATCGCAAGACGACCATACTATTGGTCCATGTTCTCCACAAGATTTTTACCAGAAACCCAGGACACATATAAGATCATATCAAAATTTCAGAATTTCCTGACCTTGGGAAGTATTTTTAAACAGGTACCAACTAGACCAAAAACTCAGTGATTTCCAGAAAACAGATTTTAGGCCAACTTCAAACTGAAATCTGTTATTAGTCAGGCACAACTAAGGCACGTGGCTTACATATAGTTGAAGCTCTATGTGTCTAGTTTCCAACAAAGAAAGCGGAATGTGATTTCGAGTTTTCTAGGCCGAGTTATAGCCGTTTCCGTGAAGTGCAACAGTGCTGTCAGCACTGAGTTTCGCAACAGCAGCTCAGTATATGATTTTTAATTCCTTCCACGTTTGAAATTCAGTTCTACAGATTTTACACAATAAATTAGACATGTAGAGGCATCTCCTATAAAAATATTGAAAAATTACAAGATCGGAAAGTTGGTTATAAAAATTCATCAAGACATCTTACACCCAGAAGGTATCAATATGTTTCAGTAGTCTAGGAAAACCAAAGCATCAGAACATCTTTCTGTTAGCAATTATGTGTAGTTAAGCGATAGGTAGGCGGAGTTGGATTTTAGTGCATAGTTACTTCATCCACATGTTCATCTTTTCGAAGAGGTGTGCAAGAAAAGCATAGAAATAAGTTATATGTATCACATGCATGGTGCAGAAAACTAAATTAACTGTTTTTTTATGTTCTTGTATTCTAAAACAAAAGGAGGATTTCAGACGAGGAAGAAATTCATCAAACCACCGGGGCATATCAGCTATATCATGAATTAGTGCATACCTGCTTCTGTAAAGCTGCTCTCCTTGAATACCATACCACCAGGAACATCCACATCAAACCTTCAAAAATAACCAAAAATAGCTCTTGAATATCATGTCAATTGAGCTGTATATGGGAAGCACAATCATTGCCACAATATCAAACAATATGACTGTCCAAGGGCTATATAGAAAAACAAGATACTATTGATCATTGAAGTTCCTTTAAATGCTAATTAAACCAAAGGGCCAATAAGGTACCAGTTCCATAGACTAGAGAAGTAGTTAAAGACGTGGCTATGAGGTCATACCTGTTACTCCCAAGAAAAAAACAGCCATGTTACGCACTTGAAAGGACACAAAAAATAGCAAGGTACAACACTTGAAAGGCCAAAAAAAACAGCCATGTACAGCACTACATGGCTGTGATCAATGCCAAATACAATGGTTCCATAGCACATGTTCAAACTCCAAAACTATGGCTGTGATCGGTGGTTATGTTGAGACATCATACTACAACTCTAGCGAAGCAGAATCCATAACGTAGAATGCAGACATGCCAAACCCAGAATGCTAGTTCCGTAGATGGTTCAGAAATACAGAATGGAAAAAAAAAAAAAGGCTCAAAGTGCAGTGGTAAGTCGACTCATTCACCAAACCAACCTCCAAACAGTATACACAAAAGCAAAATCCATATCGTATTAATCCATATTAAGGTTTACAAAATGGACTGCAAATTCAAGTCGAGAGCAACTGTAAGTATTTTGTTGATTATCTCATGGGCGCTATGTATAGCCGTATCCAAAAATGCATTGGCAAGCAAAGCATGTGACTGATAGGTGTGATCTCGGCCCGGCCAAAGGACTGGATGCATCTGAGCTATTGAGTTTAGCCTCAACAGGGGAGATATCTTTTAATTTGCCAAAAAAAAAAAATTTGTCTGGTGGTTTTGGCATATTAGGAAAAACACACTACAAGAGAGCTATAAGTACACACTACAAGTGTAGAACGCTACACACCATTGCAGACCAACAAAGGATTATTGGTGAACTCCTACGGGCACAATATATAAACTAGATTACTGGAGTTTCCCATGTTGCGTAGTTTCATGGCTTACTTCTTTTTGAAGGTGGTGAGAAAGGGAAGGTGGGAATAGTTGGGAATGGACGGGCTTGCTAGTAAGGTGAATTTGGGAAATGGTGGCAGTTTTGGCAAAGATGGTACGACCTCTACCGGTATGGTAGTCCGTGTGGCCAAAAGATGACAAGCTGCGTCGCACCTTTCAGTGCTTGCAATGCAGATAAGTGCAAAGGTAAGTACGTAAATGGTGGCAGTTTTGCTTGCTTAGTGAAGCTCCAGTGGTGAGATGAAGTCTCAGCTACTATTGCTCCCAACATGACCTGATCTGACCATGAACTTTGACAGTCATGGATAATACAATTTAATCCCTTAAAGAGCACAATAGTAGTTTGGAAAAGCATGCAACAACCCTGCTGATGCTGAAACAAATGCATAATTGTGTAGTCAAATGAGGCAACAAAATGTTGCACCCAAAGTGTAATTCCGAGAGCACGAACATGCTTCCTAAGCTGGCCATTAGTAGTCAAACATTCGAACACTTAAAAATTCCCCAACCACCGCAACATCACTCCTCATAACGAAAAGAAAAAAAAATTACTCAAGAAGCTTCATAAAGAGATTAGTTCTTCCTTCTTCACCAATTCACTCAATTGGAGGCTTCAGTAGGATATTGAGGAGTGAAATTATCAGTTTTGGTATGCTCAGTTTGGTCTTGAAAAGACTTGGGGACTACCCAGCTAACATACACATGATATAACCCCATATATTCAGGAATCAGTGAAGTCACTGCTACAACTTACTAGGCTAGTAACATTAGTCAACTCACAGTGCTCTTGTATAGTTACCGTGGACCAGTCACATGAAACATGCTCTGCCGTTTGAGCACAACAAAATCCACGATTCACTTACACCATGTGATTTATAAAAAAAAAATTTAACTTCCTATCATCTAATTATTCTTTGTTCACCCACCAAATACTGTGCTCACCAATCTTTTTTGGACATGATTGTGCTCAGGTCAATACTACCCATATGTGCTACGGTACTATCCATTGTTTCCGCTTGAACAAGAGCCCTAATTCGAACAAGAGCCCTAATTTGGAGAAAAAGAGAGAAAACTCACAGTGGTTCAATAGAAGCCCTAACTTGCCTAAAATCAAAAGCCCTAACAGGTCTTGATTACGGTGATTACGGTCTGTAATCTGTGAGAGAGAGAGAGACTCACCTGTAGTTGTCAACGGTTTATGGTGGTTCGCGGTGGTTCGTGGTGGTTCGCGGTTCACAGTGTACAAACTACAAACAAAACGTAATGAAGAAGATGATGAACAAATGAAGTCTTGAAGAAGAGAAAGACTCAGAGAGAGGGAGGGAGGGAGAAAAAGAGAGACTCACCCTTGGTCTCAGGCAAATCGCGAAATCACCATGGGGGAGAAGTCTGAAGTCGGCGGCTTGTAGAAATCCACCCCCCGGTATAATAGAAGCAGTTTGCCAATTTCTTCGGTTTGGCCAATTTAGCCAATTGTTTCCAATTGTGTCCTTTCATCTAGGTATAGAGGGAGGCTTTGGGGCGAGGGTATTTCCGTCGTTTGACCACGCCTTGTGGTGGGCCAGCAGTACTGTTCACGCACTATTCATCCGAATTTCCAAATTACTTTAATAGGTTTTCAGAGTTTTGTAGAATTCCGTGTGTGTCCCTCTCAATATGCTGTTATTTTGTCTTTTTGTGTGAGGAATTTTCGGATTGTTCGTGGGTATTTTTGGCATTTTGAACTCATGGCTGGCTGTTTTAATACTACTAAATACGCAGAAAGCGACGTGTATGACTTTCCTCTCTTTTTTTCCCCCCTCTCTCACTCCCCACTTCGGCTGTGAGACGAAGACGAAGAGTAGACGAACATACCAGATCTCGCACTGGCCCTTGCGGAGGCGACTGGTACAGATTAATAGCAAATATTTGTGTCCTTCGAACGTGTTGCATAACTCCGGATTGGGCCGCATGTTTTTCAGTAGACGAGGACGACGATGATGACAGAGACGATTACGACGGTGACGGAGACAGTGATATGACGACGACGATGAGGTTCCAGACGAGGAAGCCGGACAAGAGGTGATTTTGCTTATTTGGAGATTTGTTTTAGTGTTTTTTCAGAAAAGGAGAAAAAACCCTCATGTACCATCGCTCTCAATTCAGCAGGTATTTTCCAATATGGGATTCGAATTTCGAGTAAACTATACAGTTTTTCTTCTCCATTCTGTGTACATATACATATAGATATATGTAAGGATATGTATATGTATAGAAGTTTGGGAAATATCCAATATGTTTCTAAGTTTGCAGATTCACCTTACCTTGGATTGCTGTCGCTTTGAATGTACGGACGGCGCTGTGAATTAGTTTTTTTCATCAAACAGAGCTCGACCTAACTGCCTGAAATCTTAGGTTTAGTTGAAGAAACTGTAATTAGCTGATCAAGGAGCTTTGTTTTTTGATGAATTTGTGTTGGTTTTGAACTTGCATGTGTTGTTAGAGATCCTGTTCAGAACTGATATATACATGAAAAAGGAAAAGAAGTTATGCATATAGATATAGAAGGATAAGGTTGGGGATTTAGGGATGGTGTCTGGGAATGTACGCGTGGAGTCCGTTTTTAATCCGAACATGATTTTGCTTATCTGGAGCTTTGTTTTAGTGTTTATTTTTTGGATTTGGTTATTATATTATTTTCCCTTTTTTTATAGTCTCTTCCTGTTTTTTAGTGGAATTTTTTGCTGCTTTGTTGTAAAAAAAATCTTCTGTTTTGATTAGTTTTTTTACCTGGTCGTTGATTTATTCAGTTAAGAGAAATCAGCTGAGATCGTGCATTCAAAATGTCTCCATAAGAGGTAGTTTTTTTCTGCCTTTCTGGTCCCCCCTTTGTACATTGCAAAGGAAAGTAAGAAAACAAGTTTTGCGTGCGCTTTCAGTTTAACCGCTTATAATATGATGAGTGCTTTGAAATTTTTATTTGTGTATTGTACAAGGAAGGCCCCTGAACCAATATATTGGTACATATTCGATCGTATCTTCTGAAATTCTATCTGCTGCTATTGTTAGATGAACCACACATTTTGTATCAGTTGACTATGTTTTTGCAATCTACATAGAACAGAGGGGAGAAAATTGTGCATCAGTTTAACCAGTTCTGAGAAACCTTCATTGAGATTAACATTCCGAATAGAATAACAAAGAATCTGAGACTCTTAATTCAGATCTTGAATTTTGAAACTATGAATTTTGAATTTGTCCTGAGCCATTTCTTTTTCATGTGATGTTAAAATAGTAGGATCTGGGAAAACACATTTACAGCATAAAAATGACTTAAAAGGTTTCGAGATGTTTCCATAGACACATATTGATTGTTTTTTTGGTGGTTAGCCGTTTTCTATATTGCAAAAGCAAGTAAGAAAATAACTAAACTATGACCTCGTGCTAGAACATATAGGGGACATTTCTGATATAGGAACGTAGCTTACCACACTTACTAACAAGTAAGGGAATACGAGTCTACAATGCATTCCATAGTTAAAACTATTCAAAGGATAGCCTTATCACCAACTGCCTATCAGGTACACATATTGACTGCAGAACCAAAATAAACTAGCATTATAGCACCAGATATTAATGATATCTTGAACTATACCACCAATCACAGGTATGTCTCTTTGCTTCTCAATATACAAAGAGATCAATATTATACAGGATGATTACCATTTGTATTTTTTTTTGGGTAACCTGAATAAGTTCTGCAATCATTTTATTACTCATCTGAGTTTATGCTCATTAGACATCAAAGGTAATCTTTCATTTTATGAATTACTCGTGGATTACTTAACTATTTTTGTTTCACTCAATAAGAGAACCCACAGGTTACCTCATCATAGTATTCACAACTTCTGAGTTGATATGGCACCCAAAAAGGAGAGCAAGACACCATATTCTCAGCTACCCCAAGAAGAGAAAGACAAGATCAATGCTAGAAAGAGAACTTTGTACAAAGAAAAAAGAAAAAGAGACATTGAATTGACAACAGTACAAGTTCATCAAGATGAAGAACCCATGAAGTTGATTAAAGCCAATGCAAATGGAGTTGGACACACCACAGAGACAATTATTGAGGACCCTTGCAATGTCCAACCTGAGACATCAACAAGAGGTTGTTTTTACACATAAGTTCCACAACTTAATATCACGTAATTTCTAATATGCGACTGATTAGTTCCTCTCCAGTTATTATGTTGCTAATATTAGAAATCATTTTTTTATATTCTTAGGTGTGGTATCAGCTGATCCGATCGAAGCAAATGATCAACTGTGTATGACATATAGATATTGTGTATAATTATGTTATTTTAAATATGCAATAAATCCAGAAACTAATCTATTTTCATACTTTTCCTTAGGCTTGCTGTACGATGTATCCATAGGTACCTCCTTGCAACTACACAAAACCTTCTTTTGTATTAATGCCAAATATTTAGATAATACATTTCATAGTTTACTGTATCCAGGAATCGTAGGTGGAACACTAATGCCTACCCCTAACAGTAGCAGCAGATAGAATTTCAGAAGATACGATCGAATATGAACCAATATATTGGTTCGGGAGCCTTCCTTGTACAATACACAAATAAAAATTTCAAAGCACACATCATATTATAAGCGGTTAAACTAAAAGCGCACGCAAAACTTGTTTTCTTACTTTCCTTTGCAATGTACAAAGGGGGGACCAGAAAGGCAGAAAAAAACTACCTCTTATGGAGACATTTTGAATGCACGATCTCAGCTGATTTCTCTTAACTGAATAAATCAACGACCAGGTAAAAAAAACTCAAATCAGTGGCAACAGATTTCCAGCCTCTACATGCTGAACTATTTCCTTCCGTGTTTGATTCTGTTTTATAGACCTGGCTTTCGTTTTCACATATCCCATTACATGATTGAGTTCGAGAGGAGAACGGAGTACCAGAATATCGCTCCCGAATTCAGGGTCGAAGATCTCCTTTTCGAGCTAGAGTTGGGCGAGAGCAACATTTGGATGTCGAGGCTTTTCCTCCCCTTCGAACGCGTGCATAACCATTTCCCTGCAATCTGTATTCCCAAGAGAAGCCAGAAGAAGGTGGTGGTGAAGTTCACCGATGCTCAAGGAGAGAATTGGTACATGGAAATCATATGGTATACTGCCGAGAAGTGTATGATCATAAAGTGGTGGGATGAGTTTGTGAAAAAACACAGGTTGGAAACATTACCATGGAAGATCCGTCAGGAGATGAGATAAGCATCAACCTCACAAAGAAGAATGACTAGCTGAGTCATTACATGAACTTTTGAGAGCTAGATACTTTGAACCACTGGAATGTATTATGGGTGTGTGTAATTTATCTGCATATCTGTTTACAAACGTTGTAATTCAAAACCGAAACTTAACTGTTATTGGGTTTTTGAGTCCTGCCCTTTGTGTATCAGAAACTATGTTTAGGGATTGTATCCTCAGGACATGTGTGAATGTATTAACTTCTACCCTTATGTATAAAGAACTATGTGTTATTCTGTCCTCAGCTCTGGTAAGACTGGTATAAATGTGAATTACAAACAATATTTTTCTACAACAATCTACAAATACCAACCAACGAGCATGATTTTCGTGCAAGCATATCTACACAACCATTAAGCGGACGTAAAAAATCAACGGGCACGTCATAAACGTGCAACGCACGTAGCGTACTCCCTAGTGACGAGATAAGGTTTGAGACTTGGGTGGGAAAGGGAAATATTGGAGTTTTTTTACCGTGTGGGAAACCGCCAATTTTTTCGTGAAATTTTGAATTAGTGCAAAAATTGCTTTTCCTCCACCAGTTATAGTTTAGTAGGCGAAACAATATCAAAATCACTTTTTTCCCTCGACAGATCAAAATTATTTTAATGTATAGATTTTAAAGATAGTTATCAACACATTTTTTCAAATGGTCGATCTAAACCGTTAGGATTTAACGTCTTATTAATTATATTTTTCTCTATAAAATCGGTGATAATCAGATGTCGGCAATCACATGATCGGAACACATTCGGTGCTTCCAGAGGCATTAAAGTCTTGTAGTGCACCACTCGAGGGCCGCCTAAGCTATTTTTTTTATAAATCGGAACCGTCTATCTTTTACGTAGGAGGAATTAGATCATTCCTGCAATAAATGAAGTAAATCTCTTATCATTACGTACAGGATTAGACGTAAAATATCATTCTAATAATAAATCTGTGTCCCGGTCAAGGGGCTTTCGAAATCCGATAGACCCAAATTTTTTTGAGAATTATTAGAACACGAAGCACAACAAAATGAACGGTATCGATCGTTGTGATTTTGTTGTGGTCGTCTAGCTACTGTACATTAGACTATAACACAAGAACTTGATTCAGAAACAAATAAATTGAATGTACAGATTTTAAAGGTAATTGCCGGCTTATTATTTTTAATGCTCGATCCGAACCGTTAGGATTTTACGTTTTACCGATTATAGCATTGTCACAAAAATCAGAGATCATTAGATATTAGCGACCTCATGATCGAAAGAAATTTAATGCGTTTAGAGACGTTTAAGTGTTACAATGTACTAACCGAGCCTCGCTTGAGGTCTTTTTTGGCAATCGAAATCATCTATCTTTAACGTAATATGAACTAGATCATTCGTACCAAGAATGAAGTTAACTGTATATGGATAGACACTTGATCGAAAAACAAAATTCTTTTTATTTAACACCAAAATTCTTTTTATTTAGGAATTTTCATGTCGATGAAGGGGCTTCCTTAAGCCGATCGAGCCAAAATTTTACGAGAATCTTATGGTTAAGAAGAGAAAAAAAATGAACGATTTCGATCGGGAAGGTTGCATCGTGATGAATGTAATCGGAACAAATATTGATATTTTCTTAATTGGCAAAAAAATTGACATTTCCCAACTAGATGTATATTTAGTCGGTAAATGTAAATATTTTCCGACCAAATAATTTGCTAGGAATTGTGAGAATGATTAAAACACCAAGAACAACAAAATGAACGGTATGGATCGTCATAAATTTATCGTGATCGTGTGGCTAGAGTCCATTAGACTATAACAAAATACCTTGGTTTAGAACCAAGTAAGTTCAATGTATAGATTATAAAGGTAACTGCCGAGCCATTATTTATAATGCTTGATATGAACCGTTAGGATTTCACTTCTTACTGATTATAACACTGTCACCAAAATCGGAGATCATTAGATATTGAGGACCTCGTGATCGAAAGACATTTTATGCCTTCAGAGACGTTTAAGTGTTATACTGCACTAACTGAGCCCTGAATGAGATCTTTTTTGGCAATCGAAACCATCTATCTTTGATATAATACGAATTAAATTATTCATCCTAAAAATGAAGTTGACCGCATATGGATAAACACTTGATCGGACAACAAAGTTTTTTTAATTTAAGAATTTACGTGTTGATATATAAAGGGATTTCCTTAACCCAATTGAGCCGAAATTTTATGAGAATCTTATAATTAAGAAGAAAATAAAATGAACAGTTTCGATAAGAAAAGTTGCATTGTATGGAGTAATAAATTTAGTCAGAACAAATATTCCTTTCATGGAAATTTTTAAAAGGGGCAAAAAAAAAAAATACAATTACCGACTAAACATATTATTAGTCGGCTAATATGTATAAATACCGACCAAACTATTTAGTCGTTAAAATGTATTATATTTATTGATTTTTTAAATTCGTGAAAAATGATTTTTACCGACTAAACTTATTAGTAGTCGGCTAATATGAATAAATACCGACCAAAGTAATTAGTCGGTAAAATATATTATATTTATTGATTTTTTAAATTTGTAAAAATGATTTTTGCCGACTAAACTTATTATTAGTCGGCTAATGTGAATAAATGCCGACTAAACTAATTAGTCTGTAAAATGTATTATATTTATTGATTTTTTAAATTCGTAAAAAATGATTTTTACCGACTAAAGGTGCGTGATTGGAACTCGTTTGCAATTGGACAAATGTGCATTGTATATTGTGGAGGGGGTTTTGGTTAGGGATGCAAAAATACCAATGTGGAGGTAGAGATTGTTAAGATTTATTATGAATTAAATGGATAATTAAATACTGACATGACATATTTTGGTTATTGATTTTGATTATTACCATTGCGGATACTCTTATCAAGTTTGAGAGAAATAGAGAGAGGAAGAAAAATATTACAAAAAAAAAAAGGAGAGAAATTTGGTAAGAAAAGTACTCCCTCCGTCCCTTTTTAAGTGTCCTGCTTCGTAATTCCAACTTATTAAAAAGACATCATTATTATACATTTCACATCAACTTTTTCCTCCACTTTCCTTACTTACCTATCATCATTACACTTTTACTCACTAACTTTTTAAAATGGAATCTACTTTTAGAGACAAAATAGACAATGCACCAACTTTTACCCACTAACTTTACAAAATGGACACTCTTTAAGGGACAGCCCAAAATGGAATACATAACTCTAATTAAGGGACGGAGGGAGTAATAATTAGGTTTTCTTTTTTTTGTTTCTTTTCTAATCACATGGCTACTATTTTAACAAATAGTAATTCAACTTGATAGAGATAAAAAGGAAAGAAGTACTAAAAAAAGAGAAAGAGATTTTGTAAGAAAAGCAATGATTAGGTTTTCTTTTCTAATCACATATCTACTATTTTAACGAAAAATAATTTGATGGCAATAAATGTTGTTTTCATTTATATGCCTAGACATTTTCAAAGAAAATTGCTCTATTTACTATTTTAACAAAAAATTATTCGATGACGATAAATATTGCTCTCATTTATATGCTTAAACATTTTTAAAAAAAATTGCTCTATTTATACGTATACAAATAAGAGCAACATTTATCACCATCAAATTATTTTTCGTTAAAATAGTAACCATGTGATTAGAAAAGAAACAAAAAAACCTAATTATTAGTTTCCTCTCTCTCTCTCTCTCTCTCTCTCTCTCTCTCTCTCTCTCTCTCCATAATATTTGCTTTTCTCTCTGTCTCTATCTTTATCAAGTTGGAGAGAGTGAAAGCAAATGTTATGAAAAAGAAAGAAAGAACAATACTGCTAGCTAGGGACACACTTCTCACACACATGTGTGAGAATCCCACAATAAATGTGTAGATCTCACATGTATGTGAGAAGGGGTGTAGTTGGAGTGTGACAGATTGATGCGTCCCTAACATCAATTTGTCAGGTTTGGTAAGAAAACTTGGGAAATAATAATTAGGTTTTCCTTTTTTGTTTCTTTTATAATCACATGGCTACTATTTTAATGAAGAGTAATCCAACTTGATAAAGATAGAGATAAAGGAGAAAAATTAATAAATATTACAAAAAAAAAAATGACAGAGATATTTGGTAAGAATAATTAGGTTTTCCTTTTTTGTTCATTTTTAATGTCACATAGCTACTATTTTAATAAGGAGTAATCTGATTAATATAAATGTTGTTCTCATTTGTATGCCTAGATATTTAGAAAGAAAAAAAACTACTCTATTTTATATTATAGTTTTATGGAATGACCTTTTTGTTTACGAACTTATCGAGCCAAACACTCATATGCTCAAGCTTGGCTTGAATTCATAAACAAACAAAAAAATGTTATTGAACTTGGCTTATATATATTTTTTAACAAGTTTAAACAAGCTTAATGTTGAGCCGAGCTCAAGCTGTTTGGTTCACTTAGCGGTCCTAGGCAAGTCGTTACTACTTTTTCAATCTGTTAATTTATGTAAACAATAATTAGGTATGGAGTGTTGCTATTTTGTACTTTTTTTAGTTTTAATGCATTCACATTGCTATATATGCATGTTTTTTTTTTCCTTGCATACCGTATTGTGAAATTCTTAGCTCCATCCCTGAGCATCGGTGATGCCGATGCCGATGCTGCTGAATTCGCTAAGTTTCTTGTTTTGGTTTCTGCTACTGTTTTGGTTGATTGTATACTGTTTTGGTTTCTGCTTTTTTTTCGCTGATGCCATGGATGTTGAGGTTGAAAATGGTTTTGGAATGCTAGCTAGGAGAGATCGATCATTCAGTGCCATTGGGGCACCACGTGGCGGTGCCCCAAGCCTCTTCCCATCACACATTACACTGGGGTCCACCCACTTAGTCTCGAATCCCACATAATTTTGTGGTTGAGGAGAACTCAGGGGCACCGCCACGTGGTGCTCCATGAGCAATGAATAATTTTTCGCTAGGTAGATATACTGCTGGTATGGATGCTAATCGATGGAATCAGGGGAGATTCGATTTGGACCTGTTTTGATTTTTACGAGGTAATGTTGTCCCGAGATGTCTTCTTGTGTGTGAGAAACTTTTATGTAATTGTACCAAAAATCATGTAAGCCTCGGGAATCAAAAATTAAAGAATTATTGTAAGGCCCATTATACCAATTTATAACAGGCCCAGTCCATCTCACTTTTCCACAACACTTCTAGTCCAGTCCATTCTATTTTCAAACACCTTGGGTCCAGTTTCATTTTTTCGTGGTACAAAATTATCCCTTCTTTAATAAACTTCAAACTGTATGTTATAAACAGAGTAGTAACTGACGATTACTTAGAGACGGAGAGAGAGCGAGAGATCGCGAGAGAGAGAAAGAGCTCGCGATCAGGATTTCTCACCAGTTTGTGCAAGCTCGATCAGGATTTCTTACCGGTTTGTGCAAGCTCTTTCGTGCAATCTAGATCATAACACAGGATCCTTTTCTCCGTTGATCCGAGCTCGAACTAAATCAATCTGAGAAAAGGTTCGTTTTGTGATGATTTCTTTTTGTTCTAATTTGTTCTAATCGATTCCAGAAAAGGTTTTGATGACAATGTTTGTGATGAATGTTGTACCTTTGAGATGAATGTTGGTTTTGTGCTCTCAATGTTGACAGAGTTTATATTAGATGATCACAAACGCCAAGGAGAATATAGACTGCAAATTTAAGCACCTAGGGTTTACGCACTTTCGGAAAAAAACTAGACTACAAATTTAAGAATTCACACTGCAACTTTAAGGATTTTGGACATGGTCACTTTTTGTATTTAGACTGTAAATTACTATTAAACACACACCAGCCCGTATATGAAATCTGTTTGTATATTATGAGTATAAATAGTGTTTTTGAGGCATTAGATAGTGTACAAATTGACTGATTATATCAAACAAATATTATTGCAGGTGTTTTTTTTTTGTGATGGATACAACCAAAATGTTGCTGTGTAGGTATGTATCGTAGGTTCTTGTTGTGAGGATATCTGGTGGCATTCGGTTGGAGCATGTTTTAAGAAAGATTTGTGATAGGTGGGACAACTTATGCATTGGCAGTTTCTCATTGTTTTATTTGTTGGATGGGAGTGATTGTAAGCTTGACAATGAAGAATCTTTTGATAATATGTTGTATTTGTATCCTACTACTGATAGAATATATGCTACGGTTGAGGAGATTAAATCTTGTAGTGGACAAACAGTTGGAAGTATTAGTAGTGGAGGAACACTTGGAAGTATTAGTAGTGGAGTAGAAGTTGGTAGTTCTATTGGTGCTGTCGCTGTTGTTGAAAGAGAAGAACCTTTGGAGGAATTTTGTCGCCATGCCGAAACTAGGTACTTGACAGCGGGTTGGGCCAACTTGATACATGAGGTTGGGCAAGTATTTACTGGAGGTGTGAGGGATTTTAGGGCTTCTTTGCAGCGATATGCTATTGAAAATGGTTTTATGTATGATTTTGTTAAAAATGACCAGTATCGTGTTACTGCAAAGTGTTCAATTTCTAGCTGCAGATGGCGTGTGCATGCCATTTTGGATCGCTCAAACAAAGAGTTTCGGATTAAGGAACTGGTAAATGAGCATGGTTGTGGTTCAACCTATCGAACGAATAAACATAAACGGGTGACATCTAGTTTAGTTGCTAGTGAGGTTACTAGTTTGGTTCGGACAAAGAATAACACATCACCTATGGATCTGTTGGATTTGTTTACAGACAAGTACGGTTTGGATTTATCATACCACCATGTATGGTTAGGAGTGGAGAAGGCTAGGGGGGAAATATTTGGAGACTATGAAAGTTCATTTGATAAGTTGAGGTGGTACGTTGAAGCTGCCAAAATTGCAAATCCAGGGAGCTTATTAAAGCTTGAAGTTGATCCCGTCAGCAAGGAATTCTCGAGGCTCTTTGTGTCGTTTAATGCATGTATCACAGGGTTTAATCATTGTCGACCATTCCTTTGCCTTGATGGGACACATCTCAAAGGCAGATTCAAGGGGTGTCTTCTTGCTGCCACAGGAAAAGATGCAGATCAAGGTACTTTTTTGTGTTCTTTTTGATTTTGAATGTATTCCTTAGATACTCATATCTATTTATCTGCTTGTTCTATGATTGGCATAAGACAAAGCCTAGGTTTCCATACATATCCATATCTATTTGTTTTCATACATATCAGTCAGCTTTCCCTAGTTTTAAAAGGTTGCAGTTTTTGTTTTTATTCTTGTAATGGTTGGGTGACAAGATGAGCTCTCAATTGTTTTTTTTCCCATAATGATGAGCACTCACTTGTTGTTCCACTTATTAGTAGATGATTAGACTAAATCAATCATTACATAGGCAAATCAAACATGAATACTTACAATCTATATCCAAAATTCAGTTGGATAATCTTATACTGTACCAAGAGAACCAAAAGTCACTCGTTTCTGTATTTTCTGAAGCTAGTTAATTACATTTGCCAAATCAGGGATTCAATGAGCCATCAGCAGGTGAGTTCACAGATTTGGGTAACTCTCATGAAAATGCACCGGGCAAGTAACTTTTGCATTGCAAGAAACGGCGTACTTGTATCATGGTCTATTTGGGATGGATAGTGTATAGCTTTGTGTATGTCCCGGTCAATAGGGGGCAGCTGCAGATTGCTGGTAAAACTGTCATGTCTGCAAGAACTTACGTAATTTCACATTCTGTATTACATATTCCATTCATACAACTCTCATCACTATTCTGATACAAATTTGTATCAGTGTGTGTTTTTATTAAGTAGATCAATGTTTCTTTAACTAGAACTACATCTAAGTGGAGTTCCATCTTATTTTTGTTTGTTTTGGGTTTTCCTTTTTGTGTTGCAGGTTTATTTCCCCTAGCGTTTGCTATTGTGAATGCAGAAAATGATTGTAATTGGTTGTGGTTTCTTCGGATTTTAAAGACTATCTTGTCTCCACGGCCTATTTCTTTCATTAGTGATCGCAACCATGGTCTCGTGAGTAACATACCGGCTGTTTTTCCTGATTCTCATCATGCTTACTGTTTGTATCATCTTCAATTCAATTTGAAGGATCACTTCCCCGGACAGTTTCGACAAGGTTATCGAAATAGGTTGGTTAAATTGTTTAATGCTATCGCTTATGCTCCATCAGTATCAGCTTATATGATATGTGAGGCTAAGTTCTACGAGCATGGGGGAGATAAGGCCAAGACTTTTATTGCAAGTGTTCCAAAACAACATTGGACTAATGCTTATTTTCAAGGGCATCGATACGGAGAGATGAGTTCTAGTGCTATTGAGTCCTTCAATAACTGGATACTTGCTGCACGGCTTATGCCGATAATGAATTTAGTTGAAGAGTTGAGGTCCAAAATTATGATTCAAATGTCGCGTAGAAGAGAAGAAGCATCGCGTTGGGTTTCTCAGATTTGTCCGGACATGGATGCGAAGTTGGCTAAGAGGATTGACAAGGGGAGGTCGTGGAGGGTTTATAAATCAAAAACTGGTTTGTATGAGGTGAAATCTGTACCTGCTGTTCTGGTAAATCTTGAGCAAGGGACATGTTCTTGTGGAGGCTGGCAATACAATGGTTTCTTATGTGCTCATGCCGCAACGGTTTTAGTCAAGAGTTGTGGAGCGGAGGGATCCTTGGTTGGCTACATTGATCCGTTTTATCATGTTGAGGCATATCGGCTCACATATCAAGATAATATCCATCCAATTCTAGCTATGGATATTCCTGACTTCACAGAAGGAAGTACTCGGGTTATCAAAGCTCTAAAAAATAGGAGGCAAGCTGGAAGACCTTGCGTAAAGCGCATTCGTTCTAGGGGTGAAGAACAGTCCTTTGCAAGGCCAATGAAATGTGCGAGGTGTCATAAGCTTTCTCACCACAACCGCAGGACATGCAAAGAGTCTACGGATGATTGATTCTTTACATTTTTAATAGTACATTGTTTCATTGGAATTCATATCCATACAAGTAAAGAGACTACTTAATTGTGCTTAGGTGCGAGACCATTGTGAGACACAACAAAAGGACTTGCAAGGAACCTTTTCTTAGTTGATTCTTAGAATGACACATTAAAGTCTTTCTACATTCTTCTTCACAAAAGTTTATGAACTGGGAGTTTGTTTAGTTTTACATTGCGTTTCCAATAAGTTGAGTATTGTGATACTGGTTGAGAAGATTTTCAGTACTATGCAGTTTATGAGTGTCTTCAGTTTTATGAAACTTTATGTTGGTCATCTCTGTATATTTTGATTATGTTGTCTTCCTATAAATTGGTATGAAGAGCGACTTGTAGTGTATCTTGGCAGCAGTATCTGCTGGTCTGTTTATTGATGTTTTCGTTTATGGTTAAACGATCTGAGGGTCAGCAGACTTGTGTGTACTATGATAGTTCTGAGGAAAGTATGATTGTAGTCCTCTGCTTTCTTGTAATTTTGTTACAGATCGAGGACTACATAATACAATTTCTGACAAAACCTGAGTAGACTTCTTCTCTTGAATGCTGTCAATTTAACGTTACGTCATGGTTGTGCTTGTTAGGATCGTGTCTTGATGTCTTATTTGGCAGAGTACATACTGCATAGAGCAGCATTCTTGTACCATCTTATTTATCATGCATTATACTCCATCTTGTCCATGGTTCTATCAGTTCTTTTGTTTTTCATCTGTGTGGGTCCTTTGTTGACCAAATTTAGGATCTGGTGTTACCTGGCTGGCTCATCGAGATAACTAACTCTTGTCACTATTTCTACACTTGCTTTGGTGGCTAATATGTACACTCTTTCAGTCTTGCATGTTCTGATGAGTTTTACCTCGTCACTAGCAGATGGCAATGACACAGAAAAAAAAATTTGTTCATGATTATAACAGCGAACCAGAACGTCATAAATGTTCTCCTCTTTCCAGTTTAGAAGTTTGAATGCTGACAGCAAGTTTCACTCGCACATAGTGTCATCCATACTTTGTTGCAACGAATAGATTATTAGTTACATTTCCTCTCACAATTTGAGACTCAAATGATGAGAGGTCGGTTGACATTGATCTTGTTTTATGTTTTTGCAAATTTAATTTAGACTTCAAATTTTCACTTTTAAACTGCAAATAAATACACTTTTTTGCAAATTCGTACTTTTAAACTGCAAATTTAATTTAGACTGCAAATTTGTACTCTTAGACTGCAAATAAATACACTTCCCACTTTCAGATTGCAAATTTGTACTTTTAGACGGTAAATAAATACACTTTGAACTTTTAGACTTCAAATTTGCATTTTAGACAGCAAATAAACACTTTTAGACTGCAAATAAATACACTTTTTGTAAATTTGTACTTTTAAACTGCAAATTTAATTTAGACTGCAAATTTTCACTTTTAGACTGCAAATATATACTCTTTTTTGCAAATTCGTACTTTTATACTGCAAATTTATACTTTTAGACTGCAAATAATTACACTTTTTGCAAATTGTTACTTTGCAAATGCAAATTTAATTTAGACCGCAAATAAATACACTTTCCATTTTTAGACTGCAAATAAGCACTTTTAGACTGCAAATAAATACACTTTTTTTGCAAATTTGTACTTTTAAACTACAAATTTAATTTAGACTGCAAATTTGTACTTTTAGACTGCAAATAAATACACTTCCCACTTTCAGATTGCAAATTTGTACTTTTAGATTGTAAATAAATACACTTTGAACTTTTAGACTGCAAATTTGCATTTTAGACAGCAAATAAACACTTTTAGACTGCAAATAAATACACTTTTTGTAAATTTGTACTTTTAACTTGCAAATTTAATTTAGACTGTAAATTTTCACTTTTAGACTGCAAATAAATACTCTTTTTGCAAATTCATACTTTTATACAACAAATTTAATTTAGACTGCAAATTTATACTTTTAGAATGCAAATAATTACACTTTTTGCAAATTTGTACTTTTAAAATGCAAATTTAATTTAGACTGCAAATTTGTACTTTTAGACTGCAAATAAATACATTTTCCACTTTTAGACTGCAAATAAGCACTTTTAGACTGCAAATAAATACACTTTTTGTAAATTTATACTTTTAAACTGCAAATTTAATTTAGACTGCAAATTTGTACTTTTAGACTGCAAATAAATACACTTTCCACTTTTAGATTGTAAATTTGTACTTTTACACTACAAATAAATACACTTTGCACTTTTAGACAGCAAAAATGCATTTTAGATTGCAAATTCCGATGATGATTATAAACCAGATTTTGTTGCTGATTTCGATTATGTTATCCTTCCTCCTTTGCAAAGGAGGCCAGCGGGTAGGCCAAGGACCAAGCGTGTATCGCCAATTTGGAAGACTACTAGGAAAAGGTTATGTTCTAGGTGTGGGACCGTTGCGAGGCACAACAAAAGGACTTGCAAGGAACCTCTTCTTAGTTGATTCTTAGAATGACACATTAAAGTCTTTCTGCATTCTTTTTCACAAAAGTTTCTTGACAGAGCACGGTGATACTAGATATAGCTTGTTGATGGTTGTTTGTATCTTGGTAAAATCATAGGGATTGAATGGAGGCCGTGAAAGCTTACCCACAAGCTGAAACGCATATAAATTCTAGCAACCATTGTGAGTATATCAATGCCTTAATTACCTTATTCTTGCCTTACTCTTGTTGCCTTGATTTTGCCCTGACTTTTTCTGACAACTTAGTATGCTTTCGCCCTAGTTATGTGCACATATTTTAGAAGAGTTGTTAAGCCTTGTAGGATCTGTGAATAGAATCAGCTGGACCACTGAGTATCGGATTCAGACTTTCATGCCATCCGTTATAGAATCCCTAGTTATGTTGTGTGTTTTGGGCTTAGAGTTATTAGTAGCACAAGGGGTTGTAGAATGACTGTTTGGTAGCACTTTCTGTGTGATTTTGATGCCATCTGTAAGAATTTGACATGCTTGTTGAATTTCACCAGTGCTCATCATCTAGATCTTTTGGAGACGAGAATGTGTCTTTGAGATCATTGCGTAAGAAATGTGTTATGAAGTTTTTTCTTCTATGCAATTAACTTGTAGCTGTAAGAAATGTGTTGCTTGTTAGGACAATCAGTTCCTCAGAGGATAAATCGTAGAAGACAGAGATTTCCCGACTTAGTGCACATTATTATCAAGAATTCCACCAGATTCCGTAGACTCATCCATGGGCTCAGGGCCACCACACGATCTTGAAATCGATCTTACAAGATTCTCAATCTCGGGTGCACACCTTATGAAAGACGAACTCCAGAAGTTGTATTTCAGACTGCAAATTTGCATTTTAGACAACAAATAAACACTTTTAGACTGCAAATAAATACACTTTTTGTAAATTTGTACTTTTAAACTGCAAATTTAATTTAGACTGCAAATAAATAATCTTTTTGCAAATTCATACTTTTATACAGCAAATTTAATTTAGACTGCAAATTTATACTTTCAGACTGCAAATAATTACGCTTTTTGCAAATTTGTACTTTTAAAACGCAAATTTAATTTAGACTGCAAATAATTACACTTTTCACTTTTAGACTGCAAACAAATACTCTTTTTACAAATTCATATTTTTATACAGCAAATTTAACTTAGACTGCAAATAAGCACTTTTAGACTGCAAATAAATACACTTTTTTGCAAATTCATACTTTGAAACTGCAAATTTAATTTAGACTGCAAATTTATACTTTTAGACTGCAAATAAATACACTTCCCACTTTCAGATTGCAATTTTGTACTTTTAGACGGTAAATAAATACACTTTGAACTTTTAGACTGCAAATTTGCATTTTAGACAGCAAATAAACACTTTTAGACTGCAAATAAATACACTTATTGAAAAATTAAACTATTAATCTACAAATTTAATTTAGACTGCAAATTTTCACTTTTAGACTGCAAATATATACTCTTTTTTTGCAAATTCATACTTTTATACAGCAAATTTAATTTAGACTGCAAATAATTACACTTTTTGCAAATTTGTACTTTTAAAATGCAAATTTAATTTAGACTGCAAATATACAATACACTTTCCACTTTTAGACTGCAAATAATTACACTTTTTGCAAATTTGTACTTTTAAAATGCAAATTTAATTTAGACTGCAAATAATTACACTTTTCACTTTTAGCAATTTTCACTTTTATACTTCAATTTTGTACTTTTAGACTGCAAATAAATGCACTTTCCACTTTTAGACTACAAATTTGTACTTTTAGACTGCAAATTTGTATTTTTAGACTGCAAATAAATAAACTCTTTGCAAATTCGTACTTTTAAACTGCAAATTTAATTTAGACTGCAAATTTTCACTTTTAGACTGCAAATAAATATTCTCTTTCAAATTCGTACTTTTAAACTGCAAATTTAATTTAGATTGCCAATTTATACTTTTATACTTTTAATACACTTTTTGCAAATTTGTACTTTTAAACTGCAAATTTAATTTAGTCTTCAAATTTTCACTTTTAAATTGCAAATTCAATTTAGACTGCAATTTTGTACTTTTAGACTGCAAATAAATGCACTTTCCACTTTTAGACTACAAATTTGTACTTTTAGACTGCAAATTTTCACTTTTAGACTGCAAATAAATACATTTCAAACTTTTTAGACTGCAAATAAATACAGATTTTGCAAATTAGCACTTTTAAAATGCAAATTTGCACATTGTACTTTTAGACTCCAAATAAATACACTTTGCACTTTTAGACTGCAAATTTGCATTTTTAGACTGCAAATTAATGCAGTTTTGTAAACTTTACAATCTAGACAGAAAGTTTGCAGTCTACACAAGTTTGCAGTCTACACAAGTTTAACAACAAAAGATCATCATTCCTAACTGTATCAAACTACTACACTAATGAAAATATCCTTGAAAATTGCAAGATATAGGATTTAAATCTTTGACAACCAAGAAACAGACTCTTATCCCTCCAAAAATGGAGTTGAAAATTTCAACCAAAACCTTTTCAACCCTTAATCAACAGTTTAAAATTCCTACACTTTGTGCTTCAAAATAAACCAACACCCACCAACTGCATATATGCAGGACATCACATGCAAATAACAACTCTTGGTAAAATATACGGGTACTTCTTCAATTTCTGCAACTGCGATGCCTACACCAGCAACTTGTGTTCAAGTGATATGGCCATCTGGATGATCCAAACCAAAACAGAATAAAGTTTTCTATCAATATACAATCGAGTGTATTGGGTAGAGGCATTAACGGAAGGAAAAAAGAGAAGCATTTATGCATTTGAACCATATAACAAAGGCATCCGAGTTATTAGAAAGCTATGTAGCACAGACACTTCATTGGAGTTATTTGTGTTTTAATCTGTATGCAAGCATGTGAGCAAGCAAAATCTCTCATTCGTGAATTTTTTGTTAACAGGTCCATCGCGAAAATTTGCATCTTAGCATCAGATTTGATGAACTTAAAACTGTACAGTTTCGATATGCAGATGCATTACCCATCCACAGTGATCACAAAAATTAGAGAAAAACCTCCTCTATTTATTTCATACTTTAGAGTAGTTGTTTCTATGAATGTCTGTCTCTACATTCCAGATCATACAGCTGATGAATGTCTGTCTCTACATTGCAAAAGTAGTTGTTTCTATGAAGTGTACTCCAAGGATGGGCTCTTTTGGTGAATGTCTGTCTCTTCAATACAGAAGCTGCTGCTCCACGGAAGTATATTCCTAGGCTGGGATTATCCCTATCAGTTTGATGCTTTGATAGGAGTGGTTTTTGCTAAAGGTGTTAGCTGCTGTAGGATGATGTCAGGTTGAGACTTTGGGGGGTGGAATATTTGGGCTGTGTCTTTGTTCAATTTCTCATTGATTTTTAGAGAAGATCAGACACTCTCCGGACACGTGTCCGACACATCCCGGAGTGTCCTGTTTTTTTAGAGAAGATCAGAAGCTTCAGAGACAGAGATATGTTCATGACTACTAATGATAGGTTGAGTCCTAGAGCATGAAATGTATCCAGACACTCTCCGGACACGTGTCCGACACAGCCCAGAGTGTCCTGTTTTTTTAGAGAAGATCAGAAGCTTCAGAGACAGAGATCTGTTCATGACTACTAATGATAGGTTGAGTCCTAGAGCATGAAATGTATCCAGACACTCTCCGGACACATGTCCGACACTTCCCGGAGTGTCCTGTTTTTTCTTGGAGTCATAATATGCATAAAAGAAAAGGAAACATGATTTGCCAAACATACTGAGTCACAACTATAGAAGTTAATCTAATCCACCAACTTGACGCTTAAATCTGCCAAATGTTCAAAAATTTAGGTGCTAAAACGGATCAAATAGGAAACCTAGTTGTGGAAAAATCTCCCTATCTCTAACGGTCTAGTTCCAGCCTATTCTTGACTACCACGTATACCCTTCTCACGTGGGTAAAAAAGAAGGGAAATGAGATGAAAACCAGACGGGGACAATAACCATTCAGCACAACCAACAGAAGGGAAATGAGATGAAAACCAGACGGGGACAAGAACCATAGTCAAAGGCTGGTGCTTTAAAGAGTGGACAATATTCTAAACTTGCCAACAGCACAAACAAACAATGTTTTCAAAACAAACTTACAAACCCATATGCAGAATCAGACACCAAAAAAATCAGATTGAAGAAATAGAGGTTTACCTTTTTGTTTTTGTTTTTTCTCTTTTCTTCTGATTGTAAGAAATAGAGGTTACTGCTGCAAGTGCAATCCCACCTTCAATTACAACGTCGTGACACATGCATGGTCCAATACAATTGGCATCATCTCTTATTCTCTGAACATTGCGTCCGAACAAAACACTAGGGCACAAAAGTCCTGTCCAGCCTGAAGAGGTGTGAAATAAGATTGTAAACAGTAGAAGTCTGTGTTTAAAGCAGAAGGATAGAGACAGCAGATAGCTAGGATAAGCTTTAACATAGAAGAAGGGCAAGAAAATCAAGAACAGCTTAAATATGAAAGAGACGGTGTAACACTAACATGAATAAATGGGCTATTGAACGAACCGTACTTCAACAAATGTGTCTCTTGACCACTCCAATATGGAAACAGAAAACATGCTACATAGCTACTGATCCTAGCCATTTGAAGTTTGTGTAATCTAGTTTGCATTGATTAGACCAAAAGCGAAAATAGAGATGTTGTGTCACATGCTAGATACCTGTGATCTTAGATATGTAGAGTTTGAGCCACAATTCAAAAAAGACTAGAGACAACTTCACTGTAAAACAACATCATTTTTTTCCACAAAAACAAAGCTTTATCTTCTTCTCGACACTTCTATATCTATTCTTCCCTCCTTCCTTTGATCTCTTTCTGGTTTTCCTCTAACTGACGAACACAACTAGTGTAGTTCACAATGACAGCTTGGGAGATGACCACCACGCTCTCAAAGACTCTTCTATCGCTACAATTATCCATAGTGATAAACTGGAAACTACACATATAGAAACGCCCAATATCCACACTCACAAACGAGGTCTAGCTAATATGTCAACTTAAATCACTCATGAAATTGCGCAGGATAACCTGCCCCAGTTATTCCTTACAGGGATGGGAAGTAATGGAGGCCTAGGATTCAATAGCATTGCAAGCTTATGCCATTAACACCATAAAAAGTAAAGCGAAAACAAGCTGACAACAATAACATTAACCAAATACATTTTCCATTAGACTAGTTCAAAAATTTGGAAACTGAATCATACCAGAGTTCAGTTTAAAAATTTGGGAACTTGAATCATAACCAAAACATCAGCTTTAAAGAATGGTGTAATGGACGAGAACAGACAGTGGTTTCAGCACAAGCTTACAAACCCATGTTTTTCAGTCTAATCCATAAGGAAACACAAGCAACCATGATTTTATAATGTGCAAACATCTAAGATTTATTATTGAACAGATTAGGAAGTACCTCCACATGGTGAAATCCATGTGTTTTATAAGACTTCTTGCTTGATGAATAAGTCTATAAGGTCTGCCCTGAACTGCCTACAATCCTGTCTTGTTATTGCACTGGTTGGATTTTCATTCTCGATGTACTTCCTCATGATTGACATTACAATAATGCCACAGTCAAGACTGCAAGAAAAAATGGTGTCATCTATTAACTAGGAAAAAATAAGTCCAATTCTTCAATAATATTTTTACTATGAAGCACAAGATAGTAAGGACCAGAGAAAGTACACCATAGGTGACAAAGACTATTACAAAAAACCTTACAGTACTTACCTTCCAATTTCTTGTTGCGGTGAGTCCTTCTGTACCTCCACTGTATCACTCATAACCATTTTGGCTGCTTGTTTTTTGTCCGCATTGATGTATGCTGCAACAGTTATTCTCTGTGGAGAAGGAAACAAATAATGTAAGAGCTTTGACAAACTACATATATGAAATACCACATCATCCAGGCCAGCTTACTAATTTCTCTGATATAATGCTGTATTTATTGTTCTTTCCATATTTGAGAAACAAAGGGTTATACAACTTCCACTTTCCGTTGTCTTTGTCAAGCACGAGCAACGTCCAGTGGAAAGAAGTTAGTATTGGAAAGAGCAAGAATCTTGCCGATGCAGCTTGTCGCATTAGATTGTGAAGCGTCCTCCTCAGTTGCCCTGGCTTTTTGTTCTCAATTATGTCCTATTTACAGACAAAAACAAATCAAAATTTTTTATTTTTATTTTGAACAAATCAAAGTTAACTTGTGTATGAATAATACAAGGTAGTGCTAGTTTCTTACCATGAAGTAGCTAATGAAGATGTATGACTTCGGTGGTTGAGTATTCAAATTAAATGTCGGTTGTGTTTCAAGGTGTTGGCGCATGAGGAGCAACGCGTATGCATCTACACACTGTTTTGTACCAGTGAAAACATGATTAGCTCTCTAAGTTCTGTTTGAATACAGTCTTACAATTGCAGTCTACAAACAGCAGGTTTGATATTGATATTGAATCATTTAAAACACAACTAGATAGTATGGGAATTACCCGATTTGATATTGGATCGTCGAACAAGAGGTTTTCTATGTCAAGAAGTTCAACAAAGATGACGTCCTGTGGTGATTTCATTACTACAGTACTGCATATTGCAAATTGGTTTTAAAATTCTGTTAACAATCATAAACTTTATAACTAATGGATATAGTTGAGAGTATATCTTACCCAGGTTCTCTTGTCTTCCAAAGTTGTTCGATTTTCTTCCAAGTTTCAGGACAAATCAGTTTTGCCACTTGACCCTTAACATTCAAATTCTTCAGCTTCTTCTTTTTGCCCTTTTCTCGTTGCTCATACTCCTGAGACTCGTCTACATCGATAGTATCTATTTCAGTATTAACCTTCAACTTCTTCAACATTTTCTTCTTCCCCTTTTGTTGTTGCTCATAGTCCGGACTGTTGTCTACATCGATTGGATCTACTTGTGGACTCTTTCTCTTCGCTTGTCCATAGACGTAGTCCTCGGAGTAGTTCTGCTTTCTATCATCCCTTGCTATGACTCTTTTAAACATTGACCGCGGAGAGCATTGTTCCTTAGACTTCTTCAGCTTCATCTTTTCCTTTGCTGCTTCTTGTGTGATTTCGTGAACTGTCATACATGCCAATTCGTCCTCCATGTCATTCTTCTCTTTCTCTAGGCTTGCGATTTTCTCAAATGTTGCGTGCTGCGTCACTTCATGCACTTCTCTCTCAGTTTCCATAGGATATGCTTGGGTTAACTGATGGATTTCAAAATCTTCAACTTTCGCATCTAACTCCTTAACTTTCACCTCCAAGTCCTCCTTTTCTTTCAGTAACAGCTTGTTTCCATTTTGTAACTTGTCGTTCTTTTTTTGTAGTGCAGTAGCATGTTTTTCAAGGGTTTGGATTCTCTGCTTCAACATTCCATTTTCTTCATTTCGAGATTGTAGAGCTTTCTCATTCTGTTCTTGAATTTTGATGATCTCAATCTCTAAATTCTGCTTCTCTATCTCCAACTTCTCAATCTTGTTCTTCATTTCATCAATAAGAGCATTTGCGTCCTTCTTGCCTTGCTCCTCTATTGTTCCAAAAATCGTATTCAAGGATGCTATAGGCGTTGTGTTCGGTGACGACATTTGACCCAATGTATTTGGCACCAATGTTGATCCTGAATCCGTTTCATATGATCTGCAGATTGGACTGTTGAAGTCATCTAGTCCCTGTACTTTTTCTGCTTCATCATCCTTTTCACCCCCGTCATCTTTTGAAACTTGGACTCCACCCTTTTCTCCCTCTTCCTCCCCACAAACTCCAACTTGCTCTCCACCATGCACAACCCCAATCATTGGTTCAACCTCTGTTACCTTTGCTTCTCCTTGTTCACCCCGGTGATCTTTAGAAACTTGACCTTGTTCATCCCCGTGATCTCCAGAAATTTCATCAAAGATCTTTCTTTCTTCACCCGTTTCTTGTACCTCAGTATGATTTACCAACTTGACGCCTGAATCCGTTTCATATGATCTGCAGATTGGACTGTTGAAGTCATCTAGTCCTTGTACTTTTGTGCTTCATCATCCCTTTTCACCCCGTCATCTTTTGAAACTTGGACTCCACCCTTTTCTCCCTCTTCCTCCCCACAAACTCCAACTTGCTCTCCACCATGCACAACCCCAATCGTTGGTTCAACCTCTGTTACCTTTGCTTCTCCTTGTTCACCCCGGTGATCTTTAGAAACTTGACCTTGTTCATCCCCGTGATCTCCAGAAATTTCATCAAAGATCTTTCTTTCTTCACCCGTTTCTTGTACCTCAGTATGATTTACCAACTTGACGCCTGAATCCGTTTCATATGATCTGCAGATTGGACTGTTGAAGTCATCTAGTCCTTGTACTTTTGTGCTTCATCATCCTTTTCACCCCGTCATCTTTTGAAACTTGGACTCCACCCTTTTCTCCCTCTTCCTCCCCACAAACTCCAACTTGCTCTCCACCATGCACAACCCCAATCGTTGGTTCAACCTCTGTTACCTTTGCTTCTCCTTGTTCACCCCGGTGATCTTTAGAAACTTGACCTTGTTCATCCCCGTGATCTCCAGAAATTTCATCAAAGATCTTTCTTTCTTCAGCCGTTTCTTGTACCTCAGTATGATTTACCTAGTCAAACAGAAAATACAACAGTCAACAGTCTTTAGAATACAAATTAAGTATATCAATGTTTCTTTAACTAGACAAGTTACATGTAAAAGAAGCTCAAGTTCGTAACAAAAGGGAGTATAGAACTGCATTCCAATCTATGACATAGAAATAGAAATAGAAGATTCGTTAAATTTAATACAGTTAGGAAAAATACATTCCAAGTTTACTGTCTTATCTGCTCATTCTATTTTTTTATAAATCTAGACACAAAAGGTCATATATCCACTTTTATTAGGAAAAATACATTCATCTACACGCACAAAAATTTTCCACAATCAACCACAAATACTGCTGACTCAGCACACTTAAAAAGCTATGTGAGTCGACTCAGCACGTAGTTATGGCTGATTGTGGCAAATCTTTGTATATGTAGGATTATTGTTTTCGTTAATTGTCTTGGTTCCTCCTAGCTCACTTAACTAAATAGATTAAAATTATTCTGCATGGGGTTCTTCTAATCTTCAGAATGGAATGACAAAATGTAAATAGAGTTTTGTGAAGTATAGAGTTTTGTTGTCTCTCAATGGCAGAGTTGTGAAAACCCAAGTGCAACTTCTTGGGGTCATTTGCATGAGCACATGCATATCATGTTATAACCCTCTGTTACCTTTGGAAACTTGACCCCGGTGATCAATGTTTCTTTAACTAGAGTTTTAAGTATATCAATGTTTCTTTAACTAGACAAGTTACATGTAAAAGGAGCTCAAGTTCGTAACAAAAGGGAGTACAGAACTGCATTCCAATCTATGACATAGAAATTGAAATAGAAGATTCGTTAAATTTTTGCCGAAACAAATAGAACCAATAAATTTCTACTGATAAGTATGGTTTCAATCATTTCTAGGCTAGAGGTGCATACTCCATAGCAATTCCCAAAATCAAAAGCACAAACTCAATATTCGAAAACCACAAAGCAAAAACAACACAAGAAAAGATACAGCCTCAAACATCAATAGAAAAAAGAAGAAGAGACATTATTACTTTATCACCAGGAAGTTGACTTAATTGCTCAAAATCCTTGAGGCTTTTTCGAAGATCTGAAATTTTCCACTTGACGACTCTTGGAACTGCATTCTGATTTTTTACTTCTACAAGTTTTGTATGCTCGCAAAGCCAATACTGCAAGAAAAAAATTTCAAAATCAATAACACAAGTAACATGATTTTAAATCAAAGAATTTGTGTAAAGATATGTATTCATTACCAACAATAGTACAGTAGATCCTCTAAGTCCTCTGAGATCTTTGTGATTGTTGTGAACTGACATAAGTAGGTACTTTCTGATAGCTTCTGCCCAGTCATATTCCTTCACTCTTTCAAGATCTTCCATGTGTTGTATATATGACCAGTTCACTGTAGTTCCTTGGTTGGAGAAAAATAGGGTTACACAAAGGTAAAGACATAGTAATCTCACAACATCCTCCACATCCTGTTCCTTCTCACTACTTATCAGTTCCTTAATCTTTTGCTTCATGAATGGTGCTGATAACCTTGCCTCTTTCATTTCAAGCCTCTTGGCTAATGCAACACTTTCTTTCTTTACATTTGCTTCCACCATCTCAACTTCTCCACAAGAAATACCAAAAATGAGCTTCACATGCTCCTTTGTCAGCTTCAACTGCCTATCACCCACTATAAAACTTCTACTCTCTTCTTCATATGACTGGATAATTTTTAGAACGACTTCATCATACTTCCTACAATTATCACTCAACAACTTGCTATTCATAACAGCTTCAAACAACAACCAAAAGGGCGTTTTCTTGAGGGATACTATATGTCGGTCACTCAATTTAGTATCCTTGAGTAGTCTACATATAGACTGCATATTACACCTATTAGAGCCCGTTGGTTGTGTTTGTTCTACTTGTGTATGTTCTTCATCTATCTCTGTTTGTTCTTCGGGCTCTTGCCTATCCCTTTTTCTTTTCTTTTTCCCATTCACTGGTTGTGATCGGGATTCTTGCATTTTTGTTGCTACTCTCTCTCTAAGATCATACTGGCTTTGTGTACACTCTCTTGCTCTAACCGTAATCGGTGCAACTATTTCCTCATTCCCCTCAGTTTTTGGAAGAGTCACTGGTGTTGGTGTTTGAGTCTCAGTATTTGAGCTTTCCTGAAATCCATGTTCAAGTCTATTTGCAGTAACTGCATAGGTTTAAAGGACACACAAAATTAGGAAAAAACAAAACAGGCATTCACACGATTGTAAAACTAATAAAGCAAAGTATTGAAACAAAGCAGACCCTCCTTCTTGGCACAAACAGCTTCCCATATCAAGCTATTATAAATTTCAATGCATGGAAGTTGGAAACAATAAATGTCAATGCATGGCAGTGGCATTCACATTAGTATATGCATGATGGTCCCACTACTTAGTTTCCCTGTTCTTGTTCTCCCTTCTGGCTGGTGTTTGACCCTTAGACCCAGTAGGGTGGGTGACATAATCCCTCCAAATTAAATCTCGAGTTGAAAGGTGGATCTCTTGATTTCTTGGCCAGAGTTGGGATGTTCACATTGTTCTGAATGTGGTGAAGTCTGATCTAAGAAGTTGCTTGAGCTCGTGGAGGGTCAAGTGCAGTGTCAAGAATCAAAGATTGTGTTCCCTGTGGAATCTGTCCCCTACTATCTTTTCTTCTACTTGCTAACATAGGAAGGCAGTGGAGGATGCAGGTGTGCTGGGTGTGTTTTGGGGGCCCATACTCGACTCTTTTTAGTTTAGCATTATGAATAAGATATCACAAAAAAATATAAAAAAGGCAAGTGGTTTTAGAAATTCCCAAGAGAGCTTAAATCAGAGCACCCCATAACCAAAACAAAGCTAACCCCAAAGAACCCTGGTGAGAATGCAGATAAAATAAAATAAACAAAATTGGGTGAGGAAAAAGCAAAATGAAAATATAGTGCCAGTGTGCAACTTTTCTTTGCAAGGCACAACCAAACACAAGAATCTCGCATAGAGTTTGGTCTTGGATCAAGATCAACAGTAGCGACGTGCCTAACACATTCAAGTCGGATACAAAACGGTGTTTTCAATGACAAACGGGTGAGTAACGTGTAAGAACCTACGACTCGTGCAAGATAACTCATGGATTCGAATCTCTCAAAAACTAGACAATTGTTTTTGCTTTCTTTTAGGCTACCATCCCGGCTTCGACTCAGTACTTACACAAATGGTAGAAGTAAAATGAAAAATCGTGCATCCTCCGAAAATTAGTAGAGTAGAGAATGAAGTCCAGAACAGAATATTAGTAGTAAAAAGAACACCAATTCATAAACTCTCTTTGACATGATACATCTCTTCACCACATAAGCTGTTGTTTGGGCCTACAAGCTAAAAATCTCTTCAGTTGGTTCGAAAAACTACGTACCAACAAACCGAAATCTCAAACTTAGAAGTTAACAGGCTCCATCAGTTTTAGAATAAGTATAGAAAACGTTTCGACTGAAATTAAGCCTGCAAACAGGAATGCTTTCGGATATATGGGAAATTTAGAAGGAAAACCAAACTGAACTCAGTAAGTAGTAATGGTCCCCAATAAATAGTTCTAGACAGGCAGTAATTATCCAAATATCCCCATTGTTCAGCCAAAAAATAGCTTAAAGGAAAAACAAGAGAAGAAAAAACTGACAACAGTTGTCAATTTACAATTTCTTCAAACGAGCACATGTTGTTTTAGCTATGCTGATTATTCGGCTTGAATCACTGGATTAGAAATGAGGTTGAACTACAACTACAAAGTGCAATGAGCAAAAAAAAACCAACTTAACAGAGATACTGCTATTGGAGACATACAAAATAAGGAATATACAAGCATAGTTTTACGAAATTGGATGGAGGGGCTTACAGATAAAAGAAATTGAAAACTGAATTTAAATCTGTTATACGTACTTTTCTTCCTCATTGTGACTGTCAATGCAGCAGGGCTTGCAAGAGTTTGCAAAATGTGGAATCAGCAGGGCTGTCAATCGTCTGACAATCTGGATTTCATGCACCGGAGAGAGAAAACCCTAGAACCAGAGCAAGGAATCAAAAAATTGGACAGATAGAACCCTAGGGGCAGGTGTTTGAGAAAACCCTAGGACCAAAGAAAGGATTGGTAGCCAATGATTCGAAACAAACAAAGTAGTAATTCTCTCATTTCAGATACATGTATTTAAGTTCAGCTGAGTAATGGGGAGTCACGAACAGACACAAACAAACAATACTACGTACTGAATGTATTCCTCTCCACTGAACAATGTATGTGATTTTTAGAGTCGGGGGCTTCCTTCTTCCTTCCCTCTTCGTGCTTGGAAGGCACCAGCGAGCTGTCGGACGATCATGATTTTCAAACGCCGGAGAGAGAAAACCGTAGGAATGGGAGGAGCAGGTGCTTGCTACTTTCCTTAGCTAACTAGAGAGAGAGGTTGGAGTAGTCGTGTCTTCTCCGTTGAGCTTCTCCGATGTCAGGAGTCGGAGGAGAAACGTCTTCTCCGATCGATCGGTTTGAGAACGTAATAGTAGGGTTTAGGTTTGGATATTGGGAACGTCTCTACTACAGAGTAAAAACAGGGGTATTTTTGTCTTATGCTATGTTATAAAATTACAGTGTGGACCGTATATGTTATAAAATGATAGTGTGGACCCGAGACTTTAGGAAATTCTTACAGTGGACCTCCTACTAAATCTCCCATCAAAAATCCTATTTGCAAGGCGCCAAATAGCACAGATGGCCCTATTGACCCCGTCTTCTTTGCTAGGCACTCTCTTAAAAAGTGATATATTGTATCAATGTGTTGGCCATAATCATGGAAGATCGAATTCTTCGTTAATGCCATTAGTGATTGATTGTCCACAAATACCTCTGTCGTCACTTCCTTTTTTTTTTGTGAGCAAAATTAGATATACCTTGCCTGCTTTCTTCTCGATCACTTTGTGATAGTTTACCAGGTGATGATAATTAGGTAGTTATGACGCACACTATATTGGGTGGGTATAGAGAGACTCAATTCCCCCTCATTCAAACACAGCACTATTTTTATTGATCTTTAAACAAACACCAGCAAAATTACAATTCAATCACATAGACTCTCACAGCTCTCCTCTCACACACAAACTCGTAGTACATATCAGTGGGGGAAACCCCCCCTGAGGAGGGTCCCCGCGCGAGCTCTCACACTCTCTGCTCTTTTTTCTTCTCTCTTTTACCCACACTTTGAACACAACACAAAGATACATATTTATGCAATATTAATACATAAATCACTCGTGCCCACACAACGCGTGCACATGCAACTCAACACTCTTGTTAGGATCAAACGATTACCATCTTACCAAAACCCGCAGGTGGTGGTAAAGACGCAACTTTATTTTCTTATATTAAAGTGTAGCAGGCCCCAAACGTACGCCACGGCACAACCCGCGTGGGTAGAATGCCGGCCCGCGACCAACAACTCCCATTACTTCCCAACTGCCTTCTTCTAAACGAGACAAAGCCAACTCCCTCATAAACTATAATAGAGCATTTCTATAAAATAATAATAATAATAATGATAGATTTAATCATACTATAATAGAACATTTCTTTAAAAAAAAAAAATTCAACTTGATCAGACATCAATAACTCAGTAATCTAATTCTTGTTAAGATAAATGATAGATTTAAATTTAAAAATTTTGTTCATAATAAGTTTGATTTGATCATGAGGTTTTAATTTTTTGATCGAATTGAATTTTGGTATGGATGTAGTACTCGTTAAACTCTACAATATCAATGATTTGGATCCAATTTTTAGTACATGAGATGGATTGGTTAGATTCAAGAAAGAAGAAGAATCAAGGGAGAAGATGAGAACATATCGGACTTTTGATGCGTTTCTGTCAGACTTGACGTTATTATGAACGGAATTGGGTGTTATGTCACTTCACAAACCACAAGGGTGTTATTGCACACTTTTGAACAATAGGTGGTTTATCCGCACATGACCCAAATCACAGAGGATCAAAGTAGTCTTTGCCCAACAATTAATGTAATACACAATATAACACAACTTTCATGATTAGGAAATAGTACAAAAACAGTGTTAACAATTAGAGTACTTTTAAACAACCTAGTTGAGCTCACCATTTGCTTGTTAATTATGGACACACAGCCCAATATTACAACTATTAATGTAATACAATATAACACGTTTAACTTTCATGATTAGGAAATAGTAAAAAAAACCAGTGTTAACAATTAGAGTACCATTAAACTACCCAGCTGAGCTCACCATTTGCTTGTTTACATTATCAAAAATTATGGACACGCAATTTCAGAACACAACTCTTGACACGGTTGCGTCTGGAATCGTTCTCTATATGTGAAACCTCTTCCATTGAACGGCTCCGGATACAATCGTACATTAATTGAAGCTTGTTCTAAAGTTGTGTCCGTGCTTAACATTTCTCTTATTTTATTTAGTTGACAATTGGGTAGAGTGATAAAAAAATGGCGTGATAAGGACATGAAACAGCAGCCGGCTCACCTCACAGTTTGATCATCTTAATCATTTTTAAATCATGGAGTAATAGTTAAGAAGAATCTGGCTTGTATGCAGTTCAGGTTTGGACGGTTGAGATGCGGTTCAAGTGATTGTAACCGTCGGATAGTATTTTTAATAGTCCAGATTTGTTTTTAATCTTTTATTGTAATAAAAGATTTTTACCGGTAAAAGATTTAACAAATCTGAACCATTAATTGTTAATATGAACGCTTCAGATTGAACGGCACATGCATCTTTCTCTGCAGTTGAATGCAGAGAAGCCGGATCCGTTAAGAATCTACGAATCTCCGTCATCACCTCATTGACCGCATTGCTCCCAAGAAACACCAAATAATTTTCCACTACATAGACCTAATCACCACAGCCGAGTTGACCAACTTAAGTCTTTTTGTTTTAATCTTGTTTACAGTAACCATCTCCAGTACTCAATGCCTATAAACACATCTCACCATCGAATTATTTTTCGTTAAAATAGTAACCATGTGATTAGAAAAGAAACAAAAAGAAAAACCTAATTATTAGTTTCCTCTCTCTCTCTCTCCATAATATTTGATTTTCTATCTGTCTCTATCTTTATCAAGTTGGAGAGAATGAAAGCAAATGTTATGAAAAAAGAAGAAGAACCATACTACTAGGGACACACTTCTCACATACATGTGTGAGAATCCCACAATAAATGTATTGATCCCGGCCACATGTATTTGAGAAAGGGTGTAATTGGACTGTGACAAATTGATGCGTCCCTAACATGATAACATCAATTCGTCAGGTTTGGTAAGAAAACTTGGGAAATAATAATTAGGTTTTCCTTTTTTGTTTCTTTTATAATCACATGGCTACTATTTTAATGAAGAGTAATCCAACTTGATAAAGATAGAGATAAAAGGAGAAAAATCAATAAATATTACAAAAAAAATGACAGAGATATTTGGTAAGGAAAGCAATAATTAGGTTTTCCTTTTTTGTTCATTTTTTAGTCACATAGCTACTATTTTAATGAGGAGTAATCCGATTAATATAAATGTTGTTCTCATTTGTATGCCTAAATATTTAGAAAAAAAACTGCTCCATTTTATATTATAGTTTTATGGAATGACCTCTTTGTTCACGAACTTGTCGAGCCAAACACTCATATGCTCAAGCTTGGCTTGAATTCATAAACAAACAAAAAAATGTTATTGAACTTGGCTTATATATATTTTTTAACAAGTTTAAACAAGCTAAAAGTCGAGCCAAACTCGAGCTGTTAGGTTCGTTTAACGGCCCTAGGCAAGTCATTACTACTTTTTCAATCTGTTAATTTATGTAAACAATAATTAGATATGGAGTGTTGCTATTTTATACTTTTTTTAGTTTTAATGCATTCACCTTACAGTTTGATCATCTTAATCATTTTTAAATCATGGAGTAATAGTTAAGAAGAATCAGGCTTGTATGTAGTTTAGGTTTGGACGGTAGATATGCGGTTCAAGTGATTGCAACCGTCGGATAGTATTTTTAATAGTCCATATTTGTTTTTAATCTTCTACTGGTAATAAAAGATTTTTACCGGTAAAAGATCCAACAAATCTGAACCATTAATTGTTAATATGAACGCTTCATATTGAACGGCACAGCTTTCTCTGCAGTTGAATGCAGAGAAGCCAGATCCGTTAAAGAATCTACGAATCTCCGTCATCACCTCATTGACCGCATTGCTCCCAAGAAACACCAAATAATTTTCCACTGCATAGACCTAATCACCACAGTTGAGTTGACCAATTTAAGTCTTTTTGTTTTAATCTTGTTTACAGTAACCATCTCCAGTACACAATGCCTCTAAATACATCTCCACCAGCAAGCTCCCCCACTTCCCAGTTCCTACCACCCTCCGCAACCATCCTAACAGCCCCCCTGGCCTCCATCGATTTGGACTCTATCCGAAGACGGTGGCCATGTCCAACGGCGGAACCCTTCCCCAAGATCTTGTCACCGACATACTCTCTCGGCTACCTGTCAAATATATTTGCCGCTTCAAGTGTGTTTCTCCCTCCTGGAAATCCCTAATCTCCGACTCCCATTTTGCCAAAACCCACCTCAATCGAACCAAGAGTACCCAAAATGATCCTAAAAATCTTGATCAAAAAATAATTATCATTTCCGACTATCACAATCTCTACTCCGTAGATTTAGCCGAGGTAAATCCAACAGCCACAAACCTCGAGTTTCCTACCGTGGAACATCGCTCCGCAGGCAAGTGGGTCCAAGTTTTGAGCTCTTACGATGGTTTGCTTCTAGTTTCCCGTGATGACAATTCCGACTTCTTGTTTTTTAATCCATCCACTAGAGAACATAAGGAACTGCCCACATTTCCTTTCGTCCTAAATTCTGTCTATTGCTTCCACTCGTACCTGTATGGCATGGGTTACGATTCATCTACGGATGATTACAAGGTTTTGATGCTCTCTTCCTATAATACTACTGAATCTGAACCTTCTGCTGAGCACGATAGTACCATGGTTGCTATCTATTCGCTGAAAACTAATGCTTGGAGGAGAATTCAAGATACCAATTATATCCTTGTGGGAAACTCTTGTGGGGTTTTCCTTAATGGATTTCTCCATTGCCTTTGTTGGAGGGCTGGTTCCAAGGTAATTGTTGCTTTCGACTTGTCCGGTGAGATTTTCAAGGAAGTGCCGCTGCCTACTTTGTTTGGTACATACACTGTCTTGAATTATCGCGTGGCAGTTGTTGGGGGTTGTCTCTGCTTGGTTGATCAACGGAGTTATAGAACTCAGTTTTGGATGATGAAAGAGTACGAGGTAAGAGAATCTTGGTTAAAATTTGATATATGTGACATGTCTAGACTGGAGGTGTTGTGTTTGTTAACAGAAGATAATTTTTTGTTGAAAACCAAGGGGTTCATAAAATTCGAAAAAAGAAACACGGAGGGAAATGGAGAAAAACTGATTATGTACAATTCAAAAAAAGAAACACAGAGGGACATGGTAGTTCATGGTTTGCCCACTAAATTTATGTTTGGAAGCACCTATGTTGAGAGCCTCATCTCTCCCAATCATGGAGGATTAAGAGGCGATGAATGAGAAGCTTCTTCGGGTATTTATATTGTGAAATTATATAAATGACTCTATGCCTTCTTTTGTTGAAGAATAATTATAGATTCATGTTATGAGAGCTTCTATATATACGTCATGGTTTTTTGACGTTGTGCACGCACGCGCGCACCCCCACAAAGTCGCCGAAAACGTCGACTTCAAGTGGGGGAAGGTGTCACGGGCTACTCATGATCTACCCATTATCCATGCACGTTGTTTCCTTCTACCGAGTCACCGTTCAAGCCAAGATCAAGCAACTTCAACGCGAGGTTGGAAGATCAATTGTGTAATTTTGTCGAAGGGTCATCAATGTAGTTTTTATCATTTGAGACTTTGAGGCGCTTGTACTCAGTTTTCTTGTGATCAATATAAACGTTTGCTTATTCCCTTCAAGTGTTGTGCATCTTGTCTTGCTTACTTTAAACTAGTAGTTACTTGATTTCATTGTGCTTTCCGTTCACCATTGTGGACAACTACTTACTTGATCTCGTTTGCTTGCATTGCAAACACTGGGGGCCGGTGACTTGAGTTTGGCGGACTAGCAAAGGAGTTGGTCTAGTGTCGTCACACACGCCTGGTTTCATCCACAAGCCCGTCGTGTGACACATAGCCATGCATTTCATTTCCGAAACCCACCAACTGAACATAACCTTATTACAGTGCATACCATAACCTAACTTACGTTCCCTTTAAGTTACCAAAAGAAAAAACTTACGTTCCCTTTGCATACTATGACCTAATTTAACATTCCCTTTGCATACCCAGCGTACCCATCGACACCATTGCATTTTCCTGGTACAGAGCCACGGGAAATTATACAATACTCCGAAAGTACCGGTACTCTCTACCACTTTAAAATCACATATTTTTGTGAGGTCTACCACTAAATGTATGGACTCCACAGGAATGTGTGATTGTAAAAAACATGGGCTTGTAATTTACCCATGCTGGGCACAACCAACGAATTTCCTCCGCGGTTGATGTCAGTCCACCAAGTCCTCACAGCAGCTCTTCCGCTTGCCTTCCACACTGGCATTGCCTGGACTCGTCGTGGGTTCTTCGTTTTTGGCCTCTAAACAAAATTCATAAAAGTAACCCCAAAATTTCATAAAATAAAGACTAAAAAAAAAAAAAATCATATTTTGGGCCACAAGAATTCGTAAAAGTTGTACCGAATACTCAAAATAAAAGGAGCCACAAAAAAATTATCAAACGTTAACGAGTCACAAAAATTCGTAGAAAGGGTGTTTATCTAATATCTTACCTTTCGACTTTTGGTTCCAGTTTCTTAGAAAATGAACTTTTAGAAAAGAAATGTAATGTCAAGCTAAAAAATCATGTGTTTACGCAAATAATTTTCCTACCAATATGGATCTTATTTTATAGATTTCATTGAAATTTTTTTATACGATGCAAAAAAAATCAAAAAATATATTTTTCATTTTCATTATATTTAAGTTTGAAATTACCTTCTTTTTGAAAGGAAGGTTAAAAAAGAAAGCGGAATGGCACCGTTAGTCCATTGGGTATTGTTAATTTTTTTTTGGTGAACGGTATTATTTTACTCCCTTCACTCATAAATAAATGTCTGCATCGCAAATCTAGGCCTCTAAAATGATGCATTTTATTAAAAAAATTCTAATTTTTTTTCACAAATTCATAAATATCAATGAGTTTTTTCAATTTATGAAAAAAGCTCGAATCTTTTAACGGAAAAAAATACATTTTTTTTTTAAAATTTAGGGGACGAGCCGGACATCTATTCTAATATATAAAGGGGAATACCCTTTGGTGGATGGGGGGGAGCTGCTGTCCCTTGAAGGAACAGCAGCGTACTGTCCCGGCCGAGGGAGTCCCGCTCCGATCTTGCTCCAATGATCGAAAACGTTCACTTCGTAGATCTCGTCGATTTGAGCAAGTATGCAAAAAATAAGTTTGATCGGATATCATTAAGCGTATGATCGGAACACATATAACTTGCCAATAATGGATTCTAGTAGATTTGATCCAGTGTTTCTGATCCATTCTTTTCAAGACAAAAAGGTTTCGATTAGGCACTTAATGATATCCGATCGAGCTGATTTTTTACGTACTTGTTTAACCCGACGAGCTCTACGAAGTAAACGTTTCCGATCATTGGAGCGAAACCGGATCATGGCCCCCTTGACCGAGACAGCAGGCTGCTGTCCCTTAAAGTGACAACAGCTTCCCCAACTCCCCCTTTGGTGTGGACATTTTTTTTTAGGCTGGCTTACATTTTGCACTCCCTAAAATATCCTTCCAACAAAAAAAGTCAACAAATCATGACCTCTGCACAAATAACCGCAAGGTACTAAAAGGTAAAATCACACCCCCACACAACCCCACGTATAAGACCATCTCCAATAATAGATTAAAAGACACAAATTAGTCAGCAATTAGGTCAATTAGTTACTAACATTTTCTTTTTCTTTGCTTCTAATAGTGTAATTAGGATGTAGTTAAAGTGTGTCAGAAGTGAAAAAAAAAAAATTTGTTCTGAACTTATCTTTGTTGTGCACAGTAATCTTCCCCTTGCGGGACCCATTAGAGAAAAGGAGTAAAGAGAGAGTGTGCCTAGGGAAAAGGCGGAAGAAAGGGAGAGGGTATAGTATTGTCACTGGGAGGAGAAATTTTTAGTGCTGGGTGGGTACCATGTTACCCAGCTGACGTGGTACTCAAGTGGACACATTCGAATCGTTCAAAAGTGTATTGGACAATTCGGATTGAAACACTCTCTTTCTTCTTTCTCTCTTCAAATTTGAGTTGTCCAAAACCAAAATAAACGGTCCGGATGCACGTAGTGGACACCACGTGGTACATGCTTGGCACTGAAAAATTTCTCGACTGGGAGAGAATATATATATATATATGCAGCACACGGACATGTTAAAAACACTATTGGAACATCTATTCGCAAACTAAACTAATTTACACTTCTAATGGGCTTGTAGCCCAGTTGGTAACTCTTGACTCTCCCTTATGAGAGACTAGGGTTCCAGTCTCGCTGTGGGCAATTGTGGATTTAGGATTATAAAGAGCCTCTGACCCTTCTTGGACTAATTCGTTAACTTCTCTCACTAACATTTGCTGATGTATGCCATATGCCAAAAAAAAAAAAAACTATTTTACGCTTTTTGTCATATAACACATACAAATGGGTCCCACTTTTTACACTTTTGTGTCATATAACAAGAAGATTTTAACTCTATTACCGGAGATGGCCTAAGCACTAGCAGTTACACTATCCTGCACACTGCACTTTGCACAGAACCGCATGTTACTCGTTCTCGGAGGAAAAAACCAAAAACCATTGGTGCCAAAAGCTGTCTGCTGATCCAACCAAACACGTAAGAGTAGAACAAAAATGCCAGAGGTACGTTGTGCCACACCTCAGCCACATCTCTCTTACATATAGGTGGGGACTGTTCTGGACCCACTAGAACAGGCCCCACCTGTATGTGAAAAAGATGTGGCTGAGGTGTAGCACAACTGATGTCTCAAGAAAGAAAATGGTTAACAGAGAAGGTACAATTTCTACTCTACTTTAAAGGATTCATGCTTATGGATTGGGAATTGGTGGTTATTGAGGGTTGTCTCTGTTTGGTAACTCTGTTTAGTTTTAGTACTGAAGTTTGGATGATGAAGGAGTACGGGGTTAGAGAGTCGTGGACCAAGTTTATGATTGATCCCGGGATGTCTCCCGGGCATTTGTGGTGTTCGTTTTCGGAGAACGAAATTTTGTTGAAAAGCAATAACCAAAAACTGGTGGTGTTCAATTCGGAAAAAGAAACACTGAGAGACATGGTGGTTTGTGGCATTCCGCCTAAGTTTACATTTGGGGGCACCTATGCTGAGAGCCTTGTCTCTCTTCATCATGGAGGAGGGATTGAGAGGCAATGAGTGAGAAGCTTCTTCAGGTATTTTTGTCAAATACAAATGACTGTGTGCCTTCTTTTGTCGATTTAACAATTATGTGAACTTCTATATTTCACTCTTTTTTTTAGTCTGCAAATCCATAAATCTGTAATTGGCGCTTTTAGATTTTGATAGTAATTTTGTTTTTGAGGCTGCACATCCATAAATCCCTTATTGATGCTATATAGATTTCATAGTAATAGTTATTTCATATGCTATTATTATGGATAGGTATCAATACATACCAACTCCAGTAAGGCCATTGTCGCAAGAATGTTAAACAGTAGCCAAAAAGAAAAACCTCCCTGGAAGTCCGGGGACCTTTAGTATTGTACTCTACCCATCAACCAGCAGACTTTGCGCCAAGCAAGACCGCCCTTGTCCTTTTACTTTCTCCATCTGAATCTGTCATTGCTCTTGGCTGGTTACTTCAATGCAGTCGTCTTACCAGAGGAAAAGGTTGGTGGAAATGATCGTGAATCCGCGATCTAGAAAAATTCCCAGGGTTCCTAGCGAATGCAACCGCCTATAAAGAACACACGCAAAACTGCAGCCCTGTATTGTTTTATGCCATCAAGAGAAAGGAGACTGGTGAAAAGCTCAGCTTTGCAGAGTTTTTAGGTGATTCTTTTGTGATGTAGGTTGTACACTTGTACTTAAATTATAGCCTTGAGTCCGTTACCATACGTAGGTGCCTAGTGCCCACGTAAAATGGAGTCTAACCTATGAAGCATGAGTACAAATATATGGGGGTTCATAGCCGTATAGGATACGATACTCCACAGATACTATTACCCATGGGCCCACATATGATATAGACTGAACATTTTATGTATTCTTGAAGTGTGGAGTACTGTTGTTGTGCCAAACAACAACAAAAAGTATCAAACACAGTTCAAAAACTTTTATGTCGTGTATCAAAACTTCAGTGAAATTGAGATTATGGTATTTCTTACTTATCATTTAAGTATAGTTATTACCAGTAAATACATGTGTAATTTTCCAACACTTTGCTTACACCTTAGAGAATAGGGTAAATTTCACTAACCTCCCCTGAGATCCACTTCTCATCAGATTCGTGTGCAGAGATGCCTGATATTCTTTCCTTACTATGCTTTGTTGGTCTCATAGGTGCTACTGCAGTGTCAAAAAACTGTGAATTCCCAATATGGCTCATCCTCACTTTTGCTTCTGGTGATTCTTTTTCAATTGCTTATATCTCTTAATATATATTGCTAAAAATATGCAATATGGGTTTTGTTCAATACATCTCAATTACTTCTATTAGACAATGATTTTAAAATTTTAAAATTTAAAAAGGGACGCGAAACAGTAGTAGACATTTAAAAAGGGACGGAAGAAGAGATGCAATTTTTTTCATATTTTATGGACCTCTCTCCTAAGAAATTTAAAATGACACTGTCCTCCCGTGTTAGACGGGGCTTGTTTGATAACCTAAATTCAGCATTTAAAACTAAATCAATTAAGTAATAAGTGATTCAGTAGGTTTGATAACGATATTTTACATTGCTTAACAAATTAAGTACTACTTAAAATGTAGGCTAAAAAGTTGAAAAAAAATTAAGTAGCTTTGAGCTACTTAATTTTGGCTGAATTCTTGTGTACTTGCATTTAGTCACCATACCACCACCATCACCACTCCACCACCACCACTTGGCCACCATCACCTCCACCACTACCACCACCACTTTGCCACCATCACCACCATCATTCCACCACCACCACCACCACTTCTACCACTCCACCACCATCACTACACCACCACCACCACTCCACCACCACCACCACCACTCCCACCACCACCTCTACCACTCCACCACCACCACTCCCCTAGCTATCACTCCATCACCACCACCACCATTACCACACTGCCGCCACCACTACCACACCGTCGCCACCGCCACCACAATTCCACCATTGCACAACTATCACTCCACCGATACCACTCACTGCCACCATTACACCATCATCACTCCACGGCCACCACTGCCACCATTACACCACCACCACCATAACACCACTATCGCCACCACTCCATCACCACCAACACACCACCACAATCACGATTCCACCATTACTATAAGTACATTGTGATCATTAGTAAATTAAGAGAGAATCAGAACTAAAATTAATTTATCATTTTTTAATTCAGTACTTAATATGTTTACCAAACAGCTTTTCAGCTTAAAAAATTTAGCATTCAGCTTTTAGTACTTAATTTTTCAGCATTCAGTTTCAGTTTTCAGTTCCATCAATAAAAAAACAGGCCCTATAGTTTCTATTGTTTTCCTTTCTTTTCACAACTTCTAGTCTTCGAGTGTACAAACCCAATGTGTAATTAGAGGTAAGGACCTCCTATGCAGATGGCAGACCATCCTGTCTGCTTTTTTCTTATGCCTCGAAAGGAAGGTCCGCTTCGGTATAAATTTTGAGTTCCAGTATTTTTGTTTCGGAACTAATAGTCAAAACACAGAATGAAGATTTGAGATCCAAACAATCTATGATACGTATTACCTTGACGATGAACTTTGAAAAGGTCCATCCCTTGAAGGTAGAATGTATATATAAATAATGTTATCAAGAAACTATATATCCCATAAATCACGGGTTCTCTAAAACCAAAATTTGTGTAGTTGATTGGTTTAGCTAATTATAATAATCATAGGATCTCTTGAATGAAGAATTCGCTTAAGCTTTTCTTTTTATCCTATCTTTGACTTGCAGAACTTTGATACGTAGGGAATCAGATTATGTAAGAGGAAGGAGGGATAGACTGACGTCAGTGGAGGTCTAGACAGTGCGATTGGTCTCCCAAATAAGTCAGCCGTTTGTCACCGATATATTTTGACTTGTTTGATTTTAATATGGGGGTAAATTAAAATGACTTTTTTTTTTTCATTTTTGATGGACCTCTCTTTTAAGAAATTTGAAATGTCAATGTCCTCCTCGCATGCTAATAACCTTTTGATGAAGAATGATTCAAGATGGCAGTCCTTGATGCCACTAATGATGAAAAAACTAAGAAACTGTCATCTTTAGTGACGAATGGTAATCTCAAAAAAATTTACTTTATAGTAAGAAAAGATAACTATTAAAGCTAAATGATACCAACTATTTTTTTTTAGGCCAATGTGATTATTCAGTGGTCATGAGACATGGTCATCAAATAAATTTTCGTCATCACTGGACTGCTTGCTTTCAAATCTTTTTTATTTTGGATTTTGCTCGTAACCATCTCCAATCAGCGACTCATTTAATGCCTATAAAAAGAATCTCCACCACCAAGTTTTGCCACTTACCGCCACCCTTCAATCCGATGGTGGCGGCCATGTTCAACGGCGGAATCCTTTCCCAAGATATCATCAAATGCAAACTCTCTCTACTACCCGTCAAATCTCTTTACCACTTCAAGTGTATATCTCCCTCGTGGAAATCCCTATTCTCCGAACCCCAATTCGCCAAAACCCACTGCAATCGAACCAAGATAAAAAACTCTAAATACCCTGAACAGAAAATCATTATCAATTCGCGCTGTGGCAACCTCTACTCGGTGGATCCCAACGATGTAAATCCAACCTCCACAGAACTTGAGTTTCCTACGGTGGATCAACACGACGCCGAGAAGTGGGTCCGGGTTTTGAGCTCTTGCGATGGTTTGCTTCTAGTTTCCCATAGTGACAAATCCATATTCTTGTTGAATCCATCCACTAGAGAATGTAAGAAACTGCCCATGTGTCCATTTGTCCAAAGGGATTATTGGAATGACTATGTCACACTGGATATGTATGGTGTGGGTTACGACTCATCGACAGATGATTACAAGGTACTTTGGATGCTCTCATACTTTCATGAAGAGGGCATAGTTGACGTTGCAATCGTGGCTGTCTATTCACTAAAAATTAATGCTTGGAGGAGAATTGAAGATTTCCAGTGTCAGTCTCTTGGGGGATACTCTGGTGGGGTTTTCTTAAATGGATGTGTCCATTACCTTTATTGGGATGCAATTCGAAATTGTTCCGAAAGGATAATTGCTTTCGATTTATCGGATGAGATTTTCAGAGAAGTGCCACTGCCTGCTTGTTTGGATGATTCTGTAAATCACGCACGCGCACTATCGGTTGGAAGTTCTCAGGGGTTGTCTCTGTTTGATTAGGCAGCATAATGGCCAAGTTGGAGTTTGGATGAGGGAAGAACATGGGGTAAGAGAGTCTTGGACCAAACTTATTACAATTGATATGCCCGGAATGTCAAAAGTGGAATTGTTGTGTTTGTTGGGGGAAAACGAATATTTGCTGAAAGCCAATGGGGTGATACAAGGTAGAGTTTACGAAGAGACACTGGTTGTGCACGATCCGAAAAAAGAAACGGTGAGGGACATGGTGGTTTGTGGCATTCCAACTAAATTTACATTTGGGGTCACGTATGTCGAGAGCCTCATCTCACCTCATCGTGGAGGAGGGATTGGGAGGCAATGAAAGAGAAGCATCTTCTAGTACTTTTGTGAAATAAAGATCACTGGTACATCCTTGGACTATAATTGCTCTGGCTAAGTTCATCTTTTGCTCATCAAAATTGTTAGGAGTTCTTTTGGGAATCAGAAATCATGCCTGGCACTTCCTGTAGTGCACCCTGCAGAGCACAATCACAGCCACCGTTCAAGAGTGTTTTTAACACTCTGGATTTAAAAATAAACTCTTTCTGGAGCGTTGAAAACACTCTTAGACGGTTGTAATTGTGTCCTGCAAGGTGCACTACCGGAAGTGCCCAGTAGCGATCCCCAGATGTTTTGGGGTTGCTGTCAACAAGTTCAAATGGTCCTTTATGAACCTTTTTGTTTCAGTGATAGGTACGTATTAGGATGTCCATTTCTTGTATCTTGTGTGCTCTTTACCTAGCGTTTACATCTTCTGTTTCTTTGTGTATGACTTATCTGTCAAAAAATATGTTATTTTTTACTTTGTTTATCTTTTTGAGAACCACTGATTAGTTGAGTGAATAGCTTAGTTCTTGCCATGTTGGTGCAATCTTAAAAAGCTAGTACCAAGGTTGATGTTCAGTTTTAGCTACTTAAAACGAACGTGAATGATTTTTCAATTGTTCATAATAGTAATTAAGTTAAAAAGATTGATTCAATTTACAACCCCACATGCAAATTGGGAAATGATTGAAGCCTCCAGTTTTAAGAAATGAGCTAAACCATATCCCATCGATTTCTGGCAATAAGATGCAGAATTACATGTAGTGGACCGAATATTCTGGTTCGACCACAGTCGCTACGTTCGGCAGAAGGCCGAGTTAAACTCCTCGAGACATTGAAGGTGTGGAGCTCTTGCAATGGTTTGGTTCTAGTTTTCCATCAAAATAGTTTCCATGACGATGTGGAGCTCTTCTTGTGGAATCCAGCCAGTAGAGAATGTAAGAAACTTCCCACAATCCCTTTGGTACTCAATATATAGTTCTAAGAAATATTGAGCCAAACCATATTCCATCTATTTCTGGCAAATAAGATACTACGGTAAGAATTAAATGAAAAATTATGTCTCGTTTATTCGGTTTTAAATGGTACCGTACCCCTTCCACCCCTTTTTAAATGTTCATTACAGTTTTGCGTGTCATTTTCAATTATAATTCTTCTAAAAAAGCCATTTGGCTTTCCCGCCAAATTTTTTTTGTCCTTATTCAATTTTTTTTTGCAATTTGTGGCTTATTATCAATTTTTTGGGGATTATTGCTTCGTTATGACGAGAGGAATCTAAAAAGTAAAAAATTTTGGTCGAAATCCAAATTTTTTTGAATAAAGACGAAAAAAGTGGCTTTCCCGCCAATTTTCGTCGAAATTCAAAAAAATTTGGATTTCGACCAAAATATTTTACCTTTTAGATTCCTCTCGTCATAACGAAGCAATGATCCCCAAAAAATTGACAATAAACCACAAAATGCAAAAAAAATTTGAATAAGGACAAAAAATAAGCCTTATTTATCCAAACAACCCTAACTTACATCTCGATCTAAATGTATATTGCTAAAAATATGCAATATGGATCTTGTTCGATACATCTCAATTACTTCTATATATAAGACAATGACTTTAAAAACATAAAATTTAAAAAAGGATGCAAAACTGTAGTGGACATTTAAAAGGTACGGAGGAAAAGATGCAGTTTTTTTTCTTCATATTTTATGGACCTCTCTCCTAAGAAATTTGAAATGACACTGTCTTCCCGTGTTAGACATATTTTCTATCGTTTTCCTTTCTTCTCACAACTTCTAGTCTTCGAGTGTACATATTTCTTTATACAATCAACTTTCTAAAGAATACAGGGAATCCAACTCTCAATGTGTAATTAGAGATTTAAGGACTCCCTATGCAGATGGCAGACCATCCTGTTTGGACTTCAGACTTCAGATTGGTGCTGTGCATACCACCGTGCTGTGCACGCACCTCCGAGCCGGCAGATCGTGCATCCGATAGCTCGGATCTCATCTCAGCAACCAACAATCGAGAGCCGTTCATGCCTAGATGAGATTTGAACCGTCTGATGCACGATCCGACGGCTCGAAGGTACGTAGTACGGTGTTGCGCACACCACTGCATAGCACCATCCCCCAATTCCTGCTTTTTACTTATGCCTCAAAAGGAAGGTCCGCTTCAGTATAAATTTTGATTTCCAGTATTTTTGATCACCTTTTCAGAACTAATAGTCAAAACACAGAATGAAGATTGGAGATCCAAACAATCTATGATACGTAAATAATGTTGTCAAATATCAAGGGACTATCACATAAATCACGGGTTCTCTTAAACCAAAATTTGTTTAGTTGATTGGTTTAGCTAATTACAATAATCATGGGATCTCTTAAATGAAGATTTCGATCGTTTGAGCTTTTCTTTTTATCCTATCTTTGACTTCAGAACTATGGTACGTATGGAATCAGATTACACGTAAGACGAATGAGGGAGGCATATTCCCATGTTTGGTCTTCAAAGAGCTATATACTAGCTTGTAAACTACTAATCGCACCCCGTGTCAGGCACCCCCCCTGACACGGCAATTCCTTCCCTCTTTTACCCCCACCCCACGTGCCTCTCTCCCTCTCTCTCTCTCTCTCTCTCTCTCTCTCTCTCTCACGCACACACACAGCAGTCTCTCTCTCTTTTATTTGATTTTTTTGTTATAAAATTTTAAATGTTAATAACTTTTTTTTCATGTATTTTTTGCAAATAAATTTTATATTTTTGAAATCTACTCAACGAAACTTATCAAACGAGCTTAATATTGATGGTGAAATAATGTAAAACGGAAAAATTATATTTTTTCCGTAGTTTAAACTGTCTAAAGAGGTTGAAAAATTAATGCCTTGTTCTCTTCCCTTTTCAAAAAGTATTTTTCAAAAAATTCCTCCTAGATTCCCCCTAGATTCTCCCTACTTCCAATATTTCTCTCTCTATCTCTCTCCACTTATTACCCCTACTATTTTTCAAAAAACTTTTCAAATCCCAAACCAAACAAAGCATAAGTGTTCCAAATTTCAATCCGTTTGAACCGGTGGAAATATTTTAGTTTTCTGACCATTTTATCCTAAATGGTCATAATTAAATTTAAACTCTAGGGCTCTCGTTGATTAACCCTAAAAAAGTCGTAGAATCAAATATCTCTTAGGGTTAATCAACGAGAGCCCTGGAGTCAAAATTTAGTTATAACCCTTTATGATAAAATGATCAAAAAACTAAAATCTTTCCACCGGTTCAAACGGATTGAAATTTGAAACACTTAATTTTTTAATATATAAACTGTGTAAAGAGACTTGATTTTTTAATCAAATTTTTTTAACCATATTTTTTTGTATCCCAATTTCCTAAGGCAGTTCGGCTATTGGCTTATTTTCGTCTTTATTAAAAAAAATTGGATTTCGATCAAATTTTTTTACTTTTTAGATTTCTTTTGTCCTAGAGTCAAAATTTAATTATGACAATTTAGGATAAAATGATTAGAAAAATAAAATCTTTCCACCGGTTCAAACGGATTGAAATTTGGAACACTTAATTTTTTAACTATATTTTTATCCTTATAAAAACTGTTTAAATAAGTTTAAAAAAAAAATAAAGCATTGGTTCAAAGTTGCCCGTTGGTTAAAAAAAATTTAATTATGACCATTGGTTCAAACTTGCAAACTGTCTACAACCGTCTAAAAGGTGCAGGTTCAGCAACAGTTGCTCGTTGCAAATTTGACAGAGCATTGATAGCATTTGTTCAAAGTTGCAGGTGCAGCAACAGTTGCCCATTGCAAATTCGACAGAGCATTGATAGCTTGCCCTATATATTCAGTTGTTTATATGTTCACTTGTGTATGCCTAGGCCCAAAAAAATCATTTAACTTAAACACATTATTTCATATTCAATATTAGACTTGTTTGATAGATTTTGTTGAGTAAATTTCAAAAATATAAAATTTATTTAAAAAAAATGTGATTTCAACCTCGATAGACAATTTATATATTAAAAAATATAGTTAAAAAATTAAGTGTTTCAAATTTCAATCCGTTTGAACCTGTGGAAAGATTTTATTTTTCTGATCATTTTATCCTAAATGGTCATAATTAAATTTTGACTCTAGAGCTCTCGTTGATTAACCTAAGAGATATTTGATTCTACGATTTTCTTAAGGTTAATCAACGAGAGCCTTAGATTCAAAATTTAATTATGATCATTTAGGACAAAATGATCAGAAAATTAAAATCTTTCTACCGGTTCAAAAGGATTGAAATTTAGAACACTTAATTTTTCAACCTCTTTAGACAGTTTAAACTATCACAAAAATATAGTTTTTCCGTTTTACATTATTTCACTATCAATATTAGGCTCGTTTGATAGGATTCGTTGAGTAGATTTCAAAAATATAAAATTTATTAAACAAGAATACGTGAAAAAAAAAGTTATTAGCATTTAAAATTTTATAACAAAAAATAAAATAAGAGAGAGAGACAGCGGGGGAGAGAGAGAAAGAAACGCATGGGAGGCGGGGGTAAAATGGGAAATTGATGGGGGCCCGTGTCAGGGGGGCCTGACACGGGGGTGCGATTAACAGCACTCTATTAGCTTTCCAAATTATCTTTCCTTTGACTTTTAAATATTTAAAATTTACTCTACCAAATTAACTAAGATTGTAGTTAATATAATTTGGGAGGGATTGGGAGGCAATGAAAGAGAAGCTTCTTCACGTATTTTTCTTTTAATCTGTAACGAATAAACAAATATTTAAAATTTACTCTACCAAATTAACTAAGATTGTAGTTAATATAATTTGGGAGGGATTGGGAGGCAATGAAAGAGAAGCTTCTTCACGTATTTTTCTTTTAATCTGTAACGAATAAACGGTTTTTTTTTTTTCTGCAAATGTGAGAAATGTATTCAACTGTAAGGCAAAAGCCTACACAACAGAGAGGAATCTCATGGAGGCAAATGGGCCTCAACAGACCAGACAAACCATTACAGATAGCAATCAGAGCACAGTAAGTGTAGCCATATTTCAAAGTCGCCTAGCAAGATCAAATTCGCAGAAAATAAAATTAATACCAAGCATATTAATTACTCGTAGTATTTGTCTTTAGCGTAGACTTCTCTTTATTCCTTTTTTGTTTGGCCAATGCGATTATTAAATGAATTAATGTTCATGATACATGGTCAACGTGAGAGTTTTGAATCTTTGATTACCACGCATTTTACGTGGTCTGTACCCTTAATCACGACATTCTGAAATTAAATTATTACTAATATTAAAGTTTCCGGTCGCCACTGCATTGCTTGCGGAACATGAAATGAGAGAATAAATTATATATACCGGCCCCGGTATAAACTTTAATTTCTTTCAAATTAATTATATATATATTGTCCCACATCATCAAAACATTGGTTCTAATAAGTAAAACGTGACAACGTGACGCAACGTAATTGATTTGAAGAAATCAAATGCTTACCTGGCGATGTAATCTCCATGAAATAATTTTCCAACAGCACCTCTCACTGCAGCTGATCGAGTTGACTTGATCGTAACCATCTCCCATCAATGACTTATTATTATGCTTATAAAAGCATCTCCACCACCAAGCTTTGCCACTTACCCACCACCCTCCACGTACAACCACCCAAACAGCTCCTCTCCCATCGATTTGAAACCTGATCCGAGGGCGGTGGCCATGTCAAACGGCAGAACCCTTCCCCAGGATCTCATCACAGACAATATACTTTCTCGACTACCCGTCAAATCTCTTTACCGCTTCAAGTGTGTTTCTCCCTTATGGAAATCCCTCATCTCCGACCCCCGTTTCGCCAAAACCCACCTCAATCGAACCAAGACCAAAAACTCTAATTATCCTGAACAAAAAATCGTTTTCATTTCCCGCCGTGGCAATCTCAATTCGGTGGATTACAACGACGTAAATCCGACCTTCACGAAACTTGAGTTTCCCACCGTGGAACAACACGACGCCGAGAGGTGGGTCGAGGTTTTGAGTTCTTGCGATGGTTTGCTTCTAGTTTCCCGCTTAATTGACAAATCCATATTCCCCATATTCTTGTTGAATCCATCCACTAGAGAATGCAAGAAACTGCCCGTATGTCTATTTGTCCAAAAATCGAATAAGTATGTTGTGCATATTGTGTACGGTGTGGGTTACGACTCATCAACAGATGATTACAAGGTTTTGATGCTCTCATCCTCGTATGAAGATCAGTGTGGCACTACGACTGTGGCTGTGTATTCACTAAAAACAAATGCTTGGAGGAGGAGAAGTGAAGATCTCCAGGATCGGTATATTGTGAGAAACTCTGGTGGGGTTTTCTTGAATGGATGCCTCCATTACCTTAGTTGGAATGGGAATCGTTCCGAAAAGAATATAATAGCTATCGATTTATCGGGTGAGATTTTCAAGGAAATGCCGCTGCCTACTTCGTTAGTTACATGCGAGAGTAGGCATTATGACTATTATGATCTGTTGGTTCTTGGAGGTTCTCTTTGTTTGGTTAGTGCGAAGGAAAATAAGGTTTGCATGATGAAGGAGTACGGGGTAAGAGAGTCTTGGACGACATTCACGATGTGTTCTGGATTGTCCGTATTTGATATGGTGGGTATGTTAGCGGAAGACGAATTTTTGTTGTTTAACATCTATGGAGAGAAGCATGACTTGGTTGTGTACAATCCACAAAAATTCACAAAGCGGGACATAGCGATTTGCGGCATTCCGAGTGCTAAAGTTAGCTATGGGGGCACCTATGTCGAGAGCCTCGTCTCTCCTTTTCATGTAGGAGGAATTGGGAGGAAATTATGAACGAGAAGCTTCTTCAGTTTTTTTTTTTATAGTTATTATTAGGATGCCCAGGGTGAGTTAATCTTTTGTATGAGTGATAGTTAAAAGGATGTCCATGTGTTGTATATTGTGTCTTGTGTGGTCTTTATTGTCATGTTTTACTCTCTCTAGTTCTATTTATTTTTGCACTAAAGATTCTCTCCTTTCAATACTTTTCTCTAATTATGATCCTTCTATGTTCCAAAATGGGGCATATCAACGTCCTCGTTTCATTAACTCGAGCCGCTTATTTAATTTGTAGATCACGTAAAAATGAAAATCATCTAACTAGAGGTAGTTACACAATTGATGCATCTACGTTTGTCATAAGAAAGAAAAAACTGTCAAAAACTAGAAAGCGGTTTGTGTCGTGAGCTAAACATTCAAATGTCATTCATGTGAAATGGCAGTAAGGAAGAAAAACATAAAACTCATTATTATAGCGTTAATGTGGTGATCGAAAAATGACAATCCATCACTAACAATAAAAACAACAACAAATTGAACTTAACGAAGCAATAAACGATAAAAGTCAGGAACCAACAACATTAAACATGTGTGATACTAAAATTGAAATAAATGAAACTAAGACTCCCAGCACTCGCGCCTCACCGCCGGCGCCGCTTCCCATTTTACTCACCACCATTATGCTTTTATTCAAGAAATTAGATTCTCCTTTCAATAGCCCTTATGTTTTGGCTCAATAGAGAATTTAAATCGTTCAGATCAGACATGTTCAAATACTCGAACCCTTTGCCGTTCAAGCACTTAAACATGATATTGGTCATCTCCTTGTGCCGAACTTCCCTATGTTGTTTAGCCACTTGCTCATTTACCCTTGTGAGCTGTTGGCTTATGAAATCTTTTTGATCCATCGTTCTTCTGTTCTGCCCTAATGGGGACATGTTCCTGAGCATCGCGAAGAACACGAGGTAAGAGAGTTTTGGACCAAACTTACAATTGATACGCCCGAAATGTTTGCAGTGGAATTGTTGGGTTTGTTGGGGGAAAACGAATATTTGCTGAAAGCCAATAGAGTGATACAAGGTAGAATATATGAAGAGAAACTGGTTGTGTACGATCCAAAAAAAAAGAAATGACGAGGGACATTGTGGTTTGTGGCATTCCATCCAAATTTACATTTGGAGTCACTATGTTGAGAGCCTCATCTCTCCTCATCATGGATGAGAGATTGGGAGGCAATGAAAGAGAAAAGCTTCTTCCGGTACTTTTGTGAAATAAAGATCACTTCTACATCTTGGATACTTGGATGGGATCCAGATCCTCTCCCCAGCTTTTTCTCCCCATATCTATCCCATCTTTTCACCACAACTTGCCACCACATTAATGAGCTCATCCAACGGTTAGGATTAAAACGCAGCCCCTCCTTTAGTGAAACGACGTCGTCCCATTAATGGTTCCAAACCGGCAGATAACTTTTCTCCCTTTCCTCCGTTTTCTCTTTTAACGCCATCAAAAATTTTCCCAACCCCCCTTCTCTCTCTCTCTCTCGACTGTAAGTATTTTTTTTGGGCAAGTATTGTAAGTAATTTCTGTTCAACTGATCAAAGATGGAAGAGATGGTGCAGAGATGGATGTTCTTGGGGTGGATGATATTCAACCAAAACCTGTTATAGGTATGGAATTTGACTCTGAATCAACCGCTTATGAAATTCTTCTAAATCCAGGAATTACAGTTGGATTAATTCATCTCATAAAGAAGAAAGTTACATCAAGAAAGTGCAAATGTACCACACAAGGAATGCTTTTGTCAAAATCTCTTTTCCTAAAATCGAATCAAATTACAGTCCAAACAAAACCCTAATTTTCCATAACAAACACAAACCAAAACAAAATCAAATCGAGAGAGGTCAAAATCGTACCCGAGTCGGCATGTTATCATTGGATCAGAGTCGCCGGAATAATCGCACCGGAGTTGTCGGACTTATCGAACCAGAGTCACCGGACGGTATCACATGGAGGAGCAGGGGTGATGTTTCTTCTCTGTGTTGGGGAAATTTTTCGATGGCGTCAAAGAGATAACGGAGGAAAGTAGGGATGGCCATCTCGGCCGATCTGTCTGTATCCGATCCGTTATCCGTCCCGAACGGATCGGATTTTTTGGAGATTTTTCGGATATCGGGGCGGATTCGGATTTATTTTTCAAAAAAAAATCGGAGATCGGATCGGATTCGGAGGTAAGTCTGCCTCCGATCCGATCCGCCCCGAATCCGATATCCGATCCACCTCCGAATATCCGACTATATAAATACCTCTTATTTGTAGGGTTAGTCAATAGTCAGTCTCCTACCCAAACGACTTCACTTCACACAACCCTCCTCTTCCCTACCCTCGCTCATGACTTCTCCCCCTTCTCCCTCTCTCTCCTCCCCAACCCCCCTCCCTCTCTCTCTAAAAAACCCTCCGGCAACGGAGTGATGAGGCAATCTCCCCTCAGGAACGCGGCAGCGAGACTCCCTCCCCATGTTAGTTTTATTAGTTTTTTTTTTCAATCTGTTAGTTTTTTTTTTTATCGAGTTCCAATCTGTTTTTTTTTTTTCCCAAATTCGGATTCGGATATCCGAACGGATCTCCGTTCCCCGTTCGGAGTTCGGGACGGATTCGGAGGGCGGGTGGAGGGTTCGGATTCGGATTCGTATCCGCCTCCGATCCGCCCCGTTGCCATCCCTAGAGGAAAGAGAGAAAAGTTATCTGCCGGTTTGGAGCCATTAATGGGACGACGTCGTTTCACTAAAGGAGGGGCTGCGTTTTAATCTTAACCGTTGGATGAGCTCATTAATGTGGTGTCAAGTTGTGGTGAAAAGATAGGATAGATATGGGGAGAAAAAGCTGGGGAGAGGATCTGGATCCACTTGGATGTGCTGTTGGCAATTGCGTTCTCACAAATTGTGATCCCGTGTATATCTCCACCGCTCACCGTCGTCGTCCGCAACCGCCATAACATCAACTCCCATCCGAAGGCGGCGGCCGCGGCCATGTCCGACTACGGAACTCCTCCCCTCGAGATCCTCACCGACACACTTTCTCGACTACCCATCAAATCTCTTTGCTGACTCAAGTGTGCTTCACTCTCATGGAAATCCCTAATCTCTTCCCCGCATTTCGCCCAAACCCACCTCAATCGAACCAACGCCCCGAACCCTAACCGCAACCTCAAAATCATTCTCTTCTCCACCTCTCACGCTCTTTACTCCGTCGATTTCTCCGACGCAAATCCTACCGCGAAGAAGCTCGATTTTCCTGTTGGGAAACATTTCCTTCAGCCGAACAACACTCCGACAAGTGGGTAAAGGTTTTCAGCTCTTCCCACGGTTTGCTCCTGGTTTCCGACAAAGGTAATTCCAACTTACTCTTGTTGAACCCATCCACTAGAGAATGTAAAAAACTGCCCCCGCCTATTGTGCTCAATACGGCGCATGATGGGTTTTACTTGTTATATGGTGTTGGTTACAATTCGTCTAGGAACGATTACAAGGTTGTAATGTGGTGTAGATATAATTCTCTTACTGAATTTGGAGTAACTGGGACTGAATCTCGTCGTACTAGGGAGGTTGAGGTTGTTCGTGTCTATTCACTGAAAACCGATGCTTGGCGGAAAATTCAAGACACTCACTTTACCCCTGCGAACTATAGCCCTCGGGTTTCGGTTAATGGGTGTCTCCATTGCGTTTGTTGGAAGGGGGATGATTCCCTTTTTATTGCTGCTTTCGATTTGTCAGATGAGACTTTCAGGGAAGTTCCACTACCTGCTTCGTTTCACGGATTCGAGCTTAGGTATTGTCAATTGACGGTTATTGGGGGTTGTCTCTGTTTGGTAACTCACTTGTACTACTAAAGTTCGGATGATGAAGGAGTACGAGGTAAGAGAGTCGTGGACCATGTTTACGATTGATCCCAGTATGTCTCCCGGGTGTTTGTGGTGTTCTTTTTCAGAGAATGAATTGTTGTTGAAAAGCAATGAACAAAAACTGGTGGTCTTCAATTCAGAAAAAGAAACACTGAGAGACATGGTGGTTTGTGGCATTCCGCCTGAGTTTACATTTGGGGGCACCTATGTCGAGAGCCTTGTTTCTCTTCATCATGGAGGAGGGATTCAGAGGCTATGAATGAGAAGCTTCTTCAGGTATTTTTGTCAAATACAAATGACTGTGTGCCTTCTTTTGTCGATTTAACAATTATGTGAACTTATATATTTCACTCTTTTTTTTTTTAGGCTGCACATCCATAAATCTGTTGTTGAAACTTTTACATTTTGATAGTAATTTTGTTTTTGAGGCTGCACATCCATAAATCCCTTATTGATGCTTTATAGATTTCATAGTAATAGTTATTTAATATACATACCCATCTCCGGTAAGGGCATTGTCACAACAATGTTAAACAGCTGCCAAAAAGAAAAAACCCCTTGGAAGTCCGGGGACCTTTAGTATTGTACAACCCATTAACCAGCAGACTTCGCGCCAAGCAAGACCGCCCTTGTCCTTTTACTTTCTCCATCTGAATCTATCATTGCTCTTGGCTGGTTACTTCAATGCAGTTGTCTTACCGGAGGAAACGGTTGGTGGAAATGATCGCGATCTAGAAAAATTCCCAGTGTAGTCCTAGCCATAGGAACCGCTTGTAAAGAACACACGCAAAACTGCAGCCCTGTATTGTTTTATGCCATCAAGAGAAAGGAGACTGGTGAAAAGCTCAGCTTTGCGGAGTTTTTAGGTGATTCGTTAGTGATGTATGTTGTACTTAGATTATAGCCTTGAGTCCGTTACCATACATAGGTACCTAGTGCCCAACATAAAATGGAGTCTGACCTATGAAGCATGAGTACAAATTGATGGGGTTCATAGCCGTATAGGATACGATACTCCATGGATACTCATGGGCGCGCATATGATACTTCCTAAATATATATAGCCACAGACTAAAAACACTTTATGTATTCTTCAAGTGTGGAATACTGTTGTTGTGCCAAAAAAAAGTATCGAACACAGTTCAAAAACTTTTATGTCATGTATCAGAACTTCAGTGAACTTGAGATTATAGTATTTTTTACTTAGCATTTAAGTATAGTTATTACCAGTAAAAACATGAGTAATTTTCCAACACTTCGCTTACGTCTTAGAGAATAGGGTAAATTTCATTAACCTCCCCTGAGATCCACTTCTCATCAGATTCGTCTACACTCTACAGAGATGCCTGATATTCTTTCCTTATGATGCTTTGTTGGTCTCATAGGTGCCACTGCAGTGTCAAAAAACTATACCATGTCAATTCCCAATATGGCTCATCCTCACTTTTGCTTCTGGTGATTCTCTTGTTATTTTCACTAGCTCCATAAAATGTCTTCCTTTCTTTCTCTTCCTTTTTCCTCTCTCCTTTTTTGCTTCTATTGTTACGCACTTTACCGGTTTACCCCCTCCCTTGATTGACCACGGATCAGCTTCCAAAGCAGCTTCCAAAGCTTACTAATATTTACAGCTTTATCAGTAGGAGAGTGGCTTTGGTTGTTACAGTTGCAAACCATTTCCATTTGTGGTGTATCTACAAAGATGTGTTTGGTATCTGATTTTCTGTACCTGCATCAGGTTAATATTCGACTCTCACCTGCTGCTATCGATACATGTGTTGGGCCAGATCATCAGAGGCGTCCCTTCTTCTGTAGTTGAGCTTATGTTAGTGGAGGCTGGAATTGGTCTCCTGTAACAAACTTTAGAATTGATTATGACATTCCTTATATTTCAGATATCTTTTGCTGCATTGGCTCATCCTTTTTAAAAGTACTGATCATTGAAAGTCTTGAATTTATGTTTGAGTTCATGGCCATCCCCAAATACTATTTTGGAAGGCATGAATAACTTGGTCTGTTCAGGTGAATAGTTTAATCTTGGCAGTTCATGGCTAACTGCATCTACTCTTTAGTTCTTGGTATTCCTCTTTTTCATTACACATAGAGCTTCTAGCCCTACGCACGTGATATCTCTCTCACATTCCTCTCTTGCAATATTATCCTTCGCTCTACTTCCTCGGTTTTGTCTCTCGACCCAATAGCCGTAGACTATATATATAGATACTGAATACAAAGACTCTTTCTTAACCGGGTGGAAAGATAACTTAGGGCATCCCCATTCTCAAGGCCTCTCAAGGGGGTTCTGTGCAACAACTTTTGCCATCTAATGGGCTGCTACTAGTGCTTTTAATGTTGTTTCTATACACACGCACTAAACTGATGCACAAAAATCTGTTTTGCAGCTAGGAGGGAAGGAATAGACTCACTATGCAGAGCAAGCTCTAATCCAGTATATTGGATTGTTGCAGACGTAACCATAATGGTTCCTTGAGAGTTAGACGTGGTCCAGTCCATGTTCTAGCTAGATATGCTCTTTGGCACTTGATCTCCTGGCCCTTTTGATTTCCACCGAAGCCTCTCTTTTTTTCTTTTTTTTTTTGTAGCTTTAGTTAAATTGCTTGGCGAGGAGCTTAGTTAACTGCAGTGCTATTGTTAATTTTTAAGTAATTCCATGGCTGTTTTGCTTGTTTCTGCGGTAGCCTAAACTGTTAATAGATTCCAGCGTATCGGGTTTTTTGCATTTTTAGTTAAATTGCTTGGACCTCTAGATTCCAGCGTATCGGGTTTTTTGCATTTTTAGTTAAATTGCTTGGACCTCTAGGGCGTTTGCATTTTTATTTATTTTCTATTGTCAAACAGCTTCCGCATTTTTATTTATTAGCTTCCGCACTTTTATTTATTGGCAGTTCATTGTGTCATTTGCTTATGAAAAATATTGGTTTGAAGTCGCGCATTTTATCCTAATAAAATATCCAGTTTTTCTTTATTTGTTTCAAGTTGCTAAAAATATTTTTTATTAGGCTTCGTGTCCCATGATTGCTTCATGGTACACGGCCGGTCATGCTCCCGGATTTGGGGCGTGACAGTTATCTTCCGTTAATCAAAATGCCCTCTTCCGTCCGAATGACTAAGATTTCGTTAGAGGCTCCGTTAAATATCGTCTCAATCGAATTTTGATGATCCGAGCCGTTCAATGTGTTCAAAACGTGATTTTAAGGGTACCCGCAAGAAATCAGCAAAAAAATGTCCGGATAGGGCTTCATCTAAACAGTTTTTTATTGAACTATTCAATAAAAAACTGTACAGATGAAGCCCTTCCCAATCATTTTTTTATTGATTTCTTGCGGGAACCTTTAAAATCACGTTCTTATCACATTGAGCTGCTCGGATCATCGAAATTCAATCAGAAAAGGGGAGGTGCAGATTGAAGCAAAATCCGGACGTCCGGATTGGAACAAAATCTGGATTGATCTGCACTTCCCCTTTTCCAATCGAATTTCGATGATCCGAGCCGCTCAATGTGTTCAAAACGTGATTTTAAGATCACTTGCGAGAAATCAACAAAAAAAATGACCGGAAAGGGCTTCATCTGAACATTTTTTTATTGAACTATTCAATAAAAAAATGTTCAGATGAAGCCCTTTTCCGGTCATTTTTTTTGTTGATTTCTCGCGGGGTAACCTTAAAATCACGTTTTGAACACATTGAGCGGCTCGGATCATTGAAATTCGATCGGAACGCTATTTAACGGAGTTTTTAACGAAATCCGTTAGTCATTCGGACGGAAGGGGGCGTTTTGATTAACGGAAAATAACGTTGGGAGTAAAATTGAAGTTTTTAAAAGGTTGGGAGTCTAATTGAATTTTGGTGTAAAGGTTGGGGGGTTTTTTGAAATTTTCCCTCATGGAAATCGACTATGGCCTCATTCAGCTAAATAAGCCAACTGACTTATTTTTTTGTTCTTATTCAAAATTTTTTCGTATTTGTTAATTTTTCGTCAGTTTTTTAGGGATTATTGCATCGTCGTGATGAGAAGAATCTAAAAAGTAAAAAATTATGATCGAAATTCAAAATTTTTTTTTGAATAAAGACGAAAAAATTGGCTTATTGACTTCTTTTTTTCTTTATTCAAAAAAATTAGGTTTCGATCATAATTTTTTACTTTTTAGATTCTTCTTGTCATGACGATGCAATAATCCCCCAAAAATTAACAAATACGAAAAAAAATTGAATAAGGAAAAAAAAAACTAGTTGACTTATTTAGCCGAACGAGGCCTATGTCGTGAGGGCCCGAACGAAAAAGAATTCAATTCATGTAGTCGATTTTCAAATTATGAAAAGCGTTATTGAGAGAGAGAGGGGATGGGGTCTGGTTGATTAAGGTAGTAAAATATAGGTTTTAAAAAAAAAAAAGGATAGTATAAAATATAGAAAGCAACTCAAAAAGAGAGAGAGAGAGAGAGAGAGAGAATTTGGATGATTTGGGGGGGGGGGGGGAGCAATTTCCAGTACAGGGCTTTTTGTTTATGGGAGAGAAGAAGTATGCACGAGACTGGAGAGAGGGGAGGAGATCATCTTGAGGTATTTTTGTTAGTGGGTTATGTTCATGACTTAATGGGTCATTTAAATTGACCCAATTGATGCCCAATTAAGACCCAATAATAGATGATTTAGTTGGGTTGAGATCCATTCTAACCCGACTTATAAATGGGTTGGGTTGGATTTATTTTTTGATAGGTGGGTTTGGGTTTACAAATGGGTTTAGGTTCAATTTGCAACCCTTAACGTATATCTTGTGTCTTTGAGATTTCTTGTTTAGTTTTCAATTTTTCGTTCTTAGTTTGCATTCATAGCGTTCGTTACAACAAGCTTCTGCACGTATTTTTCCTTTAATCTGTAACGAAAAAACGGTTTTTTTTTTCATGTGAGAATTGTATTCAATTGTGAGGCGAAAACCTACACAACAGAGAGAAACCCCATTGTGGCAAATGGGCCTCAATTGACTGGACAAACCATTAAAGATGGCAATCAGAGCACAGTAAGTGTAGCCATATTTCAAAGTCGTCTAGCAAGATCAAATTCGCAGAAAATAAAATTAATACCAATCATATTAATTACTCCCTCCGTCCCTATTTAACTGTCGACTATGGTTTTACGTACATTTTTAACAACTTATATCTTTCAACGTATATTATGTTTTATGTTTTTGAAATCATTGTCTTATAAAAAAAATTGAAATCTATCAGACAAGATCTATATTGCATATTTTTTGCAATATACGTCGAGAGATATAAGCCGTTGAAAATACACGCAAAATTATAGTGAACAATTAAATAGAGACGGGGGAAGTAGTATTTGTCTTTAGTGTAGACTGCTCTTTATTCCTTTTTTGTTTGGCCAATGTGATTATTAAATGAATTAATGGTCATGAGACATGGTCAACGTGAGAGTTTTGATTACCACGCATTTTACGTGGTCTGCACACTTAATCACGACATTCTGAAATTAAATTACTATTAGTTTAATATATATTTAAGTTTCCGTCGCCACCGCATTGCTTGCGGAACATGAAATGAGAGAATAAATTATATATATAGGCCCCGGTATAAACTTTAATTTCTTCCAAATCAATTACATTGTCCCACGTCATCAAAACAGTGGTCCCAATAAGTAGAACGTGGCGACATGGTGCAACGTAATTGATTTGGAGAAAATAAATGCTTACCCGGCGATGTAAAATAATTTAATCTCTACGAAATAATTTTCCAACAGCACCTCTCACTGCAGCTGATCCAGTTGACCCTCTCCAGTCTTTTTTTATTTTGGGTATTGATCGTAACCATCTCCCATCAACGACTTATTACTACGCTTATAAAAGCATCTCCACCACCAAGCTCTGCCACTTACCACCACCCTCCACAACCACCCAAACAGCTCCTCTCCCATCGATTTGAAACCCGATCTGAAGGCGGTGGCCATGTCGAACGGCGGAACCCTTCCCCAGGATCTCATCACAGACAATATACTCTCTCGACTACCCGTCAAATCTCTTTACCGCTTCAAGTGTGTTTCTCCCTTGTGGAAATCTCTTATCTCCGACCCCCATTTCACCAAAACCCACCTCAATCAAACCAAGACAAAAAACTCTAATTATCCTGAACAAAAAATTGTTATCATTTCCCGCTTTGGCAATCTCAACTCGGTGGATTACAACGACGTAAATCCGACCTCCATGAAACTTGAGTTTCCTACCGTGGAACAACACAACGCAGAGAAGTGGGTCCAGGTTTTGAGTTCTTGCGATGGTTTGCTTCTAGTTTCCCGTAGTGACAAATCCATATTCTTGTTGAATCCATCCACTAGAGAATGTAAGAAATTGCCCATATGTCCATTTGTCCAAAATTCGAATTTGTATGGTGTGTCGAATGTGTATGGTGTGGGTTACAACTCATCGACAGATGATTACACGGTTTTGATGCTCTCATCCAGATCCTTTTATGAAGATCAGTGTTGCATTACGACCGTGGCTGTCTATTCACTAAAAACAAATGCTTGGAGGAGAAGTGAAGATTTCCAGTATTGGTTTGTTGTGGGAAACTCTGGTGGGGTTTTCTTAAATGGATGCCTCCATTACCTTTGTTGTAATTGGAATGGTCCCACAAGGATTATTGCTTTCGATTTATCGGGTGAGATTTTCAAGGAAGTGGCGCCGCTGCCTACTTCGTTAGTTAGATGCGAGAGTGGGCATTATGACGATTATGACATGGTGGTTCTTGGAGGTTCTCTTTGTTTGGTTGGTCGGCGGGGAATCAAGGTTTGCATGATGAAGGAGTACGGGGTAAGAGAGTCTTGGACCAAATTCACGATGTGTTCTGGATTGTCTGTATTTGATGTGGTGGGTATGTTAGCAGAAGACGAATTCTTGTTGTTTGATACCTATGGAGAGAAGCACTTGGTTGTGTACAATACACAAAAATTCACAGAGAGGGACATAGTGATTTGCGGCATTCCGACTAAATTTAGATATGGGGGCACCTATGTTGAGAGCCTCGTCTCTCCTTTTCATGTAGGAGGAATTGGGAGGAAATTATGAACGAGAAGCTTCTTCAGTTTTTGTTTTTATTTTTAAATACAGATGACTGATAGTTATTATTAGGATGTCCAGGTGAGTTAAATCTTTTGTATGAGTGATAGTTATTAGGATGTCCATGTCTTGTATATTGTGTCTTGTGTGGTCTTTGTTGTCATGTTTTACTCTCTCTAGTTCTATTTATTTTTCTTTGGCCTGTGTCAGATGGGCTGGCTCCCACATCGGGAGTTTGGGTATTGTGTGTGTGCGCATGTGTGTGTGTGTTTAAAGGGTTCATTATGCCTCTCCTTAGTCAACAATTGCCTAGGTGAGTTGGTATGTGGAATTACCCTATTGCCCTCCTCCAAAGTTCTATTTATTTTTGCACCAGGGATTCTCTCCTTTCAATACTTTTCTCTAATTATAATCCTTCTATGTTTCAAAATGGGGCATATCAACGTCCTCGTTTCATTAACTCTAGCCGCTTATTTAATTTGTAGATCACGTAAAAATGAAAATCATATAACTAGAGGTAGCTACACAATTGATGCATCTACGCTTGTCATAATAAAGAAAAAACAGTCAAAAACTAGAAAGCGGTTTGTGTTGTGTGCTAAACACTCGAATGTCATTCATGTGAAATGGCAGTAAGGAAGAAAAACATAAAACTCATTATTACAGCATTAATGTGGTGATCGAAAAACGACAATCCATCACTAACAATAAAAACAACAACAACAAATTGTACTTAACGAAGCAATAAACGACAAAAGTCAGGAACCAACAACATTTAACATGTGTGATACTAAAATTGAAATAAATGAAACTAAGACTCCCAGCACTACTAGCGCCTCACTGCCGCCACTTCCCATTTTACTCACCACCACTATGCATTTTTTCAAGAAATTAGATTAAATCTCCTCTCAATAGCCCTTATGTTTTGGCTCAACAGAGAATTTAATCATTCAGATCAGACATGTTCAAATACTCGAACCCTTTGCCATTCAAGCACTCGAACATGATATTGGTCATCTCCTGGTGCCGAACTTCCCTATTCAGTCTCGTCAAGCAGAAGATTCTGGATTCTTTAATGCAGTGAAAGTTGATGAAGGCAAATGCAGGAGCATTTTCTTGTGCCAGTCTAGATTTTGTGCACTCAATTTGTGGATGCCATTGTTTTTGATACCTCGTACAGAAGCAGTAGTTATATGGTGCCATTTGCTTCATTTTTTGAAATTAACCAAAATACACAACCGGTTCTTTCAGGTGTGCTTTGATCGCTGATGAATCCGATGAATGAATCTTGTACTTGGGTTTTTCAGACATGGCTTAGGGCATTGTCAGGTCGCCTTCCATAGTCTATAGTCACTGACCAATACAAGGCCATGCATCCAACATTCAACTGCAGAAGTATTTCCAAGTATGGTATTCTACGGGATGTTGATACAGGTGGGTCCCAAGATTTTCAGGGCCTTGATGCTAATGGACTTTAAGAAAAAAAAAACCCCATAACAACATTGAGGCAGGGACAGCATCTCTAGTCCCTTACATTTCTGATTACTTTCTTGTTTCGGTCAGGGTTAAAACTAAGATTAAGATTGGCAATGGAGTGATGGACGCTTCATGAACGAATTTAGAGAGAGAAAGAATTGAGCGTGAGAAATATCTCATCTGATTTCATTAACAGAGAAAAGAGGAATATATACAACCCTACAATACAAATGACAAAAGAACCCTTTTGTACAAAGAATCTAACAAATAGCACCCTAGCTAAAACCATCTAACCTACTGAGACATGTCTCATTACATGATAGCCTATACAATCTAACACTCCCCCTCAAGTTGGTGCATAGATATTAATCATGCCCAACTTGGAGAAGATACGATGAAACACCTTACTACTAAGACCTTTAGTAAACACATCAGCTAATTGGTCATCGGATTTCACATAAGGCATGCATATTACACCACTGTTCAGCTTCTCTTTGATAAAGTGTCTATCAATCTCTATATGCTTTGTCCGATCATGTTGAACAGGGTTATGAGCGATATTGATAGCAGCCTTGTTATCACAGTACAGCTTCATAAAACTGTGATTAGCAATTTCCAAATCATGCAAAAAGGTTTGAAGCCATAAAAGCTCACAAACACCATGTGCCATGGCTCTATACTCAGCTTCTGCACTTGACCTCGCTACCACAGATTGCTTTTTGCTTCTCCACGTAACTAAATTCCCACCAAGGAAAGTGCAATAGCCAGAGGTAGAACGTCTATCATCAATTGATCCTGCCCAGTCTGCATCAGTGAAGGATTCCAACCTCAAATGACCATGGTTTGAAAACAAAATACCTTTGCCTGGAGAGGATTTTAGGTACCTCAAGATACAATAAACAGCATCAAGGTGAGAAGAATGAGGGTCATGCATAAATTGACTAACAACTCCCACCGCATAAGAAATATCTGGACGTGTGTGAGATAAGTATATCAGACGACCCACAAGTCTCTGATATCTTTCCTTATCCGCATGCTCTCCCACGCTGCCAAGATGATGATTGACCTCAATAGGAGTGTCAGCGGGCTTGCACCCCAGCATCCATGTCTCCTCCAAGAGGTCAAGAATATATTTCCTTTGGGAAATAAAGATCCCTTTCTCAGATCTAGCCACCTCCATGCCAAGGAAATATTGCATCGCCCCCAGCTCCTTAATTTCAAATTCCTTGGCAAGAAGAACTTTAAGCATCTGAAGCTCATTCACATCATCACCTGTCATAATTATGTCATCCACATAAACTATAAGGATGACAATCTTACCATCACTCCTCTTGGTGAACATAGTATGATTAGCATGACTCTGCGTGTATCCAAGTCTCAACATGGCCTTGAGAAATCTGTCAAACCACGCTCTTGGTGATTGTTTCAAACCATAGAGGGCCTTCTTCAACCTACACACCTTGCCCTCAGTGGCAGGGGAAGAAAAACCAGGTGGTATATCCATATACACCTCTTCTTCCAAATCACCATGAAGAAAAGCATTCTTCACATCAAACTGTTGAAGTGGCCAGTTTAGAGTAGCAGCACAGGACAACAAGGTGCGAATAGAGTTCATCTTGGCCACTGGAGCAAAGGTTTCCTCATAGTCAATGCCATATGTCTGAGTATAGCCTTTGGCAACCAATCTTGCCTTGTACCTCTCAACAGTGCCATCAGCTTTATGCTTAACCGTGAACACCCATTTACATCCCACTGCATTCTTTCCCCGAGGAAGAGACACTAACTCCCAGGTGCCATTTTTCTTCAAGGCCTTCATCTCCTCTACCATAGCTTCATTCCACTTAGGAATTGCAAAAGCTTCTTTCCAACCCTGTGGAATAGGTATAGAAGAAAGAGAAGAAAGAAAGGTAGAGTACGAAGGTGACAGACGAGAATATGAAACAAATTGCGAAATGGAATGTTGGGTACATAATCGAGCCGGCACTTTATGTGTTCGAACTGGCTTTCTATGAGCAATAGGCACATCAAGATCATCAAAAGGAAGGGATATAGAGGAAGGAGATTTACCAGAAGACTCAGCTGAAGCGTCAGGAACTGGAACTGGTGGTGATAATTGGTACTGTGGTAATGCACCAGGTTGGCTCTTTTTCTTGCGAGTGAAAGTTTTTAACTCAGGTCTGTCCAATCTTTCTCTTGCATCTGGCATTATTCTTTCTCCAGATTCAGGTTCCTCTCTCTCCCCTTCAGGATTACTAAGGCTAGGAGAAGCCTCCTCCCCCTCACCAATGTTCTCCCCTGTACCAACATTCTCCCCCTCACCAACAGTTTGGGGAAATGACCACAAATCAAAACCACAAGATGTCAACATCTCTTCCCCTCTAGAACTCTCCCCCTGAAGAGATGGGGACGAGAGAGGGTAAAAGGGTTGGTGTTCCCAAAAGGTGACATCCATTGAAACAAATTTCTTTCGAGAAAGAGGGTCATAGCAATGATACCCCTTTTGAGTGGGGGAGTAGCCAAGAAAAACGCATTTACGAGCTTTAGGATCTAACTTTCCACCGGGGTGGTGAGGAGCATGCACATAACAAACACAACCAAAAATCTTAGGAGGAAGAGTAGAGACCCGAAAGTTACCAGGAAGGAAATCCAAGGGAGTCCGGAATTGAAGAACATTGGATGGCATTCGATTAATAAGATAAGAGGCTGTAAGGATAGCCTCGCCCCAAAAATGTTTAGGAACATTCATAGTAAACATAAGAGAGCAAGCCACCTCAGCCAGATGCCGGTTCTTCCTTTCCGCAACTCCATTTTGCTGCGGCGTATCTACACAAGTGGTTTGGAAAAGAATACCATGGCCATCAAGATATGACTTGAAGGGACCGTTCATATATTCAGTCCCATTGTCACAACGAAGTATCTTGATGTTGGTATCAAATTGTGTGTGCACCATCTTATGAAATGACTGGAAGCATGAGAAAACTTCACTTTTTGCTCGAAGTAGATACACCCAAGTTATACGAGAATGACAATCAATAAAGGTAACAAAATAGCGATAACCAGAATTAGAGGTAATGGGAGAAGGACCCCAGACATCAGTGTGGACAACCATAAAAGGAGAAGCACTTCTCTGATGAACAGGAGCATAAAAGGAACGTCTATGTTTTGCAAGTTCACAAGCTTCACAAAAGAACCTACTTCTAGAACATCGTTTAGTTAAAGTAGGGAAAAGTTTCTCTAAAATACCAAAAGAAGGGTGGCCAAGTCTACGGTGCCACTGATGCAATAAAGGAAGAGCTGAACCCGTATCCGCCTCAAGGGCATGACCCAATGATAAGGGTGTAAAAGAAGGACAAGGCACAGACTCCAAAAAATACAGGCCATCCTAAGCTCTACCGGTACCAATCGTCTTTCCTGTTCCCAGTTCCTGAAAGACACAATGAGTGGGAAAAAATGTCACTGAACAATTCAAAGATTGTGTGAGACTACTAACAGATATAAGATTAGTAGTAAAATTTGGAACATGGAGAACGGAAGAAAGAGGTAAGGTAGGTGAGCAGCGAATGGAACCTTTCCCTGAAATAGCAGATAGGGATCCATCAGCTACTCGTACTTTGTCCTTACCGGAGCAAGTAGAGTAGGAATCAAAAAAGGATGAGCAACCTGTCATATGGTCCGTGGCACCAGAATCGATTATCCAAGGAATAGAGATAGAAGCTGGAGAAATATGAGCTTGTATACCTGAGTTGGCAGAGTGGGAGGAAGTAGTGGAATTAGAAGCCATAGAGGATGGAGGACCTTGGTTACTCATTAGCCGCCTGAGAACTTGCATCTCTTCGGGAGAAAAAGAATCACAAGTATCAGATATGGAGTCACCAGCAGACTCTGTGGCATTGGCATAAGAGCGCACAGAACCACCACTACGACCACCTCGGTGTCCCCGTGAGTTAGGTTTACCATGTAACTTCCAACAGTATTCCCTAGTATGACCATTTTTATCACAATAGTCACAATGGAGTGAGGCTCGATCAACCGAAACACCTTTGGCCTTCAACTGGTTCTGTCCTGTTTTACCATCTCGTGGGAAGGGAATAGATACCAAGGCTGAGTGATCTGGAGTGGATGCCATCAAGGGAGGAGCCATAGAATTTCTGCGAGTCTCCTCTTGCTGAATACTTGCATAAGCCTCGCCAAGAGAGGGAAGAGGGGTACGACTCAGCACATGCCCACGGTGCTGATCATAATCCCCATCAAGACCTGCCATAAAGTCATAAACACGATCTTTCCCAACCATTTGTTGGAAAGTCGCAGCATCAGTAGCACAAACAGGACGATAACTTTGATAAAAATCAAGTGCTTGCCAGAGCCCCATGATCTCTGCATAATAGTCAGCAACTGGTCGATTATTTTGCACCACGGCCTTGAGTTTCTTTCTCAACCCAAAAATTTGGGCGTCATTCCCTTTCTGAGAATAAGTCTCTGCCATGGCATCCCAAACCTGCTTTGGCGTATCAAGATACATAAAGCTATTCTGAATAGTAGGAGGCATCGAGTTAAACAACCATGTCAAGACCAAGGCATTATGATTGGTCCATTTTGTGAGATCTGGTCCCTCCGTGGGTTTCACCACATTCTCAGTAAGGTAGTGTAGGAGACCCTTAGTGGTGATAGCCAATGTAAACGCACGCGACCAAAGTAGATAATTGGAACCATCTAACTTGACGCGACAGATATCCATCGGAGTGTTGTCAAGAAAAGGACTATAACCCATTCCACTGTTTGAACTAGACTTACTAGTTTCTTTCTTTGAAAATGGATTCTCCTCTGACATATTGAAGGCTCAAAAACAAACTGTGGACTGCCGAAAAACAGAATTTTCACAACTGAACAATACAAAACACAACCGAGTAATGTCAAATAATACCGAAACAATACACAACAGACGTTGTACGGTCAGAAAAGGGCCGGGATCACTGTTCAAGTGCAGCAAACGCCCCCTAAATAGTGGGTTACGAGTAAACTAACCACAGGCTTCGAAACACATGAAAAAGGGACCTCGGATAACCAGGCCCAGTCACTTTCAGAAGCAAAGAGGCGGTAGCGGAAGCTTACAGAGATGATCAACAGCAACAAACATAAAAACGAGCACATACCAGATCTTGGAAGCAATAGGCAGTAGAAAAAATACCCAATCGGCACCAGAAAAAAACACTCAGAACGAGTCCAATCGGAGGTAGAGAGATCTCAAACGAGAACAACCTGGGTTTGCCGAAGTTCGCCGGAGGTCGCCGGTAGTCGGCGAGAGTCCAGGTGGGAAAAAGATCTGGTGCCCTAGATCGTTACGCTCTGATACCATGAACAAATTTAGAGAGAGAAAGAATTGAGCGTGAGAAATATCTCATCTGATTTCATTAACAGAGAAAAGAGGAATATATACAACCCTACAATACAAATGACAAAAGAACCCTTTTGTACAAAGAATCTAACAAATAGCACCCTAGCTAAAACCATCTAACCTACTGAGACATGTCTCATTACATGATAGCCTATACAATCTAACACTTCAGAAGAAAAACTAAAAATCTCGTAAGCCTGTTCTATTGTGTCCACAACTTTGAAATCACGTGCAGCCTTTTAAGAACAGGTGGACACGACAAAATACTCATGGTTTGGCGCTATGTCTGCTTTCTATCTGGTCATTTAAGTCTCTCTACCCTCATTTTCCCCTTTCCCATTTGATGTTGATGAACGCTCATTTCAAAGAATTGGCATATTTTATATGTGTGGAACTTTTAAGTCAGTAACTTTCTTCATTTTTCTCCTTGATCAAAACACTCTTTTGGATAGGTTTCCGAGAACACCAGATGAAGCCAGGAGCGGTCAATCGTCCGAAAAGGAAGAAAGTTATGAGGTGGAACCGAGTTCAGACTTAGACAACTCCAAGGCTTCGAGTTGAAGCGGAAACTATTTCAACATGTAAGATGCTTGGATTTCCTCCGAGTTGGTCCAGATTGTAGAAGATCGAGGCTATGAGAAGGCCTCGAGGATGTTGAGGATCAATATTGGAGGAAATTGTTCATCAAGATGCCTGATGATAGGAAGAGGTTTTAATTTTGGTGCAGATCCTGTAGTGATTAGCTATGGTTCATGTCGATTTTTGGTTGATTATTGGCATGTTGTACTTCTTTTCATGCCATGACCTATCAGACAGTTGAATCTTAAAATTAATTTTCCTTTCACATGTTAGATGGTTTCTTATTGTTTAATTTGTTTGTGGTAAGATTTCGAATGATGCTGGGTTTTTTTTTTCCCTACTAACTATGCATATGTGCATCTACATTTGGGCTCCGTTTGTTTCGATGTAAAATATTTTACAATGTAAAATATTTTTTTAGAATTGCAGTAAAAGGCAGCGGGTTCATTTTGGAAAATAACTTATGGAAGATTTAAGAGTAAGTTATTTTCATCCAATTAATGAAAAATATTTTACATGTAAAATGTTTTTCTCATTTTTTACACAACCAAACACCAGAGTTTATTATGTAAATTAAACAAGAATCTTTTTGTTTCTTTGCCAATCGAATTGTCTATTTGGAAGACTAGTCCTCTCCCTATGTCATTTTTGATTGGTACATGCAGGATAGGAGGGTAGCCTTAAGTGACCTTAACAGAGACTTAGACTAAGTCAAGTCGTCCAATGACAAGTCGGTGGAGAGTGTGGGATAGCAGAAGGGCCCAAAGTTTCAAAAGTGTGCACATGACTCTTTGTGGTTTTGAAAATGTGTGGATAAATCTCTTACCGTCATATTTTTCATCCATGTTAACGAAAATGTATCTCACACGCCTCTAGAATCTAATTTAAAGTGTTCATAATTTAATAAATAAAGAATAGAGCATCTCTGGAAAATATCATTTCGATTAGGTATCAATTAATAACCCAGTGATCTAATTTTTTGTGAATTCAAATTTGAAATTTTAATTTCATACTCCCTCCGTCCCCTTTTTAAAGTCTAATATTTCATTTTGGGTTGTCCCTTAATAAGTGTCCATTTTGTAAAGTTAGTGGGTAAAAGTTGGTACATTTTCTATTTTGCCCCCTAAAAGTAGATTCCATTTTGAAAAGTTAGTGAGTAAAAGTGTAATGATGATGTCTCCATAGAGGGTAAGTAGGGAAAGTGGAGGTAAAAGTTCATATGAAATGTGTAATGATTATGTTTTCTTAATAAGTTGGAGTTACGAAGCGGGACACTTAAAATAAGACGGAGGGAGTAATAAATTTGATTCGACTATGAAGTTTTTATTTTTTGATGGACTTGAATTTTGGCTTAAATGTAGTACTCATCAAATCTATAATATCAACGGTTCGGATCCAATTTTTGGTATAGGCGATGGATTGGCTAGATTTAAGGAAGAAGAAAAATCAAGGGAGAGGATGAGGGCATATCAGTGTTTTAATGTTGTATCAGTTAATATGAATGAAAAACATGACGACATGAGATCTATCTGCACAGTTTCAAAACCACAGGAGGTAATGTGCACACTTTTGAACCATAGGGGGTGTATCCGCTCATGACCCAAACATCAGGGGGTCAAAGTGGACTTTACCCATATTCTTAACTCTTGTTATTAGCCAATATTGGTGTCTTGGGAAACGTGGACACTACGACTACACATACAGGGTTAAAAGATCAGGCTATCCAGCCAGCTAGGTGGGGAGACTTTTAAAGATCACTCCTCTTTCACAGACTTTTAATGACCTTTCATTTTCCATGCAATAAAAGTCCATTTAATAGACAGCCAATTACATATACCATAGGTCCATGACGCAATTAAGTCTAATTTGCGTGCTATTTGGGGCATCTCAAAAGGACATTTTGTCCATGATTGATCTGAAACAACCGCCGGAAATTACCGGACAATGGTGGCCGGGGACATAAAATAATTATAGTTCTAAAATTCCCAAAATATGGTTCGGTTTGGGTTTTGAGTGAGATTTTTTAGACTAATGGGTGGAGAGAGATATATAGATGGAGAAAATTTATTGGACAGAACTTTTGGGTTTTGGATAGACCATTTTGCCCTCAATGAAGTGGCGTTGTTTCCAATACAAGGAGAAAGTCAAATATTTGAGAAGCAAGTCAGACATGTAAAAGCTAATACTCCATTTGTCCCAAATTGCTCACCTTTTTTTGAAACCGTGTATTTTAGAAAAAGTAATGTATTATCACGAATTTTCTTTCAAATTTTTTGCAGCAATTTAAAGATCTCATTGACAAGAAAAAATTGGTGCAATTTTTTTTTATTAAAACTCATAAATATGTTATTTTTGCGTGCAAAATGCACGGTTCCTAACAAGGGCAAGCAATATGGGATGGAGGGAGCAATGTCGTAGGATCACTTTCTTTTTATCTTAATAATATAACATCACCTTTTTTATCTGCATGATTTTTTTTGCAAAAGTTAATAATGCCTCAATTTTTTTTATAGATTATTGGTTCGTATCGACAAAAGAAATTAAAAAAATTAATATAGATGATTGGTTTGTATCGACAAAAGAAATTAAAATTAAAAAATTAAATATTTTTTTATAGATTATTGGATTGTATCGATAAAAGTTAATAATGCCTCAATTTTTTTTTATAGATTATGGGTTGCGCTACACGTTGTTGTGAATTGCAATAGGCTACCTAATAGCTGTTAAAAGCATTTGAATAATCTTGGGCCTCTCTTCTTGCCTCCCAGAGGCCTCCAAGGGAAGAGGAGGGTGACCAATAGCCACCATATACAATCAAGTCTATGGGGGCCTAGAACATTTATGGTGATCATAATTGACTGAAAGCTCTCAGTTCTTTTCAAATGCCGTGTAATTTGTTATATTCCATGTTAATTGGCTGCACATGCCCCTTGATATCGATCAATTTTGGCGACTTCTGCTAATTATTCTCATCAGTCGTCCTCGTTCTAGCCCAGACAACTGCAGAATTTCCACAAATCGAAAACATGTGTTGTAGATATTTCCTTGAGTTGGGAAAAAACAAAAGTGACCCGGGCCCGAGCCTAACGTCAAGTCTACCCCTCCGTGCACAGTAAGTTGATTCCATGTTTATTAGCTTTTTTGTTTGATTAGTATTTGTGGGCACACGACCCAAAAATCCCCGCATTTTTGGTATGGGAAAATTCCGGGTGCGCCCTTTTTGGAAAGCGCGGCGAAACGCTTCGCAAATCAGAGAGTCGCCACTCGGGTTTTGCGGTTAGTACCCAAGAAACCGTCCTTTTGAAAACGTTTGGACCACGTTTGTTTGATTTTGAAAAAGGCTTTTGTAGATTGGACCGTCGTCACCTTCGATCTTGAGGTTCGGGAGCCAGATTACGAGAGGGGAAGGGTTTTATGGCACCCCCCTCGCCCAGTCCGGAGACCGGTCTCTACTCAGGCGTTTATAAAATATTTGCATTTCTCTCTTTATTTGATCATTCTTTTAACCAGTTAGGGCGGGGGAACAGTTAATAGGGATTAAAACTGTAAACAAGTTGCATTTATGTACAAGATCGGTGGCAAAATGTTTATGGATGATGATGTTTGATCTAAGCAAATATAATAGATTGAGAACAAGCTTTTGTGGACATTTTAAGCAGACTGGAGCACACTGACTGTGAGATAGTGCACACAGGAACAAGCCTGCATGCACTGGCCAAGCCACTGCATGCAGTCATGACCTGCGTGCGCCACACCACAACTGGCGTGCGCCGGTAAGCCTAAGACCACAGCTTCTGTTATCAACCCTCTGGGCTCTGGAAAGGACCAGTGCACACCCAGGACAAACCACACAGTTTATAAAGGTTACTAAGCTATTACAGACAGGTTAATGGGCTTAAAAGCCACCAAATAGACAGAAAACCCCTTAAACAATGAGGGGAGGATGATCAAAGGCCTGGGTGGAAGATCCATGCAAGGGCCAAGTCACTGGAACACGAACCACTACCGTACGCCACTCAAGGAGGGCCGTACGCCAGTAGTCTCTTGGTTCCAATGCTTTGGCTTTGCACATTCTGAGCTCTGGAACAGGACCAGAGGGACCCAGAAGGCCAAACTAAGCAATAAATACAGATGGAAGAGAAAGCAGTTCTAAATACAGAATGCTATAAACTGGTTTTTAGCATGCATCAGGGTGATCAGAACTAAAAGAAAGCAAGAAAACAACGATCCATGATCCCCACGCCAGTTTTGCACATACTACCATTACTGGCGTACGGCACTCAGAGCTGGCGTGCGCCACTGATCATTGTGCACGGTTTTGAAACCTTGCTGGCATTAGGGCCAGGACTGGTATAGATTACTAGCCTTGACCCTGCCAGCCCCCCTCAGAAAGCAGGAGCAAAAGGTATTATACCTTTGCTTGTGAGTTTGATGGATGGTTTGAACTTTGAGCTTGCAAGGGGATGGATGGAGGATGGATGTAGTGAGGTTTGAGGACTGTGGAGAGTACTCCCTTTGCTTGCTCTTTCTATGGAAGAGAAAGGGAGCAAAGAAGCAATGAAGAAGAAGAAGACAAAAGATTATTCACCTTAATGGAGCTAACCCCTTGCAAATGAATGCAAGGGGGGTATTTATGGAGGAGGGAGAGGACTGATCAGTTTGGTCCTAAGGAGGTGTTTGGAGTGATAAGGGAGAGGGAGCCTCCCATGCATTTAATGCATGGGACTTGGCTTGATGGAGGGTGTAGGAGAGAGAAGGGGACAGCTCTGGCCGAAGCAATGATCAGGAGGCTGCCAGCTGACGTCAGTCGGCTACAAAAACTCCCGCCCATCTGGCTGAAAAAGGTTGATTTGACTGGCATTTACTGGCGTGCGCCACTTGTTGAGTGGCGTACGCCAGAGAGCGGCGATGACTGACACGTGGCAGTGGTTCCTGCGCACGCTAGTCCACCATCAGCGTACTCCAGTAGGGTTTTGCTGAGGCCATTTGGTTCTGGCTTGAGGGTTCGACAAGGGTTTGAGATGGGTTCTGATGAGGTTCGGGACGCTCAAAGCTCAAACTCATTCACAAACTCAGGATGTTCTTGACCTTAATCATCATCGGGGAATCAAAGACCGTAAGTAAACTAATCTGGACCATCCAGAATAAGGTGTCTACAGTAGTCCCCCCTTTGACGGCACTTAGAGCACCATTGCTTTGGCGTAAGTAACGTCAAAGGTTTTCTAGACACCCCTCTAGGCCATCCAGAGCAAGTCATACGAATCGATGAGAACATAAATTTAAATAACCTGACTGGTTAGATTGATTGGAGCGGATAGATCGCTGCTGGAGATGATACGCTTGGCTGAGCCGATGCTGGCATTGGCTTTTGTTAGTGCGGCCGGGGCGGCAGGCTCAGCTGGGGAGTGATAAGCCGTGAATTGGCTCTGTTGAGAAAGATACGGTCCTATGGATGGATCGTCGTTGATTGAATTTGGACGGATAGATCGTCGTTGATTTGAGATGGACAGAACAGGCCGTCACTTGTCGGGGGACTCTCCTGGGGAAGAATCCATTGGAAAGCAGCTCAGGGTTACTTGTTTGATTTGAATTTGGACGGATAGATCGTCGCTGATTTGAATTTGGACGGATAGATCGTCGCTGATTTGAATTTGGACGGATAGATCGTCGCTGATTTGAATTTGGACGGATAGGTCGTCGTTGATTTGAATTTGGACGGACTCTGCTTGGGGGGGTAACCGTCTGGTTTTGATGACATCAATTTGATGACCATGGGCCTTCATTTTGATCACGGGATGTGAATTGGGCCTCAGGCCCACAAACTTCTGGCGTGCGCCAGTAGGTTTGCGCCGTGCGCCACTGATGCTGCAATATCCGAGCCCAGATCCGGCCCAGACCCGGCTCAGCTGCTTCCCACGTCGCATATACTCCCCAGGCAGTACGAAACCGCCATTCATCAGTTTCAAAACCTCCGAGGTTCCTCAAAACTTCCCAAACCTTCCCAAGCCCAAACTCCCTTCTCATTCTCTTCCTCAAATCCACGCATCCATGGCGGAACTGGGCGGAGACGGCGGCGGTGATGGAGGTAGTGGCGGCGGTGACCAGTTGGGGGTTGGTAGAGGCGAGGCCGAGAGGCCACTAATCGACGATCAACCCACTGCGGGGGCCACGTCGGACACTGGTGCAGCGGTGACGGCCATGCAGAGGAGGTCGACGGTGGCGAGGAGCGGCGTGCGCCAGTAGATCTGGGGCGTACGCCAGTTGCCTCGGTTACAGGGGGCCCACGGGTTGAACGGCTGGATCCCCGGAGTAGTGTAGAGGGCTCGGTGGTGACTGGCGGTGGCTCGGCTGGGGCCGGCGGCAGTGGCAATGGTGGTGGTGCTAGTGAGGGCCAACCGGAGACTCCATTGAGGGGTCCGGCGAGTGGCAAGGCTCCGGCGGTGGTAGAGGAGGAGGGGTATGTGCCGAGGGCGGATCATGCCGAGCGGATTGAGTTTATGCCGCCGGCCGGATCGTCTGGTCACGAGCCGATCATGAGCCGTGACTTGGTAGAGTTTGTGGGTGAGTTTGTGCTTGCCCGGTTGATGAGAGAGAACCCTGAGGTGGTTGCAGTAGTCGAGAGGGCGCGCGAGGAGCGGCTGAGGGAGATAGCCCGGTCTGACGAGGTAGAAAGACTGAGGCGAGAGGCCGAGGCGGCGGAGAGAGAGCAGGCGGAGCTGGTGCGAGAGACCGAGGAGACTGAGAGGGAGCAGGAGGAGGGTCCTGGGGCGTACGAGGTGGCCGTGGACTTAGCAGAGGCCAGGCGGCAGACCCCTCGTACCCCGTTTGCGGCTGAGACGTACGTTCCTCCAGAGCCCCACGTGTTTGTGGCGTCGGGCACTGAGAGCTACGTCCCTTTACAGAGGGACTACGACGAGGAGCTGGTGCTGAGGGACCGTGAGCAGCACTTGTCCAGGGGCTGGACTGAGGTACTCTTTAAAACTCTCCCTTAGTCTTCATTTCGCACTTGTGACGCATGATATTCGAACCTTTTGCATTTGATTAACTGTGTAGAGTTAGTGATACCTCGACTTGAAATAGACTGGACTGGCTGTAGAGAGCTTCGACTGCACAATTCGACCATAGAATGCCTGTAGATAAACGTCATTGACTTGTAGTATGCCATGTAACGTAATCTCGACTGATAGGTTGTTCCCGAAATCTGACTTGACTTTGTAGGACGCTCGAATGACTTGAATCGACTGATAGGGTGCCTTGAAACAATAATCGACTGAATAATCATGCTTTTGTTGCCTTGATAACTTGAATCGACCGATAGGCTGCCCGGTGGCTTGATAAGCGATTGAATAAATGCTCGAAGCTTGAATCGACCTAAAAATGACTTGAGACTTGAATCGACTGAATGAACGCCTGGAAACGATAATCGACTGAATGAATCGACTGAACGAATGCCTTGATGTTTTAGATCCTTGATTCGACTATCCACTGAATTTGAACTACTGTACTGATGCTGTTTCTGTTGCTTTGGTTGTTGTGATGTGCAGAGAGGAGTGGTTAGCTCGCGGGGGCACGGCGGTCCGGCACACTCGCTCGGGCTGTACTTGAGTTTGCCAGCGGGGGCATGAGAGCTGGTGGACGCGGCGGGGTTTGGCGTGTTCATCCCCACGCTGACAGCGGTGAGGAGCGACCACGGGGTACTGTCTGCCCTGGCGGAGAGGTGGTGGGACGCGTCGAACTCCTTCCACTTCCTGATTGGGGAGATGACGGTGACTCCGACAGACTTTGCGGCCATCACGGGCCTGAGGGTAGGAGGGGACCCGATCCCGTTTGACTCGGGGATCCACAGAGACAGGGAGGCGCTGCAGTGGTTCTTAGGCATGGTGTCGGCGGGGAGCTCAGAGATGGTCTCGTACGACCAGTTTGCGAGGCGCGTGGAGCAGAGGGTCCCGGTGTTGGAGTTGGCAGAAGGGCAGGTCTCCGAGTTAGAGTCGGCACAGCTGGCCAGGGTTTACTTGTTGTACTTGTTCGGGGCTACTCTGTACCCGAACAAGAGGTCCACGGTGCACTTGTCTTACCTGCCGGCCCTTTTTGACTTGCGGTCGGCTTCTCGGTTCGACTGGGGAGGAGCGGCCTTGGGCACGTGCTACTGCTTCTTGGGTGAGTTCTCCAGAGGGAGTAGGGCAGCTGCTGGGTACTGGAGAGTGTGGGAGGTAAGAAACCAATACTGTTTTTTTCAATTCCGTTCCATACTTGTATTTTATCCTGCATATACTGTATTTCTGATGCCTTGTCTGTTTGATTGTTTGAAAACCTTGCAGTTGTGGGCTTACGAGGTGCTAAGGATGTACCCTCCGGAGAATAGGAGTCTGGACCCGAGGGTGCTTCCTCGAGCGATGGTCTGGGGGCCACTTCGCGTCGGGAAGAAGAGGTCGAAGAAGACGCTTGCAGACTTTCGGCTGTACCTCGACCACTTGACGGACTCTCAGGTGAGACCTGCTTTTCGTTTCGGTAGTTCATGCCTTTGAGTTGCTTTAATGCTGTCGCTGATGCCTTTGATTGCTTTGTAGGTGGAGTGGGACCCCTGGAGGCCTGCAGGGCCTGAGCCTGAGTACCTTGCGCGGAGCAGAGCGGTGACAGCGAGCCGGGTGCTGCTGGAGTCGGCTTTCGGGTGGCAGTGGTACTTGGGCGATCGGGTGACGCGACAGTCACTCGATTCGTCCGAGTTTCTTGTCCCTGGGCCACTTCCGCTTCGTGCCTCGCACACTGGGAGGTACACGCTGAGAGAGCTGAGGAGGTTTACTGTTCCTGTTCCTGCGGCTCCCTTTCTGAGACGAGAGCGAGACTACGCCGTTTACCGGAGGCGATACTTGGCGGGAGCGCTCTGAGTAATGGAGCACAGGGCGGTGAGGAACGAGGCTCTGGTTGCTGGTGAGGAGAGACAGGGCCGGAGGAGGAGGAGGATGAGGAGTCCGTGTCCCTCAGCAGCGGCTCGGGGTCCGCGAGCGACCCTGGGTTCAGGACCACTCAGAGAGACCTAACTGCAGCCGAGGAGAGCGAGGATGACAGCGACGACACCCGCGAGCTCTTCGACGAGTGAGAGCTATTACGGAGCCTCAGCTACTTTACTGTCTTTCTGTCCTTTGATACTTGACTTCGATTTGATTTTTGAGATGGGGGCCTGCGTGCCCGTTGATCCATAGGCGGCTGTGCCTGTTACATGACTTTTGCTTGCTTTGCTCGGGCCGTTGTGCCGTTTCATACATTTCCACCTTTTACTTTTATGGATACCTGTTTTGGATAGTATAGTAATTGCTTTTTCTGTTTATTCGACTTCTAATTTGATGATATTGATGGTAGAAGCAAATGAAACAACCATTGACGTCTGACATGCATTGACAAATGTTCTGAATCGACCAACATACACTAAGATATGTGCAGGACTGACCTAGCTCGAATAAAAGGGAAGGAAAGTCTCAGGACACGTCGCGTATCTTTAAGACACGCGGAGGATACGGATGCTTGGTATCGGTGGGCCGAAAAGCCCAATCCTCCTCTGAAAGGGAAACTGACACTTTTGTGAGACCATATAGATGTACAGTGACCTGTACGAGTGGAAAAACTCGAGAAAGACGACTCAAAAATGGGGAATAAGCCGCAAAATGCCCAAAAATGTCATAAAATAAACATAAGACGCCAAGAATGACTCGATATGGTCCCGGACTGAAACCGACACCCCCGCACAATCACATAAGGCCTACATGACGTGTACGGTATAAGAAAACTTGGCACGAAGCCCTCGGTACGAATTTTTGAGTCTCCGTATCCTAAATTTAGGAGGATACGGGCCGCCGGAGGTCCGAATCCTTCGTTTGGCGCGACGTTTCCGAGCCGACGCCTCCCTACAGTCCCAAATATCATTTATGACTTGCATGGATCGACAAATTTGCTAAACAAGCCCCAGAATTGAAAACGGTAGCTCGGTGACAGTTGCTGCTAATTGCTGGCATCTGGTGCAGGTCTGACTTGCGTGCGCCAGTAATTGAGCTACGTACGCCAGTAGGGGAAGCTGTCCTGCGTGCGCCGGTAGATGACTGGCGTGCGCCAGTAAAATGTGACACAGAGCCACTTGCCTGACTGTCTGTCCTTTTTCTGGCTACCCTTTGTCTTCACCCCCACACGATTTGCACACGGTTTCTGGCTTTCAGAAGGCAGTGTCCTTCATTGTAAGGAGGGTTTGGATGCTAGCTTTTGGTTTTGAACTTAGAATAGGAAGTAAGATTCGTGGCTTGGTATAAGATGGAATGTTTGCACGCATTGAAGCCACACTGATACATCCTACTCCTATATTCAGCCAATTGAATTGCTGGTCCCAAATGGCAAACCCAATTCCAACTCTGATCAAACCTTGGTTGGCGGAAATGATAAGTGTCGATTGGCTGAACTTCCAATACCACGGCCTCGCCTCATTCCGATACTTGCGGCACGTGCCGCTCCGCCCGGCCCTCCTGAGGGCTGCGCTCCGGTTCTGGGATCCGGATGTCCATGTTTTTCGCTTTGGTGATGACGAGATATGTCCGACGGTCGAGGAATTCCAAGCATACCTCCGGACTTACTCATCTCCGACGCTCGTCGTTCCTCCTTACCAAGTGAGCATGCCCAGGCTACTGGCCACTGCACTTGACATTCCTAGAGGTTTGGCCAACTCCATGCTGGAGGGTGGTCAGGTCCATATCCTGCAGCTGATCGAGCGATATGGTCCTGAGGGTGACTTAGGGGACATGGCTTGGCAGGCGCGGCGCCGACTGGCCCTGGTGATCTGTCTCTTAGCCGGCTACTTGCTTATCCCTGCGGATGGGCGGGTCAGCTCCCTACTTGTGAACGTTGCCCTCCAGATGGGTGGCCCAGACCGGCAAAACGTTATTCCTCTGGTTCTGGCCGAGACGCTTATCAGCCTAGACTCGGTGTATTCTGGGGTGTCGCGCACCTTCAGCGGCAGTCCGTTGCTCCTTCAGGTAAACTCACTCAGCTCACCTTTTTTTGGTTTTTCACACTTTCTCATTTTACCTCGACACTCGGTTTAGGCTATTTGCTGGCTACTCACTTGTCTTTTCGCTCAGGCCTTTATCTGGTTTCTGACTTGTCTTTTCACTCACACAGCTGTGGCTATCAGACAAACTGAACTTGTTACATCCTCCGGAGGCTGGCTGGGATCTTTTCCCGAAGAGAATTCACCAGCGGGGAATAAGGTACCCCGAGATGAATGAGGAGGAGTGGTTTGCTTTCATGCGGGAGATACAGCCGAATGAAATTGCTTGGAGGTGCCTATGGTTGGAATTGGAGGAAATGGTGGTGCACTCAGAGGGATTTGACAGGGTGGTGATTGCAGGGCTGACACAGTTCACCTTCTACATCCCGGGCCGCATCCTTCGTCAACTGGGTATCCCTCAAGGGAATGTTCGTATCACCGCCGGGGATTTCCGAGTCCCTAATTTCAATGCTCAGACTCTGAATGGGTATAACAGGCGCTGGGGCCACAGGGCCCTTCAAGCAGAGTCTCCAGATTTCACTCCAAGGCTTCGGAACGTTTATCGACAGTGGCTAAGAGCAGATGTCGAAGCAAGAGAGAACATTGATTGACTCCGGACTACTTTGCTGTCCTTAGAATAAACTGTGAGCCGTCAGGCTTCTCAAGCATCTGTTCTGTTTTTATGCTTAGTTGTTTTAAGGCTTTTATGCTCAGCTTGTGTATCAGAAGTAGTAATTTTATAAATAAAGTTGAAAGGCGGAGGGTTTCCCCCTTCTGACTCCTTAATGAAATTTTGGCTCGTTCCTCGACCTTGCTTGGATCTTCACACGGAAACGGAATGTCGAACACTGGATCGCTTTGATAGAATGTGACCGGGTCTCATGGTGAGACTGCCTACGTATCCCTTTTCAAGGAATCAGGTCAGAACGTAGTTCAGGCCAAGGTTCACTCGTGTATTTTACCTCTCCTTTTACGCTCTAACTTTTGCCTAGTTCACAGGTTTTCGGCCTAGCGAGCTTTCGACTTTTGCCTATTTATTTTTGCCTAGACCGCCTTCACAGGTTTTCGGTCTAGCAGGCTGCTCTAACTTTTGCTTGGAACCGCCCACCCTTGTGGTTTTCGGCCCAACGAGCATCTCTCAGGGGTAGAAGCGTTTGAGTTGATCCAGGTTGACCAGAGTGTTGAATTCGTTGCCGTCGAGATCGATGAGTTGAGCAGCACCCCCGGACAGGATGGTCTTGATAATGAAAGGCCCGGATCGCTTTGGTCGAAACTTTCCGCGGGCGTCGAATACTGGAGCCCGTATCTCCTTTGTGACCATGTCTCCTTCGATTAAACCCCTGGATTTCACCTTCTTGTCAAATGCCCGGGCAATTCGACGCTGGTAACCTTGGACATGATACAGGGCACGGAGCCTCCTTTCATCAAATAACATCAGTTCAACAAATCTCCCGCTGAGCCATTCAGATTCTTCGAGACCGCTTTCGACCATGATTCTCAGAGAGGGAACCTCAAGTTCGATAGGAAGTACTGCTTCCATTCCGTAGACCAGGGAAAAAGGAGTTGCACCGGTTGACGTTCGAATTGATGTCCTGTACCCCCATAGCGCCAGAGGCAGCTGCTCGTGCCAATCCCTTGCAGACTCAATAGTCTTCTTGATGATCACCTCGATGTTTTTGTTAGCGGCCTCGACTGCTCCGTTTGTTTGTGGACGATAGGTTGTTGATCGGTGGATCTCAATGCCGAATTCTTCGAAGAGGTCCAGGACCCTTCCTTTGAAATGACTCCCATTGTTTGAGACGAACGCCTGAGGAACGCCATACCGGTAAATGATGTTCTCTCGGATGAACTGGGCCACTTGAACCGTTGTCAGAGTCTTGTAAGATTCAGCTTCGACCCACTTGGTGAAGTAATCTATTGCCACTAGTATGAACCTGTGACCATTGGAAGCAGGAGGCGAGATCATCCCCATAACGTCAATTCCCCACACAGAGAACGGCCACGGCGAGGTCATGCCATATAGCTTAGAAGGTGGAACATGCTGCAGGTTGGCATGGATTTGACACTTGAAACAACGCCGCACGTAGTCGATGCATTGAGATTCCATTGTTGACCAGTAGTAGCCTTGCCTGAGGATCTTTCGTGCAAGCATGACTCCACTCATGTGGGGACCGCAGACCCCTTCGTGAATCTCTTCCATTATCCTTGTTGCTTCGGCCCCGTTGACACACAGCTTGTGCATTCCACAGTGAGACCTTCGATACAGTTTCCCTCCACAAATGATGTACTGAGCAGTCAGCCTTTGCAGAGCAACCCGATCCTTCCTTGAAGCTCCCGCAGGGAACTCCCCTCGTTCGACAAAATTCCAGATATCATGGTACCAGGGTAGGCCATCATCGACATCATCAATGGCGTTGACATATTCATAAGCAGGCAAGTCCCTCTGCTCAATAACAACTGGCCGCATCCGGACCCCTACTGGAAGTTCGATCATTGAAGCCAAAGTCGCCAAAGCATCGGCGAACTGATTCTTCAAGCGTGGAATGTGGGTGAAGGTCACCTTATTGAAGCGAGAAATCAGTTCTTCCAAATCTTGGTGATAAGGCTTCAGCTTTTCCTCACGGACTTTTCAGTCTCCATTAGCTTGAGAGATTACCAGGTTCGAATCCCCGATTATCTCGAGTTTCTCGACTCCCAATGCAATAGCAGCTTCCATTCCGACGATGCAGGCCTCATACTCAGCTTGATTGTTGGTGACGTCGAAGTTTAACTTGAAGGCGAGCGGGATATGAGCTCCAGCGGGCGTGATAAGCAGTACCCCGATTCCAAATCCTCGTTGATTCGCAGCCCCATCAAAATAGAGCGTCCAAACTTCCTCGACAACTGTCAACACATCCTCGTCCGGGAAATTGAAATCCACGTCTTCAGGTCCGTCGATTGGGTGGTCGGCCAAGAACTCTGCTACGGCACGGCCTTTCACTGACTTCCTTGTGACATATTGGAGATCGAACTCAGCCAGCAGAAGCAACCAACGTGCTAGCTTATGGGTGAGCGCCGGCTTTTCGAACAGATACTTGATAGGATCCATCCGAGAAATCAGCTTCACCGAATAGGCTAGCATGTAGTGTCTAAGGTTTTTGGTAGCCCGAACTAGCGCCCAACACGTCTTTTCCAGGGGGGTGTAACGTTCCTCACTTCCCACCATCTTCTTGCTCAGATAGTAAATGGCTTTCTCGACTCCTTTGTCTCCTTCTTGCGCCAACAAGCATCCCATGGATGTCGGAGTAACAGATAAGTACAGGATCAGGGGTCGACCAGGTGTAGGTGGCATCAAGACAGGCGGATTCCTCATATAGGCCTTGATAGATTCGAAAGCAGCTTGGCACTTCTCCGTCCATTCGAAACGAACATCCTTCTTGAGCAGACGGAACAGCGGTTCACAGGTCAGTGTTAACTTGGCTATGAATCGGCTGATGAATTGAACCTTACCCAGAAAGCTCCGCACTCCCTTTTCTGACCGTGGTGGTTCCATCTCGAGAATTGCTGTAATCTTGGAGGGATCGACCTCAATTCCCCTCGCAGTGATCAGGAACCCCAACATTTTGCCTGCTGTGACTCCAAATGTGCACTTCTGTGGATTAAGACGCACGTTGTATTTGCGGAGCCTTTCGAGAAATCGTCTGAGTGCTGGGATGAAATCCTCCTTCTCCTTGGCTTTGACAATCATGTCGTCGACGTAGACTTCAACTGTCTTGTGGATCAGATCATGTAGCAAAGTGGTCTGGGCCCGCTGGAAAGTACAACCGGCGTTCTTCAACCCAAACGGCATCATCACATAGCAGTAAGTACCCCACTCGGTGATGAAGGTAGTCTTCTCTTGATCCTCTGGTGCCACAAAGATCTGATTGTAACCTGAGAATCCGTCGACAAAGGAGAGCAAAGCATGTCCCACCGTGTTGTCCACAAGCACGTCGATGTGGGGCAAGGGAAAACTATCTTTGGGGCTTGCTTTGTTCAAATCCCTAAAGTCGACGCAGACTCGGATTCTCCCATCTTTCTTAGGAACTGGCACGATGTTGGCCACCCATTTCGGATATTCAGCAACCCTTAGGAACCCAGCGTCGATCTGTTTAGTGACCTCCTCCTTGATCTTCTCTACCCAATCTGGCCTCATTCGGCGGAGCTTCTACTTGACTGGAACAGCCCCTGGAGCTAACGGAATTCGGTGCTGCACGATTTCAGGGTCGATACCGGGCATGTCCTTGTGAGACCATGCGAAAACCTCGAAATATTCTTTGAGCAGATCAATCAGTGCAGCACGATCCTCGGGGGACAGAGTTGAACCAATTTGCATCATTCGGGGGTTATCCTCGTCTTTCAAATTCACGGAAATTACTTCTTCTTTTAGAGGCTGAGCATGCCTTTCGTCTTCCCTTCGGCGAGGGAACACATTTCAGCGGGAATGTTCCCATCGAAGTCTGTTCCTTCATCGTCGGGGTCGACACAGTATATAAAAGTTTGCAAAGTAATCAGAAGCAGGATCATTCATTTCATAAAACCCCAGCGGGTTGCCAAGTACAGTCGACTCGAACTCGAAGTAGAAGCTATGACGCGGAGGGCCAAGAGGCACAAACTCCGACTCTGAGCTAGACCTAGACTCGACAGACTCTGTGTCAGACTCAGGCACATTGTCAATGCATGTCAAGCGTGGAGTGAAAAAACAATTATTTAAACTACCCTTAGCTTCCACGATGAGGGAGGTTGGATCCTCGAGGATGTCCTGAGAGTCGGGCCCAAGCATCAGCACTTCAGCCTCTTCCTCCTTGCCAACCAAATCTACTTGAGAGAACAGCATCTCCAAGCTCTCTTGATCAACTGTCAGCACCCAGTCAGCCTCTTCCTTAGCCCGGGTCAGCTGCTTCTTGAATTCTTCTTCTTCCAGCTTGTCTTTGGCCATTTCCTCCTCCTCGTCGGACCAGGTGTCCGCAGCAAAGATCTCGAATCCCGGTAGCCAGGTGCCAGTTTCTGGATCCCAGAATTGTTCAGGTTGACCCCCATACACGATGCTCCCACCTTCACGGATAAAGTAGCTGTCGGGGTAACCATAGAGGGTTCGAAGTTTTCCCGCACCTCTCCCCCTTTTAGCCTTCTTGGTCGGAGGTGCGTACCCAAAGCCAGATCGGCTTTCGGAAGAGGGAAAGATGGGGAACTCAGCGACCCCCTGCTGGTTGATCCCGAGTCCAAAACCAGGCATGTGGCCCATCTTCCTCATGATGTCGATTGCGGCGGAGCTGACGTAGAAGTCCTTGTCCACTGCGACGGTAAGGACGGAGCCTGCGGTGTCAAACGAGAATCCCCCAAAGTCAGAGTCTTCTTCTCCGTGTGCAATCCCCAGGACAGGCTCATCTTCCTTGAGTGGGCGGATCCCAGAGTCTCCGCAGATAGTAAGGGTTCCTGTTGGCAGTGCTAGCATGACTTTCTGGTGCAGAGTTGAGGGAACTGCCATGACGTCGGACCTGTGCAACCACGGCCTTCCTAGCAACAGATTGAAAGTGGCCGGGATGTCAACCACATGAAATTCTACCTCCATTTCGAAACCCTCGGCATCGAGCCTGAGCATGATGGTGCCTTCCACCACACGGCGGGTGCTGTCATACGCCTTGACCGCCAGGTTAGATGGTGTGAAATCCTTCTTTGCAAGCCCCAGGCGGTAAGCAACCCTCAGCGGACAGACATTAATGGCAGAGCCATTATCAATGAGCACGGTCGGCACCCACAGCCCCTTGCACTTGACGGTGATATGCAGCGGGCGGTTGTGATCAGTCCCTTCAACAGGCAGATCCCGTTCGGTAAAAGTGACAGAATGCTTGGCGAGCAATGGTAAGATAAGGGCGACCATTGCCTCGGGAGTGATGTCGGTGGTTACCTTGAGTCGAGAGAGAGACGAAGATAGCTTGTCGTGATGCTCCTTTGAAGACGCGACCAGACCCCAGACTGAGATGGCAGCAGGTATCTTCTCTAGTTGTTTCTGAATCATGTCCTCTCCTGGGACTCCGCCAAGGATGTTCGGAGCACCCCTTTGGATAACTGGATTGGCGGGCTGCAAAACGGGAGGATTGGACGAGCTCCCTGCCTGTAAGTTAGAAGGCTGAAAGACTCGGCCACTCCTCGTAACATTGGCGATGTCCCACCAGGAGGTCGAATCGTTGAAGTCCCAGAAGTCCGCGGGAATGTCCTCCATCTTGCGCTTCCCCTTATTGGTTGCTGCCACAGTTGTAGACGAGTCCTGTCCCAGAGCAAGATCCTGTTCCAAGTTCTGCATTACCAAATCTTCCCAAAACGACGGGTCCTGTGCTGCAGCTTCTTCAAATGGTGCTCCCGGGTTGGTCACAAACGGCGTATCCCAGAAACCTGCATCGACCAGAGCGGAGTTGACTGTCCAAACCTCATCGCCCATTTTGATATCCACTACCTTTTCTTCATCCCAGAAATCGGATGGCAGTGGGTTTGTGTTAAGGTCAACAATCTCGTCGACTTCCCACAGATCATCGGGCACGGCATCCAGGGTCATAATACGGCAGTCCTCGCCAGGAAGAGGGACAGCGGGGCGCGGGAGGCTCTCATCAATTATGTAGAATTCTAGGTCGAGTTCGACATCAGCTACTGAGGTTAGCAGCGAGTCAATGGTTGACGAGCAGAAACACTCTCCAAGTATACGAGGTTCTTCCTGTCGGAGGTCCTCTTCGGTGTAGAACGCCTCATAGTCAGGCACGACCTCTTCTAGGACGTAATCAGCTGGAAACTGCCAAGCAGGCTCGGGATCCCAGAAGTCTGCCTCTTCTTCGGCAACAGGCTCAGGTTGATCAAATAGCAGAGGTAGGGCAAATCCGTCCAACGGATCCATCATGTCGGCTTCTTGCACGGCCAGCCACTGATTGTTCGCAACATGGTCAAACGGTACTTCTTCTGGCTCAGCCGGAAATCCCTCAAGGGCAAGCTCATCCCATTCATTGATCCTAGGGACCTCAAAGTTGTTGTGGTCCGCTATCGCCCAGCCTACCGCCTGCATGTCGAGTTCTGGTTCCGGTGGGTTTGCGGCAGCACCAGCGGGCCTTGTGCGCTGTATGGGTGTCCCATCGAGAGCCGTTTCGGTGATGGCAAAGAAAGGGTTTCTTGCAGTGGATCCGGGGAGAAGTTGCATAGTAAGGGTAGTGTCGCGCTGAAGGTCACTGAACACATCGTTGAGGATGGTCATGCCGTCACGCAGACGTTCCAGAGGAGTTCTTGATTTAGACGATTCTCCCTTCTCCAGGTTTATGTTTAAAGTCTCATGTTCAAAGGGCACGGAGACGATCGGCTTCGGTTGATCCGCAGGGGTTATATGGTCGGTGGGGTTGAATATAGTGGAGGTAGGGGAAGTTATGGTGGAGCTAAGGGATATCTGGCCAACTTGGTTATGGTGCCTCGGGAGGGAGTTGGAGATGACATTGGGTTTAGACGGCGGGTTAGGAAGGGTTCCATTGTCCACCAAATCTTGTATCGCATGACGGAGGCGATAACAAGAGTCGGTGTAGTGGCCGGGCATCTGATGGTAGGCACAGAAAGCATTGGGGTTGTGGCTAGGTGGTGGATTTTGAGGGAGTGGAGTTGGGGTAAGAGGCTTGAGGTGACCAGTCTTGGCCAGTTTCTCGAGGACAGCAGAGAGAGGTGCCTCAAAGTTGGCGAAGACACGGGGTTGGTTGCGGTTCCGAGGTTTCTGTGGTGCTTGCACTTGGTTGACATCAGCAATGTGGTTAGAACTTTGGGTTGTGGCAGTGTTGCTAGCAGTAGCAGCATTGGCATAGCTGCTACCGCCAAAGAGAGCGGTGCTGCTTCCGGTGTATGCACGAGGCTTGGATTTCTATGTTGAGGAGGCAGGAGCAGACTCAGTTCTCGGGATGACCCCGTTTTGGAGAGCTTCCTCTATGGCGAGACCGGAGTCGAAGAAAGTTTCCCAATTTGCCCCTTGGACCAGCACAAGGTTTTTAGCAAAGTCCGGCTGTAGGTTGCGAGAGATGATGCGAATCTGATCCTTTTCGCTGGGACGATCCGTCATCTTGGCTGCTTTTGCCCTCCATCTCTGAATAAAGTCTGCGAAGGACTCCTTTGCGCCCATCTTGGTTGATTCCAACTCTCGAGTGGTCATTTTGAGCTGGACATTGTAACTGTATTGGGAGTTGAAAGCAGCCCCAATATCGATCCAAGTTCTCCTTTTGGACAGGTCCAAAGATAGAAACCATTGAAATGCAGGACCAGTGAGAGTTTGAGGGAAGAGCTGAGCCATTGTTTCTTCCTCGATCCCATGTAATTTCATCGCGCTGTGATATGCCAACAAATGGGTTTTAGGATCCCCCGTACCGTCAAACTTTACAAAGTCAGGCATCTTGAACCTTTCAGGTAACCTAGCATTCGGAAAAGGGCAAAGACGATCCATGTCTAAACCACCCGCGCCTATCTTCTCAGCCTTGGAAACGGTTTCTTCGAGTTTAGCCATCTTGGCGATCAGAGCAACCATTTCTGAATTCGGAGCAGGGTTCTCTCCTTGGAGGTTCTCTTCGACCACGAGTTCACGTTCTCCGCCACCGCCTCCAGCTGCAGCTGCCGGAGGGAGGCGTTCCTCAATCAAAGCACGGAGATTGGCCGTAGAGGCATCGGCTTGATCGGCCCTTTCTTGCATGATGGCTAGGTTGCGCTGAATGTCGGCGAGAGTCTGGGCGAGAGTCGGAATTTCAGCCATGTCGAGAGGTTCCGTTTTGACTTGGACGAGCTCTTGAGGTGCAGGGAATGGAGTGAAAGGAGTCGGTGGCGAATCCTCCTCTAGCAGAGTACAACCCGGAGCTTCCGTCGTGGCAGACCCAAAAACAGACCCACTCAAATCTTCTCACAGACAGACCCGATGGACGTCCCCAAGTAGGTTTGGCCCTTGATTCTGAATCTGTACGGTGCGATGGCTAGATAGTAAAGTAGAAGGGCTCAGTGACAGCCTGCAGCAGTTTTATTTGAAAGAGAAAGAAGGAAATGAAAATGCTTGAACGAGCGTCGTCGGTGTCACCCTAGACTCTAGAACTAACAGACAAAACCGTTTTATGACAGCGAGACGCTGCCTAGGTCCTTGGATTTCTTTTCGACGGTGTACCTTGAAGGGATCGTCTAATACTAAGAGATGTCGAAACAACCTAAGTCTTTGACTATCCCGCTTCCGAAGTTTCAATGTTGGAATGGAACAACTTGGTGTTGACGACATGATACTGTAACCAAGAGGGCGTAAGCAGCACTGTGCCGGAGCCTTGAATGGTGTAAGTGTTTAGCACTTTTAACCTGGGTGGTAAGAGTATCATGTCATGTCTCCCGTTGTTCCTAGTTTTCTGTTTTGAAACCTCGATTGGGTTTAGGCAAGGACTTAGAAAAGTCTCGATTTCCCAAAGTCTCTTTGACCCAAGGAATTGGAAAGTTGATAACGTGCACCATCACGATGCACGACTCGTCATCGGTCCAGGCAGCGCCTCAGCAGGCATAAAATGGGTTTGAAAGAGAGAAAACCCTAAAAGCCGCCCTAGCATGCTCCTACGCAGAACGGTATGGATGTATGTACATGCATGCGATATGGAAAGCGGTAACACATAGACAGTTTATGGGGGTTAGATGCAAGTAATCCTACCCTGTGGGTTCCTGGTTCCAATGCTTGGTTCCAGTAGTCTCTTGGTTCCAATGCTTTGGCTTTGCACATTCTGGGCTCTGGAACAGGACCAGAGGGACCCAGAAGGCCAAACTAAGCAATAAATACAGATGGAAGAGAAAGCAGTTCTAAATACAGAAAACTATAAACTGGTTTTTAGCATGCATCAGGGTGATCAGAACTAAAAGAAAGCAAGAAAACAACGATCCATGATCCCCACGCCAGTTTTGCACATACTACCATTACTGGCGTACGGCACTCAGAACTGGCGTGCGCCACTGATCATTGTGCACGGTTTTGAAACCTTGCTGGCATTAGGGCCAGGACTGGTATAGATTACCAGCCTTGACCCTGCCAGCCCCCCTCAGGGGTCAGAACAGAAAGCAGGAGCAAAAGGTATTATACCTTTGCTTGTGAGTTTGATGGATGGTTTGAACTTTGAGCTTGCAAGGGGATGGATGGAGGATGGATGTAGTGAGGTTTGAGGACTGTGGAGAGTACTCCCTTTGCTTGCTCTTTCTATGGAAGAGAAAGGGAGCAGAGAAGCAATGAAGAAGAAGAAGACAAAAGATTATTCACCTTAATGGAGCTAACCCCTTGCAAATGAATGCAAGGGGGGTATTTATGGAGGAGGGGGAGGACTGATCAGTTTGGAGTGATAAGGGAGAGGGAGCCTCCCATGCATTTAATGCATGGGACTTGGCTTGATGGAGGGTGTAGGAGAGAGAAGGGGACAGCTCTGGCCGAAGCAATGATCAGGAGGCTGCCAGCTGACGTCAGTCGGCTACAAAAACTCCCGCCCATCTAGCTGAAAAAGGTTGATTTGACTGGCATTTACTGGCGTGCGCCACTTGTTGAGTGGCGTACGCCAGAGAGCGGCGATGACTGACACGTGGCAGTGGTTCTTGCGCACGCTAGTCCACCACCAGCGTACTCCAGTAGGGTTTTGCTGAGGCCATTTGGTTCTGGCTTGAGGGTTCGACAAGGGTTTGAGATGGGTTCTGATGAGGTTCGGGACGCTCAAAGCTCAAACTCATTCACAAACTCAGGATGTTCTTGACCTTAATCATCATCGGGGAATCAAAGACCGTAAGTAAACTAATCTGGACCGTCCAGAATAGGGTGTCTACAGTATTTAGTTCTATTTTGGCTAAACACTGCTTTGGTTGGCATATATCTTGCCAACTCATTTGTGTAGTTGTTCCCTCTCGGGTCTATGGTGGCATATGATTGTTGAGGTATGGTGGCCGGTGTCAACCTCGTTGGGATGTCCAAGCCTCGTGGTAAATGCCTTGTCCCTAGTTCTTTTAATCTTTGTAATGTATTCAAAGATTAATTAATAAAATTTCCCTTTTACTGATCGATCAAAATACAAAAAAAGACAAAAGAATAGTCGAACAGGATTATTAAGCCAAAACAAGAACATATATCAAAAGGGTAAACATATCCCATGAATGGCAATAGAATAAATATCCGTTGAATATGATGCCACAGAAAGCATGGTTTAGGTTGGAAACGGTCTCACCCTCTCATTTGGGTGTCAATGTTGTTGAGATGCTTCCTTATTGTGGTGATGTCTCTTGCTCCTTATCCTTTAATCTTTGTACTCTCCTCAAAAATTAATAAATTCTCTTTTGCCGTTAAAAAAAAGGAAAAAAAGAAAAGAAAAAGAAAGAGCAATTGAGTTACTTTTGGGCGGCTCTTCTTGCTTCCGGCCCAGAGGCTTCCAAGGGAAGAGAAGGTCCCCATTAACAAAAAGTCTATAAACACAACTTTAAAATAGAACACCAGATACAATTGCATTCGGAACCATTCGATACATGTACCACATGTAAATTCACATTAATTGGGTTGGAAAACGGTAATTGATTATCACACTTTATTTTTTATCCTCATGTTATATGAATTTACAAAATTAACTTTTCATTTCTATAGTTTTTCACACATAGAAGGACAACATTATGAATTGACATCACAAGATGGTAAAAAAAAAGAAGTGATTATTAAAGGAGGATATGAAAATCACTCCTTGGCAAATAGAGGAATTTTCAAGACATTGGAGTATAAACATCCTCTTCAAAATATTAACTTGCAAATTACAATCCAGCATTTGTGCCACATTGCTTCACTTATACACAAAACTAGATCCCATTCTTCTATAAAACTAATAACAGTGAAAGACATTTCCACATCTTTTGTTTGTCCAAGGTGTTTTGCCTTAATAATTAAGTCAAATGATTTTTTTTTGTTTTATTCAATTTTTTTCATTTGTTGGTTTTTTCGTCAAATTTTTGTGGCTTATTGGTTGGTCCAAAAAAAAGAAATCAAATATATATATATATGAACTTGAAGGGAAGCATTAGAGTCAAAGGGTTTTCGAATAAGTAGGAGTAAAACTGAGTATATGGTGTGCAAGTTTAGTGGTACCAGTAGTGCGCATAAAGAAAGAGTGATGATCCAAGACCAGGAGATACCTAAGAGTGATCATTTTAGGTACTTAGGCTCAATTATTAGTAGTGATGGGAAGATTGCCGATAATGAGACCTATAAGATCTAAGTGGGGTGGCTCAAGTGGAGGAGTGCTACTGGTGTATTGTGTGACAAGAGGGTACCAATAAAATTGAAGGAAAAATTCTATGGAACTACCATCAGACCAGCGATACTTTACTGGATGGAATGTTGGCCTACTAAGAAACAACAAGTGAACAAGATGAGTGTAGCGAAAATGAGAATGTTGAGATGGATATGTGGTAAGACTAGACGAGACATGATTAGAAATAAAATGGTGCGTAAGATGGTAGGTGTAGCACCTATAGAAGAGAAGTTGAGGGAAAATAGGCTAAGGTGGTTTGGGCATGTCTACCGTAGATCAGGAGATGCAGTAGTTAAGAGAGCGGATTGGATAGTTTTGGGTAGCAATACTACGGGGAGAGGTAGACCTAAATTGACATTAGATGCTGTGGTACGCAAAGATATGAGTATAATAGGTTTGTGTGAACAAGTGTCCCTTGACAGAGTTCAATGGAGGAAAAGGATTCATGTAGCCGACCCTAAGTGATTGGGACATAAGGCTTGGTTTGGTTTGTTTTGGTTATTCCTGTGGCTGGGTTGGAAAAATAGGCTAAGGTGGTTTGGGCATGTCTACCGTAGATCAAGAGATGCAGTAGTTAAAAGAGCAGATATGATAGATTTGGGTAGCAATGCTACGGAGAGAGGTAGACCTAAATTGACATTAGATGTTGTGGAGGAAAAAGATTCATGTAGCCGACCCCAAGTGATTGGAACATAAGGTTCGGTTTGGTTTTATATTGTTTTTTTATTGGTTTAGAATTCTCTAATTTTTTTGTGAGAAAAGGGAGTAAATTGTAAGAGTCATACATGAAAAAATTCACACTTATATATTTTTTTCCATGTCCCCATGCATCGAACGGACAAGACATGCACTAGTAGGTATCTGATAACAAAGTAAACTTCAATGTTAATTTTGGCTTTTTTTATAATTTTAAAAATATTGAGCAAACGTCATAGTTTTTTAACTTTTTAATTCGTCTCAACAAGAGAAATTCAAAAGAAGTAAAATATTTATGATGTGTCCCCAAATATTTTTATAATCATCAAGAAGCCGCCCAAAAAGTTTGACATTGGGTCTTAATTTTTCTTGAATAGTTTCAAAAGTAAACACATCCAATAATTTCTGTAGGAATTTAGATTTACGAAAATGAAACAGATAGGTGAGATTATTCAAAAATAAACCCATCAAATATTTTCTGGACGAATTTAGATTGAGATAGACTTATTCACGAAGCAAATGTAACAACCATGTCTGTAAGTAAATATGCATAAAAACAGTGGTGCCATTTTGTTGCATCCAAATGACAGATTGTTCCAAATCGGATCAAGGCACGGACTGCTTGATCTTAAGGATAATATTGTACTTGGAACTAAGATTTATGGAGGAAAAATGAAATGTAAAAAATACACCTGAATTTGGTGAAAACTCAAAATTCAAACACAATATACGCTAGTAGTATGAAAGGAAATATAAACTTTATTGAACGCTCTACAATCTCTAATGAGATTAGACCAACGCTCTACAAGCGTAAAGACCGGGTCAATGCACTGCCACATTAAAAATTACTGTCATCATGGAAATTGGTGGAATTGGCTAACATGCGTGGAAGTGGAAAATAATACCAGCACAAGACAAGATTATGGCAAAACCCACTGTCTGTTTGAAGTGCTGCGAAAATGAAAAGAGCAAACTTTTTTGTTACGTGAAGTGCGCGCACCGCAATTCTTTACCTGAAGACTTGTAACTCAAGTGGAAGTCCCGAAATATACAATTTTAACGACCGTATCATATCTTATAGGATGTTCCAGTCAGAGTCCTGTTACACACACAGCAATCTGTGCACAGATTTCGTTGTGGGGCTCACCACGGGTCCTACACAAATCATCCGAGCCGTTCATTAAATGTAAAACATTTTTTCAAGGGTCCCTGTAAAAAATAAGCTCAATTTGATACCTATAGGTGCTTCATCCAACCATCTAACTTTTCATTCAGATTTTCGGATAATGAAAAGTTATATAGTTGGATCGAGCACCTATAGGTATCGGATTGAGCTTATTTTTTACGGGGACCCTTGAAAAAATGTTTTACATTTAATGAACGGTTCGAATGATTTGTGTAGGACACGTAGTGGACCCCACAATGAAATCTGTGCACAGATTGTCTGTGTGTAGACTTTCTGTTCTACCAGCTAGCGCGACACAAGATATAGTTTTCCTCTCTCTCTTTAATTTCCTGGTGTTCAGTGGGTAGACTTGACTTAAAAAGGTATTGGAGTCCATTGTTAGCTGCTTTTCCTTTTTCTTTAATTTCCTGGTGTTCTACCAGCTAGCACGACACAACATATTGTTTTTATTTAATCCCACTAGTTTAGTGGGCGGACTTGACTTAAGAAGGAGTGGGAGCGTGAAAGTCTTCATCCACGTTTTTTCTTTTCCCAAATCTAATGTTGATTTCTCTTCCACTTGCAAGCCTCCAAAAGCACAGTTTACTCACGTTTTTTGTTCTCAAGATTATCTTTCAACATCCCCCTTAAGCTTGAGTCTCGGGGATTCTTAATTCATTCCAAGCATTGTCTTCATTTTGATGAAAGCTTCATGCTTGAGGGGCTTCGTGAATTTAGTGGGTAATAAGTGTCCATTCCCTTAATAAGTGTCTATTTTGTAAAGTTAGTGGGTAAAAGTTGGTAAATTTTCCGTTTTGCCCCTAAAAGTATATTCCATTTTAAAAAGTTAATGAGTAAAAATGTAATGATGATGTTTTTATAGAGGGTAAGGAGGAAAAATGGAGGTAAAAGTTAATGTGAAATGTGTAATAATGATGTCTTTTTAATAAATTGAAATTACGAAGCAGGACACTTAAAGATGGACGGAGGGAATAATTCTTTAGGCTACGGTTACAGAATGAATTTTTTGTGAGAATCAAGTCAAGATGCAATGAACACGGCCCAGAAAATTTCCACACTCCACGTGAATTGACTTTAACCCTTCTCCAATGAACGACAACAAAGAAAAAAATGCATACTTACAAGCGTAAAGACCGGGTCAATGCATATTGGGTGTTCCAGTTTAGAAAAAAAAAGAATTTTTACGAAAAGAAAGTAATTTCAAGCTAAAAAATCATGTGTTTACGCAAATAATTTTTCTACAAATATAGATCTTGTTTGATAGATCTCATTGAAATTTTTTAAACGGTGCAAAAAAATTTAAAAATTATTTTTTCATTTTCATTATATTTGAACTTGAAATTATCTTATTTTTAAAAAAGAAAATTTAAAAAGAAAGCAGAACGGCTTAGAGCGTTTAATGAAGTTCATACCATTACAATCTACAGCTAACACGACTTGACCTAAAAAGGTATTGGAGCAACTCCAAAGTCGACACCTCTAGCACTTCAATTTCCTGGTGCTCCCACACAAAAGTTCATCCGACAAGTTCAGTGGGTGCACTTGACTTCAAAGCATAAGTCGTAGATATTAATTAGTACCTGTTTGAGTAAATTGATATTGATAACTGATTATAACTTTTGGAAGATTTAGTGTGATGTAAATTTCAATTTATCTCAACCACACGATTTACATATGCGATAAAATCATGTTCCTATAAATAGTCCCCAATACAATGGAAATTTAAACCTTTCATCCTTCTATGCAACGACTGCTACTCCTACCTTCTAGTAAGAAACCAGCCATGGCATCCTTACCAAAGAGGGTTCCCAATTTCCAACTAGTTCATTCCATATTCATCTTTGTCTCTGTCATCATCCTTCCATTTGTCTCTTCATCTGATTCCGCCGTTGCTCGTGCTTCTCCTGCAACTCAAACAGTTGCAAAACAAAGTGAAGCAGTCGCTCTCTTGATGTGGAAAGCTAGCCTTGACAATCAAAGCCAATCCCTCCTTTCATCATGGAATGAAACTAGTCATTGCACTTGGGTCGGAATTGGTTGCAATAATGCCAGTAAAGTAACCAATTTAAACCTTGACGGTATTGGTTTGAAAGGTACGCTTTTCGGTCTTAACTTCTCTTTGTTACCTCATCTAGTGAAACTAGATCTGTCGAACAACTTAATATATGGGACCATTCCCTCTCAGATTGGTGGCCTTTCGAGACTCGCGTCTCTTAATGTGTCCATCAATCATCTTTCGGGAGGAATTCCTTCAAAAGTTGGGATGCTAAGATCTCTCATTGAACTTGATTTGTCAATGAATAATCTCACGGGATCAATCCCTGCTTTAATAGGGAACTTGAGAAACCTCACAATATTGTACCTTTGCAAGAACTCCCTCTCTGGATCTATCCCTCAAGAAGTAGAAATGCTAAGATCTCTCACTGATCTTGAATTGGCAATGAATAATCTCACGGGATCAATCCCCGCTTCAATAGGGAACTTGAGAAACCTCACAACGTTGTACCTTGACGAGAACTCTCTCTCTGGATATATCCCTCAAGAAGTAGGGATGCTAAGATCTCTCACTGTTCTTGCATTGTCAACGAATAATCTCACGGGGTCAATCCCTCAAGAAGTAGGAATGCTAAGATCTCTCACTGATCTTTCATTGTCAATGAATAATCTCACGGGATCAATCCCCGCTTCAATAGGGAAATTGAGAAACCTCACAACGTTGTACCTTGACAAGAACTCTCTCTCTGGATCTATCCCTCAAGAAGTAGGAATGCTAGGATCTCTCATTGTTCTTGAATTGTCAATGAATAATCTCACGGGATCTATCCCTCAAGAAGTAGGAATGCTAAAATCTCTCATTTTTCTTGAATTGTCAATGAATAATCTCACGGGATCAATCCCCACTTCAATAGGGAACTTGAGAAACCTCACAACGTTGTACCTTTACAAGAACTCTCTCTCTGGATCTATCCCTCAAGAAATAGGAATGCTAAGATCTCTCACTGACCTTGTATTGTCAACGAATAATCTCACGGGATCAATACCCGCTTCAATAGGGAACTTGAGAAACCTCACAACGTTGTACCTTGACAAGAACTCTCTCTCTGGATCTATCCCTCAAGAAGTAGGGATGCTAAGATCTCTCACTGTTCTTGCATTATCAACGAATAATCTCACGTGGTCAATCCCTCAAGAAGTAGGAATGCTAAGATCTCTTATTGTTCTTGCATTGTCAACGAATAATCTTACGGGATCAATCCCTCAAGAAGTAGGAATGCTAAAATCTCTCACTGATCTTGCATTGTCAATGAATAATCTCACGGGATCAATCCCCGCTTCAATAAGAAACTTGAGTAACCTCACAACGTTGTACCTTGACAAGAACTCTCTCTCTGGATCTATCCCTCAAGATGTAGGAATTCTAAGATCTCTCACTGATCTTGCAATGTCAACGAATAATCTCACGGGATCAATCCCCGCTTCAATAGGGAACTTGAGAAATCTCAAAACGTTGTTCCTTCACGATAATTCTCTCTCTGGATCTATCCCCCAAGAAGTAGGAATGCTAAGATCTCTCACTGATCTTGCAATGTCAACGAATAATCTCACAGGATCAATCCCCGCTTCAATAGGGAACTTGAGAAATCTCAAAACGTTGTTCCTTCACGATAATTCTCTCTCTGGATCTATCCCCCAAGAAGTAGGAATGCTAAGATCTCTAATTACGCTTAACTTGTCAAGGAATAATCTCACGGGGTCGATCCCCGCTTCAATTTGGGACTTGCCAAACCTCACCAGATTAATCCTTCGCGAGAACTCTTTCTGTGGATCTATTGACTGGTGAGATACCCCCAGTGGTTGGGAACTTGAAAAGCTTAGTGACATTAAACCTCTCCCACTACTTGTTGTCCAGTTCAATCCCCTCCTCTTTTCTTTCAACGGGATGTCAAGTTTAATGTTGGTTGACATATCTTACAATCACTTGGAAGGTCCTCTGCCTAACACAAAAGCATTTGAAGATGCTCCATTTCAGGCATATCGAAATAACGATGGATTCTATGGCAATAAAACTAGTTTGATGCAATGCTCACTGTAACAGAGTGATGGAGATAAAGAAAGAAATCATAACAAAGTTGTGCTCAGGTTGTAGTCCTACGTTGGGAATTTTATTTCTTATTGTTGCTATGATTTTCCTAGTTCATCGCAACAGAATGGGGGACAATAAAATCAAACCAAATAGAGCATGGGAAAATGACGGCCCAGGACATGTTTTGATAATTAATACCAGCCAAGGACATGTTCAACATTATCAAATGTTCTCAGCTTGTCCTTGGTGGATATTAATTATCAAAACAGGTCCTTAGACGTCATTTTCCCTTAGAGGCAACTAATAGAGCTTTGTTTGTGATTTGGAGCTTCGATGGAAAGCTGGTGCATGAAAACAACATCCGAGCGACAGAGGATTTCAATGACAAGCATTGCATTGGAGTAGGTGGCCGGATATGGCATTGTTTATAGAGCTAAGCTTCCAAGTGGTCAGGTTGTCGCTATAAATAAGTTTCATGGTTCTCAAGATGGAGAGTTGACTAATCTATGAAGTTTTACGAGTGAGATTCGTGCATTGACAGAGATACGACATCAGCATATCATAAGGCTTTTGGGTTACTGTTCACATCCACAACACTCATTTTTGGTTTACGAGTTCTTGGTAGGGGGGAGCTTGGACAAGAAACTAAGCTGTGAGGAAGAAGCACTAAGGTTGAATTGGGGTAAGAGGATGAATGTTGTTAAAGGTTTGACAGATGCTTTGTCATATATGCACCATGGTTGTTCACCCTCGGTAATTCATCGCGATATATCAAGCATGAATGTTCTGCTAGACTTAGAAGACGTTACTCATCTCTCCGATTTCGGAACTGCTAGACTTCTAAACCTGCACTCATCAAATTGGACTTCCTTTGCAGACACCTTGGGATATGCTGCTCCAGGTACTTGCACAGTTCATCTTAGCTACCAATATTAGTGTCGTATTTTTCTTTTGAACATGTCAATTCCTAGCTAAGCCACCTTTACAATCTCTTAGTAATTTTTTTTCCCTGTTTTTTGTACCCCTAATTTCTTTGCGCAGAACTTGCTTACACAATGGAGGTGAATGAGAAGTTAGACATTTACAGCTTTGGAGTTTTATCACTCAAAGTTGTAATGGGGAGGCATCCAGGGGATCTCATCTCTTCTCTTTCTTCATCAACTTTTGATTCCTCACCACCATCTTCTTATGGTATTTTCGTGAAGAATGTATTGGATAAATGGCTCCCACTGCCTAGGAATCAAGCGGAGGAAGCAGTGGTTCTTGCTGTCTAGCTAGCACTTGCGTGAATGCGCCCCAACCCGAGGTGCCGACCAACTATACACCAAGTTTATGCGGCTCTATCGAAACAGAAGTCACCCCTGCGGAGCCCGTTTCTCATGATCACATTAGGACAACTACTTGATGACAATTGTCCAAATGCCTAAGTATTCATGTTGTCCCCTCATTGCTTGGGTTTTGGTTCTCCAGTTTTCTACTGTGTGAGGTATGGAATTTCCTAACATTGGCTCTAAGATTTTTTTGGGTAAGTCATTGGCTCTAAAGTTTTGTATTATATTCATAATATAGCTGCTCATTTCTAGCAATTGAAACTTTGTGAAATAATTTTGATTATTATATGTACTTTTAAGTATTGGCATTGGCATTCAAAATGAATGAAAATAACCACGGAAATATTACCAGCCAATGCTTTAGGCACGGATAATGCACTAGTGAGATACTGAGATTACATATCTTTTCTCTATTAGTTCTATCAATCAAACCCCAAAAACTCTTAATATGCCTTTTGGAGAATCTTAATTTCACTATGTCACCATATCCTCAATTTCCCCGGCCTATGAGTACATGGTAAGTTCAACAAAATAAAAATTTATATATAATTATGTGGCTCGTGGGCAATCCTCATTTTGGAAGAATTAGTAATCTCTCGAGAAATTGGGTCATCATTTTTTAACATAGGAGTTTCAGTCCTTCATTTCATAAACTTTGGGATATAAAGTTATCCAAAAATAAATTTGGTATAATGTTGACAAATTTCTAGTTGCATCATATTGGTTTCGAAAAAGTTGGACTGTCAAGGTAAGTTTGGCCATACTTAATCATTAGACTATTTTTCATTAAAATTTTCACATCAGATAAATATTTGTTAGTTTGCATCAAAAAAAAAATGTTATATTAATTTGTTTCGACTGAAAAAATCTAAATTTGTAAATTAATCAGGACTCATAGAGACTTGCAACTTTGCATCTTAAATCTCTTTTTTTTTAAATGTAAGCATAGTTTGTTGGTGTTATTAGATATATCTACTTTTTAATTGTATATTAAATATTACTAATGTTGTTGAAGTATAAACTAAATTTAGTATTTTGACACAATAAAGTTAAATCCAAACAAGTCCAATTGACAAAACCCAAAGAAGGAAAATATTAAGTAATTGAAGAAGATATAAATATTTAGTTTTTAGAAAGGGAAATGATAATGCCAAAACCGTTTTTGTTGGTGCCAAAAGTCAAGTGCACAAAAGGCTTGTACCATTTGCAATGTATAAGACTTTTATGCACTTGAGTTTTGGCACCAACAAAAACGATTTTGGCACCAATAAAAACGGTTTTGGCATTATGATTTCTTTTTAGAAACTCTAAATTATCTATCGCTCTAGAATATTCTTGTGAAATATCTTGAGTTTTTTTTGTGAGAATTAGTCACATGAATAATTCTAGAATTACCTCAAAGTTTATCTTGTATGAAAATATCTTTATACTAGAGTCTTCCGTAGAGTAGTATAAATAGGGATAGATTCTTGATATTTTGTAGCAATCCCAAAAAAAATCTCAGTTCAAGTGTGATACAGATACTCTCCTTCCCCCAATTCTTCCAACAAACGTATTTTATGATATGCAATACCTATCTTGATAAAATCTATACAATTGAGGTTAGCTCCCAGCATAATTAATTCCTGGTTTCACCCTTGTTTCCACAGACGGATACCGACCTGGCCTTTTGTGTCTCCCCTTGGATGGCAGTGAACTGACAGTGATAGTTGTTCGACTACAAGGGAGCGAGCAATTCGCTTTGGAAACATTATTTTGCATGGGGTGCAAAGAGGTGGCAACCTTGAAACGGTTTGCGATGATAAGATTGAACAAACATCAACATTGGACTTTTATATCCTGAATGAGGAGACAGCATCAGATTGGTACGATACGTTTTTGTCGTTTAGGTTGTCAAGCCTTCCCCGATGGGTTGAAACTCTTACTTCGCTCGTCCTCCCTGATAAGGTATGTAGTCAAATTCTCTCATACTACAATTCTAGTCATTTTTGTTCACTCACTTATTTTTTGTTTTTGAAATTAATTCATTAGGAAAATAGTGGTTCCATACGAACGAGAAGGTGCGCTTTTTGATTTGAAGACCTTAATCATTGAGGTGATTGAGACTGTGGAAGAGAAGAATTTAATTGGCATTGCTTTCTATGCACTTAGAAGATGCCCACACATTAGCGCCCTACATATTGTGTCTGTTGGTGACCCTTTCCAGGTAAAATACACTTGAGTGCAATTTAAAGCATGAAACTTTTCATGTGTATAGTTAGTTTTAGCATCATTAACCATCAAATTTTTTTTTATTGCAGTTTCAATACAAGTTTAGTAGTGCAAAGAATCATCAATTATGCTGTCGTGAAGGCGAAGAGAAAAATCTACAAAAAGTCATTTGTAGCAAACTCACCGAAATGGAAGAAAATCACTTGATAAAGGGCTTGCATTTTGTTACTCCGAATGCGGAATTAGGAGAAGGTGAGTTTGGGACAGTGGTCTCTATGAGGGATGAGTTCTATTGGGAATAGGTTAAGTTGTATGCTAAGGGTGAAGAGTTGGGAGACTAACGTGGAACATGATGCAGAGATGGCTTCTCTAGTTTTGTTTTTTCCCTCTCTTTTTTTGGATACTTCGGAAATTCATTCAAACAATACAAAAAACAAAGATAAATAAGTCTAAATTGCCCAGTACCCTGGCCATCTTCCGTAACTGCAAGGCGAATGGACTGGGGAGCTTCCTAGCTCCATCACCACCAGAGCCTCCTGTTGTTCTGCTCCTAACAACATGACTCAAGTTAGAGCCAGTGGGATTCAATAAGTTCTTAGCATCATGATTAGAGCATGATGAGGATGACTCTCATTCGGGCCTTCTATAATGAGGATGACTCTCATTCAAGGGGCTAGCTCAAATCAATTTCCACACAAACACGAGCATAGCTGGCCTGAAGTGATTCCTTCGTTTTGTTGTCCAGTTTCAGTGGTTTTTCCTAGTTTTCCGTGTAATTCTGAGAATAATTTCCTTGTAATAGTATTCAATGGGAAGCAAAGGAAAACGTAACCAAGCTGGAGTCTTAATCGTTGTAGCTTTGTCCACTTTGAAATCTGGATACTATTTCCTAACTATGAGGTAGTGGTTCTGAACTATCCATGGACCCGCGTAGACCTTGTTATAATCAGATTTGGATTCAAACTTAATGAGGTAAAAACCCAACCCCAGATCAACAGGTGTGAACACCCCTTCTAGAATCTAGATTCCAAAGGCGATTAACTAAATCCATAAGGGTCCGATTGGATGTGGTATGAGTTTTGGGTGCATTATTTATGAAGGGGGTATAAAATAGTCGGGGGTATTAGTACTTAAAAAGGGAGGACCCACATTGATGTGACATTTATAGAGGGTGTATTAAAAAGTAGATGGTTTGGATGATGTATTAGAGAAATGGGATAAAATAATACCTTGTTTGGATGGAGAATAAATTGGGTGTATAAATAAGGGTGTATGATATAAAAAGCTGTCAAATGACTCTTTTGTCCTTGTGCAGTATTAAAATAGATAATTCATTAGATTAAATATATTATTACAAAATCCAATAAAATTAATTACTTTATCACAATTAAGCAATAATAATTTAGTTTACTAATAATTTAAATATTTTATAATTTTAAAAAACTAAATTTTGTGTTTTTAAATTGTTTTATTATCTATTTTATTTATTGAATATTTAGTTTTGTACACAACAAAATAGGAGTAAAAAAAGACAATTAAAAAGGGTCAGATTTTTGTTTTGTACCAAAAAAAATACAAATTAAAATAGGAGTACACAGTTTTCTATCAAACCCACCCACCCACCCACCTCTCTCTCTCTCACTACAAAACCCACCCGCTTTCCCCATGGACGACCGACAAATTTCCTCTGACTACAAAACCCACCCACCTTCTCCCATGTCCGACTGGCAAATTTCGAACGGGCAAATCCATACCGTCGACGGGAAAATTTCGAACGACAACGGTACTTCTCTCTCTTTCTACTGTAAATGATAACTCCGGCCATAATTTTTTTTCCTCTCTCTATTTTCCATTTTTTCCGTTCTGTGCATGTACGTAGAGGAGATGAAGAGGGGGGATTAGGGAGGGCAAAAATGACAAGATTTCACCTGTATTGTCCCGGATTAGTTATGGCTACCTCTAGAGGTGGCCATAAATTAGTACCCTCTGGCCTGTGTTAATGAAGAAGGTGGGAAACAAATACAGGAGCCCTTAATCTTGCCAAACGGTGGAGTAAGGAACCAATACACCCGGATTACGAAATACACCCGATGGATACAGCATCCAATCGGGCCCTAAGTACTTTGAAACCAATATTACGCCCAATATTACACTACACAAGGATCCACCAACGAGAGTCTCATGGCTCCAGTGAAATCACACTTCAACTTTGAAGCCCCAACACTATTACTTCCTCCGTTCCTTTTTAAATGTCCTACTTTGTAACTCCAACTTATTAAAAAAAAATCATCATTACACCTTTCACACCTCCACTTCTCCTATTTGCCCTCTATGGAGAAATCATCATTACACTTTTACTCACTAACTTTTTAAAATAGAATCTACTTTTAGGGACAAAATAGAAAATGTGCTAACTTTTACCCATTAACATTATAAAATAGACACTTATTAAGGGCAACCCAAAATGAAATACTGGAATTTAAAAAGGAGACGGAGAGAGTACCTTTTTTTAATAACTCCGTATTCAAACAATGGACATTGGCCGAAAAATTCAAAAGACCAGTCTCACCATCCACTAGTAGGTGGCCCAATCAAACTAGACGCAAAAGCCCAATATCCCAAAGCAAGAATTTATAGAATACGTGTGGAAGTGAAACCCCAGACCAAAAGCTTCCCAAGACCTCCGATTGCACCGAGCAATCCCTCCCTCGAGTTGCCCAACTACCATTCCTTAGCTACGCCTACTTATTGCAACTACTCTTCTGTAAATATATGCAAGGGAAAAAAGGCGGGAAAACAATCACTTATTCAAACTGGAAATTGTCACTCAGATAAATTATTTTTTGGTACAAATTGAAAACTAAAACATCACACGTGAAGCTTTCCACTCAATGTTCAAGCATTTCCATTCTAACCTAAGTGCAACCACCTGGTATGGAACACTTGAATATGACTTTAAGAAATCTCTCCACGGGGATGTCCTCTTCTCTTTGGTGCCTTCAAGATTCTCGATCTCAAATCCACTAAGAAAGTGCCTCCAATTTTTCCTTACCAAACCGCAACATTCAATGTTTTCTTCTTGCTCCACTATAGTGTGATATAACAACTGTAAATTGAACGAATAAAACAAGTATAATGCGCAAATTTATCAGATTTAGCAAAATATCAAAAGCTTTTGCAATATTGAGAAATACCTCAAGATCTTTGCTGCATGAACAGGTCGATATAAGAGATAAAGTATCATGGCGGCATGCGTAAAATATACGATCTAATACTTCCGTAAAAGCCCTTGAAGAAATAATAATTCGAGGATTCAGATCCTTCAGGTTATAGAGTGGCGGAACAAAGAATTCTCTTAACTTTTCATGAATACTGACATTCTGCAAAATACCATTAGCAAACAAACGAATGAAACTTTTCAATTGGTCAAATTAAATAATGCAGGATCAGCGATAGGTTTATGGGGTAAGAACTAAAACAAACAAAAAGAAAAGAAAAGAAGAAAAGAAAAGAAAAAGAGAAAAATTGAAATTAAAAACCTTGGAGCAGACAACCACCGCTCTGAAATTTTTAGAGTAAGGGAAGCTTGTGAGAAAGTCCTTCAGTTTAGTGAACCAAACAATGTCATGACTTGCAAGTTCGAATTCCAAGTAAACTTCCCGGAGATGTGAGGTGTTGATGTAATTGAAGCACAGGTACCTCATATAGCAAGTATGTTCAACCGACAATAGGTTTGGAGTGTCAATTTCAGTAACCAGCGACTTCTTGCAATCTTTCAGAACTAGTCGCTTTAGCTTTTGACTTGAAATCTTGAGTCTTGAGAATCGTTTAAGGTATCTTAACTCCAGAAACTCGACATTAGGAGTGACAGACATTAGACTTTGGAATTCCTCCTCTGTCAATGTATCGATGAGTAGTGATAACTTCCTAAGAGACTTGCCGCAAGCAACCATGTTGATCTTGCATGTAATATGAGATGAATTTTGAATAAAGTAATCAAGAAGAGACTTGTCGCAAGCAATCATGTTGATCTTCCATGTAATAACAGATGAATTTTGAAAAAAGTAATCGACGAGATTAGGCACCTCTATCTGCACAGTTTTAAGCCGATGGCAATCTCTCAGCACAACCTTATTGAGTTGAAGTAGGCTTGAAGGCAGGCAAAGACAATCCAGCCCAATGCAGAGACTCAATTCCAAAATCTCTATCAAAGGACAAGAAGAGGTGAAAGTTTGCATCATCCATTGATCAATGTACATTTTTCCGAGATGCAACTCTCGCAATTGGGAAAATTTGATGATACCAGCAGCTAAGGTAAGATTTAAATTACATCTCGACAACTTTAGCACTGTTATAGATTTTGCACCAAGTACAAACGGAGGCACACTGTAAACTCCATTATGTCGTCCAAGGTGGACATCTAGATCCAACTCTTTCACATTCCTTCCAATAATGATGGCAAGCCAACGGTCCATCCAAGGGGTCAAATGTTCCAAATTTGAGAAGCCCATTAACATCCGAAATTTATGAATACTGAACTTGTGCAGAAGCCTCCGATTCAGAGATTCCTCTACAAAACTCAGAAACTCATCTTTTGATGCCTCAGCTTGACAATCTTTGATACCGTGCTTAGCTAAGTATGAATACTCATCTAACTGAAAATCAAAAACAGGGAAGGTGCACCACATGCAACGCCACCGCTTTGACAGTATACTCGTACAAACTGCATCTTCTGTGTGGAGGAAAGAAAGGATGTGGTGAATGATTGGTTCCGGCAGTTGAGAAATCCTGTCAACCTTATAATTGCAACGATTCATCAAACTTTCTCTCTTGGACAGATTCCATTTTCAGATGACGGTGATATTGTTCCCTGGAGGAATCCAAACGACAAAATCATATATATACTGCACAAAAAAGTCAAATAAGCAAACAGAGACAAATAAAAAATAGAATATCCTTCTTCTTGCAAACTTTTCAACAGATTGCATTCCGGCCAATTAATTTCATTTACCTCAAAAGTTCGGATGACAGTTATCCCTTGATAGAATTCTAATTGTCACAATTCTTTTGAGCCATGAACTCACTTGTTTCAAATCTCCCATTCCTAATGCCAACTCACTTGTTTGCAAGTCATATTTAAACTATAGCAAACAATCTTTTATTTACATGTTCGTATCTTCAAAATGAATGTTCTTGCTTATTACAAAAATATCATTCGCGGTCTAGTAATTTTTCTTTTTGATTCTGTTTTTTTGCTCTGCCCTTGAGTGAGTGAGTGAGTGACCGACCACCCCGTAAAGTATCACACGTAAAATTTGTTTTTCAAGATTAAATAGAATATGAGTTTGCCATCAACATGAAAGACAATGAAAATATTGATAGAGATAAAACCTTTATATGTGAGCAGAGATAGAGATATATTAACCTGCTTCTACCTCATTTAGAATCTACTATTCTGTAGACAACCATAAATGATGTAGACAGTTGGGCACCTTCAAAAAAAATCAGGGCTCTCGACATATCTTTTGATTGTTTGGCAAAACTAGTCTTTTATTTATGTGTTTTGTACTCAATGATGGATATTTACGTTTAGTTTTGCATAAATGTGTTAAATTTTAATATTTTCTTGACATTATGTATCCCACTCAGTGTAAATTCTGGATCCGCCACAGCCTACAAGTATCAAAAAACTTGATTTTTCACACAAACAATGCAAAAGTAATGTTTTAAAAGATGAACGGTTCATATCTAATAAATTTATTTCAAAAGGCTTTCATATAAAAAAAGATCACACGAGAATTGAATCAAGCTTCTAATTTTGTTTTAATAAAAATAAAGCCCATGACAAAGCATGACTTTGCAATTAACATTTCTCTTTATATTTTTAATATATATATATATATAATATTATCAACATAACAATATCATTAGACTCCCGCTAAATAACAAAAACCACAAACCTAAAATTCCTCATTTTTTTTAGGTTTCACTTTTGCCTAACGATTTACACTTACGAAGTACTTGCAGGCTGCGTGATTGTGAAAATCTATGAAATGAAAAAACATAGCACCAGAGATGAATCACTGGAGGCAACAGATGAGTTCTGGAATCGAACAACAGCAGCCAAAAAACAAAAAAAAAACTCGAATAGTAAATCTCAAGTCGCATCAATCAATTGATATTGGCCAAATTTTCAACATCTAGAGAGAGAGAGAGAGAGATACCTTCACCGCGAGAATCCGATTGCCTTGTAATCATCATTTTGCTAAGATACACTCCTTAATTTAAACTGGAGGGAGAATTGACCTTGGTTCTCACCCGATCGATCAGCTAAACTAAGGAAAAATACTTAATCGAATCGGTCTAAGGAAAAACACTGAATCAAATGGAACCCTAAAACGCCATATACGCACACCTATACATATAAATAAATACTTGTAAATTAAGGAGAAAAGGTTGTAGCTATGGTTAAATTTTCAAAATGGAAAAAAGATAAAATCCAAGCCATTTTATTTTGGAATCATCATCTACCTACCTTATATACTACTAGTGTTATTACACTACGACCTCATGTGATTGCCGTCCGTGCCTAAAAGTACGACGTATTGAATTCAATTAAATTGGATTATTCTCTTCTTCTTTTTTCAACTATTAACCACCCACCAACGAACCTAACTTCTCCAGGAAGTCGTTTTTCGAATAATCTTCAAATTGGGTCTATCTAATGATTCAATACATGAACTTAAAAATCGTACGACATCAAAACTATCTTAATTCAATAAGAAAAATTTAATAGCGGTGTACACCTCCATCAACTTAAAAGGGAAAATTATTAAACGGGAATAAAAAAAAATGTAATGATTTGAAGGTAATCAACCCAGTTTCAATGAAATCAACTTTAAAAGGAAAAAATATTATTAGTAAAAGGGAATCAACTTAGAAGGAAATTGTATGTGTTTCCATTGGGACAAGTAAATGTTATAGAAGAAATGATCGGATAGCTAACCTTATGTGGGCACACGCCCCTAAATTTCCAATTTTAGTTTATGAAAACGGATGCGCCCCTTTTGGAAAAGCGCAGCGAAACGCTTTGATTCAGAGTCGCCACTCGGGTTTTGCGAAAAACACCCAAGGAACCGAACTTGAAACGCTTTGTTGCATTTTTTATTTGAAAAAAAGGCTTGTAGACTGGACCGTCGTCACCTTCGATACCTGAGGTTCGGGAGCCAGGTTACGAGAGGGGAAGGGTTTTATGGCACCCCTCTCGCCCAATCCGGAGATCGGTCTCTACTCGGGCATTTTGTAAAACATTTGCATTTCTTTCTTTTTGATCATTTTTTAGCCAGTTAGGGCGGGGGAACAGTTGATGGGGATTAAAACTGTAACATGTTGCATTTTACGTGACAAAATGATGGATGATTATTGAAACAATGAATGATAGATTGAAAACAAGCTACTGTGAACGTTTTAAACAGACTGGGACATCCAGACCAGGAAATGGTGCACGCAGAAGCAAACCTGCATGCACTGGCCATGCCACTGCATGCAGGCCTGACCTGCGTGCGCCACACCCTCACTGGCGTGCGCCGGTAAGCCTAAATCCACAGCTTCTGCAATCAACCCTCTGGGCTCTAGAATGGACCAGTGCACACCCAGGACAAACCACGCAGTTTATATGAAGCAGAATATACAGCAGACAGATAGAGAGCTTAAAAAAGCCATTAAAAGAACAGAATACCCCTTAAACAGTAAGGGGAGAATAGACAGAGGCCAAAGCCTAGTTGCCATGCAAGAGCCAACCACTGGACAAGGCTTTACTGGCACACGCAAGTACAGGTATACCGTACACTAGTTAAAACTACTTGGCCAGTGCTTGGCTTTGCATCATCTGGGCTCTGGAACATGAGCAGAAGGCTCCCAGAGGCATTCCAAAGCAGAAGAAAACAAGTATTAAGTACCATAGCTAAACGGTTCTAAAAGACAGAAAGCAATAAACTGGTTTTTATCATGCTACATGGTGATCAGATAGATATAAATGCAGTAAAATAATGATCTGGAACCCCACACCAGTTTTGCACGTACTGCCATTACTGGCGTACGGCTTAATATTACTGGCGTGTGCCACTGATCATTGTGCACGATTTTGAAACATTGCCAGCATTAGGGCCAGGACTTGTATAGATTACCAGCCTTGACCCTGCCAGCCCCCCTCAGGGATCAGAACAAAAAAAAAGTAACAAAATGTGATATACCTTTGTTTTTGAGTTTGGAAAGAGTTTGAGCTTGAGTTTGAGGCTTTGAAGGGTGGATGGTGGATGAGATGGATGTTATGGTATATGAGAGGGTGTTCTTTGCTTATTCTTTCACTAAGATGAAAGGAAATGAGAGCAAAGAACTAGAAAACAAGAAGGAAAAAAAAGCTTAATGGCTCTTTAATGGAGTAACCCCTTGCAAATGAATGCAAGGGGGTATTTATGGAGGGGAGAGAGACTGAAATCAGTTGGCCTTAGGGCTTGTTTGGATTGGCTTGGCCAAGGGGGAGCCTCCCATTCATTAAATGCATGGGACTTGGCTTGAAAGGTGGTGTAGGAAGGAGGGGGACAGCCCTGGACGAAATAATCATCAGTGGAGCTGTAGCCCACGTCAGGGTGGCACAAAAGTCTCGAGTAAACGGCTGAATAAAGGTGATTTGACTAGGATTGACTGGCGTACGCACCCTGTTGAGTGGCGTGCGCTAGTGGAAACTGGGTCAACGGTTGATGACTGACACGTGGTAGACTCCCAGCGTACGCCAGTTCAGGACCAGCGTATGCCAGTAGGGCTTTGCTGAGGCCATTTGGTTCTGGCTCAGAGGGCTTGAAAAGGGTTCGAAAGGGTTTGGATGAGATTCGGGACGCTCAAAGCTCAAACACCTTATCAACCTCGGGATGTTCTTGACCTTAAATCATCATCGGGGAATCAAAGACCGTAAGTAAACTAATCTGGACAGTCCAGAATAGGGTGTCTACACCTTAATATAAAATACAATCAAATGAAGTGCTCTTGTTTGTATGTGTAGTCGTGTAGACAAAAACCGCTATATATATATATATATATATAATATCTTAGAAGATCTATATAATATGGGAGGGTGGTTTTTCAAATTCGTATAATATGGGAGGGTGGTTTTTCAAATTCGTATATTTTGAACCTGTTACTAAATTTTCTGGTTTTGTCCAATCGACGGGATGAGCCAATTGACAAAATAGAATATGGTGTTTGCTGGAATGTGGGTGTTTTGTAAAGTGGAGTTTGGTTCCTTGTCGTATTTCAGGACTTCTTTGGAAGCAAACGTAGTAATGTGGGATGATATGGAATGGAATTGAAGAATTAATAAAAGAGACTTTTATTGAATCCCCAAGTAGAAGCACAAAATCGACAGGGTATGACCTAATCGACAGAGTACAATTTACTTAACAGTTACTCCTACTCCTAGAAAAGAAAAGATAAAGGCTTGTTGGCATTGTTTGTGTGTCCCAAAAACTGTCACGATCTCAAACATAAATAGAGACCCTTCCAAGTTTTGAATTTGAATCTTCCCTCCAAGGTGACGGTTGAACCTCTTTTCAAGCTCTGGCAAATAACTTCCCCGAACAGTAAGGCATCCACCTCTGGGAAAAACTGCCTCTTTGATCACGAATAACTGATCCTTTGATCGTGGGATCACTAAACGAACTCCCTTCTAACACTTGTCACTTGATAGACGGAGAGAACAAACCAGGAATAAAAGGAACAAGCTAAACAATGATCAATCGACGGGCAAACAGTCCTTAAAACTTCATCAAAGTTTTATCAATATTAATCACGTTATTCAACTCAACCACACTTTATTGTGGTAAACCCAAGTCACCTTTCACCTTTCCAATCATACCCCTGCCACGTGTCACCCAATCGACGGGTGAGATAAAATCACAGATATGGAGCGAACAATGTCCCCCTTATTTAATTGAGTTAAAACATTTAACTCAAGTAAATAATCCCCTAACAGCGTGATCGACACATAGGGGCTCTCAAACGTATATATATCCCTGACTGTAAAAGTTAGGGCACAGTTACTTTATTTTACTCTCTCTTTGAAAACTCTTCACGGACAACAATGGCGCCCAAAAAAGCTTCGTTAGGTAAAGCGATGGCATCCTCAACCTCATCAAAGCTATCAACTTCTCATTCGAGCAAAGTAAAGACTTCCAAAGCAAATAAACAAAATTCTCCAAAATCCAAGTCTTCCGTCGAAGCTCATCCACCGAGATATCCCAATGCCTCAGAGAGGCACAACAGGTGAACCAATATTTCATCCCTATAGTCAAAAACCCTACAAATTTCGTACTTGGACCGATTTATTTTCCAACTGCTCCTGCAGAATTACCAACCTATTATCTGGTGAATTTCTACGAACTCTTGCTTCTCTCACTCCCAGGCCTTCACTGGACTGGTTGGAATATAAAAGGAACGATTTGTTCATGGCCAACTGTTTTTCTATCCTGGGAGAAATGGGTCAGTCGAATGAAGACACATTTGCTCTTCTCCGCTCTTCTCCTGGCGAGAACTAGACCTTTACGAAGCTATAGTTCTCTCCACACAAAAGATGGAATTAAACCCTAATTTGATTGCTGCAACAGCATGCTTTTGGTCCACTTCCTCCAATACTTATGTATTTCCAAATGGGCCAATGACACCCAACGTTTTGGACATCATTTACCTCACTAGTCTATCTGGCATGGGCGCAGAAGTCAATGATGCCCTTGATCATCAGCCTTTTGACCCACCGTTCAAATTCGAGGGTTCGAGTAGCTATGCTAATTTCTTGGCCAAACATGTCAAGCCTGATGATGAGGAACCATCATTCAATGAGAAGATTGCTTTCTACTTGTACTGGCTCAACAAATACCTCATGTGCGTTTTTGGTATAAAAATCACCAAGGAATACATTCGTTTGGCCATTTGTTTGGCTCAAGGGAATAAACTTGCTTTAGCTCCCTTCGTTTTGGGCACTCTATATAAAGGTCTTTGGACATTTGTCCAAAACAAAATAACAAATTGTTGTGGTGGCCCATTCTGGATACTTCAAGCATGGTTGTATGTCTACTTCCCATCAATCAAGCCTCTCAGCTACTTTCCAAGAAGACCAGATGGGGGTAAATGTTTAAGCTATGCTGAATACCTGCTATCTCATGAGCCAAGACAAGAAAATACCTCGTTCAAGTTGTATTTCAGGGATTTTCAGAGCCTTAGGATTGGAGAACTACCCAATTGGCTTCCTTTCAAGGAATGCCAATACTCTGCTTCAGAAAAGATAAAGCCAATCCTGCAACTATTAGTCCCAGTTCAGATGGTAAATGAGTTTTGGGCCAGTATCTTGGTCCCAAGATTTCTTTCCATTGGATTTTCCCCGTCAAATATTAACTTTGGGCCGACATAAATTTGCAAATCATTCCCCCTCATAGTATTAAATCTTATAGAACCTTTAGCATAGGTTCCATTATACTCTTTTTCTGCAATCACTTCTTCACCAGACTTGATTTCCTTATCACATCTCAGACAAAAATAATTTTCAAATTTCTGTTTGACATATAACTCCTCTTCAGTTTCCATAATACCTTCTTCCTCCTGGATCCTCTTTTCGATTTGGGATGCCATTTTTCCTTTCTTTAATCTAGCAGTCACCACATTAACATCTACCAAAGGGAATGGATCTATATCAATACCCATTACTTCCTTGTTACCTTTGGCATATTGCAACAAACCTTTCTGAATCAGGTCCTGCACACAATTTCGAAATGTAACACAATTGTTAGTATTATGTCTAAAAGAATTATTTCATTTGCAATAATCTTTTCCTTTTCTATCCTTTTCTGGAGGAATCATATGACCTGGTGATAAGGTTAAGAACTTTTGATTTATTAGTTCATCAAATAACTGATCTGCTTTAGACAAATCAAATGAATACTGCCTAAAATTTGCTTGATTCCTTTTATTAGGATGAGATGAAGGCATATTCACAGGTTTTTCGGCCTTTGTTAATGTATCACATATAATTGGGGCCTTACCAATTACTTGGGCCACATCAATTTCTACATCACCTTCTATATCTTGGTAATAAGTTCCAAGTGATTTATTCTTTCTATGTTCACCTTCCATAAGTATAGCCTCATAACCTATGGCTTTTGAAGTAAAATCAAACAAGTCACTGAATTCAGTTCCAGTAAAATGTTTCTTAAAGTCATAATCAAGCCATTCTTAGGCAATTTTGACTATCTCAGATTCTAGAATATAAAAGTGACATTGATTTCTTATCTTTTTAAATCTGTTCATGTATTGTTCGACAGACTCTGAAGGTCTTTGTCTAATTTTATCCAAATCTGCTACTGAAATTTCTGGTGCATACCTAAAGAATTGAGTATGGAATTGCTCTTCCATTTCCCTCCAAGAATGGACAGAATTTGAAGGCAAACTAATAAACCATGAAAAAGCAGTTCTAGTAAGAGAATGAGGGAACAGTTTTAATTTTAAAGCCTCATCTAAATCTCCTTCACCTATTTGTAAGCAAAATCTTCCTATATATTCCACAGTCGACTGATTTTCTTCTCCATTTAACAAAACCAAATCTGGAATTCTATTTGTAAGCAAAATCTTCCAAACCAGTTCTAGTGTGTAGGAGCATGCCACTTGTCCAAATAACTTCTCTTCAACTTCAAAGTGTGTAGGATGATGACAAGTGTCCTACATGCAAATACAAACAAATAAAAGAAATAAAAACTAGTTATATTATTAATACGAAATAATAAAATATGAAGCATTCTCATAATCGTCACCTTTCAGTCGATCATCGACATGCGGTAAATATATGGTACAAACAGACGGCTCGGATGCGCAAAACAGGTACCACGTAGGATATACCTGCTTGGCACTGAAAAATCTCTCGGACGGGAGATATGTATAGGAAAAGGTGCTGGACTAGATGGAAGATCAGGAAGAAAAAGATATCAACGTTAATTCAATAATAATAACTGATGACGACTGTCTCTTTAAAAAAGAATCAGTTTAGGCCAATGTGATTATTGAGTGGCCGTGAGACATGGTCAATGTGAGTGTCTTTAGCTTGATCATGAATTTATGTAAAATATAGCGTAGTACTAGTTAAGAATCTATTAGCTTCTGTCATCATCGCATTGACCGCGTTGCTAAAAGGAACACGAGATAACTTTTCCACTGCATAGTCCTAACTCTAAAGCTGACAATCTCCAGTAAACACAATGCCCACTTCTCCACCACTTACCACAACCCTCCGCAAGCGCCCGACACAGCTCCCCCCCTCCATCTATTTGGACTCGTATACGTAGGCGGCGACCATGACCAGAGGTGGGATCCTTCCCCAAGAAATTGTAACCGACATACTCACTCGACTACCTGTCAAATCCCTTTGTCGATACAAGTGTGTTTCTCCCTCGTGGAATTCCCTAATTTCCGACCCCCATTTCGCCAAAACCCACCTCAATTGAACCAACACCCAAAACCCAAAAACCAGTCTCATTCACACCTCTCACAATCTCTACTCCGTCAATTTCGCCGATGTAGATCCGACCACCACAAAAATTGATTTTCCTATGGTGGAACAACACGCCACCCCCGACAATCAGGTAATAGTATTGGGCGCGTGCAATGGTTTGCTTCTAGTTTCTCATGAACATAGTTTCCGTGAAGGTGAGGATCTCATCTTGAATCCAACCAATAGTCAAGGTGTGCCGCTCTTCTTGTTGAATCCAGCCAATAGAGAATGTAAGAAACTTCCCACAATCCCTTTTGTACTCAATCCAAGAAACTTCCCACAATCCCTTTTGTACTCAATCCGGTTGGTGGGTTCGCCGCTTCAATATACGGTGTTGGTTACGATCCTTTTACAGATGATTACTGTAAGGACCAAATTCCATAGTTTTTGTGTATTGGCAATTCCGTTTGACAAAATACATAATTTTTATCGAGTTGTAATTTTATTATTTTTAATTACTAAGCTAGTGAGTCTGTATAGGATTAGAGTGGAAGGAATCATTTTTATTTGTATTCGAGAGTGAGCGTGTTGGATAAAAAAAGGAGGTCGACTACAGCGAAACGGTTGTATGGCAAAGACGGATCAATCGGCACATTCTATTTTGTAAAGAAAATCAACGTGAATTAAAAGGTCTAATTATGGACTTATGCTTGACCTCCTAGGGTTTGACCACATCAATATAAAAGGAAAAGGGGGCAGCCATACAATAGTCTCTGGAAGCCACACATATATCATATACGGTGAGTAAAAGAAAAAGGGAGCAGGAGTAAAAGAAAAAGGGAGCAAGAGCAAGATGTGGAATCATAGGCGGCTATTTTTGTGAGAGTTATTCCTAAGGGATTTTTGTTAGGTATATTGGAGGGCTTGTGGACTCAAGGCCGTTGGCAATCAAGATCACTGGGTGCGGTGTACGTGCAACTCGGCAGGTAGTACTTAGAACGTTGTGAGGATTTACACCGTTTGGATAGGTATATCTGTAACTGCACAATGGTTATAGTGATTTGATTCCTTCCAGTGGTTTTTACCCATTCAGGGGTTTTCCACGTATATCTCTGCGTTATGCGATTGATTGCTTTGCGTAGTTTTTGCAGATAATTTTACTTGTGATTCGCGTTCATATTGTTAGGGTTTTTTTTTTACGGATTATTAGGGAACCCTGATTTTTCAATTACAAGGTTGTGATGCTCAGTCCCCGTAGTAGTACTGAACCTAATTCTTCTGCTGGGACAATCATTGTTGTCTATTCATTGTTGTCTATTCACAGAAAACTAATGCTTGGAGGAGAATTCAAGATTCTCATCATATCATTTTGGAAATCTGTTGTGGGGTTTTCTTAAATGGGTGTCTCCATTGCAGGTGTTGGAGTGTTGATTCCTTTAAATATGTTGCTTTCGATCTATCGGATGATGTTTTCAGGGAAGTACCGCTGCCTGCTTATTTGGATGATTCCCTAAATGACACGTGCTATCATTTGAAGGTTCTCGGGGATTGTCTCTGTTTGGTTTTTAGGCAGCGTAGTGACCAAGTTGGAGTTTGGATGAGGAAAGAACACGGGGTAAGAGAGTCTTGGACCAAACTTACAATTGATATGCCTTGAATGTCTACAGTGCAATTGTTGTGTTTGTTGGGGGAAAACGAATATTTGCTGAAAGGCAATCGAGTGACACGAGGTAGAGATTATGGAGAGAAATTGTGTCATGACCCGACTTTTATCACAAATAAACTCTAAAATACACTCACCTTGTTTGGTTCCCATTTTAGTTTTGTTTTAGTTTTGTTTTCCAATCATTACCCTATTTCTTTTTCCAATCATTACCCTATTTCTCCAATTATTACATTCTCATCTCTCTCTATCTCTCTCCAATCATTACCCCTATTTTCAATCATTATCCTATTTCTCTCTCCACCCACTACCAAAACTAAACTAAACTAAACTCCCAACCAAACAAAGAACTATTTTTTTTATACACATCCAAACCCCGTTGTCTCAATCTACAATTTTACATTCCCAAAATAAAACTAAAGTTTACATGCCTCGACGACCTTACAAACAAAAATGTACAAATATCCGATTAAGTTCTCAAATAAAAAAAATGAACGAGAACCCATCCATGATTCTTAAGCCTTCAGATCCATCTCTAAACCTGAAAAATTTGGGTTGCAACAACATGAGCCACAGCTCGTGCAGGAAATACGCTAAATGAAAAGATATGAACATGCAAAGCTTGATATACAAAATATACCCTTTTATATACAAGTATTGAAAAGTTTTCTTGCTTCCTTCTCCTTCAATATTTACAATGAAGTAATAAAATCCCAATTCAAAGTCAAGCCAACATAGCAAAAATAATCTATGCATTATACTACGTGTTTTCAATTTCTCTTTCCCTTCAAATGCTCAAAAGAATGCCATTAAACAACAAACTCAAATCAAGTCCCGAATAAAGGAAATTACCCATAAAAGTCGATACAGAAAATAACAAAGCTCATAATAGAATAGCCGACCAAAACGAATATCAAATTTACTCAACCCGAGACATAAATTATATGAGTTGCTCACCGATACAACCAACCAACAACCGTACTAGATGTCTCTAGCACAAGCACTTTACGGGCTACTAACCCGAAGGACGAAGCAACCTACCCCGCGCGGGTTTACGGACTTTCACCGACGGCGTCTTAATTGACCCAAGTGCGTTTACGGACTTTCACCGACAGCGTCACAATTGACCCAGTGCGTTTACGGACTTTCACCGACGGCATCACAATTGACCCGAGTTCTCCGGTGACCCAACTCAAAATCACTAAACTATTATATTGCAGAATATCTCAAATACTTGGCCTTAAAGCCCAAATCAACTAAAATTCCTCGAATACCCATCCAAAGTCATCAAAATAGCCAATATGGAATAAATTCAATATAGTCTACACAAAATCTACCAAGTATCCAAACCACATATCAAAAAAAATACCATTCCTCGTGTTTACTGAATGCAAAAGGAAAATTATACTCTTAATATAAATATGCCCATATAAGTTACGTGCATTTCCTCAAACACATAGTGTGCATAAACTAACTCATATTTTTGTATCACTTAAAATTCATGATTTTGATCACTTAGAAGGTGAACCCACTACTAATGAAGACCAAATACGCCAAAAGCAGTAAAGTATCAACCCTAACCATGAATAACAACAAAATCCCTCACAAAAATCATGTATAGCACACAATTCCAAACATATAAATTAGGGCTTGGCTCACAATTTGATTACTCTACCATAAACTCGAATTAAGTGCACACCAAGGCATATACACACCCATATTTAATCATTTAGCATAAATCCTACCTCAAGGAGAGAAATCCCCGAATTGATGAAATCCCGAATTCAAACAAGGTGGCACTTTTTTCGGATCAATACGTAGCCCTCCTCGCGTAGATCAACCTTTCTTCTTGCACTTTGCCGAGATTTTCATGTTTTGGTCTTCGATTTTGGAGAATAAGGACAAGGGTTTGTGGAGATTATAAGAGAGAGAGAGAAAAGAACGGAAAAAAGAAGAAACAGAGAACTCGACAGTTCTTCTCTCGACGGTTCTCTGATCAATTCCCATTTTATGAGTAGAAATTGCACTATAGTCCCTCTACAAATCTTGTTATTGCTCAATCTCCTAACATGTTATAAGCATGTACACTATGGTCTATAAAGCTACCAATCAAAAAAAATACGGAGCAATAAACTTAAAAGGTTTAAAGCAAACCCGATACGGCGATACCTGGCCCAAGGCACACAAACTCAATCCTGATCAACCAAACACACGTACACATAAAAAAAAAAGTTCTTTCTCACAACATAATTAATTATAATAACACGTAATCGCATTACTAGAAAAAAAAAATAGAAATTAGACACGGGTCTCTACAAATTGGTTGTGTACGATTCGAAAAAAGAAACGATGAGGGTCATGGTGTTTGTGGCATTCCAACTAAATTTACATTTGGGGTCAAGTATGCCGAGAGCCTCATCTCACCTCATCATGGAGGAGGGATATTTGGGAGGCAATGAAAGCCAATCGAGTTACATCTTCTGTTTCGTTGTTATTTTACTCCTCCATTTCCTGATATTTGTACGTATTACTTATTGATCTAGTTATAATAAATGAAGTTCTTTTTTGTTTCTGCCAAAAAATATGTTCTTCTTTACTTTGTATATCTTTTTGAGAACCACTGATTATTTGAGTGAAGAGCTTAGTTCTTGCCATGTTCGAGCAATCTTAACAAGCTTGATGTTCACGTTTCGCTACTTGATGGTCAATATCGATCGAATTGCTTGTCTACTTATAAATTGAACGTGAATGATTTTTCTATCGTTCATAATATATAGTACTTCCTCTGTCCCATAATATTTATCCGGTTCGCAAAACGAGAACATAAAAATAATACAATTTTTGCAAGAAAAATCTAAAGTTTTTTCAACAATTTACTAGATATCGATGAATTCTTTTAATTTATGAAAAAAGTTTAAATTTTTTCTTGAAAGAAATGCATTATTTTTACGCTCTCGTTTTGTGGACCAAACTAACATTTTGGGATGGAGGGAGTAATTAAGTGACTTACCCAAAAAAAAATACTAATTAAGTTAAGAAGCTTGATTCAATTTACAACCCCACATGCAAATTTGGAAATGATTGAAGGTTACAGTGACTTTTCGATGGGCACATTGTCCAATTCTAAGAAATATTGACCATACATCTTAATTACTTCTATTAGACAATAATTTTAAAATTTAAAAAGTGACGCAAAACAGTAGTGGATATTTAAAAGGGGACGGAAGAAGAGATGCAGTTTTTTTCATATTTTATGAACCTCTCTCCTAAAAAATTTGAAATGACACTGTCCTCCCATGTTAGACATAGTTTCCTTCGTTTTCCTTTCTTTTCACAACTTCTAGTCTTCGAGTGTACAAACCCAATGTGTAATTAGAGATAAGGACTCCCTATGTCTGCATTTTTTCTTATGCCTCGAAAGGAAGGTCCGCTTCGGTATAAATTTTGATTTCCAGTATTTTTGTTCTCCTTTTCGGAACTAATAGTCATCAAAACACAGAATTTAGATTTGAGATCCAAACGATCTATGATACGTATTACCTTGATGATGAACTTTGAAAAGGTCCATCCCTTGAACGTAGAATGTATGTATAAATAATGTTATCAAGAAACTATCCCATAAATCACGGGTTCTCTAAAGCCAAATTAAATTTGTGTAGTTGATTGGTTTAGCTAATTACAATAATCATAGGATTTCTTGAATGAAGAATTCGCTTAAGCTTTTCTTTTTATTCTATCTTTGACTTGCATGCAGAACTTTGATACGTAGGGAATCAGATTACGTAAGAGGAAGGAGGGATAGACTGACGTTAGTGGAGATCTAGACAGTGTGATTGGTCTCCCAAATGAGTCGGCCATTTGTCACCGATATATTTTGACTTGTTTGATTTTAAGATGGGGGTAAATTGAAATGACTTTTTTTCATTTTTGATGGACCTCTCTTTTAAGAAATTTGAAATGTCAATGTCCTCGCATGCTAATAACCTTTTGATGAAGAATGATTCAAGATGGCAGTCCTTCATGCCACTAATGATGAAAAAACTAAGAAACAGTTATCTTTAGTGACGAATGATAATCTCAAAAAAAATTACGAAATAGTAAGAAAAGATAACTAAAGCTAAATGATACCAACTACTCCGTATCTTTTTTATTTTATTTTAGGCCAATGTGATTATTTAGTGGTCATGAGACATGGTCATGAAATAATTTTTCGTCATCACTGGATTGCTTGCTTTCTAATCTTTTTTATTTTGGATTTTGCTCGTAGCCATCTCCAATCAGCGACTCATTTAATGCCTATAAAAAGAATCTCCACCACCAAGTTCTGCCACTTACCACCACCCTCCAATCCGAAAGTGGCGGCCATGTTCAACGGCGGAATCCTTCCCCAAGATATCATCAAATGCAAACTCTCTCTACTACCCGTCAAATCTCTTTACCTCTTCAAGTGTATATCTCCCTCGTGGAAATCCCTATTCTCCGAATCCCAATTTGCCAAAACCCACTGCAATCGAGCCAAGATCAAAAACTCTAAATACTCTGAACAGAAAATCATTATCAGTTCGCGCTGTGGCAACCTCTACTCGGTGGATCCCAACGATGTAAATCCAACCTCCACAAAACTTGAGTTTCCTACGTTGGAACAACACGACGCCGAGAAGTGGGTCCGGGTTTTGAGCTCTTGCGATGGTTTGCTTCTAGTTTCCCATAGTGACAAATCCATATTCTTGTTGAATCCATCCACTAGAGAATGTAAGAAACTGCCCATGTGTCCATTTGTCCAAAGGGATTATTGGAATGACTATGTCATGCTGGATATGTATGGTGTGGGTTATGACTCAACGACAGATGATTACAAAGTACTTTGGATGCTCTCATACTTTGATGAAGAGGGCATGGTTGAAGTTGCAATCATGGCTGTCTATTCACTAAAAACTAATGCTTGGAGGAGAATTGAAGATTTTCAGTGTCGGTCTCTTGGGGATACTCTGGTGGGGTTTTCTTAAATGGATGTGTCCATTACCTTTATTGGGATGTAATTCGAAATTGTTCCAAAAGGATTATTGCTTTCGATTTATCGAATGAGATTTTCAGAGAAGTGTCGCTGCCTGCTTGTTTGGATGATTCTGTAAATCGCGCGGGCGCGCACTATCGGTTGGAGGTTCTCATGGGTTGTCTCTGTTTGATTAGGCATCATAATGGCCAAGTTGGAGTTTGGATGAGGGAAGAACATGGGGTAAGAGAGTCTTGGACCAAACTTATTACAATTGATATGCCCGGAATGTCAAAAGTGGAATTGTTGTGTTTGTTGGGGGAAAACGAATATTTGCTGAAAGCCAATGGGGTGATACAAGGTAGAGTTTATGAAGAGACACTGGTTGTGTACGATCCGAAAAAAGAAACGATGAGGGACATGGTGGTTTGTGGCATTCCAACTAAATTTACATTTGGGGTCACGTATGTCGAGAGCCTCATCTCACCTCATCGTGGAGGAGGGATTGGGAGGCAATGAAAGAGAAGCTTGTTCTGGTACTTTTGTGAAATAAAGATCACTGGTACATCCTTGGAGTATAATTGCTCTGGCTGAGTTCATCTTTTGCTCATCAAAATTGTTAGGAGTTCTTTTAGGAATTGGAAATCATGCCTGGCACTTCCTGTAGTACACCCTGCAGGGCACAATCACAATCGTTCCGGAGTGTTTTTGACACTCTGGATTTAAAAATAAACTCTTTTTGGAGCGTTGAAAATACTTTTGGACGGCTGTAATTGTATTCTTCAGGGTGCACTAAAGTTCATGTTCTAAGAATGGTCATTTATATACCTTTTTGTTTCAGTGATAGGTACGTATTAGGATGTCCGTTTCTTGTATCTTGTGTGCTCTTTACCTAGCCTTTACATTTCTGTTTCTTTGAGTATGACTTATGTGAATTATAATAAATGAAGTTCTTTTTGTTTCTGTCAAAAAATATGTTCTTTTTTACTTTGTTTATCTTTTTGAGAACCACTGATTAGTTGAGTGAATAGTTTTAGCTACTTAAAACGAACGTGAATGATTTTTCAATTGTTCATAATGGTAATTAATTAAGTGAAAAAGATTGATTCAATTTACAACCCCACATGCAAATTGGGAAATGATTGAAGCCTCCAGTTTTAAGAAATGAGCCAAACCATATCCCATCGGTTTCTGGCAAATAAGATGCAGTACTACATGTAGTGGACCGAATATTCTGGTTCGGCCATAGTCGCTATGTTCGGCAGAAGGCCGAGTACGTTAAACTCCTCGAGACACTGAAGGTGTGGAGCTCTTCCATCAAAATAGTTTCCGTGAAGGTGTGGAGCTCTTGTTGCTTCCAGCTAATAATAGTCAAGATGTGGAGCTCTTCTTGTGGAATCCAGCCAGTAGAGAATGTAAGAAACTTCCCACAATCCCTTTTGTACTCAATAGTTCTAAGAAATATTGAGCCAAACCATATTCCATCTATTTCTGGCAAATAAGATACTACGTACGGTTAGAATTAAATGAAAAATTATGTCTTGGTTATTCGGTTTAAAATGGTATTCCTTCCATCCCTTTTTAAATGTCCATTACGGTGCTACGTGTCATTTTCAATTACTTATATCTCTAAATGTATATTGCTAAAAATATACAATATGGATCTTGTTCGATACATCTCAATTACTTCTATAAAACAATGATTTTAAAAACATAAAATTTAAAAAGGGACATAAAACTGTAGTGGATATTTAAAAAGGTACGGAGGAAGAGATGCAGTTTTTTTCATATTTTATGGACCTCTCTCCCAAGAAATTTGAAATGACAGTGTCCTCCCATGTTAGACATATTTTCTATCGTTTTCCTTTCTTTTCACAACTTCTAGTCTTCGAGTGTACAGATATCTTTATACATTCAACTTTGTAAAGAATACAGGGAATCCAACCCAATGTGTAATTAGAGATTTAAGGACTCCCTATGCAGATGGCAGACCATCCTGTTTGGGCTTCGGATTGGTGCTGTGCACACCACCGTGCTGCGCGCGAACCTCCGAGCCGTCGGATCGTGCATCCGACGGCTCGGATCTCATCTCGGCAATCAACGATTGAGAGCCGTTCATGCCTAGATGAGATTTGAACCGTCTGATGCACGATCCGACGGCTCGGAGGTGCGTAGCACAGTGCTACGCACACCACTGCATAGCACCATCTCCAATTCCTGCATTTTTCTTATGCCTCAAAAGGAAGGTCCGCTTCGGTATAAATTTTGATTTCCAATATTTTTGTTCGCCTTTTCAGAACTAATAGTCAAAACACAGAATGAAGATTGGAGATCCAAACAATCTATGATACGTAAATAATGTTGTCAAATATCAAGAGACTGTCCCATAAATTACAGGTTCTCTTAAATCAAAATTTGTTTAGTTGATTGGTTTAGCTAATTACAATAATCATGGGATCTCTTGAATGAAGAATTCGTTAGAGCATTTCCTTTTATCCTATCTTTGACTTGCAGAACTTTGATACGTATGAAATCTGATTACGTAAGAGGAAGGAGGGACAGACTGACGGTAGTGGAGGTCTAAACGGTGTGATTGGTCTCCCAATTGAGTCGGTTTGTCACCAATGTACTTTGACTTGTTTGATTTTAAGATGGTAAATTAAAATGAAATTTTTTTTTTCATTTTTGATGGACCTCTCTTTTGAGAAATTTGAAATGACAATGTCCTCGCATGCTAATAACCTTTTGATGAATGATTCAAGATGGCAGTCCTTGATGCTTTGTTTTGTTTGGATAACAAAAAAGAAAAGAAATTATCTTGATGAAATGAACCTAAAAGGCAAAAACATATGATCAAAATTAGAAAAAAAGAACAAAAACTCACTAATGATGAAAAACTAAGAAACGGTTATCTTTACTGACGAATGATAATCTCAAAAAGTTTTACGAAAAAGTAAGAAAATATAACTAATACTAAATGATACTGTAGTGGGCCGAAAATACCGAAGGGTCAAAGGGGTCATGCGATATAGTCTTGTGGCCCACGGACCTAATTGATTCGGACATTGTGCAGTTCCCGAAGAGACGTGGTATTCCTACACTCGGCTTCCGAGTGTAAGCAATTCGCCGACGTTAACATTTTTGTTTACTCTAGGACAATAATTCGTCGTTACGTTCGGCGAGCTTGACGTTCGGGAAGTTCACTCTTCGGCAGAACCATTTAGCTAGGCAGTCATTACGTTCGGGACGGTCTCTCTTCGGAAACCGCTTTGTTCAGCAGTCAGTACGTTCGTCTACGGTCATTCAACGGTCAACGGTGTCAGTACAGAAGTGACCGCTCTGTACCGAAGTGATGTTTCTGTCCGATGTGACAGCTCTGACATTGACCGGAGCGGCACTGTCACCCTCGTGGGGCGGTGGCTCACTAAATATCTCTGACACATGACGTCAGCCGAACAACACGACACGTGGAGGCGGACTAACTTGTTTGATACTCCAAGGTTGCCTATAAATAGAGGGCTGCCCCAACCAGGTGAGGGACGGACTCTCTCTCTCTCTCTCTCTCTCTCTCTCTCTCTCTCTCTCTCTCTCTCTCTCTCTCTCTCTCTCCATATTTTCCTGAAAAACTTTCCTCCTCTTCTTCTCCTCCACCTACTGACTAGGTCGTCGGAACTTCTTCCCGGAAGAACACCACCCTCCGGTATGCAGGTACTCAGGTGCTCCCCGCTCATCCTCTCTACCCAGGACAAAGGAGGAAAAAAGGTTCAAGGTGGAATTAACCCCCACCACAGATACCGACAGTCCTTTTTTTAGGCCATTGTGTTTATTGAGTGGTCATGAGACATGGTCACGAAATAATTTTTCGTCACCACTGGATTGCTTGCGGAACACAAAATAATTTCCCCACCTCAGCTGAGTTGACCCTCTCTAATCTTTTTTATTTTGTGGTTTGCTCGTAACCATCTCCAATCAACGACTCACAATGCCTATAAAATGCATCTCCCACCACCAAGCTCTGCCACTTACCACCACCCTCCAATCCGAAGGCGGCAGCCATGTCCAGCGGCAGAACCTTTCCCCAAGATATCATCAAAGACATAGTCTCTCGACTACCCGTCAAATCTCTTCACCGCTTCAAGTGTACATCTCCCTGGTGGAAATCCCAAATCTCCGACCCCCAATTCGCCAAAACCCACCTCAATCGAACCAAGATCAAAAACTCTAAATATGCTGAACAGAAAATTATTATAATTTCGGGCTGTGGCAATCTCTACTCGGTGGATCCCAACGACGTAAATCCGACCTCCACAAAACTTGAGTTTCCTACGGTGGAACAACACGACACCAAGAAGTGGGTCCAGGTTTTGAGTTCTTGCGATGGTTTGCTTCTAGTTTCCCGTAGTGACGAATCCATATTCTTGTTGAATCCATCCACCAGAGAATGTAAGAAACTGCCCAGATGTCCATTTGTTGTAAGGGGTTATCGGAATCGTTACTGTGTTATGCTGGATAAGTTTGGTGTGGGTTACGACTCATCGACAGATGATTACAAGGTACTTTGGATGCTCTCATACTTTTGTCAAGAGGGCGTAATTGATGACTTTGCGATCGTGGTTGTCTATTCACTAAAAACTAATGCTTGGAGGAGAGTTGAAGATTTCCAGTATTGGTGTGTTGTGGGAAACTCTGGTGGGGTTTTCTTAAATGGATGTCTCCATTACCTTTGTTGTGATGCACGACATTGTTCCAAAAGGATTATTGCTTTCGATTTATCGGATGAGGTTTTCAGAGAAGTGCCGCTGCCTGCTTGTTTGGATGTTTCCACAAATCACAAGCACGCGTACTATCGGTTGGAGGTTCTCGGGGATTGTCTTTGTTTGGTTAGGCAGCATAATGGCCAAGTTGGAGTTTGGATGAGTGAAGAACACGGGGTAAGAAAGTCTTGTACCAAACTTACAATCGATATGCCTGGAATGTCTACAGTGGAATTGTTGTGTTTGTTGGGGGAAAACGAATATTTGCTGAAAGCCAATGGAGTGATACAAGGTAGAATATATGAAGAGAAACCGGTTGTGTACGATCCAAAAAAAGAAACGATGAGAGACATGGTGGTATGTGGCATTCCATCCAAATTTACATTTGGGGTCATGCATGTTGAGAGCCTCATCTCTCCTCATCATGGATGAGGGGTTGGGAGGCAATAAAAGAGAAGCTTCTTCCGGTACTTTTGTGAAATAAAGATCACTTGTACATCGTTGGAGTATAATTGCTCTGGCTGAGTTCATCTTTTGCTCATAGAAATTGTTAGACGAACTTGTAATTCTGCATGTTATTTTATAACCGGAGAGTTGAAAACACTCTTGGATACTTGGATGTGCTGTGCAGGGATGTACTACAAGAAGTGTCCAGCAGGATTACCGTATTAGGATTTCCATTTCTTCTATCTTGTGAGCTCTTTACCTAGCCTTTATATCTTCGTTGTTATTTTACTCATCTTGTTCTGATATTTTGTATGTGTCATAATCTAAATTATGAAAAATAATGTTCTTTTTGTTTCTGCCAAAAAAATTGTTTTTTTTTTATCTTTTCGAGTACCACTGATTATTTGAGTGAATAGCTTAGTTCTTGCCATGTTCGTGCAATCTTAAAAAGCTAGCTAGTAACAAGGCTGATGTTCAGTTTTAGCTACTCAATGGTCAATATCGATCGAACTGTTCGTCTACTTATGAAATGAACGTGAATGATTTTTCAATCGTTCATAATAGTAATTAAGTTAAGAAGATTGATTAAATTTACAACCCCACATGCAAATTGCGAAATGATTGAAGGTCGCGGTGAATTTTCGATGGGCACATCCTCCAGTTTTAAGAAATGAGCCAAACCATATCCCATCGGTTTCTGGCAAATAAGATATTGCGGTACGTAAGAATTAAACAAAAAACTGCGTCTTGTTTTTTCTTGTGCCAGCTTGAAAGGAAGTCCACTTCAGAATAAATTTTTAATTCTAGTATATTTGTTCGTCTTAAAACAGAGAATGAAGATTTGAGAATCCAAACGATCTATCATACGTATTACCTCGACAATGAACTTTTAAAAGGTTCATCCCTTGAAGGTAGAATGTATTTTTTTTTTTTTTTGTGACAAAAGTGAGAGGTATTGTATTGATAAAGTCTAACGGCACTTACACAATGAAATTCATTACAGATAACTTGGACAAAGCCAAACTAATCATCTAACTGATACAAAACGAGAAAGAACAAGGCGATTGATGTCTTTCATCTCCAGCCTAAGCATGGCCTGACGCACCTTCTACTGAGCGGAAAATTCATATATCCTGTAGCAGTCTTAAAAAGAGATACATTGCTAGCCAAGAAAAAAAGACAACAAGAACCCAGACGATTAGATGAACTTCGACCATAAATGAGCACACTAATGAATTTCTAGCAAACCACCAAAAGATGCATATTAATCTTCTTGAACCCGAACAGTAAACAAATCGCCCAAAGGCGAATTTTATTACTCTCACAAGGAGAGACAAAACTCCTCCAGATCTTGCTCTAAATCCAGCCAGCCAAAAACCACCGAACTGATCGCAACCCTCACTGCCTCCACCACTGCTGCCACAAGGGCTCCAGCGACGGATTACATGCGGACAAACAACTCCAGTGACGGCGGAGCCCGCCGAACAGAGAGGGTCAGATCTGAGGGATGAGAAAATGAAAAGAAAAAAAAACTATAAGGAAGAGGGGGAAGAAAGAGAAGAGCGGATGGAAGAGGAGGAGCCGGGGGGAGGAGGGAAAGGGACGCTTCCCCCAGGCAGAAAAGCAAGGCGGCTGTGGCTTTTCAAAATCTTCCTAGAGCTCTCAAAACGAAGGTAGAATGTATATATATTGATAAATAAATAATTTTATGAAGAAACTATCCCATAAATCATGGGTTCTCTTAAACCAAAATTTGTTTAGTTGATTGGTTTGGCTAATTACAATAATCATGGGATCTCGTAAATGAAGATTTCGTTTGAGCTTTTCTTTTTATCCTATCTTTGACTTGCAGAACTTTGATACGTATCGAATCAGATTACGTGAGAGGAAGGAGGGATTTAGGCATATTTCCCATGTTTGTTGTTCATAGAGCTGTATATTAGCTTTCCAAATTATCTTTCCTTTGACTTTTAAATATTTAAATTTTACTCTACCAAATTAACTAAGATTGTAGTTAATATTTTTTAGAGCAAATAAGAAGAAAATCTTAGGCCATGTGTTCCTCCCACAGCTCTCCTCATGAAAAATCATTCTACAATAATAGATAGCATATTTATCTATATAATAAGACATGACTAGTTTTGAATCCAAAAGACAACTAACGGTCCAGATTTATACCCTCCATTCTACAATAGGAAGCCCGTAAATACAAAGACTTGATTGGGTGAAAGCATATAATGATAGATTTTTGGTAATGGTAATAATTTTCTCGGGACTTGATTGGCAAAGACTTGATTTTTTTATACAAAAAAAAAAGGACTTGATTGGCGAAGACTTGATTTACTGGAAGTTTGATTTTTTTTAATGAACAATTTTTGGTAATGAATGATTGTCGATTATTGGTAGTGAAAGCTTGATTGGGTTTTGCTTCTCATTTTTAGTTTTGCTAAATGCATTTTTGGTAAGTTTGAACAAGTAAATGTGGGAAGGATTTTTGGTTAATTTTCAGTAATGAATGCTAAATGATCTCTCTCTCTAAACATTTTCTTTCCAGTTCTCTTCCCCGTATCCCTGATTCTCGCCCTCTCTCCGGTTCTCTCTCCAGATGTATGACTCTTTAGTTCTTCGTTCTCTATCCACGGTAAATTCTCTTTTTTTTCCCAGTTCTTCACTTTTTTTTTGTCCAGTTCTCTTTGTTCAATCCAACTCCAAAATTTGTTGATTACGCTCAGTTCAAATTGGAGTGACGGCTGTCATGTACAACCAATATTCAATCTAAAAAAAATTGGAGTATGGCTCTTTTGGATTCAATCCTGAGTATGGCAACCAATAATAGTTTCCGAGCATAATACTTAAGGAGTTAATTGCATGTCATGTGCCTTAGAAGGTGGCAGTGACATACTCAGAATAAATAATTTCAATGTCGTGGAAATGTTCTGCAATAATCAAAAAGGATTTACGACCAAAAAAAAAACTCATTTCATCTTTTCTCTCTTCCAAAAAGAAAACTTCATGTCTATTCTCAATCAATTTTGAAAAAAGTTTGGAATACTGCACTTTCAAAGCACGGTTTTTTTTTGAATTCATGTTAATAGGCTTTTAAATGGTTGATTTGTGGTTAAATAAATTGAAATTGAGATGATGTTGGAATTTATTTAAATCTTGATGGACGTAACATATTTTGATGTTGATCCGTTTTAGATAACTTCTAATTAAGACATTTAGAAATGGAAAAATTAATCATCTATGGGCATGTGAGTCAATCTGTTTCATTTTATACCATGGTCACAGGTTTCATTTGTTTCAAATGTAATTCATTTAATTTTTCGTTTTCTTATGCAGCTCGATCATGACTTGAAGAAAACTATAAGATCAACTATATCGATTCTTCTTTGAATTCTTTCATTTTTTCAGTTTTTTGTACAAAGGTTAAATTTTTTCGAGGAAAAATTCTTTCATTTTTTAATTCTCTTCCAAATATTGTTATTTACTTATTCTCATAATTTGAACAAAGGCAAATGCAAAGGGAAAGGAAACTACATACTTCACAAGAAAAGGAAAATAAAATGCTGAAGAAGAAATAGTTGCACTCTAGGTGGTATCATATGCTCAATATTATTTATAGGCTACTTTTGTTCTTCTCCCATTATTTTTCTTTGTACTTAATTCTTTGTTAACAATGCAACAAAGTCATTGAAAGACTCAATTAAATCTTGATCCGTTTTAGATTTCAGATAACTCCATCAAACATTTAATTATGCACAATTTAACCATCTATGACCATGTGAGTTGATCCGTTTTCTTTTATTGCTCAGGTTATCAAATTAGTATTTGTTTCATATGTCTTTCATTGAATTCTTTATTTTCTTATGCAGCTCAACAGGGACTTTGAGAAAATTGTAAGAACAACTTACTCAATTTCATGCTTAATCCGTAATTATGTATACATTTTTATTTGCATTCTTTCATTGTTATTTTTTGGTATAAAGGTTAAATAGCGTTTTACTCTTTAGGTGTACTTTGTGTGGGGTCAATCAGCTGATAACAAGGATGTGGTCCCTTACAATGCATACCTTGCTAGACTATTCAATCCCTAAATCAATGTGGAAGTTTTTGCTGGAATGAGATGTGTTAAGTATATTCACAAGTATATCTACAAAAGAAATGATTGTACCACAATAGTGTTTGGACGAATAGACGAGATCGATGACTAAGGTAAGTTATTTGAGTTACTATTTAACTTTTACAAGAGGGGATTCATTAGCTAACCAGTAATAGATATTGAGTTGGTTGGAGTTTGAAACTTAGAAAGTCTACAACTTCGTTATCAATGATTCAGTAGAAGTGGAATTGCATTTTCATATTTGATTGAAGGGTTGATTATGTTTTGTCATTTCTTCTTGATTTTAGAGAACTTGATGAATAAAAGCTAGATGTTGCTATATTATCATTAAGTTTAATTACGGGTTTTGTATTCTTCAAGCTTGATTGTTATTAAACACATAAAGTGGATTTTGAAATTAAAGTTGGGTTTTACCAGTTGTGATCCGGAGTTTGTAGTGTGGTCGAACTAGCTGTGAACTTAAATGGCTGGCGATAAGTGTCTTCAGGTACGGGCGCTACAACTATTAGTTTGTTAGTTTGTTGATATACATGGGCTATTTTTTGCGTAGTTAGAATTTTGCAAATGGGGCATTGGCCTTTAAAATTGGATATGAGCTGAATACCGATTTCGAGCCGTGCCTTCAGGCATGGGCATTCGCTAGTACTTTTATAATATATAATAAAAATGTTACCTAAACTAAAAAAGAAACTCTCACCTTAACACTATATTCTATCCTACATGGAATTTTAAGGAACCCTTTATTTTGCTTGAAAAGAAAACTAAGTTCAACCAATGAAACAAAAAATATATACTTTATTTTACCTGAAACCTTTTTTTTTTCTTCTATCTTGAGCATCGTTTGAGGATGGTGACTACGGTGTCAGAAAAACAGTTTGGATTTATGCCTGGAAGATCAATCATGGAAGCTATCTACCTATTAAGAAGAATGGTAGAAAAACACAGAGCAAAGAAGAAGGATCTCCATATGGTTTTCATAGACTTAGAAAAGGCTTATGATAGGGTGTCTAGATGCATCATATGGTGGGTTTTAGAGAGAAATGGAGTGACCAAAAGGTATATTGAGGTGATTAGAGACATGTATGAAGGTGCCGTCACTACCATTCGATCACCAGTAGGGGAAACGAGTGAATTTTCAATCACTGTAGGATTGCATCAAGGGTCATGAGCCTTGAACCAGTACCTCTTTGCCTTAGTTATGGATGAATTGATTAGAAAATTTCATGAGGATATCCTATGGTGTATAATGTTCGCAGATGACATTGTCCTCGTAGATGAAACCGCTAGATGTGTTAATACGAAACTAGAAATTTGGAGGAAAGCATTAGAGTCAAAAGGTTTTCGAATAAGTAGGAGTAAAACTGAGTATATGATGTGCAAATTTAGTGGTACCAATAGTGCGTGAAAAATCCCTTTTTCGCTATCTAAAAACTTAATTAAGCAAAATAAAAGGAATTGAAAAGCAATAAACGATGAACAGTACCGAACACAAGATATACGTGGAAAACCCCTTAAACGGGTAAAAACCACGGGAAGGAAATCATGCACTATAACTCATTGTACGGTTACAAACAAACCTATACTTACAACCTAGAATCGCTCTCGGTTGACCAAGATTGATTGCCGAATCACTCGTTCACCGCACCCAGTGCTTGACCGCCGCTGCCCTGAATCGCTCAAGCCTTCCAATAACCTACGGAATCCACCGTCGGTAGCCACCGGAAGAACACTTCGATTAGCAATCACAAAGTTTGGAGAAGGCTCTTGGAATTAATCCGGAAGTTTGATGATCAAACGATCATATCTTTTTCCAAGAGACAAACTAAAAATCTCCCTTAGATATTTCTCTGTTTTGGAGCACGAGAGGGGCTGCACTCAAATATTCGGTCATCTTTCAAAGGCCAGCCAAACCGTGTATAAATAGACTTCTGGAGAAAAACGGAAGGTTGCTTGAGCACCGAAAAATAACAGTCTTTTAGAAGCTCAAGCACTGACTGGAAAACACTTCCATATATCCACCCACGTGATTAATAAGTTTCCTGCACGAAATCCTCTTGCACAAATTGATTCCTTCCATCCTACTTTCCTTTGACAACCACGTGATTAATATGTTTCCTGCACGAAATCCTCTTGCACAAATTGATTCCTTCCATCCTACTTTCCTTTGACAAACTCTGTCTATCAATTACAAGAGACAATTGATAGCCTTTCCTAAAACAAATGCTCTAAAACAATAAGTTACATCATACTTAATGGGATACAAATCAAAAGAGATTTTGTCATGGGATTTGCCAAAATATGGACCTTACAGTGCGGATGAAGAAAGAGTGATGATCAAAGACCAAGAGATACCTAAGAATAATCATTTTAGGTACTTAAGCTCAATTATTAGTAGTGATGGGGAGATTGCCGATGATGTGACCCATATGATCCAAGTTGGGTGGCTCAAGTGGATGAGCGCTATTGGTGTACTGTGTGACAAGAGGATACCCACAAAATTGAAGGGAAATTCTATGGAACTGCCATCAGATCAGCGATGCTTTACGGAAATGAGATGAGTGTAACGGAAATGAGAATGTTGAGGTGGATGTATGATAAGACTAGACGAAACAGGATTAGAAATGTAATGGTGCATGAGATGGTAGGTATAGTACCTATAGAAGAGAAGTTGAGGAAAAATAGGCTAAGGTGGTTTGGGTATGTCTACCGTAAATCAGGAGATGCAGTAGTTAAGAGAGCGGATTGGATAGCTTTGGGTAGCAATGCTACGGAGAGAGGTAGACCTAAATTGACATTAGATACTGTTATGCGCATAGATATGAGTATAATAGGTTTGTGTGAATAAATGGCTCTTGACAGAGCTCAATGGAGGAAAAGGATTCATATAACCGACCCCAAGTGATTGGGACATAAGACTCGGTTTGGTTTGGTTATTCCTGTGGTTGGGTTGGGAAAATAGGCTAAGGTGATTTGGGCATGTCTACCGTAGATCAGGAGATGCAGTAGTTAAGAGAGCAGATAGGATAGTTTTGGATAGTAGTGCTACAGGGAGAGGTAGACCTAAATTGACATTAGATGCTGTGGTGCGCAAAGATATGAGTATAGTAGATTTGTGTGAACAAGTGTCCCTTGACAGAGCTTAATGGAGGAAAATAATTCATGTAGTCAACCCCAAGTGATTGGGACATAAGGCTCGGTTTGGTTTGGTTTGATTTGGTTTGGTTTTATCTTTTTTTTTTATTGGTTTAGAATTCTCTATTTTTTTTTTGTGAGAAAAGAGAGTAAATTGTAAGTCATACATGAAAAAATTCTCACTTATATATTTTTTTTCCCTGTCCCCATGCATCGAACGGACAAGACACTAGTAGGTATCTGATAACAAAGTAAACTTCAATGTTAATTTTGGCTTTTTTATATATTTTTTAAAAAATATTGAGAAAACGTCATAGTTTTTTAACTTTTCAATTCGTCTTAACGAGAGAAATCGAAAAGAAGTAAAATATTTATGATGTGTCCCCAAATATTTTTATAATCATCAAGAAGCCGCCCAAAAAGTTTGACATTGGGGCTTTTTCTTGAATAGTTTCAAAAGTAAACACATCCAATAATTTCTGTAGGAATTTAGGTTTACGAAAATGAAACAGATAGGTGAGATTATTCAAAAATGAACCCATCAAATATTTTCTGGACGTACGAATTTAGATTGAGATAGACTTATTCACGGAGCAGATTAACAACCATGTCTGTAAGTAAATATGCATAAAAACAGTGGTGCCATTCTGTTGCATCCAAATGACAGATTGTTCCAAATCAGATCAAGGCACGGACTGCTTGTTCTTAAGGATAATGTTGTACTTGGATCTAAGATTTATGGAAGAAAAATGAAAAGTAAAGAATACACCTGAATTTGGTGAAATCTCAAAATTCAAACACAATATACGCTAGTAGTGTGAAAGGAAATATAAGCGTAAGGTAATTCACTGAACGCTTTACAATCTCTAATGAGATTAGACCAACGCTCTACAAGCGTAAAGACCGGGTCAATGCACTGCAACATTAAAAATTACTGTCATCATGGAAATTGGTGGAATTGGCTAACATGCGGGGAAGTGGAAAATAATACCAGCACAAGACAAGATTATGGCAAAACCCACAGTCTGTTTGAAGTGCTGCGAAAATGAAAAGAGCAAACTTTTTTGTGACGTGAAGTGCGCGCACCGCAATTCTTTACATGAAGACTTGAAACTCAAGTGGAAGTCCCGAAATATACAATTTTAACGACCGTATCATATCTTAGGATGTTCCAGTCAGAGTCCTGCTACACATACAGCAATCTATGCACAGATTGTGCACAGATTTCATTATGGAGCCCACCACGGGTCCCCACACAAATCATCCGAGCCATTCATTAAATGTAAAGCATTTTTTCAAGGATCCCTGTAAAAAATAAGCTCAATCTGATACCTATTGGCCGGTGCTCACTACAAGAAAATCGTTCTATAGCAACGGTCGAAAGCGTTGCCAAAAAGCCGTTGGTAGAGACCCATTTAGGCTATACCAACGGTTGGTCAAACCGTTGCAATATATCCGTTGCTGTATGGTATAGCAACGGTTTTGACGAGCGTTGGTACAGATTTTTTTTTAGTAACGGTTCCAAACAAGTTTTTTTTTTTTTTAAATCTGGGGTAAAATATGACATGGCAGCCACGTGGCCGCTGACGTGGATTCCACATGTCGCCATGACGCTTGCGTGGCGGCCACGTGTCGCTCGCATGACGCATGGAAGGCAACACAATTTTGCTTCTCCTGGGAATCGAACCCAGGACCTCGCGTATGCTCACGCGAGTGCATACCAGCTGGGCTAGCCCAGCACTTGTGCTTTATTAAGGAACAACTAATATTTATATCATGCAAACTGTCATTAGAGCATCCATAATATGATAATCAAAACCAAAAAGTTGTTAAAGTTAGCAATATTTGATCAAAAAAGTGCTCACATTGTAATAACCAAACTTAGCAACCTCTTAATCAAATCAAATTTTGGCTTTTGAATAATCAAAAACTAGCAACTTTTTTGCCAATAATCAAATCTAATGGTCTCCACATTTTTTTAATCAAATACACCCATCATTACATAAAAACTTTTTCTCTTTCTCAACAATGTTTCCAGAAAATTATTTTTAAATTATTTTTTTTTCCAGAAACTTAAAAAAAAACAGTATTTACAAAAAACTTTTTTTAAAGTGTTTTAACACAAAAAATTGTTTTTTTTTTTAAACGGCTTTTAACAAAAAAATTTTTTAAAAAAACTGTTTTTTAACACAATTTTTTTTTTTTAAAATGGCTTTTAACAAATTTTCAAAAAATAATTTTTAGCAACGGTTATTGGAAAACCATTGCTATAGTCAGGTTTTTAGCAACGGTTATTGGAAAACCGTTGCTATAGTCCGGTTTTTAGTAACAGTTATAGAAAACCGTTGCTATAGTCCGGTTTTTAGTAACGGTTATGAAAAACCGTTGCTATAGTCTTGTAATCTAGTAACGGTTGCATGAAAACCGTTGCTATAGTCCTGTTTCTAGTAACGTTTTGTAAACCGTTGCTAAACACCATCTATACCGACGGTTTTTTGAACCGTTGCTAAAAAAACCGTTGCGAGATCCCAAATTTCTTGTAGTGATCCAACCATCTAACTTTCATTCAGGTTTTCGAATAATGAAAAGTTATATAGTTGGATCGAGCACTTATAGGTATCGGATTGAGCTTATTTTTTACGGGGACCCTTAAAAAAATATTTTACATTTAATGAACGGTTCGGTTGATTTGTGTGGGACCCGTGGTGGGCCTCACAATAAAATATATTCACAATCTGTGCACAGATTGTCTCTGTGTGTAGACTTTCTGTTCTACCAGCTAGCGCGACACAAGATATTGTTTTTATTTAACCCCACTAGTTTAGTGGGCGGACTTGACTTAAGAAGGAATTGGAGCAACTCCAAAGACGTACACCAGGGGGTGGGATCGAACACAATTATCTCCTCTCTCTTTAATTTCCTGGTGTTCAGTGGGTAGACTTGACTTAAAAAGGTATTGGAGTCCATTGTCAACTGCTTGTCCTCTTCCTTTAATTTCATGTTGTTCTACCAGCAGCTAGCTCGACACAAGATATTGTTTTTATTTAATCCCACTAGTTTAGTGGGCGGACTTGACTTAAGAAGGAGTTGGAGCAACTCCAAAGACACCAGGGGGAGGGATCGAACACAATTATTGTTGGGTGGAGGAGTATTGATCACACACTTATAATGTATGAAACTCACAAGAGAATTGCACAAACACACTCACGATATATTGAACTCACTCAATTTGAAAATACGAGGAAATTTCTATTTCTCTCTCAATCTCTCTAATTCTCTTCTACTCTACTCATATTTTTATAATCAGATTACAAGTCTATATATAGGTAGAACCATAAGAAAAAACAAGAATGAGATAATCTCTCATTTATTGCAAATCTCAAAATATATCACGGAAGCATGAATGTCTTCATCCACGTTTTTTCTTCTCCCAAATCTAATGTTGATTTATCTTCCACTTGCAAGCCTCCAAAGGCACAGTTCACTCACGTTTTTTGTTCTCAAGATTATCTTTCAACAATTATCTCCTCGATCTCTCTTTAATTTCCTAGTGTTCAGTGGGTAGACTTGACTTAAAAAGGTATTGGAGTCCATTGTTAGCTGCTTTTTGAGCATTTTTTAAACACGAGGAGGCTGCACTTGTAGGGTATAAAACCGCAAGGAAGGCATAAGCTTTCTCATCCAAGATTGGTAACTCTTAAGATAGCTACTTATAAATGATGGATTCAGCTTTGTATCTTCACATGTTCCTGATCTTCTGTTGTTTTAATCTTAATGTTTCTCATCCAAGATTGGTAACTCTTAAGATAGCTACTTATAAATGATGGATTCAGCTTTGTATCTACACATGTTCCTGATCTTCTGTTGTTTTAATCTTAATGTTTTGATTGACTCTTACTCTTCCACGCAGCCACTATGCCATGAAGACGAGAGAGCAGCCTTGCTGCAGTTCAAGCATAGCTTTGTCATCAAGAAGTTCGCTTCTGGCGACCATTATGCTTATCCAAAGGTTGAGTCATGGAAGCTCGATGGAAATGCTAGCAATTGCTGCTCGTGGGATGGCGTGGAGTGTGACCATGACACCGGTCATGTGATTGGTCTCGACCTCAGTAGCAGCTTTCTCTATGGTTCTATCAACTCCAACAGCAGCCTCTTCACTCTTGTTCACCTTCGGAGGCTGAACCTTGCTGAAAATCACTTCAATTATTCTCAAATTCCGACCAGAATCGGAAATCTTTCTAGACTAAGGAGTCTCATCCTCTACAATTCTTATTTTTCCGGTGAGATTCCTTCAGAGATCTCATCTCTTTCCCAATTGGCTTTTCTTGATCTGTCTGGCTACCTTGATCCATATCTTTTGAAATTTGAAAAATTCAGTCTGAGAGACCTAGTTCAAAACTTGACCAACTTGAAAGAACTTGACCTCAGTATGGTGAATGTATCTTCTACGGTGCCAGGTGCTTTATCGAATATGACTTCTCTGACACGTCTTTATCTTTGGAAGTGTTTGCTTTATGGTGAATTCCCAATGGGAATTTTCCATCTGCCAAACCTACGGGGTTTAAGAATTTCAAATAATGAAAACCTCATTGGTTATCTTCCTGAATTTCCACGCGGTAGTCCGCTCGAGGAATTGGCAATTGATGGGACAAGTTTTTCCGGATTGCTGCCAACTTCAATTGGGAATCTTGATTCCTTAATTGTGTTAAGATTAGATTTCTGCAATTTGTATGGGACTCTTCCACCCTCGCTTGGCAATCTAGCCCAGCTCACGTCTCTGATTGTTTCTGGAAACAATTTTTGGGGACAGATTCCTTCATCAATCGCGAACTTATCAAAACTCACTGAATTAGGACTCGGCGATGGTGCTTTTGATGCAGGAACCCTATCTTTCCTATTTGGAAAGCTATCAAAACTCATTGCATTATACTTTCTTGGTACATCATTAAATAACGTATTACCACAGTCTCTTGCAAACTTGACCCAGCTATCCGTCTTGGTTCTTAGCAACAATGAGTTACTTGGTGAAATCCCATCTTGGCTTCTGAACCTCACCCAATTAACCAATCTAGACTTTTCAGAAAATCAACTATCCGGCACGTTTCCTAGATCAATCTCTCAACTCAAGCATCTTGAAAGTCTTGATCTTTCTTCAAACAACTTGAGTGGTAAAGTCGAGCTAGACATCTTTCAAAATCTCCAAAGCCTTGCTGTATTGCAATTGTCCGGAAACAAATTGACAGTGGTTGCAACAGACAGTACCAATGTTACTCTACCCAAATTCAATAGTATAGGATTGGCGTCATGCAACTTGAAGAAGTTTCCAGATTTCTTGAGGTTCCAAGATGAATTACAATCACTTAATTTGGCTGATAACAGTATTCATGGCAAGATTCCAACTTGGTTGTGGAACACAAGTAAAGAAAGAATGAGTGAAATCGAGCTTTATGGAAACTTTCTTACAGGATTTGAGGATCATCCATATGCCATTCCATGGATATCACTAAAACTCCTAGATTTCAGATTTAACAGGCTGCGAGGACCACTCCTACTTCCACCACCGTCTGTCCTTATTTATTTGATCAGTGGGAATTTACTAACCGGAGAAATCCCACCATCATTCTGCCAAAATAGGCTTCTTTTTGCGCTTGACTTGTCCGATAATTACTTAAGTGGGGCCATACCTGAATGCTTGACCAGTTCTAGCAGTGATTCTCTGTCGCTGCTCAATTTGAGTGGCAATAATTTTCATGGTACTATTCCTCCTATGTTCAGGAGGGTGATCAAGATGATTGACTTGAGTCAAAATCAATTGCATGGGAGGGTACCACGTTCATTGGCTAATTGTACAATGCTTGAAATTCTTGTTCTAGGAGATAATCAAATCAAGGACACTTTTCCCTTTTGGTTGGCAACTCTCCCTGAGTTACAAGTTCTTATACTCCGATCGAACAGATTCCATGGTGTCATTGAGAATCCTAAAACCAATTTGAAGTTTCCAAAGTTGCAGATCATTGACCTCTCTCACAATGGTTTCTCTGGAACATTGCCATCAAAATACTTTCAGAACTGGAATGCAATGAAAGTGGTCACGAAAGGGCATTCAACATATATGCATGTGTCGAAACCCGAATTTATAAGTTTTGGAAACATTAGTTACAATTGGAATTTTTTTTATTCAATAACAGTATCTACCAAAGGGAATATTCTGTTGTATCCGGGGATCCAAAGTGTATTTGTAGTTATGGATCTTTCAAGCAACAAATTCAGCGGCGAAATTCCAGAATCCCTTGGAAATCTCAAAGGACTTCAAGTGCTAAACATTTCCAAAAACAACCTGATTGGCGTCTTCCCGTCATCCTTGGCAAATCTGACAAACCTGGAATCGTTGGACCTATCTCGGAACCTGCTCTCAGGAGAGATCCCTCAGCAGCTAACCAAACTCACTTTCCTCTCAGTCCTAAACGTTTCTCACAACCGTCTCACTGGCCCCATACCTCGAGGTAAACAATTCGATACATTTGATAATAGTTCATATGGTGAGAATATGGGATTGTGTGGTGTCCCTCTAACGAGGTTATGCAAGAATTCGGAAATGTCACCCCCACCACCGCCGGCACACAACTCGCAAGGCGATGAGGGTTTAGAGTTTTCAAGGAGTATCTATTGGATGGTCATAATCATGGGATATGGGAGTGGGCTGATAGTTGGGTTGGTTATTGGGCAGATGCTGACCACGAGGTATCATGAACAGTTTGTTGCGATATTTGAAAGGGCAAAGAAAACTCAAAGGAGGCCGAAAAGGAAGGGGCGAAGAAACTAAATCTATTAGCAGTGCTTGTACTATACTGTGTGTCCATGTGTGTGCTCTTAGCTTTGAAGAAGTAATTTTCATGTCGTTTGTCAATTTTAAGTTTTCTTTCAAGTGATTCCTACTACATCTACTGTTTGTTCATCTGATGAAAGCGCTTTCTAACGATAGTGATACTAGAGAAATGATGCTGCTACCTTTCTGTTATAGTCCAACGATTCTTTTGTTAAAAAGTGTTTTTTTCGTAAAAAAAAAAAATTCAGCTTAATCGGATATAAATAAGTGCTTGATTAATTCGTTCACAATTTTGGACTACTAATTTTGAACTGAATATTAAATCTATTGATCAAGCATTTTTCGATATTCGATTAAGCTGATTTTATGTATAGCATATTAGAAAATTGTTCTCTACATAGTAAATGTCTTCAATTATGTTTGTTCTCTATGAAGTAAATCACACCATTAGTTTTGAGCCTAACTTTTGTAGATAAGTTTTTTTTTTTGCTTTATCTTGGATATTTTAAAAAATATTTGGGTAAAAGTCGTAATTTTTTATTTTTCAAATTCGTCTTGACTAGACGAATCAATAATCTAGAAAAATTAGGCGCGAAATTAACAAATGCGAATTTTTTTGAATAAAGACAAAATAAGAAAACTCCCAAAAATCCCTTAGTGAAACTTAATCATAATGTAAAAAATGAAAGACTAAAGGAAAATGATTTTCACACTCTCCTTTAGTCCAAGTCCACTCCATTTTTTTTCTTCATTCATGTAGAATTAGGAACAACATCAGGAATCAAAGTTGGAACAATCGAGGAGGAACTAGTGTTCTGGTAGTATAAAACTAATTACCTTCGTACATTTTTCTATTCACACATGAAAAGGATAATCATATAATTTTACATCACTACAAAACAAAAAAATATATATTTGCATAAAAGAGGGGTGTGAGAATCAATTACCGACCATTGTGGGTTAGTAGTGGTGGCAATTTCCGACACGACACAAAATTAGCGGGTTATGGTCAGCAATTTCTGACACAAAATACGAATATGACACGATACGATAACACAAAAAGCTAAATAGGTCAGGTTAGAATTAGAGAATTCTGACACGATTACGAGATGACACGACACGAACATGACACGACACAAAGATTTATGAAAGGACACGATAACAAAACACGAATCCGACACGAAGTTAGTGGGTTAGGATCGGCTATTCCTAACACGAAACACAAATATGACACGACACAATAACACGAAAAGTTAAATAGGTCGGGTTAAGGTTGTGAGAATTCTGACATAAACACGAGATGACACGACACGACATGATGTCCACCCCTATTGGTTAGGCAACAACGCGTCAGAAAAAATGCCCAACCCTGGAGAAAAGCATACGACGTCGTTGAGAACTGATAACTAAGTTGCTTGATTTGGGGCGTTCTCCATTCTTGGGAAAGTGGTTAACTGGAGAAGAATGGATCCTCGTCTCTGGCACAAAGTTGCTGCTATTTCTCGTTTGCTCTCTCTCTCTCTCTCTCTATGCACTCACATAGAGACACAACTAGATGTACCCACATGTAAATTTTATGTATCTGTTTGGTTTAGTTGACAAAACCCTCTTTCTGTTTCAAAAAACTTGGAAACAGGAGTAGCTGCTCTTGGGTTGGGGACTTATGGTGCTCATGGCTTCAAACCCAAAAACCCCACTTACAAAGAGGTTTTGCATTCTTGCCTTCTTTCTCTTTTTACTTGGGATTCCTCCATCTACATGTTTGGTTTACCACCTTTTTGTTGGCAATTCAATTTGAAAGGTTTGGCACACGGCATCTCTCTACCACTTGGTTCACACTGCTGCTTTGGTTGCTGCGCCTGTCACCAAACGCCCCAATATTGTGAGGCCACCATTCTTCATTATTTTTCCCGTGTATGAGTGCAAGCATACAGATGATGATAGATGAATGTAATTTCTTATCGTATTTGGTTGCAGTTTGGAGGCCTTTTGACTACTGGAATTCTGGCATTCTCGGGGACGTAAGTGCTGCTATCTTTTTCTTGTTGTTCATAATGGTATAATGGTTTTCTTGCAATTGTACTAGCTAGTTCTCTAAATTGCTATTAATTGTTCATTTGAAGTTCGTATAGGAGGAGTATACGTCATGCTAATTGTTAGTCCCTTTGGATACTTTTTGCTGTCCCCGAAAATATGGTCGATCCCTTTTGATAAGTCATTGGGCAAAAAATAATGACACGGTCTTTCATATTGCAAGTCCTTGTACTATGTTATCCATGCTTGACTAGGAGAAAAGGCAGGCCCTTTAGTTGCCTCTGCCATTAAGTGGGAGGAGTGGTCGTAGCTAATGAGATCGACTATTTCACTGACACTTTGAAGAATCATGACAGATTGATTCGGGAGGGGAAAGGCCCAAGTAGGCATGATTAATCTCGAGATGGAGGTAATGATGACTACATCCTAGTGCTTTCACCATTTAGTCTGTCTTCCTGGTACTTCCCAGTGGCAGCCTCCCTTATCTCCCCGAATAGCTTTATCGTTATTCCTTACATAGTCCATCTCGAAGCCCAAATAAAACTCCTGTCCCGGGTTTTGGCCACTCAGCAATCAACATATACACATGCAGGATGAGCCCAATTTATTCATAAATCCGCCTTTCTGCGCGACATTTGTTATGGAAATGTTATACCCTCATCGTTGACTAGACTACCTTTTTCCCTTTTCTTTTTCAAATTAGAAAAGCAACCCAGAAATGTAATGAAGGTGTCTCCTTACTTTTGAGGGTAATAAGGAAAACCGGAAAATCAAAATATACAAAGCGCAACGATGATGCCCCTTAATAAGTTGAAATTCCCAAAAAAGGGCTAACAATTGGGGACCGAGGCCGTATATAATCATGGCGAGGACTCAGGAAACTGGTGACATTATTCGCCGACTCAAAATGAAAGAAGAACATTGGTGGTCTTACTTCCAAGACCATGTCCCCTATTGCTAGTTTGGTAGTCCATACAAGCATATGTGGATAATAAGAAAGTCTAGAGTTTGTCCCCTATTGCTAGTTTGGTGGGCCGAACTTGACAGTTTAGCCTAGCAGCTTCCAGCTCCGATACAGTTTGCTGTACCGGATGTCACACCATATCGGATAAGGTTGTTGCGTGGACATTGTGACATCGGATAAGGTTGTTGCGTGGACATGGATCGTCAATGCCAGTTCACTCACGTGCAACCAACCGCCAGGCTCAATACGTCAGCCGAGGCGGTTACCGAACGTGCTGGGCACTTGCTAGCTTGGAGAGCAATCCTGGAGGTCTATAAAAGGTACAGGGATAAACCATGTAAGGTACACTCTAGACATCTCACAAACCCTAAGCTCTGTACTTCCTCCTCCAGATGCTTAGTTGGAGTGCCTTTCCAGTCACCTCTGATCAGTTGGGCACTATGTGCAGGACTAGGACATCGGAGCTAGACTAGCCAGGAGATCACTCAAGAGGTTCAGCCAGGAGGAGACCAGATCTAAATGAGAACCCCACATTCCTGTGCCTTCATGCAATAACCTTGTAAACAGCCTATACAGTCGCCCAAGTATCTGGTCTCCGACACAAATACTGTGTATTTTCAAGAGTCCATGAAAGGCAACATACAAGGCAGAGAACGGATGTATAGCATGCACTTGAAAGGTCTTGTGAATTTTGAGTAAATGTTTTTTTAGCTTTAGGTGTGGCAGAGCGAAAATGTTCTATTGCCACTCAGGTGAAATGATGTTTCTTGCAATTACAATTTCCCGATTGAAGACGCCATTGCCATTCTCTGAATATCGTTTTGTTAGCTTGGTAGAAAATTTGCATCCACTGGTATGCGAATATTGAGTATATGTGATTAGACAACAAAGTTAACAGCATTTTTTGATATTCCACAGGTGTTACGCTGTGGCATTGCTCAAGGACAGAAAGTACTCCACCTTAGCTCCATTTGGTGGTTTTGCATTTGTTGCTGCTTGGGCAAGCTTGCTTTTCTGAGATTTCAATTTGGAGAGTTGGATGAGTTCCAATATTTGAAAACTCATTTAAGTGTGAAGAGAGCATTGTTGTGACCCTGAGAAATGGAACTCAAGTAGTCATGTATAAACCTGCCCTTTTAATTCCTTCCTCTATAACTGTTGCAATTTCTAGTTCAGTGTTTTCTGATGTAAATCGCAATAAATTTGTAGCAAGTTTATTACCCCTTTTGAAGATGTTTCGTGAAATTTATATTCTATTGACTATAGTTCCAATTCTATGAAAACTACTATTAATATCAATGGCAATGGGACCAACAACCCATTCTACCCCACTTGTTAAAGTTTTTTTCACTCTCCAACCCAGAGCTTCTCTCTTTAGGGGAAAAACCCTTGCCGTTTTTTCTCTTCCTTCCCCTCCCTCCCTCCCCTAGGGTTTTCACCACCCTTATGCGGCAGCAGGAGGGGAGGCTTTACCCATCATGGGTGTTTCCTTTCCCCATAAGTGATGGTCTCTTTTCTCGCTTTCAATAATCTCTCATGTCCAGTGCGGGTCTTTCCGCTCTCGATCTCAGATTTGAGAGTTTCTTTGCATTTTTTCTTCTTTTTCATTTCTCTTGGCCTCTCCTTAATCATCAAGGTGTCGCTTTGGGTTCGATGGTGGTCTGATGAAAAATCAGATCAGTTGGATCGGCTTAGTTCCCAATCAATTAATATTTTGGATTGCAAAAGATCTTGCCCTATGGAAGTGGAAGTTGTCATCGAAGATATTCGCCGAGGAGTTGATCAATTAGGATTTGTGATTTTCTTTTTGTGCATAGATCAGCAAATGTAGGTGCTCACACTTTGGCAACTTCATGTGTGCGAGGTTTTGGTATTCGTATTTGGAAACTAGACCTCAAGATTGGTTATTGGATCCTTTATGGAACGAAAATCATCCTTTTCGATGCACTGTTATGCTTATTTTTTTATTAATAAAAGTTTCCTAACAGGTTGACAAAAAAGAAAAAAAACAACCCATTCTATTATAATTCTTTAGGCTACGGTTCCAGAATGAATATTTTGTGAGAATCAAGTCAAGATGTAATGAACAACACGGCCCAGAAAATTTCCACACTCTACGTGAATTGACTTTAACCCTTCTCCAATGAACGACAACGAAGAAAAAAATGCGTACTTGCAAGCGTAAAGACCGGGTCAATGCATATTTGGAGCGTTCAATGAAGTTTATACCACTACAATCTATTTGGTCATGATGAGATTAGACCAACGCTCTACAAGCGTAAAGACCGGGTCAATGCATATTTAGAGCGTTTAATGAAGTTCATACCATTACAATCTATTTGGTAATGATGAGATTAGACCAACGCTCTACAAGCGTGAAGACCGGGTCAATGCATATTTAGAGCGTTTAATGAAGTTCATTCCATTACAATTTATTTGGTCATGATGAGATTAGACCAACGCTCTACAGCTAATGCGACTTGACCTAAAAAGGTATTGGAGCAACTCCAAAGTCGACACCGGGGGAGGGGTCCAACACAATCTCCTCTAGCACTTCAATTTCCTGGTGCTCTCACACAAAAGTTCATCCAACAAGTTCAGTGGGTGCACTTGACTTCAAAAGCTAATGGAGTAACTCCAAAGACTTCAGGGGAGGGGTCCATTATTAGAGATATGCCTTTAGAGCACTAGGAGTGTATAAAAGCACATTAAGGGCATTAGCTTTCTCATCCAAGATTGGTATCTCTTAAGATAGCTACTTATACACATGATGGATTCATCTTTGTTTCTTCACATGTTCCTGATCTTGTGTTGTTTTAATCTTAATGTTTTCACTAACTCTTACTCTTCTACGCAGCCACCATGCCATAAAGATGAGAGATCAGCCTTGCTGCAGTTCAAGCATAGCTTTGACATCAAGAAGTTTGCTTCTGGCGACCCTTCTGCTTATCCAAAGGTTGAGTCATGGAAGCTTGACGGAAATGCTAGCGATTGCTGCTCGTGGGATGGCGTGGAGTGTGACCATGACACCGGTCGTGTGATTGGTCTAGACCTCAGTAGTAGCTTCCTCTATGGTTCTATCAACTCCAACAGCAAACTCTTCAGCCTTGTTCACCTTCGGAGGCTGAACCTTGCTGACAATCACTTCAATTATTCTCAAATTCCGACCCGAATTGGAAATCTTTCGAGACTAAGGAGTCTCCAACTCTACAATTCTTTTTTTTCTGGTCAGATCCCTTCTGAGATCTCCTTGCTTTCCCGATTGACTTTCCTGGATTTGTCTGGATTTTTTGACCCATATTCTCCTGAACTTCTTTTGAAACTTGGAAAACCTAGTATGAAAGACCTAATTCAAAACCTAACCCGCCTGAAAGTACTTGACCTCGGTGGGGTGAACGTATCTTCTACAGTTCCAGGTGCTTTATCAAATATGACCTCTCTAACAAGTCTTCATCTTCGGAGTTGTTTGCTGTATGGTGAATTCCCAATGGGCATTTTCGATCTACCAAACCTACGGCGTTTAGACCTTAAACTCAATGAAAACCTCATTGGTTACCTTCCTGAATTTCCACACGGTAGTCCGCTTGAGGTATTGATCATTTCGTACACAAGTTTTTCTGGAGTGCTTCCAACTTCAATTGGGAATCCTGATTCTTTAATTGTGTTAGAATTAGATTTCTGCAATTTGTATGGGACTCTTCCACCCTCGCTTGGCAATCTAGCCTAGCTCACGTCTCTGGGTGTTTCGGGAAACAATTTTTGGGGACAGATTCCTTCATCAATCGCAAACTTATCAAAACTCACTGAATTAGGACTCGGCGGTGGTGCTTTTGATGCAGGAACACTATCTTTCCTATTTGGAAAGCTATCAAAACTCACTGCATTATACTTTATTGGTACAACATTAAATAATGTATTACCACAGTCTCTTGCAAACTTGACCCAGCTATCCATCTTGGTTCTTAGCAACAATGAGTTACTTGGTGAAATCCCATCTTGGCTTCTGAACCTCACCCAATTAACCTATCTAGACTTTTCAGAAAATCAACTATCCGACCTGTTTCCTAGATCAATCTCTCAACTCAAGCATCTTGAAAGTCTTGATCTTTCTTCAAACAACTTGAGTGGTAAAGTCGAGCTAGACATCTTTCAAAATCTCCAAAACCTTGCTGTATTGCGATTGTCCGGAAATAAATTGACGGTGCTAGCAACAAACAGTACAAATGCTACTCTACCAAAATTCATCCGTTTGGGATTGGCGTCATGCAACTTGGAGGAGTTCCCTGATTTCTTGAGGTTCCAGGACAAATTAGAAGGGCTAGTTTTGGCTGATAACGGTCTTCATGGCAAAATACCAACTTGGTTGTGGAACACAAGTAAAGAAACAATGACACATATCAACCTTCAAGGAAACTTTCTTACAGGATTTGAGGAGCATCCATATGCCATTCCATGGATATCACTAGAATCCCTAGATTTCAGCTTTAACGGGCTGCAAGGACCACTCCCTCTTCCACCACCGTCTATCCTTACTTATAGAGTCGCTGGTAATTTATTAACCGGAGAAGTCCCAACATCGTTCTGCCAAAATAGAGCTCTTTTTGCGCTTGACTTGTCAGATAATTATTTAAGTGGGGCCATTCCTCAATGCTTGGCTAGTTCTAGCAGCGATTCTCTGTTGCTGCTCAATCTGAGTAGCAACAATTTTCATGGTACTGTTGCCCATATGTTCATGAGGGTGATCAGGATGATTGACTTGAGTCAAAATCAATTGCATGGGGTGGTGCCGCGTTCATTGGCTAATTGTACAATGCTTGAAGTTCTTGTTCGTCGTTTCCGTACCAAAAATAATTAATAAAATGAAACAATTACTACTACTCTGATGAATAGTGGTAAGTATTCCGAGTATCGCTCCACAGGGATTATAAGGCTGAGTTACAGTTATTTCAATTAATTTCTATATTAATCCGAGAAAAAGATTGATTGATTGTTGGTTTCTTAAAACTATTGAACTGAAATTAAAGACGATAGAAAAACAAAAAAGAATTGATGGGAAAAGTTCTAGGGTTTTGAATCCACTCTTACCCCTTGTAACCTAAATATGTTTCGATTGTAGGTCATATATTCGAATCATTCCGGATATCGTAGGATTGCAAGCCCTAGCGATATCTCATAAAGATAATTTATGAATACTGATCAGCATGGATTATTTCCGCCTAGCACGAATCGTCTGACTAGCATGAACCGTCTCTAATCAAGCACGAATCGTCTCATTGGCACGACGCGTCTTACGTAGTATAATCCATCCAATTGATTATCACAAAACAATTAAAACTGTTATATGAACGTGCATAAAACGTAGGAATTCATACACGAGATTTGATGAAAAGAATTAATCTTATAAATAAATCCTTATTCATACAACCATGATCTGAATAATAAAACCTAAATCAAAACATAGAAAGTGTTACTCTGAGTTTGAACTTCATCTACACCCTAAAAGAGGGTTTAGCCGGCCATCAGAAGAAGAAGTGAATCGAATGATTTTGAGTTTTCCACCCGAAGCCGAGGCCTCGTCGCTCGTCCAATTTCTTGTTCTCCCAAAAGCTGACTGCCGAAGGCAGTGATTTTCAATTGTTTAAATAGGGTTTTAGTCAATAATTACACAAGAGGTCTTTGAACTTTGTGCGATAACAAATTAACAATCCAACTTTGAAGCATTCTGCACTTTAACCCCAAATTTCATTAAACTCTTCTTTTTATCCAATATCTTGGACAACGAGCTCGAGCAACCTATAAACAAAATAGAAGCAAAATAAATATCAAGTAACAAATATTAATGACTAACGAGTGTAGTTTGGAGAGCCAAAATATCAATATTTTGGCACTTATCACGCCCCCCAACTTACACTTTGCTAGTCCCTAACAAACCAAAACAAATTCAACTAATGAAAACAAATTAAAATGGATAACTCTTTCAACCCCCGGGCGGCCCCGGTAGGACGAGTGAAGTCTCGTGAGGGTTTTCAGCAGTGATCACCCACAAAACACCATGAATCTCTTCACATGGAATCCACAACTTACACGCATCTCATCGGTATCTCAACTCAAGAACACAAAATCATCACAAAGATATGACGGGCAATACCAGTTCTAAATGCCATCGAGTCATAAAAACAAGTCACGACACCTATAGGTGACAAAAAATAGATTTCGTCACCAGGTAGGAATCCTCGACAACTTTAGTCGGCAAATTTTTTTTCGTCACCTATATTATTTGTGTGACGAAAAATATGCAATTTGTGACAATTTTCATTCGTCACCCAATGTAAATTTTCTTGTAGTGAATTGAATCATGACTGCAAATCGTTCTACCTTGAAAATACGCGGGAGTTTGATTATCAATCATCAATCAGAGATGAAGGGGGGAGAGAGTGTGTGTGTGATTGCCTCCACTGAGGCACGTGCCCCCCTCAAATTTGATTTTGAAAAGAAGAATATCCTACCTCTATTAAAGAAGAATCGGTTTGGGTGGATTTCGCTTGGCATTTTTGGCCAATTCGGACAATTTTGCTCCTCGATTGGAAGTCATGTAGTATCAACCAATTGGGTATTTTTGTCATTTCGCATTTCAAGAGTCTGGATACGTGGCTTTGTACGTGGCTTTACCAGGTTCAGGAGAGAGAAATTCTTTTCAACTCTACTTTCCCCTTCTCTCTCTCCCACCGATTTACTCCTGTGGGCACGCGACCCGAAAGATCCCCGCATCTTTTGTATGAGAAAATTCCGAGTGCGCCCCCTTTTGGAAAGCGCGGCGAAACGCTTCGCAAATCAGAGAGTCGCCACTCGGGTTTTGCGGTTAGTACCCAAGAAACCGTTCTTTTTTCGGAAAACGTTTTGGACCACGTTTTATTTGAGTTTGAAAAAGGCTTTTGTAGACTGGACCGTCGTCACCTTCGATCTTGAGGTTCGGGAGCCAGATTACGAGAGGGGAAGGGTTTTATGGCACCCCCCTCGCCCAGTCCGGAGACCGGTCTCTACTCAGGCGTTTTTTGTAAAGCATTTGCATTTCTCTCTTTATTTGATCATTCTTTTAACCAGTTAGGGCGGGGGAACAGTTAATAGGGACTAAAACTGTAACAATTTGCATTTTATGTACAAAGATGTGACAAAATGTTCATGGATGTTTGATTTTAGATCTATACCAGTATAATAGATTGAGAACAAGCTTTTGTGGACATTTTAAGTAGACTAGAACACACTGGCAGTGGGGTGTTGCACACAGAATCAAGCCTGCATGCACTGGCTAGGCCCCTGCATGCAGCCATGTCCTGCGTGCGCCGGTAAGCTTAAGACCATAGCTTCTGTTATCAACCCTCTGGGCTCTGGATAGGACCAGTGCACACCCAGGACAAACCACACAGTTTATAAGTATTACTAAACTATTACAGACATGTTAATGGGCTTAAAAGCCACCAAATAGACAGAAAACCCCTTAAACAATGAGGAGAAGATGATCAAAGGCCTGGATACAAGATCCATGCAAGGGCCAAGCCACTGGAAAATACACCACTACCGTACGCCAGTAGTGTATAGCCGTGCGCCAGTTGTGTATGTATTCCAGTGCTTTGGCTTTGCACACTCTGGACTCTGGAACAGGACCAGAAGGAACCCAGAAGGCCATACTAAGCACAGATACAGATGGAAGAGAAAGCTATGTAAAGTACGGACAATTATAAACTTGTTTTAGCATGCCTTAAGGTGATCAGAACATAGATAATGCAATAAAACAATGATCCATGATCCCCACGCCAGTTTTGCACGTATCACCATGACTGGCGTACGGCACTCATTACTGGCGTGCGCCACTGATCACTGCAAACGGTTTTGAAACCTTGCCAGCGTTAGGGCCAGGACTGGTATAGATTACCAGCCTTGACCCTGCTAGCCCCCCTCAGGGGTCAGAACAGAAAACAGAAACAAAAGGTGGTATACCTTTGCTTGTGAGTTTGGAAGTGCACTTGAGCTTTGAGCTTGGAGATAATGGATGGATGGTGAATATGGTGAGTGTTATGGACTGTGGTGAGTATCCCCTTGCTTGCTCTTTCTATGGAAGAGAAAGGAAGCAAGGAAAAATGAAGAAGAAGAAGACAAAGAGGCTTGGGCTCTTAATGTAGCTAACCCCTTGCAAATGAATGCAATGGGGGGTATTTATGGAGGAGGGAGAGGGCTGATCAGTTGTGCAGGAGAATGTCAAAGACCTGCAGGAGAGCCTCCCATGCATTTAATGCATGGGACTTGGCTTGATGGAGGGTGTAGGAGAGAGAAGGGGACAGCCCTGGCCGAGAGCAATGATCAGGAGCCTGCCACTGACGTCAGGCGGCTGCAAAAAACTCCCGCCCATCTGGCTGAAAAAGGTTGATTTGACTGGCATTGACTGGCGTGCGCCACTTGTTGAGTGGCGTGCGCCAGAAGCTGGCGATGACTGACACGTGGCAATGGCTCCTGCGCACGCTAGTCCATCACCAGCGTACTCCAGTAGGGTTTTGCTGAGGTCATTTTGTTCTGGCTTGAGGGTTCGACAAAGGGTTTGAAACGGGTTTGGACGAGGTTCGGGACGCTCAAAGCTCAAACTCATTTGCAAACTCGGGGTGTTCTTGACCTTAATCATCATCGGGGAATCAAAGACCGTAAGTAAACTAATCTGGACCGTCCAGAATAGGGTGTCTACAGAAACAGTCCTATCAAGGGACAAGTTCTATGGTGTAAGTAACGTCAAAGGTTCTAGACACCCATCTAGGCCTATCCAGAGCAGAATATACGAATCAATGAGGACATGAAACTTTAAATAACCTGACTGGTTGGTTTGATTGGAGCGGATAGATCGCTGTTGGGGATAATATGCATTGGCTTTTGATAGCACGGCCGGGGTGGTTGATTCAGCTGGGGAGCGATTAGCCGAGAATCGGCTCCGTTGAGAAAGACACAGTCCTTTGGATGGATCGTCGTTGATTGAAATTGGACGGATAGATCGTCGTTGATTTGAGAGGGACAGAACAGGCTGTCGCTTGCTGGGGATAATAGCGATACGTACCGCTAATTGATTGATTTGAGGTGACTCTGCCGGGAAAGATATGGACATACGGACGGACCGTCGTTGATTGAAGTAGGACGAGCAGATCGTCGTTGATTGGACACAGACAGAGCAGGCTGTCCTGGGGTGTGGACTCTCCTGGGGAATAGTCTATTGAAGGCGACTCATGATCACCTGTTTGACTTGAAATTGGATGGATAGATCGTCGTTGTTTTGAAAATTGGACGGATAGATCGTCATTGATTTGAAACCGGACGGCTGGATCGTCGTTGATTTGAATTGGACGGATAAATCGTCGTTGTTTTAGATTGGACGGATGGATCGTCATTGATTTGAATTGGACGGATAGATCGTCGTTGTTTTGAACTTGGACGGATAGATCGTCGTTGATTTGAATTGGACGGATAGATCGTCGTTGTTTTGAACTTGGACGGATAGATCGTCATTGATTTGAAACCGGACGGCTGGATCGTCGTTGATTTGAATTGGACGGATAGATCGTCGTTGTTTTGAATTGGACGGATAGATCGTCGTTGTTTTGAATTGGACGGATAGATCGTCGTTGTTTTGAATTGGACGGATAGATCGTCGTTGTTTTGAATTGGACGGATAGATCGTCGTTGTTTTGAAATTGGACGGATAGATCGTCGTTGATTTGAAATCGGACGGCTGGATCGTCGTTGATTTGAATTGGACGGACTCTGCTTGGGGAGTAACCATCTGGAGTGATAATCATGAATTTGATGACCATGGGCCTTGACTTTGATCACGGGATGTGAGTTGGGCCTCTGGCCCAATCACTACTGGCGTGCGCCAGAGTATTTGTGCCGTACGCCACTTAATCTGTAATAACCAAGCCCAGATCCGGCCCAGACCCGGCCCAGTTGTTTCCCACGTCGATTAAACTCTCAGAGGACGAACGAAACCGCCATAGTTCCGTTTCAAAACTTCCGAGAACTCTCAAACTCCTCCCAAATCTCAATTCCCTTCATCCTTCCTTCAAGACCACAAACCCACCAACCCACATACACCCATGGCAGACACCGGCGGTGACAGGGGCGGCAATGGAAGCGGCGGCAGTGGCGATCAGTTGGGGACCGGTGGAGGCGAGGCATTGAGGCCATCAATCGATGATCAACCCGCTGCGGGGGCTCCGTCGAGCATCAGTGCAGAGGTTACAGGGGTCTACAGGGGCGGCGATGGCCATGCACAGGAGACGGGTGACGACGGCGAGCGGCGTGCGCCAGTAGATCTGGGGCGTACGCCAGTAACGGTGAGTCCAGGGGGTCCACAGGTGCAACCATTGGACTCTAGGAGTGACATAGAGGGTTTCGTCGTGACCGGGGGTGGTTCGGTTGAGGCCGGCGGCAGTGGCAGTGGCGGCGTTGTTGGTGAGGGCCGACCGGAGACTCCACCGAGGGATCCGGCGAGTGGCAAGGCTCCGGCTGTGGTAGCGGAGGTGGGGGACGTGCCGAGGGCTGATCATATCGAGCGGATTGAGTTTATGGCACCCGCGGGCTCGTCCAGCCACGAACCGATCATGAGCCGCGACTTGGCAGAGTTTGTGGGTGAGTTTGTGCTTGCCCGGTTGATGAGAGAGAACCCTGAGGTGGTTGCGGTAGTTGAGAGGGCGCGTGAGGAGCGGCTGAGGGAGATAGCCCGGTCTGACGAGGCCGAGAGACTGAGGCGAGAGGCCGAGGCGGCGGAGAGAGAGCAGGCGGAGTTAGTGCGAGAGGCTGAGGAGGCCGAGAGGGAGCAGGAGGAGGGTCCCGGGGCGTACGAGGTGGCCGTGGACTTAGCGGAGACCAGACGGTCGGCCACTCGTGCCCCTTTTGTGGCTGAGACGTACGTTCCTCCAGAGCCGCACGTGTTTTTGGCGTCGGGCACTGAGAGCTACGTCCCTCTGCAGAGAGACTACGACGAGGAGCTGGTGCTGAGAGACCGTGAGCAGCACTTGTCCAGGGGCTGGACTGAGGTATACCTTTGAACTTTGCTTTAAGGTTCCATTTCGCACTTGTGTTTCATGATTTTCGAACCTCTGTACTTGATTGACTGTGTAGAACTAGTGATACCTCGACTTGGAATAGACTGGATTGGCTGTAGAGAGCTTTGACTGCACATAGAATGCCTGTAGACAATCGACATTGTAATGTAGTTCGACTGATAGATTGCCCTGAAACCTGATTCGACTTTGTAGGATGCTCGAATGACTTAAATCGACCGATAGGGTGCCTTGAAAACGACAATCGACTGAATGCCTTTGAAACTTGAATCGACTGAATGAATGCCTTGAAAACGATAATCGACTGAATGCCTTTGAAACTTGAATGAATGCCTTGAAAACGATAATCGACTGAATGCCTTTGAAACTTGAATCGACTGAATGAATGCCTTGAAAACGATAATCGACTGAATGCCTTTGAAACTTGAATCGACTGAATGAATGCCTTGAAAACGATAATCGACTGAACGAGTGCCTTTGAAACTTGAATCGACTGAATGAATGCCTTGAAAACGATAATCGACTGAACGAGTGCCTTTGAAACTTGAATGAATGCTTTGAAAACGATAATTGACTGAACGAGTGCCTTTGAAACTTGAATCGACTGAACGAGTGCCTTTGGTGCTTTTAAATCCTTTGATTCGACTATCCATTGAATTTGAATTGCTGTACTGACGCTGTTTCTGTTGCTTTGGTTGTTGTGATGTGCAGAGAGGAGTGGCTAGCTCAAGGGGGCATGGCGGTCCGGCTCGCTCACTCGAGCTATACTTGAGTTTGCCGGCGGGGGCACGAGAGCTGGTGGACGCGGCGGGGTTTGGCGTGTTCATCCCCACGCTGACAGCGGTGAGTAGTGACCACGCGGTGTTGTCTGCCCTGGCGGAGAGGTGGTGGGACACGTCGAACTCCTTCCACTTCCCGATTGGGGAGATGACGGTGACTCCGACAGACTTTGCGGCCATCACGGGCCTGAGGGTAGGAGGCGATCCGATCCCGTTTGACTCGGGGATCCACAGAGACAGGGAGGCGCTGCAGTGGTTCTTGGGCATGGTGCCCGCGGGTACGTCGGAGATGGTTTCGTACGACCAGTTTGCGAGACACGTGGAGCTGACAGTCCCGGCGCTGGAGTTGGCGGAAGGGCCGATCCCTGAGTTAGAGTTGGCGCGGCTGGCCCGGGTCTACTTGCTGTACTTGTTCGGGGCTACTCTGTACCCGAACAAGAGGTCCACGGTGCACCTGTCCTACTTGCCGGCTCTGTTCGACTTGCGGTCGGCTTCTCGGTTCGACTGGGGAGGAGCGGCCTTGGGCACGTGTTACTGCTTCCTGGGCGAGTTCTCCAGAGGGAGTAGGGCAGCTGCTGGGTACTGGAGAGTGTGGGAGGTAAGAAATCAATACTGTCTTTCAATTCCATTCCATACTTGCACTTTATCTTGTATATACTGTATTTTTGATGCCTTGATTGCTTGATTGTTCGGAAATCTTGCAGCTGTGGGCCTACGAGGTGCTGAGGATGTACTCTCCGGAGAATAGGAGTCCGGACCCAAGAGTGCTTCCTCGAGCGATGGTCTGGGGACCACTCCGCGTTGGGAAGAAGAAATCGAAGAAGACGCTTGCTGACTTCCGGCTGTACCTTGACCACTTGACAGACTCTCAGGTGAGACTCGCTCTCCTTTTCGGTAGTTTGAACCTTTGAATTGCTTTAATGCCGTCGCTGATGCGTTGTTTGCCTTGCAGGTGGAGTGGGACCCGTGGAGGCCTGCAGGGCCTGAGCCTGAGTACCTTGCCCGGAGCAGAGTGGTGACAACGAGCCGGGTGCTGCTGGAGTCGGCTTTCGGGTGGCAGTGGTGCTTGGGCGACCGGGTGACACGACAGTCACTCGACTCGTCAGAGTTCCTTGTCCCGGGGCCACTTCCACCGCGTGCCTCACACACTGGGAGGTACACTCTGAGAGAGCTGAGGAGGTTCACTGTTCCCGCTGCTGCGGCTCTTTTTCTGAGGCGGGAGCGAGACTACGCCGTCTACCAGAGGCGGTACTTGGCAGGAGCACTGGGGGTGATGGAGCACAGGGCAGTACGGGCGGAGGCTCTGGTTGCTGGTGAGGAGAGGCGGGGCCGTAGGAGGAGGCCTGAGGAGAGGAGCGAGTACGCGGAGTCGACAGGACTCACCCAGCTTTCCTGGACGTTGTCTGTACGTGACCCTCAGGGGGAGGTTGCGGAGGTTCGCTTCGAGCCTGCCCGGACGGAGCCAGCAGAGGTCACAGGGCGGGTATGATGTATTTTCAGCTTCTGTGTATTCCCTGTTTCCTGTATCATACTTGCCTTGTGTTTGAACTGCTCTTGACTTGCAATACTTGTGATTCAGGTGCCGCTAGAGTGGGCGAGGGAGTCCATGCGCCTGATGCTTGCTATGGAGAAGAAGTTCCACCAGATAGCCAGTGGTACTCCCTTGCAGTTGCACTACCCGCCAGCGGCTCCAGCGCCTACTGCGCAGCCTCAGGTATAAACCCAGAATTCCGAATTCGATACTTAGAATAGCTGTGCATGTCTGTTACAATGCATGTTAGAAGTGCCTGCTCTTGATTCCTGTTTCAGCATTTACATGTATACACGATGCACAGTATTGATATGGAATTGAATTGACAATGCAGGGACGCGCTAGGGCGGCTTTCAGGCGACAGACAGCGGGGCCAGCCCCTCAGAAGGGCAAGGGGAAAGGAAAGGCCCCTGCCACAGTCCAGCGACCGGCGAGGACCGCACGGCCCGAGACCAGAGGGGTGGTGATAGCTCCTGACAGAGGGTCACCACCGCCTCAGAGAGAGCTGCGGAAGAGGGCTGCCCAGAAGCAGCCAGCAGAGGGGCCTGCGCAGAAGAAGAGGAGAGAGGAGGAGGATGAGAATGAGGACGAGGAGTCCGCGTCCCTCAGCAGCGGCTCAGGCTCCGCGAGCGATCCTGGGTTCAAGACCACTCAGAGAGACCTAGCTGCAGCTGAGGAGAGCGAGAGTGACAGCGACGACACCCGTGAGCTCTTCGACTAGTGAGGGCTACCACCGAGCCTCAGTTATTTTACTGTCTTTTGCCTTTGATACTGCTGATACTATACTTGATTCTACTTTTGAGATGGGGCCTGCGTGCCCGTTGATTCATAGGCGGTTGTGCCTGCTATAAGACTTTTGTTTGCTTTGCTCGGGCCATTGTGCCGTTTGATACATTTCCACCTTTCTTACATTTTTAGATACATGCTTTGGATAGTATAATAGTTGCCTTTTCTGTTTATTCGACTTCTACATTGATGGTATTGATGGTAGAAGCGAACGAAACAACCGCTGATGCCTGACATGCATTGACGAATGTTCTGAATCGACCGACAACACTAGGACACGTACAGGACTGACCTAGCTCGAATGAAAAGGGAGGAGAGCCCCAGGATACGCTGCGTATCCTTAAGACACGCGGAGGATACGGACGTTCGGCATTAGCGGCTGAAACGCCTAATCCTCCTCCGAAAGGGAAACTGACACCCTTGTAAGACCATATGTATGTACAACGACTTGCACGAGTGGAGAGACTCGGGAAAAACGAATCAAAGTGGAAAATAAACCGCAAAGTGCTTAAAAATGTCATAAAATAGACATAAGACACCAAAGATGACTCGATATAGTCCCGGACTGAAACCGACACCCCCGTATAGTCACATAAGGCCTACAGGACATGTACGGTATGAGAAAACTTGGCACGAGACCGTCGGTACGAGCTTCGAGTCTCCGTATCCTAAATTTTGGAGGATACGGGCCACCGGAGGTCCGAATTCTTTGTTAAGCGCGATGTTTCCGAGCCGATGCTTCCCCGTAGTCCCAAATATCATTTAAGACTGGTACAAATCGACAAATTCGCCAAACAAGCCCCAGAATTGAAAACGGTTGTTCGACGACAGTTGCTGCTGTTGCTGCTGTCTGGTGCAGGTTTCACTGGCGTGCGCCAGGAGTTGAGCTACGTACGCCAGTGGCGTAGGATATCCTGCGTGCGCCTGTTGATGACTGGCGTGCGCCAGTAACATGTGACACAGAGCCACTTGTCTGTCTGTCTGTCCTTTTTCTGGCTACACCTTGTCTTCATCCCCACACGGTTTGCACACGGTTTCTGGCTTTCAGAAGGCAGTGTCCTTCATTGTAAGGAGGGTTTGGATGCTAGCCTTTGGTTTTGAATTTAGAATAGGAAGTAAGATTCGTGGCTTGGTATAAGATGGAATGCTTGCACGCATTTGACACCACACTGATATATCCCACTCCTATATTCAGCCAATTGAATTGCTGGTCCCAAATGGCAAACCCAATTCCTACTCTGATCAGGCCTTGGTTGACGGAAATGATTGGCGTTGACTGGTTGAATTTTCAATACCACGGTCTCGCCTCGTTCCGATACTTGCGGCATGTGCCGCTCCGCCCGGCTCTCCTGAGGGCTGCGCTCCGGTTTTGGGATCCGGATGTCCACGTTTTTCGCTTTGGTGATGACGAGATATGTCCGACGGTCGAGGAATTCCAAGCATACCTCCGGACTTACTCATCTCCGACGCTCGTCGTTCCCCCCTACCAAGTAAGCATGCCCAGGTTGCTGGCCACTGCGCTTGACATTCCTAGAGGTTTGGCCAACTCCATGCTGGAGGGTGGTCAGGTCCATGTCCTGCAGCTGATCGAGCGATACAGTCCTGAGGGTGACTTGGAGGATATGGCTTGGCAGGCACGGCGCCGCTTCGCTCTGGTGATTTGCCTCCTCGCCGGCTACCTGCTCATTCCTGCTGACGGGCGAGTCAGCCCTCTGCTAGTGAGTGTCGCTCTCCAAATGGGGGAGGTGGACCGGCGAAATGTGATCCCGCTGGTCCTGGCTGAGACACTTATCGGCCTGGACTCGGTGTATTCCGGGGTATCGGTCATCTTCGGCGGCAGTCCGTTGCTCCTTCAGGTACAACTCACTCAGCTCACCTTTTTCTGGTTTTTCGCACTTTCTCATTTTACCTCGACACTCGGTTTAGGCTATTTGCTGGCTACTTACTTGTCTTTTCGCTCAGGCTTTTATCTGGTTTCTGACTTGTCTTTTCACTCATACAGCTGTGGCTATCAGATAAACTGAACCTGCTGCATCCTCCGGAGGCTGGCTGGGATCTTTTCCCGAAGAGGATTCACCAGCGGGGAATGAGGTACCCCGAGATGAATGAGGAGGAGTGGTTCGCCTTCATGCGGGGGCTGCAACCCGATGAGATTGTTTGGAGGTGCTCATGGCTGGAACTGGATCAAGGGGAAATGGTGGTTTACTCAGAGGGGTTTGACAGGGTTGTGATTGCAGGGTTGACACAATTCACCTTCTACATCCCGGGCCGCATCCTTCGCCAACTGGGTATCCCTCAGGGGAATGTCCGCGTCACTGCCGGGGATTTTCGAATTCCCAACTTCAATGCTCAGACCCTGAATGGGTACAGAAGGCGCTGGGGCCACAGGGCCCTGCAGGGCGAGTCTCCAGATTTCACTCCACGGCTTCGGAACGTTTATCGACAATGGCTAAGAGCAGATGTTGCAGCAAGAGAAAACGTCGACTGACTCCGGACTACTTTGCTGTGCTTAGAATAAACTGTGAGCCGTTAGGCTTCTCAAGCATCTGTTCTATTTTTATGCTTAGTTGTTTTAAGGCTTTTATGCTCAGCTTGTGTATCAGAAGTGGTAATTTTATAAATAAAGTTGAAAGACGGAGGGTTTCCCCCTTCTGATTCCTTAATGAAATGTTGGCTCGTTCCTCGACCTTGCTTGGATCCTGCCATGGAAGCGGAACGTCGAACACTGGATCGCTTTGATAGAATGTGACCGGGTCTCATGGTGAGACTGCCTACGTATCCCTTTTCAAGGAATCAGGTCAGAACGTAGTTCAGGCTGAGGTTCGCTTGTGTATTTTACCTCTCCTTTTACGCTCTAACTTTTGCCTAGCGCCGCCTTAACAGGTTTTCGGCCTAGCGAGCTTTCGACTTTTGCCTATTTATTTTTGCCTAGACCGCCTTCACAGGTTTTCGGTCTAGCAGGCTGCTCTAACTTTTGCTTGGCACCGCCCACCCTTGTGGTTTTCGGTCCAACGAGCATCTCTCAGGGGTAGAAGCGTTTGAGCTGATCCAGGTTGACCAAAGTGTTGAATTCGTTACCGTCGAGATCGATGAGTTGAGCAGCACCCCCGGATAGGATGGTCTTGATAATGAAAGGCCCGGATCGCTTCGGTCGAAACTTTCCACGGGCGTCGAATACTGGAGCCCGTATTTCCTTCGTGACCATATCTCCTTCGATTAAGCCCCTGGATTTCACCTTCTTGTCAAATGCCCGGGCGATTCGACGCTGGTAACCTTGAACATGATACAGAGCCCGGAGTCTCCTTTCGTCAAATAACATCAGTTCGACAAACCTCCCACTGAGCCACTCAGATTCCTCGAGACCGCTTTCGACCATGATCCTCAGAGAGGGGACCTCAAGTTCGATAGGGAGTACTGCTTCCATTCCATAGACCAGGGAGAAGGGAGTTGCACCGGTCAAAGTTCGAATTGACGTCCTGTACCCCCATAGTGCCAGAGGCAGCTGTTCGTGCCAATCCCTTGCGGACTCGATAGTCTTCTTGATGATTACCTCGATGTTCTTGTTAGCGGCCTCGACTGCTCCGTTTGTTTGCGGGCGATAGGTTGTTGATCGGTGGATCTCGATGCCGAATTCCTCGAAGAGGTCCAGAACCCTTCCTTTGAAATGACTTCCGTTGTCTGAGACGAATGCTTGCGGAACGCCATACCGGTAAATGATGTTCTTCCGGATGAATTGGGCCACTTGAACCGTTGTCAGAGTCTTGTAAGATTCAGCTTCGACCCACTTAGTGAAGTAGTCTATCGCCACCAGTATGAACCTGTGACCATTGGAAGCAGGAGGCGAGATCATCCCAATAACCTCGATTCCCCATACCGAGAACAGCCACGGCGAGGTCATGCCATATAATTTGGATGGTGGAACATGTTGCAGGTTGGCATGGATTTGACACTTGAAACAACGTCGCACGTAGTCGATGCATTGAGACTCCATTGTTGACCAGTAGTAGCCCTGCCTGAGGATCTTCCGTGCAAGCATGACTCCACTCATGTGGGGACCACAGACTCCCTCGTGAATCTCTTCCATTATCCTTGTTGCTTCGGCCCCGTTGACACACAGCTTGTGCATTCCACAGTGAGACCTCCGATACAGTTTCCCTCCACAAATGATGTACTGAGCAGCCAACCTTTGCAGAGCAACCCGATCCTTCCTTGAGGCTCCAGCAGGGAACTCCCCTCGTTCGACAAAGTTCCAGATATCATGGTACCAGGGTAGGCCATCATCGACATCATCAATGGCGTTGACATATTCATAAGCGGGCAAGTCCCTCTGCTCAATCACAATCGGTCGCATCCTGACCCCTACCGGAAGTTCGATCATTGAAGCCAAAGTCGCCAAAGCATCGGCGAACTGATTTTTCAAGCGTGGAATGTGGGTGAAAGTCACCTTATTGAAGCGAGGAATCAGTTCTTCCAAATCTTGGTGATAAGGCTTCAGCTTTTCCTCACGAACCTTCCAGTCTCCATTAGCCTGAGAGATTACCAGGTTCGAATCTCCAATTATCTCCAGTCTCTCGACTCCCAATGCAATAGCAGCTTCCATTCCGACGATGCAGGCCTCGTACTCAGCTTGGTTGTTGGTAACATCAAAGTTTAACTTGAAGGCGAGCGGGATATGAGCCCCAGCGGGCGTGATAAGCAGTACCCCGATTCCAAATCCTCGTTGATTCGCAGCCCCATCGAAATAGAGTGTCCAAACTTCCTCGACAACTGTCAATACGTCCTCGTCCGGGAAGTTGAAATCCACGTCTTCAGGTCCATCGATCGGGTGGTCGGCCAAGAATTCTGCTACAGCACGGCCTTTCACTGACTTCCTTGTGACATATTGGAGATCGAACTCAGCCAGCAGAAGCAACCAACGTGCTAGCTTATGGGTGAGCGCCGGCTTCTCGAAGAGATACTTGATAGGATCCATCCGAGAAATCAGCTTCACCGAATAGGCTAGCATGTAGTGTCTAAGCTTTTTGGTAGCCCAAACTAGCGCCCAACATGTCTTTTCCAGAGGGGTGTAACGTTCCTCACTCCCCACCATCTTCTTGCTTAGATAGTAAATGGCTTTCTCGACTCCCTTATCTCCTTCTTGCGCCAGCAAACATCCTATAGACGTCGGGGTAACAGATAAGTACATGATCAGAGGTCGACCCGGTGTAGGCGGCATTAAGACTGGCGGATTCCTCAGATACGCCTTGATAGATTCGAAAGCAGCTTGGCACTTCTCTGTCCATTCGAAACGAACATCCTTCTTGAGCAAACGGAATAGTGGCTCGCAAGTCAGTGTTAACTTGGCTATGAATCGGCTGATGAACTGAACCTTACCCAGAAAGCTTCGCACTCCCTTTTCCGATTGCGGCGGTTCCATCTCTAAGATTGCTGTGATCTTAGAGGGATCGACCTCAATTCCTCTTGCGGTGATCAGGAACCCCAACATTTTGCCTGCTGTGACCCCAAATGTGCACTTCTGTGGATTAAGGCGCACGTTGTATTTGCGGAGCCTTTCGAGAAATTGCCTGAGTGCTGGGATGAAATCCTCCTTCTCCTTAGCTTTAACAATCATGTCGTCGACGTAGACTTCGACTGTCTTGTGGATCAGATCGTGCAACAAAGTGGTCTGGGCCCGCTGGAAAGTACACCCGGCGTTCTTCAACCCAAACGTCATCATCACATAGCAGTAAGTACCCCATTCGGTGACGAAGGTAGTCTTCTCCTGATCCTCTGGCGCTACAAAGATCTGATTGTAACCTGAGAATCCGTCGACAAAAGAGAGCAAAGCATGCCCCGCCGTGTTGTCCACAAGCACGTCGATGTGGGGCAAGGGAAAATTATCTTTGGGGCTTGCTTTGTTCAAGTCCCTAAAGTCGACACAGACTCGGATCCTTCCATCTTTCTTAGGAACTGGCACGATGTTAGCTACCCATTTTGGATATTCAGCAACCCTTAGGAACCCAGCGTCAATCTGCTTGGTGACTTCCTCTTTGATCTTCTCGACCCAATCCGGCCTCATCCGGCGGAGCTTCTGCTTGACTGGAATAGCCCCTGGAGCTAACGGAATTCGGTGCTGTACGATTTCAGGATCGATACCGGGCATGTCCTTGTGAGACCATGCGAAGACCTCGAAGTATTCCTTGAGCAGATCAATCAGCGCAGTACGATCCTCGGGGGACAAAGTTGAACCAATTTGCATCATCCGAGGGTTATCCTCGTCTTTCAAATTTACAGAAATTTACTTCTTCTTTTAGAGGCTGAGCATGCCTTTCGTCTTCCCTTTCGATGAGGGAACGCAACTCAGCGGGGATGTTCCCATCGAAGTCTGTTCCTTCATCGTCGGGGTCGACACAGTTTATATAGAAGTCAGCAAAATAATCGGAAGTAGGATCATGCATTTCATAAAACCCCAGCGGGTTGCCAAGTACAGTAGACTCGAACTCGAAGTAGAAGCTATGACGTGGAGGGCCAAGAGGCACAAACTCCGACTCTGAGCTAGACCTAGACTGGACAGACTCTGTGTCAGACTCAGATACATCGTCAATGCATGTCAGACGTGGAGTGAAAAAGCAATTATTTAAACTACCCTTAGCTTCCACGATGAGGGAGGTTGGATCCTCGAGGATGTCCGGAGAGTCGGGTCCGAGCATCAGCACTTCAGCCTCCTCTTCCTTGCCAACCAAACCTACTTGAGAGAACAGCATCTCCAAGCCCTCTTGATCAACTGCCAGCACCCAGTCAGTCTCTGCCTTAGCCCGGGCCAGCTGCTTCTTGAATTCTTCCTCTGCCAGCTTGTCTTTGGCCATTTCCTCTTCATCATCGGACCAGGTGTCCGCAGCAAAGATTTCGAATCCTGGAAGCCAGGTGCCAGTCTCTGGATCCCAAAATGGTTCAGGCTGACCCCCATACACGATGCTCCCACCTTCACGGATAAAGTAGCTGTCGGGGTTGCCATAGAGGCTTCGAAGTTTTCCCGCACCTTTCCCCCTTTTAGCCTTCTTGGCCGGAGGTGCGTACCCAAAGCCAGATCGGCTTTCGGAAGAGGGAAAGATAGGGAACTCAGCGACCCCCTGTTGGTTGACCCCGAGTCCAAAGCCAGGCATGTGACCCATCTTCCGCATGATGTCGATTGCGGCAGAGCTGACGTAGAAGTCTTTGTCTACTGCGACGGTAAGAACGGAACCTGCGGTGTCAAATGAAAACCCCCCCAAAGTCAGAGTCTTCTTCTCCGTGCGCGATCCCCAGAACAGGTTCATCCTCCTTGAGCGGGCGGATCCCAGAGTCTCCGCTGATAGTAAGCGTCCCTGTTGGCAGTGCTAGCATGACTTTCTGGTGTAGGGTCGAGGGAACTGCCATGATGTCGGACCTGTGCAGCCACGGCCTTCCTAGCAACAGATTGAAAGTGGCGGGGATGTCAACCACATGGAACTCCACATCCATCTCAAAGCCCTCAGCGTCGAGCTTGAGGATGATAGTGCCTTCCACCACACGACGGGTACTGTCATAGGCTTTGACCGCTAGGTTAGACGGTGTAAAATCCTTCTTTGCAAGCCCCAAGCGGTAAGCAACCCTTAGCGGGCAGACATTAATGGCAGAGCCATTATCAATGAGCACAGTTGGCACCCACAGCCCCTTGCACTTGACAGTGATATGCAGCGGGCGGTTGTGGTCGGTCCCCTCAACAGGCAGGTCCCGCTCGGTGAACGTAACGGAGTGTTTGGCGAGCAGTGGCAGGATGAGGGCGACCTTGGCCTCGGGCGTGATGTCGGTGGTCACTTTGAGTCGAGAGAGAGATGAAGATAGCTTGTCGCGATGCTCCTTTGAAGACGCGACCAGGCCCCAGACTGAGATGGCAGCAGGTATCTTCTCCAGTTGCTTCTGAATCATGTCCTCTTCTGGGACCCCACTAAGGATGTTCGGAGCACCCCTTTGAACGACCGGGTTGGCGGGTTGTAAAACGGGAGGATTGGACGAGCTCCCTGCCTGTAAGTTAGAAGGCTGAAAGACTCGGCCACTCCTTGTAACATTGGCGATGTCCCACCAGGAGGTTGAATCGTCGAAGTCCCAGAAATCTGCGGGAATGTCTTCCACTTTGCGCTTCCCCTTATCAGTTGCCGCCACAGTTGTAGACGAGTCCTGTCCCAGAGCCAGATCCTGTTCCAAGTTCTGCATCACCAAATCTTCCCAAAACAGCGGATCCTGTGCAGCAGCTTCTTCAAATGGTGTTCCCGGATTGGTCACAAATGGCGTATCCCAGAAACCTGCATCGACCAGAGCGGAGTTGACGGTCCACACCTCGTTGCCCATTTGTATGTCGATCACCTTTTCTTCATCCCAGAAATCGGACGGCAGCGGGTTCGTGTTAAGGTCAACAATCTCGTCGACTTCCCAGAGATCATCGGGCACAGCGTCCAGGGTCATAATGCTGCATTCGTCACGGGACAGAGGTATGTCGGGCCGCGGAAGCTCTTCGTCAATTATGTAGGAGGCTGGATCAAACTCCTCATCGGCCGCCGGATCTAGGGGCTCTTCTTGTTGGAAGTTTTCCTCGGTGTAGAGTGCTTCGTAGTTGGGCACGACGGCCTCGAGATCATAGTCGGCCGGGAACTGCCATGCTGGTTCGGGGTCCCAATAGTACGGTTCTTCCTCCTCGGGAGGGGTAGGTTCGACCTGATAGAACAACGTGCGTAAGGACAGGCCATCAAGTGGGTCGGACTGCACTGCAACCCACTCCTCTTCCAATTGGTCTAACCATGCCCGATAAACTTGTGGAGGTACAGGGAAACCCAAATGGTACTGCTCATTCCAGTCGTGGGCTAGTTCCGTCCATTCTCTCAACCTTTCTTCCATCTCCCTGCTGGCGAACACCATGTTGACATCGAGTTCGGTCGGGAATACCACAACGGGCCTTGGGTGATCGTCTGAGGTTATATAGTCGGTAGGGTTAAATATGGTGGAGCTAGGGGAAGTTATGGTGGAGCTGAGGGATATCTGGCCAACTTGGTTATGGTGCTTCGGGAGGGAGTTAGAGATGACGTTGGGTTTAGACGGTGGGTTAGGAAGAGTTCCATTGTCGACCAAATCTTGTATCGCATGACGGAGACGATAACAAGAGTCGGTGTAGTGGCCGGGCATTTGATGGTATGCGCAGAAGGCATTGGGGTTGTGGCTAGGAGGTGGATTTTGAGGGAGTGGAGTAGGGGTAAGAGGCTTGAGGTGACCAGACTTGGCCAATTTCTCAAGGACAGCAGAGAGAGGTGCTTCGAAGTTGGCGAAGACACGGGGTTGGTTGCGGTTTCGGGGTTTCTGTGGTGCTTGTACTTGGTTGACATCGGCTGTATGGTTCGAACTCTGGGTTGTGGCAGTGTTGCTAGCAGTAGCAGCATTGGCATAGCTGCTACCGCCAAAGAGAGCGGTGCTGCTTCCGGTGTATGCACGAGGCTTGGGTTTCGATGTTGAAGAGGCAGGAGCAGACTCAGTCCTCGGGATGACCCCATTCTGGAGCGCTTCTTCAACGGCGAGACCGGAGTCGAAAAAGGTTTCCCAGTTTGCCCCTTGGACCAGCACAAGGTTCTTGGCAAAGTCCGGCTGCAGATTGCGGGAGATGATGCGAATCTGATCTTTTTCGCTGGGACGATCCGTCATTTTGGCTGCCTTTGCCCTCCAACGCTGAACAAAGTCTGCAAAGGGCTCCTTTGCGCCCATCTTGGTTGATTCCAACTCTCGCGTGGTCATCCTAAGTTGGACGTTATAGCTGTATTGGGAGTTGAAAGCAGCCCCAATATCGACCCATGTCCTCCTCTTGGAAAGGTCCAGCGATAGGAACCATTGGAATGCAGGACCAGTGAGAGTTTGGGGAAAGAGTTGAGCCATGGTTTCCTCATCAATGCCGTGTAGTTTCATTGCACTGTGATATGCCAACAGATGGGTTTTAGGATCCCCAGAACCATCAAACTTTACAAAATCAGGCATTTTAAATCTTTCAGGCAGCCTAGCATTAGGAAAAGGGCAAAGACGATCCATGTCCAAACCACCAGCGCCTATCTTCTCAGCCTTGGAAACCATTTCTTCGAGCTTGGCCATTTTGGCGATCAGAGCTGCCATTTCCGGATTCGGAGCAGGGTTTTCTCCTTGGAGGTTCTCCTCGACCACAAGTTCACGTTCCCCGCCTCCTCCTCCAGCCGCAGCTGCCGGAGGGAGGCGTTCCTCAATCAAAGCGCGGAGATTGGCCGTGGAGGCGTCAGCCTGATCGGCCCTTTGCTGCATGATGGCCAGATTGCGTTGGATGTCGGCGAGAACCTGAGCAAGGTTTGGATTTTCAGCCATGTCGAGAGGTTCGGTTTTGACTTGGACGAGCTTCCGAGGTGCAGGGAACGGAGTGAAAGGAGTTGGTGGCGAATCCTCCTCTAGCAGAGTACAACCCGGAGCTTCCGTTGTGGCAGACCCAAAGACAGACCCACCCAAATCTTCTTACAGATGAACCCGGCGGACGTTCCCAAGTAGGTTTGGCTCTTGATTCTGAATCTGTACGATACGATGGCTAGACAGTAAAGTAGAAGGGCTCAGTGACAGCCTGCAGCAACTTTATTTGAAAAAGAAGGAAGGAAATGAAAATGCTTGAATGAGCGTCGTCGGTGTCACCCTAGACTCTAGAACTAACAGACAAAACCGTTTTATGACAGCGAGACGCTGCCTAGGTCCTCGGATTTCTTTTCGACAGTGTACCTTGAAGGGATTGACTAACACTAAGAGATGTCGAAACAGCCTAAGTCTTTGACTATCCCGCTTTCGAAGTTTCAATGTTGGAATGGAACAACTTGGTGTTTGACGACATGATACTGTAACCAAGAGGGCGTAAGCAGCACTGTGCCGGAGCCTTGAACGGTGTAAGTGTTTAACACTTTTAACCTGGGTGGTGCGAGCATCATGTCATGTCCCCCGTTGTTCTTAGTTTTCTGTTTGAAACCTCGATCGGGTTTAAGCAAGGACTTAAAAAGTCTCGATTTCTCAAAGTCTCGTTGACCCAAGGAATTGGAAGGTTGATAACGTGCACCATCACGATGCACGACTCGTCATCGGTCCAGGCAGCGCCTCAACAGGCATAAAACGGGTTTGAAAGAGAAACCCTAAAAGCCGCCCTAGCATGCTCCTACGCAAAACGGTATGAATGTATGTACAGGCATGCAATAGGGAAAGCAGTAACACATAGACAGTTTATAGGGGTTAGATGCAAGTAATCCTACCCTGTGGGTTCCTGTCTTAGTTTGAAAGGTTCTATTGCTTTGTACGCATGGCGAGGCCGGTTTTGGCTTAGAGGGGTTCCTCAGGCTAGAGATGTTTTATACCTCCCATCGCAATGCGTGTAGCAGAGCAATGGTCAAACGGTAATACGTCTCATCATCGTCCAAGGTTGTTGGGCATTCGAGGACCCCGGGCTCCAGTAAACTGTGCCGGTTACCCAAAACACCTCAACGGGGCTGATAGAACACCGATGCAAATGTACGCGTGCCGAAAGAATGATCGAGAGAGAGAAACGCAATGCTTTTGAGAAACACCTTTTTAAGCTTGGCTCACTTCATTAATCGACATTTGGAAGAAACTACACGAGTGAACAATAGCAAAAGCCCCAGTTCCAGAATGGTCGGATGTAGAATCCTGTTACGTTACCGTTCCGTTCTTCAGCAGCGCGGAGCGTACTGTTTTGCCAGACTTTTGAAAACTGTTCACTCATGTATTAATTTCCAAATGTAGATTAATGTAATGTCCCCAGCGGAGTCGCCACTGTGGGCACGCGACCCGAAAAGTCCCCCGCATTTTTGTATGAGAAAATTCCGAGTACGCCCCCTTTTTGGAAAGCGCGGCGAAACGCTTCGCAAATCAGAGAGTCGCCACTCGGGTTTTGCGGTTAGTACCCAAGAAACCGTTCTTTTTTCGGAAAACGTTTTGGACCACGTTTTATTTGAGTTTGAAAAAGGCTTTTGTAGACTGGACCGTCGTCACCTTCGATCTTGAGGTTCGGGAGCCAGATTACGAGAGGGGAAGGGTTTTATGGCACCCCCCTCGCCCAGTCCGGAGACCGGTCTCTACTCAGGCGTTTTTTGTAAAGCATTTGCATTTCTCTCTTTATTTGATCATTCTTTTAACCAGTTAGGGCGGGGGAACAGTTAATAGGGACTAAAACTGTAACAATTTGCATTTTATGTACAAAGATGTGACAAAATGTTCATGGATGTTTGATTTTAGATCTATACCAGTATAATAGATTGAGAACAAGCTTTTGTGGACATTTTAAGTAGACTAGAACACACTGGCAGTGGGGTGTTGCACACAGAATCAAGCCTGCATGCACTGGCTAGGCCCCTGCATGCAGCCATGTCCTGCGTGCGCCACTACACTACTGGCGTGCGCCGGTAAGCTTAAGACCACAGCTTCTGTTATCAACCCTCTGGGCTCTGGATAGGACCAGTGCACACCCAGGACAAACCACACAGTTTATAAGTATTACTAAACTATTACAGACAGGTTAATGGGCTAAGAAGCCGCCAAATGGACAGAAAACCCCTTAAACAGTGAGGGGAGGATGATCAAAGGCCTGGATGGAAGATCCATGCAAGGGCCAAGCCACTGGAATAAAGATCACTACCGTACGCCACTCATGAGGGGCCGTACGCCAGTTGTCTATATGTTCCAGTGCTTTGGCTTTGCACACTCTGGGCTCTGGAACAGGACCAGAAGGAACCCAAAAGGCCATACTAAGCACAGATACAGATGGAAGAGAAAGCTATGGAAAGTACAGACAATTGTAAACTTGTTTTAGCATGCCTTAAGGTGATCAGAACATAGATAATGCAATAAAACAATGATCCATGATCCCCACGCCAGTTTTGCACGTATCACCATGACTGGCGTACGGCACTCAGTTCTGGCGTGCGCCACTGATCACTGTGCACGGTTTTTGAAACCTTGCCAGCATTAGGGCCAGGACTGGTATAGATTACCAGCCTTGACCCTGCTAGCCCCCCTCAGGGGTCAGAACAGAAAACAGAAACAAAAGGTGGTATACCTTTGCTTGTGAGTTTGGAAGTGAACTTGAGCTTTGAGCTTGGAGATAATGGATGGATGGTGAATATGGTGAGTGTTATGGACTGTGGTGAGTATCCCCTTGCTTGCTCTTTCTATGGAAGAGCAAGGAAGCAAGGAAAGAAATGAAGAAGAAGGAGACAAAGAGGCTTGGGCTCTTAATGTAGCTAACCCCTTGCAAATGAATGCAAGGGGGGGTATTTATGGAGGAGGGAGAGGGCTGATCAGTTGAGCCTAAGGGGCTGTTTGGGGTGGTGAAGAGGAGAGGAGCCTCCCATGCATTTAATGCATGGGACTAGTTGATGGAAGATGTAGGAGAGAGGGGGGAGCAGTCCTGGCCGAGAGCAATGATCAGGAGCCTGCCACTGACGTCAGGCGGCTGCAAAAACTCCCGCCCATTTGGCTGAAAAAGGTTGATTTGACTGGCCTTGACTGGCGTGCGCCACTTGTTGAGTGGCGTGCGCCAGAAGCTGGCGATGACTGACACGTGGCAATGACTCCTGCGCACGCTAGTCCATCACCGGCGTACTCCAGTAGGGCTTTGCTGAGGTCATTTTGTTCTGGCTTGAGGGTTTCGACAAAGGGTTTGAAACGGGTTTGGACGAGGTTCGGGACACTCAAAGCTCAAACTCATTCGCAAACTCGGGGTGTTCTTGACCTTTAGTCATCATCGGGGAATCAAAAGACCGTAAATAAACTATTCTGGAAAGTCCAAAATAGGGTGTCTACAACTCCACCACCACGCCATTGTTTCTTCATCTTCTCTCTCTCTTCTCTCTTTCTCTCTCTCAAGAAATCCTCAACGCCATGAAGCCGGTGCTTCTTGAGTCGGAGATGATCAGGAATGTTGAGTTCGAGAGATTTCGGCTTTGGCAAGATTATGGTTGTTCCGGCCTCTGTTCTCCTCCTTCACTCCCCCATAGCGTCATACTCTCGCACACCACAGACCACACCGTCCACCCCAACTTCTTACCGAAAGCATTTCATGGCATCAGTGGTACGTCGACGGTCAGCGGGGCCACTGCATTGGGTTCGTTGGTGAAGGCTAGGAATTGGAAAATATGTGATGTGGAATAAGGGTTTCAGGGAATATAAGTAATACTTAGGGCTTCTAACTATATCGTTCATGCGTGCATGTGGTATTTGATTTACAAACTTAGGGTTTCTGATTATAAAGCTTCTAACTATATTGTTCATGTTTTGCCGTTTAAAAAAAAAAAACTATATTGTTCATGTTTGTCTGCAGTATTTGATTTACAGACTTAGGTTTCTGATTATTGGCTTTTATAATTATTTCAGGAATATTGATTGTTGATTTGATTCAGGCAAGCTTGGCTCCCCGATGCTGTTCTCTTTTATTCACTGTCGGCATGCAACAGCTTCGAATGAGTATTGATTTAATGCAACCCAAGCATGGATTCTTATGGTATAAACCTGTATGTTATATATTTTTGTGTTGTGTTTGAATTTCGTTCACATTGGTGGGATGTTTTGAGTGGGGTATGTAATTTCTAAGATATGTTAGTGTAAGGTTGTTTTGTTTGAAACAACACTTCTTAGAGCTTCGCTAAGAGACTTTTTCAGTCCTAGCCTCAAAAGCAAGTAGTTGTAGCTTCCTCTTCGGCTACAATGGAATAGCATGAAGTGCATCCTTTGCTTGCATAAAAGTCCCTGAAGAAATTGGACTATCCTTGGGAGCACGGAATTCTACATTGTTTATATCAAAGCTAAAACCCGAGTTTCTGTATTTTTCTTCACAGAATTTTCAGACAATATACGCTTGGGAGTGTGACAGAACAAGGATGACTTGCATAAGAATGAAGAGAGTCTGCCTCAATAAGTTCCACGCGACTCTCGGTTAAGCCATCCACTTGGTAATTCTTTCTCTGTTGTTCAGGTACATTTCATATAGCTAAATATATGGAATTAATCCATTACTAATGCTGTTTGGGCAAAAGCTTCATTCTTTCTTCCATGTCATGGAGCTATTTTTCGTTGCATGTTCGGTATTGTCCTTGGATCCTTATTGAAAGCTAATGCTCTTTGAGCAAAAGTTTCATTGCTTCTCCCATGCCACACTCACAAGATCCAAAATTAAGAATCAAGAGAGAAAAAAAGACAAGCAATCCAGAATACCCCAGAATGTAATACCAATTTGAAAAATAGAGAGTAAAGAGTAATTTGGTCTTTTCCGTTTCTTATTCAAGTACTATTCATATAGCTAAGTCTATGGAATTAATCCACATGTGTATTAACTTCTACGTGCATAGATTAGTCTGTATGGTAATGTGGTCTTCTTCGTTTGGTTGTTCAGTTACTATTTATATAGCTAAGTATATGGAGTTAATCCACGTGTATATTAACTTGTCTTTTTGGTTTGGTTCTTCAGTCACTATTCATATAGCTAGGTATATGGAATTCATCCACATGTATATTGACTTGTAGGCACATAGATTAATCTGCACAGTGACAATTTATTTGTGTTTACCAAAATCTTGTGCTTCATTGATCATACCTTTTATGATTCAATCAATTGTTAATCCTAAATTCGGTGATGCAGTATCATGGTTCTCTGTGTTCCATTTCGCCGGTGGGTGCATGTGAAGCACCGAAATCCTCAAACTCTACATGGAGGGTTTTATTGTCTTCTCCCTATTCAAGGCCGAAGGGTGATTGCTGCTGTTGCACGGTATCGGCGTCCTGAACAGTTGGAGTATAAAGCATTCAGTATCTTCGCGCGCGAGTATGCAGACATGTTGGGTTTGGGTGACAATTTAATATGGGCTGTGCGCGATGATTTCGTTAAATGGTTGGATGCTCTTGTGCATAATTCGTTCATACGCCATAGTACTCCAGGTATTAGTTTAGTTCAACATATGTGATGCATTAAGTTATAACTTAGAGATGCGTGATACTCTTTCTACCTTTCCATTTTGCAGGTGTCAAACGGTGCTGGTATATCAAGCATTAACAGAAGCAGGCAAATTCAGGTTTTTTGGGCTTTCTGTGTGCAATTTTTCCCCATAGTGTCATCTATTACTATTATGGTCTGCGTTGGCACTCTGTTAGCTTTGGTGAGATGTTCGCTTATGAAATATTTACTGTTCACTAATTGACTAATAGATTACGAACACATATCCCCTAATTCTCCTTTCTGCAGTTATGAATGCTTTCTGCACTTTTATTACTTCCCAACATAAATGAAAGGATTTCTCTGCTGAAATGATCAATTTAGTATTAACCTATGAACAATGTATCTGCTTATCAAAAGATGCCCTTTTAGAAACAAAGAGAGCACCTTTGGATTTCAGTTGACCCTTAACAAAAAAATGCTTCACAGCTAACTGCTCTTGCCAGTCATTGAACAGCCACGCATGACACATCCTCTACCTTCTCTTCCTTATCTTTCTTTTCATCCTCATCATCAGAAATTTCCTTTTCTGTCATCTTCTGAATCCAATAGAAAGATTCAGTATCTAATGAAATTTCCTTGAGTCAGCATTCCTCAAGATACCTAAGCTGGTTTTCTTTAAGATAGAGAGTGGTTTTTGTGCTCCTGCTAATGCTCTTGTGGAAAGCAGCAAGGACTTCTGCTTATTCATGAACAACCACTCATGAAACGTCCTTTACCTTCTCTTCCTCATTTTTCTTTTCATCCTCATCGTCAGGAATTTCCTTTTATGTTATCTTTTGAATCCAATAGAGAGATTCAGAAAGTAATGAAATTTCCTTCAGTTAGCAGGATACTTAAGCTGATTTTCCACTTCCTCCCTTAATGTATCTTCATTATGTCCAAGGAAAAACTGAAAAGAAGGAACATATGATCTTTCAATTGAACTTTCCAAAAAAAATTCACATTAGCTTCACCCCCTCACAATGGAGACACGTAATCCATTACATGCACAGAGTTTGCCACAACATGCAAAAAGTAGATTACTGATTATGCAAAGAGTAGCCAAAGCCCTTGAGTATTACTTACTCCACTGCCTTAACCTCCACTATCTGCTTAAACCTCTTAAACTTTGCCACCTTTGGACCCTTCCACTCAAACCTCCACTTTGTAATCCCAACTAGCTTTGGTTTCTCCATAAACAAAAGCATTGCTTTCTCACTTTCTAAGTCTGCTACACACAGCTTTATCTCCTAAACCATGTATTATAACCTTTAAGCCATGCAGTTGTAGAGTGGTAAAATCGTTGACGGCAAGAATTGTTTCTGCTTAAAAGCTCTGGATTTCTGTTGTTGGTGATCTATCAGTTTGGTCATTTTGCCATTTCTGATTCTTGTGGGCACACGCCCCAAAAACTCCCACGTTTTAACCATGAAAATTTCGGGTGCGCCCTTCTCGCGGAAAGCGCGGCGAAACGCTTCGCAGATGAGAGAGTCGCCACTCGGGTTTTGCGGTTAGTACCCAAGAAACCGTTCTTTTGAAAACATTTGGACCATGTTTATTTGATTTTGAAAAAGGCTTTTGTAGACTGGACCGTCGTCACCTTTGATCTTGAGGTTCGGGAGCCAGATTACGAGAGGGGAAGGGTATTATGGCACCCCCTCGCCCAGTCCGGAGACCGGTCTCTACTCAGGCGTTTTATAAAACATTTGCATTTCTCTCTTTATTTGATCATTCTTTTAACCAGTTAGGGCGGGGAACAGTTAATAGGGATTAAAGCTGTAAACAAGTTGCATTTATGTACAAAAAGATGTGACAAAATGTTTATGGATGTTTGATGTTTGATCTATACAAGTATAATAGATTGAGAACAAGCTTTTGTGGACGTTTCAAGCAGACTAGAACACACTGACTGTGAGGTGGTGCACACAGGGACAAGCCTGCATGCACTGGCCAAGCCACTGCATGCAGTCATGACCTGCGTGCGCCACATCACAACTGGCGTGCGCCGGTAAGCTTAAGACCACAGCTTCTGTTATCAACCCTCTGGGCTCTGGAAAGGACCAGTGCACACCCAGGACAAACCACGCAGTTTGATATAAGTTACTAAGCTATTACAGACAGATTAATGGGCTTAAAAGCCTCCAAATAGACAGAAAACCCCTTAAACAAAGAGGGGAAGATGATCAAAGGCCTGGATGTAAGATCCATGCAAGGGCCAAGCCACTGGAATATAGACCACTACCGTACGCCACTTAGAAAGGAACGTACGCCAGTTATCACTTTGTTCCAATGCTTTGGCTTTGCATCATCTGGGCTCTGGAACAAGACCAGAAGGCTCCCAGAGGCCAAGCTAAGCAATAAATACAGATGGAAGAGAAAGCAGTGCTAAATACAGAAAACTGTAAACTGGTTTTAACATGCAGCAAGGTGATCAGAATGTAAATAAAGCAGAAAAACAATGATCCATGATCCCCACGCCAGTTTTGCACATACCACCATTACTGGCGTACGGCACTCATAACTGGCGTGCGCCACTGATCATTGTACACGGTTTTGAAACCTTGCCAGCATTAGGGCCAGGACTGGTATAGATTACCAGCCTTGACCCTGCTAGCCCCCCTCAGGGGTCAGAACAGAAAGCATGAGCAAAAGGTATTATACCTTTGCTTGTGAGCTTTGAGAGAGAGAGCTTGAGTTTTGAGCTTGAAGATGATGGTGGATGAGGGTGTAGTGAAGGTTATGGACTATGGAGAGTTTTCCTTTGCTTACTCTTTCTATGGAAGAGAAAGGAAGCAAAAGAGGGTAATGGAGAAGAAGACAAAGGGCTTGAACTTCTTAATGTTGCTAACCCCTTGCAAATAAATGCAAGGGGGGTATTTATAGGCTAGGAGCCAACTGATCAGTTGGGGCTTAAGGGGCTGTTTGGTTTGTTAAGGCCAATGGTGAGCCTTCCATGCATTAAATGCATGGGACAAGGCTTGAGAGGTGATGTAGGAGTGGAGGGAGCAGGAGGACGTCCCCAGCCACCAGAGGACTGCTGGCAGACGCCAGGTGGCGCCCCAACTCCCGCGTGTTCTGCTGGCAAAAAGTTGATTTGACTGGCTCTGACTGGCGTGCGCCCCTTATAAGTGGCGTGCGCCAGTAACTGGGGATGACTGACACGTGGCGGTGGTTCCGGCGCACGCTAGTCATCCACCAGCGTACTCCAGTAGGGTTTTGTTGAGGCCATTTGGTTCTGGCTTCAGGGTTCGACAAGGGTTTGAAAAGGGTTCGGATGAGGCTCAGGACGCTCAAAGCTCAAATCCTCCAACAAACTCGGTATGTTCTCGACCTTAATCTTCATTGGGGAATCAAATACCGTAAGTAAACTAATCCGGACAGTCCAGAATAGGGTGTCTACAGTTCTCACAGCTCTAAAGGCTTTGACCATCTGGTATATCTAATCTTTTCTCATTTCTGTTTACATTGATTAGTGGTACGTGATCTCTAAAAACTCCTATTCTTATGCTGCTTTATTTTAATGCTAATCCTTATTCTTGTATTATTAAGACACAGTTTCAGTTCATGCACATACCATCCCTTTGTATTATTCCTCTCTGGCTATACCATGATTTTCCTCTTCCTCCCTTAATGTATCTTCATTACACCCAGGAAAAAACTGAAAAGGTAGAACATATGATATTTCAACTGAAGTTGCCAAAAAAAAAAACACATCAGCTTCACCCCCTCACAATGGAGACACGTAATTCATTACATGCACAGAGTTTCCCACCGCATGCAAAAAGTAGATTACTGATTATGCAGAGAGTAGCTACAGCCCTTGAGTACCACTTACTTCACTGTCTTAACCTCCACTATCTGATTAAACCTCTTAAACTTTGCTACCTTTGGCCCTCCCACTCAAACCTTCACTTTCTAATCCCAACTAGCTTTGGTTTCTCCGTAAACAAAAGCATTACTTTCCCACTTTCTAAGTCTGCTGCACACGGCTTTATCTCCTAAACTATGTATAACCTTTGAGCCATGCAATTGCAGAGTAGTAACATCGTTCACAACAAGAATTGTTTCTGCTGAAAAGCTTTGGATTTCTGCTGTTGGTAACAGCTTGCAAGGCTGTAGACACCCTATTTTGGACTTTCCAGAATAGTTTATTTACGGTCTTTGATTCCCCAATGATGATTAAGGTCGAGAACATACCGAGTTTGTTAAAGGATTTGAGCTTTGAGCGTCCTGAGCCTCATCCGAACCCTTTTTAAACCCTTGTCGAGTCCTCAAGCTAGAACCAAATGGCCTCAGCAAAACCATACTGGAGTACACTGGTGGATGACTAGCGTGCGCTGGAACCACCGCCACGTGTCAGTCATCCCCAGTTACTGGCGCACGCCACTTATAAGGTGCGTACGCCAGTCATAGCCAATCAAATCAACTTTATGCCAGCCGTGCACGCGGGAGTTTTGGCGCCACCTGGTGTCTGTCAGCAGTCCTTTGGTGGCTGAGGACCGTCCTCCTATTCCCCCTACCACTACATCACCTTTCAAGAGGAGTCCCATGCATTTAATGCATGGGAGGCTCCCCCCTTTTTGCCAAGCCAAACCAAACAGCCCCTAAGAGCCAACTGATCAGCCCCCTTTGCCTATATATACTCCCCTCTCTCACTCTTACAAGGGTTACCAAGTTCACAAAAAAAAGGGGTTAGCAACATTAAGGTTGTCCAAGCTTTGGTCTTCCTCTCCTCCTTCTCTTTTCCCTTGTTTTCCTCTTTCATCTATTGAAAGTCAAGGCTAAGAGAGTGATACCCAGTCCATAATACTCCATACTCACCCCTCAAACCTCAAGTTCAAGCTCAAATCATCCACAAAGCTCACAAGCGAAGGTATAATACATTTTGTTTCTTGTCTTCTGTTCTGACCTCTGAGGGGGACTAGCAGGGTCAAGGCTGGTAATCTATACCAGTCCTGGCCCCTAATGCTGGCAAGGTTTCAAAACCGTGTGCAGTGAACAGTGGCGCACGCCAGTAGTGAGAGCCGTACGCCAGTCATGGCAGTACGTGCAAAACTGGCGTGGGGACCATGGATCATTGTTTTATTGCTTTATTTGTGTTCTGATCACCCTGATGCATGCTAAAATCAACCTTCTGCTTACTGTCTTTTAGAACTGTTTTCTTTTCACCTGCATCTTGCTGTAGTTTGGCCTCTGGGAGCCTTCTGGTCATGTTCCAGAGCCCAGATGGTGCAAAGCCAAAGTACTGGAGCAAAGGCATAACTGGCGTACAGCCATACACTACTGGCGTACGGTAGTATTCCAGCTTCCAGTGGCTTGGCCCTTGCATGGATCTTCCATCTAGGCCTTTGATCATCCTCCCTTCACTGTTTAAGGGGTTTTCTGTTCATTTGGTGGCTTCTTAGCCCTTTAAATCTCTCTGTAATAGCTTAGTAATCTCTATCAACTGCGTGGTTTGTCCTGGGTGTGCACTGGTCCCTTCCAGAGCCCAGAGGGTTGATAACAGAAGCTGTGAGCTTGAGCTTACCGGCGCACGCCAGTTGTGGTGTGGCGCACGCAGGTCAGGGCTGCATGCAGTGGCTTGGCCAGTGCATGCAGGCTTGCTTCTGTGTGCACCACCGCACAGTTAGCATGCTCTAGTCTGTTCAAAAACGTTCACAGTAGCTTGTTCTCAATCTATTATACTTGTTTAGATCAAACATCATCATCCATAAACATTTTGCCACCGATTTGTACATAACTGCAAACGTGTTACAGTTTTAATCCCCATTAACTGTTCCCCCGTCCTAACTGGCTAAGAAAATGATCAAATAAAGAGAGAAATGCAAATGTTTTATAAAATGCCTGAGTAGAGACCGATCTCCGGATTGGGCGAGAGGGGGTGCCATAAAACCCTTCCCCTCTCGTAACCTGGCTCCCGAACCTCAGATTTCAAAGGTGACGACGGACCAGTCTACAAGCCTTTTTCAATTTCAAATCAAATGCAATTCAAAACGTTTCCAAAAGCACGGTTTCTTGGGTACTCTCCGCAAAACCCGAGTGGCGACTTTCTGATCTGCGAAGCGTTTCGCCGCGCTTTCCGCGAGAAGGGCGCACCCGAAATTTTCAGGCACTAAAACGTGGCAGTTTTCGGAGCGTGTGCCCACAAAGGCATAGACTTTTGTTGTGTCCAAAGAACACAAAAACTGCTTTAGTGCTACCCTTTTGGAATCTACTTCACTGCTAGCCCCTTTGCAAACTACTTATGTTAATCTAGCAAACTTATGTAACCTACTGTGGATGAGCCTTTTGCAAGCATAAATATAGACTACTTATATGCAGCTATATCCCAACAAAATTTCAAACCGATCAATTCAACGGGCAGGGCACACGTGCCTTGCACATTGCAAAGTACCTAGTTTTAAAGAAAAAGGCGTTTCGACTTCGGAGGACGTAGGGATTCAACAGTAATCAAAATACAAAAAGGCGCAAAAAGGCATTCTTAAAAATCAGTTGATAAATATGTATGAAAAATATATACTCCATTTCAGAATAACGAGAGAAGGGAAATGAACCAACCTGAGGTGCGATTCGAACTTAATTGCTAATGTTTCCAAGTGATTTCCAGTTTTCCACAACCCTTTATCTTCGGGTTGCCGGTGGCTGTGCGCGCAAGAGAGAGAATAGTGGCGAAGAGGGTAAAATATATAAGTATTTAAGGACCAACGGAAACTTTTTAAATTTTTAGTCCTTCAAACTTCCAAGAAGGAGTTTTACATATTTCAACTTCCAAGAATGGTGGGTTACTTATATCGCTGGAGGGCCGATCGAAGAGGAGGAGATGGGACGATCAGTGGGTCGGCTGGAAGATGAACACAGAGAGAGAGAGAGAGAGAGAGAGAGAGAGAGAGAGTTGTGTGGGAAAAAGGAAAGTAAAAGAAAAGGGTCGACTGTGGCCTTTTGTTTTCTTGTTTTAATTCCATCTCCCAAAATATTGTAGCCGTTCAACAGCTATGTTAAGCGGCTCTTTTTCAACATAATTAACTGGTCTCTTTTTTTTCTCCTATAAATAGGTAGGAAAAATTAGGTGGGGATTATTTATATGGATGAAAAATCATCATTTTTTAACAAATACTAATTAATTAATTTTTAAAAATTAGGCGGACATGGCAATTAATTTTAAATGAAAGTATTAGTTCAATTAGGGTTGAGATAATTGGCGGAAAAGGAGGTGAAGGAAAAGTTAGTTAATTTTAAACGAAAGTATTAGTCGATGTGTGGGGCCCACTCCGAGTCTTGCCCAAGCGATCTGAGTCGTTCATTAAATCGTTTTTCAATGGCCTCAGCGAAAAATAAGCTCAATTCGATACTTATAAGTGCTCGATCTAATCATCTATATTTTCTGTCATGAATGTATCAACATTGTATTAAATATATCAATACATCATTCCTTGATATATTTGATCTGAAATCTATCATAATTTGATCAAATATATGACTATTGGGAAACCTGATGTTGGAATCTCGGAATCTCGGAACCTAAATCGGGAATTTCAAAATCGGGAAACCTGGAATGGGAATCCCCATATTGCGGTACCGAGATTCCCAGTCAAGTTTCGCGGTACCCGAGATTCCACCTTTTCTCACTGTAGGGCATATGAAACCGAGTACTCCTACTTGTTTTGGGCCATTTTGCATATAAATTTTCATGTACAATGTTTAAATTTTCATATGAAACCGAGATTCCCCCTTCACGTTTCGCGGTACCGAGATTTCACCTTCAGGTTTCACGGTATCGAGATTCACCGTCGAGGTTTTGCGGTATTGTTTCGCGGTATCGAAATTCCCGGTCAAGTTTTACGGTACCGAGATTCCACCTTCATAGGTCCACCGAGGGGTTAACACTATCCCTCTGATTCGGCAAAGAAATATTTTCCTTCTGTCCAACCAAAACCCAATTTTAGATGAAAGTCAATGGTTTAATGTACTGGTTGAAGATCAAAACCTTTTCTTTTTTTTGGCCACCATTTGTTGTGGAGCATGCGAAGGGTGAAAGTGTGATGCAGGGGTTCCCCGTATTCATTATGACGCACGTTCAACAACCAAACACTTAAATTTGAACAAATACTTCCCACTTATTTTTTGATCGAAATTTGACAATCCAGCCGGCTTGCCCTGCATACATATATGATATATAGACACACACAAACGCAGAGTTGTCGATTAATTTGTGAGTTAGAAAATCAGACGTGTCCATATGGTTTAGCTAGCCTTTGTTTTTTTAACTTGGGATTCTCAGTTCCTAAATAAATATTTCCTAAATAAATATTTATCAATATTGCATCAAATATATCAATATATTCAATATATTTTTATTTGATTTCAGATATTATCAACAATCATATCATTATTGGATATAGAAACCTCACAGAGGAGCCATCATTATTGCATCAAATATATTTTTATCTTGTCACAAATGTACCAACATTGGATCAAATACATCAATACATCATTACTTGATATATTTGATATGAAATCTCTCATAATTGGATCAAACATATCGCTATTGGAAACGTAACGTTGGAATCGAGGAACCTGGACCGGGAATCTCAGAATTGGGAAACCTGGAACGGGAATATTTGTATTGTGAAACCTGGAGATGGTCCCACTTCTTTTTTATCATTAACGTCTTGCACTCGGTGCGAACCGGTCCGGTTTTGCGGTTCACAGGATTTTTTGCTCAGCCCTAATTAAAAGGAAGATTTAGCGTTAAAGTACAAAAGGCCTAAAGTGGGGTGATTGATTTGTGATTACTTAGAAGTCTCGACTCTCATGACCTTTCAAGTAATTAGTGCATTTAAACCCTATATATATATATATATATATATATATATATAGCTTCATACGGCTGGAGGGGCAGCAGCTTTGGGACGTGAAATCAAAGGCACGGCTGGGAAATCGGAAATCAGAGAACCAAAGCCGATAATCGATCCGATGTCCGGCTAAATCCTTTTCCTAGGGTATAGATGAAGCTCGCACAGTAATAATGTTTATGTGATTTATTATTTCAATTATTCAAATCGCGGTTGTATGATTTTGAGGATTTATTTATGATATTAATATTTCCCATTTAATCTCGGGTATGATTTTCTAGATGTTGTGCACGTTCATACAATGGTTCTTAAATGTTTTATGATAATTGAGTAAGATGGATTATGCTCCGTAAGACACGCTGTGCTATTAGACGATCCGTGCCATCGAGACAGGTCGTACTAGTAAGACGGTTCATGTTAGGCGGAGATACCCCATGCTATTTGGTGATTCATAAAAAATCTCTAGATGATTCCGTGAGAGCCTGCAAACCCTAACGATATCCTGCTTGATTCGAATAATCAATGTTTATCACCGCATAAATATTGCTACAACGGGTTGAGTGGATTCAAAAGCCCAAGTCTTTTCTCTTATAAACTCTTGCTTTAAATTAATTTAGCTTTCATAATTTTATAAAATAAAACTCAAATATCTTTTTCTCGAATTAATCTACAAAGTAACTGAAACAATTGTGACTTAGCCTTCGTAATCTCTGAGGAAGATACTTGGAATACTTACCGCCCGCTACCTTTTAGGTAGTAGTAACTATTTCGTTTTATTAATTATTTTTGGTACGGAAACGACACGATCAAGAATCTAAAAACCATTTTAGGTCCTGTTTGTTGATTTCAGCGCAGAAATTGAATACATCGAGGTTGGTTTTCTCATTAGGTTTGTAATTTTTTTGATGGTTCTTAGATTGTTCTCACTTAGGGTTTCCATCCGATTTTCTCCGGCTAATTAGTTCACTATTTCTCACACTTTGTGTGGCTATACACTTTACTTTGGTTACTAAGTTAGAGAACTCCAAGAAATTGGGGCTTCTGCTCAGTTTTCTTTGCCATTTTTAGGACTGAAAAAGAATAGTCGAGTTAATGATGTTTCCATAACGTTTTCCTATATTTTGCAGAAGGGAAAATTTCAAAATACCCCCCAACCTTTACACCAAAATTCAATTAGACTCCCAAACTTTTAAAACTTCAATTTTACTCCCATCGTTATCTTCCGTTAATCAAAACGCCCCCTTCCGTCCGAATGACTAACGGATTTCGTTAAAAGCTCCGTTAAATAGTTTCCATAACGTTTTCCTATATTTTGCAGAATTATGTTCAATTAGCTCGACCATCTCACTATTTCTTCGTTTCTTGCTTCCTTTGGCGACATTTGCAGGTATGTTGCTTTAACTTCGATTTCTGCACGTCGTTCTTGCACAGTTCTTCCTATGTCGACTTAGTGTTTGTGTAGCTGTTTTTGGGTGAACAGTGTTTGTGTAGTCTGTAATGCTTCATAGTTCATATATCGTCTCACCACCAAATTAACCAAGCCCTAATTAACGTGCCCTAACATTTCCACTTCCCCAATCTGTGCATTTTCTCCTATTAGGTCCAAAAATGTCAGAGGAAGAAATATTCCTATCTACCAATAGAACTACCAAGCTATGTCGCACATCCTCCTCGGCGGTGGCAGAAATGATCGCGAGCAATGTAGATCTTCTAACAGAAATACTTTTACGAGTCCCCGCCAAATCACTCATCAAATTTAAGTCCGTATCCAAACAATGGCTCTCTCTCATCTCTTACTCCCGATTCGCCCACAACCACACCAACAAAATCCCTCTCCTCCCATCTCCGGCCTGTACTTCTACTCCAACCTCGATCACTCGCTATCCTTGAACGACAAAACTACCGGCGTCTCAATTCGCGATCACCCGCGAACAGCTCTTCCGAATTTCTCATTTCTCGCTGGACCAGAACCAGGATCAGGATCAGGATCAGGATCTGAGTCAAAACTACTCCATCACTCTTCAAATGGCTTGATGTTGTGCTCAAATGGGGATAAAAATATGTGGTTTGCAATTTTGTTAAAGCATCCAACTCCAAACCAATTGGCAAAGAGTGGAGAGGCCGCCCAAGCTCATATACTAGTTTTGGAGGAGATAATTAACCAATGTGGGACAAATCCCAACACTCCCCCGCACGTGCGACCCCCGACTTGCACGTGGAGAGGTAAACAAAGGATCCGGAACACACAGATCACAATGAAAGAAAGTGCAACTATGGCACAGACAAAGGGGAAAAGCCTCCGAAAACCTGGCTTTGATACCATGTTAAAGCATCCAACTCCAAACCAATTGGCAAAGAGTGGAGAGGCCGCCCAAGCTCATATACTAGTTTTGGAGGAGATAATTAACCAATGTGGGACAAATCCCAACAAATTTGACCACCCAAATGTTCGTGGTTCTTCACACACTCGCCGCGGTGTCCAAATCGCATAATGATTTTGGATCTTACTTGCATTTTTGTGCTAAAAAATCACCGTACCATAAAGTTGTGGTTGTTAGTTCTACTGTCGACTTGGATACTACACAATTTGATGTGTACTCTTCCGAGAGTGGCTCTTGGAAAAGCACGGTTGCCACCCCGAGCATTCCCGAGCCATGGGTGCCAGATGGGGCCGTTTGGAATGGTGCAATCGTTTGGATGAGTTGCGGGTTCGGTCACAAGAGTTGCTCGAAGCATGATCACGCCTACTATCGATTTGATATTGATGCGGAGAAGCTAACTAGGACCCCAGTGCCATCCCCAGATACTAATCTTTCTACGGAGATTCTGTATTTTGGAGACTGTGAGGGTCATTTGTTTCTTATTCCGAAGCAGTATAAAAAAAACAAAAAACAAATATATATATATAAAGGAAAAGTTGTTGGGTAGATTTTGAGAAGTAATATATGTGTGCCCCCCTAAGAGAAGTGGTCCCACTTCCAGTTGTGTCATTCCTTCCATTTTCATTCACCGGGAATAAAATTATTACATTTTTACTCACCGTGAATAAAACTATTATATTTTCCTTCATTTTCATTCACTGGGAATAAAACTATTATTTTTCCTTCCATTTCTATCAAGCTATTCTCTTGATTTTCATTCACCGGGAATCTATGATACACGGACACGGACACGAAGACACGGCAATTCTAAAAAAATGGGGACACGGACACCGCTGGGGAACATACTTTTCAAAAAACTGTTTTTCCTGTTTCAAAACAGAACCATTCGTCTGTCTTCTTCTGAAATGCTTATTTGTTGCATCTTAAGAAATAAGAAAAAGGTCGGCCCGTCTTACCTCCTCCTCCGGTCTAGGAACAAGAGAGCTAACACGTGGGAACACACCCTTCGAACAACTATTTTTCCCGTTTCAAAACAGAATTAACTATTCGCTATCTTCTTCTGAAATGCTTATTTGTTGCATCCTATAAGCAATTAGGGGAGCTCATGGATACAAAAGACTGAAAAGAGCTATTATCTTATGATGCCTTGGTTAGATTTGTGGCAACTTAACATATCTAAGTAGCATCATGAGAGAGGATGCTCCATGAAGCACTCTCTCTTTTTCCTCTAATTGATTGTTGTTACTTCTTATTATAAATGGAAGGTATAAATTCATTGAGTAGTTTTGAAAAAACTTACCTCGAGCAGTATTAACCCATTTTAGCAATCTTGTCACGCTGCGTAGAAGAAAATAGCTAGTGCCAACATTGAGTTAGAAAAGATAACTGATAACTACAATACCAAAAGAAAAAAAAAATTATGCAAAGTTACAAACCAACTCATCAATTGCTAGGATCTGTTTTTGATGAACCTCTAGCATTTGGACTTGTTGATCATGAATCATTACTAATTCACCCATTCTCAAAATCACAGAAAAGGAAAAACTAAACTCATCTTGAATCACAAAACTCCAACAGAGAACCATATATACTTCTTGTTCACATAGCAAAAAGAGAGAGAACTTGTTCACAGCTTCAATTGTGGGAGTAATTCTGGTCGGTCAGCAAAAACTCGATTTGGCAAGTCGGCGGCGTTGCAATCTGATGTAACTCGTAAGTTGGCGACTTGGTGGCGAATATGAGGAGGGAGGCATGAGAGAGTGGGAAGGGGGGGGAGGGGGGGAAAGAGAAAGATGGGGCAGTAGACGATCTGGGTTGGGAAACAGTGGCGGAGTCACATGGAGACAAGTGAGGGCCGGCGACCCCACTTGCTCTCAAATTTTCTTAAAGATATGTATAATTTTTACCCAATTTTACGCATTTGATCCACCTTAAAGTTTGTTTTTGCCCAGCGCATACAAGAATTTTGTTTATTTCAAGCGTTCTCTTCTTATCGAGAGTTGATAGAGCTACGAATGAGACTATCATGTATCATTTTACAAATATAACAAGTCTTTTGAGACCAATTATGAGGCAAAAATGTATTATTAGTGCACATTTATCTTATAATTAACCTCTTAATTTAGTTTGGGCTAGTGCGTAAGAAAAAAATATTGCATAATCTAAATTTTTTGACCCCACTAGCCAAAATTTTTGGCTTCGCCCCTGTTGGGGAAGATGTTAGATTTAGGGTTTCTCACTTTGTTGGCTTCTATATGCAACTGGTAGGCCGTAGGATGTTTAGATTTGAATGGTTCAGATGAATGGCTGTGGTGGTAGTATATATATGGAGTAAAATCGGTTGGGCTAGTCTCCAAATACCTTTGTCCAACCATTCTGATGACCCATATACTTGGATTTTGGCTAATTCGAAAGTTGGGGGCAATCACCATTCAGGTGTCCCTTATAATATTGTGTTCCTATTCGCCATTTGGCACATCTGGAATGACCGCAACCGCTGTTTGTTCGATCACAATTCCAACTCGAATGCTACGTACGGACCTCACTTTACTGACTCAGACTATCTTGAGTAAATCCCTGGAGTGGTTTTTTATGATTCACCACAAGAATTTGCCTCTGAAAAAAGACATCTTTGTTGGTTGGGTTCCACCATGTTCTAACCACTATAAACTCAATACGGATGGAGCTTTTAACTCAACTTCAGGGGCTGCCTCCACGGGTGGGATTATTCGGGATCACCATGGCCAATGGGTTGGCGGGTTTCACAGAAAGATGTGTGCAAGTTCCAGCCTTATGGCCGAGATCTGGGCTTTAAGGGATGGATTAACTTTAGCTAAAGAAAGCAATTTACATAATCTGGAAGTGGAAGTGGACGCTAGGGGTGTCATTCAACTGCTCAACGATGTTAATGCTGTGAATCATCCGCTTCGTAACATATTGCTTGATTGCAGGTCTCTGATGCTAGAGCTTGATGTGGTCGCCATCAACCATATCTACCGGGAAGCAAATCGCTGTGCGGATGCGTTGGCAAATGACGCCCCAATGTCGGTGGGAGATTTTCATGTCTACCCTTTTATTCCAAGTTGTATTGCTATATTATTGTATGCGGATTTGAGTGGGGTTGCTTACCCTAGACTTGTAAACACTTAATTGTGTTTTAATGAATCGTCTTTTACCAAAAAAAAAAAAAATCGGTCGGGTTCGGTTCATCGGTGCCGAACCTTAACCCCGTTTTTTTTAAACCGAATCCGATTTTTACAGGGTTAGGACCAACCGAACACGACTTTTTTTGGTCTGTCGATTTTTTAAAACACCCCTAGTTTAAGGGATAAAAAAAAAAAAAAAACCACTTGGGGAGAAATAGGTAGTGCATTTTTTTTTGGAAACTGTGTGCAGTGATTGGAAATCCAATCCGAACCCAATAAAGGGTTGGGAATAGAAATTGAACAGTTTTGGGGATAAAAGTGAAAATTAGACGAAGATAAGAGGGTTGTTTTGATTTTTGAAATCATTTTATAGGAGTAGAATAAGCGTTTGTCAGTTCTTCAAAACTGAAACTGAAACTTATTTTCGGTTTTTGTTGCTTTTCGCGGCTCTTTTTTTCGTTTTTCGTCGTTTTCTTTTAACGTAATCGTTCCTCTCGACGAGAAGGATCGGAAAAGTATAAAAATATGGACCAAAGTTGCTCCCAAAAAAATAAACGAAGAGAGAAAAATTAAGTTTTGAATAGTAAATATACTTTTCCGGTCCGTCCCGTCGAGAGGAACGATTATGTCAAAAAAAAGCGACGAAAAAAGAAAAAAAAAACCTCAAAAAGTAGCAAAAACAGAAAATAAGTTCGAAAATAAGTTTAAGATTGGCTTAATTGCAAGAACACCCCCTAAACTATCACTTTTTGGCAACTTCACCTCCTTAAGTTTAAATTCGAGCAACTTCACCCTTCCCCCATTTTCCGTTAAAAAAATGGACGGACCCCAAGCTACTCAGTCGCTACCCGTATTGCCAAAAAAGCTCTACCCGTAGCCAGAGATCAGAATCTGTGCAATGTTGAAAATTTTGGACAGCAATAAAAACTCTCTCTTCTACACCTCTACACCAGATACACCAGATAAAACATTCTTTCTCTCTCTCTCTCCTCTACAACGTTTCTTGCCCATGACTGCCTCAACCATAGAAATCACACAAAATGAAAGCACAACCCAAAACCACGAAATTCCAGCAGTGGGGTTAGGGTTTTGAAGATTTTTGAATTTGAGGGATGGGGGTTTGGGTTTCGAAATTTATGGGTTTGAGTTTACCTTGTTGAGAGAGAGACAAAGAATTTCAGATTGATTTGCGAAAACCCAACTCGAATCCTCACAATCAATGCTTGGAACTTGTTGATTTGGAGGATTTTTGGATGAGAGAGCGAAGAGAGATCGTTTAGGGTTCTTATCGGGTGAGAAAGGAAAGAAGAAATAAGGGCTTTGGGTTTATATAGTGGGGTGGATCGTGGGTTTTTTTTTTTCAAAATTTTCCAGCGGCTACGGGTAGGGCATTTTTTGGGCTATGGGTAGCTGTATAAGGGCATTTTTGTACATTGATTTACTTTTCCAGCCAATTTTGAAATTTTCCATCTAAATTCATAACAGAATTGGACGGAAAATGGGGGAGGGGTGAAGTTGCTCGAATTTGGTAGTTAGGGGGGTGAAGTTGCTCGAATTTAAACTTAAGGGGGTGCGTTTGGTAATCTTTTCAGTTTTTGGTTTTTAAGAAACTAGAAATAGAAACAGGTTTATGTTTTTATAAAACCAAAAACCAAAAACATGTTTGGTAATAATTGTTTGTAAACAGGAAGAAATGAAAACATAAAATACATTTGGTCATATCATTTTGTTTTTTTTTTATTCTTCAAATTGAATCAAATTACAGGAACACAAAGAATAAAGTTCTATTTACAAACGAAGATGGTTTTTGGAGTAAAGATAGAAAGAGAAAATAGGTTTTTAGGGTAATGAGTAGGGAGGGAGAGATAGTAGGGGTAATAAGTGGAGAGAGATAGAGAGAGAAATATTGGAAGTAGAGGGAATCTAGGTAAAATCTAGGGGAAATTTTTTGAAAAATTCTTTTTGAATTGCAAAGAGAACAAGGCAAATTGGGGTAATGATTAGATAAAAGGATAAATTACATTTAACCCCCTCTAACTAACACTCGAGGACACTTAACCCCCTCTAACTATAAAATCGGACACTTAATCCCCTCTAACTATTGGAAATCATTCTCAGCTCTCTTCCGTTAGCATTCCGTTTATAATTTGGATGGAAATGGGTTTGTTCGATCTGTATATACTCCTCCCAGACAACACCAACTTGTTCGATCTGTATATACTCCTCCCAGACAACCCCTCTCTCTCTCTCTCTATACTCCTACTAGACAACCCTTCTCTCTCTCTCTCTCTTCAACCAGCAGCAAATCAAGGCTCTCCACCGCTATCTCCCAGTCCCCGATCTTGGCCCAAACCAAGTGAGCCGGCTACGTTGCCAATCGCCTCCTCAAGAGCTCTCTGGCCACTGACAGAGCCAACAAGTCCAATCTTGGAGACAAGGTAGGCGTTCTGTCGAGGAAGACGGTTCGGCCATGGTGGTTGGAAACATTCGCGATTAAGTTCGAATCGCACCTCAACATCAAAACCAGGAGATTTCAAAGCAGTGCAGCTCTTGTATTTGAATCGTTATCATCATCTTCATCAGCATTTGTGAACTTCACCAGAAATGACCAAGAGAAGTAAGTACATTACTTAATAAAACCCTAGTCTCGAGTTTTCTTCTAATGGATGAAATGGCGAAGAACTGAGGCATGTATCTTATCTTTAGAATACTTGCTTTTTTTAATCTTTAGTTGTCGACATGTCTCGTATGTTTTTTAGATCTAGAATAGTTGTTTATTAGTATATCACTTCCTCAAACCCTAGCCTCTAGTTCTCTTCTAATCGATGAAATAGCGAAGAACTGAGACATGATAATATGAGAAATGAGGCATATTTTTCAGTTTTAAAACATATACAAAGTTGGTTAGATTAGCTCTTTATTGATTTGTGTTAGAAAAATATACCAAGTTCTTGGACTTGAAGTCTTAGTAATTTAATTGATGTATTTCCTTGTCAATTTCACAGAACACGAGGATATCAAAAAATCCGAACAAAAGGCAAAGAAGGAATCTCCAAAACCAGTCCAGAACAAAAAGGCTGCAAATGATAAAGGGAAAAAAAAAACGGTTGCATACAAGATCACATATAGATCCAACTTCAGGCCAATTATCAAGCTCATGGAAAAAATTAACCCTAAACTGAGGGATGAACACATTGAAGGGCTGAAACTGACCCGCTTCTGGTTATTATTCCATGCATTGCTGAACAAAAAGTTGAACATCAATAAGTGTAGAAAATATGATGAGACTATTGTTCAGATTATCAGAACATACCAAGCATGTGAAAATCAATTCAAGATAGGTCAAAAGCTTTTGAAACTGACCAAACACGATATAAGATTGATTTTTGGACTGTGCTGTGGAGACAAGCATATGGATTTGGCATATGCAAGCAAGGAATCAATAGATTTGGTGAAGAGGAGAAAAATAAAACCTAAGAGGTTAACAGCAACTGGGATAAAGGCTATTCTATACAAAGCATTGAAGGGAAATGGTAAAGAAGATGTAGAGGATGTTGTTAGGCTTCTGTGCATGTACCTCTGCTGCACTCTATTCTTCTCAAAACCGGGCACAAAAATTGGTTGGGTTTACTTGCACTACATGCATGACTTGAAGTCGATGAAGGATTACGATTGGTGTGAAGCAATACGGTATACATTGATGAATTCCATTGAGAAATACCAACTTCAACCAGAGAAAGCATCAGGTTGTGTAATTACATTGTTGGTAAGTTTCTCTTCAATAACTAAGAAATTACAAAAAAGCAACATAATCAAATAAAATAAGTATTAACCTGCTTGTACTCTATTTGTTTCACAGTATTGGTTGTGTGAGCACACCACCATTCTAGGTGCTGAGAACGGCGAAGTATACCCAAGGCTTCTTAAGTGGAACATTCTCGAACTACAATCAAAGATTAGAGAGAGACCTTTTGACTCACTTCTAGATGAAGAGGTTAGACAAAATTTGTGTTTCTTATTTTCTATATTACTGTAAATTCAATCATATTGCTTCTGAATTCTTAGAATCATCGTTTTTAATAAGTTGAGACCTATCTCAGTTGATTTATTTTGATAATTTGATTGTTCCAAAATAAATGAGACAGGTCTCAATACGAAAGATAACCAAACCAAACTGAGCCTTGTGTCCCAAATAAATTGGGGTCGGCTATATGAATCCTGTTTTTCCATAGAGCTCTATCAAGGGTACCTCTTCACTTAGATTTAGGAAGCCCAATTCCTTATGTATCACAGCCTCCAAAGTTAGCTTAGGTCTTCCTCTTCCCCTAACCCGACTATCTACTAGTATCACGTCACTCTTCTTGACTACGGCATCCATAGGTCTACGATACACATGTCCAAACCACCTTAATTTATTTTCTCTCAACTTATCCTGTATAGGTGCAACACCTACCATCTCCCGTATAGTCTCATTTCTAATTCTATCACTCCTAGTCTTACCACACATCTACCTCAACATCCTCATTTCAGCTCCACTCATCTTACTCATCAATATGAAAGATATCTCAGATTATTGAATACTAGAGGCCGAGGCACGCACATCGCGTGCACAAGTAAAATTTTTGTATATTTTGTCAAAATTCAATCAAACAATAAGTGGGAAGCTATTATGCAAAAGTTTCAAAATGTCACTTACACACGCATCACATGTACCACGGCCTCTAGTTTATAGCAATGCAGCTGTAATGCTTCCGCTAACGTACTCAAAGAATAACCAAACCAAACCAAACCAAACTGAGTCTTATGTCCCAAATCAATTGGGGTCGGCAACATGAATCATTTTTCTCCATCGAGCTCTGTCAAGTGCTGCTTGCTCACTTAGCCCTAGTAGACTCAAATCCTTGCGCACTACTGCATCTAATGTCGATTTGGGTCTTCCCCTCCCCGGAGCACTGTTATGCAAAGCTATCCTATCCGCTCTCTTAACTATAGCATCCACTGGTCTACGGTAGACATGCCCAAACCACTTCAGTCTATTTTCTCTCAACTTCTCCTCAATATGTGTTACACCTACCATCTCGCGGACTGTTTCATTTCTAATCCTATCTCATCTAGTCTTACCACACACCCACCTCAACATTCTCATTTCCGTAACACTCATCTTGTTCACGTGTTGTTTCTTAATAGGCCAACATTCTGTCCCGTAAAGCATCGCTGGTCTTATGACAGTTCTATAGAATTTTCCCTTCAACTTTGTGGGTACCCTCTTATCACACAGTACACCAGTAGTGCTTCTCCACTTGAGCCACCCCACTTGGATCCTATGGGTCACATCATCAATAATCTCCCTGTCGTGACTAATAATAGAGCCTAAATACTTAAAATGGTCACTCTTTGGTATCTCTTGGTCTTGAATCATCACTCTTTCTTCATACGCACTTCTGTTATCCGAAAGCCCTTAGACTCTAGTGCATCCTGCCAAATTTTTAATTTAGTATTAACACCACTAGCAGTATCATCTACAAGGACAATATCATCTGCAAACAACATACACCATGGAATATCCTCCTGAATCTGTCTAGTCAATTCATCCATAACTAAAGCGAAAAGGTACGGGCTTAAGGCTGACCCTTGGTGCAATCCTACTGTGATGGGAAATTCACTCGTTTCCCCTACTGGCGATCTAATGGCAGTGACGGCACCTTCGTACTCAAGGAATGCTCCAATAAAAAACCATTCGACTGAAATTAGAAGAAATTGTACAAAAATTTGGAATGTATGGATACGAACACTGATGATCGAAGCATTACCTTTGTATATAGAGTTTGACACACACGATGCATGTGCATGTGAATTTTAGAGAACTATATCCTCAGATTACATATGGTAAAATTGTAAAGCAAAAATGTTGAATTGAATGAGTGAAACATAATGGTAAAATTAATTATGAGTACTCAAGTAGAGTTTGACACACACGATGCATGCGCATGTGAATTCTAGAGAACTATATCTTCAGCTGACAAATGGTAAAATTGTAAAGCAAAAATGGTGAATTGAATGAGTGAAACATAATGGTAAAATTAAATATGAAGTACTCAAGTTGAAATAGGAAGACCAAAAAAGTGTATGAAAGAATAGATTAGACATGTCTCGCGTTTTAGAAACTCACCAATTACTAAAACTTAAATCTTTCTATACAGGTTAGTGATGCTGAACTGAGACAAACAACTTGGGAGACCAGCTTTTATGGATCCGATAACAATTCCATGCATGAAGAAGGGACAGAGAAGCTAAAAAATGAAAACAAGGGCCTCATAATTTGTGAGCTTCAACGTCAAATTTCTAGATTGGGGGAGACAGTCAGTGAACTTACACAACAGGTAAACCTTTTGAATAAGGAAAATTCGAGATTGGGGACTGCCTTGGGGTGTGAACCTGTACTAACAAGGAGCTTCAACGATGATGTCCTCTACAACTTGTTGACGCTGGCTGACAGAAACAAGCTAGACAATATATCAAGAAAGCGAACAGACAGGTAATACCATCTTCGAAACTATTCAGAAAAATTCCCACTCATATCTCAAAGACAAACTACTGAAATTTGCTGACAAGAACCTGTCTCACCACCATTGCAAATTGAGAAATCAATCAGTGAATTTCTTAATTTTTGTTAGAATACGAGATCTGTCCCATATGGTTTACATAGCCTTTGCTTTCATTACTTGAGACATGTCTCAGGTTTTTGCCAAGGACGATTTGAAATGAGGCATATCCCTCATTTTTTAGTTTAAGACATGTACCAGGTTTGTTAGAATAGTTGTCTATTGATTTATGTGTTAGAATATGAGACATGTACCATTTGGTGTACGTTAATGGCTGTTATCACTGCTTGAGACACTTCTGAGTTGTTTATAACAATGAGACCTCTCTAAGTGTTTCCAAACAACATTTTAATAAGAAAATTTAAAATTCTGTTTTCCATGCAGGAGTATTGTGTGGCTGTACAATGGTGGACCATGCTGTGTTTTTGTGGACGACATACATTTGTAGCTAAATAAAGAAGACATAACAGCCAATGTAAGTAAAAACAACACGGAACTAAAAATGCGCGTGTTATCTATTTCATGACATAAATATTTCATTCTACAATGCAGGTAATTGATGCATATGCCAAAACACTCGTCCATGGCTCAACAGAACCACAAAATGCCAGTTCCTATGTATGCAGATCACGTTTTTGGGTATGACAACATTTGTTTTGGGAATAAGCTTTTTGGATTTAAAGCATCTGAAATGAAACATGTAATTATTTTTATTAACATTGATATGAAAAATATACTAAATTGACGAATCTCCTATTTTTTTTGGAAAACAGCAAGCTTTGCGCATAAAGGACCAAGAACGACGACGAGATATCATTAAAGAGCAATGGGAAAGTGGTCTACATTATAGATACCTACATTTTCCAATACACCATAAGTTCCACTGGACACTTCTTGTCCATGACAAAAATGAAGGGACATGGAAGCACTACAACTCCCTCAGACCTAGTAAAGGAACAGATGGACATTGCAAAGTAGCAACATTAATGGTAAGTATGGGATCCCTTAGGTGGAGCTCAATCAATCTCAGTCCCCTTCACCTAAGGCTAAGGGATCCCTTATATAAGCTTACATGCACACCACACAATTTTGGATGTTCCTGATAGAATTTGGATGATCCGAGCTGCTCAATGTGTTTAGAATGTGTTCTTTAGGGTCCACGTAAGAAATCATCAAAAAATTTGACCGGGAAGGACTTGAACCAAACAGATTTTATACAAACTGTAAGATAAAGTTTTTTATGAAAAATTGCTCAGATCAAGCCCTTTCTGGTTATATTTTTTTGATGATTTCTTGGTTGTACCCTAAAAATACATTCTAAACACATTGAGCGGCTCGGATCATCCAAACTCTATGGGATCCCTTAGGTGAAGCTCAATCAATCTCTAGCAATTTTCCAAAATTTCTGACCTAATACTGGAGTACATTTTTTATTACAGAAAAAATGCATATGTGACTACCTTGAAAGCATCAATTCAGAGTTGTTTCAGTCCCAAAAACCAAGCGGAAAAGTTGAATCGGTGAAGGATGCTCCACAACAAGGAGTTGGAACGTAAGAATTACTCTTTGTTAATTAATGTATTTAGAAAAAGAAACCTCTCTCATATGATTTACATTGGGTTTTTATGTCCATTAGGTTGCTAGAATCCTCAATTTTTTTAAGTTTTTTGTTCTGGTACAGTTGAGACGTGTCTCAATTCTTGACAGACAACACTAACCTTGTAAAGAAACCCTTTGTTACAGGTTTGACAGTGGTGTTGTTGTATGCAACAACATGAAACAATATTTCCAGCATGGAAGCATAAATAGCATTTTACCCTCGAAAGCTTTAGATAACTTAAGAGTGGAGATGGTAACTCAGTTCCTTAATGACCCATGGTCGGTGATATCTGAAACACTTGATGCCCAATGTGGACGTGTGGAAGAGCAATCTCAAGTGCCCAGTATGTCACATGCCTATATAACCTATCCTATTATTCTTTACTTTTTCTCCATTTCGATTCTGCTGGTTCCTTAGTGGTGAGCCTATTGGCTTTCAGGAGAACATTATGGTTCTGCCGTGCCAGCCTCTTCCCCAGCTGATGTTGAAACTTGTGTTTCGCCTTTGGATGTGCTAGTCAACGCGGCTGAAGTACTTAGTGCTGGTTTTGGACTTGTGGAAGATCAATCTCAAGTGCCTGGTATGTCAGCAGTTCAAGTGAGATGCGGGTACTGATTGAAGGCTCACCATCTCCCGCTTTCAACTTTGGGTCTGTGAGCACACAGCCTTCAACTTGGGTGAAGTTGTTATTGTTCGGAATACTACAAAAGACTTTATTTCTGCAATGATTTACTGTTTCACTTCAGTTTGTTTAGGTGAAACAGAAGACTTTTTTCTTTTGAAACTTTATTTGAATCAAGCAAAAGGTTATGCTTGTCTTTAAATACTAGTGTCTTTAGTGCGTGCTAGGTATCACCCATTGGTATTAACCGTTGGATTCACAAGTGATTGCTTTCCTCAAGCTTCCACACATCCTCCAACAAGTTCAGGTAAAAAACTCATTGTAGTTGATGTGAATGGACTCCTCGCTCACATTGGAAAGCAAAAGCACAGAAATGGCTTGCATCCCTGAGGAGGACGCTATCATACGGAAGGTGAGACTGGGGAATGGTTCTAAGGCTCATATTTCTCTAACAACTTTGTTCTAACTGGACGATCATTTCTGTATTAGTTGTTCGGAGGCCCTTCTGCGATGAGTTTCTAAAGCTTTGCTTTAGGGAATTTAAGGTCGCCGTTTGAGGACTTTTAAAACATTTGTTACCTATTTCCTTATTAAACCTTAATCTTTATTCTTTAGTGTTTAGTTGTTATTCCACTTCTTTGATGTTTTGTTGTTATATGACTTTGTTAATTGTGTTATGTAATGAACTCGTTGATTGTGTCGCTGCTATCTTTGTTACTAATTGTGTCGCTGCTACATTGGATGGAAGAACTTGTTAATTGTATTCCACTTTTAATTGTGTCCCTGCTACTTTTGTTTGTGATTTGCTGCTGAAAGTAATGTTATATGTCTGCTGATTATTGAGGATGGAAGAACTTGTTAATTGTACATATTTCACGTTGTTTTATTTTCCTGCTGCTTTTCTTCTTCCCATGTTTTCTCATCATTATCACCCATCTCTTTTTTTCTTTTTTTTCGTTCAATTAGTGCTGCTGTTTCTAGATTTTGATCATCAGTGCTATCTTTGTTTTTGTTTGTACTTTCTTTGTTAGCCATTTTTCTTGTCCTCAAATCTTTTTTTTTTGGGGCTTATTAATCCGTGGATTAACTGTAACCGATCCGTGAGAAACCAGTCCAATCCATAACTGAATCGTAGACTCGCGGTCCGGACACGGATTGCATTTTGGAAAAACCGTAACTAGCGGATCGGTCCTTGGATTCTTAGGAATCCGGTCCAATCCGGACCGCGCTCACCCCTACTTTTAACTTTTGTTTTTATCCAAAATTGTGTACTTTTTAACCTCAAGGGTTTTGATTCGTTAAAGGCAAGTTGCAGAGACTCACATTAAGCTTAAGATATGTGGTATGTGTTGTGTTTCAAAATCTACTGCAGTCAAAAAGCCCAAAAACCTCATTGCAGAATGGGACCTTTCCTTCAGAACTGCTATCTACACAATATCCTTAAGTACAAAATCATTTAGTCCCAGGGATTTGGGCAGTTCACACAGGACATCATTTAGTCCCAGGGCTTTGGCAAGCCCCTCTTCAAGCTCACGAACCTTGGCTCGAGCCACTTCCAAAGCGCATGCTGTACCAAGAAACGTGAAGTGGGGAAGTGTAGAAGACTGGTGACAATGGGTCGGGAAGTGTAGAAGCTGACATTGCTAGGACGACACAATGCAATTTGAGGATCTTCCAAGGGAAATCCAGAGATGTGACTGAGTGTTCTGGTCATCAGCATCTATCCACTTTCTCGGGCGCGGAGTGTTCTTGGGCCTACAATTGCAGCAGTTCCCGGTCTCTGCCCAGGGTGCAAGATATAGTTTGCCATGTGGTTTGCTCCTTGTGTAATCCGTACAAGGTGGTCGATGTGGAGTACAATAGTCAGGTTTGAGTCTTTTTCGCTAGAGCATGAGATAGTTCATCTGTTGCTATTAGATTCTCTTCATCTCAATAGCTTAAATTCAAATCTTCTACTCCCTCTGTCGGTCCCTGACTATTGTAGGATGGCAAGTCAATGACAAAACTCCATAATTTGGTCCAGCCTAGCTTGATGATTCAACATAAATGGACGCAGATGAGTCGCATACAATTGCTTTGCCGTGTCGCTAAACTGCTTTCCTAGTCTAACGTCAAGGAGCCCAGCAAATGGATCCGCAAAACCTGGGTGTGAATCTCAGTACCGCAAAACCCAGGTTACACATTATCGAGATTCCCCACTTCACATTTCGCACTACCGAGATTTCCACCCAGGTAGCGATACCGAGATTCCCACCCAGGTTTCGTGTAGTGGCCTCGGTTACCAGCCTGGTAACCTAGCCATGTATTGCGAACCGACGGTTAAGGAAGGCCCGGGTCACGGACGGATGTCAAGTCCCCTTCGGTGTTCGGTTCGGTTGTATACTCGGGGTCGGCTCCTGAGTACTTCAGAGCCACCCCCGGCCTTGTCCCTACTCTGGTATTTCTGAAGACGTTCAGGAAAGACAGTTACACTAGATGGGTCCCGCGAGGGTCATGCTCCTCATGCGGTAGGCGTAATCATTGGGGTCAGGCCTGGCCATGTGCTCCGTAACCGTTTCGTTCCTTTCGTCATATATGACGTCTCCGTAACCGTTTCGTTCCTTTCGTCATATATGACGTCACCCGAGGCGGTTACCTGAGCGTATTCTCCACGCGCTAGCTTGGAGGCCATGCAAACCTAGGTCTATAAATACAAAGAGATACACACCTGAAAGAGGTACGCCACATTATCCTAACCCTAGACCTAAACACTCTCCCTGAGATCTAACTTGATCATCAGAGGGTCACTGGGCTACACAAGCCCTAGTGACTTGTTGCAGGTCCACCGGCAGAAGCACCGAGCTGCGAAAGAAGGAACCTAGACAGAGCCACGGTCAAGATCCCGATTAATCGAACCCCTACATTTCGCATTATCGAGATTCTAGGATTCTTGTTAAACAAATCTTTTTCAAAATGTCATATGTGAAGAAATTATGTCGCATTGGTGGGACTGGTGAGCCAACATGTGAAGAAATTTGGAAGAATGGTTGATGATGTTGAACAACAAAACTAAGTAAAGCGAAACCTACCGATGTTTAGATAATCTGTAGTCAAATTTTGCTTCAACCATTGCTGAAGTGTGGAAAATATGACGAGATAAAATTTGACTACAGGTTTTGTGGGGCGCGAACCTGGAGACATATCACAAGTCATGAAAAACATGGTTGATAATCTTTTGTGCTAAAAGTGTACATATTTCGCAACAGTGAAGATACCAGGCAAACTAATCTTCCAAAGTAAAAACTAATCTTTTGTTCTCAGCTGCTGCTTTGTTATGATGCTGTGACTTTTCCATTTTTGTTTCTGAGCAGTCCAAACTGATAACTTTGCTTCTACACAAAGGAGATCCTCCATGGATTCAACTTGAGCCAAAAAGGATGCTTGTTGAATGTTGACTGCAAATATGGCTCGACTGCACTTCAAAACATTAGTCAAAAACCGGTGGTGTTGCATTGGTTGAAGTCTGCATTACCCCTCAACTGGGGGCTGATCCAAACCAAAAATAATTAACAAAGTATTCATGAGACATGTCTCAGTTCTTAAGGAACTATCAAATTCAAAACTGAGAATCTATTCAATAAGGTTTTCCACTGAGAACCAAATAATTTGCCAGCAAATGGCTAATAAGGTTTTCAAGGCTATTCTATACGATTCAGGGACAAAATTTTAAACCACTTAATCAAACCACTCAAATATATCAACATCGGATCAATTGGGTGTTTTGCAAGGTTTAGCGGTATCAAGATTCTCCGTCGAGGTTTTGCGGTACCGAGATTCCACCTTCAGGTTTTGGGGTACCAAGATTCCACCTTCAGGTTTTGGGGTACCAAGAAAGACATCGAACAAAGCTAGCTAAACATAGAACAGCAACAAAGCAAATACAACACCATGCAATACAAAGTCTAGCAGCCAATCAAACTAATACAAACCACTCAAATATATCAACATTAGAACAAATATCATTATTCCATTAAATGTGGCCTAATGGAACCGATAATCCTATCGATAAGGTTTCTCAATACCGACATTCCCGTTCCAGGTTTCCCGATTCAGATATTCCCGTTCCAGGTTCCTCGATTCCAACGTCATGTTTCCAATAGCGATATGTTTGATCCAATTATGAGAGATTTCATATCAAATATATCAAGTAATGATGTATTGATGTATTTGATCCAATGTTGATACCTTTGTGACAAGATAGATATATTTGATGCAATAATGATAGCTCCTCTGTGAGGTTTCTATATCCAATAATGATATGAATATCAAGTAGAGTAAATTAAATAGGCATCCTGCTTGGGGAGCTTATTTAGGTGTCCATCCTGGTAGATTTGAATACTTATGTTCTCATCCTCAAATTGTCAAGTTGCCCTATTACCCTTAGTTACATATTAATATATACATATATATATATATATATATATATTGTGTATATTTTGCTTAATTATACACGGTATGTTTCCAACCACCTCCCCAATTCTCTGGATTTGGCATATCACATTTGGGTTTTATAACTGGTATTTTCAAAACACCCTAAAACCTACCTCTCTCTCATATCCTTGGATCGAGATGGCGACCCGGAGACGGCAGCGGAGGATTGGAGCTGGTGAGTCCCACCGGCAGAGGTCCTAAACAGAACAAAAATAGCCCGTCAAAAACCGGACTGTCCTCACCGATGTTGAACCGCTTGACGTTACACGCGTGGCCCGGTGGGTGTGGTCGTGCAAGGGATCGGGTGACGGAGGAGAGGATGCCGACGTAGTCATTGGGTTGGAAGTGGCAGATAGCGTGAGCGGCGATGGAAAAAGGCAGCTGATCTCCATGTGGCGGTGGAGGGAGTAATGAACGATGAGGTGTATATATATATATATATAATATATCTCTACTGTAATTAGGTCTCTCTCTCTCTTCATTCCAAAGAGAAATCGTAGAGCATCATATTCTATCTCGTAACCCATATCAAAAAAAAGATTTTAGTTTGGGTAGAGATTGAAACAAATCTGGTATGGAACTACCTGATTTTTTCTCTCTCTGGATCTTGGTTTTGTGGAAATCCTCCTCTTCAAAACCCCTTTGCAGGAAGCTCAAAGGAAGTTGAGTTGGCCAAAATTTTGGGTTACAATGGGTATAATTGTAGGTATAATGTTTTATGATTTTTGTCATGTTTTTGACCTCACTTGTGTCATGTTTTACGAATTTTGTCATGTTCGTAAAACTTGTCATGTTTGAACTCACTTGTATCATGTTAGTAACTTATCGGTTATCTTTTTTTTCTCCAACGAATAAAATTTGTCATGTTCGTGAATTGATCACGTTTTATCCGTAATCTACGATCAAAATTTAAATTGCTCAAAACTTGTCATGTTCGAAATTTACACTACTCAAAAAATTTGGCAACATCGTTATCCATTCACCATTTTGGTCGTTTTTTACCTTCACATTGGTCATGCTGCCATGTTTTGTGAATTGATCATGTTTTGCCATGTTTGCTTACACATTTGTTTTTGTAAGAGTCAGTGTTTTCTTTTTAGATTTTAGGGGAATGAAAATACAGAAAGTCTGTGGACACAGCAAATCTGTGCACAGATCGTGCACAGATTTCTATGTGGGGTCTACTACGGATCCCACACAAGTGATCCGAGCCGTTCATTATGTTTAAAATATTTTTTCAAGGGCTCTTGAGAAAAATCAGCTCAATCCGACACCTATAAGTACTTGATCTAATCGTCTAACTTTTCATTCTCTAAAAACCCGGATGAAAAGTTAGATGATTAGATTAAGCACTTATAGGTATCGGATTAAGCTAATTTTTTGCGGAGGCCCTTGAAAATATGTTTTAAACATAATTAACGGATCGGATTATTTGTATGAGACCCATAGTGGACCCCACAACGAAATCTGTGCACAATCTGTGCACAGATTTGCTATGCCAGTAGCAAGGTTCATGAAAATATGAGAGAGAAGATTATGAGAGAAAAAAAATTCAAAAGATTAGGTGAGAGAAATGTTTGAAAGAGGGGAGAGAATTGAGATAATTAGAAAAGACAAAAAAAAAAAAAAAAGAAGAAGAAGAAGAGAGATTTCAAAAATTAGGAGAAAGAAAGGATAGTATAGGATTTAATTGAATTTGAGGATGGAAAGATAAGTATTTAAACATATTAGGATGATCACCTAAATAAGTAGGATAAAAAGGATGGCTAATTAAGTTCCCCTATCAAGTAATGATGTATTGATGTATTTGATCCAATGTTGATACCTTTGTGACAAGATAGATATATTTGATGCAATAATGATAGCTCCTCTGTGAGGTTTCTATATCCAATAATGATATGATAGTTGATAATATCTGAAATCAAATAAAAATATATTGATATATTTGATGCAATATTGATAAATATTGATTTGACAATTGAGAATCCCAAGTTAAAAAAACAAAGGCTAGCTAAACCATATGGGACAAATTAATCGACAACTATTCTAAACCAATATGAGGCATGTCTCAGTCCTTCTGGATATACAATAAGGTTTTATTTTGTTAGATCATTTCCTTTTGCGGCAATTCTAAACCTATACAATAAGGTTTTCCACTGAGAACCAAATAATTTGCCAGCAAATGGCTAATTATTGATAGAATGAGAGGTCAGGATAGAAGGTACATATATTAGTCATGCACTTACAATTTCATAAGGGTAGCGAATTGGAACCAACATTTTTACCTTTATTTTGCAGCCTAGTACTGCATCGTGGAATAATCCCTTCAGGCATCTATTTCCTTGCCCGTTTATGCAATCTCGCCACCTGTTGTGGTTCCCTTTCCTCCTCATTGCGTTCCACCTCTATTATCTCGGATTCTCTTTCCTCCTCATTCTCAGGTTGGTTCAGGCTTTCCTCCATTCTCGGGATTTCCACCTCATTCTCAGGCGTTTCCTCATCATTCTCAGGTCCATCATCACCATATCTAAGCATCCCAATTATGGTTTCATGTCGATTTGCCCAAAGTTCTATAGGTACTTCCTCGTTCCAGTCCGTATGATATTGTGGACCCTTGCGCTGTCTAATTTTTCTTTTTAGAACTTTAAATGCAAAGGGCAGTTGTGGCGTCGAAGTACAAGCCGGAACTCCATCAAATTGTTGGAAGCAACAATCTGGCCGATAATGGGCATAAATGCTCCCGTGGAAAACAGCAGTTACGGACAACGTGAGAGGAAGCTGATTCTTCAGGAAGGACAAATCTGATTGGAACACCACATTGGAAATTCGAGAAAACTACAAATACAGAAAATGCCACATTAATAATAAGCTTGCTGGTAACCTTATTATAGACCTAGTGTTATTTCGACGTGCAAAATGGCAAATTAATAATTAGCTTGCTGGTAAACTTATTATAGACCTAGTGTTATTTCGACGTGCGTAGCACGTCGACTTTTGCTCATTGGCAGAAGATTATTTCGAGCATAACTTGACCTAAGGGCAAGGTTGCCCCTGAGTTCTGAGGTACCTTACAATTGAGCTAAGGGCATTTTCGAAAATTGTGACCAAAGAGCAAACCATCTTCAAAGTTGCCCAATTTTCTTATGATACCAACCATTGTTTGGATAATTAAAAAAAGAACAAAAAAACTTACCTCAATGTCTTGAGAAGAATCTAATACAGTTATCCAATCATTCAATGAACTCGGTCAGTGAGTATTCCTTGACCTTTTGGCGATATCCTTGCTCCATTGCACCATCAAGGGGACTGATCCATTCTCTATAGAAATTTCCACCGGCCTAAAAAGCAGGAACCTTATATAGGCCCAGAACTAAAAAGGAACATCCTCATAAAAACCCCACTAAGAAATCTTAATAAAATTTCTGACTATAAAAACTTAAAAAATATTTACCTCAAGCAGTGCTGCACTCCCTGCAAAATTTACTACTCCTTTCTTACTAGGTTGTTTCTTCAAATTGTCAATCAACAAAGCTAGCATAGCTGACCCCCATGAATATTTTCTAATGTGCTCAAAATCCTGAAAATCTTCATCATTTTGCAAGAAGGTGAGATAAACTGTGTCAACTTTCGCTCCTGTGTTGTTAGGAAGTACAACAGTACCTACAAGAAACATGACTATAAATGTTTACCTGTCCAATCACAAGGTCAAAAGTTTTACATTGTATATATGGGGCAAAATAATTACCAAGAATGAACAATATATAAGCCCTTGCAGAAAATATAATCTGTTCGGTGGTTGCTTCATTCTCCAAGGTTCTAAATGTAGTAAGCAACCAACTGTAGTTGATTGCTCCCCTGCAGCTTTAGGTGGCTCCTTGCCCAAGACTTTTTTACACAAGGCCGAGACATTCTTTTCCTCTTTCCAAACGATGGCATCTCCGTCAATACACAAACCTGTCAAGCTTGCTACATCCTCCATGCTGATCATGTATTTCTTGCCACATAACAAAAATGTAACGTCTCCGGCATGAAACGCGAGTACAAGAGTTTCAGGAGATCAATGTTGCACTTGAATGACTCCAATTTTCTCACCCATCCAAAGCTGGATTTCTCTATATACTTCAGCCTTGGATCATTGTCTTCCAACGTCCACTGCTGTGCTACTTCTAGGTGGAAATGAGTACGAATATGCTGCATAATGAAAGTAAAAAGGAAAACAAAAACTCGTTGTATGTGTCACAATTGTTTCCCTTTAGGAGATACACTACAAGATAAATTTTGAATAGTTCATAAGATTTCATACCTGTGGGATCTCGCGGGCCATTTTCGTATCTATGCACTGATTGAGATGATCAAACTCCCGCGTAAGACAATATTACGCAGGAGAGAATATTACGCGGGAGTTTGATCATCTCAATCAGTGCACAGATACGAAAATGGCCCGCGAGATCCCACAGGTATGAAATCTTATGAACTATTCAAATTTTATCTTGTAGTGTATCTCCTAAAGGGAAACAATTGTGACACATACAATTTTTTGTTTTCCTTTTTACTTTCATTATGCAGCATATTCGTACTCATCTCCACCTAGAAGTAGCACAGCAGTGGACGTTGGAAGACAATGATCCAAGGCTGAAGTATATAGAGAAATCCGGCTTTGGATGGGTGAGAAAATTGGAGTCATTCAAGTGCAACATTGATCTCCTGAAACTCTTGTACTCGCGTTTCATGCCAGAGACGTCTACATTTTTGTTATGTGGCAAGAAATACATGATTAGCATGGAGGATGTAGCAAGCTTGACAGGTCTGTGTATTGACGGAGATGCCATCATTTGGAAAGAGGAAAAGAATGTATCGGCCTTGTGTAAAAAAGTCCTGGGCAAGGAGCCACCTAAAGCTGCTTGGGGAGCAATCAACTACAATTGGTTGCTTACTACATTTGGAACCTTGGAGAATGAAGCAACCACCGAATAGATTATATTTTCTGCAAGGGCTTATATATTGTTCATTCTTGGTAATTATTTTGTCCCATATGAACAATGTAAAACTTTTGACCTTGTGATTGGACAGGTAAACATTTACAGTTATGTTTATTGTAGGTACTGTTGTACTTCCTAACAACACAAGAGCGAAAGTTGACGCAGTTTATCTCACCTTCCTGCAATCTTGGCTGGCTCGAGTTATCTTCCAATCTTTCAGAATCAAATTCCCATTGCCGGCTGCATTCTTGGCTGGCTCTTCTTCCTTCTTCCAACTTGGCGGCTTGCAAAATTTGCACAACCTGCATTTCAGTGAAGGCTTTCGTAAGCTTATCAATACACACACACACAATCCGGATCACATGGGGGATCCCGGATTTTGTTATGAGGCAAGTCAAGTATACCTTACATAAGCTTACGTCAAGTATACACGATTTCAGATGTTCCTGATAGAATTTGGATGATCCGAGCCGTTCAATATGTTTAGAACGTGTTTTTAAGGTTCCACGTGTGAAACGGTAAAAAAAAAAAAAAACACGCTACAAACACATTTTTAACCATTTCACGCGTGGAACCTTAAAAACACAGTCTAAACACATTAAGAGGCTCGGATCATCCAAATTCTTTAGGGAACATCCGAAATCGTGTATACCTGACATAAGCTTATGTAAGGCATACCTTACTTGATCCTATCTATATATATATACACACACACACACCGTGGTTTTCACATGGGGGATCCCGCATTTAGCTTAAAATGCACACCACACTTCCCGATGTTTTGTGGAAAATCCGAATTGCTCAATGTGTTTAGAACGTGATATATATATATATACAAAAAATCTCAAGTGAGGACGTGTTATCTTGAGGATCCGTGCGGACCAAGCCCTTCCCGATCGAATCTCGACGATCCAAGCAGCTCAATGTGTGCAGAACGTGTTTTTAAAGGCACCCACGAGGAATCGGCGAAAAAAAATACCGGGAAGGCCTCGATCTGGGCAATTTTTTGATAAAAACTGTTACTGTTCATTTTTTATCAAAAATTGCCCAAATCGAGGCCTTCCCGGTGTTTTTTTTCACCGATTCCTCGCCCTTGAAAACACGTTCTGAATGCATCTGTGGGCTCGGATCGTCGTGATTAGATCGGGAAAGTAGAAAACGGCCACGTCCGCACACATGTGGACGTCCTCACACATGTGGACGTCCTCACAGGAGACGAACTAATATACAAAAAATCTCAGGTGAGGACGTGTTATCGTGCGGACCAAGCCCTTCCCGATCGAATCTCAACGATCCGAGCCGCTCAATGTGTGCAGAACATGTTTTTAAGGGCACCCGCGAGGAAAAAATACCGTGAAGGCCTCGATCCGGACTCTATATATATCAATGAAGATGAAGCCCTAATAGCGCCACACTCACATTTTAAAAGGGTTTTCTGGTTTGGTGTGCGTGAAAGTTATAGTTTTTCATTATTTATGATAAATTGCGTATCTATGCACTGATTGATGATCAATTATCTTATGATGCCTCAGTTTTGTGGTAACTTAAACAGTTCTAAGGCCATCCACAGTGGTATAATCAAAAAAGGATAACCAAAAGTTGACACATCAGCTTTTGATTATTCACTTAAGAGGTTGTTAAGCTTAACAATATTGAGCTTCACAATGGTCACTTCTAGTCCATAACCAAAATAAGGGTCCACTACAATTTCACTCTCTCTCCCCCTCTGTTTCCTGCCATTCACTTCCCTCAATTTATGTTTTTTTTGGCAAAAATATATCGATTCCCTTTCTTAATTTTGGGGAAAATCGGTGACTTTCTTTCCTCCTATTATAAATTTTTTTAGGAAAAAAAAAAGAAACGGGAAAGAATAGTGAAATACTTTAATCCGGCGATGATGGGTTGAATTGTAGATGATCGAGAGATATTAGCTTCACTTTTTTAGGGAAAGAAAGAGAAATAGTTTGTGGGTGAAGTGAAGAAGATATAGAGTAGGCGAAGAAGAGAAGAAAAAAATACCAATTGAAACACGCGTGTATACAAATTTTGGAACTAGTTAACTTATGTGGTGTAGAGTTCACAAATTTTGATTATTGAAAAAGGTTGCTAGTTTTGGTTATCCAAAGCCTAAAATTTGATTATTTCTAAGGATGTTGCTAAGTTTGATTATACCATTGTGAGCCATCTTTTGCACTAACATTGTTAACTTTAAAAACGATTGGCTTTTGATTATACCATTGTGGATGGCCTAAGTAGCATCATCTACACAACTACTCATACTAAGATTTCATTTCTTCCCGGGTGGTAAATGACTGATGGAACAAATTTGGAACTTTCTAGGGGGAATAGCATTTCAGTGGAATGAGGGGCATTTTATTCCCAACTCATGGACAAGTTATCATAAAATTCATCTAAATATGAAAAGGATGAAAATAATTCGTTATACATGGAAAGGGCCACGTGAAATGACGAATACGCCCCTAAGTGAAAACTTAAAACCCCAATCCCTTTTGAAACATTTCAGACGCCACTCCCATTCCTCGTCTACACATCTTTCTTCCCCTTTCTTCTCCCTCACCTCACCTCACCTCTTCTCAGGGAACGAAGACGCCAAATCCTTGTTCTCCCACACCTGGCCTTTTCTTCCATCTCTCCGTTCCACCCAAGAAGAAGCAACCTTTTGTCCTTGGTCGTTGTTATCTCTCTGTTTCACTATGGACGCTGTGACATTGTGATCTGGTATGTTTTTTTATTTTTCACTTTTCTCTCATTCCCTCCCTTTCTGTCTCGATTTCGGCGACCACCGACGAGCCCCTTCGCTTGTTGAAAATTCTAGGTGCCCTTCCCTTGTTGAAAATTCAAATAGCTTCCGCTAGATTTCTCAATCTGTTCGTAAACCTGATTTAGGGTTTTTTCGCTGCAGTTGCTGTAAACCCGATTTCATGTTGAATTCCTTAATAAATAAATAAAAATAAAATGTTTGAATTTTTTCCGATGTTTGTTAGTTTGGTAGTAGTTTCACTGGATTCTGGTTCTTCCAGAAGAAGTATTTTTGACTTTCTTGATGTTTAGGTTTTTGCGCTGTAGTTGGTGTAACCCTTGCTTATTTTTTGATAACTAATGTTTAGCATCTGATTGGGTTTTGAGGGAATTGGAGAAATGAAAGGAAAAGATAAGGTTTTTTTTTTCTTTTCTGGTGGACGTTAGTTTGGTGGTAGTTTCACTGAATTCTGATTATGGGTGGCTATTGAATTCATTGACTAATTCAGTTGCTTGCTTTAATCGAATGCTTTACTTTCCAATTTTCTGTTCCAGGGCGTTTTTCATGTCCTCTTTTTCATTCCTTCCCATTGTGAGTGTAACCAAACTCATGTTTATGTAGTGAGCTAAGGTATGTGTACTAAGTGTTTGATGAAATGCCCGTGAGAAATGTAGTGTTGTGGACGAAAATAGCAGTGACGGTAAGTCCTATATCTTTGATATCCTTGGTTTTCGCTTGAGTTTCTTACCACCCTATGATTGTGGAATGAGTTTCTAACGCTACGCTGTTTGGGGCTGTTGCTTTTCTGAAAATTTTGATTTGGAAGACGAACAAAAAACTGCACACATGAGCCTTTTGATCGCTGTGCAATTGGTTTTCAATTTTTATTTAAATAGAAAACAATTTTAGGTGAGTGTGTGACCAAATGAATTGGAGCCTAAAATTACATGTCAAAACCATCACTACGCGAAAGCTGGCAACACACTCGAGCAAGCATGCACTTAGTTTAGGCATGGTCTATGTAAATCATGTCAAACTTCATTAATCAAGAATAGAAAATCACAAATGTTGTCGTTGCATTCTATATTTTCAGCTGCATTGTGCAATGGGAGCCTTCTTGTAGGTGAGGGATTGCATCAAATGAGATGCACGTCACTTTCTGACAGTATGGTTAAGAGTCCTCTGCCTCCATCTGTGAAGGCATAAACCTGAGGCTACTCAAGGCCCAAAGATTGGGCGGTGTGTTTTTGATTTTGTGATTGAATTAGTTAATTAGTTTGTGTTGTGGTCTGGCATAAATACCATAGGTGCTTGCTTCTATAACTTTGAAACCATGGGTTTAACTTTTGAAGCTTTCTACCAAGTGCTGGTAGTAATGCTTTTGCTGCACCCCAAAAAAGTTCATGAATTAGATAGGTGGAAGAAGCTGCAACCGTTGCAGCTTAAGACTAACATTGCATGTGCATCCAGTAGCGGTTCCACCTTAGGTGCAGGATGCCCAGGTTTAAGCCTTTGTTTTTGTATGTGTAATAATGTGTTATTGTTTAAGAGGATGAATTGCTATAACTTTTGCTATCTTTTTTTTTTTTTTTTGCTCGGCAACTTTTGCTATCTTTTTTGCTATCTTTGTTTTTGCTGGAATCATACTTGGGGAATGTTTGTTAGACAAATTTAGGCCATGATTGTTAGACTGAAGGGTCCAATAATGCATATTTCGAAAAGATTTTGTGACTAGGATATCTATACAGTAAACAAATATAAATGTTTTTGCTGCACCCAAAACAAGTACATGAATTAGATAGGTGGAAAAAGCTGAGTTGCAGCTTAGGCACTAGAGTGAAAATTAGGCTAATGTGATAAGAAATCCTTCTATTCTACACTTCAATGGTTAGTTTTGACTATGGTCATATTTGTTCACAAAAAAAGTTTAACTGATGTACTGAAAAACTGAAAGAGTGTTTTCAAGTTTGTGTGATTTTGTGATTGAATGTGAGCATTATGATTCTTATATGAAATAGATTGAAGGACAACATTCGAAGTCTTTACCAAATTATAATGGGGGCTAATGTTAATATGGTTCCCTTCTGATTTCAGATTCGGAAGTTCATACCTGCTGTGTGAACAAAGTTTTGAAACTTAATCTGAGTACTCTCTCTCTCTCTACCTGATCTTTGTCTGATATCTGAAGAAGTTATATAAGCACCACGGTCATGAACTTCAAAGTTCAGAAACTAGGAAGCAAACTTCGGATATTCCTCTCTAAAACTAGAATATAGAGTTTTTTGGTAGATTGTTGATATTCTAAAATGGAAACCTGAAACTTTGATAATTAGGTTCACGAAATTGACGATAGAGGCTGAAATTCTATTTTATTTGCTGAAAAGTGCATGAACAATCATGTTGGATGCTGAAAGAGTTGAAAAAACCTTAGTTAGATTTCTAAATCTTGCTATGTACGAGGTTTATATACATGATGCATGCTGGATTAGGCTATACATCTGTAACCTTTGTGGTTTGGATAGTTTTAGCCCGAAGTGTTTTTGTGGAGGTCTACAAGTGATATGCTTTATGTTGACGAAGTTGTTGGAAGTACTATTGCATGGCCTGCTGACAAGGTTCTTATGGACTCTAAGCCAGGGTAATGCTTTTTTCTCCCACTTATATACATATCAAAAAGGACTATGATTTGTTCTATTCCTTTGTCCATAAATTTTGTTTAGTTGAAATTTTTATGGCTCCATCAAATTAAATGTTTGCTTCTACCACATGTAGGTTCATGGGTTGATAAAGAAGAGAAGTTCTTTTGTGACTTTTTGCTGAAGATGTAGATATCATATAGCTAGTGTGCTGGTTGTCATGATCCCTTGGGTGAAGCCTCTTTGTTGATATTTTGGTGGCAAGGCTTGGACTCCACTTTTGGGATACATAGTTGTTTTGGTTGAAGCCTTTTTGTTGGTATTTTGTGACAAGGCTTATACTTGACTTTTGTGATAGACGGATGCTTTGGAAGGATGGAGTACTCTAATTTTCTTCTATGTAATGCTAGTCACTTTGATGTTCCGAGACAGTTGTTGGTTTTGTATGCAATATTGTTAATATAAGGAATGAGTATTCGAGTCATCTTGCTTTATTTGATAGCGGTTATTGTATGAGCTTGCCATGGAATGCCAGAGCAAAGAATGCTATGAAAGAACGAACGAAAATTGCACAAAAAAACACTATAAAAAATATACAACGAATAGCAGGCAAAAAATACTATAAAAAGTGTACAATACATAACGGGTCAAGAATGCTATAAAAAGTATACAATAGAACTTGAGTAATAGACCTAACTTTTCACACTTCATACTTGTCACAAAATATGACGAGCTCCTTTTCACAAAATAATATGGTCCAAGAGTACTCAGAATAAAGTCTTGTCAATTATTGATTTGCTCTTGTTTACCTCGGAGAAGGTTGGTTTACCTAACTTTTCACGCTTCTTACTTGTCACAAAATATGACGTGCTCCTTTTGAAAATATAATATGGTCTAAGAGTAGTAAGAATAAAGTCTTTCTGAATTATTAACTTGCTCTTGTTTACTTCGGAGAAGAAAGGTTCACCTAACTCATTGAATGGTTGTCCCTTTACAAAGATGTGTTAGTCTGTATGAAATGTGGTTCTTGTTCAAATCATATAACATGTTTTTTTCCTGAAAATATAATAGTTGCTCGTTAAGTTACCTATTGTTGCTCCTTGTAAGAATTTTTGTTGCTCTCTATGTAATAATATATGCCCCAGACTGTTAAAGGCAGTGACCTATATTTTAACTCATTGAATGGTTGTCCCTTTACAAAAATGTGTTGGTATGTATGAAATGTGGTTCTTGTTCAAATCATGTAACATGTTTTTTTCCTGAAAATATAATAGTTGCTCTTTAAGTTACCTAATGTTGCTCCTTGTAAGAATTTTTGTTGCTCTCTCTGTAAAAATGTATGCCTCGGACTGTTAAGGGCAGTGACCTATATTTTAACTCACTGAATGGTTGTCCCTTTACAAAGGTGTGTTAGTCTGTATGAAATGTGGTTCTTGTTCAAATCATATAACATGATTTTTTTCTGAAAATATAATAGTTGCTCGTTAAGTTACCTATTGTTGCTCCTTGTAAGAATTTTTGTTGCTCTCTATGTAAGAATATATGCTCCAGATTGTTAAAGGCAGTGACCTATATTTTAACTCATTGAATAGTTGTCCCTTTACAAAGATGTGTTAGTATGTATGAAATGTGGTTCTTGTTCAAATCATGTAACTTGTTTTTTTCCTGAAAATATAATAGTTGCTCTTTAAGTTACTAATGTTGCTCCTTGTAAGAATTTTTGTTGCTCTCTATGTAAGAATATATGCTCCAGATTGTTAAAGGCAGTGACCTATATTTTAACTCATTGAATAGTTGTCCCTTTACAAAGATGTGTTGGTATGTATGAAATGTGGTTCTTGTTCAAATCATGTAACTTGTTTTTTTCCTGAAAATATAATAGTTGCTCTTTAAGTTACTAATGTTGCTCCTTGTAAGAATTTTTGTTGCTCTCTCTGTAAAAATGTATGCCTCGGACTGTTAAGGGCAGTGACCTATATTTTAACTCACTGAATGGTTGTCCCTTTACAAAGGTGTGTTCGTCTGTATGAAATGTGGTTCTTGTTCAAATCATATAACATGTTTTTTTCCTGAAAATATAATAGTTGCTCGTTAAGTTATCTAATGTTGCTCCTTGTAAGAATTTTTGTTGCTCTCTATGTAAGAATATATGCTCCAGATTGTTAAAGGCAGTGACCTATATTTTAACTCATTGAATGGTTGTCCCTTTACAAAGATGTGTTGGTTTGTATAAAATATGGTTCTTGTTCAAATCATGTAACTTGTTTTTTTCCTAAAAATATAATAGTTGCTCTTTAAGTTATCTAATGTTACTCCTTGTAAGAATTTTTGTTGCTCTCTCTGTAAGAATGTATGCCCCAGACTGTTAAGGGCAGTGACCTATATTTTAACTCACTGAATGGTTGTCTCTTTACAAAAGTGTGTTGGTATGTATGAAATGTGGTTCTTGTTGAAATCATGTAACATGTTTTTTTCCTGAAAATATAATAGTTGCTCTTGTTAAACCGGATGTTTGGTTAAGCTCTATTATTTCAGATATTTGGTGCTTATGTAACATGTTTGACTTTATTTCGATTGTAAAAGTCAGTAGGGTCTCGGTGCAAGTTGCTCATAGGTTGGTGAAAGCCACCTTGAAAAGGGAGGGCTGGTGGTTGTACTCTTGCTATATTTTGGTAATGATGTTTCTGCTTTCTCGGAAAAATAACCTTTCATCCCTCTTGTTTACTCAATGCCAAATTGAAGTACTATCAACCCAAGAATAAATTTCAGTAGTAAACTATTTGTACACCACAGAAAGAGCAACATATATGTATACACTTCGATAAAATTCACATACTTTTCGAACATCACCCATCGTTCAATGGTACATGCATTGGGACCTAAAAAATACACCGCCGGTAAAAGTTTTCCGGTGACCGGAGCTTGTGACTTTTACTAGGGTTTGTTAAAAACACCGGGAACAGTACCCGGCGTTTTTCCCGGGGTTTCTTAAACGCCGTTTAAAGTGTTCCGGTGACCGGATCTGGCACCTTTTACCGGGGTTTGTTAAAACGCCGGGAAAAGTTTGGAGATCTTATGTCTTTTACTGGGGTTTTTTTAAACGCCGGGAACCTTCCGCCAGTTACTAAACACCTGAAATAACATACACAAACGCTGGTAATATATCATTGGATTAATTTATAAAATTTTGCCCTATTGCACCATTTTTCTCATCCAATTAACTAGTTTACAGACAACTTCTCAAACACATCTAACATATAAGCTCTCAAAGTATTAAATGTCTCATAACACAACTAATGTCAAAATACATCTTGCCATAACCCATTATTGTCTTTCAACCAAATATTTTCTAAAATACAAAAAATCCACCATAATAGATGAACATAACATTAGATCTTGGTAACCACCATAGTAGACAAAAGTAGCCACTTGATTCTACACCGTCTTTAACTTTGATAAACCTAAAATCAAACAACAACAAAATAAGAGAATAAGAAGGGTCACAACGACAGTGATAAACAAACATATAATTAAAGAGAACACACACACACACACACACAGAGGGGGGAGAGAGAGAGCAAAAACAGCTCACATACTGAATAGACAGATACAAGAAAAAGAATGCATAGACATCCTAAATACAAAAAGAAAAACAAACTTTTGGGAGACATTCTTGAGTTTGTGCTATAGCAATCCAGGACATTAAACGATAACATTAACGGCATCCGTTCATCTTAATATTCCAGTGAAAAGGAATCACCTTCCAAAATGGACTCTATATGTTTTCACTTTTCAGAATAGACCTCCTTGGATTTCAATGTTCATGTTTTGAATAGAAATCTACAGTAGGACCCAAGCTCTCAACTAGAATGTAGTTGTAGTCCTAGTACCTAGCCATTTCTACAATCTACTCTCCATTGTGCCCATAACCTTACTTGAATAGCAGACTACAGACATAAGTGGCCTCCTCTCTCGATGTACCCTTGTCGAGCTCAATAAAAAATTTCCTTTTGCCGAGCAAAAAAAAAAAAAAAAGAAGTCTAAGAACTAACTTATAAAGAATGAGTTCATTGATAGTGTAATTTCAGGGTAGAGGTCTGCTCCACTACAGTAACTTTAGCGAGGTTTTGTACAAACACTGGAAACAAACTGCCGGGTATTCCCTTTTTCACATAGCTTAAACAGAGGCTGCTACGTAAAGTTCTTTGCGTCATAACAAACAAAATATGTAAATATAACCAGATAGGCAGATTGTATTCTAAAAAAAGATCACAACTCTGACCTTAGTGGATATCTTAGTATTCCTCCTTTTGCCTCTCGACGATCTCCACACTCCCGCCTCCACAAGACAGGTTTGGACCCTTTTTCTTTTGGTGTATCCTATTTCTCTTTCTGTAAAACCATGAAAATTATCAAATCACATACCCATAGAAACCTGGTTGCCCAGTAGATAAAATTAGGAAAGAAAGACAATTTATGAGACTCCTAAAGCTTAGGAACACTTACTGAAACAACTGAAGCTGAATCTAACTAGAGTTGAAGGTGATGATGTTCCTGACAAGAAGTAACCCCAGGAATATCAAACCTGCTTTCTTTCCCAATGATAGCACCTGTAACAACATTGAGAAAGTTATACTCTCCAATAGTTATAGATATCTTGAAAAAATTACTCCGTACTAGATTCATGAATAACAATGCTAGATTCATATTTCACACACCTCCTTTACATGAGTGTTCACTGACTCAATAGTCAACACAGTACAACAAATTACAAGAGCTAAGTTGGAGTTATCCATAAAAATGCATTAATTGTCAATGTGCCAACACTATAAGGACAAAAGAAGATGTAGAAGATCTTTCCATGAGGAGAAATCCAAATCTTCCAACTAACTATCAAATAAACCACTTGCGCTAGCTCAAGCGAACAGAACTGGTGGTCCTAAGAGAAGTCTCATGTCCGAATATCAAAAGGTGGACCAAAAGTTTTCAATTCTTCGGATCAGAAAAAGAACAATTAACCATCAAAATAGCAGCATTAAGGAATCAAGTCGCACCTTCAGCACTGTGGGATATCTTGAAACTGACAACATATTTTGGATAGATATGTGTACCCACACTCATGTTCCAAACAATATAATGATTAGGATTTTCTAGATCATCAACTCCACTATCAAAGTTTTCACTACTGGGATGACATTGTTCAGATCCATGACGAACAAGTTCCACTTTCCCCAATATGACACAGCACAACACCACGTGTCGTACTCCATTTTCGTCAACATCACAATAACTTGCGCTGTAAAAACACAAAAGCTGAATCCTTCTCAAAAAATCAAATTATCAAGAGCAATGGAACAATGAAAGAAAGAAAAGGACAGGCGGAATGAAATTTCTTAAATCGGATATACAAATTATCCGTCTTTTTCTAAATCGGATTGGTTGCATTCATATGTCCTACTGCCAAAAGAGTATGATTGAGGAAAAAAAGCACTGACCTGCTTCATCAATCCACGCTATAGGCTTCTGTGAACCTGTCTTAAGATCAACTTGAAGCATATACAAGACATCTAGTATTATATGGCATCCATTGAACTGCACTTCTATTGCAGCTTTCTTCATTTGGAAATCTTGCCTGACCAATGCAACAATCGCCTCAGGAAAATCATTCCATTCACCATCCTGATAAAACAGCAAACGTTGTGGCAGTCCACTTCTTATATAATTAGAATAATTCTGAACTAGGGATTGTCCACAATTGGTTTTGCATGCACCCAATCTCTTCCGCTTGCCAAGCTTACTAAGCAATGAATTATGCTTGGGAGAAAGTGAAAACACCTTGTGGCTTGCTCGAGTAATATTGGCGGCACATTTGGCTGCCCGTCTTCTGTTGGAGTCATCAACTCTTCTACAACCATTACCCAATACTTCAACCCACTTTGAGTCCATTTATCTACAAGCGAAACCTCTATTTACAAACTAAATCCCCAAAAGTTAATGGTACTCGATGAGTCTTCAACCAAAATTCCCCAAAGAACAACGCCATAGAGGAGAAACCACAAACCCAGAAACAAAATCAGATAAGTTTAACATACTAGCACATAATTCAAACGTCCACAATGCATACAAGGAAAAAGTCAACATTCATATGGTGTAATGAAAGAATCTGACATACAAGAATGCCAAAGGAGGTCACAAACTGTCATCTATCATAGGAAACACCATTCTCCAGCCCAGCCAATTTAGAACTAATAAAAAATTTCCACCGAAGCATTATATAGAACTAAAATTTTTGGTTTGGAGTCTCACTGTCGCTATATCGCCCTTTTGGGTATAAGGGAGTCAACATAGTGGAGATCAAACATTGCAATTACTATCGAATATTTGAATGTGGTAATTTAAATCAAATATGACCACCCATAGGCAATGCAAGACAATTCGTGTGGAAGATTCAATCATTCTAATCGAAACACAAAGGTGAAAGCCCAAGTTCATTATTCTGGTTCCGCCCATCAGTGGAAGGGCACCATGGGAGCTCTTTTTTCTTTTCTTTTTTGCATGGCAATATAGGACTAAAGAATTAACTCAATATGGAACTCTGAGAATTTTAGTTTTCCGATGCTCAAGCCTTCCCTAAATATCACTATCTATTGATGATCTTAATAAAACACAAAAATAGTAAGCCTCAAGTTCCATGTGAATTAAGAAATGAGGGATTCAAACCTATATGTAGCTACTGCTCAAGAATTTTATGAAATATTGGACAAAGACAACCGATACCTGCATAATCTCAACCGCATCCGGGCCACACATGGATGCTCCAAGAACTTTATCTGTCTCTGTATCAACAACAAGCTTCATAATGGTCTTCTCTTGCCGTCTACAGACAGAAATGTCAAGTTACAAATGGAGTTTTAGAGATAAGATAACCATTCTTCACAATGTAATAAGAGCGAAACAAATTACATGTCACATGTTAGTCAAGAATGATGCCTAGTTGAGAGAAGCAACAATTTTGTAACGTATATGGAACTCAATTGTTCAATTCAGATGCATGATAAACATGAACCACCAATTTAGTGGGCCTAATATCCAATGGCTAACAAATGGCATGTATTCAATGCCCTAATATAGTGGACAAACTAGAAAAAACATCAAAATCTGCAGTGCGAAACAACTCTAGGCTATCATTATACCATTTGATACAGGCCCTTACAAATGGCAAGGGAAAACGTATAAAAAAGAATAGGTTATAAACACATGCACCACGAATGGCATACGGAAAAGATATGGGAAACTGAAAATCGAAGTTCTATGTTCTATATATCAATGGGCCCCCTATATCAATCTCCACAGCGAAATCAAACAGAAAAATTACAAATCCACAAAATTTGTCAGAACAAACCTCTGCACGACATACTAACCCAAACTAATCATTGTAAACAAAATACATGTTACAGACGACAAGAAACAGTAGAAAATATCTCCAACCAACCCAGGGGATTTCGGAAGTTCAAACCTAGATAAAATTGAAGAATGTGGCAAAAACAGCAATAAAGCACTGGAACAAATAATAGTAAGTACGTGAGATAAAATTGAAGTTGTGTAGGGCTTGCTCTTACCCTGGACGAGGATGGAACTTGAGGAATTAGCTCTTTACTATCAACAAATCAGAACTAGAAATTCCCCCAACTTCAAATCCACTGAATTCCGAAACCTGATCGAGGAAGATGGCTGCTCTCTGGTCGTCGGTTGGCAAGAAAGAGAGGAGGAGAGAGGGAGCAACGAGATGGAGGGAGAGCAACACACACACACACACAGAGAGGGTTTCAGCGCTAGGGTTTCAGAGTGATTTGGCTGGGAGGGTTTCAATCAGCGCTGGAAATTTCCCCAACTTCAAACCCACTGAATTCCGACGAAACCTGATTGAGGAAGATGCCTGCTCTCTGATCGTCGGTTGGCAAGAAAGAGAGGAGGAGAGAGGGAGCAACGGGATGGAGGGAGAGAGCAACAGAGAGAGAGTGAGAGTGAGAGGGGGGTTTCAGCGAGGGTTTCAGAGTGAAGAGAAGGGAACAACGTCAGTGTAGTAGGAGAAGGGGTATTTTTGTCCTCCTCTGTTTTGAATTCCATGTATTGAGAAATATTTTTCTCCTTCCCATGACTTTTGAATTCCTAAAAACTAGTCCATGACATGGGCATTATTTGCCCTTTTATCCACTGATCTGCAATTCCCCCAACTTTCTAAGCCTGACAATTTGCAAGGGACACTAGTATTTTTCATTTTTTTAACAGACGATAAAACTTTATAAAGACTAAGAAGCATCAGAAGAAAGGAAGACACTGAGCTCATCTGGCACAAGAGAAACCCAGTTCTGAGGCAGTGCACCTAATACAAAAGAGCCCATTGCCTAATACAAAAGAGACCCAATGGGCTGCACCACCCACACCACCGGGCCTTCTTGTACCTGCACCAAGCTTAATGACTATCTCCCTCTAGACAGATCCATATCCATATCTGATTGAGCGGGATCCTGATGGGATCCAAATCCAGTCGATGAAGTGGAACGATTTACTACTCTATGAATCCAAGAATGTAGTTTACTCAAAAATGCTGCAGCATATAGTGACAGCAGAATATAGCTGCAACTTCAAAATATTTTCAGCATTAACTTTGTGTAGCAAAAATTGGTTGCAATAAGATCCCTCATATGCAGTAGTGAGCAATAAAGTGTAGAAATAGCAGCAGAGAAACAGATGTACCCCACTGGTACTAAGACTGTATAATGGCCGAAGATACTAAGACTGTATAATGGCCGAAGATACCACCCCAAAGGATATGAGACACAACAACAGCCACCCAAGACACTCCCAACTAACCAAAACCAACTACCCAAAATGTTGCCAAGAAACAATGAGTAGGCTCAACCCCCAGAGTGTCATTTGTTTTTGACGCAAAAAGCAATTGTTAACTTTAAAGTGTCCTCATCTTTCAAAAGGACCAGAGAACTCTCATTATTATGAAGTTTCTAGCTCCTACAGTTTGCTCTACGCAAAAAAATTTTGAGTTTCAGATATTAGAGTAGTTATGCACATATTAGACATTGATTAGGTAAAGAAGTATAGAGTTCAGCTGATTACATGCAGATGGTATTTACAGACGGCAAGGTAGTGTCATTCTAGGAAGCACTCAAAAAACAAACCTCGTGCATATAAAAGAACAGTCAGTAAAGGGCAATCAACACAAGTGCTATTATTCACCTTGAATATGAGTTGCCCTTATCAAAGAACTCCACCATCAAGGTCTCCAGCCGTAGAGGGTTCAAGCAATCAAGTTGTCCATTTTTCCGAGCTCACCTGCACAAGAACTTAATGTTAATGAAGCCACTTTCCTAAATCAAATGGGCACGTCACTATTTTACCACAAAGCTACACGTAATGGAGCACCTGAATTATCATCCCACACAACCAATCACCAATGAGCCTCCATATGAACTTGGAAAACAAAGTAAACTAAAAGCAAATGCCATTTCTTTTCTTTTCTTGCCATCTCTACTTTGTTTTGCATGACCTATTACAATAGAAGAGCAAATCATCACTAACATTTTTAACAGACAATGGAGTCGCATGACCTACACATATTAGCAATGTTGTAGGTTCCCTTAAAAAGGAATGAGTTACACTTGTCTCTAAAACATGTCCATAAAGAGGCACATAACCAACAAATTACTGTTGCCGCTTGACGTTCCAAGCCAATTCCAACAATGCACTTCTCGGACCTAAGAAGCAAAACTGAGTCAGGTAGTAGTATGTAAGTAGTGAAATTAATAGTTCCCCCCTCAGTCCAGTATTTCATGCTCTAAGTCTCCTCGCTAGCCTTTCTGATCTCATCCGTATTCCGATCGAAGAAAGAAGATGAAAGTTTCATAAAGCAAACACCTTTTTTGTTCCAGCCTTAGTCAAATAGGGGCTGGTAAGTACAGATCCTTAACACTTTTTGCAAACTATACTATGAGCATTTAGACATGAAATAGAAAACCTTAAAATAAGCTAAAGGGTGAAGCAATTGCAACCAAATGATACTATAATCAAGCATATGCTACAAGGTAGATAGTGGGACACAAAAGAAGTTAAAGAAAATTTAAGTTTTGAAGGCTCAATTTGATTTGCACAAAATTACCAAAAAGTTGTTCCTTCGTGAAAACGTTTAACCCAAAACAAATTGCCCATGTAGTTGAAAGACAAAAGCGCATCAAATTCTTATTGCAAGTCTAACAAAAACTAACCCAGAGCAACAAAAAATTTGCTCCCAAGTTCCCATTTCCTTTAATGGAACAGGAATAAAATTGAATTCTAGGAAAATATATCACCATATAACTGTTGGAATTGGTAAAATAAGCCAAAGACTTCTGAACTGTTTTAAAGGATCATATGACCATGTTCATTTGGGTATCTTGGATTTTGGATTCTCTCTCTGCGTATGGTTCCTAATAAATTTTCTCTCAATCGTTACTCTCATTTCTCTCTCTATCTCTCCCCACTTATTACCCAAGATCCAAAATACCATAACGAACAAGGTCTCAACTCTCAATGGAGAAGCTGAACAATGAAATAGAATAATTTGCACTTCCATTGCTCAGCAAAATGCCACAACGGCCACACAAACATGAACAATTAAAAAGATAGTAAGAAAGAAAGAGGAGCTAGTAAGACATCATTAGGCTCTAGCATATAACAAAGCCAATAGAAATCAAATAAATGCAAACTAAAGGCTAAAAAATCATACATCATCAAGTCTTTTCATCACCGCCAACCTTCCTGACTCGAGTGCCCTGTAATACATACCCCTTTTGTAATCAGAAACGTAAAGAAGATATTGAATACCAACACTAAACTCAATAGTATAGAATCATGGGAATGCTAAGGAGTTGACCAAAAGGCACATGGAGTACATAATGATTAGGAATGATTAGACACTAATAGGTCATCAAAAAACATAATCAGAAGGGGAATGAAAAGATTGCTTCCGCTTGAAAAGCGTTATCCCGCAATTTTCACCCCTTTTTCCGTTTGACCTTCTTCTTCACCAACCTACCGAAAATACACAAAACACACCCGAATCACAACTCAAATCCAGCCTAAATGGAAAAAGAACTCAGAAAATTACCTTTAGAATAAGGGAGAGAAAAATGAAGTCCTAGAGACCCTATCTGCTCAAACCCAGATATCTGTAGCCAAAATGCATAAACACAAATAATAGGGGAGAGAAATTAGAAGTCCCAGAGACATAGGGCTCTGTATAAAACAAGATATATATTACACAGAATCATACAACTTTATACACGCATAGACAAAATTTGTATTTTTTCAGGCATACCACGAATTTTGGTCAGCGAACTTGACTTTGTAGTCCATGGGTCGAAGATTGAAAGAGAGCGAGTTATTGATCAAAACGATCAGTCAATCCGTGATCCATCAGAGTGAGAATAGAACCAAAAATAGATTGACATTCACATTCTAACAACAAGCCACCCGTAACAAAAAAGACAGATGCATGATGTTGGACATTGTAACAAAGAGGTAAGAGAGCTATTCTTTTTGATGTGAGAACCCAGAACAAAGCACAGAAACCCATACACTCAAAATAGAACAAACGACAAATAGATAGCGCACGAAACCAAACAAACAACATAACACATAAACCCAGAGAAGGAGCAGGAACTTAAGGAACTTAAGGAACTCGCAAACCGAACCACCCAAAGGCGGACACACAACGAAAAACGAAAAAGGAAGAACAAAGCGATCGGAGAACAGTTACCTCTCGTTGCAAAGCACACAGTAGAAGGAGACCCTGCAGAAGCAACAAACAATAAGTACCGAGATCACGTTACAGTAACTCTTAAAATTTCCTGCAGTTGCATAGCTAACCCAATATATTGCACAGAAAATGTTTACACAAACAATTACTATCAGTGATTAAGAGAGATAACCCTAAAAAACACTTTCCATACTCAAAGAGCTACTCAAATAACAAACAAATAAAGCACAATACAACGGAAAAGTGCAGAACCAACTCTGAACCCATCACGAAAACTGAAGGGGTGCGGAAAACTGAAGTTGGGGAGGAGCATAAAAAGAGAGAGAGAGAACTTGGCGGTAGGTGGGTTTGGCGCCGGTGGTAGGGAAGGGTTGCGACTGGGGGAGGCGATTTTCTTGAAGGGGTGCGCCGGTGGTCACCGGAGGTGGTGTGGACGCTACTGGGAGCGGTGGTGGTCGTCGCTGGCGGTGGGTGGCTCGGTGGTGGTGGTCGTCGTTATCGCCATCGCCGTCGCGGCCGCCTTCATCGTCCCCTGTCTCTCTCTCTCTCTCTCTCTCAAACGCCGTTCTTGTAAGAGTTTTTTTTCTTTTTATCCCCTAAACTATACACTTTTTCTCTACTTAGTCTCTGAACTATTAATTTGGCGATTTTATCCCCTCAACTATCATTCCGTTACCTACTTAGTCCAATAGATAACGGAAGTTAAGAATTTGGACGGAAAATGTCACATAAGGCCCTGTTTGAGACCCTGTAGAGCAGATACTTGATTATGACAGCCTTAGAGATAAAAATTAATTATGACCCTTTAGGATAAAATGATCAAAAAATAAGACCTTCGCACCGGTTCAAACGGATTGAAAATTGGTGCACTTAATTTTTTTAGAAGGTTTAAGTACTCCAATTTTCAATCCGTTTGGACCAGTGCGAGAATCTTATTTTTTTTAATCGTATTATTCTAAAGAGTCATAATTAATTTTTTTCTCTAAGTCTTTCATAGTTAATTATCTACTTTTTATTTGAGACCCCTTAGAGCAGATACTTGATTATGAGAGCTCTACGGACAAAATTAACTATGACCTTTTAGGATAAAATGATCAGAATAAGATTTTCACACCAATTCACATGGATTGAAAATTAGAGCGCTTACTTTTTAACCATATTTTTAATATATAAACAGTCTAAATTCTATATAAGGAGGTCAGTTTTTTTGGAAAAAATATGTATTTGTTAGTCTCTATAAAGTGCCATGTAAAATCTTGATATATGAACCTCGTAAAAAAAATTAAATGCTCCAATTTTCAATCTGTTTGAACCGGTGCGTATATCTTATTTTTTTGATTTTTTTATTCTAAAGGGTCATAATTAATTTTTATTTCTAGGGCTGTTATAATAAAATAACTGGTCTATAGGGTCTCAAACAGGGCCTTACGTGGCATTTTTCGTCCAAATTCTTAATTTCCGTTATCTATTGGACTAAGTAGGTAACGGAATGATAGTTGAGGGGATGAAATCGCCAAATTGATAGTTCAGGGACTAAGTAGAGAAAATGTGCATAGTTTAGGGGATAAAAAGAAAAAAAAACTCTTCTGGTAATTGTTTCTCTGTGTAATTTTATTTATTTTTTTTTTTGAACAGTTTCTCTGTGTAATTAAAATGTCAAAATTGAGGGGAGTAATAAAGTGGGGGAGCGACTATTCGCAGCCTCGTTTTTTCTCCCTTAGCCCTTTAAAAATTGCCAACTAATTACAACATGACCCCCTAATGCAAAGTGACCTACTTACCCTTATACTTATACGTGAAATGACCTATATGCCCCAAAGACCAAAACCCCTAAATTATCCACTTCCCCCTTCCCCTCAAAATCATCATTCACGTTTTCCCCCTTCCCCCTCAAAATCATCATCCACGTTTTAAAAGAAAAAAACACAGGTGTTCTTGTTCTTCATCTGTGAACTACATTCACTGTTCATCTTCTTCTCTTCTCCTCTTTCTTCATCATTTTCTTTTCTCCTCTCTCTCAAATCTTCCAATAGAGGAGGAACAAGGACCAAATAATGTATCAATGAAAGGATCAAGTCCTTCCATTGATCCATTTTTTGACCCACTTGTAGGTTTAGATTTTGAAATTGAATCAAATTCTATTTACAATGCGATGGCAGAGGAGAAGAAAGATACTGTGATGGACCTTGTATGTTGGAAGCCGCGTGAGGAGGTAAGTTTTTCCATTTACAATGCCTGTTTTGTTGTTGTGGCGTCTGGGTTTACAAAATGCAGTTTTTTCGAGGGTTTTTCGATGTTTCTGGTTCGAAGAGAATGAACAGAATAAAGTAGGTAATTTCGGTAGCTAACCACTGTAAAATATTACCATACTCGACAGTTAGTTACCGAAATTTAGATACATTTTCAGCATTCAATTACCGAAATATAATCTTGTTTGCAACAGATATTTACCGAAATGTATGTATGATTTTCCCTATATATAGTTCGACAGTTGTTTACCGAAGTATGAACATATTTTCGACGTGTAGTTACCGAAATATAAGTATTGTTTCAACAGCCATTTACCGAAAATAGTGGTTTCGGCAGTTGTTTACCGAAGTATGAACATATTTTCGACGTGTAGTTACCGAAGTATAATCTTGTTTTCAACAGCTATTTACCGAAATATATGAATTTTGTATATAGTGGTTTCGGCAGTTGTTTACCGAAGTATGAACATATTTTCGACGTGTAGTTACCGAAATATAATATTTTTTTCAACAGCTATTTACCGAAATGTATATGAATTTTGTATATAGTGGTTTCGGCAGTTGTTTACCGAAGTATGAACATATTTTCGACGTGTAGTTACCGAAATATAATTATTGTTTCAACAGCTATTTACCGAAATGTATATATTATTTTTGTATATAGTGGTTCGGCAGTTGTTTACCGAAGTATGAACATATTTTCGACGTGTAGTTACCGAAATATAATTATTGTTTCAACAGCTATTTACCGTGCCATTCCTATATAGTTCGACAGTTGTTTACCAAATTGTTTACATATATTCGACATGTTGTTACCGAAATTTATACTAATGTTCAACAGTTATATACCGAATTCTATGTATTTTCGACATTCACGTACCGAAACAGATCCCAGAGAGGCCGAAAACTTGTTTTAATGGACTTTTGAATTTTTGATACTTTCTTCAGGATGATGCTTCAACGAACGGCAGCCACATAGGTCCAGTGACCATAGCATCGGAGTTTACGACAGAGAATGTGAGTGCGCAGGGCAGCCACATAGGTTCACCAGTGTGGCTGGACCTATATGATTTCACACGGGAGTTTACAACGGAGAATGTAAGTGTTTTCAAACATGTGGATGATTCAATGGTTCTTTTGATTTTGTTTGTTTACTGCTATGAAATGTTTTTGTTCAATCATGTTTGTAGGTTTTTTCATCTGAAGATGTATTGAGAGATTGGATAACATCTATCGGCAAGGAAAATGGGTTTGTGATTATCATTAAGTTGTCAGAGAGAATGGCAAAGAACCGAAGTCCAAGGATGCGGTTTGCATGTGAACGGGGTGGAAAGTATAGACCGTTTATCAACAAGGCAAAGGACAAAGGAGGTAATGTGAAGGAGAATGGCAAAGAAGGGAAGGCAAAGAAGATAGGACGCGTCACAGGAACTAAGAAATGCGAATGTCCGTTTGAACTAAGATGTATTAAGGGGTTGAAAGGTTGGACTGTCAGTGTCGTCAACGGCAATCACAATCATCCTCCCGCGAAACAACTTGAGGGGCACGCTTATCCCGCGAGGTTGTCTTCGGAGCAGTCGACTATGTTGGTGGATATGTGTGTTTCGTCATTGTCATCCCCGCGAGAGATCCTAAGTCTAATAAAGGGTAAGGATGAATTCAATGTAAGTTCAATGAAAACCATCTACAACGCACGCTACAAGCATGGGTTTAAGGACCGAGCGGGGAGATCTCAAATGCAATATTTATTGGCTAAGTTGCAAGAATATGGGTACATCGAGTTTAACCGGAAAGATGACAATGACTGCCTGAAGGACTTGTTTTGGTCACATCCTACTTCTGGTGACATGTTGCGTAGTTTCCCTCGGGTTTTGTTGATGGATTGCATGGGTTACTATGGGGTTCCTTCTCAGCAAGCTCAGGGTTTAATATGAGATTTTTATTGAGAGTTCCTCTATGAGTCTTTTATCTATGGTAAAAATTTCGGGATTAGATTCGAAGTATTGAATTCTGTAAAAATTCGTAACCTAACAGCACTCAAATTCGTTACTGTGCAGTCAGCACTGTCACATGTTAGGAAAACAGCCGTATCTTTTAGCACGAGCATCGAAAACGCGCACCGTTTCTTGATTTTGAAAGTAGACACATTGACCTTTCAAGCTATTTAAAGATTGTGCCTCAAATGTTCTTGAGTTAAATCAGTGTTTGGTTTGAAGTTGGTAGAATTGCAGAATCTGCAACTTTGTCTTTCCAAATCTAAAAGGCCAACTTAAACGGGTATAGCTATGTTGTCCGAACTCCGTTTTTAATCTATGACCTGTCGTTTCAAAGCTCTTGAAGTCTAGTTTCTAATGACTCTGGACTTCCTACCGGAACTAGCGATGCTATAATCTACACGTATATGCAAAAAAAGATTAAAAAAAACAATTGAAAGCAATTATGAAATTGGAAAAAGTGTACCGGTTCCTCTTGCGGTGCTATAACCTACACGTATATGCCAATAATACAATACATATTAGTGTTCATAGGCTTTATAAGGAATCAAAAAAAAAATTGAATGCAATTATGAAATTGGAAAAAGTTTACCGGTTCCTCTGGCGATGCTATAATCTACACGTATATGCAAAAAAAATAGAATACATATTACTGTTCATAAAACTACAAACAATTGAAAGCAAATAATATGACTTAGTGTGCAACAAAAAAAAATCTTAGTGTTAAATCGGTAGGTTATTTTCACCTCATCCTCATCCTCATGTATGTCCTCCAAGACATCCTCCAAGACAACATCTTGCTCTTCCTGACGAGGTACTTTTGCCTTCCTCGGGCCCCGACCTCGAGCTACTCGAATTTTAATTCAAGGCAGTGAATGCATAATCTACGCGTATATGAACATAATACAATTACAAATTTGTCTTAAAAGAGGCAGTTTTGTCGTCAAGGTTACCGAAGGTACTTACTTCTTTCAGATTGTTGTTACCAAACATTTCATTTCGTTCAAAAGTTAGTGTTCATAAAACAAACAAAGGTAAAATACTAACTACTACAAAGCTGGTGTGAAATTGGAAAATTTTCACCTGAGCAAAAGGTATGTCCTCGACGAAATCATGTGCCTCTTCCTCCTCTTCCTCACGATGCACTTCAGCCTGGCCCCGGCCCCGGCCTCGGCCCCGGCCCCGATCTTGGCCTCCTCCTCGACCTCGAGGCTGTGGACGCATAAGCTACACGTATATGAGTACCACAATTTACAAGTTATTTTTAAAAGAGGAAATTTTGTCATCAATCTCCAAACATTTCATTTCGTTTAGTTCTAGTGGAATGCTACACATCAACTACCATCAAACATTCATGATAAAAAGATCCAAGCTAAGCAGAGTGGTTTTTTTAGATTTTTGGACACAAACTGAAACCCATTTTTTTTACACAATATTTCACTGTTTTGGTCACATGACCTGTCCACTATATGTGGGACAGATCGAGCTAAGCATAGTGGTTTTTTTATTGAGTATAAACTCGGGCAGGTATGTCAAGCTGTTTACCTCAGCAACCTCAGACTCGTCGTGGACGACACCCCGCCCCCGGGCCCGACCTCGGCCTCGACCTCCACGCGGTGGACACATAATAACCTGCATATAATAACAATAACAATAATACAAATTTAGAAGTCCGAAAAGAGGCAACAAAAAATAACAATGCCAATAATACCTTATGGAAATGGTAAACAACTGAACAAGCGTAGAGAGAGAGAGATTATACCAATAGTATGGAAAGGGTTCAACCAAAAGTGAGCAATCCTTAACTCATCACCTAAGTCTTTGACAAAGTTAACCTATACTTTTGTGCGGATTTTTCCACATGTAGTAGTTAATAGTTCATATTCATCCGTGTTTTTGTTCCAGGATAAAATATTGTCAAGTCGATGATTGCCGGAAGTGGAAACCAACAAGAAAACTTAGACACAAAATGTCTAGCTTTCTAAGCAAAACTTCCATAATTTTTCCAAACAAAAACCCCAGAATTTTTTTTTGTCAGAAATGCCACATTGCGACTAGCTCAAATTCCCAAATAAAATGTAACTATCAACAAAGCACCCCACAGATTCTGTAATAATCAGTGATGCATTAAAATAGGCAGAAAGTGAAAATCTGACAGAGATATAGACCCCATAGATATCATTTGCTGCAGTTACCCTCATTCACTCCTTCCACAGAAACAACTTCAAAAAGGCAGAGTTATAAGTCCATCAAAGGAGCATAAATGGAGATGCTAACTAAGAGCTGAAGTTAATGGCACAACTCAAAAAACTTGAGGTGAACTATTTTTTAAACTTGAAGGACTTCTCCATTGACAAAACATTATGGAATCAAATCCTACTCGCTTATTGCCCCAGATAAATCCTACAAGCGATGTCACAACGGTGTCGCAAATCCTATATCAAAAGGTAGAAGACCAATGTCAGCATAGACATCGCAAAGAAACCGAGAGGTGTGACATTGTCACAACCAGTTATTGCATAAAACAACAAATACCGGTGAGTTGGTAATTGATATTGAAACTGCAGGGACCGAACTAAAGAGAGTCAATGGGGGTGCCACATACTTCTCTGACTAAACAATGCTTATACAAATGTAGCAGCGCTGTTTATTTGATTAACATTGGCAACACTAGTTGGGTGTTTTGATCCTTTAACATAAAGAAGAAGAATACCATTATTTTCCCTAGTAACAGAATATGATCCCCTGGCCCCACATACCCCCACAGAATATGATTAACAATGGCAACACTAGTTGCATAATTCTGCATACAGAACTCTAAATAGAAATTCAAAACGGCCGCTTCAAAAACAACTTTTATGCTCCCTTCAAACTCTTGTTAAAAAAACCCTAGCATCTCACATATAAACTTACAGATCTCAACATTCACCGTTTTTTGCTACCAATTTCGGGATCTAATTACCAAAATTTCTAAACAAATACGGGATCTATTTACCAAATTCTCTACACAAATACGGGATCTAATTACCAAAATCTCTACACAAATACATGTATGTAAATGGCTGGGCTGGGGCGGTGGTGTGGCTGGCGGTGGTGAGGCGGTGGTGAAGAACAGAGAGGAAGAAGAAGTAGAAGAAGAACAGAGTCAGAGAGAGAGAGAACGACACCTCTTGTGGTGGTGCGGCGGTGGTCTGGCGGTGGTGTGGCGGTGAACAGAGAGAGAGGGAGAGAAGAAGAAGAAGAACAGAGTGAGAGAGAGAGAGAGAGAGAGAATGACACCTGATGTGGTAGTGTGGCGGTGGTGCGGCGGCAGTAGAGGCGGTGCTGCGGTGGTGGCTATGGAGGTGGAGGAGGTGGGAGGCGGAAATGGCGTGGAGTGGTCTGGACGACGTAAATGGGGTGGGGGGACCAGGGGTGGGGAGTTTAGGGTTTTGAAGGGGGATTGGGTTTAAAGTGTAATTTTTTAGAGAAAGGGTATATTTGGAAGATCAGGGACATTTATTGGGCTCCCTGGAGAAAATTTCCTGTTTTTAAAGGACTGTATGGAGTAAGGGGCTATGGGAGAAAAAACAGGGTTGCGAATAGTCGCTCCCTAAAGTGGTAGGTGGGAGAAAGCGGTGGAGAACGCGCCACGCCGGCAGGAGCAAAATTACAATTATACCCAGGAGCAAAATTACAATTATACCCATCTGGCCTGGGCAATTTGTAAAATATCCGAAATTAAAGGGCAAATTCGTCCTAAATTGAAAGTTGTCCTTCTGAAGACCGGTTCTTTTTATTTAGGAGGAGGAGAGATAACATGTATTGAAATAGTGGATGCATACGTCCAGCTTTAACGGAGATCAACGGAGATCGATACGCATATATGCAACAGATGGACCAGATGGAAGATCAGGATGAAAAAGTTAACTAATGACATGTGAAGTGGGTTTGCCCTATGTGTTCTTTGCCCTTTGTCTCAATCGGTTCTTTGTCCTTTGTGTTCTTTGCATCTGGAAACTTCCATCATTTATTTCTACATTGTCAATTTTCTTGGGTTGTTTGGTCATTGATTTTGGAGTGAGGGCATGTGAAGTGGATTTGTCCGTCATCATTGGCGGGTCTTTCTACCTGGTGGTTTGATAATAGATTTGGTAATTTGGAGAAACACATTTGGGAAACAACGTTCTTCGCTATAGTGTGGTCCTTATGGTTAGTGAAAAATGACAATGTATTTAACAACGCTGCAATGGGAGTGGGAGAAGTTGGGGAGCTTATCAAAACCAGAATTGCGATGTGGATGAAGTCAAAATTTGACATTAAGGTTTATACGGTGGAGGCTTTTAAGGGATATCTCGATGGAATCCGAAAGGTGAAATTGTAATTTAGGTTTAGGTGTGTTTACATCCAACTATCTGTTGGATGTTTGTTTTATTTTCTTTTTCATTCGCTCCCTCGATGTATCCCTTTCGAGTTTATAATAGTTTTGTTTGCCGAGAAAACAAAAAAAACTAATGACGAAAAAAAGTTGGAAGCAGTTGGCCTTATTGGTTTTAGGGTCGTTTTATCGTAACTTTTTTCAACCTCAGATCCATATTTTTTTAGTTTCCTGATTTTTCTAAGACAAGTTATCACTCTCAAAAAGGTTATATATGAAAAATTAGGCAAAAATTAATGAAAATGACTCATAACAACTATCTTTGAAAATAATTAGTTTAGGCTAGGGGTGGCAAATGGGCGGGTTTGGGTCAAATTGGGTAAGTTGCAAGTGGGTTGGGTCTTTAATGGGTCATTGACCCATTTAGACCCATTAATTATGAGTCTAATTACCCATACCCAACCCAACCCAACCCATTTATTTAAAAGCAAACCCAACCCGCCCATTAGCCCAATTACATACTATATACTAAAATGACTAAAATACATATATACACTAAAATGACCATATTACCCCTGTAAATTTGAAGGACTAAAATACCTTGTACACTAAAATTACCATAGTATCCCTCTACTACAAAATGACCAAATTACCCTTGTACACTTAATTACCATATTGGTCGTTCTTAATTACCGAATCGCAGCGTATCCAAGTGGCTTATTTTTTTTTTCTTTATTCAAATATTTTTCGCATTTGTTAGTTTTTTGACAATTTTTTGAGGATTATTGTTTTGTCATGACGAGAGAAATCTAAAAAGTAAAAAATTACGATCGAAATATATATATATATTTTTAAATAAAGACGAAAAAATTGATTTATTTTTGTCTTTATTCAAAAAATTTAGGTTTCGATCATAATTTTTTTCTTTTAGATTCCTTCTATGACGAAGCAATAATTCACAAAAAATTAACGAAAAATAAACAAATGCGAAAAAAAATTGAACAAGGACAAAAAAATAAGCCACGAACAAGCTAGTTTTCCATTCATAAGTTGAATTTTCTCTCTCTAAACACATTTCAAGGTGTAGGTTCAGAGAAAAATTTGGGACTTGTATAAAGTGCGCGCTAGGGTTTTTTATATAATAAATTGTTGCGAGATCTATATATCTATTTTGTTTGTGGCCATAAATTTCCATTCGATCAGAATCAAAACTAGCCCGTTATTTCAAATTGAACCGGTACCTCTCTCTCTCCGAATGAATCGACTTCCCTCTCTTGTCTGTCTCTAATTTCAAGTATGGAAAATTGGCCAAAATGGAACCTCTGTCTAATCGTATGCGGGTGAAAGATTTAGTGCTTCCCGATAAATATCGACGGAGATGTCTTCGTTCGAACTCCATGACTGTGTCCGAGTTGCAGAACTGGCATTAACGATTTGATACTCCATCTCGGTGTTCCGTGTTCCGGCTCAGAATCCTCGGCTCGTTTTGTATAAGCTCGGCTCAAACCGGACTCGGCTCGTTTACGAACAAACGAAGTTTGAGTTCGAATTTTTGGTTCATTAAGTGTAGTTCACTACAAAATTCGACTCAACTCGGCTTGTACCGTAACTGTAATTCGTAACATGAAACCGTTCAAACCGAGTCATCAGTTCCTGATTCGACCAAGAAAAAGGTTCGGTTCACGTAACATGTTTACTTTTGTTTTTTTCATTTATGTGGTAATTCTTTTTTTTGTTGGGTAATGTTCATGACACATTGGGCATTTAAGTTGATCCAATTGAAACCCAATTAAACCCAATAATAAATGGGTTAGATGGGTTTGGACACATTCTTACCCAACTAATAAATGGGTTGGGATGGGTCTATTTTTTAATAGATGGATTTGGATTTCTTAATGGGTCTGGGTTCAATTTGCCACCCCTAGTTTAGGCCAATGTGATTATTGAGTGGTCGCGAGACATGGTCAATGTGAGAGCCTAAACACTTGGTCATGAGTTTTTGTAAAATTATATGGATGGAATAGTGAAGAATCTATCGAGTAATTATTCAATACTACTCCGGGAGTATACTCTCCCCTCTCACATAATATGTAGGTGTAGGTCCCACACATGATCCACGTATGGACCCCACATATTATGTGAGAAGAGGAAGTATACAGTTCATATATTTCTCCACTGCATAGAACAAATGCTGAGTTGACCATCTCTGTTTTCTGTTTTCTGTTTTTGTTTTGCTTCTGATGTTTTGATGGTAACCATTCACAATGCCTATAAACACATCTCCACCTCCATCGATTTGGACTCGTATCCAAAATTAAGCATTGGCCATGTCCAACAGTGGAAGCCTTCCTGAGGAGATCGTCACCGACATATTCTCTCGACTACCCATCAAGTCCCTTTGCCGATTCAAGTGTGTTTCTCCCTCATGGAATTCCCTAATCTTCGACCCCCATTTCGCCGAAACCCACTTCAATCGAACCAAAACCCCGAATATCTTGGGCAAAAAACCAGTCTCATTTATACCTCTCACCATCTCTACTCCGTCAGTTTCGCCGATGTAAATCCGACCACCACAAAGCTTGATTTTCCTCTGGTGGAACAACACGCCGCCCCCGACAATCTAGTTTTTGTATGGAGCTCTTGCAATGGTTTGCTTCTAGTTTCCCATCAAGATAGTTTCCATCAAGGTTCGGAACTATTCTTGTTGAATCCAGCCACTAGAGAATGCAAGAAGCTGGCCACAATCCCTTTCGTACTCAATCCGGGTGGTGGGTTCGCCGCTTCTGTGTGCAGTGTCGGTTACGATCCCTTTACCGATGATTACAACGTTGTGATGCTCTCTTCCTATAACATTTCACCTAAATCTTCTCGCGATGAAAATAAGATCGTTGTTGTCTATTCTCTGAAAACTAATGCTTGGAAGAGAATTGAAGATTCCCGTTATGTCCTTGTGGAACGCTCTCGTGGGCTTTTCTTGAATGGGTGTCTCCATTGCCGTTGTTGGAGGGGTGATTCTCATTCCTTCACATTTGTTGCTTTCGATTTCTCCGACGAGGTTTTAAGGGAAGTGCCGCTGCCTGCTTGGTTGGATGATACCAAGAATGACACGTACTATACGTTGGAGGTTCTCGGGGATCGTCTTTGTAAGGTTTTTAGTCACCGTCGCGGCCATGTTCAAGCTTGGATGGAGGAATCAGCCGAAAAACCGTTGGTAGAGACTCATTTAGGCTATACCAACGGTTGGTCAAACTGTTGCAATATATCCGTTGTTGTAGGGTATAGCAACGGTTTTGACGAGCGTTGAGCGTTGGTACAGATTTTTTTTAGTAACGGTTTCTTTAGCAACGCTTGTAACCGTTGCTAAAGGCAAATTTTATTTTTTTTAAATCTGGGGTAAAATATGACATGGCAGCCAAGTGGCCACTGACGTGGATTCCACGTGTCGCTGACGTGGCGCCCGCGTGTCGCCTGCGTGGCGCATGGAAGGCAACACAATTTTGCTCCTCCTAGAATCGAACCCAGGACCTCACACATGCGCGCGTGAGTGCATACCAACTGGGCTAGCCCAGCACTTGTGAAATATTAAGGGACTACTAATATTTATATTATGCGAACTGTCATTAGAGCATCCATAATGTAATAATCAAAACCAAAAAGTTGTTAAAGTTAGCAATATTTGATCAAAAAAGTGCTCACATTGTAATAACCAAACTTAGCAACCTCTTAATCAAATCAAATTTTGGCTTTTGAATAATCAAAACTAGCAACTTTTTTGCCAATAATCAAATCTAATGGTCTCCACATTTTTTTAATCAAATACACCCATCATTACATAAAAACTTTTTCTCTTTCTCAATAATGTTTCCAGAAAATTATTTTTAAATTTATTTTTTTTCCAGAAGCTTTAAAAAAAACAGTATTTACAAAAAACTTTTTTTAAAAGTGTTTTAACACAAAAAATTTTTTTTTTTTAAAACGGCTTTTAACAATTTTTCAAAAAAAAAAAACTTTTTTTTAACACAAATTTTTTTTTTTTTAAAATGGCTTTTAACAAATTTTCAAAAAATAATTTTTAGCAACGGTTATTGGAAAATCGTTGCTATAGTCAGGTTTTTAGCAACGGTTATTTGAAAACCGTTGCTATAGTTCGGTTTTTAGTAACGGTTATAGAAAACCGTTGCTATAATCCGGTTTATAGTAACGGTTATGGAAAACCGTTGCTATAGTCCTGTTTCTAGTAACGTTTTGTAAACCGTTGCTAAACACCATCTATACCGACGGTTTTTTGAACCGTTGCGAGATCCCAAATTTCTTGTAGTGAATACGGGATAAGAGAATCTTGGACCAAACTTACAATCGATATGCCTGGAATGTCTACAGTGGAATTGTTGTGTTTGTTGGGGGAAAATGAATATTTGTTGAAAGGCAATGGAGTGATATGAGGTAGAGTTCATAGAGAGAAAATATTGGTCGTGTACACTTCAAAAAAAGAAATAATGAGGGACATGGTGGTTTGTGGCATTTCGACTAGATTTACATTTGGGGTCACCTATGTCGAGAGCCTCCTCTCACCTCATCATTGAGGAGGGATTGGGAGGCAATGAAAGAAAAGCTTCTGCACGTATTTTTCCTTTAATCTGTAATGAATAAATGGTTTTTTTTTTTTTCCAAATGTGAGAATTGTATTCAACTGTGAAGCGAAAGCCTACACAATAGATCTAGAGAAACCCCATGGGAGCAAATGGGCCTCAACAAACTGGACAAACCATTAAAGATGGCAATCAGAGCACAGTAAGTATAGCCATATTTCAAAGTCGTCTAGTGACATCAGATTTGCAGAAAATAAAACTAATACCAAGCATATTAATTACTCCCTCCGTCCCTATTTAACTGTCCACTATGATTTTGCGTGCATTTTTAATGACTTATATCTTTCAACGTATATTATGTTTTATGGTTTTGAAATCATTGTCTTATAAAAAAATTGAAATCTATCAAACAAGATCTATATTGTATATTTTTAGCAATATACGTCGAGAGATATAAGTCATTGAAAATGCACGCAAAATTGTAGTGAACAATTAAATAGGGACGGAGGGAGTAGTATTTGTCTTTAGTGTAGACTTCTCTTTATTCCTTTTTTCTTTGGCCAATGTGATTATTAAATGAATTAATGGGCATGAGACATGGTCAACGTGAGAGTTTTGATTACCACGCATTTTACGTGGTCTGCACACTTAATCACGACAATCTGAAATTAAATTACTAGTAGTTTAATATATATATTTAAGTTTCTGTCGCCACCGCATTGCTTGCGGAACATGAAATGAGAGAATAAATTATATATATCGGCCCTGGTGTCAACGTTAATTTCTTCCAAATTAATTACATTGTCCCATGTCATCAAAACAATGGTCCTAATAAATAGAACGTGGCGACGTGATGCAACGTAATTGATTTGGATAAAACAAATGTTTACCCGGCGATGTAAAATAATTAATCTCCACGAAATAATTTTCCAACAGCACCTCTCACTGCAGCTGATCGAGTTGACCCTCTCCAGTCTTTTTTTATTTTGGGTTTTGATCGTAACCATCTCCCATCAACGACTTATTACTATTGTGGTGGCAAGCTTTCTATGGTTGGATCTTGTGGCTTGGATGGTTGAGGCTTGGACGAAGATGGGCTAGACCTGCGCACGAAGCAACCGCGTTAGTGCCCAAACCCGGAGCGTGGTGTCCGGGGCAGGCACTCCGACGCTCTAGTCAGTAAACAGGAGAGGAGATATCAAAGTATAGTTTAGGGTTTGAGAAAGTGTCCTGAACGTACCTTATTCTGGAGGTGAATACCTCCTTTTATAGCCAAAGGGAATGCAGAGTCCAAATCCCATTAGCATACTTATTTGTATGGTGAGCCCGCCTACCTTGGATCCAGATAGACATCTCAATCCTGAACCTATCCAATCTCCTATATTCTGCTCCTGAATATAAGGGATGGGATAAGACGCGAGGTTCTCTCCTCCTGCCCAACTCTTCCTAACTTCCTCTCCAAGTTTAGGGGACAGGAGGCTCGGCGAGTACAGGTTCTGCCGGACCGATGATACGGCGATGATTACTTCAACAGGAGAAAACACCAACCCGTTCGGCGGGGAACCGCCGAACCAGATCACATCGATCAATACATATGCCGAACCAGACCGTTCCCTTCCATGGATCGACACTTCGGTTATCTTTAACCTGTCCCGGCCGGACTCGGATCGGCCACCGACCCATACCGCCGATCCACGGGTAGTAGATTCACTGGTCCGGCTAATTGGTGCAACGTGGCCACCGTCCTGGTCCCTCCGCCGGACCACGTCCTCCACAATAGCCCCTCAACCTCTTCCTCCTTTGCAAAAGGTGGGAGGGGTTGACCACATAAGGAAAACTTGCTACTGAGGGCGTCCTTAAGGCAAACGTGCCGAGCGCATACTGCCGGTCCAGTGAGGTTTAGTGAAGAGCCTTCTCGAAACGGTAGGGTAATGATGCTTCTGCAGCAAACGGGGGTTGATGGGACCGTTGGGAGCCAGAGATCGAACGGTCCATCAGGAACCTCAAACGGCGTGGGGTGCCACGTGGTGGAAGGGGAAACGTCGCCGGTACGAAACGGTGCAGGCTTTCCACGTGGCACGACGAGAGTGGGCGGAGCGGCGACGCTTCGGTTCTCGCGTTCGACGCTTAGGGTTCCCACCCGTTCATTCCATCCTCAATATAAGAGGGGAGGCGGGACAGAAGGATACTTTTGCTCTCGTCTCTTTTGCTCTGCAACTTCAACCGCCGCTGCCACTTCAACCGCTGCTGCCTCCGTTGCTCCGCCACTCGCCACCATCCAACACCAGCATTCTCAGGTAACTCCGCTACCCCTTTTGATTCTTTCTGAACATTTCAAAGTACAACACACCACTTTTGCACAAAAAACACTCTTTACTTTGAACAGTGTCGATCTCCCATGGCCGCCTGCGGCCGTGGGACGCCGTCTGGACCGCCAACAACGGCGGTCCTCCACCGAGCCAATTTTAACACTTGATAAGAAACCACGGCTTCCGCCGAGGTGAATCCTAAGGGGTCCCCCTCGGCAAGGATCTAGATGCACATGAGTAGCCATGCTGAAGTAGGAATTCTCATCACCCCTTCAATTTCTTACTCTGTTTTAGGTCTTCAGCATGGTGGATCCCAACTCACTCTTGCCGAGCATAGATCCTGAAGCTTACCCAGACCACCAAGCGACCATCCAAGCGCTCGACAGAGGGTATAGAAGCTTCAATGAAAGCTCCAGCAACTTCGCCCAGCAGGCCGGTGGCCCAATCATCCCCGGCATCCACATCCCCCTCCAAATTGACGACAGGTCCTCCAGGGACATCCTCTATGGGAGGAGTGACTCCCCCGGCGAACCCGCCGAGGAGGACACTCATGGCTCCGTCCCAGAAGAGGCCAACAAGGAACGAACGGCAACCGGGGCCCAGGCCAGCACATCGACGTCAGCTGGTGCTCCGCCGGGCACTTCTGATACAGCAGGAGGTGCCGAACCCCCCCCGCCGAGGGACGTCAACCTCATCCCTCCGCTACCAACGGGTCTTGGACCCATGCCGTATAGTCACTTCTACGGCGATGGGCCGGGTGGCTTCACACAAGCCTTCCAGTCCAAATACTTGATCCCGGATGACGTCCTAGTCGAAAGGGTCACCACCGAACGGATTACCTTCGGCGAAGACTTCATCGTTCTTCCTCTCTACGCCATCATTGAGGGAGGGGTAAAGTTCCCCATGAACCCCTTCCTCCGCTGGTTTCTGGCGGATTACAACCTTGCACCGATCCAGGTTGCAGTCAACACCTGGCGCATCCTGAGCTCGGCGATAAAGTTGGCAGAGACCAACAACCTGCCGTTCACCCTTGGGGATCTGATACTAATGTACGTGGTATCAAGGATCCCCAAGTATGACAAGTACTACCTCACCACCTGCCAACACTTTGACCACCTGGTGGACCGCCTGTACGATACTGAAAAGTGGTGGATGGTCCTGGTCAAGGTGTCCGGCAATTTCGAGTGGGGTCCCCTTAACCCCCAACTCGACTACCCCTTTCCGACCAGGAAAGGGACGGAGATCGAGAGGCCTTACAAGATCCCTCGAGTGCGAGGGTTCCCCGGCTACGGGGACAAGCCCGGTATACATTTCTCTTTGTGCATTGTCTTCTATATTGATTGTTATCCTTTATACTAATCTTCTTCTTCTACTTGCAGATTGCTCCGCACCGAACAAGGGACTTCTCATATCCGGCAAGTGGACGAACCTGATCGCCCTGCTTCGGTGCCCCCATCGAGACGCGCCGACCCTCCTCGGTTACACCCCTTTCTACCACGGGTACGTCGGTCGAAAGAACAAAGATAACATGGTGAGGAAAACAGTCGACCTTGCCACTTTCGCCGGGCAAGCACTGCAGCAGCAGCACTTGGCTCAAGACCTCTCTTCCTCCGGGCTGCCAAAAAGGGAGGAGAAGGTGCAAGCTCCCACCAGCAAGCCGGAGCCCCAGGAGAAGCCCACCGAAGCTGCTGCTGTGATACCGCGCCCCTCTCGCCGAAGAGAGAAGAGCACAACCGCTGAGGGGGAAGGCCCCCATATTACTAAGAAGGCCAGAATCTCCAAAGAGGATGCACAGATCCTCAACGCCGGCCATCTCGAAGGTGCATCCTCGGAGCCCTTTGTACCAAGCCTGGTTTGCCCTGATGGGCATGTGATCTCCACCGGCGACAGCCTGGGGGAGATCCCCCATCTGGCCATGACACTTCTAAAGGGCCTGGCCCTCCCAAAGGACATGGAGAAGCTGCAATCAGGCAAGGCCGACAACATGGCCGAACTGTGCCTTTTCCTTGCCAAGGTATGGATTCCCAACCTATCCTTTTGAAAGTTGAATGTTCCTTCAATCTTACTGCCCTTTTCTGACGCTAATTCTTTCTTCTCATCTTGCAGGCCGGCCAGTGTGCCAGTAAAGCCTTTACTGACATGGAGGTCCTCCTTGAAACGAACAAGACCCAAAGGGGGGACCTCCAGGCGATAAGGAAGGAAGTGAAGGAGGCCAATGACCAGATCGAGGCGCTGGAGGCCAAAGTTGCCGAAGCCAAGACTGGCTTGGAGGAGAGGGACCTCCTGCTGCTGAAGCTCAAGGACGTTGAGGCCGAGCGGGATCGATTGAAGGAGAGGACGCAGCAGGTGGAGGATGAGCTGCCGGCCAAGCTGGAGGAGGCCAGCGATGAGGGTTTCAACGAGGCCGGCGACTACTACAAGGAGCAGGTGGAAGCCCTTGTCACCAAGGCTTTCAGGGACGGAGAGCGAAAGGGTTTTGAAGACGCGCACGCCTCCTCCTTCCTCCGCGGGTTCCAGGTCGGCCTAGATTATGCCGAGGTCCCCAAGGATGACCACCGAAGGGAGAATCCCGTGGTGCTACCTGTGGATCTGCCGAGGCACCTTCTTCCTGCCGAACAGGCCAATCCATCTGCCGACGTGCCTCCAAGCCCCGTCGATCAGCCAAATCCGACAGTTGATAAACCGCTGAGTCCTGCTGAGGCACCCAATCCAACCACTTTCGACCCGACGAAGCCTGCTGATGAACCTATCGTAGAGTAGAGTTAAATTAATTTAATTTTCTGTATGTCGTAGATTCTAGGGTCGGCAAGAAGTATCTTTGTTTAGCCGAGCCCCAGTTTTTGTAATGAACCAATCGTTGTTATGAAAGTTTCAAGTTTTCTGTCTATGTTTCATACTTTTTGCACTTCATGCGTGTTAAGACTCATGTATCGCACTTCATGCACATGGTTTAACAATAATCTCTCTAAAGACTCATGTATCGCACTTCATGCACATGGTTTAACAATAATCTCTCTAATAATTATCCGTCCCAGCTTGCCGTACCCAGCCCCTGATTCGGAGGAAACCTACCGCGAGGTGGGTTCCGCCGGATCAAAAGGAACGGCCGAAGCTGGGAATGCCCCCTTCAGGATATGGCATGCAAAGTCTTTGCCGAACTACCCTGGTCGACCAATACCCTCCGGACAAGTTTCCGCTGGAAGGGTAAAGAGAGAACCAAAGCATCATTGTGGGGTAAGGATAACCCCTCCAAATCTTGCTCGGTGAACTTGATCTCCCACGTGCTACGAGCGTCCATTTTCCGCTTCGAGGAATTATGAACCACCATCACTCCTGGCGGCGGGGAAGGGTGGTACAGTTTCTCGTGGAGCTCGTTGGCCTGGGCTTTGCTCATTGGTCCATGAATGCAATGCACCACGCCGTCGAGAACTTGGGCTCTCGGCTGGATCCCTGCTTCCGGTGACTGGGTTCGGTCGATCCACCGATCCATCCTTCCCTGCTGGACTAGCTCTTCGAGGTAGACTTTGTAAGGCTGGCATGCTGTCGTATAATGCCCTTGTTCGTTGTGGAATGAGCAGTACACCCTTTGGTTCGGTTCCCGTCCATCGGCAGTTCCCAACTTCTCCGCCGCTCCTGTTGGCCATTGGAAACCAGGAAGCCGTCCACACTCCCGGAGCATACGGAAGATTGGCTCCTTGAAGTAGGTCGTGATGGCAAGGTGGTCCCGCCCATCGCTCGGAGGGCGGTCCCATGCCTTTCCGCTTCCTTTGTTTCCGTCGAACCCTGGGCCCTCCTTCTTGGACACTACGTTAACCTGCTTCTTCACTTCCTTGGCCGCCGTTTTACCCTGCTCGGCGACTGGTGTTGCATCGGATCCACTGATGTACTCCTCAAGCTCTATATATCGAGCAACGGTATGCATGAGCTCTGTCATAGTGTTCGGCGGCCGAAGCATCAATTCCTTGGATAGGTCAGAATTCCTATCCAGTCCACGTTTGAACGACGTAGCCGCAGTCTTTTGGTCACAACTCTCAACCATGTTGTATACGTTATAGAAGCGCTCAGAATAATCCTTCAAGGACTCGCCGGTTTTCCGCCGAAGGTCCGTTAAGGCTTCTATTGTTTTTGGCCTTCGGTTACTTGCCACAAACCGTGCCGTAAACGAACGCTCTAGTTCGCCGAAGCTGCTTATTGAACCTGGTTTTAGCTGTGTATACCACAGCATGGCAGTATCCGGGAGGCTCAGGGAGAACGTTCGGCACATCATTGCCTCGCTCAATCCGCAGAGCGCAGCCATGGACTTGAATTGCTGCACATGGGTCGGCGCATCCGACTTTGCGTTGTATATGGTGAATTTGGGGACCTTGAAGTGGGGAGGGAGAGCCTCATCCGCTATAGCCTTGGAAAAGGGGGAGACACCTTTCGCCGAGGTGGCTGTAACCCCTTCCTTCGGCGGGACTACTGCTGAAGGCGCGGAGCTTTTCTCTTGAGCATCATCCCTTATCCTTTTATTGATTGGTGGGGTCCGAGCCCTTCGTCCGCCGATACTTGGCTCTGGGGTTCGGCGCTTCGACCCCGAGGCCCTCCTGTTTCCCACTACCGGGGGTTCTTCCTGATGCCGGACGGGCCGGTAAGTAGTTCTCTCGCCGGTGCGAGTATTTACCACTATTAAAGCCCCGCCGCCGGCACTGATCTCGCACCTCTCCTCCGGTAGCAGCCCCTGGCCGTTCTCTTCCTGAAGTCTGGATTGTCCGGCAGACCGACCCGGCAATCGCCGGTGGTGGGAGCGACTGGTAGAATGGGTCGGCGACCTTTGGCGGAGCCGGGTGCTCATTCCCCTTTCCTCCTCTTCGTATCGCCACCCCTCAGATCTGTCCGCTCGCTGGTTATCCTGGTGACCTTGCGACCCAAAAGGGTGATCTAGAGGATCTCCCGCGTTACCTCTTGTGTTGCCGAGCCGAGGAAGTCCTTGAGTCTGGTCTGGCCTTTCTCTTGACTTCGAACGAGCGCTTGATGCCGTGGCGCTTGTTGCTGGAAATAATGCTCGGCGAACGTTATCGTTTCCAGACGCATCGGTTCGGTGTCCGGGTTCCAGATGGACAATGCCACTAGCATCAATGCGACACAGTGGGCCGAGCCTTGCAAAGGCAAAGGCCCTAACAGTGTCAGCCGTTTGGAGAGCATTCCTCCTTCGTCGCCGTTCCCGCGACCGGGAAAGGGGTGGGGGGCTCTGAAGTGCCTGGATCTCTTGTACTTGTGTTCTTAGTCGCATTAACTCCTCCGCCATGCTCACCGGGAGCACTGGTGGAGGAGGAGGAGGAACCGTGAGGCTCGTTGCAGAGCGGTGCACACCATCTATGTGGAACGCCGCTGCTCCTAAACCCTGGTTGTTAGGGTCAGGGACGCTTGAATCCACCACCCTGGGGTCGCCGGGACCCCCAGCGGGAATGCCATCCCGCCCTATCACCGTCCGCTGAGAGGAGTGGTGACCCAGGTTTGGATTGACGTTATTAAGACCGAGAGGTCGTCCGTCCGGGGTTGTCATCTTGAACTGGAAAAAGAGAACGGGGGGAAAGCTTCACCACAAGATGTCCTTGGTCCCCAGCAGAGTCGCCAATTGTGGTGGCAAGCTTTCTATGGTTGGATCTTGTGGCTTGGATGGTTGAGGCTTGGACGAAGATGGGCTAGACCTGCGCACGAAGCAACCGCGTTAGTGCCCAAACCCGGAGCGTGGTGTCCGGGGCAGGCACTCCGACGCTCTAGTCAGTAAACAGGAGAGGAGATATCAAAGTATAGTTTAGGGTTTGAGAAAGTGTCCTGAACGTACCTTATTCTGGAGATGAATACCTCCTTTTATAGCCAAAGGGAATGCAGAGTCCAAATCCCATTAGCATACTTATTTGTATGGTGAGCCCGCCTACCTTGGATCCAGTTAGACATCTCAATCCTGAACCTATCCAATCTCCTATATTCTGCTCCTGAATATAAGGGATGGGATAAGACGCGAGGTTCCCTCCTCCTGCCCAACTCTTCCTAACTTCCTCTCCAAGTTTAGGGGACAGGAGGCTCGGCGAGTACAGGTTCTGCCGGACCGATGATACGGCGATGATTACTTCAACAGGGGAAAACACCAACCCGTTCGGCGGGGAACCGCCGAACCAGATCACATCGATCAATACATACGCTGAACCAGACCGTTCCCTTCCATGGATCGACACTTCGGTTATCTTTAACCTGTCCCGGCCGGACTCGGGTCGGCCACCGACCCATACCGCCGACCCACGGGTAGTAGATTCACTGGTCCGGCTAATTGGTGCAACGTGGCCACCGTCCTGGTCCCTCCGCCGGACCACGTCCTCCACAACTATGCTTATAAAAGCATGTCCACCACCAAGCTCTGCCACTTACCACCACCCTCCACAACCACCCAAACAGCTCTCCTCTCCCATCGATTTGAAACCCGATCCGAAGGCGGTGGCCATGTCAAACGGCGGAACCCTTCCCCAGGATCTCATCACAGACAATATACTCTCTCGACTACCCGTCAAATCTCTTTACCGCTTCAAGTGTGTTTCCCCCTTGTGGAAATCCCTTATCTCCGACCCCCATTTCGCCAAAACCCACCTCAATCAAACCAAGACAAAAAACTCTAATTATCCTGAACAAAAAATTGTTATCATTTCCCGCTTTGGCAATCTCAACTCGGTGGATTACAACGATGTAAATCTGACCTCCACGAAACTTGAGTTTCCTACCGTGGAACAACACAACACCGAGAAGTGGGTCCAGGTTTTGAGTTCTTGCGATGGTTTGCTTCTAGTTTCCTAAAGTGACAAATCCATATTCTTGTTGAATCCATCCACTAGAGAATGTAAGAAAATATTGCCCGTATGTCCATTTGTCCAAAATTTGAATTTGTATGTTGTGCCAAATGTGTATGGTGTGGGTTACGACTCATCGACAGATGATTACAAGGTTCTGATGCTCTCATCCTTTTATGAAAATCGGCGTAACATTACGACCATGGCTGTCTATTTACTAAAAACAAATGCTTGGAGGAGAAGTGAAGATTTCCAGTATAGGTCTATTGTGGGAAACTCTGGTGGGGTTTTCTTGAATGGATGCCTCCATTACCTTAGTTGGAATGGGAATGGTTCCAAAAGGATTATTGCTTTCGATTTATCAGGTGAGATTTTCAAGGAAGTGCCGCTGCCTACTAATTTGTTAGGTAGATGCGATAGTGGGCAATATGACTATTGTGGCGTGGTGGTTCTTGGAGGTTCTCTTTCTTTGGTTAGTGGGCGGGGAAATAAGGTTTGCATGATGAAGGAGTATGGGGTAAGAGAGTCTTGGACGAAATTCATGATGTGTTCTGGATTGTCCGTACTTGATGTGGTGGGTATGTTAGCGGAAGATGAATTTTGTTGTTTGATACCTATGGAGAGAAGCACTTGGCTGTGTACAATCCACAAAAATTCACAGAGAGGGACATAGTGATTTCCGGCATTCCGACTAAATTTAGATATGGGGGCACCTATATCGAGAGCCTCATCTCTCCCGTTCATATAGGAGGAACTGGGAGGCAATTATGAACGAGAAGCTTCTGAATTAAGTTTTTATTATGGGAAAAGATTTTGTCACTCCCTTTTTTGTTAACGGCACTCCCGGAGTGCCATTAACAAAAAAGAGAATGGCAAAATCAGCTGTCTTTTTTTTTTTTTTGAAATACAGATGACTAATGCGTCCTCGTGAGTATAATTACTCAGGGTATGAGTGATAGTTATTAGGATGCCCATGTCTTGTATATTGTGTCTTGTGTGGCCTTTATCGTCATGTTTTACTCCTCTAGTTCTGTTATTTTGTTAATTTGGCTTCTCTGAATGACAATAAATTTGTCAATACCTGAAGTTTTCAAGTTCGATTTTCCTTACCAATAACTCTTGGGGTCACCTCACCCCATGCATAAGCATGTGAAACGGCTGTTGGAGGGACTGTAGGGATTAGTCCGAACTGCGCACGCATAAGCTGAATAGAACACTCTGCATTACAAAAAAATTGCTCATCTCTACTTTTTAACACAATGATCATTCGAACTGCTTGACTATTACCACTTGAACGTGATTGAGCTTTAAACGTTCATAATAGCTGTTACTAAATTTCCTGGTTCCTTCTCAATCGAAAGGGATGAACCAATCAACAGAACAGAATTTGGTGTTTGCTGGAATGTGAATGTTTTGTGAAGTAGAGTTTGGTTCCTTACCGTGTTTCAGGACTTCTATGGAAGCAAACGTAGTAATATGGGATGAAATGGAATGGAATTGAAGACTTAACAAAAGAGACTTTTATTGAATCTTCAAGTAGAAGCACAGAATCGACAAGGTATGGCCTAATCGACAGAGTACAATTTACTTAGCAGTTATTCCTACTCCTTGAAAAGAAAAGATAAAGGCCTGTTGGCGTTGTTTGTATGTCCCAAAAACTGTCACGATCTCAAACATAAATATAGGCCCCTTTGAGTTTCGAATTTGAATCTTCCCTCCAAGGTGACAGTTAAGCTCCCTTTCAAACTTTGGCAAATAACTTCCACGAACAATATCCACATCTGGAAAAACTGTTCTATTGGTCATGCATAACTACTCCTTTGATCATGGGAAAACTGATTATACATCCATCTAACACCTATCACTTGATCGACGGATGGAACAACTCAAATAATAGTTAATCAATTAAAGATAACAAATCAAGTATTGGTCAGATGACGGGTAAATATCTCCTAAAATTTTACTATAGTTTTATCGATATTTGTTGACTTATACAACCCAAACTCACCCTATTATGGTAAATCAAAGTCACCTTTCAACTTTTCAACTTTGCCCTTGCCACGTGTCACCCCATCGACGGGTAAAAAGAAAATCACAGTTATAGAGCAAACAATAGCCTAGTTAAGTTAAGAAGCTTGATTCGAATTTTGAGATGATTGAAGATCACGGTGAATTTCGAGATGGGTACATCCTCCGAGATTAAGAAACCGAGCCAAACCATTTCACATCGGTTTCTGGCAAAAGAAATACTCCCTCCGGTCCAAATTTTTTGTCCATTATTGGGTATGCGTGCCATTTTTAAATTGTTCATACTTTTCAAACATCATGCAGTAATGATTTTGACCGAATGGCCGAATGAACATTTCGTTTTAGTGAACCAAGCACAACCTGAATTTCTTTATCTACTGGTTTAACCTCAATTTCATACCTTGACGGCGGCGTTTATTTGTAAGTTTCAATGTGTAAATCTCTTATGCTAAAAATAAGTCAATTGAAGAGGCTCAAGGGTTGCCTTAGTCACCCACCGCACTACTGTGGTGTTGTACAGCTTGTTAGGCTTTACAGAGGACACATCTGATCATTATGATTGAATCGTTCATTTTGTAGCACTAGATGAGTACGTCATACTTATAAAGAAATTAAGGTTATCGAATATTTGTAGTGCCTGATGATCAGTGTTGATTTGTTTCACTCACGTATCTTTCTGAATCACTGTAACGATTCATTTCATGTTATCCAACCAGGCGGCTGCAAATCAACTTAATTTTCTACCAATAATAAGATGTACTAGTACTCAACTTTTTTTGCAAAATGAGTATTTCAAATCATCATGGTGTGCTCCATGTTTAGCCCAACGAGGGTCCGACTATGAATATCGATGGAGGTTATACCGATTATTAGGCTTGTTGATTGGGTAAAGCTTCACACACCCAAAAAAAAAAAAATTACATATCGAAATAAAATAAGGATCAACTTTGCCCTTATTCCCTTTAACTTTTAGAGCAAATTAGGGGTGTTTTGATAACTTTGCCCTTAATCCCGACCTCAATTAATCTCCGGACTATCTATCCCACCTCCCTTGGGATTATATTGTCCCCTTGAAAAATGACTAATAGTCCGGTTGACATTATTAGTCCCGAAATTAAAAGTTACACAAACATGGAACTATCGGTCCCGGGGACTAATAATCCAATCCTACCTCTAATACCTCCTATCAAACAGGGGCATAGGGTACAAAGAATTACAAGACCTAAAAGCTGAAGAAGGCAACCAAGATGTCCGAAATTGGGACCATCGACAATCCCATCAGCAGACACCTTCCCCCGGAGATCGTCGCCCACATACTCTCTCTCCTACCGGTAAAGTCTCTCTGCCGATTTAAGTGTGTTGAATTCCCTAATCTCTTCCCCCCCAATTCTCCAAAACCCACCTTCAGATAACCATTACTACCGACAAACCTCAAAATGTCCTTTTAATTTCTAGCCCTCCCGCTCTCTACTCCGTCGATTTCGCCTCTGCAAATCCGACAGCAATAAAGCTTGATTTTCCTCCGGTCGAGCACTCCTACCAGTGGATGAACGTTTCAGGCTCTTGCAATGGCTTGGTTCTAGTTTCTACTGAAGGTAATTCCAACTTCTTATTGAATCCATTGACTAGAGAATGTAAGAAACTGCCAGAATCTCCTTTTGATGACTCCTTTTCGCCTCTTGGGTCATACATTTTGCTACCTGGGTTGGGTTATGAATCGTATACGGATGATTACAAGGTTGTGATGCTTTATAACGATCGTTTTAAATCTTACCTTCATTATGACTTTCATGGTGATGGTAGTATAACGTATGTTCTGTCTATTCACTGAAAACTGATGCTTGGAGCCTCCAAGCATCAGTTTTCAGTGAATAGACAGCAACATTGGAGGAGAATTCAAGAAACCCATTATATCCCTGAGGATGCTGCTATTGGGGTTCACTGTAATGAACGTCTCCATTGGCTTTGTCAGAGGACTGGTGGTTTGGATGGTTGTGTAGTTGTTGCTTTCAATTTATTGGATGAGATTTTCAGGTAAGTGCAGTGGCCTGCTTTGCTTTATGATCACGGGTTTGAGTTTCCTCAGATGGTAGTTCTTGGCGGTTGTCTCAGTTTGGTTGTTAGGCAGCCTAGTCAGCTGGTTGATGTTTGGATGATGAAGAAATACAGGGTAAGAGAGTCGTGGACCAAATTTACAATTGCTGATCCTCGGATTAATATATTGGATTTTTCGTATTTGTCAGCAGAAGAAGAATTTGTATCCGAAATATATGGTTTGATATTAGATGTTCACGAAGAATATATGCTAGATGAATCTAACAGAGAGAAACTAGTTGTGTACAATCCGAGAAAAGAAACACTCAGGACAATGGTGGTTTCAGGCCTTCCAACACACTATACAGTCAGGCACAAATACATCGAGACCCTCGTCTCACCTAATCGTGGAGGACGGATTAGGAGATACTATGAAGCTTCTTCAGGTGAAAGTTCAAAGAGTTATCAGGTATATTTCCAACATAGAAAAGACTATGTCCCTTCTGTATTTGGTTAATAATTGTATGTATCGTGTATTAAGTGAGTTTCTATATTTTAAGGTTTTTGGAGGTTAGAAATCCTCATATCCCTTGTTGATACTTGTATCTATTGTGTAGTCTGAGTTGTAGGTCATTGGTTAGTGATGTTTGCTGAATTTAGATTATATCCTTGATCTGTTGATCATACACTAGTGGCGAAGGCGACCTATGAAGCATGACTGCATGAGTGCTTAATTTTCTTTATTCTTGAAGTATTGGATACTTGTTGAATACTCTTACAACACATATCCGCACTTCTATAAAATAGAAAACATGGCATTTCTTATGCAACATCAAAGTACAGCCATTTGCAGTGAATGCATGAGTAATTTTCCAATACTTTGTACTTATTAGAGAAAGAGAAAACAGTGAGATTAAACTAGTGCCATCCACTCTAGGGGATAAGCAATTTGAATATGTTTGGACATATGGGTTCCAGGTAAGATTGTTTATTGGCATTTGGCAGTGACGATATCAAAATCTCCACTCTTTAACAATCTTCCCCTCTGGACTTAATTGGAAGGAACACATGCGACCTATCTCTTTCCTATTGTTTTGGTTTGGAGATAATTTTTGCCTCCCTAGCCTCAATCCTCTCTATCTCATTGCTAATCCTGCAAAGCCAGCTAATTCATTGGGGATTTCATTACAGCTGCACTAAACTAATAAGTCTGGATACAGACATTTGCATCAAGAGAACTCGCTACCTCATCGTCCTTAGGTTTGGCAACCCATTGGACATAACATCTTGGTTTTTTTTTTTTTATGGAATGCAACTTCTTAGAAGCTGATTCATACTCGAAGAATGATTTTTTTTTTTTTGACTGGTATTAGACTGTTGTCTTGTATCATGTGTGGTCTTGACCTAGTCTTTACATCCTCTATTTGGTTTTTGACATTGTTTAGTTCTTTGGTTCTAAGTTTCTCCGTCAATTGTGGTGTTAATGTTCTAAATATGACTTCTTTTAATGATAAATGAAGTTATTTTGCTGTGTCAAAAAAGTAATAAGTTTAACTTGTTTATCTTTTTTAGTTGATCTCAGACAAGCTTTAATCAAATCAATGACCATTCGAGTGAGGAACTTAGTTTATTTCATGTTCGAGCAAGCCCAAGAAGCTAGTAACAAGCTTGATGTTCCAGTTGGCTTCGTTAATGCCCATTCTCGATAGAATTGCTTGTTTATTTGGAATTGATCTTGAATGGGTTTTAAATGCCTAAAATAAGAGGAAGCAGAAGAAATACCAAAGTTGAACATGCAAAGGTCTTGAATTTGGCTCTTCTAAGGAAGCGCAGATAATTTACTATGCATATGTGGCTAGCTTTGGCCTAAAAGTCTGGATTGGTCAGTTGTTCCGTTCGAAACATGACGGTTCACTTACCTCTAGAAGATTTTTGTGCTCCAAGGAAGGGCATCGACACCCTTCAAGAGTAGGTTGTGGTGCATTCATGAGGATACAGAGGCAAGACACAGGAAGATTGGTAGTTGACCGGCTTCAAAAAGAACACAATCATGATCTTGATTCTCCAATGGATCCTAGTAGGCTAATTGCCGCCGCTCCAAAGGGATTTAGGGAGGAACTAAGTAGTGGGTTGGAAAATTTGAATTTAGTTGGAACAAATGGTGGCTTCAACCTTGTCAAAGTACTCTTGCAAGTGATTGGTTCCCAGTGCTTCAGGAGTATTTTCAGTCTCGTCAAGCAGAAGATACTGGATTCTTTAATGCAGTGAAAGTTGACAAAGGCAAATGCAGGAGCATTTTCTTGTGCCGGTCTAGATTTTGTGCACTCAATTTGGGGATGCCATTGTTTTTTATACCTCGTACAGAAGCAGTAGTTATATGGTGCCATTTGCTTCATTTTTTGAAATTAACCAAAATACGCAACCGGTTCTTTCAGGTGTGCTTTGATCACCGATGAATCTTGTACTTGGGTTTTTCAGACATGGCTTAGGGCATTGTCAGGTCGCCTGCCATTGTCGATAGTCACTGACCAATACAAGGCCATGCATCCAACATTCAATTGCAGAAGTATTTCCAAGTATGGTATTCTACGGGATGTTGATACAGGTGGGTCCCAAGATTTCAGGGCCTTGATGCTAATGGACTTTAAGATAAAAAACCCCATAACAACATTGAGGCAGGGACAGCATCTCTAGTCCCTTACATTTCTGATTACTTTCTTGTTTCGGTCAGGGTTAAAACTAAGATTAAGATTGGCAATGGAGTGATGGACGCTTCAGAAGAAAAACTAAAAATCTCGTAAGCCTGTTCTATTGTGTCCACAACTTTGAAATCACGTGCAGCCTTTTAAGAACAGGTGGATACGACAAAATACTCATGGTTTGGCGCTATGTCTGCTTTCTATCTGGTCATTTAAGTCTCTCTACCCTCATTTTCCCCTTTCTCATTTGATGTTGATGAACGCTCATTTCAAAGAATTGGCATATTTTATATGTGTGGAACTTTTAAGTCAGTAACTTTCTTCATTTTTCTCCTTGATCAAAACACTCTTTTGGATAGGTTTCCGAGAACACCAGATGCAGCCAGGAGCGGTCAATCGTCCGAAAAGGAAGAAAGTTATGAGGTGGAACCGAGTTCAGACTTAGACAACTCCAAGGCTTCGAGTTGAAGCGGAAACTATTTCAACATGTAAGATGCTTGGATTTCCTCCGAGTTGGTCCAGATTGTAGAAGGTCGAGGCTATGAGAAGGCCTCGAGGATGTTTGAGGATCAATATTGGCGGAAATTGTTCATCAAGATGCCTGATGATAGGAAGAGGTTTTAATTTTGGTGCAGATCCTGTAGTGATTAGCTATGGTTCATGTCGATTTTTGGTTGATTATTGGCATGTTGTACTTCTTTTCATGCCATGACCTATCAGACAGTTGAATCTTAAAATTAATGTTCCTTTCACATGTTAGATGGTTTCTTATTGTTTTGTTTGTGGTAAGATTTCGAATGATGCTGGGATTTTTTTTTCCCTACTAACTATGCATATGTGCATCTACATTTGGACTCCGTTTGTTTCGACAAAAAATGTTTTACAATGTAAAATATTTTTCATGTCAAATATTTTTTTAGAATTGCAGTAAAAGGCAGCGGGTTCATTTTGAAAAATAACTTATGGAAGATTTAAGAGTAAGTTATTTTCATCTAATTAACGAAAAATGTTTTACATGTAAAATGTTTTTCTCATTTTTTACACAACCAAACACCAGAGTTTATCATGTAAATTAAACAAGAATCTTTTTGTTTCTTTGCCAATCGAATTGTCTATTTGGAAGACTAGTCTTCTCCCTATGTCGTTTTTGATTGGTACATGCAGGATAGGAAGGTAGCCTTAAGTGACCTTAACAGAGACTTAGACTAAGTCAAGTCGTCCAATGACAAGACGGTGGAGAGTGTGGGATAGCAGAAGGGCCCAAAGTTTCAAAAGTGTGCACATGACTCTTTGTGGTTTTGAAAATGTGTGGATAAACCTCTTACCGTCATATTTTTCATCCATGTTAACGAAAATGTATCTCACACGCCTCTAGAATCTAATTTAAATTGTTCATAATTTAATAAATAAAGAATAGAGCATCTCTGGAAAATATCATTTCGATTAGGTATCAATTAATAACCCAGTGATATAATTTTTGGTGAATTCAAAGTTGAAATTTTAATTTCATACTCCCTCTGTCCCCTTTTTAAAGTCTAATATTCCATTTTGGGTTGTCCCTTAATAAGTGTCCATTTTGTAAAGTTAGTGAGTAAAAGTTGGTACATTTTATATTTTGCCCCTTAAAAGTAGATTCCATTTTGAAAAGTTAGTGAGTAAAAGTGTAATGATGATGTCTCCATAGAGGGTAAGTAGGGAAAGTTGAGGTAAAAGTTCATGTGAAATGTGTAATGATTATGTTTTCTTAATAAGTTAGAGTTACGAAGCGGGACACTTAAAATAAGACGGAGGGAGTAATAAATTTGATTCGACTATGAAGTTTTTATTTTTTGATGGACTTGAATTTTGGCTTAAATGTAGTACTCATCAAATCTATAATATCAATGATTCGGATCCAATTTTTGGTATAGGCGATGGATTGGCTAGATTTAAGGAAGAAGAAAAATCAAGGGAGAGGATGAGGGCATATCAGTCTTTTAATGTTGTATCAGTTAATATGAATGAAAAACATGACGACGTGGGGTCTATCTACACAGTTTCAAAACCACAGGAGGTAATGTGCACACTTTTGAACCATAGGGGGTGTATCCACTCATGACCCAAACATCAGGGGGTCAAAGTGGACTTTACCCATATTCTTAACTCTTGTTATTAGCCAATATTGGTGTCTTGGGAAACGTGGACACTACGACTACACATACAGGGTTAAAAGATCAGGCTGTCCAGCCAGCTAGGTGGGGAGACTTTTAAAGATCACTCCACTTTCACAGGAACAGCCAAAGACTTTTAATGACCTTTCATTTTCCATGCAATAAAAGTCCATTTAATAGACAGCCAATTACATATACCATAGGTCCATGACGCAATTAAGTCTAATTTGCGTGCTATTTGGGGCATCTCAAAAGGACATTTTGTCCATGATTGATCTGAAACAACCGCCGGAAATCACCGGACAATGGTGGCCGGGGACATAAAATAATTATAGTTCTAAAATTCCCAAAATATGGTTCGGTTTGAGTTTTGAGTGAGATTTTTTAGACTAATGGGTGGAGAGAGATATATAGATGGAGAAAATTTATTGGACAGAAGTTTTGGGTTTTGGATAGACCATTTTGCCCTCAATGAAGTGGCGTTGTTTCCAATACAAGGAGAAAGTCAAATATTTGAGAAGCAAGTCAGACATGTAAAAGCTAATACTCCATTTGTCCCAAATTGCTCACCTCTTTTTGAAACCGTGTATTTTAGAAAAAGTAATGTATTATCACGAATTTTCTTTCAAAATTTTTGCCGCAATTTAAAGATCTCATTGACAAGAAAAAATTGGTGCAATTTTTTTTTAAAAAAACTCATAAATATGTTATTTTTGCGTGCAAAATGCACAGTTCCTAACAAGGGCAAGCAATATGGGATGGAGGGAGCAATGTCGTAGGATCACTTTCTTTTTATCTGCATGATTTTTTTGCAAAAGTTAATAATGCCTCAATTTTTTATAGATTATTGGTTCGTATCGACAAAAGAAATTTAAAAAATTAATATAGATGATTGGTTTGTATCGACAAAAGAAATTAAAATTAAAAAATTAAATATTTTATTATAGATTATTGGATTGTATCGATAAAAGTTAATAATGCCTCAATTTTTTTATAGATTATGGGTTGCGCTACACGTTGTTGTGAATTGCAATAGGCTACCTAATAGCTGTTAAAAGCATTTGAATAATCTTGGGCCTCTCTTCTTGCGTCCCAGAGACCTCCAAGGGAAGAGGAGGGTGACCAATAACCACCATATACAGTCAAGTCTATGGGGGCCTAGAACATTTATGGTTATCATAATTGACTGAAAGCTCCCAGTTCTTTTCAAATGCCGTGTAATTTGATATATTCCATGTTAATTGGCTGCACATGCCCCTTGATATCGATCAATTTTGGCGACTTCTACTAATTATTCTCATCAGTCGTCCTCGTTCTAGCCCAGACAACTGCGGAATTTCCACAAATCAAAAACATGTGTTGTAGATATTTCCTTGAGTTGGGAAAAAACAAAAGTGACCCGGGCCCGAGCCTAACATCAACTCTACCCCTCCGTGCACGGTAAGTTGATTCCATGTTTATTAGCTTTTTTGTTTGATTAGTATTTAGTTCTATTTTGGCTAAACACTGCTTTGGTTGGCATATATCTTGCCAACTCATTTGTGTAGTTGTTCCCTCTCGGGCCTGTGGTGGCATATGATTGTTGAGGTATGGCGGTGTCAACCTCGTTGGGATGTCCGAGCCTCGTGGTAAATGCCTTGTCCCTAGTTCTTTTAATCTTTGTAATGTATTCAAAGATTAATTAATAAAATTTCTTTTTACTGATCGATCAAAATACAAAAAAAGACAAAAGAATAGTCGAACAGGATTATTAAGCCAAAACAAGAACATATATCAAAAGGGTAAACATATCCCATGAATGGCAATAGAATAAATATCCGTCGAATATGATGCCACAGAAAGCATGGTTTAGGTTGGAAACGGTCTCACCCTCTCATTTGGGTGTCAATGTTGTTGTGATGTCTCTTGCTCCTTATCCTTTAATCTTTGTACTCTCCTCAAAAATTAATAAATTCTCTTTTTTCCGTTAAAAAAAAGGAAAAAAAGAAAAAGAAAAAGAAAGAGCAATTGAGTTACTTTTGGGCGGCCCTTCTTGCTTCCGGCCCAGAGGCTTCCAAGGGAAGAGAAGGTCTCCATTAACAAAAAGTCTATAAACACAACTTTAAAATAGAACACCAGATACAATTGCATTCGGAGCCATTCGATACATGTACCACATGTAAATTCACATTAATTGGGTTGGAAAACGGTAATTGATTATCACACTTTATTTTTTACCCTCATGTTATATGAATTTACAAAATTAACTTTTCATTTCTATAGTTTTTCACACATAGAAGGACAACATTATGAATTGACATCACAAGATGGTAAAAAAAAAAAAAAAAGTGGTTATTAAAGGAGGATATGAAAATCACTCCTTGGCAAATAGAGGAATTTTCAAGACATTGGAGTATAAACATCCTCTTCAAAATATTAACTTGCAAATTACAATTCAGCATTTGTGCCACATTGCTTCACTTATACACAAAACTAGATCCCATTCTTCTATAAAACTAATAACAGTGAAAGACATTTCCACATCTTTTGTTTGTCCAAGGTGTTTTGCCTTAATAATTAAGTCAAATGAATTTTTTTTTGTTTTATTCAATTTTTTTCATTTGTTGGTTTTTTCGTCAAATTGTTGTGGCTTATTGGTTGGTCCAAAAAAAAGAAATCAAATATATATATATATATATATATATATGTGAACTTGGAGGGAAGCATTAGAGTCAAAGGGTTTTCGAATAAGTAGGAGTAAAACTGAGTATATGGTGTGCAAGTTTAGTGGTACCAGTAGTGCGCATAAAGAAAGAGTAATGATCCAAGACCAGGAGATACCTAAGAGTGATCATTTTAGGTACTTAGGCTCAATTATTAGTAGTGATGGGAAGATTGCCGATAATGTGACCTATAAGATCTAAGTGGGGTGGCTCAAGTGGAGGAGCGCTACTGGTGTATTGTGTGACAAGAGGGTACCAATAAAATTGAAGGAAAAATTCTATGGAACTACCATCAGACCAGCGATACTTTACGGGACGGAATTTTGGCCTACTAAGAAACAACAAGTGAACAAGATGAGTGTAGCGAAAATGAGAATGTTGAGATGGATATGTGGTAAGACTAGACGAGACATGATTAGAAATGAAATGGTGCGTGAGATGGTAGGTGTAGCACATATAGAAGAGAAGTTGAGGGAAAATAGGCTAAGGTGGTTTGGGCATGTCTATCGTAGATCAGGAGATGCAGTAGTTAAGAGAGCGGATTGGATAGTTTTGGGTAGCAATACTACGGGGAGAGGTAGACCTAAATTGACATTAGATACTGTGGTGCGCAAAGATATGAGTATAATAGGTTTGTGTGAACAAGTGTCCCTTGACAGAGTTCAATGGAGGAAAATGATTCATGTAGCCGACCCTAAGTGATTGGGACATAAGGCTTGGTTTGGTTTGTTTTGGTTATTCCTGTGGCTAGGTTGGAAAAATAGGCTAAGGTGGTTTGGACATGTCTACCGTAGATCAGGAGATGCAGTAGTTAAAAGAGCAGATATGATAGATTTGGGTAGCAATGCTACGGGGAGAGGTAGACCTAAATTGACATTAGATGTTGTGGAGGAAAAGATTCATGTAGCCGACCCCAAGTGATTGGAACATAAGGCTCGGTTTGGTTTTATCTTGTTTTTTTATTGGTTTAGAATTCTCTAATTTTTTTGTGAGAAAAGGGAGTAAATTGTAAGAGTCATACATGAAAAAATTCACACTTATATATTTTTTTCCCTGTCCCCATGCATCGAACGGACAAGACACTAGTAGGTATCTGATAACAAAGTAAACTTCAATGTTAATTTTGGCTTTTTTATAATTTTTCTAAAAATATTGAGCAAAAGTCATAATTTTTTAACTTTTTAATTCGTCTCAACGAGAGAAATTCAAAAGAAGTAAAATATTTATGATGTGTCCCCAAATATTTTTATAATCATCAAGAAGCCGCCCAAAAAGTTAGACATTGGGTCTTAATTTTTCTTGAATAGTTTCATAAGTAAACACATCCAATAATTTCTGTAGGAATTTAGATTTACGAAAATGAAACAGATAGGTGAGATTATTCAAAAATAAACCAATCAAATATTTTCTGGACAAATTTAGATTGAGATAGACTTATTCACGGAGCAGATGTAACAACCATGTCTGTAAGTAAATATGCATAAAAACAGTGGTGCCATTCTGTCGCATCCAAATGACAGATTGTTCCAAATTGGATCAAGGCACAGACTGTTTGTTCTTAAGGATAATGTTGTACTTGGATTTAAGATTTATGGAAGAAAAATGAAAAGTAAAGAATACACCTGAATTTGGTGAAAACTCAAAATTCAGACACAATATACGCTAGTAGTATGAAAGGAAATATAAACTTCATTGAATGCTTTACAATCTCTAATGAGATTAGACCAACGCTCTACAAGCGTAAAGACCGGGTCAATGCACTGCCACATTAAAAATTACTGTCATCATGGAAATTGGTGGAATTGGCTTAACATGCGTGGAAGTGGAAAATAATACCAGCACAAGACAAGATTATGGCAAAACCCAGAGTCTGTTTGAAGTGCTGCGAAAATGAAAAGAGCAAACTTTTTTGTGACGTGAGGTGCGCGCACCGCAATTCTTGACATAAAGACTTGTAACTGAAGTGGAAGTCCCGAAATATACAATTTTAACGACCGTATCATATCTTATAGGATGTTCCAGTCAGAGTCCTGTTATACACATAGCAATCTGTGCACAAATTTCGTTGTGGGGTCTACCATGGGTCCTACACAAATCATCCGAGCCGTTCATTAAATGTAAAACATTTTTTCAAGGGTCCCGGTAAAAAATAAGCTCAATCTGATACCCATAAGTGCTTCATCCAACCATCTAACTTTTCATTCAGATTTTCGGATAATGAAAAGTTATATAGTTGGATCGAGCACCTATAGGTATCGGATTGAGCTTATTTTTTACGGGGACCCTTGAAAAAATGTTTTACATTTAATGAACGGTTTGGATGATTTGTGTGGGACACGTGGTGGGCCCCACAATGAAAACTGTGCACAATCTGTACACAAATTGTCTCTGTGTGTAGACTTTCTGTTCTACCAGCTAGCGCGACACAAGAGATTGTTTTCATACTCCCTCCATCCCCTTTTTAAAGTCTAATATTCCATTTTGGGTTGTCCCTTAATAAGTGTCCATTTTGTAAAGTTAGTGAGTAAAAGTTGGTACATTTTATATTTTGCCCCTTAAAAGTAGATTCCATTTTGAAAAGTTAGTGAGTAAAAGTGTAATGATGATGTCTCCATAGAGGGTAAGTAGGGAAAATGGAGGTAAAAGTTCATGTGAAATGTGTAATGATTATGTTTTCTTAATAAGTTAGAGTTACGAAGCGGGACACTTAAAATAAGACGGAGGGAGTAATAAATTTGATTCGACTATGAAGTTTTTATTTTTTGATGGACTTGAATTTTATCTTAAATGTAGTACTCATCAAATCTATAATATCAACGGTTCAGATCCAATTTTTGGTATAGGCGATGGATTGGCTAGATTTAAGGAAGAAGAAAAATCAAGGGAGAGGATGAGGGCATATCAGTCTTTTAATGTTGTATCAGTTAATATGAATGAAAAACATGACGACATGGGGTCTATCTGCACAGTTTCAAAACCACATGAGGTAATGTGCACACTTTTGAACCATAGGGGGTGTATCTGCTTATGACCCAAACATCAGGGGGTCAAAGTGGACTTTACCCATATTCTTAACTCTTGTTATTAGCCAATATTGGTGTCTTGGGAAACGTGGACACTACGACTACACATACAGGGTTAAAAGATCAGGCTGTCCAGCCAGCTAGGTGGGAAGACTTTTAAAGATCACTCCTCTTTCACAGTAACAGCCAAAGACTTTTAATGACCTTTCATTTTCCATGCAATAAAAGTCCATTTAATAGACAGCCAATTACATATACCATAGGTCCATGACGCAATTAAGTCTAATTTGCGTGCTATTTGGGGCATCTCAAAAGGACATTTTGTCCATGATTGATCTGATACAACCGCCGGAAATTACCGGACAATGGTGGCCGGGGACATAAAATAATTATAGTTCTAAAATTCCCAAAATATGGTTCGGTTTGGGTTTTGAGTGAAATTTTTTAGACTAATGGGTGGAGAGAGATATATAGATGGAGAAAATTTATTGGACAGAAGTTTTGGGTTTTGGATAGACCATTTTGCCCTCAATGAAGTGGCGTTGTTTCCAATACAAGGGGAAAGTCAAATATTTGAGAAGCAAGTCAGACATGTAAAAGCTAATACTCCATTTGTCCCAAATTGCTCACCTCTTTTTGAAACCGTGTATTTTAGAAAAAGTAATGTATTATCATGAATTTTCTTTCAAAATTTTTGCAGCAATTTAAAGATCTCATTGACAAGAAAAAATTGGTGCAATTTTTTTTTTAAAAAAACTCATAAATATGTTATTTTTGCGTGCAAAATGCACGGTTCCTAACAAGGGCAAGCAATATGGGATGGAGGGAGCAATGTCGTAGGATCACTTTCTTTTTATCTTAATAATATAACATCACCTTTTTTATCTGCATGATTTTTTTGCAAAAGTTAATAATGCCTCAATTTTTTATAAATTATTGGTTCGTATTGACAAAAGAAATTTAAAAAATTAATATAGATGATTGGTTTGTATCGACAAAAGAAATTAAAATTAAAAAATTAAATATTTTTTTTATAGATTATTGGATTGTATCGATAAAAGTTAATAATGCCTCAATTTTTTTATAGATTATGGGTTGCGCTACACGTTGTTGTTGTGAATTGCAATAGGCTACCTAATAGCTGTTAAAAGCATTTGAATAATCTTGGGCCTCTCTTCTTGCCTCCCAGAGGCCTCCAAGGGAAGAGGAGGGTGACCAATAACCACCATATACAGTCAAGTCTATGGGGGCCTAGAACATTTATGGTGATCATAATTGACTGAAAGCTCCCAGTTCTTTTCAAATGCCGTGTAATTTGATATATTCCATGTTAATTGGCTGCACATGCCCCTTGATATCGACCAATTTTGGCAACTTCTACTAATTATTCTCATCAGTCGTCCTCGTTCTAGCACAGACAACTGCAGAATTTCCACAAATCGAAAACATGTGTTGTAGATATTTCCTTGAGTTGGGAAAAAACAAAAGTGACCCGGGCCCGAGCCTAACGTCAAGTCTACCCCTCCGTGCATGGTAAGTTGATTCCATGTTTATTAGCTTTTTTGTTTGACTAGTATTTAGTTCTATTTTGGCTAAACACTGCTTTGGTTGGCATATATCTTGCCAACTCATTTGTGTAGTTGTTCCCTCTCGAGCCTCTGGTGGCATATGATTGTTGAGGTATGGCGGTGTCAACTCATTTGTCTAAAGTCTTGTAACTCAAGTGGAAGTCTCGAAATATACAATTTTAACGACCGTATCATATCTTATAGGATGTTGCAGTCAGTCCTGTTACACACACAACAATCTGTGCACAGATTTTGTTGTGGGGCCCACCACGGGTCCTACACAAATCTCCGAGTCATTCATTAAATGTAAAATATTTTTTCAAGGGTCCCGTTAAAAAAATAAGCTCAATCTGATACATATAGGTGCTTCATCCAACCATCTAACTTTTCATTCAGATTTTCGGATAAGGAAAAGTTATATAAGTGCTTGATCTAATCATCTAAATTTTCATTCTGGTTTTTAGGGAATGAAAAGTTAGACGATTAGATCAAGTACTTATAGGTGTTGGATTGAGCTAATTTTTAGCGGGGGCACTTGAAAAAATGTTTTAAACATAATGAACGGCTCGGATTATTTGTATGGTACCCTTAATGGGCCCCACAACACGATCTGTGCACAGATCTGCTTTGCAAATAGACTTTTTGCTAGTTTAGTGGGCGGACTTGACTTAAGAAGGGATTGGAGCAACTCCAAAGACGTACACCAGGGGGTGGGGACGAACACAATTATCTCCTCTCTCTTTAATTTCCTGGTGTTCAGTGGGTAGACTTGACTTATTAAAAAGGTATTGGAGTCCATTGTTACCTGCTTTTCCTTTTTCTTTGATTTCATGGTGTTCTACCAGCTAGCACGACACAACATATTGTTTTTATTTAATCCCACTAGCGTGAAAGTCTTCATCCAAGTATTTTGTAAAATATCCAATGGATTGAGATTTAAGTTTTTATCCTTATGACACATATTGTTTTTATCTTTATGACGCGAATATTTTTTTGGCCGATCCCAATGGATTGAGATTTAAGTTTCTATTTGATTTGATGTGATTTAATTAAGTTGTGTACGAAAGTCGAAAACCATGTATCAATTGTTTTTCCTTTATTTTTTTTATTATTCCGGTAAATTATTTTTGAGGTGTATAGGTGTCGACCTCCTATCATTTTCTTGAGTTTAATGGATGAAGAAAATATCAGTTTTTGTCTAGTAAATGCTCCTGTCAATATCATTTTAGAACTAGTGGGAGGTGGAGTATGATTATATCTCAGACTGAAAGTGACCCACCCAATCACCAAAAACTTAAAATGAAAACTTTTCAGAGAGGAAAACATATTTATTTAGGTTCAAATAACCTTTTCGGGTTTTTTCTTGGATATTTTACAAAATACTTGGGTAAGAAGGAGTGGTAGCGTGAAAGTCTTCATCCACGTTTTTTCTTCTCCCAAATCTAATGTTGATTTCTCTTCCACTTGCAAGCCTCCAAAGGCACAGTTTACTCACGTTTTTTGTTCTCAAGATTATCTTTCAACATCCCCCTTAAGCTTGAGTCTCAGGGATTCTTAATTCATTCCAAGCATTGTCTTCATTTTGATGAAAGCTTCATGCTTGAGGGGCTTCGTGAATTTAGTGGGTAATAAGTGTCCATTCCCTTAATAAGTGTCTATTTTGTAAAGTTAGTGGGTAAAAATTGGTAAATTTTCCGTTTTGCCCCTAAAAGTATATTCCATTTTGAAAAGTTAATGAGTACAAATGTAATGATGATGTTTTCATAGAGGGTAAGGAGGAAAAATGGAGGTAAAAGTTGATGTGAAATGTGTAATAATAATGTCTTTTTAATAAATTGAAATTACGAAACAGGACACTTAAAAATGGACGGAGGGAATAATTCTTTAGGCTACGGTTCCAGAATGAATTTTTTGTGAGAATCAAGTCAAGATGCAATGAACACGGCCCAGAAAATTTCCACACTCCACGTGAATTGACTTTAACCCTTCTCCAATAAACGACAACGAAGAAAAAAATGCATACTTACAAGCGTAAAGACCGGGCCAATGCATACTTACAAGCGTAAAGACCGGGTCAATGCATATTGGGTGTTCCAATTTAGGAAAAAAAGTATTTTTACAAAAAGGAAGTAATTTCAAGCTAAAAAATCATGTGTTTACGCAAATAATTTTTCTACAAATATAGATCTTATTTGATAGATCTCATTGAAATTTTTTAAATGGTGCAAAAAAATTAAAAAATTATTTTTTCATTTTCATTATATTTGAACTTGAAATTACCTTATTTTTAAAAAAGAAAATTTAAAAAGAAAGCAGAACGGCTTAGAGTGTTTAATGAAGTTCATACCATTACAATCTATTTGGTCATGATGAGATTAGACCAACGCTCTACAGCTAACACGACTTGACCTAAAAAGGTATTGGAGCAACTCCAAAGTCGACACCGGGGGAGGGGTCCAACACAATCCCCTCTAGCACTTCAATTTCCTGGTGCTCCCACGCAAAAGTTCATCCGACAAGTTCAGTGGGCACCTGTTTGAGTAAATTGATATTGATAACTGATTATAACTTTTGGAAGATTTAATGTGTGATGTAAATTTCAATTTATCTCAACCACGCGATTTACATATGCGATAAAACCATGTTCCTATAAATAGTCCCCCATACAATATATGGAAACTTAAACCTTTCATCCTTTTATGCAACAACTGCTACTCCTACCTTCTAGTAAGAAACCAGCCATGGCATCCTTACCAAAGAGGGTTCCCAATTTCCAACTAGTTCATTCCATATTCATCTTTGTCTTTGTTATCATCCTTCCATTTGTCTCTTCATCTGATTCCGCCGTTGCTCGTGCTTCTCCTGCAACTCAAACAGTTGCAAAACAAAGTGAAGCAATCGCTCTCTTGATGTGGAAAGCTAGCCTTGACAATCAAAGCCAATCCCTCCTTTCATCATGGAATGAAACTAGTCATTGCACTTGGGTCGGAATTGGTTGCAATGATGCCGGTAAAGTAACCAATGTAAACCTTGACAGTATTGGTTTGAGAGGTACGCTTTTCAGTCTTAACTTCTCCTTGTTACCTCATCTAGTGAAACTAGATCTGTCGAACAACTTAATATATGGGACCATTCCCTCTCAGATTAGTGGCCTTTCGAGACTCGCATCTCTTAGTGTGTCCATCAATCATCTTTCGGGAGGAATTCCTTCAGAAGTTGCGATGCTAAGATCTCTCATTGAACTTGATTTGTCAATGAATAATCTCACGGGATCAATCCCCTCTTCAATAGGGATTTTGAGAAATCTCACAACGTTGTACCTTTACAAGAACTCTCTCTCTGGATCTATCCCTCAAGAAGTAGGAATGCTAAGATCTCTCACTGTTCTTCTATTGTACACGAATAATCTCACGGGATCAATCCCCCCTTCAATAGGGAACTTGAGAAACCTCACAATGTTGTATCTTTACAAGAACTCTCTCTCTGGATCTATCCCTCAAGAAGTAGGAATGCTAAGATCTCTCACTGCTCTTGCATTGTCAACGAATAATCTCACGGGATCGATCCCCACTTCAATAGGGAACTTGAGAAACCTCACAAAGTTGTTCCTTTACGAGAACTCTCTCTCTGGATCTATCCCTCAAGAAGTAGGAATGCTAAGATCTCTCACTCTTCTTATATTGTACACGAATAATCTCACGGGATCAATCCCCCCTTCAATAGGGAACTTGAGAAACCTCACAACGTTGTACCTTGACAAGAACTCTCTCTCTGGATCTATCCCTCAAGAAGTAGGAATGCTAAGATCTCTCACTGATCTTGCATTGTCAACGAATAATCTCACGGGATCAATCCCCGCTTCAATAGGGAACTTGAGAAACCTCACAACGTTGTACCTTTACGAGAACTCTCTCTCTGGATCTATCCCTCAAGAATTAGGAATGCTAAGATCTCTCACTGATCTTGCATTGTCAACGAATAATCTCACGGGATCAATCCCCGCTTCAATAGGGAACTTGAGAAACCTCACAACGTTGTACCTTTACGAGAACTCTCTCTCTGGATCTATCCCTCAAGAAGTAGGAATGCTAAGATCTCTCACTAGTCTTGCATTGTACAAGAATAATCTCATGGGATCAATCCCCGCTTCAATAGGGAACTTGAGAAACCTCACAACGTTGTACCTTTACGAGACCTCTCTCTCTGGATCTATCCCTCAAGAAGTAGGAATGCTAAGATCTCTCACTGCTCTTTCATTGCCAAGGAATAATCTCACGGGATCAATTCCCTCTTCAATAGGGAACTTGAGAAACCTCACAATGTTGTACCTTGACAGGAACTCTCTCTCTGGATCTATCCCTCAAGAAGTAGGAATGCTAAGATCTCTCACTGCTCTTTCATTGCAAATGAATAATCTCACGGGTTCAATTCCCGCTTCAATAGGGAACTTGAGAAACCTCACAACGTTGTTCCTTTACGAGAACTCTCTCTCTGGATCTATCCCTCAAGAAGTAGGAATGCTAAGATCTCTCACTGATCTTGATTTGTCAACGAATAATCTCACGGGATCAATCCCCGCTTCAATTTGGGACTTGCCAAACCTCACCAAATTAATCCTTCGCGAGAACTCTCTCTGTGGATCTATTAACTAGTGAGATACCACCAGAGGTTGGGAACTTGAAAAGCTTAGTGACATTAAACCTCTCCCATAACTTGTTGTCCAGTTCAATCCCCTCCTCTTTTCTTTCAACGGGATGTAAAGTTTAACGTCGGTTGACATATCTTACAATCACTTGGAGGGTCCTCTACCTAACACAAAAGCATTTGAAGATGCTCCATTTCAAGCATATCGAAATAACGATGGATTATGTGGCAATAAAACTAGTTTGATGCAATGCTCACTGTAACAGAGCGATGGAGATAAAGAAAGAAATCATAACAAAGTTGTGCTCAGGTTGTAATTCCTATGTTGGGAATTTTATTTCTTATTGTTGCTATGATTTTTTTAGTTCATCGCAACAGAACGGGGGACAATAAAATCAATCCAAATAGAGCAACTAATAGAGCTTTGTGTGAGATTTGGAGCTTCAATGGAAAGCTAGTGCATGAAAACATCATCCGAGCGACAGAGGATTTCAATGACAAGCATTGCATTGGAGTAGGTGGATATGGCATTGTTTATAGAGCTGAGCTTCCAAGTGGTCAAGTTGTCGCTATAAAGAAGTTTCATGGTTCTCAAGATGGAGAGTTGACTAATCTACGAAGTTTAACGAGTGAGATTCGTGCATTGACAGAGATACGACATCAGCATATCATAAGGCTTTTGGGTTACTGTTCACATCCACGACACTCATTTTTGATTTACAAGTTCTTGGAAGGGGGGGAGCTTGGACAAGAAACTAAGCTGTGAGGAAGAAGCACTAAGGTTGGATTGGGGTAAGAGGATGAATGTTGTTAAAGGTTTGGCAGATGTTTTGTCATATATGCACCATTTCACCCTCGGTAATTCATCTTGATGTATCAAGCAAGAATGTTCTGCTAGACTTAGAAGACATCGCTCATCTCTCCGATTTCGGAACTGCAAGACTTCTAAACTTGCACTCATCAAATTGGACTTCCTTTGCAGGCACCTTGGAATATGCTGCTCCAGGTACTTGCACAGTTCATCTTAGCTACCAATATTCGTGTCGTATTTTTCTTTTGAACATGCTAATTCCTAGCTAAGCCACCTTTACAATCTCTTAGTAGTTTTTTTTCCCTGTTTTTTGTACCCCTAATTTCTTTGCGCAGAACTTGCTTACACAATGGAGGTGAATGAGAAGTTAGACGTTTACAGTTTTGGAGTTTTAACACTCGAAGTTGTAATGGGGAGGCATCCAGGGGATATCATCTCTTCTCTTTCTTCATCAACTTTTGATTCCTCGCCACCATCTTCTTATGGTATTTTCGTGAAGAATGTATTGGATCCCACTGCCAAGGAATCAAGCGGAGGAAGCAGTGGTTCTTGCTGTCAAGCTAGCACTTGCGTGAATGCGCCCCAACCTGCAGTGCCGACCAACTATGCACCAAGTTTCTGCACGCAGCTCTATCGAAACAGAGGTCACGCTTGCAGAGCCCGTTTCTCATGATCACATTAGGACAACTACTTGATGACAATTTTCCAAATGCCTAAGTATTCATGTTGTCCCCTCATTGCTTGGGTTTTGGTTCTCCAGTTTTCTACTGTGCGAGGTATGGAATTTCCTAACATTGGCTCTAAGATTTTTTTGGGTAAGTCATTGGCTCTAAAGTTTTGTATTATATTCATAATATAGCTGCTCATTTCTAGCAATTGAAACTTTGCAAAATAATTTTGATTATTATACGTACTTTTAAGTATTGGCATTCAAAATTAATGAAAATAGCCACAGAAATATTACAAGTGCTGTATGCACGGATAATGCACTAGTGAGATACTGAGATTACATACCTTTTCTCTATTAGTTCTATCAATCAAACCCCAAAAACTCTTAATATGCCTTTTGGAGAATCTTAATTTTACTATGCCACCATGTCCTCAATTTCCCCGGCCTATGAGTACATAGTAAGTTCAACAAAATAAAGATTTATATATAATTATGTGGCTCGTGTGCAATCATCATTTTGGAAGAATTAGTAATCATTTTTTAACATAAGAGTTTCAGTCCTTCATTTCATAAACTTTGGAACATAAAGTTATCCAAAAATAAATTTGGTATAATGTTGACATATTTCTAGTTGCATCATATTGGTTTCGACAAAATTGGACTGTCAAGGTAAGTTGGCCATACTTAAATAATCATTAGACTATTTTTCATTAAAATTTTCACATCAGATAACTATTTGTTAGTTTGCATCAAAAAAAATTACATTATATTAATTTGTTTCAACTGAAAAAATCTAAATTTGTAAATCAGGACTCATAGAGACTTGCAACTTTGCATCTTAAATCTTTTTTTTTCAAAATATAAGCATAGTTTGTTGGTTTTATTAGATATATCTACTTTTTAATTGTATATTAAATATGATTAACGTTGTTGAAGTATAAACTAAATTTAGTATTTTGGCACAAGGAAGTTAAGTCCAAATGAGTCCAATTGACAAAACCCAAAGATGGAAGATATTAATTGAAGAAGACATAAATATTTAGTTTTTAGAAACTCTAAATTATCTATCGCTCTAGAATATTCTTGTGAAATATCTTGAGTTTTTTTTTTGAGAATTAGTCACATGAATAATTCTAGAATTACCTCAAAGTTTATCTTGTATGAAAATATCTTTGTACTAGAGTTTTCCATAGAGTAGTATAAATAGGGATAGATTCTAGCTATTTTGTATCAAGCCCAAAAAAAATCTCAGTTCAAGTGTAATACAGATACTCTCATCCCCTGGCTTTAGTATTCTCGTTCTTCCAAAAATCTTTTCCAATTAAACAATGGAAACTCCAATTCTTCCAACAAACGTATTTTATGATACGCAATACTTATATATGTTGATATAATTTATACAATTGAGATTAGCTCCCGGTAGAATTAATTCCTGGTTTCGCCCTTGTTTTCACAAACAGATACCAACCCGGTCTTTTGTGTCTCCCCTTGGATGGCAGTGAACTGACAGTAATAGTTGTTCGCTTTGGAAACATTATTTTGCATGGGGTGCAAAGAGGTGGCAATCTTGAAACGGTTTGCGATGATAAGATTGAACAAACATCGACATTGGACTTTTATATCCTGAATGAGGAGACGGCATCAGATTGGTACGATACGTTTTTGTCGTTTAGGTTGTCAAGGCTTCCCCGAGGGGTTGAAACTCTTACTTTGCTCGTCCTCTCTGATAAGGTATGTAGTTGAATTCTCTCATAATACAATTCTAGTCATTTTTGTTCACTCACTCTTTTTTTTTTTGAAATTAATTCACTAGGAAAATAGTGGTTCCATACGAACGAGAAGGTGCGCTTTTTGATTTGAAGACATCAATCATTGAGGTGATCGAGGCTGTGGAAGAGAAGAAATTAATTGGTATTGCCTTCTATGCACTTAGAAGATGTTCACACATTAGCGCCCTACATATTGTGTCTGCTGGTGACCCCAATAGGAGAAAGTCTTTCCAGGTAAAATACACTTGAGCGCAATTTGAAAGCATGAAACTTTTCATGTGTATAGTTAGTTTTAGCATCATTAACCATCAAGTTTTTTGTTGTTGCAGTTTGAATACAAGTTTAGTAGTGCAAAGAATCATCAGTTATTTTGTTGTGAAGGCGAAGAGAAAAATCTGCAAAAAGTCATTTGTAGCAAACTCACCGAAATGGAAGAAAATCACTTGATAATGGGCTTGCATTTTGTTAATCCGAATGCGGAATTAGGAGAAGGTGAGTTTGAGACAGTGGTCTATGTGAGGGATGAGTTCTATTGGGAACAGGTTAAGTTGTATGCTAAGGGAGAAGAGTTGGGGGACTAACTTGGAACATGATGCAGAGATGACTTCTCTAGTTTTGTTTTTTCCCTCTTTTTTTTTTTGGATACTTCAGAAATTCATTCAAACAATACGAAAATTAAAGATAAATAAGTCTAAATTGCCCAATACCCTGGCCATCTTCCACAACTGCAAGGCGAATGGATTGGGGATTGGGGAGCTTCCTAGCTCCATCACCACCAGAGCCTCCTGTTGTTCTACTCCTAACAACATGACTCAAGTTAGAGCCAGTGGGATTCAGTAAGTTCTTACCGTCATGATTAGAGCATGATGAGGATGACTCTCATTCGGGCCTTCTATAATGAGGATGACTCTCATTCAAGGAGCTCGCTCAAATCAATTTCCACACAAACACGAGCATAGCTGGCCTGAAGTGATTCGTTCGTTTTGTTGTCCAGTTTCAGTGGCTTTTCCTAGTTTCCGTGCAATTCTGAGAATAATTTCCTCGTAATAGTATTCAATGGGAAGCAAAGGAAAACGTAACCAAGCCGGAGTCTTAATCGTTGTAGCTTTGTCCGCTTTGAAATCTGGATACTATTTCCTAACTATGAGGTAAGTGGTTCTGAACCATCCATGGACCCCTGTGTAGACCTTGTTATAATCAGATTTGGATTCAAACTTAATGAGGTAAAAACCCAACTCGAGATCAACTGGTGTGAACACTTCTAGATTCCAAAGGCGATTAACTCTATCCATAAGTACTTTGAAACCAATATTACGCCCAATATTACACTACACAAGGATCCACCAAGGAGAGTCTCATGGCTCCGGTGCAATCACAATTCAACTTTGAAGCCACAACACCATTACCTTTTTTTTAATAACTCCGTATTCGGCCAATGGACATTGGCCGAAAAATTCAAAAATACCAATCTCACCATCCACTAGTAGGTGGCCCAATCAAAATAGACGCAAAAGCCCCATATCCCAAAGCAAGAATTGATAGAATACGTGTGGAAGTGGAACCCCAAACCAAAAGCTTCCCAAGACCTCCGATTGCACCGAGCAATCCCTCCCTGGAGTTGCCCAATTACCATTACTTAGCTAGTCCTACTTATTGCAACTACTCTTCTGTAAATATATGCAAGGGAAAAAAAGGCGGGAAAACAATCACTTATTCAAACTGGAAATTGTCACTCAGATAAATTATTTTTTGGTACAAATTGAAAACTAAAAACATCACACGTGAAGCTTTCCACTCAATATTCAAGCATTTCCATTCTAACCTAAGTGCAACCACCTGGTATGGAACACTTGAATATGACTTTAAGAAATCTCTCCACGGGGATGTCCTCTTCTCTTTGGTGCCTTCAAGATTCTCGATCTCAAATCCACCCAGAGACTGCCTCCAGTTTTTTCTTCTGCCTCCGTAATGTTCACTGTTTTCTTCTTGCTCCACTATAGTGTGATATAACAACTGTAAATTGAACGAATAAACAAGTATAATGCACAAATTTATTAGATTTAACAAAATATCAAAAACTTTTGCAATATTAAGAAATACCTCGAGATCTTTGCTGCATGAACACGTCGATATAAGAGATAAAGTATCATGGTGGCATGCGTAAAATATATGATCTAATACTTCCGTAAAAGCCCTTGAAGAAATAATAATTCGAGGATTCAAATCCTTCAGGTTATAGAGTGGTGGAAGAAAGAATTCTCTTTACTTCATGAATACTGACATTCTGCAAAATACCATTAGCAACCAAACGAATGAAACTTTTCAATTGGTCAAATCAAATAATGCAGGATCAGCGATAGGTTTATGGGGTAAGAACTAAAACAAACAAAAAGAAAAGAAAAGAAGAAAAGAAAAAGAGAAAAATTGAAATTAAAAACCTTGGAGCAGACAACCACCGCTCTGAAATTTTCAGAGTAAGAGAAGCTTGTGAGAAAGTCCTTCAGTTTAGTGAACCAACCAATGTCATGACTTGCAAGTTTGAATTCCAAGTAAACTTCCCGGAGATGTGAGGTGTTGATGTAATTGAAGCACAGGTACCTTAGATAGCAAGTATGTTCAACCGACATTAGGTTTGGAGTGTCAATTTCAGTAACCAACGACTTCTTGCATTCTTTCAGAACTAGTTGCTTTAGCTTTTGACTTGAAATCTTGAGTCTTGAGAATCGTTTAAGGTAGCTTAACTCCAGAAACTCGACATTAGGAGTGACAGACATTAGACTTTGGAATTCCTCCTCTGTTAATGTATCGATGAGTAGTGATAACTTCCTAAGAGACTTGCCACAAGCAACCATGTTGATCTTGCATGTAATATCAGATGAATTTTTTAAAAAGTAATCAAGAGACTTGCGGCAAGCAAACATGCTGATCTTCCATGCAACATCAGATGAATTTTGAAAAAGTAATCAACGAGATTAGGCACCTCTATCGATCTGCACAGTTTTAAGCCAATGGCAATTTCTCAGCACAACCTTATTGAGTTGAAGTAGGCTTGAAGGCAGGCATAGACAATCCAGCCCAATGCAGAGACTCAATTCCAAAATCTCTATCAAAGGACAAGAAGAGGTGAAAGTTTGGATCATCCATTGATTGATGTGCATTTTTCCGAGATGCAACTCTCGCAATTGAGAAAATTTGATGATACCAGCAGCTAAGGTAAGATGTAAATCACATCTCGACAACTTTAGCACTATTATAGATTTAGCACCAAGTACAAACGGAGGCACACTGTAAAGTCCATTACTCTCTCGACGGCGGACTTCTAGTTCCAACTCTTTCACATTCCTCCCAATAATGATGGCAAGCCAACGGTCCATCCAAGGGGTCAAATGTTCCAAATTTGAGAAGCGCATTGACATCCGAAATTTATGAATACTGAACTTGTGCAGAAGCCTCCGATTCAGAGATTCCTCTACAAAACTCAGAAACTCATCTTTTGATGCCTCAGCTTGACAGTCTTTGATACCGTACTTAGCTAAGTATGAATACTCATCCAACTGAAAATCAAAAACAGGGAAGGTGCACCACATGCGACGCCACCGCTTTGACAGTATACTCGTACAAACTGCATCTTCTGTGTGGAGGAAAGAAAGGATGTGGTGAATGATTGGTTCCGGCAGTTGAGAAATCCTGTCAACCTTACAATTGCAACGATTCATCAAACATTCTCTCTTGCACAGATTCCATTTTCCAATGACGGTGATATTGTTCCCTGGAGGAATCCAAACGAAAAAATCATATACCGCGCAAAAAAAGTTAAATAAGCATACAGAGACAAATAAAAAATAGAATATCCTTCTTGCAAATTTTCCAACAGATTGCATTCCAGCCAATTAATTTCATTTACTTCAAAAGTTTGGATGACAGTTATCCCTTGATAGGATTCTAATTATCCCTCACTCACTTGTTTCAAATCTCCCATTCCTAAGAGCATGTACATGAAAACCACATTTTTAGCTATTTTACCTTATTAAAGGCATCTAAACAGCCTACAGCAGCCTAGGTAAACAAGAAGCTATTTTGCCTCAACCAAAAATCCTCTCTACATATACCGATCTACTGTTCACGAGGTATCCAATAAAATATTATTTTTTTCTCTGTCCTCCCACATCCGGTTTTCATTGAGACTCCAGACCACATTTGACCATCTCTGGTCCTCATCAGCTCGATTCAAAGTACGCCGCGGCCGTGCTCCAGTAGTAGACAAGCAGCGGAGTAAGAATCAAGCAGCGGCGGAGAGGGTTTGATTGGGGAAAGAGAAAGGGGAGAGCAGCAACGGGGAGAAGGATCGACGTCAACGGGGAGAGCTGCAACGATCGACGTCCATTTTTGTCCATTGATCTCATTGGAGTATTTCTCTGGTTCTTCATCTTTGCAACGAACTGTTTCTTGGGCTAGCTCCGACGATCGACGACGAAGGAAGTCTGGGATGTGGGTTTATCTTCGTTTTCCATCCGTTGATCTGTTGAAATTTGTGGGTTTGAATTTCTCTCTCTTACTAGGTATATTTTAGGATAAAGAGTCTGGTTTAGAGTTGAAAGAAAAAGTGAATAGGGAAAACATAAAAGTACCTTTTTCGGTAGGTTATTTTGCGATGCTAGATGTACATGCTGAAATGCAAACTCATAGGATGCACCAACTAAGTTCACCAAGTCACTCTATAAATCGAAATAAACTGTACTCCCTGAACAGTTGAGGGTTTCGAACTCCACCATTCAAATCCCCTTCCTCTTAGATTATTAATAGAATTAGATTTGCCTTATCACAAAAAAAAAAAAAAAAACCTGGCATCCTTGCATAACAGGTCCCCCCACCCGCACTTTCCTACTGCCAAATATGGCTGTCCGGTGTGGATCAGTGTAACATCAGAGGCCCTTGTATATAGTGACTAGTGAATAAGATCGAACAAAGCACCAGAGATGCTTTGATACCCAAGTTGGTAGGGGACCATGGTCCTTCCTCGTTTGCCATATACAGCTAAAACCACCGATTAGGTGCCCACCAATTAGTCAAGGATCTCAAACCTAACTCTTCATTTTAATTGCGAAAAAGCTAAGGAAACCGAAGGGAGGAACCAACGGTGGGAACTGACGGACACGCAGTGCCCACTCCAGGTATGATCCAAGCCATTCAAGATATTTTCTTTTTTTAAAAAGAATGGATGCATGAAAAATCAGCTCAATCCAATACGTATAGGAGCTCAATCCAATCTTCCATGTGTTAGCCCAGATACTCAAATTCCTTGTTTTCTTTTTGAAACGGTTGAAGATTGCGGTGACTTCTCAATCGGTACATCCACCGGGTTTCATTGTTCAAGGGTGAGTTAGATCTTCTGCTCATGGAGATTGGGGTACTTGTTTTCGGGCTGCTGTCAGGTGGTTCATGCTCTGATAATGTTTAATTTTTGAATGAAAGTTTCGTTTCGCTTAGGTGATAGATGGTAGAATGTTTGTTCTGGTCTCGTCTGGTCTTTCCCAAGTCTTTTTTTTTTTTTTGCTCGGCAAACGAAACAATTTTTATAAATCTCAAAAGGGGTACATCGAGGAGAGGATATGGATGAGCAAACTAGCTCAAACCGAAAACAAGAAATACAAAAAGAAAAAACTGAAAACTCAAACATCCAGCCGGAGGTTGGATGCGCATCTCCTCCAAGCTAAAGCTTCAGCTTACGAATACCACCAAGAAAACATTTAAAATCCTCCACTGAGTACACCCTGATTTCGAACTTGACTTTCATCCACATAGCCACCCTTGTCTTAATCTGGTCCCCTACCTCGCTAGCTAACCGTGACACGTTGTTGAAAACAAGGTCGTTCCTTGCAAGCCACAAAGACCATAAGGTAGCAAAGAAGGTCACCTCCTAAATGTACCTTTCCAAACTCTTAAACCTGTTGTCAAACCACCAATTTGCTAAGTCCGCCAAAGAAGGGGGACAGACCCAAAGCATTTGCCACCACATCACTATAAGAGATCAAGTATTCCACGAAAACTGACAATGCAAGAATAGGTGTTCTGGAGTTTCCTCGAAGGTAACACAAAATGGGCATTTGGACAATGGACCCTCCTGAATCATATTTTTGCTCACGAGAAGAGATCTAGTTGCTACTCTCCCTTGTACAGCCAACCAAGAGAAGATCTCCACCTTAGGTGGACTAAGGTTCTTCCATAAAGACCCCAAAACCTCATTTTTAACTTGGACCAACTGCTCCCATTGGTCATAGACAGACTTCACCGAGAAGCACTTGTTTGTAGACCAAATCCATTGCAATGCATCCTTTTTAGAAGAGTCCAAAGCTACATTTTGTAACCTTTGTTGTAACTCCACTTTTTGGAGTTCTTCCCAGTCATATAAACGTCTTCCGAAAAGTAACTAACAACTGCCTTCACCTGCCCCTTCCTTAACCACACTGATCACTTGGTCCTTTTGAGTAGAAATTCGGAATAGCCTGGGGTAAACATCCTTGAGAGCCACCTCCCCCAACCAAATATGATCCCAGAACAACGTTTCTCGGCCTGACCCCACTTGAACTTTGAACCCCGCTTGAATTATAGAACCGATGCCCGAAGACGCATTCCCTATGGAGCATATATCACTCCATATAGCCGTGACCTGTCCAGAATTGGGTAGAGAAGGAAGCCAGCAATTCGGATCAAGGTTGTGCTTTCCTCTAATGACCTTGACCCAGAGAGAATCCTTGTCATTACTAAACCTCCACCACCATTTAGCAAGAAGTGCTAGGTTTTGAATCTTCAAATTTTTTTACCCCCAAACCCCCATACTCTTTTTTCTTAGCAATCACACCCCAATTCACCAGATGTAACTTCTTTTTATCAACAGAATCACCCCAAAAAAATTGTTTCTGCAGTTTCTCAATGGACTGAGCAACAGCTGCTGGCATCTTAAAAAGGGACATAAAGTAAATAGGCAGATGGCCAAAGTTGGAGTTTAGAAGAGTAAGTCTGCCTCCCGTTGATCAATTGAATCTACTTCTCCAAATGCTCAGCTTTTTTCCCCCAGTCTTTGCTTCTATGTTTTATTGTTGCTTTAATTAGTTCTGTAGTTCTAGCTTTCTCTATCTAGTTTCAATTGTGAAATCTTTATATACTTCTGCAATGTTATCATAAGAAATATACTTCTGTGTGATGATAAATGAAGTTTTTCTGCCATAGAAATGAGTAGCATTAGCCAAATAATTATACTTCCGTTTTATTTCGTTTTGGTGATAGAAGCCAAAAGTGTACATTAAATGTTCTTTAAGGAACCTCTCAAAAAGCTACTAACGTACAAGTCATGTTCAAGTATTGCGTGGTTACACTTCGGAGTAGCTCAGTTGGCCTTGTAAAATCCGAGGTAAGAGTAGGGATGTAACAGTTCGGTTCATGACATCTTTCAAGCCAAACCGGACATTTGAATTTGATATTTCGCAAATCAAACCAAACTAAATTTTTACCGTAAGAGATGAAGGGTAAAATGTCAAAAAATACCAAGTATTTATTATTTGTTTCTATTTATAAGGACATTATTAATTTGTTCGATACTTTTTCTCACCCTAGGGCATTATTTCTTGTGTTAGTGTCTTTTTCATGTAATGCTCATCATATACGTGAGTGTGATCTTCTATTGAGTGACCCGGCCACAAGAAATGGTTTGGCTGGGCGATGTATCGATCATTTTCGGTTGAATCGACTTTTGAATGAGTTCTTAACGATCGAGATATTAGTTAAGAGGGAGGTTTAGGTTTCTTTCAATTCTTTAATGGGTTTTTGTTTCTTTTAATTTTTAATCTGTTTCTGTTTCTTTGGTTTAATTTTTTGTTCTAACATGTATTGAAATAGTGGATGCATACGTCCAGCTACAACGGAGATCGATACGCATAGAGAAGCTTCTTCACGTAGTTTTCCTTTAATCCGTAACGAACAAACGGTAATTTTAATTTTTTTTTTCAAATGTGAGAATTGTATTCAACTGTGAAACGAAAACCTACACAACAGAGAGAAACTCCATGGAGGCAAATGGGCCTCAACAAACCGGACAAACCATTGGAGATGACAATCAGAGTACGGTAAGTGTAGCCATATTTCAAAAGTCGCCTAGCGAGATCAGATTCGCAGAAAATAAAACTAATACCAAGCACATTAATTAGTATTTGTCTTTTAGTGTAGACTTCTCTTTATTCCTTTTTGTTTTGCCAATGTGATTATTAAATGAATTAATGGTCACGAGACATGGTCAACGTGAAAGTTTTGAATCTTGATTACCACGCATTTTACGTGGTCTGTACACTTAATCACGACATTCTGAAATTAAATTACTAGTAGTTTAATATTTAAGTTTCCGTCGCCACCGCGTCCATTGCTTGCGGAACATGAAAAATTATAGGGAAATTTATATAAATGGTCCTCATAGTTTTATCCGAGTCTCATTTTTGTCCTCCAAATATCAATTACAACTCTTTTGACATTCAAGTTTGATTTTTGTACGAAATTGGTCAAATTGATGATTTTTGTCAGCCAAACTGGAAGGAAAAAATCAGATTGATGGAAGTTTGGACGTTGCAGTACTTCGTACCAAGTTGGTCCAATTGATAACATCTGCTCTCAATCTGATTTTTTCCATCCAGTTTGGCTGACTAACGTTATCAATTGGACCAATTTGCTACCAAAAACAAACTTAAAGGTCAAAAGAGTTACAATTGATACTTGAAGGATGAAAATGAGACTCGGGTGAAACTAGAAGGACCATTTCTATAAATTTTCCAAAATTATATACACCGGTCCCGGTATAAACTTTAATTTTCTCCAAATCAATTATATTGCTCCACGTCGTCAAAACAGTGGTCCCAATAAGTAGAACGTGGCGACGTAAACTTTAATTTCCTCCAAATCAATTACATTGCCCCACGTCATCAAAATAGTGGTCCCAATAAGTAGAACGTGGTGACGTGGCGCAACGTAATTGATTTGGAGGAAACAAAATGCTCACTCCGGCGATGTAAAATAATTTAATCTCCATGAAATAATTTTCCAACAGCACCTCTCACTGCAGCTGATCGAGTTGACCCTCTCCAGTCTTTTTTTATTTTGGGTTTTGATCGTAACCATCTCTCATCAACGACTTATTACTATGCTTATAAAAGCATCTCCACCACCAAGCTCTGCCACTTACCACCACCCTCCAAAACCACCCAAACAGCTCCTCTCCCATCGATTTGAAACCCCATTGGCGGTGGCCATGTCGAACGGCGGAACCTTTCCCCAGGATCTCATCACAGACAATATACTCTCTTGACTACCCGTCAAATCTCTTTACCGCTTCAAGTGTGTTTCTCCCTTATGGAAATCCCTCATCTCCGACCCCCATTTCGCCAAAACCCACCTCAATCGAACCAAGACCAGAAACTCTAATTTTCCCGAACAAAAAATTGCTATCATTTCCCGCTTTGGCAATCTCAACTCGGTGGATTACAACGACGTAAATCCGACCTCCACAAAACTTGAGTTTCCCACCGTGGAACAACACGACGCCGAGAGGTGGGTCCAGGTTTTGGGTTCTTGCGATGGTTTGCTTCTAGTTTCCCGCAGTGACAAATCTATATTCTTGTTGAATCCATCCACTAGAGAATGTAAGAAACTTGCCCGTATGTCCATTTGTCCAAAATTCAAATATGTATGTTGCGCGGAATGTGTATGGTGTGGGTTACGGCTCATCGACAGATGATTACAAGGTTCTGATGCTCTCATCCTTTTATGAAAATCGGCGTTACATTACGACCGTGACTGTCTATTCACTAAAAACAAATGCTTGGAGGAGAAGTGAAGATTTCCAGTATCGGTCTATTGTGGGAAACTCTGGTGGGGTTTTCTCAAATGGATGCCTCCATTACCTTAGTTGGAATGGGAATGTTTCCAAAAGGATTATTATTGCTTTCGATTTATCGGGTGAGATTTTCAAGGAAGTGCCGCTGCCTACTAATTCATCAGGTAGATGCGAGTATTCTGACTATTATGGCGTGGTGGTTCTTGGAGGTTCTCTTTGTTTGGTTGGTGAGCGGGGAAACAAGGTTTGCATGATGAAGGAGTACGGGGTAAGAGAGTCTTGATGTGGTGGGTATGTTAGCGGAAGACGAATTCTTGTTGTTTGATACCTATGGAGAGAAGCACTTGGTTGTGTACAATCCACAAAAATTCACAGAGAGGGACATAGTGATTTGCGGTATTCCGACTAAATTTAGATATGGGGGCACCTATGTCGAGAGCCTCATCTCTCCCTTTCATGTAGGAGGAACTAGGAGGCAATTATGAACGAGAAGCTTCTGAATTAAGTTTTTTTTTTTTGAAATACAGATGACTAATACGTCCTCGTGAGTATAATTACTCAGGGTATGAGTGATTGTTATTAGGATGTCCATGTCTTGTATATTGTGTCTTGTGTGGTCTTTATTGTCATGTTTTACTCTCTCTAGTTCTATTTATTTTTGCACTAGGCCGGGATTCTCTCCTTTCAATACTTTTCTCTAATTATGATCCTTCTATGTTCCAAAATGGGGCATACCAACGTCCTCGTTACATTAACTCGAGCCGCTTATTTAATTTGTAGATCACGTAAAAATGAAAATCATCTAACTAGAGGTAGCTACACAATTGATGCATCTACGTTTGTCATAAGAAACAAAAAACTGTCAAAAACTAGAAAGCGGTTTGTGTCGTGTGCAGTAAGGAAGAAAAACATAAAACTCATTATTACAGCATTAATGTGGTTATCAAAAAACTTCAATCCATCACTAACAATAAAAACAACAACAAAAAATTGTACTTAACAAAGCAATAAACGACAAAAGTCAGGAACCAACAACATTAAACATGTGTGATACTAAAATTGAAATAAATGAAACTAAGACTCCCAGCACTCACGCCTCACCGCCGCCGCTTCCCATTTTACTCACCACCATTATGCTTTTTATTTTCGAGAAATTAGATTCTCCTTTCAATAGCCCTTATGTTTTGGCTCAACAGAGAATTTAAATCGTTCAGATCAGACATGTTCAAATACTCGAACCCTTTGCCGTTCAAGCACTCAAACATGATATTGGCCATCTCCTTGTGCTGAACTTCCCTATGTTGTTTAGCCACTTGCTCACTTACCCTTGTGAGCTGTTGGCTTAGGAAATCTTTTTGATCTATCATTCTTCTGCTTTGCTCTAACGGGGACATGTTCCTGAGCTTCGCGATGATGCGTTGAGCTTCCAATTTTGACGGCCAAGCGTCTGGCTCGGGATCATAAGGGCAGAAAATGATTGCGCAAGCATCGACTGCGCACAGGATGCTAAGCTCCTCCGCCTTCTTCATCAAGCCTTCCTTTCTTCTTTTGAAGGTGGATTTCCTTTCAGCATCTTTTGCTATGTATTCAAGGTTCATTTTGGTTCTTGTCATTTCAGAAGGGTAATTTAGGGATATGGCCTGTAAAGATAGGTTTAGATGGTGTTTATATCTTTCTTAACCCAGTGGCCTTTATATACAGGTATAGTACTGAGGTGTAACGTTGTAAATTGTAATTCTAGGAATGAGGATTAATTAGCTGGACAACGTAATTGCATTTAATTGGAAAATGCCTGTTTTTGACTTTTTTTCGAATTTAAATCAATAAGGCATACCCATATTTTGAATTGATTTAAAATCATTAATCTACTATACATGACAAATCCATTACCTTAATTTTTACCCCATTTCTTTTTGTTAAGAAAAGGAATGTTACTTATTGTTCAGCTTGTCTATTAAGTACGAGAAGTTTTTCGGTGCCGGGTGGGCACGGCCACGTGGTGCCGGACACCATCTCGGTCATCCAAACGTGTTTTGGACGGCCCAGATCTGTTTGGGTAATTTTTAAGTGTAAAATTACCGAAACACCCCCTCAAACCCAAACAGATCTGGGCCATCCAAAACATGTTTGAATGGCCAAGATGCGTGCTCGGCACCACGTGGCCGGTGCCCGCTCGACACTGAAATTTTTTCCATTAAGTAAGACTTGAACGTGAAATTAGCCACGTTCATAAAACTAGTTAAGTTAAGAAGCTTGATTCGATTTAGGACCCCACATGTAAATTTCGAGATGATATTGAAGATCACGTTCGGTGGCTTCTCCATGGGGAGAAACTTTTTTGTATAACCGGTAAACCAAAGCCTTTGTATCCCCCCTTAACAAATATTGTGACACGTGGCAAAATGTAATTTACGAGGACTTCAACTGTAATTTATTCAAAGAGTCTTGTTGTGCTAAAAGTACTTGACGATGTTTTGTCTCCTGTTGTCGCAAACAGGAGGACTCGGGTTGTAGTGCCCCAAAACGTCGCCATTTTGAGCTCTAATTTTCAATTCGTTTGAATCGGTGCAAAGATTTTTTTTTTCTTATCATTTTATCCTAAAGGGTCATAATTAATTTTTGACTCTAAAACTCTCGTTAGTTAGTCCTAAGATATTTGGTTATACAACTTTCTTAGAGCTAACCAACGAGAGCCCAAGAGTAAAAAATTATTTATGACCCCTTAGGATAAAATAATGAGAAAAATAAGATTTCATACCGGTTCAAACGGATTAAAAATTAGAACACTTAATTTTTTTAGACCGTTTATATTCACTTAATAATTTTTGACTCTAGCACTCTCGTTGGTTAGCCCTAAGAAAGTCGTAGAATCAAATATCTCTTAGGACTAACTAACGAGAGTCTTAGAGTCAAAAATTAATTATGACCCTTTAGGATAAAATAATCAGAAAAATAAGATCTTCATACCGGTTCAAACGAATTGAAAATTAGAGTACTTAATTTTTTTTACATTGTTTATATTATTCTTCGATTAAAAAATATGATTAAAACAGTAATTTTTTTAATCGAAGAGTAATATAAATAGTCTAAAAAAATTAAGTGTTCTAATTTTCAATCCGTTTGAACCGATATAAAGATCTTATTTTTCTGATCATTTTATCCTAAAGGGTCATAAATAATTTTTGACTCTAGGGCCCTCGTTGGTTAGCCCTAAGAAAGTCGTATAACCAAATATCTCTTAGGACTAACTAACGAGAGTTTTAGAGTCAAAAATTAATTATGACCCTTTAAGATAAAATGATAAGAAAAAAAAAATCTTTGCACCGATTCAAACGAATTGAAAATTAGAGCTCAAAATGGCGACGTTTTGGGGCACTACAACCCGAGTCCTCCTGTTTGCGACAACATGAGACAAAACATCGTCAAGTACTTTTAGCACAACAAGACTCTTTGAATAAATTACAGTTGAAGTCCTCGTAAATTACATTTTGCCACGTGTCACAATATTTGTTAAGGGGGGATACAAAGGCTTTGATATACCGGTTATACAAAAAAGTTTCTCCTCGATGGGTGCATCCTCTGAGATTAAGAACCCCAGCCAAATTACATCCCAATCGGTTTTGGCAAATGAAATACCTCCTCCCTCCCAAATTTCTTGTTCATTGATGAATATGCGTGTTATTTTTAAATTGCCCGTACCTTTCAAACTTTATAAAATGATTTTGACCCGAATGGCCAAATGAACATTTCGTTTTAGTGAACCAAGTACAACCAAGTTCTTTGTCTACCGGTTTAACCTCAATTTCATACCTTGCCAGCGGCGTTTATTTTTAAGTTTCGATATGTTTATCTCTTTCTCTTATAAAAACAAGTCAATTGAAGAGGCTCAAGGGTTGCCTTAGTCGGCCACCGCACCACGGCGGTGTTGCGCAGCTTGTTAAGCTTTACAGAGGGCACATCATCATTTTGATTGAATCGTTCATTTTGTAACTGGATGAGTACATCGTACTTATCCAACCACGTTGTTGCAAATCTCTGATAAACTTATTTTTCTACAAAGTACTCAACTTTTTTTGCAAAATGAATATTTCGGATCATCATGGAGTGCTCTCTATGTTTAGCCCCACTTTGGGGTCCATATGATTGATCTAAGTTGTTCATTATTTTTAGAATAATTTATCAAGCAGCCTCCTTAAAATTTAGCTCCATGCATATGTAAGTGTTTGATCCAATCATCTAATTTTTTATTCAGAATTCAATATCGTAAATTTTCTGAATGAAAGTTTGATGAGTATGTACAGTTATCCGATCAAGCTAATACTTTAACTATTCACGCGAATAATTTTTTTAAAATCCAAATCATTGATTGCCGAAACGGACGGTTAATATTGCACAGCTCCGTAAATAGGCTGTTTGCAGCTGCTCCGGAAATAAGTTTCTCTCAAATCAGAAGAGAAATATCCCAAAGTCTAAAAGCTGAAGAAGATGACCAAGATGTCCGAAATTGGGACCACCGACAACCCCATCAGCAGACACTTCCACCGGAGATTGTCGCCCACATACTCTCTCTCCTACAGGTAAAGTCTCTCTGCCGATTTAAGTGTGTTTCTCCCTCATGGAATTCCCTAATCTCTTCCCCCCAATTCTCCAAAACCCACCTTCATATAACCAATACTACCAACAAACCTCAAAATGTCCTTTTAATTTCTAGCCCTCCCGCTCTCTACTCCGTCGATTTCGCCTCCGCAAATCCGACGGCAAAAAAGCTTGATTTTCCTCCCGTCGAGCACTCCTACCAGTGGATCGACGTTTCGGGCTCTTGCAATGGCTTGGTTCTAGTTTCTACTGAAGGTAATTCCAACTTCTTATTGAATCCATTGACTAGAGAATGTAAGAAATTGCCAGAATCGCCTTTTGATGACTCCTTTTCGCCTCTTGGGTCATACATTTTGCTACCTGGGTTGGGTTATGAATCGTATACGGATGATTACAAGGTTGTGATGATACCTGGGTTGGGTTATGAATCGTATACGGACTAGCGAATTGCCCGTGCCTAAAGGCACTTTCAACATAAGTTTTATATCTCTTAGTAATTCCCGTGCATGAATACATTTGCCTCCAAATTCACTTTTCCATTTTCACAAAGTATTAGAACCAATTTAAGAGAGAGAGAGAGATTGAGATTTGGTAGAAAAATGTGAGATTAAGTATTCCTTTTTTGTTTTTTCCTAATCGTACGATCATAAATTTTAAAGGAAGTGATCTAACGGTTGTAGAAGTTGCTTTCATTTATATGCCTAGACATTTTTAACAGAACCGCTCTGTTTTATAATATAGATGATTACAAGGTTGTGATGCTTTATAACGATCGTTTTAAATCTTACCTTCATTATGACTTTCATGGTGATGCTAGTATAACGTATGTTGCTGTCTGTTCACTGAAAACTGATACTCCCTCTGTCCCTTTATTACAGTCCAGTATTCCATTTTGGGCTGTCCCTTAATAAATGTCTATTTTGTAAAGTTAGTGGGTAAAAGTTGGTGAATTGTCTATTTTGTCCCTAAAAGTATATTCTATTTTGAAAAGTTAGTGAGTAAAAGTGTAATGATGATGGATAAGTAGGGAAAGTGGAGGAAAAAATTGATGTGAAAGGTATAATGATGATGTCTTTTTAATAAGTTGGAGTTACGAAGCAGGACATTTAAAAAGGGACGGAGGGAATACGAGGTAGAGTTCATAGAGAGAAATTGGTCGTGTACAATTCAAAACAAGAAACAATGAGGGACGTGGTGGTTTGTGGCATTTCGACTAGATTTACAATTGGGATCACCTATGTTGAGAGCCTCCTCTCACCTCATCATCAAGGAGGGATTGGGAGGCAATGAAAGAGAAGCTTCTACACATATTTTTCCTTTAATCTGTAACTAGTAAATAGTTTTTTTTTTTTTTTGCAAATGTGAGAATTATATTCAACTGTGAGGCAAAAGCCTACATAACAGAGACGAACCCCATGGGGGCAAATGGGCCTCAACAAACCAGACAAACCATTAGAGATGGCAATTAGAGCACATGTACAGTAAGTATAGCCATATTTCAAAGTCGCCTACGAAGATCAGATTCGCAGAAAATAAAACTAATACCAAGCATATTAATTACTCCCTCCGTCCCTATTTAACCGTCCACTACGGTTTTGCGTGCATTTTTAACGATTTATATCTTTCGACGTATATTATGTTTTATATTTTTGAAATCATTGTCTTATAGAAAAAATTGAAATCTATCAAACAAGATCTATATTGCATATTTTTAGCAATATATGTCTAGAGATATAAGCTGTTGAAAAAGCACGCAAAACTGTAGTGGACAATTAAATAGGGACGGAGGGAGTAGTATTTGTCTTTAGTATAGACTTCTCTTTATTCCTTTTTTGTTTGGCCAATGTGATTATTAAATGAATTAATGGGCATGAGACATGGTCAGCGCGAGAGTTTTGATTACCACGCATTTTACGTGGTCTGCACACTTAATCACGACAATCTGAAATTAAATTACTAGTAGTTTAATATATATTTAAGTTTCCGTCGCCACCGTATTGCTTGCGGAACATGAAATGAGAGAATAAATTATATATATCGGCCCCGGTGTCAACTTTAATTTCTTCCAAATTAATTACATTGTCCCACGTCATCAAAACAATGGTCCTAATAAATAGAACATTGCGACGTGATGCAACGTAATTGATTTGAATAAAACAAATGTTTACCCGGCGATGTAAAATAATTAATCTCCACGAAATAATTTTCCAACAGCACCTCTCACTGCAGCTGATCGAGTTGACCCTCTCCAGTCTTTTTTTATTTTGGGTTTTGATCGTAACCATCTCTCATCAACGACTTATTACTATGCTTATAAAAGCATCTCCACCACCAAGCTCTGCCACTTACCACCACCCTCCACAACCACCCAAACAGCTCTCCTCTCCCATCAATTTGAAACCCGATCCGAAGGCGGTGGCCATGTCAAACGGCGGAACCCTTCCCCAGGATCTCATCACAGACAATATACTCTCTCGACTACCCGTCAAATCTCTTTACCGCTTCAAGTGTGTTTCTCCCTTGTGGAAATCCCTTATCTCCGACCCCCTTTTTGCCAAAACCCACCTCAATCAAACCAAGACAAAAAAACTCTAATTATCGTGAACAAAAATTGTTATCATTTCCCGCTTTGGCAATCTCAACTCGGTGGATTACAACGATGTAAATCTGACCTCCACGAAACTTGAGTTTCCTACCGTGGAACAACACAACGCCGAGAAGTGGGTCCAGGTTTTGAGTTCTTGCGATGGTTTGCGTCTAGTTTCCCAAAGTGACAAATCCATATTCTTGTTGAATCCATCCATTAGAGAATGTAAGAAATTGCCCGTATGTCCATTTGTCCAAAATTCGAATTTGTATGTTGTGCCGAATGTGTATGGTGTGGGTTATGACTCATCGACAGATGATTACAAGGTTCTGATGCTCTCATCCTTTTATGAAAATCGGCGTAACATTACGACCGTGGCTGTCTATTTACTAAAAACAAATACTTGGAGGAGAAGTGAAGATTTCCAGTATAGGTCTATTGTGGGAAACTCTGGTGGGGTTTTCTTGAATGGATGCCTCCATTACCTTAGTTGGAATGGGAATGGTTCCAAAAGGATTATTGCTTTCGATTTATCTGGTGAGATTTTCAAGGAAGTGCCGTATTCACATTTGTTCGCAGTATTTGCTAGATTCGCGTTCCTCGTCTCAAAATCAAGTCTCAAATCAAATTTCAAATCGAATTTTGCTGCCTACTAATTCGTTAGGTAGATGCGAGAGTGGGCAATATGACTATTGTGGCGTGGTGGTTCTTGGAGGTTCTCTTTCTTTGGTTAGTGGGCGGGGAAATAAGGTTTGCATGATGAAGGAGTATGGGGTAAGAGAGTCTTGGACGAAATTCACGATGTGTTCTGGATTGTCCGTACTTGATGTGGTGGGTATGTTAGCGGAAGATGAATTTTTGTTGTTTGATACCTATGGAGAGAAGCACTTGGTTGTGTACAATCCACAAAAATTCACAGAGAGGGACATAGTGATTTCCGGCATTCCGACTAAATTTAGATATGGGGGCACCTATATCGAGAGCCTCATCTCTCCCGTTCATATAAGAGGAACTGGGAGGCAATTATGAACGAGAAGCTTTTGAATTAAGTTTTTATTATGGGAAAAGATTTTGTCACTCCCTTTTTTGTTAACGGCACTCCCCTGCAAATGTATTTTTGCACCAAAAATACACTTGCAGGAGTGCCATTAACAAAAAAAAGAGTGGCAAAATCAGCCGCCTTTTTTTTGAAATACAGATGACTAATGCGTCCTCGTGAGTATAATTACTCAGGGTATGAGTGATAGTTATTAGGATGCCCATGTCTTGTATATTGTGTCTTGTGTGGCCTTTATCGTCATGTTTTACTCCTCTAGTTCTGTTATTTTGTTAATTTGGCTTCTCTGAATGACAATAAATTTGTCAATACCTGAAGTTTTCAAGTTCGATTTTCCACCAATAATTCTTGGGGTCACCTCACCCCATGCGTAAGCATGTGAAACGGCTGTTGGAGGGACTGTAGGGATTAGTCCGAACTGTAACGACCCGGATTTTTGACCCAATTTTTTTTTTAATAATATCTTTTAAAAAGTATTAATCGTAGTAATAAAATTATTTTCCTTAAATAGATAATTACAAAAAAAAATTAGTTATTCTATCCTAATTAATCCTTTTATTTTTTTTAGTTGCATGCATGACTATGACTCTTCCATCTCACCATCTCCTACTCCTACTCAATCTCTACCTCTCTCCTGACCGGATTTTCGTCCATAATTCGTTCATATCAAGACCCAAAAAAAAAAAAGAATCCTATTCGAATACAAACTTTCCTCCCTCATCCAAATTCTCTTATAAATACTCCTTTAATCCGACCCTAGGAGATATCACAGCAATCACCACGTTCCATCAGTCCAGAACGAGAGAAAAATTGGAGAGAAATCGGACTCCAATCCATGGAGTTCTAGAGAGAGAAAGAAAGAGAGAGAAAAGCGGGTTTGTGTTCTAAACCCAACCGAGATCCGAATTACCCATTCCAATCCCTTCCTACAACTCCTAACATCACCAAGCAAGCTTCAATTTAAGCCCAAGGTCTCCCGATCAAGAAAACCGAAGTCATCTTTCCCAAACGATCAAAGATTCGATTTTTGATCAATTCGATCAAACCAAGGTATTATAATCCCTTCCAAACACTCATCTAAGTATATTAAGTGTTTTTATGCTTAACCCAATAGCCCTCATGGTCCCATGCATCAAAACCGTAGCGAAAAACAAAAAAATCCGAATCTGCCTTCAACCTTGCGGCCGCAAGGTTCGGGCCGCAAGAACCAGTGCCGAGTTTGCGGCAGAGGTCCCCACCGCAAGGTCAATTGGTCAGACCTTGCGGTTTGATCTGTTTTTGTTCGAAACTTCCTTTCGACCTTCCGAACCCGATTTTTGACACCCGAACTATTTTTCCTAACTTTCTCACACCTCAAGGATCATAACTTGTTAATGTCATATTTTATTTTATTTTATTATCTATTTATTAATTATTTGTTCGAGTTCTTGTAAAAGTTTACAAACGAAAAATCCTTGCGACCTTATAAACCATTTAATTAATTATCAAAATAATATTTTTATATTCTTTACATCCCAAAGATGATATGTTGTTAATCTCAACATATTTTATTTATTAAACAATTTATTATCCATTTATTTTACTTTTGACATCTTTAAAAATCATTTTTATTTTAAAAATAATTCCGTAACCCTCCGGACCCACTTTTTGATACTCGAACATGTTACGTAGGACCGTAGGACTCCTTTTAGATCCATGCTACTTATTCTAGTGTTATGAATTACTTATTGAATTTATTATGGTCATTAATCAATCTATTTTCTTAAATAAAATTTATACAAGCTTAAGATTATATCCTTTTTATTAAAACTTTTATTTAATAAAAGTTCCTTGACTTATTAATAACTTATTGATCATACAAGATTAAGGGCAACGGTCCATTCATAAAAGGTTACGTGATTTTTATGCTTATTGTTTATTTCAATTATTATTCTGACTGCTTATATTATTATTTCAACTTCCGATTGATATGCTAGATTGGACCCTAGAGACATGGGGTGGTATGCGAAATAGAAATCACCTAGACGATGCTAGGTAATGGATGAATTGAAAAGTTTTGTTGGTTTTAGATTGCCTGCAGGCGTGATTTCGAGTTGTGATGAGATTGAAACTGGCGGGTGTCCAGTGATGAATTGATATACTGGCGGGTGTCCAGTGATGAATTGATAGACTGGCGGGTGTCCAGTGATGATTGTGATGGTTGTGATGTGGTTTATAAGATAGGCGAACCCTAGTTGTGATGCAGGCATGATAAGCTTTCCCTTGTTGTAGTTATTGGGGATGCACACTCGGTATATAACTTAGGTGTATCTGCGACAGCAAAGGGAAGTGAACTCATGGGAATGAGCATGGCTAGTGGTTGAGGGAGGAAAGATCTCGCGGTGAGATCTTAGATCACACGTCAGGTTAATGAATAGTAATAAACTGATTGATATGAAATACCTCTGTTATATTTCTTCGTACCATGTTTATCCTGCCTGATTGCTAGCTGTAAAGTAAGAGGGGTGGTTGGGTTGGATTATTCTACTGGGTGATTTATCACTCACGGATACGTCTGTATCCTGGTAAATCGATTGCTTCGGCGATCAATTTGCCAGAGGGCGCAGGATTCAATGGAGAGGATTCAACAATGGTGCAGTTCGACACAAGAAGAATATCAGGAATAGAGATCGAGTATGCTTGGGATTCGTATCAAGCCTAGAGTCAGCTCTGAAGTTAATGTATTTTGAATCGGTAAATTTATTTTGAGATTGTAATAGACCTTTATTTTGGAAAATTATATTTATTTAGCAAAATTTTCTTAAGAAATTATTTTATTTTGCTCCCGAAAAAGCGGGGCGTTACAAGTGGTATCAGAGCATAGGTTCAACACTCGGCCTTGGGTAGATTGGGTAGACCATATTCTGATAGCGTAAAATCCGAATAGCAAAACGTTTACGATATCTTTTACTTCTCTAAACTACGATATATCCTACCTAAGTATATCATATAAATATTTTTTTACCTACTGCGACTCAGACTCCGAGAAATTACGAAATCAGCGTTGACTTTGACCAGAAGAAAGCGATGGAGCAGCCGTTTCCTTTCATAATTTAGTTGGTCGATCAAATGAGACAAAAAATCTTAGTATGAAGAAGACGAAGAGACAAATCTCGATAATGGAGGATAAGGTACTGTCGAAGGAGGCTACTCCGTGAATAGAGTACCTGTCGAAGAAGAATTTCCTTTCTCTAGGCAGATAACGATCGAAAATAGGATAGGATCAGTGTGAGAACGTTATTGCACACACTTCGGCCTTGAGAGAACCAGATATTTAGAAACCCTCAAGACTCTAAACCTAACCTCGTGGAGCAGTCGTTACAAGATTGGTACCAAAGGTCAACGACGCCACTTTCTACGGTCATTTTGTCAACCTCACCAGCAAGGACAATACGTGTAACCCTAATACCAACGCCGCCCACGCCATCAACACGTTTACGCCAATCTTGAGGTCTACACAACACAAAGCCCAATGCGATACCGAGTAACATGGAGGTTATGCAACTTCTACAAGCGATTACCACATCAACACCATAACCTCACACGCCATAGGCTCCTCAACATAATAGATCGACGAATAGAAGCATGATGCTGTCAGAGATTCGCAATCGTCAACCAACTATATACCATGCAAACTACATCCGACGACGACACCATCGTAGTTCAAACAGATCGAGAAGAGTTCAAGGTCGTGAATAATTGGGAAAGCGGTGACAATTCTCTTTGAGGGAGGTTATATGTTTTTCTTTAAGGGGGATAGGAGAACTACTGACGATCATTCATCTTAATCCTCTTTTTCATTCAATTGATTGTATTCTAACCTCCAGCTGTTTTTGCGTCTCTCATGACTCTTCTTAAAATCACCTTTGTCACTGTGACTTTTCATAGTAAGAGTTACAACTTCAACTAAAGCTCAAATCGTTGAACTCCTTACCTATTCCAAACACCTAATTCTCGTGACATTTTCTTTTGTGAGTTGGGTATTCCTAAAAATCATTTTGTTCCAACCCTCTTAGTTTGATTTGATTTGAAGTCAATAGTTTACTTGATCATGAGTCTAACTTTTCTGATCCATTGAATACTGCAGTTTGGAGCAATCCTGATTTATTCTGACTAGCTCCTCATTTATTCTAACCAGCGCACTATTAGCTATCCACAACCTTTGATTCTTTTGATATCACAACAAGACATGTGTCTGACGTTACAAAACTCTAATTCCGTAAACCTAGTTCAATTTTCAATGATGGAGTCGTCAAATCCTTGGACGCACATATTATTGTTATGCTTCATTTTCCTTGAGCTTTGTATCATGACTTGAGCTTGAAGATCCAATCATTGTTCTATTAATGACTTTTTCTATTTTTGGATTCGAAAGTCATTGTTTACTCTTCACTTGTGCCCATTATCTTTCTTTTCTTTTAAATAACTAGAGTTAGATACTTGTTTTGAAACACGTCTGGCCAACGTGGTGCAAAATGAATATCTAGTTTGATTTCATTGTTGAACCTTGTTATCATTCAGAACCTATCACAGTAAATTTATACTTCTAAGGAGAACCCTCATTTATTCCCGTTGCACCGTTTTGCAAGCCAAAGTATTTGTTTGTTCTATTGACATGATAAACTTTTAATTATCACTACTATGATGATGGAACTCTTCAATTCTAAATCCTAGAGCTTGACTTTGGTTAACTTAATTCTCGTTGTCCTCGTGTTTTGATCCAACTCAAAACTTCTTGCACCTTGACTCATGGAGAAGGATTTGATCGTACTTCTAATCTCGTGCTTTGACCTTTGAACATTTGACTCATGTTTGAACCTTTTAAAAAAATTCTTGTAATCCTCTCGTTTCTTTGAGAGAAGAGTGCCCACCTTCTAAGAGATAGGGACCAAGCTTTCAAGAACTGACCAGGGAAGAAGATATGTTGATGACTCCCGATCGCTCGAAGTCAATAAAAGAGCAACGCCGACAAGAGGATGAGACCGTAGATTTTCAATATACCTTTTGTTCAAACCGCGCCGTGGGATCACCCGATATTGTCAAGAAAGGAAAGTTATCGCCTCGCCACATTGGTACGTTTGAGATTTTGGAGCAAATTGGAGAAGTTGCCTATCGCCTAACTTTACAACCGCAAATCACCAAAATTCACGTTGTCTTTTACGATTCTACGCTGCGGAAAGATATGACCCATTCCACCCATGTACTCAATTGAGAGGAAGTCACACTAGACGAGGAAACGATCATCAAAGAGCAACCGGCAAAATTTAGGATCATGGAGAAAAAGTTACCCGAGGCGAACGATCAAAATAGTCAATGTCTTATGGAGATACCAAGAACGAAAAGAATCATCTTGGGAACGCGAGGACACAAGGAACAGCCAGTGAAGATCCAAGACTATAGTGAGAAGTGCATTCGAGGCAAAACCATTCAACTCGTCCGAATCCTTTGGTGACATCGAGGAATTGAGGAATCAACCTGGGAACGAGCGGATACTATACGCGCCAATTATTCGAATCTGTTTCCTCCTAAAAGTACACTTTAATTTCGAGGACGAAATTGTTTTAAGGGGGATAGGTTGTAACGACCCGGATTTTTGACCCAATTTTTTTTTAATAATATCTTTTAAAAAGTATTAATCGTAGTAATAAAATTATTTTCCTTAAATAGATAATTACAAAAAAATTAGTTATTCTATCCTAATTAATCCTTTTATTTTTTTTAGTTGCATGCATGACTATGACTCTTCCATCTCACCATCTCCTACTCCTACTCAATCTCTACCTCTCTCCTGACCGGATTTTCGTCCATAATTCGTTCATATCAAGACCCAAAAAAAAAAGAATCCTATTCGAATACAAACTTTCCTCCCTCATCCAAATTCTCTTATAAATACTCCTTTAATCCGACCCTAGGAGATATCACAGCAATCACCACGTTCCATCAGTCCAGAACGAGAGAAAAATTGGAGAGAAATCGGACTCCAATCCATGGAGTTCTAGAGAGAGAAAGAAAGAGAGAGAAAAGCGGGTTTGTGTTCTAAACCCAACCGAGATCCGAATTACCCATTCCAATCCCTTCCTACAACTCCTAACATCACCAAGCAAGCTTCAATTTAAGCCCAAGGTCTCCCGATCAAGAAAACCGAAGTCATCTTTCCCAAACGATCAAAGATTCGATTTTTGATCAATTCGATCAAACCAAGGTATTATAATCCCTTCCAAACACTCATCTAAGTATATTAAGTGTTTTTATGCTTAACCCAATAGCCCTCATGGTCCCATGCATCAAAACCGTAGCGAAAAACAAAAAAATCCGAATCTGCCTTCAACCTTGCGGCCGCAAGGTTCGGGCCGCAAGAACCAGTGCCGAGTTTGCGGCAGAGGTCCCCACCGCAAGGTCAATTGGTCAGACCTTGCGGTTTGATCTGTTTTTGTTCGAAACTTCCTTTCGACCTTCCGAACCCGATTTTTGACACCCGAACTATTTTTCCTAACTTTCTCACACCTCAAGGATCATAACTTGTTAATGTCATATTTTATTTTATTTTATTATCTATTTATTAATTATTTGTTCGAGTTCTTGTAAAAGTTTACAAACGAAAAATCCTTGCGACCTTATAAACCATTTAATTAATTCTCAAAATATTTTTTTAGATTCTTTACATCCCAAAGATGATATGTTGTTAATCTCAACATATTTTATTTATTAAACAATTTATTATCCATTTATTTTACTTTTGACATCTTTAAAAATCATTTTTATTTTAAAAATAATTCCGTAACCCTCCGGACCCACTTTTGATACTCGAACATGTTACGTAGGACCGTAGGACTCCTTTTAGATCCATGCTACTTATTCTAGTGTTATGAATTACTTATTGAATTTATTATGGTCATTAATCAATCTATTTTCTTAAATAAAATTTATACAAGCTTAAGATTATATCCTTTTTATTAAAACTTTTATTTAATAAAAGTTCCTTGACTTATTAATAACTTATTGATCATACAAGATTAAGGGCAACGGTCCATTCATAAAAGGTTACGTGATTTTTATGCTTATTGTTTATTTCAATTATTATTCTGACTGCTTATATTATTATTTCAACTTTTGATTGATATGCTAGATTGGACCCTAGAGACATGGGGTGGTATGCGAAATAGAAATCACCTAGACGATGCTAGGTAATGGATGAATTGAAAAGTTTTGTTGGTTTTAGATTGCCTGCAGGCGTGATTTCGAGTTGTGATGAGATTGAAACTGGCGGGTGTCCAGTGATGAATTGATATACTGGCGGGTGTCCAGTGATGAATTGATAGACTGGCGGGTGTCCAGTGATGATTGTGATGGTTGTGATGTGGTTTATAAGATAGGCGAACCCTAGTTGTGATGCAGGCATGATAAGCTTTCCCTTGTTGTAGTTATTGGGGATGCACACTCGGTATATAACTTAGGTGTATCTGCGACAGCAAAGGGAAGTGAACTCATGGGAATGAGCATGGCTAGTGGTTGAGGGAGGAAAGATCTCGCGGTGAGATCTTAGATCACACGTCAGGTTAATGAATAGTAATAAACTGATTGATATGAAATACCTCTGTTATATTTCTTCGTACCATGTTTATCCTGCTTGATTGCTAGCTGTAAAGTAAGAGGGGTGGTTGGGTTGGATTATTCTACTGGGTGATTTATCACTCACGGATACGTCTGTATCCTGGTAAATCGATTGCTTCGGCGATCAATTTGCCAGAGGGCGCAGGATTCAATGGAGAGGATTCAACAATGGTGCAGTTCGACACAAGAAGAATATCAGGAATAGAGATCGAGTATGCTTGGGATTCGTATCAAGCCTAGAGTCAGCTCTGAAGTTAATGTATTTTGAATCGGTAAATTTATTTTGAGATTGTAATAGACCTTTATTTTGGAAAATTATATTTATTTAGCAAAATTTTCTTAAGAAATTATTTTATTTTGCTCCCGAAAAAGCGGGGCGTTACACGAACTGCGCACACATAAGCTGACCAGAACACTCTGCATTACCAAAAAAAATTGCTCATCTCTACTTTTTAACACAATGATCATTCGAACTGCTTGACTATTACCACTTGAACGTGATTGAGCTTTAAACGTTCATAATAGCTGTTACTAAATTTCTTGGTTCCTTCTCAATCGACAGGGATGAACCAATCAACAGAATAGAATTTGGTGTTTGCTGGAATGTGAATGTTTTGTGAAGTGGAGTTTGGTTCCTTGCTGTGTTTCAGGACTTCTTTGGAAGCAAACGTAGTAATATGAGATGAAATGGAATGGAATTGAAGACTTAACAAAAGAGACTTTTATTGAATCTTCAAGTAGAAGCACAGAATCGACAAGGTATGGCCTAATCGACAGAGTACAATTTACTTAGCAGTTACTCCTACTCCTAGAAAAGAAAAGATAAAGGCCTGTTGGCGTTGTTTGTGTGTCCCAAAAACTGTCACGATCTCAAACATAAATGTAGGCCCCTTTGAGTTTCGAATTTGAATCTTCCCTCCAAGGTGACAGTTAAGCTCCCTTTCAAACTTTGGCAAATAACTTCCACGAACAATATCCACATCTGGAAAAACTGTTCTATTGGTCATGCATAACTACTCCTTTGATCATGGGAAAACTGATTATACATCCATCTAACACCTGTCACTTGATCGACGGATGGAACAACTCAAATAATAGTTAATCAATTAAAGATAACAAATCAAGTAATGGTCAGATGACGGGTAAATAACTCCTAAAACTTTACTATAGTTTTATCGATATTTGTTGACTTATACAACCCAAACTCACCCTATTATGGTAAATCAAAGTCACCTTTCAACTTTCCAACTTTGCCCTTGCCACGTGTCACCCAATCGACGGGTAAAAAGAAAATCACAGTTATAAAGCAAACAATAGCCTAGTTAAGTTAAGAAGCTTGATTCGAATTTTGAGATGATTGAAGATCACGGTGAATTTCGAGATGGGTACATCCTTCGAGATTAAGAAACCGAGCCAAACCATTTCACATCGGTTTCTGGCAAATGAAATACTCCCTCCGGTCCAAATTTTTTGTCCATTGTTGGATATGCGTGCCATTTTTAAATTGTTTGTACTTTTCAAACGTCATGTAGTAATGATTTTGACCGAATGGCCGAATGAACATTTCGTTTTAGTGAACCAAGCACAACCTGAAGTTCTTTATCTACTGGTTTAACCTCAATTTCATACCTTGACGGCGGCGTTTATTTTTAAGTTTCAATGTGTAAATCTCTTATGCTAAAAATAAGTCAGTTGAAGAGGCTCAAGGGTTGCCTTAGTCACCCACCGCACTACTGTGGTGTTGTATAGCTTGTTAGGCTTTACAGAGGACACATCTGATCATTATGATTGAATCGTTCATTTTGTAGCACTAGATGAGTACATCATACTTATAAAGAAATTAAGGTTATCGAATATTTGTAGTGCCTGATGATCAGTGTTAATTTGTTTCACTCACATATCTTTCTGAATCACTGTAACGATTCATTTCATGTTATCCAACCAGGCGGCTGCAAATCAACTTAATTTTCTACCAATAATAAGATGTACTAGTACTCAACTTTTTTTGCAAAATGAGTATTTCAAATCATCATGGTGTGCTCCATGTTTAGCCCAAGGAGGGTCCGACTATGAATATCGATGGAGGTTGTACCGATTATTAGGCTTGTTGATTGGGTAAAGCTTCACACACCCAAAAATATATATATATCACATATCGAAATAAAATAAGGATTAACTTTGCCCTTAATCCCTTTAACTTTTAGAGCAAATAAGGGGTATTTTGATAACTTTGCCCTTAATCCCGACCTCAATTAATCCCCAGACTATCTATCCCACCTCCCCGGGATTATATTGTCCCCTTCAAAAATGACTAATAGTCCGGTTGGAATTATTAGTCCTAGGATTAAAGATTACACAAACATGGAACTATCAGTCCGGAGGACAAGAGTCCAATCCGACCTCTAATCCCTCTTATCAAACAGGGCCGTAGGGTACAAAGAATTACAAGACCTAAAAGCTGAAGAAGACAACCAAGATGTCCGAAATTGGGACCATCGACAATCCCATCAGTAGACACCTTCCACCGGAGATCGTCGCCCACATACTCTCTCTCCTACCGGTAAAGCCTCTCTGCCGATTTAAGTGTGTTGAATTCCCTAATCTCTTCCCCCCAATTCTCCAAAACCCACCTTCATGTAACCAATACTACCAACAAACCTCAAAATGTCCTTTTAATTTCTAGCCCTCCCGCTCTCTACTCCGTCGATTTCGCCTCCGCAAATCCGACGGCAATAAAGCTTGATTTTCCTCCGGTCGAGCATTCCTACCAGTGGATCATCGACGTTTCGGGCTCTTGCAATGGCTTGGTTCTGGTTTCTACTGAAGGTAATTCCAACTTCTTATTGAATCCATGGACTAGAGAATGTAAGAAACTGCCAGAATCGCCTTTTGATGACTCCTTTTCGCCTCTTGTGTCATACTCCGTACATTTTGCTACCTGGGCTGGGTTATGAATCGTATACGGATGATTACAAGGTTGTGATGCTTTATAATCGTTTTAAATCTTACCTTCATTATGACTTTCATGGTGATGCTAGTATAACGTATGTTGCTGTCTATTCACTGAAAACTGATGCTTGGACTTATTCACTGAAAACTGATGCTTGGGCAGTTTTCAGTGAATAGACAGCAACATTGGAGGAGAATTCAAGAAACCCATTATATCCCTATGGATGCTGCTACCGGGGTTCACTTTAATGAACGTCTCCATTGGCTTTGTCAGAGGACTGGTGGTTTGGATGGTTGTGTAGTTGTTGCTTTCAATTTATTGGATGAGATTTTCAGGGAAGTGCAGTGGCCTGCTTTGCTTGATGATCACGAGTTTGAGTTTCCTCAGATGGTAGTTCTTGGCGGTTGTCTCAGTTTGGTTGTTAGGCAGCCTAGTCAGCTGGTTGATGTTTGGATGATGAAGAAATACAGGGTAAGAGAGTTGGGGACCAAATTTACGATTGCTGATCCTCGGATGAATATATTGGATTTTTCGTATTTGTCAGCAGAAGAAGAATTTGTATCCGAAATATATGGTATGATATTAGATGTTCACGAAGAATATATGCTAGATGAATCTAACAGAGAGAAACTAGTTGTGTACAATCCGAGAAAAGAAACACTCAGGACAATGGTGGTTTCAGGCCTTCCAACACACTATAAAGTCAGGCACAAATACATCGAGACCCTCGTCTCACCTAATCGTGGAGGACGGATTAGGAGATACTATGAAGCTTCTTCAGGTGAAAGTTCAAAGAGTAATCAGGTATATTTCCAATGTAGAAAAGACTATGTCCCTTCTGTATTTGGTTAATAATTGTATATATCGTGTATTATGTGAGTTTCTATATTTTAAGGTTTTTGGAGGTTAGAAATCCGCATATCCCTTGTTGATACTTGTATCTATTGTGTAGTCTGAGTTATAGGGCATTGGTTAGTGATGTTTGCTGAATTTAGATTATATCCTTGATCTGTTGATCATACACAAGTGGCGAAGGCGACCTCTGAAGTATGACTGCATGAGTGCTTAATTTTCTTTATTCTTGAAGTATTGGATACTTGTTGAATACTCTTACATCACATATCCGCACTTCTATAAAATAGAAAGCATGGCATTTCTTATTCAACATCAAAGTACAGCCATTAGCAGTGAATGCATGAGTAATTTTCCAATACTTTGTAGTTAGAGAAAGAGAAAACAGTGAGATTAAACTAGTGCCATCCACTCTAGGGGATAAGCAATTTGAATATGTTTGGACATATGGGTTCCTGGTAAGATTGTTTATTGGCATTTGGCGGTGACGATATCAAAATCTCCACTCTTTAACAATCTTCCCCTCTGGACTTAATTGGAAGGAACACATGCGACCTATCTCTTTCCTATTGTTTTGGTTTGGCGATAATTTTTGCATCCCTAGCCTCAATCCTCCCCATCTCATTGCTAATCCTGCAAAGCCAGCTAAATAATTGGGGCTTTCATTACAGCTGCACTAAACTAATAAGTACAGACATTTGCATCAAGAGAACTCGCTACCTCGTCGTCCTTAGGTTTGGCAACCCATTGGACATAACATCGAGGTTTTTTTTTTTATGGAATGCAATGATAAGCACCCGACAATGTAATAAAGGGTGCGCTAGTGTCTAGTCTTAGTTACTTTTGTTATTTAATTAGTTGTTTTTAGTTACTTTTGCTCGTAAGGTGTTTTGGCTTTGTTTTGTAGAGAAACCCTTTATTCAGGTATTTTAAAATACCAAAGCGTGCCAAGGTTATTCAAAGCCCAAAAGATGACCCGTTGGCCACACAAGCGCGGCCCGTTGCCAAGTCTGCCCGGGCAGAAGCAGCCAAAAGCAATGATAAAGCATAAGCCAAGAAGATGGCCAAGGTGGCCCGAGCAAGATGGCCAAGCCAAGCCAAGAAGCAAAGTCAACGCCAGGAGGCAAGCAGTCAAGGCCAGGAGATAAGAGCTCGGCATCGATGGCTGGGATTTGGGACATCGGTACCGAGCAGCTAACTTTGGTCAAAGCAGTCAACAGAAGATAAGGCCTCGCCATCGATGGCTGAAAATCTGGACATCGGTACCGAGAGCTTAAATACATTTTAAGCCCATTGCCATCGGTACCGAGGCCTTAAGGGGGAATCATCGAGGAATATTCCATCCGCGTACTCAGGGACTATATATAGGCGTGATGTCATTTTGTACAAAGAATTAGAGAATTAGATTTGCTTACATTTTTAGATCTAGAGCTAGATTTCAAATTGTTCTTCGTGTTCTTGAAGTGTTCTTATTTTTCCAGCCTTTATTTCTGCATTTTCTACCTTAGTAAGTTAATTTTGACTCTTTTCTCCTTTATTAAAGTTGTTTATTTTCTCCCGATCTATCTTTCTAGCTAGCTTTCTTTTAGTGTTGTGTTTCAAATATGTTTAGTAGATTTTTACTTGCTCTTATCTTCATAGATATGTGTGAGTAGTTTCAAGGGTTAGGTCATGGGATGATTAGCATCCCATGACTTGAGTAAAGATTGCATTTTTCACCAATAAAGTTTGCAACTTTGGGTCGGAAATTGATGTGGGGCTTGGATTTGTTTGTCAAATTACCGAGGTGTTAACCTCCTTGATCATGTGTAGGTAAGAGCTTCGCCTACTTACCACACATGATGCTTGGAGCTCTGACGCTCGAGGTGTTTGCTAAATAGATTCTATAGCTAGCTTGATTTTCGAACCATCTTATCTTCCGGGTAAAACCGTGTATTTTGGGTGGAAAAATGTAGTTTAGCTCGAGTCGTGGGTGTTGATTGTTCCTAGACCTAATCCGCTTTTTCTCTAGTTTATTCCCTCTTTAATTTAGCCTTTTTATTTCCACCGCAAACGTAACACCAAGTGGCTGACTAAAAGCCGGAAACCATTCTCGCATCTACAATCCAGAAAAGCCGTATTATTTATCCCTTGGGTACGATCCCGGACTACCGGATTTACTATGCTTCAATCAGACGCTGATGCCCTACGCTTGGGGTGACCTCTTGGATATACATCGAGAAGGACGAAGCATTTTTGGCGCCGTTGCCGGGGATTTCTTATTATGGCTTTATGGAGGCTCGACAAACCATTGTGAGTATTCCGCTTCTTTCTTTTAGTTGTAGTTAGTAGTTTATTTGTTAATTGCTCGTATCTAATTCGGTGGATACCTCTAACCTGGTTTCATGCCAAACTTGAGGTGTAACGAAGCCGGAGTAGATATTGAGTTAGTTAGTTAGTTAGTTTCATTTAATTTGCATTGTTGAGCCGAGGCGGTGGCATAACCCCTCGCACTTTCTGTTTCTGTTTGTCTTGTTGAGGTGGCGGCCTAGCCCCTCCGGTCTGTTAGTTTGCTGGTAGATTAGTTGGTAGTTTTGCTTGTTTATGCCTGTTGTGTTTCGGAGCCCAAATTCCAAACGGCTTCACCGTTCTTCATCGCCTCCGAGAATCCGTAGCATTGCCAGGGCGTATCCTGCCCACTCTCCACAGCGCAAAGTAAATCGAAATCGCAATCAAAAAGGCCCAATGGCCGACGAAATTCCAGTTCGCACTCTCCGTGATTTGCTGAATCCAGAAAGGGCTCCTTCTATATCGCCTATCGTTATACCTACTCCGACGGCTGGGACTACATTTGAATTCAAGTCTGAGTATCTTCGGGTTATTCCAGAGTTTCGGGGGCGGGAATTGGAGGATCCTTATTTGCATATCCGGGAGTTCGAAAATATTTTGTATTCCATTTGTCCTGCTCAGAATCAACTTGATCAAGCTCGCTTGAAGCTGTTTCCCTTCACTCTTAAGGATAAAGCGAAGCAATGGTTCAATTCTTTGAAGCCTAGATCCTTGCGCAATTGGGGTGAAGTTCAGGATGCTTTCACTACAAAGTTCTTCCCAGCTAGCAGGGCCAAGTTGCTTATTGATCAGATCCAAATGTTCAAGCAAAGGGATGGAGAGACTTATCACAAGTATTGGGAGCGCTACAAGGATTTGCTTATGTCAGTTCCGCATCACAACCTCCCATTATATCTTAGAGTTAACTATTTTTACACGAGATGTTCTCAAGAGAGCAAACAACTCTTGGATACAATGGGTGGTGGAGATTTTATGGGAAAGACACCAGAAGATGGTTGGGACTTCTATGAGATACTAGCGGAGAAGACTCAGACTTGGCAGCTTGCTGATCCTGGGGATAGGGCGATGTTCAACCAAGGTCCTTCAGGTTCTGGGAAGTTTTCTATATCGGAGCATACGGCTTTTGAAACACGTTTGGAGGAGATCTCTCGTAAACTTGATAAGTTGGAGATTAAGAGTGCTCAGTCCCAAGAAGTGAAGGCGGTACGCCAAGTGGAGCGCCAAGTGGAGGAAGTATGCGTTATTTGTGAGATGGTGGGCCATTCTACAGAATCTTGCCCTAATATCCCTGCCTTGAAGAATGTGATAAATGGGATTCTTCCAGAAGAGGTGCATGCTGTGCAAAGATTCGACCCTTATTCTCAATCCTACAACTCAGGGACTCGACAACATCCCTCTTTCCGTTGGAGTCAACCAAATGAGGGAGGCTCTTCTCAAATGCAACCTCCTGCTCAACAGTTGCCTTGGAAGCAACAAGCTCAGAATGCCTTCCGTTTTCCTCAAACTCAAGCTCCGCCGGGGTTTGCTCCTCCTGTTCCATTTCCTCAAGCAAGTCAATTCCAACAGCAACCTACTCAATTTCAACAACCTTCTCAGTTTCAACAACAACCCCCTAAGCGTTCTTGGGAAGAGCAGTTTGGTGCCCTCTTGCAAGGCCAGAATACTTTCAATGAGCAACAGACCCAAATGATGAATGATATTAGGAATCAATTGGGCAAATTGACAACCACTGTGGGGATATTACAGCAAGAAAGGGGGAAATTCCCAACTCAGCCTCAGCCCAACCCACAATCAACTTCCAATCCGACTTCCCAGGGTGTGCACTTTGCTAGCTCCTCGGTGATTTTCCCCGAGCAAGCAAAGGCGATAATCTCCCTTCGAAGTGGAAAAGTGGTCGACAACCAAGTGAAGATGCCCTCGGATCCTATCTTGTTATCTCCTCCTGTTGATCAGTCAAGTCCAACAATCCTTGGGGAATCTCCCAAGAAAGCAAGTGAGGAAGCTCTAGAAGAAAGGGAGAAGGAATAGGGTAAAGAGAAGGAAAGTGTACCGGGTCCTCGAGTTGTTCCAACACCGGCACCTTATCCTCAACGCTTGAAGGCTTTGGCGAAACCGAATCTTAATGCGGAGTTGCATGAGTTGTTCAATCAAGTGAAGATCAATATCCCCCTTATGGATGCGGTCAAGCAAATCCCCTCTTATGCTAAATTTCTTAAAGATCTATGTACTCGAAAGCGGAAGTTGAACGTTCAAAAGAAGATCTTCTTGACCGAACAAGTGAGCTCCATTATTCAGATGAACATAGCGCCAAAGTACAAAGATCCGGGGAGTCCCACCATTGCAATCACCATTGGAAATAAGCGTATCGAACAAGCCTTGCTCGATCTTGGAGCAAGTGTCAATCTACTTCCGTTCTCCGTCTATCAAGAACTTGGGTTGGGGGAGATGAAGCCTCCTCGAGTCACCCTTCAGTTGGCCGACCGGAGTGTTCGCATTCCAAGGGGGTTGTGGAAGATGTCTTGGTGCAAGTTGGTCAGTTTATCTATCCAGTGGACTTTGTGATTCTTGACACGACTCCGACCGACTCTTGTGCCACTTCTACTCCGGTGATCCTTGGGAGACCCTTCTTAGCCACGGCGGATGCAGTTATCAACTGTCGGAACGGAATGGTTAACATGACCTTCGGTAACATGAAGATGGAGGTTAATGTTTTTAATCTAGGCAGTCAAATGGGGGATGCTGAAAATGTGAATGAAGTGAGCTTTATTGACTCGTTGGTGGAGGAACATGTGGATGAGCTGCTTTATAGTGATCCTTTGGAAGTCGCTCTTACAGCCGAAGAGGCTAAATTTCTCGAATCTTGTTTGTATGCTTTGCTGGATGAGGATGAAGCTTGCGCACTAAATGCTTGGACCCCGAAATTTAAAGAGTTTGAAGAGCTACCATCGATAGAGAAGAAGGTTCTTCCCTCTCTTGTGGATCCCCCTTTATATGATGATACGGGGGGAAAATGTCTCACCACTAAAGTTGTCTATTGTGATGATCCGTTGGCAAAACCTCTCACCGCCAAGGAAATGGATACCGAAGTGGATTATTTGTATGCGTGTTTGGCTAAACAAGATGCTTATGGACCAATCTTTGACGAGTTGGAGCCCATGGAAGCTACAATTGTCCCTTCGAGTTCTTCGTGCCTTGATCCTCTCACCGTGGATGTTGAGGTAGATTCTTTGAACTCTTTGTTAGAAAAACAAGATGCATGTGAGCCTATTTTTGAGAAGTTTCCAATCATAGAAGTAATTGATTTTCTTGGTGTTGATGATTTTCTTGTGGTTTATCATCCTTATATTGTAGATTTTGTCAACAACTTGAAAATTGATTTTGTTTGGGCTATGCACTTGGTGGAACTCAAGTTTTTAAAACGAATTCGGCAATTGCTTTACTCAAAGTACCTTATCTTGTGGTATGGTCGAGTTCAATTTTTGGTGAAGAGTGTAGCTTGGAGTGCTCTGTTTCTTTTAATAGTTATTAATGGCGTGCTAAATGTACATATGTGTTTTTGTTTCTTGCTTTGTCGTGTTTTGTCTAGCTTTGCATGTTTTGTTTTGTCATGTTTAGTCTTGCATGTTTAGCTTGGTTATGTTTAGCATGTGTTCTGTGTTTTGAATAAAGTCTTGGAGACATTGTCATTCAAAAGATTTCACCAACGTGTTAGTGTAAAAGGGCTTTCATTAGTTCTTCTTGGTAATAGTTTGTCGTTAATGATCCATGCTCTCTGAATAGGCCCTATCGGTGGCAACTTAGGTCTATGGGTGAGGTGTGATATTGCCTGGAGTGCACGCTAGGTTGTATCTTATCTTGCTTTGTTTTGATCGTAGGGAGACGCTGAACTTCATTGTTTGGCGAGGTCGAGCGATAAATTTTATTACGGGCGCTAGCATAACAAATTCTCAACGGTCTAGTATAGCCACCCATTGCTTACCCCACCGGTACGGAATGGGAAGAAAAGTATGACTCGTTTGATCGCGTGATGATCGGGTGGTGCATTGCATTGCATTCTGTGTTGCATTTTCTTAATCGTTTTGCATGTTTCTATTTGCTTTCGCATGTTCTTTGTGTTTTCTTTGTTGTTTTGTCTTTTTATTTTGGTTTGGTTTGAAGCCGGATAACACGGGCCGGTGTTACTAATGTCATTTGCTTGTGGAAAGTCTTTCTCTTAAGTCTTCTGCAGGGTTTATTTGCTACCACACCAGCCTTGGTAGTTTGGGTCTAAAGCCGGGGTGAGTGAGGCATTCAGGAGCCCTAAGCAAGGGTGCGGCTATGCGCCGCGGTTATTAGTCCGATAAAGCTTTGGATATGGCCCAGTGTGACTAGCTTTGGTTTCGAGTGGGCAAAACCGAAAGAGTAAACCCTGGAAGCATCTAATCAGACTGGAGCAAGCATTTGACATGAAATCCTCCTACTTGGTCGAGGTATTTAGGGGTTGACATTCCCCTTGGACGGTACATTCGCGCACTCTTTCCTTCCTTCGCTCTTGTTCCTAATGCTATGAGGGCATAGCATCGCTTTAAGTTGGGGGGAGGGGTTAGCTTATGTGCTACTTGTTTGCTAATTGCTAGTTGTTTGTGAAAATTTGAAAATTCAAAAACAATAGAAATCGAAAAATTCAAAAAAATGAGAAAATGGAAAATTCCAAAAATAAATAAAGGTTTTTAACTTGCAATTCTTTCCTTTTATCATGTTTTTAGCTCTTTTTCGTAACTTGTTGCATGCTCAATAATTGAAAGGTGGCAAGAGTTCGTAGCAATCCTAAGAAATTCGGTGCTTCTCAATTTGCGTGCTTAGTTGAAAATTGAATGGTTTAGGTCTTGAGTAAAGTTTTTGAGCAAGCTTTGGCCATATCCCCACCTTTTTCAATTCAATAAAAAGTTCGTAGTTAGGTGAATAATCGCATGTCTATCTCTAATTGTGTTTAAATGTCGATTTTCAATCATTTTGTAATCCAAAGCGCACTTAGGAGAAGATACAAGGCATTCTTTGTATGATCATACCACATATGAGTCCTCTTGTCCTGTTTTGCAACCTGTCTTTTGCCCGTTTCTTGCTTTAACCTAGGCGACCGGTTGTTCGGAGGGTTGTTGGTGTAAATGTGTTCATTGTTCAAAGGTGTTTTAGGGGTGTTGTGATATGTGATTGAAGTGGTTGGAATGCGAAAAGGCGAAAAATTGATACATGATTTTCTATCTCTCCTCTCTCGCTACAAAAGCAAATGCCCCAAATTTTCAACTTCCTCTCCAAAAAGCCCCAAAATTTGGCTCCAATATCTTTCTCACTACAAATCTAATCTCAAATGACCCTATTCCTCAAAGAAAAAAAAAAGATCAAAGAAATACCATGAAAAAGCAAAAGCAAATTCGAAGGAGGGTTGTATACTTTGATGAGAGAATTGGTTTGACTTATGGGCTATTATACATTTCGGGAGGAGAAAAAGTTCAATAAAAAGGGGGAACTCGAGACTCTATATCGTGGGAAGCCGAATGAGGATGGTGACTAGTTGTGAAGGAGTTGGTGGTAGTAGTTTTCTTTACATTAGTAGTTAGTTGGTGGATATTGGTTTAGCCGGTTCGGCTTTGACTTGGTTTATTTCATTTGTTGGCGGCGGTCACTCGGGTAGATGACCAAGCTAGAAAAAAGACCGTCGCCCATTTTTGCTAACCCTTTCCTTTGTAACCAAGGTCATTACAAGCTTAAAAAGTCCTTAGTTGATCTTTTGCGCGCTTGGATTCCTTTATGATTGACTGTCTGATATTTGCATAATTAGTTGTATAGCTTGCTTTCCTTTCGTTATCCAATAATCATCTGTTAGTTTTCAATTCTGTTGAATAAAGTGCTTTAGTTGTTTGAGGCATAGTATTCCTTTTTCGCTATTGCCTGCCTGTCAAGCACTACTTTTGGTGGATATGGTTTAGTTTGATCTCGCAAGGTGTCGTGTCCCGTATCCTCCCATTGTTCGAGGACACGAACCTTTTTAGCTTGCTCTTAACTTGCTTATACTTGGCCTGTTTAGTTTGAAACTGAAACTGTGAGTTGAAGAAATGAAATAAAACGTTGGATTGTTTGAACTCTTGCTAGGTTTCAAAGTTGAGCATGTTCTAAGTTGTGATAGCGGGGGAATTGCAAGTTGTTAGTTTTCTGTTTTTCGTGTCCTATTTGCTAGGGACTAGCAAACCTCAAGTTGGGGGGTGTGATAAGCACCCGACAATGTAATAAAGGGTGCGCTAGTGTCTAGTCTTAGTTACTTTTGTTATTTAATTAGTTGTTTTTAGTTACTTTTGCTCGTAAGGTGTTTTGGCTTTGTTTTGTAGAGAAACCCTTTATTCAGGTATTTTAAAATACCAAAGCGTGCCAAGGTTATTCAAAGCCCAAAAGATGACCCGTTGGCCACACAAGCGCGGCCCGTTGCCAAGTCTGCCCGGGCAGAAGCAGCCAAAAGCAATGATAAAGCATAAGCCAAGAAGATGGCCAAGGCAAGGCCAAGGTGGCCCGAGCAAGATGGCCAAGCCAAGCCAAGAAGCAAAGTCAACGCCAGGAGGCAAGCAGTCAAGGCCAGGAGATAAGAGCTCGGCATCGATGGCTGGGATTTGGGACATCGGTACCGAGCAGCTAACTTTGGTCAAAGCAGTCAACAGAAGATAAGGCCTCGCCATCGATGGCTGAAAATCTGGACATCGGTACCGAGAGCTTAAATACATTTTAAGCCCATTGCCATCGGTACCGAGGCCTTAAGGGGGAATCATCGAGGAATATTCCATCCGCGTACTCAGGGACTATATATAGGCGTGATGTCATTTTGTACAAAGAATTAGAGAATTAGATTTGCTTACATTTTTAGATCTAGAGCTAGATTTCAAATTGTTCTTCGTGTTCTTGAAGTGTTCTTATTTTTTTAGCCTTTATTTCTGCATTTTCTACCTTAGTAAGTTAATTTTGACTCTTTTCTCCTTTATTAAAGTTGTTTATTTTCTCCCGATCTATCTTTCTAGCTAGCTTTCTTTTAGTGTTGTGTTTCAAATATGTTTAGTAGATTTTTACTTGCTCTTATCTTCATAGATATGTGTGAGTAGTTTCAAGGGTTAGGTCATGGGATGATTAGCATCCCATGACTTGAGTAAAGATTGCATTTTTCACCAATAAAGTTTGCAACTTTGGGTCGGAAATTGATGTGGGGCTTGGATTTGTTTGTCAAATTACCGAGGTGTTAACCTCCTTGATCATGTGTAGGTAAGAGCTTCGCCTACTTACCACACATGATGCTTGGAGCTCTGACGCTCGAGGTGTTTGCTAAATAGATTCTATAGCTAGCTTGATTTTCGAACCATCTTATCTTCCGGGTAAAACCGTGTATTTTGGGTGGAAAAATGTAGTTTAGCTCGAGTCGTGGGTGTTGATTGTTCCTAGACCTAATCCGCTTTTTCTCTAGTTTATTCCCTCTTTAATTTAGCCTTTTTATTTCCACCGCAAACGTAACACCAAGTGGCTGACTAAAAGCCGGAAACCATTCTCGCATCTACAATCCAGAAAAGCCGTATTATTTATCCCTTGGGTACGATCCCGGACTACCGGATTTACTATGCTTCAATCAGACGCTGATGCCCTACGCTTGGGGTGACCTCTTGGATATACATCGAGAGGATCGAAGCATGCAACTTCTTAGAAGCTGATTCATACTCGAAGAATGATTTTTTTTTGTTTTTGTGACTGGTATTAGACTGTTGTCTTGTATCATGTGTGGTCTTGACCTAGTCTTTACATCCTCTATTTGGTTTTTGACATTGTTTAGTTCTTTGGTTTTAAGTTTCTCCGTCAATTGTGGTGTTAATGTTCTAAATATGACTTCTTTTAATGATAAATGAAGTTATTTTGTTGTGTCAAAAAAGTAATAAGTTTAACTCGTTTATCTTTTTTAGTTGATCTCAGACAAGCTTTAATCAAATCAATGACTATTCGAGTGAGAAACTTAGTTTATTTCATGTTCGAGCAAGCCCAAGAAGCTAGTAACAAGCTTGATGTTCCGGTTGGCTTCTTTAATGCCCATTCTCGATAGAATTGCTTGTTTATTTGTGAATTGATCTTGAATGGGTTTTCAATGCCTAAAATACCAAAGTTGAACATGCAAAGGTCTTGAATTTGGCTCTTCTAAGGAAGTGCAGATATTTTACTATGCATATGCGGCTAGCTTTGGCCTAAAAGTCTGGATTGGTCAGTTGTTCCGTTCGAAACATGACGGTTCAATTACCTCTAGAAGATTTTTGTGCTCCAAGGAAGGGCATCGACACCCTTCAAGAGTAGGTTGTGGTGCATTCATGAGGATACAGAGGCAAGACACAGGAAGATGGGTAGTTGACCGGCTTCAAAAAGAACACAATCATGATCTTGATTCTCCAATGGATCCTAGTAGGCTAATTGCCGCCACTCCAAAGGGATTTAGGGAGGAACTAAGTAGTGGGTTGGAAAATTTGGATTTTGTTGGAACAAATGGTGGCTTCAACCTTGTCAAAGTACTCTTGGAAGTGATTGGTTCCCAGTGCTTCAGGAGTATTTTCAGTCTCGTCAAGCAGAAGATTCTGGATTCTTTAATGCAGTGAAAGTTGATGAAGGCAAATGCAGGAGCATTTTCTTGTGCCGGTCTAGATTTTGTGCACTCAATTTGTGGATGCCATTGTTTTTGATACCTCGTACAGAAGCAGTAGTTATATGGTGCCATTTGCTTCATTTTTTGAAATTAACCAAAATACGCAACCAGTTCTTTCAGTTGTGCTTTGATCGCTGATGAATCCGATGAATCTTGTACTTGGGTTTTTCAGACGTGGCTTAGGGCATTGTCAGGTCGCCTTCCATTGTCGATAGTCACTGACCAATAAAAGGCCATGCATCCAACATTCAATTGCAGAAGTATTTCCAAGTATGGTATTCTACGGGATGTGGATACAGGTGGGGGTCCCAAGATTTCAGGGCCTTGATGCTAATGGACTTTAAGAGAAAAAACCCCGTAACTACATTGAGGCAGGGACAGCATCTCTAGCCCCTTACATTTCTTATTACTTTCTTGTTTTGGTCAGGGTTAAAACTAAGATTAAGATTGGCAATGGAGTGATGGACGCTTTGGAAGAAAAACTAAAAATCTCTTAAGCCTGTTCTATTGTGTCCACAACTTTGAAATCACGTGCAGCCTTTTAAGAACAGGTGGCCACGACAAAATACTCATGGTTTGGCGCTATGTCTCCTTTCTATCTGGTCATTTACGTCTCTCTACCCTCATTTTCTCATTTGATGTTGATGAACGCTCGTTTCAAAGAATTGGCATATTTTATATGTGTGGAACTTTTAAGTCAGTAACTTTCTTCATTTTTCTCCTTGATCAAAACACTCTTTTGGATAGGTTTCCGAGAACACCAGATGAAGCCAGGAGCGGTCAATCCTCCGAAAAGGAAGAAAGTTATGAGGTGGAACCAAGTTCAGACTTAGACAACTCCAAGGCTTCGAGTTGAAGCGGAAACTATTTCAACATGTAAGATGCTTGGATTTCCTCCGAGTTGGTCCAGATTGTAGAAGGTCGAGGCTATGAGAAGGCCTCGAGGATGTTTGAGGATCAATATTGGAGGAAATTGTTCATCAAGATGCCTGATGATAGGAAGAGGTTTTAATTTTGGTGCAGATCCTGTAGTGATTAGCTATGGTTCATGTCGATTTTTGGTTGATTATTGGCATGTTGTACTTCTTTTCATGCCATGACATATCAGACAGTTGAATCTTAAAATTAATGTTCCTTTCACATGTTAGATGGTTTCTTATTGTTTTGTTTGTGGTAAGATTTCGAATGATGCTGGGTTTTTTTTTTCCCCTACTAACTATGCATATGTGAATCTACATTTGGGCTCCGTTTGTTTCGATGTAAAATGTTTTACAATGTAAAATATTTTTCATGTAAAATATTTTTTTAGAATTGCAGTAAAAGGCAGCGGGTTCATTTTGGAAAATAACTTATGGAAGATTTAAGAGTAAGTTATTTTCATCCAATATTAATGAAAAATGTTTTACATGTAAAATGTTTTTCTCATTTTTTACACAACCAAACACCAGAGTTTATCATGTAAATTAAACAAGAATCTTTTTGTTTCTTTGCCAATCGAATTGTCTATTTGGAAGACTAGTCCTCTCCCTATGTCGTTTTTTATTGGTACATGCAGGACAGGAGGGTAGCCTTAAGTGACCTTAACAGAGACTTAGACTAAGTCAAGTCGTCCAATGACAAGACGGTGGAGAGTGTGGGATAGCAGAAGGGCCCAAAGTTTCAAAAGTGTGCACATGACTCTTTGTGGTTTTGAAAATGTGTGGATAAACCTCTTACCGTCATATTTTTCATCCATGTTAACGAAAATGTATCTCACACGCCTCTAGAATCTAATTTAAAGTGTTCATAATTTAATAAATAAAGAATAGAGCATCTCTGGAAAATATCATTTCGATTAGGTATCAATTAATAACCCAGTGATCTAATTTTTGGTGAATTCAAATTTGAAATTTTAATTTCATACTCCCTCCGTCCCCTTTTTAAAGTCTAATATTTCATTTTGGGTTGTCCCTTAATAAGTGTCCATTTGTAAAGTTAGTGGGTAAAAGTTGGTACATTTTCTATTTTGCCTCCTAAAAGTAGATTCCATTTTGAAAAGTTAGTGAGTAAAAGTGTAATGATGATGTCTCCATAGAAGGTAAGTAGGGAAAGTGGAGGTAAAAGTTCATGTGAAATGTGTAATGATTATGTTTTCTTAATAAGTTGGAGTTACGAAGCGGGACACTTAAAATAAGACGGAGGGAGTAATAAATTTGATTCGACAATGAAGTTTTTATTTTTTGATGGACTTGAATTTTGGCTTAAATGTAGTACTCATCAAATCTATAATATCAACGGTTCGAATCCAATTTTTGGTATAGGCGATGGATTGGCTAGATTTAAGGAAGAAGAAAAATCAAGGGAGAGGATGAGGGCATATCAGTCTTTTAATGTTGTATCAGTTAATATGAATGAAAAACATGACGACATGGGGTCTATCTGCACCGTTTCAAAATCACAGGAGGTAATGTGCACACTTTTGAACCATACGGGGTGTATCCGCTCATGACCCAAACATCAGGGGGTCAAAGTGGACTTTACCCATATTCTTAACTCTTGTTATTAGCCAATATTTGTGTCTTGGGAAACGTGGACACTACGACTACACATACAGGGTTAAAAGATCAGGCTATCCAGCCAGCTAGGTGGGGAGACTTTTAAAGATCACTCCTCTTCACAGTAACAGCCAAAGACTTTTAATGACCTTTCATTTTCCATGCAATAAAAGTCCATTTAATAGACAGCCAATTACATATACCATAGGTCCATGACGCAATTAAGTCTAATTTGCGTGCTATTTGGGGCATCTCAAAAGGACATTTTGTCCGTGATTGATCTGAAACAACCGCCGGAAATTACCGGACAATTGTGGCCGGGGACATAAAATAATTATAGTTTTCTAAAATTCCCAAAATATGGTTCGGTTTGGGTTTTGAGTGAGATTTTTTAGACTAATGGGTGGAGAGAGATATATAGATGGAGAAAATTTATTGGACGGAAGTTTTGGGTACCATTTGTTGGGAGTTCGTCCGATGCATCGACCCGCCACTGCGTGCTCAAGGCCCAATTTGTATGGGAGAAACGGCAAAGAGTCCACCACATTACTTGGGCCCAATATACACTGAATGACCCATATCCACTTAAAAGGCTAAGCCTTGTAAGTGGTGAGCCATCCAATTGTATATTAAGGTCCAACTCTTTTTCTGTTTATCCGATGTGGGACTCAACGTTCACACATGTTCTAACAAATCTCCCCCTCATGTGTGAACCGAACATTGGGCCTTAACCTCTCTTTGCATCCAAGCTCCCCCTTGATTCTGATCTACTACTCTCAACCCTATCTCCCGAACTGGGCTTATTCTGCACCCACTCAATCGATTCAGAGTCATCTCAATTGGAAGCCAACGTGCCTAGTCACCGGCACTATGCTCCCCCACGAGAACTCCATTGAGAGCCAATGTGCTCATTAATTCGATAGCACCGTGCTCTCCGACGAGTCAAACTCCATCGACAATGAGCCATCCAATACAGCACTCCAACATCGAGCCACCTTGCTTCATCGGGAGTCACCTTTGGATTTTATACCGCTCCACGAGTGTCTTCTATGCAAACCCATTCAATGGTGTGCTGAGAGTCTTCCCATAGATAGTCAGCCATCGGCTCTGATACCATTTGTTGGGAGTTCGTCCGATGCATCGACCCGCCACTGCGTGCTCAAGGCCCAATTTGTATGGGAGAAACGGCAAAGAGTCCACCACATTACTTGGGCCCAATATACACTGAATGACCCATATCCACTTAAAAGGCTAAGCCTTGTAAGTGGTGAGCCATCCAATTGTATATTAAGGTCCAACTCTTTTTCTGTTTATCCGATGTGGGACTCAACGTTCACACATGTTCTAACAAATTGATTATAACTTTTTGAAGATTTAGTGTGTGATGTAAATTTCAATTTATCTCAACCACGCGATTTACATACGCGATAAAACCATGTTCCTATAAATAGTCCCCCATACAATGGAAATTTAAACCTTTCATCCTTCTATGCAACGACTGCTACTCCTACCTTCTAGTAAGAAACCAGCCATGGCATCCTTACCAAAGAGGGTTCCCAATTTCCGAGTAGTTCATTCCATATTCATCTTTGTCTTTGTTATCATCCTTCCATTTGTCTCTTCATCTGATTCCGCCGTTGCTCGTGCTTCTCCTGCAACTCAAACAGTTGCAAAACAAAGTGAAGCAGTCGCTCTCTTGATGTGGAAAGCTAGCCTTGACAATCAAAGCCAATCCCTCCTTTCATCATGGAATGAAACTAGTCATTGCACTTGGGTCGGAATTGGTTGCAATGATGCCAGTAAAGTAACCAATTTAAACCTTGACAGCATTGGTTTGAGAGGTACGCTTTTCGGTCTTAACTTCTCTTTGTTACCTCATCTAGTGAAACTAGATCTGTCGAGCAACTTAATATATGGGACCATTCCCTCTCAGATTGGTGGCCTTTCGAGACTCACATCTCTTAATGTGTCCAATAATCATCTTTCGGGAGGAATTCCTTTAGAAGTTGGAAAACTAAGATCTCTCATTGAACTTGATTTGTCAATGAATAATCTCACGGGATCAATCCCCGCTTCAATAGGGAACTTGAGAAACCTCACAACGTTGTACCTTTACGAGAACACTCTCTCTGGATCTATCCCTCAAGAAGTAGGAATGCTAAGATCTCTCACTGATCTTGCATTGTCTACGAATAATCTCACGGGATTAATCCCCGCTTCAATATGAAACTTGAGAAACCTTACAACGTTGTACCTTTACGAGAATTCTCTCTATGGATCTATCCCTCAAGAAGTAGGAATGTTGAGATCTCTCACTGATCTTGAATTGTCAACGAATAATCTCACGGGATCAATCCCCGCTTCAATAGGGAACTTGAGAAACCTCACAACGTTGTTCCTTTTCGTGAACTCTCTCTCTGGATCTATCCCTCAAGAAGTAGGAATGCTAAGATCTCTCACTAATCTTGCATTGTGCACGAATAATCTCACGGGATAAATTCCCGCTTCAATAGGGAACTTGAGAAACCTCACAACGTTGTTCCTTTACAAGAACTCTCTCTCTGGATCTATCCCTCAAGAAGTAGGAATGCTAAGATCTCTCACTGATCTTGAATTGTCGAGGAATAATCTCACGGGATCAATCCCCGCTTCAATAGGGAACTTGAGAAACCTCACAACGTTGTACCTTTTTGTGAACTCTCTCTCTGGATCTATCCCTCAAGAAGTAGGAATGCTAAGATCTCTCACTGATCTTGAATTGTCAATGAATAATCTCACAGGATCAATCCCCGCTTCAATATGGAACTTGAGAAACCTCACAACATTGTACCTTGACAAGAACTCTCTCTCTGGATCTATCCCTCAAGAAGTAGGAATGCTAAGATCTCTCACTAATCTTGCATTGTCAACGAATAATCTCACGGGATTAATCCCCGCTTCAATAGGGAACTTGAGAAACCTTACAACGTTGTACCTTTACGAGAATTCTCTCTCTGGATCTATCCCTCAAGAAGTAGGAATGCTAAGATCTCTCACTGTTCTTCAATTGTTCACGAATAATCTCACGGGATCAATCCCCGCTTCAATAGGGAACTTGAGAAACCTCACAACGTTGCTCCTTGATGCAAACTCTCTCTCTGGATCTATCCCTCAAGAAGTAGGAATGCTAAGATCTCTTATTACGCTTAGCGCGTCAAGGAATAATCTCACAGGGTCGATCCCCGCTTCAATTTGGGACTTGCCAAACCTCACCAGATTAATCCTTCGCGAGAACTCTCTCTGTGGATCTATTAACTGGTGAGATACCACCAGAGGTTGGGAACTTGAAAAGCTAAGTGACATTAAACCTCTCCCACAACTTGTTGTCCAGTTCAATCCCCTCCTCTTTTCCTTCAACGGGATGTCTAGTTTAACGTCGATTGACATATCTTACAATCAGTTTGAGGGTCCTCCGCCTAACACAAAAGCATTTGAAGTTGCTCCATTTCAAGCATACCGAAATAACGATGGACTGTGTGGCAATAAAACTAGTTTGATGCAATGCTCACTGTAACAGAGCGATGGAGATAAAGAAAGAAATCATAACAAAGTTGTGCTCAGGTTGTAGTTCCTACGTTGGGAATTTTATTTCTTATTGTTGCTATGATTTTCCTAGTTCATCGCGACAGAATGGGGGACAATGAAATCAAGCCAAATACAACAACTAAAAGAGCTTTGTTTGAGATTTGGAGCTTCGATGGAAAGCTGGTGCATGAAAACATCATCCGAGTGACAAAGGATTTCAATGACAAGCATTGCATTGGAGTAGGTGGATATGGCATTGTTTATAGAGCTGAGCTTCCAAGTGGTCAGGTTGTCGCTATAAAGAAGTTTCATGGTTCTCAAGATGGAGAGTTGACTAATCTACGAAGTTTTACGAGTGAGATTCGTGCATTGACAAAGATACGACATCAGCATATCATAAGGCTTTTGGGTTACTGTTCACATCCACGACACTCATTTTTGGTTTACGAGTTCTTGGAAGGGGGGAGCTTGGACAAGAAACTAAGCTGTGAGGAAGAAGCACTAAGGTTGGATTGGGGTAAGAGGATGAATATTGTTAAAGGTTTGGCAGATGCTTTGTCATAGATGCACCATGGTTGTTCACCCCCGGTAATTCATCGCGATATATCAAGCAAGAATGTTCTGCTAGACTTAGAAGACGTCGCTCATCTCTCCAATTTCGGAACTGCTAGACTTCTAAACCTGCACTCATCAAATTGGACTTCCTTTGCAGGCACCTTGGGATATGCTGCTCTAGGTACTTGCACAGTTCATCTTAGCTACCAATATTAGTGTCATATTTTTCTTTGGAACATGCTATTTCTTAGCTAAGCCACCTTTACAATCTCTTAGTAGTTTTTTTCCCCCTGTTTTTTGTACCCCTAATTTCTTTGCGCAGAACTTGCTTACACAATGGAGGTGAATGAGAAGTTAGACGTTTACAGCTTTGGAGTTTTAACACTCGAAGTTGTAATGGGGAGGCATCCAGGGGATCTCATCTCTTCTCTTTCTTCATCGACTTTTGATTCCTCGCCACCTTCTTCTTATGGTATTTTCGTGAAGAACGTATTGGATAAACGGCTCCCACTGCCAAGGAATCAAGCGGAGGAAGCAGTGGTTCTTGCTATCAAGCTAGCACTTGCGTGAATGCGCCCCAACCCGCGGTGCCGACCAACTATACATGCACCAAGTTTCTGTGGCTCTATCGAAACAGAAGTCACTCCTGCAGAGCCTGTTTCTCATGATCACATTAGGACAACTACTTGATGACAATTGTCCAAATGCCTAAGTATTCATGTTGTCCCCTCACTGCTTCGGTTTTGGTTCTCCAGTTTTCTACTGTGCGAGGTATGGAATTTCCTAACATTGGCTCTAAGATTTTTTTGGTTAAGTCATTGGCTCTAAAGTTTTGTATTATATTCATAATATAGCTGCTCATTTCTAGCAATTGAAACTTTGTAAAATAATTTTGATTATTATACGTACTTATTAAGTATTGGCATTCAAAATGAATGAAAATAGCCACAGAAATATTACCAGTGCTGTAGGCACGGGTAATGCACTAGTGAGATACTGAGATTACATTTCTTTTCTCTATTAGTTCTATCAATCAAACCCCAAAAACTCTTAATATGCCTTTTGGAGAATCTTAATTTTACTATGTCACCATATCCTCAATTTCCCCGGCTCGTGGAAATAAAAATTTATATGTTAGTTCAACAAAATAAAAATTTATATGTAATTATGTGGCTCATGGGCAATCCTCATTTTGGAAGAATTAGTAATCTCTTGAGAAATTGGGTCATCATTTTTTAACATAAGAGTTTCAGTCCTTCATTTCATAAACTTTGGAATATAAAGTTATCCAAAAATAAATTTGGTATAATGTTGACATATTTCTAGTTGCATCATATTTGTGTCGACAAAATTGGACTGTCAAGGTAAGTTTGGCCATACTTAATCATTAGACTATTTTTCATTAAAATTTTCACATCAGATAACTATTTGTTAGTTTGCATCAAAAAAAAATTACATTATATTAATTTATTTTGACTGAAAAAACCTAAATTTTTAAATCAGGACTCATAGAGACTTGCAACTTTGCATCTTAAATCTTTTTTTTTAAATGTAAGCATAGTTTGTTGGTTTTATTAAATATATCTACTTTTTAATTGTATATTAAATATGATTAACGTTGTTGAAGTATAAACTAAAGTTAGTATTTTGACACAAGAAAGTTAAGTCCAAACAAGTCCAATTGACAAAATCCAAAGATGGAAGATATTAATTGAAGAAGATATAAATATTTAGTTTTTAGAAACTCTAAATTATCTATCGCTCTAGAATATCCTTGTAAAATATCTTGAGTTTTTTTTTTTTTTTTTGAGAATTAGTCACATGAATAATTCTAGAATTACCTCAAAGTTTATCTTGTATGAAAATATCTTTGTATTAGAGTCTTCCATAGAGTAGTATAAATAGGGATAGATTCTAACTATTTTGTATCAAGCCCAAAAAAATCTCAGTTCAAGTGTAATAGAGATACTCTCTCCTTCCCCCTGTCTTTAGTATTCTCGCTCTTCCAAAAATCATGTCCAATTAAACAATGGAAACTCCAGTTCTTCCAACAAACGTATTTTATGATACGCAATACCTATCTTGATATAATCTATACAATTGAGGTTAGCTCCCGGCAGAATTTATTACTGGTGTCGCCCATGTTTCTGCAAACGGATACCGACCCAGCCTTTTGTGTCTCCCCTTGGATGGTAGTGAACTGACAGTGATAGTTGTTTGACAACAGGGGAGCGAACAATTCGCTTTGGAAACATTATTTTGCATGGGGTGCAAAGAGGTGGCAACCTTGAAACGGTTTGCGATGATAGATTGAACAAACATCAACATTGGACTTTTATATCCTAAATGAGGAGACGGCTTCAGATTGGTACGATACGTTTTTGTCGTTTAGGTTGTCAAGCCTTCCCCGAGGGGTTGAAACTCTTACTTTGCTCATCCTCTCTGATAAGGTATGTGGTCGAATTCTCTCATACTACAATTCTAGTCATTTTTGTTCACTCACTTATTTTTTGTTTTTGAAATTAATTCACTAGGAAAATAGTGGTTCCATATGAACGAGAAGGTGCGCTTTTCAATTTGAAGACCTTAATCATTGAGGTGATCGAGGCTGTGGAAGAGAAGAAATTAATTGGTATAGCCTTCTATGCACTTAGAAGATGCCCACACATTAGCGCCCTACATATTGTGTCTGCGGGTGACCCCAATAGGAGAAAGTCTTTCCAGGTAAAATACACTTGAGCGCAATTTGAAAGCATGGAACTTTTCATGTGTATAGTTAGTTTTAGCATCATTAACCATCAATTTTTTTTTTTTTTTGTTGCAGTTTCAATACAAGTTTAGTAGTGCAAAGAATCATCAGTTATGCTGTCGTGAAGGCGAAGAGAAAAAATCTGTAAAAAGTCATTTGTAGCAAACTCACCGAAATGGAAGAAAATCACTTGATAATGGGCTTGCATTTTGTTAATCCGAATGGGGAATTAGGAGAAGATGAGTTTGAGACAGTGGTCTATATGAGGGAAGAGTTTTATTGGGAACAGGTTAAGCTGTATGCTAAGGGAGAAGAGTTGGGGGACTAACCTGGAACATGATGCAGAGATGGCATCTCTAGTTTTGTTTTTTCCCTTTTTTTTTTTTTTTGATACTTCGGAAATTCATTCAAAGAATACGAAAAACAAAGTTAAATAAGTCTAAATTGCCCAATACCCTGGCCATCTTCCATAACTGCAAGGCGAATGGATTGGGGAGCTTCCTAGCTCCATCACCACCAGAACCTTCTGTTGTTCTGCTCCTAACAACATGACTCAAGTTAGAGCCAGTGGGATTCAGTAAGTTCTTAGCATCATGATTAGAGCCATGATTAGAGCATGATGAGGATGACTCTCATTCGGGCCTTCTATAATGAGGATGACCCTCATTCAAGGGACTCGCTCAAATCAATTTCCACACAAACACGAGCATAGCTGGCCCGAAGTGATTCGTTCGTTTTGTTGTCCAGTTTCAATGGTTTTTCCTAGTTTCTGTGTAATTCTGAGAATGATTTCCTCGTAATAGTATTCAATGGGAAGCAAAGGAAAATGTAACCAAGCTGGAGTCTTAATCGTTGTAGCTTTGTATACTATTTCCTAACTATGAGGTAGTGGTTCTGAACTATCCATGGACCCCTGTGCAGACCTTGTCATAATCAGATTTGGATTCAAACTTAATGAGGTAAAAACCCAACCCCAGATCAACTGGTGTGAACATCCCTTCTATATTCCAAAGGCGATTAACTCTATCTATAAGTACTTTGAAACCAATATTACGCCCAATATTGCACTACACAAGGATCCACCAAGGAGAGTCTCATGGCTCCGGTGCAATCACAATTCAACTTTGAAGCCCCAACACCATTACCTTTTTTAATAACTCCGTACTCTGCCAATGTTCAAAAAAACCAATCTCACCATCCACTAGTAGGTGGCCCAATCAAACTAGACGCAAAAGCCCCATATCCCAAAGCAAGAATTAATAGAAAACGTGTGGAAGTGGAACCCCAGACCAAAAGCTTCCCAAGACCTCCGATTGCACCGAGCAATCCCTCCCTGGAGTTGCCAAACTACCATTACTTAGCTTGGCCTACTTATTGCAACTACTCTTCTGTAAATATATGCAAGGGAAAAAAGGCGGGAAAACAATCAATTATTCAAACTGGAAATTGTCACTCAGATGAATTATTTTTTGGTACAAATTGAAAACTAAAACATCACACGTGAAGCTTAATTTCCACACAATCTTCAAGCATTTCCATTCTAACCTAAGTGCAACCACCTGGTATGGGACACCTGAATATGACTTTAAGAAATCTCTCCACGGGGAGTCCTCTCCTCTTTGGTGCCTTCAAGATTCTCGATCTCAAATCCACCAAGAAAGTGCCTCCAGTTTTTACTTCTGCCTCCGTAATGTTCACTGTTTTCTTCTTGCTCCACTATAGTGTGATATAACAGCTGTAAATTGAACGAATAAACAAGTATAATGCACAAATTTATTAGATTTAGTAAAATATCAAAAACTTTTGCAATATTAAGAAATACCTCGAGATCTTTGTGTTAGTAATTTATTTTAATCAACGGGTATCTGTAATCTTAACGTGGGGAGATTAATAAGTATTTAATATCATGGAGCTCGTAATATAATTGAGATAAGAACGGGAGTGCAATTATAATTCTGTAGTGGGGTGAATTATAATTAGTGAAATAAGAAATAGAATCCTGGTGGGATTAGGTTTTCTTATTTACACTGGAAGCTCAGACTTATTACTCCTTAGGTCCCTATCGTAGCCCTATATATACACGTTATGCTCTCTAAGTCAGATTGACGTTTAGACGTTTCTATTATTCACAAAATAGAGGCAGATCTAGAGAGGGCAAACAGACCACGAAAGAGTCCACACTCGGTTCGTGTTCTAGGCGTGCAGGGAATACGATAGAAGATCGTAAGGTGCAGTCGAGCAGTATACGTGACTTATAGCAAGACGTGCTATAACAAGTTCAACCAGCGTTCGTATTTGCAGGGAGTTGAGATAAAACCCTAATTCCGCCTTGTAGGGTTTTGCGGTTTTCTTATTGTCTAATCTGTACGCGTTATTACTGGTTTCTGGGAATCGTTTCCCAACAGTGGTATCAGAGCAGGCTATAATCACGCGTATGGATTAAACAGGCTATGTTGTCCGTAGGTTATAGAGGGTAGAACGTAGAACTGTGCTAACCCTTGTTTTGCAGCGTTCTTACCCAGCTATTATGGTCACATGATTTTTTGTTGATTTTGTGTGATTGGATCCCACATAATTTTTGTGTGGGTATTGTTATTTATTGGGTACCACGATTACTTTTCGTGGTTGTAATAATTAACGTAGCATGTGTTATTTATTGGGTGCCATGATTATTTTTCGTGGTTGTAATAATTAACGTAGCATGTGAACTCCAATGGAGGCATAAGATCGATATATGTATGTTTCTTCGATCGTAATAGCATTCGATGGTTATTCGGAGATCGAAGAAGGGAGATACAGAAGATACAAGTTGTTTGGCTCGCAACAGTTTTTTTTCCAGATTCATAGGGTCTGATTGCAGGGCTATTTCAACCCAGTAAACGTTGGATTTAGAAAATCTGTTCTTCACGGAAGTTGTAAATAATTGAATTTCGAATCCATCCCAATTTGAATCACTTCAATTGGAGGTCGGATAAGGAAGATATGGCCAAAATACTGAAGGCTGTGCAGTTTACGCGGGAATATATCAAATCCGAATTTTCTTACCTAAGCACGGTTGGATTTTGGTTTCCTTGATTGATTCAAAGTATCTAAGTCTTCCACACAAGTATAGCTGAAGGATTTCAAGGTTGGAAGGATTGCTTAAGGATTTCAAGTTTGGAAGGACTCCTTATTGCTTAAGGATTTCAAGTTTGGAAGGATTCCTTATTGCTCAAGGATTGCATCTTTGACCATAATAGCTAGATTCTTTATCTTGTGTTTCCTTATTATTTGTGTTTCCATATTGTTTGCATATGTGATAGTTTACCATATTGGGACAACATGGTAATATTTGGCCTTTGACCTAGATCACGGTTTTTTTGCAAACTCGAAAATTTTGATAACCCTCACAAATTTTTTTTTTTAAATAACTAAGTGGGAGAGGGAGTTTATTTTATAAATCCCACGGTCTCCATTGCTAGTTCGTAGGTGATATAATTAATTTTGTGTGTTGGTCTTAGAACCTTCCTCCCTATCGGACAAAATTAATTGTGGCATCATCGGTACAAACTTCCTAAAGGAATAGTTCTAAGATAATTGTTGTATGGGTCACTTCTCCATCTGAGGTGGTTCATAACGGAACAATGGGTCATGGGGCTAGGTAATGGTATACACTTAGCTGTAAATAATAGTATCCTCACCATCTGAGTCACTATTATTATTTATAGGACCGAAGCTATATTGGCTATTTAATTTTGCTTGGCATGGTATAGTGTCTAGATAGTAAAATTAAAAAGTTGTGCCTATCTACACGAATGATGAAGAGTAGACGACCTTCCCATCGAGGCATGCTCTTCACGGTGTGTAGGGTTGCCAATGTTTTTTCTTTTAACACGTGGTTGAGGGAACCAATATTAAAATGAAATTCAAGATTTTATTGCCCTTCATAATTATTGTTATGTGATTCTTATATTCAAAAATGGGTTTTTTCAATCCACTTGCAATTATTCTCAAAGGAAATAAACTTACTGGATCGAATTATATTGACTGGAAAAGGAATTTAGATATTGTGTTAACTGCTGAGGGGCACAAATTTGTGTTGTATGAGATGTGCCCTCCTAGACCTGATGAGAATGTCACATAACATGAAGCAAAATTTTATAAAAATTGGTGAATATCACCTATGTTGAAGGGACCCTGATTAGGGATCATGTTCTAAAGATGATAGCTCTTCTGAATGAACTAGAGATCCTTGGAGCTGAAATTGATGGGGAAACCCAGATCGATTTCGTTCTTAACTCACTGCAGTCTGAGAGTTTTAAGTAATTTCGCTGAACTATTATATGAACAAAATGCATTTATTTTTTGCGAAACTTCTTAAGGAACTCCAAGCAGCTGAGGGTCTTTTGGTTGTAAAGAAATCACCATCAGTGTTAGTGGCAGAAAAGGCTTCTACTTCTAAGCTGAAAGGCAGGAAGAAGTAGAACAAGTCGCAGAAAAAAGGTTGTGGAGGCAGTTCATGCGCCTCAAGGTCGAGTGAAAAAGCCTGCGGGCAAGTGTTTTCACTGCAAGCAGAAAGAACACTGGAAGTAGGAATGTCCATTCTATCTCAATAAAGTGAACAATCTGGATAAATCTTTTTCACTAGTTGTTAAAAGACATTTAGTGGTGTTATCTACCAGTACCTGGTGTGTAGATACGGGAGCCACTAATCATGTTTGCAATTTATTGCATGGGTTCCAGGAAACCAGAAGACTTAGTGATGGAGAGATTTATCTATATATGGGAAATGCTACGAGAGTGGCAGCAGTTGCAGTAGGAAATGTCTTTTCAAATTTTAGTATTAATAGGAGTTTAATTTTGAGAGATTGCCTATATGTTCCCTCTATTAGAAGAAACTTGGTTTCAGTTTCTAAGTTGATCAAGGATGGATATTTGGTGGATAATCTCTACATTATTAATCCTATATTTTCTACAGTGAAACTGCATGAATTGAATAACACTAATAATTTGCCATGTAAGAGAAAGTAGCCTTCTAAATTGAACTAAACGTAGTCAAATTAATCTAAATAGGATTTCTAGACTGGTCAGGGATTGACCTTTAGGTTCATTGGAAGTTAAGGAACTTCCAGTCTGTGAATCCTGTTTAGAAGGTAAGATGACCAAGAGACCTTTTTCAGCAAAAGGATATAGAGCCAAAGAGCCGTTGGAATTGGTTCACTCTGATTTGTGTGGGCCTATGAATATCCAAGTTAGAGGTAGTTTTGAGTACTTTGTCACTTTTATTGATAATTACTCAAGATATGGATACATTTATTTGATGCGCCGTAAGTCCGAATGCTTTGAGAAATTCAGGAAGTATAGGGCAGAAACGGAAAAGCGTCTAGGTAAATGTCTCAAGACACTGCGATCTGATCGTGGTGGCGAATACCTCTTGGGAGAGTTTAGAGACTACTTGTTAGCTGAAGGGATTACATCCCAGTTGTCAGCTCCAGGTATGCCACAACAAAATGGTGTAGTAGAGAGAAGGAATAGGACTCTTATGGATATGGTAAGATCAATGATGAGTTATTCAGATTTATCAATTTCGTTTTGGGGACATGCATTAGAAATAGCAGCATATATTCTTAACTTGGTACCATCTAAGTCAGTACCATCTACACCCACAGAACTATGGACTGGGCGCAAACCTAGTCTGCAGCATGTTCGAGTTTGGGGTAGTCCAGCACATGTGCTGAATGGGAACGCAGATAAGTTGGAATCGAGAACAGAAGTTTGCTTATTTGTGGGGTACCCTAGAGGAACGAAAGGTGGACTGTTTTATAGTCCTACGGATAAGAAGGTCATTATTAGCACTAATGCCCGGTTCTTAGAAGAGGACAATGTGATAGACCACAAGCCCAGAAGTAAAATTGTTCTAGAGGAATTGAGAGGAAAGATACCGACACAAACTTCTTTACCACTAATAGTGCAAGAGGAAACACCACAAAAGACATCTGTAGAGGCAGCTATTGACACACCAGTACCTCGTCGTAGTGGGAGGGTTGTTGTTCCACCCAGTCGGTATACGTTGTTGGGAGAGTTTTTTGAAATGATCCCTGATAATCAACATGCCGAACCCTGTAACTACAATGAGGCACTTCAAGATAAAGATGTGAAACTTTGGCAAAAGGCTATGAAATCAGAGATGGAGTCTATATACTCTAATCAGGTCCGCGTTCCTTAATGAAAATCTGGATGAGTGCATCTATATGATGCAACCAGATAGATTCATAGCCAAAGGTCAAGAGCACATATTGTGTGCAAGCTTAAGAAGTCTATTTATGGGCTTAAGTAGGCATCTAGATCTTGGACCATCCATTTTGATCAAGCAATCATGTTTTTTGGTTTTGATCAATGTCTGGATGAGTTGTGTACAAGAAGCGCAACGAAAAAGTGGTAGTGTTTCTAGTGCTATATGTCGATGATATCCTACTCATCGGAAACGATGTGAGAGTGTTGTCTTCAGTGAAAGTGTGGTTATCCGGCCAATTCGAAATGGACTTGGGAAAAGCCAGTCACATCTTTGGGATTAAGCTTCTGCGAGATCGCAAGAACAAGATGTTGGACTTATCACAAGTTAATTATATCGATGAGATTCTTGCCTGTTTTAGCATACAAGATTCCAAGAAAGGGTTCCTCCCTTTTAGACATGGAATCAACCTATCCAAGGATCAGTGTCCTAAGACACCTGAGGAGATGAGGCAGTGTCTCGGCAGTAGGAAGCCTTATGTATGCTATGTTGTGTACTAGACCTGATATTTGCTTTGCCGTTGGCATGGTTAGCAGATTTCAGTTTAATCCAGGACAAGAACATTGGACTGCAGTGAAACATATACTCAAGTAGCTGAAAAGAACTAGAGATCATATGTTGGTGTTCCAGTCAGATAGTTTGGTACCTCATGGGTACACAGACTCAAACTTTATGTCAGATAAGGATTCCAGAAAGTCTACCTCCGGATATGTGTTTACCTTAGGAGGTGGAGCCATAATTTTGGGGAGTATCAAGCAATCGTGAATTGATTGATTCCACCATGGAGGCCGGGTATGTGGTAGCTTCTTAAGCAACCAAAGATGTCGTTTGGCTTAAAACTTCTTGATGGATCTAGAAGTGATTCCTTTAGTGGAATTAGCTATTACATCTATTGTGACAATAGTGGTAGAATTGCTAACTCTAAGGAGCCATTGACTCATAAGAAGGAAAACACATCGAGCGTAAGTATCACCTGATTCGAGAGATCGTTCAGAGAGGTGATGTTACTGTGACCAAGATTGCATCAGCAAACAACTTGGTAGATCCTTTTACGAAAAGCTTACCGGCTAAGACTTTTGATAGTCACGTAGAAGGAATGGGAGTGAGATGCGTGGCAGTATGGTTTTGAGTCTTAGGGGGAGTTTGTTAGGAGGTTATGTAAAAATTATGTTTTTATATGATGGATTAGTATTGTTATGCATTAATCAGTTTTATCCCTTTTTGATGAGAATCTTTTATGGGCAATGGTTGCATGATATTTTTGTATGTTGTGCATGTGTGTCTTTTATTCTACATAGTAGATAATCCAGTGTGTAGAGTACGGCTTACACACAGAAGATTGGATCATCGATTCTTGTAAAATATAAATTATAAACATTTTTAATAAATAAAACCTTCACTGAAATACCGGAAATACCCAAATGACATACTTTTCCCAGTTTTCAAAGTTAAATTTGAGTTACAATCTTGGTTCGAAGCCCCAAGTTATACAAACGCTAAAACAATATTACAATTTTCATTAATCAATTTTCCGAATACTTCTTTAAAAAAAATGCAAACTTGACTCCTCATTTGAACCTCCGAGACACGTGATCAGCAAGCACGGGATGCACGTCATGCCAACTTCCTTGACCTTTACCTGAAAATGATAGGTTGAGCTACACTAGCCCAGTAGAGAAATCTATACTCAAGTTATATGGAAATGAGATGAAATATACACCTGACACGAATGAGACACCCAATTGAACATGAGACACAAGAGGGATTACAAAAAAAGAACTGACGAATTTAGACCTTTCCGTATATCTTAGAGATAACCCTAACCATCCATGCATCAACTAGAAGAAGCATTATAACTCATATCAATCAAACAAACAACAATTATAGTTCAACCAACAACGTTTCAAATGAATTCCACAAACCATCTCCTCTTTTCATACCATCCACCATGGTGCCTCATTACTTAAAACTTTCCTTTTAGATTTCCAAAACATTTTAGGGAAAACTCAAGACCATCACAGGTCAAGCTCCGTTGATTCGAGCTTGAATGCCGGAGTCCGTTGATTTGTGCCCAAATACCGGATCCGTTGATTCGCTCAAGAATACCGGAGGATTTTTAAATAAAATCCTCTTTTCAAAACTCAAATTGCTTTCTTTGATAAAAATCAACCTTTCATTCTCTGTCTCGGCAACCACAATCTCAAGCAATCATGCAATCCAAACATCAATATAGACCTCTAAGGTCAATCAAAATTCTCTTCATCGTGCGAGACATTCAACTGTGTTACCACCCCTTGCGTCACATTGAATTCTCTCAACCTGGGTTTCCGCACTACCACACCTTGCGTTGCGGGCCCTCTAGAGTCCCCGCATTTTCACACCTTGCGTTGCAGGACCCTCAATTCAGAATTCACAACTCACGTAAACATAAAAAGCGTTATCAATCCGTATATAAACAAACATCACTTTCCACACTCACAATCGTTCTTACATCATTAACCATGCATACCAACTCATAAGTACACCCCATTATACATTGATAAACACTTTAAGTCCACGTTATTCATCAAAGTCAATCACGACGCCCTACGTCACATATCGAACCCGCAAAGACTCTACGACACACCACCCACTTGGTTCTTAACAGAAAACATATCGAACGAGGACACGAGTCACAATACTACCCATAGGATCACTAGACAAACTCAAGTCTACGCGTAACGTTCACCTCTTACTCCCTTATAGCCCACGGTACTCCAACCACCCTTACGGTATATATTCTCCAACCAACGACACTAATATTATACACTAACGAGTGCTCAGAGACAAGATCGAACAACGAACCATTAGGGCATAAGCAACCCTACTCAAGAGTGACTTAAACATAGTCTAATCATATAGGAAGTCATAACACGGAACGAATATAACCTAGGGAGTAGCCGCAAACATCGACCAACTGACACACCTCTACTCAAATGGTCATAACTTTCTGTGTACAAAGAGTTTAAAGGTGATTTTGGTGGCAAACGAAAGCTAACTTCCAGACCTTCGATTCGATATAAAGTTTGCGTGAAACGGGCATCGGATGAGGAAGTTGTGCCCCTTTGAAGTTGACTGAAACTCAGAAAACGGGCTGAAATGTTTGGATTCAACCGAAACGCAAAATCCAACCTCAAGCACGAAATGAAACATGATCTAGGTACACAAACATCACATAAACGCATAACAAGAGTAAGAAATCCCTACCACAATGGGTTTTGAGCAAAACCCTAAGTAACCCAAGCTTGAAACACCAAGATCTAGCTCCTCCCAAGCTACAATACGAGACCTAGGTCCAAGATTTCCCAAGATCAAGAGAAATAAGTGAGGTTCAACAAGTGATTGAGAGGAGAGAGAGAGAAATCCGAAAATGATGAAGTTCTTACCTCTTTGAACGCAATAACCTTGATTCCGAATGAAATTAGGATGAACAACCCATAGATCTTGAAGATTTTGAGGTGTTTGATGTAGAAATCCAAGAATTTGGGTGAGAGATTGAAGAGAGAAGGTAGAGGGGCGATTTTAGGGCTTGGTTCGTGGCCTTGGAGTGAGAAAATAACATAAGAGGTCTATTTATAGTTGTCCAAAAAGCGTGCTGAAAATCTGCAGAAAACGCATCATGTACCGGTACGGGGAAAAGCTGTACCGGTTCATGAACCTTCAAACTGTCAGAAGACACAACTTCTGGACACCATGTACCGGTACGGGGAAAAGCTGTACCGGTTCATGCAGGGCAGAAAAAAGAGAATTTTCCAACGGACACCGAAACGAACCCGACTTGGTACCAACACTTACAAACATCAATACAACACCAAAACTAACATTTTACTATTCTACGAGAGTCCGATACACACCCGGATACGTATCTCCATACACCTCCACAACATACGAGCGATTTTACTAGCAATACAACTAATTGACGAAATAAACGATTTCCGGAATTAAAACAAATTTGCGAGTCTCTACATTGTTAGTAATTTATTTTAATCAACGGATATCTGTAATCTTAACGTGGGGAGATTAATAAGTATTTAATATCATGGAGCTCGTAATATAATTGAGATAAGAACGGGAGTGCAATTATAATTCTGTAGTGGGGTGAATTATAATTAGTGAAATAAGAAATAGAATCCTGGTGGGATTAGATTTTCTTATTTACACTGGGATCCCAGACTTATTACTCCTTAGGTCCCTATCGTAACCCTATATATACACGTTATTCTCTCTAGGTCAGATTGACGTTTAGACGTTTCTATTATTCACAAAATAGAGGCAAATCTAGAGAGGGCAAACAGACCACGAAAGAGTCCACACTCGGTTCGTGTTCTAGACGTGCAGGGAATACGATAGAAGATCGTAAGGTGCAGTCGAGCAGTATACGTGGCTTATAGCAAGACGTGCTATAACAAGTTCAACCAGCGTTCGTATTCGCAGGGAGTTGAGGTAAAATCCTAATTCCGCCTTGTAGGGTTTTGCGGTTTTCTTATTGTCTAATCTGTACGCGTCATTACTGGTTTCTAGGAATCGTTTCCCAACACTTTGCTGCATGAGCACGTCGATATAAGAGATAAAGTATCATGGTGGCATGCGTAAAATATACGATCTAATACTTCCGTAAAAGGCCTTGAAGAAATAATAATTTGAGGATTCAGATCCTTCAGGTTATAGAGTGGCGGAAGAAAGAATTCTCTTAACTTTTCATGAATACTGACATTCTGCAAAATACCATTAGCAACCAAACGAATGAAACTTTTCAATTGGTCAAATCAAATAATGCAGGATCAGCGATAGGTTTATGGGGTAAGAACTAAAACAAACAAAAAGAAAATAGAAGAACAAAAGAAAAAGAGAAAAATTGAAATTAAAAACCTTGGGGCAGACAACCACCGCTCTGAAATTTTCAGAGCAAGGGAAGCTTGTGAGAAAGTCCTTCAGTTTAGTGAACCAACCAATGTCATGACTTGCAAGTTTGAATTCCAAGCAAACTTCCAAGCATACTTGATGTAATTGAAGCAAGTATGTTCAACTGACACTAGGTTTGGAGTGTCAATTTCAGTAACCAACGACTTCTTGCATTCTTTCAGAACTAGTTGCTTTAGCTTTTGACTTGAAATCTTGAGTCTTGAGAATCGTTTAAGGTCGCTTAACTCTAGAAACTCGACATTAGGAGTGACAGACATTAGACTTTGGAATTCCTCCTCCGTCAATATATCGATGAGTAGTGATAACTTCCTAAGAGACTTGCTGTAAGCAACCATGTTGATCTTGCATGTAATATCAGATGAATTTTGAATAAAGTAATCAAGAAGAGACTTGTCGCAAGCAACCATGTTGATCTTCCATGTAATAACAGATGAATTTTGAAAAAAGTAATCGACGAGATTAGGCACCTCTATCTGCACAGTTTTAAGCCGATGGCAATCTCTCAGCACAACCTTATTGAGTTGAAGTAGGCTTGAAGGCAGGCAAAGACAATCCAGCCCAATGCAGAGACTCAATTCCAAAATCTCTATCAAAGGACAAGAAGAGGTGAAAGTTTGGATCATCCATTGATCAATGTACATTTTTCCGAGATGCAACTCTCGCAATTGGGAAAATTTGATGATACCAGCAGCTAAGGTAAGATTTAAATTACATCTCGACAACTTTAGCACTGTTATAGATTTTGCACCAAGTACAAACGGAGGCACACTGTAAACTCCATTAGGTCGTCCACGGCGGAAATCTAGATCCAACTCTTTCACATTCCTTCCAATAATGATGGCAAGCCAGCGGTCCATCCAAGGGGTCAAATGTTCCAAATTTGAGAAGCCCATTAACATCCGAAATTTATGAATACTGAACTTGTGCAGAAGCCTCCGATTCAGAGATTCCTCTACAAAACTCAGAAACTCATCTTTTGATGCCTCAGCTTGACAATCTTTGATACCGTGCTTAGCTAAGTATGAATACTCATTTAACTGAAAATCAAAAACAGGGAAGGTGCACCACATGCGACGCCACCGCTTTGACAGTATACTCGTACAAACTGCATCTTCTGTGTGGAGGAAAGAAAGGATGTGGTGAATGATTGGTTCCGGCAGTTGAGAAATCCTGTCAACCTTACAATTGCAACGATTCATCAAACATTCTCTCTTGCACAGATTCCATTTTCCAATGACGGTGATATTGTTCCCTGGAGGAATCCAAACGACAAAATCATATACCGCACAAAAAAGTTAAATAAGCAAACAGAGACAAATAAAAAATAGAATATCCTTCTTCTTGCAAATTTTCCAACAGATTGCATTCCAGCCAATTAATTTCATTTACTTCAAAAGTTTGGATGACAGTTATCCCTTGATAGGATTCTAATTATCCCTCACTCACTTGTTTCAAATCTCCCATTCCTAATGCAGACTCATAGGATGCACCAACTAAGTTCACCAAGTCACTCTATAAATCGAAATAAACTGTACTCCATGAACAGGTGAGGGTTTCAAACTCCACCATTCAAATCCCCTTCCTCTTAGATTATTAATTAGAATTAGATTTGCCAAAAAAAAAAACCTGGCGTCCTTGCATAACAGGTCCCCCCACCTTCCTACTGCCAAATATGGCCGTCCAGTGTGGATCAGTGTAACATCAGAGGCCCTTGTATATAGTGACTAGTGAATAAGATCGAACAAAGCACCAGAGATGCTTTGATACCCAAGTTGGTAGGGGACCATGGTCCTTCCTCGTTTGCCATATACAGCTAAAACCACCGATTAGGTGCCCACTGCCCACCAATTAGTCAAGGATCTCAAACCTAACTCTTCATTTTAATTGTGAAAAAGCCAAGGAAACCGAAGGGAGGAACCGACGGTGGGAACTAACGGACACGCAGTGCCCACTCCGGGTATGATCCAAGCCATTCAAGATATTTTTTCTTTTCATTTTTTAAAAAGAATGGGCGCGTGAAAAATCAACTCAATCCAATCCAATAGGTATAGGAGCTCGATCCAATATTCCATGTGTTGGCCCAGATACTCAAATTCCTCGTTTTTTTGAGTTTCACTTTTGTCTAACGATTTACACATTTGCAGGCTGCGTGATTGTGAAAATCTACGAAATGAAAAAACGAAGCACCAGAGGTGAATCACTAGAGGCAACAGATGAGTTCTCGAATCGAACAACAGCAGCCGAAAAACAAAAACAAAAACTCAAATAGTGAATCGCAAGCCGCAACAATCAATCGATATTGGCCAAATTTTCAACGTCTAGAAGTTCATTCCATGACTGAATACGAAAGAGAGAGACTAGAGAGAGAAGAGAGATAGAGATACCTTCACCGCCAGAATCCGATTGCCTTGTAATCATCATTTTGCTTAATACCAATGGACAAACACTGAATCGAATCGGTCTGAATGAAAAACAAGCCGTCAGGTCAGGGTTTTATCAAATGAAACCCTAAAAAGCCATGATATACGCACACCTCTACATATGTAATAAAGGGAACATTTTGGCGCCAAAATATTAGGATAGGATTAGCGGGAAATCCTCCAAAAACGGTTTTGTTGGGCTTCAAATGCTACTACTATCAAAATGCACACTCTCTTTGGGCTTTTATCGAGAAACCTTCTTAAAAAATAAGAAGTTTATTTTACATTTTTAAGCTTAAAAATAATATAAATAAAAAATAATTTTTAAATTTTTTTGGGATCGTTTAAAAGATCTCAATGAGATCTATCAAATAAGATCTGTATTGCTAAGAAAATTATTTGCGTGAACAGATAATTTTTTGGCTTGAAATTACTTTCTTAAAAAATAAGTATTTATTTGGATTTCTGGAACGGAACCCGTACTTGTTTGGTTGGCCTTCTACACTAACGATATTTTCTTATATTTGTGAGGTCCATTACGGGTTTTACAAGGATAATTCAAACCGTAATGTATTCTTAAAATGTTTTTTTATGGCCTTCTGGAAAAAAATTAGCATAATCTGATATTGGTAAAGGCTGTTTCAGAATTCGTAGGTGTTTTAGAAATTCGTAGTTATGATTTTTTTGATTTTTGCATGACCCATTACTGATCTCACAAAGAAAATTCAAAACGCAAGGTATTTTTAAAATATTTTTTTAGATCTTTCTGAAAAAAATTAGCACAATCTAATGTCGGTAAGAGCAGTTTTAGAATTCGTAGGGTGTTGAACTGAAATAGCCCTTACCGATATCGGACTGGAAGTCATAAAAAATATTTTAAGAATACATTGCGGTTTGAAACATTTTTTGTGGGACCCATAATGTGCCCCACAAAAATAAAAATTATTATTATTCTACCACCACACCCAAATTTACACTCACACATACAAGTGTGTGGGCTCCACACATACTAGAGTGTGCAATATGTGTAAAGCCCACATACTTGTGTATTTGGATGTGTAAAATGGGTGTGGTGGTAGAATTATTGGAAAAAAAACCGTTAATGTGGTGTGGCCAACCAAAAGCCCAAAAAAAAAGAAGGGGAAAATGGCGGCCAATGACGTATTTTGATAATTAATAACCGTCAAGGACATTTTCAGTATTAACAAATGTTCTCAGCATATTCTTGGCGGGTATTAATTATCAAAACACGTCTTGGGCGTAATTTTCCCAAAAAAAAAGTATGTGCATTTTGAGTCTTTGACAGCATTTTAAGCCCAAAACGACACCATTTGGTCGCCGCAGACACACACACCCCCCCAACTCCACAATGAGAAGGCCCAGCCCAATGGCTCGGACTGGCCCAATATAACTTTCCGGACCAGTAGTTAATTTCATGGGCTTCTTCCTGGCCGGCCCCAAAATGTCAACACGTACCCATCCAAGCCCACCATTTGTTAAGCCCATTCCCTATAAGTCCCGTTTTAAGTAAACTACCAAACATACCCCTGCTATAGTCGACCGATACATAATCACAAAAAAAGGGCAAAACACACTTCGCCCATGTCCTTTTCAACTTCCAACAAACCCTAAACCCTCAACGTTCTTCAGTTCTTCAAAACGTTGATCGACGTCGTCAATACTCATCAACATCGTCAATCCTTCAACAAAACCAAAAAACCTCATCAACGTCGTCAATCTTTCGGTAATCACTTTCCCTTCTTCTTCTATACTTTTTCTATACTCTCGTATTTCACATCATGTGAATTCTTGTATGTTGCTTCTGTTGCCTGTGTATCATAATCCACACACCTTAGATTTGATTTTCTCTGACTTTTTGTTCATATATTTGCCTGTGTGAGTTGTGTTTATCTTTTAAGCTGTGATTTATTCTTCGTTTTGTGGATTTTGATTTTCCGAGATGTGGATTTTGGGGATGTGAATTCGTTTTGTGAATTTTGGGGCTGTGAATTCTTTCTCGAAGCTATGAACTCTTCATTTTTTGTGTAGTAAGCTCTGAGGTGTGAATTCTACTTCGTTTTGTGAGTTTCCATTTTTTGAGATGTGGATTGTTATTTTGGGGATGTGAATTCTCTCTCGAAGCTGTGAACTCTTCATTGTTAATTCTATTATGTTAAAAAAACAGCAAAATCCACAAAAACTTGACACAATTCACTCACTATTGGAAGAATTCACACCCAAATTGGCAGAATCTCCACAAAAATTTCCACTATACATCCCTGAAAACAGAATCCACATGCACCGTATGCACCATTGGCTTAATTCACACGCACCATTGACAGTGATTAGGGGACCTGCTGACATTTTGGATAAAAAGTTTGTTTTCTGCAGTTTTGATGCTGTTTTCTGAGTTTGCATGCTGTTCTCTGGATTTAGAAAGCTGTTTTTTGGGTTTGCATGCTGTTTTCTGCAATTTAGAAAGGCTGTTTTGTGGCAATGATGACAAAATTTTGTTCAGAGGCTATTTTGCAGATTCTGATATATAACTGTTTTCTGCTGCTGCTGCTGCTGGTTCTTGTTTTGTAGGACATTGTAGACGCTAAGGACCAAACCAAATTTTGTTCATTTGGCTTTCATTCCAGAATCCATTCTCTCTCTCGCTCTTGGAAGGTGAACTGTGAGTCATTGACTACCCAATCTCTAGTAGTTTATGTTAGTAGCTCGTATTTAGCTTGGTGGATACCTCTAACCTGGTTTTATGCCAAACCTGAGGTGTAACGAAGCCAGGCTAAATATTGATTTTGTTTTTTGTTAGTATAGTTAGTTTTATTTGATTGCATTGCTTAGCTGAGGTGGTGGTATAACCCCTCGCATATTCTGTTTGCTGAGTTGAGGTGGCGGCCTAGCCCCTCCAGTCTGTTAATTTGTTTTTTGTTACCTGTTAATTTGTTTTTTTCCTAATGTCTAAAAACATATTTCACACCATCGGTTAGACGTAATTCCTGAAAACAGAATTCATCTCTAAAACCAGACAATTCACACCCCCTCCCCTGCACATACTCTCCACCATAACACACAATCCAAGATTAAAACAACAATTCACACCAACTCCATGGCACAATTCACACCACCTATTACAAACTAGCCTATAACACAATTCACAACACTATAACGAACAATTCACATCAAAAATAACAATTCACACCCCCTCCCCTGCACATACTCTCCACCATAACACACAATCCAAGATTAAAACAACAATTCACACCAACTCCATGGCACAATTCACACCACCTATTACAAACTAGCCTATAACACAATTCACAACACTATAACGAACAATTCACATCAAAAATAACAATTCACACCCCCTCCCCTGCACATACTCTCCACCATAACACACAATCCAAGATTAAAACAACAATTCACACCAACTCCATGGCACAATTCACACCACCTATTACAAACTAGCCTATAACACAATTCACAACACTATAACGAACAATTCACATCAAAAATAACAATTCACACCCCCTCCCCTGCACATACTCTCCACCATAACACACAATCCAAGATTAAAACAACAATTCACACCAACTCCATGGCACAATTCACACCACCTATTACAAACTAGCCTATAACACAATTCACAACACTATAACGAACAATTCACATCACCTATTATCCACAACTCACACCAACTGTATACTCATTCTGCCTTAAATTCACACCAAACGGTAATTGATAATACATAATACACAACTACCATCCCTTATAACACACATCAAATAATCCAGCTTAACCAAATTTCATTCCTTCTTTCCCTTAACATATGTTGTTTAGTACAGAGAATTCATATCTTTGGTAACCTCAACTCATTGTATATAATGGAAACATCTGTTGTTTAGTACAGAGAATTCACATCTCTACATGGAACAAAAAATGAAGAAAGCTGAATTGAAGAAGGTACCACTAACCAATCCGGCTACTGCTCCTAGATCCAAGAGGCTACCACCATGCAAGGTACAGCCAATCAGGCTACTGCTCCCAAATACTCAACCAATCCAGGAAGTACCAAAAAAAAGAAGGTCGGCAAGAAAGTCAACAGAAAATCAAACCCAACCACCACCAGAAACGCATGGAAGGGAAAAAAGAAAACGAGAAGTCCAAACCCAACCACCAAGTCCATCATTTGAGGAACAACAACCCAAGAGAACAAGGAAAAATCCATGCCGAATTCCATCAAAAACCGCATCCCAATCCTCTCTGGCATTAACCTACCCAATTAGAACAAGGACAGCAACAGCTCAAACTTTACTGACATTGACATACCCACAACAAGGGAGAAGAGCAAACACAAGGACAAGGACAAGAACAACACAAACACAAACACAAACACAAAAATGAGCCTACTTAATCTCATGCAAACCAGAGATAAATAACGAGGTGACCACCTCAACCTGCTGAAAAAAACACCATTCTGGCTGATCATTGATGCAATCATCTCACGAACATTGGATGCCGATAAATGCATCAAGTCAGACACGGTTCTCACAAAACTTGTTGCTGCATACAATCCACAAACAGATTCCTTTACAATAGCTGGGAAGAATGTGAAGCTAACGGCAAATCATGTAAGGTTAATTTTTGGAATATCTTGTGGTACGGACCGGTTTGCAACAAAATTGAAGACTAGAGAGCAAGTTGCATTTGCCAAAAGACACAACATTCAATAAAGACTGACAAGCAAAGCCATATCAGATATGCTGAAAGAACTTGCCCAAGAGAACAAAACCAACATTGAAGATGTGCAAGATGTTGCACGGTTGGTTTGCATGTTTCTCATCGTCAAACTTTTTTTCCCAACATCCGGTATAACAGTCTCATGGAAGCACGTTGATGCAATGGAAGACATGACTAAGATGAAGTCATACAACTGGGCAGCTGAAATACGGGATGAGCTTGTTGAATCAATAAAGAAATCCCAACATTCACCGAAAGATGTGAAGGGCTGCCAATTGCTACTTCCAGTAAGTGAAGTGATTCAAATTTATTTTTACAATTGCATGACATACAACACTTCCAATACATCTGCTAATCAATTATATATTTGCAGTATTGGCTATGCGAACACACAAACGTTCTTGAACAAGAGCTGTCAGAACATCAAGTGCCCAGATTACTTAAGTGGAATATATCCACACTTGAAGATGCGTTACAAGCCATTCCAAACATCGTGAACGCAAGAAAAATTAAGGTAAACTCAATTATCGCCATAGGGAAAGTGAGTACTGTCCTTTTCAAATATATCAGTTCTTCATTTGGCGTGCGCAATATATCTAGTTCGAAGTTGTGAATTCTGCCAAATGTAGAATTCATATGCCCCATATGTACTATTAATACTGTCTTCTTCATTTGGCCTGTGCAATATAATTAGTTCCAAGGGGTGAATTCTGCATTTGACAGCATTCACACCCCCATGACAGCATTCACACCCCATTTGACACAATTCACACCCCAACTGACAGTATTCACACATCAGAAGTTGTGAATTCTGCCAAATGTAGAATTCATATGCCCCATATGTATTATTCACCCCCCATTTGACAGGATTCACACCCCCCATGACAGAATTCACCTCTGACACAATTCACACCGCATCTGACAGTATTCCCACCTACATTTTTTAATTGATTACGTAGCTAAATGTTTGTATGTACTATTAGTTCCAAGGGGTGAATTCTGCATTTGACAGCATTCACACCCCATTTGACACAATTCACACCCCAACTGACAGTATTCCCACCTACATTTTTAATTGATCACGTAGCTAGATGTTTTGTATGTACTATTAATAATGTCTTCTTTATTTGACCTGCACAATATATCTAGTTCGAAGGTATGAATTTTGCATCAGGGAATCTGAATTCTGCATTACGGGATGTGAATTCTGCATTTCACGGCCTTTAAAATATGTATCCTCCTATTGCTGTTTGAAATCTATTTAACATATTCAATCATTGCCATAGGTACGAGTTGCTGAACTTATTGAAACGGATCAAGAACACAAACTTTACACAATGGAATTCCCTTGTATTCAAAAAGGAGGAGGAGAAGAAGAAGAAGAAGAAGAAGAAGAAGAAGAAGAAGAAGAAGAAGAAGAAGAAGAAGAAGAAGAAGAAGAGGAAGAGGAAGAAGAAGACGCAGAAGGAGAAGGAGAAGGAGAAGGAGAAGAAGAAGGAGAAGGAAATGAAGATGAAGATGAAGATGACGATGATGGCGATGGTGATAATGATGATGCTGCTGATGATGACAGTCCTTGTGATGATGGTGCTGGTAATTTTTCTCCGGTTAATGCTAGAGAAAATGACGATGATGCTGATGATGACGACGATAGTGATAATGATGCTGCTGCTGATGATGATGATAGTCCTGGTGATGATGGTGCTGGTAATTATTCTCCTGTTAATGCTGAACACAAAGATGATGATAATGCTCATGCTGGTGATCATGATTATCTTGGCATTGAGGACATTTCACAACCCAACCAGCATTTCCAAGCACCACAACCACAGAGCCCTCCTCAGGCGAATGAGTTGGAAGTATCAAAAGCGCTGCTTCACATATCCCAAAATCAAAGTCAAATCCAAAGATGGATCTCTGATCAGGACTCCGGATCAACACTTGTCCCTAACACGTACCTGCCAACAAGTGCAGCGGTGTTTCCACATCTTGTGTTATCCCCTCTGCCAGCATACATCCATCCTGATGAAGATGAACCTCAACCAAACCTTGAATTTCTGTGTTCCTCTGCAGTGCAAAGAGTAACTGAACCGCTTGTTGAGCAGCTCCAAGAGGTAAACAGGCAACAAGAAGTTATAATTGACACGCTCAAGGAACAAAACAAAACCAATGAGGTAAAAATGGCAGAACTCCTTCAAAAAGTTGATTTTTTGTACAAGGAAGGAAGGAATCGAAAAGGGAAAGACAAAGAGGCCCTTCTCTTGGCCATACAAAATATCAAAGAGTCACACACGGCAATCAGTGAGGAAAAAATGCAAATGGAGCTTGAATTCAAAGAAGCTGCAGCAAAACAGGAGCAGCAGCTCACAGATGCAAGAATGGCATTAATCGAGGAGAAAAAGATCTCACTTGGACTGAAAGAAACTGTAGGCAAACAGGCTCAGGAACTGGAAGATGCTCGAATGGAAAAGATGCAAATGAAGCTTGAATTCAAAGAAGCTGCAGCAAAACAGGAGCAGCAGCTTACAGATGCACAACTGGCATTAATTGAGGAGAAAAAGATCTCGCTTGCAGAGAAGAAGGCTGCAGAAAAAAAGGAACACCAATTGCAAACTGAGAAAACACAGCTGGAAGAGGAGAAGATGGTTTTCTTTAAAGAGGTGGAAGCTCTGCAACAACACAAACAGCAGAATGAAAGGAACAACGCAGAGCTTGAAAGGGAAAACAAAGAACTGAAAAAAGAGCTGCAAGAAACAAAACAAATGAGCAAAGGAAGTCCCCAACTTGAACCCTTCTCGAACGACACCGAAGAGCAAAACATAGAGCAACAAGTCCATAGTATAACACAGAGTGCTCATGTAAAACCATACTCAACGCAAGACACTCTGGACTTTGTGCACACCGTTACACAGGCTACTAACAAAAAACCCACTCCACCATCAAAATATCGAAGGATTAAGGAGAAAACAAGCCAGGGGACAAGAAAGCTGAATGTCGATCCCATGTACACCTATCCCCTACTTGACAAGAAAGCTGACGAAGAAATGAAAATGGAAACAGATGGACCAACAGACAGCAAGAAGCTGAAAAAACTCAACAGCCATCATATGCAAGTTTTAAAGCTTCTGCCGAAACCAACATTGCAACTCATCAAAGAAATGTGGGCAAATGCATCTCCAAAGTAAGAATTCGCCGCCCATTTAACATAATTCACACCCCATCCAAAAGAATTCACATTCCTGAAAACAGAATTCACCCCAATTTGACAGAATTTCAACTTACTTTATGAGATAGAATAGTGATAGTTTTCCTAATTTCATTTTTTAATTGATTGCATAGCTAAATCTTTGTGTGCACTATTAAAACTTTGTCTTCTTCTAACAGCAATGTGGCCTATACTGGAGAAAAAGGCTTTGTAATGGTTGAAGACATCCAAGAGATACTTCGAGATGGCGAGCTTGGCCACGAGGTACATACATTCACCCCCCATTTGACACAATTCACACCCCATCTGACAGTATTCCTAATTTCATTTTTTAATTGATTGCATAACTAAATCTTTGTGTGCACTATTAACACCGCATGATATATAATAAGTTAATCCATTACGTTGTGTTACAGACAATAAATGCCTATGCTGAACTTCTGGTCGAGGAGTACGACAACTTGCCGAGTTTCGATTTGATTGAATCACAACCGAAGAGGTCATACATCTTCTCTGGCGACCTGATGGTAAGAAACAAATTACTGTATTGTTTTTTTTTAAAAAAAATAGCCTATTGTATTAACTCTCTTAACAAAAAACCAAAATCTTTTCCTTCAAAACAGAGCATGTTTGAATTCAACACCCCTGAGCAGAATGAACAAATGTTTCAAGAACTACTGCCAGAGGCCATAAATTCAGCGTCATATCTGATCTTCCCAATATTGTGCAAAAGCCACTGGACACTGCTCATCCTTGATACTACTCGACCAATGTGGTTATTCTACAACTCGCTGAAAATCCAAGGGAGGGACAACTACTTTGACGCATCGACTCCATTGGTTAACTTTTGACTAATTACTTTGTCTTCTCTCTGTATTAGAATCCAATTCATTTATTTTTTTACTAATTCATCCTCTAAATTCATCAGAGGCTGGCAATCACCAAACACATCTGTACAAAAATACACGCATCCAGACTAGAAAACTTCTCATCAACTGCTTGCATGTGTCCGACACCAAAACAGCAGCCTAATACGTATGTCTTAAAACCACTTCTCTATCTCTACAAACCTAAACCCTAAAGAAAAAATATAAGCATTCAACTAACATATTTATTTTATTTGTTACTGCAGACTTGATTGTGGCCCAATCGTGTGCTACATCATCCAACATTATATCAATAATGATGTAAATGGGATTGCACAAAGCCTCACAAAGCATCAAGTCAGAAAGATAAGGGCAGATATCACAGACAAGATACTAAGCCGGAAATCAAGGTCATGGACGTTGGAGATGCACAAAAGTGAAGAGGAGGCAAGGAGAGTCCATGCCAAGTTGTTGCATGAGACAAGAAAGTCAAATTGAATGAGCCGTGAGGACTAAAAGCTCATGTTTTTTTGGATTTCTAGTCATTTCACTCTTCGAACTACAGTGTCATTTAGCCAAAACAGCTTGACTATTGTCATTAGTCTGAAGTTAAAAGAAATTAGTGAAAACATACCCTTAAAGTGGTGAAGAATTGTGCAGTATTCCAGTAAGCTCTTCATTTTTATTTAGGTGATGTGAATTCTCTCTCGAAGCTATGAACTCTTCATTTTTTATCTAGTAAGCTCTGAGGTGTGAATTCTACTTCGTTAGACGTAATTCCTGAAAACCGAATTCATCCCTAAACCAGATGATTCACACCCATTCACAAACAATTCACAACCCCATTTTAACACAATAAAAGATAAACCATCATTTGACACAACTCACACCCCATCTGACAGTATTCACCCCCAATTTGACAGTATTCACAACCACATGACAAAATTCACCCCAATTTGAAAGAATTCACACGCCCTAAAAACATATTTCACACCATCGATTAGACGTAATTCCTGAAAACATAATTCATCCAATTTCCACTATACATCCCTGAAAACAGAATTCACACACACCATTGCCTGAATTCACACACACCCAAATTGGCAGAATCCAAACCCCATTTGATAGAATTCACCCACAATTTGACCATTCTTTTATTAATTCAAATCCCACAAAATAATTTTTTCCTTTCTTTAATTTCTTTTTAATGATTGGACTTAGCGGTTTGCATAGGGATGTGAATAATAATAAAATAATAATAATTATTTGGAAAAATTAACATAATAATAAATTGAACACATAGGGATGTGAATAATAATAATAATAATAAATTATTATTATTTTAACCAACCACACTACACCTTTTCACCTCCCACCCTACACCTTTTCACCACCATATATACCGAACCCGAAGGCTTTCCAGAACCCCGCACTACACCACTCCCCTTTCCCTTTCTATCCCCCACTCCCCTTTCCCTTTCCAAAGCCCTAAAAAAATGTCTGCCGACCCCCTCAGCGCCATGGCCAGAGGAGTCCAAGCACTCCAACAACAGAACGACGCCATGATGGCGATGGCGTTGGAACAGCAGCAGCGCATAGAAGAACTCCAGCGCCAGATCCAGATAGCGCAAGACCGGAACTATGCTCTGTTGCTGGAGGAGGATGACTCAGACGAAGAGATGGATGAGGACTATGAGGCCTTTATTAACAACTTCAACGGCGAGGACGACTCAGACATGGAAGATGAAGATGACTCAGACACAGAAGATGAAGATGAAGATGAAACCCCTCCACCAAGCCCTCCACAGTCCCCTGGACCAAGGGTTGATTAGGGTTTCACTAGAGGGGTTCACGATTAGGGTTTTTTTTGTTTCTTTAATGTTGTGGGTTTTTTTAGAACCACAGTTTAGGGTTTCAGGAACCCTAATTTCATATCTTTTGTAACCCCAACTGGTTGTATATAATGCAAACATCCGTTGTTTAAAACGACATTTTTCTGCATCTGTTTAAATTGGATGAATTATTTTTCTGCATCCGTTGTTTAGAACCACAGTTTAGGGCTTCTATGTGTTATTCTGCATCTGTTGGAGGCCTGTGAAAACGACATTTTTCTGGCAAAACAGAGAATTCACATCCCTAGAAATAGAATTCACCCCCTTATTCGTCGGATTTCACACGCCCTAGAAATAGAATTCACCCCTCTATTTGACAGAATTCACACACCCTAAAAAAAGAATTCACACACCCCAAAAAACAGAATTCACCCCTGTTGTTCGCACGCCCCAAAAAAATCACACTATACAAATATACGAAATAAAAAATTCACAAAAAACAGAATTCACCCGCTGTTGAATTCACTCCCTTGTTTAATTCACTCCCTCTATTTGATAGAATTCACAACCCCTGTTCAAAACAATTAATACAAACCATTTTGAAAAAAACCAGCAAAATCCTCAAAAACTTAACACCAAAAATAACCAAATCAATAAATCCTCAATCAATTCAACTCAATAACAATTCAACTCAATACAATTCAACTAAATCCAAATGAAAACTTATTTCTCAATATCCACACAAATCAGAGCCTGTTGTGAAATCCTAGCAGTATTTAATTGATAGCCTCCTTACAACTCCTCCTGTTATGAGATCCTCTCTTTCCACACCTAGTACATTTAATGGGTCTGACCTTCTCCCCAAAAGACCGTATCCTCTTCTTCTTATTTCTCCCTGGTGGCTTTCTAGAAAGAGGAGGTAATATCACAGCATCACCGGAAACTTCTGGTTTCCATAGCGTAGGGACAGGCATAATAGGTCTAGAATATGCCTCCCGATAACATTCCACGTGGAAGTAACGTTCAACACATGCATTCAGTGACTTCCCGCTCTTTTTAATTGCACACACTGCATGCACACAAGGTACACCATTCAATTGCCATTGCGTACAAGTGCAACTATGCCTCCCAATATCCACCTTGACAGATGGATTGCATAAAACTTCAAGCACATCTGGTGAGGAAAATCTTACTTCCCAGGCCTTGGACTCCTGAAAAGCAATTGCCAAAGCTTCATCCATTGTAGGACAAAGCACCTGACGCCACTTCGCTGCAGTTTGTTTCCTACAACACATCTGTTCCATAAGCTTGATCCGTACTCGATCAACAAGTTGTGTGATCGGTAAGTGCCTCTCCTTCTCTATCCAAGAATTGAAGCACTCAGCCAAATTAGACCACATCTCTCCATAGCGCTGTCCCGGGAAAAAAGCATTAGCCCAATGTTCGTAAGGCAAATCAGCTAAGAAATTCGTAATCCTTGCTTCCCCACCTGCTTTCTTCAACCTAGCCATTTCTTCATTAAACTTCATCTCATTCGGTGCATAAGCACATAAACTGAACAGACCGACCACGCGCTCTTTATACTTGTTCCTTCCACCTGTCAATCGACCACGAAGGTTGTTCTTCAAATGGTAAAGACAATACCCATGAAATCCCGTAGGGAAAACCCTAGGAACTGCAGCTTTTATTCCAGCATTCCTGTCAGAAACAAAGACAATGCTTCTTGTATCTCCATCCAAAATATCACGCAACTTCTTCATAAACCACAACCAATTCTCATTGCTCTCCGAATCAGCCACACCAATACACAATGGAAAAAGTCCTGAAAAAAAATGTGTATGGTACAACAATTAACAACTCTCACACAGAATGTTCAAAAATGATTACAATTCACAACTCACACATAATTCACAATCCAAAAATAAATCACTACACAAAAATACTTTACAAAATTGTACCTTTATCACCATCCTTCGCACTCGCCGAAAGCAATGATCCTTTGAAGTTCCCCTTCAAAAATGTTCCGTCGACAAACAAAAGGGGCCTCAAATGTTTAAAACCATAAATACATGCACTGAACGCGACAAACAACCTCTTAAATCGATTCGTCTCAGTGTCTACCTCTATTTCAAACACGCTTTCAGGATCAGAATTCTTAACAGCCTCACGATACCACCGTAGTTCATCAAAGGATGCATCATAATCCCCAAAGGCTTCAGACCTCCCCTTCTCAACACCCTTCCAAGCTCGTTTGTATGGAACATCCACCCCATACAAACCCTTCAGTGAACTAACTACATCGATCGGACGTTTCTGCGGTGTGGTTCGAATATCAGCACTCATTAATCTTCCAATCATACTGGACGAAGCCCGCGAATGCTTTGTGGTAAGGACAGAAGCACCGCACGAGTGGATATCATCAAAACTACTTATATAAAAATAACGGCTGACCTTGTCCAACCTCACATGCACTCTCCACTTACAATCTGCATCCTTACAAAATGCAGTCACCCTATCCGTTTCATTCTTTGCAAAACTATACTCAAAACCATAAAAAATTGCAAACTTTGCCAATTTATCACGAAACTCAACTGCACCGCCCTCAAACTTCTGGTTAACTTCTTTGATATAATGACGCCAACCGTCAGACAATAATGCACGATCCTGATGCTGACAAAATGTGGGTAGTAAGTCTCTCTCTTTCTCAACATCCAACCTCCATTCCGAACGAATCACACCTAAACCTTTCCCTTTCGAACTGCTGCAACTTCCAACATCAGTACACAAACCATCACTGCTTCCACTAGCCACAACATCACCCAAACAACTAACACCTGACCCTTTCCCTTTTGAACTGGTGAAAATACTACCATAACTGCCACTACTACCACCACCAAGTCCATCAGACCCAACATCAATAGTCAAACAACTACTCTCACTACGATCAACTCCAATAGCCACAGTATTACTCCCAAAACAACCACTACTGCCACTAGAATTCACAACTGTAACGTCAATTACTTCAACACCATAACAACCAGCTAAAGAAAACATTACCTCCAAATCATCATCATTCTCCAAAACACAGCCATCATAATCCCGCAGATTATAAAAAAGCCTCACTGAATCGAATCTAAACCCACTGAACTTGAAGCACAATTTGTCGACCAAATCCATGTACGACGTGAAAGACCGGCAACACTTTATTGGAACAGTACGCGAACCGCATTTACACATCAAGATGACTGAATTCTCGGAAATCACACCCTATAACAAAGAAAAAATGAACACACGAAACTCAAAAATCACTAAAACTACACAATTCACGAACCAAAAATAACAATTCACACCCCTTCCCCTGCACATACTCTCCACCATAACACACAATCCAAGATTAAAACAACAATTCACACCAACTCCATGACACAATTCACACCACCTATTATCCACAACATATTACAAACTAGACTATATGACACAATTCACTCCATGACACAATTCACACCACCTATTATCCACAAAAACTTGACACAATTCACACACACTATTGGAAGAATTCACAACCAAATTGGCAGAATCCCCACATCATTTGACAGTTCACCCCCAATTTGACACAATTCACATGCCATTTGAAACAATTCACACACCATCTGACAGTATTCACCCCTATTTGACAGTGTTCACACCCCCCATGACAGAATTCACCCCATCTTAATTGCACTGCCTATTATTTTTGCTTAAGGCACCACTGGCTTAATTCACTGAACTTGAAGCACAATTCACATCCCATTTGACACAAATCACACACCATCTGATAGTATTCACCCCCCATTTGACAGTGTTCACACCCCCCATGACAGAATTCACCCCATCTTAATTGCACTGCCTATTATTTTTGCTTAAGGCACCACTGGCTTAATTCACACACACCATTGGAAGAATTCACACCCAAATTTCCACTATACATCCCTGAAAACAGAATCCACATGCACCATATGCACCATTGGCTTAATTCACACGCACCATTGACAGTGATTAGGGGACCTGCTGACATTTTGGATTAGAAGTTTGTTTTCTGCAGTTTTGATGCTGTTTTCTGAGTTTGCATGCTGTTCTCTGGGTTTAGAAAGCTGTTTTTTGGATTTGCATGCTGTTTTCTGCAATTTAGAAGGCTGTTTTGTGGCAATGATGATAAAATTGATAACACACATCAAATAATCCAGCTTAACTTCAAACCAGAACTCACACTGACTGTTAACAAAAACTCATTCTAGCTGAAATTAACATCTGTTATCCAAACGTTAACCAAATCTCATTCCTTTTTTCCCGTAAATACTAACGAGAAAGACAATTAATAAAAAAAAAACAATCACAAATTGCTTATAATTACTCACCATTGCTTACGACTGTAAAATATTCTGTTCGATAACCGTCAAAATCACATTCGATCAACTCCTCTCGCTGCAATCCTGCAATCCTCTCTCCTCATTGCCAGCCGTCCTCGTTGCAATCCTGCAATCTTCTCTCCTCATTGCCAGCCGTCCTCGTAAGTGATCGACTCGAGTTATAAAACGAAAGAAAAGAGGCAAACAATTAAAACGATAGGAAAAGGGGTAAAATTGTAAAACCACACCTAGAAAGGGGCTGCACGGAATACAAATTACAAAAGGGGGTTTGGAAGAAGCCCTAACTAAAAAACGGGGCCGGCCAGTAATTTCCTGTAATTTCATAACGAGCCAGTGGGCCTTGAACTAAGATCCTCTCACACGAGGAGAAATGTGATCACCACCATTCAACACTATAACTTTTAGTTGTTCATTTTTGGAATATCTACGTCTCATGCTAAAAGTCAAATCAGTTTGACGTGGTAATAATTGGTTCAAATAAAATATTTTGTGATGTGGAAATGAAAAGTAAGAAAGTCTGTGTATTTCTCCCATCGGTAATATTTATGGTTGCGGTTGTTCGTGATCAATGGGAGAGGGAGTGACAGAGAGGCGGTTTGCGGTGATTCACGGTGGTGTTAATTTGAAGTTCAGTGTTTGTGGAGTTTTGCATATTGGAGAAAGATCAGTGGTTATGGAAGACAAACAGATAGAGGGGAAAAGTTAGAGAAATCTATCTAATTAGGCAATTTTAGTTGGGAAATTGATTTTGGGTCTTTGGCCTCCATTTTTGTATACAGGCGCTCCACGTTAAAAATGGAGTGCCAGCATACAAAAGCGGAACGCCAAAATCAAAACCATTTTAGTTGTTACAGAACGGCAACGATGTCATTGTAGATTAGGAGATATAAGCGGTTAAAGAATAACACGAATAACGAAAATGAACAACCAAAATGGGTCGGAGGGAGTATAATTCATCAACTCTCATAAGCCTCAAAACTAATAAAAGTAGCCTAAATTAATTTGCTTCACCATTTTTCTCTCCAGATTCACCTCTCAGCTTGTTTTACAAGTCATTTTTTTCATGAATATCTAATAATTATGGATTCGTTTGCTCCTTTTTCATGTCGAATCTATTACCTATAGAGTGTTCTTGAAATGTATGGCTTTTAATTCCAAAGTTGATCGGTTACAATACTAGTTTTGATTATTTTATTTTAAATTCATATGTAAACTGCATGTTAGAAATTAAGGTTTTTCAATTTGAACAAGACCGGAAAATTACATTGAACTTGATTGTGAAAATAAGATCAAGAACATGAACAATAAGTGCCCTTGTATACCAAATTTCTGGCTCCGCCACTGAATGGAAATATATACACTTTTCTTTTAAATTTTTTCATGTTTAATAATTTTCCCTTTTAAGTTGATTTCATTGAAAGTGGGTTGATTACCGCCAAATCATTACCTTTTTTATTTCCCATTCACTACCTCTCTCTCTCTCTCTCTCTCTTTTTTGTTGGAAGAGTAAGAAATTCAATATGTAATAACTAATAAGGAGAGAGTATAGGAGACCTTATAAGGCGGTTAGAACAAAGACCAAACAAGCAACAAAAAAAACATATCGCCTACTTCCAAAAGAAATATTACGGAAGCAACTAAACATAATCATGGATAAAGATCCTCAAGCACCTGCATATAAAACCATTAGAAAATTCTGAGCAAAAAAAAGGATACCGAGCCAAAATAGGATAACTAGTTTATTTAATAAAGACAAAAAAAAAAAAAGATAATTGGTTTATTTAGCCAAAATAGCCCTAAGAAACTGAGCCAAACCATATCCCATCGGTTTCTGGCAAATGGAATACTCCCTCCGTTCCAATTTCTTGTCCATTGTTGGGTATATTGCGTGTCATATTTAAATTGCTCATACTTTCCAAACTTATAATGATTTTGACCAAATGGCAGAATGAACATTTCGTTTTAGTGAACCAATCACAACCTTAAGTTCTTTATCTACCAGATTAACATCAATTCCATACCTTTGCCCAATGTGTCTTAGTAGGTGGAAATGATAAGGCTCAGCCAACTAAAATAGTAAATGAAAGTTTCCATTCGGAATGTGCATTCTATTATTTTCTTTCAAAAAACCAAATGAATGATGGAACCAATATTCCATTCAAGTAAACGAGATCACAGAACCTTAATTATCAGGATGATGGTTGTTCCAGTACTAGCAAGCTGGATAAAGCTACGGTAAACCAAGTTCAGACTCGATCAGACGACACTTAGGCTTCAAGTTCAAGCGGCATTCCTTCGTCCCTTTCAAGGTGTTTGCAGAGCCATCTCATAGGGTAGGCGAGAGAAGTAATCGCTTCCGGCCCCCGAATTTTGGTCCAAAATTGAGGCCCCGCTTTAATGTAACTTACATATTAATATTAGAATGTTTCCAAATAAAAACACAATTGTATCTTATTTTCTTCAAAAACTCTTACAAATCATATCTTTTTATATTATATTATCATAATTGTATACTTTTACTTTGATTTTTTTTGTACTTTTATCATTTTTTTAAGAAAGTCATGAATATGTAAATGGCTCAATATAGGGAATTCGCTTCGAGCCTCCAAAATACATGAGCAGGCACTGAATGCTTGGATTCCATCGTGTCGATCCAGTTAGTAGAAGGCCCAGCCTGTGAGAATGCCTCGAGGTTATTTGAGGATCCATATCGGAGGAAATTGCTCATCAGGATGCCAGATGAATGGAAGAGGATGTTTTTGGTGGAGGATCCTTCCTTGATTACCTATGGTTCTGTTTTGCGGGTGAACCTTGTGCTCCAAGTTAAAGCAGATAAAGCTATGGTTTAACGAATGGCAAGAAAAAAAAAAAATTCAAGCTAGCCCTTCAATATTTTTGTAATGGGCACAGTAAAAGGTCAGGCCGTAATTTGAAACGTATTACTAGAGTTAAAGATAATTAGAATGCTACTAAACTTAGAGGGCAAGAAATAAGAAAATATAGACTACACGATGATTTTCTGGGTCTCTTTCTAAGTATGACTGTTGATCATAGAATACATATAGGTGACTGGGAACCAATCATGAGAATTTTAAGAGTATATTCAAACGTGATTTGTTTACCAAGCGCATCAATTTGATCAAACGAGCTTCAGCCGAGCCGATAACGAATTGAGTATAAGAAACTTGTATTTAATATGATGCATTAATATTGAACCATTGATCAAAATACCCAAATGTACTTGCATGTTCGAATATTACGGAGACCAACCATTCTAAAACTTGGGGCCACTGGAAGTTATGCCATGTCGTTACCTTCACAGTCCCGAAATTAGTCAAGGTGAGAGCAATTAAGTTGGCCAGGACATTCGGTTATAAAAACAAAGTACCTAGCTAAATATATAAATAGGAAATTAGTGTACAAAATTAGAAAGAACCAAATAAAAATGAAAGCCTTCTAAAGAAAAATTAATGAAGTTCGAGGACAGAATCTAAACAAAGGCGGTTTAGGATTACAAGTCACGGGATAATAGATTTCCTTCTGTTCCCACTTCCCATAAAAGATGCCTAAAAGGCCTTAAAACCAAAACCAACCTTATTTCTTAAGTCTTTGATCATGACAGTTTTAGAGGATCTGCTCTAAGGGTTACGGCTAGTACTTATATATATAAACACAACGGGTTAACTAAAACTTGCTTAGAAAGAAAGAAAGAAGGTTCTCTCCACCCTCTTTGAAATTAAAAAATTCAATATTACGTACAACTCAAAGAAACCTCCCTCAGCCATGTCCACATCCAAAAATACCATTCCCACGAGCAGAGAGAGACTGTGTATGAGTATCACATTAATCTCTGTGTGGAGTATTGTCGTGGTTTTCGAATAGGACTTGAACCTAAAGAAGGCTGGAGAAACACAGACTTAATTTTTGTGTAAAAGTAATGGAGTAATCCCCATTTGAATTCTATAATCATTGGGTTTCTTCTTTTTTACGTAGACTTCTTGTTGTAGAAGTAGTCCAACTTTCGGTATGAGAAGCTCATCAAGAGGTTCCAGCTTACAAACGATCGGTTTCGCGCCCCACCGCTCGCATGGGAGGATCCGGATTATGGCTTCCAATTTGATCTGGCCGACTAGAAGAATGAAGACTAACCGGATGTTGTTGTGAGTGGTAGGGTAGTAGCAGCGCAACGCTAGATTGATGATCCAGCTCCATTACCATCTATTTATACAATCATAGTATACACAAATAACTAAAAAATCAAAATTTATGAAAGCGCATTGGACCAACGAAAAGGCATGTGTTCGGCTGAGAATTTCTAAGCCAACCATGCAGTATTAAATGCTATGCCCGCTTTTGCCTACCCCTAAGTAAGCCGAAAGATTGAAGAATAAAGAGTAAGGAGTGCACAAGGAATTTGCAGAGAAAGTAATAGCTAGTTTGGGCAAATGAGGCCCTTGCCTACTTATAGACCAAGAGAGAAGTCTAAAATATTCTGTAGAAACTTCACAATTATTCTACTCTAGAATTCTCCACTATATCTATATAAGTCTAGAATTATATGCTTATCCAAAAACAAAAAAAAAGTCTAGAATTATATACACTAATCTAGATTATTCTAGGAATGAATAAAATTTCAAAAAAGAGCTTACATTGGAATAACCAAACTTAGCAATCTTTTAGCAACTCATCAAATTTTGGCTTTTGAATAATCAAAACTAGCAATATTTTATCAATAATCAAATTTATTGGATCTCACATCTTCTCAATCAAGTACAACCATCATGGAAAAGTAAAACTCACTCTCCACTTTGACAAATGGTTGTGCATTTAACAATATTAATCACCTTATGGATTTTAACAAATATTCTCCACTTTCACTTATTTTACTAGAATGTCATTCAATGGAAATCATTAGATTGAGAGAAAAAAAATTGACCGTTAGATTTGAATTTTTGCCAACTTATTTTGACTATAGACAAAAAATAACCAATGTGAAACTTAAAATTACTAACTTTAACAATCTCTAAATGAATAATCAAAATCTGATGTAACAAATTTTGATTATTCACTTTTGTTTATTCCAATATGGATGCTTTTAGTGCTTAATTAGTTGGAGTTGACCGGCCGCAAGGCACTCTGATTGTTAAGTGGCTGGAGGAGGAGCATGAGATGCAAAGAAGGGTTTAGGGTAGTGTGAACAACATATGACCTCTCTAGCAGAGGCGGAGGTGTGTGTCCTACCCCTTTATATAGAATCTCATACTTACCCTCCAAGCACTCACATGTTCGGCACGTGAGATAACCGCTTCGGGTGACATCAGTTATGACGTAATGATCTGGTAATTAGGTTCACGAGCCAGGGTTGCCTTTTGTGCACCGCGTGCTCGGCATGTTAGATAACTAATGTGACTGGCGTCACGAAGGACATACCGAAGAGGATGGTTATGACTTATGTTCACGTGCCTGAACTTCTTTCCGTAAATTACGTGGGTCCTACCCGTCTGGTCTGATCCGGGTCGATCCTAGATGAACCAAGTTGTTCGAATATGTAGACCGGATTTTCACTGATATGGAACTGACCACCCGGCCCGAAATGAGAAGGCCCAGACCAATGGCTCGGCCTGGCCAAATATAACTTTCCGAACCAGTAGCCAACCCATAACGAGCCAATGGGCCTTGGACCCGTGCACTCCAATTGTTCGGGCCGAATTTAATTTTGTTCACCCTCTACTTAAGAGGATGAACATTGCCCTCTTCTTATTGGTTGAAATGGTGTAGATCCCACCACAAAGTGATGTCATATTTACCAAAAAGTATATTGCAGGGGTGAAACCTACATTATTTCAACCAGTAAGAGGGAGGGGTATATGTTCACCCTCTTTTAAGGAGGATGAACAAAATTGCACTCATTCGGGCCACAGCATTAAGGAGTTTAACAAAATAAGAAAATAATGGATACAACTTTGTGGCTCGCGATGGATTTCTAGTTTGGAAGAACTAAGATCCTCTCACATGAGGAGAAATGTGATCACCACCATTCAACACTATAACTTAGTTGTTCATTAATTTTGGAAATTTTGAGATGTAAATGTAGGCAAAATAAAGTCAATCAAATGATAAAAATCATAACAATTCATTCTGTAAGAGTATCCACAATGGCATAACCAAAAGTGCTAGGTTTTTAAAGTTAACAATGTTGGTACAAAATATGGCTCACAATGCTATAATCAAACTTAGCAACCTCCTTAGAAATAATCAAATTTTGGACTTTGGATAATCAAAACTAACAACCTTTTGCCAATAACCAAATTTAATGAACCTTACATTCTCAATCAAATACATACATCATTACAAAAAAAAAGTTCTATTTCTTCCCTTTTCCCCTTTTTTTCTTTTTCAACAATGTTTTCAAAAAAAATATTTTACTTAAAAACTTTTTTTAAAAACTGTTTTCCCCCAAAAATTATTTTTGAACTATTTTTAAAAAACATTTTTATACAAAAAAATGTTTTCTATGAGAAAATGTTTTTTTTCAAAACCTTTTCTTATATAAAAAACTATTTTTTCAAAAATCGTAATTACACAAAAGCTATTTTTCTTAAAACTGTTTTTCTTTTTTAAAAAAATTCAAAAATTATTGTCTATTTCTAATAAATAGTTTTCATTAGTCTCAAAATTAATTTTAGAAAAAACTATTTCTATGTTCACAGTTATTAGTTTTTTTATAATTTAAAATGGTGATGTGGCAACTTTTGGTTATTCAATTTTGATTATGCCATTGTAGACCTCTACATTGCTAACCTTAGCAATCTCTTAAATGGATAATCAAAAGCTGATGTGACAACTTTTGGTTATCCATTTTTGATTATAGCATTGTGGATACTCTAAGTCTTTACATCTACGTCTCATGCTAAAAGTCAGATCAGTTTGACATGGTAATAATTGGGTCAAATAAAATATTTGCGTGATGAGAAATGAAAAGTAAAAGACTGTATTTCTCTCATCGGTAGTATTGATGGTTGCGATTGTTCGTGATCAATGGAAAAGGGAGTGACAGGGAGGGTTCTTTTTCGGTTTGCGGTGATTCATGGCGGTGTTAATTTGAAGTTTGGTGTTTTATGGAGTTTTGGATATTGGAGAAAGATCAGTAAAAGAGGTTATAAAAGACAAATGGATAAAGGGAAAAAATTAGAGAAATCTATCTAAGTAGGTAATTTTATTTGGGAAATTGATTTTGGCATTCCATTTTTGATACACAAGTAAGTGAAGCGCCAACATACAAAAGTGGAGAACCAAAATCAAAACGGCAACGATGTCATTATGCGTTTCCCGTTTACTTGACTGAGAGGGGTGGAGTGTCATTTTCCATAAATCAAGGTGTAAATTGTCTTAGAAGCAAACCGGAGGGGGAATTACTGAAAATCATCCGAATCCCCCTCTCTCTCTCTCTCCCCCCACGAAAACGGAGGGAATCCCCACAAGAACGAGACCCATTATCTCCGACAGTGGGACCATGGACAGCTCCGTCTGGAGCAACCTTCCATCGGAGATCATCGCCGAAGTACTCTCTCGACTACCGGTAAAGTCTCTCTGTCGATTCAAGTCCGTTTCTCCCTCGTGGAATTCCCTAATCTCTTCTCCCCAATTCGCCAAAACCCACCTTCACATAACCAATACTACCAGCAAACTTCAAAAAACCCTTCTCATATCCAGCTCTCTCGACCTCTACTCCCTCGATTTGGCCCATGCAAATCCGACCGCTGAAAGCTTGTTTTTCCTTCGTTCAAACCCTCCATCATCCGGGGTGGGGGCTCTTGCAATGGTTTGGTTCTATTATCTGGTACAGTATATAATTCCAGTCTCCTCTTCTTGTTGAATCCATCCATTAGAGAATGTAAGAAACTGCCCAAATGCCCTTTTCTTGACGACCCTTCGTTTCGAAATGGGCGGGATTGGTGGTGGTTCTACGATCTTCTATATGGGTTGGGTTATGACTCGTCTACGGATGATTACAAGGTTGTGATGCTCGGTCCCCTTCTTCATATGACCACTGATTATGAATCTGAATCTGAAATTGAATCTGAATTTAATGGCGTTGCATGTATTGCGCATGTGACTGTCTATTCACTGAAAACCAATGCTTGGAGGAGGATTCAAGATTCAAATTATCAATATGTGGAGCATAATCATGGGGTTTACTTTAATGAGCGTCTCCATTGGCTTTGTTGGAGAACTGGTAGATTGGATTTTTCTGAAGTTATTGTTGCTTTTGATTTGTGTGATGAGATTTTCAGGGAAGTGCAGGTGCCTCCTTTGGTTAATAATTATAAGTACGAGTATCATCACATGGCAGTTATTGGGGGTTGTCTCTGTTTGGTTGTTTACTCATGTAGTGGCAACATAATTGAAGTTTGGATGATGAAGAAGTACGGGGTAAGAGAGTCCTGGACCCGATTTAGCATTCCTAGTAACGGGACGTCTCTAGGGGATGTGTTGTATTTCTCAGCCAAAGACGAATTTGTTTTCAAAACAGAGGGAGAGGGAATGATGGAAGATTGTTTCGGAAGAAGGATGGCACCCCGTATTCTCGCAGAGAAACTAGTTGTGTACAATCCGGAAAAAGAAACACTGAGGGACTTGGTGGTCTATGGCATTCCAACTACATATGCAGTCAAGGACAACTACATCGAGACCCTCGTCTCTCCTTATCATGGAGGACGGATTAGGAGACAATGTGAAGCTTCGTGAGGTATATTTCCAACATAGAAATTACTCTGTCCCTTCTTTTGTTGATTACTAATTGTATATTTTCATGTATGACGTGATCTTCTGGTTTTTGGAGGTTACAAATCCACATATCACTTATTCATATTTATACAAATATGGTAATCTGAGTTATAAAAGGCATTGGTTAGTGAAGTTTGTTAATTTGGATTGTATCCACATATCGCTTATTGGATACTCGCTAGCATGTATCTGATACTTCTTAGATGTATTCGTAATTTGTAAATTTATGTTCTTTGTTCTTGATGTATCAAATACTCTTAGGAATATGGCATTTCTTACGCAGCATCAAAGTGCAACCATTAAGAGTAAATACATGCGTAGTTTTCCGGTACTTTGCTTACTTCTTAGAGAAAGAGAAAATAGAATGACAACATTTTGAAATTTGTAGAAGAGGCGAAATGGGTGACGTCACTTGAGAGCTCTTCTCTCTAGGCGATTTGGGAGCCGGCGAGAAAACGAAGAAAGACCAGTCCGGCGATTTGGGTTCTCTCCAACGAGGAAGCGAAGGAAGATTGGGTTTCTTCCTTCAAACAACTCCCAGGTTCGATTCATTGCTGTAGCCTGTAGTAGCATCCGATTCCGATTTCGATTTCGATTTCGGCTTCAACGGGCAGGCTGTCGGCAACGAGCGACGGCTCCAAGTCACTCAAGGGGCCTCACCTAGGCTTCTCCGTTCTTCTCGACTAAACAGTAAGTGCCCTCCTCTGTTCTTGTTAGGGTTTGAAAGTTGGGTCTTTGCAAATCATGGGTAGACAAAAAACGGCTACGAAATTAACTCTACGGGACTTTCACGATCAAATTGATAATGGGTATGATTTTTCTGATGTCGAAATTGTCTCTGTTAATGAGGAAGATGATGATTGTTCAGTGGTAGCCACTGACAACAAAGTCCAGGATGCGACTTTTGCATCCATGGTTGCCATTGATGAGTGGCCGAAACTCGCCACAGTTGACCATAGTCCGGGATTGATATCCCCGACCAAGGTAACTGAGTATGGTGGAGGAGTGATAATGTCACCTCCTCAGAGTCGGACTGCTAGAAATTCCAGTGTGGTTGCTCAGACTCATCTTGTTCAAGGGGACAAATCGGGAGATCGAGCTAATGCTTGGACTAACCGGAAGGTTTTAGTAAACAACAGAAAGCTAAGTAAACACCTTACGAAGGTTCCAATTGTGTATGAAAATGGTCAAGTTATGATTCCGACTAAAATTTCTGAAAATGGAGCTTTGAAATGGAAAAATGCAATTGTGGGTTGCTTTGTTGACAAACGTTTATCCTACTTTCAAGTTAGATCATGGGCTCAACGGGTATGGAAAATCGACGCTGAGGATGTTGTCACTCTAGACAATGGTTTTTTCGTGTTCAACTTTAGGGATGCAGCAGCTTTGGACTACGTTCTTGGGAACGGTCCATATTTCTGTGGGGGCAAACATATTGTGATTAAACAATGGCATCCGGGTATGCATCTTACTAAGGGCGCCTTCTCTAGTGTTCCGGTATGGGTTAAACTCTACAATGTTCCCCTTGAATCATGGACCGAAGATGGTTTGAGTTATATTGCTAGTTATATTGGTAACCCCCTATACCTTGATGAGTTCACACAAGATCATAGCCGGTTGACGTTTGCTCGTGTCTGTATTGAAGTAGAAGCGGCAAAGGAGATTCCCAAGTCCTTTGTTGTAAATTTGGGTTACGGTGAGCCATATGAAATCAAAGTAGAGGTTCCTTGGAAACCTCAAGCTTGCCACATTTGCAAAACTTTCGGTCATACCACCGGTGCTTGCGTAGTCAAGCCCCAAGTTCCTCCTTCACAAGTGTGGAAAGCCAAAGAGACAATAGGACAGAATGTCCCAGTTGTTCAAGAGCGAGCTGCTAAGGCAAGAGTAGATGGTGATAATGATGAATGGGTTGAGGTGAAAAGGAAGGAAGCCAAAAGAACTCCTTTGGCCGTCTCTCCTTCTTTATGTGTTTCTTCTATTGCAAACGAAGTTGGCGTTCTCGAGAGATGTGAGGATTTTGGTGCATCCGCCGTTGTGAATAAAGATGATGCAGGGAGTGTGCCTCCTCCGGTTGTGCTTCTTCCTGTATCTTGTGTCTCTACTCCGGTTGTCAATGGCCAGGGTAGCAATCAACAAGAGCTTCCTCCCGTGGCTCTCCGTCGATCAACACGTTTTCGAGAGCCTCCAAGGGTCCCTTTGGAAGGCGATTTCATTGGACCTCATCAGAGCTTGAACCATATGGTGGGTGATTCCACATCACCTACACCTGCTAGAGGTGAAAATAGAAAGAAGCTTAAAGAGAAAATAAAGATGTTGAAGGCTTCGAGAGACAAAATGTGTTAAGGCTTGCATGCCATTTGTGATGCTTTCTTGAAGTGTGTTTTGAGCGTTTTTGAAAATCTGCTATGTTTTATTTAGGATTTAGATTTTCTCCTTTTTCTTTTTTCTTTTCCTCCTAGGGTATGCCCCTTGTAGGCTGTATATTCGGTTAGCCTTTTTTTCTATTTCAAGCTAAGTTATCCAAAAAAAAAAGAGAAAATAGAGAGATTAAATAGGGAATAGGCAATTTGAGTATGTTTGGACATATGGTTTCCTTTTTTTTTGAACAGCGACATATGGTTTCCTAGTATGATTGTTCCCCTTTTATTGGCACTTGATAGTGGCAATGTCAAAATCTCAACTCGGTAACAGTCTACGCCTATGGACAATTGGAAGGAACCAAATGTGACCTATCAATCCGAAAAATAAAACGCTGAGGGACATGTTGGTTCCCGGCATTCCTATGAAATTTGGAGTTGGGTACAACTACATCGAGACCCTCGTCTCTCCTAATCATGGAGGACGGATCAGGAGACAATGTGAAGCTTCTTTAGGTGAAAGTTCAAAAAGTCATCAGGTAACTGTAACATAGAAATGATAATGTCCCTTCTTTTGTTGATTGATAATTGTATTTATGTTTCTATTACATGTGCTTCTATATTTAAGGTTTTTGGAGGTTGTAAATCCACATATCCCTTAGTGAAACGCGTGTAGATTTGGTAGTCTGAGTTGTATGGGGCATTGGTAGTGACTATGTTGATTTTGGATTATATGCTTGATCATACAGTTGTGTGGCTAGGCTTAATTCCTCTCGACTAAGCTTATATTATGTCTGGCCTTTGTGTTGAATTGCTTTATCTTGGTACTGGATTTGATAGGTACAAGGTTTTTTATGCATGTGTCTAAGTTGTGATGTCTCGTGATTCAAAATTTCAAAGGAACCTTACTCCAAAAGCTAGCTTGATTAGAGTTAACTTAAATGGGATCACTGTGCTCACCAAATTCCTTCATTTCCATAGGAATATGATATGCCAATTTGACTGTAAAGTTGTCCTTGCTTCTTTGAAGAATGCCAGAGCAACACTTGATTTGGTATATCCTGAGGAATGGGATTGTAGGCTTGTAGCATAGTATCTCAGCTTCAACAGGATATATGAACAAGTCTCGAATAAGGTCGTTATTCCACACCTTTTGGTCGATATGATTGGAGACAACCACATCAGAACATAAGCCTTGAGGAGACAACAATTCGTCTTTTCATCCTTGAATCCTGTTCCATACGCTTTCCTTTGGCTTATTGTCTACTCCTTGACTAAACTCTTGTAGACTTGTAGTTGATAATGGAAATGTTAGACTGTACATCCTAGAATCCTTGACATCATTATTTCAATCGCTCTACAATTTCAGTTTTAACTATAACATCAATGTACGGGACTAGCCTCAAATGTGAGTATTTTTGGGCCAACATGTTTGACTTAAAGCATATATAAGTTTTTTTTTTTTTTTTTGATCCGGCATGTATAAGTTCATTCGCCACAGTTTCAAATGAGTATTTTGGGGCATATTCAGCTCTGTTACGTAATTGATATGTAATGCACTTGCATTCAACCAGGATGGTGAGAGACGAACAAGCAACGTTGAGCATGTACCAGACGTCACCAATTCTCTCGAGCAGATTGAAGAGCAAGTGGACGACTCTGGGGCTTGAAATTTGAGACCTCGTTTTTGGTTAATGGACTGATGCTTTGGCTTGTCGTTTCAGACTTGGATGAATGAATAGACTTAGCATGATTTATGGTGATGATGTTTTTTATTCTACACTAAACTTTCTAAGCTAGTTCTATCACTACGTCACTTGAAACTTGTACTAGGTGAAGCTGCTGCTGCTTCTTTTTGTTTTGGAAATCAGGTGATCTATGAAGCTATATATATGTTGTAGACTTGTTACTGGATGATGTGTTTTGGGCCTTGAAACATGGTTTTGATGGGTTCTTGGTTACATATCATGTTCTTTTGATGTGTGACAAGATTTATTTTTTGAAATTTTGAATTTTTTTTTGACGAATATTGAGGTCGTGTAAACAAAAAATTAAGTTGCGTGCGCTGCTGAGCGATTCTTTAACGGTGGTTTTTTTTGTTTTGTCGTTCTACACTGCGAATTCTAATTGTGGCGTTTTTACCTCTATTAGAAGCACTTTTTCTGCGGCATTTAAAAGCAACATTTGGCATACTGGAATTCGAAGGCTTGAATTAATATTTGAGTTTCAGCTTTTCTAGTTCTTCCAACTACGTACTTGAGGGCTAAGGAAGGCTATAGTCAGGTCACTTTCAGAAAAACGAAAAAAAAAAAATTATATGTAAAAATTCAGCCCAAATAATTTTAGCCCAATTTATTTTTTCTTTTAGCCTAATTCAGCCCTCTCAGCCTCTGTTAACGGCTATTCTCTCCCTCTCTCCTACGTTCTTTCTTTTCTCTGTTAATGGACATTCTCTCCCTCTCTCCTACGTTCTTTCTTTTCTGCGTTCTCTCTCATTCTCTCCCTCTCTACTACCGTCAAGGACTGGGGTTCTTGTTGATTGTTCAAAGCTGAAAATCCAGTTAAATCAACTCAAGGAATTTCATGAAACCTGCATCTTCTAATTCGGATGTCACAGGAAAAGCCCTAAAAATCAACTTCAATCTACCCGTTGGTCAAGATGTCGATCAAGAAGTGGAACCCAAAATGCATTAATCTAAGCCGTTTGATCCAATTATGGCATCTTTCAAATCATATGATAGAAATTCAATCTCAATGTAAGGATTGTATAGGAGAAAGAATCATACTTCGATTGTGTTTTGCGTGACTTTTCTTTCCCTAACAAACGGAACAGAAAGCCTTAATGTAATAGGCTCCAGTTTGAAATTTTGCATCTTAAATTTTTTTTTTTAATGTAAGCATAGTTTGTTGGTGTTATTAGGTGTATCTACTTTTTTAATTGTATATTAATTATGATTAACGTTGTTGTAGTATAAATTAAATTTAGTATTTTGGCACAAGAAAGTTAAATCCAAACAAGTCCAATTGACTTACAATTGACAAAAGAAAGGAGTAATATTGAAGAAAATATAAATATCTAATTTTTAGAAACTCTAAAACATCTAACTTTGGAAGTTCTAGAATATCCTTGTGAATCGAGTTTTTTGGAAGAATTATTCACATATGTAATTCTAGAATTAGCTCAAAATTTATCTTGTATGAAAATATCTTCGTACTAGAACATTTCATGGAGTAGTATAAATAGAGATAGGTTCTAGCAATTTTGTATCAAGCCAAAAAAAAAGTTCAAATGTAATACAAATACTCTTCTTCCCCGCTCTTGTCTTTAGTATTCTCCCTCTTCCAAAAATCTTGTCCAATTAAATAATAGAAACTCCAACTCTTCCAACAAACGTATATGCAATTCGTACCCCAATATAATCTATACAATTGAGGTTAGGCCAAGGCAGAATTAATTCCTGATTCCGCTCTTATTTCCACGGACGGATACCAACCCGGCCTTTTGTGTCTCCCCTTGGATGGGAGTGAACTGACAGTGATAGTTGTTCGACTACAGGGGAGCGAGCAATTCTCTTTGGAAATATCAGTACATCTGCGCAATACTAGCAACGTGTGGGTTTCTGTTATGGTAAGTAGTAATTTGATTATACATAATGATTCTGATAGTCGAAGTGCCAAACTTTCGATTAATATTTTATTATTGCTTGTTGTTGTAGAAGCAATTAAACTCAAGACGTTCCAGCTTACAAATGGCCGGTTTCGTGCCCCACCGCCCACATGAGAGGATCCAGATTATGGCTTCCAATTTGATCTGACCGACTGGAAAAATGAAGACCGACCAGATATTATTGTGAGTGATAGGGTAGTAGCAGCGCATCACTGGAATGATGACCCATGCCCTGTCCTTGCGAGATCAGATCCTCCGCGGATCAACGTAAGAGATTGGTTTAAGGTAAATTATTGTTAGTATTTTATTTATTCTTCTTAGCTTCGATTTTTAATTTGTCTCTCTTTTATTTACTATTTATTTTTCATTTGTTTTCTTAGGATGAACTTCCATTTACGGAATTCAAGGAATTCAGGGGTAGTCATAGTCGAGTCAAAACGATCGATTCGATTTATGACACAGTAAAAATATTATGTTTCAATCAATGTACCCTGGACATTGAGACACTGGAGCATTTAACAGTCCGGCTTCATGGTCTTTAAGGTAAATTATTGTTAGTATTTTATTTGTTCTTCTTAGCTTCGATGTTTAATTTGTCTCTCTTTTATTTACTATTTGTTTTTCATATGTTTTCTTAGGATGAACTTCCATTTACGGAATTCAAGGAATTCAAGGGTAGTCATATTCGAGTCAAAACGATCGATTCGATTTATGACACGGTAAAAACATTATGTTTCAATCAATGTATCCTGTACATTGAGATATTGGAGCATTTAACAGTCCGGCTTCACGGTCTTCAAGAATTGAAGCTCATCCAATGTCATTTAGAATTGTCGTTGTCTATTTCAAGGTGTTTGTCGTATGCTCAAGACACTGGTTGATAAGATTGAACAAGCTTGAAGACTATGCTAAATATGGTTGTTCGAAGATTGTGGCTTGGTTTAAGAGGAGATCAACATTGGACTTTTATATCCTGAATGAGGAGACGACATCGAGTTGTATCCAGTACAAACTCAATAAAATGATTCTCTTTTATTAATTATTTTGGAGAGAAAAATAGCAATCGAGATCTACTTTTTTATCATACGATTAGTTAGTCACGTCTCACTTTTTGGACAAAGTTATCTTCTTTTTTTTGTACAAAGTTGTCTAGTTAAAATGGTAGATTACAGTTGCGTCTCATTTTTTGGACAAAGTTATCTAAGATAAATTGGTAGATTGGCCAAACGACTTCAGTATAGTTGCAACTAGAGTGATAGCGAAATAGCAAACATCATGTACTCTCATTCATTTGACATGGATTCAAACCTCACTAATTACAATTAATAATGTTGTTTTCTACAATTGCAACTAAAAAGTTGACGCCATATAGCATTTATATGAAAATTGAATAACCACTAATTTATCGACATGATTTTTTAATACTCTCTCTCTCTTTTCAATTACTCCATCCGTCCCACTTTGTTGTGTCTATTTTTCTTTTTGACACCTCATAAAAATTGTCTATAACTCACAATCTATGATATTTTTTATGATTTCAAAATTTTTGTTTAAAAGAATTAATTGAAATCTATCAAACAAGATCCATATTTGATCTATAAAATATTAGGAGTAGAAATTAAGATATATAGACAATTTTTTGAGACGTCCAAAAAAAGAAAACAGGCACAACAAAGTGGAACAGAGTGAGTACAATACACGGATAAGATTAATTCCGAATCCACTCAGAAATAGTACAAGAGAAGGATCCGGCTTCTCTGCAATCAACTGCAGAGAAGCGCGTGCAGTTCAATATGAACCGTTCATCTTGATAATCAATGGTTCAAATTTGCTGAAACTCTTACCGGTAAAAGTATATTCTTAATAGTAAGAACACCAAAATAAATCTGGACCATTAAAAGTACCATCCGACGGTTGCGATTAACTGTTCTGCACCTCTGCAGTGCAAAACTGGACTACAGACAAGCCAGATTCCAAAAGAAAGAGGGATTTTCAGGAGTGCCCTGACATTTAGGTCCACCCCTGGGCACAAGCAACATGGATTCGAGGGTTACCGGAAAAAGGAAAAAATAACAAGAGCAGAGAATGATACCTCGATGTGAAATGGGAGATGCTTTCCCTGTAGAGCGGTGCACTGATCCGGCCGCTCATCTCGACAATCGACGGCTCGAATCTTAACCGACCAATGAACGGTTCAGATTTGTATGCCCTTAGATTCAATCCGAGCCGTACGTGCCGACATGAACGGCTAGATCAGAGCAGGTAGCTTCTTGACAACATCCCCGGGTCCCCTCAATGTTCATAACATCTGTCTTCAGCAACATTACAGATACTATTGTCCGAATATTGCCTTCTGCAGTTTGATTTTGGTTACCGAGTTGATAGGTTAGTAAACAAAACCCTCAAACCCCTTCGCTGTGAAACAATAAGGTCGAATTGCTTTAAATGAGACTCGCCTTACTGTTTTAACAATCACGGGACGAGGCATTTGTTCACCCACTGTAAAGCGAAAATAATCTCCGGTACCAGACCATCCATGGAGAATAAACCAGACACCATTATATATACATATATCTCTCAATATATGCATGATTTCCACATCTCTATATCTGTGCACTCGAAAGTGATTGAAATCGGCACAAAACCAAAACAAATCACCAATGTTTAGTCTGGAAACCAGTTAAAAGCATCACTGTACAACCATCCTACCTGACTGACATCCAACCTAATACAACTGCTGCTCAATCCTTTGAACATCGAATATATATTCATTTACTGAAAATATTTAACCAAGTTAAACAAGCGATGAACAGGGGAGAATTCCAGTCGTCTTTGTTCAAATGAAAAAAGAAACAGGATAAGGACCTTGACGAAGGACAGCTGGGTTCCGACAAAACACTCTCTTGCTTTGAAAAGAAGCTACAAAGCAAAATCCACCTAGACAGTCGCACGAGTCCTCGAGCAGTCTCCACCCATCAAACATCGCATAAGCTCTCTTTGTTGCCTAGAAAATAAGTTAAAACGAAAAAGTTAACCAAAGATGATAAATTGAGTAAACTGCATAAAGCCAACTACAGAGAAAAGAGTGTTGGGAAAATAGTTTCCACCGATCCTACGGTACCTCATCTTGGTGACAATTTATGGTAACAAGATTATAAAGCAATATCAAATAAGACCTCTTGTTCCACACTACAATGGAAATGCTATTCTCCTCTTTATAGTGGACGAAAATTTACGATTTCCACCACCCACAGCTTTCATTGTCAATGTCGTTCGCAAGTCCAAAACCCTTTTTGGATAGTGTCTACATCACGAAATATAAGGGTTTAATTTCTTTTTCCTTTGTCACTGTCTCATTACTCATAACTCAGTTCAACTTGGTGAAGAAAAAGAGAAATACATCTCATATAACCTAATCTCAGGAAAACACAACCATATACATGGCACCTAGGGGACATGGCCTATAATAAACGTGTTTATCTTGGTTAATAAACGTGTTTATCTTGGTTACATGGCTTCTACTAAACGAAAATACATACCTTACCTTCAACACTTGGATAAATATATGGGATCCGTGTCGAAACATATTCAGTTAAATGAAATTCAAGAAGCGAGCATAGTAGTAGCTTGAATTTACTACTTAAAACACTTAAACTCCTATAATATGCATGAAATTCCTTTAGGCAGCTCGTAAACACTGTTCATCCTAGAAAACAACAGAACTATGCTTAGGAAAACGCATATTTGGCCGGTACAGTACCCTTCCAAATAGATATGAGATAAATCCTAGACTTAAAAACGCATACTCACACCCAGCACCCAAACAGTCTATGTACCGGAAAAAGGCACTTCGATAAATTGCAAAGAAGGTCCATTGTCAGGACCCATATAAGCGTTCGCAGAAAATCCTATAATAGCTGTTGTCAAGAATACTGTAATAAAAAGCCCTTCCCACTTGAGTGAAGTTTTGAGATTTGAAACAGTATATAAGGTATAAGTATCCATAGCAAGTAAAGAACACTAATAACAACACACGTGCAGTCCAAACAATGCAATTCAGCATTAAAGAGATGCCAGAGTCCATACCTAAGTATCAACGGCCAATAAATTAAACACACACACACAAGAAAAAAAGAGATGCCTGACCTTAGTCTATGATAATTCTTAATTTTGCCAACAAAGGTTTCTTCTACCCTCTTGCATAATCTCAAAAGCCAGTTTGTATCTTTCTATAGATGCTGCCCCTGCCTCAATGTAGTTACGGGCTTCTTCTCTTAAAGTCCACAGCATCAAGGCCCTGAAATCTTGGGACCCACCACCTGAATCAACATCCCGTAGAATACCATACTTGGCACTTTTTGTCCACCGGTGCAAAATATAGCGAGATGGAAGTTCTGTTTTGTTCATTATCTGGAAGACTTTTAATGCATGTCTACAAAGCACCCCTTCAAATTCAAACATTTTACAACTACAACTGACATTTTGATTAGATGTGTTGAAGGCAACGGTATTCCTCTCATCCCCTCCATTACCACACTTCTGCACCAAATACCGACTGATAACACCTTCCACATTAATCTTTATGCCGACGTAACCGTAACAATCCAAAAGCTCTTTCTGGAATGTTTTGAACATTGTGATTGTGTAAAGCCTTCTGCCTTGATCTTCAATCGGGTCTTTTGTGTGCAAAACAACTTGCAAGTTAAATGAGTTAAAATCCTCCTTTCTTTCCTCCTCGCGACGTTGCTCAACAGCTTTTTCATATCGCAAAACAAATTCATTCAGAGGTGTATGGGAATTCAAAAACGTACCAAAAAATGATTTCATGCTTCCATCAATAGGGATACCAGCAAAGAATGTACTCCTTATATACAATGGAACCCAACTTTTGCGAGTTCTGTACATTTCCTTCAACCAAGCATTCTCATTCAAGTCATATTTGTTTAGAAGCACATTCCATGCGGAATCAAATTCATTAGGTGTTTGACTCTGACAAATGCAAGCCTCGTACTCATATTTGAACCCGGCATCCATTGAAAGAAATGCACCCAAATACTGCTGTTCCTTTGCCTTAATTTGCCATGTTGAAAAACGATGATGTGTACCGGGAAAAACTTGTGCAATTGACTGTTGGATGGCCTTGTCTTGGTCAGCTACTATCGACAAAGGACGACGACCTGACATTGCCCTAAGCCATGTCTGAAAAACCCAAGTAAAAGATTCCTCGGATTCCTCAGCAATCAAAGCACACCCAAGAAGAACAGGTTGCCTATGGTGGTTAATTCCAATAAATGAAGCAAATGGAACCAAATAACTACTGCTTCTGTACGAGGTATCAAAAACAATGGCATCACCGAATTGCGCGCACGAAAATCTAGACCGGCCATCAGCCCAGAAAATGCTCATGCATTTGCCATCATCAACTTGCACTGCATTAAAGAATCCAGTATCTTCTGCTTGACGAGACTGAAAATACTCCTGAAGCACTGGGTACCAATCACTTCCAACATTACTTTGACGGACTATTTTGACAAGGTTGAAGCCACCATTTGTTTCAACTAAATCCAAATTTTCCAACCCACTACTTACTTCCTCTTTAAAACCCTTCGGAGGGGCAGGAATTAGCCTACTAGCATCCATTGGAGAATCAAGATCATGATTGTGTTCTTTTTGAAGCCGATCAACTACCCATCTTCCTGTGTCTTGCCTCTGTATCCTCATGAATGCACCACAACCTACTCTTGAAGGGTGTTGATGCCCTTCCTTGGAGCACACAAATCTTCTAGAGGTAATTGATCCGTCATGTTTTGAACGGAACAACTGACCAATCCGGACTTTGAAGCCAAAGCTAGCCGCGTATGCATAGTAAAATTTGTAGGCTTCATTAGCAGAACCAAATTCAAGACCTTTGCATGGTTCGACTTTGGGTATTTCTTCAGCTTCTTCTGTTTTGAGGCGTTTGACATCAATGGCACCTGATGGGCTAGGACGCCCATCCTCCTCTTCTAGTGATCTTATCCCAGTCCTAGTGGACACAGCAATTGAAGATCTTGGAGCTGGAAGGGCTTTCCTTTGTATATGGGGTGGGCGAATCTCCCCTGGGAGTCCAAGCTCGTGATTGTGCTCTACCTTGATATTGGCAAGGACCCACTTCCCAGAATCACTTTTTTGTACCCTTATGAAGGCTGGACAACCCGTTCTAGAATTGGTTTGGAAACCCTCTTTCGAACACACAAATCGTCGAGAAATAACTGTTCCATCCACTCTGGACCGGTACAACTGACCAATCCTAATTCGGAATCCCGCTTGCGTTGCATATAAATTATAAAATTCCTGGGCATCTTCAGCTGAATCAAATTCTAGCCCCACTTGGGGTTCAAGCTTGGACTCTCCTTCATCCTCTCTGTGACCGTTGTTTTTCACAAGCAACGTACCTGTTGGTTTTGCTCTCACAGTCATAATATTCCCAAACTCTTCTCGATTCATATCAGAATCTGAGCAATGCATCAAAAGATGATAACAATTAGAAAGTAAAAGTCAGATGACAATTGAAAGAATAGCCTGTACAACAGTTTCAAAATGTATTCACAAAATTCGTATTGACATCAAAAACTTGAAGCAAAACATACAACATAGAAATATTACAATCAACACAGCTACATGAGAGAATAAGATACGCTAAAGGTAAAATGGAAAGAATGGCACAATGGCATGCAAGCACAAAATAAAAAGTTAGAAATAAAGAAAAGGAAGATAGGAGAACTAAACTCATACTTTCATTATCTACTTGCACCTCTACACATCATGCACCATTTAGGACGAAGAATGCGATTGGGTCTCCTTCTGTAGTGTCCCACCTTCTTTAGATTTGTCGTGTCCCCATATCCATATCGGTGTATCCACTGAATCAAAAAAAATCCCAGAATGCAAGCATTTAAGTGAATACACACACAGTCCCTTATACTTATCCCATCATAAATTCAGTTTCAAACCTCGAAAATACAATCTCTAACAGAAGAGAGCTATTTCATTATGACCTGCCCTAGAGCATATAACCTACACTTAATCATTCACTCACTAGCCATGTAGCACAGACACTTCGTCGGAGGCGATGTAACGATATCGGCAACTTCGTCGGACATGACGTGTTGGTGATGGGCACTTGGCAGGCACCAAATCTCTCCCGACACTCCAGACACGTGTCCGACACTCAAAATCCAAGTCCTATTATTTCTCAATGCTTACCAATCTGATACTTGGGACATTCTAAAAATGCTCCAGACAACTCTCGGGACACTTGCTAGACACGTTGGGGGTGTTAGACGTAATAGTAAACTCTAGTTATAAAATCTTTCTTTTTGTGTGACAGATGATGGTTCATTGACTACAAAGACACATAGATGATGAAACGCTTTTTGTTGGAGTACTTTGTGACAGGCGTAATGATCGATAATATTTACAGTAAATATGGTGTTAAATATTTAATACTCTTGCCTTATGTTTTATATTTCATCCATATAATAAAATACAATAATTTTTTTTTTTAAACATGTTGCTCCAATCTTTTGAAATTTGCATGTCAGGTGTTATATAGAGTTCGTGCAATTCGAAAATTGGACAGCCCAAATAACTCATTTAAGCATCATAAGAACTCGGTGATGAAAATAATACTAATGTTTTATGTTCAAATTCTAGCAGTTGCAAATCCAAGAGGGCCTTGGCATCTAAACAATGTTACCAAAACATCGCTGCTATTAATTGTATTATTTAAACTTGGCAATTAAAGAGGAACCTGAAAGGAATTTTTCTGGTTTTATAAAACATTAACCAGAAGTCAACGTGCATTCATGGTATTACCGGAATCTGGCAGACACTACAATAAATAGCTCACTTAAAACATAATGTTCCCAAAAAGGAAAAGTTTGTGACATCTTTCTCATAGGTGCGCAGTGAAAAAGTCTAGACTCAACCAACCTTGCATGGAAGGTTAAAAACTAATAGGGGCCTTTGCAATAAAGAATAACATGAAAGTCAAAATGTCATTTGCAGCACTAATACTCGAATCTAAAAAAGATAATCCAACCAAAACTCTTGAAAGAGAAAGTAGTTTTATTCTTATAACTTAACCCATCAAAACATGTGATTGCTCTCTTATTTCTTCCATTCTTCCTATTGAAGCTATTCTTACACAGTAGGTAGTTCAATTGTCATCACTTTCTAACTCCTGCATGTACGGGGATTGCTTGATTCATTCCGCACATGAGCTATGAGCATTACACAGCAGCATACAGAGAAGTTGGAAAACTATAATCAACAAACATTAAATGAATAGAATAACTTAATGGTTTTTCATGAGAGGGGCATGGAATAAAGAGAAGAAGAGAGACCAAGAAACATGTGATATGTGATACCAAAAAACAGGCAAATAGCATGTTTCAATTCTAGAATGAACCAACTAACCAAATGGGTATTCCAAATACATTCTTGGTTGGTTGTCCTCTACAAAACCAATGTTGAATAACCATTAACACAAACATGTTCGGTTGACAGTTAAAAAGGATAGCAGGAAGAGCTTCCTGTTTTGTTAATGAGGTTGATTGAGATATAGAAAAGCAACATGTGGAGAGGAGATGGCCAAAAAGAGTCATATGTTAAGAGCAACTCCAGTCATACTAGGTATTATGCCTAACCAAAGTACACAAAAAAGTACCATCTTAATTTCACCCACCCACTTTTCATGTCCATAACCCCTATTCCCCCGTTTAGCTATTGAATGAAACTTAGCATGGTAGGTGAATAACGCATTATTCTTAAATGGCTGACCTAATGGCTAGCTAAATGTAAAAAGTCAAATTGACAAAAGGTAACAAGCCTAGTCCATTGCCTAGTAATACATATCTCAGGTGTCCGGGCCAGCTTACGCACACCTCGACTAATCCAACCACATCTTGGGGTGTCCGGGCCAACTTACGCGCATCTCGACTAATCCAACCACATCTCCAGGTGTCCTGTCCAGGCCAGATTACCCGCACCTCAACTAATCCGACCACACGTGCCTAGCCCCTCAGGCTCTTACAAACTACAATGGGGTGATTCTAACCAAATGGTAGCTCAAAGTCAGCATTTCGTTTAATCCATTAAGAATTTCGAAAAATGATTTTCGCAATCCGCTTTCTTTGTTGTAAATGCACTCCAAGATTTATGTTTCAGTGCTTGTGTCGTGTGTAGTCTTTAACGACTAAAAGATAAATTTTTTACTTTTTAGTGCATTTATAAGGCAAAAATCACTACCTTTTTAAGAATGTCCAATTAGGCAAAAAAACAAGTACCCATAAAATCTCAACAAGAACTGAATAAAAAATAAAACCAAATGCATCAAAGCAATCAGAAGACTGATTATGACGGGAATAAGAGTTTTTACCTTTGCATATCGGCCCACAGACGAGTTTAGGGTTTTGTGCCCGAACACAGAGAGAGGAAAAATGAGGTGGTTGAAGCTGAAATCGAAACGGTTGAGATATTTCTAGGGCTGGAAATCCCATGCATTGGGGCCGAAAATGGGTACAGTTAATTTTTGGCGGGTAGGATCCATTCGGTTTGTTTTGGCTGCTGCAAAAACAGAGTAATTTTGGATTGGCAAGGAAAGAGATCGAGAGCTAGTTGCTTGTTGATAAGATTGTGTGTGATTAGGAATCACACTACTCAGAGCTCATCTCCTCCTTCTCTCTCTTCTCTCTCTCTCTCTCTCTGGTTTGCGGAGTGAGTCGCTATCGAGTACGGGGGGATGGGTTGCTATGGCCTACGTGGATTGTGGTTTCTCTCCCTGGTGCGGTTTCACGGTTTAGGCTTTGTTTGGAACTTTAGGCTCTGTTTGGAATTCAAGAAAAAGAAAAGAAAGAAAAATTAAAAACAATTCTCTTCCATTGTTTGGTAAATTGGTTGGAAGAAAAAGATACAAGAAAATAAAATATTTGAATTTTACTAATGAATAGTAAATTTTTTTCTCCCATTTTCCTCTCATTTTCTTTTCTCTTCTTTTCCTTTCTTTTCCTTTCCTAAAGTTCCAAACGGAGCCTAAGGGAAAGTAAGAGAAAAGAAAGTTAAAAAATTTCCTTCCAATTGTTTGAATTGGAGAGAGATATGAGAGAAAATAAAAAATTCAAGTTTTATGAATAATAAAATTTTCCTCCTATTTTTCTCTCATTTTCTTTTCCATCATTTTTCCCAAGTTCCAAACAACTCTCACTAGGGTGGGTATTACATACATAAATGATTTTCACACCTGCTTTTTTATAATAACCACACCTTCTTTTTTGTTTGATGTGAATTTATAAAATTAATTTTTTTATTCTTTTACAACTTTCTAAAGAAAATTAATTTTCATTTGTACACTCTTTCACACTTAGATAAGCAACATTGTAGATTCATAGCACAAGAATAAATAAATAAAAAAATGAGTGTAGTTTTTTTTTAAAAATAGAATGAAAAATGAACTACCCTAACAGCTACTATCAGTTTAAATAGAAATTTACACAAAAATATGTAAAGATGTGCAGATATACACATGAGTACATTAAATTTTTTGTAAAATAATATTCATACTCTCCTTTTATGTTTTGCATTTTTTTTTTGTCTTTATGCACGTGGAATATCAATTTGCGCAAATATGTAAAATCATTTTCTTAATTTTTGTCTTTTTATATAGTACTCCCTCCGTCTCATTTTGAAAATTAGTGTTGAAAATTAGTCACATGCAATATGGATCTTATTTGATAGTATCCCTATCATTTTCTTTTTTCTTGCCGTTCTTTCAACACTTATATCTCCCAATCTATAATGTTTTTCATAATTTTAAAAATTTTGTATTATAGATCTAATCGAGAACTATCAAACAAGATCCATATTGCATATTTTTTGATATTCATATTGGAAGATATAAGTGTTGAAAGAACGACACGAAAAACGAAAATGGACAATAAAAATGGGACGAGGGAATAGAATTTAGCATAGATTCGTATGAAAAATAATACACTCACGTGAGGGGTGTGATGTGGGCCACCTCATATCAGCAATTTGCACCGTTGATGGCCCAGTGTAAAAAAAGTGTCAGATTTGGAAACCAAGTACTAATAAATGACACAAGCATCACTTTCCTTTTGAAGATATTTTCCCTTTTTGGGGTTTATTGCACAAGATTTTGATCAACATCAAATTTCTAAAAACAATGGATTGTCCACTGGATTGGAAGGTGGGGTCTATTTGTTCATTTTTAGTACCCAGTTGGGAGATTCACTAATACCAGGAGAAGGGTGCTATTTAGTCAGCCTCCCTTCTCCAAACCATGTCCATCTTCATTTAAAGAGAAAATAATCTGCATCATTTTTATCTCGTATTCATCCCACTCTAACCAAACGCAATACAACCAATCACATCTATTATGGCCGGCCCTTCATGTGGGTGTCTCGGTGATACTGATCCATGGAGTTTGGTGTTTTGATTACTAGAAGTGTTTCTTTGCTCGCTTGCAGGTCTCGACTCGAGTTCCCTTTAGTCTTATCCTCTTGTTCCCGAACAATGATCATCCTGTGGACCCTGCTTGTCTCCTCAATCACCATCCGATGGGGTTCTTTGTCTAGTGTTTGTCCGGCGTTGAGCCTGGAAGGCTATGTTTCAATATTGAATTTGTTTATAAGAGGCAAAATGTAAGGAAATTAGAATTGCTACTACATAAAATGAGAGTCCTGACAAATAACATGCATGCTCTTATTTCGATGACCAAAAATGTCACCCATTTTGTAAAAATTGATTTGAAAGCACACCACAATTTTTTTGACTCAATCGGATATCAGAGAGTATCTGTTAAAGAAATCTGATTCCGCTTCTTACAAAATAAACGGTTCAGATCATGGAAGTGAAACCAGCCAATGCCTCCTTAAATACCAACACAAAAATGCGAGGGCGAACAAATTTACTCTCATCCAAACACAGGCTACAAGAGTTTTCCAAAGGCAGTTGTGCAGTCCACATGGTCCACTACATTGGACAGGCTGATCATGGACTGGATAGAAAATTCGAAGGCTTCTGCAGTGTTAACCAGCCCATCGGGGTTTGCTCCAAATGGGAATCCATTTCCTGTAATTTCACTCATTCACTGTAGAAATTTTTCAGTGCCGAGCGGGCACCGGCCACGTGGTGCCGAGCACGCATCTCGGCCGTCCAAACGTGTTTTGAACGACCCAGATCTGTTTGGGCTTGAGGGGTGTTTTGGTAATTTTACACTTGCCCACCCGGCACTGAAAAACTTCTCCATTCACTGTGCAGTGTGCACCTCATTGGCTTGACAGGGGACTCACTCAATTCAAATGCAAAAAATAATAATCCCCCCTGTGAAGCTTATAAACCACCTGCTTATTCCTAGTCTATTTTACAGGGAACCAAAATGGTTTTGGATGAACCTTACCTGAATGCTCCACAATTTGAAGACAATGGAGGCAGTGTCTGAGATCCTACATTGTTCGGAAGTGATTTAGGGAAACGGATTTGTAGAAACAGTACGACATAAACCTCCGTTGGCGTTGGCTTCAGCAGCAAACCTTCTCCGTATTCTCTGATATTCTGTGGTGCGACAGAAAAGGAGTTAAATTGGCTGAAAGTATCTTCCACTTTTTAAAGATGGAAACGAAACCACACCAGTACACCACCAACCTATCATACCACCAAAACCTCTACCCCACCGCCCACTGCCACCAACCAATATCACTACCATAGCCACGAAACTGATAACTAGATGAAACCTGAAAGGCTGTAGATCTGTTCGAGAACCAGACATTCACATACATAGCGATAATGAGTGGAGACATGTGACCCTGAACCAAAGATGGAATGCTTAAGCAGATACATACATAACCAAAAATCTGACTCCCCATTTCAGGAGGAGAATGGAGATCTCGATTAGATGATCACTGCAGTGGAAGAGAAATAAATAAGAAACAAGCGTTTAAGAAAGGTTTTAGAACTCACGCGAACGTGCCACTATATACAGGATCGACAGGAAACAGAACAACATTGTTGATATGATCAGTTGGACTTGTAAGAGGAAACATAACCTTTGGTATGCGAAGCAAATCACTCTGTTGGAATGAACAATTCAAGAGACTCCTAACATGAAGAGCGTGATTTCAATTTTCACAGTCAAGTGATCAAGATTCGAAAACATCTGAAGTTGAAGTGAGCATAAACCACTCGGCATTTATTATATAAAATCAGAGAATTGAGGATCATGATATGCAGAATCGCAGATAAATGCTCGGTGTCACAGACAAAGGGGAAAAAACCAGAAAGCGTGATATGATCCTGAAGTGAACACATATCGCGGGAGATTGAGAATCTTTATCAATCGAGAAGTGAACAAATGCATGAGACAAACTCAATGAAAACCAAAGCCCATGCAAATAAACGGAGACATGCCGATGAAATTCAAGTGAAAGACAATAATTAAATCTGATCCGTGAACTTCTTAAATTGGAATTATAACAATGACAATGTCACTTGAATTGTTTAGAAGATAAAAAGACATATTTACACTTTATAGTGAATAAAAGCACCCAAAGTCACTGAACATACCATGAACATAGTAGTACTTCACAAGACATCAAATTGGAGGCAATAGTTCAATAACTAAATCATAACATTTATCATCTTTGGATGTCATTCGGATCATGACTTAACAGGCTCATCATCATCTTCAATATCCCAACCGAGATCTTCTTCTTCGTCCATAGCACTCAACCTCTTTCGCAAATCAGATCTGTTTGGACTCCCACTTGTTGTGGCCTTAATCTCATCAGTGTTCCCAGTATCTTCAATCTCATCCCACCCAAGATCTTCTTCCTCGGGCATTGATGGTTGGCTTGAGACAATAGAGAAGTCATCTTTGCACGATCCGCCATTCTCAGTCTTCCCATCCGAACCCAATTTCTCATCAGATTTTCCCTCCAACTTGTCGCCACTCGATTCACCCCCATCCAAATCCACTCTCTCATCACCCCCATAGTCACTTTTCGCTTCGGAAACCACCTCCTTTTCATCATCATTTTCACTCCTTAAACTCTTCTCCTCAATTGCAACCTCAAACCCATCATCAACTTTTCCCAAAGAACCTCTCTCTTCAATCTTCATTTCCAAATCCTCAACCTTCGACTTAGACCCACCGCTCTCCTCATAATCATCATCATCAACATCCCAACTCAAAACCTCCTCCTCTTCTCCCGCTATCGCCCTCTTCACAAGCTTAGCTCTCGCCTCTTCCGCCTTCTTAACCTTATAAACCCTATAAAAATACCTCCCCCAAAACGTCTCCTCATCAACCACACCCGGAACAACCTCGTTAAAAATCTCCTCGATCGACTCATTCTCTTCGATCAAATCCCCAATCTCCCCACCCTTCTCACCCAACTTAAACCCTAGTTTCCACTCCTCAAACTCCTCCACATCCTCTACTTCCTTAACGTAAGTATTCATGTCGCATTGAATAGCACGAATCTGAGCATCAATCCTACTATACGGCTTCGAATTCAAGTTGCCACTATTGTGGTCAGTCTCAAGTTGGTGCTCGCCATCAGAATAAGTATAACCATCGTCAAGCAAAGAGTCCTTACCGTGAGATATGATCTCAACCACTGATACCCCAAGATTGTCTATCACCTGGCCCACCGACTCGAGGGACTCCTGGGCCGCGGCCGCCCCGGCCTCGAGCGAGGTGGGGAGGTCCATCACCGCTCTCCCGGCGACCTCTCGGATCACCGCGGTCTCCTTCTTCAGGCCGGAGCCGAACTCCTCGAGGTCGCGGCGGTAGGTCTCGAGGACCGACTCGGATTTGGAGGCTAGGGTTTTGATCATGCCGCCGAAGGACCAGGCGGCGGTGAGGGAGGAGATTGAGGGGGTCGGGGCGGGAGGGAAATTAGGGTTTGGATCGGGTTCTTGGTGTGGGGATTTGGAGGGGGAGGTAGGGGTGGTTTGGGGATCGGAGGGTTCTGGATCGTCGTCGGAGAAGACGGATTTGAAGAAATTCATGGCGGAAAGAATGGAGGAGGGAAAAGAAGAGGAGGAGGGTTTGCTGAAGAGTTTTGGAGGAGTGCAGGTGTGACAGAATTCAGAATTGACGCCCTTTCAAGCTATGTTTGAAGAGAGAGAAAATCTTTTTCAAGAGAGAGAGAGAGAGAGTTTCAGTTTTTTTTTTGGAAACTGAAGGGGAGAGAGAGTTTCAGTTTGGTCACCGTAATTGTGATTATGATGGTTATTACCCTCTAGCTCCGACGATGTTTTACTCCCTTCATCTCAATTTAATTGTCCCTCGTTTCATTTTAACATGCTAAAAAATTACTAGTTATATCTTTAAATTCGTAATAAATTTCATATCGAATATGAATCTTGTTTGATAAATCTCGATTATTTCTATAATATAATATTTTCAAAATTACATTAAACATTATAAATTATAAGATATAATCAATTGAAAAATGACACGAACCTTCAAAAAAGACAATTAAATTAGGACAGAGAGAGTATTAACTTGTTTCCTTCCTTTTTCTTTTTTATTTAATTTCGCTATAGAAGATGGAAAAATTTAGGCTCTCGAGCCGAGCATTAGAATGTTTAGGTTCGTTATTTCCAAAATGAGAGAGAGGGAGAGGAGGGGGGAGGGGGAGGTATTTGTTGTTACGGTGATTATTACCCTTTTAGCTCCGACAATCTATTCTAATATATAAATGGAGAGCACCAGTTTGGTGTCTCCCTTTTTGCTCTGTCATGTATTTTCGTTTTCCATAAATGCCCTCCAAAGAAAAAAACATAACTCAACATAATTAACTATGGGAAAATAACTCATGGGGTAGACCGTAAAATTACCTCCCCCAACTGCCTACACACGTTTCCCCTCTAACATGTGACAAGAAAAGATAACTACCATGTAAAATTAAGGTTACAAAAGTAAAAAACCCTTTTACTGATCAACTACCACCCACGTTCACTTTCTCATCGTCCATTCTCCTCCAAGTGGCCTTGTTCGTTTCCATACTTTACTTTGTTTTAACTTTGTTTTCCAATCATTATCTTATATCTCTCTTCAATCATTACCTTATTTTTTCAATTATTAATTTCATTTTTCTCTCTATCTCTCTCCACTCGTTACCTCTCCTTTCAATCATTACTCTATTTCTCTCTCTACCCACTACCAAAACTAAAATACCCAAATAACCCAAACGAACATGGCCTATTTTCTCATTTTCTCCCCACTTTCTGCACTTGCAGTCTCCTAGACTCCTAATTCAAGATATCTCCCTTACTCTCTTTGCCTTTTGTTTTCAATTTCTACTGGCTTCTCCTTTTTCAGTATTCTCCTTTTTCACTGTCCTTTTTAACTTTCCTTCACCCGTCCTTTGTTTTACTTTCCTTTACCATGCATGGTTTTTATTTTGTCATTTAAGTAGGAGTAGTATCCAGTGCTTACCCCTTCGTTTATTGTTTTCATACAATCGTCACTATTAACTCTGTCATCGTCCTCTGTCTCGGTTCCACAATCAAAAGAAGAAGAAAAAACAGTGCTAAATAATGGATTCTTCCTCTTTTGCTTACAAGAAGACAAAAGAACACGGTTATTCTACAAGGTGTCAACAGTTTGCTACCGCTAGGTAGTCCCCTTTCTCATTTTTTGTTTTTCTTTGCAAAAATATTAGAGGCACATCAGTGTGGCACAGGTGTGCCACACCGATGTGCCTGTAGCAGTCTTTTTTTTGTTTGTACATTTCATTGCTTTTATGTTGGTAGGGGAAAAAAAAAGATTAGTAAATGATGATTGTGTGGGATAGTGGTCAACTAATTTCACGTTAGACCATTTTAACTTGATTTTAACCATTTTAATAAAAACAATCGTAATTCAGTGATGGTGCATTGTTTTCCAGTTGTTAATTGAATCACATGCAAATGAAGATGAGTAGGTTTGTCAAAACTTTTATATACACTAGAGGCTGGGAACACACGATGCGTGTACAAGTCAGATTTTGGCCAAGTTTGTGAACATTCGATCAAACAATAAACATGAAGAAATTTTGTCAAAACCCGACTTGTACATGCATCGCGTGTGCCCAGCCGCCTCTAGTGTTTTACTAATAACAAGCATTTTTACTCTCTTTTGTTTTGAGCTTCGCTGTGGAGGATGTAAAATTCTTGATCTCCCCTTACGTTATCTCAAAACTAACCTAGTAAATTAAAATTTTGGGATTAAGAACTTATATATAAAGAAAATAATGCTCACATTCTGATAAATGGACTTTTAGAATGTTTCGTTCCGAGTGACATGATAGCTCCTACTAGCTCCCCTCGTTGGTCTAAGTTCCTATGACCGGATCTTTCTGATAGAAGCTATCAGTTCTAGCAGCAACGGTGTGGTTATAGCAGTTCGGCTGCTTAATGAGCAATGATAATTTTTTACCGGGAAGAGAAGGAAAATTCGAATAAAATCTAGAAGATCTGGCAAGATTATACTATTATTAGTAACAAGTAAACCCATCTCTAGCCAACCTTCTTGCAAGAGCTCTTTTCTTAACATCAAACGCGTTGGACAAAAATAAACTCTTTTGGAATCACCATAAAATTGGAAAATTCTTTTACTTTAGGAGTGGCACTGATTTCGTTGTTAAAAATATTTTAATTTTCAATTGAATGTTTTGAATCTTACGAGAAAAAAAAAAAGGAAAAATGAAGGCTATGAAAAAGTAATGGAGTAGCTAAATTCCTGATTTCTGTTTGATTAGATAGAGAATGAAAAGTAAATAAACGAGTAGCTCTCAAAATTCACGTCTGCTTTCATTTTTCTATCATCAAACTGCTAATTTACTCATTATGTCCTTATTGTTCAATGCCACTAACCATGATGGAAAGAGAGTTTGAATTGAAACGACAAAGAAGTGATATTTATGGTTTAAAAAAACAGAATGCAAATATTTTCGAAACAATAAACTACAAGAAAAATGATTTTATAGTGGCGCACCGTCATGACCAGTGACAATATAGCCTAGGCAAAATTAAAATTTCGACAAAATATGTTGGGTTTTAAGTCGAATTGAATTCAAAATCGATTTGAAAATGAGCAAAATCTTATGGTGAAAGTAAGAAGCGAAGAAGCTAAGGTTGGACGGTCTCCATCAGAGTATTGAGGTTGTAGTGTCATTTTCCTTTGTTAGGTACCCAAAAAATTCAGAGCAAGGTTCTGAATACCGTATCGGATTGCTTGCTGGAGTATAATTTTTTTTTAAAAATAAAGTGTATATATGTACGTCAAAAACAAAATGAGTGTTGTGTTGTACCCTATCAAAACTCTAAAAAGTTGGAGTCCCAGCCCCTTTTCTCTCAGTTCAAAATAGCCCCTTCTCTCACTCTCTCTCTCTCCGGTCTCCGCCATCTTCCACAACACAAGGAGATGGAGATGGAACAGCTGTTCTAAAGCTTCCGAGTACATTCGGATCTAGTTGCTCTGAATTCATATTTTGATCCGATCTTGTTCCTTCCTTTTTTTTTATCTACGATTTGGTTACTCTTCTCGATCGGACTTCTTCGTCAGAATGGTTTGACAAGCAAACGAGGTCGCCGGAGACGAGATGAGGTGAGCGGGGTCGCCGGGGACGAGACAACTTTCGCCGGAGACGCAGATCTGAAGGATTTGGGAAGTAATTCCAGAGATCTCAGGCAGTGAAACATACCAGACGAAATTAGCGTACCTTCATCTCGGCCGAGATTATCCGGTAAACCCGGTATTCTCCTGTATTTACTCCAAGACGGAATTCAAAGGCTAGGATACCGGTTTCTAACAAATCAGGTACGTACCGGCCGGTACAGAACGGGATTAATAACCTTGATTCAGAGACTACAACAAGACTGAACCAAAATGACATGGGATTACAGTGCCAGCGTTTCGGTGCAACTACCGATACAGGAATACGTTTCTGTTGGATAACTAATTTCACAACACAAAACATGGGACATACAAAATGCATATGCAAATGCCGAATTCTCCCAACCGATAGTCCGATATAATTGTTCATCCTATGGAATTCCGATCCTGTGGGATTCCTTCATTATCAGTCTCAACAATCAAACATGGCCTGAAGAGCCAAAACCAAAACGGAAGAAGTCGGAGTCTAAATCCCAGTTCAGGATTCAACATTCAAACCCATAGGATTTCACTTTTCTTTCTTGGAATCTATATGCTTCTCAACATTAAAAAGGGTTTCAACCAATGAAACAAGTAGTAATGCTTTTTTCCTTTCCCTCCAAATAAAGGCTTCGATTGCCATATGATATAGAGACAAAGCTAAAAAATCCTGTCACCCCAGTTACCAAAGCCCTCCGAAACAATTTTCCATTCGATATGAAAATCCTTCGATGCATAGTTCATTAGAGCACAAATTTACAGGATTGGAGTATGAACAGAATGCGACAACAATGGGAAGGTATACCTATCATTCAAGGTTTGGCAGCCGAGATACTCTTTCGATCTCCTTAATGATCAGTTCCTTTTCTTCTTCAAATTGATCATCATCAGCACCTGCCATACAGTGAAGTAGAAAACAAAGCTAAAGAAGGGAGAAAATACAGCCAAACATGATTCAGTAAAACAATAATTGGCAGCAAAAGACATGATAAGGGTGGACTTGCCTTTTCCGGGAGAGAGATTGTGAAGCAAGGCCAGCAATCGCTCGTGATTTTTAGCCAGGATAACTTTTATATCTCGAGGCTTGTTAGGGTTGGCCACAAAAACCTACAGTTCAAAAAGGTAAAGTAATAAAACTAGCTCTGAAAAAGTAACTTATCGATAAAAGGGAAGGGAAGGCCACTATATAAGCCAAATGCAGCACACAGGCTCTTTAGGAACTTTCACTGAACTCTATTAGATTCTGATGGTCAAGTTTTAGCACAGTAAATTGCCTCCCCTTCTTTCTCCAAAAAAAAAACAGAGAGAGAAAAAAAACCAATATGTCTGTACCGCTTTCTTCTTCATTTGAGTTTCATTTTTATTTCAAATGAGAGGAAAAAGGTGCTAGTAAAAGTATAGTATTTGACTAACGAAAGGCAGAGATCCAAAATAAAATTCAGCACCTTAAAAATGTGGAAAGCAGAGATCTGGATGTTTTTGCTTGAATCCTGCTCAAAAGCAAATTTGGAAAACAAAAGCTTGTAAGAGAATGGGATAAGGTACAGAGTTTGTGTCAAACATTTCATAATTCCCTAAATATCCTCATGATTGAGACAATAAATTAATCTACTGTAGCTGGGAAAAAACTATCCAATCCATTCCTTTATTGACCTGGTAAGTAAGACAGAAAAATAAAGGCTTCCCTTCTAAGGAACATACTCAAGCAGGTTAGGTTGGCTGAGCCGGGGTAAGAGTGAAGAGGCTTCAGCAAATTAGAAAGGAAAACTTTTAGATAAGTACATCACCTGTCACTTTTTTGTGTGAGTGTACTAGTCCTGTGGAATTACAGGCTATGAACTGGTTGCATCACAAAACACACAACAGAACAGAACAAAACGTGACCTCAAAAGAAGCCGAGTAAAATGCAGTTAAATTACCGACAACCTGGAATAAGAAAACACTTAAAAAAATGAATGTATTTACTTGGGTGAACATTGAAATACGCAGGCATCTCCAACAGCCAGATGCTGCTGATTTTTCTAGCACTATCAATTCATCATGCAAACAGAAGAATACTAAGAGCATCTATCGAGGAAAATACAAAATTTAATACCTTCAGCAATGTCATCATAACTTTCAAGTATCGGACTTCAACAATGTAGCGCTTCATTATATGTGAATTTGGAGTCTCCAAAAGAAATTCCGAGAGAAGCTAGAAACCATTAACATCCTAAGGTCAACAAATCTTATAAAATAGATACTCAGAACAAATCCAACACCTCAGAGGAATGACTAACCTTCAAAGATTGTCTTCTTGTCACATAGTTAGAGGAGCTCAAGAGTTTTTCATATTCCTCGAAGAACTGGATAAAAGCCACTGATTAGATAAGCCTACAGAATCAATCGAAAGGAAATAACCAAGATAAAAAAGGTGGATATTCCAGATGGCCAAGATGGTCTCAGACATTCAGGTAAGCAGGACTCCTATTCAATCCACTTTCATGGTGTCAACCAATAACCGAAGGTTGCCATATTTTTTCAGAAACTTTTTCTAACAAAGCTGAAGCAGCAAACCTCATCATAATGAGCAGTGAGGTATTCAGAGACTGCATCTTCATGTTTGGTGAGCAGATCCTGTAAACATTTCAATAGTACTATGTCAAAAAGCGGCACACCATCTAAGTCTAGAAACAAAAATAAGAAGGAAATCAAAGTTAAGCAGAACTAGAAACTAATATATCTGACCTTAAAGGTAGAAAATGCATCAGAGGCGATGTCAAAGTTCGGCAGCTCCACGTATTTGAAAAACAACTCAAAGCTTGGAGACTCTAGTAAATATCTGAATAGCACCATAAAAGTGTGAAAAACTGCAAAACTTGTATTTCAGAAGACAGCAAAGGCCGCAATGCAAACTCTTTGACTCATATGCAGAGAATACTAGTCCGAAGTAAAGAAAGAAGTAGCAATCGCTAACAAGTAGAAGATGACAATCGCAAGGGAGGATTTCTCATATAGAATTTGCAGAACTACACTGATTGGTCCAGCTGCAAATGCTCTAGAATTCACTGGGTTTGAATGGGTAGCAGAATGTATTGTCTTCAAGAAATGGAAGAATTAGCTTTTTTAATTAAATTACAGTTGCCAAACCCCTCTCATGGAACCGGGGCACTTGGCCCAACAGTTGTGTAGCTGCACTTAAAGTGTAGTGAGTCCTGTAGAGAGGAAGTAGATATGCTTGTTGGTGGGTTGGGAAGGGGTTTGGGATAGTATAAATTCTTCCACTTATGAGCCAACAAAAAACCCTCTCATGGTATCTATAAAGGGCCATTTTCCTAATCCCAACCCACACAATGTTCTTTGCCGACAAGGAAACCACAAAATGCCGCATTACGGGACTTAGATTCTTGATCTCCATGACAAGGTCAAAAAGGCCATTCTACCATTCATTCAGTGCGTGTTTTTATGCTTGTAATCCAAATCAAATGGAAAACAGCTCATGACACAAATTCAAAGCATTTCAAGTTTCCAGCATCCCTAGTTCCTGAATTCATTCCATGGCAAGAAATCGACCACTAGCTTGACAATCATTGCCATTTGGGGCTTTGCAGCCTTTGCTCTAAGCCTGTAACTGAACATTCTCTGTTTCACCCAATCCACCATCCGGCCAGTTCAACAATGTAGAAACTAAATTGACAACAAGAAAAAGAAACTTCTGTTTCTTGAGTTACACAGCATTATAGCATTGGTTAATGGTAAAAAATTCATTTATTTCTGTTTTCCACAAAAAGAAAAGGAAGAAAACAAGGGATCTGTTGAATTTCAAGTATTTCGTTTTACCAATAAGATACAAAGACTTTCCTTACCTCTGGAATTGCACAAAAAGGACTATTTATCTCAGAGAGGTCTGATATTCCATTTGTTTTGGACATTTTGTATGAAGAACTAAGGAAGGTTTCAAGTTTCAACTAGTACTCACTCCATGTCCATGGTAGAAGATCTTCTTATGCCCGAGCCATTTACATGATATCCAGTGAACACAGATCCCAAATTGGCATATTCAATCACCCATAAGATGACCTTGGACAGCGCCGCATGGATGATAGAGGACATCCCAATTACAATTGTATAAAATTTGCGAAAAGACCAAAAGTATTCCAGAGAATACAGTAAAGGCACTAAAACTAAAGGAACAAAAGCTGAAATAACATAGATAGTGATGCAGAATGGAAACAGCTTATTATTTAAGAAATAGATATCTAGTTTTATTATTTTGGTAATAAATTATTTTTGAATATTTGGCTTTAAGTGCCATTTGTTTTGGCAAGATTTCTTTTATTCTCTAGTATTTAGATTTGAGAATATCTCAAATCTTTTGATTTTGGTAATTATAGAGTCAATTAGCTATTCACCGGGATTCAGCTTCATGTTTTGCTGATTCCTTTTCGGTCTTAGTTTTCTAGTATAAAATAAGTTGTAGGGTGACATTAAAATTTAGTTGTTGTTGAATTAAAGAAAAAAAAGAAAAATTGAGAGTTTTCTCATTATCATGTGTTCGAAGAGAGAGTACCTCTAGTTCATATACCCATTTGTGTTTATGTTTCAAAGAGAGAATCTTCAACATAAGCAAGTTCGTGATCTCTTCTTGCAAATAGTTTCGTAAAAAGAGGCTGCACTGAATCAGTTGGTATCAGAGCTCTCATTCCAATCCTGACTATGGCCGAAGGACGTGCTGGAGGTCGAGGTGGAAGAGGAGGTCATACAGCTTATGTTGATGAAGTCTATGAGCAAGATGAAGTTGCTCGAGATGCTCGAATGGAGGAAGGGTTTCAACAGCTAAGAGCGGAACTTGAGACGGTTGTGCAATGTCTTAAGGCTCTAGAAGTTGCAAACTGGCCTCGCCGTCGTCTGGTTCAACCTCGGTTTTCGGAAGAGGAGGAGGTGTCGGATAATGTTTCTATCACCAAACCTTTGGCTGGTAATGGAGGACAATGGTGAATGAAGCTACCATTGAGTGGCCAATGGCCATTCACATCAAATATTATTCCAAAGCCAATTGTGGATTGGAGTAAACCGCCAGTTTTTGACGAAGAACCGATTGAGAAAGTTACAAAAGGAAAAAATCAGAAAATATTGGAAAAAAAAAGTTGTTACCATGCTTGAAGTTGGTGAGATTGGTTGGGGTAATCAATTTGAGGATTCTTTTTGGAAATGTACTGAAGTTGTCGTGAAGAAGAATATGTCGATTGCGTACTTAGAGCAAGTTGTGGCAAACAATATTGCTTTTATTTTTCCTGACTCATCTTTAAAGTTTGGGGTCCGGAAAATTAATTTGAGGTACAAGATTGATGCGGACAAGTTACGATGAATCCAACTTTATAAACTCGAGGACGAGTTTCTTCAAGACGAGGAGAATGATGCAGAATGGAAACATCTTATTATTTAAGAAATACATATCTAGTTTTATTATTTTGGTAATAAATTATTTTTGAATATTCCGCTTTAAGTACCATTTGTTTTGGCAAGTTTTCTTTTATTCTCTAGTATTCAGATTTGAGAATATCTCAAATATTTTGATTTTGGTAATTATTGAGTCAATTAGCGATTCACCGGGATTCAGCTTCCTGTTTTGCTGATTCCTTTTCGATCTTAGTTTTCTAGTATAAAATCTTCGGAAATCCTAATCGCAAGGAAGATTTGCAGGGAATCACGCAAGGAAAAACTCGTTTGGGTCCATTTCGGGTCCCACACAAATCTAGAAAAATATCCATAAATTTTTTAATATTATTTTATGAGGCCCTGTAAAAAATCAGCTCCAATAGACATCGGTAAGTATTACTTTTGGATTCGTAGGGGCGAAATTGCTCGGAGAGGGAGTACCTCTAGTTCATACCCATTTGTGTTTATGTTTCAAAGAGAGAATCTTTAACATAAACAAGTTCGTGATCTCTTCTTGCAAATAGTTTCGTAAAAAGAGGCTGCGCTTCATCAGATAGAGAGCATAATAAAACCATAAACTGCCAATTATTTAGTTTTTATTTGCTGCAAATATTGCAAATACATCAAACAGATCTGCACAACAGAAAAGGACATTCCATACTCCCAAACTCTTAATTATGTAGTATAGAGTCTATAGACCTTCCACTATTCCTTTCTTTGTTCAAAAGTACCAACAGGATTGCTGATACAAACATCAAGTTTAGCAAGAAAATAAGGACCTTGAAAAGACAAAAGGGATAAGCAAAAAGCATGAGAATCTTACTTTGCCAGGGTAGGTATTTTGATGCATTCCCTTAAAATGTTTCCACAATTCAAGGCAATTTCCTTGTTATCATAGCTGCTTGAACAACATCATAATAAGTAGTGAGCAGTCCATACCACTTTACTGGGACAATAGAAACAAAAAAACGGTGCAATTATACGAAAACCCTATATGAGGTAGATCGTCTAGGCTTAAGGATAGTTGGGCATTATTGCCGTTATAAACTGATGTAAGACTGAGATCTGAGCAAGTTTTTTGGGTAGATTTGATAGGTTTAAGGTGACTACAACTTCGATTATGCTTTCCTAATAACTGGTAGTCTCATTGGCTCACTCGCGAGCAAGACTATTATGTTATATGTTTTCTTTATCCATTTCTAGTAGCATAAAGCAACTTGACATCTAAGGTCCATAAATTCCACCAGCAGTTTCTTCCCTTTCCTCATGGAAAGGCTTACACTGGCTACAGAATAGGACCACAAGGAGGTGCGGAGAAGAACTCACTCATCCACAGAATTACTGTAATACAGAACTACACTGCATGAAAGCCAAAGAGAAGAAAAGGCACATCCAAAATAATCTATAGACGAAATGCATCAGAGAACCTTACCACACAACGAGAAAGTCTAATAACTCCAAATGATTCTCTATGTATTCGACGCAGCAACAAGTAGAGCCAACCTGTTGCTTCAACAGCATGGACCAACAGTGAACTAAATCCTTTCTTGCCTGCGTCAAACTTTTATTATCACTGTGCAAGTAAATAAGCTAATATATGAGAGTGACAAAATGTTATGAATTATGATAACTCACTTCCCATCCCAAAATGGGTAACTTGTGAATGAAAAGAGCAAGAACGTCTTCTTTACAGATTTCAAGTGCTAGCTGTGAAACCTGATCCAAGTTTGGTTCAACCTCCCCATCACCACAAAGCATAACTCTCATTGCCAAAAAAATTTTCTCAACTTCTTCCAAAGCCTGCAAACATGAAATAAGGAAACCGGTGAAAAACACAAATATACAATGACTATTTCTTATATAGTAGTTGGCGGCCTAAAATTTAAACTATCTGTCTGAGTATTTCCAGCCGAGTTGTTTTTTTTTCTTTGCATCCTTTTTTTGCTGACATAGAGCTGCAGCAACTAGTACTAATTTATCAACAAAATGCACTCTTTGCATTCTCTTTCCAGTTTTAGATCAACAACATATAAAAATAAACATAATATCATGGTTTACCAGTAGTTGGAAACATGTATTTAAGCAATTACCATGATTTTGAAGAAAGAAAATAACCAAGAGATTACGATAAGCAAGGTGCTACAGCATGGAAAGAAGCAACACGCACAGGCTTGGAAACAAATAGTAAGTAGCCTAAAACATGGAACTCTCACAACCTGTGACTGTGAGGATGGGAACCAAAAACAACAGAAAAGCTCAGCAAAGAAGTGGGCTGAGAATAACGCTGCAAAGCATAGCCCGAAGCAGGATACAATGGTAGAAGAACAGAATCAACAAAGCTGACTCAAACATCAGAATGCTAAAAAGAAAAAAACTCAAACATCACAAGGACAGATCCAATGGTGGATGTTGAACATCCCATACGAGCTCCAAACAACTCAAAACACCACTGCTATTACAAATCCCACAACACTCAAAACAGAAGCGCTCCAGTGGTAACTACCACCATTACGACTCCTACACAGAGCGCTTTGACAATAAAACAAAGCTACGCCCGGCCTCCCACACATCAATCATCAGCTACCTACCTATGGAGGACAACAAGGAGCCCATTTAAATAATCCATTTAAGTGCAAGAGGCAATCAACTACTCCCAGTTTTAGTAATTCAACGCCATGTCTCTAGCAGGGTAACCTTGGGGTATCAGGTAAGCATCTCGCATCCTCATAGCTGTGACCACCATTGTCACTGTTTGAAGCTACGACAGAGGAAAAGTATGAACCATGCGGCCATGCCAACACCAGAATAAGTCACATGAAGGTAGTCCAGACAACCAGCAACAACCCACCAACCTAGAGCCCTTTAACAGCAAAATTCTTCCATCTCCAATAGTGCAGTTATGCTTAAATAACCACAAACACATAAATACTCATGCCTATCACAATGTAGCAGTCAATCTTCCTTTTAAACATTCAACCTAGAGCCCTTTAACAGTCAAAGGTATTCTCCTTACCAGCGTGAAGGTGAAATAGTACAAGCAAACCAGCGGTGAACTATCACCTAACTATCATGCCACCTCAATAAATGGAACTCAATTAACATTTCTATTCATCAATAGTATTGTTTGTTGTGCGGAGAGCCATCAGAGACTCAACACACTGTGAAGTGTGAACAATTAAAGTTATGAATATTAAATTATTAACCAAAGAACAAAACAAATATACAAAGCCATACCAAACAAAAGAGAGAGAAAATCAAATCAAGAGAAAAAATGATTTTGCATGTTTCGACTAACGTTGGGTGTAACCAACTCCACGGGCAGTCGATCAATGACTTTCAAGGCAACCGAATGCTCAAGAGTTTCTGCAGCAACCCCCTCTCAAAGCCTCACCGGACCCGAAATGAAGTTCTCTCTCCCAAGTCCCAAACCTTAATTTAGACTCTTGTGTTTTTCTCTCACGTGCAAATAATGAATCTCAATACAACTATTTATACTAAGAGCGTCATTGCCAAAATACGTTTTCAGCTTCTCAAATCTCTACAAAAAAGACGTAAATCCTGAGTCGGGGTGCATTCAGATGAACTTAACAACAGCCCCGACAAAAAAACAGAAGCTTCGGAGGCAAAACTGCCGACGAGCGTAGGAAGGCCATGACCCCCGTCTAGACAGAGGTATACAAATTGAGCCGAATCCCGCATTCTTCCGTACACCAACAGCGAAATGCATTAAGGAGAACTCGATTTTGGGTATACAAACACACACAGACTCATTGTACACGCTCTCGCTGCCATTGACTTACATTGAGCAAAATCCACATACGTGACGGAGGTATACAAATTCCTACATTGTTTCGTACACCAATAGAGAGAAATGCATCAAGGAGACCTCAATTCTGCGTGCACGCACACGCGCACACACACAGAGTACACACTCTCGAGTCTAGTCTGCAATTGATTTACGATGAGCCAAATTCACTTTTAACATTTTCCATAAATGACAAGTACGCCAACGTAATCAAAACAGAAAATGCAAATTACGTTTAAAAAAAATTGCAATTAACAGCTAAGGAATGCCGTACTGAGACTAATTCCAGCAGATCAACGACAATCGGATAAAAGCGCACCAATAAAAACTCAATTTTGAATCTAAATACGTATGTGCGATTATATAGTACTACAAATAACGAGACATATACAGTACCTTCTTGAGGGCTTGAACCTCGGCGACGGTTTTGGTGTCGAGAGCCAGGAGACTGTCCTTGATCGCTCTGACGAGCTCTTGTGGTGTTTTTGGCCTCGACGGCTTGAAGAACGAGAAGGACATCGTTAATCTCTCTCTCTCTCTCTCTCTCTCTCTCTCTCAGAGTGGACTGTTATGAAGTACAACCTGATCCTGGCAATCTGCCATTGTAGGTTTGCTAAGACCAAATGCCGTATCAATTTTTTAACAGAATAAATTCTTTTAAACCGCCTGTAAATATTTATTTACTTCAAATCAATTACATTAAATATTTACTTCAAATCAATTACATTATGTCACGTTATTTTGTTTTATTAATTAAGATCACTATTTTGACGACGTATTGCAATGTAGTTAATTTGGAAAAAATAAATGTTTACACCGGCTATGTAAAGAATTTATTCTCTTTTTTTAAGGGAGATTTTGACACTCCCTTTTACAATCCACAATTTTTTTTTCTTTATCAACATAAATTTTTAATGTTACCCTTAAAAAAGTGTACAAGGAAAAAAGGCAATTAGTAAATTTACATGATTAAAGACAAAAACTGGAGTGTGAATTGTCAAAAGGAAAGTGTGAAAATCACTTATTTTTTTTAATTAGCTAATCGATTTTCAATATATCTGATAAAGTATTTGATTTTAAATATATTTTTGTACTATGGTAATTGATTTTAATACTCCATTTTTCAATATATCTTTGTCCTCATGTGATGTTAATTTAAAAAATTAATCTTCCAATTCTATACTCCACATTTGGAAGGACAATATTGTAATTCACTATCACTACAAGACAAAAAATGAAATGCGGTTATAAAAAAAGAGTGCGAAAATCACAATTGCACTCATTGTTTAGAACATCATTGTCCCAATTGTTTATTGCACTTTTCCTTTTGTTACTCATATATTTTTGGTTTTATTCTTATAGATTCTAATTATTCTCGCTTGAGGTAGGATGTACTTAATGCATGAAACTCCCGCATATGGATTAGGGAAGAGTTGATTTACGCAACGTAACTCTGCAAGCAAAGAGAGAGTTTTTGACAATCCCATTACCAGAAAGTTTTTCCTATAAGCTTTCTTCTGCTATTTTTTTGGTATGTTTGGGTAGTGATAATGTCAACAAATATTTTCGTTAATGCCAAAATTGCAGCACATAAAAAGATTTGTACCATATGCAGGGTACAGGACTTTTATGCACTTAAATTTTGACACTAACAAAAACTGTTTGGTATTATCATTTTCCTTTCAAAATAGTAGTATTGTATTGTCGGTTTGGGCCTTGGTCTTTGGGTGTGTCTGGGTCCCGAGTCTCAGTCTGGTTCGGCTTTGGTGACACTGAGTTCTGGATCAAAATGATGGGCCTGATCATAGGCCCATATTTTGCAAATTGCTTTTTGGTCCATCATAAATTCATAATTGGATGAATGGGCCCTCAGTAGATACAAAGCTCCCCCTACTACAAAAACCAACTTTGTAAGTTTTGTTTTGGGAGCAAGTGGTTGGCTGCTTCAGTGAGGCTTATTCCCCCTTGCACCAGGATAGGGCTCGATTTCTGTAAGCCACATTCCCCTCCCCAAGTCTCCTAAGATAGCATAGATTAGGTTCAATGAATGGTAACAAAAAAAAAAAGTTTTTGCTTAAGAAATTGATTTTCGCACTCATCTTTTGTTCAAGTGCACTTTTTTTCTTCTTTTATGCACGTGAATTACAAAACTATCTTACATACATTCTTTTCTTCACATTTGAAAAAGGTAATCATGCAGTTTCACATGAATTAAAAGAAAAAGAAAAAGAGGAGTGCATGAGGATAAAAGGTGAGTGTGAAAACCAATTCCTTTTGTATTTTTTCTCGATTATATAGAAAGGAGAAAGGGTCACTACTTGCCGAGGCTGAAATATGAAGTGCAACACTTCAATTTTCTCTACTGATTCGAAATCACTCACATGTGACATGCTTAAATATTCGAGTCCTCGAAAGACAAAATTAAAACGAAATGGTATTTTTTGACACTCGTTTATTCATCTTCTTCTTACTGTCATAACAAATCGATCTTGAACGAAGTAGAAGCACACAAGAGCTCAAACTCGGCTAAAATGGATGATTCCTTGATGCCTCAAACAGCATTCTCGCCGTCTTTGTTGACAAAACATGACATATAGTCGAACAAACTACCTTACGTACACGCTTACCAGATGCGCGAATTCAAAAGATTGCATGGGGGCGCAATCGTTTAAAAGGTTTGTCCATATCTGTGTTCGATAGCCAAGCATCTCTTTCCCCAAGCCCTGTATTTGTCTGTGTTTGTTTGTGGGATTAGAATTTTTGTTTCCCAAATCCACTTTTCACGTATCCAAATGGTATATTTTGTAATGTATACGCAAACTATTCAGTTGTCATTCTCTTATCCTCAAAGAATCCAGTCACAATGGAAGTATTCAAGACGAATAAGCTACCACCAAAACAAGGCAATGCAGCATGCTATCACTTTGGCAAACAACTAAAATACTCCTCAATCCAAATCCAACTTTATGGAGGGAGAGCAAACCTGTATGGAGAATGGAGAGAGAAAGAGAGAGAGAGAGAGAGAGAGAGAGAGAATCCTAGAAAAGCTTATGCATAAATTCTCCGAAAATCATATCGTACCGATCACGAAAATTGCTTCAATGGTCCAATTGGAACCGTAAAATTGTTCATCGAAAGCTTGTCATTATGTAATTGAAATGGCAAACAACTTCAATAGGAGACTTGGCTTATTTCCTCAAAATTTCTCACTTTCTCTTGTCATTGTTCCTGTTCTCTCAAAATTTCTCACTTTCTCTTGTCATTGTTCCTCTTCTCATTGCATGCCTTCAATGCTTGTACTTCTGCAAGAAAATATGGTCCATCACCAAATGAAAAAGTTCCACATAAACAAGACCCTCGCCCATCATTCACCAAATAACCAACCCAAATGGATTAAGGAGTTGGGGGGCTACAGCAGCATTCAACAGCGCTCAATCTCGCCGTCCAAAAGTGTTTTGAACGATCCGAATTTTAAAAGATAGACAATTGATTACCGAGACGGACGCGCTGCTGAATGTTGCTCCTTAGCCCCCCAAGTCCAAATCGAACTTATCAGTTCGATGAGTCAGCCACATGAACCTGTAATCAAATTTGGTTGAAAAAAGGACCCAACAAAATATGAAGTAAACCCAACCAACATTCTAAGAATCTCTAGGGACTAGTCGGGCGGAAGAGGGGCGCCAAGGCGCCGACTAGTCAGCCGAGTGCCTAGGCAGGGACTACGCGTTGACTAGTCAGCTGCCTAATCTTAGGCGTTGGAACCACTCCTTATCGCTTAAGCGGGGACTAGTCGATAGTCACCTAGGCGGCCGGCTTTTAGAATACCTACTCCAACCATTAACCTCTAATCAAATTTGGTTGAAAAAGTACCCAACAAAATATAACCTCAACCATGACATTAAATTGTACAGTATCAAGCAAGAACCAAATTTTCGAACGAAGGTTAAGAAGATTTGATGAAAACCATAACATATGAATCCATTAAATGATTTTTTTTTAGAGAGAGTGAGAGATACCCTTTTGGCAAGATTTCCAATTCCTGTTGGTATTCGCAAGACAATCCTGCAATATGCAAAGAAATCATATCTGGGTTTAGGGTTTTAGAGGGAATGAAGAGGGATATGATGGTAGTAATTTCAAATACCTGCAATGACAAGTACACAGAAGAGCATTCATTGAGTTGCTTCACGCTGTCGTCCTCCTCGTCTGCATCGCTCTGATGAAGCGGCGGCTGCGGCGACGGGACCGTTGGCGGTGGTGGTTGGGATATTGCGTTTGGGTCCATTTTACTTTGGGGAGTCTGCGTTCGTTTGGGCTATTTGTTATCCCTCCTTTCGCCCTAACATATAGGTGGCTTTCCTCACTTAGAAAAATTTACTGAATCGTGGTCTAACTTTTTTATATATATTCAATAAGATAAGATGTATTAAAAAAGTATAAAAATAAAATTTGAAATTAAAAAAATTCACTAGTAGCATATAAAAATAAACATAATATCATGGTTTACCGGTAGTTGGAAACATGTATTTAAGCAATTACCATGATTTTGAAGAAAGAAAATAACCAAGAGATTACTATAAGCAAGGCAATGTTTTCAAATCGGGATACGTATCGTGTATCGTTTTTTCACTTGTATAGTTCGTATCGAGATACGTATCGTGTATCAGAAGAGTAGGAGTTTCTATTGTTTAGTTGGACAATATTTTTGGAGGAGGGAGAATACTAAAGACAAGAGTGGCAAAGGAGAGTATTTGTATGGCACTTGAACTCAAACTTTTTTTTGGCTTGGTACAAAATGGTTAGAACTCATCCCTATTTGTACTACTTTATGGAAGACTTTAGAACAAAGATATTTTCATACAAGATAAACTTTAAGGTAATTCTAAAACTAATTCTTACAAAAAAAACTCTAGATATTTCACAAGGGTATTCTAGAGTTTCTAGAGCTGGATATTTTAGAGTTTCTAACAACTAGATATTTATATCTTTTTCGATAGTATCTATCATATTTGGATTTTGTCAATTAGAACTTTGTCAAAATACTAAATTTAGTTTATGTTTCAACAACGGTAATCATAATTAAAATATAATTAAGAAGTAGATACACCTAATAAGTTAATAAAACCAACAAACTATGCTTACATTTAGGAAAAAAAATTAAGATGGAAAATTTCAAGTCCCTCAACTGGGACCTAGGACCTATTACATTAAAGCTTTATGTTCTCTTTGTTAGGAAAAGAAAAGTAAGACAAAATACAATTGAAGTATGGTTCTTTCTTTTATACAAGACCTACATTGAGGTTGAATTTCTATCAAAAGGTTTGAAAGATGCCATAATTAGATAATTAGATTAAACGGCTTAGATTAATGCATTTGGGGTTCCGCTTCCTAAAATAAGGTCCGACTTTTTTCAAATAAGTAATTGTAGGATACGTATAAAATTAGGATACGTGTATAAATCGTAGGATACGCGGTCGTATTGTAGGATTTTTATACAAAAATGATACATGATGGGATACGTATCATTCTTCGAAGGAGACGATACAAATCGTAAGATACGTATCGTGTATCGTAGGTTTTTAACAACTATGAAGCAAGGTGCTACAGCATGGAAAGAAGCAACACGCAGGCTTGGAAAGAAATAGTAAGTAGCCTAAAACATGGAACTCTCACAACCTGTGACTGTGTGGATGGGAACCAAAAACAACAAAAAAGCTCAGCAAATAAGTGGGCTGAGAATAACGCTGCAAAGCATAGCCCGAAGCAGGATACAATGGCAGAAGAACAGAATCAACAAAGATGACTCAAACATCAGAATGCTTAAAAAGAAAAAAAAAACTCAAACATCACAAGGACAGATCCAATGGTGGATGTTGAACATCCCATACGAGCTCCAAACAACTCAAAACACCATTGCTATTACAAATCCCACGACACTCCTAACAGAAGCGCTCCAGTGGTAACTACCACCATTACGACTCCTACACAGAGCGCTTTGACGATAAAACAAAGCTACGCCCGGCCTCTCACACATCAATCATCAGCTACCTACCTATGGAGGACAACAAGGAGCCCATTTAAATAATCCATTTAAGTGCAAGAGGCAATCGACTACTCCCAGTTTCAGTAATTCAATCCCATGTCTCTAGCAGTGTAACCTTAGGGTATCAGGTAAGCATCTCGCATCCTCATAGCTGTGACCACCATTGTCACTGTTTGAAGTTATGACAGAGGAAAAGTATGAACCATGCGGCTATGCCAACACCAGAATAAGTCACATGAAGGTAGTCCAGACAACCAGCAACAACCCACCAACCTAGAGCCCTTTAACAGCAAAATTCTTCCATCTCCAATAGTGCAGTTATGCTTAAATAACCACAAACACATAAATACTCATGCCAATCACAATGTAGCAGTCAATCTTCCTCCCTTTCAGACATTCAACCTAGAGCCCTTAAACACTCAAAGGTATTCTCCTTACCAGCGTGAAGGTGAAATAGTACAAGCAAACCAGCGGTGAACTATCACCTAACTATCACGCCACCTCAACAAATGGAACTCAATTAACATTTCTATTCATCAATAGTATTGTTTGTTGTGCGGAGAGCCATCAGAGACTCAACACACAGTGAAGTGTGAACAATTAAAGTTATGAGTATTAACCGAAGAACAAAACAAATATACAAAGCAATAACAAACAAAAGAGAGAGAAAATCAAATCAAGAGAAAAAATGATTTTGCATGTTTCGACTAACGTTGGGTGTAACCAACTCCACGGGCATTCGATCAATGACTTTCAAGGCAACCGAATGCTCAAGAGTTTCTGCAGCAACCCCCTCTCAAAGCCTCACCGGACCCGAAATGAAGTTCTCTCTCCCAAGTCTCAAACCTTAATTTAGACTCTTGTGTTTTTCTCTCACGTGCAAATAATGAATCTCAATACAACTATTTATACTAAGAGCGTCATTGCCAAAATATGTTTTTAGCTTCTCAAATCTCTATAAAAAAGACGTAAATCCTGAGTCGGGGTGCATTCAGATGAACTTAACAACAGCCCCGACAAAAAAACAGAAGCTTTGGAGGCAAAACTGCCGACGAGCGTAGGAAGGCCATGACCCCCGTCTAGACAGAGGTATACAAATTGAGCCGAATCCTGCATTCTTCCGTACACCAACAGCGAAATGCATTAAGGAGAACTCGATTTTGGGTATACAAACACACACAGACTCATTGTACACGCTCTCGCTGCCATTGACTTACATTGAGCAAAATCCACATACGTAACGGAGGTATACAATTTCCTACATTGTTTCGTACACCAAAAGAGAGAAATGCATCAAGGAGACCTCAATTCTGCGTGCACCCACACACACAGAGTACACACTCTCGAGTCTAGTCTGCAATTGATTTACGATGAGCCAAATTCACTTTTAACATTTTCCATAAATGACAAGTACGCCAACGTAATCAAAACAGAAAATGTAAATTACGCTTAAAAAAATTGCAATTAACAGCCAAGGAATGCCGTACTGAGACTAATTCCAGCAGATCAACGACAATCGGATAAAAGCGCACCAGTAAAACTCAAATTTGAACACAAATACGTATGTACGATTATATAGTACTATAAATAACGAGACAGATACAGTACCTTCTTGAGGGCTTGGACCTCGGCGACGGTTTTGGTGTCGAGAGCCAGGAGACTGTCCTTGATCGCTCTGACGAGCTCTTGTGGTGTTTTTGGCCTCGACGGCTTGAAGAACGAGAAGGACATCGATAATTGATCTCTCTCACTCTCTCTCTTCAGAGTGGACTGTGTCTTCCACTTTCATTTTAAAAGTTCTTTTTAAAAAAAATAATAATTTCAAACTAAAAAATCATGGGTTTACGCAAACAATTTTTCTATCAATATGAATCTTATTTGATAGATTTCAATATCTCATTGAAATCTTTTGATTTATTTTTTGTATTGTTTAAAAGATTTCAATTAGATTTTTTTTTTTTTTTGCGGATCAAAAAAATATCTCATTGAAATCTTTTAAACAATACAAAAAAATTCAAAAAATATTTTATAATATGTGAATTCGAAATTACTTTCTTTTTAAAAAGAAAGGTTTTTTTAAAAAGAAAGGTTTGGGAAGAAAACGGTACGGGGCTTAAGTACTACCTGATCCTGGCAATCTGCCATTGTAGGTTTGCTAAAACCAAATTCCATATATTTTTTTAAGAGAATAAATTTTTTACACTGTCGGTAAACATTTGTTTCCTTCAAATTAATTACATTACGCCACGTCGCCATGTTTTATTAATTGAAACCATTGTTTTGACGACGTATCGCAATGTAATTAATTTAGAGGAAACAAATATTTACACGAGCGGTGTAAAGAATATATTCTCATTTTTTAAGGGAGATTTTGACACTCCCTTTTACAATCCACAATTTTTTTTTTATTTATCAACATAAATTTTCAATGTTACCCTTAAAAAAGTGTACGAGGAAAAAAGGTTATATAGTAAATTTACATGATTAAAGACAAAAATTGGAGTGTGAATTGTCAAAAGGAAAGCGTGAAAATCACTTATTTTTTTAATTAGCTAATCGATTTTCAATATATCTGATAAAGTATTTGATTTGTAATATATTTTTGTACTATGGTAATTGATTTTTATACTCCATTTTTTAATATATCTTTGTCCTCTTGTGATGTTAATTTAAAAAATTAATCTTCCAATTCTATACTCCACATTTGGAAGGACAATATTGTAATTCACATCACAAGAAGACAAAAAATGAAGTGCGGTTATAAAAAATGAGTGCGAAAATCACAATTGCATTCTTTTTGTTTGGAACATCATTGTCCCAATTGTTTATTGCACTTCTCCTTTTGTTACTCAAATATTTTTGATTTTATTCTTACAGATTCTAATTATTCTCGCTTGAGGTAGGATGTACTCAACGCACGAAACTCCCGCATATGGAATAGGGAAGAGTTGATGTACGCAATGTAAATCTGCAAGCAAAGAGGAAGTTTTTTAGAATCCCGTGACCACGGAGTTTTTCCCGTAAGTTTTCTTCTGCTATTTTTTTGGTATGTTTGGGTAGTGATAATGTCAAAAAATATTTTCATTAATGCCAAAATTGTAGCGCATAAAAAGATTTGTACCATATGCAGGGTGCAAGACAATTATGCACTTAAATTTTGGCACTTTGGTCTTTGGGTGTGTCTGGGTCCCGGGTCTCGGTCTGGTTCGGCTTTGGTGACACTGAGTTCTGGATCAAAATGATGGGCCTGATACCCATATTTTGCAAATTGCTTTTTGGTCCATCATAAATTCATAATTGGATGAATGGGCCCTCAGTAGATTCAAAGCTCCCCCTACTAAAAAACCAACTTTGTAAGTACTCCCTCCGTCCCATAATATTTGTCCGGTCCGCAAAACGGGGACTAAAAAATAATGCATTTCTTTCAATAAAAAATTCAAACTTTTTTCATAAATTACAAGAACTCATCGATATCTAATGAATTCAAAAAAATAAAAAAGAGAGAGGAGTGCATGTGGATAAAAGGCGAGGGTGAAAACCAATTCCTTTTGTATTTTTTCTTGATTATATATAGAAAGGGGAAAGGGTCACCACTTGCTGAGGCTGAAATATGAAGTGCAGCACTTCAATTTTCACTGTTGATTCGAAATCACTCACATGTGACATGTTTGAATCTTCGAGTCCTCAAAAGACAAAATTAAAACGAAATGGTGTTTTTTTGACGCTTGTTTATTCATTTTTTCTTTATCAACCTTAAAATGGATGATTCCTTGATGCCTCAAACAGCCTTCTCGCCGTCTTTGTTGACAAAACATGACATAGTCGAACAAACTGCTTTACGTACAAGCTTACCAGATTTCGATAGCCAAGCATCTCTCTCCCCAAGCCCTGTATTTGTCTGTGTTTGTTTGTGGGATTAGAATTTTTGTTTCCCAAATCCACTTTTCAGGTATCCAAATGGTATGTTTTGTAATGTATACTCAAACTATTCAGTTGGCATTCTCTTATCCTCAAAGAATCCAGTCACAAAGGAAGTATTCAAGACGAATAAGCTACCACCAAAACAGGGCAATGCGGCATGCTATCACTTTGGCAAACAACTAAAATTCTCCTCAATCCAAATCCAACTTTATGGAGTTTAATCAAGTCGAGTCACCCTTAACGAGCCGAGCTTTTGTCAAACGAACCAAACCGAGCTCGGCTCGTTTACTAAACGAGCCAAAAACTCAAGCTCGAGCTTGGCTCGTTTACTAAACGAACCGAGCCTTAACGAGCCGAGCCGAGCTCGCGAGTTACTCAGTTCATTTACAGCCCTCGGGCGGGCTATGCATAAATTCTCAGAAAATCATATCGTACCGATCACGAAAATTGCTTCAATGGTCCATTTGGAACCGTAAAATTCTTCATCGAAAGCTTGTCATTATGTAATTGAAATGGCTAACAACTTCAATAGGAGACTTGACTTTTTTTCCCTTTGGTTAAGTATCATAGACTTGGCTTATTTCCTCCAAATTTCTCACTTTCTCTTGTCATTGTTCCTCTTCTCATTGCAGGCCTTCAATGCTTGTACTTCTGCAAGAAAATATGGTCCATCACCAAATGAAAAAGTTCCACATAAACAAGACCCTTGCCCATCATTCACCAAATAACCAACCCAAATGGAATAAGGACTTGGGGGGCTACAACAGCGCTCAATCTCACCGTCCAAAAGTGTTTTGAACGGTCCGAATTTTAAAAGATAGACCATTGATTGCCGAGACGGACGCGCTGTAGAATGCTGCTGCTTCTTAGCCCCCGAAGTCCAAATCGAACTTATCAGTCCGACGAGTCAGCCGCATGAACCTGTAATCGAATTTGGTTGAAAAAATGACCCAACAAAATATGAAGTAAACCCAACCAATGTTCTAAGAATCTCTAGGGACTAGTCGGGCGGAAGAAGGGCGCCGAGGCGCTGACTAGTCAGCCGAGTGCCTAGGCAGGGACTACGCATCGACTAGTCAGCTGCCTAATCTTAGGCGTTGGAACCACTGCTTATCGCCTAAGCGGGGACTAGTCCACAGTCGCCTAGGCGGCCGGCTTTTAGAATACCTACTCCAACCATTAACCTCTAATCAAATTTGGTTGAAAAAGTACCCAACAAAATATAACCTCAACCATGACATTAAATTGTACAGTATCAAGCAAGAACCAAATTTTCGAACGAAGGTTAAGAAGATTTGATGAAAACCATAACATATGAATCCATTAAATGAATTTTTTTTTTTTTTGAGAGAGAGATACCCTTTTGGCAAGATTTCCAATTCCTGTTGGTATTCACAAGACAATCCTGGAATATGCAAAGAAATCATATCTGGGTTTAGGGTTTTAGAGGGAATGAAGAGGGCTATGATAGTAGTAATTTCAAATACCTGCAATGACAAGTACACAGAAAAGCATTCATTGAGTTGCTTCACGCTGTCGTCCTCCTCGTCTGCATCGCTCTGATGAAGCGGCGGCTGCGCCGACGGCGGCGACGGGACCGTTGGCGGTGGTGGTTGGGATATTGCATTTGGGTTTGCTTTTGGGTCCATTTTACTTTGGGGAGTCCGTGTTGGTTTGGGCTATTTGTTAGCCCTCCTTTGGCCCTAACATATAGGTGACTTTCTCTCACTTAGAAAAATTTAGAATCGTGGTCTAATTTTATATATTCAATAAATCAAAAATATATAAAAATAAAATTTGAATTTAAAAAAATTCACTAAAGACGATAAAAAAGACACCAAAAACTTTACATCCTCAAAAGCCGGTCTTTTAGTGTCTTTTTGTCGTCTTATATGAGTTCGACTTTGGTATATATATATTTATATTTTTGCCGATTTTTCTTATCAAGACGACTGATGTGATGTAAAATTTATACTTATATTTAATAAAAATTAAAATAAAATATTTTTGTATGTCTTAATACAAGGTCATGCATCTCTTTTTTAACAAGCGCTCACATTGTCAGCAATTCCGAATTGTTGCTTTCTTTATACAAGGTGGCCAACTTTTAAATCTCTCAATTTTTTGTTACATACATAGATATATGAACACAACAACTCTGGTTTGACTTGACTTATGAGATTTTGTATTGTTTTTGTCTTTTTGGGATCGAAAAAGGTTGATAATCTACAAGCAAATATATCATCTTGTACCGCAATCTTACAAATGATTGATTTTTATACAAAATTATTTTGTTTCCTTTTTACCATTAAAATGGTGAACAATTAGCTCACAATAGCATCATCAACATTGAACGCCAATATTTTAGGGCTCAATGCAAAATTCAACGTTGACTTTAATTGTGTTATTATTTGGTCAAAGTCAACACCTTCATAAAGTCCACATTCTATTATTCCTTCACTACCAAAATTGATTAATAAGGAGTAGAAATTATTTTCCTAAATTTTTAATAGCTTTTAATTGCTTAGCTATTTAGGTGGATGATAATACCTATATTTGGATTTTCTATATCCAAATAACCTAATATTCACCGAAATTTCCTCCTATACCCCTACATACAACAATATTTTACAGTAGACCCATTGGTCCCTCTTAACCGTGGTTAACAGCAACAAACACATATACATAACCCTGGTTACTTCTCCGGTTAACACCAAAAGGAAAATTAAAAATCAACCAAAATCATATTAAGAGAGAGAGAGAGAGATGCCCAATTGCTCCTCAATGCTCTGAGATTTATCGTTCCTCCGATCGCTCCAAATATAACTACCATCAAGTACGTATCGGTTGATTGGTCCTCACGACAATCCTTAGATTTGCCACTTTTTCTTTTCGATCTTCACACCAATTTTCTGCATATTTTTTCATCACACTGGATATCTCATACGTGTATTCGTCTGTGCATGTTTCTTCTTGATAATTGACTCATGGGTTTTGTTCTGATTGTTGTTATCCATAAGGATTGTTGGAATCTTATGGGTTTCATTGGTTCTTGAATTTTTGTATATGGGTTCCTGTTCTTTTTTCTTTAATTGATGATTAATCACTTGATTTGTTGCAGAAACTTGCTCAATTTTGAATAATTCCAATACTTGGAGAACACAAGGTATGATTTCTATGTCGGTGTTGAATTCCATGATCATAATCAGGTTCATTGGTTGATTTGGATTTAGTTTGTGTGTCTGGTTTATTGAGCTGAATTATGATTCAATCGGCATTGGAAGACCGTTTTTGAGCTTAATTTGGATTTTAATCCAATGTTCCAACATGATTTTGTGTTGAATTATTCCATTTTGATGTGGTTTGAAGCTTTTAAGTTCTGCACCTTATGACTTATTTGATGCCGAAAGCTGTACCAAACTGTTTGCAGTGCACCACTTATGCTTTTGGATTATGGGCCTGGAAAAAGTTAGCAAGTTTGATATAAAAGTTGATTTTACGAAGTTCTTTTTCGATACATGTCGGTATTGAACTATATGATCATAATCAGGTTCATTGGTTGATTTGAATTCAGTTTCTGTTTCTGGTTTATTGAGCTGAATTATGATTCTAACAACATTGGAAGACTCTAATTTGAGCGTAATTTTCATTTTAATCATATGTTCCAATGAGATTTTGTGTTGAATTCTTCACTTTTATGTGGTTTTGTACATGGTCAATAGGACATACAGGGGTGTTTGTTGTGGTTTTGAACTTTTAAGTTCTGCACTCAAAGCTGTGCCAAACTGTTTGATGTGTAACACTTCTGCTTTTGGATTATGGGCCAGGAAACACTTATAATCAGCTCATTTTACGAAGTTCTATTTCAATTTATTTTGGCTTCTGCTTTTTATAATCAGCTTTTATCAAATAGTATATCTGCAACAAACGCTAAAGTATTCTGGTGTGCAGCTTAGAATGGCTTCAATGGTTGCCAAGGCTTGTAGTAGCAGCACTAGTCAAGTGTTTACCCAAGAAAAAGGAAGTAGGAACAAGAGAAAATTTCGGGCTGATCCTCCACTCGGAGATATAAATAGGAACATCACTGTGCCTCATAACGTTTGCTCAAGTTATGAATTCTCAGCTGAGAAGTTCGGAGTTTCCCAAAGTCACGGGCATCCCAATGGGTGTGATGTGTGTAGCGTTAGTCAAGACCATTCTGATGCTTTGAAACTCGATCTCGGATTGTCCACTGCGGTTGGGTCATCAGAGGTGGGCCCAATTCGATCTAGAGAGGAAACAGAAGCAGGAGACGAGCCCCATGATGCTGATTGGAGCGATCCTACAGAATCCCAGCTCGAAGAGCTTGTTTTGAACAATTTAGACATGATTTTCAAGGGCGCAATTAAAAAAATCATTGATTGCGGTTACACTGAGGAAGTTGCTACAAAGGCTGTGTTGAGGTCAGGGTTCTGTTATGGGTGTAAAGACATTGTATCCAATATGGTGGACAATACTCTGGCGTTTCTTAGGACCGGTCAAGAGATTGATCCATCAAGGGCCCACTACTTTGAGGATTTGCAGCAGATGGAGAAGTATGTCTTGGCAGAGTTGGTTTGTGTTCTTCGCGAGGTTAGGCCTTTTTTCAGCATGGGGGATGCAATGTGGTGCTTGTTGATAAGTGACATGAATGTCTCCCATGCTTGTGCAATGGATACTGATCCCTTTGGTAGTTTTGTTGCTGATGCGGGTCCCAACACTTGTAACTCTGTCCAGCCCCAGTCAAGATCCGAAGCCAAAACTTGTAAAATAAGTTCTTCAATTGATTGTGCTCATACATGTCAATGTGAGACAGCTGCCATGGCTTCAATGCCTTTTGTTCATAGTTCACAATCTCTTTTCCCCACTTTCTCAGGTGTTCCTAACCTGGTAAAACCCAAAAGTTCCGTAGTTCCTGAAAAAGAAAGTCCAATTTCCACAGCTGATACCGTGGATAAATCTTTTGTTGGTGGTGGCACAACTCAATTTCATGGCCATGAAGAAAAGTTCGTGGGTAGTAGGAAAATTTCTGGTATTACAAAGAGAGAATACATTCTTCGACAGAAGTTTCATATGGAGAAAGGATATCGAACATATGGTTCCAAAAGTAGAGCTGGGAAGATCAGTGGTTTCGGTGGTTTGATGGTGGATAAGAAAGTAAAGTCTGTGTCGGTTTCCACAGATGTCAAGGTTAAAAATGCCTCCCAGAAGACAAGTAAGATAGTTGAAGTTGATGCTACTCAAGACAACGGAAACCATAATCTATCAACCAGTCTCGGGCTTTCTTCCCCTGTGGAATTCAAAACGGAAACAGTTGATTCTGTTTCCTTGCCTAAAACCAACACCTCATCTACATTACATACAGTCGTCACCTCACCTGCTTTATCAGCTTCTGATACCGAGCTTTCACTTTCACTTCCTTCAAAAAGCAATGCAGAGGCTCCTAAGTCCTTTGGGAAGTGGGTCCCACAGGACAAGAAAGACGAGATGTTTTTGAAGTTGGTTCCAAGGGTACAGGAGCTGCAAAATCAGCTCCAAGAGTGGACGGAATGGGCCAACCAGAAAATTAAGCAAGCTACAAGTAGGCTGATCAAAGACAAAGCGGAGCTCAAGACACTAAGGCAAGAGAAGGAAGAGGTGGAACGGATCAAGAGAGAGAAGCAAACTTTGGAGGAGAGCACAATGAAGAAGCTTTCTGAGATGGAGTATGCATTGGGTAAAGCATGCGGACAGGTGGACAGAGCGAATTCTGCTGTTCGGAGACTTGAAGTGGAGAATGCCGCTTTAAGGGTAGAGATGGAGGCCGCTAAATGTGGGGCTGCTGAGTCGGCCGCCAGATGCCAGGACGTGTTGAAGGCGGAGAAGAAGACACTAACGAACGTTCAGTCGTGGGAGAAGCAAAAGACATTGTTTCAGGAGGAAATTGTGGCTGAGAAACGCAAGTTGGCAATGCTGCAACAGGAACTGGAACAAGCTAAAGAAGTACGCGACCAACTTGAGGTATGTGATATGTTGATGTAGAGTTGGATTCTTGATTTTGATAAGCATATTTTAAGTGTTTTTCCCCCACAAGAATTAAAGCTACCCACTGAATAGGATCTGTAGTTTTAATTTTCGATGTCATAAAGTAAAGATGGTACGCTTTCAAGATGGTGGTTTAGGGCCCATCATTAAATTTTGGTGCAGACGTTAATCCAAAGTATGTCATAAACCATTTGTTTTGCTGCATCTTTTAAACTGACTGAGAGATTGTAGCAACACTCCTGTGAAGAAATTCACAGTCACTACTAAAGATCCAATTAGGTTGATTTCGGGTTAGGAAGTTTTCCTATTACCTTTATTTCCACATAGATTAAGTACATAACACGAGCATACTGTTTGCATTATGGGAGAGGCATCACAAGGATGTTTCATTAGAAAGAAGATTGAGACAAAATGCAGGTCCCCAAAGGATCTAAAGATTACAAAAGAAATTGTGGGCTAGTACTGGGAAGCACTTGAACTTCATAGCTGCTATTTGCGCTGTTTAATATATGTGAGTTACTTCTGGACAGTTGTTACAGTTTCATTTAGAAAGAGGCTGAGTCAAATTCTTGGGAAATATTACATCCTTCAAGTAATATTGGTACTATTTCAGTTCTTTCTAGAATGTTGCAAATAATGACATGTTTTTGCACCCATTCAAGATAAGAACTTAGAATCATGAGGAAAGCTCCTGAAAGGGATTGATTTTGTCTTTTCCGTAAGATAAAGGGAATTGTTGCATTCTGTTCTGATGTAACCTGGGTATCCAAACCATTCTAAACCACAGAAAACTGAAAATAGCACGTCAACTGAAAATTTGAACTGAAACCGCAGCTTTTATTTCATGGAAACACTCCCAAGATTACGTATCGATAGAAGAGGAAGAAAGGGGAGAAACTAGTGTCAACTAGGGGCCTTGAAACCACAAGAAGAAAAGAGGGAGATAGGGGGGGAAACACTGAACCACAGCCTCATACAAACACTAAGCTTCTCTGACATCTTGGCCTTCTCCCAAAATGAAAGACTTCAGTCCTTTATATAGACTCCTCAAAAGCCTAAAAAAATTGTAAAAAATTATGAAAATATAACCTTATTGCTAAACCAATATAAATTCAGGCCATCTTTGTGAAAGCATATTCTACGACTGTTGAAGAGTTCGGGTTTTTTCCTCGTTTTATTGAGGGTTTGGGGTGCTGAGTGGATAATACGTTATTTATACAGATGACCCTTTGAGTATCTGTTTTTTGTCTCTGTTTACTGACGCAATTTAGTTTGTAATTCGGTCTTTGCTTCTGTGCAAGTGCACTTTATGTCTCAATTCGTTTAGATGCGTTTTCAAACTTGTAAAATCCTGTTATTTTAAAATGATTTGATTATTTCACATTCGATGCCTCATGGTACTCATGCAAGAAAACTTTTAACTTCTGTACGCCGACAGGAAAGGTATGATACCGAATCTGGGAAGTGTCATCTGAAAATTTGGATAAAGCAAATGGGAAGAGAAGAATGTAAATAAAGATACATGAATGATAGAAAGGGTGAATGTTGTTGATTTGGTGTGCACGTTGTGAACCCTTTGAAAATATACTTTTTTCATGGTCTCACAAGGAGTCTCCAAACCCTATACTTTGTTTATCGGTTGGTTACTTATTGAAAAGGTCAACTATCACAGGCGAGATGGAAACGGGAAGAAAAGGCGAAGGAAGAACTCCTTACAAAAGCTAGTTCAATAAGAAAAGAAAGAGAACAAATTGAAGATTCGGCCAAATCAAAAGAAGAGGCAATCAAATCGAAAGCAGAAAAAACCCTACATAAGTACAAAGATGATATCGAGAAGCTTGAGAAAGTAGTCTCTGAATTGAGATCGAAGACCAACTCCTCCAAAATAGCCGCTCTAAGAAGAGGCATTGACGGAAGTTATGCTAGCACACTGAAAGACATTAGGAATTCCCCAGCTCCCATTATCTCCAAAATAGTTCCAAAATTCCAGGAATATTCTGGCGTGAAGCGCGAACGGGAGTGTGTGATGTGCCTTTCGGAGGAGATGTCCGTGGTTTTTCTCCCTTGTGCTCATCAGGTGGTCTGCACCACGTGCAATGAGCTCCATGAGAAGCAGGGAATGAAGGACTGCCCTTCCTGTCGGAGCACCATCCAGCGACGTATTTGTGTACGTTATTATGCTCGCTCTTGAACTTATTTTTCGACTCGAGTTGAGTTTGTGATGAAAGACAATTTGTGGGTTCCGTTTACAAAAGAGTGAGAAATTTTATTTTTACCTTTGGCATATTTAAGAAAATTAAGCTCCCTTTGATTTATAAAAAGGATGTGTCTTAAACTTTGGTTGTCTATGGTGGTTCTCCATCTTGCATAAATAAAGACAATCTTTATACTGTTTGGTAATTTGATTTTCATTTCTTTAGCATTTTGATTCTTGTTGATAGTCCTTGATCTACTAATTGCAAATCTGAGTAGGGTTGGTAGTCTTGGATTTCAACTGCTATTGAACTGTCCAATCAACTACTGAAATCTCAAAGATGAATGATGCCGATCACTGTTGTAACCCCATAATGGTCCAAAATAGACCGGACTGAAATCTCAAAAATAGCAGACTCCTTTTACTTTCCGGTTTCTCGTTATAGTTGAATAGGGGGTAGATGGGGATTCTAAAAGAGCAATTCTACATGCACAAACCTATGTGCATGAATCCGGACACATGCGTCCAATGCACGTTGGCTCCCTACTATTTTTCGAGGTCCATGTGCACTGGATAGTTCAGTGTCCGGAGCTATGCACACGGACTTTCTCATTCTAAAATGTTCTCCTTCTGTTTCGAAGGCAAGAATGGGAAGTTTTGTTTCTGCGACTTGTAGGTTTGTTCTGGATTATGTTAGGCAGAGCTTGTTTTTTTTTGGCAACAAAATTTTTATTAAAATTAGAGAATTCGACAAAGGATACGTCAAGGGGCAACCTAACGAAGTGTTAGGCAGAGCTTGTTCCTGGATAAAAACCAACCAGTCCTCCATATTTTTCACTTTCCTTTGTTTCTGCATTATTCCACAACTCCAATTTCAAAATGTGTACTTAGGATGTGTTTGGAACAAGAATAGTTCTTGTTTACGAGGAACTTTAAAACATCACCTCTAATTCAAATAAGTACTTACTTTGTTCAGGATGGTTATATGCTGGAATTTTTCAAATTGCAACTACTTGACTTGTGTACCATTTATTTATTTATGAGCTTAGGAAACCTATCTGAGTCCAACATCAGTAATTCTTAGAGGGATGACTAGTCCAACACAAGATTTGAGTAGTACACAGGTGGAGCGCGGGAGTCGAACCCAAATCAAAATCTGGTTGGTTGAGAGTGAGCACCCCTATGCCAACCCAGGGTTTTGAGCCATCTTCGTATATTGTTCCTTTTTTACTAAGGTTTTTATTTTTTAAGTACTTATTTTCTACTTTACGAAACATATTAAAAATAATTACTTATTTTAATTAATAAAACACACCCTTAGAGCTTCATCGTCTTTCTCTTTCTTGCTGATAGTGGGGCGAAGAATAGAGGTGGGCCAGCTCTCGTAGTCGTCCCGTAACAAATAAGATCAGTAAGAAGTAACAATAGCAGATAGTAATCGAAGGGAAGAAAAAAGTGAACAAAGTTGTAATCCCATGTTCAAAATTGGGATGTTGAGGTACTACTATTCAACGGTCATACTTCTTTCGTTCCATATTGAGAGTCCACTCCGAAAAGTCGTGACATTTTTCAAATGAAAAAATCAACTACTTTCGTGTATAATTTTTTGAATTTTTTCGCACCAATTTAAAGTACTAATTGAGATCTTTAATACGGTACGAAAAAAATTTGAAAAATTATACATGAAAATAGTTGATTTTTTGATTTGAAAAATGGCGAGAGAGAAAGTATGAGACTCTCAATATGGAATGGAGGGAGTATCATATAGGCCCGAGTAACCGCAAACTAATCTATTCATTAGTCATGTCATAGTGCAATTTTGTTCACCCTAGCCTCCTTAAAAGTGTTTTGAACGGTCGGAATGTTAATAAAACTTTTTCGGAAAAGAGTTAACTTTTTTTTTGAAAAGTTTCATTAAAATCTGAAACATTCAGAACACTTTTGGACAATTTTGATCGGTTGGTGTTGCAAACAAGCTATTTACAGCATATCCGTAAATAATTCGAGAAATGCTAGGGGTAAAGCAGCCCAAGTACAGCAACCGCGTACAGATCAGATTTGTGTCCGTCTCGGGTCCCACAAAGATGATCGAAGCCGCTCATTTCGTTCAAAATATGTTGTTTAAGGTCATTGTATAAAATCATTTCAATCCGATATCGGTAAGGGCGTTTACGAATCATACAACTTTGCTTCAGAATTTGGCATGAAATTCTGGAGCAAAGTTAGATGATTTGTAAACACTTTTACCACTATCGGTTTGAGATGATGTTTTACGGGGACCTCAAAAAAAATATTGTAAACAAAATGAACAACTTCGATTATTGTTGTGGGATTCAAGACTGGCGCAAAACGGAACTGTATGCGGCTGCTGTACCCCTAGCATTTTTCGTATTTTTCTATGCAGTTATACAACGTTAGTATGATTCTAGGCGGGTATTGCATCACTGCTCTCTCTCTCTCTATCTGTCCATGTTCATTGAACGTTACTGCATGGAAGCAATAACCCAAAATGATAAGCTCTGCGTGCATCGATCTACGTTCCATCAGTCGTCATGGCGTGGCTGGGATTGCCACTGGCCGCATCACTGCCCATGATGGGCTGTCTTAATTCGCCACGTGGCCACCTTTTGTCAAGTAGTGATTGGAGAAAAGGCTCTTCTTTTTCATTTCTATAAAAAAAAAAGAAGCTTTTTGTACTCGTGCCAATACCGGCCAGATTAACATTTTGCATCTCTTCGAACATCTTCTTGCATTGGGTTGAATCAGTTGAGTGAGATTTGTGGAAAACATGAAGGTAAAAATTTGTGTTTCTGTTTTGTATTTTTCAAATCTATGCAAGGGAGGAGAAAGAAAGCTATCGAGTTTATCAAAAGCTCCTACAAATTATTTTTGGGATTCTTGATAATTTTTCTTGAGAAAAAAGGGTCTTGATTTGATTTCAGAGAAGGGGATTTTAGATTCTACGTCATTTCAGAGGTGCCAGCTTGCGCGCACCTCGACTAATTCCGGGACCTTGAAGGTAACGACCGGACAAAACCCTAGTGGTGGCCCCCACAATGGGAATGGAACATGTGACCGAGGAACACGTATTGCTTTCTCACAAGGCCAAATGTGACCGTGGAACACGTATCGCTTTCTCACAAGGCCGAACCCCTTGGGGTTGTTTTTTTATGTTGTTGTTGTTGCATGCAGGGAGAAATTTTCAATTTCTGTTGGGCATTTTGCTAGCTTTTTTTTCTTGGTTTTTGAATTAATGCTGCAATCTGTAATTCCTCTTTCGGCCGTTTGACACAGAGAGTATATACTTTTGGAAAAGGAAGAAGTGAGGGCAATAAGGGCATGAAGTCCTTGGTGAGTACTCGTTTACATCCTTCTTGTTTTTGTTACTAGTTGGATCTTTTTAGTGATAAACTGTCCGGGGTGAGCTTACGCGAATCTCGATTAATTTGAAGGCCCAATTCCACCACTCACTTGCGGGAGCCCAATTTAAAGATCATCAGCCTTTGTGATCTTAAGATGGAGACTTGGGGGCGGACCTAGGATTTTATGGCACTGAGGTCAAATATTCACAGCAGAAAAAATTCTGTATTCGAAAAACTACAGTTGGTTCCTTGCCAACTTGTTTTGGTTCGTTTGGATCCTAGTGGCATATGATTGTCGGTAATCATGGATGCCAACTTAGTTGGAATTCGTTAGAGCTTCTTGTTGTGATGCTGTCATGTCCTGGTCCTGTTAATCTTTGTAACTTCTATTGTAACTTCTATTCAAATTACAGGTTAATAGAAAAATAAAGAAGATATATGCATTACTTGAGTTAAAAAGTAGATGGGTTCAAATATATATATATTAGGCGCTGGATGAAATAAGTTAGGCAAGATTGTAATTTTTCAATACTACTTTGGACAAAATATAGGGATGAGAGTACAATGTCATAGGGCAACATTACCAAAACATCCTAAAATATATGCATATCTATGTGGAGAATTCTAATCGAGTGGGTTCAGGTGACCCCACTTGCCTCTATGTAGGTCTGCCCATGTGGAGACTACCCTAAGTCTATGTTTGGATCATAGGCTTTTGAACTTACTAAGACAGAATGAAATGGGGGGAAAAAAAAAGAGGCATAGATAAAGATCAGAGAGATTCAATTTAAGTCCCTTCTCATGGCCAGACCTGTTAATAATAACGTTTGTTATTAGTGCTTTTCTATTTATCACTTTTGAAACTAGTAAATGAGCCTCGTCGGCCTCTTCATTAATTGCCAATTAGTTTTGAGTAAGATACTTTAACATCACATAAGAATTAGGCTTTTCGAAGGATTTTGGACAACTTTCTTGTCCCGATTTTTATGCCTTTAGAGTTTAGAGCACCTTGTTTCCATGTGGTACCTATATTATGGATCTTTCATTTACATCCTTGTGAGCGAGTCAGGGTCGCACGTGTGGGGAGTATTAGAGCTTGTGGCCTCTCTGCTCATTGCAAATTGGTTCCGAGTCAAAATTTTTAAGTGTTTTGAATCTTGTTCAAGTAAAAGTTATGGATTCATAGATTTCTAATTTTGCCAAGCTTATTTGGTGAAATAGCTTGTTTCACATTGATGAAAATATCCAAGAAATGAAAGTCTAGATGTCAATATGTATTTACATATTTCAGTTGGGAGGAAAAGGAGCAAATTTGGCAGAGATGGCAAGCATTGGCTTATCAGTGCCTTCTGGGTTTACCATATCAACAGAAGCATGCCAAGAGTATCAGATGAATGGGAAAAGTCTATTGCCAGATGGGCTGTGGGAGGAGATATTGGAAGGGTTGGAGAGTGTTGAGAAGGAAATGGGGGCATCCCTTGGTGACCCTTCCAAGCCCCTCCTTCTATCTGTTCGATCTGGTGCCGCAGTGAGTATTGCCTTTTCCAGCTGGTTTTGAGCTATATTATACGGGCTGCTTTAAATCTATACAGTACCGTAATCATACGTAGTAATTCAAGTTACTGTAGAACCAAGCATAAACATAGTTTAGTGTGCAACTGTGCATGAAAAGCCAGATACCTAGTTAGGACCATTTAGTCTACACATTAATATGGAAGTTTGAATATTTTGTTGCCTTCCTAATTTCTTGACTTGAGAGTTAGATTGCTACGATCCTTCCGTATTGAGCACAGTTTTCATTCTCTATATTTGCTGATTGTATAGGATAATTTGTAATCTTTGAATTTTAGGAAATCAATCACAACAATCATGGATTGCACCAATCATCTGTTCCTTTTGTAATTCTATATTGGAACACAATGAATAAAGCAACAATCATGGATTGCACCAATCATCTGTTCCTTTTGTAATTCTATATTGGAACACAATGAATAAAGTATCTTAGAAATGTTTTTAATCTTTTGTCTCCTTTTTCTACCATTTCTATCATGGTAGCAGAGCTAGGTCTTACGTGGTGGTCAAGTCTCCGCCCGAGTCAATTCCGTCATCTCGTCAATTCATATCTCCACGCGCTACCAGGTTGCACGCGAGAGAGAATGTTAGACTTTATCCCACGTTGCTTACGTAAGCCACCTCAGCTTGGTTAATATAATCTAGTGGCTACTCCACCTATTGCCAGTTGGTTTTAGGTTGGAACTCTAGAAGAAATCTAACATGGTCCAACCCGAACAATCAAAACTCCAGCCAAAACATATTCGAGTGCATGTAATATTTGATGTTTGGTACATTGTTGGGACTATCTTAAAAAAATTCCCAACCTCCTCCTTCTATCTGTTTGATTCGGTCCCGCAGTGAGTATTGCCTTTTATCATGTACATTCATTTTGCACTGTTTTCTAGCTATATTTAAATGTATAAAAGTACCTGTAAATCATACTTAGTAAATTCGAGCTTATTACAGAACTAAGCATCAGTTGAAAAAAAAACAGACACCTTGTAAACTCCAGTTACGTCTAAGTATGTTATGAATATCCGCACATTCTGTTGCCTTCCTGATTTCTTGACTTGGAAGTTGGAAATTACATAAATCTAACTCCTACAAACATACCCGCAGCCAATGCATATCCATGCACATACACCATTGGCGTTTGGTACATTGTGCATTAATGGTGATCATGAATTTTTTTCACTGAAACATCACGAATTTCACTTCAAGTATATATATATATGTCCTGTCAGGCTGTCATGTTCCAGGGACTTCTCCAGTCAGATAATTCTCATCAAAACTGAAGATGCGTTTCTATTTTCAAAATGATAGGGGTGTGCTGGGCCTGTTAATCTGGAAAAAATACCCATCAAGCTGCCTATACATTTTCAAAAAGTATCACTGTTACGTCATTCCTGTACACGATTTGTAGAAAAATTCTGAAGGAACACCATTATCCTTCACAATTGTCAATAATTAAGGATGGTGCTCTTTTGGCTGATGAAACAATAATAGCTGCTATGTAGACCAATTGCTAGAAGCCTAGAACCCAATAAATGTGACAGTTGTGAATGGTTGATGAGGTTCATATCATGGTCTTAGCCTCAAGCATGGAATGCTCATATAAAAACCCCTGCCCTCTCCTAGCCTGCTGTGCACATGACATTTCCCAGGGAAAAAAATTGTCACATCATGCTGCTAGAGTGGGCTTTGGAGAGGAGGACAGAGGAGTTCAGGAAAGGGATCTCATCCTTGGCCTCAACCTAACTGTCAGAAAAATGCAGGTTGTATGAAAATCAAGAGCCATAGGACTTTGGAAAATGCTCTTCACCTACTCTCAATTCCTGTCTCAAGTGTGATGATTTTGTCCCCAACTACATGTTTAGATTTTTTGACATCCTTTACCATTCAGATGTCAATGCCTGGCATGATGGACACTGTTCTCAACCTTGGACTGAATGATGATGTGGTTGCTGGTTTGGCTGTAAAAAGTGGAGAGCGGTTTGCCTACGATTCATACAGACGTTTCCTAGACATGTTCGGAGATGTTGTAAGTGGGCATTTTATTCAAGACCGTTATATTGTTTAACCATTGAATTGAATCTACAGTTTCAAGATGTTGCGCTGCTTGCAAAGTCTTGAAAAAGTATTTGTACTGTAGGTAATGGGCATTCGACACTCATCATTTGAGGAAAAGCTAGAACATTTGAAGAATGTAAGAGGAGTTAAGCATGATACTGAGCTAACAGCCTCTGATCTAAAAGCGCTGGTGGGACAATACAAAAATGTCTATCTTGAAACAAAGGGTGAAAATTTCCCTTCAGGTACTAATTTTTAGCATCTACATTCGCTTTTGTAGGTCAGGTTTTCTTTTTTGCCCACTTTTTCAGCCGATCCTGAGAATCAACAGTTCATAATATGGCCCATTTAGCGTTGCATGTTTTAGTATGGTCAAGCTTATAACCACGTTATGCTTGCATCTTATCTGTAGACCCAAAGAAACAGTTACAATTGGCCTTAAAAGCAGTTTTCGACTCTTGGGACAGCCCGAGAGCTATCAAGTATCGGAGCATTAATCATATAACTGGGCTAAAGGGCACAGCAGTAAACATTCAGTGCATGGTGTTTGGGAACATGGGAAACACTTCAGGGACAGGGGTCCTCTTCACTAGGAACCCCAGCACTGGTGAAAAGAAGCTGTATGGGGAGTTTTTAGCGAACGCTCAGGTCTTAAGAAAGAAAACCATGTTTGATTATTGGCATCTACTTTACACTTAAGATATCATTCATTAATGCCTTTTGATAGGGAGAGGATGTAGTAGCTGGAATTCGAACACCAGAGAACTTGGATGCCATGAAAAGTTACATGCCCAAAGCTTACAAGGAGCTTGTGGAGAATTGTGAAATATTGGAGGGACATTACAAAGATATGATGGTAAGAGTTTTTCCATTTTCCAAAATTTTTGCTCCTCAATTTCTTAGATTCTCATTACTTTGATCTCATTTATTCTTACGTTTTAGTGGGAAGTATAGTTTGTCTAGATTTTCAAAGGACTTTCGATTTGGTTGAAAATTCTGATTCTGTCACGACATGCATTTGCGGCAAGTGCAGGATATAGAATTCACTGTCCAAGAAAGCAAGCTTTGGATGTTGCAATGCCGGACAGGCAAGCGTACAGGAGCGTGTGCAGTAAAGATTGCTGTAGATATGGTTAATGAAGGTCTTGTTGATACTCGAACTGCGATTAAGATGGTGGAGCCACAGCATCTTGACCAACTTCTTCATCCTCAGGTCTATAAATCGACTAATGATAGTTTCTTTGAAGTACCAATTATTTTATTTTAAGCGATGAATTATTGCATTGTTTTTGTCAGATGCTTTTTGTTCCATTTTCATAAAGATCCTCCTTTTTTTTTTTTTTTTTTGTGGGGTGTTTTTTTTTATACATATGGTTTATCTAATGTCCGTACGCAACTGTTGGAATAGTTTGATGATTCATCTGCCTACAAAGACAAAGTGATTGCCAAGGGGTTGCCTGCATCTCCTGGAGCAGCAGTGGGCCAGGTTGTTTTCAGTGCTGATGATGCTGAAACATGGCATGCACAAGGAAAGAGTGTTATCTTGGTACGCCCCCGTTAATCCTCGTTCAGCTTTTGTTTTTGAGGTTTAAGCTGATCGACAATGCATCTCTACCTCTTATGTTATTTTACTTCATACTCCGTATCATTATGCATTTCGTTGGAAGAACTTCTATGGTATCACATTGCTATGTGCTCAATCCATCATGTAGATGTGACTTATGTAAGGGCATCTCCAACCCTTCATCAAGCCTGTCATCAAATTTGATGTGAAAGAAGTGAAAGTTCGCTCCAAACTTTTCCCTTTTCTATACCAAATGAATGAAAAAGCAAAATTTTCATCAAAATGAGGATTCGAATGAATCTATCGCTAAGCCTGAAAATATGTTATAAGTTATGTCTAACATTTTATGTAACTATCAAATGGAAAGGGCAATTCTTTTAAAAGATTTGATGAAAACAAAATGGTAAGGTTGGAGTGTTGAATATCAAATCAAGATTTTAACTAGCATTCTTTTAAAATCTGATGAAAGAAAAGGTGAATGGTTGGGGATAGCCTATTGAGTCCTAAGAAAGTCGCTCTTTTTTTTCTGGCTTATTTCTTAATTTTGTAAAAGAAGGGTTGGTATTTCTGATAAATAGGAAAGATTTTCTTTTTCGCAAGGAAAGTATTGGAAGACTTTTACAAAATTACAACCTATATGAACTTAACAAGTATTTGGCAATTGTGTGTTGTTGAAGGTGCGGACAGAAACCAGTCCAGAGGATGTTGGAGGCATGCATGCGGCTGCTGGGATATTGACAGCTAGAGGAGGCATGACATCTCATGCGGCTGTTGTAGCCCGTGGGTGGGGAAAGTGTTGCATTGCAGGTTGTGCTGGTATTCGAGTCAATGATTCCGACAAGGTAGACTTTGAATAATTTTAGTGGTTCCATTGTTGGTTTTTTAACCTCTCAATCTCTTTTTGTACAGGTTGTTGTCATTGGAGACAAGGTTATTGGGGAAGGTGAATGGATTTCACTAAATGGATCTACGGGTGAAGTGATATTGGGTAAACAACCGCTCTCTCCTCCAGCTCTAAGTGGTGATTTGGAGACTTTCATGTCTTGGGCGGACAAATTAAGGCAGCTCAAGGTGCTGCATCCATTCATGTTATATCGATGTTTGTCCTTGCTGCATCTGTTGTTTGATTTAAATGTTACACGAACATCTCTTAATGTACAAGGGTCCTGTAGAATAGTTGGATGACGACAAAACTATCAAAGGTAGATACTTTATGTGTATTTAAAGTTGTATCATTAGGTCCTTGATTCTAATCTTTGCCTTGGAGTAGAAAAAGTAGAAGAAAACGGAGTGCCATTATTGGGATTGTTTATGCAATTCATGTAGTAATGCTTGGGTGTATGGGATATGTGTACGACATGTTTAGTTGGACATTTATTAAGCATAAAATGCTGTATGACACTTCTAACAGAGTTTTACCCAAGAAATATAAAAAAAGAATTTGTCACCGTGTTCTTAAAATGAGAACTAGATAAATCCGTCTTTCACTCACATTTATTATGCATGAAATGCTTCATGACGCCTTCTAACACCGTCTTACCTTAGAAATATGTGTATTTTGCTTGTCTGTTCTTGAAATGAGAACTAGATGAATCCATCTCTTACACCCACAATCGCACCTCCCAGCCATACCCTACTTTGGCGTTCGGCGAAAACTACCCATACCCAAGTCCATGTAACATAAGCTGAAAATTTGGGAATTGATTGGTAATGTTATTTGGTACAGGTCATGGCAAACGCCGACACACCTGAAGATGCACTAACAGCAAGAAACAATGGTGCTGAAGGAATTGGCCTCTGTAGGACAGAGCATATGGTAACGGCCTGTTTACTTTCTTCCTCTTCTACGACTCTACAGAGTCTATACATATTGTGAGAAGATTAAATGCTTGCAATATCACGTAGAAACTAAGAACAACAAAATGAGGGAATTGCTAGATAAAAAGCCATTAGTCTTTACATCTCTTCAGCTCTTCATTTGTTTGGGTGTTTCAGTTCTTTGCATCAGATGAGAGGATAAAGGCTGTGAGAAAGATGATAATGGCGGTTACATCAGAACAGAGGAAGGAAGCTCTAGATGTGTTGTTGCCTTTCCAAAGATCTGACTTTGAGGGCATATTTCATGCAATGGATGGTACTTTCCTCTCCTGTATAAGCGAATTACATCTATTGGCATTCTAGATACATAATTGGTAGCTTGGTTTCAACTGCATGTAATATCTAGTAATTTGTTTGTAGGTTGTGTTTATTTTCCAGTAAACTAAGCATTCTGATTTTACACGAATCGTTTGCAGGTTTACCGGTGACAATACGACTTTTAGACCCTCCACTCCATGAATTTCTACCAGAAGGTGACCTGCAAGACATAGTCAATGAACTAACTAAAGAAACTGGCGTGACTGAAGATGAAGTTTATTCAAGGATTGAAAATTTGTCCGAGGTGAATCCCATGCTTGGTTTTCGAGGCTGCAGGTCAGATGATCCACCACGTTTGCTTAAATTTCCAAATTGCTCTACAATAATTTTGCAGATACCAGTAGAACAAATAGTTCTTTTTTTTTTTTGAACGGAACAAATATTTGTTACTGATGTTTGATTTTTATGTGTTGTCCACACTCTACAGGCTAGGGATATCATACCCGGAGCTAACTGAAATGCAGGTCCGTGCAATCTTTCAGGCTGCTGTCACTTTAGGCAAGAAGGGTGTTACCGTTCTTCCCGAGATTATGGTTCCCCTCGTCGGAACACCTCAGGCATGAGTCTCGATTTTCCTCCATCAACATATTTCAGAAACTTATGTTTACTGGTCTATCATAGAGAGAAAACAAGGCTTATCTTTATGTCCTTTATTCCTATTTTTTTGGCATGGCATTTATTCCTGAAATTGGCACTTAGAATCATAGAATCCTTTCTCTCCCAGCAAAAGAATAAAATCCTAGTTTAATTTCCTCAACTGCCTTATCTAACCCTTAAGAATAAGTTTACGAAATTTCTCATTTGTACTTTTGAGTACACTATCCTTCTTGATTTTGGCTTGTTGGCAGGAACTACAACATCAAGCGAGTATAATTCGTAGTGTAGCCAAAAAAGTGTTCGCTGAGATGGGATCCTCCTTGAGCTATAGCATAGGGACTATGATTGAGGTTCCTAGAGCCGCCCTGATTGCAGACGAGGTATTGTTACAGCTTAATTCGGTGGACTTATTCCGGAAATTTCTTCCTAAAATGTTCTTCATCGCCACCCCAAAAAGCCTTCATTGTAAAATCCTGTGATACCACGGGGAAAAAATGTAACTTTGACATTTTATGTTGAGGATTATTCAAAATTTTCAATACATTCTCTCATGTTCTGTGGCTGGCTTTGGTAGATTGCAAAGGAAGCAGAGTTCTTCTCCTTTGGGACGAATGATCTCACGCAAATGACGTTTGGTTACAGTAGAGACGATGTTGGCAAGTTTCTCCCAATGTACCTAGCCAAAGGCATCCTCCAAAGAGATCCATTTGAGGTCTGTTAAATCATATGCATGTCCAATTTAAAGAAGCGTTTCTTTAGTTTACTGACTAGATTTTCACACGTGAACCAAGTAATAAAAAAATTATCTTGTTCGATCAGGTTCTTGATCAGAAAGGAGTGGGCCAGCTTGTCAAGATTGCCACAGAAAAAGGTCGCGGTGCTAGGCCAAGCTTGAAGGTGAGTTTCTTTGTTCTGATCCTACTTTCCGATAGGTTACACATTCCTTACTATCACATGACATAGTATCAACTAGGTTTTACCTTGAACATGGAATCAACAATTGGTCTCTTAGATGACTACACACACATTGATGTATTCGCGGGTTTCTTACATCGTGTAGTTGTGTTGATTTGATATATTTCTTGTTGCAAAAAAGGTGCAATGAAGTACATCTCCCCTACCTCTACTTCATTGCTAACCTTTTCCTATCTTAACAAATTTATAAAGAAGAAATAGATTCAACTGAAATCCGTTAATCCAAATGCAACCTAGAATTTCTGCCTCCTTCGAATTGAGAAGTGGCGGATGAAAGTTAGGAAACGAGGATATAAGCTATGGGAGCGTACCCTCAGTTTTTTACTCCTTCCAAGTTCGCCGCCTGCCAAGAGACCAAGGCAGCAGGGCTGTGTTTGAATGAGGGATTTGTTGAAGGGTTTACCAAGAGGAAATAAAATGGTAGGGAGATGGGTAGAAATAGATTTTGGTTCTTCATTTAACTTTGTTATCTTTTTCTTTACGTTTACGGTCCAAACACAAGACATCTTTGTGTCATTATTAACTCGTCAAGGTTTCAAGCTTTTAAGCTCTTGTTCTCTATTTTGATCGATGACTGATTGACAAAACAGGTCGGAATATGTGGAGAGCACGGTGGAGAGCCTTCATCCATTGCGTTCTTTGCAGAGGCTGGTCTGGACTACGTTTCGTGTTCTCCATTCAGGTAGGATTGTCCTGTAGTATTTGACATTGTCCTGTAAGATTAACTCTTGGCACGTTCGATAACCGGATTAAAAGACAAATCCACCTAGAATAGGATGAGTAAACATGAAGACAGCATTGGTCTCCTTGGCCTTGTCTTTGTAGCCAACTTATGAGCTCTCAGCTCTGGACAATAGACCCACCCTTTTAGGACCTTACAGCCCCTCGGGATGGTGAAAAAGGGTGAGGGAAAAAACAAACAAAAGGCAGTTCTTTCACTTTAATAACTAGTAGTTAAGTGAGATGAGAAATAGTGAGAAAGTATGAGAAATCAAGAAAAAAGATGAATCTTTATCGGTCCATTTTGTTTCTCTATGATCTCATCACTTTGAGAAATCACAACCTTTTCTTTCTCACATTACAAACTGCCTGTTATAAGCTGTATTAGCTAGTCCCTCCCCTCTTCATTATGTTCATATATGGATTCTTCCTCCTGTTTATCTCATTTTGAGGGCGAAAAAAAAAAAACTCACTTTTTTTCGATCCTCTCAAAGTTGTCTGGCAGTTAAACGTGCCCTTCGGCTTCGGTTGTGTTTCTAATTGTGGTTCTGTTCACAGGGTGCCTATTGCTAGGTTAGCTGCAGCTCAAGTTGCCGTGGGATGAAGAACTATAGGTTCATGAGTGAAGGGGTACTGTATTGCACATGTTTCTGCATTCTGTTGTTGTTTCAAATAAATAACAATGTGTTATAAATCAATAAGGAAAAATGATTGTCCTTGCACTCTTGTAGACAAGAGGATATTAGAATTTGTGTGTGTTGGATATTTTTGTACGTGCTTATGAAGAACTATTTTTGGTCCAATATGACGTGAAACAGCCTTTTGGCGTGAACGCAAATCTCTTCTTCAGTCGTCCATATCTGAAAGGGAGTCTTCTCTCTTTCCACACGTGTTTTGCGGATATTTATCTGAGTCAGATGTTGATTTTCGGTGGCGTACTTATCAATTTGCTAAAAAAGTTCTCTCTTGGGAAGAGCTAAACAAGGGTATTTGAAGATTTATAGCACAATTTTGTAATGGGTTTTCCAAGAATAATATATACTTCTCTCATTTCAGAATATATGTATTCGTGTTGACAACTATTTTTGCTTTGATGTTGTTGTAGTATTGGGACACAACACTAGTATCTGGAGTGTAGGGTTTCAAATGGTTTTTAAAAATTGCCCAAGAAGATTTCACATACATCAGTTGAGTTGAGTTTTGGATTCTCAGAAGTCAAAATAAACATCATTTTCCTTGCTAACTTTAAGGTTCCCTCATGTGTCGTCTCTCTCTCAGAAGTCAAAATAAACATCATTTTCCTTGCTAATTTTAAGGTTCCCTTATGTGACATCTCTCTCTCTCTCTCTCTGTGTTAAACATCCACTTTTGATATGATCGATTACGATATTTTATGGTTAGGATATTACTCCTATAAACATGGGCGGCACTACCGAGGGGTTCAAGCGAACCCCCTATACTTACAAAAATACACTAAAATCTTGTGTTTTTGTTACATGCAATTTGATTTTTCTTTAGGACGTTGGCACTGAATTACTCTTCCGTAGCCAAATATAGCCAAATAAATACCAAGTCACTTCAATTTGTGAGTATGTAAGTAATATAGTTCAATAAACAAAATTAGGTATGCCCAATAAATTTTTAACCAAAATAAAATGTGTATGTTGTGTAGCACTTTGGATTAAAAAAAAAAATCTTTACGTCTTTGTCATCATTGAACTAAATTTCTGGAGTCGACCCTGCTCATAACACTATCTACTCAATTTACATATTGTATATAGATCGTGGACTCGTAATGAAATTTGTCTTGCCGGAAGAAAATGTAGAAACCATCTTCTTGTTTTAGTTTCTTTCGATAACCTTGGATCTCTCATCTGCGTGAGAGTAGAACAAATATTGAATAATGTTTTTTTCCCCTATTAATATGTTTAAATAAGTGAAAAGGAAAAACAAATAGGATAAAAGTATGAGTGAATTTATTTTGTCTCTTTTGTATTTTGATGAGCAATATCAATTAATGTTAGAATAAATTATATACACAGGCGGTGTAAACATTTATTTCCTTCAAATCAATTATATTGCTCCACGTCATCAACAGAGTGGTCCCAATTAATAAAACATTGCGACGTGACGGTGCAATGTAATTGATTTGGAGGGAAAAAATATTTACATCGGCGGTATAAATAATTTACTCTTTAAACAATAGACAACCACTTTCTCACTACATTTTTCACCAACATATTTAAAAAAAATAAAAAAGGAGAGAGATACTTTCTTCATAGTGTATTCTCATTTCCCATCAAGATTAATTGCTTTAAAAAATATCAATGCTGCATTATTAACAGTTTTGTTGGGGCCCTTTGGGGGGATGGAGTGTTTGAAATTATGATTAAGCTGCAATAAAAGCATGCCGTGTTTATTGTAAAAAGTTGAATATCAGTTTTCAGAATACTTGAAATCTAAATTTGATCCAAAAAGCGCTCCAAATTCAACTTCCCTACAATTAGATTTTGGACCCTTCTTCAGCTTTGTTAAAATCTGTTGATTAAGCTGTTGAAATCTGTTGAAATTATGATTAAGCTGCAAGAATTTTAGGAGTCCCCAGAATTCAAAATCTGTTGATAAGAATTAATTTTTGATATAAATAGACGGGACAGTTTGTTAAAAGCTAAAATCTCAAAATCTCCACAATTAATAATACCAAACTTTCCTTTATCATTAGTAATACTATCAAGAGATTAAATTTTTTACACCGCCATTGTCAATATTTGTTTCCTCCAAATCAATTACATTGCGCCACGTTGCAAAATAGTGGTTCCAATCAATAAAACATAACGACGTGGCGCAATATAATTGATTTGAAGGAAACTAATATTTACACCGACGGTATAAAGAATTTAATCTCTCTACTACGAAACATCATTACAAAGGGCATATCCCAATACCAGACTATATGAACAAGATGAAAACAACAATCCAGGCCATCATAACAAGTCTGCAAGATACCAACAGATTACAACAAGAAATCTTGGAAGTAGGGTGAGAGGAGCGTGTTTTCTGGCTTTTCTGGTATGGGTCCTGTGGCTGTTTTGTGTGGTGTTTGGTATATTTTTCTGTTGCTGGTTTTATGTTATTAGGGAGCTACTGCTCTGTTAATGTCTTTCAGTTGTTTCATCTAGTGGTGTAATTGTGGTTTTTGGCTGCTCATGTCTGTTTTTTTTTTTTGATAGGCAACAAAATTTTATTAGAACTCGACAAAGGGTACATCGAGGGGAGATCAATTACGAACCACAGAGGAGGTGGTACCGTAATAGGTCTAGAAAAGAAAGAGAAGAAAGAAGAAGAGACTACATTCAATAGAAATTGAATGAGCCTGAGAACAATGATGCCCACATCTCAGCTACTCAACCTTAAGAGAAAGGCGAGACCAGCATAAAATCTAACTTAGAGGAAACTTTAAACATTTAAGACATCCAGATTACTAGCTTCTCCACTTCATAACAGCCGAAGCATCCAGCAGCAGGAGAAGAAACAGCATAGCAAATTAGATCCAATAGCAGTCAGAGCATCATCAAATGAAATAGTCCGTCACCGCAAGATATAGCTCAATCCTTAGTTCAAGATCACAAGTAAACAGTTGCACAGAATTCCTTTTAATTCATGATAGTCCGAGCAGATAAATTTCCAGTATGAAGTAATAGACTATCCCTAGACTATCAGCTAATCTCTTAGCCTTCCACGAATTGTGCAAAATCTCCAAATTCTCTTATCCCTCCCCAGATTTGGGAGTTGAAAAAGCAACACACAACTCATCTGCACCTACAGCCTTCTCCAAACCTCTTAGCCCTTCCAAGAATTAAGAGTTGAAATGAGACATAACTCATCTGCACCTTCAGCCATCTTCGTTTTGCACCAATATCAGAGAACAATAGTTTAGCCTCAACTAAGAAAAGGCCAACACTCTTAGCCCTCTAGAATAATGGAGTTGAAAGAGTACAGATCTAAATATAAGCTCCATGGATGTTTTCACAGCTTCTAAATACTGATCTCTCCTAGCCCTCCAAACTGTCAACACTCCTAGCTGCTCATGTCTGTTGTTGCTGCTCTAATTAGTTTTCTGGATCGCTTGGCTAATTTTTGTTGATGTTTTTTGGGCGAGGTCTGCTCTTTTATTGGTAGTGAAGTCTTATGGCAGCTCTTGCGGTTTATGTGGAGTTGATTCCTGCTGTTTGTTGCTTCTGTTACGCCTCAGGGTTTTAGGTGCTTGTGCTTCTTGCTTTGGCTGAGGTGTATCTGGTTTCATTCAACTTTGTGTTGGATGTTTTATCTTTGTTTTTGTTATGGGTTTTTCACTCTCCTTCATGTATCAATATCATGAAACGGGTGTTTTGCCTCTCTTTACTTCCTCGATCGATGTACCCTTTGTCGAGTTTATAATAAAAATTTTTGCCATTTCAAAAAAAAAAAAAGGAAGAAGAAATCTTGGAAGCAAACAAAGCTAATCACAAAGACTACAGAAAGAAATCCAAAACAGTTAATTTGCAATCGAAAAATAAAGTCGTTCACTAAGTAGTCGGATGAGCACACCATTTCTACTCCACTCGACTCCAAACGTTCAAAACTCTATGATCGAGAATCAAACATATTTTCATTTTTCCTCAAGATTTTTCGAGCTATCCATCAAACTAGGAATCGAAGTGTACCCAATGCCATGGCGGGTGCTTGGATACAAGGCAAATACAGCTCCAGAAACAGCACCAATAACAAGGGGCAAAGCCTGGAGCTAGCAAATCCTCAGAATGCCAAGAGGGATAGAACAACATTTCTATGATGCTCCAGTGTGGTATTGGGGCATCATGCCCCCATTTAATATGGACCATTAGATTAGGTTTTAGGTTAATCTGGACCCTTGGATCAAAACCACCTCCTAAAAGTAAGGTGGTTTTTCGTTTTTTTAGTCATTATACTTACCATGAACATTGGCTCTTCTTACCATATTTTATGCTGATACTTACCACAAAATAAGGCATACTTACCACAACTAAAGGCTGTACTTTCACGTTTTTAGGTGTTTTCAAAATAATTTTAGGAGAGAGGGGGATGGATTCAAGGGTTAATAGGAGAGAGGGGGATGGATCCAAGGGTTGAGATTGAAAGAAGAGATCCAAAAGGGTTTAAAAAAACGGGGGCATGATGCCCCAATACCGCTTTGGGGCATGGTAGCCGGACGCGATGAAGCAATCCCTTGTGTTTTTGTCCAAAAGAGCTACCATGGCGAAAACCCACGGGTAAAAATATGCGTGAGAAGACTCAAAGCCTTGAGTCTTTATGAGAAACTATGAGTGATAGTGAAGTACTGCATGTGTGGTGATAATCTGATAAAAGATTATAGCTAGGTTGGATATTTTAGTGAAAATATCCCCAACATATAAACTTAGATTTAAATTTTATGCCATTGGTAATAGCTAGCTAGGCTCTCTCTTTTAGTTTGTGCCTTTGTGGGTTGGTAGCTAGCTTTCGTTAGGTTTGTTCCAGTGTCGCCTTCACGACGTCTGTTATTTTGTCACTATTAGAAAATTTACTATAGGTGACGAAAAAAGTGGTGACGAAATTTACTGTTTTACTATAGCTGACGAAACAACAAAATTTTCGTCACCAAAAGTTACTATAGGTGACAAAAAATTTGTTTTTTGTCACCAAAAGTGATTTTCGAAGACAAGCTATAGGTGTCAGCTATAGTAAAATAGTAAATTTCGTCACCACTTTTTTCGTCACCTATAGTAAATTTTCTAGTAGTGTGTGGTAAATATTAAAACTACTTGATCACATCATGCGACTGAAATGGTAATGGATCGAACATGGACGTTGGAGAACCACCGATAGTTGTATGAGCACCATGCATGGTAATGGTAGCTAGGGTACTAAAATGTCTAAATTTGTCAACAGTGGAATGTTGAGTGACAAGCTCATATATTTGTTCCATTAATCAGGTGATAAGATTAATTTGTGGAAGACTTTGTATTAGATAAAATAGCTAGTTAACGTATTTTTTTAAAACAACGACTTTTATATACTCGTTATCAATTCATTTTGTTTTTTTGGTGACAATAACTTGATCTTAATTGACAAATAAAGTTAAATAAAAGGAAGATGAAATTGATCGCCCGCCAGGAACTCGTTTACCTCAGAAAAATCATACATACAGCCTGTCATATCTATCGTGTTGGTTTACTTAATATCCAATTTTTCTTAGAAGTTCAAGTGACCTTTTCCTTGGACAGCGGTGCTGAGCGGTCGATCCGACCGTTTATCTGGGCACAGGTTCAGATTGAATTTGAGCGCATATAAATTTGAATCGTTTATTATTCGGTTAAAATCCTAACCATTAATTGCCGAAATAAAGAGTCTAATTGACCACCCTGCACCCGCTTTGTAGGGGATCCCCTTTTCCTAGCTAGGGTGTAGCCTGTCCCATTAGGGATTGAATTGATTATAAAGACAAATCTCATATGAAAACAAGAAATAAATAGATCGAAGATATTGGAACTTTTTTTTTTTTGGGCACGAAAATGTGAACTTATTATACCTTTTATGATCTGTTGAATGAGTACAAAAAAATATTGTTGAGAAGTATCTATTTAATTCGTTCACATTTTGCAGTCAAATAATAAATAAATTTAGTTTTTCCCACTTCCAATAAACTTTAATAATTTTTATAACCAGCTCACGGCCGGGGAGTATTATCATTTCCCCACACAATTTTTGAATAATCCCATTCCGTATTTTGTCCTTAAAAAATAAGTACTTATTTGTAATTTTCAAGCTTAAAAATAGTAGGTTTTCTGAAATAAAAAAAATATGCAATATGGATCTTGTTTGATAGATTTCGATGAGATCTATCAAACTTTGCAAAAAAAAATTATTTTTGTAAGCCATTATTTTTAAGCTTGAAAATAAATTCTTATTTTTTAAGTACTTTTTTTTTTGATTGGCAACAAAATTTTATTGAGAAACTTGACAAAGGGTACATCGAGGAAAGACCAAATACAGACCAAGGAGAAGAGGTACTGTATAGGCCTAAAGGAAAGAAAAGAAAACTACATTCAATGGGCATTGAATGATTCCAAACAGTCAAATTAAGCATTCGGTAACATCCTCAATAGATCCTAGACTCAAAAAAGATCTTCCACACTAGTTCAGTAGATATTAGCTCCTCAACCAGTTCATTTCCTTTAGCAATATTGCAGCAAAAACAGCCCCAATTGATCATGAATCCCAGCAACATGCTCAGAACTTCAAAAAGCTCTCCCATCGTTGGGAATTAAAAGGATAGAAAGGCCCACTCCTGCAGAAAAAACATATTTGCCTCACTTCAGAGAAAGCCCACACTTGTCTAATTCTCCTAGCCCTCCAAATCAGAGTTGAAAGAGTATTGGATATTCAAACAACATCTTCATGTCTTCTTGTCCAGAAACATCAGCTCTCATTAATCTCATGTGTCCTCCATAGCATTTAGGAATGAAGGAGAGGACTATCCTTCCAACCAGAAGACCTCTTAGCCCTCCCAAAGATGGAAGTTGAAAAAAAAGGAAAATTCCACACCTGTTTCATTAGCAGCACTAGAACCTCAACACTACCTTACAGGAGTACATAGCAGCCGTAAATTCCTTTCATAGACCATAGTGATCAAACGCACAACACCTCTCCTTAGCATCATGAAACAGTCGAGACAGTAAAATAGCAGCAGGGTATAGAACAGTTATAGTATGAGATAAAGCCTCTTCGCCCTCCTACAAAACTTTGGAGTTGGAAAAAGAATAAAGCACCCACAAAATCCAGAGAACATCTGTTATTCTCTTAGCCCTCCATAACTTTGGAGTTGAAAGAGAGTACATGTAAAGGCAGCATCAAAAGTTATACCAGCAAAATCAGAGCAAACCTCTTAGCCCCCCAAAGGCTTTGGGGTTGAAAGAGGATAAAACAGTAACAATTTCCATGGGAGGTCACATCCAGTCAGAAAAACCAAAGCTTCAACATATAAAAACCAGCAACAGCAGTTACATGGATGCCAAGCCCATCCCAAAAAAGACTCAAACAAGAGTGGATGAGTTCCACAGCTTCAGATTTCAACCCCCAAAAGGACACCTCTCAAAATGACAGACTGACACAGACACAAAAATTCAAAACAAAGACCACACAAGACACAGACCCGACCACAAAAAACTGATAACAGAACTCCCAAAAAGAAACCCACAAAAGAACAACCCACCAAAACAAAACACAAAAACCAAAGACACTAGACCGACAAGAACAACAACAAAAGCCAACTCACACTACAACACGAAAGAGCTATAGCGAGGAAATATGGCGAGGAAAATGAATTTCCTCGCTAAAAGTATATTATTTGCGAGGAAATTCAATTTCGTCGCCTTTTCTAGCGAGGAAAACTATTTTCCTTGCTAAAAGATTACATTTAGTGAGGAAAATCTGTTTTCCTCGCCAAATGTAACCTTTTTGCGAGGAAATCTTTTTCCTCACCAAATGTAACTCTTTGATGAGAAAATATTTCGTTTCCTTTTTTAGGATTCATTCTTTTTTATACATAAGTTATTATTAATTATATTCCTATGTATTTTGTAATATCACGACGGTATGACATAATAAACTATACCATTATGAAATTTATTAAAATAAAAAAGTGTTAAAAGGGAACAAATAGTTTTCATCACCAATCGCATTGAATTGGTGAAAAAACCTCATATTTGTCACTTTTCTTATTCTAATTAGCAATAAAAGAAATCTTGAAGTGTCAGTATCGATGATTTTTTCCATAATAGTGAAAAACTCAACAGAAGATAAAGTTAAAAACATCTTAAAGTACTGGTCGTATTTAGAATATCTCAAAGTTGGATCATCACAATTCTATTTTCAGAACATCTACATAAAAATGCACTATTTCACAAAAAATACACTACTTCATATGTATTGTGCATTCATGCTGTAATTTTTTTTTTCCCGTAAACAGTTTGTTGATTTTTATTTAAACCAACTTAGGTGATTCTAATGGCATTCCTTTATAACCAGATAAATATGTTAAGTATTAATTTCAAATGCAATTTTGTAAGTATCATGGATACTTTTATTTATACATATACATATTGTGTGTGTGTGTGTGTGTGAGAGAGAGAGAGAGAGAGAGAGAGAGAGAGAGAGAGGGCAATTTAAAATTTAAAAAAATTTGTTAAAGATTAAAAAATTTAAAAAGTATTGTCTTTAGTGCTTTTAGGATGATCTTATATGAATATTTATAAATTTTGTTCATATTATTATAACGATGATGAAAAAAACTACGAGTCTATATTACCCTTTATATTTGGCAAAAAAGAAGGACAAACTCACTTTTAAAATTAGAAAATGGGGGTGATGCCTCTTGATATTCATAATCTGATATTAAAATATTATTCCGAAAAAAACAATTAGTGGTTGAGATTCATTTTCATATATAGGGTCCCACACATCAAACTGAATCTCAACCACTAGTTGCACTTTTCGGGGCACTCTGAGGTAAATTTTCTTTGTCCCTAACTTTTTCGTTGAAATATATCTCAAGTTTATGACGAAAAAAATCTCATTCCATAAAAGCTAGGATTATCCCATCAAAAAATGAGAATAATAACACATATTATTAGTCCTTCAAAAGTTAGTTAGATAAAATTGTTGTGCTAGCAAAAAAATAACTTGTTCAAATAAAGTTCAGACACTATAAGACTAAAAAAAGTAGAAAGGCCAAAATTAATGCCGAAAAAATTAATTTGGAGTGGTGAAAGAGATAATATATAAATAAAGTTTCACCAATTTCACAGAAAGTACAATGTAGTGTGGTTGGTAGTTGCTTCGTGTCTTATGGGAGAGGACCAAGGTTTGATTACCAGGAGTTTCAAAAAACACGGAGAGGTAACTTCTGTTTTGGGATTCTTTTTGTTTAGCGAGGAAAAAATTTCCTCGCCTATTGTTTGTAGTAATAAACTCGTAGCCTATTTGACGACAAATGGTATTTGCGAGGAAAACATTTAGCGAGGAAAAAATTCCTCGCAACACGTCAAAATAGGCGAGGAATTTTTTTTCCTTGCTAGCTAATACTTTTTGCGACAAGGTTTTAGCGACGAAAACTGGTGACGAAAATTTTCCTCGCTAATACATTTTGCGAGGAAAATCAGGTGCTTTTGCGAGGAAACTAAATCCTCACTATAGCCCTTTCGTGTTGTAGTGTCATAGAGAAGCCGCCCGAAGAAACCAAACCAAACAACCAACAAAACCACCCCAAAGCCAACCCAAGACTAAGAAAGAACAACCTAGACCTACCACCAAACCAACCACCCAGAGCCAAACTTAAAACTTGACTTTTCTGATACCATCTAAATTCCTTTTGAAATCTTTCACTGAGTAATCTTTTACATCATACTTCCCTTTCACCCAAATTGTCATCCTCGTTTTAACCAAATCCGTAATCTTTTCCAACCTCCAGAGCCAACACCTTAAAGCTTGACTTTTCTGATACCATCTAATCTGGATTTCTATCCTTAATTATTCATGACAAAAATCTCTTCTTAACTGAGCACCCCATACCCCTTATATTCCATGATATTATCTTCATCCTATGCACGGGAAAGTTTATTGAAAGCATTGTACTTCTGGAGTAAAAAATAATTTTTGGCATCATATTCAATCATGTTCTTCATTTTCAAAATATCAGAGTGCGCAAAATCGATTTCCAGAGTGTTACCTGCTGCAATGATCGTTCGAAGTTCTTCAGAGGTCATATCCTGCTCCTGTCCCTCTGAATATGAATCTGAAACATACTCATCCTTATTAGTTATTACTCTCATAGCTTTGGCTCAATTCATACAGATTGCGTCTTCGTGCTTTTCTTGATCCTTTCTTAGTATCTCGTACTTTTTTAAGTACTTATTTGAGAAAGCGGAACGAATGATGTGGTAATTCTTGATTTTAATATTTTATAACTTAAAACCAAATGGCCATCAAGACTGCTTAAATAAATTATCAAAATTTTAGTGCCTCATTAATATTTTTTTGGTAAATAGTATTAGTTTTGTTAATTGGTGTAAGTAGGGCTGCTAAACAAACCATGCTACTCGAGTCTGAGTTCGGATTCCTTCGTTAAAAACTTGTTCAAAATTGGTTTGTTACGTAAACAAACTAAGCTTGAATATTAATACCAAACCCGATTACAAAAGGCATTACCAAACAATTCAAAAAAGATGAAAAAACAACAATCCAGGCCATCAACACAATATCCCATAATAGTTCAACGTTCTCTTTTCTTACGAATTGATGCTTAAACCATGATGGACGGTGGAGATTTAGCGCCTACTTAATTTACATATTTCCATTCCAAAGGTAAAAATAATATGATTAATGAAAATCAAATAGATTTTCATTTCTTCAGGCAGTTCCTTGTGGGGGCAAGTTACAGGCCGGTCCCCTCAAGATTCGAGCCATCCAAACTAGGCCATGGAGCTACTCGAAGACGAGCTTGAACTCGAAGGGTACCCAATCCCATGGCGGGTGCATGGGAACAAGGTAAACAACGCTCCGGAAATGGTACCGATAACCGGGGGCAAAGCCTGGAGTAGAAACGCAGAATTGAAAGACGGATAGAAGCATTTCGTTATGTGGTTCTCCAAGAGAGCAACCACGGCGAATACCATCAGGGAAAAAAACGCATGAACAAAGTCCGCAAATTTGAGCTTACATGACGATAAGTTCACCGACGACGTCCCGGAACTTGGCCACAGACCCGTTAGGGTTGCAATACCTGTTTTGGAAATATATATAGACATCAAATTATTCGATAATGTGCGAGAAAACTAAGCAGTTCAAAATCGTGGGAATCATTGAAGAATAATAAAGGAACAACTCGTTAGTAACTTGCCTATTTTGGCCTAATAAGCAAAATGACTTATTTTTTTTGTTCTTATTCAATTTTTTTTTTTTTTTTTGCAATTGTTAGTTTTTCGTCGATTTTTTTTTGTGGATTATTGCTTTGTAATGACGAGAGGAATCTAAAAATTTAAAAATTACGATCGAAAAAATTAGTTTATTGGCTTATTTTTGTCTTTATTAAAAAAAATTGCGTTTCAAGAGTAATTTTTTACTCTTAAGATTCCTCTCGTCATGATGAAGTAATAATTTACAAAAAAATTGACAAAAACTAAAAATGCGAAAAAAAATTGAATAAGGACAAAAAAAATAGCCATTTTGCTTATTAGGCCAAAATAGTAACTTTTTTTTTTTTATAGGCAACACAGGCGTTAAGAGAACTATTCTGTAGTTATAGAGAGAGAGAGAGAGAGAGAGCATGTGATTTTTTTTTTTTTTTTATCGTCAGCATGCGATGAGTTTGTATTCCGATATTTTTCCTGGTTGTTGCTACTACTATTTCACAAAAGTCATGTCTTCCATTTTTAAGCGTTTTCTGCGTGAATGATATTGAAAATTGTAGAGCTCTACGTGGTAATAGTAAAAACTTGATTTTTGATCATTGATAGACAAGATAAAATAGCTATTAGGTGTTTTGCAGATAATAAATCTTAAAGTTCCATTTAAAAAAAAATAACATAAGCCCATGCATGTGCGCTTGACCAGATATGAGCATTGAATTGGCTATTTATTTGAGAAGACCACAAATCTAGTGTTCGGTTAAAATACTTACAAATCGAATTAAAATTACATTGGGTATATAATCTCACATAGCGTCCGGTATATAATAATGGGTATGGTTTTGTGAATCCCATTTACTAATAATTCGACGAGAAAGTTATATATCCTTCAACTATTAGTTACGTCAGACAAACAAACCCTGCCAGATAAAAGAATCTAATAAGCTCGAGCTCTGAAACACAAATACCATAGCGAGTGATTCCATTGGAGTCCTTGAAGCTATCAGTGAAGGTAGAGAAAAAGCAAGAAAGGCCACAAGCACCCAACAGTGCTGCAGACGAGTACTTGTTGATGTTGTTTTTGCAGTCGCCATTGCTGGTCAGAACAGGGCTGAGGAACTTGAACAGGAAGACAGTTCCCGTAGGAAGCACCTTGATCAGCTTTCCCAAACCTGATAATGTGTTGCCAGTCATGGTTGTAGAGGAACTGCTTGCCTTGGCCATTTTTGGCAGGTTTTTTCAGGGTTTTCTTTTTTTGGTTGTTTTTTTTTTCCCTAGTGGTTATGGGTTTGATTTTGCAAGTAACAAAAATGTGGGTATTTGTAGAGGGTGGGAGGGAGAGAGGAGTTGCTTGTACAGTATGTGTGGCGATGTAAACATTCATTTCCTTCAAATCAATTATATTGCTCCACGTCGTCAACAGAGTGGTCCCAATTAATAGAACATTGTGATGTGACTGTGCAATGTAATTGATTTGGAGGCAAAAAAAATTTACATCGGTGGTATAAATAATTTACTCTTTAAACAATAGACAACCACTTTTTTCTCACCACCAACATATTTAAATAAATTAAAAAAGAAGGAGAGAAATACTTTCTTCACAGTGTATTCTCATTTCCCATCAAGATTGCTTTCAAAAATATCAATGCTGCATTATTATCAGTTTTGTTGGGGCCCTTTGGGGGCAAGCGATGGAGTGTTTGAAATTATGATTTAGCTGCAATAAAATATGCAGTGTTTATTGTAAAAAGTTGAATGTCAATTTTCAGAATACTTGGAATCTAAATTTGATCCAAAAAGCGCTCCAAATTCAACTTCCCTAAAATTAGATTTTGGACCCTTCTTCAGCTTTTTAGGAGTTCCCAGAATTCAAAATCCGTTGATAAGAATTAATTTTTGATATAAATAGACCGGATAGTTTGTTAAAAGCTAAAATCTCAAAATCTCCACAATTAATAATACTACCAAACATCATTTTTTTTTATCGACAAAAAAAGGTTTCCTTTATCATTAGTAATACTACCAAACATCATTACAAAGGGCATTTCCCAATACCAGACTATATGAACAAGATGAAAACAACAATCCAGGCCATCGTAACAAGTCTGCAAGATACCAACAGATTACAAGAAATCTTGGAAGCAGGGTGAGAGGAGCGTGTTTTCTGGTATGGGTCCTAGGGCTGTTTTGTGTGGTGTTTGGTCTACTTTTCTGTTGCTGGTTTTATGTTGTTAGGGAGCTACTGTTCTGTTTAATGTCTTTCGGTTGTTGCATCTAGTGGTGTGATTGTGGTTTTTGGCTGCTCATATCTGTTGTTGCTGCTCTAATTAGTTTTCTGGATCGCTTGGCTGATTTTTGCTGATGTTTTTTGGGTGAGGTATGCTCTTTTATCGGTAGTGAAGTCTTATGGCAACTCTTGCGGTTTATGTGGAGTTGATTCCTGCTGTTTGTTGCATCTGTTACGCCTCAAGGTTTTAGGTGCTTGTGCTTCTTGCTTTGGTTGAGGTGTGTCTGGTTTCATTCAACTATGTGTTAGATGTTTTATCTTTGTTTTTGTTATGGTTCTTTCACTCTCCTTCATGTATCAATATTATGAAGCGGGTGTTTTTCCCCTATTTGTTTCTTCGATGTACCCTTTGTCGAGTTTATAATAAATTTTTTTGCCATTTCAAAAAAAAAGAAAAAGAAATCTTAGAAGCAAACAAAGCTAATCACAAAGACTACAGAAATCCAAAACAGTTTGCAATCGAAAAATAAAGTCCTTCACCAAGTAGTCGGATGAGCTAGAACACCATTTCTACTCCACTCGACTCCAAACGTTCAAAACTCTATGATCGAGAATCAAACATATTTTCATTTTTCCTCAAGATTTTTCGAGCTATCCATCAAACTAGGACTCGAAGGGTACCCAATGCCATGGCGGGTGCTTGGATACAAGGCAAATACAGCACCAGAAACAGCACCAATAACAAGGGGCAAAGCCAGGAGCTAACAAATCCTCAGAATGCCAAGAGGGATAGAAGCAATATATTCCCTTGTGTTTTTGTCCAAAAGAGCTACCGCACGGCGAAAACCAACAGGGAAAAATATGCGTGAGAAGACTCAAAGCCTTTTGAGTCTTTTTGAGAAACTATGAGTGATAGTGAAGTGCATGTGTGGTGATAATCTGATAAAAGATTATAGCTAGGTTGGATATTTTAGTGAAAATATCCCTAACATATAAACTTAGATTTAAATTTTATGCCATTGGAAATGGTAGAAAGGGCCGGGAGAAACCTTTTTTTTTTTTATACCGGGGATACCAAGGGTGTTGGTATCTCCTCCGGTCTATTTCTAATTTTTCGGCCATTTTTCGATCACACTTCGATGATCGGTTCAGTTCATTTTGTAGAGTTCGGCAATAACCTTAAAACGTACAAAAAATTGTGTTCATCGGATTTTTGTAGATAAATGATCATCAAATGTGAAGATTGAAGAAAATCAAAACTGGATCCAAAACCACACTGAATAGGAACCCAGTTTTTTTTTTCCCCAATTTTTACGTGTGCCGATCATGTATCTATTAAAGTCTAATGAACACCATTTTTGGTATGATTATGGTTCTCGCCGAATTCTACAAAATAAACGGAGCCGATCATTCAAGTGTGATCGGAACATGGCCGAAAAATTTAAAATGTCTAAATTTGTCAACAATGGAATGTTGAGTGACAAGCTCATATATGTTCCATTAATAGGGTGATGAGATTTGTGGAAGACTTTCTATTTCTATCTATTAGATAAAAATAGCTAGTTAATGTATTTTTTTTAAAACAACGACTTTTATATACTCATTTTCAATTCTGGAAAATTTCAAAATGGCATCTGAACTTTCATTCCAATGTCACCGAAACACCTAAACTTTACTTTATTTCAATTAAACACCTGAACTTTCAAAATCCCCAAATTGAGGCACCTGCCATTAGCCTTCATCCATTTCCTTCACAAATCGACTGATGTGGCTCATTTTTGGTGTTAAAGGGCCCCACTAGACATGTTAAAAAGTGAATTCAATGCACACAATCACAACCAGAAATGAGTTTTTTTTTTTTTTTGGATCCGCAACCAGAAATGAGTTCACTTCCTAAATTTGTGCATTGAGTTCACTTCCTAACATATCTAATGGGGTCCTTTAACGCCAGAAATGAGCCATGTCAGCCGATTTGTGAAGGAAATGGATGGAGGCTAACGGCAGGTGTCTCAATTTGGGAATTTTGAAAGTCCAGGTGTTTAATTGAAATAAAGTGAAGTTTAGGTGTTTCGATGACATTGAAGTGAAAGTTCAGGTGCCATTTTGAAATTTTCCCTCTCAATTCAGTCGAATCCATTGGCTCTCCATAAGTTTGTTTTTTTGGTGACTAACTTGATCTTGACAAATAAAATTAAATAAAAGGAAGCTGAAATTGATTGCCCGCAAAGAACTCGTTTACCTGAGAAAAATCATACATACAGCCTGTCATATCTATCGTGTTGGTTTACTTAATATCCAATTTTTCTTAGAAGTTCAAGCGACATTTTCCTTGGACAGCGGTACTGAGCGGTTGATCCAACCGCTCATCTAGGCACAGGTTCAGATTGAATCTGAGCACATACAAATTTAAATCGTCTATTATTCGGTTAAAATTCTAACCGTTGATTGCTGAAATGAAGAGCCTAACTGACCACCCTGCACCCACTTTGCAGGGGATCCCCATTCCCCTTTTCCTAGCTTGGGTGTAGCCTGATCCCATTGGGGATTGAATTGATTATAAAGACAAATCTCATATGAAAACAAGAAATAAATAGATCGAAGATTGGAACCTTTTTTTTTTTGTTTTTTTGGGGTACGAAAATGTGAACTTATTATACCTTTTACGATCTGTTGATTGATTACGAAAAATATTGTTGAGAAGTATCTATTTAATTCGTTCACATTTTGCAGTCAAATTATAAATAAATTTAGTTTTTCCCACTTCCAATAAACTTTAATAATTTTTACAACCAGCTCAACTTTAATAATTTTTTGGTGTAAGTAGGGCTGCTAAACAAAAGCTACTCAAGTCTGAGCTCGGATTCCTTCGTTAAAAACTTGTTCAAAATTGGTTTAATTTGTTACATAAACAAACTAAGCTTGAATATTAATACCAAACCCGATTACAAAAGGCATTACCAAACAATTCAAAAAAGATGAAAAAACAACAATCCAGGCCATCAACACAATATCCCATAATAGTTCAACGTTCTCTTTTCTTACGAATTGATGCTTAAACCATGATGGACGGTGGAGATTTAGCGCCCACTTAATTTACATATTTCCATTCCAAAGGTTAAAATAATATGATTAATGAAAATCAAATAGATTTTCATTTCTCTAGGCAGTTCCGGCAAGTTACAGACCGGTTCCCTCAAGATTCGAGCCATCCAAACTAGGCCGTGGAGCTGCTCGAAGACGAGCTTGAACTCGAAGGGTACCCAATCCCATGGCGGGTGTATGGGAATATGGTAAACAGCGTTCCGGAAATGGTACCGATAATCGGGGGCAAAGCCTGGAGTAGAAACGCAGAATTGAAAGACGGATAGAAGCATTCCTTTATGTTGTTATCCAAGAGAGCAACCACGGCAAATACCATCAGGGAAAAAAACGCATGAACAAAGTCCGCAAATTTGAGCTTATATGAGGATAAGTTCACCGACGACGTCCCGGAACTTGGCCACAGACCCGTTAGGGTTGCAATACCTGTTTTGGAAATATATATAGACATCAAATTATTCGATAATGTGCAAGGAAATTAAGAAGTTTTTTTTGAAAGGCGAAAAATTTATTAATCTTTGGAAACATATTAAGAAGTTCATAATCACGGGAATCATTGAAGAATAATAAAGGAACAATTTATTAAGTATTCAACTGCACTTTTTTTTTTACCTCAAAATATGATTCATGAATTATACCGATTATCGAGGGCGAAAAATTTAGCATGTGATTAGTGTTTTTTTTTTTTTTTTCTCGTCAGCATGCGATGAGTTGATAAGACACAAAGAATCTAATAAGTTTGAGCACTGAAACACAAATACCATAGTGAGTGATTCCATTGGAGTCCTCGTAGCTATCAGTGAAGGTAGAGAAAAAGCAAGAAAGGCCACAAGCAGCCAACAATGCGCCAGTTAAGTACTTGTTGATGTTTTTGCAGTCGCCATCGTTGGTCAAAACAGGGCTGAGGAACTGAAACAGGAAGACGGTTCCGGTGGGAAGCACCTTGATCAGCTTTCCCAAACCTGATAATGTCTTGCCTGTCATGGTTGTAGAGCTTGATGAGGAGGAGGAAGAGGAGGAACTGCTTGCCTTGGCCATTTTTGGCAGGTTTTTTTTTCCCACTAGTGGTTATGGGTTTGATTTTGTAAGTAACAAAAATGTGGGTATTTGTAGAGGGATGGAGAGAGAGAGAGAGAGAGGAGTTGCTTGTACGGTATGTGTGGGTTTTTTTTTGGGGGGGTATGGACTAGAAACAGAAATTGGTCTTGCTTTTACTCTTCGGAAGGTGGTGGGTCTTCTTCTAACCTTCAAAGAGAGGAAAAATTAAATGGAGAAGTACTATTTTATCGGCACATGACTCACATGTGAGATTTGAGTGTACACAACCCCATGTATGCATCACTTTTTATGAGTATCTATCTATATTATAAAACAGGGAGATTTCTGTTGGAATGTCTACACATATAAACGAAAGCAACATTTACAGTCGTTAGATTACTTTATGTTAAATTTTTAGTCATCAGATCATTTCTTTTTTCAAGAGATATAGAGAATATTCTCCTCATAAATCTCTCTCTCTATCCTCACTTTTTAGGCAATGTATGATCTCTATGTAAATATTATTTTTAATGATCAAATAGGAAAATATCTCAAAATGATAATTGAAGTTTCGTGGAGATTACGTTTATTGCGTATTGAAGTCGGACAAAACAAATAGTAATTTATTGAAGTTGAGACTGTGTTATACATTGTGACGTGCCTTTAGGTACTACAGGCATCCGCTAGTGTCAGTATATGGTGCATCAAATAATTAAGTATATACGGCAATAGGAATATATACCTCAAGTAACTTGTTAGCTGAGGAACTAATTAATTGGATTAACATAACGCAAATATATATACCTCACTATGCTTTTTCGGAGAAATTAATAAGAGGAATTGGATCATCTCCGGTTCTTAATTTGGACTAGATGGAACAGTCCAAATTTGATGAATAATCTATTTCCGCAATTAAGTATCCGAGCAAATTCCAGCCCTAGCTTGATTATATGTTAATTGCGAAAACTTGGATTGTATGATCCAGATTTAGATTGTCCCGTAGAATACAAAACTTGGATTGTAGAAAATCGAAACCCTTAAAAAATTGCATGCTAGCTATTTGGAATATTTTTGGATACAAATGGTTAGTTGTAACACCCTCGTACTGTTGGGAATCGAACTACACGTTCAATCCACAACGCCCTTACGAATCGTGAGAACTACGTACGGTCACAAAAATCAAACAGCGAAACGAAACAGTACATAATAAACAGAAAAGAAAAGATACATAGATTTACATGAAAAACCTCAACGTGCGCAAGGATAAACCACGGGAGCCACACCAGTCCAATATAATCAAAGAACATGGAGCACAAGTCTTCGCTCTTCCCTCTGAGAACAATTTTCTCTCGCATCCCTTTCTATTTTCTCTAAAAACTCCTAACCCTAATTACAAGCCAATGACCAAATTGCCCCAACTGAATTACAAAACGTTTTCGAATTCGATCGCTGCCGTTCATTCAGCAACTTTAGGAGCACAACGAATTGACGTATTTTACGTGTAAACTAAATTATCGTACCACAGTGTTTTTGCTTTCCTATATACGGAGTAATACATTTATATATTGAAATTACTTTATCCTAATGCAGTAAAAGTATATGAATCATCTTCTTCTTCTTATAATTTCTTTAAGTTACGACAACACTTATTTCTTCTTATTTCTTTAAGTTACGACAACACTCATAAGCTTCTTTTCTTTTTATTGTTAATTGATCGGTAGAAGAGATCATTTACATCACGTATGATGTACAGAATACAAACCCAACAACTCAACCAATACACGAAATAAGCCCATCATATGAAAGAAACAAATTAGAAAGAAAGAAAATCACATATAAGGGAAGAACACCCACAAATAGGTGGAAAAATTCGAATTCTTGACCTTGAACACCTGATCTCCTATTGAGATGTAAAAGTCCTGGCCAACTGAACAAGTCCCAGTTGCCTCTTATACTTAATTATTTGTTCTTCTTTGAAATAAATTGAGAAACTAGAACGGAAAATAACGTGTTTTTTACAAGACGAATAAAAATTATTAAGATTATAAGAGTTAGTATTACACTAATAACAACCATAATACTCAAACAGAAAGTCTACGGCCACCGAAGGCAAAATGCGGTGGCCGGCCACTGCACGCCGTAAGGGCCCACTTCGGGATCCGTACAGATGATCCGAACCGTTCAATAAATTTTTTTAAAAAAACCGAGTGGGTACGCGAAAAATCAGCTCGATCCGATATGTGTAGGTGCTCGGATCAAGCTTTTCATCTTTGAAAAATCGGAAAACCAATCTTTCCATTTTTTCCGATTTTCCAAATATTAGAAGTTTGATCCAAGCACCTACACAAATCAAATCAAGCTGATTTTCCACATACCCACTCGGTTTTTTTTTCTAAAATTATTGAACGGCTCGGATCATCCGTGCGGAGCCCAGAATGGACTCCAAACGGCGTGCGGTGGCCGGCCACCGCATTTTGATGTAGTCTTCAAGTTAGATACCATTTCCATAAATATTTCAAAATTGGCAGGCGACTGTGTTCATCTTGTCCATTACCACTCACTAAATAAAATATACTAACTTGGGAGTACTTTTCCATCACGTTTTATTGTAGGCAATGCACTGTTTAAGGTAGTACGTACTAGCTACGCTAGCTAGAAATGTTGACTTGTTGGTTTGTTCCAAGTATTGTTTCATCATTTCGTGATCCGACGTTTAAATTTTACGAGTAAAATATTTTGTCACATCATGTAGTAATATTTTCTTGCCATAGCTATATATCCGGGGATGCTGTCAGGCAGTTGATCCGGTCGCTCATTTCGGCATGGATTGTTCGGATCGAATATTCTGAGCGCATACAAATTTAAACCGTTTGTTGCTCGACTTAGATCCGAGCTGTCAATTATCAAAATAAGCAGCCAAATCGACAGCATTGCACCGCTTTGCAAGATGCTTCCAAGCAGCATCCTCCATTCGAATTATCTACAATCATATTATATTATCACAAGGTACATGCATGTGGGTAAACTTAATTTGTCAACAATATTGGAGGAATGTTGAATGTCAAGCTCATATATATATGCAGTAAGTTTAGAACCACAAATAAAGACACAAATATTTACACACACTCACAATAGAGGTGGGCGTCCACCTCTATTGTGAGTGTGTGTAAAGGTTTGTGTGTGATTATAGCATTATTGTGTGTGTGTCTATATATATATATATGTCCATCAATGAGGTGATAAGATTTGGAAAGACTTTGTTTTAGATAGTACCACGTACGTAGCTTTAGTACAGTAGTATTTTGTTATCAAACGACTACTTAATTAAGTAATTATTATTGTCAATCCAGTTGAATACTCAACAAATTGTGTGTAATGAACAAAATGAAAAAATACACAGATTTACATGAAAAATCTCAACGCGAAGAAAAATCACGAGAGCCACACCAGTTCATCATAATCTAAGAACACTACAAGAAAAATCGCATTTTACAGCGTTTGAAAAACGCTATTAAATGATATATACAGCGTTTTTGCAAACGCTGTATTAGCCGACGTTATTAAAAGTCTTAGACATAAGACAGCGTTTTTTAAACGCTATAGAATGTAAACTTTCTACAGCGTTTTTAAAACGCTATAGATGCAAAATTTTCTACAGCGTTTTAAAAACGCTATAGAATATAAATTTTTCTACAGCATTTTAAAAACGCTATAGAATGTAAAATTTTCTACAACGTTTTAAAAACGCTATATTAGCCAATTTTTTGCATTTTTAAAAAAAATTCTATAAATACCAATATATTAGCATTTTCAAATAAAATCATGGTAATTTCATTTAAGAAACAAAAATGATTTATTTCATTTAACACCAACTATATCCAAATGTCAATATACAATAAATAATTCAACCATTGAATAAAGATTCATTACATTAGCTTGAGAAACAATATCCCAACAAAAACTACATAAAAGAGCCCAACTAATTGGACTCATTGAAAAATAACTAATGTAATTCTACTTTCCTGAAAATGTAATCATGCACTAGGCCAACCATCTCATTCCGCAGATTTTCTTTACTTGAAGCTTACTTCTTTGCCGAGCTTATACCCTTTCTGCTCCCAATGCCAACCACATAAATGGGCTACTTGAAACCCTCCAAAATATGAGAAACATGCCCGTAGGTTGAAGTTGTAACAGCAAAAATCATCCCCAAAAAGACGTAGGTTGTGTTGAATCTGAATGTTGATATTTTGCTACCCCCGGGATTTGCTCGTACTTGACTCCTGAGAGATGGGCAAGGACGAGAGCCCAACACCCTTGTCTAGAACTTGATTGACTCCATTTTCCTTTTCAGAAGGATGTTTTCTGCCACTACTACCATCTGAAGAGGGATACAGTGAGAAACAAAACAGTTGACATGTGCATGAGACAACTGACAACTATGAGGAACATTGTATAGCTTGTATGTGTTAAGGCCCTTGCAAATTTATCCATAAAAAGATGTGAAAGATAGATTGCTATATAAACTTAGAAAGAGATCCCCACATATAACCGGGATTCAAGGACCATTTCCCAAGGTTGATTGAAATCACACCACGATCCCACATAGAATCACCAAACAATAGCACCGCCATCGCCCAAACTACAAGACTGGTCTGAACATTTGAAAGCTAACACACAAAATAAGTAAGACCCGTTTGGCATTGCCAGAACGTTGGCAATTCCTCCATACCTGCACAGCAATTGACACTATTATTCCACATTCTGAACAGAGAGTCTGGAGACAAAGACATGTTACAAACAGCACAAGAACTTCCAATCTCAAAAATAGAACAGTTCCGACTTTCTAGACAAGTAGACTGACCTGAATTTTAAATGCATTTCCAACAGCTGACAATATTGGGCTTCAAACACCTAGAACCCCATGCGGTCTTTGAGCTGGTGATGTCTCCAAAGACACCTTTAGCCTCACTTCAGAAACATCTATTAGGCTGATAAGAAGTAAAATCCCAAACTTTTCATTGCACATTAATTTGCAATTAATGGCTTACGACGTCTTATGGATCAATATGATCATCAGATCATGCACAGCAAAGAATTGGCAAGGGACCTTATGTTCTACCGAACAATAAAGAAAATCCGGTTACGCTAGCAAGGGCATCATCCTGCATTTACCAACTTCCGAAGCCAGAAATCCTAACATGCAGGGAGGGTGAAATTGAACCCTTCTAATCCATGAACATCAGTTCAGACAGCTTGCCTTAGGGAGAGTGACACCAAAATGACAAAAATAGAAAAGAAGAATGAAATAAAAGGACAATGTTTATGGGAAGTCCTGTTTTTAATTAGCTTGCATAGCCAAATGGCAAGTATTTGAGAGGCCCAAAAGGGCCTTACATTAGTTTCAGAGGCACTGTTATATTGATGTTGGGACAAGCTCCAACACTCCCCGTACGTGTGACCCCTATACGCATGATTGAATAGAAAAAGATATGACACACCAAAAGGATAACAAGGTGCACCTATGCCACAAACAAGGGGAATCCTAGCAAATCACTGCTAATTGAAACAAAGGGCCAAGCCAGAGTAAGCTTTGATACTATTCTAAAAAATCCCACTCAAAAGGCAATGAGTGAAGTCACAAGGATCATATTATAGTTTAGGGAACCATCTTATCCATGGAGGACAAGCTCCAACAACAATAAACACAAAGCATGGCATGTAATTATCCATCCATCAATAGCATACACTATATCCAGACCACAACTTGTAAAATTCAAACAATACTTTAGTATTCAAAATATAGAGTGGATATAGCATATATCAAGCATCGCAATTCATGTTTCCCCATAAAAGAACCGTTTCTGAGAAATTATCACTTTCAGCTGATATCAAAAGACTCCACATAGGCTATTTACGAAACATTTTCTTAACTGTATTCAGAGATTACCTCTTCCACTTCTTCAGCAGATTTGAGAAGGGTTGAAACAGTTGCCTTGCCTGTCGAAGGTCATCTTCCGGATAGTCTTTCAACCGCATACCAATTTCACAATATTCATCAACCTTTCTTTCCTCCTCCTCATCTTCCACTTGACGTTGTTGATGTAACTTCTTTGTTTTTTCGCGTTGTTGGGCTTGCCATTCCTAGTCTAACAAGGATTAGAACCAGCTTTCAAAGTACGCATCACCAAAATATCATTGAAGAATTTCAAACAACTATTAAAAATTTTGCAAACTTAGGTTTGGACATGAAGCCACAAATGTATTTGTATTAAAGTGAGCACTATCCTTTTTTTCCTGATTCAAGGACCACTGTCCATCTAAAGGACGAAAAAGGGTAAAGAATTGACCGACGAGAACATCAAATGAGCACGGGAATGTGCTCACATCTCAACTAAGACATTTAGGAGTTAGAATCTGTAGAGACTTGGGGAAACTCACATTAATCAAACTAGATTGATCAGTTGCACATGGTTTGGGTGGCTCAGCTTGAAGATTATAAGTTCACTCTCTTAAGCAGAAATCCAGCAGAGTAAAAGAATACCCAAAATAGAGCTGCTGACAACACAATACTCAAGCATAGAAAAAAGTACAAAAGACTCATTCTTTGCATTCCAATTTACCATTTTACGCCAAAAACCACTAGAGTAATGAATACCCAAGATAGCTAACAATAACCCAATCCTCAAGCAGAGAGCAAAATATGAAAAGTGAAAAATCATGTGCAAAGAAAAGGAGGTCAGCATACTGAATACTTGGCAATTCCAACAAGTCCACAAATCTTAAAGTACAATTGTGATAGGCTTCTGCATACTAAATGGGTGAACAAATTCTCCGTAGCCAATTCTTCTGCAAATGCATAACACAGAAAACAAAGCCCTCTTAAATGAACTTTTTGAATTGTTCTTTTGGCTAGAGCTGAGTTTAGTAGATCATTCTCTAGAACCGGCAATGATGGAAATTTGAGAATGAATATGGTAAGTGTCCCTTTCCAATGAGCTCAGGTAATACCAGCAGAGGCTTCAAGGTAATACCAGGAATAATGAACATACCCAAAACTAATTTTGCTCAAATGGTACATGCAAAACATAAGACATGTGACAAAACAGACCAGACAAGAGTTTCCATTCCCCTTCCCTTGAGCATAATAATAAAGAAAAACTAAGCATAGCAAAAAGCAGAAGAACTGATTTGGAAGAGTTCACCATATGACAATTCCCAGTCATGTAAATATTCTTTAGTCTCTGTTTCGTTTCTATTCATGGCAGTGTGTAGCTACACAAAGTGATCATTGTTAGAGCTGTAAATTCATACTACAGTATTGCTTCACACGGCAATTCCACCTGCACTTATATTCTATCCTTTTTCGACTATATTTATAAACCAAGGGTTCGCACTAAACAGTCCCACGAATAGAAATTCCTTAGCGGTGGGAAATAAGAACCTAACTATAACTATGTACACAAATTCAGTTTTGCCAACAAAACACAAGCCATACACATCAGATTCACACTAAATACAGATGGAAAAACACCCCACTTGTCGAAGTGTAAGCACACCTAAAACATGCAAACCACAGAAACCTATGTCGAACAAAACCGTTAAAAAATTAAACCCAAAACCCAAGACCCAAAATTAAAACCTTAGTTCCAAATCAAAACCTATGATAAAAAAACACACATAAGCGAAGAAAACCCGTTTAGCATAGAAACATGCCCCACTTTCACGCAATACCTCCTTACTAGGAGCTATGGTGTACATATTCGCATGAAAGCATAATACATACATTGATAAGGCCACATAACAAATGAAGCTGTAGCTTATGAAGAGAAAAAAGAGTAAACAGATACACACTATTTAAATTGAAATGAGAGTTTATATATATAAGGAACAACCAATAAGAAGTCAAGGCCTTAGCAGTCTCAACAGAGCCTTTCACTTGGATTTCATTTATTGGTTAATATTTTTATAAGCAACTAAACATTCCTTTGTAACAGAAGTCAAACCACTAAGAAGGAATTTAAAAGATGAGCTCCAAGATAGAGCATTACTACCTCAACAAAGGAGACACTAACATTCAAGTTAAGCTGCAAACTGGACTTCAGCATGTATGCCCCTCATAGACAAAGTTAAAAGATGGCAAATATGTCCGGTAACTAAAAGTAACGCAGAGAGAGTGAGAAGTAAAATACATAGAACTTAGATAGTTTTTAACTTGAACTAATCTATCAGACATCTACATAACTCAAACATATACAAAAATACCTAAAAATTCCATCCTAATGTGAATAAGACATTGTGTGAAGAGAAATTCACGAATACTTAAACAATTCCAAACCTTAAACGTAGGAGCTAAGGAGCCTAAGCAAAAACCTGTACGGTAGAACGCCATATAGTATCGTTCATATTATACAACTTCGTTCTGTTTTTCGTCCATTCTCCAAGCCCCATCCTGCATTAGTATCACACTCTTGATTTCTGGACATTAAAAAAGGACCAATTGAGCAGGGCACTTGTAGACACCCTATTTTGGACTTTCCAGAATAGTTTATTTACGGTCTTTTGATTCCCCAATGATGATTAAGGTCGAGAACATACCGAGTTGTTTGATGAGTTTGAGCTTTGAGCGTCCCGAACCTCGTCTAAACCCATTTCAAACCCTTGTCGAACCCTCAAGCCAGAACCAAATGGCCTCAGCAAAACCCTGCTGGAGTACGCTGGTGGTGGACTAGCGTGCGCAGGAACCACTGCCACGTGTCAGTCACTACCGCTCTCTGGCGCACGCCACTCAACCAATGGCGCACGCCATTCAGCACCAGTCAAATCAACGTCCACCTAGCTATCTTCGAGACTTCCACTGCTCTCAAGCTCAATTGCCAGAACTGTTCCTTTCTCTTCCATCAAGCCAAGTCCCATGCATTAAATGCATGGGAGCTTCCTCCAATGTTTGGCCATCCAAACAGCCCCTAAGGACCAGGCTGATCAGCCTTCTCTCCTCCATAAATACCCCATTTGCATTCATTTGCAAAGGGTTAGCCTCATTAAGAAGAAGGGTTAGCACCATTAAGAAAGGGGTAGCTTCATAAAGCCAAGCCATCCTTTGTCTTCTTCTCCTTCATTGTTCTTTGCTTCCTTTCTTCCTCATAGAAAGAGTAAGTGAAGAACATACTCTCCATAGTCCATAACCTTCACTACATCCACATCCATCATCATCTTCAAGCTCAAAGCTCAAGCTCTCTTTCAAAACTCACTAGCAAAGGTACAATACCTCTTGCTCCTGCTTTCTGTTCTGACCCTTGAGGGGGGCTGGCAGGGTCAAGGCTGGTAATCTATACCAGTCCTGGCCCTAATGCTGGCAAGGTTTCAAGAACCGTTTACAGTGATCAGTGGCGCACGCCAGTTCTTAATGCCGTACGCCAGTTCTGGTAGTATGTGCAAAACTGGTGTGGGGATCATGGATCATTGTTTTCTTGCATTATTTAAGCTTTGATCACCTTGCTGCATGTTAAAACCAGTTTACAGCTTTCTGTATTTAGAACTGCCTTCTTTCCTATCTGCATTTTATTGCTTAGTTTGGCCTTCTGGGTCCCTCTGGTCCTGTTCCAGAGCCCAGAATGTGCAAAGCCAAAGCATTGGAACAAAGAAAGAACTGGCGTGCGGCCTTTTCTTAGTGGCGTGCGCTAGTTATCTATATTCCAGTGGCTTGGCCTTTGCATGGATCTTCCATCCAGGCCTTTGATCATCCTCCCCTCACTGTTTAAGGGGTTTTCTGTCTATTTGGTGGCTTTTTAGCCCTTTAATCTGTTTGTAATAGCTTAATAACTTATATAAACTGCGTGGTTTGTCCTGGGTGTGCACTGGTCCTTTCCAGAGCCCAGAGGGTTGAGAGCAGAAGCTGTGAGCTTAAGTCTACCGGCGCACGCCAGTCGTGGGGTGGCGCACGCAGGTCATGACTGCATGCAGTGGCCTGGCCAGTGCATGCAGGCTTGATCCTGTGTGCAACATTTCATGGCCAGTGTGTTCTAGTCTGCTTAAAATGTCCACAAAAGCTTGTTCTCAATCTATTATATTTGCTTAGATCAAACATCCATAAACATTTTGTCACATCCTTTGTACATAAATGCAATCTGTTACAGTTTTAATCCCTATTAACTGTTCCCCCGCCCTAACTGGTTAAAAGAATGATCAAATAAAGAGAGAAATGCGAATGTTTTACAAAATGCCTGAGTAGAGACCGGTCTCCGGACTGGGCGAGGGGGGTGCCATAAAACCCTTCCCCTCTCGTAATCTGGCTCCCGAACCTCAAGATCGAAGGTGACGACGGCCCAGTCTACAAAAGCCTTTTTCAAAATCAAACGGACGTGGTCCAAACGTTTTCAAAAGAACGGTTTCTTGGGTACTAACCGCAAAACCCGAGTGGCGACTCTCTGATCTGCGAAGCACTTCGCCGCGCTTTCCGCAAGATAAGGGCGCACCCAGAATTTCATGCACTAAAACACGGGATTTTTGGGGCGTGTGCCCACAGCACTAAAACTTGCACAGGGTACCTAATCACAAGAAATCTGAAAAAAATATACGTACCCAAGAACAAAAAATGAATGACCATCCATGTGAAAGCTCAGCACAACAGTGTCATTGTTTTGCAATAAGAGTTCCATGGAGTGGTCATACGTTCCATTAATGAGAAAGGTGGCAATCCGAGGCGGCTCGCTCGGCAACGTGTTCGGGAAATCGAGATTGTAAACATCTTTCGATTTGTGAAACTGGTCAGCTAGCCGGATTGGATAACCAGGATTTTCGAACGAAATTCCGTTAAATGTAGCTCGAAGTTTGCCGTCAATTGTTGATGGTTGTGTGCTTCTTAAAATGAAGAGCTCAGTGGAACTGTTACTCCCTTGTATACATCTTTCCCGAACTCACCACACAAGCCCTAGCCAACAAAGGCAACAATTCTTAATACAAAACCCTAGATGGGAACCGAGAAAATTAGGGACTGTAAATGGGGGATCGGCAAATCGAGTATAACCATCTTCTGATACACATGCGTACAAAGGAGGGGAGAGAGAGGATAATACCTAGTGGGGGAAACTACAAGAGACGCGCATCGCCGAAGCACCGGGAGCCGTCGCAACTTGGTGGTGCTAGCGGTGGTGGAAGATGCCGATGTGCTGCTAGCTAAGCTACCCATGGCAGTTGTTGGTAGCCGGGGGTCCAAGATCTGATGGAGAGAGAGAGAGAAAGAGAGAGAGAGAGGAGAGGAGATGTGCCTCCATCTCGATCTGGAATATTTTGTAAAGGGGTATGGGATTAGGGCGCGGAGGAATGGCGCTATTTTTTAGGGGAACGCTGTTTTTGAGTTATTGAAACGCTATTTTAGATGAGGCGCGAGGGTTTCCTTCTTTTTCTCTTTCCGAACGCTATAAATGAATCCCTACAACAGCATTCCTAAAAGAACGTTATAATCTAACGCTATAAAAACTCATAGTTGTTGTAGTGGAATATGGAGCACAAGTCTTCGCTCTTCCCTCTGAGAATAATTTTCTCCCGCATCCCTCTATTTTCTCTGAAAACTCCTAACCCTAATTACAAGCCAATGACCAAATTGCCCCAACTGAATTACAAAATACCGTTTTCAATTGCTGCCGTTCATTCAGCAACTTTAGGAGCACAACGAATTGCAGCACTATAATTGTGCCATTGGGGCTCAGCCCCCATACCCCCGACCTCCAGTGTTGCTAAAAGTTGTCTGCATATCCAACACTTACATGATGTGGATCTCACATATGTGTATATAGGTCCCATCTCATATGAGAGCTGAGGGACGTTGCCAATAACCGTTGCATTTAAAATTTTCTCAACTATTTGGATCTACGCGCGTATACATGCATGCTATGAACCTAAAAGGCTTGGGACAGACTTTTCAAGGTCAGCTGAATTCGATCAAGATGGAACCCGTACTAGCATGGACAACCATGAGAGGAAGGTCGATGGATACCAAATCTAATAACTTTAAGGAGATAGTCTTTTTCACGGAGCGACGCAATCTCAGCCGTCTATTCGCTCAATCAATAACTGAGATTCATTTTTAATTATGACCAATCACAATTAACACTTTCCCAGAAAAGTTTCATTAACATCTTGACCGTCCAAATATTTTTGGACGGTCACGATTGATTGGACGGTCACGATTGAGTGTTGTAAACACTTGTTTACAACACCTCCGTGAAAAAGATTTTCTCAACTTTAATTTGTTCGTAAAACCATTCAATGTCGCCACGTACACAGAAAGTTTTCGGAGGGGAGTGCGGAGCTAGAAATTTTAGCCCGAGGGCCGACTTAATTGACGTATTTTACGTGTAAACTAAATTATCATACCACAGTATTTTTGCTTTCCAATATACGGAGTAATACATTTGTATATTGAAATTACTTTATTCTTTCTTCTTTTTTTTTGTCAAAAGTGAAAAAATTGTATTGATAAACGCCCAGCGGTACTTACAAAACGGAGATCATTACAAAGAACTTAAATAAAGCCAAACTAATCGCCTAACAAATACAAAACAAGTAAATCACAAGGCAATCGAGGTCTTTCATCCTAACTCAGGCATGCATAACCTGACGCAACAGCGACACTTTTAAACTGTCTAACATCTAATTAATTAGGAGTCTCAAACGAGAAAAAGTGCAAAATTAAAGACAAAAGACACCAAATACCCAGACGATTAGATGCACTTCAACCAAGGATGAACGCACTAATAAAATCCCAAGAACGTACTACAGATCTGCCAAGCCGCCACGAGTTGCCCTGCCAAAGATATCGTGTAGGGAGAGAACGTTGAAATACAGATATCGTTGTGAAGCAATCTCGATTGAGAGAACCCAATCTGTTGACAAAATTCGTCCAAAGACGAAACTAATAACTCTCGTAAAACGAGAGACAAAACTCTCACAGATTAGACGACAAGTCGTTGATCTAGAGAGACAGAAGAAAAAAAGAAAAAAAAACAAAGAAAAGGGATTTTCGTTGAGAAGTATCTATTTAATTCGTTCACATTTTGCAGTCAAATAATAAATAAATTTAGTTTTTCCCATTTCCAATAAACTTTAATAATTTTTACAACCAGCTTAACGGCCGGGGAGTATTATCCTTTCCCCACATAATCGATGTGGTAATTCTTGATTTTAATTACCAAAACCTCCCCGATATACTCTACCAAAACCTCCCCGCCCAAGGACTTACTTCATACAGTTGGCATTTAACTCCACTAATTGATATTCCACTAACTAACTAATTACACTAACTACTCCACTAACTATTATTCCACTAACCAACTGATTTCACTAACTGATTACAACAGAGATATACTCAAGTGTGAGCTAATCATATAGAATTACTGTGTGCACGACTTAGGTGAACTCATACTCTTATCATCCCCCCTCAAACGGATGGGTGATAGAATCACCAGAAGTTTGCTCTTGAGATATTGGAAGCGAGTAATAGGTAAAGCTTTTGTAAAGACATCTGCCAGCTGATCGGAAGTAGGAATGTAATGGAGAGACAAAGCTCGAGCTGCAACACGATCACGGATATAATGGCAATCAATCTCAATATGCTTGGAGCGGGCGTGAAAAACAGGGTTAGTGGCCAATGCAATGGCAGAGGTGTTATCACACCAAAAAATAAGAGTAGGGCGAGGAGAAATATGCAAATCACGGAGAAGCATTTGAATCCAGCTTAGCTCGGTAGCGGTGTGAGCAAGAGAACGATACTCAGCCTTGGTGGAAGAACGAGAGACTGTGGTTTATTTCTTGGCAGACCAAGAGATTAGGTTAGCACCAAGAAAAACACAGTAACCAGAAGATGACTTGCGATCAGTGCAATCCCTTGCCCAATCAGAGTCAGAAAAGGCCCGAATCTCAAAAGAAGAAGGCTGGTAAACTAAACCATGATCCAGGGTACCCTTAAGATAGCGAAGTAACCGTTTGATAGCTGCAAAATGACCATTAGTGGGAGAATGCATGTGCTGACAAGCTTGATTGACACCGAATGCAAGATCTGGTCGTGTAATGGTAAGGTACTGAAGAGCCCCTACAATGCTCCTAAAAAGAGCAGGAGAAGAAAATGGCAAGGAGGATGCAGTAATGGATGTAGGCTTGATCACAGAAGGAGAGATACAAGGCTTACAATCAGCCAACCCTGTCTTGTGTAAGATTTCCATGGCATACTTAGACTGGGATAAGAACAGACCTTGAGCACAAGGTTGGACGGAAACGCCCAAAAAATAAGACAGAGACCCAAGCTTCTTCATAGAGAATGCAGAGTGCATTTGAGCAATCAAATGATCAATATATGAGGTAGGATTTCCAGTGAGAATGATATCATCAACATAGACTAATAGGATAGTAAGGACAGTAGCTGTCTTGTACACAAAAAGAGAGGAGTCACGATGATTGTTGACAAAGCCATGTTGAAGAAGGAAATTAAGAAGTAAAAGTTGAGTATCATGCCCGAGGAGCTTGTTTTGGTCCATACAAAGCTTTATGTAGTTTACAAACATGTTTGGGTTGAGATGAATCAACAAAGCCTGGTGGTTGACTCATATAGACCTCTTCTTCAAGTTTGCCATGGAGAAAGGCATTCGAAATGTCTAACTGTTTGAGGGGCCAGTGATAATGCAGGGCTAAACATAATAGAATTCGAACAGTTGGCTGTTTAGCCACAGGGCTGAAAGTTTCTTGAAAATCCACCCCTTCTTCTTGTAAATACCCCTTAGCAACCAATCGGGTTTTATGTCGAGCAATACTACCATCAGAATTTTTCTTGAGCTTATAAACCCACTTGCAACCAATGACATGTTTTCCAGAAGGTAGGGGAACCAAGGACCAAGTCTTTTGAGTTTGGAGGGCCTGAAACTCATCATGCATAGCCTGAGTCCAAGCAGGAGTTTGAAAAGCTTCTTGGTAAATAGATAGTTCAAGAAACGCAGAAGGAGAAGTAGTAACTGCTAGACAGTGAGGATTGGTAATCTGATTTTTGGCTTTAGACCTAGTAAGCATAGGATGAGGAAGAGATGGCTTTTTGGTTGGTGGAGGTAAAGAGGGAAGATGAATTTCTAAGGACTGAATTGGTATAGCAGGAGAAGATGAGTGGAAAGGTAAAGAATCATGACAAGATTCTGAGGAAGAAGTAGGAGAAGCATCAGAACTAGAAGAGCTAGGAGAGGAAGAAGCAAGTTCTGGAGTAGAAATATTAGAGGAAGATGGAAAATTAGTTGAAACAGACGATGTTGCTCAATGTAAATGAGTGTTGGACCAAATGAAGGCCTGCAACTGGGTAAAAGAGGGAACAGGTGTGGGAGATGAAGGACACACAGAAGGAGCTAAAGGAAAAACAGTCTCATAGAAAAGCACATGTCTGGATATGTAAACTCTTCCTGTAGATACATCAAGACAACGATATCCCTTGTAGGAAGGATGGTAACCAATAAACACACATGGAATAGATCGTGGTTGCAACTTGTGAGTGGTATAAGGTCTAAGCCAAGGAAAACATTGACAACCAAACACTTTAAAAACTGAATAGTCAGGAAGACAGTGAAATAAGACTTCAAAAATAGTCTTATGATTAAGAGAAGAACTAGGAAGTCTGTTGACAAGGAAAACTGAAGTAGCCAATGCATCAAACCAATATTGAAGTGAAAGAGATGACTGATGTAACAAAGCTATAGTAGTCTCAACTATATGCCTATGTTTCCTCTCGGCTACCCCATTCTGAGAAGGAGTATGGGGACATGGCAACTGATGAACTATACCATGCTGAGTTAAGTATTCAGCAAAAGGATTACTACAATATTCACCACCACCATCTGTACGAAAAACTTGAAGAGCAATACTAAATTGCTTTTCAGCATAAGCCTTAAAAGCAATGAATTTAGAAAACACCTCACTTTTGTGCTTTAAAGGAAAAATCCATGTGAATCGACTGAAATCACCAATGAATAGCACATAATAGGTATAACCAGCAGTGGACATATGAAATGGACCATACACATCACTATGTATAAGAGACAATGGTTTGTTAACAGTAGAATTTGATAGATGGAAAGGGAGTCTGTGACTCTTTGACACTGCACAGTGTGTACAATTGAGTGTAGTACACTTATTGATAGAAGACAACTTTAAAAGGCTAGCAAGTTGTTGAAACTTGAGAGGAGAAGGATGACCAAGCCTGCTATGCCAAGTTGCAGCAGACACAACAGTGGTGAGATGAGCTTGAGGTGGGACACAAGAATCTGAGGAAGAGAACTGATAAAGGCCATGATTGTGGTGATCACCTTTAGACAGAATTCTCTTCGTGCTCTTGTCTGGAACCAGAAACGAGGAATCATCAAAAGTGATAGTACAATTGTTGTCTTGCGTAAGCTTGTGAACAGAAAGGAGATTATTTGTTAAAGTAGGCACATGAAGTACTTGATTAAGAGAGAATGAGTGAGAAGGGATACGTGCGTAAATGTTCACATACGCACCCCCTAATTTATCATTGTTAAGTCTATTTATATAATATTACTTAGAGATTAATGCTTGATTTTTGTGTTGTAGGTATTCGGAGGTTTTAATATTTTAATGTGCATTGTTTAGTTGCTGATCGAAGTAAAAGAAGCATGGATTGTGTCTCATAATTTTTCTCCACCTACTATGCTGCTGTGTACGTGGTAATGGAAGTAAAATGGGTTAGCAGAATAATACAAGTCATAAAATTGGTGGGCCCCGAATCTATACTAATTGGACTTGCAATTGGTCTTCCAAGTGGGTCTAATGTTTAATAGTTATTTTGACCAAGGCTGGGCCCAAGTGACTGATTTCTCAACGAGGGCTTTTACAAGTGAAGTCGGCAGCAGCAGCTTATAAAAGGAAGAGGTCTCATGCGCACAGGGGGACAACGGGGCTGCCGAGATTTCTCTGTTCCGATAGTTTTTCTTTCAAGTTTTGTTCCTTTCAAGTTATTTAAAGCTTTGTTCAATTACTCGCATTCCGGTAACTAGTTTTAATTTCTATTTTTAATTAAAGTTATTCGTTTGTTTTTGTTTGGTTGGGATCTCCTGTTTATTTTTCGTATCAAGTATTAGAAGCATGATTCAAATTAGGGTTTCTTCTTTTTCATGTATAATGATTAGCGAGTAGTCATATAGGTAGGGTCGCGGGGTGATTAGCACATCGTGATCAGTTCGGATACTGCTCCTATTTTTAAACAATGGAAGAACGATTTTTGATTGGAAATTAAAATACTTCCCGCGGACGAACCCGGGCATTGTCGGAGCCCATGTGAACGGGGGAATGGGGGTCCAAAACTCATTCTCTGCTGCGCATGGGTATACGGCGACCACAGGGTCTCGCATCTTCCGGGGTACCTTTTTCAATCTTAAATTAAATGTTTTTAAGAACTCCAAACAGAGCAGGTAAATCCGAATTGGATACGTGCTATGAACCCTACGACCATACCTCTTTTAATTATTTGAAAAGTACAATCAATTTCTTTAGTTTAGTTAATCTCAATCAAATCGACAAGGGATGGCTACCTAAGAGCCAGTTTAAATAAGTAACAACCCGAGTTTTTAGTCAGCACACATCACCGTCTCTGTGGATTCGACTCCGGACTTACCGGATATTATGCTACGTCGGTCCCCGCCCTACGCTTGGGGCAACCCATTAATTTAGGACTAGGAAATCGTCAAGCAAAGGAGTAGGTAGTATACCATGACCAGAATGTTGATAGAGATTCATATTGGACATGTTGTTGGTGAGGTGTGTTGGAATTCACCCATGTGGGTGATGGGGATAGCTAGCCAAAGTCAAGGATTGGATAGACTTTGTAGCTATTGAAGATCTTCTGATATCTCACGCATGGGCTGTTGAGATTGCAGCTGGATTTGAGGCAGCCAAAGGAGACTTTGAGGCTGCCAAATTTGGACCTTTGATACCTCAGGCGTGCAAAGAGCAGTTAATGCTCTTGGAGTGTTTCCCTGGTTTCTCCCTATAAATACTGATGTATTTGAGAGGTTGAGGTGTAGTGGGTAAGCTGATGAGAGTCTGAGAGGGTGAGGTTCTGAGAGGGGGAGCCGGTTGTGGCTCTCCCCGGAGAGGTTTTTTCAAGTTTGTATATATTGTGTGAGTATATATATAAATGGAGTTTTTCCTCTGAAATCAGTGTGTGTTGTGTGAGTGAGTGACCCCCGGGCGCAACAATTGGTATCAAAGCTCAGGAGGAGCGAGAGGGTCACCGGGTTTCACGTTCAAACCCACTGGTTTGAAATTGAAAAAAAAAATGTTTTCCTTACCCACGGATCTGGAAGCTATCGTAGATACGAGTCCAACAGCGCGATCGGTGCGGAGATTGGAGTACCGAGGTGTGCACACAGGTTGCCGGAGCAGAGCCCTGATGTGCTCTGTTTTATTTTTCCTTTTCCGAATCTGGCGTGGAAGAACAGATTGTTGGAAGAAAATGAGAAATGGAAAATTATCCCATGTGGCAGGTGCGCCACGTCATCAAGAAGGATCAGGTGGACCTGGGTTTAACCTGTTTGACCCCTTGTGGTTCAAAAGGGTCAGAAGGTTCAAAAGGTTCAAAAGGGTCAGATCTGCTGGAGGAAGGGTCCATGGTGTTTTTTTCGCGATTTCGGAGTCAATACAACTCCGTTTTTTACGTGTGAGTAGTCGATTTTGACTAGCTTGACGTTCCGGATCCAACCCCATGCTTCGTTTTTTGTGTGGAGGCTCCTAAGCTGATGCGAATGCTTAGTTGAGCAAGATACGAATGGTTGGAGCATGCTTTGGGTTGTGAGGGGGCTTGATTCAGCAAGGATTTTTCGGTAGTGATCTGTTGCGGAGCTAGTAAGCAAGGAGACACTCATTCGAGCAGTGTATCCCGGTTTTGGGATACGGAAGAGCTCGGGTTTGGCAGTGACACAGGCGCTTATTAGGGCAATTGGTCGGTGTATCGATGGATGATCCAGGGATGCTGTGGAAAAGCCAGGAATGGAACGAGGATGGACGAATGGCAGGAGGAGACCCGCGGAGATCCAAGAGAGATGACAGAAAGTGGCGGAAGTGGCAGACTGTGTTGGAGAAGCTACCCACCAGGAGGATTGATAGACTTGTGATTGGAGGTTGATCAGGGCAACCGAGGTGTTTGCGGAGATGATCAACAGGAATTGGAAGTAGTCTGGATCAATCCGGAAAGACCTATCATCTGGAGATGCAGTTTTTTGATTCGGGCTGCAGGAGGAGCTGATCGGATGGCGATTTCCGGTCTGACGGATGAGGGGCCATCTATACAGGCTTGTGGGAGTGCAGCGGCAGATGGAGCTGATGCCGGGCATGGTCAAGTAGTATGGGTGTGCACTGACTATGAACTGAATAAGCAACAGTTGCGGACGCACACGAAATAGGCACTAGAGTACGAGGAGTCGCGACCTAAGACGTACTGATGTGTGTGCCTGGGAACGAATCTAGTGTTGTGCAGGATAGTAGCTACGACGATTGTAACAGCTTGCTGGGAAGTGTTCATTGGTGCTCCGGACAGAGGAATTGAGATGGATATGAAGACAAAGCTTTGCAGGATCTCTTCCTTTGTGGGATTTTGTGACTGGATCCTCTCCTGGATATACGGCCGTATGAGGAGGAGAGATGGAGTCGCGGTTTTGTGTTCTGTGACTGGGCACGGGCATTCGTGGTTTGTTGGACGCGGTTATTGGCATCCGGAAGAGTGATGCAGGCACTCAAGCAGCGGAGGAGCGCGATATAAATGGACTCTGTTGCGGAATACTTGCAAACATTGTGAATTCTGACAAAACAACCTAAGGGTTGAAGGAGAATGGTTTTTAAGGAGGCCGAGTCCCCACCATTCTTTTCTGGGAATTCACAATGGTTAACGGCAAGTGGGTCATCCGAGTTCAGATGTGGAGGCATACTGGAGAGACAGGTGGGGATGTTGAGTTGGTTGAGCTCCGTCGGGTTCTGCTGGAGATCGGCCATGCGCAGGCCGAATGCAGACACTGTTTCTAGGGGATACAGACATTGTTCTCGTAGATGATGGATTGGGAGCATCCGGTGTTGGATGCGGGCACTCCGGTTAGGGGGTGCAGGCACTCTGGTCAGGGGGTGCGGTATATCGGCAATGAAGCTGGTATGAGCCACGGAGATCTAACAGGAATGAAGACGTCCTGGATTCGCAAGTTATGTATCTCGGTTTGGAGGTACGCCGTAGCTCGGTGGGGGATGCGGTGTGTCAACAGAGACGGAAGTCAGCCTCTTCCCAGGTGGTGTGAGAGACCATCTGGCGAATGGAGCCTTTGGTGTGAGTAGGGGGAAGCTGTGTTGGTGCTCTGGTACACATGAATTGCTAGAGTGGCGGTATTGCAGCCAGACAATGCTGCGAGATTAGCCTTGGAAGATCTAGTCAAGTAAGGAGACATTCAGTCGGGCATGGGTACTCCGGTGTGAGGGTGCTGGAAGCTAGACTTGGAGTGACACAGGCGCTTGATAGAGAGGCTGAACGGAATCAACGACACCCCACATGCGTGAAGGGGGTGATTGTTGGAATTCACCCATGTGGGTGATGGGGATAGCTAGCCAAAGTCAAGGATTGGATAGACTTTGTAGCTATTGAAGATCTTCTGATATCTCACGCATGGGCTGCTGAGATTGCAGCTGGATTTGAGGCTACCAAATTTGGACCTTTGATATCTCAGGCGTGCAAAGAGCAGTTAATGCTCTTGGAGTGTTTCCCTGGTTTCTCCCTATAAATATTGATGTATTTGAGAGATTGAGGTGTAGTGGGTGAGCTGATGAGAGTCTGAGAGGGTGAGGTTCTGAGAGGGGGAGCCGGTTGTGGCTCTCCCCGGAGAGGTTTTTTCAAGTTTGTATATATTGTGTGAGTATATATATAAATGGAGTTTTTCCTCTGAAATCAATGTGTGTTGTGTGCGTGAGTGACCCCCGGGCGCAACAAGGTGATGAGTGGCAGCGGAGTCGAGATACCAGTCAGAAGAAGGTGGAGAGGATGTAGAAGCAACAAAAGCTCTAGCAGAGGACTGAGAAGGATTTGGCGACGATTGGAACGTGGAATCCATTCAATACCAGCAATTCTTCGCAGTATGATAAGGCTTGTTACAAATCTGGCACACAACTGGATCTGAACTATTAGTGGAACCATGACCAGAAGAAGCAAATGCTCCAGAAGATCCAGAAGATCTAGAAGAAGATCTACCTCCTCCAAAAGTGCTAGATCCACTGCGGAAATTAGACCTACTACCGCGATAACCGTTTCGAGATGAATATCGTCCTCGAAAACCAGAATTTGTGCCCCGAAATCCAGAAGTTGAACCAGTACTAACATTTGTAGAAAAAACTACAGTCAAATCACCAGTGGTACTAGAGGCCTTAGAATTAAAATCCATGTGATTTGGATCTACGCGCGTATACATGCATGCTATGAACCTAAAAGGCTTGGGACAGACTTTTCAAGGTCAGCTGAATTCGATCAAGATGGAACCCGTACTAGCATGGACAACCATGAGAGGAAGGTCGATGGATACCAAATCTAATAACTTTAAGGAGATAGTCTTTTTCACGGAGCGACGCAATCTCAGCCGTCTATTCGCTCAATCAATAACTGAGATTCATTTTTAATTATGACCAATCACAATTAACACTTTCCCAGAAAAGTTTCATTAACATCTTGACCGTCCAAATATTTTTGGACGGTCACGATTGATTGGACGGTCACGATTGAGTGTTGTAAACACTTGTTTACAACACCTCCGTGAAAAAGATTTTCTCAACTTTAATTTGTTCGTAAAACCATTCAATGTCGCCACGTACACAGAAAGTTTTCGGAGGGGAGTGCGGAGCTAGAAATTTTAGCCCGAGGGCCGACTTAATTGACGTATTTTACGTGTAAACTAAATTATCATACCACAGTATTTTTGCTTTCCAATATACGGAGTAATACATTTGTATATTGAAATTACTTTATTCTTTCTTCTTTTTTTTTGGTCAAAAGTGAAAAAATTGTATTGATAAACGCCCAGCGGTACTTACAAAACGGAGATCATTACAAAGAACTTAAATAAAGCCAAACTAATCGCCTAACAAATACAAAACAAGTAAATCACAAGGCAATCGAGGTCTTTCATCCTAACTCAGGCATGCATAACCTGACGCAACAGCGACACTTTTAAACTGTCTAACATCTAATTAATTAGGAGTCTCAAACGAGAAAAAGTGCAAAATTAAAGACAAAAGACACCAAATACCCAGACGATTAGATGCACTTCAACCAAGGATGAACGCACTAATAAAATCCCAAGAACGTACTACAGATCTGCCAAGCCGCCACGAGTTGCCCTGCCAAAGATATCGTGTAGGGAGAGAACGTTGAAATACAGATATCGTTGTGAAGCAATCTCGATTGAGAGAACCCAATCTGTTGACAAAATTCGTCCAAAGACGAAACTAATAACTCTCGTAAAACGAGAGACAAAACTCTCACAGATTAGACGACAAGTCGTTGATCTAGAGAGACAGAAGAAAAAAAGAAAAAAAAAACAAAGAAAAGGGATTTTCGTTGAGAAGTATCTATTCAATTCGTTCACATTTTGCAGTCAAATAATAAATAAATTTAGTTTTTCCCATTTCCAATAAACTTTAATAATTTTTACAACCAGCTTAACGGCCGGGGAGTATTATCCTTTCCCCACATAATCGATGTGGTAATTCTTGATTTTAATTACCAAAACCTCCCCGATATACTCTACCAAAACCTCCCCGCCCAAGGACTTACTTCATACAGTTGGCATTTAACTCCACTAATTCATATTCCACTAACTAACTAATTACACTAACTACTCCACTAACTATTATTCCACTAACCAACTGATTTCACTAACTGATTACAACAGAGATATACTCAAGTGTGAGCTAATCATATAGAATTACTGTGTGCACGACTTAGGTGAACTCATACTCTTATCATCCCCCCTCAAACGGATGGGTGATAGAATCACCAGAAGTTTGCTCTTGAGATATTGGAAGCGAGTAATAGGTAAAGCTTTTGTAAAGACATCCGCCAGCTGATCGGAAGTAGGAATGTAATGGAGAGACAAAGCTCGAGCTGCAACACGATCACGGATATAATGGCAATCAATCTCAATATGCTTGGAGCGGGCGTGAAAAACAGGGTTAGTGGCCAATGCAATGGCAGAGGTGTTATCACACCAAAAAATAAGAGTAGGGCGAGGAGAAATATGCAAATCACGGAGAAGAATTTGAATCCAGCTTAGCTCGGTAGCGGTGTGAGCAAGAGAACAATACTCAGCCTTGGTGGAAGAACGAGAGACTGTGGTTTGTTTCTTGGCAGACCAAGAGATTAGGTTAGCACCAAGAAAAACACAGTAACCAGAAGATGACTTGCGATCAGTGCAATCCCTTGCCCAATCAGAGTCAGAAAAGGCCCGAATCTCAAAAGAAGAAGGCTGGTAAACTAAACCATGATCCAGGGTACCCTTAAGATAGCGAAGTAACCGTTTGATAGCTGCAAAATGACCATTAGTGGGAGAATGCATGTGCTGACAAGCTTGATTGACACCGAATGCAAGATCTGGTCGTGTAATGGTAAGGTACTGAAGAGCCCCTACAATGCTCCTAAAAAGATCAGGAGAAGAAAATGGCAAGGAGGATGCAGTAATGGATGTAGGCTTGATCACAGAAGGAGAGATACAAGGCTTACAATCAGCCAACCCTGTCTTGTGTAAGATTTCCATGGCATACTTAGACTGGGATAAGAACAGACCTTGAGCACAAGGTTGGACGGAAACGCCCAAAAAATAAGACAGAAACCCAAGCTCCTTCATAGAGAATGCAGAGTGCATTTGAGCAATCAAATGATCAATATATGAGGTAGGATTTCCAGTGAGAATGATATCATCAACATAGACTAATAGGATAGTAAGGACAGTAGCTGTCTTGTACACAAAAAGAGAGGAGTCACGATGATTGTTGACAAAGCCATGTTGAAGAAGGAAATTAAGAAGTAAAAGTTGAGTACCATGCCCGAGGAGCTTGTTTTGGTCCATACAAAGCTTTATGTAGTTTACAAACATGTTTGGGTTGAGATGAATCAACAAAGCCTGGTGGTTGACTCATATAGACCTCTTCTTCAAGTTTGCCATGGAGAAAGGCATTCGAAATGTCTAACTGTTTGAGGGGCCAGTGATAATGCAGGGCTAAACATAATAGAATTCGAACAGTTGGCTGTTTAGCCACAGGGCTGAAAGTTTCTTGAAAATCCACCCCTTCTTCTTGTAAATACCCCTTAGCAACCAATCGGGCTTTATGTCGAGCAATACTACCATCAGAATTTTTCTTGAGCTTATAAACCCACTTGCAACCAATGACATGTTTTCCAGAAGGTAGGGGAACCAAGGACCAAGTCTTTTGAGTTTGGAGGGCCTGAAACTCATCATGCATAGCCTGAGTCCAAGCAGGAGTTTGAAAAGCTTCTTGGTAAATAGATAGTTCAAGAAACGCAGAAGGAGAAGTAGTAACTGCTAGACAGTGAGGATTGGTAATCTGATTTTTGGCTTTAGACCTAGTAAGCATAGGATGAGGAAGAGATGGCTTTTTGGTTGGTGGAGGTAAAGAGGGAAGATGAATTTCTAAGGACTGAATTGGTATAGCAGGAGAAGATGAGTGGAAAGGTAAAGAATCATGACAAGATTCTGAGGAAGAAGTAGGAGAAGCATCAGAACTAGAAGAGCTAGGAGAGGAAGAAGCAAGTTCTGGAGTAGAAATATTAGAGGAAGATGGAAAATTAGTTGAAACAGACGATGTTGCTCAATGTAAATGAGTGTTGGACCAAATGAAGGCCTGCAACTGGGTAAAAGAGGGAACAGGTGTGGGAGATGAAGGACACACAGAAGGAGCTAAAGGAAAAACAGTCTCATAGAAAAGCACATGTCTGGATATGTAAACTCTTCCTGTAGATACATCAAGACAACGATATCCCTTGTAGGAAGGATGGTAACCAATAAACACACATGGAATAGATCGTGGTTGCAACTTGTGAGTGGTATAAGGTTTAAGCCAAGGAAAACATAGACAACCAAACACTTTTAAAACTGAATAGTCAGGAAGACAGTGAAATAAGACTTCAAAAATAGTCTTATGATTAAGAGAAGAACTAGGAAGTCTGTTGACAAGGAAAACTGAAGTAGCCAATGCATCAAACCAATATTGAAGTGAAAGAGATGACTGATGTAACAAAGCTATAGTAGTCTCAACTATATGCCTATGTTTCCTCTCGGCTACCCCATTCTGAGAAGGAGTATGGGGACATGGCAACTGATGAACTATACCATGCTGAGTTAAGTATTCAGCAAAAGGATTACTACAATATTCACCACCACCATCTGTACGAAAAACTTGAAGAGCAATACTAAATTGCTTTTCAGCATAAGCCTTAAAAGCAATGAATTTAGAAAACACCTCACTTTTGTGCTTTAAAGGAAAAATCCATGTGAATTGACTGAAATCATCAATGAATAGCACATAATAGGTATAATCAGCAGTGGACATATGAAATGGACCACACACATCACTATGTATAAGAGACAATGGTTTGTTAACAGTAGAATTTGATAGATGGAAAGGGAGTCTGTGACTCTTTGACACTGCACAGTGTGTACAATTGAGTGTAGTACACTTATTGATAGAAGACAACTTTAAAAGACTAGCAAGTTGTTGAAACTTGAGAGGAGAAGGATGACCAAGCCTGCTATGCCAAGTTGCAGCAGACACAACAGTGGTGAGATGAGCTTGAGGTGGGACACAAGAATCTGAGGAAGAGAACTGATAAAGGCCATGATTGTGGTGATCACCTTTAGACAGAATTCTCTTCGTGCTCTTGTCTGGAACCAGAAACGAGGAATCATCAAAAGTGATAGTACAATTGTTGTCTTGCGTAAGCTTGTGAACAGAAAGGAGATTATTTGTTAAAGTAGGCACATGAAGTACTTGATTAAGAGAGAATGAGTGAGAAGGGATAGGCGCGTAAATGTTCACATACGCGCCCCCTAATTTATCATTGTTAAGTCTATTTATATAATATTACTTGGAGATTAATGCTTGATTTTTGTGTTGTAGGTATTCGGAGGTTTTAATATTTTAATGTGCATTGTTTAGTTGCTGATCGAAGTAAAAGAAGCATGGATTGTGTCTCATAATTTTTCTCCACCTACTATGCTGCTGTGTACGTGGTAATGGAAGTAAAATGGGTTAGCAGAATAATACAAGTCATAAAATTGGTGGGCCCCGAATCTATACTAATTGGACTTGCAATTGGTCTTCCAAGTGGGTCTAATGTTTAATAGTTATTTTGACCAAGGCTGGGCCCAAGTGACTGATTTCTCAACGAGGGCTTTTACAAGTGAAGTCGGCAGCAGCAGCTTATAAAAGGAAGAGGTCTCATGCGCACAGGGGGACAACGGGGCTGCCGAGATTTCTCTGTTCCGATAGTTTTTCTTTCAAGTTTTGTTCCTTTCAAGTTATTTAAAGCTTTGTTCAATTACTCGCATTCCGGTAACTAGTTTTAATTTCTGTTTTTAATTAAAGTTATTCATTTGTTTTTGTTTGGTTTGGATCTCCTGTTTATTTTCCGTATCAAGTATTAGAAGCATGATTCAAATTAGGGTTTCTTCTTTTTCATGTATAATGATTAGCGAGTAGTCATATAGGTAGGGTCGCGGGGTGATTAGCACATCGTGATCAGTTCGGATACTGCTCCTATTTTTAAACAATGGAAGAACGATTTTTGATTGGAAATTAAAATACTTCCCGCGGACGAACCCGGGCATTGTCGGAGCCCATGTGAACGGGGGAATGGGGGTCCAAAACTCATTCTCTGCTGCGCATGGGTATACGGCGACCACAGGGTCTCGCATCTTGCGGGGTACCTTTTTCAATCTTAAATTAAATGTTTTTAAGAACTCCAAACAGAGCAGGTAAATCCGAACTGGATACGTGCTATGAACCCTACGACCGTACCTCTTTTAATTATTTGAAAAGTACAATCAATTTCTTTAGTTTAGTTAATCTCAATCAAATCGACAAGGAATGACTACCTAAGAGCCAGTTTAAATAAGTAACAACCCGAGTTTTTAGTCAGCACACATCACTGTCTCTGTGAATTCGACTCCGGACTTACCGGATATTATGCTACGTCGGTCCCCGCCCTACGCTTGGGGCAACCCATTAATTTAGGACTAGGAAATCGTCAAGCAAAGGAGTAGGTAATATACCATGACCAGAATGTTGATAGAGATTCATATTGGATATGTTGTTGGTGAGGTGTGTTGGAATTCACCCATGTGGGTGATGGGGATAGCTAGCCAAAGTCAAGGATTGGATAGACTTTGTAGCTATTGAAGATCTTCTGATATCTCACGCATGGGCTGCTGAGATTGCAGCTGGATTTGAGGCAGCCAAAGGAGACTTTGAGGCTGCCAAATTTGGACCTTTGATACCTCAGGCGTGCAAAGAGCAGTTAATGCTCTTGGAGTGTTTCCCTGGTTTCTCCCTATAAATACTGATGTATTTGAGAGGTTGAGGTGTAGTGGGTGAGCTGATGAGAGTCTGAGAGGGTGAGGTTCTGAGAGGGGGAGCCGGTTGTGGCTCTCCCCGGAGAGGTTTTTTCAAGTTTGTATATATTGTGTGAGTATATATATAAATGGAGTTTTTCCTCTGAAATCAGTGTGTGTTGTGTGCGTGAGTGACCCCAGGGCGCAACAAGGTGATGAGTGGCAGCGGAGTCGAGATACCAGTCAGAAGAAGGTGGAGAGGATGTAGAAGCAACAAAAGCTCTAGCAGAGGACTGAGATGGATTTGGCGACGATTGGAACGTGGAATCCATTCTATACCAGCAATTCTTCGCAGTATGATAAGGCTTGTTACAAATCTGGCACACAACTGGATCTGAACTATTAGTGGAACCATGACCAGAAGAAGCAAATGCTCCAGAAGATCCAGAAGATCTAGAAGAAGATCTACCTCCTCCAAAAGTGCTAGATCCACTGCGGAAATTAGACCTACTACCGCGATAACCGTTTCGAGATGAATATCGTCCTCGAAAACCAGAATTTGTGCCCCGAAATCCAGAAGTTGAACCAGTACTAACATTTGTAGAAAAAACTACAGTCAAATCACCAGTGGTACTAGAGGCCTTAGAATTAAAATCCATGTGAATAGATTCCGAACACAACAAAGAGGTCAATTCATCGATTGTGATCGATTCAGACCTAGTCCGAATTGAGGTTTTGAAAGCATCATAGACAGTAGGTAGACCACGAAGAACATGAAAGACTAAGTCCTCATTATTATTATAGTTCAACGTTCTCTTTTCTTACGAATTGATGTTTAAACCATGATGGACGGTGGAGATTTAGCGCCTACTTAATTTATATATTTTTCCATTCCAAAGGTTAAAATAATATAATAGATTTTCATTTCTTCAGGCAGTTCCTTGCGGGGCAAGTTACAGGCCGGTTCCCTCAAGATTTGAGCCATCCAAACTAGGCCGTGGAGCTACTCGACGACGAGCTTGAACTCGAAGGGTACCCAATCCCATGGCGGGAGCATGGGAACATGGTAAACAACGCTCCGGAAATGGTACCGATAACCGGGGGCAAAGCCTGGAATAGAAACGCGGAATTGAAAGACGGATAGAAGCATTCCGTTATGTAGTTATCCAAGAGAGCAACGACGGCGAATACCATCAGGGAAAAAAACGCATGAACAAAGTCCGCAAATTTGAGCTTACATGAGGATAAGTTCACCGACGACGTCCCGGAACTTGGCCACAGACCCGTTAGGGTTGCAATACCTGTTTTGGAAATATATATATATAGATATCAAATTATTCGATAATGTGCGAGAAAATTAAGAAGTTCAAAATCGTGGGAATCATTGAAGAATAATAAAGGAACAATTCGTTAGTAACTTGCCTATTTTGGCCTAATAAGCAAAATGACTTATTTTTTTGTTCTTATTCAATTTTTTTTTTTTGCATTTGCTAGTTTTTCGTCGATTTTTTTGTGGATTATTGATTTGTCATGATGAGAGGACTCTAAAAATTTAAAAATTACGATTGAAAAAAAATTAGATTATTAGTTTATTTTTGTCTTTATTTAAAAAAATTAGGTTTCAATTGTAATTTTTTACTCTTGAGATTCCTCTCGTCATGATGAAGTAATAATTCACAAAAAAAAATTGACGAAAAACTAACAAATGTGAATAAAATTGAACAAGGACAAAAAAAAATAGCCATTTTGCTTATTAGGCCAAAAGAGTAACATTTTTCTTTTATAGGCAACACAGGCGTTAGGAGAACTATTCTGTAGCTATGGAGAGAGAGAGGGAGAGAGAGAGAGAGAGAGAGAGAGAGAGAGAGAGAGAGAGAGAGAGAGAGAGAGAGAGAGAGCATGTGATTTTTTTTTTTTTTATCGTCAGCATGCGATGAGTTTGTATTCCTATATTTTGCATGGTTGAGTTGTAGCTACAATTTCACAAAAGTCATGTCTTCTAAAATTGAAAAATAAATACGAAAGGAAACGCTGGGGTTATTTAGCATGCCCTAACAAATGGGAAAACCACACCTTTTTTTTTTTTTTAACGTTTTCTGCGTGAATGATATTGAAAATTGTAGAGCTCTACGTGGTAATAGTAAAAACTTGATTTTTGATCGTTGATAGACAAGATAAAAATAGCTATTAGGTGTTTTGCAGATAATAAATCTTAAAGTTCCATTTAAAAAAAAAATAACATAAGGCCATGCATGTGTACTTGACCAGATATGAGCATTGAATTGGCTATTTATTTGAGAAGACCACAAATCTAGTGTTCGGTTAAAATACTTACAAACCGAATTAAAATTACATCGGGTATATAATCTCACATAGTGTCCGGTATATAATAATGGGTATGGTTTTGTTAATCCCATTTACTAATAATTCGACGGGAAAGTTATATATCCTTCAACTATTAGTTACGTCAGACAAACAAATCCTGCCAGATAAAAGAATCTAATAAGCTCGAGCTCTGAAACACAAATACCATAGCGAGTGATTCCATTGGAGTCCTTGTAGCTATCAGTGAAGGTAGAGAAAAAGCAAGAAAGGCCACAAGCACCCAACAGTGCTGTAGTCAAGTACTTGTTGATGTTGTTTTTGCAGTCGCCATTTTTTGTCAGAATAGGGCTGAGGAAATGGAACAGGAAGACAGTTCCGGTAGGAAGCACCTTGATCAGCTTTCCCAAACCTGATAATGTCTTGCCTGTCATGGTTGTAGAGCTTGATGAGGAGGAGGAACTGATTGCCTTGGCCATTTTTGGCAGGTTTTTTCAGGGTTTTCTTTTTTGGGGGGTTTTTTTTTCACTAGTGGTTATGGATTTGATTTTGCAAGTAACAAAAATGTCGGTATTTGTAGAGGAAAAATTCTAACAGCAGAGACCCACGCAGAGACAATCGTGTTTGGCCCTATTTCGGGTTCCAAAAAAATCTAGAAAAATATCCATAAATTTTTTAATATTATTTTATGGGGCCCTGTAAAAAATCAGCTCATGCAGATATCGATAAGTATTACTTTTGGATTTGTAGGGGTTGGAACCCGAAATAGAGCCAAACGCGATTGTCTCTGCTGTTGGCAGAGCTCTTTGTAGAGGGAGAGAGAGAGAAGTTGCTAGTACGGCATGTGTGGGTTTTTTTTTTTTTTGGGGGGGGGGGGGGGGTGGGGGGGTGGGGGTGGGGTGGTGGTGGGTGGGGGGATGGACTAGAAACAGAAATTGGTCCTGCTTTTACCCTTCGGAAGGTGGTGGGTCTTCTACTAACCTTCAAAGGTAGGAAAAATTAAATGGAAAAGTACTATTAATTAAATCGTCACATGTGAGATTTGAGTGTACACAACCCCATGTATGCATCACTTATTATGAGTACCTATATTATAAAACAGGGCGATTTCTGTTGGAATGTTTACACATATAAACGAAAGCAACATCTACAGCCGTTAGATTACTTCATGTTAAATTTTTAGTAATCAGATCATTTCTTTTTTCAAGAGATATAGGCAATATTATGATCATAAATCTCTCACTCTATCCTCACTTTTTAGGTGATGTATCTCTATGTAAATATTATTTTTAATGATCAAATATGAAAATATCTCAAAATGATAATTGAAGTACTTTTGTGGAGATTACGTTTATTGCGTATTGAAGTCAGATAAAACAAATAATTTATTGAAGTTGAGACTGTGTTATACATTGTGACGTGCCTTTAGGTACAAGCATTCGCTAGTGTCAGTATATATATGGTGCATCAACTAATTAAGTATATACAGCAATAGGAATATATACCTCAAGTAACTTGTTAGCTGAGGAACTAATTAATTGGATTAACATAACGCAAATTATATACCTCACTATGTTTTTTCGGAGAAATTAATAAGAGGAATTGGATCCTCTCCGGTCCTTAATTTGGACTAGATGAGACAGTCCAAATCTGAATAATCTATTTCTGCAATTAAGTATCCGAGCAAATTTCAACCCTAGCTTGATTATATGTTAATTGCGAAAACTTAGATTGTATGGTCCAGATTTAGATTGTCCTGCAGAATACAAAACTTGGATTGTAGAAAATCGGAACCCTTAAAAAAATCGCACGCTAGCTATTTGGAATATTTTTGGATACAAACGGTTAGTTGTAACACCCTCGTACTGTTGGGAATTGAACTCCACGTTCAATCCACAATGCCATTACGAATCTTGAGAACTACGTACGGTCACATAAATCAAATAGCGAAACGAAACAGTGCATAATGAACAAAAAAGAAAAAATACACAGATTTTACATGAAAAACCTCAACTGGAAGATAAACCATGCATGGGAGTCACACCAGTCCAATATAATCGAAGAATATAGAGCACAAGTCTGCGCTCTTCCCTCTGAGAACAATTTTCTCTCGCATCCCTTTCTATTTTCTCTAAAAACTCCTAACCCTAATTACAAGCCAATGACCAAATTGCCCCAACTGAATTACCAAACGTTTTCGAATTCGATCGCTGCCGTTCATTCAGCAACTTTAGGAGCACAACGAATTGACGTATTTTACGTGTAAACTAAATTATCATACCACAGTGTTGTTGCTTTCCAATATACGGAGTAATAAATTTGTATATTGAAATTACTTTATCCTAATGCAGTAAAAATATATGAATCATCTTCTTCTTATAATTTCTTTAAGTTACGACAACACTCATAAGCTTTTTTTTTTTTTGGTTAATTGATCGGTAGAAGAGATCATTTACATCACGTATGGTGTACAGAGTACAAACCCAACAACTCAACCAATACACGAAATAAGCCCATCATATGAAAGAAACAAATTAGAAAGAAAGAAAAATCACATATAAGGGAAGAACACCCACAAATAGGTGGAAAAATTCGAATTCCTGACCTTTGAATTCCTGATCTCCTCATGAGATGCAAAAGTCTTGGCCAACTGAACAAGTCCTAGTTGGCTCTTATAAGCTTAATTATTTGTTCTTCTTTGAAATAAATTGAGAAACTAGAACGGAAAATAACGTGTGTTTTTTACAAGATCGAATAAAAATTATTAAGATTATAAGAGTTAGTATTACACTAATAACAACCATAATACTCAAAAGTTAGATACCATTTCCATAAATATTTCAAAATTGGCTGGCGACTGTGTTCATCTTGTCCATTACCACTCACTAAATAAAATACTAAACTTGGGAGTATCTTTTCTATCACGTTTTATAGTAGGCAATGCACTGTTTAAGGTAGTACTAGCTACGCTAGCTAGAAATGTTGACTTATTGGTTTGTTCCAAGTATTGTTTCATCATTTCGTGCCCCCTCTCAATTTCGTGATCCGACGTTCAAATATTACGAGTAAAATATTTTGTCACATCGTGTAGTAATATTTTCTTGCCATAGTTATCTACCTAGGGATGCTGTCAAGCGGTCGATTCGATCGCTCATTTTGATACAGTCTGTTCGGATCGAATATTCTGAACACATATAAATCTGAACCGTTTATTGTTTGACTAAGATCCGAATTGTCAATTGTCAAGATAATCGACCGGATTGACCGCTTTGCAGGAAGCAGCCTCCATTCCAGTTGTCTACAATCATATTATATTATAACAAGGTACATGCACGTGGGTAAGCTTAATTTGTCAACAATATTGGACGAATGTTAATTTGTCAACATATTAATTTGTAAGCTCATATATATATGTGTGTGAGTTCGCGCACGCGCGCGCAATAAGTAGAACCACAAATAAAGACACAAACACTTATACACACTCATAATAGAGGTGGGCGTCTACCTCTATTGTGAGTGTGTGTGTAAGTATTTATGTGTGGTTGTAGCATTGTTTTGTATATATATATCAGTCCGGCTCTTATAAGTACCACCTCATTTTAATAAAATGCGGACCTCCCTTTTCCGATTGAATTTCGATGATCCGAGCTGCTCAATGTGTTCAGAACGTGATTTTAAGAGTACACTTCAAGAAATCAGCAAAAAAAATGATCGGGAAGGGCTTCATCCGAGCAGTTTTTGTTTATTTTTTTATCAAACGGTTCAAACAAAAATTGCTCGGATGAAGCCCTTCCCGATCATTTTTTTTTGCTGATTTCTTATCATGCACCCTTAAAATCACGTTCTGAACACATTGACCGGCTCGGATCATCGAAATTCGATCTGAAAATAGGAGAAATGAGGAAGTCCGCATTTTAGTTAAAATGCGGACTCCTTCGTTTGAGACTGACTGTATGTATATATGTGTGTGTGTATCCATCAATGAGGTGATAAGATTTGGAAAGACTTTGTTTTAGATAGTACTAGCTAGGTACGTACGTACGTACGTAGCTTAGTAGTAGTATTTTGTTATCAAACGACTACCTAATTAAGTAATTATTATTGTCAATCCAGTTGAATACTCAACTCCAAAAAAAAAAAAAGGAAAAAAGATCAAGAACCCATTGGCCTCTGCACGTTTTTTTTTTTGGGTGACACTAATTTGATCTTGACAAATAAAATAGTAAAATAAAAGGACGATAAATTTGGCCTCCAGGAACTTGTATATACAGCTCAGAAAACCATACCAGTCGTTGCATCTTTCGTGAGGGTCAAAACTTATTGACAATTTTGTCAAAAAAATCCCAAGCGATCTTTTCCTATTGGTCTACCTTGTCCAGAGGTGGAAATTAAGCTTGATTTACTTGCTAATTTTAACTTGTGATCTAGACCCAAATCTACCGATGGAAATGTGCAGCTACCAGTCTAATTAGAAATGTTTTGAACAAGTTAATTAGAAAATGACATGACGTGACGTGAATTAATACGACCGGTTTTCGAAATTTCCAAGATGGCTGTGCGAGGCTGGAATGGGAGATGATGTAGAGCGGTGCAGGGCGGTTGATCCGGCCGTTCATCTCGGCAATTGACGGCTCGGATCTTAACCGAGCAATAGACAGTTTAGATTTGTATGCGATTTGTAAGCGCTCATATTCGATCCGAGCCGTCCGTACCGAGATGATCAACGGCTGGATGGACCGCTTTGCACCCGCTCTGCTGCAAGGAGCAGCTCGACAGCATCATCAGGCTAGTGTCAATTAAATTGCGTGTTTGTATTGAAATATTAGTCCGAAAGTCTAACGTTGGAACAAGTCAGAATTTTGATTCAATTTTTTTTTTCTCTCTTTTCCAGTTGACAAGAATGTCTGAATTAAGTTTGATTTGGTCATCCCATGTATATCACGATGATGAAGATTATTCGGCCCCGGAGCCAGGCTCAAGAGAGAGTAAAGCATGGGATATTAATTAGTAGTACTATTATTTGATTCCTTGAGGCTCAAACATGTGATAGCTGCATGCATGCATGGGAGTAATAAACTCTATCTACCTTACTTTTTTGAGGACACAATTGCCTTGAACAGCACCGATCGTTGGTTGCTGAGATGAGATCCAGGCCGTCGGATCGGAGGTGTGCAGCACCAACCCGAAGTTCGTTTTTTTCTCTGAACTGAGTCATAATATGTGTATTCACTGCCGGTGGCTTTGGTTGCATCCTCTCCATCCAGATCTTGGCGGTCCGTCCCAGCTTTCGGTTTGTTTGGTGGTTGGAGCGCGCGTGCGGAACTGTTTGGGTCTTCTCCTGGCGGTGATGACGGTGGCGGCAGATGGCGGTGGGTGGTGGTTGTGGCTATTGGGCGGCGGTGCTATGTTGTTGTTCTGTGGTTGTTTGTTTGTGGCCTTGGCTGGTTTGGCAGGTACAGCGGCGGTGGCGGTGATGGCATCTTTGAAGGCGGCGGAAGGTGGATCAGTTTTGGTTTGGATTAAGATTTGGTGTGTAGGGTTGTATTAGGTTTGTGGGCTTTGCCGGTTGTTTGGTTTGTTTGTTTTTTTGGCTGTTTTTGGTTTGGGTTGGTGTATCTCCAACCTGGGCCGTTTAGGTGTTTTTCTCCTGATTTGGGCTCAACCTATTGGGCACAAATCAGTTTCCTCCTTGTGGATAGGAGATGAGGGTCATGGATGGTTAGGTCGGTGTATCCATGATCCTTTTAGCTCTGTACTCTGTGTTATGAGTTAATAAATTTTTATCTTTTGCCGATCAAAAAAAAAATATGTGTATTCACAATCATCCATATAATGTCCTCTAGTCGTAAGAGGTTGCGACTTGTGATGCCTTTTATATATAGGTTACGGGAATCGATCCTTTTAAAATAACGGGAAGAAGTTTGTCTTTTGAAATAAGTAACTGGAATAAGCTTGTTTGTCGACGATTCGGTTACTTAGGCTCTGTTTTAGAACACCTTCTTAAAAAATAAGTACTTATTTCACATTTTTTTGCACCGTATAAAAGATCTCGATAAGATCTTTCAAACAAGATCCATATTGCTAAAAAAATTATTTGCGTAAATACATTATTTTTTAGCTTAAAATTGTCTTCTTAAAAATAAGTACGGAGTACTACTTATTTTCAGTTCTGAAACGGGACCTTAGTTAGGTGAAGCTCGAAGTACCAACCGATCGAGCGCCTTTATACAAGGACGCCCGTAAAAGACCATCCGAATTATTATGCTAAAAAAATTATTTGCGTTAAATGAGCATACTACCCTACTTTACGGAGAGCTTTTGAGAGGGATAATGGCAGTAGATGGGTTTCTGGCTCTCGTTCCACAAATCAGGAAGTAAAGTGTTTTTACAGTAGGAAATACGGGCATATGGTGAGAAATTGTCCTAGGTTGAAAAATAAGGACAATTTTGAAGAGACGGGAGTACTACTTATTTTCAGTTCTGAAACGGGACCTTAGTTAGGTGAAGAGCTGAACACACACACACACACTCTCTCTCTCTCTCTCTCTCTCTCTCTCTCTCTCTCTCTCTCTCTCTCTCTCTCTCTCTCTCTCTCTCTCTCTCTCTCTCTCTCTCTCTCTCCCTCCCTCCCTCCCTCCCTCCCTCCCTCCCTCTCTCTCTCTCTCTCGTAATTGTCAATAGTTTGTCCATGGTACTTGAAATGGCCATATTGTAAACTAACTGTATCAAGCTAGTGTAAAAATCACACCACAAATGTCTCACAACTCACAAGAGGTAAAAATAAAAAGAAATAAAAAAATTCTTATGCACCTAGTATAGAGTAGGATTTTCTTGGATTTAAAAAAAAAAGAAAAAGAAAAAAAAGGAGAGATAAGTGCACGTAGCTATATATGGCAAGGGAAAATAACGGCTCAACACGTGTTTTGATAATTAATACCCACTAAGAACAAGCTAAGAACATTTGTTAATGCTGAAAATGTTTGGTGGTGGTTTCATAATCAAGAGTTTTTCTCAACACTTTTTGAGAACTTTGTTTTGTTTATGGATTTCGAAACTTGAAAATCATTTGCGATAAGAAAATAATTAAGTTATTATCCAAAATGACATGTGTTTTAATTTAAACATTTAAAAAAACCGTTTTTCCACAAAACTGATTACGAAGGCCCTGTTCCGCTAAGGTTCTTATTTTTTAGGTACTTATTTTTCGCTTTACGAGACAAGTCATTTTCTCATAATTCATCACTTTTAATTCAAAAAATAAGTACGGTAATTATTTGAAAAATAAGCGCTTATTTTAGTTATTGAAATGGGGCCAAAATATGGTTTCATGGAAAGTTTTTGAAAGGAAAAGACTAGACCAGCTCCAGCTTAGCTATTCCGGGTCTCTATCTGTGGGTTGGGTTGGGCCTTCGATTGGGCTAGATCATCAACCGTTGGGCTGAGAGGCCCAATTCAATCACAGAGATTGAACCAACTACAAAGGCCCACAAGGGAAGTCAAAAAAGCATGGGCTTTCGGCCCAAAAAAAAAGGCTAAAAATAAATATATACTTATATATATGGCCTAAATAAATTTAACTAAGTCTCTTTTACACAAAATAGGCCCAATTGAAATTTAGAGACCACAAGATAGGTCCAATTAGATAGAAAATGGTGGAATTAGAATTACATCACATTAGAGTATCCACAATGCTATAATCAAAAATGGATAGCCAAAAGTTGTCACATCAGCTTTTGATTATCCATTTAAGAGATTGCTAAGGTTAGCAATGTAGAGATCCACAATGGCATAATCAAAATTGAATAACCAAAAGTTGCCACATCACCATTTTAAATTACAAAAACACTAATAACTGTGAACAAAGAAATAGTTTTTTCTAAAATTAATTTTGAGACTAATGAAAACTATTTATTAGAAATAGACAATAATTTTTGAATTTTTTTTAAAAAGAAAAACAGAGTAAAGAAAAACAGCTTTTGTGTAATTACGATTTTTGAAAAAATAGTTTTTTATATAAGAAAAGGTTTTGAAAAAAAACATTTTCTCATACAAAACAATTTTTCAAAAAAGAACAATTTTTTTGTATAAATTTTTTTTAAAAAAATAGTTCAAAAATAATTTTTGGGGGAAAACAGTTTTTAAAAAAAGTTTTTAAGTAAAATATTTTTTTTGAAAACATTGTTGAAAAAGAAAAAAAGAGGGGAAAAGGGAAGAAATAGAACCTTTTTTTTGTAATGATGTATGTATTTGATTGAGAATGTAAGGTTCATTAAATTTGGTTATTGGCAAAATGTTGTTAGTTTTGATTATCCAAAGTCCAAAATTTGATTATTTCTAAAGAGGTTGCTAAGTTTGATTATAGCATTGTAAGCCATATTTTGCACCAACATTGTTAACTTTAAAAACCTAGCACTTTTGGTTATGCCATTGTGGATACTCTTACAGCTTTCTGTTCAAGGTTGACGACAAACAACTCGAAGGGATCTTGCCTTCTATGGGTTTTGGTTCTAGGGTGGCGTTTTTTTGCCGGTGTGTCCGTGATCTGTTTAATGTTTAATCTTTGTAATCTTTTCAAAGCTTAATAAAATCTTTTTGCTTAACAAAAAAAAAAATTCGAAGGGACGACAACGACCGTGGACGGAATACTTGCATGCAGCGTACTTTTTTTTTTTGGATCTGCGCATACAGCATACCTTGAGGCCCCTCTTTTACCATCTCCAACTCTCCACCTCTATCAAGTAAGTTTTTTATTATCTTAACTTGATTGGTAAAAGTGCGAGAAGACTAATTCTCAAATGATGGATTTTGAGATATTATAATGGTTGCATTTTTTTGGATAACTATATGCTTATATTTTGTAATGGTAAATCTTTTGTAATGGTTTTTTTTTTATGAAACTCTTCGTAAACCAACTTTTGTATGAAAAATATAGGGAGGCCTTATTCAAAGAGTTTGCTTCTGGCCCCCAAAACTTATGAGTCGGCACTGCATATATCTTACCGTTCTGAAAACAGTTGTGTCCGGAAGTAATGTTCCTAGACTTTTTCATTTAGTTTAGTCTCTGTATGTGAATTTTTTTTTTAAGGGGATATTACCTTCTCCTTTTAAACTGGAGTGGCACTTCGCACATACAATTGAGTGGCCGTAATGCACATATATTTACATAGGTAATTTAACAGTCGGCTTCTCATACGAATGTCCTTATTTTAGTTATTTGCGGACGTCGATCTCAATCGTTGAATTGTGTTTTGAATGGTCCGGATTCGTGGATAATCTATTCGCGTGAATAGATCACGAACGTCCTTATTTTAATTATTTGCGGACGTCGATCTCAACCGTTGAATTGTGTTTTGAATGGTCCGGATTCGTGGATAATCTATTCGCGTGAATAGATCAATGGTCCGGATTCGTGGATAATCTATTCGCGTGAATAGATCTATTCACGCGAATAGATTATCCACGAATCCGGACCATTCAAAACACAATTCAACGGTTGAGATCGACGTCTACATTTTTCCCACTCTAAGGGCGTCCTTAGGAGAAGGGCAGTGGATACTTTAATACAAGATCAAGATCGATAAATAAATTGAACGATACGAGCACCAAATTGCTCAAGATTAGATAAATTGAGAACTGAACTTGGGCTTGTTCAAATGAGTCAACTTCGACCAAGTTTTCGTCGAGCTAATAACGTGTCAATCTCTAGCAGGTTGAATTTTTTAAAATTAAAATATGAATGAACCGAAACTTATTCAAGCTCGGTTCGAAAGCTTAACGAGCTTAAAAAAAAGAAAAATTCAAGCTTTGTCATTATAAACAAATCAATCTGCAACAAGTTTTTAAAGATGCACGTGGCACGCGCTTGAATTCGAGTAGAGCTCGGTTTGTTTATTAACTACGCACATAATCTTGATTACTTTACTGTTCAAGTTCTTAAATCTCACCCAATGTGAAGTCACAAACTATTATTAAACCTAAACAAAGATAATTAAATTGGCCACATGTCACCGTCCAAAAAGAAGATACATTGGCCACAAAAAAGAAATATAAATTACTGTTCGTTGACAACCACCACATGTTATTTTTACCAACCTTTTGAATGGTCAAAAGAGAACTATGGTAAATATATTTCTCTCTACCCCTATTTAATACTACTATCTTTTATATGGGCCGGGGGTAGGTTTCTGATTAAATAAGTTGGAGAAGTTTTTCAGTGCAGGGTGGACACCGGCCACGTGGTGCCGAGCACCATCTCGGTTGTTCAAACGTATTTTGAATGGTCCAGATCTGTTTGGATAATTTTTAAGTATAAAATTATCAAAATACTTCCTCAAGGCCAAACAAATCTGGGCCGTTCAAAATACGTTTGGACGGCCGAGATGCGTGCTCGGCACCACGTGGCCGGTGCCCGATGGGCATTGAAAAATTTCTCAAATAAGTTGTCCATTTCCTGCACCTTTTCATTGAGACTTCTCTCTACCCTATTATGACTCATTTATGGCCATAAAATAATATAATAAGCATCGCTATAGTACTAAGAGAGGACACAACGCAAAGAGATCAATTTTGTTCGTCCTTCTTTCACCGTTGTGAAGGTGTTCTTTTTTTGAATTGAATTCCACTTCAATAATTAAAATCGTTTATTTTTATCTATGCATGTGTACATATATGTATTGTGTGAGTATGTGGGTGGGGGATCATGCAAAAATTAAAGCCAACCAGAGATATAAGTAAGTGTGTGACCTAATCCAATTATTGAGTCTAAGAATTTTGAAGCTAAAAAATAAATTTTTAGATCATGCACTCACCTGTATCTAATTGAGGTAGCTATTGTAAAGTTTTCCTAATAGATGAATCTTGATAAAATGAGTGGTTCTGATTATCAAAATATGTCCCTGAATGAGCACACTTTTCGTTGAGACTGAACGAAATTTCTCTCCTACTCAAGGTTTTTTCCATCATAAAAAGAGCGTTCATGGGCTAATAAGCTAGATTACTAAAAGGGTGTCGGGATTTCTTCATCAACTTGAACTCAGAATCTTTCCCCACTTAACTACTAGTACACGACCGTTGTTTAATGATCTAAAATGTTGAATTTCTAAATTTTTTTCCCTTTCTAGAAAGTTTCACGTCTTCTACTTTTTGTTTGAAAAGCAAAAATAACTTTCACGAAGGTAAAAATAATACATGTTTGAATAATTAGTCGGTAGTTATTTTTTGTTTACATTTTCCCATAATTTTCCATATTTCTTAAAATCATTTCTTACAATGGGCAAGAGATAGTTGCACGTATATATCATTACTACCAATTTGTTTAAAACTTTTGTGCAATTTCTTTAGTTAAGTTCGCGGGGGCAACAAACTTTATTGGAAAAAAAACCAACTAATCCTCTAATTAGTTTTCAATTTCTTTCCTTACGCATTTTCCCTTTACTTTCTTTTTGCATTCATTTCCCCAATATCCCTTGATGAATACCGTAATTAAACTAATCTAAAAACTCTTTAATTCTAGGGAGCTGATAATGCCAAAACCACTTTTGTTCCTGCCAAAACCCTTTTTGTTCCTGCCAAAACTTAAGTTTTAACTTTCATTGCATGACTTAATTGCCCTCCACTACATCCACTTGCTTTACCAAAATGCCCATCGAAATTCCAACATGATTATTTTATCGTTCTTTTTTTTTATGAAATGCAAAAACTAGGTAAATCCAAGGTTTCTTACTTAACGTATTTAGTAAAATGCAAAAAGCCACAGCTTTAATTAAGGGATTGGTATAAGATCTCGGGTTTGTTCAGTTTTTTGTCTCCATTTTTTTATGCAAAAAATCAAGTTTTCTTTTTCCTGTAAGGATGGCTCTCAATGTAACTTTTTTTTTCTTCATAATAATGTAGATTTGATGAGCAATAGTCATGGAAGTTGAGCAAACAATTGAAGGCATCTGTCACTGTATCGGATAGAGAATTAGCGTTGATGAATTTATTATTCTTTTGTCATCTTTTTGATACTCTATTTCATCACTTTAAAAAAAAAAAAACCCAAGTAGCAGTGAGGAAAGTGTTTACTTCTAAGTGATATGCATAATGAAGTTTTTGTGCGAAGACTAGAGCATTATCATTTGTTAATCACAACTTTGAACTTTTTGGAATTGATTTTTAATTTTGGATGATGTAATATTTATACTGAAGGATATATGTTGGTTATTAGATGGGTTGCTTTTGCTTGTCTGCTTTGTTTTGCAAGTTGTGTCAAGCATTGTTTGATTGTTGGGTTGTTTTTGTTTGGATTATAATTTTGCTTGAAAACAACGAACTCTTGCTTTGCACTTATGGGAGATTTCAAGGGGCATTATGGTAAAGCAAGTGGAGTAGTGGAAGGCAATTAAGTCATGCAATAAAAGGTAAAACTTGAGTTTTGGCAGGAACAAAAAAGGTTTTGGCATTATCAATTCCCTAATTCTATCTATTTTAGTCTCCAAATCAAATGACCCTTGATGAATACCTTAATTAAACTAATCTCAAAAACTCTTTAATTCTGTCTATTTTAGTCTCCAAATCAAATGAGGCCTAAGTGACAAGTTCCTTAGGCATTAACCTAGATACATTGACCTTGGCAAATTGAGCGTCCAGCTACCATGCCCCAAAGCGGTATTGGGGCATCGTGCCCCCGTTTTTTTAAACCCTTTTGGATCTCTTCTTTCAATCTCAACCCTTGGATCCATCCCCCTCTCTCCTATTAACCCTTAGATCCATCCCCCTCTCTCCTAAAATTATTTTGAAAACACCTAAAAACGTTGAAATACAGCCTTTAGTTGTGGTAAGTATGCCTTATTTTGTGATAAGTATTAGCATAAAATATGGTAAGAAGAGTCAGTGTTCATGGTAAGTATAATGGCTGAAAAAACGAAAAATCACCTACTTTTAAGAGGTGGTTTTGATCTAAGGGCCCAGATTAACCTAAAATCTAATCTAATGGTCCATATTAAATGGGGGCATGCATGATGCCCCAATACCACACTGAGGCATCATAGAAATTTTGTGGCAAATTAAGAAGGGGTGGATGCACCTTACAAGTTGCAAGGTACACACATGTAAAGTCTCCAAGAATCTTTAAAAGCTTTATTATATTTTGTTCATTTTGTTTCTTTTCATGAGGATGTTTCCACTAACCCCTCCCCAAGGAACAATTTGATAAAGTATATGGAAAAGACAATAGAGAATTATTGCTTCCTTGCAATTCACTTCTGATAAAAGAAGTGTATTGGACCCCACATTCTTCAAAAAGCCTCCTACATTTGTTCCCTCTTTACTTTTTATTTACCACCTTTTCTAAGTGGAATATTAATTGGGTATTTCATTTGGGGCCAAAAGTTGAGGTCCCCTCAAAATTTCTTGTTCATGAATGATTACGTAGAGTAAAATAGTACTAAAGTAAAAGCAAAAACTCTGGTGTTAAAACTCTAGTGCATAAAAGTAAAAGCAGCTGAGACTTGTTTAGGTGATATCGTATTACAGGTATGATGAGGAAAGAGACTTGTAAAAACGGATACTTATCTCGATTTAAGTAGCATGGGCTTAAATGGTAGAATCCTTGACCGAAATGCCAAATCTCAATGTGTGTGTGTGAGAGAGAGTGTCTTCTAAACAATGACTATAATTACTATAATGTTGCCATCTCCAATGATTTAATGCTTTTATAAGATGGAGTACCTTTAATTATAGCTTTTGAAATAATAGACAGATAAAGATTAAGGACGTGGGGCTTGATGAGAGATAAAGAAATAAAAAAGGAAGCAAGGTGGGAAACCTGTAATGGACCCGTAGAATGTGTGCTTTTAGTAATAATACAGGCGGATTTTATTGCCATTTGTATTTATCCCTTCTTCTTTTTCTTTTTCTTTTTCATTTTGGGTAATGCGGTGTCCCGGGTTAGCTTGCGCGCACCTCGACTAATCCCTACAGCTTCTCCCATAGCTGTTTCACACGCTTACGCGTGGGGGCGAAGTGGTCCCAAGAGTTGTTGGTAAGGAGAATTGAACCTGAGACCTTAGGATAGAGCAAACGCCTAAGTTTCAAGCCAAGACTACATGGCCAACCCTTGGGGTTTTGTATTTCTCCCCTTGCGTAATTCTAACTTAATACTAGAAGGAAATAATCCATAAGATGTTTTCTAGTGCACAGCTGGAGTGACGTGGCTAACAAATTGGCCAATTTCGATGATGATTCTAACCGTTCATATTGCCCAAGTTCTATAATATCCTTGTGTCTCAAAATTGACCAAATCGATCCAACAGGGGATCAGTGATGTGTGATGGAATTGCGTTTGTCTTGTGAAAATAAACGTTAGGTATAACAAAGATGTTACGCTCTCAATATAAACGTTTATATCATGATACAGTTTCTAATGTCCACCTGAATCGAGCTCTGCAAATCAAACGGTTCGGATCATATTTCCGAACTCCACAGAGCCCATTTTAGGGACACAAACAAGTCCCCCAAAAAACATCAATTTATTTTTTTGTCGGATGATGTGCTATATGAGATAAATAAACAACTTAGATTATCAAGGTGCGACCTATCACGATATTGTCCCGTAATTGGACTGCATAAATATTGCGTCCATGACTAGGAGTAGCTTTTAACGGGGAGCCAGAAGGATTTTTTTTCCTGTCAATAAATAAATAATCGTAAACGCAATTTATAGGCTTTCGTATACTTAATTTTCCTTCATTAAAAAACTTAAAGGGAATTTATAATGTCACTCCCAAAGGGAATGCGGTTATCAATTTGAGGAGTGACATTATCAATTCCTATATGAAATTGATTTTGCCAATTGCAATTCCCACAGGAAGTGCCATTATCAATTTGAAAAGTGGCATTATCAATGCCAACCCAAAACGTCATAAAAACAAAAGTAATGCCTTAAATTGGAAGATATCCATACAAAGTTAAATCCAATTTAAAAGTCAGCATAAAAGTTATCAAAGCAAAGCATCCTATGCTTTTTAATAGCTCCAAGCCCGAGGAAGGAAGCCAAAGGTCCTAGTTTTTTTTAGAGATTAGGTGTCTAGGTCAATTTATGCTTATTTCAATTAATCTTCTCCCTGATCCACTCACAAGCGAGCTATCCACGTCAGAATTACAGAATTTAGAAAAAATTACTTCTTGCAATCCGACCTCAAAAATTGAAGCTCGGTCAATTGTGTGTGGAGAAAACTTACCAACCAAGACAAAGGTCCTGATTATTTATGAACACATGTAGAAGGGTTTTGCGTCCTTTCACTTGCTTATTTTAGGTTCAACTAACCAGTTTTGTTTAAGTTTTATGTTTTTTTTTAAATAAAAGGACTGTTTTGGGTGGGTGAGAAAACGAAGGAAAGAGGAAATTATTGAGATGGAATTGAAGTCTCACACATAAGGAATGGGATCCTGTAGAGCGGTGCAGAGCGGCCTCAGCAATTGATAGCTTGAATTTCCACGAGCAATGGACGCTTCAAATTTGATCTGAATCGTCTATGCTGAGAAACGGCTGGATCGACTGTTCGGCAGGGAGCTATTGAGCAACATCCCGGATAATTGACCTATAGATGGTTCACTTCCTTTGATTTTTTATGCAGTTCTGATTAATGATTCCAGATTCAAAAATCTTCGTAACATAAAATTACTTGGTCAAAGTCAAGTTAGTGATGAAAGGGCCGACCTTGAATTGATAGCCCATTTGATGATGATATGCTAAAAAATACAAAAAATAAAAAATAATACTCCACATTTTTTTTTGCCGATTTCTCGCGAGTACCCTTAAAATCACATTCTGCCCATATTGAGCGGTTCGGATCATCAAAATTTGATCGGGAACTATGAGATTGAGATTTGGAGTGTTTTTTTAGATGTTTTTTTAAATGTCCCTGGAACCGTCCCGTTTACATAATACTGTATATTCGTTCACATATTTGAACATACCTTTTCAATATTAATAACAACCAAATAGAATGTAATTTAGAAAATTACTAATTCATAAGACATTTTTTTCTAGTGCTACGTAAAAAACGGAGCATATTCAATCAACCAACAAAAAGAATATATGAAACAAAATGTACGTCAGAATTTGTAACAAGAACAGAAAGTATGCATAAGTTGATCGTATAATGAGGTCTTCAGTTAGAAGTTATGGAATAAAGAAGAAGTAAATTTAAGTGACTAACCTAATTACATTGTAGATCATGAACCTAATTAGCTCAAGTAGTCTATCTCCGTAACCGTAAGATTGGATTTTAAGATTGAGACTCGAGACTTAAATTAATAGAGCAACATCGGCGTTCTTTTAGTGATTTAACTTACTAAAATATCACTAATATCCTATTCTGCGAAAAGAATAAGAATTACTAAAATTCTTGTCGCTTAAAAATACAAGTAATGTTTTTTTTTTTTTCCCCCTCTTTTCTATACTATGTATTCTAGGTATGCAAAATGTCTCTCTAGATTCGAGTTGTTCTAAATAATAGGGCTAGTAATCTTCAATTGTAGACAAGAACAGCCCATAATAAGATGAATATTAGGTGAGCCTCTCAACCAAAATTTAAGGGAAAAAAATGGAAATGCATACAAATATAACAATATAGAAGATGGGTTGTCTCCGGTTTACTAGTGGACTGAACGGCATGCTATCCGGGAACTTTCAACTTTATTCTGGTTCTTTTATGATCGGACTCATTTATACTGCGCAGCTTGTCGAGTTGAACAACCATATAAAAAAGGAGATTAATTAGATACCAATAAATATGATCAATACATTTATTTTTAACAAATATCGACTGGTATCAAATCGACATCATTTTTTTTTGTTCGGGTTCAGCTCGACGAGCTCCACAACATTGAACGAGTTCTATCATGAAAGAGAAACCGAAATGAAGTCGGAAATGGCATAAACGGGAGACAATCCGTCTCCTACAAATCCACCGATTGCTTGCGTAAATTGATCTGAACATCTGAGGGTACGAAAAAATTCTTCGCCTACTCTTGATAATATGTCGACGTGGCGATGTACCACCGGATAAGGAAGGCAACACAGAAGATTATCACAAGGAGTAGTAGATAAACGGTCCAAAAAACTGTGGTCCCACCAATCGTAAATAATTACCCATGGAAAGAGAAAACGACAGCCCACCGTTATATATAACGCCGTTACGTGACGTAGGGAGACCAAAACGACAAATTGGACGGAATACGAACAGTTCCCGTCAAACGGCCCCCCACGAGGCGACCCGGTCTGGAGGTCAGCCAGCCAGACAGCCACTCAAACCAGGCGGCCCTCTCTCTCTCTCTCTCTCAACTTCACGCGTCTAAGGGAAGGCCGGTGGGAACGCTCCCCACCCACCTTTTTGGTTAATTTCACTTTCAATCCTCTTAGCATATTTGAAATTTGCTTGCTTCGTCCTTCAACTTGTTTGATTACTGCTATTTCATGCCTTGATTATGTGATTTAAACCTACTTCTAAGATTCAATTGGCAATATCCCTTCAAAATCTCAGACGATATCCTCCAACGTCGCATGCACAGAATTTTAGCTTGCCAATTTAAGGAATTTATGTTGCTAAAAGTTACAGATTGCGAGTAAAATTTATTTTGAAATGGACATCGTGGATAAGTTAGAACTCGTACAAAGAGATTCAGGTACTAGTTTAGTGTCTTATAAATTTCGAGCGTTGAACACTATGTGCATTAAGGGGTTAAGGATGATAAACTAACAGAACGATCCAAAGAGTTGATTGTTCAAGCTTGGTTTGAAATTTAACGAGCTTTGCAAATATATTCGATATCGGCTTGTTTAATCACAAATGAGCTTTAATCGAACCGGTAATGAACCAATCTCGGGCAGCTTGAACTTTTTTAATATCATATGTCAAACAAGCCGATCAATAATTGATTTGAACTTGGTTAAAAAGATTAAGGAGCTTCACAAAAATGTTCAAGTTTAGTTTATTTATGAAATAAATAAATCTCAAAACGAGATTTTAACGAGTGAACACAAGCTTAAACTCGAGTGTTTAATTCGTTTATCAGCCCTAGAAGTGGTTCATCTTTCCTCCAGAATTGGGAAGCATTTTACGGGGTGGATCATTAAATTCAATTCAAATCCCCTGGTGGAGGGCAGAAATCTGATAGTTGAAAGTTAAGGGCCAAAAAGAACAAAATTCGAATTATTCAGGGTACAAAAGTGAAATTACCCCTCTCCTTTTCCTGACCACTCTCTCGCTATATATAACCCACCATTTCTCCCACACATCCTCAAACCTATACATACACAGCGATAGAGATATATAGATAGCATTCCAAATATCACAGCTTTTTCTTTTTTTTCCCAATTTTTCCAAATTTTCCCTAGAGTCCCATCTCTCTCCTCCTCCTTGAAGCAGAGGAGAGAGAAAGAGAATCAACGACTCAAACCCATCTCTCTCTCTCTCTCTCTCTGTGTACCCATTTTAATGTGTGAATAGATTTTAGGTAGAAAGAGAAATTTTAAGCGATGGGGACAGAGGTGTTGCGTCCACAGGACTGTTTGATCGAGCGAATCAGGGTTTCTCCGGCGGTGTTCCAGAACCACCGCCGGAAAAACATCGGAAATGGAAACGGAAACCCTAACCCAACCAGGGTCGCTCCACGGAAACCCGTGGTCCGGCCCGACCAGAAGAAGAGGAACGGAAAATCTCAGCCGTTGATGACGCCTCGACGGGCGGCGAGTTTAGATGATCTGAGGAAAACCCATCAGAGCTCCAACGGAAATCTCGTCATGGGACAGGTGACGATTTTGAGGAGAGGCGAGTCGCTTGACTCGACGATTAACGGCGGCCGTCAACACATGGCGGAGAAGAAAACGGCTGGCGACGACCTGGTGTTGTGCGGTACGGAGAGGTTGGGCCCGGATCCCGAGCGGATCCGGATCCGTGACGTGAAGTCGGCGCTTCTGTCTCCGGCGGCCGGAGAACGGCGTGATGTTTACGCCGGATCGGCGGTGTCGATGTCGCCGTCGCCGCGTGCTCTCCCTCTCCCGTCGTTTTTCAGTAAGAAGAAGTCCGTCGACGACAACGCTACGAAAGACCTCCGTCGACTTCTCCGGCTTGATTGAGGCTCGTAGCGGTGCCGTTTTATCTAGATCCGTATAGATCTGGAAAGTTTCCTAAATCCGTATATATAAGTATTTCTCTCTCTCTCTCTCCTTTTTTTCTCTCTACCGAAGACCTCCGGCGACTTCTCCGGCTCAAAAGCGTTGTCGTTTTCTGTTTCTAGATATTGAAGTATCTTAATCCCGTATATATAAGTCTCTCTCCCTCTCTACCAAAGACCTCCGGCGTGTTCTCCGGCTCGACTGAGTTCTAAAACGATGTCGTTTCTAGATACATATAAATCTTTAAGTACCCTAAATCTCTCTCTCTCTCTCTATAAATCTCTAGGAGTACCCATCAGCTCATCTTTCCTTCTCTCTCTGTTTTTCTTTTTCTCTTCCGGTATTTCGCTTCGCTCGGTTCTCCAGGGTCTGGTCTTTACGTGATTTTTTTTTGAAACGGAAGGGTCGGAGCTCTGATTATCGAGAGATTAGCCATCTATGAAAGCGAATCAAGATATGGTAATCTAGTCTTAAGTAAGTTTCTCTACTCTGTTGTGTGTGTTGGAGGATCAATTATGGGATTTTGTCAGGGGGTAATTTAGGTATGTACTGGAGTTGGGGAGGTAAATCGTAAATTTGAGTAAGTGAATGGACTTGGGATGTGAAAAATGTGTTGTTTGTTTGTAAAAGTGTGTTCAATCAGTACTGTGAAATGGATGGATGTGTAGAGATCAATTCTGCTGTTGGAATAAATTTGAGAAGAATCTGGGTTTCTCTTTCTTCTTGATCTGTCTGTGTCGTTTGATTTCAGTTTTTGTTTTTGGATTTGGTTTCTGGGTTTGGGACTTGGATTTGTGTACTCTGCCTCGCAATCATGTTGATCAAGAGATATCAATCGAAATGATCAAATTTATCTTGATGGAAATTGATTCGATCTACTGTTACTGGTATTGACTATTGAACATGAAACCAAACACAAAGATGGCTACGAAAAATCTTGAAAAATAATATTGGCATTCCAAAAATTGATGCATGCGCTTTGAAATCAGTGTAATTCTAAAGTCACTTTCCTTTGTTTTTTTGGAGTGCTTGTCAATTTTTGGAGTGTTATTAATATCATTTCTCTAAATCTTTGGCCAATAGTTGTGAGAAAATAACTCCTAGTTTAATTTTCACGAAGATCGAACTTTTCAAACCTTTCCTTGGGACTTGGGGCCACCGAGAGTTATATCGGTTGTTGTTTTCAGGGTTTTGGAATAAGTCGAGATGCTTCCCGAACTTTTCAAACCTTGCCTTGGGACTTGGGGCCACCGAGGGTTATATTGGTCGTTGTTTTCAAGGTTTCGGAATAAGTCGAGATGCTTGTAAGCTGACTTGATTTTCGGTTATAAAAAAAATCTTTGGTCCTCAAAGTCATTTTTTTTTGTCACATGGAGTACTACAATGAGCTGTTAATCACAGATTCACAAATAAATAGGTCCGCGACTCCGCGTGAAAGAACGTGACAGTTAAGTACATCTGCTCCGCCAACTCGTCTATCAACTTTTGACCTAAAGAATAGTGACTTGAGATCCCTTGTCCGACTCCTCCTGTCCGAGCTTTCTGTCTCATTTCTCTCGACCGTTGATCTCGTAAATCAACGGCTGAGATGAGCCGAGAATGTTTTGCTTTAAAACGACGTCGTTTCGAGAAAAAAGTGTTCAGCCCATCTCAGCCGTTGATTTGCGAGATCAACGGCCGAGAGGAGTGAGACAGAGGGCTCGGACAGGGGGAGTCGGACAGCGGATGTGGTCTCATAGTAGGGTTGTTATGGCAAATGTGTCTATTTTTTGGTGTCTCTGTTGTGCCTCTTGTGATTTTTGGTTATGCCTTTTGTGGTTTCGATTATGTCTCTTGTGGTTTTCAGTTATATCATATGCGGTTTCATGGTATGTCATGTGTGGATCCGTGTGTTGTATAACATGAAACCACAAAGGGCATAACTGAAAACTACAAGAGACATAACCGAAAATTACAAGAGGCATAATCGAAATTAAATCACAAGAAGCATAACGGAGACACCGTAAAAGTAGACACCATAACATTATCATCTTATTGTTTGGTTTAAGATTTGGCAAGGCCATTTTTACTAGAGTTTTGATCTTATGTCCCGCTAAAGAGTTGGTAATTTTAGCGAAAATTTTGACAAGTCATTTGGGATTTGAAAGCCCGTGATTTTCACCTAGCCTCAATAATGTTTAAAACTCAACACCAATACGAATTTGTATACAACTTGTCATATGAGCAAAATATGACATGATAAATAAGACTAGTGACGATAATACCATTTTCATCTTCATCGAAGGCTAATTTTTAGAAATTAGAAGAGACTGAGGAGGGAATAAAGAACCTAATAGTTTTTTTTTTTTCACGGCGAAAGTCAACATTGTTAATTGTAGTCAGTGTGTTTTGAATGCATGTCAAATGTATGAGAGTACATGTTGCCTACCACTTGGCTTGCAAAAGAACATAACAGTTGGGATTAGGTGTGGGGGAATCGCGCTGGATTTGGTTTTTGATGCAGTGGTTTTAGAGAGGTTATGCGTGAAAGATTAAGGTGAAAAAAAATATGGTGGGATGAGATGATTGACAGGCAATAGGGTAAATTGTGATTTTCCCTCGACACCACTTCTTTTTTTTCAATTGATTGATAGAAGAGATCAGTTTACATCATATATGAAGTACATAGTACAAACCCGGAACACTACATCAATTGTAAGAGTTCACGAGACAATCAAGTCCAACAATTCAAACAATACAATAAATAAGTCCATTAAAGGATAGAAACAAAGAATAAAATGAAAAGCCCTCCAAGGGAACACCTGTCAAATATATGAGAGTACATGGTGCTTTTCACTTGCAAAAGAACGTTACAGTCGGGATTAGGTGCGGGGGAATCATGCTGGATTTGGTTTTTGATGCGGTTTTAGAGAGGTTATGCGTGAAAGATTAAGGTGAAAAAAATATGGTGGGTTGATGATTGACAGACAATAGGGTAAATTGTGATTTTCCCTCAACACCATATATATATTTCAATCGATAGAAGAGACTGAGGAGGGAATAAATAAGATTAGTGACGATAATACCATTTTCATCTTCATCGAAAGGTAATCTCTATTATAAAACAGAAGGGTGTGGGGACAAGTTGTTGGAACGGCTTAGATTCATTTGATCCAAAGGCTGTAGTGCATCCTAAATCACACAACTGCCATCTCTTTCCAACCGGGATGCGTAGTGCCGTAGGCACGGGTTAGCACTAGTTTTTCGAAATTAAAAGAGACTGATGAGGGAATAAAGAACCTAACAGTTTTTTTTTTCCACGGCGAAAGTCAACATTGTTAATTGTTGTCAGTGCGTTTTGAATGCCTATCAAATGTATGAGAGTACATGCTGCCTACCACTTGGCTTGCAAAAGAACATAACAGTTGGGATTAGGTGTGGGGGAATCGCGGTGGATTTGGTTTTTGATGCGGTGGTTTTAGAGAGGTTATGCGTGAAAGATTAAGGTGAGAAAAAATATGGTGGGATGAGATGATTGACAGGCAATAGGGTAAATTGTGATTTTCCCTCAACATCACTTCTTTTTTCTTTCTTTTTTCAATTGATAGAAGAGATCAGTTTACATCATATATATATGAAGTACATAGTACAAATCCGGGACACTACATCAATTGTAAGAGTCCACGAGACAATCAAGTCCAACAACTCAACCAATACAATAAATAAGCCCATTAAATGGTAGAAACAAAGAATGAAGTGAAAAGCCCTCCAAGGGAAGAACATCCACACGCAGGTGGAGAGACTCGAACTCCTGACCTATTAATGAGATGCAAGAGTCCTGACCAACTGAGTTAGCCCCATTTGATTCTCGACACCAAATTTGACATCTAGGATTTGTATAGTTCAAAAAGGGTTAAGTAGTATTTTGCTGCCTAAATGTTTCAAGGGTAAAATTGGAAAATCAAGTGATCATGCATGCGATTATTATGTTCCCTTATTAAGTTAGAATCCCGAAAAGGGACCAAAGAAAGAGGACGGAGGGAGTAGAATTTAAGAGGGTTAAATTAAAATCAGTAGTAGTTGAGTGGGTTAAATAGAATTTACCCCACGAAAATGGAGATAATTGGTCTGTCGTTGAACCAACATATATGGTCCATTGTCTTAATTTGTTGATAAATCTCCATATTACTAAGTCGGTGATGAGCAACCCTCGTCACAAAATCATCAATTATTGTACTATGTGTTTGCTTTCATTGAACGATACAGGCAATATATATATAATTTACGCATCTTAATTCTTAACCTACCTCAGAAGTCCGTTTGTCGGGTTGTTTTCTAGTTTCTTATCATTGTATTTCGGATGGAATCTAATTCGTAAATGAAATTCAGTTTCGTTGATCGAAAAAAATAATAAAACAGGCCTGCCTCGAATCATGTTTAAATCGCGAATCGGCAAGGTTTTTAACCAGGTATAAAAAAAAATCTCTGTGTCTGGTACATAACCACATTCATACGTGTAATTAGGATTCAACTTTGTTAGTAATATTTGATGGATCATGCATGTGTCACGCTTGAGTTTCTAAAATCATCTGCAGAGGTTTAATTCTGGGTGGTTCAATTGTTTATAATTGACTAGCTATTTTCTGCAATTTGTACCGACGGAACGGACGAGTTTGAGGTCAAGTCCGATCGGTTTTTTGATTTTTTTTTAACATAAAAAATGGATGTAAATAAGCGATATTTAATTACGTGAAGATGATGCGCAAACAACGCATGATACAATAACACACTAAACTCTCTCCAAATCCGACAATATCAAATAACAACTCCCTAGAGAGGAGAAGACGTAAAGTTTCGACGCATAGAAGATATTCGACTCTTGGCCTACTAATGAGGGGCAAAGGTTTTGCTCGATCAGGGTAATCATATTGGTTTCGACTCTTAATATTTACGCAGATTACTAATCGCCCCCTGGTGTCAGGCCCCCCGTGTCAGGCTGAGACTTTTCCCCATTTATCCCCCCGTGCTCTCTCTCTCACAGCCGGCAGTCTGTCTTTGATTTTTTTTTTTTTAAATTTTAAATATTAATAACTTTGTTTTCATGTTTTTTTTGAACAAAAATTTTACATTTTTGAAATCTACTCAACGAAATCTATAAAACGAGCCTAATATTGATGGTAAAATAATGTAAAACGGAAAAATTATATTTTCCCGTAATGTAAACTGTCTAACGAGGTTGAAAAATGTGTTCCAAATTTCAATCCACTTGAACCGGTGGAAAGACAAAAAGTTTCCTTATCATTTTAGTTATGACCATTTATGATAAAATGATCAAAAAATTAAAATCTTTCCACCGGTTGAAACGGAAAAAAAGAAAAGAAAAAAGAGAGGCAATTGGTGCGTTGTAGTGCATGTGGTGGTTTTGTGTGCATGTGAGCCTTGAAGAGTTTTGGACGTGGAGCACATAGGTGAATTGGGGCTAGATGATTAAGCATCACTTGCCTAGGAGTAATCAGTTATCGTGCAGAGGAAAAAAATTTAGAAATGAGCGCCTTATCATTTGCCTGGACCTTATCAACTTGCAGAGCATTGAGTTGAGCACCTTATCAACTCAACTTACAGAGCATTGAGTTGAGCATTGAGTTGTATATAATCTGATGATGTACTCTTGCATACATTGAGATTGAGAGTAATTTTTGAGTAATCACATCCTCACAATTTTCTTCAACTTTTATTTCATTTTCGTAATTCATAAAAGAACATTATGGATCAGTACAATTTGGATTTTTCGTAATTCCTAAGAGATATTTGATTTTACGACTTTCTTAAGGTTAATCAACGAGAGCCCTATAGTCAAAATTTAATTATGACCATTTAGGATAAAATAATCAAAAAACTAAAATCTTTCCACCTGTTCAAACGGATTGAAATTTGGAACACTAAATTTTTCAACATCTTTAGACAGTTTAAAATACCACAAAAATATAGTTTTTCCGTTTTACATTATTTCACCATCAATATTAGGCTCGTTTGATAGGCTTCGTTGAGTAGATTTCAAAAATATAAAATTTATTTAAAAAAAATATGTGAACAAAAAGTTATTAGCATTTAAAATTTTACAAAAAATAAAATAAAATAAGAGAGAGAAAAAGCGGTCAGAGAGAGAGAAGGTGGATGGGGATAAAATGGGAAATGGATGGGCCCGGTTGTCAGACCCCCCTGACACGGGGGGTGATTAACAGCTCTCATATTTACACAAACCAATTTAGGTTTGTCAAGTAATTTCCAAGTTAGAAAGGTCAAATCGATACAAGTCACAAAAAATTTTCGGTGCCTGGTGGGTATATCCCACGTGGTACCTGCTCGGCACATCTAGGTCGTCCACCCACCCGGCACTGAAATTTTTTCCCTAACTCATGAGCCTCTCGATTGTCTTTGGTACAAAGTACAAACCTAACCTTTATCTGAGATGCACAAGAAATCCAACCACAGCAGTCAGCAGCACACCAATAGTAGGCATTTACAAAATCCAGCCATAAATATATGAGGTTTTTTTTATTTTTTTGGCCATAGTTTATACATCAGCGAGAGTTAATGGGGCGTTAGTATGTTAGTCAACAAGGGTTCAAAAACTATCCATAGTCCTGAACCCCAAACCCAAGGATGGTACCAGGGGGGTCTAGTGGCGGCGACCACCACGACAAGAATTTTAGAAAATGCAATTATTATATGTAAAAAAAAAATTATGCACAACTTATATAATCTCGTCACCACTAGATTTTTTTAGTATACATTTCACCTCTGTTAGGGTAAAATTCTGGTTCCAACACTAGCCACCACTGGGGAGACATAAGAGCAAACCAACTCAACTAAGCTTGGTTTCTCAAATAAATGAGATTTGTAGATTGGCCAGCTATCACTTCACTTGCAAAAGAACGTTACAGTCGGGATTAGGTGCGGGGGAATCGTGCTGGATTTGGTTTTTGATGCGGTGGTTTTAGAGAGGTTATGCGTGAAAGATTAAGGTCAAAAAAATATGGTGGGCTGAGATGATTGACAGGCAATAAGGTGGTTTTAGAGAGGTTATGCGTGAAAGATTAAGGTGAAAAAAATAGGCTAGTGATATTGCCACACCATTTTTTGTTATTGCCATACCCTGCAAGTGTATTTTTTGGTGCAAAAATACACTTGCAGGGTGTGGCAATAACAAAAAAGAGTGTGGCAATATCATTTCCTAAAAAATATGGTGGGCTGAGATGATTGACAGGCAATAAGGTAAAATTGTGATTTTCCCTCGACACCATATTTGACATCTAGGATTTGTATAGTTTTAAAAGGATTAAGTATTAGTAGAATTTAAGGAGGTTAAATTAAAATCAGTCGTAGTTGAGTGGGTTTATGTGAGATCACCCACTTATGAATCCCACTTCAGGAATTCTAAGGAAAAATGAAATGGTATATAAGGAATTTCAACGAGCTACTGTATAACTTGATGTTAACATTTTGAGCCGCATTGTTAGGTTAAAGATTAAGCAGGTCAACTGGGGCGGGTCGTTAATAGAATTTACTCCACGTAAATGAATTTAGAAGGAGAAGCTATGGAGATAATTGGTCAGTCGGTGAACCAACATATATGGTCCATTGTCTTAATTTGTTAATATTTGATGGATCATGCATGTGTCATGCTTGAGTTTCTCATCTGCAGAGGTTTAATTCTGGGTGGTTCAATTGTTTATAGTTGACTAGCTATTTTCTGCAATTCGTACCGACGGGACGGACGAGTTCGAGGTCAAGTCCGATCGATTTTTTTGACATAAAAAAACGGATGTAAATAAGCGATATTTAATTACGTGAAGATGATGCGCAAACAACGCATGATACAATAACACACTAAACTCTCTACAAATTCGACAATATCAAATAACAACTCCCAAGAGAGGAGAAGACGTAAAGTTTCGACGCATAGAAGATATTCTACTCTTGGCCTTCTAACGAGGGGCAAAGGTTTTGCTCGATCAGGGTAATCATAATACCATAATCATATTGGTTTCGACTCTTAATATTTACACAAACCAATTTAGGTTTGTCAAGTAATTTCCAAGTTTAGAAAGGTCAAATTGATACAACTTACAAAAAATTACATATTTTTCGGTGCCTGGTGGGTATATCCCATGTGATACCTGCTCGGCACATCTAGGTCGTCCAATACACTTTTGAACGGCTCGGATTGAAACTTTCTCTCTCCTCTCACCCCAACACTTTCTCTCTCCAAATTCGAGCTGTCCAAAAATACAATGGACAGCTCGGATGTGCCGAGCGGACACCACATGACACCCACCCGGCACTGAAAAATTTTCCCTAACTCATGAGCCTCTCGATTGTCTTTGGTACAAAGTACAAGCCTAACCTTTATCTGAGATGCACAAGAAATCCAACCACAGCAGCACGCCAATAGTAGGCATTTACAAAATCCAGCCATAAATATATGAGATTTTTTTTTTTTTTGCCAGAGTTTATACATGAGCGAGGGTTAGCGGGGCGTTAGTATATTAGTTAACGAGGGTTCAGAGGCTATCCATAGTCCTGAACCCCAAACCTGCTCCTCGCGGGGCTCTAACACTGGCCACCACTGGAGAGACACATAAGCAAACCAACTCAACTAAGCTTGGTTTCTCAAATAAATGAGATTTGTAGATTGGAATACAAAACTTTTGCCAGAGTATCAGGTTTAGCGGCCGAGTGCACATGAGAAAATCAATAATTAAAGTGTTTATCTTGCATGAGGTCACATGTTTGAATTTCACAGAGGTCTAACATTTTAAATTTTGGGGGCACTGGAGTTTCACGTAAATTGGTCCGGACATCCGGTTCTGAAATGGTCCTTGTAGTTAAGTGTTTGTGTCAACTTGGTCCCTGTAGTTGTAATTGGCTCGATTTACACTCTGTACTTTCCATTTTGTTCCAAACTGAAAGGTTTGGTTCAGGTTTTTAGTAGTATGGTTTGGCAATGGTTTTAAAAAATTGGAAACTGCGTTATATGGTTTGGTTCGTGGATTCATGTTCACGGTTATGGTTCCAAACCGATCCGAACCGTATAATACATATATATACACATAATTTAATTTAATTATGATTCACCAAATAAATATGAGAGCTTTAGTCAACTACTTTTCCAATTTATTGATCCTATTAAATTCACCGCGATATTTAGTTTTTCTTCTCTGTCAATGTAATTTAAATTAAACTTCTGTCACTCTTGCTTGAGTTGAGCCATTTTGTAATCCACTTTTATAAGGAGTATATAAGTCACACCAAAAAACAAAACAAAACAAAACAAAGAAATACAAATGACCCAATAAAAATAGATATATGGGAAGTGATCAACTTTGCCCAAGAACCAAAATGAGAATTCTGTTGCAAAATCAGAGTGATCTCCATTTTGTAAAATAAAAAAAAATTGCCAACACAACATCAGATCCGTTTTAGCAAAATCAGAGTGATCTCCATTTCGCTAGTCGGCAATTGTGATATATAGAAGTTTAATTTAAATTATCTTGGCAGAGAAAAAAAACTAAATATTGCGGTGAATTTAATAGGATCAATAAATTAGAAAAATAGTTGACTAAAGCTCTCATATTTATTTGGTGAATCATAATTAAATTAAATTAAATTATGTGTGTATATATATATATATATATATGTATTATACGGTTCGGATTGGTTTGGAACCATAACCGTGAACATGAATCCACGAACCAAACCATATAACGCAGTTTCTAATTTTTTTAAACCATGACCAAACTATACTATTAAAATCTTGAACCAAACATTTCGGTTTGGATTTGTTTGTACTGGATTCGCGGTTTGACGGATTTTTTGCTCACCCCTAGTTAAAAGGACTTAACGGCAGACTAACGGCATTTAGCAATTGGACCAAATTGGAACAAAATGGAAAGTATAGAGTGTAAATCGAGCCAATTACAACTACAGGGACCAAGTTGACACAAATACTTAACTACAGGGATCATTTCGGTTTTTTTCCCTAAAAATAATAATAATACAAACTTACCACCTTGTGACCTCTACAATTAGGGTCTGTTCGGTTATAAGTGAACCTTAATATTGGATTATCCATTACTGAGCAAAAAAAATGCTGGATTATCCATTATGGTCTGTTTAATTTTAGACCTTTGCTTTCCTTATTAATTGCTTGTAAAAATCATGGAAATGGACAAAGAGGAGAAATTTTTCAGTGCCGGGTGGGCACGGGTCACGTGGTGCCAAACATGGACAGTCGAGATGATGCTCGACACCACGTGGCCCGTGCCCACCCAGCACTGAAAAACTTCTCGACAAAGAGGGTACAGCCGATTTTTGGGCATAAAATTCCGGACACGGTCGAATAGCGAAAACTTGGTGCTCAAAGAAACATACAAAAACCATTTCAACCTCTACTCTCTCTCTCTCTCTCTCTCATATTTTGACGGTTGCCCCCCATTTTGGCTCCATAGGATTCCCTTGTTCAGCTGCTTCTGACAATTCCCATTTCATGGAAAATGTCCCTGAACCTTCAACCTCCCCATGGTACACTACTCTTAATTCCTTCTTAACTTATTCATCTCCCATTGTATATATACTTTGATCATATGCAATTTCCTGTTGCGTTTTGTTTCAGTGTATGTATAGACCCCTTTTTTTTCTGGTACTTTATTGGGTTTTACTTGCATTTGATTTTCATTGCTTGTGCCAACCGTGGTACCTCTTGGGAGTCGGGTTGGCATATGATTGTCGAGCATTTGGGGTGCCAACATAGTTGGGATATCTTTCGCTCGTTGTGATGCCTTCTTTTTCCGCTCCCCTCTATTGTACTGTTATTTTGGTTATCGATAAAAGGTGGTATCATTGTGCCATTTTGATTTATTTTAATGCCTCGTTGGTTGCCATGAAAGTACAGGGAAAAAAAAGTCTTCTAACCACCGCCCACGCTAAGTGGTGATGATATGCATATACTGCCAAACAAGTTAAAATTCAGTAGAAAAAGTATTCCATTTCTTTTTCATTTTTTTTTCCAACTCATTTCTATCTAATTTGTTGTTTCTAATCAATTTTTTTCTTGGCTTGGCTACATGGGATAGCCGAGCCATTCCCCTTTCTTTATCATACCGGTCTGCTAAAAACTAACAAAGAAAGCAAGAAACAACTCCGTTAACGAGAAAAAAAGGAGAAAGAACGATTTGAACTTTCTCACAGATATCAATACAAATTTACGGATATTAATACACTTTTCACCTTTACATACTGTCCGGTTTGCGTTTTCGAAAAAAAGAATAAGGCCAATGAATAATGCTTCACTGGGATGAAGCTCAAATTGAATTGCCAATCCCAAAGAATATGATCATACCAATGTTTGGTTCGTTAGGAACAGGATGGAATCCACATTACCAATGAATTTTCATTCTATTGGCAGGCCAAAGAACGACGATTCCATTCTGTTACAAAATCATTCTAGCCAACCAGAAACTACCTTAATGTTTCAATGTATTTATTTTCAGTTTTATCTGTTCAATGTAGGTGTTACAATGGTTTTCCTAGTTTCCTCGGTTTAGACATATTTACCTATCCTTTTCAGCATGTTTTTTCCAATACTTCCCTTTGCTAACTTTTGTCACTTCCACATTGAAGGGTCTGTTTGATCCTTTTTATGCTTTTTCTAAGTTTCTCCATTCTGTGTATGAACTCATGTTTGGTTCTGTATTGGCAGCAACAATGCTCACCACATTGCTGCAGAAGATCCAGAAGGGGAGTTTTTCACCATGGGACACAGAAGGCTATTTTCTGCGCATTCTTTCTCTTTTTCTTCTGAAGGTAAAACCTACTCCTGTCAGTACAACTCCTCGTTTTTCTCTTAAGTCCTTGCTTTTAATTTGCAAGAATTCATGACAAGACTCCAAGCTTCCATTTTCTTCCAATGCATTGTTTCCATTGGGAGCTGTCTTGTATTTTTTACTGCTACTAAATTGAGAGTGTGGAGTATCGAAGATAGGCTTATTGGTCATCCTATCTCGGTGCATGGTCAGGGATAAATGGGCTAGTGGAACCGACCTGGCATTGAGAGGTCTGAGCTTTGTAAGCCCTTCTCCGGGAGATATTGTCCCTCTCTGTGTAGACTTAGGCACACTGCCAAACAAGATATATCTACGTTTCTATGTGCTTCGTTTGTTTTCTTTAGGTTTGTGTGTGTGTGTGTGTGGGGATTAGAATCATTTTGGTTTTTTGCACAATGTCCTTTCATCTAATATAGTTTCTGAACTCTTCATCTTTCTAGACTTGAGATCTTTAGATATGGATGATGCCAAACTAGAAGACCCCTCCCTAGGAAGAGGTGTTTCGGAAGATGACCCAGAATCCGAAACAGCTTCTTCCAAGGCCAGTACCTCAGATTCAGATGGTCAACAAAATCACAAATCCAGTCCACAATGGCGTGGATTTTTTCGTAAATTGAAAAAAGGACCAGCAATGGGATTCCATACCTTCCATCCCAGCATTCCTGCCATTAAAATGCTCTCCAGGAAAAAAAGCAGAAACTCAAGAAAGAGCTTGCCAACGATTGACGACCCAACTTTCGATACCGATTTGTATTGCTTCAAGTCTTCATGGAAGAATTTCTCCCTTTTGGAGCTTGAAACTGCAACCGGTAGTTTCAGCCAAGGTGTGTACTTTCTCCATGATTTTCACTTCGTAGTTAGCCTTTGTATTGAGTCCCTTAATGATGGACTAAAGTGATTTGTGGAGGGATAAGAAACTGTGAAGGAAAAGATGAAGTAAAGAAAATTACTTTGTTTTTCCCATCATTTTCCTTTCTCTTGGTAAATCCCTCCAAAAATCCATGATTCAAGCGAATCCAAGTCTGCTATGCACATTGAATTTGTGAACAGATGAATGCATTAAGTACTGCAGAGAATTATGCACAGAGAAGTGCAAAAAATATGACAAAGGGCATGGTCTACACTCTTGTGATATTCTGATGCATTTAAGTTTGCATGTAAGATTTTCGGACGAATTTTCTGTTTGTTCGTGAATAGACTGGAAAACTTCTCAGACCATTTTGCCTGTCAAAGAACCAACTGAAAATGAAAAACCTTTTGATCTTCATTATTGACTTCTTTACTGCATTACCACTCTCGTTTGACTCTTTGTGAAGAGAACTTGATTGGGGAGGGAGGTTACTCTGAAGTTTACAAGGGACATTTGGAAGATGGGAAGCTTGTTGCGGTAAAACGACTGACCAGGGGAAGCCCAGAAGAGATGACAGCAGACTTCTTATCAGAACTGGGGATTTTAGTCCATGTCAATCATCCAAATATTGCTAATGTTATTGGGTATGGGGTGGAAGGGGGAATGCACCTTGTTCTTCATTTGTCACCCCATGGGAGTTTAGCATCACTGCTTACAGGTTTCCTCCCCAACATTATGATGTTGTAAATATATTTCTTAAGAATCTCTGCAAGAATTTTTTTTTTCCTTGTTCTTATTTGTTCCTTATTCTTCAGGTTCTAAGGAGAAACTGGAATGGGAAATAAGGTATAAGATTGCTTTAGGCACAGCTGAGGGTCTTTCATATCTTCACGAAGGGTGTCAGCGGAGAATTATACATAGAGACATCAAAGCTGCTAACGTTTTGCTTAGAGAGGATTTTGAGCCGCAGGTATCCCTCTCCTCAGATCAAAGTATGGTAGATTGAAACACTCCTATGGATTTTGAAGTTTTTAGAATAACCTGAGCAAACAATTACTATCAACAAGTGTACTGTTTTTCCTGAATATTTGATTGCTGCTTTCCTTGCTGCAATTGACAGAAAACAAGCACTTAGCATCTTGTTAAGTACGCAATTATGCATAATGTAGACATGAACTATTGTTCGTAATACCTCGTTATTATGATCTCTGGTCCCTCGTTATTATGATCTCTGGTCATGAAAGATCAGAAATGAACTTCTGGTTAGTTATCTTTCCAAGTTCTAAGTTCTGGTTCTGTCTAGGTTTCTGACTTTGGGCTTGCAAAGTGGCTCCCAGAGCAATGGACTCATCTCACAGTGTCACAATTTGAAGGAACATTCGGGTTTGAAAATGCAAAACCTCTTTTGATTTGTCGTACTTACAAAACGTTTTTTTCGTTTTCTTTCCTTTTGAATATGTTTTCGACTTTTGCCCCCCCAAATTATGACAGCTACCTTCCTCCTGAGTTTTTCTTGCATGGAATAGTAGATGAGAAAACTGATGTCTACGCCTATGGTGTACTACTGTTGGAGCTCATCACTGGACGCCTAGCGTTAGACAAGTCCAAAAAAAGTCTTGTGATGTGGGTATGTTACCTTCTGTCTATGTTATTCACTCCTACAATATTGAGAGAAAAGAACAAAACGATTTCCCTTTTTGTATCAGGCTAAACCTTTGCTCGATAAGAATGATTTCAGAGAGCTTGTTGATCCATCCCTTTCAAATACCTACAATTCAGAGCAGTTAAATCGTATCGTGTTGACTGCTGCTTCATGCTTACATGAATCTTCAAATGAGCGGCCTCCAATGAGCAAGGCAAGTGTTAGGTTTTATCTATGATAACTAAAGCTTCTGCATGCTGAGCAATAAAATGATAGCTAACCTTTCCGTTGTTATTTGTGAACAATTACAGAATTCAAGATTTTCGCCATACTCTCAAAAAAAATTTCCTTCCGTGACATTGTTTTCCAAACCCTAACATGGCCTTACTCTAGGTACTCATAATTAATGGGCCTCTATCATGCCATTGAGTAAAGGTGAAAATTGGATCTGATTAGATTATGACCATTTCCAGCCTATTTCATGTTGGAGTTGTTTGTCTTCCAAAATATCGCTGTTTCCTGTCTTTTTCATGTGGCATTATATGGAAAAAGCTTTCTGGGTAAATCTAGGTTTCTCTGTACTTCCTGAACAAGGGGAAATGTCTATCGAGCTTTCACTCGATTAGTTTTTGCCTGGTTCTCTGTAGATCAAGGTCCTTTTGAAAACAAACGAGAAATCAGTTTCTTTCTAGTTGAAGTTCTAATGAATTCAGAAACGAGAGGTTTTCCTGGTTGCAGATGGGGTGACTGTTAGAACACAAAAGGGTGGCAAGAAAATGAAAAAAATACTTAGAAAAAAGTGGACAAATGGGTTTTCTTTAAGTATGACAAATGGGATTTTTTTCCGGCATTTTACAGGTTGTTCGGATGCTAAAAGGCGAAGACATAAACAGTTCAGAGAGCGCAAAGAAGTTCCGAAGGCAGCCAGTTCTCAAGAGGACATTTTCAGTGGGGCTCATTGATACAGAAGAATACAATGCAACCAGGTACTTGAATGATAATCAGCCAATACAGATTGCTCTGGAGCTATGAAATGAATGCTTCAATGGGACTTGGGAGTTTTAGATTGTTCTGTAGACTTTATAAAATGTTGAGGAGCTCGAATTATGCTGTAGAATGGAATTCTACTCGGTTGTGTTTCTGTAACGTTGTTGATGATTCGGAGGTAGGAAATGATGGGAAAATCGGGAGGGAAACCGAAAAGATTGTATACAGCAATAGCAGAGCTGGATTTGCTTGCTTTGTTTTTTGAAACCTTCTATGTATTTTTGTGAAATTTTTGACAGAAAAAGACAATGAAAGATTTTTGTATTTGCAGTTCTTCTTCTACTGAGATGATGGATGCAATCCAAAGGAAATTCCACTTCACTAGAATATACGGAGAAACAAAGTCCCTTAAGTGTACATTTTGTACACAAATGAGTGGGACTTTTGCATGAAAATTAAGGTGATGCCACTTTGATAATTAGCCAGCTCCTATGTTAGGATCTTGACTTTGTTGAATGGAAGGCAAATGAAAGAGAAAGAAATACTCCGACTGTTAGCGGTGGATCTTATCTTCCTTATGATAGGATATTTGATCTTTTCTCTCAACCAACGTTTTAAATAAAGGGCGTTACGTATCATATCAGCGGTTATGTAACGGGATTTCCGACCTCCGATGCCGTTTTTTACTTACATATCGGCGTATATATAACTGTCTCATGGATGACGGTACATTTTTTGATACCCCGAATTAAAACCCTTCTTTGAACTAAATTACCCAAGGGACCCATGAGATATTTGCGTGAGCATTGTTATTTCTTTGAAGGTGCTAAATAATGTAACATGTTAACCGAATAAAACCAATCAAACCAAAAAAAAAAAGAAAAAAGAGAAAAGAATCAATTTAGTCGTTCTGAGCTTTGATGTGTTCGAGCTCAATTCATCCAAAACTAGTCTAGCTTGAGCTCGAGTCTAGCCTAAATAATTGAGCTTGAGCTAGGCTGGTTTTCTTATCAAAGTGTTGAAAATCGGATCATTTAATACACAAGTCTTTATAAAACTAGTTGAACCTCTACAAGTGAGCCGAGCACTTATAATCACGAGTTAAACTACACCAAATGAGCCGAGCTCATAACAAGCTGAGTCTCGAGCTGCTCGTCACAAAAAAAAAAGAAAAGAAAAGGAGCAATTTTGAACAAAAAATTCAAAATTTCAGTATTAGTACATTACTAGTGCTGCAGTGCAATGCAATTGGGAGGCAACGGTGTCGTTCTTTTCCAGCAACCCCACCTTCGCGGAACGCGTTTGGGTTGACATTAGACAGACAAATCTCATCCATCATAGAGCCAGCTTCAGACTCAACAACTACACGCAAGATTTCCCTAAGAAAATTTGACAAGAATTTGTAAATTTCCCTTTCGCCCATTACCCATGATTCGGTTTTCACCTCTTTCACTCACTCTCTTGGCCCTGATCTCGTCAATTCTCTATGAACCTTCGAGTTCCTCGATCATCAATCCATCTAAAGCCAAGCAAGTTTCATCCCAACCAAGGTACCCATTTTTTTGATTTTCTGAGAAAATGCAGGAAAATCAAATGAAAGAGGCTCCAATTTGAATCTCATTTTTGCTTACTGGGTTTCAATTGATTGGTGAATTGCAGAGCTTTTGTGTACGAGGGTTTTCTCACGGACGAGGAGTGCAATCACTTGATTTCTCTTGTGGGTTTTGTTATTTTCTTGATTTGGGTTAATTGAGAAATCACTTGATTTATAGCTTCTTTGGATTGAGGGATTTTGATAAGCAATGAAAAGAATGGATGAGAGTTTCTTGCCAAATTACTCATTTGGATTGAGTAAAATGAGTAATTTGGTGAGAAAAGTACAAAGATTATATATTTTTTTGATGGGCTCCCCCTTTCTTATCACTCATTTTCTCACAATCCAAAGTGGCTGTTAGGACTATTGAGTTGATTAATTTGGTTATTGGAATGTATTCAGGCGAAATCGGAGCTGAAAAGATCAGCTGTTGCCGACAATGAATCTGGAAAGAGCAAGCTTAGCGAGGTTCGAACTAGCTCCGGGATGTTTATCGCCAAGGGGAAGGTTTGTGCTTCTTCTACTATGTTCTAATTTTCGATTGCGACTATTGCAATATACACAAGTATGCAATTTAATGTGTTTGTGATTGAACTTATGCTAATCAATATCATGGTATGACTGGTGACTCGTGTCATTTCGAGCTTGTTTGAAGTTTTCACTTGGCAATCCAATCTTTCCCTGCCCTGAGATATGAACTTAAAATGAGGAGCATTGGTTCATAATACCATATCACTTTTGTATGTATGCATTGCGGATTTATGAAGGGATTTATCGCATGAAAGGAAATCGTATAGCAAAAAGAATGAAGACAATCCAAAATCCAGACACAGCCTTAGAGAATTAAGCACACTTAGCCGAGAAGATTTGGTGTGTGAAGTTTATTGCAGCTCATTACAATCATTCTTCAATTTTTTTATTTATTGATGATTGTCTCATTGGAAACATGCACATCTGCAAAGAAGAATGCCTTTAATGTAATTCGAAGCACGAGGGGACATGGTTATGATTTTCAGGGATGCTGTTTCTGAAGATTCAAAATTGAAAGATTTTCAAAGGTGGTGTGTGTGTGCAAAAAAAACAATCGTTTTGGAAAACACTTTTTGATTAGTGAGCCAAATGGCATTAATTGCTACTGATCGATGTGGGTTTGTTTGGATTTATTTTCTTTATCTAGTTTTGTCAGAGTAAGGCCATATCCTCTGCTAATTGGTGACATAATAATTGATGATTAAGTAATGGACTATCTACGTCGAATAGGATTTGGAGCTCATATAGTAGGAACAATAATAGCAGACATTACAAATCTTCAGTTTAGATTCTTTCCCAATATTGCCACTTTGTTTTTATTGGCAAAAAGTTAGTATTGTTAGAATAGTTAGATTAGCATCTAGGAAGAGGAGTTGAACTCCTGACACCTAAATGCACTCATGCTGCCGTTGGGCCAAACTGCCAAAGGCCTGTTTGCTTCACAGTACTACCACTTGCTTGTAATTGAGTAGCTATGTAATCAATAACTAGTTGTTTCAACTTTGATCCCGTGATTTTCATGTCTCTATTTTCCCATCTCTCTTCACCACTTTTGACATGTTATTTCTAATGTAGGATCCTATTGTCGCTGGTATAGAGGACAAGCTCGCAATGTGGACCTTCCTACCAAAAGGTAAACCATGCTCTGATTTCTGAGAATTCTTGCTTCAAAGCAGAATTTTCTTCTTGAGCCATAACTCAGAGGGACAGTCTCATTGGGCCGTAGTCATAGATCAAGGATGTCAATTAATATCTATACCTCCCAATTAGTATATGTTCTATTAGGATGGAAAACAAACCCTCAAATTAGGTAACCAGTTAATTTGCCATTAGCTCCTATGTCTCAATTGATGCAGGAGCCCTTAATGTGTTGCTTACCAAGTTTCTGGTGCTACCTTTGGTCCTTATCTCGTGAAATTATTTCCTTCTGTAAAACCCAGCTATATCTAAGTATTCCACTGCTGAAAGTTTATGAGCACATCCTTTTCATCAAGGTCACTATTTAATGTTGAAACACTTAAAAGGCTGTGGAAGTATGTAATTGGTAAATCTGAAGAATATACAATGTTTTTGCTTTTACAGAAAATGGGGAAGACATACAAGTTTTGCATTATGAGCATGGCCAAAAATATGATCCGCACTACGATTATTTCGTTGACAAGGATAATATTGCCCGGGGTGGACATCGCATAGCAACTGTACTCATGTACCTCAGTGATGTGGCAAAAGGTGGTGAAACAGTGTTCCCGTCAGCAGAGGTTAGTTATTCTTTTCAAGTTTAGTTGAAAACAACTCATTATTCCGTATAAAGAACTCCAACAAACTTTTCTTTTCTTTTTTCGAACCGTTTTAGATGAGCATCTAAAGGATGCAATTCACGTACATCAAACAAAGCCCTATGGCCTATACTAATGTCTCAAATAGTGTGTACAACTTAAAAGACAAATTGTCAGTAGTGTCAACACAACTCTCGAGCATAGATACCTTGATTACATAAAAGATCTGTTACATGCGCCCTATAAAATCCAACAAGCGTCCGTTGGGAAGGTTTTCGAGAGGCATTTGGGCTTGCTGGTTGTAGGGTAGGTGGTGCGTTTTGTAATAAGAAAACAAGGGTCAGATTCGTGGTTTCTGCTCAAGTTTCGGTTTTGTTGTGTGATTCTTGAATAGAGATGCTTCATTTTGATTTTAAGGTTTAGTCTTAGACTCAAGGGCTGCTGCCAGTCTTTGTAACCTTGTGCATGTGGGGGGTGCGCCATCTCAAGTGCTCGTGGAAGCACAAAGAGAGAGTGTGCCAACATTTCCAGAAGACAAGAAACAAGCATTGCAAGGTTTAGCCGACCTCAATTGATTGGGATGCCACCCGCCCTGAACAAATAGGAGGCCTGGGCCACAGGTCACACATAAGCCGCTGGGTCACACGACAGAACACTTAAGGCTCGGTTTGGTTTGGTTTGGTTTAAGAAACAAGCATTGCAGTGTCATGTTATATGAGTATTTTTTGGCACAATGAAGCTACTGTGATGGAGACTTTATTTTTTCCTTCAAACGAAAAAGAGGATTTAGAGGGGAGCGGGGCCCCTGTAGTGTGAGTAGTCGCAACCATCTATGTCAACAATCAACGGTCCTAATTTAAAAGAAACTCTTCTAGGGAAGAGAAAACTCTTCCAAGAAGAGTTATTTTAAATCCGGACCATTGAAAATACTTTTGGATGGCTGTGATTACTCACTACAGGCCCCCAGATCGGGATTTAGAGAGTCCTGTTTTGAGCTGATTTTGTTTTCTTTGTTCAGTTACGAATTTCTTTTCACTTCCGTATGTAATATCTTGTGAGGTTTTGTAGTACTATGCATATTTCTGGCCCATTAACACATCCAAGGACCATATCAAAAATAAAATAAAAAATGCAAGGAAGTATTATTGGGACCCGGCAATCTCCTAATGCTTCATGATTTTATCAAATTTTGATTGAGAAATCAAAAACTGTTAACAGATACACCTTTCACGTCACAAATCCTCTCCATCAGACGATGATTTATCCGAATGTGCAAAGAAGGGTATCGCAGGTGAGTAACGTCAACTCATCATAATTCTTTTTATGAGTTCCGCTGCTGCGTTTTCAACAACTTGATAGACTTTTTGTTTTTGTCTCGTCTGTATTGAAACACCCAGTAAAACCGCGAAAAGGCGACGCACTCCTTTTCTTCAGTCTCCACCCAAGCGCCATTCCAGACCCTAGTAGTCTTCACGGAGGATGCCCAGTGATAGAAGGTGAGAAGTGGTCGGCGACAAAGTGGATCCACGTGGATTCCTTCGACAAGATTGTGGGTTCTGCCGGCGGAAACTGTACAGATACCAATGGCAATTGTGAGAGATGGGCTGCTTTAGGAGAATGCACCAATAATCCGGAGTACATGGTGGGAACTACTGAGCTTCCTGGGAACTGTAGGAGAAGCTGTAAGATTTGTTAGCTTATCAATCCCACTAAACGAGTATACGTTTGTTTGTTTTTCACTGTATTATTCCTATACTGTTTTTTATTTCCTTCTTCATTTTCGTTCGAAATTTTGTTCGTCTCTTTTGTAATCGACCAACTGTTGCTGTAACGAACGGTTTTTTGTTTTGTTTTGTAAGTGTGTTAAAAACTCCACCAAGCCGTCTTCGTCTTCAGAAACAAATTTGTACCTCCACCACAAGTACAAATCGGACTCTACTTGGTCGGGGATGATCGCCCAACGTGCATGCAATATGTACCATCGCGACCAATAGCGTCAGGCTACAACTATAGAACAAATCTAAAGACCAAATTTGAGTCTGGCTTAAGGAACGTAATTTCCTTAGCAGGTGATCCAGGCTGTTTTCCTCTCTATGATGAAGCTTATCCCCCATATAAACCATTAATGTGAAGCTAGAAAACCCAAACATTGCAAGACCAAACTATGAAAAATTCCTACTTCCGAACGGGACGGGTTTTCAATTGTTGGAACAAAATCTACACCAAACCAGATCTTCATCTTCCAAGTCAATAACAGGCTTAACAACAACAGATTATGTTCAGCTATTCTCATACTCATATAATCGTTCGTGACAATTTATGGATTTGACCTCTGATTATTTGACATCTCCATAATTCACAAATAGATTTCAATACAACGAAATCCAAATTGCAATCTGATCTACATATGCAAAATCCAAACTTCAATACGGTACAAGTTCTCCATTATTCGAAGTAAATGAAAAACCAAATCTTCTGATTGAACAGAGGCTATATCTGTCAAAATTCACTTACAGTGATAAATTAAGGAAATTAAAATTACAATTAGCAGCATTAATTCTTCACAAAACCTGACTAACTAAGATACTACCATCCCACCGATTTCCGAGCTTCGTGTACGATCTGCGAAATACCTGTGAATCAAAGCATAGAAACTCAGATTCAAACCAAACTGTATATCTGGAGTATGAATGAACATACATCTATGATCTATTACTCGTGCTAAAGGGACACCCTTTATGGTGTGAATGTCAGTTTTGAGACGGACTCACAATTTTTAATCCCAAACTACCCTTTAAATATCTAAGTAAAAACTCTCGGTCTTCATGAGGTCGCATGCTTGTTCAAATTCCACGAAGGCTAAACATTCCAAACCTTCAGTCCTTTAGAGGTCTTGCCTTGTCGTTAACCTCAGAACTCCAGACTTAATTGAAGTGCGTGCAAGCTGACCCATATATCCGTTTGTTAAAAAAAAAAATTCTACATAAAACTGTCAAGATGGAAGAAAAAAATTGCCATCCCAAATTTCGTCACAGATTAATCAAAATTCAAGATTTTTTTTAGCTTTGCAATCAAAATTCAAGATTTTCCTCTAATCCATCTTTTGATTAACACGATTCGCACACGCGATGTGTGCCCGGACGTCGAATTGTATGTATAGGCGAATTTACACACATACTATCATCAAAACCCAGATTCAAATCGAATTGTACATCTATGCATACATAAATACATGTATCAGTACATATATATTCAGGAGAGAGAGAGAGAGAGAGAGAGAGAGAGACCTCCCGTGAAGGTTTGTTTGTTGTCGCGAATATCTTGGACAGTGGAGGAGATTTTCCAGTAGAGAGGACGGAAGAGGTAGAAGACAGCTATTACGAGGAGAAGCACTAGAACTATGCGAAACGTCAACTTTGCTCTTGCATACGCCATTGTTTCCCCCTCTCTTCGCTTCTGGTAAGAGAGAGAGAGATATATATATATATATATCTGGGGGAAACCGGGACAACTTTAATAGAGCCGTCCGATGTTTGTACTTTGTTGTTCACTTGCAACCTTTTTCTTTGGATGACGGTATGGGTCAGTTTACACGTAATTCTACCTATTTTTCATCCCGGTCTAATCAAAAGCAGGTTATTTACGTCGAAATTATTTCGGAGTTAGAATATCTGAGTTTACCTTGTGCACAGTACACAATTTTATTTTAACTATCAACTTTTTCTTTTATAACTATACCAACACTATCTATTTTACCTAACATCAATTAAAATATACGAGTACATTTTTTTAGTGGTGAGGTAGAAGTAGCTAATGACTGTAGCAAAAGGAATTATAGCATGTGGTTTACCTCTTCTGCTGCAAGGGCAAATTTCCCTCCTTGGTGTTGCTAATTAAGTTATCCGTTGGGGTTACTTGCATCTTTTTTTGACGTCTAAGCATCTGTGTTTGTGATTAAAATCCTCTTTAAGACCTCTCATTACTGTTCTATTTGACGATATATGCCATCATTGGACTTGGTAAAGTTATCCATTGACTTTTCTTGTGGGCCTCAATGTGCTTATCGCCCGTGCAAAAACTTAAGTTGATCGAACATCAATATTTGCATGAAAGAAAAGCACATTTGTCGCAAGTTATGTGTGGTCACTAAGCGATTATTTCACATTCGGGGGGAAAAATTAGATAGAAGACTTTACTTAAAAACAATCATTCTAATTTATGGCATGGGCACATTTGAGACTTTCATCAAAATGAGTATCAAATAGGATCCGTTTTTTCCTGTGTCTCTACGATTGCTTGTTATCAAGATTCACTTGTACTTGGAAAACAATTAACAACACCGGAAAGATAGGCTTTTAAATTTTTCTTGAATTATTTAAATTTAGTGGATTTGGTCGTTCTGTTCCCAATTTGGTTTTGATATATAGGAGTGTGTGTGTCTATATATATATATATACAGTCCTTTTCAGGTCCAGTCGCCCGGATTTTCTTATGGTCCGGATTTGTGTCTTAGCTTCCATTTCCCGATCGATTTACGATGATCCGAGCCGCTCAATGTGTTCAGAATGTGATTTTAAGGGTACTCGCAAGAATCAGCAAAAAAAATGACCGGGAAGGGCTTGATCTGAGCAGTTTTTAACTAAACCATTCAATAAAAAACTGAAGCCCTTCCCGGTCATTTTTTTGCTGATCTCTCATAGGTACCCTTAAAATCACGTTCTGATCACATTGAGCAATTCGGATCATCGAAATTCGATCGGGAAATGGGAGGTCCGGACCTGAAAACAACTGTGTATGTGTGTGTATATATACTATATATTATTACTTTAGATGACAAAGCGAAACATAAAAGTAATAAATCAAAAACTTACAAGAAATTTAAAAAAAAACAATTTGATGCATCCCAAACATATGAAAAAATGGGGAAAAAAAGACTGCGAACTTTTTTTTTGCCTCAAATTGTTTTCCTCTAATTTGTCAAATCCTCTAGTTGTTGATTAAAATCTGTTACTAGCAAAACAAATTCACGTTGTGTTTTTCGAAAAAAGCCATCTTATATTTGTTTGTTGATTAAAATCTGTTCCGTTAGCTAACGGAACGAGGCCTCAGTTTTTTTTTTTTAAAGGGCAAAATTAGCTTAGCTCTTTTATTTTTGGTACACCTGAAAATGTAATTAGCTTAGTTCGATCATTCATTTTGTTGAGGGTTCGGCTAAATTCAACTACATAAATACTCAACCGCGATGTTCTTGTCCGTCCTTTAAAAAGAAAAGGAAAAAAAAGAAGCCATACGGCCATATCAATCAAACATAATAATATCTCACAGGCTAGAAGATTTTATCGCAAAATCAAAAACATCGAACAAAGAAAATTAATAATATCATTTCGTAACATCAATTACGACAAATACATCAACAAAAAGGGCTACAAGTATTCTACTTCTGTGGCGGCAGAACGCAACACCAGAAATTACCATCAGATATAGCAAAACCGATGTCACCTACTTCTGGGCTGTAGGGAAAAAAGCATTTCAAACTGTACATGCCTGTATATGGGTGCCTCAATATGCATGTGCAAGTTCATAATGTTTGGTATGACACCGTGATTGTTTCAAAAGAAACGTCGTCTCCGCCTTCTACTCGGTGGCTTCAAGGGAACTGGCGGTTCATCACTCCTTGAAAACTCCCATTCCGCAATGACACCATCCCATGAAGAGCTGACGAGCGTTGGGTAGAATGGGTGCCAACTACAATCTCTAACAGGTTCGTCATGGTACTCAAGTCTAGCCACTTGAGCTCCAGTCACCTATGGGAAGCGAAGGAGCCGTTAGGTATATGCTACAAGAAAGTACCAACAAATATTACCAGAAGCTCATTGGAAAATAAACAAACGTACCACATCATAGATATAAACAGAAGAATCACTAGATCCCGTGTAGATGTACTTTTGACCAGTGCTGCAAAGAGAGAGAGAGAGAGAGAGAGAGAGAGAGAGAGAGAGAGAGAGAAAGGGGGTTAACTCAGGCCATAGGCAAACATTAAGAATTTAGAGTAAAAACTCATCAACAGATGAATCATTGGATTAACTTCAAAAAATTGCTAAAATCTTCGAGAAGTATACTGATACTGGCATAACTATTTTCTGGTACAGAGCCACCACACCATATTGGTTCACATCCTTTGATAAAGTGAAATCCAAGTTCCATCTACTTCACCAGATTGATGATGTGTGTCCCAAGTAGGTGGAAATTATGGTCTCACTTTGTCTAACATGGCTGACTATAAGAGCCTGGAACCAAAACCAAAAAAATGAGACCATTGTAATTTCCGCCAACATTGGCCAAACACAATAGTTTGAGGTCTCCATCATATCGACTTGGCGGACCAGACATGAGTTAAGCAATCAGGCAAGAGGCAACAACAATTGATTTTGAAAGCCAAATTAGGTCCAAGAATGAAATGATTTGAATGAAACAAAATCGTCACTACTAGAAGATAGAAACGGGATTTTACCTATATGCTGGGGAGAAGTAACAGCGTATGAGTGTACGCAAGACTGAATGACCTTCATATGTAGCCAATGATTGATCATTAGGATGCTTCCTATTTCTAGCACGGGGTGGGTAGTCCATCCACCTATAATCCCACTCATCCCTCAGCCTCGGATTCGGACTGCATCAGGGAAACTCAATTTAGCACATCACCAGATGAACTACAATAAAACCTAAAGCCCAGGCACTAAAGTAAGTAACAAATTAAGCAGGACATGTAACGCATATCATTCACATAATTTAAGCAGGACATGTAACGCATATCATTCACATTATTTCCTAGCTCAATGCCCAGGCACTAAAGTAAGTAACAAATTAAGCCCAACAACAAAAGACAAGCATGCCTACAATGTTAAAACATTTATAGTAGGATAAACCAGCAGGATGTGAGTATGACATTTAACTTGAATCCCACCCCCAAGATCAAGTAATAGGAATTTGAAACGTCATACCATACAGAAAAATCAATTTTGTTGGATAAAGATTCATAGGAGAATTAAAATTCTGATTTTTGAGTGTTATGAACTTAAAAGCCAGAATGCTATCCTGCGTTGTCTTACTTGGGAACTGTTTTCCTTAAGCATAGAATTGAAAGCAGGCAATTGGACAATGGGTTTCTCCAGTTCTTTATTGTACAAGAGTTCATATTAAACATCAAGAAAATATGAAGGAAAATAGGAAACAAAAAGGCAAAACAAAGACAACCAAATGAGGTGTACCAAGTGACTTTATTGGACATTTTCCGGATATCCCAAAGTTTGATGGACTGATCTTTCCCATTCGAGATAAAGTAACGGCCATCACCGCGACTGTCAATGAAAGTGATGCCTTCTAGATGTCCCGTTAGGACTCCAGCTGCTTGCCCTTTTGTAACAAAACAACGTCTGTCCCATACCTGAATGTTAACAAAATAGCATATAATGAGAAAGATCATAAACCAATTTAGAATTAAACACAAAATCTCATCACCAGCTACCCGATAGGCCCGACTTCCCAAATGCCCACATTTATAGATCACCACCGTCTTGCAGAATAGATCCATTTTGAATGGTGGAAATAAAATACATATGAATCTCCACAAATATAGGTAATCCTAACCAAGTTAGAGTTTGGTCATCCCCACCAGGGTATAAGGCTATAAGCAACTATCAACAGGAAACAATACCGTGGACAAAACTTGGAACAAACCTAAAATGGTCCTGTCCCTCCCCGATTCACACCTCCCATTTTTTAAGAAAACGAATATTGCTTCGTAACAATTGAATCTCATCATGTGCTGTAGGATACAACCTGATTACCAAAGAATGAATTGGAACAATTTTGACCATGTCGTTTACTATTCTCAAAACGACTGAACTACATCATGTGCTAATGTGCTATAGGATACAACCTGATTACAAAAGAATGAATTAGAACAATTTTCACCAGATCATATTTCCTATAAATCATCTGCATTGAAATGTGCATGATATATCCTGTGCATCTAAAACACTGAATAATAGGTACTCTCAACATACAAGTATATGACGACCATGGTCTCAATTTCTGTGCAGTGACAAACAAACTCCAGTCTGGGCCGTGGTGGACTTTCAAGGAACGTGCTGATAATGCAAGTTGCGGGTAGAGGCCGACTGAGCAACTTAGAGATTTGGAATACCAATAGGAGACAGAGGAATGGAAGCGCGATGACTTCACATCTACAATACCAAGATTCTCCTAAAAGGACTAGCCTACAATTTACCTTACACAGGTTATCATCACTCCCCGAATATATGACATTGCCACTTTCATCAGCAAAACATACAGAGTTGACATCAGACTGCAACAAAATAGTACATCAAGCATTAGTATCTTTGGATATATACATAGCTCATGAGCAAAAGCCACCACAAGAGGCAAAAGCTAGCATGAAAGAAACAATAACTAACACACACATGATACAGCACTCCAATCAATTAGAGAAATATATATCAACAGGTGGCTCTGTTTTTTAGTTGGAAATAAAGAAATCAGCATCACTTATAAAAGAACCAGAGATTACAAGAGACGTACACAGGGGAAGACAAGAAACCAAGAGAGAAGAATGAAGTAGATAGAAGAAGCAAAAAATTTCAGCAACAAACTTAAACCTTCTATTTGCTGACACTTGAAAATGAATTTAAAGGAGGACTGATAATAACAAAGCACATTTGCATCAACTTATCAAGAAGAATAAGAATCCCGACATTTGAACAAGTGAGACCGGTTCAACCTCCTGACACAACGCCCTAAGCTTACATTGATGGAATCGCGAATCATGATTTGCTATAGTAAAACCTAGCACGAAAAATCCGTGTTGATATTCACATCAATCCTAGAAGCAAGAACACCCAGAAAGAAATCTCAACTCAACAAAACATTGAGCCGCAGCTAATGGACTCTTTTGACAAAACAGGAAATAAAACTCACAAGTTTTCATGATGACTAGTGAAAAGAAGTTGGATATGATCCACAAGCTAACACAATAATCAAATGAGACAACTGAACAAGCTCATCAACAAGCCTAATTTTAAATATCTTTCGGCATATTCTTGATATAAGCTTGGACAGCAAGGACTAACTAGAAATGTCTCACCAAAAAGTTCAACTATACTACCTTGTGCGCTGGAATACGGAGAGCAAGCTTATTTGCTGCAAGATCATAGACATATATGGAATCATCACTACTACCAGCTACAAGCTCCCGCCCATCTGTTGAAAATTTTACAGAGAATATCTGAAAAGAGAGTTCACCCTCAATATCATCACCAACTGAAAAATCCAGACCCTCATGAATTTCCTGCATAAAACAACCCCAATGAGAAAAAATGCAGTTTGAATCAATCTAAGGGAAGATTTACAGACTACATATATGCTGAATTAAAGCACTCATAAGCAATTCCTCATGCTGAGCAGAAATATAAGAGTACATCCAACACTCTGAGAGATTAACCTCATAGGTTAGAAAGGAAATTCCACATACATATGTATTGTGCAGTTATGAACTAATTGCAAAATTGTCAGCCAAATCTCCACTGGAATTCCTGTAGATATGTTATTCAAAAGCACTCGTAACACGCACCGTAACGTTTGCATGAGATTTTGTCACAGACGAGCTAACATTGACAATATGGACAATAGGCGACATACTGGCATAAACCTGCCATCATTAACTTTAAAAGTCAGAGGCAATAATAGAACATAAACACAAAATGACCAAATCTAGATAATCAAACAATCAAGTATCAGAAACATAAGTATAAAAATGCAACTAGTGAATACAAATGTTGGAACCTCGCTGAATAATCAATCATCATACAAACCAAAATATCAACTCATTTGCATGTGAAGGTAAATTACAGAGTTTTCAATGTCCTGTAAATTTAGAAAATGGCAAGGTGGTATGCACATTATTGCCTAGCCATTGCCACAAACTTACCAGATAATGTTGATCTGGTGAAAGAGATGCATCAGTAATTGTCCATCGCAAATTTTTTGCTAAAATTTCCTTTTGGACTTTCCATCCACCGTTGACGTTATATATCCTAATTTCACTTTCCTGTTTGACAAAAGGATAAAAAAACCACAGTTACAAATTTGTTACGTCCAATCTTTCTAAAAGAATTATAACTTCATAGACAGCTAGTTAGAATATCTTCATACCAGACACATACCTGGAATCCTGCAACAAAAAGAGAACCATCAGCAGAAAACTGTGAAACATATGCACGGCTGTTCATTTGATCAATTCTTCGGGGTCCATTGACGGGCAAATATCGGCTTAGAACATGACAACTATCAGCTGATGAGAATCTACCCCTCCCTGAATAATTACTTTCTCGGCCAGCCAACATCATCACTGGGGAAACAGGTAACAACGATTTTCCCAGCCCCACCCGGCTCAGAAGCCCATTAGGTTCTGACCTAAGCTTTGTGAGTTGAGCAACTTCATGACCAAGATAACTTGATGGAACATTGTGCCCTCGACTAGTAACTACTCCATCAGGTGCACTCCCACCTTCACAGGTGCTTCTGTCCTTTCGCGGCCTAGTCATTCTCTATGAAAACTGTTTTTCCGACCTCAGTAACTACACACTTACATACAATATAGATTGGACTCTACAAAACTTAGGACGGATGTGGAGCTCCTTATAACCAGAAATGAGGTCCAAGTCTAACCACAGGTAATCCTGCAAACAGCAAGTCAGAGAGAGAGAGAAAGAGATTGAGTGAAGGAAAAAATACAAGCTAAAGCAAATGCCAAAAAGCATTGGCGGAGCTAAGTAGGGGCCCGGTGCCGACAAAAAACAAAATAATATCATGTGGAATGCATTATTGTACAACAAAAGTTACACGATATATTTAGAACATATTCACACAAAAATACTTGCCACTGCCAAAAGGGAAGACCTTTAATACATACCCATATGCATGCACATCTATGCACAAAACAAGTGAAACAGCCATAAACTACAGAGTGAGTTAAAAAAATTCCAAGTTGTGGAATAATGACTACGTGATGAAGAAACCAAAAAACAAGGGAAGCGATACGTACATACATACATACATACTGCGTACACTGTATGCACACCTATCAATGGAAGAGATAGTTAAACATGTGGTTGTATGCCTTCGGTTGGGGTGATACTGAGTTATCAAAAAACTTATTTTCATATGTACAAGATATGTAACCCAAGGAGTCTGGCCGTGTGGGCAGGAGACAACAACTAAAGGGCTTACCCCAAAAGGCCGAATCTCACAAAAACTCGAGGCCACTGGTGTTTTTCCTGCTTGTGAAAACTTCAAGGCCCGGGATTAGTCGAGGTGCGCTCAAGCTGGCCCAGACACCCAGTAATCAACAAACGGTGCACCTCATTTGTATAATATTGATTTGCCTTAAAAAAATCACCTCAATTCACGATCATCACGATCAATGGGGCTTAACTTAGCAAGCATGTGGAGCAACATATTAACAGAAATGAGGTCTAACCACAGCTAAAATCCAGCAAAATGCAATTAGATAAACAAAGTTATGTCTATAGTATAGGATAAGTCCTACCCATATTACAGCAGTCGCAGAAGTTATGACCCAAAAAAATCGAGATATCCTATAAACGCCAAGATTCAAAGAAAATCAGCAAAGGAAACCGAATGCGTGAGGTAATTGAATTTAATGATCACCTCAAATGCCTGTTGCGAAAGGCTTACGAGTTCCTCGGATTTCGAGAGAATTGCTGTTTGGCGTTCGGGAAAATGATTTTTTCCCGGGATAGTAGGCGTGCGGGAAAATTGAGGGCTCCGATTTCCAGATATTTGTGGAATGAAAGTGAACTACTAGTGTAAAATGTGGAATTAATTATCTATAGTGTTGATTTTGGGGTTGTCGACATGCTGTGGCGTCATCGATGACGTACGCCCAATTAAGCACGAGAAAGGGTTGGCTGAAATCGTCGACGAGGATTTTCCGCTTCACCGAAAAAAAGAAATCGCCGACGAGTACTGTCGCGTGGTACCCGCTCAGCACCCGAAAATTGTAGGGGAGTGACGTTAACAAAAAAGGGAGTGGCAAAATCAGCGGTCTTTTTACTTTTAGCTTTAGTTGTCTTGGCTATTTGTACTTATTTTTAGGTTAAGTTCCGCTAAGGTTTTTTTTGGGGTTTTCCTTATTTTGTTCTTATTTAATTTTTTTTCGCTCTTATTAGTTATGCATCCAATTTTTGTGAATTATTGATTCGTCTCGTCAAGACGAATCGAAAAAGTAAAAAGTTAGTACTAATAAAACCATAAAAATATTGAATGAGAACAAAACAAGAAAAAGTCCAAAAATCTTAGCGGAACTTAGCCTTATTATTAATGGTTCACCCGTTGTACAGAAATGAAATTGCTAAGATTATATTTCAACTTGTTACAACGAAAAAAATAAGCACGTGATAGTTAATGTAGCCTAAAGAATCATTTTAATGTACAAATGTAATAATTTGGAAAGCAAAAACATTATGATATATTAAGTATACGTTCTAGTAAAAAAATATATGTCTACTAAGCCGGCTCCTTGGAGTTAAAATGGTGGAGCCACCACTGCCAAGAACAAAGGCAAACTTGCTCTACAAGACCCCCAAAAACTGGGGAAGACTAAAACATTACCCAAACGATTAAACTTCAATTGGTTTATTGACATCATTCATGAAGAAACATGATTCTCTTTCACTTGCAGATCTAATGTCCCAAACAATACCCAGCTCGATCTGCCCAGCAAAATTTTTCTCCGAAAATCGGAAATAAAATGCTTTCCAAGACTCTAATTTCCTTCAATGTCGCATCATCCTAGCCTTTGAGTTTGTCTCCTCCTCTAAAAAAAAAAAAAAAACAGAACCAAATCCAATGCACTCACTTTGTTACTTTGTCCGTTAGAGCTGAACTTGAACTAAAGCTCGAGGTGTGGCCGCTTTAGGCTCCCAAAAATTTACAAATTTTAGGGGCCCTTCTTACTTTGGTAACCCTGATTGAAATAGTCCAACAAAAAAGAGCCCCTCTTTACGAAAAGTCGGGGTTAGCCCAGCCTGTTGTCCCTCCCTAATTGTTGATGGATGCTTGAAGGGAAGTGATTTTTACACCCCATTTTTTACGATCCACACTCCATTTTTTGTCTTTATCCACTTAGTTTACTATCTTGCCTTTCTTTCAATACATTTTTTCACATATCCAAGGGCAATATTGTAAATTCATGTGACTAAAAACAAAACAAAAAAAGGAGTGTGGATTGTAAAAATGGGAGAGTGAAAAATCACTTCTCATTTAGATTCTAGACTAGAAACAGAGTATCCAATTTGTTTTTACACTAGTGAAGGGCCGAAGGCGCTTGGCATAATAAGTTCCTTACCTGCTGTCATACTTCCACTCGATCACCTTGTGTGTCTAGCCATATGCAACATTATTTAGGTGAGAAAACAAAAATTGAATGCAACAACTGCAGAATCTTACATGGCGACATGTGCATGCAGACTGTAGTGTAACTATACAGTCTATACTGGTATACAGTAGTCATGCTAGTAAATCAACAACACAAGAAAAATGTTCTCTTTCAGGTTTATAGCCAAAGTTAGTCTTCATTCTGTGTAAGACTTCAAGCCCCTTATCCACAAGACCCAAATGACTACAAGCCGATAGCACTGAAGTAAAAGTAACAGAGTTTGGGTAAATGCCAGATTTATTCATCTCTACCAGAAGTTGAAGAGTGGCTCCAGGGATTCGATACCCTTCAATCATCGTGTTCCATGATACTAAATCCCTACTCACCATTTCAGAAAACACAGAAAAAGCAATATTGATGCATCCGCATTTAGAGTATGTATGGATCAACGTGTTGCAAACTAGAATGATGTTACTGAAACCGTTTTTACTAATGCAGGCATGTATTTGTTTCCCAGATTCAAGATCACATACTGGCAGAACGGTGGACATTTTGGTCTCGTCATTTTGAATACCCATGCTTTGCATTTTTCTGAAACACTCGAGCACCAATTTGTTCATTCCAAGATCAGCAAAATAAAAAATCATGGAGTTCCAAGTGACAACATCAGATTTGTCCATCAAGGCAAATACATTTGCTGCATCGTGTATGTCCCTACATCTAGCGTACATTGTCAACAATGCAGGCCCGGCTGAATTGTAAAATGCAAACTCTTTTTCCTTTTTAATCCCATAACCATGACTTTCTTGCCAGTATTAAAGCACCTAGATGTCGGCAAGAAACAATGATATTGGAATCAATCCAAATCAGGGAAGAAACCATCCCCCTTCCTAACCAAATCGCTAAAGATCGCTAATGTTACTTCATGCCTTCCCAATCCTTGAATAACCAGATATCAATGTGGTCCAAGAAATGATATTAGCCTCTTCAATCTGTTCAAAAATCTTCCAAGCCTCATCACACTGCCCCATTCTGCAATAAACGTCCATTGCAATTTTCCAAGTGACGAAATCAGGCTCAAAACCTTCCAACCTCATAGTGCCCAACAACTCCAAAGCTAATTGAAGAAACCCATTACAACCATACCCTGAAATCAGTGAATTCCACGACAACAAATCTCTTTCCGCCATTTGGCTAAAAACCCTTCTGGCACTCTCAAAGTCCTTGCATTTCGAATACACATCACTTAAAGAATTGCGAACTTGTAAATTCAATTCAGCTCTGTAAGTGACCACACATGTGTGGACTTGAATCCCCACTTTGAAATTTCGAAATTGAGCACATGCCCGTAAGACCTTAGGAAACACATAATTCATTAATTGTCAGGAATTACACCCTTCAATTACATCTCACAGCAAAACCCCAATGCACTTATTTATCTGACATTCCAATAAACTGAAAGGATTGCAGTCCAAGCAAACACATTCGGTTGGCGGCATTTTGTCGAACAGAACGTGGGCTAATTCCGAACCCCCGCAATCCTCATACATTGGAACTAAAATTGTGGTCATGAAAGGCCTTGGTCTAAGCCCGTGGAGAATGAGCCATTGGCCGGAACTGGTTGAGTTGTAGTTGGGTATTTCGAAGTGCGTGTGGAAAGAGACGAGACTGCCATATTATTCTCATCTCCATTGAAATTAGAAGTGGAAGTGGTGCAACAAATTCTTAGTTAAAGTGCTAAAATCATCTTCATCCACTGAATGAGGAATTACGTACGGTGTTCTGCTGCCTGTTCGGATGATCGAGAATCGAGTTCGCCATAAGTTTCGTTGGAGCCCCGTGTGTTTGCGTGAGACGAAGATGCGTGAATTGCAAACACGTTCCGCAATCTTTTTAGTCGTGGCCGTATTCATAGGAAAGCGTGAAATGCGAACACGCTTCTTGCTCAAACTATGGCCGCTAACTTTTACTCTTGGCCGCGGATTTTTACTCCTGGACGCGGTTTTTTACTTCTGGCCGCGTAAAATTGCAACTCGTGAAACACAAACACGCCTGTAGAAACCTAATTGGAAAGCACGCTTATTAGAAGCGTGTCTACCTCCGTTTCCTTCTTGGGCTTTCATTGTTACCTTAATTAAAAAAATGTGTTTGCCTCATCAAAAAGCTGATTTTTTTTTTGGTGAATTAATTATTCGTTTCAAGAAGAATCTAATAAATAAAAAATAAAATTGATTGTTATAAATAAAGACAAAAATAATCTAAAAAAACGTATCTGTTTTGGATTATTTCTGTCTTCAATAAACTTTTTATAAGTTTTTATGATAATTTTTAGATTCTTCTCGTCGAGATGAACCGATAATCCACAAAAGATTGACGCAAAACTAATAAATGTGAATTTTTTTCGAATAGAGATTAAAAAAAGAAATCCAACCTTTTTTAGGCCAAACTGACCCTAAGTTAAAGTTAACGTAAACAAGTTTGGCTTAATAAATTAATTGGCTCATTTTTTGTATTTATTCAATTTTTGTGCTCATTTGTTAGTTTTGCGTTAAATTTTTGTAAATTATTAGTTCGTCTCATTGTAGTAATTTGAAAATTTGAAAAATATGATCGAAACTCATATTTTTAATGAATGAAGATGAAAAAAAAGCCTAAAAACATAGATTCCTCTTGTCTAGATGAATTATTAATTCACGAAAATTTGACACAAAATTAACGAATGCAACAAATAATTGAATTAAGATATAAAAAAAGGAAGCCAATAAACTTATTTAAACCAAACCAAGCCTTTGTTTGATTAAGAAAAAGGACAAAAGTGATATGGGAAATGTGAGCTATGTTGGTTTAGAATAAAGTTTATATTGCGAAATTTTAATTAGCTGATAGTTTTTTTTTCCTTTTTTGGGTAATGAAGAGTGTCCCAATCAACCAGACTAATCCTTTCAGCCCCTTCCGCAACCATTTCCACACTTTTGGGTAAGGTGAGGTGGCTCCAAGGACAAATCTTTGTCGAGGGGAATCGACCTTGGATATATGGTAAGCCCCGCCAAGACAAGTCAATTAACCATTGCGACAACCCCTTCGCGTGTGTTAGTTATCACCAAAACATTAGAGACTTGGCACAAAATCAACTCTGGTTTTGTAACGAATCGAAAATCAATTCCCATTTTAAAGAGATTGGGAACTGCAAAATGCAAATCAATTTGCCATGAAAAGCAAGCCTCATTTCCAATACTCGATTCTTCAATTAAATTTCCAATACACTCAGCTTCATAACTTTATTCTTCCCTGTGTGTTGATGGAAGCCTGAATTTCCTCCGGTGTTTTCCCCTTGGTTTCGGGTACCATTTTCGCCATGAAAAGTACAGTTTGTGCGCTAAACGCAGCGTAGACGAAAAATGTGCCTGAGGAAGAAAAAAGACCGATGACAGATATCAGTTGCCATAAACAATGAAACGAATTAGGAGTATATTTCTTTGATGGTTTTTCGAAAAAAATGGAATGAAAAACAATTACTCCGTAATTTGCAAATATTATCTGACCTGTGGAACTCCAGCTCATGAGAAAGTTGAAAGTATAAGAAACTGCCCAGAGGGAAATAGTTTGAAGAACTTGAATGAGGAATTACGTACGGTGTTCTGCTGCCTGATCAGATGATCGAGAATCGAGTTCGCCATAGTTTCATTGGAGTTGGGTGAGAAGAAGATGCGTGAATTGCAAACAGGTTCTACAATCTTTTAACTCGTGGCCGTATTCATAGGAAAGCGTGAAATGCAAACACGCTTCGTGTAGAGACTCTAGCCGCGGATTTTGACTCTTAGCAGCAGATAGGAAAGCGTGAAATGCAAACACGCTTCGTGTTGAAACTCTGCCCGCGTACAATTAATAGGAAAGCGTGAAATCCAAACACGCTTCGTGTTGAAACTCTGGCCGCGGGTTTTGGCTCTTGGCCCCAAACAATTGGAACTCGTGAAACACGAACACGCCTGCAGAAACCTAATTGGAAAACACGCTTATATAGAAGCGTGTCCAAGCAACCCTTTCCTTCTTGAGCTTTCATCGTTACCTTAATTAAAAAATGTGTTTGCCTCATTAAAAATCTGAATTTTCTTTTTGTCTTTATTCAATATTTGGCATTTGTTAGTCTGCATCAATTTTTTTGGTGAATTATTTATTCATTTTGACAAGAAGAATCTAAAAAATAAATAATACTAATGAACTAAATTAATTTTTATGAATAAAGTCAAAAATCATCTAAAAAAGCCTATCTATTTTGGATTATTTCTGTCTTTAGAAAACTTTTTATAAGTTTTTATGATAACTTTTAATTTTTAGATTCCTCTCGTCGAGATGAATGATAATCTACAAAAGATTGACGCAAACCAAAAAATGGGAATTTTTTTGAATAGAGATTAAAAAAAAAAATCTGACCTTTTTGTCTTTATTCAATTTATGTGCGCATTTGTTAGTTTTGCGTCAAATTTTTGTAGATTATTAATTCGTCTCGTTGTAGTAATTCGAAAAGGTGAAAAATTATGATCGAAACTCAAATTTTTACTGAATGAAGACGAAAAAAAGCCAAAAACATAGATTCCTCTTGTCGAGACGAATAATTGATTCACGAAAATTTGACACAAAATTAACTAATATAACAAATAATTGAATTAAGATTTTTAAAAAAGAAAGAAAAGGAAGCCAATAAACTTATTTAAACCAAACCCGGCCTTTGTTTGATTAAAAAAAAAGGGGACAAAAGTGCTATGGAAAATGTGAGCTAAGTTGGTTTAGAATAAAGTTCAAATTGCGAAATTTTAATTAGCTGATAAATTGAATGAAAATCTCTTAATTGGTTTGAGCTTTTGCGTAAGGTGAGGTAGCCCCAACGACAAATCGTTGCCGAGGGGAATCGACCTTGCGATCTTGGATGGTAAGCCCCGCCAAGACAAGTCAATTAACCATTGCGACAACCTCTTCTATCACCAAAACATTACACACTTGGCTCAAAATCAAGTCTGTTCCCCCGCTCCCCGGTTCATAAGCATCTGCAAGTGGTAATGACAACATCCTCATGCATGACATAAAGTGCTAGCTTCTATAAACAAAGGAGAGGAACCAACTGGGGCTAGCTGAGTTGGCCAGGACTTTTGCATCTCACTAGGAGGTCAGGAATTCGAGTCTTTCCACCTGCGTATGAGTGTTCTTCCCATAGAGGGCTTTTCTTTCTTTGCTTGTTTCTACCCTATAATGAGCTTATTCCGGCAAGATGTTTCCGGCGAGCTGGTTTGGTTCTGATGGTTTTCCTTTTCTAGCTTTCTTGTTTATTTTCTTTACGTAGTTGTGCTTTCTCCCCTTCGGGGTCTTCCTTACCCCTCGCCGGTGCGTCTGGTTTAGTTGTTTGATGTGTTTGGTATGAGTTGGTGTGTGGAGTACTACATATCTACGGGTTTGTGTATGAGGTTAGGCATGTAGATCTTTCTACATACCCTGGAGTCTATTTGCCTATTTGACTATTCTCTCCTTCCAATGAAACTTCTAAACTTTTGGGAAAAGGAAAAAAAATTAATTGGTGTCTCCCATTCCTGAAGTCCTGTCACAATTGTGATTTTCCAAAATTGCCCAAAACGAAAAGAACTTTAAATCTTTGCTTGACTGTGGAATTAACTCCAGGAATGTTTTCTTCCCCTCTAAATTGGTTGTTGTCTTCGATAATCTATGATCATAAAAACCCATTGATCGATCAAGCCTCATTTCCAATATATACTCGATTCTTGAATTAATTTCCAATACACTTGGCTTCATAACTTTATTCTTCCCTGTGTGTTGATGGACGCCTGAATTTCCTCCAGTGTTTTCCCCTTGGTTTCGGGTACCATTTTCGCCACGAAAAGTACAGTTTGTGCGCTAAACGCTGCGTAGACGAAAAATGTGCCTGAGGAAGAAAAAAGACCGACGACAGATATCAGTTGCCATAAACGATGAAACGAATTATATATCTTCGATGGTTTTTCGAAAAAAAACGAAATGAGAAAACAATTAATTTGAAAAAAAATTATGTGACCTGTGGAACTCCAGCTCATGAGAAAGTTGAAAGTATAAGAAACTGCCCAAGTACCAAACCAGCTCACTAGGGTCACCAAACTCCCAGCAATACCCATCACATGTATTGGGAAGATCTACAGGGGAAAGAAAAATAGCCAAATGGGAAATAGAAAATTATGTTTGAATTCCTTGATTAGTTTGTCTTATCTCGACCGTCTAAAAGTCTTATTAATAATTCAGATTCGCTAAACTTTTGATTGCCCAAATGGACAATCGAGATGAGACTGCTTCTTCCGGTCCAAATCTGGTCTGCAGAGATGCGGGGTCCAATATGTATTTGATGAGATGTGAAGTACAACATCCAGATTCTATTGACATGCTTCCAAATTGAAAGATGTTGGATCCAAAATTTCATTTTTTTTTCTTTTCTATAATATCAATTTTATCAGGAACCCAAACAGAAAATCAGAACCAATGAGCTCTTAGCTCAATTGGTATGCCTCCCTCAGTGGAGGCATGGTTTGAGCCCCACGAGGGGCGTTCGGGATTGAGGGCTATGGACAGCCTCTGAACTCCCCGTGAACTAACATACTAACACCCCGCTAACCTCCGCTGATGTATATAATATTGGCAAAAAAAAAAAACAAACAGAGAATCAGTCTTCTGCTTTATTGACGATTGAGATCTGAATATACCTCAGACATGATAACCCAAGGAATTGCTCCCATTCCAATGGAGAATGATGCCACAAAAATCTGGTATCATTAAGGGGGAAAAAAACCACATTAGGCACATAATTAGAACTTTGGAACTGTAGAATGATAAGGTTAATCATTCATGATACCAAAAAAGTACATATTTTCGTAAGTTAATAATCCACCGATACACATAATATCCAAAATAAATACTCCGTACATGCGATCTGTCGACTAACGCTGTTTCAATTTTTGCAATACAGAAATTTTATTTGGACTTGGGTGGCACGTGCCACCCCGCCCCACAATTTGTTATGGTACTTAGTTACATACTATTTCTTTTTCTTTGACCAGCAGAAAAGATGCATATTGATAACTCGATAAGGATACATCGAAAAAGAGAAACGCAGCAAACACTAGCCTCATGATATTGATACATAGAGCAAAGTGATGACCGACAAAGTACCATTGATGTTCAAAAAGAATACTAGCTAGTAGTATTAAATTTTCTTAACTTACCAGTACTCCTGATACTGCCAATATTGGGTCCCATCCAATCAACAAATTTTGCCCCTGATTCGTGCACAAGACCATCAAACAAGACCAGGTTTCAAATTTGTGTTTTTTTTTTTTTTTTTTACAACGTATGAATTAATTTGCCGATGAAGAACAATCAAGTAAAGAACGCAGATAGAAAAGAAGTAGAGATTTTGATGTGGTTTGAGTAAGAAAGAGGTTACGAATAGCTTACCTTGAGGAAGAAAGAGGTTCCGGTCAGAAAGCAGCCTAGAAATTCACCAGTTGCAGACACCTTAAGCAATACAAAAAAAAATTTTCTTAGCCTCCAAATGTTTTTTTCCCCGTTATTTCGCCATAGACGATTTTTTTTTTTTTTTTTCGGTGCTTCGGAATAATGCCATAGAGTACACACCATGAGAAGCGGTCTTCTTCCTGATTTGTCCATTAATATTGCTCCAACTAAAGTTATAGGAATCTGGAAATCCAAATGCAATCAATTTTACTGATCTTCAGAGATTTTGTCATTTGAAACTTGAGTGGATAGGGAAGTTTGGAAACCTGAATATTAGCGTATGCTGTAGTTCCAGCATTTCCTGGTAGCCCTGCAAATTATGCACAATGAGAATCTTCCTAAATTTTTCGTTTCGGTATCGATATCGTCTTTTCCCGATTTTTCGTTAGATTCAAATGAAACTTTTCGGATTGGTCATTTATCTCGAAAAGCAAAGTCTTTACGAAATTACAATCAACAGTGACAATAACAGCGGTCTTTCCTTTCAATTTTTTCCGAGTTTGTAGCATTAGTACAATAGTGAAATGGACCACGACATGTTTACCTGCTTCTACGAAGAACTCACTTGCATAGAAACCAATTGCGTTTCGTCCTCCAAATTGTTGGAAAATCATTAAACCAACCCCAATCTAAATGACGTCGATCAAACAAATTCAAAATATCGTTAGGTACGTCTATCCGATGAACTTTTTTTTCTCTAGAATTATTGTTTTGACAAGTAGGAAATGTTACCTACAGTTACGGATCGTACGTATTTGGCATCAAGTAAATCTAGCGTTTGAGATATCGGAAGACTCCGAAGAGTTTCAATATAAGTCTGTCGATCGAGAGAAATAAAACAGTCAATTATGCAAATACTTATCCTGTTTTAATTCATTTTTTGGGTAAAAAACTTGCTTGGATTTCAGCTTCCTCGCGAGAGACATCAGCATCTTCCCCGCGAAGCTTGCGCAACGCAGCTTCAAATTCTTTATGTTTCCCTGTTTTCGCCTGAGATTGATAATAAACGATTTTAGTCGATTTTGTCATCAAATTTTCCATTGAACTCATATTTAAGAAAATTCCTGTGAAAACCTTACCAGCCATCTAGGGGACTCTGGAATGAAGAATAGGCCAAAGAGTATGACAACGCATGGAACAATTCCTTCAAAATCAAATTCCATTCATTAGTTTCTGAATGCTTGTTTTGCCTTGTTTTTTTTTTCTTTTTCGTTTTGCGATGAACATTTTACCCTTCATATGCCGGAATCTCAGTATGTTTTCACAACATATGCATTTGAAATGGACTCGAATGATTCGAAAACGTTAGCATTTACCGGTCAAGGCTAGCAATCGCCATGTTATGAGTGTTCCCAACAAGTATGCGGTCGATACACCGGTAACAATCATCAGCTTCAGAGCCAAAATGGGACAAGTAATATGTTAGTTGACATGCATCAGCACAGTTTTCTATCATTCTATGAAAGTTTTGTACCTGGTTAAGCGTTGTGAGCCCACCTCTGAGATTCGTCGGTGCTATTTCAGCAACGAACACAGGAACCTGTTTGAGTCGTGCATCAATCCATTTGATCAACCGAATCCGAATTTAGCTCAGACAGTAAAAAAAAAATGAATCAATTCTTGGATAATTTTTTTTTTTTTTTGGGTAACTTAGCTTGAAATAGAAAAAAGAATAACCGAAAATTCTTGGATAGTTATTACCACAAAAGAGAAAACTCCGATGCCACATCCCGTTAAGAATCTTCCCATGTCAAGAACCAGAGCTCCCTGGATCATAATCATGAAAAACACTTACTTGGTGATTTTTTGATTCTACGTAGCAAATAAATTTGAAAGTAATAAGTTGTTCGGATACGACACGTACCATAGAAAAGTAGATTGCTAGCCACCCTACGACGCAGCAACCGGCTGACAATCTCATTGCCTGTTTTCATACAAAATTTCAGAAAATCTATTCTGTTGTTTTCGAAGCAGCGAGGGTTTCAAAGAAATTTGAAATGAAAAAAAAATTTCAATAAAAATAGTTTTCGACAGCAACCAGAAATAAAGTAATCCAAATTTTCCAAAAAGAAGAAAATGAAAAACGAAATCATAACCAAACAAGCCCTTAACGTACCCATTTTCGACCAATGGAGTCGGAGATTTTGCCACTGGTAATAGCACCAACCATTGCACCAATTGCCACAATGGAACCAAAAAGGGAGTACTGCAAAATAATGGTAACAGTTTAGTTATGGAAATTCTAAATTTTTTTTTCAGAAAAAAAAAAAACGGATTTTTGGAAACGAGGAGAAAAATGTTTTCAAGAATTAAGACAATTAATTAACAAACCTCTGCTAGCGAAAGATGCAGATCTTCCCTTATAGCTGGTTGAGTAGGAGCTGAATACCCCACCTGCAAAAATACCAACTTATAATTCTCTTTTTAACCAAAAAAATAAAAAAAAAACAGAGACATTTTATGTACTCACACATAATCCGAATTCGAACGAGCCACAAGTGGCAACCGCAGTGCTAAGCAAAACCATTCCGATCGATCCTTTCTCGGCGCCTTTTTCAGATTCATCAACTTTCTCGTGCTCAGTTAATAAGGGATTTTCTAGATCCTCAGTCACAGTATGTTCCTGGTAGCCATTTTCGATTGCCATTTGTGTAAACGAGGAACAAGAAGAAGAGAGGGAGAAGAAGTAAGGTTTGTGGTTCCTTCGGGGACATCCGATAAAATTGAAACGATACAGAGAAAGTAAGGTTTGTGTGGAGGGCGTGGTCCGGCGGAGGGACCAGGACGGCGGTCACGTTGCACCAATTAGCCGGACCCATTAATCTACTACCCATGGGTCGGCGTTATGGGTCGGTAGCCGATCCGAGTCCAGCCGGGCCTGATCAAGTTAGCTATGATGACGATCCATTGACGGGAATGGTCTGGTTCGGCGTACGTGTTAATCAGTGTGATCCAGTTCGGCGGTTCCCCGCCGAACTGATCAGAGGGTGTCCCTGTTGAAGCAATCAATGCCGTACCAAGCGGTCCGGCAAAACGTGTACTCGCCGAGCCTCCTGTCCCCTAACTTGAAGAGGAAGTTAGGAAGACTTGGGCAGGAGAAGGCAACCTCGCCACCACACCATCCCTTATATTCAGGAGTGGAATATAGGAGTTTGGATAGGTTCAGGATTGAGATGTCTATCTGGATCCGAGATAGGCGGGCTCATCGTGCAAATAAGTATTCTAATGGGATTTGGACTCTGCATTCCCTTTGACTATAAAAGGAGCTATTCACCTCTAGAATAAGGTACGTTCAGAACACTTTCTCAAACCCTAAACTATATCTTGATATCTCCTCTCCTGTTTACTGACTAAAGCGTCGGAGTGCCTGCCCCGGACACCACGCTCCGGGTTTGGGCACTAACGCGGTTTGCTTCGTGCGCAAGTCTAGACCATCTTCGTCCAAGCCTCAACCATCCAGGCCACGAGATCCAACCATAGAAAGCTTGCCACCACAATTGGCGACTCTGCTGGGGATTAAGGACATCTTGTGGTGAAGCTTTCCCCCCGTTCTCTTTTTCCAGTTCAAGATGACAACCCCGGACGGACGACCTCTCGGTCTTAATAACGTCAATCTAAACCTGGGTCACTACTCCTCTCAGCGGACGGTGATAGGGCGGGATGGCATTCCCACTGGGGGTCCCGGCGACCCCAGGGTGGTGGATTCAAGCGTCCCTGACCCTAACAACCAGGATTTAGGAGCAGCGGCGTTCCACATAGATGGTGTGCACCACTCTGCAACGAGCCTCACGGTTCCTCCTCCTCCTCCACCAGTGCTCCCGGTGAGCATGGCGGAGGAGTTAATGCGACTAAGAACACAAGTACAAGAGATCCAGGCACTCCAGAGCCCCCCACCCGTTTCCAGGTCGCGGGAACGGCGACGAAGGAGGAGTGCTCTCCAAGCGGCTGACACTGTTAGGGCCTCTGCCTTTGCAAGGCTCGACCCACTGTGTCGCATTGATGCTAGTGGCATTGTCCATCTGGAACCCGGGCACCGAACCGATGCGTCCGGAAACGATAACGTTCGCCGAGCATTATTTCCAGCAACAAGCGCCACGGCATCAAGCGCTCGCTCGAAGTCAAGAGGAAGGCCGGACCAGACTCAAGGACTTCCTCGGCTCGGCAACACAAGAGGTAACACGGGAGATCCTCTAGATCACCCCTTTGGGTCGCAAGGTCACCAGGATAACCAGCGAGCGGACAGGTCGGAATGGTGGCGATACGAAGAGGAGGAAAGGGGAATGGGCACCCGGCTCCACCAGAGGTCGCCGGCCCATTCTACCAATCACTCCAACCACCGGCAGTCTGACCAGGGACACCACCGGCGATTGCCGGGCCGGTCTGCCGGACAATCCAGACTTCAAGAAGAGAACGGCTAGGGGCTGCTACCGGAGGAGAGGTGCGAGATCAGCGCCGGCGGCGGGGCTTTGATAGTGGTAAATACTCGCACCGGCGAGAGAACTACTTACCGGCCCGTCCGGCATCAGGAAGAACCCCCGGTAGTGGGAAACAGGAGGGCCTCGGGGTCGAAGCGCCGAACCCCAGAGCCAAGTATCGGTGGCCGAAAGGCTCGGACCCCGCCAATCAATAAAAGGATAAGGGATGATGCTCAAGAGAGAAGCTCCGCGCCTTCAGCAGTAGTCCCGCCGAAGGAAGGGGTTACAACCACCTCGGCGAAGAGTGTCTCCCCCTTTTCCAAGGCTATAGCGGATGAGGCTCTCCCTCCCCACTTCAAGGTCCCCAAATTCACCATATACAACGCAAAGTCGGATGCGCCGACCCATGTGCAGCAATTCAAGTCCATGGCTGCGCTCTGCGGATTGAGCGAGGCAATGATGTGCCGAACGTTCTCCCTGAGCCTCCCAGATACTGCCATGCTGTAGTATACACAGCTAAAACCAGATTCAATAAACAGCTTCAACGAACTAGAGCGTTCGTTTACGGCACGGTTTGTAGCAAGTAACCGAAGGCCGAAAACAATCGAAGCCTTAACGGACCTTCGGCGGAAAACCGGCGAGTCCTTAAAGGATTATTCTGAACGTTTCTATAACGTATACAACATGGTTGAGAGTTGTGACCAAAAGACTGCGGCTACGTCGTTCAAACGTGGACTGGATAGGAATTCTGACCTATCCAAGGAATTGATGCTTCGGCCGCCGAACAATATGACAGAGCTCATGCATACCGTTGCTCGGTATATAGAGCTTGAGGAGTACATCAGTGGATCCGATGCAACACCAGTCGCCGAGCAGGGTAAAACGGCGGCCAATGAAGTGAAGAAGCAGGTTAACATAGTGTCCAAGAAGGAGGGCCTAGGGTTCGGCTGAAACAAAGGAAGCGGAAAGGCATGGGACCGCCCTCCAAGCGATGGGCGGGACCACCTTGCCATCACGACCTACTTCAAGGAGCCAATCTTCCGTATGCTCCGGGAGTGTGGACGGCTTCCTGGTTTCCAATGGCCAACAGGAGCGGCAGAGAAGTTGGGAACTACCGATGGACGGAAACCGAACCAGAGGGTGTACTGCTCATTCCACAACGAACAAGGGCACTATACGACAGCATGCCAGCCTTACAAAGTCTACCTCGAAGAGCTAGTCCAGCAGGGAAGGATGGATCGGTGGATCGACCGAACCAAGTCACCGGAAGCAGGGATCCAGTCGAGAGCCCAAGTTCTCGACGGCGTGGTGAATTGCATTCATGGGCCAATGAGCAAAGCCCAGGCCAACGAGCTCCACGAGAAACTGTACCACCCTTCCCCGCCACCAGGAGTGATGGTGGTTCGTAATTCCTCGAAGCGGAAAATGGACGCTCGTAGCACGTGGGAGATCAAGTTCACCGAGCAAGATTTGGAGGGGTTATCCTTGCCCCACAATGATGCTTTGGTTCTCTCTTTACCCTTCCAGCGGAAACTTGTCCGGAGGGTATTGGTCGACCAGGGTAGTTCGGCAGAGATCCTATTCTACTCAGCGTTCAAAGCTCTAGGTCTCTCAAAAGAACAATTGATCCCGGTGGAAGCCCCTTTAGTCGGCTTCACTGGGATTTCGGTCTACCCGCTCGGCAAAGTCATACTCCCGGTATGTGCCGGTTCGGTGAAATTGGATATGGAATTCATAGTGGTCAGTTCACCGAGCCCATACAACGCAATCCTGGGAAGAAACTGGTTGCACGGCATGAGGGCTGTGGCATCCACGCTTCATCAATGTGTTCGATTCATTGGGGAGACTGGGAGACAGGAGACCATCAAGGGGGACCAGGTGGCCTCCAAAAAGTGTTTCGTCAACTCTGTCCGCGGGAAGGGCAGAGCGAGGGAGGTACAGAGTATAGAGGTACCTGAATTGTTGGATGAGACCACCCCCGGAGAGGAAACAAGAGAGGCGCGGCAAGGGCCTGGCGAAGTTGGAAGACCGGCAAGCGACAGGGCCGTGGAAGATTTGGTTCGGATTGCAATCAATGAGGATGGGACCCGTTTCTTCCTCATTGGCTCGGCCCTTGATGAGGTCGAGAAAACACAGATGGTCGAGTTCCTCAAAGAGAACATTGAAGTCTTTGCTTGGACCCCATATGAAATGCCGGGTGTTAGTCCCGACGTGATAAAACATTCTTTGAACGTTGATCCGGCTAGGAGGCCCGTTGTGCAGAAGCCTCGGCGATCCTTGGCCCTACATGCCGACGCGGTTAATGAAGAGGTAGAACGCCTCCTTGATGCCGGAGCCATTCGAGAGGTCCAATATCCGACATGGCTAGCAAATCCAGTGGTGATCCGGAAGAAGAACGGCAAATGGCGCGTTTGTGTCGATTTCACCGATCTGAACGACGCATGTCCAAAGGATTGTTTCCCTTGCCCATGGATCAATCAATTGGTGGATGCTACCGCCGGGTACGCTCGGCTGAGTTTTATGGACGCATACAGGGGATACCATCAAATTGCGATGGATGAAGAGGATCAGGAGAAGACGGCGTTCATCACTCCCAGTGGCACTTACTGTTACCTGGTGATGCCGTTCGGCTTAAAGAACGCCGGGGCTACATTCCAGCGTATGATAGCTTTGTTGTTCAAAGGGATCCTCGGCAAGATAATGGAGGCGTACATTGACGACTTGGTCGCCAAAAGTAAGGAAGCAACCGATCATCTTCTCCACCTCGGCGAAATTTTTAGTGTTCTAAAGAGGTTCGGCTTGAAGCTGAATGCTGAAAAATGTGCATTCTGCGTTGGCTCCGGCAAATTCCTTGGACATTTGGTTACTCGCCAAGGAATTGAGGCCGACCCAAGTCAGATCAAGGCCATAGAAGAGATCAGGGCTCCGGCCACGGTGAGGGAGGTTCAGCGCCTCGCCGGTATGGCTGCCGCCCTTAATCGCTTCATCAGCAAATCTTCGGATATCTGCCGACCTTTCTTTCAATCAATAAAGGGAACGAGCCGAAGGAGCTTCATATGGACGCCGGACTGCGATGACGCGCTCACCAAACTGAAAACATGTCTATCTCAAGCTCCTCTGCTGGTTGTATCCAAGGAAGGGGACGAGCTTCACCTCTACCTTGCAGTTTCCGAGTATGCTGTTAGTGCTGTCCTGGTTCGGCAGGAAACCTCAAAAAATGTGACGGGCACGGACCAGAAGCCAGTCTACTACATCAGCAAGGCGCTTCTCCCCGCCGAGACCCGCTATCTCCCAATCGAAAAGCTGGCTCTGGCATTAGTAATAGCGAAGAGGAAGCTCCTCCCATACTTCCAGAGCTTCACCATTGTGGTCGTTACCGAGTACCCCTTAAGGGCGGTATTACGCAAGGCAGATCTCTCCAACAGATTGTGCAAATGGTCCCTGGAGTTGGCAAACTTTGATATCCGTTATCAGGCTAGAACGGCAATCAAAGGTCAGGTGTTGGCTGATTTTGTCGCCGAGTTCTCCCCTGGGGTGGAAAACGGCAGAGGCAGTGAAGAGGACCGGGCCAGAGAGTCCACCGGACCTACCCCTGGACCTCGGTCGAGCCATCCAGCTCACGAAGAATATATCACGAATCGGCCCATCCCTTCACGCCGAGCAAGCTTGTTCACCGGGCACGCTTGGAGACTCCACGTAGACGGAGCATCTAATAACCGAGGGGCTGGTGCCGGGATTGTTCTAGTGTCACCGAGCGGAACCTTGCACGAGCATTCGTTGAGCATTGGGTTTCCAGCAACCAATAACGAGGCGGAGTATGAGGCCCTTATTGCCGGGCTCAAGTTAGCTCGGCATATGGGTGCTGAAGAGGTTCAGGTTTATAGCGATTCACAGCTCGTGGTTAATCAGCTCAACGATGATTACGAAGCTAAGGATCCACGCATGAACAAATACGTGAGCCAAGTTGTTGCCCTTGCTGGTTCGTTCAAAAACGTATTTTTTGATCATGTTGGTCGGGATCTCAATTCTCATGCCGATGCTCTTGCCGGGCTGGGAGCCGTATGTGCCGATCAGGGAGGGGAAAGAATGATAGTCCTCGGCGAAGTCCCATCACCGAGCTTCGAGCCGGAGCCACTGGAGGTGATGGATATCCATCTGGCACCTAGTTGGATGGACCCCCTCGTCTCCTATTTGAAATACGCCATGCTTCCGGCCGACCGGAAGGAGGCCCATAAGATCCGTTGTCAATCAGCTTCCTATTTCCTCGACCCCTCCGGCACACTGTATCGCCGATCATACACTGGTCCCGACCTCCGCGTGGTGCACGAGCAGGAGGTGCCCGGCATCCTCGAAGAGTTGCATGGTGGAAGTGCTGGTTGTCACACCGGCGGCCGATCCTTGGCTGACCGTGCCCTTTCCCAGGGTTATTGGTGGAAGAGAATGGTACATACGGCTACAGAGTTTGCCAAGCAATGCAAGTCTTGTCAAAAGCATTCTCCTCTTATAAACCAGCCGACCCTACCGTTGCAACCGGTTTCTAGTCCTTGGCCCTTTGCTCAATGGGGGGTGGACATTATTGGCAAGCTGCCGAAGGCTACTGGCGGCTTTACCCACATCATCACTGCTACGGATTATTATACCAAGTGGGTGGAAGCCAAAGCTCTCATCACGATCACGGCCGCCGATGTGGAGAGCTTCCTTTGGAAGCATATTTTTACAAGGTTCGGCGTACCGTACGCCATTGTGTCAGACAACGGTACCCAGTTTGTCGCCGACCCAATTAAGGCCTTATACAAGAGGCGCGGCATACAGATGAAGACAGCTTCCGTCTCCTATCCTCAGGCAAACGGACAGGCCGAAGCTGCCAACAAAGCTATCTCTGCCGGCCTGAAGCGCCGACTCAGAAACAAGCGCGGCAAGTGGGCGGAAGAGTTGCCTGATGTTCTATGGGGCTACCGAACCACTCCACGGCGCGGCACTGGTCGTACTCCTTACTCCATGGCGTTCGGCGTCGAGGCCGTACTCCCTGTGGCTGTTACTCGGCCCACGTCTCGAACTGCAACGTTTGACGTTCCAACAAACGATGCAATGCTAGCTGCCGAAGCAGATCGAGCAGATGAGCTTCGAGACAATGCCCACATTAAGTATGCAGCTTATCAGCAGCAGTTGGCTCGGAGTTATAACAAGAGTGTGCGGAGCCGCCCCTTCAATGTGGATGATCTTGTCCTTCGGCAGATAGTCCAGAAGAAACATTTGAAGAAATTCATGCCAAAGTGGGAAGGTCCATTCCGGGTGGTTAAGAAGGTTGGTTATGGCTCATATGAACTTGCCGAGATGGATGGTACGGCGATACCGAACCATTGGAACGCACAGCTTCTTCGAAAGTTTTACGCTTAAATTTTCTTTTGGCTTTTCGCCTTGGCTATGTGTTAAGTCTTCAGTTTTTTACAAGAGATTTGTTTCAATAAAGACTAGTTTGTTTCTGTTTTTCAAATGTGTTTTGTTAGCCTCGGTGGTATTTTTATGCTCGGTTTGCCGAGGCACGCTTTTTCATATTCTGTTCGGCAAAGGCTTTGCATGCCATATCCTGAAGGGGGCATTTCCAGCTTCGGCCGTTCCTTTTGATCCGGCGGAACCAACCTCGGTGGTGGGTTTCCTCCGGATCAGGGGCTGGGTACGGCGAGCTGGGACGGATACTTATTAGAGAGATTTTTGTTAAACCATGTGCATGAAGTGCAATACATGAGTCTTAACATGCATGAAGTGCAAAAAGTATAAAACATAGACAGAAAAGAAAACTTGGAACTTTCATCATACCAAAGTTGGTCCATTACAAATCAAAAAACAAAACAGGGGCTCGGCTGAACAAGATACTTTTGCCGACCCTCGATTCTACAAAATACAAAATAAATTCTACTCTGCTATGGGTCCATCAGTAGGCTTCGACGGCTCCACAGTAGGTTGCTCGGTGGGGTTGACAGGCTTGGCCGAGGTGGACTCTGGGTTCTCAGCAGGGTTGGATGCCTCGGCAGGACTCAGCGGCTTGTCAACCGTTGGATTGGGCTGACCAACGGGGCTCGGTGGCACGTCAGCGGCTGGGTTGGCCTCTTCGACTGGAAGCAGGTGCCTCGGCAGATCAACGGGTGGCACCACTGGGTTCTCCCTTCGGTGGTCATCCTTGGAGACCTCGGCATAGTCTAGGCCGACGTGGAATCCACGGAGGAAAGAGGAGGCATGAGCGTCTTCAAGACCCTTCCGCTCTCCGTCCTTGAAAGCCTTTGTGACAAGGTCTTTCACCTGATCCCCATAGTAGTCGCAGGCCTCGTTGAAACCAGCATCGGCGGCCTCCTCCAGCTTGGCCGGCAGCTCGTCCTCCATTCGCTTCATCCCCTCCTTGAGTTGGTCCCGCTCGGCTTCAGTCTCCTTGAGCTTCAGCACCAGGCGGTCCCTCTCCTCCAGGCCAGCCTTGGCCTCGGCAACTTAAGCCTCCAACACCTCGATTTGGTCGTTGGCCTCCTTCACCTCCTTCCTCACGGCCTGGAGGTCCCCCCTTTGGGTCTTCCTAGCAGCAAGGAGGACCTCCATATCATTGAAGGCTTTGCTGGCGCATTGCCCGGCCTGCGAAAAGAAAAGAAAGAGTTGGCATCAGAAAAGGGCAATAAGATTGACGGAACATTCAAACTTTCAAAAGGATAGGTTGGGAATCCATACCTTGGCAAGGAAAAGACACAGTTCGGCCATGTTGTCGGCCTTGCCTGACTGCAGCTTCTCCATGTCCTTTGGGAGGGCCAGGCCCTTTAGAAGGGTCATGGCCAGGTGGGGGATCTCCCCCAGGCTGTCGCCGGTAGAGATCACGTGCCCGTCAGGACAGACCAAGCTCGGAACAAAGGGCTCCGAAGATGCACCTTCAAGATAGCCAGTGTTGAGGATCTGTGCGTCCTCTTTGGAGATTCTGGCCTTCTTAGCAATATGGGGGCCCTCCCCCTCGGCGGTAGAGCTCTTCTCTCTTCGGCGAGAGGGACGTGGTGGTACCACAGCAGCGGCTTCGGTGGGCTTCCCCTGGGGCTCCGGCTTGCCGGTGGGAGCTTGCACCTTCTCCTCCCTGTTTGGCAGCCCGGAGGAAGAGAGGTCTTGGGCTAAGTACTGCTGCTGCAGTGCTTGCCCGGCAAAGGTAGCGAGGTCGACCTTCTTCCTCACCATATTCTCTTTGTTTTTTCTGCCGACGTACCCGTGGTAGAAAGGCTTGTAACCGAGGAGGGTCGACGCGTCTCGGTTAGGGCACCGAAGCAGGGCGATCAGATTCGTCCACTTGCCGGAGATGAGAAGTCCCTTGTTCGGTGCCGAGCAATCTGCAAGTAATAGAAGGTTAGAATAAAGCATAAGTCAATATGGAAGACAATGCATAACCAAAGAATGATATATACCGGGCTTGTCCCCGTGGCCGGGGAACCCTCGTACTCGAGGGATTTTGTAAGGCCTATCGATCTCCGAACCCCTCCTGGTTGGAAAGGGGTAGTCAAGTTGGGGGTTAATGAGACCCCACTCGAAGTTGCCGGACACCTTGACCAGGACCATCCACCACTTTTCAGTATCGTAGAGGCGGTCCACCAGGTGGTCAAAGTGTTGGCGGGTGGTGAGGTAGTACTTGTCGTACTTGGGGATCCTTGATACCACGTACATCAGCATCAGGTCCCCAAGGGTGAACGGCAGGTTGTTGACCTCTGCCAACCTTATCGCCGAGCTCAGGATGCGCCAGGTGTTGACTGCAACCTGTATCGGTGCAAGGTTGTAGTCCGACAGAAACCAGCGGAGGAAGGGGTTCATGGGGAACCTCACCCCTCCCTCGATGATGGCGTACAGGGGTAGGACGATGAAGTCTTCACCGAAGGAAATCCTCTCGGAGGTTACCCTTTCGACAAGAACGTCATCTGGGATCGCGTACTTGGTCCGGAAAGCGTGTGTAAAGCCACCCGGTCCATCGCCGTAGAAGTGACTGTACGGCATGGGTCCAAGGCCCGTTGGTAGTGGAGGAATGAGATCAACGTCCCTCGGCGGGGGTTGTTCGGCACCTCCTGCTGTGCTGGCCTGGGCCCCTGTGGCTGCTCGTTCCCTGTTGATCTCTTGCGGGACCGAGCCGTGTGTGTCTTCCTCGGCGGATTCGCCGGGGGAGTCACTCCTCCCATAGAGGATGTCCCTGGAGGACCTGTCGTCAATTTGGAGGGGGATGTGGATTCCAGGGATGATTGGACCACCGGCCTGTTGGGCAAAGTTGCTGGAACTTTCATTAAAGCTCCTATACCCTCTGCCGAGCGCCTGGATGGTCGCTTGGAGGTCTGGGTAAGCTTCAGGATCGATGCTCGGCAAGAGTGAGTTGGGATCCACCATGCTGAAGACCTAAAACAGAGTAAGAAATTGAAGGGGTGATGAGAATTCCTACTTCAGCATGGCTACTCATGTGCATCTAGATCCCTGCCGAGGGGGATCCTTTAGGATCCACCTCGGCGGAAGCCGTGGTTTCTTATCAAGTGTTGAGATTGGCTCGGTGGAGGACCGCCATTTTTGGCGGTCCAGACGGTGGCCCACGGTTGCAGGCGGCCATGGGAGAACGACACTATTCAGATGAAACAATTCTTTGTGCAAATATGGGGATGTGAGTGAGTTATTGCATCTTGGAAAGCCTAGAAAGAATTAGAAGGGGCAGCGGAGTTACCTGAAAGAAGCTGGAACTGGATGGCGGCGTGTGGCGGAGCAACGGAGGCGATCGAAGTGGCAGCAGCGGTTGGAGTTGCAGAGCGAAAGAGGCGAGAGCAGAAAAGTGATATTCTGTCCCGCCTCTCCTCTTATATAGAGGATGGAGTGAACGAGTGGGAACCCTAAGCGTCGAACGCAAGAACCGAAGCGTCGCCGCTCCGCCCACTCTCGTCGTGCCACGTGGAAAGCCTGCACCGTTTTGTACCAGCGACGTTCCCCCTTCCACCACATGGCACCCCACGCCGTTTGGGTTTCCTGGTGGACCGTTCGATCTCTGGCTCCCAACGGTCCCATCAGCCCCCGTTTGCTGCAGATGCATCATTACCCTAGCGTTTCGAGAAGGCTCTTCCCTAACCCTCACTGGATCGGCTGTATACGCTCGGCACGTTTGCTTCAGGACGCCCTCGGTTGCAAGTTTGCCTTATGTGGTCAACCCCTCCCACCTTTTGCAAAGGAGGAAGAGGTTGAGGGGCTATTGTGGAGGGCGTGGTCCGGCGGAGGGACCAGGACGGCGGCCACGTTGCACCAATTAGCCGGACCCATTAATCTACTACCCATGGGTCGGCGTTATGGGTCGGTAGCCGATCCGAGTCCAGCCGGGCCTGATCAAGTTAGCTATGATGACGATCCATTGACAGGAATGGTCTGGTTCGGCGTACGTGTTAATCAGTGTGATCCAGTTCGGCGGTTCCCCGCCGAACTGATCAGAGGGTGTCCCTGTTGAAGCAATCAATGCCGTACCAAGCGGTCCAGCAAAACGTGTACTCGCCGAGCCTCCTGTCCCCTAACTTGAAGAGGAAGTTAGGAAGACTTGGGCAGGAGAAGGCAACCTCGCCACCACACCATCCCTTATATTCAGGAGTGGAATATAGGAGTTTGGATAGGTTCAGGATTGAGATGTCTATCTGGATCCGAGATAGGCGGGCTCATCGTGCAAATAAGTATTCTAATGGGATTTGGACTCTGCATTCCCTTTGACTATAAAAGGAGCTATTCACCTCTAGAATAAGGTACGTTCAGAACACTTTCTCAAACCCTAAACTATATCTTGATATCTCCTCTCCTGTTTACTGACTAAAGCGTCGGAGTGCCTGCCACGGACACCACGCTCCGGGTTTGGGCACTAACGCGGTTTGCTTTGTGCGCAGGTCTAGACCATCTTCGTCCAAGCCTCAACCATCCAGGCCACGAGATCCAACCATAGAAAGCTTGCCACCACAGTTTGTAGGTTTCCGTGTGAAGAAATTTGTGGGTTGAGTATATGTGTATATTATATACGTATGTGTTGAAAGTTTAATAATTAATTTGTTCGACTGGATTAATTTAATTAAGTACGCATGTGGGATGTAAATTAGCTGTCATTGACTTATGATCTTATCAGCCAATGTTTGTTTAAAGCTTTGCTTAGAAATTAGCGAAATGTATTCGGAGACGACTCAAGCGACTTTGTTCGCTCGAGTCTGAACATCAAGCGACTAGTCAGGAAAATTCAAATTTCCAAAAAAATTATGCGCTCGAGTGACTTTTTATTCGCTCGAATGTCAGACACAATAATAAAGACACGCGTGTGCGTTCTCCATCCCGTAGTGGGAAATAATCCTAGAAACATTTAAAGAGTGATTCTGTAATCGTGCTTTAAGATCGACGTATAGAAACCTTTTAATGAGAATTCCTAGGTGAAACCAAGTCTTTGGTAGATTTCTGCAAGGCAATCGAAATGCCCGTTGATTCAAAACAGCGGCAATCAAACAATGGGTGTAACTGGTTTGATTGAATGGTATAGAAATTTGTTTGTGGATCAATTAATTAGGAAATCAAACAAAACAAATCTCATGTTTTAGGCGATCTAAGATTTTCTTACAAGCTGGCTGTAAACGAGTCGAGCTTAGTCATTTACTAAATAAGTCTCTTTAATCGAGCCAAACCTTCCTTAACAAGACGAGCTTTTGTCGAACGAGTCAAGCTCGGCCGCTCGGTTCGTTTACGGCCAGTGCTGCCCTAGGATCCCACATGGGTTTTTGGGTCAAGAGCTTTGACCAACTTCTTCCATAACTTTGAGATCGACAGCAAATAAAAAATCAAGTTTTTGTTCTTATTTATTACTACCATAAAACATGTTCATTTTGGAGGTAATTCTCTCTTTCATCCTTGAGCTATTCTAAATTTTCGTAATTTGTCCCTCAAATATCAATTGAACCCATGTAGTCACTCAACTATCCGGTTTATTTTAAGTTAGTCCAATTACCGACGATACTAACAATATGTTAACTATTTGGACGAAAAACACGCATAAAAAATATTTTACTTGGATATTTTTGTACTTTATGTGTAGTAATTTCAAATTGAATCATAATCGTTCATCTCGCAGCACTGGTTTAGGAGACCATCCATGCATAAGTTATATCGGTCAAAAATCATTATGTCTGTGAAAGAGATTCGTTTCTCTACATATCGTTATCTGTGTGGGCAGGGGCAGAGCCCATGACTTAGTATCTGAAATGAGTCATCTGCACTGATGTAGGAACAAGTTGGTATCAAATGAACTTACTCATCTTCAAAATTTTGATTACAACTGTTGGCTCAAAGTAAGAACAAGATCGCGCTGCCAAGACGCCTCTGGCCCAACACATCAGGTGCTACGAGAAAAACGGTTTAGAGTTCAACTCTTCTTTTAAGGTGTTAAATCTAGCTATTTTAGCAATAGTAATTAACGTTCGCCATTCGAAAAGAAAAAAAGAAAAAGATCACACTGACATGGAATCTGAGGCTCCCACTCCATTTCTTCTTCCAAATCTTGACAAAATAATAAATTTCAATTCTTTAACTCATTTCAAATCACTAAAGAAACCTGATGTTCCCAATGATTCCCAACTCAACCCAGAAAAAAATTAGTCGGAAAATCGGAAAGAAAATGCTTCCAAGACTAATTTCCTTCAATGTCGCATCGAGAATCACCATAGCCTCGAGCTTGATTCCACCTCTTGTCTAGAAACAACACGAAATCGAATACATTTACTTCCCTAAGTGTTGATGGATGCCTGAATTTCCTCTAGCGTTTTCCCCTTAGTTTCCGGAACCACTTTCGCCACGAAAAGTACTGTGAGCGCGCTAAACGCAGCGTAGAAAAAAAATGTGCCTGAGGAAAACAGGAAAGGCTCATGGAAATGGAATCAGTTCCAAAAAAAAAAACACAATTTCAATGGCTTTTTGAAAACAGTTCTGCGAAAGTCATCTGACCTGGGGAACTCCAGCTCATGAGAAAGTTGAAAGTATAAGAAACAGCCCAGGCACCCAACCAACTCACTAGCGTCACCAAACTCCCAGCAATACCCTTCACTTGCATTGGGAAGATCTACAGGGGGAAGAAAAATAGGAAAATAGATCAATCCGTGAAATCTCGACCACCCAAAAGTCTCTTTAATAATTGAAATCTGTTAAACTAGTGATTGCGCCCGAATGGACAATCGAAATGAGACTTGTTTTTTGCAGTCTGAATTTGGACTGCAGATAAGCAGGGTCCTACATGTATCTGATGAGGGGAGAAAATACATAATTTTGATCCTATTGACATGCTTCCGTATCGAGAGATGGAAAATGTCGGATCCCGATATTTCTTTTCGACGAAATAATTTTTTATCAGGAACTCAAACATAGTGACTTTTGAGGTTTGAAGTTATTACCTCAGACATGATAACCCAAGGAATTGCTCCCATTCCAATAGAGAATGATACCACAAAAATCTGGTTTCATCAATGGGGGAAAAACCACATTAAGCACATAATAACAACATGGCATGTAGCAGGACAAGTTGCAATGACACATAATAGAAAGAAAGCCATGGAAATGATACATATATATCGTTCGGTTTTCTTAACTTACCAGTACTCCGGCGACTGCCAATATTGGGTCCCATCCAATCAACAAACTTCGCCCCTGATTCGTGTACGAAATCGTTAAATAAGATCGGACTTCAACGTGACAGTAACTCAAGTCTAGGTTTTTGGGGCTCCGACATAGTTAGCAAAACGACAATCCAAAGCCAAATCAGGCTTCACAAACCCATCATTTACAGTTACGAATAACTTGCCTTGAGGAAAAAAGAGGTTCCGGTTAAAAAGCATCCAAGAAATTCTCCCGTCGCAGACACCATGAGAAGTGGTCTTCTTCCTGATTTGTCCATTAATATTGCTCCAACTAAAGTTATAGGAACCTGTAAATCCAAGTGCAATCAAATTTACCAATCCAAAAAGATTTGGTTCATTTTGAAACTTCAGAGGGTTAGGGAAGTTTTAAAAAACCTGAATTATTGCATAGGCTATGGTTCCAGCTTTCCCTGATATCCCTGCAAATATGCACAAATGAGTGTTAAGTGACAGTATTTTCAAGGTGCCCTTTGTTCCTTTGTTGGTTCTTGGTAAGAAAGGAAAATGGGAAAATAATTTAAGAAAAAAAAAACACTAGAAAGTGGTTTTACAAATGTTTTTTTTATTTTTTTTTGATAACTTGATGTCCGGGCCAACTTGTGCGCACCTCGACTAATTCCGGGACCTTGAAAGAAACGACCGGGCACAACCCCCGGTCGATACAAATGTTGTCTTACAAATGTTTTCGTACTCTGATTACCTATTATTTTCTTCATTTTTTCTCCATAAAACCAAACAAGAGAAATCGCTTTTCTTCACATTTTCCTTCCTTTTTCTTTACAAAACCAAACAAAGGAAAGTACCTACTTTTGCTATAACTTCTCGCTCTTATATTTTTCCTTCCTTTCCATTTCTTTCCTTACGTTCCAAACAAAGCATAAAAAAATTCATAAAAATTATCCTTAATTTTGAGCTCTGGTTTTTTTCTGCCAAATTTTCTGAGCTTGTAAGATTAATTAGTAGTAGAATACTGAAGAGACTATGACATGTTTACCTGCTTCTGTGAAGATGTCACTGGCATAGAAACCAAATGCATTTATTCCTCCAAATTGCTGGAAAATCATTAACCCAACTCCGATCTAAATGACATCAAAAATTCAAAATATCATTATGTACGTCGATCTATCGGATATAGTTTCTGGTCTAGAATTATTGTTTCGATAACTACGAAAAGTTACTCACAGTTACAGCTCGAATGTATCTTCTATCAACTAAATCTAGCATTTGGGATTTTGGAAGACTCTGAAGTACTTCATTATAAGCCTGTCAAGAGAAACAAAATAGTCGGTTTCGCAAATGCTTATCCCATTTTACTTGAATTTGTGCATAGAAATTTACCTGGATTTCAGCTTCCTCGCGAGAAACATCAGCGTCTTCCCCACGAAGCTTGCGTAACGCAGCTTCAAATTCTTTTTGTTTCCCTATCTTCGCCTGAGATTATAAACGATTTTTAGTCAATTTTCTCATCAAATTTGCATTAGAACCCTATTTCGAAAAATTCCAATTCAAACCTTACCAGCCATCTAGGGGACTCCGGAATGAAGAACAAGCCCAAGAGAATGGCAATGCATGGAATAATCCCTTCAACTCAAATCCCTTCATTAGGTTCTGAATGTCTTTCCTTTTTTTCTTTTTTTTTTGCCTTTTTCGAGTTATGACCATTTTACCCTTTATGCAAAAGTCTCAATAGATCTTCACAAAATGCTCAAAACTTAATCCATTTGAAATTGACTCAAATAATTTGAGATAACGTTAAACATTTACCGGTCAAGGCTAGCAATCGCCATGTTATGAGCGATCCCAACAAGTATGCAGTTGACGCACCAACAACAATCATCAGCTTCATAGCCACAATGGGAGAAATAAAATGTCAGTTGTCAACAATTTGTCAATCTTCTGTTTGTTAAGGTTATTGCATGCCTTTATCAATCTTATATTTCCCAAATGGCATTTCTTGTCTACTTCTTGATCCAAACACAGTCCTACGTAAAAGACGAGCTTTGTGTTCCACACTTCCACCTACCTGGTTAAGTGTCGCGAGCCCTCCTCTGATCTTCGTCGGTGCTATTTCAGCAATATACACAGGGACCTATGTTTTAAGTCATTAATTCATCAATCCCGTTTGGTCAACCGAATTCCAGTTTCGAACATTAATAATCTTTAGCATGTCCAAAGAGTAAATATTTTGTAAGACGAAATAATGAGTCCAGATAGTTAAACAATGAGTGATCAATTCTTGAATGGTTACCACAAAAGAGAAAATTCCGATGCCATATCCTGTTAAGAATCTTCCCACGTCAAGAACAAGAGCTCCCTGTATTATAATCATGAAACAAGGTTTACTTGGTACTGGTATTGTGATTGTGATTGTGATTTTATATACAGTATCAAATAAAATTGTAAGTCAAAGTTTGGACAAGAGCTCAGCCGTGAACAAGTACTTTACTGCAGCAACCAATTGTGACCGTCCAAAAGTCTACTAGACGATCCGGATTTTAATGAAACTTTTATGGGAAAAAGTTTAACTCTTCCCCGAAAAAATTTTATTAGCATCTCGACCGTATCGATTGGCTCCGTAAATAACTATTCACGGCTCAGCGGTTAAAAAGATTTTCTCTGCAATACGCACCATCGCGAAGTAGACTGCTAGCCACCCAATGACGCAGCAACCAGCTGACAATCTCATTGCCTGCTCTCATACAAAATTAAGAAAAACTATTGGCGTTGTTTTCAAAGAAGTGAGTTGGTTTCAAAGAAATGCTAAGAAAAATAGGAATAGTTTTTTCCATTAAAAAACAATAAATAGAAATAGTTATCGACAGCAACTTGCAATAAAGTAATCCAAATTTTCCGGCCCAAAAACGAACCAAAAGTCCACACCCGCCCCTCTCTTTCACCGCTCCCCGCTAAACTCAATCTCACGTCCAAATATGCACTTTTGGACAGTCCAAGATTTTAAAAAACTCTTGCACGGAAGATTGAGAGAGCGGTAAAACCGTGCGATTGGGGTAGACGGAATGAAAAATGAAAATGAGAACGTAATTAACCAGTACACCGAATAAGACGTACCCATTTCCGACCAATCGAGTCTGAAATTCTGCCGCTTGTAATAGCACCAACCATGGCTCCGATCGCCACAATGGAACCAAAAAGAGAGTACTGCAAAATAATGGCAACATATTTGTTACGGCAATTCAGAATTTTTAAAACAAAGAGAAAGCTTTTCTTTGAGGGTAATGCAAGGTGTTCCAAGTCATCTTGCGGGTACTTCAGATTAATCCTTACGGCTCTTCCCGCAGCTCTTTTCATGCTTATCGAGGTGGCCCTAAAAGTTGGAACAAGGAGAATTGAACTTGAGAGTTTAGGGAGAGAATAAACCCCTAAGTGTCAAGTCAAGACCATCGGACCAACCCTTTGGGACTGAAGGAGAAAAGCTTTTACAAAAAGTCAAAAAGGCTTTTTGGAAACAAGGAGAAAAATGTTGTAAGAAGACAATTAACTAACCTCTGCTAGGGAAAGATCAAGATCTTCCCTTATAGCTGATTGAGCAGGAGCTGAATACCCCACCTGCAAAAAATAACTTCTTCAAATTCTCTTTTTCCCCATTTGGTTGTTTTTTTTTTATATTTATTCTGTAATTATGGTGTTCCTGACCAAAAATAAAAGAAAGAACAGTTAAAAAACCTTTTCCTTGAAACAAATTAACTAGTCCAAACAAGAAAAGGAAAAAAACAGAGGCATTTTATATACTCACACATGATCCGAATTCGAACGAGCCACAAACGGCAACGGCAGTGCTGAGCAAAACCATTCCAATCGATCCTTCTTCGCCGCCTTTTCCAGAGTCGTCTTCCTCGGATTCACCAACTTTCTTGTGCTGGATTAACAAGGGGCTTTCTATATCCTCAAGCCCATTAGTAACAATAGTATGTTCCTGATCACCATTTGCAATATCGTTGTATTGCTCAATTGCCATTTCGAAGAAGAAGAAGAAGAAGAGAGAGGAAGTAAGGTTTGTGGAATTTAAGTGTGAAGAAATTTGTGGGTTTCAGTGTATATATAATATATATTAGTACTAATATATAGTACTATGCATGTGGAAAGTCAATAAATTGTACTTTTTTTCAGATTGGACAAATTGAATCTTATGATATACTTAATGTATGCATCTGGGATATGAAGCTGTCATGCATTGACTTGTGATCTTATCAGCCTATGGAATTGGACTCTAGCTCTTTCTACAGAGAGCTGTTTGGGATTTTCGCCAATATTCTATACTCCATCAGTAGGATTAGCAACAAAAGTAGGTTCGAAATCTCTCCATAAACTCGAACGTTAGACTTCTTCCTTTGAAGCCAAGGAATATAACCCCTCTAAACTGTTGGAACCAAGGTTATGAATCCCGTATCGAACCGGCCGGTACGGACCGGTACATACCGGTATTGTCCATATCCGGTACCCTACACTTCTAATTCCGTTCCGGCTCAAATACCACGAAATTACATATTCTCCCTCTCATAACTTTTGCCATTTCTAAAAAAAAAAACTAATTACCAAAATTATACACAAAAGTGTTTTATTTTTTATTCTAAAAAGATGGCACAACTCCCAGAAAAATACAGACATATACACAAGGGTGGGCCGGAGTCAGAATTTGAGTTTAACGTGGCAAAAGTTAAATAAATAAACAGCTAAGAATAAAATCTTATATTTAATATCCAAAAACGTGTTTTGCTGTCGATCATTCATAATATCTCCAAACAATTCACATGTTCTAACGTTAATCATCCATTAACATAACAAAGATAATTTATCGGTCTATTAGAAAGAAACTCAATCAGGGTTTCTTTCACCGTGATTTTTTCCCCTTGTATTTTTGGCCTTGTTTATCTCAGTGGTTTTAAGAATTCAAGGTACGCAAATAAAAAATAAGATGAGAAAGAAAGAGAAAAACAAAGGGAAGAAGGTAGATACTGGTATTTTATTTATTAAAATTGGAAGTAGCCCATGCCGCCGTGGTGACCGGCTGACCGCCCTCTTCACCTCTGGCCCCAGAAACCGATGGGATCACGTGCCTGTTTACACCATAATTTAGCAAATTAGCCACTGTTGGTCGACTAGGTCAAATAGTGACACGTAGCAACAGTAATTGGACTAGTTTGGCCACAAGATATGCGTCGCAAAGGATCAAATGGACTAATCGAGTAGCCAAAACGTGTAGTACAGTCAGGGACGCGTAGCAGATTGTCGAGGAGCAAGCAAATACATCTAAGTCGTGGGTGAGGCAGTTGATGAAGACGGTTGAAGATGGAGTGCACGATGAGGCATCCCGTCGGATTAACTACCTCTCTCAGAACGTGGAGAAAGATGAGGAAGAACAAGAGGAGTAACCGCTTGATTCAAATTCAAGGAGAGTACTTCTTCAAGTTTGAATTTCTAGTCGAAATGACAGCTTATAAATACAAGAATCAAAGACATTTAGAACCACCACTCAATCGCCCAAAGGCTTCTACTTTTTATCTGTACTTTACTTTTCTTGCTCTAGGAGTGGCTTGTATCGTAACTGTCCATTCGACTGTGTTTCCACTGTCGATTGACTTCTACCTTGAAGTATAATAAAGTTCAATTGTTATTCTTCTTTCATTCTTCATTCACTTCACTAAGTTTGCTTTCAGAGAAGTCATGAAATACGGTAAGGAACCAAACTCCATCACCATACACATCCACATTTTAGTACGTGTCGATCATCGACAGCAAGTGAAACAAACGACAAACAGTGACCCCACTCAAAATCAAAAAATATTCTATTTCAGGCATCAAGTTGAAAGCCATTTGCACTGTGCCTCCCCATTTGTCCATCTCCCATATGAAAACAGGTTTAACAGAAAAAAAATAAGCGGATCAACAAAAATAAAAAACAGAAGAAAAAATAAAATTACTAATATAAAAACATGTTTTTTTCCACATGAGAAACACATTCGTTCTACTACGTACTTTGGTCTCGCGTCTCTACGAACGGCCGAGAAATTATTTAAAAGTTCGGGAGTACCGTCACATAGTACTTCGGACCATTATATAACCACACGTTCCTGTAAAGTCCATACACTTAGTGATAGATCCCACAGAAATGTTTGGTTGTAAGATAGTCCAAATCGAGTACCACGTGACGGTACTCCTAAACTATTATATAATTTCATCTAACGGCTGAGAGAAGCTGAAAAAAGAGAACATGGGACTTTCCGGATCTAATGGCCCTCGTGCCGGATCTAATTTATGAAAGAAATTGAGAAATGAAAATGTAAAATAACCAATTTTTTTATCAAATCGAAGCAAAATTATTAAGATTATAAGTAACGTACTATACACGAATAATTATCAATAATATTTAAAATCAAGTATATATAAAATAAAAATTTTAAAATTTGGACGCTCGAAGAGCCGGGATACCTCTGCCCCTGACTCCATGGACTCAACTACTGCATGCATTTACCGGTCTACGATATACATGTCAAAATTACCTTAAGTTAGTTTCTTTACATAATTACCTTAACTTTTCATAGCCCATGATTTAATATCTGAAATGTGTAACCTCTGCATAGAGGTAGGAAGACAAATCTTGGAACAATTTAGTACGAAATGGATTTTACTCATTTTTTGCAATTTTAATTACAACTGTTGCTTCAAAGTAATTAAGAACATGATCCCACTCTGCCATGGAATTAATCTGAGGCTCCCCACTCCATTTCTTCTACCACATCTCTTTACAAAAGAATCAATTTCAATTCCTTTATTTAGTTGAATCACTAAAAGAAATTTCTTTTGAAATTCAAAAAAAAAATGTTTCAAGGACTAATTTCCTTCAATGTCACATCAAGAAACAACGATACGAAATCCAATACAATATTCACTTCACTACTACATTCTTCTTGCTTATTTGTTGATGTCTGCCTGAATTTCTTCGAATGTTTTTCCCTTCGTTTCTGGCACCACCTTCGCCACGAAAAGTACAGTCAGCGCGCAAAACACGGAGTAGACAAAAAATGTGCCTGAGGAGAAAAAAGGGCCAATAGAAATGGAATCAGTTGCCAATTAAAAACAATGGAATGAATGCTAGCTAGTACACCAATGCTTTTTGAAAAAAGTTTGCAAAAATTATGTAAACCTGTGGAACTCCAGCTCATGAGAAAGTTGAAAGTGAAAGAAACTGCCCAAGCACCCAACCAATTCACTAGCACCACCAAGCTCCCAGCAGCACCCTTCACATGTATTGGGAAAATCTACCAAAGGAAGAAATGAATGCGATTCATTATATAAATTCCCTGAGTTTCCACTTTATAGTCTCAAGTAAACATAGACTAATTCTGGGGCCCTGAAGTTAACGGCCGGACAAAGCTCCAGCGGCCCCAATGTTGAATTGTTTGGCCTTCGTGAAATTCGAATTTGCAACCTCTTAAGGGGCAAGCTCTGTATTTACTTGTTCATGCCCACTTGGCCAGACTCCTCGGAATTTCCGTGACACATGTATTGGTGACATGCATCCATTATGGGATATTGAAACTGTTGTTTGATCCTAAGTGTTCTATTAGGAACCAACAACAACAACAGAACCCATATAGTTCCCAATCATTGGGGGCATGGGCGGGGGAGGATTGGAGACAGACATAACATTTGGCAATATGCACAAAGTGGTTGCTCTTAGAATACCACTGAAATAGTGGCCCCCTGTACATGTTTTGCTGCCAAACCATGCCCTCAAATCAAAGCCAAATGACATCAGAGAGAGCAAACTTAGAGACCCAATTCAATTTTTGTGCATATTACCATGCTTCCTTCATTTAGGAACCAATCAAGGAAATTCAGTCTTCTGTTTTATGCTGTATAACTTTGTTTAAAGTAGGATAAAAAGAAATTTTCTAGGCATATTGACTTTGGAGGTTTGAAGTTACCTCAGACATGATAACCCAAGGAACTGCTCCCATTCCAATAGAGAATGATGCAACATAGACCTGGTGTCATTAAGGGGGGAGAACACGTTAGGCACGGTACTTCAAAAAAATGTCACTGTCATATCATTCAGAGTACATGTTCTGTACAAAAAGAGCGGGAAAAGAAATGTTCTTTTCTTAACTTACCAGTACTCCGGAGACCGCCAATATTGGAACCGATCCAAGCAATAAACTTTGCCCCTTATTCATGATAAAAAAAAATAATAATAATCAATATCAACTTTGGTGGGGGAGGATGAAAGTCTTTTATATATATACCAGATGAATTTACTGTTACAGGCAGCTTACCTTGAGGAAGAAAGAGGTTCCAGTTAAAATGCATCCTAAAAATGTTCCAGTTGCAGAGACCTTAACAAATTCAGAACCATTTTCTTAGCCTCCAGAATACTACTTATTTCCCATTATTTCACAATATATACATGATTTTTTTTTTTTAAATTCTAAAATTACTTATGAATTACTCACCATGAGAAGTGGTCTTCTTCCAGACTTGTCCATTAGTATCGCTCCAAGTAAGGTTACAGGAACCTGTAAATCCAAATGCAAATCAATTTTGCTAATTTGCAAAAAGATTTTTTTGACGGACAATATCATCCCATTAATATCGTAGAAACCAAATCAACAGTACAACCATACGAATACAAACAACCCACATAATAGCCAGCACAAAAACAACCCGACAAAACAAGGCTGAAACAAAACACCCCCACAAAACCCAAAAGAAAAACACGAGCATCCCTTCAATGCCCAAGACACCTTAGACACGAACAACTAAACCTGCAAAACAAGGAATACACAGAGATGAATCAATGTAAAGCATGGCGTTGAGGGATCCGGGTCGCTATAGCTGTCTTCAATGACCCGTTCCCATTTACGCTTTCTCTGAGCTAGTGGGGTTTTGTGCGGCCAATTTGCAAAGATTTGGTTCATTTGAAACTTCAGAGGAAGGAAGGGGTAGTTTTAAAAACCTGAATTATTGCATAGGCTATAGTTCCAACATTCCCTGATATCCCTGCAAATATGCACAATGAGTGTTATCAGTATTTTCAAGGTATTCACACTAAAAAAGTTCAAATTCTTATCCCTAATTTTGAGCTAGCTTGGGCTTTTCTCTGTGAAATTTTTCTGGGATTTTGGTAGCTTTAAACATAGTACGTACGACAACATGTTTACCTGCTGCTGCGAAGGTTTCACTGACGTAGAAACTTACTCCGTTAATTCCTCCAAATTGTTGGAAGAACATTAATCCAACACCAATCTAAGGATCATTCCAAAGATCATTTAGCCCACGAGATTACTTGCAAGCTCAAAAAAATTGTACTTTTTTTGGTCTAGAACTATCGATCGTTTTCAAAAAGATATGAAACGTTACTTACAATTACGGAGCGAATGTATTTGCGATCAAACAGATCTGTCATTCGTGATTTTGGAAGACTCTGAAGATCTTCGATATAAGCCTATAGAGACAAAGAAAGTAGTACTTCAGTTTTGCAATTACAAGTATTATTTCAGTTCATCTTATGGCCATTAAAATTATTTTTAAAAAAAAATTTACTTGGATTTCAGCTGCCTCGCGAGAAATATCAGCATCTTTTCCACGAAGCTTTCGCAATGCAGCTTCAAATTCTTTCTTTTTGCCTACCGTCGCCTGAAATTACAAATATATATATATATATTTTTCCCAGCAAATTTTGCATTAACAAAAAATACAGAAGATTCATGTGACAAAACTCACCAGCCATCTAGGGGACTCAGGAACAAAGAATAGACCGAAGAATATGACAATGCACGGAAGAAGTCCTTCAAATCAAATCCACTATCAGTTTCTGATATCAATGTTATGACCGTTTTACCCTTTATATGTCAAAATCTGATTTTTTTTTTTTATACGAAATACTCAGTATGTTTTCACAAATGCACGCTCATAACATATTCATTTGTAATGGACTCAAATAATTTGAAAACGTTAACATTTACCTGTCAAGGCTAGTGATCGCCATGTTATGAGTGTTCCCAACAAGTATCCAGTCGATACACCGGTAACAATCATTAGCTTCAGAGCCACAATGGGACAAGTAAGATGTTAGTACGTTGACACCAACACAGTTTTCTATGATCATTTTACGAAAGTTCTGTACTAGTTCTTGATCCAAATGCAACCAGTATATATATCACATACCTGGTTAAGCGTTGTGAGCCCTCCTCTGAGATTCGTCGGTGCTATTTCAGCAATAAATACAGGGACCTGTTTCATGTGTTCATCAACTTAGTTTGATGAATTTTTTGGATTTTGACTAGTATCATTTGCAGGGGTAATTTAGACATAAAAATAGCCTACAGTTAGCCCAAATAGTTCATGACATTCAATTGATGAATACTATGTACCACAAAAGAGAAGATTCCAATGCCATATCCTGTTAAGAATCTTCCCATGTCAAGATACAGAGCTCCCTGTATTCAAATAACGGTATTGTCTTCAGTTGTTGATTCTGATAAACTGCATCAACTACAAATTGAAATCATAGCACAGAAAATGATCTTATTTGCGGACCATTCCGTGAAGAAGGCTTTATGGAGGCCAATCGTGTGTGTCCAGAGTGTTTTTAGTCGATCCGGATTGAGAATCAATTGTGACCGGTAACAATTAATTGTGACCGGTCAAGATTGAAAACGAATCTCAGCCATTGATTGCGCAAATGGACGGCTGAGATTGCGCAGCTCCGTTGAACAGATTGTAAGTTCACGGAAACTCCGTAAATAAGTTTTCTCTCATCATGGTAAATTGGCATATGACGCATACCATAGCGAAGTAGACTGCTAGCCACCCTACAATGCAGCAACCAGCTGACAATCTCATTGCCTGCTTTCAAGAAAATAATTACAAAATGTTCAAAAAATTTACTGCTGAAATACTAAGTGAAATGGACCGAGTAGCTTGCAAGCTCGGCTCAGCTCGTTTAGTTAATGAGCCGAGCTCGAACTTGAGTTTTTTGCTCATTTAGTAAACGAACCGAGTTGAGCTCGGCTCAATCCACAAAAACTCAGCTCGTTAAGGGCGACTCGGCTCGATTAAAGAAGCTCGTTTATTAAATGACTAAATTCGGCTCATTAAGGGCTCGGCTCGTTAAGGTTCAAGCCAAACTCGAGCTTGAATTTTTGGCTCGTTTACGAGCTCGAGCTCAACCAAGCTCGGCTCGGCTTGGCTCGTTTCCAGCCCTTTTGGTGGCCAAGCTTCGTAATAGTTCATCACAAGCTCAAGACTGTTCGATACCTTTTTCGTCTTTCAGGTTTTCAGAAAGAAAAAAGAAAAAAGTACAGCAAACTCTCATCATCCTTATATGGCTCTAATAACATAATTACATTGTTTCCTCAAAAGGGTCATTTTCAGGAGAGCAAAATTGGAAACATTATCTGTATCCATTTGTCAATCAGGTATTTGCAAGCTAGCCCAGTTGGTAGGGTGCTTGTTTCAAGTTCGCTAAGGGTCTCGAGTTCGAGACTTGACGTCTACTTTTAACTTACGGAGGCCGTTAACTTACTTACCCCTTTTCGACCAATGGAGTCGGTGATTCGGCCGCTTGTAATAGCACCAATCATGGCACCAATCGTCAAAATGGAACCAAACATGGAGTACTGCAAAATAATGGTGAAAATTTTGTTACTGAAAGTCTGAAACTCATATTTTTCGCATCTAAGGGAAAAAAAAAAATTGGAAATGATTTTTGGAAACAAGGAGAAAATTGTTTTAAGAACAAAATTAAGTGATTAACTAACCTCTGCCAGAGATAGATGCAGTTCCTCCCTAATAGCCGATTGAGTAGGAGCTGAATACCCCACCTGCAAAAAAATAACCACTTATAATCCCCTTTTTTCCCTTTTGGTTTTTGTTTTTGGCCGCTGATTTCGCCACTCCCTTTTTTTTGTTAACGCCACTCCCCTGCAAGTATTTTTGGTGTAAAAATACACTTGCAGGGGGTGGTGTTAACAAAAAAAAAGGAGTTGCAAAATCATTTCCCTTGTTTTTCTATGATTTCTAACTCCTTTTCTTTTCTTTTTCTTTTCCTTACCAAAAACACAAAAGGGCAAAAAAAAGAGGGAAATGATTTTGTCACTCTCTTTTTTGTTAACGCCATTCCCCTGCAAGTGTATTTTTGGTGCAAAAATACACTTGCAGAGGAGTGGCATTAACAAAAAAATGGAGTGACAAAATCAACGGCCAAAAGGAAAGAGAAATGTTTGTAGTAAAACTGTTTCTTGAACCGTAAACTGGTTTAAACAACAAAAAACAGAGACATTTTAGATACTCACACATGATCCGAATTCGAACGAGCCACAAACAGCAACGGCAGTGCTAAGAAGGACCATCGCGATCGATCCTTTTTCGCCGCTTGTTTCAGAGCAGTACTCGTGATCCTCCTCGTCGGATTCCTCGACTTTCTTGTGCTGATCAATGAAAGGCTCTTCTAAATCCTCAATCCCAGTTTTTCTCTCACCATTCTCAATATCCTTGTATTGCTCAGCTGCCATTTTCTATAACCAAGGAAGAGGAAGAGAAGGAGAAGAGGAAGAGAACTAAGGTTTATGGGAAATTTGGTTGTGAGGATAATTTGTGGGGGTTTTCAGGGTAATATATATGGGGAAGAAAAGATATTTATGAGGATTTTGTCTTGTGTTAATGATTTGGAAATTCAATAAATAGTAGGTTTGAGTGAGTGGATTAACGCAGTGTGCATGTGGGATGTGAAGCTGTCATTGACGTATGATCTTATCAGCCCATGTACAGGAGCGGAGCGAGGATTTTCAGACAGTGGGGTCAAGAACCTACATCGTCGACAATGGAGCAAAGACATTAGTATGGATATGCTTCCTAACAGATATTCAACTCGTTCAAACCATAAAATACACATCATCACCCGAACCGATTATTAGGGAATTTGTCCAAAAAACAACGGTACGGTATATAGTCAATTTTGAGTTTTTTTTTTTTTGAATCAGTCAATCCATTTCCAGCCCGAAGGCAAAGATTATATCGCAAAATACAAGAGTGCACCAAACTACCTATTCCGGAATTTAGTTGTGAAAGAAAATCCGACAAGATTTCCTAAGTTACAAATTCTACAATTGCAAAAAAAAAATAACATGTGAATTTAAGAAATCAACCAACTTTGCCCCAAATTGATTTAGGTTTAGAGTTTTTAATTTCAAAGTGGAGGCCAGGAGTTCATTATCTCACCTCACCTGATATGGTGTAAAGAAAGCTAATTGAAGGCCCTTTAATTTGATTGTGTGTGGTGTTCAAAAAACAGACCCAAGCTAGCTTTTGCTTGCCATGGTTGTTTGAAAATTAGACCAAGAGAAAGGGAGAGGAACGGACCGGGAAACAGAGAGAGAGAGAGGACGAGGAAGAAGAGAAGGGGTTCATACCTCCAACGAATCCTCCATGGCGATTGAGAAATTATCGGTGATGAAACAAAACGTTTTGGAGATCGATTTTTGGTGGGGAAAGAGATAAATTAAGAAGATTCTATCCTTGCGTGGAGGGCTAAATGCTTCTTTATCCAATCCCATGTGGCAGTGACGATGAATCAACGAACTTCTTCATATGCATTCTCTCTCTCTCTCTACAATGAATCAACAAACTTCTTCTTATCCATTCTCTCTCTCTCTCTCTACGATGAATCAACGAACTTCTTCATATGCATTCTCTCTCTCTACGATGAATCAACGAACTTCTTCATATGCATTCTCTCTCTCTCTAAATAAAATTTCTCTCTCTCTCTAAATATAGTAATTTTATACAGCTGAAAATTGGCATATTTGTTTAGCGCTTAACACCACATGCATGACATCAAAGTACCCGTATAATCTCCGATCGATGTGATATGTACAAGGAATAAAAGAAAACAGATCTACCATTTGGCAATACATGCAAAACACCAGAGAAATAAAATGGTCAAGACCTACAACTTAAGGGGTTTGCTCCCTCCAGTGTCTTGGATTTGAATCCTATCAAGTGCTATCAACTCCTTTCGGGTCAGTCCAAACAGAGCTTCACTCTAACTCTAATTGAGACCCCGCAAGTGGATGGTTGAATTAGTCCTAATTGAAGTGCGCGTAAGCTGACCCGGATGCCTAAATTTTACGACCAAATCAAAGAAAACAAAATTGGGAATACCAATTATACCACATTCACGTGCAATATGTTGATTTATGTAAATTATGCAAGTTAAATGTTGTACGTGTAACAAATGAAGCACCGCCTAGAACTTCGGAAAATTGAAATTCGTGAGGAAGAGAAGAGATCCGAAGCACTACCATCGGGTGAATCCCAGTGGAAGACTCATGGGTTGTGAGAAAGTTTTTATGTTCTAAAACTCCCAATTTATGATCTAGAATTTACCGGAGGAACTTAGATAGAAGTCATACTCTATATAAATACCTTAAGTCCACGTCTTAGAGCATCTCCAATAGCCTCAAGCACAAAAATCACCAAATGGACTAGGAAAAGTGCTTATTTTCTATTTTACCTAGCCACCAAAATTCTTACACTACCTAATAGTGGATTCAGGGGTTAGGGCTGCGCATAGACATCAATCTCATCAATCAACGGTCCACATTCGAAATCAATTTTGATCGGTAATATATGATTCTTACCAGTCATAATTAAAAATCATATTTCAACCATTCATTGTCAAGATCAATGGCTCGTGTGTGCCCTACAGGGTGCTTTGCAGGGCCTTGCACTACAGGATTTCCCAATCAATAGCCTAGGCGAAATTCCCAATTCCCCCTACTTCTATTCCTCTTCACCACCATAAAATACCTTCCCGGCACCATCATCTCCATAGCAACCATCACCACCACCAGAAAATACCATCTTCGGCACCGTCATCTCCATAGCAACCAACACCACCAGCAATCTAGAAAGAAAAGAATGACAAATTGACAATCTTGCGAATTTGAAGAAGAGCGGAAGAGAGAAGAAGGGAGAGGAAAAGCATATTCAGTCATGCGGGTCCCACTATAACAACATATGAACAGCAGAATATATATACACTTGTCCTAAAAATACAGTTACGTATATGACGTGTATTTTCGGATGAAGAGTCAAATTTTGAAGATTTTGGATTTTCTTGTGAAAAAATTGGTTGATGTCGGGGTGGGCATTGATATAGATACAAAGTCTCAAAACATAATACAATAGCAATCTACCATTTGGTTGTTTGGACTCTCTCTCAGTAGCGATTGAACTCCATTTTATATCTCAATCGAAGATTTGTTCGAGATGAGAGAGATGGACCTGATCAATTGTCGAAGCTTTGTACCTAAGTACTGCCAGAGCTGCTAAGCATCGCCGGAGCTGTGCTGAGCTTTGCCGCCGGAGCTTTGTTCGATTGAGCATCTCCTCTCTCTCTCCCTCTTTTTTGTTGGTAAGTAGCTTATCCTTTCTCTTATTTATATATATCCTATTGAATATTTAAAAAATAATAAATTTGGATAAAAAATGGGTTTTACCATTGGAGATGCTCTCCCCCAAATTGGATTTTCACCCAAATTTTAACTCAAAAAGTTTATCTCATTCTATAAACCTTGTTCAAGCTGTATTTGAAGCTATATTATATTGATGCAACAGACTCCCTGAACTTCATGTAGATGTAACTTCGTCAATTACATAACCATCCATGATTTGATTGATCTTGTTATTGTCCTTTTGCTTGTGCATGTTCATTTACTCTTTGGTCAAACAAATGCCAGCGTCAATGACGTATTTGGTAGCCTCCTTTAACAGAACTACTCTTCGTAACCTCAATTCCTTAAGATTTTAGCACATGCCCTGAGTATTTGTGGCTAGTTTTTCGGGACCAACTTGTAATCTTGCCGAAGCATTGTGTTCCGTTGGCGGCTTCCCATGTGCTTTGGCCTCTTGTTGTTATACTAGACAATCTTACGGAAATGTTATTTGATCTTGTTGTTTGGGACCAATTTGTTGTTTGGGAATGCAGGTGGGTTTGGAATATTCAATGAAGGATTTGATTTTTCAATAATTTGAACATGTTTGATGAAGTATTAGAGCAAATACAACTTTGAAGAAGGGTTAGAGCAAGGTCTGGAAATTCTCCAAGCTGCATGTCGGAGTCCAAGATCGAGAAGTTTTGCTTTTATGAGTTTCTTCTTCATCTCCAAGAGGTTTCCCAGTTGATAGGGAAGTGGGCCCATATAGAGGTGACTTGTCTAGCCACATAGGCTGGTGTGGCTGGATCTGTGAGAAAATGGTGTGTACGTATCATTACCGATAGCCGAAACCCTTTGATTTGATCAGCTATTCTTGGATATTGTTGCTAAACCTCTCTTTACTTGCATCGCTCATTGCTTTCTCTTTGCAGTTATCGAGCCATTTGTTGGAAAGCCAATTGTTATTTCCAGGGAGGTCGCTTTGATGAGGGAGGGAAGGAAGTCAAATAATAGCTTTCTTTTTGACCATTTCCTTGATTAACTTGTGGTGTTGGGCTGATAGAAACTCGCTTTCCTTGACTAGATTAGACTTTGTTTCTTTGTTTTGTTATATGTGATTCCTGTGTGATGAAAAAACAGCATACAAATTAGCTTTTTTAGTCTGATTCCTTGGTTGCTAGACTTTGTTTCTCTGTTTGACCTATGTTTTGCTTATTGATTTTGATTGGGAAAATGAAACCGTGCTAAACTATTACCTGATTTCACATAAACTATTACCTGATTTCGGTAAGAAAACTGCATGGGTATCTCTTCCTCTCTTTACATAATCCTAAGATGCCTTTTGCTATTGGTTAGATTGTTCTGATTGATTCATCAACATCATATGTGTTTTACCTTATGGTTTTAACTCCTTCAAGGTTTACATATCAAACTTCATTTAGTTAGGTTGAGGCCTTGAAGGACTTGTGCCAAAGGCAATAGGAGATAGGTGACCAAGCCAAGAAGATTGAACAGCTAGAGGCCGTTATGCATGCTTATATGCTGGGAGGTCGCATAAATAACTTTTGCTAGAGCCAAATTGCATAAAAAATATGCTTACCTTTGGGTTTCAATTTTGAGTAATCTTATTTTTAGTTCATTAGTGATGATATCAAATTTAGTTGGAATTAAATAATGAGCGTGGGTATGGGGTTGATGGATGTTAGGTGCATTAGAAGATGAAGAAAACCTATGGCACATCTACCCGTGTTGTGTCCTAGAATGTGTCCACACTTTGTCCCCCACGTGTCCATGCCGTGTTCCCAGTGTGTCCCCCTCCAAAATCAATTAAATTTAAGGGATCCGCCCCGTGGCGTGTCTCATACGTATAGGCATATCCCTGTGTCTCGACACAGTTGTAGCAACCTATGTGGAGTGTTGGTGCTTCATAAGTGGTACCTATAACTTTGTATGTTAGTTTTCTCTTGTGTGTGCAAAAAACATATAGCAGTCCTAATATCTTTATATATCTTATATAAAGTAGTAGCCAAATAAGAATTAGGTTGAGACACTCAAGGATGTGTACCAAGAACAAAAGAATCAGGTTAAGACCTTGAAGGACTTGTGCCAAATGCAACAGGAGAAAATACGCGCATATGATGAAAAGTTTGCATGCTTCAAGGTTGTTATGTTCTAATATATACATGGTAATATGCACGTATGTGTTATCCATATGAATCTAAAGAGCTTTTAGTATATCGGTAATGCATTAGGGAACGCAAAAAGCAGATCCTCCATCGCTGCTTGTTCAGAATTCCTAGCCCCTCACTTCGATAGTAATAAAGCCCACATCAGTGCAACGAGTAGATTCCCCCAGAATTCTAGTATGCCTGGCAACCACTCTCGTCGTTGTACAATTTCCTAACTTGATTGTTTACTACTATTAGTTTCATCATCCAGTCTTTTAGTTTTGGAATGGCATAATTGTTCACTTTCCCAAGAACTTTTCCTTTCAAATTAGCCCTAATATTAAATATCAACAACTGCTCAAACTTATGGAAACTTTGGAGTAAAAACTTTTCAATTATCTTTAGAAAATCTCGCCGAACTCTCCAGCCGTGGAAGATTGGAGCCCAATAGATAAACATACCAAATTCCCTAGAAACTAGATAACACACCTCATTAGTAGAAGAACAATACATTAATTTGGTGGACACACCCTTTAACTACTTTTGAGAATAACTTAACTCTCTTTTATTAGAAAAAAAATTGTGCAAACAGACCTTAGACCATCATTTCTCTATCTTAATGATCTATCTTAAACTCTAACCCTACAATCCGTTTGCAGCTCATTTCCACATATCACTCCCGTCAAGTGGTTCCCAACCTCCACCAGCCCTTATCTGGTTGTTCTTGCCCACCCCACCCCCAACCTCCCAAATCCATCCACACACCTTTGCCATGGAACCCGCCATCGAAAAGAAAAAGTAGAGAAAACGATCTAAGCAATCTGACACCACCTTACCCATTGGCAGCTCCTTCTCCCTCCCCGTTGACTCCTCCTCTTTACTCGTTGGCACCTCCTCCTCCTTCACCATTGTTTTATCGTGCTCGTACACCAGTGACAGGATTGAGGAATGCGTTAAGTCGAGGAAGAACGAGTCATTTTCTCTATCCAGAACTCCGCGGGCCAACCTCAACAAGCATGTCACGTTTCTCTTCTTTGGCGATTTTGATCGTCTTTCTGACTTGTCGCAACTTTTGAACAGCATGAATCACCCAGATATTCCCAAAGCACAATGTACTTAATTGGGCAGAGGAGCCGTCACTCGTGGGGGTTCAAGTCCCCCAATTCCTGTAAAAAAAAATGGATCGAGCACGAAACTAGAAGTTGGGCAATGTGGATCATAGCTCCGGGAGGAGACCAATTCCAATATACCTGAACAGTTGGTAATGATTTTCTTCAAATCCAAGATATTGGTATTGGTCTCCAAACCTATGGTCCACATCGCCAACTTCTAGTTTCATGCTCGATCCATTTTTTCACAGGAATTGGGGGGACCCGATCCACCACGAGTGTCGGCTCCTCCGCTCGATCAAGGACAGCGTGTACTTTGGGAATATTTGGGTGATCCACGCTATTCAAAAGCTGCGACAAGTCAGAAAGACGATCAAAATCGCCAAAAGAGAAACGTGACATGTTTGTTGAGGTTGGCCCTTAGAGTGTTGGACATAGAAAAGGATCCGTTCTTCCTCGGCTTAACGCACTCCTCGATCATGTCACTGGTGTACGAGCACTATAAAACAATGGCGAAGGAGGAGGAGTTGCCAACAGGTAAAGAGGAGAAAGAGTCAACGGGGGAAGGAGCTGCCAATGGGTAAGGAGGTGTCGGATTTCTTAGATTGTTTCCTTGTCTTTTCTTTTCAACGACGGGTTCCATGGCAAGGGTATGTGGATGGATTTGGGAGGTTGGGGGTGGGGTGGGCAAGAACAACCGGATAAGGGCTGGTGGAGGTTGGGATCCACTCAATGGGAGTGAAATGTGGAAAGGAGCTGCAAGCAGCCTATAGGGTTAGAGTTTAAGATCGATCATTAAGAGAGAGAAAGGGAAGTTTGGGTCTGTTTGCACATTTTTTCTAATAGAAGAAAGTTAAATTATTCTCAATAGCAAGTGTCCATCAAATTAATGTACTATTTTTTGTCTAACGATGTTTTTAGGGAATTTTTCATGTTTATCTACTGTGCTCCAATCTTTCATAGCTGGAGAGATCGGCGAGATTTTCTAAAGATAATTGAGAAGTTTTCACTCCAAAGTTTCCATAAGTTTGAGCAGTTGTTGATATTTGATGTTAGGGCTAATTTCAAGGGAAAAGTTCTTGGGAAAGTGAACAATTATGCCATTCCAGAACTAAAAGACCGGATGACGAAAATAAGACAACCAGTAGTAAACAATCAAGTTAGGAAATTGTACAATGACGGGACTGGTTGCCAAACATATAGGATTTTGGGGGAAACCACTGATTGCACAGATGTGGGCTTTATTACTATCAAAGTGAGGGGCTAGGGATTCTGAACAAGCAACGATGGAAGACATGCTTTCAGCATTCCCTAATGAATTACCGATGATACTTTAGACCCTCATTTGTATATTTGGTGGTGGAAAAGTTAAGAATTTCAAGTTCGTATGGATAACACATACGTGCATATTACCATGTATATATAAGAACACTTCTAATCATCATTTGTGTTTTTTATAGAAAAAAATCTGGAGCTCTATTTTCAAAAGGCTTGAAAAGCACTTGGATACGTTCACTCAGGCAACATATTTTCATGCACACGCGCTCTAGCAAGCTCGCGCTCCTATATATGATGTTCTCTTTGCCATTGAAGACTTCCTTACTGGCAATTACCAGCATTAAATGAAATGTGTACGAGTGTCAGAGCACCTTAAATCAATAGAAGCCAGATTTGAGGAAGTTAGACCCACAAATTTCTGAAGTCAAAGTTTATGATGGTACTGCGACACTTCATCTGGATGGGGAATTGAAGTGGTCATGAGAAGCGGTAAGAATTGTAAAGACATGCTCTTGGAGATGATGTACAACGTAGAATGGCAGCTGTTGAAAATCCATTTATTGCATTACACTCTGTTCAATTCGTCATGGATTGATACAACATTTTTGTATCTCAATGTCCTGATTGATTCATATGCGGGTCTTTCTTGTTGAAGAGACAGGGAATGAAGGATAAGAGATGGTCGTTACTCTCCAAGCCGATCTAGATCTGTTTTCAGATCTGTTGCGCCCGTGATGAGAGAAATTATAGGTCGAATCAGAAGTCTGCGAGGCGTTCTAGATCCATTTCCAGGACTACTCCACATGAAAAGGGGAATTGCAGGTCCCCAAGCCCTAGAGAGAATGATCGAAGTCCCAGTGAAGAGAGGGATCATGAAGTCAGCAGGTATGTACCATTCTGAATGAAGTTTGGTTGGATAAGAAATAAATGACATCGAGCATATATAATACTGTATGGGGGATGTCGATCTGCCCAAATCACGGCCACCTTCTTTTCCTTAAGATCACATGCATGTGTGGGGTTTTCGGGAGTTTATTTCCTTGGGAGCACGCATGTTAAGGAGGCCTTTGAGGTTTTGCACTTCAGTTATGAACTTCACTCAGGCTTAGGCACCAAACGGATGTAGTCAAGGAACTAAGAGTTGTTAGATGACGAGGGCTTATGCTCCGTGGCAGTGGTTTTTTACGTTTGTATGTTTGAAATTTATGACGCCTGACATTTATCTATGAAATAGGGCACGAATACACCATTCATGTTAGATTGTTCGTTTATCTCTAATCCGTTGGTATTGCTTTGCAGTCCTCGTTGATTGGTGTTCAGCATCTGCTCCTGCTGCCCTATGGTCCTGTCAGATTGTTCGTTTGCGGTGTGTGCTCCATTCAAGTAAAAGCTAGATGGATGGCTGTATATGTAGAGCTTAAGTTGATGTTTGGTGGACTTTCTATTTATGATTTTACAGTCATGTTGGTTTTGGCTCACTAATCTTTTCTAGGAGTGTAGCATGAGTATATGTTTCAACGAGATTGTAAATGGCAGTTTGAGGATATGTTGTGGCTAAATACCATGTTCTGTTGCTGTGAGAGTCATTCTCTCTCAGGAATTCTTCTCTCAAAAGTTCTTGTGCTTCCTTGTAATTTTTTGTTGCCAAATTGCTCGTTCTTTTTTTTTTTTTTACAAGTATTATCATCTTCCGGTATGGATGATTTTCAGGCATGGTGACGAAAACTGTTCCGACTGATTATTGAGTTTTTTCCGTCTCCTTTTTCACTTTGATGCTTCCCTGGTCATCCAGTTCTGATTATTTTTTGCTCCTTTCATTTTGTTGGGAATTTTGTGCCGCTGCTATAAACAAATGCGCAAACTAAATTTTCCTCATGGCCACTGTTGCTGTTATTTGGTGGCAGTTAACTTGGCCATATGGGTATTTGTTCTGTGTTGCAAAACTTGCCAATCTAAAGAAGCATGGACATAGATTGTGTTTTGTGTGATGGCTGGGCGCCCGTATAGCAACCCAGTAGTTTCCGACATCAGTCGGGGTGGAGGATTTACTGTCGCAATTAAAAGCTAAAACACCAACAAAACACTGATCAGCAAAACACAAACCCCGTTTAGCTATGCCATTGAAAGTTAAACACCAACAAAACACCGAAAGGCAAAATACAAACAAGTACTTCGTACGACTAGTACTTTGTACAGCTGATCGTCGGCAATTATGACTAGAACACAGGCAACGTTGTCTTGGAAAGCATCTCTCTGGAACATTCTATTCCCATACAGGTGGGTGGCATCCCATACCCAGATACACACTTCCACTACAAGTGCATGCAGAAAAAGTAAATTTCGCTTATTACAGATTGGCCTGAGTAAATTAAGAGCATTGGTTTGTGGCTTTCCTCTGCCACTTACTCCAAAGGACACGCTTTCTTGAACTCTTTTTCCTCTTTGCGGCATAATTCAAACTCATTTGTGTGGTAGTACATACAACCCGCATAAGCATCCATCTCCTTTGTGCACGTCCGATGAAGTTCTTTCAACCTGCAGACCAAAAATCATATCATGTAGACGTTCTACATAAGTTTTCAATGTTTTTACAATCGTAAATGTGGTAACTGATAATATTAGCATGGAAAGTTATGTCCATCCTACAAACCCAAACATAGATGTAGTTTCACATAGATTCCTTTTAGTGTTATGTTCAATAGAGCAGGGAGGACAGTGTATGAAAAATGGCAAATTTCCAGCACAATCCTGATCTCTAGCATTGCAATAACTTCTACAAGTCATAGCGAAAAGGGTGCACAAGGTACCTTCCTATTGAGAAGAATGGTAAGCTAGACAAGTTACAGGAGCAGTCAAAGCTTCATAGTTATGGTGAATGAAAAGCCAACATCAATCGCAGCACTTGGTTTATGCACAAGACAGTGAATGCTCATCATCAAAATAAAAAGATTGATAACAAAGAAGATTAGATACGTAATGGCATTGCAAGTTTTGGGGCAGATTTGTCTGGACTCTGAGGAAGGGTGGTCAAGGGGCATGGAATTTGCTACAATCCCCTATGCATTAATGGGGTGATTGGAAAGTTTAAAAAGTATACTAAGGCTCAGGCCAATCGACATAGTGGGGGCAGTACTGGCCAGCAGGCAAGATTTGATCAGACCTAGGGAAATTAATAGCAAAGAAAGATCACTAGAAAGAAAAGAAAAGAAAAGCAACTCTACGAAAGCAATGCTCAATTCACTCCAAGGAGCCTTAACTAATGTAACCAGCAAGACAGCAACTAAAGCAATACAATATTTAGATCCAAATGTAGGCATACTATCTCAATAAAAACAAATGCCCAAAAGCCAATTCTTTACTTATCCAATATCTTTTGTGCCCACATCCAGTGATCAGCAAACTACTGTCTAAACTGTTAGGAATGCATTCAGAGGTATTACATAAGGTCGTGACTGAGTCTTTGGATGTTTTTTGTGCAGGGAAGGCAGTTAGGCAGATATTAGACGCAATAGTTGTGACTAACAAAAGCTTGTATTCTAGGTCAAGGAGTGGGACAATCAGGCAGATATGTATAAAAGTGGGTCCATTTCAATTATTTGTCATAAGAAATGTAAAAAAATGGAATATGAAAACAACACTCCAATCCATTCTGGCACCACATGAATTGTGCTACCATAACTTTTATGAACGGGGGCAGAAGCTAAAAATGTCCTTCCGTTTATAACAAATTCGAGTCCTCTGTCCAGGACTGGAATATGAAAAACACACCAAATGCGTTCAGGTACCATATGGTGGCCTTTCCAAAGTACTTCTGTTGTTTGGGAGCAAAGAAATTTGTTTTGAGAAATGACCAAAAGCATAGTTCAGCTACAAAAAAGTATCTATCTGCTTCTCAACGTGACCACTAGCTCAGATTGTCAACCTTCCGGAATGGTATAAATCCAACACAAAATCAGCATAGACAACCAAGTTCTAAGCTGCATCTAATCATATACTTCTTTTAGGCCCAAAATTCGTCATTTTTACTCAAAACATGCACAATGTTCAACCTCCACAAGAAAGAAAGAAAAAAAACGCACTCTCAAGTACGATTCACCACTGATTGTAGTCCATTTGAAATTTAGAAATGAAAAGGCCCCAACTCAAACATCTCATTTAGCTCCACAAAAAGCAAATAGTAGTGACATGAAACATAGCATAAACATTAAACAGATAAGCGTAAGTACTACGTAGGTGTAAAAACCTATGCTTATTACTATATTACAAAGGGAACACCCTTTCAGTGTAAACATCACCTTTGATGCCGGTTCACACTTTTTCCCCCCTAAACTACCCCTTCAACTACCTAAAGAAACTGCCAAGAAGCGGGAAAAAAATTGCCACCCCAAATTTCTCATCCCTTTTTTCCTACTTTCACATCTCACATTCTCTTACGGATCTTCCTATTTTCATCTCTTTTGCATAATACGACCTGCACATGCATCGCCTGTGCGCCGACTTCTATTAATTACATAAAGATACATGAGTACGTATCCGAGGATCCTGTAGCGCACCTCTGCACTATAGGGTTCTAGTGCGGCACACCAACCATCCATCTTAGCGATCAAGAGTTTTTTTTTTAAATCCAAACCATTGAAAATACTTTTGGACGGCTCGGATGTTGCCCTACAGCCCTAGAGTGCACCACTGCACTACAGGTCTCCGATTCCGTGAGGGCTTACAGGGTAAAAACGCAGCTAGTGACTTGATGCCCTTTATGGAGGCATTTCTCGGGATTCGGATCGTCCTTCTTGCACTTGAGAAAGGCGACGTTTTCGCCCCTGCATTTCGTCGCGATGTGCTTTGCCGACGCCATAAGCAACGCCGACGTCGGGATCGGGTCCACCACCGCAGCATCCACGGCGCTCGCCATCTCCAATTCCGACCGATACGCTTCCCTCCCTAATCAATGCAAAAAAAATCGAAGCTTTCAGCTGGAAAATTGACCTAGGGATCAATCCCGTTTGGTTGCTGAGGAAAAAAATGCGAAAAAAAAGTAGAGAAAATTGTTGGACTCCGAAAAGTTTCCATTTTGTTTTTTTTTTAATTTTCCCACTTCAGTTCTAAGCATGCAAACAGGAAAATTAAAGGATTGAAAATCTGCGTACCTCTTTTCTTTCTCAAGTTGAATCGAGAGATTTGGTCGAATTGATTTCTGAATTCTAGGGCTCTTGGTTCAGTCTTCAGAGTAGGAAGGAGGAAGGGCCAATTGCTAACGTGCGCAGCGGGCGGACAAATGAGAGGTGGAAATTATTTCGTCGAAATGAGAAATTTTTCAGTGCCGGGTGGGTACGGGTAACGTGGTGCCGAATACCATCTCAGCCGTCCAAATATATTTTGGACGGTCCAGATCTGTTTGGGTAATTTTACAATTAAAAATTATCCAAACACCCCCTCAAGCTCAAACAGATCTGAACCGTCCAAAATATGTTTAGACAGCCGAGATGGTGCTCGGCACCACGTTACCCGTCCCCACCCGGCACCGAAAAACTTACAAACAGGAAAACAACCCTCACCTGATGTAAAATACACCAACTTCCCTGGAGGTACTCGAAATTACATTTCCACCCAAAGGTTTAAAATCATTTTTTAAGGATATTAGCAGGGACAGAACCAGGATTTTGTAAACGCGGGGGCCGAACTATGAACAACAAAATTTTGAAATTTCAAGGTTCGAAAATCTTTATACTCCTTTGTTTGGTTTGGATTTTGAGGGAGGTTTTTTGAGCAATGAGTGAAGATAGATAGAAAGAGAAATGAGATTAATAATTGAAGAGAAAACTTATGCGAGACCGTATGCAGAGAGAGGGGTTGGGCTTTGGGACCCAAAACAAAAGCATTAGTAAACGTCTAAATAACATCCAATACAAAACATAATGTGCTCTTAACAAACAAAAAAAACAACTAATATAGATACTAATATTAAAATTTGAAAGGAAGAAAATCCCGAAATTACGAGAGGCCTTGGCCCCCATACGCCTACTCTCAGTTCCGTCTCTAGATATTAGTACATCAATTGACAAGCAAAAAAAAAAAAAAAAACATCATTCTTGAGGTTTGATTACAATGAAATACGTTTCTTTGTTTCAAAAATTTTCTAAGAAGTGCATACAATCATCCACAAAACTCCTGTATTTACAAAAATTAATCATCCAAAAAACTCCTGTAGTAATGTATGTACAAACTTGATTTGCAAGCAACTCTTCCCCTACATAATTGAACAAGCATTTGCATTCTCGTCGCTGAACATCATATACAAGTAATCGTCCCCGCAATAACCAAGCGCCATTGATCTTGTGATCATATCCTTTGGCGACCCATCGATTGACGAATCTTCTTCCTTCGGTGGGTCTTTTGAATCTTCTTTGTTGGACACCATTTCCACTCTCTTCCCGATCTTCTTCCTCAGTTTCTTCAAGACCTTTTCTGGTTTGATCTTGCCTGTTACAACGACTCTGTGTCTCGTCATATCCGTCACAAACTTCTCCACCCCTGAATGAAACGACGCAGAAGATGATAGCAATTAAAATGAAATTGAACCGCAAAACGGACAAATGCACTGGTGCATGTTAAATAAAAAACCACTATATCCTCGGGAAATGATTAGTACAGTAAATTAAGTACCACAACAAATAAATTATTTTTGCACTAGAATATTCATTCTTGGTATGACACACATTACATAAATTTTGAATCTACTAAGTGCCCAGAAGATGGGATTTTTGCAGTAACATCCCATCAATTATGAATATACACAAATTTCGGTTTGCAGGATTCACCATACTTCGTAGTGTGTAGACATTTCTTTTTGTGTTAAAATATTACGTACGCGAATTTGTCTATGAAGCGCGTAAGCATTCATGTGCTTTTCACCCGCACGCACGAGCAGAGAGAGAGAGAGAGAGAGAGAGAGAGAAAACCTTTGATTTTGGAGATGGCTTTTGCAACAGTTCTTTCACATGCATTGCAATGCATCGACACTTTGAATTCAACTACAACCACCTGTTACGATACGACACAAATAAGAGCAAACTCGCGGACGCTGAATGATGCAAGTTGCACGGTCCGGACACCCGGTTATCAAAAAAAAAATTCGATGCAAGTTGTAACCAATATATTTGATTTCTGCCCCTATGGTTAGTTAGAATGGAGTGGCAATTGGTCGATAATGGAATGAAGTTCAGAGACTTGAAATTGTATTCTTACTTTGTCTTCTTTGCCCTTCTTCTCTTTGGCCTTCTTCTCTTTCCCCATTGGAACTCTGTACACATCAGAGAAGGCACAAAACCTTTTCAAATGGTATTTGAACGGGCTAAGGGTAAAAAGGTCGTTGCAACGTACAAGGAGTTAGTTATATGCGGTTACAGATACGAACCAATTAGGATCAAGCCACTTTTCAAGGGTCTGAATTTCGGAAAATATTACCTGGTACCGAAATTGCCCCTCAGCCAGTCAACCACCACTTCGAAAACACAAAATGGAAGAGAGTTGCGATTGGTAAATTTCAGCCCTTTGGACAACCAAAAGTCTACGCCCACCCCTCTCTTTCACCGCACTCAATTTCACCATCTAAAAGTGTTTTGAACGGTCCGGATTTTAAACAAATTCTTCTCTTCTAGGGAAGAGTTTAAGACCATTGATTGCCGAGCCAGACGATGAGATTGAGAGAGCAATGAAAGAGAGCGGTGAAACAGTGCGGTGAGATAGACGGACTGTTTGGACAATTTACCCGTGTCTCCGCCTTTCTTTGGTGGGTTTCACTTTGATTAATGAAATTTCTTGAACAAGATGCTTTACATGTACTACCCCTGTCCCAAAATGTTTGTCTAATCCGTAAAACGGAGTCAACAAAATAATACAACTTTTTAAGAAATTAAAAATCAAAAAATTTTCAACAACTTACTAGATATCAATGAGCTCTTTTTAATTTGTGCAAAAAGTTTGAATATTTTCTTTAAAAAATTGCATTATTTTTAAGACTCCGTTCTGCGGACCGGACAAACAATTTGGGACGGAGTAGTTTTATTCCTGATGAATATAATCGCTGTAAAATTTTTGATCTTGCGAAAGTAGAGGTTTTTGATCTTGGAATTGAGAGGCGCGCAGTATTATGAGTTTATCCAACGGTAAAAGCCTCAGTAGAACTTCTACGTGTACTGTCTGTTGGAATATATTATTTTATTTAGGGTGTGAATATAAATTGACTCGATTTAAAGTCGTGTCTTTTCAGTGACACATGTTCACCGTGGACGGACGCGTCCTTTATAAACAAATGTGTCCCTTCCTCCCTAATAACTATAAGGAATAGTCGCCAGTTGGTATCATTTCTCTCATTGATTTTGTGTTGTTTATTTTTCCTAATACATTGAGTCAAGAGATTTTTTATTTGAGAGAGTACAAAACAAGTTTAGTCCGACCGACCGATCGATTGTAGTACTGCGTCTATGGAGCATTCGATCAAGTGGTGCTGAGAGATAGACGTCCATGTAAACCTTAAGTACCGTTTGCTGGAACGAATCTGTCTTGTATAGAGAGATCACAGTCGCCATGATTATCGCTTTGTTTTCATTCGATTTCCAGATTTTAAGTTCTGATTCTATTGCATTTTGCTAGTATCATTTCTCACAACCTAAGATATCTTGACCACCAAATTATTAATTACAAGGGGAAGTCATCAACTTCATTGGATCAATGCCAAACCAAATAAAAAAACAAGGATTGCAATTGGTATAATAGACAGAACAGAAATACTAAGAAAAATGCAAGTCTGCAACCAGAAATTTGCGATACACAAACCAAGACAACACACTCAGCAAGCAAGCACTACCAAAGGTGGTAGTCGAGTTGGTACAAGGGTCGCTCCCTCTCCCTCTCCCTCTCCACGCAATTGCGAGTTCGAACCCGTTTGCAGTAGTAGTCCTCGATGAACGAGCTAGATGCCGTGTGAGAGGTCCCTTTTGCAACTCGTGCCCTATTGGGGCTATGGTGACGGGTTGTCCCTCCCTCCGGATCGATGGCTATCTCGCAAAAGTACTGGCCTCCTGGTCAAACATTCTAGAGTGGGTAAGGAATCCCTATGGTCACGCCCGAGGTAGTCGTTAAGCAAGTAAGTAAGCAACTAATCTATTCCAGTTTTGTATGAGGTCTCCTCCTCTAATCAAAACCAGGTACTGTAATTCACGGGCAACCCTACTTCCAAGCAAGTTTCCCAAAACAATCTGTTTCTCTCCACCTCATCCACCACCCCCCCAATTCCATCGGCACCACCACTCTTCGATTCCTCTTCTCCCTCCTCTCTTGGTGAAATCTCAGCCGTCCGATGATCATCGTGTCCACCAATATCGACATCACCGCCATCATGGATATGATCACCACAAACTCGATCAACCTCAATCAGATCATATACGCCGCCACGAAAACCAAGCAACTCACTTGAGTCACAGCTACACGACTCGGCATCGTCGTCGTCATCATGGGCTGTAGAAACAAGGTGATTGAACTCTCCCTCTGAGTCTCCACTGGCCTCAAATAAGAAGAAGGAAGACATCTCATTGCTATATTTCCACTCCATTATTTCTTCTGCTACCTAGTTAGCTATAGACATCTCATTTGATAATCTTTGTGGTTCAATACATATAGGTGAAGGCTAATTTGTGCTAATTGGTGTGATGATGATGGCTACACCAATCCAACTAATTACCACTCCATTAAAGAGGTGGGTAGATTGTTGGTTGAGACCCCATTTTGTTGGTGGGGATTCACCACATCCATACACTCTCAAATGCAGTACGTGGTGGCTTCAAAACAGTTTAACAGGGTGTTCAGAAATTATACATAAACTCATAAATAATGGGACCAAAAATACATAAATACATAAGACGTTACAAGTTTTCTCGATGAATTTTTATATTCTGAGTCAAGCAAGATTAAACCGGCGAAAAATACAATAGTAAATATTTTTGTAGAAAATTGTGCGGTGAATGGTTTCGCATGGATCCTTTTGGACATATATATGCTCTTCTTTTCGGAGATATAGAGTTGATTGTCGTTCAAAGAGAAGCCAAAAGCACGATACCGATACCAATACCAATAGATACTTTATTCTTTCTCTATATTTCTAATTTTTGGCATTAAGAGTGTGTACCTTGTTTTGAGCTAATGTATAAGGTGTTCAATTGTGAATTACTGATGCAGAACAGAAATATGAAGAATATAAATTAATTACGCATTATTTTGAGTTTATTATTTTGTTAGGAAATTCCGTTTTAGTTGCCTCTTGTTTTGGCAACCTTATATTTCTTTCTAGTATTTGATTTCCCAGTAAAAGTAGAATTTTTTGTTTTTAGTAATTTTTGTTAATTAATTGATTCTGCTTCCTTTTCGGACGAATCAATTAGGGTTAGGGTTTTTCCTATATAATAAGTTGTAAGCGTTCGGGCTAAAGGAGTTGTTTTTGAATGAATTAATAAAAATTTGAGAAGTTTCTCAATATCGTTTGTTCGTAGAGAGAGTATCTCTAGTTCAAACTAATTCGTGATTGTCCTTGTTGCGCGTTCTTCTATTTCGACACGCCTCCCTGCATCAATTACCTAGATTAATGAGTGTTCATAACATAGGATTAAGTGTTGACACAAAACCTAAAATAAAATTACTGCATGTTACATTCAAAAATTAGTGCTTGAGACCCCATTTTGTTGGTGGGGATTCACGACAACCATCCACTCTCAAATGGAAGATATCCCAATCATTTCATGCTGGATTTTAAGCGGATCCGGTGCTTGCAGCGGGAATGAGTTTCAATTAGGTGCAGATCTGGTCACTCCACCTTCCTCCATGAGTGTGTCTGATGGGTCCGATCTCGGTGCTAATTTCTTGCAGCTTTATTTTATTTTATTTTGTTGTATTTTTTTTATTATTGTAGTTGTAATCTTTTCGTTTTAATATAAATAGAATCGCTCGTTCGTCAAAATAATTAGGTCTAGAAAGTAAGTTGTCTACTCATGGAACAGCCAAATTGGATTGACCAGTATTGACTATTTGACACCATATGTGGCTCATGTGAACAAAACATTTTCTTTTAAGGATTGAAAATCCCACTTTAGTATCGGTTCGGCCAATAAAGCATCGACACGTAACCAGACAAAACGTCGGTAAAAAGGGGCTTAAATCAACTTCAAATGGTTGCATGATGAGACCATTACATCAAACTAAATTTAGAGATTGTGAAAAATGACCTGTTTGTGACAATGACTCCTGAAATGTTAGTTTCCTATGGCTTTTTTGGGTAAAGTAAAGGAAAGGGGACCCTGCTTAGGGAACAACATGGGTGTTGGCCCCTATGGCTTTTTGGGTAAAGTAAAGGAAAGGGGACCCTGCTTAGGGAACAACATGGGTGTTGGCCCCATTCGGGCCGTCTATACTTGGCAATGAACAGCTCAGATTTCATCTCGGCTGGACGGCTGAATAGGGCAGGGAGAAGAAGAATTAACATGTAGGAAATAGTAGGAGAATGAGAGGTCATCAATACCTATCATAACCAACTTACTTTTCTAAAGTGTTTTTTCTCGAATTCTCCCCTATCCAAGTTTCGGATTAGACAGGACAGTCCTTAATTTGAATCGTCCATTGCTACAATCAATAGTTTGAATTCGCTCAGAGACTCTTACGGGTGATTCCGAGACTAAAGCCAACTTTTAGATTTTCTGACCAGTTCGATCAAACAGTCAATATTAGCACGCAATGAGAAGGTATAGACGAGAGTACAAAGTATAAAATAACATCAATCCAATCAGAGCCGATGGCCGAGGGACATAATAGTACGCATTTTCCCAAAGAATTTAAGTACACCATGAGAAACAAAATTCCTCCACTTATCGGGTCCGATAACCAAATGTGACCTAAAGTGGGAACAAAGAAACGAAAAAAAAAAAATGGAAATTTACCTAAATTCTGACCCCAAGAGAAACAAACAAAACTAAGGGGCCAGACCTAACACCACAGAAAGCATTAGAAAAGAGTGACAATAAACTACATTACTCACAGTAAAGCCCAGGCATATAGCTACTGATGAAGATGAAGTCTGCAGAGCTTGGCCAACCAAGGATCTATTCTAGATCAAAGCTTGAGAGTTGATCATCGAATACGTACCTATATTAATCGATCTGATCGTAGACCAGATTTTTATTTCTCAATAAGAGATATGATCCTGATTCGAGCACTTAAACAAACACCAATTTTCCTCGCAACAGAAAATCAGAAATAGTCACGAAAAGATAATCATCGTCTGTGGTTTCAGACTTCAGACCATCAGTCAAATGGATTAGCACAATGGCTACAGTAATCGAAGGAAATTTGGGTTCTGTAGTAGTATCAAACTTCGACCAACAATCACATAAAAAAATACCAATCAGCAGAGGATGCTTCACGAATGAATGAGACCGCATGGAGATATTATATAACCAAGCCAAGCTATTGCAAAAAGATTGTGACAATCCAAAAGTACGACCACGGGTAGGAATCTATCAGCATACAGCATCTAACATGGTTTTAGGCCTAAGGCCGACAAAAAGCTCACCCTTTCGATCAAACTGTAAACAGGCGCAAACCTCTACAGTATAACATGTCCAAACCTAGTATCAGAACAAACTTCTTCCCGTTAGTTTCACCAGAAGGCTGTTAAACCTTTTATTCCAAGAGAGGACTGCTGAATAATTAGTCACCAGAATTTGGGAATTCTAGGAATTTTTCCTTTCTGCTGAGTCATGATTCCTCCAAGGATTGAGAGCTTCTCTCATAGCTTGAGCTTCAGGGGAACTCTCCAAAGCTCGTTTCTCCGCCTCCAAAACAGTTACTTTATCATCTGCCAATATATCAGAGATATAAGAAATGTAGAAGTTGATGCATTTCTGTGGACAATAATGTAAGACTTTTTAACTTAATGTGGGCAATACGGATTGGTTAGAATGTAATAAAAGTTAAAGAAAGCGGACCAGATAGCAGATTTGTACTTTTTGGGGGTTCATACATTCTGCGGGGATAAGATTTTCCGTTTTGCAGGTCCATATACGGGTTTAAGATTTTCCGTTTTTTACCCCCAAAGGTAACATTCTGATGAAGCTTAGCCCTAACCAAAATTCAGAATTACAACATCTTTGTCAGAAAACGTAACCATTATATTTCTGTCCATACCATCCACACTTTGTTAGATGCATCCAAATTGAGTTAGCTATTTATGTCCTCTCCCTTAGTTGCAATCTAGTGGTTTACTTTTCAGTTTCACTATCCAAGTCGTATACTTGACAACTTACATTGTACTTCAACTCCTCACCTTTCAATACTATTGTTGCTATGACATCCCTACATTTAACTGATGAAAAAAAAACCCAAAAACGCAAATGAAAACACCTCGGTTAGAACCTCACTAGCTACGTCTTTATCCCACGCACAAAGACATATAACTTCTCTAGTTTCACCACCCCAACAATGCATTGAAAATGATAAACAAGTTCAACCCCACGAACATAGACATACATTTCCATAAAGATCAATAACTAACAATTGGTATTTGTCATCGAAGAATGCATGATTTGGCCCAATTGGGAAAAAACTAATAAGATCTTGAAATGGTTTATCCAATGACATCAAAAAATGTTAGATTATTATGGGTTTATTTGTAATTAGTTTACTAGTTGTTCTATTATGTAACTAGTTCATTTCCTAGGACCATAGTATAATTAGTCGAATGTGTTGTATAAATACTTACGTTGTATTCAGTTTATGGTATGAGAGAAATAACCCTAAATTTCTACGTCTCTTAATTTCACATGGTATCAGAGCGGTAGAACTGAGACCTACCTGTCGTTTTTCCTTCCGATCAATCTAGACTCAGCAACTTCCGTCCACCGTCGAGTTTTTCCAGACCCAGTCGATGAACCCAGTCGCCTTGCCCTCGTCGACCGCTTTCTGACGCCGATGAGCCTTGTCGGCTCCTCCGTGGTTCATTCCGACGCCGTACGACCTCACTGACCTCACTCCAGTCGAGCCCGACGATTTCCGACGCCGTACGAACCTTATACGCACTAGATCTACCTGTTCCGACGCCGTCTCTACATCTCCAACCATTTCTGACGATACCTGAAGTTCGCCGGACTACCTACGACCTCCGACAGCCCTCCGACAGCCCTGACCCAGTTCAATTCCGACCTCGCCTACACTCGCCGGACCTCCGACGGACTGTTTCAGTGGTAGAACTCTTTGATTTGGAACAGTGGTAGTGGTAGGACTTTTTAATCTACGTATTCAGCACTGTTTGGCACTGTTCGGCACTGGTAGGAGTCTTCACAGGTATTTGGGTATTTATCTAGCACTTGGTATTGTTTTAAGGTGTTTTTTTAAGGTGGCATTTGGATCTGAATATTTATTTGAAGGTGGTTTTCTGCAATTAGTATTATTTCGGGCGTTTATTGCTGAGTTGACTGAGTATTGTGGATTCAGAGCTGTGGTTCTACCGTTAAAATGTCATCAGAGGATAAAAACAAGGCTTCCGTTAATACAAAGGATGAGTTGAGTCGCGTAGGGACTCTGGATAACTCTTCTCTGGATATTTGTCATATTAAATTGGATGGTACCAATTATTTGATTTGGTCCCGCACATTCACTTTAGCTATTAAGGCCAAAGGGATGTCAGAGTTCATTGAGGGCCCTGTTACTCCACCTGTTGAAGCTGTTGAATTAAAGAAGTTTAAATCTCAGAAATCGTTGGTCATGATCTGGTTGTTTAACTCCATGAGAGCTGATATTCGCCATACTTTCCTGCTCCTTGATACTCCATATCAGATTTGGACTACTGCAGCCCAAACCTATTCGCAACAAGGTAATGATGCACAGTGTTTTGAGTTGAGGAAAAGACTTCGTACATTGGAACAAAATCATTGCCCCGTCTCTGTGTACTTTGCTGACTTGAGTGGGGCATGGCATGAATTTGATTATTATCAGGGGTTTCAGGCTGTTGTGCGGTGGATGCTGCTAATTGGTTAAAAAGGATAGAGAAAGAGCGTGTTTATGATTTTCTTGCTGGCCTTGATGTGGAATATGATCCAATTAGAGTGCAGGTGTTGGGTCGTGTTCCGTTTCCGTCTTTGGGAGAGGCCTATGCCATTGTTCAGCAGGAGGAGAGCAGGAGGAGTGCTATGGTGCATACTCCTACTTCTGATCGTTCTGCTTTGATTGCCATTCCTCAGGGTCAGTTTAGTTCTAGTGCTGGGTTTGTTTCACAAAGTGGTAAGTCACAGCCTGGTGCTAGCAGTGGACCTATTGATCGTGAGTCACTCCGGTGTGATCATTGCCACAACACCGGCCATACCAAGGATTCTTGTTGGAAGTTACATGGCCGTCCCTCTCGCGGGCGAGGGGGTGGACGCGGTGGTCGCGGTCGTGATTTCATGCGTTCTCAGGCCCAGGCTCATGTTTCAGAGTCCACAGCTGCTATCTTGCCTGATTCTGGGTTCAATACTGGAGGTCAGGCGCCTTCTGATCATGTTAGTGGATTTTCTCAGGGGGAGATGCAAGCTCTCAGGCGCCTCATGGCTCGGGCTGATTCTCCATCTACTATAGCTCCCACCTCCACAACAGGTTCCACGTCATCCTATTTTGCCCACATAGGTATTCCGGCTAGCGCATTTACTACCTCTTCTGCTATTCCTTGGAATATAGATTCTGGTGCCTCAGATCATATGACAGGTTGTTCTTCTGTATTTGATTCTTACTCTACTTGTTCTAGTAAGGATAAGGTCAGAATAGCAGATGGATCATTCTCTGCTATTTCAGGGAAAGGTTCCGTTCGCTATTCTCCCTCTCTTCAGTTCTCCATATTTCAAACTTTGCCACTAACCTTCTGTCCGTTAGTAGTCTTACTCGTTCTGCAAATTGTTCAGTGACCTTTTTTCCTACTCATTGTGTTTTTCAGGAACTGGACACGGGCAAAGTGATTGGCGGTGGTAAAGCACATGGTGGCATTTATTTTTTGGAGTCTGCACCTCGTCCACCCATGTCATGTGGTCTTGCTCTACAGGCAGATACGAGTTCAGCTCTCTCTATGTTACATCAGTGGCACCGTAGATTGGGTCATCCCTCTTTTGGGATTTTAGAAAAACTTTTTCCTACTTTAATTAAGCATTGTTCTAGGAGTCAATTTTTTTGTGAAGCCTATGAGCTTGGAAAACATAAACGTTCATTTTATGCACCTATTAATAAACGGAGTGACTCCCCTTTTATGATTATTCACTCTGATGTTTGGAGTCCTTCTCCTGTTATCTCGCTTAAAGGTTTTCGGTGGTTTGTCACTTTTATTGATTGTTATTCTCGTGTGACTTGGGTGTATTTACTTAAGTCAAAAAGTGAAGTATTTTCTTGTTTAAATCTTTTCATGCAATGGTGCGCACTCAATTTGACACGAATATCAAAATTCTTCGTAGTGACAATGGCACCGAGTATATCGATAGGAATTTTAGGGCTTTTCTGGATGACAATGGTATTCTTTTTCAGACGACTTGTGTTGACACTCCACAACAAAATGGAGTTGCTGAACGCAAAAATCGTCATCTTGCTGAAGTTGCTCGCTCTCTTTTGTTCATCATGAATGTTCCCAAATATTTATGGGGAGAAGCGATTTTGACTGCAGCTTATCTTATTAACCGTATGCCATCTAGTGTTCTCCACTTCAAGACTCCTATTGAGTGTCTCCCTAACAGTTCTCGTGTCCTGACTCTTCCTCCAAGAGTTTTTGGTTGTGTGTGTTTTGTTCATGCTTCTCACCCTGCTGGAGGCAAGTTGGGTCATAAAGCTCATAAGTGTGTTTTTGTTAGGTATTCTCCTACCCAGAAGGGCTATAAATGTTATGATCCCTATTCTAGAAAGTTTTTTGTATCTATGGATGTCACTTTTTGGGAAACCGAGTCTTTTTATTCTCCCTCCACTCCATCTCTTCAGGGGGAGCAGCATGTTAGTCGGGAAGAGATGAGGGAGGAAGAAGTGTTTACATCTCTGACTCAAAGGTCATGGTCACTTCCTTCTAATAGTGAGGGGGAGAAAGAGAAATCTGGAGTGGAACCAGGATCTGTTGATAGTGCAAAACAGGACATTGGTGGACAAATGGATGTGGATAGGCGTATCAGACCCAGTGAATGGCCTATTACCTTGGCAACGTATCAAATGAAAGGAAAGAAAGGCCAACCTTCATGTGTACTGCCACCTTGCCAATCACCATCCCCTGCTTCAGTTCCGGACTCCTTAGTTGACTCATCTGGTAATGAATCTTCTCCCATTGAACCTCCTATTATTGATTCTGATAATCTTCCCGTTACTCTTCGGAAAGGTGTTAGGTCATGTACTCAACATCCCATTTCTCAGTATGTCTCTTATGATCGTTTATCTCCTTCATACCATGCCTTTGTTTCGTCTCTTTCTTCTATATCTATTCCACAGAATTGGCAGCTGCGTTCATGATATATGAGTGGAAAGGAGCTATGGTAGAGGAGATGACAGCTTTGAAAAAGAATGGCACTTGGGAGTTGGTATCACTTCCAAGAGGAAAGAGATCAGTGGGATGTAAGTGGGTTTTCACTGTTAAGCAGAATGCTGACGGCACAGTTGAGAGATACAAGGCGAGACTTGTAGCCAAGGGTTTTACTCAAACCTATGGCATTGACTATGAGGAGACGTTTGCTCCAGTAGCGAAGATGAACACTGTGCGGGCTTTGATTTCGTGTGCTGCCAATCTGAATTGGCCTCTTCACCAGCTTGATGTAAAAAATGCATTCCTTCATGGTGAGTTAGAGAAGAAGGTGTATATGGATATACCACCGGGGTTTTCTTCCTCAGAGACTGAGGGAAAGGTGTGTAGATTGAAAAAAGCTCTTTATGGGTTGAAGCAATCACCTCGAGCGTGGTTTGACAGGTTTTCAAAAGCTATGTTGAAGTTTGGTTACAAACAGAGCCACGCAGATCATACTATGTTCATCAAAGGAGGTGCTAGTAAGATCGCTGTCCTTATTGTTTATGTTTATGATATGATAAGGCAATGATGTGGATGAGTTTGTTAATCTCAAGTCCAGTCTCGCTCAAGAATTTGAGATTAAGGATCTGGGACCACTAAGATATTTTCTTGGAATGGAAGTGGCAAGGTCTAATAAAGGTATTTTTTATCTCTCAACGAAAGTATATACTTGATCTTTTGGAAGAAACAGGTATGTTGGGCTGTAGACCTGCAGATTCTCCTATTGAAGCGAATCATCATCTTAGTGGAGATGTGGGGGAGCGCACTGATAAGGAGAGATATCAGCGACTTGTGGGTCGACTTGTGGGTCGACTGATATACTTAGCGCACACCCGACCGGATGTTACTTATGCAGTAGGTGTTGTTAGCCAATTTATGCATGATCCTCGTACTTCACATCTGGATGCAGTTTACCGTATCCTGAGGTATCTCAAGGCTACTCCAGTGAGAGGAATTCTATTTTCTAATCATGGTCACCTACGGTTGGAGGCATTTACTGATGCCGATTGGGCTGGTTCTGTGGATGATAGACGTTCTACCTCTGGCAAATGTACTTTCCTTGGGGGGAATTTGATCACTTGGCGAAGTAAGAAGCAATCAGTGGTTTCCAGGTCTAGTGCAGAAGCTGAGTATAGAGCTATGGCGCATGGAGTTTATGAGCTCTTATGGCTCCAAACGGTGCTACGTGATTTGGGAATTTCTGATAATGGTCCTATGAAACTCTACTGTGACAACAAAGCTACCATAAACATTGCTCATAATCATATTCAACATGACAGAACGAAGCACATAGAGATTGACAGGCATTTCATCAAGGAGAAGCTGAGTGCGGGGTTGATATGCATGCCTTTTGTGAGATCCGAAGATCAATTAGCTGATATATTCACAAAAGGACTTTTTTTTTTTGAACTGGATTCACAAAAGGACTTGGTTGCAAGAGTTTCCACCCCATTCTGTTCAAGTTGGGCTTGATTGATATCTTCGCGCCAACTTGAGGGGGAGTGTTAGATTATTATGGGTTTATTTGTAATTAGTTTATTAGTTGTTCTATTATGTAACTAGTTCATTCCCTAGGACCATAGTATAATTAGTCGAATGTGTTGTATAAATACTTACGTTGTATTCAATTTATGGTATGAGAGAAATAACCCTAAATTTCTACGTCTCTTAATTTCACAAAAAATTATGAACAAGCATCTTATCAGTTATCACAGTGATATGAGGAGGAGGAGGAGGTGACTTCGGAGTAGAAATGATAACTTGGGTGTGCAAGAAGTCCATTTATGTCGATTTAGTCAGAGTCTCCAAGAAGTTCTTATCCACAAGTAACAAATTGAGCTCAGTTGCTCGTCAATCCAATGAACTAAATCTAAGGCATGAACACTGAGTTTGTGAAATGAAATTTGCCAATGGCTCTTTAAATGCATCGTTATTACTTGATTCATCACTCAAAGGGTGAAGATGGATTGTTGGTGCTCGAGGCATGCTTATAGTTAGTATTAAAGATTAAGAGAGGTTAACTTCTAAGACCCTATAGGCCATCTGTGAATCTTGTTGATTGTGCCTATCAAAAAAAAATCTTGTTGATTGTGTTTACAGCATTTCATTTAGTTTGAATAGTAAAGAATGTATAATCCAGTTTCTAAGGACGGGCCAAGAAAATTCAGAATTGACCATCCCAAATCCATTGCATTACCACACGAGGCAAGACGCGATCCATATAATTCACTGACTTGAAAGATGTTTGCAACCATATCCTTATTAAGACTTGGGTCATACAACCAAACTTCAAGAATCTCATGTCTATAGCACCAATGTCCATTATCTGCAACAAAACCTTTGTGTTTTGTGAGAAATCCAAATTAAATCCGTTTCTATTAGCAAATGCCCACAACACCCGCTACCTTATAAACTTAAAACACATCATGAATATAGAGAAACGAGAGTGATGTCATACTGTCCACAATCTTCAATTAACCTCTCTATTTTCTGGCCAAATCCGGAAAAACCCAGCAGGCATGGCAACGGGGCGGGGCAGGTTTGCCAGAGACCCCGACCCGAAAAGTATCACACGGCCCCGACCCTGACCGGGTAAACACCCAAGCACATATTTCCTACAACCCAGTTTCCACTTTCCATTAAAACGGGAAAAGAAAAAAAAAAACACAAATTTTTACGAATCAGAACATCAATAAACACCCAAGTACATATTTCCCACACAAACAAAAACATTTATGAATCTAAATATGGAAGAACGAGATTCATTAGACAGTGTAAAGGAGCGATAAGAAATGAGGGTTCTCACACACAGAAGCCAGATTTGATCATGAACAACTCCATTGAACCTCCAATCAGGGCTGACCCAACTGCTATCTTCAAGTACCAATCCCAAAACTTCATCTCTTTAACTATTTTTTCCCCTTTTTTTCCAGAAACTGCAAACTGCATCAAGAAATACCAAGATAGAAGTTAGGGCAAGTTCGCTTCAGCAATTAAAGATGGACTGAATCAAAGAGATATAGAAAGCTAAAGCCTAAACATAGTAACATACAGAGAGATGCAAGTAAGAAGATGGATTTGGGGGCCTCCGAACCAACTACTGTAGTGCTACTGTCCAAAGGGGTGGGCTGTTTTGAGCATTAGCCTGTGATTGGAAATTTGGAATTCCGCAAGACCAAACTTTTTTTTTGATAAACAAAATGGTAGAGGAGGGGACGACCGGCGTAGCAACCAAAAGACCAAACTTAGAGAGGTGATTTTTGCACTTCAATTTGTATTAAACATTTTGTTATGTAATCTTGCATGATCAAGACATAAGAGTGTCAAAATCAATTTCTCCAAATTTTTACTTTTTGTTTTGGGCTACTCAAAAGATTTTCAAAGGTTGCTTTGGATTTGCTCCAAAATGTAGATAGGCCATACTCAACCAATCTCAATAAGCCCAACAAAAAGCCCATTTTGATAAGAGCTACTTCCTGGCCGGTCCTGTCTGTGTGGAGAATAGTCGCAAAAAATAGGCGAATTGAGAGAGACGATCCAGCCACCACCACCACGACCCCGCCGCCACCACCACCACCACCACGTCACCACTACCACCACCATGCCATCGCCGCCGCCGCCACTCCACCACCACCACCACTACCGCCACCACCACAACGCCGCCGCCGCCACCACCACCACCATGCCGCCGCCATCGCCGCCACCACCACAACACCGCCACCACCACTCCACCACCACCACCACCACTACCGCCACCACCACTACCGCCACCACCACCATCACCACCACAACGCCGCCGCCACCACGTCGGCGTCGCCACCACCACTACCGCCACCACCACTCCACCACCACAATTAACAGTGTTAATTTTTATCTAAATTAACAGTGTTAATACTCGAATTAATAGTGTTAATCCGCTACGATTAACAGTGTTAATTTTTATCTAAATTTACATCCCAATTAACAGTGTTAATCCGCCACGATTAACAATGTTAATTTTCGTCTAAATTCACATCCCAAGTAACAGTGTTAATACTCGAATTAACACTGTTAATTGTGGTGGTGGTGGTGGTGGCGGCGGCGGCATGGTGGTGGTGGTGGTGGCGGCGGTGGAGTGGAGGTGGTGGTCATTGTGGTGGCGGTGATGGTGGTGGTGGTGGTGGTGGTGGTGGTGGCGGCGGCGACGTGATGGCGGCGGCGGCGGCGGCGGTGGCGCTGGTTGTGGTGGTGTAGGAGGTTATATGGGTATATTTGTTTTTAAACGTGGGTAAAAATGTAAAATACACTCCACAGGATCTATTAGGAATTGCACTCTATAGAAAAAGGATCTAGTGGGCTATGAAATTGAAAAATAGGACCGGCCCAGAATTAACTCTTTTGATAATCCAGTTTCTGACCCAAACGTCGACGTTGCGGCAATGAGATCAAAAATTGCGGGCAGGAGTAAAAAGTTAAAAAGTTACGGCCACCGCTCAAAAATTTGCGTCCAAAACACAAAAGTTTGCGTCCATTACGAAAAAGTTTGTGGCCATAATGCCAAGGTTTGCGTCCATTACGAAAAATTTTGCTGCCACAATGCAAAAGTTTGTGTCCATAATGCAAAAATTTGCATGAAAAAAATTCGGCCATAATGCAAAAGTTTGCAGTTGAAATTTATGGCTTTTTCACAATGCGGTGCCGTTTTCCACTACTATTTCTGAGGAGTGCAGTGTAACATGCACTCAGCGTGCCGATGCGCCAAGTGCATGAATCCATTTTTCCTCCCAAACGATATTGAATAATCTTTCCTTTTCCTTGTGAGAGATTATTCAGTACTCCTCCTCCACCCCATCATACTTTGGTACCGCCAATCCTAGAGGATGCGGGAGCACTGAATCATATTTCCAAGAAACAGATTAGTATGTTCCTCCTAATGCAAACGCGGATAGGACTGAATTGTCTCTCAAGTCTCAAGTAAACGAGAAAAGACTTATGGTACCTGTCTCATGAATATGCACATTTTTTTGGATTAGATCTCGTTCCACTAAAGTATTTATTTTTTAAATATTTTGAATTAAAAGTGATGTATTGTGAGAATGACATGTCTTGTAAAATAAAAAATAAGTACTTACAAAATAAGAATTTTAACGGAACGGGACCTTAATACGGTTCTCAAGGTGGCCTGCTTAATTTTTACGCAATAAAGTGGAAAAAAGAATCAAGAACAAGAAGTACGTATATATATTTGGGAAAATTCTATGGCACGCACACTTACCCTACAAGATTTATTCCTTTTGCTTGATTTGAAAAGAAAATGAGAAGAAAATGAGATTTAAGCACAATGCATTAACATTTTCATCACATTTTCCTCGAACTTTCATTTCTTTTCTTTTTCTTCCATTTTCACAAGAACGAATTCCTTCTTTTGGGAAAAAAATGTTTTAAGCAGAATGCACTAACATTTTCCTCACACTTTCATTTCTTTTCTTTTTCTTCCATCTTCACAAGTTGACCCCGTGTATTTGCGTGTGTGACCGCCTTGGCCGGTTGGCCCTTACGCGAGGAGAGTCCAGACAAATACTTTCCCATCACCCTCCAAAGCAAACCACCCTGACCGCATATATATAGATAGTAAACCAGTACACCCTTCATAATGATAGTAGTTGAGAATAACCAATTTTGGTGGCGAATTCAGAGTCTTCTTTCTTGTTGACCCCTAATTCTTTGGGTCGCTGTTAGTTTTCAGTCCTTGTATATTGTTTTTTAGAGCTCAAATTCATATTGTTCTTTCATTTTTCTTGACGATTCTTGGAAATTAGTAACTTTTCTTGACGATTCTTGGAAAACCCAAGTCCAAGAAGAAGCAAAAGGATGCAAAATTCCCAGGCAGTCATTGGTGCTGCTGTAGATGATCCTCCCCAGGTGCCTCTCTCTCTCTCTCTGTCTGTATATGTACTTACTTGTGTATGTATTTGTATCAGATACATATCCAAGTATATCTTACCCTGTATTTTTATAGCTTATGGTGTTTCACAAGAAATGGAGCTGTCAATGTGCTATAGGTTTTCTTCTTTTGGGTTTTTGTGGGTTTTAGCAAATGTATTTTATGCTCAACTGTAATCAGATATCTGGGTAATTTCTGCTATTTGGGTTTTCTGGTCTTTACTGTAATTTAGGTACTTTGTTTTGTGATTTTAATTGCAATATATGGTGGTCCAATTTCGGGAAATCATGTCAGACTGCTGGACTGTTTAGGGCTTAAACCTTAACTGAGATTATCTATCAGGGTTATGTTTGTCGGCTACCCATTTGTCCCTTTTAAAGATTGTTTCTTTAGTTCCTTCAAATGTAGCATTTCCTTTCTGAGTACTCCTAGATTCGTTAATACTAATTTGAGAAGTGCTGAGGCATATGAGTTCAGAATTGAGAAACATTTTGGAGTCCGCAAAGATGTTCCAATTGTGAGATCTACGGACATATACCTGGTCCTCTATAAGGTGGAGCCCCACATCAAAGTATAGTGGTGAAGGACCCGATATCAATCTATGGTGGTGGAGAGGCCTGGGGCACTGACTAGTCCTAAAGCTTCTAAGGACTGAAGTCATGCTAGACCACTTAGGGCGGGATGGAAGAAGAAACAGGAGGTGACTGGCAAATTTAGGAATGAGCCACTGAAAGAGTGCAAGGATGCTTCCAAAAGGACAGGGAAGGGAGCAAGTGGTTAGGATCAAGTGGTAAATCTCAATGGGGCAGATACTACCATTTGATCATCAACTATGCATGAAACAAGCGATTTGGTTTAGCATTCAAACTACTACACTTTGCTTGGCTCATGTTCTGAGAAAGTTGGAGTTATAAAAGATGATTCTTTTAATGTCTCTTATCAAATTAGTGCTTCGAAATGGAGCATATTTGCTGTGTTTGGATGAGTTTTTGAGAAATTTTTTATGAGTAATGATTTGAAGTAGGGGTAATGAGTGGAGAGAGATAGAGAGAGAAATTAGAATAATGATCGGGGATAAGGGTAATGAGTGGAGAGTAATGATTGGAAGTAGAGGTAATGAGTGTTTTTTGAGTTGGGAAATTTTTTCCAAATCTTGATCCAAACAAGGCAATTGTTTCTCCTCCAGTAAGAGGTGAGTGGAGCTGTAGGGGACGTGGGGTATGGTGCTATTGATTTGCCAATCAATTCCTACAAAACATGGAATCAAGGGATCATTGATAGCCTAGTTCATTCTCGAATGAACACCTCACTCGAAGAGAAGATTCACAACGTCAAGCTTCCTGGGGAAAATAAGACTAAGTGATAGATGTTGTCTGCCTTTTGACCTGTCCTTGGCTTTGCCTCTTTGTCTAAGGTTTCCTCTTAGGCTAGCTTTTTATTTCTAATTCTCATAAACTACTCTGCTTGTCTTTCAATGTGTCTTCTGTGTACCCATTGGGATTCTGCTTTGAACGTCATTGTTTTTCCTCTCTCTTCTGATAATAGTAGTATTTGCTTAGTTGCCGGAAAAGAGCATAAATAGCTTAAGATTGTATTTTAAAGTAATTGGGATCATCTGCAAAAGAAAGTAACACAGAATCTTTAAAGAGATAGGCAGCTTACCCCAATCAGTGTTTTATAAGGCATTTCCAAGCGCGAAGTGAAGCGAGGCGCAGATGCCGCGCTTCAACCTACTGAAGCAAAGTGAGGGTGGCTAAGTACAGTTGAAGCACAAAAACCGAGCAAGGCGAAGCGCGCGCTTATACATCAACTCTGCAAAGTAATTTTAGTTAATCTGAGCCATCCATTTTTCCCCCATCTATCTAGCACTTAATGAGGTCATTGGTACCAGATCAGTCTGATCAGAGATTAGATTGTCATGTTTGTAAAAGGCCTAATTTTTTCCTCTCGGCGCCTTCAACTTCTCTTCCATAAGACTCAAAGCTTGCTTGGTCTTCTCTCCTACATCAGACTCAAAGCTTCACTAGGACTAACTTTTAGGACCTCAATGTATGGTACTTGTCTGGTGATATTTGTAGATTTCAATCATAGCTGTCACATTTGATGATATTGGGTGATTTGATCACTTGATGAAACATATTCTACTTTTTCCCAATGTGCGCTTTGCTTCATTGAGGCATGCCCCTCGCCTCGAGCTTCATCGTTTAGGCTCAAGGGGCCCTTGGCAGCTCGATGTGCCTCGGGTTTTTGAAATACTGACCGCAATAATCCATACAAGTTCACCGTGGACAAATCCTAGATATGAGCATCTTGAATGTGTTATTGAGTAGAAATTGCAACATATATTCAGTTTGATTTATTTGTATTCTTAATCTTATGAGTTTCTTGTTTTACTTTGTCCTTGAAGTGCTCAATAACTTATTTTGTTTTGCATTGTTTTTGCATGCAGGCTGATCCCCAACCTGGAGGCCCCAGTGATGAACTCGTTAATTCTCGACCAAATCTAAAGCGCTCAGATCTCTCCCTTCAAATACCTACTAAACCACCCATAAGTTTTGGAAGTAGCCGTAGTGGGAAAAATTTACTCCAGTCTCAGGATGCCTCAAGTGGTAGTCCTTCATCAAGGGGTTTTTTCCGCGGTTTAAGTTTCAAAAAGAAGGTTACCATAACAGAAGCTGAAAAAAGCTCTCTTCTCAATCCAGACCTTAAGACAACTCCAGAAAGTCCTGTTTTAGAAAATTCCACGTTTTCTTGGAAAAAATGTGCTTCTGTTCCTGTGACACCTGCATCAAACCTGTCCCCTTATGCTTCCACGCCTTCTTCAACAAGGACTTATAGTGAGCGGGTCAAATCGCATGTAAGTTGGTCTTTTGTATATACTTGGTTTATGAACTGAGCAACACTTTTCTATGCACTCTGGGTAGCAAGGGGCTCTATACCCATGTTGATGGCAGGAAATAGTTTTACACAACTGCCAATCGTGGGTGTAGCCACGCAAACATAGGTGGGGTCAATTGAACATTCAATAAATGCGATTTCATGTCAAAGTGGGTGGAGCTTTATGACAGTTACTCCAGAATTTTTCCTGTAACTATACCGATAATTAGCGGATCAAAAACAAAAACTATACTGATGATTAGGCCACACCTACTTCCATATAAAAAGCACCTCCTCTCAACTACATTAATGAATTCAACAATGAGCTGACTGTATTGTTAAGCAATATAGGTTATCTCAGCATGAATGACGTACTGCAGAAGAATTTTTCTTTTTCCATTTATCAGTGGCCTGGACAAACTATAACTTGATTTGTGTGTGCTTGATTTCTAGCAGGTAGGGTCAGTTCATGCTCCGGTTTCGCGGTCTCTTTCTATCCCTGGGCGAAATGTTGTTATTGTAAGATCGTTTTCTTTTGCTGCATCCAAGGAACATGCTCAAACAGATACTAATGATGGTATGTAGCATGCACAGAAAATATCATTAGTTTTCCTTGTTCATGTTGCATTTTTCTTTCTGTGGAGTTACTGTAAAGCAACCTTGCAATAAGATATTTTCATAAACTGTGAAACTTCATCAAAACTAGGGTTTGGTTTGAGTTGCACCTCTTTCAACCTTCAACATTGAAACCTAGACAATGCCACCCATTGTTTTGAGTTGCACCTCTTTCAACCTTCAACATTGACCTAGGCAACGCCACCCATTGTTATGAAATTATTCCAAGTGGATTGAGTTTCCAAATAGTAGTCTTTAGTGACATCTAGGAATAGAACTTTTGGCACGTAGTGGTTTTGGACTAAGATGCCATACTCGCATCGGCGGTGACTGGGGAGGGGAAAAAGAGGGTTAGGAATCTCAGGTAGTCAGAGTTTTCAGGGTTTGGAGAAGGTGGTGAAGATACGGGTATTGTTTGTCTTTTGCTTTGCATCTGACTTTGACGTGGCAACTGTCAAATTGTCCCGCATGACTGTTTCTGTCAATCTGACGGGTTGTTCAATGTTAGGGAGGTAAAAGGATATATGGATAGAACCATCAGGAGACGAAGTGCCAATTTTTGAAGGACAAGGAGGTAAAGTGCTCCAAGGCCAAACCACGAGGGGATAATGTGATCTTTTCGTAGAAATAAATTACCAATGTTATCGAAAGCTAGATGCTAGTAGTGTTGCTTTAAAATCTTACCAAACTGCAGAGTATGAAACTAAAGAGTTGACAAGTCAAACATCTGTGTCATTGCGGTTGATCTAGATTCTCTGCTTAGACGCTATCTAGTATTGGTTTGTTTTCTACAATTTCTGTTGAATCCATCTTATATCTGCATCATAACAGTAAAAAAAAAGGTAACTAAATAAATAAGCTTGGGAAAAATATTTCTTTGAGTGTTGTAATTTCAAGAAAGTCTTTTGTTTATTGTTTATGTTATTTGCACCTTTTGCTTCTTGGAAAACCAGATCAAATAACTCCTGTTCCAACGGAACATGACGATGAAGAGATTCCTGAAGAGGAAGCAGTATGTAGGATCTGTTTTGATGTATGTGAGGAAGGAAATACACTCAAAATGGAATGCAGTTGTAAGGGCGCCCTTAGGCTTATTCATGAAGAATGTGCAGTGAAATGGTTTAGCACGAAAGGAAACAGGAATTGTGATGTCTGTGGGCAAGAGGTTTTGAACTTACCAGTAACCTTGCTTCGGATGCCAAGTTCTATTCAAAGAAATGACAGGTTGGAGCAAAATTTGGATGCACGAACAATAAGGTGAGTAAATTTAATGTGGAAAGATATATACATTTGGCGTCACAAAGCTTTGATGTTGCTAGGCTGTTACTCCCTCCGGCCCAATTTATTTTTCCATTTTGGGGAACCCAACTTTGAACAACATATAACTTTTTTTTTGAACGGCGATTGAAAAACATATAACTATTGCAATTCGGTGAAGAAAAAAAAAAACTATTGCAATTGAAAAAGCTCAAACTTTCCATATCTTAACATTCAAAATTATAAAGTTGAAGGCATGCCAGAATTCGAGTTCGAAAAGGAAATGGTGGAATGGAAATAAATGGACAAGAACGTTGGAACGTCAACGAAAAAGGAGAAGTGGACAAACAATTTGGGACGTAGTGAGTAATTAATTCGTAATGGTATGAAACTACATATAAGTCCTTGCTGCCACAGGAAATATATGAGAATTCATATTCAAAATAATAAATTTAAGAACAATCCTGCCAACATATGCTGCTCATTGATTCAGACTAGCTTTCTCTTTTTCTGCCACTTCTTTTCTCTGATCTGTTTTGCAAGTAATTTTGTGGATATTAATATATGCTCTTTTGTTCAGTGCCTGGCAGGATTTTGTGGTGCTCGTCTTGATTAGTACAATATGCTATTTCTTCTTTCTTGAGCAGCTATTGGTATGCTATCTAACCTTTAATGGAAACATATCACATTTGAAACCAAAAAAGGATTTCTTTTTCAGCTATCGTTACTGGATGGGAGTTGCTTCCTATTGGGTGCTTAACATTTTCATGAGACGAAAACATCACATAGCTCTTCAAGCTTGACGAAGTTCTACTGTATGCTATATAGCAAGATAAACTGGTCTCAAGAGCAGACTCTTGGATTCTTGAACCCCGTCCAAAATATTGGAAGGAGAAAAGGATGAATGAGGCGGCACAACGCTTTTGCACTTTGACATGTTGGCTGAGAAATGTAGAATAAAGAAAGAATGTGCTAACCAATACCATATGAAAAGGAAAACTAGATGGCTGATACTAACCCCCTACAAACATCAAAATTTTGGCGTAGCAGTTCTAATTTATTCCCAATCGATATTGTAGATTGGTAACATGAAAACACAAGCGATCGTGGTTGCTGCACCATTCTCTTTTACATTGGGTCTTCTGGGATCAATATTTGCAGTCCTCCTAGGTATAGTCAAACCTTCAGAATTTGAAGAATGTATATGTTGATGAGGCATCACCAGATTGATACTAATTTGAATCACATGCAGCAATCAAGCAATACATATGGACATTCGCGGCTCTTGAGTTTGCACTTGTTGCTATAATTCTTCACCTTTTCTATTCTTGGGTGAGTATTACTTCTACACCTGTCATTATATAGATATAATTGATTATTCTACATTGTATGTTAGAAAAAAATTATGGGGAGTATAACCTTGAATTTTGTGGTTGGAAAAGGGATATAAGAAAAACCCATTTAGCCGGCACTAGTGGCCAATGGAGTACCTCCATTGTTTCTGGGAATCCTTAGTCCAATGGGAGAGATCTTATGCTTCTATATGAGCTAGCCTTGAAGGACAATTTTACAAGCTTTGGGTTGTGATTTTTTTTTGTTCCTAGTAGTTTCTACTAGTTTTGTTCCTTCTCAAGGTGGGCGTGGGATTCCCATTGGTTTTTTTCCCCCTAGCTGACCTCTCTAGATAGCCTTGGACAGATTCTAAACAACTCACCATAATTTGATGCCGGAAAAGCTCGCTAGATCATATTGAGGGGAATTAATGAAGAAAGAAAGAAACCACATACGCTAATGAACTGAATTCCACTGTACGGATACTTGCATCTCCTAAGGGAGTGGTTCGCCCACGCCTATGAGTAGTGAGATAGTTCAATGTTGGTTTCAGACTCATTATCCTGATTGTGTGTTTCTCTCCTATATAACATTACCCATCGAAAAGAATTACTTCCGCAGTAGAAATCAATAGTAGGCAATGGAATAATACATGCATTTATTCTTTTTCCCATATTTAAGAGGACACAAGGGGGGAAATGTTAGGTGGTACTTTCACACCAAACTCATGCGTTTGTAAGTCCTCTTTCTAATCCATGGCCTTGAAGAAGCCAAAGTTATGAAGCCAGAACCACCAGTATTATGTCAGATTTTTTTTTATCATGCATATGATTCATGTTTCATTGTTGTGTTTGTAAATTCTTGTACTTTTTGGAGGCTCAAATAACTAAAGGTATCAAAATTTTCTTGCAGCTTCAGCTGAAGGTTGTTTACGCAATAATGCTATCATCAGTTTTGGGTTTTGGTATGTCAATAGGCCTCAACTCGCTATATTTCCGATATTTTACCTGGAGAGTCCAAGCTTCCCAAAACTCTAGCCCTGTTTAAACTTGTTTCGACAAATAGGGCTCATGTTGGTTGTGTTTTCCTAGTGGTGGTATTGAGTAAAGGAAAGAACAATAGTGGTGGTGTAAGTATTACTTTCAATGGTTTTACCAGATTTTGGTTGTACCCTCTCCTTGGCGTGGCTACCATTGAGGCATTGACGATATGTTGATCTTCATTTTGCCGGTTAAATGGAAGTGAAATGAATTACTATAACATGTTTATCTTTTTTTATCAGTAGTAAGCAAATTTCTACAACCAAAGGGCGGGTTGAGAGTGGATGCTCACGAATATCTCAATTTCACCGAAAAAAAGAAGAGAACCTAGCTTCTCTCTTCATTTTCGTTTTTTATTTTTTCCGTAAGTAGTGCTACCGTCTCAAGGGCATTAAGCAGCATGACCATCAAAGAGAGTAGTAGTGATCAGTGCCTTCATCGCCGCAATAGCCTCAGTGAATAGAATGGAAGACGAAACAATCCCACCCATCAGTTCGAACTCGGAACCTCCCACCACTCAATTCCTGTGGTACATGACCATCGTACTGAAAGCTTAGGTCTTCTTTTATCAGCTCTAACCCAGAACTTTTCAAAACTTAACTGTTGGTACGTAATCATTGAGGTCGAGGCCCAGGTCTTCCTCAAAAAGTTAATGATTGAGACAAGAGTATGGGTAGTTTCATTTCATGTTGCCACAGATATGAATGAGGGTTCAAACCTCAGCAATCACACAAGGGAGCTTATATTCTTCTTCACTTCAACCACAACAGTACTTCGTAATCAATATTACAGATGATAATAACAGAAACACGCACAAAGTCTTTAGCAAAAAACCAGGGTGACTCGTAATCAACTCCACTATTATCGCAATATGACATGCCCGAGCAGTTAAAAAGTATCCAAATTCCAAGAAACTGGAAAAGGGAAAAAAGAATTGGTAATAAATATGAAGAATGTACATTATGCGACTTCTTTACAAGATGCGACTACAAAGCATCTAACTCTACCCTCAACCCCAAAAAAAGCGAAGAGAAAGGGAAAAAAAAAAAAAAACAGCCATCCATCACGTCAAGCTGCGTATGTACAAATGGGAAACGCTCACCCCAACTGGAGAAATACACGGATGATAAGATAGAACAAACAGAAAGGGGGGAAAAGGGTCTTATTTGCGTTTAGACACAGGAAGATACTGATTCTTGTCTTGTTTCAACCATGTCGTAGACCGGGTTCTCTTCACACGATCTGCAAAGAGACGGTGTCTGCCATCATAATGTAAAAACGCATTAGAAAGCCAGCATATATCCTTTTTACCAATACAAAGGAAGATACAAACCCTTCAAAATGCAGCGTGAAAATACCAAAATAAGGCAAAAAGCCCGTGTAATAATTTTCAAGAACCTAAACTAGAAATTTACTTTTTAATTATTCAGGCGTGTAATAATGGGATTTAATAAACCTTTTCTGACATTAACTAAAAAGGGATATACGTTCATAAAATAGCATATCCATTTACGACACCCATCCCCCATTGATACCTCAACCATCTTCCCATTCAGATAGGACTTGTATTCTCTGAACTCTGAAGGAAAACATCTAAGGTTGTGTTTGGATCTTGATTTCTCGATGGATTTGTCGAGGCAAAGAACAAAAAAGGTGAAAAGATAGGAAATGACTTATTTACCAAAAAAATAGAACGACAGGAAATGACCTATGTGCGATAGCCGATTAGCATTTTTTAAGACCCACAAGTCCCTATACAAATCCAAGACCCAAATACATTCCAAGGAGGCAAGGGTTCATTGCAGCAATAGAATTTAACCTTTCGAACTCCAGCTTTTGAGTAACTATTCCATTCAGTAGCAGCTCTGAACTGTAAACTGCTGCTCCTGCAGATACAAAGGTTAAACTTTTTGAATCAGACCTTGTATTGATCGTTTGATTGAAAATCTGGAATTATGTATATGACTTCCAACCTCTCTCAAGGAAAGGCATGCAGGTAGCATAATCTTCCTCGCAAGATAAAACCAACAGGTCATCTGGAATATTATCACCCTTTAATGCTGATCTGCCAACTCTCTCCACCGCCTGAGTGTTTCAACCGGATTGCGTTTCAATTCAAGCGTAAACAGAAAACAAATGTCTCTCAGGGATTTAAATGGAGAAGCATAAACACATCCAACAGCAATCGGCAGGAAGACTATATAACACGGAGAATCACGCAAAGCATGGGATAGTAAAGGGAAACTGGGGAGTCAGGTTGTACAAGGGGTAAAGTGGACAAAATAGTAATTTCCATGGCACCAACAGTAGCAGGGATCCGAGGACTGCACTAGGGGTGTAGTGCAGCATCCTAGCCGTCCAAAAGTGAGTCATTTTTTTTAATCCGGACTCTTGATTGCTGAAATGGACGGCTGAGATGTTGTGCTACAGGGTCTCCGGGTCCATGACGGAACCTCCATTCCATCTTGCATAAGCATGTCGGAATAGAAGTGCCAAAGGAGGAAACAACAGATCAAAGCCAGGAAATAATATCCACATAGGCCTTATTCGCACAAGTAATAGACATGGATATATGACCTAAAGCGTGTACTTCTGTTGGGCCCCTAGAACCATCCTATGATGATGCTTCACATATGGAGACAGATTGTGGAAATTTCAAGCAAGACAACAATTGGATTATTAATGGACCAAGCTCTAAAGAAAGACCAGGGAAGCAACGCACCAGGCCGTGAACTGCTCTAACCAAGTTTGCCAATATTTCTTTACCAGGCTTTGTATTTGGAGTAATCAGAACTTTTTGCCCCTGCAAAGAAGATAAATTACTAAAAGGATCCACACAGCCATTTCATTTGATTGATTAAACAAAGCAAAACTGAGTGATAACCTGTAAAAGAGGACGTTGGCATGCACGTGCCAGTGAAACAGGCAGGCTAAATCCAAATTCCTTTTCCTTTTTGGCATCTCTCACTATGTAATTCCTCTCATCGATGAAACAGCTAGCTTGTCCGCAGCTCTCAAGCCATAAGTGGGTCACCACTGGTTTTCCAAAAGCAATAGCTTGTAACATATTCCTCGTCCGCACAAATTTATCGGTTACATAGTGTGTTGCTTCAGAAATAGAAGATGCTACTGAAGCTCCTAGCCGGGCCAAAATCTGAGACAAGAGACAAAGAATAAGGCACACTTATAAGTTTGAGCCTGCCAAAGCCTTTGTTTGGAAAATTCGCTTTTCTAACTCGTCTTAACGAGAAGCTAAAAAGTAAAGACAACCCAAACACGTGCCAAATCAAAGAAAATAAGCGAGCATATACGAATACCTTCTTCTGTTGCTTGATTATATCCTCATCCAAGTGGTGACTGAACAAGGCCCGGACACTGGCCATATCTCTCCTCCTCCTCGAATCTTTCATTGTAGGAGTAGGTTCTGGTCCGTTGGACATTAACCTATCGACTTCTTTTGCAAGGAATGATTTTGACAAATTCTTCCTGCATGACTGTTTGAAATACTCATCGCCCATGCAAATAGGAGATGCAGCATTTATAGGTGTGGTACAATTCAAAGGCGTAGTAGATGCTGAACCGGATGGTTTACGTCTGTCTTCTGGTGAAACTTCTAAATGGGTACTTGCTTCAGCATTGTTAGGAATTACATTCTGGTCAACGGAACTACATTTAAGAGCAGCATTTCTGGAACATCTTTTATCTATACTGTGCTGAAACAAGCTTCCATCAGACTGCCTGTCTGAGGAAGCTCGCCTTTTATTGGCTAGATCCACGCAAGTGCTCGATGCATTGATTGATCTTCTTGTCAATCTTCCAAGTGAATGTCCATTAGTTCCCTGCACAACAGATTGACTGACTGATGCATGTAGGTCACCACTTCCAATTGACTTAGTTGACAACTTTCGACTAGTTCTTTTTCCTCTGTTATAGCCCAATGCTCCCTTTGTGAAAGCAGCAGTCATATCATTAAACTTTTCATGTGATTTCTCCTGCTCAATCAAGTTGACATTTTTAAGCTCTCCAGCTTTTAACTGATTTGGTACCCTGCACTGTCTAGTTCGACGAGCTATGGGTGTAAAAGTACCAAATTTATCTTCCAAACGCCTTTTCTTGACTGACACACACCCATTTGATGATGCAATGACATGACATGTATCAACCTCATCAGTGTCTTTTCTTTTCTGAGCTCTTTCTTCTTCTATTTGCTCCAAAGCCTCAGAAGATACTTTGTCTATGTTTTTAATCCAATTGGTGCCAAAGCATCCTTCTCCATTTGACTTGGACTTCTTCAGTGCTTCCTTCACTACCTCAGTTTCACATTCTTCTGTGATGTTCTCAGCTTGTTTCCGTGATGAAACAGCAGACTTTTTCCTCAATGTGGAACTAATACTCTTTCTTTTCTTGGAGTTCCTACAAATATCTCCAGGACTAGGTGAACTTGATGCCTTCCATACACCTCCTTCCTTAGACTGTGATCTCTTCATTTTTTCTCCTCTGTCAGAACCCTCACATCTATTTTTGGCACCTTGGTCAGTTTCATTGCTATCACGCTCCACCACATCCAAACCAAAGCATAGAGCTTCCATAGCTTCAGCAGCTATTTGAGTATCAACCCCAATATTCAGCATTTCTGGCACATCCTTGTCTGCTTGAGTAGCTTCTGTTCCATCTGAAGAACCAATATTTAACTGCTCACCCACCTTCTTAGTAAGCTTCTTTTTAGATTTTTTTTCCATGACCTTTTCTGTGTTATAGCTTTTTGAACTATGTAACCGTAAGCCAAAATTGGGAATAACTGAACTCTTTCTGGGAGAAGATATCTTCCTCTGACCTCCAGTGTCAAAGAATGATTCCTTTTTTTTTGTAAAAAACTTTCCCCCTCCTTCATCTTCACGGCTGTCATCCCAATCAAAAACTCCTCTTTTTCTAGCTGTAAATTCAAGATTAGTTCGTTTGACCAAACTTTGAGTCCCTTTTGCACTTGAGACGAGCTTTGATTTTCCCTCTGTGGGCCTTCGAAGTTCATCTTCTTGACCAAATTCCATGACATCGAACTTAATAAATCTTTCCACAAATTCCAGTGCGTTGGCTTGCGATAACTCTCCGGGCTCTTGAGAGTCAACGTAGCTTAACCCCGCTATCACATTCCCATCAGCATTGTTTAAGGAGTCATAAGGTTCTTTAGACTCCTTAAGTGTATCTTCCGTAAAAAGTCTCCTGACGGTTGAACTACCAGCCCTACAATTGCTTTTCTCCCTTAATCCATTGATCTGTTCATTCACTCCTGGAAAATCCACCTCATAAACTTCCTCTCTGACTGTTGATGAATCTCTAACAGTAGTAATCCCATTATCCTCAGCAATATGTAGTTCTTTACATACATCATCGACTTTAGTGGTACATGACTCATTGTTGGTTCCTTTAGAGGCCCTTCTACGAGCTGCTAAACCAGATGCCCGTAAAGCTGCAGTACGAACTGAAGTGAAATCCGCCCGCACAGATCCTAAGTCAACCAGTATAATAGGTTAGCGACACAAAATGCACAACTTTTCCTTTTTACCTTACAGAACTCAAAGCGCCTCAAATATAAGGTATATTTGACGGCCACCAACATTTTCTAAGAGGAATGGGGATTATTCAAATATATGCCATACTGAACTAAACCAATTACTATAATACGTCCAAGCAATGCATACAACTAACAAATACAAAAGGGGAGAAAGATGCACAAGGAGATATTCCATTAAATTTTCTTAAAACCTTCTCCTCCATACGAACCATAATCTCAACTAACGAGAATGAAAACTTGTTGAAAAATTCAGATTTGTAAGGAAAACCATGAATTTCGAGAAGTAGTAACCAAATAAATATACCCATTTTTTATTGGAAAGTAGACTGACCTGAAATGTTCTGTATATCAGTTAAATCGTCTGTTTCGGCTCTCAACCCCTGATTATCTTGTTTTCCAGGAGTGGAAAAAAGCTTATTCTCCTCGTCCAGTGGGAAATCATCATCGAATAACTCCTCAGTATCACCCAGAACTTGTGTTATATATACTCCTTCGTCATCAGTATCAACAACAACTTCATTATCGGACTCATCTAACAATTGGGTGCCCACGTTCTCAACAACCTCAGGATCATCCAATACTTGTGTTTCGCCAGCAAAATTCAAGACTTGGGTCTCAAATGCATCTTCAAGTGGAGCGGTATCCACAAATGACAATGTACTTTGCAGAAAATCCAACTCATCTAAATCCTCACCTTCATTTTCCTCACCTAAATGCAGAAACGGGGTAAGTAAATAATCAGCGTCATAAACTCATACTAGTTTTTAAAATTAGTATGTTCATCCAGCTTTGCTTGAAAATTTGAACTTGATCATTCTTCACATTCCCAAATATATGAATGTACTTAGATAGTCGGTTGACTCGCCATAAGACTCATAGCTAATCATTAATCAACCAACTCATATTCTTCATAAGAAACAAAAACATTTTTCTGCCGCAGTTTTGAAGGTTGCTTCCCATAATCAATGGGATGATAGATAAAATTTAAAGAGTGCTTTGATGTTTGAAGTATCCATGGAGCAACAAAATGCTCACTCAACTAAAACTTCAAGGGGTTGGCCTAGTGGTCAAGTCCTGACACTTGGGGGTTTGTTTGCTCCCTGCTGGGTCATGGGTTCAAAACCTGTGCTATCAACTCGTGTCCGGCTTGTCCATACGGAGCTCTTTACTCTAGCTTTCATCAAGCTCCCCACTAGTCACGGTGTGATTGGTAACCCAAGGATTAATCAAGGTGCGCGTAAGCGGCCAATTATTGCGTTCTCCCGGAGTACCAAATTGCAATGTGGTAACCCCGCAAACAAAAGATTGCCACCACACAATCTTGGTCACTCCTTGTCTCCCAGTCACCCAACAAAAGTGAATAACAATGTCCCTATCGCCAAATTTGTCGCTACATAAATGGTTGGGATACCACATGGGCAACCACAAGTGTTGAATAATAAGCTGACCCAAACACCTTAAGTTATCAAAAATAAAATAAAAATTCGAGATTTTTCAAAAACCTGTCTGTGAAGCATATCTTTTAGATGCTTTTAAAGAGTGGTTTTCTGGTTGGATGTGTCGGTCCCGGATTACTTCCGTTCCCACATCCAAATCGTAACCTACCAAACCGGTCCATTAAAACTAAACTGGATCCTAAATACATAAAGCCAGTGCATTTTTCACCCATCGTTGAGTACAAAACTCAAAAAACAAACAATTAATCAAAATACGCGTCGAAACGGAGAAGGATTTATAGAACTTACCATACGGTGAAGGCGGAGAAGACTGGCTGTCAAAAGGCTGAGTCTCATTGTTATCGCATCGATCAAGAATTGAATTTCGTTTACCTGGTTGGATTTCGTCATCGCGATCTCCTAGTGAACCCATTGTATTATACTCATGTGGGATCGAATTCAAGTGCGGGCTCAAACCCTAGCAAAGAAGCGATCTTTTAGCTTCAAATTGAACAGAGAGAGAGAGAGAGAGAGAGAGAGAGAGAGTGGTGGGGCTAGGCCGCTAGGGATTTGAGAAGTGGAGGGAATAGGGTTGAATTTTGGAGGGAAAATTGATCCAACGATGGGAATAAAGCTTTGGAGAATATGGTGGGCCCTAGGGAATCAAAACCTCTGACTGACTTTGATCATTTGTTAAATTTCGCAAAGGAAATATTTTTAATGTCCCGATTTGTTTGTCCACTTTCTGGCTTTTTGAGAGCGTTTAACCTCTAAAAAAATTATCTATAATTTTCAATTCGTAATATTTTTAATATGCAATATGGATCTTGTTTGGTAGATTTTAATTAGTTTTATTATACAAAATCTGTAAAATCAAAAAAATAAAAATAAAATGTACTGTATTATACATGAATTTCGACAATTGGACGAACAAATTGAAACGGAGGGAGTAAATATTTATTTTTTGAATTAAGATAATAATATATTGTGAGAGAATAACATAAAGTAAAAATTAAGTGCTTAAAAGAACGAGGTCTCAGTATATATTATGGATAAATAATCTACACCCCACTTTTATAAGATAAGTTATTGAAAAATTGCTTAAAACAGTCGGTTGGGTTGCTATTGAGGTTGAAAATATGTGTTAGAGCATGTACACTAATGAAAATGTAAAAATACTGATCAACAGTGCACTTTTTTCATTTTATCTACTCACATCTCTCTCAACACTACACCAATATTATCTAATTTATTTAACTCCAATTAAAATATAATTTTTTCACTCATTTTTTTATTATCTTTATTGTTTAAAGAGAGGAAAAAGGAGACAGGAGAGAGAGAAAGAAATAATTAAAAAAAGAAAGGAGTATGAATAATGCATAGGTAAAAATAGAGAACAACTATTCACAAATACATTTTAGCTCCTCTTTTAGCTCATTTGGTGTAGACTATTTTTTATGTTTCTCTTAGGTAAAATAGCAAAAAATGTATTTTTGCTCATCTTGTGTACTTGCTCTTAAGATTTATGAAAAGTATAACAAATGAACTGTCAATAGAAGATCCTCAAGTTTTTTTGCATTCATATTAGCATTCATATTTAGTACTTAGTAAAGAAAAAATTCTTTTGCTTATATGTTGTGTAAAGCATTATACTTTTTGAGTAGTCTTGGTACAACTTTTCACTAACAAAGGAGGTTAATTGACAAAATAAGATATCATTTCTCTTACGTGCTTATCAGACCAAAAGCCTCTCAAACTCGTAGTCTAGTTTTTGGCGAAGCTTCTTGTTTGATACTCCTAATTTCGGTCCAGCAAGCTCTGCGCTAACTAGATTCTCGGTTCTAGCTCAGGCAGCCGTGTAGCTCCCCTTTGGGAGTGAGAGAGGTGGTAATCGCTAACATCTAACTACTAACTCTATTGATGTAAAAAAAACAAAAAACAAAGCTCGGCGCTAACCCGAGTGAAATATTCTAAAAAATAATAATTTATTTGATTAAATGCTATGAAAAATAGAAATTTGTTTAAACTAGCCAACAAAAGCCCAAAACAAATACTATCCGGTAGCCTTGCAAATTTTGTACTTTTCAGTTTGTATAACGTAGTTTTACTTAGGTCCACTCTATGCTTTTTAACTCTTTCTTTTACCATCCTTGCTAATGTAGGATTGTATATCAGTCAAGATACTCAGAGATTGACTCGCTTTCGACTGGGCTGAAGCAAAATATTGGAGATCAGTTCGTTATGAAACACTGATCACATATGTTCTAGTTTTGTTTCGGGCGAACAAAGTACTCTAGCGGCTCATGTTACAAACGGGAAAACAAAGAGAAACGCAAAAAAAGTGCTGTCAATTCTGGGAAAAAAACAAACGGGCAGCATTCTAAGAATTGATATCAGACCGCTCACACCTTCTTTTTTTGGGGAAAATGTCAATCCATTAAGCGAGGATCATAACACTAGACTAAGTCCCACAGGTTCTTTGGCGTTTAATGGTGAAAGAACAAAAGCGAAAGGCCCAGAAATACAAATGCAAACACATACACAATGGACAGGTTCTGGTACTGCAATCTATAAAAATGTGGAGATGGGGAACCATTGAAGCATGCTCCGGGTCCCTGTAGCGAGCAACTTCGGGAAGCTGCAAATACAGCCCTTAAGGAGCACTACAGGGACCCGGCTCCCCAAAGCACACTGTTGAGAGCAGTATGACCAAGGAAGAACAATCCTGGGACCGCTAAATGTATCAAGTATCCGTGTCAATCCTCAACACTTGGACGAGTGAAAAATATGTGACCAGGACTATGTGATCACATACCCAGCAAACAATTCAAGTTCACTCCATAACCACACATATTTGTATACCTCGTATTGATCAAGACGTATGAGTACCAACTTTGCTACCACCACACGCACACATGTCACGACATGTGGGGCCACACACACACTGCAAGTTTCTGTGCGGTTTTATAATTTTGTGTGGATGGTTTCCCAAATTCCCCTGTCCGTAGACATGGGAAGTGGAAGTATCACACACTTGCACACTATATAGGACCTGAAGCCCGTACCGGTGCATGTAACATAGCCTGGGGGTTTGTTATTACACACAGTAGGTATGAAGTATTTTCAAGAACTTGAAAAATTGCAATAACCAAAGAGCAAAACACAAAGCAAGTTGTCATCAAGCAGACAGCAAAGACGCATGTGGTAAATCCACGCAATGCTATCACATTAGTACGGTTCCTCCACGACTATTTCTCAGGAGTCTAGAGTAAGGAAATAAAAATAAGCCAAGTTAAGCACGAGTAAAACAACAATTTAAAGCCAACTCTGGGTTTGCCAACACTTGGAGATAATGCTTGAGTTGAGAGGAAAATTGGGTACCGAAAGTATCTACAAGATAAAGAAGTTCCTATGAACCTAAAGCTTAGACAATAGCAGTCATTTGATGCCACCCCACCATTTGCAGTAACTCAAGCTAAGACTTACCCGATTGGGCTTTCACCAGAGTCTTCCATCGAGAAAACCCCCAATAACAGAAAGAAACCTACCATGTGCAGAAAGGACACAGTTGGGTGTTGCATAGTTAAGTGTTTTGTACAATAACATACAAGTGGGGATAAGATTCTTCACCGCCACATCAACTTGAGCACAATAAATAAACAGGTAATGCCGCCGGATGTAGTTCCCAGTACCCTCTCAAGCTGCCACCCCTCTCTTCTGTCAGCCTGAAAGCAGGAATTTGATGGGAAAATCGGATTAGCTCCTTCAGAGGAAACTTCAAGGTGACAGGCGATCCTTCTTTCGTTTGAGCCCTGAAGACTGTTTTAAACCCATTCACCGGCTCTAAAACCAAAACCTTTATGTCCAATCCATTTTCTTCGAGGATTTGCACCATTTCATATTCACAGTACAACAACTTGGAGCGTGTAATTCTTGCATTCCAGTTCTTGTACATTCCCCAAACCTCGCCTTTCCTAGGAACAATAGCATATTCACCTTTCTTATCCGTATGTTCCACTTTTACCTCATGAGAAAAGGAGGCAATATCGGTATATACCTTTGATATGCCCTTTTCGAGACTAAACCTGCCGCAAGTAGTGAGCATACTCTTGTCTAGCCACTGAGTCGTATTCTTAGGCAGTGGGGAAGCAATAAGCCATGTTATATGCAGTCTAAACTCCGGTCTATCGATTTTCTTAACTTGAGCATAGTACTTTGGCAAGCCATCCTCGTCGCTATATAATGCCCAAAACTGACCAATCTGGAAATTTTCAGGGCATTTCTCATCATCAAAGTTGTAAAATTCTGGGTCAGGAATTTCATAAGCTTCTTCCCCCTCTTCTGCTGAAGGTTCAGAACAAGAAATATTAGAATTTATGTTTGCAGCCTCCATTTTCAAATCTTCAGCGTCAATCTCATCAAGGTTGGTAGGAAGACAAGCGGGATCCAGTTCAAAAGATCCCTTAGGAACATCGTTTCTTTCCTCACCACTCATTTGAAAAGAAGGAACCCTGTGGGAGAATCTGAATAGTTGATTTGATGGAATTTGACACGAAAAAACCATTCCATCCTTCCCTTTGCGACAAAAGAGACATGAAAAGCCCCTCAGCTTACCCAAGTATGAAACAGAAACACCAACACTCTGATTATAGTCTGACAAGATTTCCACAAACTCAAATTCATACTTCCTCTTGGTGTCTACATCAGTTTGCCATTTTATGTCCCAATTCCTGAAGAGGGCCCACGTTTCCCCCTTCCTTGGATATATCTTGAAAGTGTCCCTTCCGCTGCCCCTTTCACAATAAGCCAAATGCGAGAACATAAGATGATCTTCAATAATATCCGAGTTCCCGTGTGTGAACTTACCGCATGAAGTAGGCAAACCCTCACTAACCCATTTAATGTCATCCTCATTATCTGGTTCTGGCTCTAGCCAAGTTATTTGCAATTTGAACCCAGGTGAGAAAACTTTTCTTATCTGCACATAGAATCTAGGCATGGCATCCAGACCATCGTAAACAGCCCAAGTTTGCCCAACTGCAAAACAATTTACTTTCCTATCCTCGTCGAAATCGCTGAAATCTGGATCTGAATATTCATAGGTTTCTGGATCAGTTGCCACGTTAAGGCTTGGATTTGACGAACTCTCAATCTTAACTCCGGAACTTCTCTTGGGACCATCCTTAGTAGTTCTTACTTCACCGTTTGCCTTCATAGTTTCTTCTTTATCATTTTGCAAGTTCTCCTTGTTATTATCAGGTTTATTGATTTTGGGTCCCTGTTCTTCAAGTTGAGTGGCACGAAATGACCCACTGCACTTTGCCCTTTTCCAAGGCCTCCCACAGTCATCATTCTCCGCTAAATTCTCACCACCACTATCATTGGTATTCTCAGTATAGGAAACATGCTGTTTGGACCGAGTAGATCTCCGCGAGCCTAAATTCTGTTTTGCAAAAACTTCTCTATCCAATTCAATAATATCCTCTTCAAAGTCACTGCTGCTGCTTCCAGTGTAGCAACTTTCGCTGGATTTTGTTACCTGGTTCCTTTTCTTACCATTCTCTCTTCCAAAAGACTTAGATTCCTCAACTCCAAGTTTTTTATTAACCTTTATATCCACAACACCACATTTTCCATTGGTTTTAGAGTTCCCACCAACGTCAGAAGCTCCTGCCTTTGGGACCGACTCCCTTTTTCGGACCCCACTGCCGAGATTTCCCTGAGATCCCACTTTGGATGCATTATTCACAAAATTACCCCCATGGTTGGCCTTAAAAGCACCCTGTTGGGGAACTTCTTTATGTTGGGCCTTAATCTCATGGCCAGTGAAGGCATTTCTACAATTTGGACATCGTAAAAGTTTGTTGAGAAAAAATATTGGATATTCGTACCTCACGGAACAGAGAGGACAGACAGTCCAGAAAGCCTGTTGGTCGTTAGGAAATGTGGGTTGAGTCTGCCCCTGTGGGCCCCAACTAGGCATCACCGTTTTTGAAACCTTACATTTACTGTCGTGTAACATTCGCTGCCCAGAATCCAAAAGAACCCTCTGAGCTTCCCCAATCAACTTAAAGGCATCTGTTGCACCGGAAAACTTGTTTTTATCCGGGTGAAGCAAAAGAGCAAACCTCTTGTATTGCTTCTTGATTGAAACTTCATCTGCTGTTGGTTCAATATTCAGAATGCCATACCAATCCGTTTGGTTTCCAAAAACCTTGTGTTCGAAAGCGCAATGCACATCACAAACCATAATCATCTGCGAAATACTTTCCAGATCCGGGTAGAGTTGCTGGGCCTTTAGTGCAACCTTTCTAGCCCCCCAAAAGTCCTTATTTTGCATCTTCTTCTCCGCAATCTGTTTGGCCCGGATAGCTTCTTCCTTGTTGCAATCCATCACTGTACTGGATTCCAGACACCCCAACTCAAATTCCCTCTTATAAAGGTCAAACAGACTAAGTTTGCGATGGTTACAACTCACACTTGAGTAAAATCGCACAAAGCCAAGTGAAAATGCTGAGATTGCATAGACCCTCCACACAAGCCTGAAAATGGCGCATCAAATTTTTAGTCAACACAGGTCGAAAGGGAAATAAAAAGGCATTGGAGAAGAGGGCAAGTTGTACTGAAACATAACATATAAGCAAGAAAAAATTCAGCAGCATATGAAAAACAGCCTCGGTTAGCAAGCAAGAAGCAAATAGTTGCCAATATACTGAATGGTTAGCCACTCTAACAGCACTAGGTAATAGACTCATTATCATCTGAAGTAAATACACTCGAGAGACTTTCGTAGTCTCAACAAACTGTAATGGTTTGTTGCAATGTTCAACCATCCTCTCCCAAAGGTTACAAAGAGTGAGGTAACCTTTCAGATACAACTTTTCCAAAATCGATCCACCACGAATCTCCGCATAATTCACAACTACAAGAGAACAAGTAGATCTTGTCCCATTGACCTAGCAAGAAGCCCATCAAAAACATAAACGAACCAGTATTTTTTATCCCGAATCTAACAAGTACATTAAGACAAAAATAGAGCAACAAAACGAAGCAATCGCTGAAATAGTAAATGACACTTTCTTCACTCCCCCTATTTCAAAATATAACTTAAACTAGTATTCCTAGTTCCCCCAAAACCATCATATCACTGAAATCAATGGCGAAGCAAAAATTCTTGCTATGGGATCAATAGCTAGAAAAATAGCAGCTTAGGGCACTCTATTGTGGGGTCAAAATAACAAATATGGGTGCAAAATACAAATTTTCTCATTGCGAAATCAAAGGAAGGGGACTTGTCACTTGGTGGCTCTGCCCTTGACTGAAATGGCCTGTGATTCTACAAAACAGGGAAATCAAACCTCAGTTTACACCTATGGACAACTTGCAGAAAAGTAAATATAAAAAAGAAAAGAAAAAAACATCTTTTGTTAATCCCCGTCGGTAAGAGAATATTTACAACTGGTATGAGAAATCTACATCAATTTGGACCACCAGCTACATGGAAAGGCAGGGACAGGGGCGGTCCCAAGGGGTTGCAAGGGGGACCCATGCCCTGCACAACTCCTAATGCTCTTGTGAATTATACTAATTTTTAGGTTACTTTGGAAAAATTCTATGGGATTGGCCCTTGCAAGCCCTTTAAGCAAAAAAAATTTCTTAAAATTTGTGTATGAGTGGGGGTAAAAATGCCCAAAATTTTAAGTTATCAATCATTTTTTAGGTTGCGTATATAAAATTAAACGGTGGCTACGCACACATGTAATATCGTCTCTCTTTCTGACCTCGCAAGTACCAATTTTTATTATTCATATAAAAATATGCGTGATTCGGGCTAGACATAAATCCTGCGTCCTCCACTATGGGAAAGTCCAAGATCGCAAAACCACAAGCATATACAATAACCAGCCCATAACAGGGAGAAATTTCCGGTCCTTTCCTCTAGCAAGGACCCTTGGCCTCGCAACTCAAAGCGTACCGAGGCGATCAACTGGGCTAAACCCAGTTGGTAAAACCAAATGTTTTCCAGTTTCCACACCTTGCATGCAAGAATCAACACAAAAAAGAAAAAGTTCCACAATTTTGCAAACAAATTCAAATATTCCATCCAGAAGAAAGCCATAAAACGAAATGTACAACACCGATGAGCAATACGGAATGTAACCGGAGAATTGCATGTGACCGATGACATTAGATGAACAGTAAACCCCACATTTTTCACACAGTACGGCAAAGACAAGCTCAAGTTCGTGCAATTTTTTGCCCAAAGGACGAGAGATTTACGACTCATTGAACGCATGCAAAACCCAGAGCAGGGAATACCCACACAATCAGAGCGTATTCTAGGCAAGGGGATATGGGGATAAAGTAAGTTGGTTAATCCAGTGAAAATCTATAAAACAAGAAGAGAAAAATAAAACGGAGCAGTTTACCTTTACACCATGAAAAGCTTGAAGAGCACAGATGAGAGAGAGAGAGAGAGAGAGAGAGGTACGGTCCAGGCAGAAGTGAGTGGGAGCCTTGTCCTTGTGCTGTGGGAAGAAAGAAAAATAGGAGTTCTTAATTGTGAAGGTCCTCGGAGATTGGGTTAATTGTGAAGGTGGTCCATTTTAACTTTACATGTTGCAGGGAAACCCTTCTGTAATTAAGGTGAACTTGAGGGGCACACCTTATTTTTAGATTTTTCCCGTTTTTACCACACGGGAGATTACAAAATAATAAATCATGTTGATTGGGTATCGACCAATTCATTAGCTTGAGATAAACGATTTCAATCGAGTATGCCAATCTATTTTCTTAAGATGGACGCATCCCAAGATCATATGGATCGATGTCAATCAATATCAAAATTGACAGGATTGATTTTCCCAATGAGATCTAAAATTTGAGCGATTCGATCACCAAAGTAAGCTCAAAATGAGCTAAAAACGCACTCTTGTTAAGAGATTACGAAACACACGAAAATCTCTATACATTGCATTGCTTACTACTTGTCAAGTAACCCGGTTTTCATGGGGCTTGTAAGTATGGTAGGTAGCAAGTCCAAAAGAGGATCTTAGAGGATTGGGATCCTCTTTTGGAAAATCTCTTGATTAACAATACTACTCACACAACGACTTACACAACTTCTCACATACATGTGAATTCCACACATAATAGTGTATATGGAACCCACATGCATGTGAGAGATTGTGTTTGGTATTGTGTTTGAATTGTTATGTGAATATCATTTTTTATGCAAATATAGCCGCGGTGGGACTCGTATTGAATTATGGAAGAGACTAGCCAAAGACTTTTAAAATATAGTGCTGTAATAAAATATCTTATCTCATGTACTATGTTGGAACAAAATTGGACTGCCAATATCGATCAAAAAATACAATACTCCAATTTTCATGCGATTCCTGACCCTAAAGCTCCGTTCAGTTGTCGGAATGTTTTGTGATAAATCGGTTTCCATGAAAAGTAAAGTAAAGAAAAATGAAATTTATTTTCCTGTGTGTGTTCTGTTGACAAGAAATCTTGTAGGAAAATAAGAATTCCTTCCTTTTGGCAAGACCTATTTTGTTGGAAAATGTTCCTAATGAGAAAGTTGAAACTGTAAGTCTTACAACTTTTCTTACTAAAGTCACTAAACACATACGGAGTAAAAAAAATTACAAAAAATTTGATTTTCCTGTCATTTTCTCATCCTTGCTGTGCAACAAATGGGTTGGTTCTAGGAAAGCTATAGCTATTGGATATAAGAGCATCTCCAACCCATACTCTATTCCTCCATTTGAGAGTATAAAACTCCTCCAACCCATCATCTCAAGCCTCCTCTATTTGAGAGGATGAGATTTTGATCCTCCATATTTAGAGGATGAGAGAAAATATGGAGGATCTCCTCTATAAGAGCATCTCCAATCCAATACTCTATTTGAGAGTATCAAAATACTCTATTTTATTCATAAAGTGATTTTAGAGGAAATCACTATTCCTATTTACTCCAACCACAAACCCTCTATTTTTCCCTCTAAAATAGAGGAGGCTTGAGAGGATGGGTTGGAGGAGTTCCATACTCTCAAATGGAGGAATAGAGCATGGGTTGGAGATGCTCTAAGGATACAAATGCCATTTTAAAAGGTGAATAGTGTTATAGAGGAGGTCCTCCATATTTTATCTCATCCTCTAAATATGGAGGATCAAAATCCCATCCTCTCAAATAGAGGAGGCTTGAGAGGATGGGTTGGAGGAGTTTTATACTCTCAAATAAAGGAATAGAGCATGGGTTGGAGATGCTCTAATACTATTCACATTTTAAAATGGCATTTGTATCCTTAGAGCATCTCCAACCCATGCTCTATTCCTCCATTTGAGAGTATGGAACTCCTCCAACCCATCCTCTCAAGCCTCCTCTATTTTAGAGGAAAAAATAGAGGGTTTGTGATTGGAGTAAATAGGAATAGTGATTTCCTCAAAAAATCACTTTATGAATAAAATAGAGTATTTTGATACCCTCAAATAGAGTATTGGATTGGAGATGCTCTAAGCGCCATCCTTGTCAACATCCCACGACCAAAACCAAGGGTCACTGTCCAGTCCTAGGCCGTACCTCTAAAACAGCCTGTATAAAGACTCCTCCTACAATGGGGACAGATATACTATTCCTGCACCATAATTGCTTGAGCTCTATACACTTTTCTCCACAAATATTCTGAGAGCCCGTTCTAGAACGAAAAAAAAAAAATCCTTATTTTTTAATAAGGTAATTTCAAGTTCAAAAATTATAAATTTATTGAAATTTAAAAATATGTAATATAAATATTGTTTGAAAGATCTCATCGAGATCTTTTATACGATACACAAAAATTGAAAAATTATTTTTCATTTACATTATTTTTAAGTTTAAAAATGTGAAATAAGCTGCTTATTTTTTAAGAAGATTTCTGGAACGGACTCTGACTTAGGCATCGGGAGTTGGTTGGCAACAAACTAATGTCAAGTTTTATTTTGCAAATTGTCAAGACATCAATTCATCAACAACTAAATGTGAAATAAATGGATCCCACAAGCACAAATGAATACTGTAATCCCACAAATACAAAAATCAGAATAGCAATGCGATTCCTGGTTACATATTTAAGCTTGCAAAATAATTTGGAACCATTCCCAATCACTCCCCAAACGAAGCCGGTATCGTTCCAATAGAGAAAATTCTTTAAACAAAACAAACATGAGGTCCTTGTAACCATAAGAAGAAGAATTTTGTGAAATATATTCGTTTGGTCGTTGGAGGAATTTACAAATTGGAAGGAAATGATAGAAAGACTCAGAACACCATTTCGCTTCTTTCCCTTTGCCTTTTTCCCTCTCTCCCCCATGAATTCCTTGTTCAAAACAAAGGCAAATAGAACATCGCAAGCAACATGAGTAGCCACACAGACGGGGAATAAAAACGGGAGGAAACATATGATTTCGCCGATAAAAATATGGTGAGAAATTAGGGAAAATAACTTGTTTAGAGTTTATTAAAAGTGCCATTACATAACTCGAAAGAATCACATCCGCAACAAGCTAAAGCCGAAAATTGAATCAGCTATGCCTAGGAAATCAGCGAGCACCTTCATGTATCAATATTTTGCCATAATATTCCGGAAGAGTTCCCTCGGCGCTGCAATTGGAGACATAAAACCAAATGGGAAGAGAGAGAATAGTCAGACTCACTTCGTATATCTTTATGCGAAAACCTGAACCCTAGAAAGACAGTTAAATTTGTCATACCAGGCAATCCAGTAAACCTCTCAAATTGTTCATATGCCTGCCCAATGAACATCTCCACCCCAGTAACAATTGTGGCTCCAGATTCTTCCGCTTCCCGCAGCAGTCTCGTGATTTTCGGGGTATAAACGGCGTCGAAAACCAATGCGTATGAACTTAGAGCTCGCTGTTAAGAACAGCTATTACTTGCTCACATTGATTGAGAATTCACGACGGTAATTTTAACAGTTTGATGAATTGGTATGGACATTCAGTACCAGAAAGGAGCACACTCTTCTAAAACTCAATAAACACTCTGATGAAAAGTCCCACATTGGCTAGGTATGACAATAATTTGCAAATATCTAAGCACGAGGACAACCTCAATAGCTAGGTTTTGGGTTCAGTTATATCTAAGGCCGCCTGGCGGGGGAGGGGGGTGTTTGGTTTTGTGAAGCGTGGTTAGTAACAGACGTAAGGCCAAGGCATTCACAGATCCACCTAAAGACATTACGGTGATTTGTTCTGCGTGAAACCTAACTTGTATATGTTGCCATTCTAGCAGTCATCATTTTATATACTTATTCCTAATGCAGAAGGTACTCAAATCTGGGGTAACCCGTGGACATAGGCATTCTAGCTGAATCACCTAAATTGTTGTCTCACGCTTTTTCTGGTTGTGCTTATCTTTATTCTTCAGCGAGTGTGTGCGTGTGCGCCCGCGTGTGTGTTGTGTGTGAGTGTTGTTTGTTGCCTAACAGGGACCACTTATCAGTTAGGTGTTGTCTTTGAGTGTTGCTTGTTGCCTAGAAGGGACCACTTATCAGTTAGGCGGAACATATGGTCCATCCCAGCCAAACCCATTTGAGGAGCCAAATATTTGTTCCAATGCTAGGTAGTAGCTGCAGACTTGGATAGGAATCCAGTCTAACAAAAACTCCATCAGAGAAACGGAGACAAGTTTCAAGTCATCAAAATCTCAAAGCGCATATCCACTACTGCTGTTAATCATTATATTTATTCAGGCAAACAATGTCAAGTAACCGGAGTCGGAAGTAGTTTCAATATAGATAGGTACATAGGAGGTGGGCATACCTTGGAAACGGGTGTCTCGTCAACTTTTGGATGCATTCCTATAGAAGTTGTGTTTGCAAGGATCATACCATCCTCTGGATGGAAATCATTCAAATCGGCAAGAGATAAAGCATCTCCTCCAATTGTATCAGCAATTTCTTTAGCTCGATCTTGCAAAGAAGAACTGGTAAATCAGAAGTCATGCTACAAAAAGCATATATAAATGCCGAAAATTAAGCATGAGCTTGGCTTGTCTTGCAAAAGAGAGAGCCTCTCGAAGCTTTTTAAGTTTTGGGTGAAACTTTTTAAATTTCTCGATTCATCTCGACGAGAAACAAAAAAAGTACAAAGATGGACCAATATTGAAAATAGTTTACCAAAGATAAACAATTCAGCTTTTTTTATGGGCACAGCTTAAGATTACCAGACGTCCAGACCATAGAACTAGGACGCCATCTAACATTTAAGGGACTATTAAGCATACTCAACAGCAAAATGCGTTGGGAAGCTAGAATCTCACCATAAGTGCGATTCGCAATCACCACCCTTGCTCCCTTTTCTTTAGCGCCATAAGCAAGTGCCTTGCCGGCACCACCAGCACCAATGACAACAAACAGTTTACCAGCCAAGGGCGATCCAATCGTACCATTTGCATGACCTGAACCTGTAAAAGATAAAGGAGTTCACAAAGGGTTAATTGTATGACAAATTACCTGAACTCTATGTAACATAGACTCACGGGTTAGGACTCGAGCCCTGGTATGTGCCTAAGTGTCGGATTCAAGGGCATGGGAACATGCCAAAATATTCATAATCTTCAAAATATATTTCTTTTATTTTCTAAGATAGATGGCATTTACCAGGCGCCTAAGATAGATGTCATTTCATGCATGATATACCATGTACACTGGAATTGAACAATATGGTTGTTCAGTGAATGTCTAACTAAACACGTTGGACATGGATCCTATACCTTACCCGCTTGTCGATTGTCCGACAGATACTTTGTGAAAAAGTACATATATAACTAATAGTTGAGAACAGATGATACCTCGTAGTGCATCCTCAATAGCAGTAATAGCACCAACATAGTCTGTATTGCAACTAAATAACTTCCCATCACTTGATTTCCTGATAATGCAATTAACAGCTCCTATTGACTGAGATGTCATCAAAAAGAAGGAAATCAATCAAAAATGATATCAGATAAGAAGGACCGCAAGAACCTTCATCAACCTCATCAGAAACTGTGACTGGGTAGACTTCATCAAATGGACTGTGAGAAGCCTCAATTACCTTTGCCACTGGATCAACCTCATCACAGCACTTAAGTGCAGCCTCCTTGTGGGGAATGGTACAACTGCACAAGAGGGATTTCACTATTTATGTTAGTTTAATTTGAGCAAAGTTATTCATTTGGTAACATGTCCTATAAAAGTGACTTCGAGGAAAACAAATAACGATGAGAACCACCATCATAAAAAAAAAAGACCCTTACAAAAAGTTTAGGAACCCGATAACTAAGGGGAATAAATACGGGAATGGCCCAAACCAAAGCATGAACAAGTAACACTCAAGTCAAATATTATACTACTATTGTCAAATCTTGATATTAAACCTGAACCCAGCAAAATCTGTGGACGAATAAGTCTGGAAAAACTTCGCAATGTCGTCCACCAATAAATGTATATAAACTCCATCAAAACCAACTTGTTTGAATGCTTCATTGTATAAAATAGGTGACTTGCTGTGGCTGACAGGCTTCCCAATAATCCCAAACACTTTTGTATCAGGTCCAATCTGTCTGAAATTATACAACTTCACCAAATCATCTATTGTTGGTTGACCAGGCGCTGATACTACTCCTGACTCAAGGGTGCCAAAAGTGAGATATCCCCCAAATTTGGGGCAAAGTATCCGTGACATCAATCCCTTCTCTCCCATAACCATAGCTATAATTGGGACCTGGAAATTTATTTATGTCGCATACCAATTAGAAAAAATTACTACAAAATGTTCAAAAAGAAGATAAAAATAAATTTGTCATACACGGCATTTCAAATAAGAAGATAGTAAATGTAATCTTTACAAACAAAAAGATGAAAAAGCATTACAAGAAGACTAATGTCGTCAACCAAAAAGAGACAAACTAATTTTTCACAGCTACCATAAAGCAATGTTAAGTACTTAAGACTACACTATCATAGTAACATGATTTCAGAGTACTTTCGCTTTTTTGAGTCTTTGATAGATGACAAATGCAGAGCTACATCAGAACCATGGTATTTAAGTTATGATTTATATTTCCAACCTTAGCATGTTCAACTTTCCTCCCATATTCAACACATTATTTGACCTGATTACAAAAAACCTTTCATTTGTGCAAAGTTAACCAACATATACACAATCAGCAACGTCGCCTCAACTAGGGAACTAAAAAATGTCTTGTTTTTTTTTTTTATCACTTAAAATTCACCTCATGCATTAAATCATGGATCTTCTTTACGTGAAGTTTCATTTCAAGCAAACCTGGCAAGCTCCTCTCTCCCTATCTTGGTCCCGCAGAACATGATTACGATTTCCATATAAATGTGACCCACACGTAGAAACATTTATCTATAACACTTCAGTAAAGTTTACAATATCACTACCGTCGTTCAAAAATATACCTAGTTTTAGTCCAAGGCAAAGAGAATTTTATGAAAAAACTTCATAAGAGTTCAGAAATCCTTGGACAAGACTTACGCCTCTTACTTGAGAATGAACAGTTATTTGAAAAACACGTGCAACATCAGTGATATCCAAGGCAGTTGTTGCAATCTTCACAATGTCAGCTCCAGCAGCTTGTATTCTTGCCACAAGGTTGCCGAGATCCTCACTAGAGGGAGTATTTTGATAGTTATGCGACGAAATAATGACTGCACATTTTCCATGCTTCTTTCCATTCATGGAACTGTTGAATTCTTGAGCAACCTTCACAAGAAAATGTAGTCATTCAGAGATTAGTCTTTGCAGGTTCAGTTAGATTCCCAAAAAATTACGAAATCCGGCCCCTTAAAAGAGCACTTGGTGGAAGTAATTGTGAACCCTAGTGGTGCATTTGAGCTCGTTCATGCTCATTAAAGATGTATGGGATGCATTATTGCATTAATGAAGTGCCTGAATAAGTACATCCAATTTCGTCATAGGTCTCAAACAGTCACTGATATTCCATTTCTGAGTTCTGACAACAAAACTTGTCACTACTTAGTTATTTTTGCTGTAGGTACAGTAAAATGTTTTCTTGCAGTCCATCACTAAAGCACCAGTGAAACCCATAGCCAACTCCACATCTCTCTCGCTCTACATGCACTTCTAAATCAACCTAATTAGCGTTTGTTATGGTGTTTCAAATTGGGTATGTGGCAGCTCTTTCATATTCGGGCCAGTTTAGATGTAATACTGACAGATTTTTTTGAAAGAGTAGTTTGAACCTAATCCACCACAATAACCTTAAGTGTCGGGCCATTTGGCTAATGAGAGACCATGCAGGGACAATGTAAAATGATCAGAAAAAGCAAAGCAAAGAATCAACTAACAGTTATAATCCCAATGTTTTAAGATGTTTTTAGTAATTGATCACAAAGAAAATGATTTGAAGGTTATAATTTTTTCCATATTTTGACACAAGAATTCCTTCATAACCACCTTATAACACAGTCAATGGCAGGTTTTGAACTGTTTAATTCACATTACAAGTCAATGTCAGGTTTTCAACTGTTTAATTTTAGATTACAAGAAAGCAACCTGTAGCTCAACATCGATATAATCAGCTCCCAACTCCATGGCTAACCGAAGCGCATCCAATCGACTGTTTTCATCCCCCTCATACAGACCACCTTCCCATTTTGGTCTACAAAAGCACATCAAATCAGATAAATCCCATACTGTAAATTGTCGCAAAGATCAACAATGACATGAATTTATATGGAAATATCCGAAACAAGTAGAACTTTAGCCAAGTAACTACTTCCACTGCTTCAATTTTGGTGAACTGAACAAAAATTCTCTCAATAATTTAGGGTCCTTCAATTGACAGCCGACTAGGCCGTCAGTAAGAAAAGAAAGGGAAAAAAAACACACTCCAGTGCATTTTTTTACACTTTTTCAAAACACTTTCACACCCTTTTATATACAAATATCACATATTTTAATACACTCTTAAACCTTAATCACAACCAGCTGGGCTGTCTTTAGCATTTTCCATTTAGAAAAGAACAAAACTGTACATATGAGATCGAATTGAAGCCCAAATTGCATTACAAAGTCACAGACAGCAGCAGAACTATATAGGGCTCGAGGGGGGCCGGCCCCACCCAAATATAATATAGTATACTTATACTACAGGCAATATGAGTATTATTTATATTAATTAGTATAGCAATCTCTGAAGATCTAAATGATTTTGATTTGGTCCAGTCAAAAACTAAGGTTACATTTTCTCAATTTCTTTCAAAAATAAACACACATGGGCATTTCATTTGTCTAAGAAAACAAAATAATATTCCCTCCCTCCTTAGTTAAGTCTTCCTTACGAAAAAAATAAAGTACTCCCGTGCATAATTTTTTCACACTGAATTAAAGATCTAATTGAGTTCTTTAATTTGGTGTGAAGAAATTGAAAAATTATGCACGGAAGTACTTTTTTTTTTTTTTCCCGGAAATTGAACGTCTTTTCAAATGGGACAACTATTTAGTATCATATGCAATTAAGTCTCTGTACTACAAAATCTACACGATATAACGCTTAACGAGTATATTTTCGAATAAAATTACTTCTCGGCGGCTCCGCCGCGGCTCAATTGAGATTGCGAACCTGTAAGTAAAGAGAGTGGGCAAAGGACACTGTTTGATTAGGATTTCGATGTCGCGACGAGGATTGAAGCTCTTCAGACTGTCCAATCGAACCTCCACCAGATCAGCACCGCTCGATTTCGCCTTACTCATGTCAATCAACATCCGATCAATGGAATCCCCCATCAACGGAGCACAAATTAGGGTTGAGTTCTTCCTAATCCCCCCACTCCCCATCTTCACACCAGGTGCAGCTGGGGCAACCTGTAATCCAACTCGGAAAATAAAGGAAAACGAAATCAAAAAAAAATTGGTCAAATTTAAAATAAAATAAAATAAAAATGAACAGACTGTGGTTGGTGCGGAGAATTTGAAGAAGTGGAACTTGATGGCAGATTGGAATAAAGTTAATTGCTTGTCGAAAGAAAAAGATTGAGGAATAAAGTAAAGTAATTACTACTTTATCAGGACTTACCAACTCCATGGCGTCGACTGGCGAGGACGGAAGAGAGACTACAATGGCTGCGCTCTGTGCTCCGCAGTTTCAGTCGGTAGTATATATATATATATGCGTATGCATTCGCATATATGGAGAGAGAGAGAGAGAGAGAGAGAGAGAGAGAGAGAGGTAGATGGAGTTGGTGTATGCGCTGGTTAGGTGCATGACGGGGATGACTACTTTTCAAGATCACGATGTGCAACTGCTCCCGATATGCTTGCGAATCGGGCTACGTTTGTCATAAACCCGTTTACCCTAATTACACTAAAACGGGTTCGGGTCGCAACGGAGGAGCCATGAATAAGTTAGTAGAAGAGAATGACACCCTCTGACGGCCCAAGTTTTTTGTGTAAAAAACGGGTGTAAACAGAATGAGAATAACTTATTCATGGAGGAGTTGTTAATAAGTTATTTGCAGAGGCGCTCAATCTTACCTGTCTGTCTCGGCAATCAATGTTTGAGATATGTTTTTAAACTTTAGTCGGTAATAAATATCTTTGAGTCTTTGACCGATAATAGTTTGTTTTTAATCCGAATCGTCCAAAACACTTTTGAACGTACGAAATTGAGCTCTGTGAATAAGTTATTCTCAAACAAAATTACTGTTAAAGAAAAATATAACCAATTAAAACCAGTTATCCTCACAGGTATGTTCTTGCTCCTCATTCGACCTTTAAAAGCAGGCAAGATTTTTCTAATTCCTTGTTTTCATTTGGCAACTTATTTAAGACTGGTTGAATCGGGGATCGGTAGTGGGTTTTAAAAATGTATTAAAAGCTAAAATTCAAAATTAAAATAAAATTGACTTCACTTTGAACTGCTCCTCGTCTGTATGAGTTTGGATTGCAGAAAGCAGTTTATGTAATCTCAGCCGTCAAAAGGTGTTTAATGGTTCAAATATGTTGAAACATTCGTGCTACAGAAAACATACTCTTCTTGGAAAGATTTCTTTTTCAAAATATAAATCATTGATTGTTGAGATGGACGACCAACATAGAGAGTTGTGAGACAGAGTGTTTATCTAAGTCGTGACATTGGAAATAACGGAGTGAGGAAGTCAATAGAGGCATCTCCTCAAAAGAAATAAAATAACAATGCCATCTCTATGTTGTGGGACAGAGTGTTTATCGTGAGTCGGAGCATTGGAAATTCAAAGGGAATTAAGTTAGGCCGGCACAGGGCCCCGCAAGGCCAGGACATGCTGTCCCTTAAGGGCCCGTTTGGATGCGGAAAAAGATTTGAAGGTATTAGTTAAATTAAGGGGAATAAGATAGTAGGAGGTATTGATTAATAAGAGATGACCTATATTGATGTGATATTTATGACGGGGGATTAAATCAACTATCTCACATTTTATATAAGTACACACAACTATCTCTCAAAACAAATTTGATGTAGTCCGATCAGTTCAATTTTTTGTTCTGAGTACACTACGTACGAATATCATTACTTATAGGGAAATGATATTGGCACTTCAAAAATTGATGGAGGCACTCCAAAAAACAAAGGAAAGTGGCTTTGGAATTATACTAATTTTGGAGTGCCTGCATCAATTTTTGGAGTGCCAATATCATTTTCCTACTTATATACTACTACTCCACTATTCAACGGGCAAGGGGAGGGACTTTGAACACTACACCGATAATTTACAAGGAAAATGACAAAAGAAAAAAGAAGAAGAAATTCTTCTGCTTTTCTGAATTCTAGCTGTAACTTAGGTAACATGGCTACTGCAAGGAATGTAATTGTGTTTATCTTGAGGGAAAAATTATTCGGTACCCCCGCCTGGTTCTTTTCTACCACACATTAGTTTGAGATTCTAAACTATGTACATATTGACTTCATGTGTGTTGGAGAATGCATGGGCCGTGGTGGTGCCCAGAAGCGCTAAATAATATCTCGAATTGAATCGAACCGAGCCATGCTATGCTTGATTAATCAAAGAATGAAGTCTATTCAAAGTCACAAATTAATGAAGTTATACTTTTTTTTTTCCGGAAATTGAACGTCTTTTCAAATGGGACAACTATTTAGTATCATATGCAATTAAGTCTCTGTACTACAAAATCTACACGATATAACGATTAACGAGTATATTTTCGAATAAAATTACTTCTCGGCCAATATTCTGGCTCCGCCACTGCTCAATTGAGATTGCGAACCTGTAAGTAAAGAGAGTGGGCAAAGGACACTGTTTGATTAGGATTTCGATGTCGTGACGAGGATCGAAGCTCTTCAGACTGTCCAATCGAACCTCCACCAGATTACTGTTAAAGAAGAGAATGACCCTCTGACGGCCCAAGTTTTTGTGTGTGTAAAAAACGGGTGTAAACAGAATGAGAATAACTTATTCATGGAGGAGTTGTTAATAAGTTATTTGCAGAGGCGCGCAACTTTACTTGTCCGTCTCGACAATCAATGTTTGAGATATGTTTTTAAATTTTAATCAGAAATAAATATCTTTGACCGATAATAGTTTGTTTTTAATCCGGATCGTCCAAAACACTTTTGGACATACGAGATTGAGCTCCGTGAATAAGTTATTCTCAAACAAAATTACTGTTAAGAAAAATATAACCAATTAAAACCAGTTATCCTCACAATTATGTTCTTGCTCCTCATTAGTCCTTTAAAAGCAGGCAAGATTTATCTAATTCCTTGTTTTCTGAATCATTTGGCAACTTATTTAAGACTGGTTGAATCGTGGATTGGTAGTGGGATTTAAAAATGTATTAAAAGCTAAAATTCAAAACTAAAATAAAATTGACTTCACTTTGAACTTGGCTCCTCTTCTGTATGAGTTTGGATTGCAGAAAGCAGTTTATATAATCTCAGCCATCAAAAGGTGTTTAATGGTTCAAATATGTTGAAACATGCGTGCTACAGAAACATACTCTTCTTGGGAAGATTCTTTTTCAAAATCTGAACCATTGATTGCTGAGATGGACGACCAAGATGCATCTACAAACCTCTGCAATCTATCCACAAATCTAACAACCAAACCCTAACGAATATAGAGATGCCTATATTGAGAAAAAAAAATCAGTGCCGAGCCCGCTCGCGCATCCGAGTTGTCCATACTGTGTTTGAACGGCTCAGATTTGGAGAGAGAAAGTGTTGGGATGAGAGGGTTTCAATCCGAGCCGTCCAAAAGTGTATCGGATGCGCTAAGCGGGTACCACGATATACCCGCTCGGCACTGAAAAATCTCTATTGACGATTGTAGAAGTCAATGAGATCACAAACAGGAACCAGGCCTTCCACGGATCCTATCATCATACCAAAAGGAAATACTCAAGTAATTTCCATAGTTCAAACAAAGAAGAGCCACCAAGTTGAACCCATTACACGAAAAGGTGCACAAGAAAAAAGGAAGGCAAAATGCAGTACAGAATCAAAAGATTGAAACCATATTAAGTTCATTTAGTAATCCTTATTCACCAGCAACTCGACTTTCACAAACTTATACGGTTCTAAATTGGTGGCAGGATTCTCAAGTAAACAGCACCAGTATCAACCCTGCAGGCCAATGATACCTGCAAAAGGCGAGAGTGTTTTAGACAGATATTAGTAACGAATACTAAGATTCAAGGCTGCGTTTTGGATCGTGATTCGGGAAGGGGTTAACCGAGGGAAAGGAAAATGACAGTGGAACCAGAGAAATACTCCTATATTAATTCTTCAGCAGTTGGAACCTGCCTGTTGTGTAAAATACGTTTGGATACAGGTGTACCAGCTAGCATGAGTAAAGGGATGAACGATAAAACATGATTTACTTCATGTAACAAAAGAAACTGTTTACAATCTTAACGGCTTTTTTCCCTTATCTTTTCTTTATCTTCCAATTTTGATCCATAAATTCCTTCTACAAGTTTGTTATCCAAACACAGCCTTAAGGACTTATTTTTCAATCTTGGCAATGAAACAAATGGGTTTATCAAACATCGCGTTGTATACTTGATAATAAGGAAAGCAGATTGCTTACCACAGGCAATCCTTCCGCCAGCATTTCCTGTGGTTTTGCTTAGTTCATGACCACCTGAACAAAAGCAAGATAGAATATAAAATGATGCATGAAGAAAGGGGTGGACAAAAGAAAGCGTTGTGCTAAACCGTAAAATTTCATGGAATATAATTCAAATCGCCGGCCTTAACTTCAGGCAGATGCTTAATTACTGAGCACAATGAAGGTCAGATGATGGTCTTTTTACCACAAAAACCAATGACGTGACGCATTTTTTTAGTTCATGACATGGGTCACTACTCAAGGAAAAAATGAAATGTAGTTGTGTTCCACTCCACTCATGACTCACGTCACCAACCCACAAAATCTTTGAGCCACAAACCTTAAATATTTCACTTGTGATAGCAACTAAGTACTTACCGATGCTGTTAAAAAAAAAAATACTTACCGAGGATATCTGCCAATACAGGACTAGTGTTTATTTTTCTCGTGTTTTTTCATTCCCAAATTTTGGCAGATAATGAATAAATGAAGGGTACATCGATTGAATCTAATCCGAACCCCACATTTTTGCATAACATCTTCTGTGAAATGCATTTCCATTGACCGAAAATTTTCAGACTTTACAAAAAAAATTCCCTCATAGTAGTATCACAAACTGCAGTACATCCACAAATGATAACAATTGAAAGATCAGTTTCATGCTAGTTCACAGCTTTATGGTCAGGAAAAGAACAATCTATTCGTCTTTTATAAGAAGCATCAATATTTGATGGTAGAAGCAGTGGGATGATAATTTCGAAAGTAAATGTTTACGATCAGTTTTAAGAGTTCACGGAATGACATTCATTTCAAGCAATGTTTAGGTAATTTCAAACCTTCCCAGCAATACTATCCAGTCAGGTGCCTGAGTGCTTCACATGGCCGTGGCACATTAAACATGTCTTGCCAAAACCATGGCCTTCGTGATATGATATTGTTCCAATCTTTCACTTGACAACCGTACACCCAAAAGTTCGTTTGTGAATTGTCAAACACTCCAATATGTTCGATACCACGTAAGAGACTCAGAAAGCAATGCTAGCTACATTCATATTTCTCACATGACAATCTAGGATAATTTTGTATCTGGAATATCTGGAGTTAAGAGAAACCAAAATATGGAAACGCCAGCAGAGAATGCAACACTAATGATCAAAGTAAGATAAAATTACCCTTTCCAAGATCATCCGGGTCAGCATGGACAACAACAGCCCTTCCAATGATGGAATGTGGTCCAGAAAGAGGGATCTGCATAAAGTAAACATGTCAAGAAAAACTCCAACTGACTGCCCACATAGCATGTCTTAAGTCTTCAGTGCAGTTAGACTTTAGTAAAGTAATTCACCTGTTTGTCAACGACAGTGAAACTTGCAGTACCTGAGACACAAAGTCATAACAAAATGTTAATGGCATGTTACAATACCGTCCAGAAAATTATGCACCTCATGGTTAATCGAACTCAAATGCATCTACAGAGAAAGGATCATTTTCACGACAAAAGCAAAACAACTTCCGTCATCCCGTAAATAGCAGGAGGGCATGGGAAGTATCAGTCCAGCTGGGACCATTTCGACGCAAATCCAAGAAGAGTAACAATACCAAACATTTCTCACGAAAAAATAACGGTCATAATTACACTAAAATAAGTTAAGTTTCTTGGTTAGGAAAAGTTCTCTTGATAAATGAACATGCAACCGGATGATGAGTATGTTTTGCCAATCAAGATAGCAGCATCCGAGGAGCAAATAACTCAATGATGATGACGAAAAAGAGTGCATATCAAAAGGAAACATACCATCTTCGCCAACTATGACGTTACCAAGGTCACCAGCATGGCGATGCTCATCCTCAGGAGCACCATGATCTTTTCCAGCAGGATTAAAATGTGGTCCTGCAAATATGAATAATCCAAAATTGAAAATTCTTGAGTTGAATCTCATTACACTAGTATTTTCTCAGGTGTCCTGGCTATCCTTGGATGAAACTCAAAAGAAGATAAAGAGGGTGAATTTATGGGTTTGAAAATTACCAGTTGACATGCAACCATTTGTCGTATCACCAAGAGCATGGACGTGGAAACCATGAGCTCCAGGTTTAAGGCCAGAAAGGCTTCCAGTAACTGTCGTTGGACCTAAGGCATACAAGAAACAAAATAATTTAAATTGCCAACACGACTGTCACACACACACACCATTTAACTACTGTAATGTAAATGAAAGTACCATCTCCTTCTTGGGTGAAGTATACAGTGCCATTTACACCCTCACTGCTGTTAAGAACGACGACAGCCTTCACCATTGTTATATGTGATCTAAACAAGTGATAAAACCAGATCTCAGCATTTAGATTACACATAAGAGCTGATAAAGAGGAAATTTTCCAAAGGAAATGAATGTCGATTTACTAGATACTAAGTGAAAAGACAAACATAAATAGGAAATCTCCATAACTGATCACCGGATGGTCAAAAAAGTGAAGCTAGAGAGAACTTTGAAGTTGAACTCCATCTTACGAATCGGTACATAGTAATATAGACTAGAAACCCACTAACGCATTTGAATTACCCATAGTAAGATCAGAAACACTTTAAATGTTCATTCCATATAGTACAAAATGCCTTCAAATTACTCATCTAGAATGTGAAGGTCTGTCTGAGAGACAAATGAAGGGTCGTTGAAAGAGTACCAGTGGTTAGCTTCAATTCAATTTTCATACGCTGAAATATAATGATTTTATTATGATTCTAAATAATGTCAGTACGAAAAATTATGCAAAGAGGACCGTTCAAAATAATAGCAAAATTTTCCAAGTGCTTCAAGTTAATTACTAAACCATATGTTGAATTTGTTTTTGAAATGCTTCTGTGCAAATAGCCAAACAAGCATGAGCAAAAATGTATGCACGGCTGCACGCTATTAAGAACTGAATTACTTATCAAGACATTTCGCTTAAGTTTCAACCACTCTAAATAATGCCTTATCCACAGAGAGTTTTCACAGCACGGAAAGATGCAATCATAATCACATTTCTTAAGAAATGAAAAGAACTCATCGCCAACAGTAAGTACACTTTGCATTCACAGTCCCTCCCAGTTGTAAACACGACAAATACTCAAAACAAGTTAATCCCCTCGGCCTTAGGCTGTGTTCAGCTCAAGGATGCATCATAGGATTTGTGGATACAAAAGAACACGTAGAGAATTTCCCTTCACAAACTCAAGGTATGTTTTCCTTTTTCTAAACACAAGTCCATTTACTAATCCTTTTTCCAAACACAACCTTAAAGAAAATAAAGCCCAGAAATGCCACTAAAACCGGGATAATCTCAATATCAGGGAAAAAGTTTCCATGCAAAAGTGATTTGTAACGCCACATGATGTGGGCCCCATGTATGTGTGTATCCCACCCTATGTGAAAGAGGCGTTACAAAAAAACGTTAGCATTGAAAATTTTCCCATTTCTTTTGCCCCAAGTTTGCTAGGAAACCAAACACAGTCCAATTAATCAACAGTGAACAGATTCATACAGAAGTCAACATCGCAATCACGTAAACACATTCAAGTTCCACGAACAAAATCGAATAGCTAAAAATTCCACAGGCTGAATCCATTTCGATCAGATTTACAGTCTTCGACGATATCGATTTGTGAACCTACTTCTACAGCGTGAAGATCAAGCAGAGCAGATCATCATCGATAGCGAAGAATTTAAAAAAATAGTCGAATCTTACATTCTCATGTTACACGAAAGGAATCGTACCTATGGATGGAAAGAGAGTGAGAAAAATGAACGGATTTTACCTCAGAACGCCCCTTTAGTCAGAGAGAGAGAGAGAGAGAGAGAGAGAGTCACTGCTGAGCTAATGAGAGTTGTGAGCAGCCGCCCAGTGGTAGGTGGCTTTTATCTGCCAATGGGTGGGCTTGGAATAATAGGAGGAGTTAATGGGTCTAGCCCGGCCCGGCCCGGCCCACCACCTATTTGCATTCAATTACGGGAAAATGACGGCCAATGACGTGTTTTGATAATTAAAACTCGCTAAGGATATTTTCAGCATTAACAAATGTTCTCAGCATATCCTTGGAGGGTATTAAATATTAATTATCAAATGTTCAGAAACAGATGTGTAGATAATTATTGTTTTTTTCATAATTAAATATTCGGGTTAATTTACGCGCATCTTGACTAATTCTGGGATGGGGTCCATGGAGACCATAAACTCACCATCCACTAACGGTGTAAAATTTACCCTTTCAAAATGGTTATCTTTTTTTTTTTTTTGGGTAAAGTTTCCAACTTCAAAATACTAGTTATCTTTGTTATTGCTTGTACAAGAAAAAACATTTTGGGCCACTTGAAAGATGATTTTGGGAAAATGACGGCCCATGACGTGTTTTGATAATTAATATCCGTCAAGGACATTTTCAGTATTAACAAATGTTCTTAACTTGTCCTTGGCGGGTATTAATTATCAAAACACGTCCCTAGCCGTCATTTTCCCAAAGATTTTTAAGAGTTGTTTAGGTCCTATTTCATTGATTTTTGGACTTAAAAATGGAGGAAGCCCAGACCTTGATCAAGCCCAATAAGTCCAAGAACCCACTTCGACTCTTCGAGAACTCAAAATCTGACCAGATGTAATAACATTGCGGCCATGTTGTGGAAGTGTGCGGCCAGGTACACAAAGTTTGCGGTCATGATGTCAAAGTTTGCGGTTACGATGTCAAATTTCGCGGCCAGCCTTCAAAAGTTTGCGGCATGAATAACAAAGTTTGCGGCCATGAGGCAAAAGTTTGCCGTCACGATGTAAAAGTTTCGCTTGTAAATAGAGCAAATGCTCTGTATGAACCGACGCCAAAGGGGTTGATATCACCTGAGAGAAACCTGATATGGATAAAATAAAGCCCTGAATCTCAGATCTTGACCACTAAGCCAATCCCTTGGAATTCAAGACAACTATGTGATGTGCGTGAGCTCCACGTTTATAGCGTGGAAGCCATGTGAATCAATGTGTCCATGTCTGTAATTGTGTCCTTGTGTGTATTGTAATGCTCATTAAAAATATTTTTTGAATTTATGCAATTAATGAAAGCAAATAGTACTTCAATAAAGAGGACAGTTGTTCAGTTTGCCGTCCCAATTATTAACCTCAGTGACACATTAAATTACTTGTATATCATTTTCAATTTTTATTGATATGACTTTCAAGACATCGACTAGTATATTTTTGTGTTTCTTTTTTTAGAAGTAAAACATGGAAAACTGATTCCTGAAAGTGTAAAAAGACAATTTCAACCATTTCTTTTACATGGTATTCCTACCATTACATTCAGAAGCAGTGGCGGAGCCAGGATTTTGTTACTGGGGGACCGACTTAACAGACATATACGGAGTATTTTTTATCAGAACGTATAATTATTATATCATAAAGATTTTTGTTTTTCAGTTCATTACATTTGTACATTGAATTGATTTTTAGGTTATTTCAACTGTCACGTGCTTATTTTTTATTTATGAAAGAAAGAAATTGAAAAATGAGAATGTAAAATAACAAATTTTTTATCAAATCGAAGCAAAAATTATTAAGATTATAAGTAATTATACACGAATAATTATCAATAATATTTAAAATCAAGTATAAATAACATAAAAGTTTTAAAACTCGGACACTCGGGGAGCCAGGGCTCGGGCCCCTACACACCTCCACCCCTTGAATCAGAAGTCCTTGCCTACAGAGATTAACTTCTATATATCTCGTACATGAAACACGTGCTTAATTTCTTTTCTTTTTTTTGGATAAATGCTTAATTTCTTTTTGCCTACCCATTAAAATCCATTAGATACCTAAATTCTTTTTGCCTAGCCATCAATTAATATCTAGCAGATACCGGAAATGAGCAATTGGAATTAAGTTTCTATCTCCAGTTTCCAACAGTTGAAGAATAGGTGAAAATCTTGGAATTGTAGCTGCATTTTGGCCAACCACAAAATTGTAAACCACCATCTCACACTACGAAGTTAAAGTAGAATATGCTTCGCGTGCGCCAGTAGAAGCATGAGCGCAAGCATAAAAACATCTTTGAAACACATCTCAAACTACTAATATTCACAAGAACGAGAATTGAGAGCGCGAGCGGAATGGGAGCGCGAGGCATGTTAAAGAATTATGTAACTAAAGCCCTTAGGAGAACAACACCTTGCTTCTTTCAGGATTTTCTTTCCATGTGTTCCCTTTTCTTTCCCTTCCCCTACCCAAGATAAAGATCAAAATCTCATAAGATGACATCGATCAAACATCTATTATACGGACTACGCACAATCATCAGTGACACTTAAATAAGAGGAAATCTTTCCGTCAATCTCACCCTTGAGATTGACGCGAATACATTAAACTGAAGAACCACATATATAAGCGGAAAAAGATTTATTCAATCCCCATTACACATTCAGAGTTGACTTTAACCCAAAGACAGCCCAAAATAGAAGAACCATACCGAGTAGGTTTCTGAAGAAAAAAAGAGCAAAAGAACATAGAAAAACATAGGGTTTTTTCATTCTAACAAGCACACTGGAAGCTCTACTAGCATTGAAGAGCAAAGTTGTCAAGATCTAGGTGATACCAGAAAAAATAACTTTCCTAGAGAAACCTGAATGATTGTGTCCCTGGGAAGTTTATTAAACCTTGGCCTCAATGATCTTATCGATCATTTCCGCTGCGTCATGAACAGTGGCAATAGATTGGGCATTTTCTTCTTCCACGCTGATCCCAAATGCCTCCTCAAGTCCCATCACAATCTCCACCTGTACAGGAACATATGAAATTGGTGTTTCCTAGAGGATGCGTTTGAATGATGGATTTGTGAAGGAATTCACAACGGAAGGGAAGAGGTTTTGAATAAAAAGATGCTAATGAAATAAACAAGCTTTACTTATTTCTTTTGCTTCCCTCTTTCTTCTTCCCTCAGTAAATCCCTCAATTCTATCATCCAAAGAAAACACAAAATCATAACATAGCTAATGTGGAAGTTTATGAGAAGGTAAACAGTGACACTGATTTAAGGACATTTTAAATCAAAATGGAGTATAATAACCAATGTTTAATTTAGTTAACTAGTTGAATAATTGTGTTTTTTTTTTGTTTGTTAAAGTCATGTTTAGCTGGTTGCTCAGAAAAAGGGCCATAAGATAAGACGTCTATTCTGTGGATTTTGATGCAGGAAAATGTCATCATTCCAAACGAAGTTAAATGGTTTAACTTGCAGTGCCACACCTTCCTTCACTGGGAGGTTAGCACACAGCCCAAACCCCTTCTTATATTGAGCCAACACTTATTGATGATAGAAAGATACAATATTGTAAACCAAGTCTCGTGGGTACAAGTTGTATACCGTATCAAGTGAGTCAGCCCCAAGAGCAGTGAACTTTGAGTCTCCAGTGACTGCAGTATCAGCCGTTAGTGCCAGCTGTTTCCTCACTATTTCACACACTTTGTCTACTGTCTCTGGCTTGGCCTGCTCAAACAAATCACAATCCTCGTCATTGGCTATGTCATTGCATATACCTATTCATATGTATATGTGGGTGTATACATCGAGAAAGAAAATTTTATATCTTGTATGGATGCCAACTGAAATGAACCAGAGCTGGTAAATATCTCGCAAGCTAATTATAATTGCAGCTTATACTTTCTGCATAGCATAGCATGAAAGACCTAATGTCGCCCTTTCCAACCAAAGGTCCAAAAATTTGCAGAGATACATATTACGTATTGCATTGTGACAATCCCCCGGCTACTTCTACCTGATTAACCTAGAACACATAACTGCAATTTGAGAAATAGGTCCCTACTTTCTCCCAACAGACTATCTCTATTGCCGATCAGTGCATTACCCAGCAATTCCTACTTGAAGAAAGCGAAAGAAGGCAAATAAAAAGAATGCAGCCACATTTGTTAACACATTAACAATGTAAGTGAATCATAATTGGAAAAGGAAAAAAAAGTATGGAAATAGAATTCTTTTGCAGGGTGTTTAGCGGCGGAACATCTAAATTCTACTAATGTAAAGAGAAACTTGAACAAACAGAGAGATTTCACGTCAATTGATCTGTACAATATAAAGAACATTGAATGGTATTTTAAGGATAGAAGGCATGCAGTCAGAACATACCGCACATGAAATCTGAAAGCGAGCAGGACGCATCCTAAGTGATGGGAGGCACAGGGACGCTGAATTCAGACTTGAGATCCTCGTGGGTACCTGCTCAATCCAATAACAAGATCCGATTTACCAAATAAACAAAGAAACAAAAAAAAGCACAACAAAACTGAACTCCAATTTTTCTTTTCATGGCTTGCACAAACATGTACCGAGAAATGAATCAAGGCTCCATCTGGGTAGATTGTAGCTCAAATGGAAGGATTTTAAAACATTCTTTAATGAGAATTGCTGAAATTTCCATCCGGAAACAACCAAAGGTCCAAAGCAAATAGTATATTGATCATGCTTCTTGATTCCCTTATTTATATTACAAGTCAAACGAGGGTTTTATTTGGTCAAAATTAATCTATTCGTACTTTCTCTCGTACGTTCGGAATATCATAAGCCCGGAACAATATTTCAATATTAAGGATTGATCCCTGTCAATCATCAATCAATAACTATTTTCCTCCATGTGAATGATTTTTAATCTTTCATGCAAAGGATTGTAGTCATACAGGAACCCACACCCCCAAGGCCCCAATAACAAATGCAAATAACACAACTTTCGGTACAGAACTAAGATGAAGCCAAAGATCGGAAAAATTCGAAGCAAAATTCATAATGAAATTAACATAACCTACAGTCAAATCTAATTATACACGAAATTACATCAAATCTATAGTTCAACAAAGAAAACATTCATCCAATTGAACATTAAGAAATCATTAATTCCTGTCAAACAACTCGAATAAAAACTACAAAGAGTACGATACACCCTCTTTCTATACACCCTAAATCGATACTACTATACATAAAATTTCATAAAAAATCAGTCTTTGAATTCTTAATTTCCGTATAGTAATTCATAGGGAAAATGATGGCCAAGGACGTGTTTTAATAATTAATATCCACCAAGGACATTTTCAGCATTAACAAATGTTCTCAGCATGTCCTTGACGGATATTAATTATTATCAAAACACGTCCTGGATCGTCAAGGTCGCAAGGTCGATTCCCCCCGGCAACGATTTGTCCTTGGGGCCACCTCACCTCACGCAAATGCGTGGAAAGGGCTGTGGGAGGGACAGGAGAGATTACTCCGGTTCATCGGACACTCTTCCTCACCAAATAAAAAAAAATACATCTCTAGATCGACTCATAACATTTATTCAGATTGAATTCATTCAAATTTGTATGTTACGAATTTATATCTAGATGTTATGAGTTTCAAAACAAATATAATGACTTGTTAATGACTTAAATGTCGCGAAACTTTTACACAAATGTTTACGATCTCATAAGAACCGTAACGAATTCAAAGCGATTCAAAGGGTGCATACCCAGATAGGGTGTGTGTATTATTGTTGCCTTTCCCAAGCTACAAATCTAAATAAGAGCAGATGTGAGGAGGGATCTGAGAGAGGAATTACCTGGTTTTGCTTGAGCGAGCCCGCGAAAGAGGTCATGGGGATGGAAAACCCAGTAACGGAGGCCATTGATGGATCGAGAGAGAGAGAGAGATCCGAGGGCAGTGGAAAATCAGAGAGAAGAGAGAGAGAGAGAGAGAGAGAGCGGAGAACACGAAGATTGTGATGTAAAACTACAGAGACAGGGAGGGGGAGAGCTACAACTACTCGTATTTATGAGAGAGTGTTCGGCAACTTGGGCTTTGTTTTCATCGAGAGATAGGGAGTGTTTGGTTTCGGCTGTAGGGAGTGACTGGGACTGTTCAGCTAAATAAAATCAATTTTTTTTTGTTTTTTGTATTTTTGTTTTAAACCGTCGGGGGTTGTGTTCGGGTCAACTAACGTGCACTTCAACTAATTTTTTTCCCGGTCTGAGCGAAGACAGGTCATCCCTTTCGGGACTAGGAAATTCTCAACAAATTACTTTCTTACGGCCTGAGCCCAAGAATTGGACCCTAGCCAATTATGTGAGGAGCAAATTCACCAACTAGACGGACGAAGGCCTAGTTTGGCATTATAAGCCAAATGGCTTGATTTTTTTGTCATTTTTAAATTTTTTTGCAATTTGTTAGTTTTTCGTCGATTTTTTGAGGATTATTACTTCGTCATGACGAGAGGAATCTAAATAGTAAAAAATTAAGATCGAAATCCAATTTTTTTTGAATAAAGACAAAAAAATTTGACTTATTGGCTTATTTTCGTCTTTATTCAAAAACATTTTGGATTTCAATCGTAATTTTTTACCTTTTGGATTTCTCTCGTTATGACGTAGCAATAATCCTTGAAAAATTGACGAAATACTAACGAATGAAGAAAAAAAAATTAAATAAAAACCAAAAAAATAAGTCAATTTGGCTTATAATATTATTCTAGTTCTAATACTTGCAGAATCTCAACGTATGACCGCCTCTCAATTTATTGTAAAAAAACAAAAAAAAAACTACAACAACACAAAGAACCAAAAAAAAAAAACGCAGTAGCAGTTGACCAGTGAAATGCAATTGTAGCCCAGCGACAGAAATTGATTTTGTATAATTCCGAAGTAATATCAAAAAAACAAAAAATTGATTTTGTATTTTTTTTTCCCGACAGTAAGAGGTGTTCGGGCCATCTTACGGCACTCCAACCAAAGCTTTGAGTTCCCTAGCGGTGACACTCTTGTTATGTTCTTAGCCATGTTGGGGGTTCGAGTCATGGTACGTACTCCTCGCTAGCTCTCTCTCCCCTAACTAATCCGGCCTCTCCCGGATGATCAAATGCCAGTAAATCGGCCTGATCTCAAAAATTAAACCCTTGTTAATTGTATGAGGAGCAGGCTCACCAACTAACCGAATCAAATCCTTGAGCTTGTTTTTTGCATATAATAAAAGAAAAAGAAAATTTCATCGTCATGAAAGATGCAATATGATTTCACTATAATAGAAAAAGACAAAAGAAACCATTGAGAGAGCTTCGATTATTACATTAGACTATTCTAGCTAGTGCTGCTACTCGTAAAATCTCAACGAATCCCCATCCCCCGCCTCTTGAAGAACCAAAAATAATAAGAACATATAAAGAACCACATTTAAAATTTAAATAAAATAAAATAAAACCCGTAGTAGCAATTGACTAGTGAAAAGCAATTGTACCCAAATTCCTAAAATATGTTGTTCCCCCAATCAAATTAATATAACATTATTCCATCATACTATTTGTTTTGTCTGTTGTTAAAATCATTCAATCAACGCACATCCGTAGGCAAGAAACGAATTTTAATTTGTCATGAAGATACGAATTCAAACATTTCGTTTATTTAATTTACGAGAACAGAATGAGAACAGAATAAAATTATGTAGTTGTGATTATCGAAAGAAGTTATTTTTTTGATAAAGCGATTTGTACGTCGTAAATTACGACATGAATAGATTCGATCATCTAAGTGTAATTCTTTGGAGGAGGATAAGAGGGTAATTTCACATAGGACTTTATTCAAATGTAGTTCAATAAGCTGATTGAAGGGAAATTATTTCCTTAAAGATATCACAGGTGTGGGATTTGCAGAGTGCCGACAGCGCATGCAAAGAAAAACAAATTACAAACAAGTGTCGAAACGAACCGACATACTTGAGTTCAAGCTCGTGTTCGATTGTTAAAAGCTTGTTCGATGTCGATTTGTCACATGAACCACCCAAGCTTTGAACAATTTCGTGAAACTCGTTAAGGTTTCAAACCAAGTTCGAACAATCTCTTACTTGACTCGTTCGGCGTGTAATCTATAAAAATTCAAGCTACTTGAGATCAACTTGTGTTTGGCTTGATTAATTAAAGCTCGTTTCAGATAGATTCATCTCATGAACAAGCTGAGCTCGAACATTTTTATAAAGCTTGTTAAGGCTTGATAAACCAATTGCTTGGTTCGTTTGGCTCATTTATCACTCCTACGTGTGTTGCTAAAATGTCTTCTACTCCTCTTTCATTTAACATGGAATATTAATTAATTTCCTTTCTCCCCAAAATTAGTTGCGCGCTTTAAAGTTTGGTGCCCAAAATACGTGATTGAGAATTTATAAAATTTCAGAGTATCCACAATGACGTAACCAAAACTATTAGATTTTTAAAATTAACAATGTTTTCTTGAAAAAATGTTCACAATAGTATAATCAAAATTAGCAACCCTTTAATCTATCGGATTTTTATCATACACTTGATAAAAACTCACTATGAAGACAACCCTTGAGCTCTGTGAACATAAAAATCTCTACAACCCTTTTGTGCTAGAAATAAACGGATTTCTGTAATGGATTTTAGGGTTACGGAAAATTACCATTGCAACAATATTCTTGTGGATCATTAGTACTTCAATAAATGCATATAGTTAGGGTGGTTTCACGCTATTGACTGAACAGTATTTCCGGTATTTAATCCAAAAATACTCACTACTCAAGACAATTAATTTTTCTTATCTAAATGGACTAAATAGTATTTTTAGTAGAAACAAGTGGTATTTTGGTGTTAATTTTTGTAAAAAATATAACGTGAATTCACCCCGAGTGTCACTGTATGTGAAACTTTGCCGTGTATGTTATGCATATAAATTTGCGTCTGGTAATTGTGCAAGTATCTCTATCCTTTGACTTGGACAAATTTTCTACATGAAGATTGTTGAGACTTTAGAGTTTTGCCTTCATTCCAAGTTGGGTTCCAACTTCCAACTACCAAAGGTAGGCCGAAAATAGTTTTTCTATTTAATAGTAGTAATCGGATGTCCAGGCCAGCTTGCGTACGTGCATAGACCTTGGCTAATTCCGGGGGCTAAAGTTAATCACCGGACAAGCCTCCAGCGGCCCCAAAATTTAGAATGTTTGACCTCCATGAAAATCGAACTTAGCGACTTCTTGGTTGCTTTCTCATACCCACTATGTCAAATCCCTGGGGTTTAGGCCGAAACAAGTTTCTCCAAAAAGTTTTTTTTGTTTGTTTGTTTGTTTGTCCATGTATCTTATTTGTTCATTAATATTCATCAGCTGATGAACCAATCTTATTGGCACCTATGTCTCTTGCGGGAACCACACGCAAGAAAACGCGGGATTAAGCGCACATGCATAATTCAATCCCAAGCGCCTAATCCCGGAATCAAACGAAACCTTAGAGTATAAGTTGGTTGGGCTAACCATAGGGCCTAGGGGGTGGTTGTGCTTCATTGATCCAAAGCTAAACAAAACAGCGTGTTTGGCTCATTACCGGTGGCATGCCATTTATTAGATGGTCCAACTCAAAGCAAGCCCAAGAAAAAAGGATGTCAATATTGGTGAGTATTAGAAAGTTTGGTGGCAAGTTTTTCTTTTTCCCATAATGATGAGAAGGAAAATTAAAAGGCTCACTGAAATGAGTAAAGTTGTGAAGCAAATGTTTCTCTCACCTCAGGAATGCCCATGCTCTTCCTTGAAGAGCCTTCAACAGACAATTTTTCTCTGTTGAGGGAGCGTTTTTGCGTAGATCTATATTTTTGGACCTGAGGGTGGCATACTGGCATGTGCCACTCCCCCCCCTACCAATTGCCTCCGTCACTGGCTCGGGAAGAACTCACAAATAGTTCAAAACTGGACCAGACTGGTTGGAAGGAAGGACTGGACTAGACAAGATCCTCTCCCATTACATACATGGTATGATGGTGACCAAACTTTCCATATGGCTACTCGAAATTACAACAATCCATAAAAAAACTTAGGGAAATAATATTGACGCTCCAAAAATTGATGCAAGCACTCCAAAATCAGTGTAACTCCAAAGCCACTTTTCTTTGTATTTTGGAGTGCCTGCATCAATTTTTGGAGTGTCAATATCATTTCCCAAAACTTAATGCTTTTAAATTCGAAAGTTACCGAAGTTCTCTCTCTCCTCTCTCTCTCTATAGAAAGTGCTTTTATATAGTACTACATTAAAGTTGATTTTTCTTTTTCTTTTTCTTTTTTAATTATCAGAAAGTAGTTTTCTTTTCTTTTTTTTGATCCGTAGTAGAGTTTTCTAGTTGCTAGCTTTTTAAAACTTTTCCCTCTTTTGGTGGGGGTGGGAGACCACGGCTATAAAAGCCATTAATTAAGGGAACTCTTCAAAAAAGGGTACTCTTCTTCGAAGGCTTGAGCTTGGCTCAATTTTGTAAGCCCTTCTAAAAGAGTAGCCGCGAGGACATATCTGAACACAAATGACCGATGTACCGACAGTCCCCATATGCATATGAGTTCTACGAATGCATTATGAGACCAACATGCATCAATTTGCTTCGACGCATCTACATATGAATTTTTGTGTCCAAGCTAATATTATAGTAGTATTTTTTTAAACTCGATTCTTAAATAGGTAAGTTAAAATACTCCTAAACAAAATAAAAGAAAAAACACGACTCTGGATTAGTCTAGCTTATCAAAGGTTCATGAAAAATTGTTTGAAAGAAAGATGAAGATTTGAGAAGGCAAATAAAAAGCTACTCCCTCCGTCCCTTTTTAAGTGTTCAATTTCATAACTCTATCTTATTAAGAAAATATCATTATTACTACATCTTTCACATTAACTTTTACTTCCATTTTCCCTACTTACCCTCTACAGAGACATTATTATTACACTTTTACTCACTAACTTTTCAAAATGGAATCTACTTTAATGAGCAAAATGAAAAATGTACTAACTTTTACCCACTAACTTTACAAAATGGACACTGTAGACACCCTATTCTGGACTGTCCAGATTAGTTCACTTACGGTCTTTGATTCATCGATGATGAATAAGGTCAAGAACATCCCGAGATTGTTAGTGTGTTTGAGCTTTGAACGTTTCGAATCTCATTCAAACCCTTTCAAACTCCTTTTCAAATCCTTCAAGCCAGAACCAAATAGCCTCAGTAAAACTCTACTTGTATACGCTGGTTTTGTACTGGCGTGCACTAGTAAACTGCCACGTGTCAGTCATCGACCGTTGACCCAGTTGCCACTGGCGCACGCAGGTCGAATGCTGGCGTACGCCGGTCAAAGCCAGTCAAATCACCTTTATTCAACCATGTGCACAAGACTTTTCAGCCACTCCAGTACGCTGAACAGTCTTCTGATGATTGCAAACGTGCAGGGATGTTCCCTCCTCTCTTCTACAACTTCTATTAACTTGTCTCATGCATTTAATGCATGAGAGACTCCTTCACTAACCCAACCAGCCATAAACCTAGCTGGTTACACCCCCCCTCCTTCATTCCTCCCTCTATAAATACCCCATTGCATTTATATGCAAGGGGTTACACTCATAAAGACTCCAAGTTCTTTCTCTTTCTTTTCCTTTGGTTCTTTGCTTTCCTCTTCCTTTTTCTCTTGAAAGAGTAAGCAAGCAGCCCCTTTCATACACCATCCACACCCTTTCACTCATCATCCATCCCTCAAACCTCAAGCTCAAGTTCAAAACACACCATCAAACTAAAACCAAAAGTATATCACATTTTGTAATCTTTCTGTTATGTGAGGGGGGGCTGGCAGGGTCAAGGCTTCAAAGCCGTGTAAAGCTAACCAGTGACGCACGCTAGTAACCTTGAGCCGTACGCCAGTCATGGCAGTACGTGCAGTACTGTCGTGTGGATCACTGATCAGCTGTCTTTTGCTTTTCTTTCCATTTTATCACCTTATTGTATGCTTAAAATCAGTTTACTGCTTTCAGTATTTAGAACTGTGTAGTTGTCTATTTGTTTCTTCTGTTTTGGAATGCCTCTGGGATACTTCTGGTCATGCTCCAGAGCCCAGAAGATGCAAAGCCAACTACTGGACAAAAGGTGTAACTGGCGTACAGTCTCCCTTGACTGGCGTAAGACAGTTAGATCTCATCCAGTGGCTGACTTTTGCATGGCAGTCAGGCCTTGGCCTTTGTTTATTTCCTCACATTGTTTATGGGGTGTTCTGTTTATTTCATGGCTCTAAAGCCATTTCTATTGTCAGTAACTGTATATATCCTGCTCTATAAAATTGCGTGGTTTGTCCTAGGTGTGCACTGGTCCTTTCCAGAGCCCAGAGGATTGAGAATAAAAGCTGTGGGTTTAGGTCTACCGGCGCACGCCAGTCTTGGTGTGGTGTACACAGGTCACTTCTGTATGCAGTGGCATGACCAGTGCATACAGGTTTCCTCCTACGTATGTCATTCCGGATCAGTGTGTTCCAGTTTATCTAAAATATTCACAGGTGCTTATTCCCAATCTATATTTACTATTTCAATAAAGCAAGCATCACATTATATCACATACTGCAAACTTGTTATAGTCTTAACCCCCTTTAACTGTTCCCCCGTCTTAATTGGCTAAAAAAAATGATTAATGAGAGAAAATACAAACGTTTTACAAAATATCCGAGTAGAGACCGATCTCCGGATTGGGTGAGAGGGGTGCCATAAAATCATTTCCCTCTCGTAACCTGGCTCTCGAACCTCAGATATCGAAGGTGACGACGGTCCAGTCTACAAAACCTTTTTCAAATAAAAAACGTAGCAAACGTTTCAAGTTCGGTTCCTTGGGTGCGTACCGCAAAACCCGAGTGACGACTCTGAATTGTTGCGTTTCGCCGCGCTTTTCTAAAAAAGACGCATCCAAATTTTTAGGGGCGTGTGCCCACAAACACTTATTAAGGGACAACCCAAAATGGAATACTGGATTTTAAAAAGAGGACGGAGGGAGTAATAATTTAGTTGAACTAAATTTGGTTTAGGTTATGTTCTGTTAAAGATTCTTAAAAAATATGTACTTATTTGTAATTTTCAAGTTTAAAAATGACAGATTTATTGAAATAATTTTTCTGTTGAACGGTGCAAAAAAAATCAAAAAATTATTTTCATAAATATATTATTTTTAAGTTTAAAAATTATAAATAAATACATATTTTTAAGAATATTTGGCGGAACATGGCCTTTTATACGATGGCCTGAGTTTACGAAGCCAACTTTCTTATGATAAGCCAAGCCGAGCAGAGCTGAGTACGTCGGCGCCAAAACCATAACGTAACAGCCAAAAAAAAAAGACGGTACAACCGCCCAATACAAAAAATCACAACTCTGTTCCAGAATTCAGATCACCCACCCTCTCCCTTTCTCTCTCTCTCTCTCTCTCTCTCTCTCTCTCTCTCTCTTCCGTCCCGATACCACCAACTCTCGACTCCAGCGGAAGCGAATTCACAATCAAGGACTGAAATCAACAGAGAGAAGAAGCAACAAAAACCTAGTACTCGCTACTGTTGCTACTGTACGTATCTTTTGCTCGCTCTTGTGAATTGTTCGTTCGTTCGACATTTTGCTTGTGATGTTTCAGTGTCGGTACGAGTTTTTCTTCACTTTTTTGATTCTTCTGTTCCTTATTTGTTTCACTTGTTGGACGAGTCTTAGTTTGAAGTGAGAGACCAAATCGGAAACAAGCAATGGCATTTTTGTGCGAAATTCTCTCTCTATCTCTCTGCATATACATAATACATGTATATATGTATGTATATGTATATCAGTATATGTATTATGTATACAGCATATAGGTGTGTGTGCACGTTTAGTGAAAAACTAAGGGCTCATTTGGTTTGTCAGTTCACTTGCCATCTAATATACAATTGGATGGCTCACCACTTACAAGGCTTAGCCTTTTAAGTGGATATGGGTCATTCAATGTATATTGGGTCCATGTGAAGTGGTGTGGACTCTGTGGATACTCCCCAACGGATTGGGCCTGCGCGCACACTGGAGAACCTCAGGCATATCAGACTCCCAACAGAAAACAAGAGGGAAGCAACGTGAATCAAACTATCTTATTTACTTATATGAAGGAAACGAATAATAAGCGAATAAAATGGCAGATCAAACAAGTGCTAAGTGTGTCCTGTAGTTGACGAGTACTTGAGGAATATTACAGGTATGTATAGAGTCTATAGACAATGCTGTCGCATCCAAAATATCGGCTTCTTAGGTATTCTGTGTTTGCTCTGTGAATTGTGTTCCAATGACTTATGCTTGTGGTTGTTTCAGTGTCATTATTGTTTCTTTTCCATTCTGATTGTACTGATTTTAGTCGATTTAATTGTTGTACCAATCTAGTTTTTCAAGTGATATTCATTTTCAAATTTCACGGTTTCAAAGAATTGAACTTTCAAACATAGGTTGGAAGCGGTGGCGCTTACTTGACATTTGAGTTTTAATTTATCATGTCATTGAAAGGCAATGGAGTTTTAGTACAAAAATGCTAGTTGCAAAGTTCATGAATGTGACTGTGAGTGAGTGTGCATGAGCATATGTGTATCTGTATATCTATACACGTATATGCATTTAGGGCTTGCTTGGTTGGCCGGGTTAGACAGGGGGTTGGATTACAAATACATGGGGACCACATTTTTGGCATTTGAAGGCAGCAAGTAGTGGAGTCAATTTCGCTTGACGGGTATACAATATACCATGAGGAAGGTGGTTTAAGTAATACCCGCACATTTAGTACCATGGGATTACATACCCCATCGGTGTAAGTATGACCAATCAAACACGGGCTTGATGGAAAACTATGTGCTTTTCAAAATGGATGAGTCACAAGAGGATTGTTCCACATTCCACAAATATGTAGTTGGTGAATTCTGGCTTTTATCTGTCAAGATTCAAGAAAATGATTATCTTGTTGGATTTGGGGCGTCCATTTTTTATTGAAAGCTTTACTTGAGGTTTTCTTACTTTGATGTTGAATTCTAATTTGATCCACATTTACCATTTATTTCCATCGTTTGTGATAGGACTCAGAATTTGGCATTTCCCAAATGGATTTACAACTTCCACTATGATTGGTTTGTTTTCCAGGGAAAGAGGGACCATGACTACACTGTTGGATATTCAGCCCCGTGAAATCAAGTTCACATGTACGTAAAAGGAGTAAAATTCCCTGTAGTTTCTGCATCTTTTGTTTAATATTGTTTCGGTTCATCAATACTTCGTGTTTTAGTCGGAAGTTTCAGTTTCACTTGCAAGCAAACAAGTATAGAGACTTCTGATGCCTTTTGTCTCAATGTATCTTTGACTTTGGCTACCTTATCTATAGAATAGTATGCCCAGAAAAAGAAGCAATGAGACATTGGTTGCTGGAGGTTCTTAAGCCCATTTGAGATGCTGTTGCTGTTGATTACAGTTGTTTATTGTATAGCCTTGTCGAATGACATCGAGTTCTCCTAACATTGTTAGGCCTTGTGAACTGCGTATTCTTTCTTTTTTTGAACATCTAACTGCATATTCATTCATCACCTACTGAATGATATCGAGTTCTCCTAACATTGTTAGGCCTTGTGAACTGCGTATTCTTTTTTTTTTTTTTTGAACATCTAACTGAGTATTCATTCATCACCGACAGAAATGTATTTGTTGCAAAACGTCTCTTCTTTGGGGAAATCCTTTTGCCTTTGTTGGCATCTCTTGCCCTCTGGGAGAACTCACAGACCACCTTTCACCATTTTGAATTGAATAGTCAGGTTCATGTCAGAGAGTAAGTGCTTGTACCGTGGGGAGGGAAATGTCCATTCCTAGTACGATAATCAGCTTCATGCTGAGGGAGAGTGGGTCAACGTCTGAGCATCTGAATAACTAATAAGTAATGGGATGATGAAGTTTTAAGGTCAGAATGACCTGACATTAAATTACTTCCTTGTATGAGTTGTAGCCTTTAGGTGTCATGGCAAGAGATTCCGGAGCATATAGAACAATATACAGTTCTTAGTTCTGGCAAATTCACTGATGACATTGACGTGCTTACAATATCTAATCGAAGTTCAAATGAACGAAATTTCCTTTTGACTCGCATGTTTGAATTCTGTGTGCCTTGATAATTTCCTCTCTTCTTTTGTTCCTTATCTGTGGTGGAACTACTAAAATTTCTTTTTAATATTGTGTTTCTTTAGACCTTTGTCCTGCTTTACAATGTGTAGGTGTTTTCCCTCCCCTTTCTTAGCCTTAGCTGATCAAGTAGAAAAACCTATTTGAAGATTTATAGTTTCTGTATTTAGTTTGCTGTTTTTCTTTTCTTACATGTTATCCCTTACTCTGAAAAACTATGACTCTCTGTCTCTCTTTCTGTAGTTGAGTCGAAGAAACAAAGTTCATGTGCAATTCAACTTATCAATACCTCTGATCACTATGTCGCTTTCAAGGTGCGGTGATTAATTGCTTGACTGTGGTTGTTTTTGTTTCTGGATTATGGCATATCTTATATTATGTTACCAATTTTCCTTGTCTTGTATCTTGTCAATCGATTCTATCCAGTCACTCAATCATGTACTTGGTGAACTTATTCTGATGAAGGTTACATTAACCTGAAGATACTTTGTGTGAAAGGGGGACTGATGGAAGTTTATGTAATTGGTAAATCATACTGGCAGGTGAAGACGACATCTCCAAAGAAATATTGTGTGCGACCCAACACCGGAGTCGTCAAACCAAAGTCAAAATGCGATTTCACAGGTAATTGTATGCAATGTGTAGTATATGTGTTTTCTTCTCCTGCCTGTAACATCACTTCTTTTGTGGTTCTTTTACACTTGTGTATTCATAAACAGTGCCACCTTGTCGGCTCCTTTTCGGAGGTTATTAAAGTACGTATAGGAAAGCAATTTACTAATTGGAGAAGTTTATAAGTTTTAGAAGAAAGATTCAGATTGGATCATTCTGAAATGGTCCTCCCCCTTACCCTTTCTTAACAGTATGAGCTATTTAGTTTCTTATCTTCATTAACTGACATGGTTATTGTTGTTGATTTTGGTTTTGTAATACAATTCTTACCTTATGTCATTAGTTACCCATTCATCCTCTTTTTTGGATGATGCAGTCACTATGCAGGCTCAACGATCAGCACCCTCTGATTTGCAGTGCAGGGATAAATTTCTCGTTCAAAGCACAGTTGTACCCTTCGGGACTAATGAAGATGATATCACGTCTGGCATGGTAAGGATTGAGGTTACAGATTCTTGTTTGTTGTTCATCATTGTTTATTATTGCTTTCTTGTGGCAGTTTGCGAAAGATAATGGCAAACACATTGAAGACAGTAAGCTAAGGGTTGTGCTGATTAGCCCCCCTCAATCTCCGGTACTGCAACAAAGTAATGGAGTAATGAAGCAAGAACTACCATATGAAACTTCTGGACAGATGGATAAACTATGGACTGGAGTCGAGAATCTTCCTCCTCCTATGGTGAGTTGTGTACTCATATGCAAATTGTGGTTGTAGAAGTTCAAAGAGGGCACCTGGACTAGAGCTCATTTGTTTGTACTCAATACTGCCCACTTTCACCATTGAGAAAAATCAATTAACAGAAAACCTCATTTTGCGGGGCGAAGTTTAAAACTCGATGAAAACCATTGGAACATTGTGTATGGGGAGTTGTGATACTCATGTATGCAGCTTTTGTCCACCTAACAAGTTGTGTTGTCCAATTGTGTTTTTTGCAAGATTACTCCGCTGAAAGCACTGGTTATTGAAGCTCATCCTTCTATATGGCAGTTGCATTTGCTTTTTTTTCCCTTCTTTTAATCAGTATTTAAGAGAGAACTCGCCTTGATTAGTTGTTCTTGCACTCAAGAATAGTGAAAGTTGACATGGAAATGTTTTGTCATGAATTTCTTCTTATCGTAATCACTCTTTACTCGTGCCTGTTTCGCAAGGATGTTGACGATGTCAAAAGTGCTCCAGTTATGGAGGAGCAGAGGCTTTTGAAGGATGTAGTAGATTTTAGCCCATCTAAGGGTGCTGAGCCAAGACAAGTTAAGGATATGGAAGGTACCGCACTTAAGTTGGGTAAAGATATTGAGGAGCTGAAGTCAAAGCTAAGTGAGGTTAGTCTTTCTTTTATGACGGTGTCATTTTTAATGATTTCCTTTAGGGATTCTAGAAGAATAGAGATGGGAAATGGCTTTTAGTTTCGTTTGAGGTATGTTTCCACGTCGACGGACTGGTGGGAATTTTTGGTCTTGGAATATTCAAGTAATACCCTTTTAGCTATTAATTATGGATATTGGGCGCTATTCTGTCCAATGTCCCATGGTGGACATCATAGTTGATAGCTTCTTTGCAAATATCAGTTATTGTGGTTGCGACAAGTGATAATACTCCATATGGTATCCTGCAGGTTTGTTTGTTTACAATAGCTTTAGGATTTTCCTCAACCAGTGCTTTCCAGGACTGAAGAAGGCCTATACCCAACCTCACTATTTGTGATGTTTTCGGATAACGAAATTGGGTATCAATATGTTGAGGAGAACTATATGAATAATGTGCATGTTGTGCAGTTCATGGGTGCCACAGAGCTTTATAAAGTCTTTCTAAGCTATGGGTGTGGCCTACCTATATTTGTAGGTTTTGCAGGTGGCTTTCCCCTGGTCTTGTGGGGAATGAGAAAGTGGTATACATGAGTCTTATGGGTGGGGTGGGGGGATTCTAGAACTACACACACATACACAAACACAAACACTTGCACACACAAACTCACATGTTGTGTGGGGTTCACACATACTGCACCCCACACAACATGTGTGTGCAAGTGTTTGAGTATATCTGTGTAGTAGTAGCATCCTCGGAGTTGGGGGAGGGGAAAGGAATTGAGTGAAAAGTGACAAGGGAAGAAATGAAGGAATAAATTCTGATGAATTAGTGACTTGCGGGATTTCGCTAATTACTTAAGGTTTCTATACTCCAGTACATATATTCATTGTGAAGGGATCGATTATTACATATGTGGTGGGTGGGGTCCTGGGGTGTTACATTGTGCATCAAAGCCCCTTTTTTTTTGGGTGGAAGAGCAAGAAATATATTAATAACCACGATGTTACAATCCATTGTGTGCAGCTAGCCTTTTTGTTTCAAATGATTCCGTTTTCAAATTTGAGTTAGAAATTCATGTGCATCTTTTAATCTCCTTGAGGATGTGTTGTAGGCTGGATTTACGATAAAAAGGTTAACTGAAGAGAGGAACACAGACATTCAAGAGAAGAAAACACTCAAGAAAGAACTGGTCAGTTGCTTACTCAACTCTCTCAAGTTTTTTCCCGTTAATATTGGTATTGCAAAAATGCCAATGCAGTACCATCAAGTGAACTGGAGGAAAGCCATGCTCTTCTTATTTCTTTGTTTATTGCGGTTATTGTGGGAAGATCACCTAGTATTGGAGAAATCTATCCTCCTGTCATTAGCTCAAAGCAACGAAACTATATTTAGGATCTGTATCTGTGCTTCAATTGCATTTCATGTTACTAGTAATCCACCATTTTACAATCTTCTGACAGAGTCCCTCATTGCTTTCCCTCAGGGGCAACTATTAGATTGTTAACAAGCTAATCATCTGCTCAAGCTGTTAATGAGATAGATAACTTTATCATTACTCAGACTCTTCTCTATAATCAACCTAAAACATGCAAATTTGTTAATCATTTGGTAGGCTATGCGATATGAACACATGATCTATGACCTGCACAGATTGTTAATTATCAACTCATAGAAAAACTTATGGTGTTAGAGAGGGATAACTTCATTATTTAATATTTATAGCATCAACAATACAATTATCAATAGGAATCGAAGACCACTTCGTTCTTGTTTCATACTTTTGACTTCTCGTTTAATTTTTGCAGGTACTTTTAAGGAAGAACTTTGTTGGCGGAAGACCGGTTCAAATCGGCTTCCCTCTCCTTTTTGTTTGCATGGTTGCACTAGTCGGTCTTACGCTCGGATACCTCCTACCCTGTTAGGGACGGAGAAGTATATAGTACTCCGTATTACGTAAGTTTGGAACTGCTTGGATTGTTTAAGGCTTCGTTTGGATCTTTGTTTGTAGAGGGAGGTCACAAACTGGCAAGGGATTCTCCACAAATTCAAGCCGTATTTCCCTTGCATTTTTTTTTTCTTTCCGCAAATGCCAGGTCCAAGAATAGCCTGCAAGGGATTGTATATTTAGAAGTGGGACATTGGATCAACACTCTGTTTATATCAGTGACTCTGTAAAGATAGTTGATACGCTGACATGTTGCTGTCTCGTTTGGAAATGTACGTAGCAAGAAAATGATGTATTTTGAGGGGAAAAAAGAAGCCGAATAACGATGCCAGTGTGTTTTTCCGAGTTCTTTCTTTCTGCTCTTTCGTATCGATTTTGGTTCGGGTGTTTGTTCACAACACGATGCGTACGTAAATAAAAGTAGTTCGTATTCTTGCTAGAGCATGCCTAGTCCTATAGGCAATTGGGCACGGCTTCATGGCATTCGACCATCCGTGCAGTCCGAGCGCGTGGTTGGTTTTCCGACTTTTCACCATTTCTCTGTCCTTTTTCTCTTAGTTTCTTGCTTTTTCGTCCTTTTGCGCGGGGTTATTTTGGTAAATCATGTTGGAAAATCTTCAAAAATCAAAAGCAAAATCTTTCAGATTAATGAGGGTGGGGGGGGGGGAGAGTTTTTTTTTTTTTTGGCCACACAGTATAGTTAACGGGGGTAGAGGGATGTGTTAGGTTAACAGAGGGAGTATAATTAACGGGGATAGAGAGATGTGTAAGGTTAGCACAAAGGGTGCAGTATAATTAACGGGGATAGAGAGATGTGTTAGGTTAGCACAAGGGGTGCAGAGACTATCCATAGTCCTGACCCCAAACCGCCCACGAAGGGGCTCGAACCTCCGCCTCCTAAATGGAGGGGAGTGGTAGGCAACCAACTGCACTAGGCACTGGTTTTAGAGAGAGAGAGAGAGAGCAAAAAATATAAATGAGCAAAAAACATTAGACGATTGAGCAAATGTTGATTCCGTACCATTGCGAATGATGCCCTTGATCCACGTCAAGGATTCGTAAATCGTTACACTAGATTCGGATCATCATAAAATAAAAGTAGTTTTGCAAATGTTGATTCCGTACCATTGCGAATGATGCCCTTGATCCACGTCAAGGATTCGTAAATCGTTACGCTAGATTCGGATCTCGGATCATCATAAAATAAAAGTAGTTTTTTATTTTTATTTTTTATCATCTTCTTATCTCTCCATGGAGGAATTTTTTGGTGCCGTGAGTATATCCGATGCGGTGTCTCGGCACATTTGGACCGTCCAATGCACTTTTAGCTGGCCCAGATTAAAATACTCTCTCTCACCTCATGCCATCACTTTCTCTATCTTTTTCTCTCTCCAAATCTGAGTGGTAAAAAACGCAATATCCGAGTGGTAAAAAACGTAATGAACGGTCTGGATGTGCCGAACGGGCTCACTGAAAAATTCTTCCATCGATCAACCTCGAAATTCGTTCTCCTCTATGTATCCCTGTAAATCCGCGATCCACTCTCCAAACACCGGCTCAAGCAAAAGACTAATGGTACAAGCAGAACAAATTTTATGAGAGAGAGAGAGAGAGAATGGGTATTGTCATATCGACGCAGAGAAATTGGTAAAGATGATTCCTTCACTCTCTTTTTTTTGGTGTGTTTTCTTTCCTAAGATTATAATCCTCCTTAATAATTACCCAATGTTTTTTTTTTTTTGGTGTTACGTTTAGAGGTTGCTTAGAACAAACATACTCATGTTCCATTTTCTCTGAGTTCCATTTTCTCAAATGAGTACTTATTAAAAAATAAGGACCTATTTTCAATCTTAAAAATAATGGGCTTACAAAAATAATTTTTCAATTTTTTTCAGGGATAATATCTATCAAACAATATTGCATATTTTTTTATTTCAGTAAGCCTATTATTTTAAGCTTAAAAATTACAAATAAATATTTATTTTTTTAAGGGGTAAACCGAAATACCACCTAACACCCCACCAACCTCCGCCGCTCATGTATACAATATTGGCAAGAAAAAAAAAAAGTTGATGAATATATCTACATATCTGTGCCGGAAACTCTCTCTCTCTCTCTCTCTCTCAGCATATACATATGTATGCAGTATATGTATACAGTACATACGTGTGTGTACGTCTAGTGAAAAACTAAGGGCTCGTTTGGTTTGTCAGTTCAGTTGCCTTTATTTTTCTAAAAAAAAAACAGAGAGTAAGAAATAGTAATGTGTAGCAAACTATCTTATTTGCTTACACTTATGTAAAGTAAACGAATAAGCAAATAAAATGGCAAATCAAACAAGTGTTAAGTGATTCCTGTAGGCTGTAGTTGATGAGTACTTGAGGAATATTACAGGTTTGGATGGAGTCTAGACACAATGCTGTCGCATCCAAATTATCAGTTTCTTTGGTATTCTCCTTTTGCTATGTGAATTGTGATATTCATTTTCAAATTTCATGGTTCCAAAGATTTGAACTCTCAAACATAAGTTGGAAGCGGTGGCGCTTACTTGACATTTGAGTCATTGACAGGCAATGGAGTTTTAGTACAAAAAATGCTGGTTGCGAAATTGATGAGTGTGAGTGAGTGTGCATGAGCATACGTGTATGTGCATATCTATATGCATATATGCATTTAGGGCTTGTTTGGATGGCCGGATTAGACATGGGTTGGATTACAAATGCATGGGGAACACATTTTTTGGCATTCGAAGGCAACAAGCAGTGGAGTCAATTGCACTAGGCAGGGGTATACGATATACCTTGAGGAAGGTGGTTTGAGTAATACCCGCACATTTAGTACCATGGGATTACATACCCCATCGGTGTAAGTACGACCAATCAAACACGGGCTTGATAGAAAACTATGCACTTTTCATAATGGAATGAGTCACAAGAGGATTGTTCCACGAATATGTAGTTGGTGAATTTTGGCTTTGATCTGTCAAGCTTTAAGAAAATGATTACGTTTGTTGGATTTGGGGCGGCCATTTTCCATTGAAAGCTTTACTTGAGGTTTAATTTCTTCCTTGGATGTTGAATTCTAATTTTTTCAACATTTACAGTTTATTTCAATCGTTCATGATTGGAGACAGAAATTGGTATTTCTCAAATGGATTGGTTTGTTTTCCAGGGAAAGAGGGACCATGACTACACTGTTGGATATCCAGCCCTGTGAACTCAAGTTCTCATGTATGTAAAAGGAGTAAAATTCCCTCTAGTTTCTGCATCTTTTGTTTAATATTTGTTTCGGTTCATCAATGCTTCGAGTTTTAGTCGGAAGTTGCTGTTTCGCTTGCAAGTAACAAGTATAAAAAGACTTCTGGTGCCTTTTCTATCTACGTATCTCTGACTTTAGCTACCGTATATATAAAATAGTATGCCAAGAAAAAGAAGCAATGAAATATTGGTAGCTGGAGGTTCTTAAGCCCATTTGAGATGCTGTTGCTGTCAATTACAGTTGTATATTATGTATAGCCTTGTCGAATGATATCGAGTTCTCCTAACATTGTTAGGCCTAGTGAACTGCGTATTCTTTCTTTCTTTTGAACATCTAACCCTGTATTCATTCATCACCAACTGAAGTGTTTTTGTTGCAAAACGCCTCTTCTTTGGGGAAATCCTTTTGCCTTTGTTGGCATCTCTTGCCCTCTGGGAGAACTCACAGACCACCTTTCACCATTTTGAATTGAATAGTCAGGTTCATGTCAGAGTAAGTGCTTGTACTGTGGGGAGGGAAATGCCCATTCCTAGTACGATAATCACCTCCCTGCTGAGGGAGAGTGGGTCAACGTCTGGGCATCCTAATAAGTAATGGGATGATGAAGTTTTAAAGTCAGTTTAGATAAGAAAGCAAATGACCTGACATTAAATGGCTTCCTTGTAGCCTTTAGGTGCTGTGGCAAGAGATTCCGGAGCATACAGAACAATATGCACTTCTTAGTTCTGGCAAATTCACTGATGACATTGATGTGCTTACAATTTCTAATCGAACTTCAAATGAACAAAATTTCCTTTTTGACTCGCATGTTTGAATTCTGTTCCTTTCTTCTTTTGTTCCTTATGTGTGGTGGTACTACTAAATTTTCTTTTTAATATTTTGTTTCTTTAGTCCTTTGTCCTGCTTTACAATGTGGAGGTGTTTTCCCTCCCCTTTCTTAGCCGTTGCTGATCAAGCAGAAAAACCTATTATTGATTTTATAGTTTCCATATTAGTTTGGTGTTTTTTTTTTTTTTTCTGTTTACATGTTATCTCTTAATCTGAAAAACTAAGATGACTCTCTGTCTCTCTTTCTGTAGTTGAGTTGAAGAAACAAAGTTCATGTGCAATTCAACTTATCAATACCTCTGATCACTATGTCGCTTTCAAGGTCCGGTGATTAATTGCTTGACTGTGGTTGTTTTTGTTTCTGGATTATGGTATATCTTATATTATGTTACCAATTTTCCTTGTCTTGTATCTTGTATATCGACTCTATCCAGTCGCTCAATCATCTACTTGGTGAACATATTCTGATGGAAGTTTATGTAATTGGAAAATCATACTGGCAGGTGAAGACGACATCTCCAAAGAAATATTGTGTGCGACCCAACAACGGCATCATCAAACCAATGTCAAAATGCGATTTCACAGGTAACTGCATACAACGTGTAGTACATGTGTTTTCTTCTCCTGTAACTTTTTTTTATGGTTCTTTTACACTTGTGCATTCATAAACAGTGCCACCTTCTCGGCTCCTTTTCAGAAGTTATTTAAGTATGTATAGGAAAACAATTTACTAGTTGGAGAAGTTTACAAGTTTTAGAAGAAAGATTCAGATTGGATTATTCTGAAATGGTCCTTCCCCTTCCCCTTTCTTAACTGTATGAGCTATTTAGTTTCTTATCTTCATTAACTGGCATGGTTATTGTTGTTGGTTTTAGTTTTGTTATACAATTCTTACCTTATGTCTTTAGTTACCCATTCATCCTCTTTTTCGGATGATGCAGTCACTATGCAGGCTCAACTATCAGCACCCTCTGATTTGCAGTGCAGGGATAAATTTCTCGTTCAAAGCACAGTTGTACCCTTCGGGACTACTGAAGATGATATCACGTCTGGCATGGTAAGGATTTGAGGTTACAGATTCTTGTAGGTTGTTCATCGTTGTTTATTATTGCTTTCTTGTGGCAGTTTGCGAAGGATAATGGCAAAAACATTGAAGAGAGTAAGCTAAGGGTTGTGCTGATTAGCCCCCCTCAATCTCCGGTACTGCTACCAAGTAATGGAGTAACGAAGCAAGAACTACCATATGAAACTTCAGGACAGAAAGATAAACTATGTACTCCTCCTCCTATGGTGAGTTGTGTACTCATATGCAAATTGTGGTTGTAGAAGTTCAAAGAGGGCACCTGGACTCGAGCTCATTTGTTTGTACTCAATGGTACCTGCTTTCGCTAATGAAAAGAATCAATTAACAGAAAACCTCATTTTGCCGGGAGAAGTTTAAAACTCGATGAAAACCATCGGAACATTGTGTATGGTGAGTTGTGATACTCATGATAATGTTCGATCTTTGTTATGCAGCTTTTGTCCACCTAATGAGTAGTGTGGTCCAATGATGGTTAGATAATTTTGCAAGTAAGATGACTCGACTGAAAGCACTGGTTATTGAAGCTCATCCACCATATGGCAGTCTCATTTGCTTTTTCGTATTTTTTTTCCTTGTTTTAAGTATTAAGAGAGAATTTGCCTTGTTTAGTTGGCCTTGCACTCAAGAATAGTGAAAGTCAGACATGGAAGTGTTTTGTCATGAATTTGTACTTATCATAATCACTCTTTACTAGTGCCAGTTTCGCACGGATGTTGACGATGATGTTATGGAGGAGTCCTGGCTTTTGAAGGATGAAGTAGATCTTAGCCCATCTAAGGGTGCTAAGCCAAGACCTACCTTACTGAAGTTGGGTAAAGACATTGAGGAGCTGAAGTCAAAGATAAATGTGCTGGAATCAAGGCTAAGTGAGGTTAGTCTTTCTTTCACGACAGTGTTGTTGCTACTGGTTTCCTTTAGGGATGAGGGATTTAGATGTGACGGAGCTTTCTTCTAGGAGAATAGAGATGGGAAATGGCTTTTAGTTTCGTTTGAGGAACGGCTCCACGTTGACGGACCGGTGGAATTTTTTTGTTCTTGGAATGTTCAAGTGTTTGAGTATATCTGTGCAGTAGTAGCATATAGGGGTGATACCGGTCCGGTTTCGACCGGTTTTGGCATATTTTTTGGTCGAAACCGGTTATCCGATTTGAGATTTTTAGAAACCGGAACCGGTTGAGATAATACGGTCCAGTTTCGATCGGCTCAACCGGTTTCGGTCCAGTTTATCCGGTTTTCATTCATGGTCATATTTTTGGACCCAACACATCAAAAAATCTACAATTCAATCTACAAATATCAACTAAAAACCCATAATTCAACCCCTTTTTTGGGCCCAACAAAAAAAGATCAATTTTGAGCCAATTACATAAATAAAAAAACCCATAAAAACATCATTAAGCCCATAAAAACAGTTTATATATGTATGTATATATTATACATATATATATAACCGGTCCGGTTTCGACCGGTCTTTAAAACACATAAACTGGATTGAAATTATTTTTCCGGTTTATAAAATTTTATAAACTGGAACCGGATCGAAATTATTCGACCGGTTTGAAGGTCCGATTTTTCCGGTTTTGATCGAGTTTCTGGTCTCGGTTAACAGCCCTAGCAGCATATATCTGTGCAGTAGTAGCATCATCAGAGTTGGGGGAAGGGAAGGAATTGAGCGGGAAAGTGACAAGGGAAAGAAATGAAGGAATAAATTCTGACGAATTAGTGACTTGCGGGATTTCGCTAATTAGTTAACAGAAAGTCTAAGGGTACAGCAGCCTGCTGTACAGCAGCGGGTATAGACCCTGTTTGCGTCCGTCTCGGGTCCCGCAAAAACGATCGGAGCCGCTTATTTTGTTCAAAATACTTCGTTTATGGTTAAATTTTGAAGTGAATTTGGATGATTTGTAAACACCTTTCCCGCTATCGGATTGACGTGATTTTTTATAGGGACCATAAACGAAGTATTTTGAACAAAATGAGCGGCTCCGATCGTCTTTGCGGGACCCGAGACGGACGCAAACGGGGTCTGTACCTGCTGCTGTACCCTTAGCAGCTCTCATTAGTTAAGGTGTCTATATTCCAGTACCTCCAGGGAAGGAAAGGAAAAGAATCAATGAATCAATAATTTTAAAATAAGGCCAAACCAACTTTCGGCGGTTACAACCTCAATTATGGAGGGGAATACTCAACACTCAACTTTCGGTGGAATGACAGACGTGACGATGGGGCCCACTGAGCACCCGACGTATCTTTATTCCAGATGTAATTTGAGTGTAATTTCATTTGTATTTCATTTGAGTTTGGTCAGTGAGTTCTCTATAAATAGGACGCGTCTGTAAAGAGTAAACTTAGGTTTTGGATTGCCCTCTCTTTCTCTCTCTCACAAATCCTAGCTCTCTGCTCTTCCCCTCCTCCTTTTGTAATATTGGCTTCGGCCCTTCTAAATAAAGGTCAGTCTTCTTATTTTGATCCTTACTTATTTGTAGGGGTGTAAACGAGCCGAGTTACGGTGAGCTCGAGCTCAGCTCGAGCCTTACAGCCCTACTTATTTGGCATCCATATCAAAAGGAAATGCAGTGATAAAAACAGAGAATAAGCCAAAGAATCAAGCCTTTTCGTTTCACATGATTCCGTCTTCCAATTTGTTAGAAATTCGTGTGCATCTTTTAATCTCCTTGCGGGATGCTTTGTAGGCTGCTTTTACCATAAAAAGGTTTACTGAAGAGAGGAGCAATCTCCTTGCGGGGTCTGTCGTATGCTGCTTTTGCCATAAAAAGGTTAACTGAAGAGAGGAGCACAGACATTCAAGAGTAGGAAACACTCAAGAAAGAACTGGTCAGTTGCTTGCTTAACTCTTTCTCAAGTTTTTTTTTTTCCTGTTAATATTGGACAAGCAAGAACTGGAGTGGCGCAAGAACCAGATAGTGCCATGTTAGCATTTGTTGCAGTTCAAAGATTCATATTTCTCTTCTTAATTCTTCGTTTATTTGCGGTTATTTTGGGAAGAGGAAAGTCCACTTTCACCCCCCATGTGGTTATCGCCATGTGCGGATACCCCCTCATGGTTTAAAACTGACCACATAACCTACCTTTGGTTTTGAAAATGTGCGGATAGACCCCCTGCCGTCATGTTTTCCATCCATATTAACGGAGCCTCTAGAATGTAATCTGGGTCGTTTATAATGTATTAAATAAAGAATCGAGTATCTCTGTAAAAAAATCATCTCGATCAGGCATCAATAACCCAGTGATCTAATTTTTAGTAAATTCAAATTTGAAATTTTAATTTCATAACAAAATCGATTCGACCATGAGCTTTTCATTTTTTGATTGACTTGAATTTTGGCATAGACGTAGTACTCGTCAAAATTTACAATATCAACGGTTTGGATTCAATTTTTGGTATAGGAGATGGTGTGGTTAGATTTAAAAAAGAAGAAGAATCAATGGACATGATGAGGGTATATCGGTCTTTTAATATTGTGTCCGTTAATATGGATGGAAAATATGACGGCAGGGGGTCTATCCGCACATTAACCAAAGCAACGAAACTATATTTAGAATCTGTATCTGAATTGCATCTCATGTTACAAGTAATCCACCATTTTAGAAGCTTCTGACAGAGTCTCTCATTGCTTTCCCTCAGGTGCAACTATTAGATTGTTAACAAGCTAATCATCAGATTAAGCTGTTAACGAGATAGATAACTTTATTATTAGTCAGACTCTTCTCTTTAATCGAGCTAAACCATGCAAATCTGTTAATCATTTGGTAGGCTATGTGATATGAACAGAAGATCTATGACCTGTTCTGATTCCCTATGAGATTGTTAATCATCGACTCATATATAGCATCAACAATCAATTATCGATAGGAATCAAAGACCACTTCATTCTTGTTTCATAGTTTTTGACTTCTCATTTAATTTTTGCAGGCACGGTTAAGGAAGAACGTTGTTGGCGGCGGAAGACCGGTTCAAGTCTACTTCCCTCTCCTTTTTGGTTGCTTGGTTGCACTAGTCAGTCTTACACTCGGATACCTCCTACACCGTTAGGGCCGGAGGAGTATGTATTAGTACTTAAGTTTGAAACTGCTTGGATGTTTAAGGCTTCGTTTGGATCTTCCTTGCATTTTCTTTTTCTTTCCGCAAATCCTGCGCAAATGCCAGATCCAAGAATAGCCTGCAAGGGATATATATTTAGAAGTGGACATTGGATCAACACTCTGTTTATAACAGTGACTATGTAAAGAAAGTTGATACGCTGACATGTTGCTGTCTCGTTTGGAAATGTACGTAGCAAGAAAATGACGTATTTTGAGGAAAAAAGAAGCCAAATGACGATGCCAACACGATACGTCCGTAAACAAAAAGTAGTACTTATTCTTGCTAGAACAATCTTTCTGGGACAAAATTACAAACCAGCAAAAATGACAAGGGCTCCCTACTTGTTCTTCTGTACAATAATGCAAAACTATATCTACAAAACTTGGACTGCATCAAACACTATGTTACACAAAGAGGCATAGTATTCTGATTTACGGGTTGAAAAATACAGTCGGAAAGACAGCAATGCCTTACCGGAGACCTGTGTAACTCTCTTTGATGGATAACTGAACCCTGAGAAATTTGAACTGAAAGCGCAACCTCCCATGTTGGATAAAATACATGTAATACATTATACGTAAGATGCCCTTGCTGGCACCCCCAAAGAGTGACACTGAGATATCAACAAATAACAGCCTCAAATCGACAGCCGATCGATCAAATATCCCACCAAACGCTGAGGAATTGGTTCTGTGATCTCATTTCTGGATGCCTTCTTAGTCCAATTGCTGTGCACTTTGATAAGGCGGTGAACCAGGAATGACAAGTACAAAGCCCCGCCCACCAAAAACAGGCCGCATGAACGCATCGTCGAATTTGCGCCAATAATAATGGACAGAACGAGTGGGGGCGGCTAGGAGCATCCGCAAGCTGGATGGGCGAGGCACGTGGGGAGCCAGATCTACTTCTGAATCCTGGCCATTGGAAAGAAGTGGCACGATGAAGGATTTGGGAGTCGTGGGCTCCGAGGAGAGTGCTCTGCTTAACTGCTTTGGTGAAGGCAGCAAGACTCTAACCAAAGGTTTAGTCAACAAACCAAACACCTGAAAAATATGCCCAGAAGCCCAAATGATGGTAGGGAGGAAAAACTATTAGCTATCCAGGTGTTTATCGTGAAAACATGATAGGATTTTGAAATTATTACCCTTAAATTTGCTTGCCAAAGGTTCGTATTCAATATGGGTAAGGTCAGACTACCCAAATGATTACAGTATATATGTCCTCGGGCTAAATCCTTACAAATTTATTGTGCTGTTCCACATTTTGTTTAATTTTGAAGCCAAAGGAAACATGAGAGACAACGCAAATGGAATTCTATGACCCACACATTTCGCATTTGAGGCAAGTTTTGAACAATCAAAGTAACATGGGAACAGCACTAGAATATTGACCTGTGTTTGGTCATCAGATTAGGAGAGAGATCTATGAAGGGATTTTCACTGTCCCTTCTTTCCCCACTACTCCAATATCAAACGCAGCCTTAAAATTCTCTTGGGCTCTTTCTAACATGATTTGTTTAAGGTCCAGCCCTTCATTCTGGCAGACAAGTCATACTACAGGTTGCCTTCCATGGCTGTAACTAGAAGTATTGATATCTTACCACTGTGCTGAAAAGAACAACCGTGATGGTACTTGTGATCATGAATGCATTCCCACGTAACTGGGTATGGCCTCCCTTTGTAAACTGCATGCATGAAAAGTTTGAACAGATTATATGATAATTACACAAAAAGGGGGCCTGAAATCCCTGCAAAACAAAGGCAGGCATGAACAAATCCCAGAGAACCACGTATGACATTGATACACATGCACATATGTTTTCCAAAAAGCCAAAAAAAAAAAAAAAACAGATTTATTTGGTGGAACGGTTTTTGAAACTTGTTTGTTTTTTAGAAAACCATGAAAAAACACATTTTCAAATGTTGAAAAGCCTTTCTGGTAAAGATGAATTAGACATGAAGATTCAGTCTTTATTTTCAAGAAAAGTTTTGAAAAAAATCTGCAAAACTCATTCTGAAAAAATAGAAAGAACGGACCTGATTATACGCGAGGGCCATAGAAACAGCACCTCTCATAAGACCTGCCCACCAAATGGTAACCTGGAAAATTGAGGGTAAAAGTTAAGGAGGATGCTTACTAACAGCATATAATTAAACGAAATCAAAATACATAAAAAGAATGACAAGGTTATACTTGCTGCTTTATGCCAATTTTCTCATACGGTGTCTTCCTGGTCAAATTGGATATAAACGATAATGGGAAAACGAAGGCTGCTCTTCCAATCAAAACCAGTCCCATCAGTATTGAGCTCACCTCAATTGACGTCCCAGGGCTGCAAAGAATATGGTACTGTAAGATAAGCATTTGTAAATTTCCCTATTCATAATGGTGACAAATTGTCTTTTGCATAAACCATACCTGTCACTTACGAATCTCCACTTTTCAATGTCCAATGCATCCATACCAACATAAAGAAAGATAAATATCTCACAAACAAATGACAATGTTGCAAAAGCATGCCTGCAAACATGTTCAAAAGCAACAAAAAATTTAGACACCAAGCCAAAAAAGGAACAAAAGGAAATAGCAATAATCATACTTGGTTGTAACTCTTGAACTCTCGGTGACATTATGCCAGGTGTAATGGGACATCACAATTCCGCAAAAGAAAACAGTAAGAATGGCACTCAAATAGAATAACTGCAAGATAAAACTTTCAAGGTTACAACACTGAACATACACAACACTGGAAAACAAAAACAATGACGAAAGAAATAGCAGATAGGTGCAAGCTTGAGAAATCTTACTTCAGCGAGCATATACGAAAGGTAAGCCATGAGCATCATAAGTGCAACCTCACGATCAGTAGAGTGTCTAGAATGGAATGAGAAGTGTAAGTAGCAGCCCTACTACATGATAAAAAGCTAATCACACTGATTCCGTCCCCAATATTGCAGCCAACATGACCACAATCCTATACTAGTAATGTTGTGCTAACATATCAGGTGCAGAAGCAGAGATAACTGGAGATCTTAATCACCTGCAACTGCACCATTTCTATAGCCCGCATTGGTGAATTGTATCTGTTATTGTCACTAAATCGACCAGACTTTTGTTTTCTCACAAGCTAACCTACCAAAAAAATTGTGGTCGAATAAGTGACATAAGGGAGATTAACCACCATGACATTCATTTTACAAACCTGCCAAAATAAAGCTTTTTGATGATGTATGCACTAAGCAATCCAGCCTGCAAGTAAAATTGTAGAAAATAAAACGCCGTAAACCATACTGCCAGAAGCAAATGAGAGAGAGAGAGAGAGAGAGAGAGAGAGAGAGAGAGAGAGAGAGACTCACTACAACTCCCAACACAGTGCTCGACAAAAGCAGATATAAGAAATTGCCGACAAACTGCAAAACTATGCTTGTTTTGATATGAGATACATCAAAGCTCTGAATTGCATTGAAAAGCACAACTGATGTTGCATCATTCACAACCCCTTCCCCGAAAACTAGACTGTACAGAAGAGGCGTCTCATCCTGATTCAGCACCTGCAACATTGGGAGGGATGCGTGAAGTATTGACTAGTATTTTTATCTTGAGAAAAGATGACAGCACAGAAAAGGTATCTATACCTGCAATGTGCAAACAGAATCTGTTGCAGAAAATATAGCTCCAATTGCTGCAGAAATTGAGTAGAATAAGAGAGCATGAATATAAGTTGTATGAGTGTAGCATATAGTGGGAAAAAAGATGAGTAAAACAAAAAGGTAGTAGTACCAAAATAATCTTCTATCTCGAGGCTACCAATATTCATGTTCTTGAAGAAGTTCATAGCTCCTGGACCAAAAGAAAAAAAAAAACACATAACCACACATGAATGAATGTACAACCATGAAGCACAATGAAACTAGATCGTCCTCCCCATCTCTTTTCCTGCTATATTAAATGATAGAACACGGAAGGAAAATGAGAATGTGTAAAACTAAACAAGAGGTTGTGTGGACCTGTTTTGGCACGGGTAGAGCCAATGACGAAGTGAATCCAAATCCTTCAGATCAACCCAGTGCACCAACTAATCTACTAAAGTTTGCAACTCTCTTCCCTGATAACGCTCTAGTCTACTATTTGTGACATATTTATTTTGGGTGTTCGGATACCTGTTTTTTATTTTTACCTTTTCTACTTTTCGGTGTTTGGGAGACTTTGGCCATAACACATTCCATGAAAATGCATTTGTGGTTTTTGATGTTCGAGAACAAAAGGCAAAAGTAGGGGTAGAGGAGCTTTTTTACTACTCATTTTTCACTTTTCTCATTTTGGTTAATATAAAAACCTACAAAATGCATTCTGAACATATCTCCCAAACACACTATTCCTGTTATGAAATGCATTCCGCACATATCTTCTAAACACTTTACATGTTCAATAATACATTCTGACCATAATTCAAAAAGCCAAAATACGAAAAGCAAAATGCAAAGAGTAAAAAAATGGGGCTCCCAAACGCCCCCTAAATGAGAAGGTAGGCTGCAGGCTGTTGAGGGTATTTCCCCTTGGAACATGAAACATATCTACACATCAATAGGCTCGGGTGTACCTGGGCATCACACAAATTGTACCATAGCATTTTGTACATTTCTCTCTAAGTCTCTTCATCCAACCGTCCTATAGGATGGAAAAACCATGAGCATCAACTCAAGTGCTTAATAGTACAGCATCTTGCCTTTAGTTTCAACTTCCAATTCAGGGCACCCAGCCAATGACTAGGGAAAGGAGTTAGAGCAATTACTATGAGGGATGTGGGCGGAATTCCTTAGAAGAGATGGTATATTGCCCAGTGAATGTTAAAAAAAAATGCAGTTTCATGTTCTACTTCTTCTACAAACCCACACAAATAATAAGCAGAAATGAGTGCAGATACAAGAGCTTACCAAATGAAACGATGGCAAAGGATATCAGAGTACCAATTGCACCAAACAGCGTGATAGTCATGAAGTTACGAAAAAATTGCTTCTTCTTTACCTGGAACCTGATGCATTATAATTCAAGAAAAAGAAAAATGACCAGTTAGAGTCATGAATGTGGTATTCGTATAAAAATTCTTTCTACATTTCTAGTCCCAAAAAAGAGAAAAGTGAAGGATATTGCAGTAGGAGATATAGACACATTAAGGTAAGAAAAAATAGTATTCATCCAAATTGCCAATTGTGTTAGGATATTGCAGTTAGTTCAATTCTTTTGGGGAAACCAATATTATACAATTTATTACATATTGACATTTACCAACAGTTTTGCTACATAGATGTCAAGATCAAATTACTGTCACATCTGATGTAGAAACAACAATCTGCGGACATTCACAAATATAAGCGTCAATTAAAATGTGACTTGTGTGGTTGTGTGAGTGCACACACTAGCTCAACCATTAGTACAATTTTACTTGGTTGATTTGGTAGAAGACCATCACAAGAACTCAGATTCAGTTTCACTTGGAGAAAGAAAATAAATGAAAGTAAGAAAATACCCCGCGTTAAAGATGATTGGTGGAAGAAGGTATATGAAGAAAAGATCTTCACTGAAAACTAAAAGATGTGAATTTGTTCCTCCACTGGTTAGAAGAATAACAATTCCAGTGCAGAGTCCCTGCCACCATCAACACACATAAAGTTAAATTAGTTTCAATGTATTATTTGCCATTATGAACTACAAATATAAACATGCACATATCCATATAAACTTAAGGATAAACTTAAACTCACAATTAATAGGGCTGTAATGGACTCATTCATCCAACGGTTCTCCTCCAACAGATGCCCGAGCACAATACATGTACATAGAAGCGCCACAAATAAGTTTATTGAGACTACCGAAGCATGATCAGAAGTAGATACCATGTCTATCTTCGATAATAAATAACCTAAGCCAAACCCCATCTCAGCCACTTAAATAATCACAACAGCGGATCTATCTAATCAAATGACTGAACTGTTTGCTTCCCAAAGATGCCAAGAACAAGATCAACTGCCCTCCAAACCTTGGACTGTCAACTTTTGCCAGTCCAGGGACAATGTCTGGTCTCAGAAACCAAACAATACTGCAAAAAGACATAGCATACATATCAGATCAGCCTTTTATAGCAAGCTAACTAAATAAACGTATATTGAAACTGAACAAGTAAGCCTTAAACTGTTGGATCACCAACTTATTTAAAAGCTTACGCCGTTACAGATAGAGGGGTGCCTTCAAATCTATACAGACAACAAGACAGGTCATGTGTCTTCTCCATAAGCAGACCAAACACGTGCAAGTACTATAGTACATCTGTAGGTAGCGAGATTTGGAAAATCTATTGACTACTCGGATACCTTTTAAATTTTTATCACCATGTAAACTAAGAGCTCGATTTGATTGACTCAGCAAATAACGCTGTATACCTTTTGTGGTAATTGAGTTACAAAAACTAAAGCTCGTTAGACTTCCCCAAAAGGCGCACTAGAGATCACGGCGACCAAACCAACTGCTTTTGCCATATGAGGATACACGTGACTACTTAGATACCATAATCCCACCACAAAACTACTCTCATAACCGAGAGGAAGTAGGTCAAAATCTAACGTGTCCTTGACTCCTTGTACAATTTAAGCGTTCAGTTTTCTCAACTAGCCTTCTATATTTCCACACTACACAATGAAGTGTAACTTGTCTTCTCCCCTATACCTAAATACTCCGCCTTAAAGTAATCACTCCCTTTAACAACTTACGACTAAAGGCCTTAAATGAGTTGATAGTCCACAATACAATAGTAAGCTACCACCAGATTTACCTAGGAATCATAGCTCAATATTCTCAAAAGTCCACAGATTTATACATAGACATATTCACACATATAAACTCGCCTGCAGATATCTATGACTACTACAAAGGGAACAAGATGCTATAGTACGATTTGTGGTGGTTAATACTTTTAATTTCCTACACAAACAGTCTAATTTTCTTCTACCCTTTTTTCACTCTCATACCTCAGATTCCTCAGATTTCATTACGAATTAATCTCAATTGAAGATTGCTATTTTCTTTTCCTTCACATAATACGATTTGCACACGCAACACTAGGGGTGTAAACAAGCCGAGCCCAGCTTCATAGTGTTCGAGCTCGGCTCATTTACTAAACCAGCCGAGCCTGCTAATTTACTTAACAAGCCTCTCTAAACGAGCCAAGCCTATGCAAACGAGCCGAGCTTTTGCAGGCCGAGCCTAGCCACGAGCTGCTCGCGAGAAACTCAGTTCGTTCGCAGCCCTACGCAACATTTGTGCCCGGGCGTCTTGTATATATGCACCTAAATGAACTTTTTTTATAAGTTTGTTTTTTCTAACTCATTTGTATTTTTAATTACAATTGAATTTCTCGTAATTTCAATTGCACTTAAAAATATAAATGAGAATAAACTATTACGAGATCGGCATAGCTCAATGTTTTCTCGCAAGTCCAATTACACATGTATAGAACTATACACGTACACAGAAACCTATATACATAACAGCGTAGCGAACAGCTTACCTGAAGTGCGTGAGATTCAACTATGAATCGGTAATACGATCCAAGTAGATCTCGCGTTCGAATAACAGAGTCGAACCGTAGGCTATCGCGAAAGTGATTACGCTCTCAATTGAGAGAATTTGTTGGTGAAATTGGTGAATGAACTGGAAAATAAACTCTCGAAATAGAAAGATAGAGAGAGAGAGAGAGAGAGTAAAGACAGAACTGTGAGAGAGAGAGAGAGTATTACGGAAGAACACGTAAAGGACAAACCCAACAAAAATGAGCTTCAATCAAGCTTATCAGTCAATCAAACGAATCGAGTGGTAGCTTATTTGAATGTAGTTTGATAACTTAACGAGTTTTAATAAAAAAATATTCAAGCTTAATTTTTGTTTACTACTGGAGTATATTTTAGTGCACATCTGAGCCGTTATTCAAAATGGTATTAGACAGTCCGAATGTATCGAGCGAATACCACATGAGATATATCCGTCCGATACCGAGAAATTTCTTCTGATTCAGATCCTCAAGTAAAAAGAAACCTAAATACTATTTGCTACTAGAAAACTCTGTCGAAAGTTGTCTTAAGCGTTTGTGGTGGAGAAAGCTAACACAGTTTCTTCCAACTACTCCTATTTTTTTATGGGTGGGGTACCACGTGGATGTCGAATTCGAAAGCAGGGTTGCTGTGAGCAAAACACAACAGCATACAATAGCGAACAATTTTACCGTTCAAATGAAAAAAATTCTTCAATGAAAGAGTTGAACTAGCATTTTCTTGAAAAATTCTTTTAAAATTCTGACTATTGATTACCGAGACAATCAGAAAGATTTGGTTCGGGTTTTTAGTAATATGGTTTGATCATGGTTTTAAAAAATTAGAAACCGCTTTATATGGTTTGGTTTGTGGATTCACATTCACGGTCATGGTTCCAAACCGATCTGAACCATATAATACAATTATATATTTCATTTTCTTAGTTTAAGACTTTAGACAATTATTGGTATTCTACTCTTAATTAGTTGGTTGAAATTAGTGTGTTTTGATAATTTGAATGAAATTGGTTTTAATATAAGTTTTTTTTAAATTTATCTTTGTAATTTTAAGTACTTTAAATAATTTTTGAAGACGTATATAAGTAACACTCCTTTTCCAAAAAAAAAAAAAAACAATACGGATGAAAAACATTACAGCCATACAGGTGGTGGGGGTAATGAAAATTGGCACAAGGTCGGCTTGGCGTCCTATGGAGTATGGACCACTTTTCCTTATGCTTGTCCTTGTCTATATTAATGTGGCGGTTTTTTTAATACAGGGTCTCTCGAACCAGCTTGCGTATATCTCAAACTAACCCCTACACTTTTTCGGTTCCGCCCGTATCCATTTCAAGCAGGGGGTCTAGTGACAGCGGCCGTCACGACAATAATTTTAGAAAATGCAATTATTATATGTGAAAAAAATTTATCCCCAATTTATATAGTCTCGCCACTGCTAGGTTTTTTTCCTTATTTTTTTATTATGTACTAGTCATAAATCTTTTGGGTTTTTTTTCAAGAAATTAGACCCAAAAAAGCATTCCAGAACTAAATTCAATGGGCTAAAGTGAAATAATATAAATGATGATGTGTTGTTAAGAAAAAAAAAACTCCACATTCTAACCCTAAAACAACTTAACCTAAAAAATTAAGAAAATTTAATTATAATGCCACTCCCCAAATATATATTGCCACTCCCAAAAGGGAGTGTGGTTATCAATTTGAGAAATCCATGTAGGGATCTAGGGAGTGACATTATAAATTTGGGGAGCGGCATCATCAATGTACAAAATTAAAGTTAGTCTTTTTTCATACTTCATGTGCAAATGACAAACATCATTTAATAGTTTTTGTTATGTTAGTTTAATTTTTTCTGGAACCGATGACTATTAATATTGTAATGCATCTTTTTATTTTTTCAGGCTTTTCTCCAATTCATTGGAAGGAGTTGAAAAAACAATAGAAGAGTTGTTGCTGGCAACGGTAAAATGTTATGCTCGGTAGCACACAGACGATTAACCATCAGATCGACCATTGTTCTTGAATTCAAACTTCATTACGTGTTATTTAAACATAGGGTTGTTAACTCGGCCAAGAATAGGTGTATATATATGGTGTTTTGCTCTAACTTATATTGGGATCCCGGTAAGTAGAAGGTGGAATTGGATCCCAACAAGTAATTGAGATGCGTATAAATCAATCCGAACACCGGAGTTATCAATTTTTAAGTCTCTTAAATATATTTTTTTATTTTTATTGCTTGTGCATAGCACGAGATTATCGTTGGTTGTACATAAAACAATGTTGAACAAGATGTGGTTCGATTCTCCTTGTAAATAATTCGTGCGGCCACCTCGCCTTCCACGCGTAAGCGTGTGAAACGGCTGTGAGAGGGGTTGTAGGGATTAGTCCGAGGTGCGCGCAAGTTAGCTCCGGACACTTTGCATTACCAAAAACAAAAAACAAAAAAGGTGGTTCTCGAATTGAGAATATACTTCATCATGACTAACATTTTGACACCTTAAATTTTCTTGTTATTATACTATTTTGGATAAGAACAGTGAACCATATAATAACATTGGCTTACCATAAGTTGCCAAATTGCTTTCTTGATCAATGAGCTGGTGGATCACAAGGGCCCCATTGGCTGCCATCTTTTTCACATACTATTTTATGAACTTGACCCCTAGATTAGGACATGAAAACCCCTTTCTCAAACCTCTCCCCTCTTTTTCTTATTTTGGATTTGTGTAGTGGGCCGAAATTACCAGAAGGGCAAAAGGGTCAAAACGATATAAAGACATAGGCTTGCGAATCTAAAATAGTGGGAAACTTTGAGCGTTACGTTCGGCTGACGAGGATACTACTATTTTATGAACTTGACCCCTAGATTAGGACATGAAAACCCCTTTCTCAAACCTCTCCCCTCTTTTTCTTATTTTGGATTTGGGTTTAAAAAGACTAGTAGAGTCTGCCAAGCAAATTTAAAAGAGCAATATTAATGCATTCATAAGCCAAATAGACTCATAATCTGTACTGAAAATATAGTCCTTCTCCACGATTCTATTACTCTCCTGAATATGCTCAACAGAATCATTACCCTCTAACTTTGCCCCAATATTTTTCATCTCGAATGCATAGTACCGCATCAAAAATTGTGTGAAAAAGGAAAAAGTTGCTCGTTAGGAGAAAACCACCAAATAATTGAGAAAATGTTCAAAACCACTAAATAACTTACCCATACAAAGCTTCCACCCATCCCAGCAAAACCACAGGATTATTATTTCATGAGCTTCTAAAATTCCCCATGACCCATAGAAACAACTCATCATCCCCTAATCCATCGACTAAAAACCCAGACTTCGTTACCTCTCAAGAACCACTCATCCAAAACAACTACTTTGACAAGGAACATAAGAGTGTTATCAACTGTAACTCCGAATTGGACAAAAAACAATAGATGGATTTAGGAAATTTGGCCAACCCAATGCCTCTTCAGCATTAGAGAAGCGATCATGTGAACAACCCTTTCTCCTAGACTCCCTAGACCCCTTCCTCGCAGCCACCTCTCTTTTCAAAATAGGCAACCGAAAAGAAACAAAACATGAAAGCATAACGAAATGAAGGCATCCTCAATCTTAATTCCTATTTTAGTCCGATATAATAGTGAATATTTGGTATAGCAGGAAAGCATCCAAAACTACAAAATCATGAAAGGGAAAGAGAAGACACAAATCCTGAACGCTTGAAGTTCTGCTTCTAGATTCGCTTTTTCTTCACGTAATTGTCTAATCATATCCTTCAGCTGATAGATTTCAGAATCAAGCTTCTTAATTTCTTGATCAGATCTTTTCTTCCCACCTTCTATGCTTTTCAATTTTTCACCTAAGGCGTCCTTCTCTATTGCCTTTTCATTTGATTCCTCCTTCATTCCATTCTTCAGCTGTTTAATTGCATCGTCCTTCTTTTTGAGTGCTTTCTGTACCATTTTAACAAATAGTTAAATGAACAAGGGAATTGATATTCACACCCCCTTTTTTGTACTGGAAGCTCTACGTTCTTATAATCTTCATTTTTCTGATGTAGAGTCTTTTCTTCCTCACGAGCTCACTCTCAGCTTCTACTTTGAGCTTCTCTAATTCCTCTATCCTTTTTGACAATGACTTTCTTTTCAAGCTAACCCCGAAGATTTGCATAATCCGCTTTAGCTTTTCTAAAATCCTCTATCACCATTTGAACAATCAATCTAGCAACTTAAAACCTCACCATCCCCTAACCCGTCAACTGGAAACTCAAACTTTCTTACCTCTTCTAACCTCTGAAGAACCACTCAGATAGAATAGATACTTTCGCACAGAACACAAGGGTGTTGTTCACCATAAATTCGGAATTTGGATCAAACGCCAAAGACTTATCTAAGTAGTTTGGGAGGTTCATTCCCTAAAGTATATATAGTCCTTGCCCCAGTGATAAGGGTGAATGACAGACTTTGAGAGTACTCCCCTTGGTCAGCGGTTCGATTCCCACTGGGTGAGTACCCTGATAGTAAGTGGGGGAACGTGACTGGTGTGGCCGGCCGCACTAGTTCTCCTGAGGTTTGGGTTGCGTAGTCGGGTCAATTGTGACTGTAGGCTGTTCCTCAGTTATCACAAAAAAAAAAGAGTAGAACAATTACCAAATTTATCAGAATTTGTTGAAAGAGAAGGGTTATTTAGTGTTTATATTGGAAAATATTTTGGAAGAGGGAAGCATACTTGAGATAAGAGTGGGGAAAGAAGCAGTGGTATTTCACTAGAACTCAAAAAATTTTTTTTTAGTTTAGTATCAAATATATGGACAGCACACATCCTTATTTATACTATTATATATAGAAGGTTCTAGCCCAAAGATATATTCCTACAAAATAATATTTTGGGTGATTCTTGATTTACACATGTGGCTTTTTTCTCATAGAAATATCAAGATATTTCACAATCATATTAGAGGGCTTCTAGAAAACAAATATTATATCTCATCTAACAATATTTTCAAATTTGGGCTTGTCCATTGGGCTTGACTTGGGCTTCATTTTATTGGGTCAACATGCTAAATCTAGTTTATACCCCAACATCCCCCTTAAACTTGAGTCTAGTAATTTGGTTACAAACAGAAACTCTAAAAAGGATCAGAAATGCAAACCGAGGCCCTTAACACAAATTCACTGCCTCACCGGAGGTCCTAGAGGTTTTGTCGGCGTTCGTTTTTCAGGGTACTCGGATAAACTCAGTCGTGGAAGCACTGTGTGGACTACCCGTCGAACCAAACTGTGTTTGTACTCTCTCCCACTTGAACAAAAGAATTTTAGGAGTAGAAGCTATTGACGAAGAAGAGGATTACTCTTTTTGGTATGTCTGAAACAAGAGACTTGAGTGACCTTTTATAGGCCAAATGAGATAGACAAAGTCTAGCTTGAGGGACCAAATACAGCTGAAGGAATGGTTGGGCAATTGAATTGGATCTGCTGGTAAGGAACAAGCATTCAAAGAAGTTGGTGAAGCCCATAATTGAGGCTATTATTAGCACGGCAGTCTCAATTCAATCAGTATGGCAAGCCCATATTCAATAACAAGCTTTAGGCCCACCAAGCCTAAGCCCAAGTTTATTATTTTGAGATTTTGGACTCAAAGCCCAAATAAGTTCCAAACTATCCCAAATTAGACCACAGACCTCCGTTTGTAGGCCGCGAGCCCACGAATTCTGAGTCTCGGCTCCGGCCTCGTCTAGGTATTAAGTGACGGCGAGAGCGCGCACGCCCTCCATAAATAAGCTTGGCATTTGCAATTTCCAAATGAGACAATTCTCATTCATCCTTAAAATGGAATTTATTCATATTTAGGCTCACAAAATTATTAGAACAATTTTATCAGTTTTCCAACAGATTCCGTTGCTGACTTTAGAGTTTCAAAACTCATTGAGGTGTACATAAATGATAAATTGGTTCAGAGCACGACTGGGAAAAAATTATGCATGCATTCAGGGGCGGAGCTATGCCCCGGCCCCTGCTCCCCGAACGTTCGAGTTTTAAAATTTTTATTTTGTATATATCTGATTTTGAATATTATTGAATATTATTCGTTTATAGCTACTTATAATTTTAATAATTTTGGTTCGATTTGATAAAAAACCAGTTATTTTATATTCTCATTTCTCAATTTCTTTCATAAATAAAAAATAAGCACGTGATAGTTGATGTAGTCTAAAGAATCATTTCAATGTATAAATGTAATGAATTGGAAAGTAAAAACCTTATGATAATATGTATATGCTCCAATAAAAAATATGTCTACTAAACCGCCCCCGAATAAAAATCCTGGCTCCGCCACTGCATGTATTAAATGAACGTATAAAAGGTAGAGCAGTTTTCTAAAATTTTAAGCCAACTCATAGTCCTATTTTAATCTTCTTTCCAGTGACGTGTTTGTTAAACTTTGGTGAGACAAAACATTTATTTTTGGGCTCACAATTTATTAAAATATCTTTTTGGCCCTCCAATAAGAAATTAAATAAACAAAATACCTCGGTGGGGAATGTTTCCCAAAAGCCTCTTTCAAAAAATGCGTTTGTGTAGATTACATGCATTTATCCGTTTTACGTAACTGATTTACGCGATAAATGTAATCTATACAAAGTGTCAGTTACCATTTTGAGATATTTTCTTATTTGATGATAAAAGACAACATTTATATAGAGATACATTATCCAAAAAGTAAGGATAGGGAGATATAGATTTATTATGAGAAATGATCTGATGGCTAAAAATTTAACGGTTGTAGAAGTTGCTCTCGTTTATATACCTAGACATTTTCAATGAAAATCGCTATATTTTATAATATAGATATGCTCGGCAATTGCTAATCTCCACGTCTACTATGATTTCACCTTTCCTGGTGTGGTAAAATTTCATGATTGCGAAGAAGTTGTTCAATCTTTTGCTCCAACTCCAACTCCACCTTCTTCTTTTTAAATTGTCCAACTCTTAATTTCAAGTTGTGGTTCTCATCTTGAATTGATTGCTTATCATCCTTAAGTTTATCTCTCCAGCATACTGTTTCTACTTTTTATAAAAACCATCATTCTGTATTTCCAGTCTCTGCGTTCAAAGTAAAAATTTAATAAAAACAACTCCCTTCAAGAGATAAATCAAAAAACACATCAATTGAAACACGGTAAGTTCAGTTATCTCTCTCTCAACCTTATCTCTCTCTTCCTCTCTTTCAACCCTAGCCACCACAACTCCTCGATCTTCTCCCCTCCCCTTCCCCCCGTGGGTTCCATACCCGTGTGCGGCGGTGGAAGGGGGAGGCCATGGTACTACCGACTGTCTTATTTTTTTGTTTTTTTCTCCTTCCGTCTCTTCAGATCTACGACTTGTCGTCTGATCTGTGAGAGTTTTGTCTCTCGTTCTACGAGAGTTATTAGTTTCGTTTTTGGATGAATTTTGTCTACAGGTCGAGTTCTCTCAATCGAGGTTGTTTCACAACGATATCTGTGCTTCTGCGTTCAACACGATGTCTTTGGCGAGGCAACCCGTGGTGGCTTGACAGATCTGTAGTTCTTGGGAGTTCATTGGTGCGTTCATGCTTGGGTGGAGTGCATCTGATCGTCTGGGTATTTGGTGTCCTTTGTCTTTAATTTTGCACTTTTTCTCGTTTGAGACTCCTAATTAGATGTTAGGCAGTTTAAAAGTATCGTTATTGCGTCAGGCCATGTCTGGGTTATGATGAAAGACATCGATTGCCTTGTGATTTACTTGTTTTATATTTTTTTGACGATTAGTTTGGCTTTGTCCAAGTTTTTTGTAATGATCTCCATTTTGTAAGTGCCACTGGGCGTTTATCAATACAATCTTCTCACTTTTTGACAAAAAAAAAAGAAAAAGAAACACGGTAAGTTGCTTGTATGGAGCTCCAAATTATTTTAAAAGATGAATTATACTCGCAACAAAATGAACCAAAAAAGAGGAAAGACAGTATGGTGAAGATAAAGAAATAAATTTAAACCTTAAACAGACTACCATCAAAAGAGCAAGATGAGGGTCTTGGATGGTCAGGCCGGTGTATCCAAGCTCCTATTATCTTTGTAAACTTCGTGTTTATGAGTTAATGAAATTTATTTTTGCTGATCAAAAAAAAAAAAAGAGCAAGTTTATATATATTATGAGTGGTTACCAACAAAACTACAGCAGGGAATTCCACGTACATTACACCACAATGGATTAGTTTTCCAATAAACCCAGCGATTAACGCCCCTGGAGCAACTGACAAAATTCAAACTTTCACGTGCATGCATAATTTATACAAGAAAATTTTATGGGATTTTGTTACATTGATACCTTGAGAACATAAGAGAAATAAGGAAGACGTTGGTACGCATAATTAAGAACCAAATTACGATGTCCATGATTTTTCTGTGCTGTAGTGACCGTTGACGATAAAGCATGACACATGTGAATACAGGAGACATCATGACACCCGTGATTAATTTTCAAAGTTATAACCCTAAAAGAATATGCATGCAAGGAATAGAAAAGAAGAAAAATGAGAGATTTGCTTCATACATTTTCCAACCACATCAAGAAGCCCGCATTTTGATAGAAATCTAAAATGAATTTTAATCATACCCTCAATGCCTCGCTATTTTGGGATTCATCTCTCTCCAAAATATGGAGGCGATCCTTATACTAATTGTTATCTTTGGTTACTTTTAAAGCTCTGATTGATACCTTTCAACTATTTTAAATTGTCCATAGCTAATTGATCTCTCTCAACCTTCAATTGAGCATGTCAAATTCATTACATAAAAATAAAAATAAAAAAACTCAATTGAATGGAAAAAATTCACTTCGCCTTTGATGAGGCAAAATCACAGAACAAATTGGTACCTCATTAGCAAATTCTGATGAATGTCTTACATTTGACTACAGTGTTGCGTCTACATCTTGTTCTTGTGTTAGATCTAGTGGCGTAAGTAGGATTAAGAGCATCTCCAACAGCCTTAAGCTGATTCCAGGCAAATTGACTAGGAAATCTGTCAAAAACTAAGAAAGCTAGCCACCAAATGGTTGAGGTGCCCAATAGCCTTGGCAATTGGGCTATGCAAAGAGAACACATCCCAAAACCCAGTCGCCGAAATTGAAAAACTCATTCCACTCATCGAAAAACCTATTGATCAAGACTCTGCTCGTTTCTCCGACCAAGATGACACGTTAGATTTACGTCGATTCCGACCAAAGCGACAAAACCCACAAATCAGAAACCAGAAATCAAAACCCACAAACTAAGAACTTCGATTCTAACCGACCAAATCAAAATCCCACAAACAGAAATCGGAAGACCCACAAATTGAACTAAACCACAAATTACAAACTGAAATCGAAAGTTGAAAAACCCACAAATTGAACTCAAATACAAACTGAATACCATAAATCAAACCTCAAACCCACAACGACGTTAGAGGACGCCAGCAATGCTGGCAACAATGGCTGAACCGAACCCTGCCAGAATCCGACCCCACAGCTCGCCGGAGCCAATGACGGCGAAAACGACGAAGCCAACAACTCCAGAGCCAACGCTGTGAAGGAGAGAGAAAGAGAGAGAGAGTGAACAGTGTCTCGCCCCTTGTGGCGTGGTACTGTAGCTCCCGATTAAAGTACCGAGCTCTAAGCTATTCTGTTGGGTGAGAGTTTTTAGGGTTTGGCGGCGAGAATAAGGGAGAGATAGTCACAAGAGATTTATATAATTTAGATATATAATCAATACTTACTCCGATGCAGAAGCCGCGGATAGAGAGAGAAGGAGAGTTGTCTTCAGCTTTGAAGCTTATTCCCTTGCATTACTCATTTATTCTTGTTAAATGGTAAAAGACTATTTTGCTTTTATTTTTGATGCATCCATTAATAGGAATTTGTGAGAGAAGTCCGCTGGCAAGATGACAATCAGCCCTGGCGACTTCCCTCTTCTCACTGGCCTGCGGGTAGGCGGAGCCCCCTTTCGGATTGACCCTCAGTTTTGGCAGCGGGAGGGAGCTTTGGAGTGGTTTTTAGGCAAAGTGCCTCCTCTTCACTCGCGGGGACATCTTGACGTCTCTTGGCTAAGCAAGAACTTCATGAGGGCCGACATTCTCAACCAGGTGAGCGTTGAGTAGGTAACACGGGTTTTCCTTGTCGCTCTAATATGCTTCAATGGAGGCACTATAAAGAAAAAATTCCGAGGACAGCAAGGATGGACGGATGATTTATAATTATCTATATGTTTTGGGAAATTTGAAGTAGGTGCGAATTCTCCCAATTAATATTAGGTGGGTGAATACTTGTACAATAATTTATACAAATGTACACACTTTCTTTTTATAGTCATCCAACGGCTAGGATTATTTTCATCTGAGAGCTCACATTCACCTTTTAGAATCCTCGTAAAAAATTTATTTCCTTCTCCACATCTTTAGAATATTTCAAAACTCTCCACACAATTAATTCTAGCATATAATAGAATTTTTTTATAATCTTGTAGAACATTTCAGAAGAAAAATGTAGAAGTAATAAGCACGATCAACTGGGACATTTAATTTTGGGACGTATAAGTAGAAGTATATTTTTTTTGGGGTTTGAAAATGCAAGAAAAATCGTAAGGGACATTTAAATTGAGATGGATGAAATATAACTATTAAGCACGATCAATGTAAAAAGAAACTTTGACCGAAAAAAAAAATGTAAAAAGAAACAAAAAAAAGTAGGGGAAATATATAACTATGGAATCAAACGTCATCCTACGCGCGTATACCCAACGGATGGTGAGAAAAGCTCCATCACAATTGAATTTCCAAGACCCAAGAGCAGGACTTTGCCACGAGGTAGCATTAGAATTTTTTCGGTGCCAGGTGGGTATATCCACGTGGTACCCGCTCGCCACATATAGACCGTCCAATACACTTTTGGACGACTCAGATTGAAACCCTTTCTCTCCTCTCACCTTGACACTTTCTCTATCTTTTTTGTCTCTCCAAATCCGAGCCGTCAAAAAACGCAAGGGATGGCTCGGATGCACTGAGCGGGCATCACGTGGTACCCGGCACTGAAAAATTTCTTCCAAATTCCCAATGGAAAAGGCTGGGTAAATGTAAGGGGAAAAAGTTCGAAATTGCTGAAGTTGTAGAGTTTCAATAATTGGTTTGTGTATTTTCTGTTGGCTTTGTACATAATAGCTTTTCCAAGTATATTCATCCATGCATCTGTGTACAATTCTCCAAATATATATATATATATATGAGTAAGCTTCTAATGTGGACCTTCGTATTCAAGCAAAGTGCGGACTTCTCCTTTCCCGATCGAATTTTGATAATCCGAGCCGCTTAATGTGTTCAGAATGTGATTTTAAGGATACCCGCGAGAAATCAGCAAAAAAAAAAAGACTAGGAAGGGCTTCATCTGAGCAGTTTTTTTATATTTTTTATTGAACGGTTCAAATAAAAACTGCTCAAATCAAGCCCTTCCTGGTCATTTTTTTTGCCAATTTCTCGCGAGTACCCTTAAAATCACGTTCTAAACACACTGAACGGCTCGGATCATAAAAATTCAATCGGGAAATGAGAGAAATGGGGTGGTCCGCACTTTGCTTGGATGCGAAGCTCTGCATTAGAAGCTTACTCTCTCTCTCTATATATATCCAAGCTCGCGCATATGCGGTTCTCATACAAAAATTTCTGCAATACTAACACGACCTTGTGGTCACTAGACTGTTTCACCATTTTTTTTTGACAAACAAAATCATCCCAGATATATTATAGATAATATATAAACACTACAAAAATTTCGGCTTATGTATCGGTAGCCTCGCACGAATTCGATAAAAATCTTGACCATTGGAAGAAATTCCCCTCCGAGTGGACTCTCATTGGAAGTGTCATTTCAACTTGTGGGTAACAAATATTTTTCTAAATGGTCCCCATCCACACTGCATCACCAGACAACCATCTTAATCCAGTTGAGAGAAGTTTCTTCATTATGTAGTACTATTTCTGTCTCAAAATGTTTGTTCGATCCGTAAAACGAAAATTAAAAAATAATATATTTCTTTTAAGAAAAAATTTAATTTTTTTTCATATATTAAAAGAACTCATCCATATCTAGTAAATTGTTGAAATTTTTTTAAATCTTTCCTGCAAAAATTGTACTCCTATTATTTTTACGTCCTCATTTTACGGACTGGACAAACATTATGGAACGGAGGGAGTAATTTTTTTTTTTTTTAATCTTTTTTAAACCTGGAATCAATCCCACCAACTGCACCTAGGTCATGCACCAACTGCAACCAAGGTCATGTGGTCGCAACGTAAAACCAGAGTCCTTGTCCCAGTCATTTTATGCTAGCTTTCGCTTGCACGGATAGTGACCCAAAGAAGGATTGTTCTCTTAGTGAGTCGAACTAGAAATTTGTGCTGGTAAAGCATTCTTACCCCTCGAGCTAACGTTTCGGGTTAGTTGAGAAAAGGGTTGGCAATTTAATCATGTATATCCAATCTAGGGGTGTTCAAGAAAAACGCTCGAACCGTAAAACATGTCCGAACCGGTCCGAACCGTCCTATTTGGTCCGGTTCTGCGGTTCTACGTTCAGTTTATGGTTCCAAAAAAAAAAGAACCGTCAATTTTGGTTCGATTACTGGTTCTCAATTAATGAACCGTGGTTAGAACCGAACCGGACCGTTTAAAACTAAGATAAATATAAAAATACATATATGTGTGTAATTAAATATGTATTTGAATTTGGAAGGTTAATCTTTTCCTTGCTAAACTTAATTTATTTAGAGATGAAATCTCATTTGTTAGGAAAGCTTTTATTTTCTTCCTTCCTTTCCTATTCCAACAGATTATCTTCCTATTTCTTTAATTTTATGAGTTCATATTTTGTGAATAAGTGTTTGGATGCTTATTGGATAGAACCGGAACCGAACCAAAACCGGACCGGTCTTGCGCTTTGGTTTTGGTTAGGTTTCATGCATATATTGGTTAGGTTCTGGTTCTCAATTTTCTAGAACCGTTTGAAATGGTCCGGTTACTGGTTTTCTAGAGAACCGGACCAATCCGGACCGTGTACACCCCTACAACCCAAGCGAACCAAAGCTTTTGTCAACATACAGATGATGCGGCCAGAGCAGTGGAATGGAAACTTTAGGGAACTTGTACCCGGCCGGAAAGTTTCACCTCGTGTTTTTGCCTTAATATTGTCCCTCTTGGACCAAAATCTTGACTCCGCCATTGTTATGATGACTTAAAACTTAAAAGTTACTCCTTAAAGTAACTAAAGTTATTTACTTAACAACAAAATCAATATAACAACGGGCGGTGACGGTGGCGGCAGATGGTGGTGGGAGGTGGTTGGGGCTCCTTTGGGCGGCTGTGATTTCATGGGTGATATGAGGTGGTGAGCTTTGGTTGTGGTCTGATGCAGGTTCGGCGTGGGTGGCGGCGGGATGGTCGGAGTTGCTGATGGTGTTAGGTTTGGTTTCAGGTTTTGGGCTGGCTCCTTGGTTTTGGGCCGGCTTGTTTGGGCCCGGTGGCCCACCAGGGTCCTACTAGGTTTAGATCTCGCCAGACGAAGGTGCTAATGCATTTCTACTCCTGCTGGTCAATGGTTGGGTTTAGGGTTAGTTTTGTGCTGAATTGTTTTGATATGGGCTTTTAGGCCTTTTTAGGTGTGGGCTTGTCCCAATGGGTGTTTTCCTGGTTTAGGCTCAGCCTGTTGGGTCTATTTCAGTTCCTCCATGTGGTTTGGAGATGAGGGTCTTGGATAGCCAGGCCGGTGTATCTAAGCTCCTATTATCTCTGTAAACTTCGTGTTTATGAGTTAATGAAATTATTATTTTTGCTGATCAAAAAAAAAAATTAATATAACAACTACTTGAAACTAAATTGCAGGAAAAAAAAAAAAATTGAGCAACTCATAAACGACATTGCAACAGCGACAAAAAAGAAAAGAAAAGAAACAACCCCAACGCGCGCGCGCACAGGGTCAAATACTTAATTGATAAATTAGGGAACTGGGCCAAACCATTCACTCAGCGTAGTCGTCCCGTTAGCCTTCTTCCTCTTTTCCGAATAAACGAACTTCTTCCTCTACTTCCACTCCCTTGTAAAACTAGCAGTGAGACTCGACTCCTTGCTGAGATGATAAATGAAACCTGGCTCCGCTTTTGCCCAGAGTAGTCGTCCCGTTACCCAGTTCTTCTCCTTCTCCTTCTCCTCCTCCTCCTCCTCCTTTTTGGTCCGTTACCCTTCTTCTCGTTTTCGTTCTCCTCCTCTTTCTCCTTTTTGGTGCAACTAGAAGTGAGACTTGGATCCTTGTTGCTAAAAACCAAATCTTTCAAAGGTGTGATTTCTTCCTCATAATAGTGGACACGGACCTTGTTTGTCTCCTTCCACCAGACTGAAGTAATTTGGGACGATGGCGACCACAGCGGGAACTTGCCAATCACAAACTTCTCAAACTTGCCTTTGGTGTCGTCGTATGAATAAACACGCGCGTCTGGCTTCTTCGTAGCAATGTCCACTGCGCTAGCCAACAACATCCGATCACCTGTGGGGAGGGGGAGGTTGCCAAGGAAACTACATCCCCGACCAGGAAAATCGCATGGAACGTCGACGATGTGGTTAATCCATTCATACGATCCTTGTTTATCGTGTCTGTTCAACTCTAATACCCAAAGATCTAATTTCCGGTTCACTAAGCACCCATGCTGAACTCCTCTTCCAATAAGCTCCTCCTTCTGTCTTAGAAGAGCAAAATGGCCTCTAAATTGCAGCAGTAACGAACCGTACTCGGCGTTACTGGAGTAACTAGCCTTTGGTGGCAGGCCAATCTTTTGCAAGCTCTCATCTTCGAAATTGAAAACAATCAAATCGCCCCCATTGCAATGCCAGCAACAGAGAGATCCGTCGATATAAACACTTGTTCGGTCCAATTCCAATTCGATTTCCGGGTTATCTACCAATGTCCACGGCCTTCTCCATGTCTGGTCCTTGCCCATGGTCAGAATCTCGCACACTCTAATATAAGTCCTAATAAGATTTGTTATTTTGGAGAACAAAGGAATTAAGCATAACTTAAGTAACTTGTATTCCTTCCTGTTATTGTCAGTAGAAGCACATCCAAAGAAATATTTGAACTTTTGGGCATTTTCAAGATCTGAGGAATAGGGAAGCTCCCTAATTTCATGGGTAGAGACGTTGCATATCCAAGCGCGATTACCTGCGTGCAAACAAAAGAGGCCGTTGATGACTTCCGTCGCTCCCTCGTATTTGCAGGATGTAGTAAATTGGTGAGGCTTCGAAACAACGAAGGATGATTCTTCTTCTTCTTCTTTGCAGTACGAAGGATGAGAATCATTACGGGTTGCGTAGAAGCAGCCGAAGGAGTCGCCGTCGGAACACGTAATGAACAGGGAGGAGGAGCCGGAACGCTGCCGCCGAGCACGGTGGGCCTTGGAAAAGGCAGGATCTTTGGAGATGGTTGAGCCCCACAGTTTTGACACGCACTTGAACCGCATCAGATACTTGGCCGGAAGCCTTGTTAGCACTTCCGAAGCCACTAAGTCGTGAGGCAGCACCGCCTCTTCTTCCGCGGCAGCCACCGCTTTTCCCTTTTCCTCTTCACCTCTCTGCCCATCTTCTTGCATCTCAACAACGTCGTCAAACCCTAACACCTCCTTTGGATGGAGCGACTTCGCGAGAAAAGAAAGGAGTTTGAGGGAGAGAGGAACACCTCTGGCGTTTGGATGGTGTAGCAGGCGACAGAGGGTGAGAAAGGGAGGGAGACGAGAACCCCTTACACCCCCGTTTTCGTTTCTCACCGATTTTGGTGCGATTCCATGAGAGAAGAGTGCATGTGGGCCACGGAGTGATGTGCAGTCGCCGGGGTTGAGAGACAGACACCCCCTTTTGTCGCCGGAGATGGGAGACAGTGTGTTTGGTCGCGGGAGTTGAGAGATCTTGGTCGCCGGAGCTTCGCCGGAGACCATTCCCGTCGCCGGAAATTGCCCTGAGAATATGATTTCTCACGATTGTTTGGTTGGGGTGGTGAGAAAACACAACCCTTTCTTTTCTTCTCTCACCCCTCCGTCCAAAGGAGCCGTAAAATTGTTGAAAAGCCACCTTTGTTTGGTTGTCAGTATTGAAATAAATATGCTTTATAGGTTTGCGTATTTTTTTGTTTTTATTTATTTATTTTGTTAATATTTTAACAAACTTTTTAACTTTAAATAGAAGTAGTTATAAACATTAAAAAGTTACAAAAAAAAAAAGAGTAAGAAATTTGATAAAATCACTAAAAACGAAAAAACACAAATGGCTAAACAATCAAAAATTTTGTAGAGAATATTTCTAAAATAGAAACCAAACAAAGTTACCTAGACGATATAAGAAATAAAAGTCCTTTCACATCCAATCTCACCATTGGATGAATGACCAATGGTGAAAAATTGAAAGAGCCAATCGAAAAAAGAAAATTCTAAAATCAACCCAATTGGCTGACGATAGTGAGTGTATGAATGTGTATTAAAGGATATAAAAAGTACACAGAAATACGTGTTTTCCTTATTTTCTAGTGTGCTTATCGTCAGCCCAGTGGGCTGACAATAGCAAGACCGATCAAAAAATTGCCCAATTTCCTTCACGTTGAATATGGTCCGGTCCGGGCCCTCACAAAAATTTTTCCTTCGCAAATGCGCGACCTTGCGGTCAGTAGACTGTTTCACCATGGGAGATTGCAAATTCTATTTGTCTATTTCTTGCAATTCGGTTTATGGGAAGAAATTCCTCTCCGAGTGGACTCATTGGAAGCGTCATTTCAACTTGCGGTTGCGGGTAGGGGTGTACATGGTCCGGATTGGTCCGGTTCTCTAGAAAATCAGTAACCGGACCATTTCAAACGGTTCTAGAAAATTGGAAACCAGAACCTAACCAATATATGCATGGAACCTAACCAGAACCAAAACGCAAGACCGGTCCGGTTTCGGTCCGGTTCCGGTTCTATCCAATAAGCATCCAAACACTTATTCACAAAATATGAACTCATAAAATTAAAAAAATAGGAAGATAATTTGCTGGAATAGGAAAAGAAGAAAGAAAATAAAAGCTTTCCTAACAAATGAGATTTCATTTCTAAATAAATTAAGTTTAGCAAGGAAAAGATTAACCTACCAAATTCAAATACATATTTAATTGCACACACATAGGTATTTCTATATTTATCTTAGTTTTAAACGGTCCGGTTTGGTTCTAACCACGGTTCATTAATTGAGAACCAGTAACCAAACCAAAATTAACGGTTCTTATTTTTTTGGAACCATAACCTGACCGTAGAACCGCAGAACCGGACCAAATAGGACGGTTCGGTCCGGATCGGACCGGTTCGGGCGGTTTTCTTGAACACCCCTAATTGCGGGTAACAAATGCATTAATTTTTCCAAATGGTCTCCATCCACACTGCATCACCAGACAACCATATTAATCCAGTTGAGTGAAGTTTCTGTTTAATATATATTTTTTAATCTTTTTCGAACCCGGAATCAATCCCACCAACCGCAACTTAGGTCATGTGGTCGCGATGTAAAACCAGAATTGCAAAAAATGAGGTCAATAGAAAAACTTTATTAAAAACTAATTCATTTTACAAACAGTTGCCCCCTATATTACCCAGAAGTAATTTATCCTGAAAAATTATGCAAACTTATTGTATTAATTTATCCGAAGATGAAACCATAAACCTTAACGTTACCTTGAATTTAAATTTTAAAGCCAAACTACTCCATTTGTCCCTAAATAACTATCTAGCACGCAAAATCTAGGCCTTTAAAAAGATGCATTTTTCATTAAAAAATTGAATTTTTTTCCACAACTTACAAAAACTCATTGGTATTTATTGATTTGTGAAAAAAATTTGATTCTTTTTATGAAAAAAATGCTTCTTTTTAAAGGTCTAGATTTGCATACCGGACATTACATAAGTAGTAAAGAGCCCAAAAAAAAAAAACCATACCTGAACTTTACCTTGAATTTAAATTTTAAAGCCAAATTAGATAAGAAAAGCGGGAAAACAAAAAAAAAACCGGAAATGAACCGTTTCAAAAAGGGTAGATTTGACCGTATAATTATTTGGTACTGCTTCAATTAATTCATGTAGTTGGAGAACTCCTCATTTACCAATGTAATTAATTACCTGCATAAGTTAAGATGGTGTTGTCCAACTTTTTAAGCTTATTTAATACACTCTAACTTATGCCCCAAGGGCATCAATTAGCATTTGCCATCAAGTATATCCAACCCAAAAGGGAGCCAAAGCTTTTGTCAGCAGATGATTACATCTCGTAATCGCAAGCGAGATCCGAGGAAGCTTTTGTCAGCAGATGGGAACCAAGCATAACTTGAGTAACTTGTATTCATTAGTAGAAGCAGCAAAATCCAAAGTAATACTTGAAAAATATGGATGAAGGATGAGAATCGTTACGGGTTGCATGGAAGCAGCTTAAGGAGTCGTCGGCGTCGGGACACGTGATGAACAGGGTGGAGCCGGAGCGCTGCCGAGCACGGTGGGCCTTGGAAAAGGCAGGATCTTTGGAGATGGTTGAGGCCCACAGTTTTGACACGCACTTGAACCGCATTAGATACTTGGCCGGAAGCCTTGTTAGCACTTCCCACGCCACTAACTCGCGAGGCAGCACCGCCTCCTCTTCCGCGGCTGCCGCTCTCCCCTTTTCCTCGTCACCTCTCTGCCCCCCATCTCCTTGCATCTCAACAACCTCCTTATCAAACCCAAATTGTTCCCTCCTCCATTTTATTCTCCCCGTCAACCCCGAAAATTGTTACCCTTTGGGCCCGCTTGAATGCAGGATTGGTTTTGGGTATTATTTACGTCAGGCCTCGTGTAGTCCATGACACTGAATCCATAAAATTGTCCATGAAAAAAACTGGAATGGTCCAAATTCAATCAATGGAAGATTCTTTCCATCCATAGAAGAAGATGAAATGGAAGATTTCCCACTGAATCTTCACCTTTGGAGGAAGCAGAGGACATTTATAACACCCGGACAATTGAGAACGAAGTATGCTCCCAGTACACGCAGATTTTTTAGTCAACCGAGTGTGTAGAGGTACATTAAAAACTGAAGCTACATGCGTATTTCAATTGTTAGTGTCCGAAAATATTGATAAATTACAACAGTAAATTTCCAGAGATATCTACAAATTACAACAGTTAATTCCCGAAAATAATGATAAACTTCGGACGTTAATAACCAAATTGGGACAGAAGGAGTACTAAGTTATGGAAAACCCTGAAGCCGGTTACAAAGAACCAAAGGTTGAGGCAAAGAAAACCCAGGTTGCAACAAAACGACCATGGTTGCATGGATGGTGACCCAAAGGAGGATTGTTCTGAGTCGAACTAGAGACTTGTACTTGTAAATCATTCTTACCACTCAAGCTAACGTTTCGGGTTAGTTGAGAAAAGGGTTGGCAAGGTAATCAAGTATATAACAAAGGCTTGCATGTTTTAAGAACTAATAGAAGATTAAGAGAGGAAATAAAAAGCCTCCTTACAAGGCATGACAATTACAGCCTTCACTTGAAGTGTAGAAAGTGCTTGGGTATTACAGTCTTAGTGAAACATAACTACATAGATTACAACTCTATATCTACAAGAAAATTATTTCTTGGACTAACTAAGCAGTCTGCACAAGGAGATCCTTACCCTTTCCCGAGTATACTGATTCGCCATCTTCTCCCTCCTCACTTGGCAGATCATCCCACCCTAATTCCGGTTGATTCAAGTTGCGAACAAACTCGGTAAACTCGGGAAAGTGATCTGGAGAAAAGAATGCAGCTCCCATCCTCTGGTAAGTGAACAAATCCACCACCTCATTGTCATCCAACAAATTCCTCTTTATCTGATCGAATGCATTAGGCCCTCCAAAAATCGATGAATTCTGGCCAGAAACCTCCACCCCATGTTTTTTGCAAGCCGTTACAATTTGTCTTAGCAACGACTCTGGGCTTGATAAGGCTCTGTCTGGCTGGCATTCATCCAATAAGTCCATTCCGGGCAATATCACTTTACACGAATTTTTGGCAAAAATTTCAACTACTTCATCGTACCCGTCTCTATTGACAGTGTTATAGAATCCAGCTGTGAGCTCAGAAGGGTGAGACCGGGTTTTATACCACCAGTGCATTAATGGGACTTTTCCAGAAATTTTGACCGGATAATCGCTGAAGGTTGAAGAGGTGAGTGAGAGGAGGCGATCAAGGTGTGATGTGAGATTGTTTGAGTACCAAGAAAGGAAGAAGTTGCCGTATGTAGTCTCCCACGATCCTCCATTTTCCTTTACAAAATTGTTCGAGTTTGGGAGTTCGTCGTAGGTGGGCGAATCGTGGGGACCGGAGAGTCCCCAAAGAGGATTTCCAGTTGCTTCCGCATGTTGCTTGAGATTTATAAGCATGTTTTCGTCATAACATTGGAATTCTCCTACTCCGCGAACTTGGTTGTTCTTTGATGACTGGTAGCGAGAAGGGTACCGAAGCTCGCCATCTGGTCCTAGACCAATTGATATGCCCTACAAATAGGATGTGGTAGTAGAAGTCAGCATCAAATTCATGAGCACAGCAGGAATTATGAACATGTTCGGTACCATTTTCGTTTGGAAGGAAAACATAAAACCTTCTATGATGAATTGTTTTGAAAACAAACTGTTTCTCTGGAAATCTTTTTGCAAATAGCCCACTTTTGAGAAACGAGAAATATGGTTTTCGAGTTTTTTGAGTTGGAACTACCCATGGAACTGAAATCTACTGGCATTTTTGAACTTTTATGGCATGTTTCAGCTGCTGCTGCCATTGCTTTTCTTTTTTAGTGACATCATTTCATTGTCTCCTTCTGTATCATTCCCGGGAAAGAAAGAACCTTCTTCTGTGAATTAGTGGTATCAGTTTCTTCTCCTTCTATTTTCATTCTCTGGAAAGACAGAGCCTTCTTTGGTGAATTGTTACAGACACTGTTTCTGGGGAATTTTGCTTAAAACAACCAATTTTTCAATGCTTTCTCAATTTTTGATACTACATTTCCACAAAAATCGACACGGGAAACATTTTTATGAACTAGTCATTATTCTACAAAAACATGTCATTATTCTACAAAAACATGATAACCAGAAATGCAGTAGAATCAAGAAAACACAAGAACTACACCAAATAGAGATGCCACATTCTTAGATTCATATTTCCTTACCGTGATAGTGGAACCAAGGAAAGCAGAGAAGGAAGACTTGAAGCTCTCACAAAAGTTGCCATAAGCTTGGATCGGAGACTTCCCATCAAGAACAGGAAGATCATCCACACTCAACGAAAGACAATCCCTGCACTGCTCCCCTGACCGATTGGTAAAGAAGATACTAGGTTGGGACTCTCCAATCTGAGAAACCCAATCAGGGAGAGGAATCTTGGGTTCTTTTGATGCATGGAAGCAAAGGGAAATGTGGAGCTTGAGACCCGCTTTTTGGACCATTTCTGCAAGCTTCAGATAGCCTGACCACTCATACTTCCCCATAGCTTCTTTCTCAGCTATTCCCCACCAGACGGGAAGCTCCACACCATCAACACCTAATAACTTCAATGCCTTCAACCCGGCTGTGATTGCTCGGGCATGGTTTATTGTGTTACAGTCGGAAACCGCATCGAGGGGTAGCCCAACGTATAACCTTACTCCATCAATCTGTAAGAGTAAAAGCAACAATCAATAATGTTTGGTTAGCACAATTCGAGACATCCTTTGCAGGAAAAAAATGACTTCATTACCATTACTAGTGCGTATATAAGTTATTGTTGGAAATTTTCCAGATTTTTGTGAATGATAATTGGGACATTCGGAGGGTCTCCCGAGGCAACCGAAATGTCTCCCGTTAGTTCATTGTATCTGGACGAGGCCCTACGAGTTCCAGCCAGCTGGTTTATACCCCATTATGTATGGGTTATGGCAGAATTCATTTGGTTATTCATGTCAGCAGTTTTTCCCCTTTTTACTGCTGGGTATTCAAAGCCCGAAATCAATATTCTGTTACAATTTGCAATCAAAGATGTATATATTCAGCATCCCGTTTTCAGATGTTCCTCACGAGTTCAAGCATACACAAATCCACTCTGATACTGTTCTTGTGTGGGAGAGACAGACATAGCATTCAGTTCACCAAGGCGGCTTTCCGGTGGTGTTCCGATAGCCGTGGTCTAACCGTTCTATCCTGGGAGATAGACGCCGGTCAACCTCTAACACCCAATGGTGAGGCGGTGAATCTATTTTAAGGAGACTGATTCAGGGCTCGGTTCGGTGTTCTTATTTCTGTATTTTTCATATTCTGTACATGAAACATGTAATCTGTTATTTGTCTATGTATTGTAATGGAATTCGTACTCTGGAATTTGCCGATTGTATTATATTTTCCCAACAGTTATTACTCTAAATAAAGGTCATTTTAAATAATGACTCAAATGTTTACTCGGACTTGAGTATATACTTGAATATAAGCTTCATAAGATATGAAACACTCCCATTGCAAACTCAACTTTTTAATCAGATTCCGTGTAAAGATTCCCACCTATTCCTAAGAGCATCTGCAACTAGGTGTGAAAAAAGGAAACAGATAGAGTTTCCATATGAGCTCATATTACCCTTAGGATTTTGGGCTTCCTAAACGGTCTGGTAAAGCTCAATACGATATGGGTTTTACTGCTTTAGTCAGAGTGGAGACTGGAGGGGTTCGCAGCGTTTTTTTACTCACGGACTTGAGTCAAGATTTGGTAACAGGACTGAAGATGACAAATAATCATACTAAGTCTCATTAATAACTTATTAAGACTTATTCCCCATTTTCTTCTCACAATGAATTTATGCAAATTGGTAGAAGAATTAGCACAGGACAAGTTCTGCGGCTCAAATAATTTGTTTGTGCCTCAAACAACAAGATGGGTACTTCACTATTTTTTCTTTGATAACCAGGTTTGGGCTCGCTTACGAGCAACTCGACTAATCCTCGGGACCATAAACCTATCGTCCACTAGCGTGGGGCCCCACTTGAAGCCAGAGGCCCAGAGTATGGACCGACCCCAAAGGAGTTGATAGCACTTGTTCGACCCTAAGACCTTAATAGGGAGCAAATCCTTCTACATCAGCAATTCTAAGGAAGCAGTTAGAACTTAGAAGATCTGTATACAGTGCACCAACAAATGGAACAAATTTTAAAAAGTCCATTCTACAAATATCATAATCATCTGCTAAAAACAAGACAAACACAATATAAATACCCATAATTATCCGTTTCTTTTCCCCAATTTTCTCAGCACGCCAAAGAAAAGAAGAATAAAACTTACGGGCTTGGATCCAGAGCGAGACGCAGATGTACTGCCGCGAACTTTGTCGGACGCAAGAGCTTCCGAGTTCGCGGCAGCTTTGAGGGCGAGTCGAATCGGAGATCTTTTCCCCCATCTGGCTGTTTGACCGAAACAGATGGTTGAATTCCGAGAAAAGATCTGAGGGTTCAATTTACCCCGACACCCTGACTCTCTCTGTACCAAATAGCCAGCACTTACCAGCTTCGCCTGAGAGTTTCCGATCAAAGAAATCTCCATAGAACTTTGCTGTAGTTTGTACTAATTTGTACGGTTACGCCCCTCGGAAATCGAGCTATTTACGGGATAAAACCGGCGGGGAAAGAGGAAGAGAGAGGCGGAATTCACGGGAGAATTTCGGAAAACAGAAAGGGGAATCAGAGTTGTGTATAAAAGGGAGAGGGAGAAAGGAAAAATTGGACGTCTGGTTTTTGAATGTAGATCGTAGATGAGAAAGTTCGGACACTGGTTATATATACACACACGCAAAGGGAAAATTATTCAATGTCTGTGGGACACCGCCGCGTGTGCCCGGATCTTTTTCGACCACATATTTGTGTGGTTCCATCGCAAGGCGCGTGGAGACCATACCAATGTGTGGCACAGGATAGTTACGGGCACTGCCACGTGATACCTCACGGGCATGAAATAGCTACTCGAGCGAATCTATCACAAAAGTGTTTGAAATCCACACAACTGTGGTGGAAAGATGTTCGGACACAACATGACCTTACCCTAAAGACACTGAATAATCTCTCCTATGGTAGGAACTTTTTTGATAAAATTTTGTGCCTTTTGATGGCTTTCTCGATGTACGTAGAAAACACTGAAAAGCCTGTCTTTTTTCCGAAACTTAAGGGGTGTTCGAGCTAGCTTGCGAGTATCTCGACTAATCTCTTCTCCGGTCTAGTCTAAGGTAGGCTATCTGATGAGCACCCAATATTATAGATATTTGGTGCGACTAGTCCCATTTTATATTATTTTAACTCGCGTTTATTTAGCTTTTATAGTGATATTACTCGTAAGGTAGGTTTTTGTGTATTTCAGGTAATTCGTTTAAATAAGGCGCGTTTGAACTCCAAGGAATGCTCCGGATGCAACCAAGTGTTCAAGGCCATGTGCTATCATGTTGTGGTGCCCGAGGAGTCATGAAAAGGTGGTTTGGAGGTTGCTCGGGTCGTCCAAGGGTCAAGGGAATTGAAGGATAAGTGAGAATTTTACCAAAGCTATTCATCTTCCGACCAGCTGAGGGTAGAATTGTCATATCTTTTGATGTACAAATGATATTGGATCCAAACCACTTGGGTTAGAAAGTAGACTCGACAAGCTTTCCAACGGTCCAAAGAACGCCCAAATTCGAGTTCCGGAGTGTCCGGAGCGAGCCCGCGAAGGTTCACCAAGTCCAGATTTTGAATTTTGGAAGATTTTTGAAGACCATGAACCGGTACTGGGAATAGGCTGTACCGGTTCATGCTGTGTAAATTTTGCCCGAATCTGCTGCTTTTCCACCTTTTTGTTTTTGGGATATTTTCTCACATAGCAACTTTTAAGATATTTTTGGGGGATATTTTGTGAGAGATTAGGCCACCTTGTATTTATAGTCCCCTCTCTCTCTCTCCCTAGGAGATATTCCATTTTTGTCTCTTTAAGTCTTTGTCAGACCTCCATTAGAGACCAAGCTTTTCTAGCTTTAACCTTTCAAGTTCACTAGTAAGTTGTTCTCTTTTGTCATTTTCTCGTTCATTAAAGTTGTAGCTACGGTTAAGGTTGTTATTAATATCAAGTTTGTTTTCGAATCTTTCGGTTAAAAAGTTATGTCTTGTTTTTATGCTTTAGCTTATGTTTTAGCTATGTGTGAGTAGTCTTTAGGGTAAGTCTCGGGATTATCTTTCCCGAGAACTTAGGTTGTTATTTGATTCTCGAGCCATCGGGCTTTAAATCGTGATTTCCGGAAAAGAGTTTGACTTGCAATTTTGGTCTAAGCAAAGGGGTGTTAACCCCTCAGGATGGTATTTAGTCAAGCGGTCTTGGCAAGTAGCATACCGGGGCCTCGTGACCTCATGGCCTCCTATGTGTTCGATAAATATTAAAAACAAGTTGGTTCGCCTCCGGAAAATCATATCTTTCGTTAAACGTAGTCTTTTAAAGTGAAATCCTCCGGGCGTGAGCACGCGGTCGTGACTCTCGCCTGAGTTATAATCGAGAACCGATAACGGCCTTCGTCAAGGGTTAGAAGATCCCTAGACTTGCCTCTTTTAGTTAATCAAGCGCAATTCTAGTTTTCATTTTAGTCATTCCGTTTAAAGCAAAACCAAGTTGACCGTCTTGAACGCCGAATCCTACCATAAAACCTACAATCCATTTCAAGCTATATTCGATTCTCTGAGAGAACGATTCCGGACTTCCGGATATTATGCGTGCAACGATCTAGCCCTACGCTTCGGGTTTCTATCAACCTTATATTGGAAGGCAAGGTTTCGACGTAAGCACTATCCACGCCAGAACTAGAAAATTGAAAAGAAATTATTTTCCTGCTGCCTAACCCTAACAATCAGACCCTGATTAATTATGCGGAAACCAAACCTACCAACCAATCGGACTAAGACCCCGTTCCAGAAACGGAATAAGAACTTATTAATTGTTCAATAATAAGACTTGTTTCACAAAAATAAGAAGAAGGTACTTATTTTTTCAGAATTTATATAGGTACCAATGGGCACCGGGCCGTCTCCGGCCACCGGACGGGATTAGTTCATATATACACGAAAAATGGGTGCTCGGATCAAGCACCCTACACACCTCGGATGCCGTTGATTCCCGCGTTGGCCCCCTTGGTTTTTTTTTTTAGAATTGTTGGACGGCTCGGATCGGCCGTCCGGTGGCCGGAGACGGCTCGGTGCGGCCATCGGTACGATTTTCCTCCCCGGCTCCCATTACTCATAGCACAACTCCTTATTTTTTAAGAAAGCAATTTCAAGCTCAAAAATCATATACTTACGCAAATAATTTTCTTATCAATATGGATCTTGTTTGATAGATCTCATTGAGATCTTTAATACGGTGCAAAAAAAAAAAATCATTTACATTATTTTTGAGTTTGAAAATGTGAAATAAACTTTTTATTTAGATTTTGTGAATGACCCTTCTTATTTTTTTTTAAAAAGATCCAAAATAAGTACTTATTTTTTAAGAAACGTTCTGGAACGGAGCCTAAGCGTTGGGCTACCTAAACGTGGCTTTGTAGTGCGCCAACCAAGTCAACAATGGCGGGCTTTTGGATTGGAGCCTGAAATGTGGCTGTGAGTATTTTGCTGATCCTTTTCAAAAAAAAAAAAAAGTATTTTGCTGACTCATTGCCAAGTCACAAACCTATCAAGAAAGAGAAATGAAAATTGTCCTGCACCAAAAAGAACCTCATCTTGTCCTGCACCAAAATGAACATCATCATGAGAAAAAAGAACCTCATCAAAATCCACCACCTGTGGCCATTGTCTGGTGGAGATGGGATCATGGGAGACAAATGTGGATAAGCATTAGTATTATTGTTTACATGTGATTCTGGTTTTCTCTGTGCTGTGTGGCTGATATTCTTTGCGTTGGCAGCAAGTCAACAAAATTTTGGATAGCGTTAATGTTTGAAATACCGGAACGGTGAGCGAATCAGAAAAGAGACACGACAGATGGGTCATTGCACACGACAGGCAACCCCAATTTTGTAGAGTGTTCTGGCAATGTTTGGAATACCAGAACGGTGAGCGAACCAGAAAAGAGACCCGACAGACACGACAAACAACCCAGTTTTGGAGAGTGTTATAGCAATGTTTGGAATATCAGAACGGTGAACGAACCGGAAAAAGAGACCTGACAGATGGATCGTTGCACACGATAAACCTTAATGTAATTGCACGTGAGAGATGTTAGAAGATAAAACATAAGTCATATTGGTAGGATATACAATGAATTCATTGATATATATTGAGAAATCTCTATGTAGGTGCAGCAGATTCTTTTGCAAATGCATATGGTGTACTTTCCCTTGCAACCACAACAACAAAAACAGCATTGCTATGCCCACTGTTATGTTTCATCGCACAAAATTCACCGTTCAACATCTCACCGTCCGTCTCGACAATTAATAGTTTGATAGTGAGATTGAGAGTGGTGGAGGGAGCGATAAATGGGGTTGTTCAATAAAAGCCTTGAATGAAATACAAGAAAAACAGTAATTGACTGTTGGAAAAGTCCACAATATAATGGATCCTTTAGGGTTTTGAATGCAATTATGTTTTAAAAAGAATTGTACGTATCATTAGTTGTTCATTGATTTCTTCTAATTTTCCGTCAAATTTTTTTTAGAATTAATCTTTGTCACAAGAGAAATATGAAAATATAAAGGGAAAATTTCTTTTATATCCCTTCGACTTTGACCAAAAATTCATTTTGGTCCTTCACCTTTCAATTTCGACATAAAAATACTTCAACTTTCCAATTTTTTTCAATGTCATTCTTTAGAAGGAATCCATTTTCTTTTTAGACGGAAAAAACAACGTGCCTAGCACGTGACTCCTTTTGAGGGGCATTATTGCCCTTTCCCCTCCTCCCTCTTCCCTCCCTTACCCTAGGTCCATTGGAGGGAATATTTGCCACCAAAAATGGTCCCCCCCTATATATAAAAATGGTCCCCCTATTTATAAAAATGGTTTCCCCTTCAAATTAAAAGTCATTTTGTCTTAATTTTTTGTTTTTATTCATTTTTTTTTCACATATGTTAATTTTGTGTGAAACTTTTGTGACTTATTGATTTGTCTCGACGAGAGAAATCGGAAAAGAAAAAAATTTGGATCGAAACTCATAATTTTTTTCAAAAAGACAAATAATAAAAATAAACATCTTATTGACTTATTTTTGTCTTTATTCAAAAAATTATGAGTTTCGATCCAAATTTTTTTCTTTTTCGATTCCTCTTGTAGAGACGAATCGATAAGTCACAAAAGTTTCACACAAAATTAACAAATGCAAATTTTTTTTGAATAAGGACAATAAAATACAAAGTCACTTAACTTTTTAATCCAAACCCACCTCCTTTGGTTAGTTTTTTACCAAAATAATAATTAAAAAAAAACAGTTTCAACAAAAAAAGTCTACACATTGGCCAAACAAAAAAACAGTTTCACGTTTTTGTCAAAAAAATAAAAAACGGTCTACACGTTGGCCTACTTGCATATACCTACTTCAACATAGTTTCAACAAAAAAAAGTAATTTCAACACACAATATTCAATGCATATACCTGCTTCCCATTGTCTCACAAATCAATCCAAAAACAGTGGCACCATTCAAACCCATTGGCCTACTTGCCATTGACCATAATATTCAAAAAGCAAAAGTTAATTCAACTGGAAGGTGAAGGACTAAAATAAATTTTTAATCAAAGTCAAAGGGATATAAAAGAAATTTTTCCAAATATAAAAGCATAGATTGAGGTTGAAAAAAAACTGACTACTCTTACAATTTATTTCGAACTAATGAAAATATGCAAATAAATTGGAACGGAAGGAGTAAATTTTTAATTTTTTTTTGTTCTACTCCTATACTACTGAGAACTATGGGGATAAATGAATCGAGCAGCTTGCGAACTCGGCTCGTTAACGCTTGGCTCGGCTCACAAGAGCCGAGTTAGAGCTCGACAAAGCCGGCTCGGCTCAATTTACCTCTCTGCTCTGCAATTTGCTTTGCAATCGGCACAACTGCCACGCCCCCCCGTCTATCTCTCTATGGGCACCACCGCAATTACTTTTACCCCGACGGCCACTGCTACTCCGGGGAAGCTCTCTCGCTCTACGGCGGCTCACGGTTGCTCCAACAGCTTAAATTCTCCAATTCTCTTCAGAAACCCAAATTTCAAGACCAAACGCTCATCATCAAAATCACTTGTATTATCCACACCTCTGCATGCCAAATCATCCTCTGTAATCGGTATATACTCTTCTCTCTCTCCCTACATATATACTGATTGTGTAACTTAAGCATTAGATCTGTATTTCGAGGTTGTAGTTGCTATTGGATGAACTTCTTGCATCTGCATTGTTTGGTTCTCGGCTAGATTTCAAATTAGTGATGAAGTCTTGGGTGGATGAAAGATTCTGACCTACATGAGGCGAATGCATATAGGGTGGCCGGTAGGGGTGATAAACATGCCGAGCAGGTGGTTGATCAAGCTAGGTTTGAAAACTTGGCGAGTTTGAGATGAGCCGATCCTCAAACGAGCTTTAATCGAGCCGAATGAGGAGAGTAGTAGCTTGCTCGAGCATGGTTTAAATCTTTGAAAGAGCTTTTTATGAGCGAACACGACCTTGAACTCGAGTAGCTTGGTTTGTTTAGCGGCCCTAGTGGCAGGTTATACTTTCCGGATTAATTTTGGAGATGGCAAGTATTACGTGTTTTTTAAAAACTAATTTACGGAGATTACTACTATGACATTAGCATGTTGAGAACTTTGGGAGAGATGGTTGCCCCCACAAGACCCATTGGCTATCCTACGATGCGGAAGGTTGTTTAAAGGATCGTGCTTCGTATACCCATCCATATGAATATATCTAAACTTGTGGATGAAAGAAGAACACCAGTTGGCGTATGCCCCTCTTTTTCAAGCCATGAAACACTTTTTAATGCTAAAATTACCCTCAAAATGCTTCAGTATTTTTGGGTTCATTTCTTTATTTTCTTATAATTTCTCATAAGTTGGTACATTTGTAATATCTTAAGTTAAGATTTGAATAAATAGGAAATGCAGCACATTAGAGGAAGATGCAAAGGGACGCCGGACGCACCCATTCACTCTGTTTATAGTAAATTAGTAACTATTACACACCCATCGTAGGTTCACATGCGTAGATGGATATTTTCAATGGACAATTTCATTGAGGTGCTTTGGTTCGTTTTGGCTTGATCAACTATTTATTGTGCTTGCTATTGCTGAAGGTGCAGCAAATGAAGCAGTGGATGCTTCCTCTCCAGGTTCGATCGGAGCCAATGATTTGCTGATTGTTGGACCAGGTGTTCTTGGGAAGCTAGTAGCTGAAAAATGGCGGGAGGTATAATCCGGGTGATTGAACTAACTTACTTATCGTGAGTGTTGCTCTGGTTTAACCCACGAACCTAAAGCCTAACCTGCATTTGGTGCTCATGGTTGTTTCTTTCGAATCTTACTGGAAGAAATTTTCATGGGTCTGTTCAAATACTTATATGTCTTGTGAGAGAAGTGCTCAAACTTGTAGTATAATTTTGTAGCCCTTGGGCAGGATCACCCAGGTTGTCAGATTTTTGGCCAGACAATGACAACAGATCACCACAATGAATTGGCCAAAATTGGAATTAATCCGTCATTGAAGGGATCAAAAGCAACTCAAGAGTTCCCATATGTGGTTTTCTGTGCTCCTACGTCCCGATCCCTGGACTATCCTGGTGATATCAGGTATGATCACGATTGTGAAATCTCAGAATCCACATACAAGTATAGCTTTATGACATGCCCTATTTTGAGCTTGTAGTCAAGCATGCAGATATACGACCATTCTCTTTGTGTAATTTTGTGGAAAAACTGCTGTGCTGTTATTTTGAGACTCTTAATTCATATTCAGGTTACATCTATTTATATGATTATTCTATTCCTTTTATCTTCTGTATAAGTTTCTGGACAGCCACAAGTGAAGTATGTGATCATTCATGATTCCTATCTGTTGAACACCGAAGAATTCTTCTTTAATTGTATGTCCTTAAGATATGGCGGTTCAATTGAACAGGTACCTAGCCTCTGTTAGCTTCTTTTGGCAAGAAGTCCTAGATGTAGGCACCTTGGTGATGAGTGGCTGATGCTTGAATTTCATTCGCACATTCACAAACATTGTACTTAAATTTGTCAATGGGTATCAGCTATGCTATATTGATCTCACTGGAATATTTTAAAAGAAATGAATCATTTGCATCTAGACTGTTGGTGTATTATTGCACCAACTGTTATGTTTCACTTGTGGTTCATTATCAGGACAAGGAATATGGATCAGGCAGAGAAAAGTGAATCTTAACTGTGATTAACCCCCGTCTCAAGTTGCTTATTAGTGATTTAGGTGGACTGGAAGGGAAAGTATCATTTGGGACTCGGGAGTGAATAGAATAGTAGACTCTAGATGGAGGGCTGTTCATCTTCATGTATTTGCAAAGAATTATGAAGACGTGAGTATGAGAGGTGAATGAGTATGGGGAACACAGGATGGGATTGATTAGGTTAAGCAGTATAAACTGCACAACTATAAACTGCATAAGTAATGTAGATTATGTTCAAAAAAAAAAGTAATGTAGATCATGTATGTGAACATTTAGTTACGACTTTTCTAACACTATCATTTGTAAGTTTGCAACCAGAACAAAATTAAGGTCCTATCCCATTACATCTCCTTACATTATTTTTAAGGTCCTAAAGTGAAATAATAAGCCCATTATTGTGTTTCCTTTTGTTTTCCATACAATTTAGTCAACCACAGACTACATTTCTAGTGTTTTGATCTAAAAAAGGGAGGGTGTCCATTTTGAACTTATATGGCTTGTTTGGAATGTCTAACAACAACCAGGGAAGCTGCATCAAGCTGGAGTGGGGAAGGTTCTTTCTTATTTACATCCAGCTCTGCACCATTTGACTGCGATGACAATGGACCTTGTGATGAGGTGCTACATCTAACATGTCCCCTTATTTTCAGCCAGTGACAGTTTTTATGCTTATTACTTCATAAGACGCTTTTCCTCCCAAGTTAGAGATTAAGCACGTATCTGCATTTATTCGATCAATGTTGTTTAATTAGATTCCAAATACACTTCTAGTTTTCTCTTTTGTGCTTGTTAAGTTTAACCATACACGATTGGTATCATCATTAGAAGGCATTTTACCTATGTCCTATAGAAACCTCGTCCACATCGTACTTTGTTATCATTTTGGTGTATAAATATATAATTTGCTGATAGAATCCGCATTCCCATTTCATTTAGATGCTGGAGCTATGTAAGTAGGATCTAGCAACTACTTGGTTTCCATCTATGCTAATAAGCACACAAGGGTATAGTAGTTGCTGTGGATTAACTCTTGTTTAGTTATGGTTTATCACATGAAAAAAAACTCGGAAGGAGGGAATGCAAATGTAAGTGAATGCAAAACCTCTGGGGAAGTCAATTCATCTTATTTTTCCGAAAAAAGTCTGTGGTAAGTCAGAAACCATCACCACTGAGCTGCTTTTAGTGTGAAAGTGTGCATGGCCATTGGCCAGTGTGGGGCACTCGTGTTCTTGGTACTTCTATTTTCACCTTCTTAGGGTTCTCTCGTATTGTGCTTTAATTGAATTTTGATTCCTGGGGACTTCTGATTCCAACCAAGTGTTAAATTGTTGTCTTCCCTGAGTTTTGTTTGTAGAATCAAATTCAGCATAGATTCGTAATAATGGCTAGGGTGGCGCTAATGCCACGACTCCTTTTACCACTGCCACGACTGTTTTAGAGGTTTGACAGTTTTATCCTTGCAGAGAGCTCTGAGTCTCTGACCCACTCTCCTTTTCTGTAACCCACTCTCCTTTTCCTTTTCATTCTTGCCCCACTTTTTCTCTGTACTTGCATAGCATATCATCCCAATGCACATTTCTCTCTCCAACTGACCTCCGTCGCCTCCATTTGTATTTGGTTTGAGTTTCAAACGCAACAATAGGGGACACTGCAAGTCTGCAAGCAAAAACAACTCTAGATTATATGCCTGCCTTTGGGATGTCCTCCGCTGATCTATTTACATTACACGACCTCTTCAATCCCAATCACTGCAATTCCAATCCCAATGAAAATCCCAAGTAACCACCAAGTCGTGTAGTGGTAAATTGGAGCAGCTCTTCGCCTCTAATGCCCTTAATGACTTTGAAATCAATTAGAACGTTCCAATATTTTTGACACTGTAAGTGTTCCAGTTGCAATCCATTCCAATTTGATTTGCGTGGTTTGATGCCGATGTGGTCGATCATGGTAGCCGCTGCAATTTTGGATTTGGAACATGGAGGACATTGAAAGAAATGAGAGGGGAGAGAAGACAGTGGGTCTGAGAAAGAAGAGAGATAGAGAGAGAGCAAAAAAGTGAGAGGAGAGAGAAAAGGTGGGTCTGTGAAAGAAAGGGAGAGAAAGAGCCAAAAAGTTGTCTTTGGCTGTGCAGGGCCCTCACGGGAGGGTAAAGTTGTCAAGTAGCTGAAAGAGTCGTGGCAGGATAGAAAGAGTCATGGCATTATCATTTACCTAATGGCTATTCTATTACCCGGTGAGCATTTAATTTTTTGAGAGATTGTGTCCATGGGATTTCATATCATCAATGTTTGGAAACATTCTTCAAAAGAGTCTCTTATCCTTTGTCACCCACATTTTTGTCTTCAATTTGAGAAATTTTTTTAATTCTTGTTGTAGTTCTTGAGAAGTCATTCGTTATGATAATTGCAACAGGTTTTGTAGTTATGCCAAATGCCAAACCTTTTGAATGATTGGATGCATTATCATTTGTCTGGTGCCAAAAGTTTTGACTTGAATCCTTCTGCATGGCTACACAGGACTTTCCAGTAGTTCCAATTGGGAGGAGGCCTAGGACAGATGTCCTATTGAAAGCAGAAAAAGTTGTGCTGGAGTCTGATGGTTGTGTTCTCAGATTAGCTGGACTTTACATATCCTTTTATGAAATCTATATGTCCAATATATTCATGTCAACACATGTAAGCACCCACGCCCTTAACAGTTAATACAAAGCAGACAGAGGCGCGCATGTTTATTGGTTGAGGAAAGGGACTGTTGACACTCGTCCAGATCACATTCTCAATCTTATTCACTATGAGGTTGAGTATTTACTTTTCTCTATTTTCGTACACTCTTGATGATTTATTGTCATTACAGTTAGACGTGAGAGTAACCTGGAAAGAAGGGGGGGGGGGAACCCCTTCATTTTTTTCTGGGGTTTAATCTTGTTACTTGGCAGTCTTTTTTTGTATGCATCATTATTGCTAATACTCCTTAGTTCCGGCCACGATTCATTTTTGCGTTCATTGTTGTTTCTGCATCTTCTGTCATGGCTCATCCCCTAAATTGGTGAATGATTCTCATGTTCCACAACTTATCTTTGTCATGTTAATTTGTTAAATTTGGTGACTCGTTTGTTTTAATTTTCTGGGGCCTGTGTATTTCTACAAAAGGATGCGGCTTCCCTTTTGGTAGCCATCATGATGAAGAAACTTAGAGGCCGGATTTTTTTGGGCTGTGACAATCATCCTTTATCCAGGTTCCCAATTTCTTTCGGATACTATATATATTCTCCATAAACTAGTACAATTAACAGCGATGATAATTTTTTCAAATCTGATGAAGAAATTTTCATGCCTTGTGATAATTTTTGCAGACAGGAAGTAATGGACCTGGTCAACAAGAGCGGGAAATTTAGTCAGAAGTTTGAATGTTTTACAGGTTAGTCCCGTGAAAGTTTGTAGATGGGTTTATAGTTACCATGGGATTAGTTATGCCATGTGCCGTTATGATGAACTAAGAAATAGGATGAAAGAGTGGATGATTATGTTCTCCTTTCAACGACGTGACTCGTGAGAGATAATCGGACGAGGGGTGATTAGCTAATAACATGTGCCCGTGGTGTAAGTTAATACTATATGACATGTTTACATGCTAGAATATCGATTTGGTTAATCACGCACCACAAACAACATACTAGCTACTCCGGGGTCCACATGTTTCGCAACCCCTTCAAATTACCGTTTTAATCCTCTTCTACAATCAAACGAGCTCATCATCTATCAATAATGCATACACCTTTCTGGACTATGTTCATGTACGTAACACCAAAATAGACTCAGTGATGCGTAAGACACATAGTTCAAATTAGTGACCTGCTGAACTTCTGATTCTAGCCACGTACTGATGGATCCCTTAGGACACAAATATGAAAACTTAAGCTAAGTTGGTTAAGTTTTAACCAAATGCTGTATTATGTGTCACTGTTTAACTTCTTGTTGGTAATCTGTCATTGTGGAACAGATCCTACTTCCTTGCTGAATGCATCATTACCACTTTATTTTTGCAGGCACTAATGATCCTTTGGGCAAGAAACTAAACAACGAAAAAACTCGCAAGGAAATTGGATGGGAGCCGAAATACCCAAGCTTTGCTCTGTTCCTTGGGGTATCCGAATAATTGCTTCTTCAATTTCGAGGGATTTAACCGAGTTCAGTTGCTCAGTTCCTTGGTAGAGGTTTGGTATGGTACATGAACAATATCCCAGGAATATGTCCAGGAAAGGGGAATGAACCGTTCCCAATAGCCTTAGCTTTCCTAGAACCCATGGGAATTGGAGTATTTGGAGTTATCGGGGCAGTGTAGGAAAGTTCTGACATGCAGGTTAATCCCGTTTGGAGTATATATATTTCCGATATTTGCATCATGGCTAAGTTCCGTTAAGATTTTTGGATTTTTTCTTATTTTGTCCTTATTCAAATTTTTTTCGCGTTTGTTAATTTTGCGCCTAACCACCAAATTAACCTCTCGTTCCCCACTTCTTATCTGCACAAAAAAAAAGGAAACAAGAACAACAAAACTCATATCAACACCACAAGACATCTTTACAAAAAACAAGATCACAAGCCACATATAAAAAACAGCATTGCCAAACCCAGTTACCCCTTTTCCAGGAACTCCAATTTCAGTATGCCTCCAAGCCACTGTCACCGGAAAACCGCTCGAAACTGCATATTACTTGGGGCACCCGCACCGGCTACCCGTCTACCCCAGCTAAGCACCCGTCCATACACACGGCGTTGCCCAGACAATCAGTCAGTGGCACAAGGCTGAAAGCAGCACGCCCGAATCCAAATTCACCCACGTCGATGTAAGTCCTGAAGTACCATTCAGTTGTAGGGTCCATTGTACGGAACAAATGTTTCCGATACATGTCCTCTGTATAGCACACGCGGGAACTTTTTACTTACAGTATCGAATACTAAAGCGGTTGATATGATTGGCCTGGCTCGAGCATTGAACCCGACATGGAAGGCCCAATTGGCCCAGCTAACCTCGTGGCCTTTGACCGTGAGCCTAGAGTTCGTTCCATTACAAGGGGCCGAATCAGGATTCGGTCCCTGCCCTGATGCTTGGAAGTCAGTCCCAGCAGCTCCCGGCATTGGAGCTGTAAATCTGTCTACATGGTAATTTGCATCGACTCTACGTCGACTAGCATGATTACACCTTCTATAGGCCTAGCAAAAATATTAGTTGTTCCTCCGCGACAATAGCACGAAATTTTGAGAGCTCTTTTCGTAACGATTTCCCCAAACCAACCGATTGTAAAAGGAAAGCAAGTGCTTCAGACAAATTCAAGTTCCTTTTCAAGATAGAATTTTTGAATGAGAGCCAACAGAATATTGAGTCTTTTGGTTGGGAAATGCTACGGTGTCCACCTGCCATTTGGAGACACCGTAATTTTTGGCATAACCGACCATTACAAGCATAACCAAGACCAGTGATATGTATAACCAATACTTTACAAAGGTATAACCTCCAAATCCCCAAAATTAATGCCAAAAATTACGGTGTCCCCAAAATGACCGGGGACACCATAGCATCATCCCTTTTGGTTTGGTGTTGAATAAGCTTGAACTGATACCATTACTTTGATGGTGCCTGCAGTTTGCTTGAATTCCCAATCAAGTATACCATCCTCACCACGAGGCTCACTTCGGCTCTTACCTGCAAAATGTTTAACCTGTTTTACCAGAGAACACTCGTAAAACCATACTGAATGAAGTTTTGGCAGCATTGTTCTGAAACCTCAATCGGTTCGGACTAGTGATTGGGTCTCGGGTACTGTGGAGAGTAAGTAATTTTAATTTCCTTTCTGTTTTTGTCCTTTCAATCTTTCTAATATTGCAGAGATTAATAAAAAAAAATTTGTCGATAAAAAAAAAAAAAAACATTTTCGAAAGATTTAGTTTGCATGCTAACTTTTGGTAGCTGTTGCAGCAGTAGAGAATCGTAGCATGTACAGATTGGTGCTAATGAGTTTTCAACAAATCATTGCATTTTATTCCTTCTGAATTACGGCGCTGACTCTCCATTATAGTTTGCTCTACTTGGCTCATTTGGTTTCTGATATTGGCTGGATTAAAGTTCGTCTAAGATCAGTTCACTTGATAAACCAAATTAAGCTTGAACATGTTTGACTCGTAAGGTTTTCAACCCAAACTTGAACAATTCACTCTTCGGTTCGTTTGACTCATTTATCAGCTCTCGAAAGAGGTTTCATCTGAAAAGCTTTTTCGTTTGAGGTTATAGTCTAATTTTCTCGTTTCAAATGTATGTTGTCTTCAAGTTATTTTGGAAGGGTGAGAGGATTTGCACTTTCTTCTTTGACATTGATTACGATTTGGCTTGTTTGGTTGGAGAAAAACTTCTTTACGGAGCAAAAGTTTACCGCGCTCAATCGCGCGTGTCCAAAAGTATTTTGGACGGTCCAGATCATTGATTGCCTAAACGGACGACTGAGATTGCGCGGAGCCGTGAATAACTTATTCACGGCAGATAAGTTTCTCTCATTTGGTTGATGGTGAGAAATATGCCCTAAGCAATGAAATGAAGCATCAATAATCTTGTATGTTACTAGCTCCAAAACAACAGATCAATGAGATCGAGCAGCCAACCGAATCATTCGCCACCGATTTGTTGCTATTCCTTGTTTGATGCTTAGGGTGCCCGGACCAGCTTACGCAAACCTCGAATTCAAAGTAACCTTGCTTGAATGGGTCCTCCGCAACTAAAAAAAATAAAACAAAGATCGAGATATTCATTTTTTCTTTTGAAACTGAGATTGTGACTCATGGAATCCATTGTAATATGAGAAAGCACAATAAATAATCAGTCATTTAGTTGAGCTGTCTCCACCACCTCACAAATTAATGAACATTCCATTGAAATTAGGAAGCCACTTCCCCCATATCTTCTCCTGCGAAAAGCCTATTATTTGCTGTTATACCAAGCTTAATTAATTAGAACTAAATTCTATACACGTGCAGCGTAAACATAGGGGTGAATCAATTCTATGCGGTGCAGCATAACAATAATTACAGATTTCTTAATGTTTTTAATGAATAAATGATTCGTCAATTGTTGATTCGAGATGGGTAAACCCCCCATGTTTTTCGCTGCACGCGTATGGAATTTAATCTCAATTCTGATGTTAGTTTCACGGTTTTCTCTTGTTTATTTATCTACCAGCGCATGCCCGTGGCACAGCTCGAACATTGGTATATATTCAAGGAGTCGCTATAATCCAACTCGACTGATTCGAAATTTTCTTTTTAAAGCAAGCTTCAACGAATCGCTATAATCCAAATCAACTGATCTCGAAATTTACTTCTTCCTGCATTATTATTCCATGCATCATATGTCATGCATTTTCATCACCATTCATCCTCATTGTCAATGACACCATCCTTTCTTTTATAATCAGGTTGATGTCACTAAATAAAACTTAATAATCTTGAAAAGTCAACCATAAAACCATCACAAATCTCTTAAGAATACTCGATGAAAACCAGTTGACAATACAATGGTAGCTCCCCAATTATCTCATTAATTCCATCACATAAAGTTAGTTCCCTACGAAATTACGTGTAATTTTTGAACTTAAAAATAGTGTACTAAAATAATTTTTCGATTCTTTTGAACCGTTCAATAGATCTATCAAACAAAATCTATATGGCACAAAAAATTACTCCCTATTTTGGAAAGTACATTATTTTTAAACTTAAAAATTACATGTAATTTCGTAAGTGACCAACTTTATGAGACGTAGATAGGGAGTAATATTAACCAAATAATGACAAAGTCAACTTATATAAGGATCAGAGTTCACAATTCTCTTCTTTTTTCAATAACTCAGCTGCCTGGTAAGCTTACACACGCCTCAAAACTCCCAATTCTCTTATGTAAATTTATTTTCTTTAATCTCGTAATTTGTAGCCTTTGCCAAATTTCCTCTAGGATTTTTCTTTCGGCTTCAAAGATGAGTTAGATTGGGCATGCCTGCATGCCTTGTCTTTTGTAAAGTTGTTCTTTTCAATTACTCACTGAAATTCTGTAAAATAACCTATATATAAATATATTGAGGAATATTTTCATGCTGAATAATGCTACCATTTTCATATGACCTTGTCAAAAATATTTCATTGCAAAGCATGCTATCATATGTCAGTTTTTATGTAATTTGTAAACCAAGTATTTTCATATGACCTTGTCAAAAATCTTTTCGGAAAAACGGTGCCGCTTTTCGAATTAACAAATAAAGTACTTGTGATCGCTGATATTGCTGCGAAGGTTACTGAGAAGCATATTCTAATAGGACTTTAGAAAAAAGGACAAACGAAATCTAACGAAGGGAGTCTGCATGTTCATATGTGATCAGTTTTTTATGTTTGTAAACTATTCCCATTCTTGTATAAATGACTCCATCACCTACAGTACTTCAGTAGAGAAACAGAAAAGTAGGAGGAATCGAACGATGACCTTCGCGGCGAGGAACTATTTCCGTTCTTTTGTGGTGGTGTGTTTGGCAATGGCGAATGCGTTTGTCATGGCACAAGAGGAGGAGGAGGAGGAGGAGGATGGCGGTGGAGATGTCAAGGGAACGATGTTCTTGGTTGTTATAGTCCTTATCGCCATAGTCATATTCATGCCAACCCAGAGGCAGCAGCGCCCTGTCTACGCATACCGTTGCCCTTGACAGAGATTCATCTCCTCCGAAAAACACACCTGTTTTCCAATTTCCTGTTGTTTCCGTTTCTTCACTTCTTTTTTTTGTTCAACGGTCAAGGGTGTCTGGCTAGCTACGTACGTGCATACCTCGACTAATCTTCTCTCCAGCCGGTCTGGTCAAAGGCATGATATCCACACCAGCCGAGACTAGAGAATTCACAAGAAATTATTTTCTTGTGGTCTGACCCCATGATCAAACTCGGGTCAGTTGTGTGGGGTTGTTTTCTTTCACATGGGCTTTCCCTCATTGAAAATCTATGGTAACATGGGAACAGAGAGGGTACCCAATTCTTCTTCTTTTTCCCTTTTTTTTAAAAAAATAATTGAGGATGTTCAAACTAGCTTACGTGTTACTAGAGAGGTACCCAATTCATGTATTTAATAATGATTTTGGACTTGAAGCCCAAATAAGTTCCAAACTATCCCAGATTAGACCACAGACCTTGGACCGCAGGCCGTGAGCTCACGAAATCTGAGTCTCGGCTCCGGCCTCGTCTAGGTATTCAGTGACGGCGAGTGCGTGCATGTCCTCCATAAATAAGCTGGGCGTTTACAATTCCCAAATGAGACAATTCTCATTCACCCTTAAAATGTAATTTATTCATATTTAGGGTATCCACAATGCTATAATCAAAAATTGATAACCAAAAGTTGCCACATCAGCTTTGGATTATTCATTTAAGAGATTGTTAAGGTTAACAATGTAGATATCTACAATGGTATAATCAAAATTGGATAACCAAAACTTGTCATATCATCTTTTGAAACTACAAAAAAAAACTAAAAACTGTGAACAGAAGAAAATAGTTTTTTTTTAAATGGTTTTGAAACTAATAAAAACTATTTACTGGAAATAGAAAATAATTTTTGAAACTTTTTTTTGGAAAAAAACTGTTTTCTAAAATAAAAAACAATTTTTTAGTTAAATAATTTTTTTTTTGAAAATATTGTTTGAAAAGAAAGAGAGGAAAAGGGAAGAGAGATAGAACATTTTTGTATAATGATTAGTGTATTTGATTGAGAATATATAGGATCTATTAAATTTGGTTATTGTCAAAAGGTTGCTAGTTTTGGTTATCCAAAGCCCAAAATTTGATTATTTCTAAGAAGGTTGTTAAGTTTGATTATAGCATTGTGAGCCATATTTTGCAACAACATTGTTAACTTTAAAAACCTTTTACTTTTGATTATAGCATTGTGGATACTCTTAGGCTCACAAAATTATTAGTACAACAAAATTTTCAGTTTTCCAACAGATTCCGTTACTGACTTTAGAGTTTCAAAATTCATTGAGCTGTACACAAAAGATACTCCTTCCGTCCCAAAAAGGATGAAATTTTTTGAAACTCGTATCATTTTTCATCGCTTATATCTTTCAATCTATAGTGTTTTTCATGGGTTTGAAAAATTTATATAATAGAACTAATCGAGAACTATCAAACAAGATCCATATTGCATATTTTTTGAGATACATATTGAAAGATAGGGAAAAATTCAAAAAAACCCCTGAACTTTGAACTCAATGTCAAATAGGCACCTGAACTTAAATAAACTTCAATTGAACACCTGAACTTTCACTCTGTTATCAATTTACCCCCTGCCGTCTCAATCCGTGACTTGTCGTTAACGGCACAGTTAAAAAAAAAAAACTTACCACCAGTTTGCAATCCTATGAAGCAGAAACGTGATTATGAGAGCCTTAGAGACAAAATTTGATTATGTCTCTTTAGAATAATATAATCAGAATAATAAGATCTTCACACCCGTTCAAACGGATTAAAAATTGGAGCACTTAATTTTTTAACCATATTTTTTTAATATATAAACAGTTTCAAAAAAAATTAAGTGCTCAAATTTTCAAAAAGAATTTTTAAAAAAATTCTCCCTACTTCCAACATTTTTCTCTCTATCTCTCTCCACTTATTACCCGGACCCGGGGGCTCTGCTGCCCCAAAGGCACATCAGCCCCTACCCACACACCAAAATGGCAACGTTTTGGTTAAATAAAAAATTCATACCACCAGTTTGCAATCCTATGGAGCAGAAACGTGATTATGAGAGCCTTAGAGACAAAATTTGATTATGTCTCTTTATAATAATATGATCAGAATAATAAGATCTTCACACCCGTTCAAACGGATTAAAAATTGAAGCAATTAATTTTTTAATCATATTTTTTAATATATAAACGGTCATAAAAAATTAAGTGCTCAAATTTTCACTCCGTTTTGAATCAGTACAAAGATATTTAAGTGCTCATAAAAAATTAAGTGCTCAGAAAATTAAGTGCTCATAATCACATTTCTGCTCCATAGGGTTCTAAATAAAGAACACATACTTAATATGAGAGCCTTAGAGATAAAAATGAATTACGACCCTTTAGAATAATATGATAAGAATAAAAAGATCTTTGCACCGATTCGAACGGAGTGAAAATTTGAGCACTTAATTTTTTGAGACCGTTTATATAATTTTTGAGACCGTTTATATATTACTGTAAAAAATTTAATCCGTTTGAACGAGTGTGAAGATCTTATTATTCTGATCATATTATTCTAAAGAGACATAATCAAATTTTGTCTCTAAGGCTCTCATAATCACGTTTCTGCTTCATAGGATTGCAAACTGGTGGTAAGTTTTTTTTTTTTTAACTGTGCCGTTAACGACAAGTCACGGATTGAGACGGCAGGGGGTAAATTGATAACGGAGTGAAAGTTCAGGTGTTCAATTGAAGTTTATTTAAGTTCAGGTGCCTATTTGACATTGAGTTCAAAGTTCAGGGGTTTTTTTGAATTTTTCCCTGAAAGATAATAAAAAATTGAAATTGACACGAATATCAAAAATTGACATCCCAAATTAATTACCCCTATTTTCATTTCTCTCTCTATCTTTTGAGATCCAATCATTATTCTCATTTTTCTCTCTATCTCTTTCCATTCATTACCTCTATTTTCAATTATATTACCCCAATTTTTCTTTCCACTCATTACCTCTAAAACCAAACTCAAAAATTTTCAAAACTTCATCCAAACACAACATAGTGAATACTACTATCATATAGAGAAGAGATGGGAGATAAATTTCCGATTTACCAAAAAAAAAGAAGAAGAAGGCTTTGTTTGGAACTTATGCAAGGAAAGAAATGAGGGAGAAAATTTTACCATTAGAACTTAATTGCCATTTTATCTTCCCTTTCCTCTCCAACTAAACAGGGGAAGAGAAAATCTTTGAACTTTCCTTCCCTTTCCTTTCCACATTTTCCAAACAAAGGTTACAAAGCCGAAGAGATGGGAGAGAGAGAAGACGTGCAAATATTAACAAGGTTAAAGAAGAGACTCGTTACAAAATGGATAATTGTACCTTCACTCAGGTCCTCAGGAGATTTTGGACAAAAGAAGTGGATCACCTCTAAAGAGAGCAAGTTAATTTTTTCCCCCAACATAGAAAATGAGTTTAGATCTCGATGTTCCATACCATTGATAATGCTCTCACTCTTCCCATAGAAAGAGAACCACATAAAAAGCACATTAGGAGTAGTAGTTAATGGTGTGGAGATCCTTTGTTTGTAACTTCTGGAAAGAGAGAGAGAAAGAATTGTTTGGTTTGGAGAGAAATTAGAAGTATCTAGAATTATAAATAGTAAAAATTCCCTTTTGTTATTGTCTCATTTTCCCCCATTTTCTTTCCTCTTACTTTCCCCCATTTTTTTCAAATTCCAAACAAAGCTAAATCAAACAAGAGTGAGGGAAGAAAAAAACAAAAACAAATGAGGGTGTGAAACTTAATCCAGTATGGCATGCGCATGTGAGAGATAGAGATTAATGGTGCAGATTAAAACATGGAATGATCTGACGCATGAGATGCCACATGGGTGCCATTTCTGTCGCACTTAAACATGTCGGCCAATGGATCTGACATTGGGTGTAAAATTCCAAATTCATATTGTTAATTACTAGGTGAGCGGCACGTGCTAGCACGAGGTGTCTCATGCCTGGTATTGGGAGGATGTGTTGTATGTGTGTTTGGTGTAGTGGAGTTGTAAGAGGTGAATTTGTTGTGGAAAAGGTCTTCATATATTTACAACAGTTTAAAGCCTTAGCTAAGTTAATTACATGGAAGAGCTGGTAGAGTTTTAAGGAAAATGCTATGAACCCAAAGATTGGCCTGAAGGTTTAGGCAAGTCCAACATGTAGAATAGTAGAGATAGCTGCAAATCATGCACACCAAAAGATTTCCTGCAATGTCTACTATTTCAAAAGACACGACAAAAGGTTTTATTTATGGAGCTATTCTTTCTTCTGCTTGTTCTTCAGAGGTGTAACAGGTGCATATTTTTCCATGGTGCCATCGTTTGTTGATGATTCTGTTGTATAGCCCGCTTTTGCTGCACGTTTCTTTAGGGTGTTTGGTTCAAGATTCTGGGTTCATGTTTCTGCAACTGGCTGCTGTTCAGAAGTTGGGTCGAAGATGGAGTGGATACTGAATACACACTGGCTAATTGTTCCATAGGTGTACAAGCATGCTCTGAGCATGATAGCACAATCTTTGGGGGTCGATAGCTTCTGGATCATCTCCACCGACAGATTACCCTGCGTGGTGTTTTATGTTACTTCTTTGGACTATATGTAATTTAGGCGTGTCTATGTAACAAGGGGAAGGCGTCGTATAACATACATCAGTTGTATTGTTCACCATTTCTGCTGCAGTGATGTTATAGAGTTCTTCTGCCTTTTCTGCAAATATAGTTGCAGGGATGAGTCCAGTCACATCTGTGATTTCCACGTTAAATTTGATCCTGGGAAATAAAAGATAATGTGAGCATGATTTGATAAGTATTTTCTGTGCATGTGTATTGCCTGAGTTTGTTTGGCAATAGTGTTAGAAAAACTTGGGCAAACAAACTACTCTCTAGTCCATATGGAAAAAATGCAATTGAAATGGTGGAAAATTGTTTGGAACTGTGTCAATAGGCGATGAGGTATTACAGAAAAAGAATTTTTTTTTGAAGGGGTATGCTTATCCTGAGGGATTTTAAAAATTGGTTTGACCAATGGCAAGAATGTGTACGTTCTATTATGGTAGCAGAGGAATAATACTGACTGAATTGAGAACATAGGTTGATGATGGAGCTGATTCTATTTGGCCAGAGTTAACTCAATTCAATATGAAATGTCAATTGTTCCATCTACATCTGTGAAAGCGAAATATTATAAGCTAAATATTCAATAGGTAAATTTAACATTTTCATCCACCCATTCCAGTTGTAGATATCCAATAGCTATACTCAAGAGTTGTGTCTATCCATTCCAGTTGCAGGGCAACACTAAAGCAACTAAAGAGAGGATAATTAAAATGCATGTGTCAATCAATTTCTAAGTGGTTTAGTGAGATAGCGAGACTTGGTAAAGATTGTAAAACGAGGCAACACATAATCTCGGAGATGTAGCTATAGACCTGATGTTTGGGCTGCATTCAAAGCGACCAAGTTAGTCCAACCAACTATTTGCTCAAAGAGAGGGCTTGTGGTTGTGTAGCTTATATTTCATACACCCCTATCCTATCACGCTGTTCTACTTTTACAAGAAAACGAAAGGCAAGAGAACTTCCTATCCTCATGGAACAAAAACTACCAGAATTCACTGATATATATACGTCATCCAGATTTAAATAAGCTTAAAAATATGCGAAGAAGAATAAAACCACCCGTTTCAATGGATTTCACAAAACTTGTAGGCTTGTGAGTGAATACTGACAAACAAGAAGGCATGTTAAAATTTCAGAGTTCAGACTACATCTACCAGCAAGATCCGCAAAATCTGCAACTGTATGTGGACCCATGAAGCTATACAGGATATTGAAACCATATAACAAAAGAAAACGTGAGGACAACAATAGACCAACAGAAATGACCAATTAGTGGATGCATAAAACTAAACAGAGTTTACAAGAATATCAGGCCAGTTATAGGTGGTGTGGTCCTTATGATGGCTTTTCCTAACAAGAAGCATTTTGACCCTCAATAAAGAAGATAATAAAACATTTCATCAGTTCATAAACTTATACCTATGACATACAATACTTTAACAAGCATCACTGCAGTTTCTTTTTGTTGAAATGACAGCATGACACTAAACTTTGCTCATTTGTGTGATGAATGTCAGACATTTTGTCTGCTTATTGCCTGATTATGTACCTGTTGTTTCTGTGTCTTTTTACGTGCACACAGTGATGGTTCATGGTTTAGATGAAGCGAACGGAGCTCTTTGGCTTATGAATTTGGTTGCTCTTGCAAAAAGAATGTAGTTTGGTAAGTAGTTTTGTATGTTTCCCGTTCTGTGCAGATAAGAATATCTGGACTTGGAAAAAAGAAAAGAAGACTATGGAGTCTTATCTGCGACATACTCTTTGAAAGAGTAGTCCAGAAAACTATTCAGCGATACGATACTCTAATGTTGGTAAGTATTTTGTGTGCACATGTACTGCATGAGTTTGTTGGGCAATAGTGTTAGTGATAAATATGGGATCTAGTGAATTGGTGCAATCAGTCTTGCTTTTTACCTGGGTAATGGTGGGACCTTTTAGTTGCAGTAGTTACACCAGAAGCTGCCATCACCAAATGCATAAGTGGCTCTATTGCAGTTTGAGCAGGACAAGTAGTAAAAATTTTGATTGAAGTCAACCACTTTGATCGTGCCTTGTATGCTTGGATATTCAGGCCGGCTGGCATGAATAGTGTATCAGGATAAATCATAAGATGCTAGTTATGTTCAAGAATGGATGTGGTGGCATATTCTAGTAAATGTTAATTATGCTATTGTTGGAACTGACTTACCTCAGTAACTGATGTTGGTAAGTTGACAATTGTGATGATGTCGTCTGCAGTTGGTTTCTTCTGAAGGGCTCTTTGCAGATTTCCTGGTGCTTGTGCTGGCAGATTGTTGATCTCTTCAGCATTTGTCATACACCTTGAATGGTTTGAAGGAATATGCAAATAAGTAGGAAGATAATTTTATTGAATTTATTTTATTTTGATATACATGGTTCTTACCATTTGCGGAGTTCTATTGCCTCTAGAAAGTTTGGATTGAATATGAAAACAGAAGGACCTCGTGTTGCTAAGCTTCCCCCTGTGTTTTGTGGTTGGACTATAAGTGTTATAGAGTACAGAATTAAGTGCAAAGCATAAATAACTTTGATTGGGGGGGAGGAATGCAAACTATATTTTTTTGTATAGCGAGGTATAATAGCTTGAATAGGTAATAAGTTTTATTAGTTAGAGTCTTAGTAAAATGATAGGTAGGAATCTCGTTAGAGCACAAATAAGCATAAATTTACCGTAGTATGTTGATGGTTTCAGCTGCATAGTAATTGCAACAGGAAATGGGCCTTGCATTTTGCGGAACTCTTCAGCTTCATATTCACTAAACCGATCCTATAGAGAAATTGTAGTCGGCACCATGCTGTTTGAGTTTGTTCAAAGTTGTGTTAAGTTATTGTTGATATTGAATGCATAAAATAGGCATTGGTATGTGAGTTTTACCTTGTATCTATGATCACGTATGATGACTTTGGCTTCCTCCATGGACCAACATTCAGTATGGCGAACAAGACATCTGCATATACCTTGGATCAGTCATGCCTTACCACGTGTGTTTTACTAAGTTTTTTGTATCAAGAATAGATGTTACCTATTTTTTCATCACTCGCTTGAACACCGCGTACATGACTTAGTGGAGGGAAATTGAACCAAAGAGATCTTTGGGAGAAGCCATCAATTTTAATTTTTTCGACGGGTGATTTTGCACTGATGACCAACTGGTGCATTTTGTTCAGGAAGCGGAATTGTTCCTTGATTCTTGTGACAACTGCATTGGTTATAGCATATGTATGGTAGAGCTCCAATGTGTTGGCAAGGATCTCGATGTTGTCGCCATAGATCATGCTTTGCATCTTGTTTCCCTACAAGTTATTACATTCAATGAACTTTAAGTTTCTATTAAGCGGGGATCTGTGAGGCACGTAGGATTTTTGAACATATGATAATTTGCGTTACCTGTGCGTCCTGCAACAGAAGCCTCTGATAGCTCGATGATGAGCTGCTCAATAGCTTTGGCAAGCCTTTTTCTATGATCATAACGTGGACTGTGAAATTCCTAGTTTGAGGACCAACCTTATCAAGTGTCAAAATATTTGGAGGCATTATTCCTGCAAAATAAGAGTAATAATATAAGGTTGAATTGGAGTTGTAGGCTGAATAGTTATTGCATAGGAATGTATGTATATAAAAGGATGCATAAGTACCTATCGTGCAAAGATGCTTATTTATGTACAAGATGCTAAGTATTTTTAACTATCTAACTATTATGTACATTGAGCTTCAGCTAGAAGTTCTTTTTATACAATATTGAGAGTGTAGAATGAGGGTGAGGCATCAGTTTGTGATGATTCTAGTACCACTTTAATTTTGGCTGCTGTTGTGGCATGTGATAATGCAACATAAAGTTGACCATGTGAAAAAACTGGTTGTAGCAAGTACACACCAACAGTGTTCAAGGTCTGTCCTTGTGCTTTATTTATGGTCATGGCAAAGCAGACTCGGATTGAAAATTGTTTACGGGAGAAAGCAATTGGATAGTATTCATTCTTGTTTGGTTTCAAGGGAATTCTCGGGATAAAAACTTTCGTCCCCATCTTTTCTCCTACTGCAATTTCAGCAGAAATGATGTTCCTTTGGAATTCCTTGCATATTAATCTTGTTTCGTTGCATAGCCCCTTTGAAGGATTAATCTTGTGAAGCAAGAGTACTGGACAAATTTTTTTCAAGACCAAATGATGTGGCGGCATTCCTATTGGTGTTATGGAATTGAGAAAATCCATATACATTCCTTGTTCCATTGGATCATCTGTAATATCAAAACTCAGGTACACTACTTGTTCTCCTGAAAATTTGGTTATCATTGCTTCATTTATTTCAACTACTGCTTGGTTCTTTGGCGTTAAAATTGCTGACTGGGGCTGTTTGATAAAACTGAAAACTGAAAGCTGAAAAATTAAGTACTGAAAGCAGAATGCTGAATTTTCTAAGCTGAAAAGCTATTTGATAAATATATTAAGCACTGATAAAAAAATTATGAATTAATTTTGTTCCAATTCTCTCTTAATTTACTAATAGTCACAATACATTTATGGTAATAGTGGAGTGGTGGTGGTGGTGATGTAGTGATGGTAGTGGTGGTGGTGGTGGTGTAGTGATGGTATTGGTGGTGGGTAGAGTGGTGGTGGTGGTGGTGGAGTAGTGGTGATGGTGGAGTTGTGGAGCTGGTGGTGGAGTTGTGGTGATGGTGGAGTGGTGGAGCTGGTGGTGGTGGAGTGGTAGAGGTGGAGGGTGGTGGAGTGGTGGAGGTGGCGGTGGTAGAGTAGTGGTGGTGATGTGGTGGTGGTGGAGTAGTGGTGGTGGTGATGTGGTGGTGGTGGAGTAGTGGTGGTGGTGGAGGTGGTAGTGGTGGTGGAGGTGGTGGTGGTGATGTGGTGGTGGTGGAGTGGTGGTGATGGTGGAAGTGGTGGTGGTGGTGGTGGTGTTGTTGTAGTGGTGGTGGTGGAGCTGGTGGTGGTGGTGGAGTGGTAGTAGTGGACTGGTGGTGGTGGAGGTGGAACTGGTGGTGGAACTGGTGGTGGTGATGTGGTGGTGGTGGAGTGGTGGTGATGGTGGAAGTGGTGGTGGTGGTGGTGGTTGATAAGCACCCGAGAATGTAATAAAGGGTGCGCTAGTGTCTAGTCTTAGTTACTTTTGTTATTTAATTAGTTGTTTTTAGTTACTTTTGCTCGTAAGGTGTTTTGGCTTTATTTTGTAGAGAAACCTTTTAATTCAGGTATTTTAAAAGACCAAAGCGTGCCAAGGTTATTCAAAGCTCAAAAGATGACCCGGTGATAAAGCAGCAAGGCGTGGCCCGTCGCCAAGGCAAGGCCAAGATCAAGTCAAGGCAGCCCGAGCAAGAGAGGCATGGCCCGAAGTCAACGCCAAGGCAAAGCAGTCAAGGCCAGGAGTTAAGCCTTCGGCACCGATGGGAAGGATACAAGACATCGGTACCGAGCCCTTTACAGCAGCAGCCACTTAACCATCTCGGCATCGATGGCAAAGATATGGGACATCGGTACCGAGAGCTTATCAGCATTTTAAGCCCTTTGCCATCGGTACCGAGGGCTTACGAGGGGATCTTCAGAGCATCTTTTAGGAATATCCCATGCGCGGATCTTGGAGTATAAAAGCCCGTGATGTCATTGTACAACGATAGAATAGAATAGCTTTTTTTTTACAAACACGTAGAAAATTAGATTTGTACTCGTTTTTTAGATCTAGACTTAGATTTCAAATTGTTCTTGGTGTTCTTGAAGAGTTCTTATTTTCCAGCCCTTATTTCTGCATTTTCTACTTAAGTAAGTTAGTTTTGACTCTTGTCTCCTTAATTAAAGTTGTTTAATTTCTCCCGATCTATCTTTCTAGCTAGTTTATTTCTAGTGTTATGTTTACACTTATGCTAAGTAGATTTTTGCTTGCTCTTATCTTTTTAGATATGTGTGAGTAGTTTCATAAGGTTGGGTCATGGGGTGACTAGCACCCCATGGCTTGAGTAAAAATTGTGTTTTTCACCCAAAAAGTTTGCAACTTTGTTTTGGAAATTGATGTGGGGCTTGGATTTGTTTGTCAAATTACCGAGGTGATAACCTCCTTGATCATGTGTAGGTAAGAGCTTCGCCTACTTACCACACATGATGCTTGGAGCTCGGTCGCTCGAGGTGTTGCCAAATGAATTCTATAGCTAGCTTGATTTTCGAACTATCTTATCTTCCGGGTAAAACCGTGTATTGGGGTGAAAAATGTGGTTTTGCTTGAGTTGTGGGCGCTAGTGATTCCTAGACCTAACCTTCTTTTAATCTAGTTTATTCTCGTTTAAGTTAGCCTTTTTACTTTCCACCGCATACGAAAAACCAAGTTGGCTGACTAAAAGCCGAAAACCATACTCGCATCTACAATCCAGTAAAGCCGTATTATTTATCCCTTGGGTACGATCCCGGACTACCGGATTTATTATGCTTCAATCGGACGCTTATGCCCTACGCTTGGGGTGACCTCTTGAGATACATCGAGAATTACGAAGCAGTGGTGATGGAGGTGGTAGTGGTGGTGGAGTGGTGGAAGAGTTGGTGGTTGTGGTGGTGGTGGAGTGGTGGAGGTGTTGGTAGGAGTGGTTGTGGTGGTGATATAATGGTTGAATGCAAGTATACAAAATTCAGCCAGAATTAAGTCGCTCAAAGCTACTTAATTTTTTTCAACTTTTTAGCTTACATTTTAAGTGACACTTAATTTGTTAAGCAATATCAAATTTGGTTATCAAACCTACTGAATCACTTATTACTTAATTGATTCAGTTTTAAGTGCTGAATTTAGGTTATCAAACAACCCCTTAGTAATATGAAGAGGATTTTATGTGCAACTTTGAAAAGATGGGAAGACAAATCGTATTAGATGATCCAAGGATGGTATCATTGTAGTTGGCTTGATGACAAGAGCTGATGATAGTTTGATCTGTCCTTCTTGGTTTGTTGGTTGTAGAGACCCATAAATTATTATAATTTCGGTAATCTTTAATGCGTGAAAGAATCGTTTTATTAATAAAGTTGTACGTTTGTTTGTGGGGGTGTACGGATATACGTTTACTGTTGTGTGTCGGACACTCGGAGAATAGTAAAATGTGAGTTTTGATGTTGTAATGTTGTTTGGAAGTGTTGGTAGCAAGTGGGGTTCGATTCGGTGTCCGTCGGTAAAATTTCACTTTTCTGCCCAGCCAGTACCAGTACCAGTACCCAGTACTGGTACCCAGTGTCCAGAGCTTGGCCAATTTGGCATTTTGAAGGTCCCAGTACCGGTACTGCATTTTCCTAGTACCGATACCCGTTGTCGTTTTTCAGAAAATTCAGCACGCTTTTTGGATCACTATAAATACCCCCCTTACCATTTTTCACACCCAAGCACCACGAAAACAAATCTAGAAAACCCCTCTCACCTACCCCACTCCAATCTCACTCAAATCCTTTGATTTCTACCTCAAATCTTCAAGATCCAAGGGATTCCTTCCTCAAAATCACTTGATTCTTGCATTTGGTGAAAAGGGGATCTTGTACCAAAGCCTAGGAATAGCTTGTTCTTGGAAGATTTGGGCTTATCCCTCTTGGTAGACCTAGGATTTTGCTCAAAACTCACTTTGGTAGGGATTTCTCTCTTTCTCTACATGTTATGCGGTGATTTTTGTGAGATATAGTGTTGATTGCTATTCATGGTTCGGGTAGAACACCTTATGGCTTGAGAATTGCACTTTTTTTTTTATGAACATTACATAGTTGTCTTGATTGTTATGATCATGGGTTATTTGTGACGTATTGGATGATGTTGGTGTGTGTGGAACGAGTATATAGTATCGGTATTGATAGTGATGATAATGTGATTGTCGTTGAGAAGTTGAATGTGGAGTTAATGCGACGCCATGGGTGGAAACACAAAAACGCAAGGGATGGAGTTTATTGTGATGCAAGGGGTGGAAACACAAAGTCGCAAGGAGTGGAAATTCGTTGGAAGGAGTGTGTACGTATGTGTGTGAGTGAGGGTATTTTGATGCTAGTAAATGGTGTTGGAATGTGTTGTTATTGAATTTGCCATTTTGCTTGATTCATTGTGTCCGTATTTATCATCTCATCAGCATATAGATATCGTAGAGAATTTCCTACTGGGCTAGTGTAGCTTAACAAAATCCTTCTCTTCAGGTTCAAATGCCGGGCAATAGTTTGCTAGCATCGTGTGCTTGGACGTGAAAAAATTTTGGAAGCTAACTTTCATATAGTTACATTGTCATCTTTGTAATGCTGTTCTTTTGAAAAGATGAGTTCGTAACTAATCCTTCTAATATTTTCTTTTGACTAAACTGTTGTAAGTTACCAAAGAACTTGCCCGAACTTGTATTTAATCTCATTTTGGGGCCGGTGTCAAAGTTGTATATCTTTGAACTTGGGGACTTGATTTGTAAATTAAATAGGTGGGAATTTCTTTTGGGTATTATTTATCTTATGCGAGAATCTTTTATCGATGTGGTTTATTTATTATGTTGAAAATCGAGGGCGTGACATTGGTTCCAAGCCATCTCCAATGCGAAGAATATAATCACAAAATGTAGGATTGGTCCTTGTACGCATATTTTTGTTGAGTTTGATTTTTATAAGAGATGGCCAAATGTAAGATCTGATTAGACTAGCATTCATACAATCTTCCTTTGTTCCTTTTCGTATAACTGGGAGCACTTGACGGAAATCTCCTCCAAAAACGACAACTTTACCACCGAAGAGAAGTTTTTGCTCTGTCAGGTCCTGTAGCAAAGAATCAAGAGCTTCAATTGTTTCTTTTTTGTCCATCGGAGCCTCATCCCATATAATTAGAATTGTTTCTTTGAGAAGTGCAGCAGTACCAGATTGTTTTCCAATATTGCAACAAATTTTTCCTTCACCATCTATTGGAATTTTGAATCTTGAATGAGCTGTTCTACCACCTGGAAGTATTGATGCAGCAATTCCGGAACTTGCATTAGCCAGAGCAATTTTTCCTTGTGAACAAATTGTTGCAAGAATAGTACGGTAGAGAAAGGTTTTGCTTGTGCCACCGGGTCCATCAATGAAAAAGCTCAGGGGCATGGAATTAAAAACACCATGAAGTATTTGATCATATGCAGTTTTTTGCTCTTGATTCAATAATGCAACAACTGCAATATCTGCTTCTGACACAGACACATTCAGCTCGTCTTGTATTTCGGTACAAATGTGTTCGCTTTCTTCTTGGCCTGTAATTAGGTCGGACAATTGAAAATGGGCCAAATTTTTGCCGCTTGATTCTAGCTCTGAATTGATCGCATGAAGTAATTTTTGGCGTGCTGCATCTTTTGTCATATGCTGAATTGAGAGATAATCTTGTGCCATATCTTCTTCAAACTTTAAGAAAAGTTGTTTGGGATTTGCAGGTGAGCAGTGGACAAGTATTGTGCAGAATAACTGTCTAAGAGATGTTGGCATTCGATATATGCAAGCTTCTTCCATACATTTTTCGTTACTATCATCGTCTTCTAAGAGGCCAAGTGCAATTGCAGCATCTCTGTAAGAAGCAGTTAGTATTCCATTGACAGTCTTTAAATAATCAAACGATGTTGGTGCTAGAACATGAGCGAGAAGTAATCTGAGGCAATATCTCTCTCCTTCATTAGGATTTGCTCCTATAATTCTGCCAATGACTTCATCTCGTCGTCGAACTTTCCACACTCTTGATTGAGCAATCCACACAAATTGTTCTGGGAAATTTTGGTACAGCAATTTTGCAGCTTTGGCATGATCATTATGAGCATTCATCCAGAAGAATTCACTTAGCATAGTTCTGGAATAGAAATTGCTATCGGCAATTGCCTGAAGATTTGTATCATCTTTGAAATTTATTGTTTGATGACCTTCTTCATGGAGCTGTAGAGTTAAGACAGCGGGATGAATGTCATTCAAAGGGAATCTATAAATCCTCCACATAGCTTCAGGTGGGGATATCCTTCTTGCGGATTGGAATTGTTCAATCTCATCAATGACTTGATTTGGACTGATGGCAATTAACTTGTAGATAATTTTGTCAAGCTCCTTGTCGATATACTTGTACAAGTATTAACCGCTTTGATTGTTGAACAAACTTCAACATTAATATGACAGTCAAAACGTGCCAAGAGATATGGATTATATGGAACAACCCATCTATTATCTAATAATTGTCCTCTGACAAGAACTTGCTCACCATTTTGCCATCGCCTATATATTGGATATCCATCTTCGGTAACAATTGTATGTGCAGAATAATCCCTCGGATAATGATTCTTGCATGAATCATTTACCATACAGGCATTGTTTGGATTCAAATGACCATATGGACCATGCATCATGTGCTTATGAACCATTGCATAAAGATGTTGCTGCTTATGTTTGTCTAGTAGTTACTGCAGATATGAATGTGTCAAATTGATCAGCAATATTTAATTTGTATCCACTTTTCAAGATGATTAGCATGTGCATGTGCGGCAAGCCTCTTTTTTGAAATTCAATAACATAAGTATATGCTGCTACTGGGCCAAATAATTCTTCTTTTATTACCTCTTTTCGTTATTGCTCAAATTTGCTTCAAAAAATTCTTGTCAACAAGTCTGGCCGATTCTGAGCTTCCTCATGAGATTTCAGCTCCTTTTTTATTTCTGGCCAGTTTGGATTGCACGTCATAGTGATAAAGAGGTCTGGCTTTCTGTACTTCTTGACAAGTGTCATTGCGTCTAAATATCTCTTTTGCATGTCTCGTGGCCCGCCTATAAAAGTTCTTGGGAGAACTATTCTTTTTTCCACTTTCAAGTCTTCTGTTTCGCCGTGGGAAATAATGTCCACCATTCCTTGGTATAAGTTTGCCCGAATTTCATCTTGTTTGTTTCGGAAATAATCGAGCCTTGAAGTTTCTATCTTGACATACATGTCAGTAACAAATTGTTGCAGTAAACGGTGTGAACGTAGTAGCATTGAGTCCGATGATGGTCGTATTTGTAATCGGTATGCATAGAATTCACGAGCAGAGACCATACTATCATCATCATCTTTGGCTTGGTGCACTGCAAGGAAAAAGTAAATAAGATATTGTGCGTAAAAAAAACTTTTCGATCTGATTGCAAATTTGTTGAAGTAGAGTTCTTTTTTATACCTGCTGCTTCTATTACAATCAATTTGTCACCTGTTGAAACATCATGTGGTGGAACTACTGGCTGTGAAGGGAGACGTCTTGAGGTACTGCCGGTTTTTTTTTCTTTATGCCCCGGTGCCAGCCAGGTTCACCTTGAGGAAATAGTAATGGATCATAACAGCCATAGCAGTATTGAATTCTGTAACTATGCCCGTCATGATTGTGAACTATAATTTCTCTTTCTGCAAGTTGATCATCCTCTTCATCTTCATTCCAAATTGCAGCAACTTGTGAAACAACAGGTGCAGCAGTTGCTGGATCTTGTACTTTTGGATTGGCTTTAAGCCTAATCTGGCAATTTTACAGATTCGGTACCTCTGTTAAGCTGCAAAAGAATCTTGAATATGGATTATGATACAGCATAAGAATTAGTGGCCATGTTCGTTTCACATATTTACTTTGTTTTAACTTTGCTTTCCAATCATTATCTTACATCTTTCTCTAATCATTACCCTATTTCTCCAATTATTAATTTCATTTCTCTCTCTATCTCTCCCCACTCATTACCCTTATTTCCAATCATTACCCTATTTCTCTCTCAACCCACTACCAAAACTAAAATGCCCAAAGTTGCTAAACGAACAAGGCCAGTGTTTCTATCATTGATCTCTGGAGTTTATCTTTTGAACCTTTCCTATGATAAACCTCATGCTCAGTATCATAAAAATATACTTGGAAGATTGATGGCACGTTTCCAGAAGGAAGAAGACCGTTGACGTAATGGTATATTTGCCCTTCAGCTCGAGAAAAGTATAAATTCCATTGACCCGTTTTGCAAAGTGAGAATCAAGGTGAAGGCAAATGCATCGTTATAAGGTTTAATGTACTTCATAAAGTGAATTGACTCAGGAGTTAGTCCTAAGTACAGCTGCTGGAATTCATTAGGTAGTGTAATCGGGTACAAATCGACTTCTCCTTTGCAACAGCAAAACCAGGCTGTTTCATATGGGAATTTTTTTGCACCACAATGTAGGCACAAGGGCTGTTCAGATAATGTATACGGTTCAGTTGGTATAGAACAGTGTTGCAGACTTGGTTGAGGCATCAATAAACCACCTGTCATACCTATAGAGTATATTTGTTATGATAGATATAAGTAAGAGTCCAATATTCCATTGTCCTTGACCAGGGGCGGACCCAGGATTTAGTTGCAGTGGGGTCAAATATCTACAACACATGTAATTTCGTGGGATCTTCAGGGCAAGAATATTATCTTTTGGGGCAAAATTACAAAATACTCCTCAAAACTATACATACTCTTGAGGTATTTTGGAACTCAGGGGGCAAAATTACAAAATACTCCTCAAAACTATACATATTCTAGAGGTATTTTGGAACTCAGGGGGGCAAAATTACAAAATACTCCTCAAAACTATACATACTCTAGAGGTATTTTGGAACTCAGGGGGGTCACGTGACCCCCCTTGCCCTATACTAGTTCCGCCACTGTCCTTGACGCTAGTAAGGATCTTAAGAAATACCTATGGGAATGTCATATAGGATACCAAATTCATCGAGAGCATCATTTATTGATTGGTTGAATGGATCTGCCCAGTAATATGATAATTACCAAGGTCAAGTTGGAGCACAAGAAAATGGAAAATACAGGAATAATTTATCTCTTGCTTTTCATTACTTACCTGTTCGGATAACTTGGATAGAAGCTAATGCATTGGTGGTGGACTGGGTTACAATATTTATTCCAAGAGAAGTTTCAGGAGCTAGATTTGAATTCATGGGATTTGCACTTATGTCTACACCTCGAACATGAACAGGAACAAGAGCATCCATCTCTTGTCTTTTTTCTAAACGTAGAGCTCTTCTCCTTGCATTGATTCTGTCCTTTTCTTCTTGCGACAGTTCAGAGTATCGTACCCTTGCACGTTTTCTCTCCGACATCTTGTAGCGTTAATCAGTAGCTTTATGATATGATCGGAATATATTTTGTTAACATTCTCTAAGAATTGTAAGTTTTATTATGCAAGAAAGCAAAAGATATAGACAGCTAAACTAAAGCATTCGACCAGTAAATATGCCAATACTTATTCATATAACGTGAAACTCAAGCTATAAAACTAATGACTCTAACACATGCTCTACCTGTATTTAGTTGTACCATGAAGTATTTTAGTGCAGCATGAATCATTTTGAGGATTATTGAGGCAAACAAGCAGTCAAAAAATAGTAGTAGTATATATATAACTTGGAAAGAAGTAGAGAAAGAAAGCATACCGAAAGCTCCACAGTTGAAGAACGAGATGAGAAGCAGATGGTGTATGCAGGATCAGTAGCAGCAGGAGGAGGATTTCTCCAGGAGTAATGGTCAGAAGGATGACTTGAAAAGTGGAAACCTGCAGTCTAATAGGGGCGCATTCTTCTTGGTATAGAAGAGAAGTACATTGATAAACTTATTAAACCAATTTTTGTAGTAACTGGTGATATGTGCTTGCAGAGAACTGGTCATATATATCAATCTCAGCTTGCTTTTTTCCAGGTGTGGATTTGAAAATCCAATATGCAGGAGGCACAAAGTTTGTATACAACTTTGTATTATATGCCAATTATCTGTTTTTTAAGGAACATATTTAGGAAATAATTAGTGAATGCTCATCTATAATATAATAAATTATTGGACTGAATTTTTTGGTTTCTACATGCATTATTTAGTATTACAAGGTATTTAAAAAAATCTATCAGCATGAAAATAGGTTCTTTGATTCTAATTTAGAAGAATTATCAATGTAGCGACAAGTTTATAAAATATAGTCTTTATTCTATTAGTCTTGTATTCATAAATATTTGCACTACTCAAAAATGAAAGGGCCATTAAGTATAAATTCATGTTTCATGTTGGTATCAATTTTTTCTCTCATTCAGAATTGGAAACAAATCATTTTGCTCTACTAATTTGCCGAAGAATCCTATATCGGTAATGCAAATACAAGTTTCTATGGAACGCTAGATTTATTGGGAAACAATTATTTACGCATAAAGATAATTAAGGGTGATCATGGTCCAAATTGGTTTGAACTTGTCATAAACCAATAATCAAACCATTAGTTTTACATTATGGAATTGAAGAACCAAGTCAACTCACCAAAAACATAGAACGAAACTAGTCGAAATCCCTAAAACGTGGATTGGTCTTGGATTTAAATCAGGGATTATTTATGGTAAGCGATTAATTTGAAAAAGTACCAGGATAATCATTCTCGGTAGTGTAAGAATTATAGGAATAGAAATTATAATTGCCTTTTTATGTATAGAAACTCAGCAATTGAGCTGGAAAAATCGATTCATATTAAAAAGGTACCAGGGAATACATTTTTTAAGTTCTATATAAAGAGAATTTAATATAATATTAAAAAGGAAGCAGGGAATACAATTTTTTAACTTCTAATTTGGGTAATTTTAGTAGATGCCCATAGAATCATGATGATGGTACAAACATAACCCATGTTGGTTTGTACCTACCTCTAGAGATTTGGAGCATATAATCTAATAAAATATAAAGCATTTGTCTTTTGTTTCACATGTAGCCAACGAAATAAGTTGGATTTGCAGATCAAAAAAAAAAAAGTTGGATTTCAACCAAATGTACAGATGCCAACTATATGATGGGGTGGGGAGGAAGGCATTTTCTTCTCCTACGACAATTTAAATAATTATTGATAAGGCAAAAATGAGAATGGCCAATGCATGAAGGCCAAAAGTTTTTTGCGTTCTGATCGTGCCCTCAGGAATACCAAAATTTGAAGGCCTTTGATCAAGTTGGCGGTGGAGAAAGATTCAGCATTCAGGCGAGTCGCCCGGTACTATGGTATATAGCGGGTTTAGTATGCTGCACAAAAATGGCTGTGAAATAAACCAAAAAAATGTGTGCTACACTTGCAAATGGCTACGAGCAATACACTGGAGCAGGAATTTAAATATGAATTGAAGAACATTCCCAACAGGAGCCAAAGCAAGGATCAAAGGTATACGGGCTTAAAGATAGAACAAGATTTCCACTTTTGTCTTACGCAAGAACAGAAGAAGTATAAATGAATGAACAGGGTGAACATAATACTGGGGCTAAACAAAATATATGAACGTTTCATTGTAGCTGCAAATATTACCACACAATTGGATGTGCACACATCAGCAGAAGGAAAACCAATTTCTTGGTGGTTTTGCTAGTCACCTAGGCACAAGATTAGTCTTGATTATCCTGGAGTACAGATGTTCAAAAGTTTAATTTACATATAATCCTAGATACGCTGATCAAAACCAACATCACCATCCTACAGATATTGTCTGGCATACAATGACAAGAAATAAGGGGCAAAAGTCTAGGCATTCGCTGCATTTTTCAGTGACTACCAGTTATGCCAAAACCCAAAAACAACCTAGCCATATCTTCAGAACCATTCAAAACTTCTCTCGCACTTCTCTATTCCATCAATGATAACAACCCTGATCTCATAGCTTCCCAGCATTGCAATGAGGATGAAATCTGTCCACCTTAGGTGTATTGCTTCAATGAACTCGCAGAAGATAGGATAACTGAGAGACATGTTGTTGCGAGGGATAATCCAGAGCCGGTTTCCCATCCTAATTGTAACGTCATCAAGGTTTAGCTTCTAAACGATCGGATGGATCCTTCGGACAAACTCCTACATGCAAATAGGTGGAACCATATATTATTATTTAAAAAAAAAAAAAAACTGAACATAATTAGTTGCCTATTATGTAATTATCAAGTAATGAAAGAGCAAAATTATTGTTTTTAACTCTAACCTCGCCATTAAAGATCATTGTTCCACATGTGTATCCATATTTCAGCAAAATAGACTCGTGGTCAAAGATAGATGTAAAGCATGCAGTGCGCAAATCATTTGAACAAAATTAGTAAAGATAGGAAGCATTTTTGTATATGAGAAATATTGGCTATAATTACAGAACTAAACATTATGAAATAGTTTTATACTGTAATCATTTGGGTAGTCTGACGTTACCCATTAATGTATTGAATATGAACCTTTGGCAAGCAAATTTACGGGTAATAATTTCAAAATCCTATCATGCTTTCACTCTAAACACCTCGCTAGCTAATAGTTTTTCCTCCCTACCATCATTTGCGCTTCTGGGCATATTATGGAGGTGTTTGGTTTGTTGACTAAACCTTTGGTTAGACTCTTGCTACCTTCACCAAAGCAGTTAACCAGAGCGCTCTTCTTGGAGCCCACAACTCCCAAATCCTTCATCATGCCACCTCCTTCCAATGGCCAGGATTCAGAAGTAGATCTGGCTCCCCACGTGCCTTGCCCATCCAGCTTGCAGATGCTCCTAGCCGCCCCCACTCATTCTGTCCATTATTATTGGCGCAAATTCGACAATGCGTTCATGCGGCCCATTTTTCGTGGGCGGGGCTTTGTACCTGTTATTCCAAGTTTACCGCTTTATCAAAGTGCATAGCAATTGGACTAAGAAGGCATCCAGAAATGAGATCACAGAACCAATTCCTCGGCATTTGGTGGGATATGTGATCGATCGGCTGTTGATTTGAGGTTGTAATTTGTTGATATCTCAGTGTCACTCTTTGGGGGTGCCAGCAAGGGCATCTTACGTATAATGTATTACATGTATTTTATCCAACATGGGAGGTTGCTCTTTCAGTTCAAATTTCTCAGGGTTCAGTTATCCATCAAAGAGAGTAACACAGGTCTCCAGTAAGGCATGCTGTCTTTCCGACTGTATTTTTCAACCTGTAAATCAGAATACTATGCCTCTTTGTGTACAACTGAGGGATGGTGCTGTGCACCAGCCGCACAGCACATCCCCCGGTTCGCTTTGTGTAACATAGCGTTTGGTACAGTTCAAGTTATGTAGATATGGTTTTGCATTATTGTACAGAAGAAGTAGAGAGCCCTTTGATAAGCACACAATGTAGTTGTGCATAATACCTTCCGTTTATCATATAATTATGTTTATTATTAAATGTTTTAGATGATATTGCGCGTAATGTATGTTTCTCATGATTTCAAGTAATTCAAGATAAAGTGTTGCTGATGGCACCCAATTTGGCTCACCCACTTGCGCGCACAAAAATGATGCCGATGTCGTCTGCATAAAGTTAAAATTAATAAAAATAAGAATTTAACTGTAGGGCAAAGTACGGATTACCTCCCTAAGGTTTCGCCTTTTGGCAGATGACCTCCCTGAGCTTTACTAATGATCAATTTGCCTCCCTGTGGTTTTGGAGTAAAGTGCTACCGTTACATTTTTCATCCAAATTGACGGAAGGTGTACAACACATGCCTATTTTGAGATTGGGAATGGGAAAAAAATTGACTAAAGGTAATTTTTGTTATGAAATGACAGCACTACCCTTCTCATCTTCTTCTCCAATACTACTATCCAGCCCCCTCTTCATCATTCTCTCTCGCACACACACGAAATCAAATCTCCCAGAAATTTCATTGCCGGATCTGAGGGGAGATGAAGATCCTACGACGCCGGACGCCGGACGCCGGTGATGTTGTCCTCCTGAAACTCTCTCTCTCTCTCTCTATCTCTCACAAACAAATGCGCTGGTGAGTTCTGTAGATTTCTGAGGGGTCACTATCATACAAGTTCAAAACAATGTTTTGCGGGATTCAGAATCAACAGCACGGTCCACTTTGGAGGCCCTCCGTTGCTATTTGGCTTGGTGGTATCTAGGTCTAAAACGGCTTGAGGAGTGGATCCGTTGCTTGAGAAACCCTCCAAATCCAGTCCCCTAAAATCCTTCATATGCGACGAATCTATGTTGATGAGATCTGACAGTGGCCAACAAGAACATCAGAACATGATCAGCTCCTCTTCCCCCAAATCAGAATCTCATTTTCGTAGTAAAAAATGGTGGATTGGCTGAAAAGAGCTCTCAGAACTCAAACTCAATATATTTTCAGCAAACACCTCATGCTGTGATTAGTATCGACCTTAGTTTTTTTCGAAATTTTGAAGTATTAAATTTTGGGATGAGCAAACAACTTTGATTTATACTTTGGAATGCTTTTTCCATAAAAAGTTAAGGAAAACAAAGAATTGAATCTAAGAATAATTGGACTAAAAAAATAAGAATTATTGGTAAAAAAATGAACTATTATTTTAAGTCAATTTGATCATAGAATAATTGGACTAAAAAATAGACAAAATTATAGTTAATTCATTTTCATTTGTGTTTTTTTTAATCCGTTCATTTGTATGTCTGATCTCCTAGAGTACAGGGGTATTCTAGCCATTTATCATTTTCTGTTAACGGAGTTAGAGTTGCACTTTACTCCAAAACCATAGGGAGACAAATTGGTCATTAGTAAAGCTCAGGGAGGTCATCTGCCAAAAGGCTAAACCATAGGGAGGTAATCCGTACTTTGCCCTTAACTGTATTCGGAGGCCAATCGAATAACGTTAAAAAGATTAGTTGAGAGCATCACAGAACGATGCGCTTCGCGTGAGCCCCTTGTTTCATCTTTTATACACGTAGGGAATTGGAGATGCAATTTGAAAGCTTCACTTTTATATGCCAGGAGGAAGAAATGTAATTGGTCAAAAGGAATTTAAAAGGTTTAATGGCCAGAAGATGAAATTGGGAAGTGTTTCTAAAGCTATAAAGACTAAAAACGTTGAAGGGAAATTGGGTGGCTTGCCAATTTTTGGCTGATTTTGCCAATTATGCCCTTCAATTGGAGAGCTCCTGCTTATGCGCTCTGGGATATTTTCGTCTTTTGAGCTTTTAATGTGTTGGCGTCTGTGGGTTTGGCCACGTACGCGTCTAGATTTTGGGCTTTTTGTTCTCTCTTTTGCAAGAGTGGATGCTTCCAGACGGTCTAAGCGATACTGGGGTTTCATTCCCGATCGGCGATTCCACGTACCTGTTTCCTATTCGTGCTCTTGCCGGCCGTTGCGGCTTGTTGCATGAGGTTCGATTCTTGTTATTTCTTTGGTTTTCTCCCTTTTCCTGTTTTCTTGATGGTGTTCTTTGCATGTTGTTTGGTGCGATGATTTTGGGCATGGGGTTTTGTTGGTGGAGATTGTTCTTATCTCATTGACTCTTTGTTTTCAGTTCTACACTCGTCTTCTTTCTTGCGAATCTTGGCGGTAGGTGTTTAGGCCCATGTATTTATTTGATTTGATTAGGGCTAATGTGTGCAATTTCTTGTTGCTTTGAATTATTGTTGGCCTGAATTAGTTTTGTGCGAATGATTTGGGTTTCAAAAAATTGTTTCCGAATTTTGGCAGAGTTTGGTTTGCTTGTGCATATGAGTTTTGTTGATTGGGCTGTTTCAATTTGGCTGTTGAACTGGAATTTAAGCGTTCTTGTCCTTTGTCGGTGGGTTTCCTGTGTACCATGATTGCTTATCTCTATGGTTCTAGCGTGAATTCGTTGTGTGAATGATTTGGGTTACAAAAAATTGTTTCCAAATTTTGGCAGAGTTTGGTTTCATTGTGTATATAAGTTTTGTTGATAGGGCTGTTGAATTGGAATTTTAGCATTATTGTGCTTTCTCGGTGGGTTTCCTGTGTGCCATGATTGCTTATCTCTATGGTTCTATAACTATTGACTTTTCTTATTTTGTGGCGAAATATTCCTATGGTTCTGTACGTATGGTCTTGTCCTGCTTCATGGTCAAATAAATAGATTTGTTGTTATCTACAACTTTGGTTTGCCTGGTTTCATGCAGGATTATGCCTCATACTAGAATGATTCTTATTTTGTTTTCTTGGTTAGAGTTTGCTCTCATCATTTTCCCAATTGTTCTTGTTGTTAGAATACTAGTGTATTAGTATACTAGTATTATGTGTTTAGTCCCACATTGCTTGATTACATTATGTAACGAACTATCTCTTTATATAAATAAATGATTATGTGTGAGGGTTAATTTATTACCCTACATACTTTTCCTCTCTAAACAACATGGTATCAGAGCGGGTTCTTAAACCGCCCTTGAAACCCTAAACCCTAACCTTCGACAGCTACCCACAGCCACCCTACCATAGTCGCCAGCCTCCCGCCACCGTCCACAGCAACTTCCAGCCCTCAATCAGTTCCGAAAACCCCTACCCAGCCACCCCCAGATCTTGACTGGTCTTACCTAGTTCCGAAAACCCTTACCCAGTTACCCCCGCCTCCAGTTCAGACGCCGGCACCCCTGATCCAGTGCCGCCGATCTTCGTACACGTCCCCCCAGTGCCCGACGACCCCTGGCGAATCATACCCAGACCTTCGCCGCTCGTTGCCCAGCCTACCCAGCCCTCGCCGACGTCAGCCCATCCCCGCCAACTGCTCGCCACCCTTCGGCGACCTCACCGGACCTCCGGCGACCCTCGCCGCCTATCACCAGTCTCCGGCGAACTCTCCGGTACCCTCCTGGCTGCTGATTCTGCGATCTGTTGTTGATTTCGTTTTATTCTGCACTTGTCCAGCCCATGGGTGGTCTGACTTCTACTCCACGCTGCTGTAAGTTGGGTATTCTCGTTGGGTATTTATGATTTGGCTCTTAAAACTCTTGATTTGGAGTCTTGTGGCTGCTGTTACTGTTCAGAGCCCTTTGCTACTACTGTTGCTGTTTATTTCAGCCTCTGTTTGATCTCATGTGCTTTAATTATCGCTCTTGTTCGCTCGTAATCGTGACATATTGATGTTCGTGGCTACCTCTATGTTATTGGCCTAATTTCTGGTTGTTTAGTATTTTGCGATGGGATCCGGCACCGAATCTATTATTAGTTCTACACCTACAGGTAGTACTGTGTCTTCCGCTGTTAGTCGTTCTTCTCGATCTCGTGAGAGGTTATCTATTACCTCCACCTTGTTGAATGGTCGAAATTATGCTGTTTGGGCTAAGGCTGTTGAAGTTTATTATTTGGGGGAGTCAGAATATCATTTCCTTACTGATGATCCTCCCACGGCGACTGCCGCATCATATGGTGCTTGGATCCCTGCGGATGCTAAGATTCGGGTTGAGTTATGGAATAGTATGGAGGACACTATTAAGAATACTCTGGTTTTCTTACCTACAGCAAAAAAGGTGTGGTTGAAGGTTAAGGAGATGTTTTCTGGGGCTGATAATCTCCGTCGCACATATGATCTTCATCAACAATTCTTTTCTCTTGATCTTGGCAGCTCATCCTTGGAGGAGTATTATGCCAAGTTTTGCGGTGTTTGTGAGGAGCTCAACACTTGTGAGCCCATTTCTTCAGATGTTCAGGTTATGGAGCGCTAACGTGAGCGTTTACAGGTGGCTCGATTTCTGTTTGGGTTACCTTCTCCGGCTTATGATTCTATACGATCTAATCTTTTGGGTGATAAAGATTTACCTTCCCTCAGTGTGGTGTTCAGTCGTGTTCGCCAGGCATCTGTTTCTGACACTAGTGTTGATTTGACACCGGCTGCCCGCTCGGCTTTGGTTACCACGGTCTCTCGTGCCGGATATCTCGTGAATCGTATGCCCTCTCGCGTTCTGGGGGGCCAGATTCCCTATAGTATTTTGCACCCTGGTTGTTCTTTATATTCCTTACCGCTTAAAATTTTTGGGTGCACGTGTTTCGTTCATACTCTAGATCCTGGCCGTGATAAACTTGATCCACGCTCCATCAAGTGTGTATTCCTGGGATACTCTCGGACTCAAAAAGGTTATAAGTGTTATTCTCCCACTCTGCGTCGCGAGTTTGTTTGTGCTGATGTTACGTTTCATGAGTCGTTACCCTATTTTCTGCCTTCATCTCATAGGGATCAGTCTGAGTATATGCGTATTTTAGTTCCTTCCGGACAACCTCAGCCGCAGCACCCCCTTATGCAGCAGGTATATGTTCGCCGTGCCAAAACTGCACCACCACCACCTCCGCCTGCCACTGAGCCAACTCCTTCGTTGCGAGATCCGAGTCCACCTTCTTTGGCTTCTACTGCTCCACCTTCTCCTCCCATTGCTCTTCGTAAAGGTATTCGCTCTTGTACTATCTCTCATCCTATTGCTAAATTTGTCTCTTATGATCATCTGTCCCCCACCCTACGTGCTTTTACTGCCTCTGTTTCCTCTGTATTTGTTCCTAAAACTGTTCAGGAGGCCTTGTCTAATTCTGAGTGGCGGACAGCTATGGAGGAGGAGATTTCTGCGCTCCATGATAATGGGACTTGGGAGTTGGTTCCTCTACCCTTTGGAAAGACAACTGTAGGGTGCCGCTGGGTATTCACTGTGAAATATCATCCTGATGGGTCTGTTGAGCGTTACAAAGCTCGCCTTGTTGCTAAGGGCTACACCCAGACGTATGGTGTTGACTACGCCAAGACCTTTTTCCCCGGTTGCGAAACTTGGTTCTGTTCGTCTCCTGATTTCTCTCGCAGCCAACCTTGGCTGGCCTTTATTCCAATTGGATGTCAAGAATGCTTTCTTACATGGCGACCTTCTTGAAGAGGTTTATATGGAGCAACCACCTGGGTTTGTTGCTCAGGGGGAGCATTCACAGGTATGTCGCCTTCGTAAAGCTCTTTATGGGCTTAAACAATCTCCCAGGGCCTGGTTTGGCAAGTTCAGTGATGCGGTTTTGAAATTTGGTATGAGTCGATGTCAGTCTGATCATTCTGTTTTCTCTCTCACATCTACTCGAGGCAAAGTGTTATTAATTGTGTATGTTGATGATATTATTATTACGGGTGACGACCAGAAAGGTATTGATGCGTTGTGAAGGCCTTTCTGCAGAGCCAATTTCATACTAAAGACTTGGGTAGATTGCGATACTTTTTAGGTATCGAGGTTGCACGATCTAAAGATGGTATTAGTTTATCGCAGAGGAAATATGTGCTGGATATCTTAGATGAGATTGGTTTGTTGGGGGCAAAACCTGTCGATACCCCTATGGATCCCAATGTCAAGCTATGTGTTGATCAGGGGGAGGCACTGTCTAGTCCTGATCAATATCGCCGTTTGGTTGGTAAACTGAATTATCTCACTATTACACGTCCTAATATTTCATTTGCAATGAGTATTGTGAGTCAGTTTATGTCTGCTCCTCGTTTGCTACATTGGGAGGCCGTTCTCAGAATTGTCAAGTATCTCAAGTCTCATCCTGGACGTGGTCTATTTTATAGAGCTAATGGTCATATGCGTATTGAGGCCTTCACTAATTCTGATTGGGCAGGAAGCCCATCTGACAGGAGGTCAACCACTGGATATTGTGTTTTTCTTGGTGGCAATCTTGTTAATTGGAAAAGAAGTAAGAAACAGACCGTGGTTGCACGGTCTAGTGCAGAGGCCGAATATAGAGCCATGGCTCACACCACATGTGAGATTGTGTGGGTGCGATCTTTTCTTGAGGAGATAGGATTCAGTGTGCGATTGCCTATGAATTTGTATTGTGATAACCAAGCAGCAATTCACATTGCATCTAACCCCGTATTTCATGAGCGGACTAAGCATATTGAAGTTGATTGTCATCTGGTGCGAGAGAAGTTAACTGATGGTGTTATAGCAACTCCCTTCGTGTCTACAAATGCTCAATTGGCTGACATATTCACCAAGTCATTATTTAAGCCCCGGTTGGAGATGTTATGTGACAAGCTGGGTTTGTGTGATATCTATTTCCCAACTTGAGGGGGAGTGTTAGAATACTAGTATATTAGTATACTAGTATTATGTGTTTAGTCCCACATTGCTTGATTACATTATGTAACGAACTATCTCTTTATATAAATAAATGATTATGTGTGAGGGTTAATTTATTACCCTACACACTTTTCCTCTCTAAACAACACTTGTTTTGTTATAGACTTGCCATCAAGTAAGATACTTGTTTAGGCTGTGGCGTATAGTGCTATGGTGATTCAATCGCCATTTGTTCGCTGGACTACCGAGACGCATCCAACCTCTATGCATGGTTTTCGGCCCATGTATTTGCTCCTTACTGCTCGAGCAAATAAAGTTGTTGCTGCAATATCAAATCCAGGAGAAAATGAGAATCCAATTTACAGACCACGCCACATTTATTCGTGACTATGGACAACGATTGGGGCTGCATGCTAATTTAGAGTGGGCTTCAGAAACTGATATGGCAATTTGGTTAGATGCTGCTGTGCACAATTCTTTTGTGCGCAGCAGCACTATAGGTATTTTGTTTATCACTTCTGTCTATTAAAATATACATATACCTGATTCATATTGCTTCGTTTGATTTCTAGATCAGCGAAATTTTTTTCCGAGTGATCATCCAGATTATTGGAAATTTCGCATTGACGCATGCTTTTGTTGTTAGGTGTGGGCTCTTGCTGGTATATAGCACTAATTACAGATCACCACCTGACTGGTTTGATGGTTTGATTCTCCAACTTAGTATTTTATGTTTAGCAGTTTAATGCTCATTGCTTTAAGAAATTATGCCTCAGATTTGTGTTATATTCGGTTTAATACATAGCCATTGCCACAAGGACACAGCCTTAAAATTCTCTTGGGCTCTTTCTAACATGATTTGTTTAAGGTCCAGCCCTTCATACTGGCAGACAAGTCATACTACAGGTTGCCTTCCATGGCTATAACTAGAAGTAAAGATAACTTACCACTGTGCTGAAAAGAACAACCGTGATGGTACTTGTGATCATGAATGCATTCCCACGTAACTGGGTATGGCCTCCCCTTGTAAACTGCATGCATGAAAAGTTTGAACAGATTATTTGATAATTACACAAAAAAGGGTCCTGAAATCCCTGCAAAACAAATGCAGGCATGAACAAATCCCAGAGAACCACGTATGACATTGATACACATGCACATATGTTTTCCAAAAAGCCAAAAAAAAAAAAAAAAAACAGATTTATTTGGTGGAACGGTTTTCGAAACTTGTTTGTTATAATTTTTTAAGAATCTAACCTATTTTTGAGAAAACCATGAAAAAACACATTTTCAAATGTTGAAAAGCCTTTCTGGTAAAGATGAATTAGACATGAAGATTCAGTCTTTTTATTTTCAAGAAAAGTCCTGAAAAAAATCTGCAAAACTCATTCTGAAAAAATAGAAAGAATGGAGCAGACAAGTTAACTGATTATACACGAGGGCCATAGAAACAGCACCTCTCATAAGACCTGCCCACCAAATGGTAACCTGGAAAATTGAGGGTAAAAGTTAAAGGAGGATGCTTACTAACAGCAAATAATTAAACGAAATCAAAATACATAAAAAAAAAATGAGAAGGTCAACTTATACTTGCTGCTTTAAGCCAATTTTCTCATACAGCGTCTTCCTGGTCAAATTGGATATAAACGATAATGGGAAAACAAAGTCTGCTCTTCCAATCAAAACCAGTCCCATCAGTATTGAGCTCACCACAATTGACGTCCCAGGGCTGCAAAGAATATGGAACTGTAAGATAAGAATATGTAAATTTCCCTATTCATAATGGTGACAAATTATCTTTTGCATATAAACCATACCTGTCCCTCACAAATCTCCACTTTTCAATGTCCAATGCATCCATACCAACATAAAGAAAGATAAATATCTCACAAACAAATGACAATGTTGCAAAAGCATGCCTGCAAACATGTTCAAAAGCAACAAAAATTTAGACACCAAGCCAGGAAATATCATTAATCATACTTGGTTGTAACTCTTGAACTCTCGGTGACATTATGCCAGGTGTAATGGGACATCACAATTCTGCAAAAGAAAACAGTAAGAATGGCACTTAAATAGAATAACTGCAAGATAAAACTTTGAAGGTTACGACACTGAACATACACAACACTGGAAAACAAAAACAATGAAGAAAGAAAAGGAAAAAGAAATAGCAGATAGGTGCAAGCTTGAGAAATCTTACTTCAGCGAGCATATACGAAAGGTAAGCCATGAGCATCATAAGTGCAACCTCACGATCGATCAGTAGTGTCTAGAATGGAATGGGAAGTGTAAGTAGCAGCCCTACTAAATGATAAAAAGCTAATCACACTGATTCCATCCCCAATATTGCAGCCAACTTGACCACTATCCTATACTAGTAATGTAGAGCTAACATATCAGGTGCAGAAGCAGAGATAACTGGAGATCTTAATCACCTGCAACTGCACCATTTCTATTGCCCGCATTGGTGAATTGCATCTGTTATTGTCACTCAATCGACCAGACTTTTGTTTTCTCACAAGCTAACCTACCAAAAAAATTGTGGTCGAATAAGTGACATAAGGGAGATTAACCACCATGACATTCATTTTACAAACCTGCCAAAATAAAGCTTTTTGATGATGTATGCACTAAGCAATCCAGCCTGCAAGTAAAATGTAGAAAATAAAACGCCGTAGACCATACTGCCAGAAGCAAACAAGAGAGAGAGAGAGAGACTCACTACAACTCCCAACACAGTGCTCGACAAAAGCAGATATAAGAAATTGCCGACAAACTGCAAAACTATGCTTGTTTTGATATGAGATACATCAAAGCTCTGAATTGCATTGAAAAGCACAACTGATGTTGCATCATTCACAAGCCCTTCCCGGAAAACTAGACAGTACAGAAGAGGTGTCTCATCCTGATTCAGCACCTGCAACATTGGGTGGGATGTGTGAAGTATTGACTAGTATTTTTATCTTGAGAAAAGATGACAGCACAGAAAAGGTATCTATACCTGCAATGTGCAAACAGAATCTGTTGCGGAAAATATAGCTCCAATTGCTGCAGAAATTGAGTAGAATAAGAGAGCATGAATAAGTTGTAAGAGTGTAGCATATAGTGGGAAAAAAGATGAGTAAAACAAAAAGTTAGTAGCACCAAAATAATCTGCTATCTCGAGGCTACCAATATTCATGTTCTTGAAGAAGTTCATAGCTCCTGGACCAAAAGAAAAAAAAAAAAACAGATAACCACACATGAATGAATGTACAACCATGAAGCACAATGAAACTAGATCGTCCTCCCCATCTCTTTTCCTGCTATATTAAATGATAGAACACGGAAGGAAAAGGAGAATGTGTATAACTAAACAAGAGATTGTGTGGACCTGTTTTGGCACCGGTACAGCCAATGACGAAGTGAATCCAAATCCTTCAGACAAAGTGTACTCTTCTAGTTATCAACCCAGTGCACCAACTAATCTACTAAAGTTTGCAACTCTCTTCCCTGATAGCGCTCTAGTCTACTATTTGTGACATCTTTATTTTGGGTGTTCGGATACCTATTTTTTATTTTTACCTTTTCTACTTTTCGGTGTTTGGGAGACTTTGGCCATAACACATTCCATGAAAATGCATTTGTGGTTTTTGATGTTCAAGAACAAAAGGCAAAAGTAGGGGTAGAGGAGCTTTTTTACTACTCATTTTTCACTTTTCTCATTTTGGTTAATATAAAAACCTACGAAATGCATTCTGCACATATCTCCCAAACACACTATTCCTGTTATGAAATGCATTCTGCACATATCTTCTAAACATTTTACATGTTCAATAATACAATTCTGACCATAATTCAAAAAGCCAAAATACGAAAAGCAAAATGCAAAGAGTAAAAAAATGGGGCTCCCAAACGCCCCCTAAATGAGAAGGTAGGCTGCTGGCTGTTGAGGGTATTTCCCCTTGGAACATGAAACATATCTACACATCAATAGGCTCGGGTGTACCTGGGCATCACACAAATTGTACTATAGCATCTTGTACATTTCTCTCTAAGTCTCTTCATCCAACCGTCCTATAGGATGGAAAAACCATGAGCATCAACTCAAGTGCTTAATAGTACAGCATCTTGCCTTTTGTTTCAACTTCCAATACAGGGCACCCAGCCAATGACTAGGAAAAGGAGTTAGAGCAATTACTATGAGGGATGCAGGCGGTATTCCTTAGAAGAGATGGTATATTGCCCAGTGAATGTTCAAAAAAAATGCAGTTTCATGTTCTACTTCTACAAACCCACACAAATAAGAAGCACAAATGATTGCAGATACAAGAGCTTACCAAATGAAACGATGGCAAAGGATATCAGAGTACCAATTGCACCAAACAGCATGATAGTCATGAAGTTACAAAAAAATTGCTTCTTCTTAACCTGGAACCTGATTCATTATAATTCAAGAAAAAGAAAAATGACCAATTAGAGTCATGAATGTGGTATTCGTATAAAAATTCTGGCTACATTTCTAGTCCCAAAAAAAAGAAAAGTGAAGCAAGGAAACTGAAACAACAATAGGAGATATAGACACATTAAGGTAAGAAAAAAATAGTATTCATCCAAATTGCCAATTGTGTAGGATATTATAACATAATAACAATAGGAGATATAGACACATTAAGGTAAGAAAAAAATAGTATTCATCCAAATTGCCAATTGTGTAGAATATTGCAGTTAGTTCAATTCTTTTGGGGAAACCAATATTATACAATTTATTACATATTGACATTTACCAACAGTTTTGCTACATAGATGTCAAGATCAAATTACTGTCACATCTGATGTAGAAACAACAATCTGCGGACATTCACAAATATAAGCGTCAATTAAAATGTGACTTGTGTGGTTGTGTGAGTGCACACACTATCTCAACCATTAGTACAATTTTACTTGGTTGATTTGGTAGAAGACCATCACAAGAACTCAGATTCAGTTTCACCTGGAGAAAGAAAATAAATGAAAGTAAGAAAATACCCCGCGTTAAAGATGATTGGTGGAAGAAGGTATATGAAGAAAAGATCTTCACTGAAAACTAAAAGATGTGAATTTGTTCCTCCACTGGTTAGAAGAATAACAATTCCAGTGCAGAGTCCCTGCCACCATCAACACACATAAAGTTAAATTAGTTTCAATGTATTATTTGCCATTATGAACTACAAATATAAACATGCACATATCCATTTAAACTAAAGGCTAAACTTAAACTCACAATTAATAGGGCTGTAATGGACTCATTCATCCAACGGTTCTCCTCCAACAGATGCCCGAGCACAATACACGTACATAGAAGCGCCACAAATAAGTTTATTGAGACTACCGAAGCATGATCAGAAGTAGATACCACGACTATCATCGATAATAAATAACCTAAGCCAAACCCCATCTCAGCCGCTTAAATAATCACAACAGCGGATCTATCTAATCAAATGACTGAACTTTTTGCTTCCCAAAGATGCCAAGAACAAGATCAACTGCCCTCCAAACCTTGGACTGTCAACTTTTGCCAGTCCAGGGACAATGTCTGGTCTCAGAAACCAAACAATACTGCAAAAAGACATAGCATACATATCAGATCAGCCTTTTATAGCAAGCTAACTAAATAAACGTATATTGAAACTGAACGAGTAAGCCTTAAACTGTTGGATCACCAACTTATTTAAACGCTTACGCCGTTACAGATAGAGGGGTGCCTTCAAATCTATACAGACAACATGACAGGTCATGTGTCTTCTCCATATGCAGACCAAACACGTGCAAGTACTATAGTACATCTGTAGGTAGCGAGATTTGGAAAATCTATTGACTACTCAGATACCTTTTAAAAATTTTATCACCATGTAAACTAAGAGCTCGATTTGATTGACACAGCAAATAACGCTGTATACCTTTTGTGGTAATTCAGTTACAAAAACTAAAGCTCGTTAGACTTCCCCAAAAGGCGCACTAGAGATCACGGCGACCAAACCAACTGCTTTTGCCATATGAGTATACACGTGACTACTTAGATACCATAATCCCACCACAAAACTACTCCTCTCATAACCGAGAGGAAGTAGGTCAAAATCTAACGTGTCCTTGTACAATTTAAGCGTTCAGTTTTCTCCACAAGCCTTCTATATTTCCACACTACACAAGGAAGTGTTACTTGTCTTCTCCCCTATACCTAAATACTCCGCCTTAAAGTAATCACTCCCTCTAACAACTTACGACTAAAGGCCTTAAATGAGTTGATAGTCCACAATACAATAGTAAGCTACCACCAGATTTACCTAGGAATCATAGCTCAATATTCTCAAAAGTCCACAGATTTATACATAGACATATTCACACATATAAACTCGCCTGCAGATATCTATGACTACTAGAAAGGGAACAAGATGCTATAGTACAATTTGTGGTGGTTAATACTTTTAATTTCCTACACAAACAGTCTAATTTTCTTCGACCTTTTTTTTACTCTCATACCTCAGATTCCATAGATTTCATCACGAATTAATCTCAATTGAAGATTGCTATTTTCTTTTCCTTCACATAATATGATTTGCACACGCAACACTAGGGGTGTAAACAAGCCGAGCCCAGCTTCATAGTGTTCAAGCTCGACTCATTTACTAAACCAGCCGAGCCTGCTAATTTACCTAACAAACCTCTCTAAATGAGCCAAGCCTATGCAAACGAGCCGAACTTTTGCAGAGCCACGAGCTGCTCGCGAGAAACTTGGTTCGTTTGCAGCCCTACGCAACACTTGTGCTCGGGCGTCTTGTATATATGCACCTAAATGAATTTTTTTGTAAGTTTGTTTTTTCTAACTCATTTGTATTTTTAATTACAATTGAATTTCTCGTAATTTCAATTGCAATTAAAAATACAAATGAGAATAAACCATTACGAGATCGGCATAGCTCAATGTTTTCTCGCAAGTCCAATTACACATGTATAGAACTACACGTACATAGAAACCTATATACATAACAGCGTAGCGAATAGCTTACCTGAAGTGCGTGAGATTCAACTATGAATCAGTAATATGATCCAAGTAGATCTCGCGTTCGAATAACAGAGTCGAACCGTAGGCTATCGCGAAAGTGATTACGCTCTCAATTGAGAGAATTTGTTGGTGAAATTGGTGAATGAACTGGAAAATAACTCTCCAAATATATATATATATATATATATAGAGAGAGAGAGAGAGAGAGAGAGTATTACGGAAGAACACGTAAAGGACAAACCCAACAAAAATGAGCTTCAATCAAGCCAATGTCAAGTAACTTTGAATTTTTGGAATATCAGCAAATCAAACGAGTCGAGCGATCTTCAATAAAAATATTCAAGCTTAATTTTTGTTTGAGTCAAGCGATCTTTAATAAAAATATTCAAGCTTAATTTTTGTTTACTATATAACAAGGGAAATGATAATGCCAAAACTGTTTTTGTTAGTACCAAAACTCTAGTGCACAAAAGGTTTGTACCATTTGCAATGTACAAGACTTTTATGCACTGGAGTTTTGGCACCAACAAAAACAGTTTTGGTATTATCATTTCCCTGTAACAAACTGATCCGATCTTGAACAAGTTTTTTATTTTTTTTGTTACACATCTTAAACAAGTTTTTAACAATAGATATGAGCTCATACTTTGAACAATTTGGTTCTAGTACACTACTAGTAGTAGTTTCGTTTCATCTTATGTCAAATCCTTCTCTTTCAAGTTAATCAAACAACAGGCTGACCACTGATTCAGGGAAAATTTTTCAGTGCCGGGTGGGTACCACGTGGTACCCGCTCGGCACATCTGAGCCGTTCATTGCATTTTTTAACTACCCGTTCAAAAGTGTATTGGACGGTCCGAATGTGCCAAGTGCGTACCACGTGGGATATACCCACCCGGCACCGAGAAATTTCTCCTGATTCAGATCCTCAAGTAAAAAGAAACCCAGATACTATTTGCTACTAGAAAACTCTGTCAAAAGTTGTCTTAAGTGTTTGTGGTGGAGAAAGGGGTATACTTGTACCTTTGTCCATATATATACAAGGTGTGAGAGAGAGAAACCCAATTTGGGTTCTCCTTTTTTCCCCAAACGTTCACATTAAGGGGACAAATCATGTTGTTTTTTGTAAGATAAATTTCCTTTTTTGCCCTTCAATCTAACATTTCGCTCAAAAGTGAAGTTTTAAATATTGATAACCAAACCAATCCGAGCCTTATGTCCCAATCACTTAGGGTCGGCTACATGATGTGACAACAAAAAAAAAAAGGGCAAGAAAGGAAACTCACTCTCTTTTGGACATTGATGTGACTGCATGGACAATCTTTGTGGGACTTAAAAAAGCATGTTTGTGGACTAACAAACGCGGACGGAGGGATTAATAATTAAGAAGTTTTAGTTCCATGAGAATAACGAGCGTCATTTAGAAAGAAAAAGTGTTTAGGGTTAGTAACTTAACTCTAATACACACATAACATTAATACATAGTGAAGAGCAATATGATACAAAGACCTAACTACCCCTCACTATATTCTAACACTCCCCCTCAAATTTAAAATAGATATCATAAAGACCCAGCTTGTTACACAATAACTCTAGATGCGGTTGAACAACAATTTGGTGAAGATTTCAGCTAATTAAAAACAAGAGAAAATTAAGAAATTTGTACTTACTGCAGGAGATCAGAGACAGCAGGTTGAACTTCGTCCATTTATAGGACTGACCCAAAACAAAGAATCCCTGTAGATACTTCATCCTCACTTTGAAAGCACACACAACAAAAGGGGAAAAAAGTAGGGGCGGAAAAACTTCACAAAAGATCAATAATTACCATAGATTATCTCACAGGATTAAGTCCCAACAGTTCCATATTTGCAAGAGAAACAACCTGCACAGACAACATGATAAATAAGAAGGCTCTGAAAAAATCACATTTGACATAATCGTTGATAGTTCCAGAATATTTGTGCTAGGCATGAGAACATACAGCAAAGGCTTCATTGATTTCATAGTAATCATCTTGAGAAGCCTCCAAGCCAGCATTTGAAATAGCTTTTGGTATTGCAAGGGCTGGATCAGCTGCAGATAATTCTGGTGCCTGTCATATGATATCTCAGTTCAGGAACCCGAAAGATGGTAAAAACAAAAGAGAGCAACATAAAAAAAACAACACTATTTTTCCTCTTGATATTCACAGAAGCCTCCGGCAACAATATAGATCACCAAATATAGGTGAAGTACCTGAGCAGCATCAGCATATCCTGTGATCTTGCCAATCACTTGCAACCCAAGCTTAAGTGCCTTCTCTAAACTAACTAAGATTTAAGCAGCAACACCATCACTGTTAAGGGAAAGTTACAAACAGCTATTCCCAGTAAAATGTCGCAAATCATTTCCTGCACAACCAAACTTAGAAACAAAACTATATCCATCATAAAAAATCACATTCAAAACTCAACTACTAGTAGGAAGAAATAGAAACCAAAATGATTGAACCAAATATAAATCACTGAGAGCAGCCTATAGCCCCAACCCCAAGTACGTCCATGTACAAAAGTATACTGGATTTACATATCATTATCCACTGAGATGCTTTGGAAGAAGAACTAAATTTATTTTCACTACAGCAAATTAAGTCGGTGAAAGAAACTCCTTTTTCAATAGGTAAAACGACTATGAAAACCCAAATTGAAGGATAGAAAATGCAGTAGTAGTACTAATAAACCATGCTAGAAGCTTGGCTGGCAGTGGCTAAACCTCCAGTCTCCTTGAAACTTGGTCAGTGCTTCCTCAACCTTGCAGTGTTAAACTAACACTGGCAACACTGGAAACCAACAAAGGTCATGCCATCAACAGCGAAGTAGTGAGGCAGATAATACCAAAAGATTCAACCTATTCTTCTTATTTCAGTTCTTTTTAATTGTGTGTGTATGTGAAGCTTTTCTCTCACCAAAACAGATCAAATAATGAATGCAACATAGAAACCCGTAGACCATGAGAGGAAACAATGAATGGATAGGAAGCTTAGTCTGAGACAAAGGTTTAGTACCAGTGTTAAAGAAAGAAAACATGAACTCATGAGAAAACAAGAACGGAACAACACAACACCCCAAAAGGATTTCCCTTAATTCTTGAGTGAAATAGCAACAGGTGAACATATGGTGGCGGCACAATTACGACAATGGAGCATCCAACTTCAAATACATATCAAAACAACACATCTTCAAAAAAAAAAGGCCAAAAAGGAGAAAATGCATGACAAAACTGTATGATAACCCTTAATCAGAACAGAAGGCAATTTGATACACATCATCCTCCTGAATCCAACCCAAGCGAACCAAAGCTTTTGTCAGCAGATGATGTGGTGCCCAGAGCTGTGGAATGGGAACTGTTGGGAACTAATATTGTAGGCAAGTACCTGGAAAGTTTCTAGAAACAGATGCACAAAGGGCCTGCTTGTATTGCCTGGAGAGCTCAACCACCTAAACCTGCCCTTGAGTTTCTCCTATATGCACTGCACGTCCACCTTAACATTCACTTGGGAGGGGCCGAACTATTAGGAGAATTTTTTTTGACAAAAATGAAATTCTTAAGATTGATTAAGTATATTAAAATAGAGTTTAAAATTTAATTATGCTTGCTAAAAAAGGTTTTAACTATCAAAATCATAAAATATGCTGTTTTTTTTAAAAGAAAATTTTTAAATGACTATGAGAGTGTTATTCCACTTCACATGTGACAAATTAAGTGACAACCAAGTGATGAACACACTATACTCCTTACACTAGGTGAGGGTTCAAACCCCACCAATTTCATCCCCTTTCTCCTAAATTAGTAGTAACTAGTAGAATAAGATTTATACTGTTAAAAAAAAAAAAACCCGGGGGGCCCTTGGCCAAACCCAGCCCCTCAATGGCTCCGCCATTGCTTAACACCATCTACACCTGGGGTGGCGAAGTACGTCATCAACAACCAATATTGGATACCATTAGATACATCATCAACGACCAATATTACTCCATCTCTTACCTCCCTGAAGGGCCCCAAAAATACCCACAGTTACAGGTACTTCAACCTGTGTTTTTGCCTTAATATTGCCCCTCTTGGGCAAAAATCTTGGCTCTTCCATTGTTATGATGACTTAAAAATTACCCCTTTAATATATCTAATTTATTTGAGTAGTTTTGTGAATCTGAAAAAGTAAAACATCAATATAACAACTTGAAACAAAATTGCAGAAAAAACAATTGAGAAACTCATAAACGACAGTGCAATAGCATCAGAAAGAAAAACACATTACATCTCATATGCTAATCTCCATATAGCAAGCGACACATTATTAGACACCACACATACTTACTGAATAAATATAGCACAAAATGTCATACAGACATAATGTGCGCACACAGTGATTAGGATACTAACTGACACAGATGGAATAAATATCCCACATAACATCAGACAGACATAATGTCCACACACACAAAAGGTCAAATACTTAATTGATAAATAAGGGAACTAGGCCAAATCATTCACTCAGCGTAGTTGTCCCGATAGCCTTCTTCCTCTTCTTCTCATTCCCCTTCTTGGTGAAACTAGCAATGAGACTCGACTCCTTGTTGCTAATAACCGAATTCTGGCTCTGCTTTTGCCCTGAGTATCTCCGCTTTTTCCCAGAGCAGTCGTCCCATTACCCTTCTTCTCCTCCTCCTCCTTTTTGGTGCCACTAGAAGTGAGACTTGGATCCTTGTTGCTAAAAACCAAATCTTTCAATGGTGTGATATCTTCCTCATAATAGTGGACACGGAACTTGTTTGTCTCCTCCCACCAGACTGAAGTAATTTGGGACGATGGCGACCACAGTGGGAACTTGCCAATCACAAACTTCTCAAACTTGCCTTTAGTGTCGTCGTATGAATAAACACGCACATCCGGCTTCTTCATAGCAATGTCCACTACGCTAGTCAACAACATCCGATCACCTGTGGGGAGGGGGAGGTTGCCAAGGAAACTACATCCTCGACCAGGAAAATCACATGGAACGTCGATGATGTGGTTAATCCATTCATACGATCCTTGTTTGTCGTGTCTGTCCAACTCTAATACCCAAAGATCTAATTTCCGGTTCACTAAGCACCCATTCTGAACTCCTCTTTTAAGCTCCTCCTCCTGTCTTAAAAGAGCAAAATGGCCTCTAAATTGCAGCAGTAACAAACCATACTCGATGTTACTGGAGCCACTGGCCTTTGGTGGCAGGCCAATCTCTTGCGAGCTCTCATCTTCGAAATTGAAAACAATCAAATTGCACGCACTGCGATGCCAGCAACAGAGAGATCCGTCGATATAAACACTTGTTCGGCCCAATTTCAATTCGATTTCCGGGTTATCTAGCAATGTCCACGGCCTTCTCCATGTCTGGTCCTTGCCCATAGTCAGAATCTCGCACACTCTAATATAAGTCCTAATAAGATTTGTTATTTTGGAGAACAAAGGAATTAAGCATACCTTAAGTAACTTGTATTCCTTCCTGTTATTGTTAGTAGAAGCACATCCAAAGAAATATTTGAATTTTTGGGCATTTTCAAGATCTGAGGAATAAGGAAGCTCCCTAATTTCATGGGTAGAGACGTTGCATATCCAAGCGCGATTACCTGCGTGCAAACAAAAGAGGCCGTTGATGACTTCCGTCGCTCCCTCGTATTTGCAGGATGTAGTAAATTGGTGAGGCTTCGAAACAACGAAGGATGATTCTTCTTCTTCTTCTTCTTCGCAGTACGAAGGATGAGAATCATTACGGGTTGCGTAGAAGCAGCTGAAGGAGTCGGCCTCGGAACACGTAATGAACAGGGAGGAGGAACCGGAACGCTGCTGCCGAGCACGGTGGGCCTTGGAAAAGGCAGGATCTTTGGAGATGGTTGAGCCCCACAGTTTTGACACGCACTTGAACCGCATCAGATACTTAGCCGGAAGCCTTGTTAGCACTTCCGACGCCACTAACTCGTGAGGCAGCACTGCCACCGCCGCCTCCTCTTCCGCGGCCACCGCTTTTCCCTTTTCCTCTTCACCTCTCTGCCCACCTTCTTGCATCTCAACAACCTCCTTATGAAACCCTAATTGCTTCTCCCTCCATTTTATACTCCCCCTCGACCTCGAAAATTGTTAAAGCTTCAATTTTTTTTCCAATTATTCTACCTTTCACAAACACTTACACAAACAAGTCTCCGGTACGTGGGTCCCACAAAAAGACGTGAATCAAGTGTGAATTTACATTAATGCCCTTTGAACTTTTGTTTTCGTGTTTGGTTCTACATTTGTTGGTGTATGGGTAGGTTTGGTATCTTACCTTATTGTTGAAAACGCTCGATCGTGAGAGAAGCGATAGATTCATCTTTGGTCATCCGTTTTTCACGCTTACAATTGGTACTCTATTTGCTGATTTCGCCGAATTCTTGTACGCTCGTATTCTTCAACGCTCGATCGTGAGAGAAGTGACAGAGACATGGTCGGTCGTCCGGTTTTGGCGCTTGAAATTGGTACTCTCTTTGCTGATTTCGCCGAATTCTTGTACTTGGTACGATTGGCGCCGTCTTTGAACGAGAGGCAGGCTTCGTTTTGGGTACTTCAGTTCCGTAATTTACTGAATTTCTGTACCTGTTGAGCCGATTTATTTTTCCTAACTCATAATGACGACACTGTTGCTCCGGCTGTCCACGTCTTTAAAGGAGATGGGAGATCAGTTATTAGTTCACCGCATTCCGGCCGTGCTAGAATCAAAGAGGAGGCGTGAGAAGAGGTAAATTATTGATTTATTTCCAGTTTCGATTCTGATTCGATTCGATGATTTAGGGAAAAGAATTTTCCAGACCAACTTTTTTACATATTTTACGTTTGCAAGAGTTTCGATTCCAATCCGATTCCATGATTTAGGGAAAACAATTTTCCAGACCATATTTGCTGCAGATGTTACGTTTGCGAGTCACTGGAATAGGATTGAACTAACTCCCAATGATATATCAACTAAGAATTAAATTCACACGCATTTCTGCTGTAAGTTTATCCTAGCTTGTTGAAAAATTCTAAGCGGCCAGGAGTAATTCTAAGCGGCCAAGAGTAATTCTTTGCAGCCATAAGTATTCTTTGCGACCGGGAGTAATTCTTCGCGGCCAGAAGAATTCTCGGCTAGGAGAAATTTGCGGCCAAGAGTAATTCTTCCAATCCGTTCGCTTTCGCTTAAGTTTCTGATGCTACAACATTGCTACCACGATGACGACTATCAAGTTGTCATTGATACACCTTCGCTTGAAGTATTAGATTACGATAATCATGTAGCCACATACTATTCGGGGATGAATCTGAATTCTCTGCCCAGAGCTTATATTGATGTTGGACCATACGTGGTGGAGAATGCAGATTATGATCAAAATGTGGCAAAGTTTGCAGCAGCATGTTATAACGTTAACTTTCTTTATTTATCCAAGCCTGCTGTGACTGTGAGTTTCCTTACACATTTGCTTGTCGCGGTGAAATAAATCTCAAGATTATTTCCTTGATAGCATCTTAAAGCGTGTTCTATTCAGGTCCCTGGGCAGATACATGATTTAGTTTTAGAGGGTGCCAAGAACTTGAAAAAATGAAATTACTTGTACTGCCATGGTTATTATGTTTTGAAGGTGCTCTTCAGTTATTGTGTACATTTTTTAAGTTCAAGCATGAAGATTGCATTAGAGTGCAAGAATATCTTGCAGATAACATAAAATAGCTTTCTCCATGTATCTACAACCGAAAGAAATGCAACTGTGGTTCCACTACATTCCAACCCCAACCATCAAGTAAAGCAGAACGTAGTTTTTTTCTTTGAAATCCCGAAAGTCGTCTAGGAAAATGTTTAATGTACGAACAGTCTTGGTAAACTCATGCATGTATGGTCTAGGAGACCTTAAATCCATGGAATTTGAAATACCTCCGGTGTTTGCCGTGCCCGAATGACTCCCTTCAGCCCGGTCTAGCCTCAAATATATTTAGTCTCAAATATATTTAGTTTATGGACACACCTTACATATCATCCATGTTGTGCTGTTCTGCCCATTTAAAGCCATGTTTTCTTAAGTTCACTCGCGTGGTCTGTAGAATATTCAGACATTAAAAAGAAAACTAAAAGAAAAGAAGACTACGAAGCTCTCCAAATAGCAAATACTGATTTGCCCTTTACTCATTTTGTTTAGTTAGATATCAAGCTCTCCAATGGTAGACACAGATTTGAACATAGAATTCCAGTAAAAGCTTCATTAATGGCGTAATGATAAATTTGAAAGGTATTGTAGTCTTATTAAGTTGGAGTATAAACCAGTGGCGTAGCCAAGAATTTAGCTCGGTAGGGCACCATTAATTTGCACGCTCTTAGAATTTTCTATCTTTCATGGTAAACAACCGTAATATAAAAAAAATGAATTTAGAACGTAAATTTTACTACAATATACAAATAGATAACGCGTAAAAGAAAACTTTTTGGAGAACTTGACAAAGATACTAGGAGATGTAAGTGTTTTACGAAGGAAAATGTGCATACTTTTTTGGATACAAATTGTCATGGCCTTTATAATTTAGTGGTAATACTGATATTATTTTTTTTTGCTCGGCGTAATACTGATATTATTGGAAATTGCAGTGGGGGGCCGTGCCCCGGGCCCCCACCGGTATAAACAAGAGTTCCCCTGAAGTGAACAAGTAAAAGTGGTTTTGATGTGGTTCTAAAGGAATGGAGAGCATTTGAGGAGGTTTTTAGTCAAATTTAACTATCAGTAAAGATAGTAAGCCCGGAGATGCCCTAATTTTTTGGGTTTGTGGAAGAAAAATAAAGCCATGTATAGCTTTTAAATTCTTTCCCCTACTTCTCTATTGTGTGATGAATAGCAGAGAAGCAACATAAATAAAAAGTGTGATTTTTTTGGGGATATGTAAAAAACATGTTCACTTCTAAATCAGGTTAAGGTGTATGGTAAGGTACAAGTTTACCCTGAGAGTTCTGGTTAATATCCCCCATGGTTTATGAAGAAGAAAAGGAGATGCTTCTTTTAAGGCTAATTCTGCACTTCTTTCACTGAGCATCCTTGAGCTTGTGGAATTCTTTTGTGAGTCTTTGTAGTTTTGACCATGCTCTTTTATCTATCTTATGAGAGGATTAGATCAACAAAAATGGGATGAATTTCTCTGATATAGTCAAATTTAACTCTGAGTAAAGATAGTAAGGCTGGAGATGCCTAATTTGTGTGCTTGTGTGATGAGTATTGGGGATCTAGGGTAGGACCTGGTATGGAAGAAAAATAAAGGCATGTGTAGCTTTATTTGTTTTATCCCCATCATCTCTATTGTGTGATGAATAGCAGAGAAGCGGGATAAATAAAAACTAACTGATTTTTTCGGGAGATGTAATAAACATGTTCCCTTCTAAAGCAGGTTAACATGTGGTAAGATATGAGTTTACCTTGGGAGTTCTGGTTAATATCCCCAACTTTTTATGAAAAAGGAAAGGAGATGCTTCTTATAAAGCTAATAATTCTGCACTTCTTTCAATGAGCATCCTTGAGCTTGTGGAATTCTTTTGTGAGTCTTTGTAGTTTTGACTATGCGAGGAATTTCTCTGTCGATTTATGTGTTTTATCATTTTGCTCACAGGCTGGAAGATTCAAGATGTTCAATTACAAATGCTGAAGTCTTCAATCCTGTTGACATTGAAGAAGAAGCTCAGGGAGAATTTTCAGTTGCCGCTTCAAGCTGCTCAGTCCAGACTGTTGATATCCAATCTGATATCCTCAACCTTGAGACTGAAGCTTTGAATTTACTGGCTGAAGACACTTATGTTGACTCTCTTTTGACAAGCTTGCTCGGATGACCCTTAGTGGCCAACAACAATTCCCCAAATCCGTTTTATTGCTTATCTGTGAGAAACCATGAATCATGACTTCTCATCTTCTCACCATTTTGTTGTTTCCTTTCAAGGTCTTATCAGAGGAGGAGCAGAATATTCTCGCTGCAACTCCTGCCCATCCAGCGGGATTGCATGATAAGAGCATCCACCTTTCAGTCTAGAACACCGAAGAAATATGATATTCATAATAACTAATAAACAAAGAAATGGACGTACATCCAATCGTATGATTGTTGTATTTGAGCTGAACATACAATGTCTTCATTTATGGAAATTTTCTGCTTCCCAAATCCTCTAGGGACACTATTTTCTGTGATGGGGACTTGAGATCCAATTCTAGACTCCAGCATAAGAACTCAGGTTGTTGAGCAAATTTTAGGTGTATGTTTCAGATATTTTGGTATTTGCAAGCTTTTAAGCATGTTAACATGACGTGATAAGGTTAGATTTCACCAATTACTATAATAGCTTCAAAGCTTGCAAATACCAACAATCATACCACTGTAGTAGCTTCAAACGCACACAAGGCATACTTCATGCTCTCTGCTGTTTTTTTTCACTTACCAAAGAACACATTTGTTTTAGACTTACTAGCCAACAAACTAGGCCAAAAATAATAATAAGAGGACTAGAAAGATGCCAGTGAAATTAAGCTTCTTTGAGATGGCTTTCTATGTAAATACGTGCCTTCCAATTCAGTAACTTTACAGCTCTATTTTTTTGCAGGTTTAGCAAGAGTTAAACTGGACAGAAGGAAAACTTTCAATAACATGTGAAGAGCAACCATTTTTGTATATGGTATGTACCAAATGTTTGAAACCGATAAGCGCAATGAAGAAACCGTGTTTGACTACTTCTATTATGGTGCCAAAAAGTAGTAAAAAAGAACAGCCAAGGTAATATTCAGTCCCCAAGAACACCTTTACTCATAAAACAAAAACTACAACATGGATAAATTTATCGGGAGCAATGTTTTAGTTCAGTGTACTTTTTAAATTCTGAGTTTTGTGGAATTTGATTGCTGTTTATGCTTTTTGTTGGTCTGTTGAGTTTAGCAGTATGTTGATTGTCATTTATGTTCCACTATTCGTTTTGGTTTGTGTTTATGCCCATGAGATTTAAAGGAGATGGGTCTATCAATTTTTGTGGTTCACTTCCATGACTAATCCATATGAAAGGCTTTGATTTCTGTGTCATTCCCACAACAAGCACTTCCTCGCATATTAGGTACTTTTAAAAAAAAAACCTTCTGCATCTAGCAATATAATACAATTGATCCACCCCAAAAACAGATGCAATAGTTGCTGTTCTCAAGGTTGGCGCTCTTAAAAACAGCATATACATGGAGTTGAAACCCACACATCTGCCCAAAAAAACAGTCTACATGAAGTTCTAGGGCAAACATGTATAAACTTCGAAACACAGCACAAGAAACTTGGCCTTAAGCACAATATAAACCTTCCAAATTACACCGGCCATACAAAACTACCAATATTATGATCTAAGTTCACATCTTAATACACTACGACAACCAAACAAAACTTGCAAACAACAAATCAACAAATGAGCACGCGAAAACGTGCGAAGCACGTGCATTACACTAGTGTGAGTAAATGTATGTGACCAAACAATACTCCTAATTGTTTTGATCCCTTCGGTTGATGATACTGTACAATTATGCTATAACCACAAATACTTACACATACAATCACACAAACTCTCTCACATTAAACGGGAGGCCACCCACACCTTTATGGGTACCATGGTTGATGTGAGAGAGCTTGTGTAATTATGTGTAAGTGTGTGGTTAGAGAATTATTGTGATACTGTATAAGAGATGAAAGCACTTTCTCACTGAATCTCATGAATTATCAATGGTGAGATTTGATGAAAAAGGGATCTCATGAATAATTAATGGTGAGATTTGATGAAAAAAGGAAAGAGTGTGGACACACACTCCAAAATTTTTCAATTTTGTTGTTAAAATCGGGTGTGCCCTTTTTGGAAAGTGCGGCGAAACGCTTACAATTCAGAGTCACCACTTGGGTTTTGCGGAAAATCACCCAAGGAACCGAACTTGAAACGTTTGCTATGTTTTGATTTGAAAAGGGCTTATAGACTGGATCGTCATCACCTTCGATATCTGAGGTTCGGGAGCCAGGTTACGAGAGGGGAAGGGTTTTATGGCACCCCTCTCGCCCAATCCGGAGATCGGTCTCTACTTAGGCATTTTATAAAACGTTTGCATTTTTCTCTCATTGATCAATTTTTAGCCAATTAGGACGGGGGAACAATTAAAGGGGATTAAAACTGTGACAAGTTGCATTTACATGACAAAATATGATGGATGTATTATGGAAACAATTAGTATAGATTGAAAACAGACTTCTGTGAGCCTTTTAAACAAACTGGGAAACGCCGATCGGGGGGTGTCGTGCGCAGGAAGAAGCCTGCATGCACTGGCCGAACCACTGCATGCAGACCTGACCTCCGCACGCCACTCACTGACCGGCGTACTCCAATAGGCCTAAACTCATAGCTCTTGTTCTCAACCCTTTGGGCTCTGGAATGGACCAGTGCACACCCAGGACAAACCACGCAGTTTATATCACAGGCATTAAGCTATTACAGACAAATAAGATGGCTTTAAGCCATGAAAATAGACAGAACACCCCATAAAACAGTGTGGGGAAATAAGAAAGGCCAAGATCTAACTAACATGCAAGGCCAAGCCACTGGACCCTGATCTAACTGCCGTACGCCAATTACTAAAAGCCATACGCCAATTAAAACTTTTGTCCAATGCTTTGGCTTTGTATCATCTGGGCTCTGGATGATGACCAGAAGGATTCCAGAGGCCTTCTAAAATAGAAATTACAGACAAATAACTACACAGTTCTAAATACAGCCATAACTGGCGTACGGCCCATGCCGATTGCCATCATCACCCGCCTCCGCTGCATGGCCAACACCGCCGCTATATACCTCTATTCCCTCTGCACTAGCACTCAGTGGGGCTTGCTCTGTGGTCTGATCGTCGATCCGAGAACTCGGGACCCTAGCTCCCTCACTTGGCCGACTCTTCTCATGACCGCTACCCTGGTCACTACCATTACCGTTGCCACCGCTGGATTCCGCCATGGATGGGTATGGGTAAGTAAGTTTTGGAAGAGTATGGGGAGATTGAGGAAGCGATTTTGGGAGAGTTGAGAGTTTGAAAGGGACATGGAGTTTGAAAACCAAAGAATGGCGGTTCCCTTCGTGTTCTGGAAACGTATAAGAGAAGAGAGGAAGCCGTGGGCCGGGTCTGGGCTGGATTTGGGCTCGGATATGTCAAAGCTACGTGCGTACGCTATCATTTACCGGTGCATGGCGCTGGGTCTTGGGCCTGAGGCCCAATTTGTATTCCAAAATCGACTCTCACCCGAAATGCAGTCCATACTGCCCCAATCATGTATTGTCACTCCCGGTTCGCTATTTCCCCAAGCAAAGCCCGTCCAATTTCAAATCAACGATAGTTCGCCCGTCCAATTTCAAATCAACAACGGTCAACCCGTCCAATTTCAAATCAACGATGGTTCGCCCATCCAAGTTCAAATCAACGATGGTTCGCCCGTCCAATTTCAAATCAACGATGGTTTGCCCGTCTAATTTCAAATCAACGACGGTCAGCCCGTCCAATTTCAAATCAACGATAGTTCGCCCGTCCAGTTTCAAATCAACGATGGTTCGCAGTCCTATCTCAAATCAACGACGGTTCGCCGTCCAATCTCAAATCACCGACGGTCAGCCCATCCAAGTTCAAATCAACAACGGTCAGCCCGTCCAAATTCAAATCAACGACGGTCCACACTGTCCTCTCAAAATCAATCAAGCAAGCAATAACAATTTGCTCCCAACAAGCTATTCCCCCAGGAGAGTTCGCCTATTTGCTTGCAACAGAATATTCCCCAGTAGAGTCTGCCTCCCAGACTATACTATCAAAATCGATCCAACGTCAATCTATCCGTCTATATTTTCCCCAGCAGCGGCGATCTATCCATCCATTCAAATTCAATCCGATGATCCGCTCATCCAATTCAATCAATCAGGTTCTTTAAGTTTCATGTCTACTTTGACTTGTATGTTCTGTTCTGGATAACCTAGAGGGGTGTCTAGAAAACCTTTGACGTTACTTGTACCAAGTCAATGGTGCTCCAAGTGCCGTCAAAGGGGGACTACTGTAGACACCCTATTATGGACCGTCCAGATTAGTTTACTTACGGTCTTTGATTCCCCAATGATGATTGAGGTTAAGAACATCCTGAGATTGTTAGTGTGTTTGAGCTTTGAGCGTCCCGAACCTCATCCAAACCCTTCCGAACTCATTTTCAAATCCTTCAAGCTAGAACCAAATGGCCTCAGCAAAACCCAACCTACATACGCCGGTACCATGCTGGCGTGCGCTGGTAAACTGCCACGTGTCAGTCATCAACCGTTGACTCAGTTTCCACTGGCGCACGCAGGTAGATTACTGGCGCACGCCGGTCAAATCTAGTCAAATCAACTTTTATTCAACCACGTGCACGAGACTTTTGCGGCCACCAGTACACTATACAGTCTCCTGATAATTGCAAACGTGCAGTGCTGTCTCCCCCCCCCCCCCCCCCCCTACAAGCCCTTTCAAGCCAAGTCCCATTCATTTAATGCATGGAGACTTCCTTGCCCAACCAAACCGGCCCCTAACTAGCTGGTTACTGCCCTCTCTCAGTCCCTCCACCTCCTATAAATACCTCCCTTGCATTTATATGTAAAAGGTTACCACCATTAAGACTTTAAGTCCCTCCTTCTCTTTCTCTCTCTTGTTTTCTTGTTTCTTCTTTCATCCATTGAAAGAATAAGCAAGGGAACATCATCTCACACACCATAACACCCTATACATTCATTAATCAACCCTCAAGCCCAAAGTTCAAGCTCAAACACTCCAACAAACTCAAATCAAAAGGTATACCACCTTTTACAATTTTCTGTTCTAATCCCTGAGGGGGGCCAGCAGGGTCAAGGTTAGTAATCAATACCAGTCCTGGCCCTAAAGCTGGCAAGGTTTCAAAGGTCGTGCGTGGTGATATATGGCGCACACCAGTGACATTAAGCCGTACGCCAGTTATGGTTGTACGTGCACCAGTCCTGGCCCTTAATAGATGCAATCTCGGACGCCATTCATCTGTGTAATGACTTTGGGTGTGATCCAACCATCAACATTATACCAGTGGAACAGCCGCGTCCATATGTGGCTCCAAGCGATGATTGCTCTATCATGCTTCTAGATGCACCGCCTGTCGATCTTTGGGACGTAGATGAGATCGTCGATCTTAACAGGGATCCACTGCCTGATGATCTTTGGGACGCCGATAAAGTTGTTGATATAGACATGGGCAACGAAGTCTGGACTGTTAACTCTGCTCTGGTAGATGGAGGCTTTTGGGATGTGCCATTTGTTACCAATCTGGGAACACCGTTTGAGGAAGCCGCGCGCATAAGACCCTGCTTTCTAGGAGGGGCTAGTAATGGAAGATCTAGATCGGGATGTAGCTCTGGGACAAGACTCGCCAACAACGGTCGCATCAGTTGATAAGGGGAAGCGCAAGATGGAGGAACTGCCCGCCGACTTCTGGGAATCCATCGATACATCTTGGTAGGACGTTGCCAACGTGACGAGGAGCGGTCGAGTCTTTCAGCCACCTAACCTTCAGGTTGGGAGCTCGTCTAATCCTCTTGTTCAGAAGCCCATTGCTCTTGCTGCTCCAAGGAACGTTCCTATAGTTCCTAGTGGGGTCCCAAAAGAAGATGTGATTTAGAAACAGCTTGAAAGGATTCCTGCTGCTGTTTCGATCTGGGGTTTGATTTCGTCATCAAAGGAGCATCGCGAGAAGTTGTCTGCAGCTCTAGCTCGTCTCAAAGTACCGACCGACATTACGACCGAGGCAATGATCGCCCTCATCCTGCTTCTGCTCTCCAAACACTCTGTCACATTCACTGAAAGGGATCTGCCCGTCGAAGGGACTGCTCACAATCGTCCGCTACACATTACTGTCAAGTGCAAGGGACTTTGGGTACCAACTGTGCTTATCGATAATGGCTCCGCCATTAATGTTTGTCTGTTGAGGGTCGCATACCGCCTCGGGATCGCCAAGAAAGATTTTGTACCGTCTAATTTGGCAGTCAAGGCTTATGACAGCACACGCCGTGTTGTAGAGGGGACCTATAGACACCCTATTCTGGACTGTCCAGATTAGTTTACTTACGGTCTTTGATTCCCCAATGATGATTGAGGTCGAGAACAGCTTGAGATTGTTGGTGTGTTTGAGCTTTGAGCATTCTGAACCTCATCCAAACCCATGTTGAACCCCCTTTCAAGCTTGTCAAGCCAGAACCAAATGGCCCCAGCAAAACCCTACCTGCTTACGTTGGTACTGTGCTGGCATGCGCTGGTAAACTGCCACGTATTAGTCATCGACTGTTGACTCAGTTTCCACTGGCGCACGCAGGTAGAGCACTGGCATACGCAGGTCAAATCCAGTCAAATCAACTTTATGCGATCACGTACACAAGACTTTTGTGGCCACCCGATGTAATCCACAGTTCCCTGATGATTGCGGACGTTCAGTACTGCTCCCTCCTCTCTCCTACAAGATCCATCACCTTGTCCCATGCATTTAATGCATGGGAGGCTCTCTCTCTAACCAAACCAGCCCAACCAGCCCCCAAACCAGCCTGGTTACACCCCTTTCTCAGTCCCCTCACCCTATATAAATACCCCCTTGCATTTATTTGCAAGGGGTTACTCTCATAAAAGCCCAAGTTCTCATCCTCTCTTGTATTCTCTTCTATTTTCTTTCACCCATTGAAAGAGAAAGTAAGGGATACACTCACACATTCCACAGCACCTTTCTTACTCACCATATAACCTTCAAACCACAAGTTCAAGCTCAAACCCACCTTCAAACTCAACCCAAAAGGTATACCACCTTTCACTGACTTTCTGTTCTGACCCCTGAGGGGGGCTGGCAGGGTCAAGGTTGGTAATCAATACCAATCTTGGCCCTAAAGCTGGCAAGGATTCACTGATCGTGTATAGTGATGAGTGGCGCGCGCCAGTCATGTGACGCCGTACGCCAGTTATGGCAGTATGTGCACCACTGGCGTGTGGATCACTGATCACTATTTTCTGCTTTGTTTTCACATTTGTCACCTTATTGCATGTTAATAACCAATTTATAGCTTTCTGTACTTAGAACTGTGTAGCTATTCGTCTGTTATTCACGTTTTAAAAGGCCTCTGGGGTTATTCTGGTCATGTTCCAGAGCCCAGATGATGCAAAGCCAAAGCATTGGATCAAAAGGTTAACTGGCGTACGGCCTCATTGTCACGCCCCAAATCCGGGAGCATGACCGGCCGTGTACCATGAAGCAATCATGGGACACGAAGCCTAATTAAAATGCGCAGTTTTTCTTTTATTTGTTTCGAGTTACTAAAAATATTATTAATTAGGCTTCGTGTTACTAAAAATATTATTAATTAGGCTTCGTGTCCCATGATTGCTTCATGGTACACGGCCGGTCATGCTCCCGGATTTGGGGCGTGACAAGAGTGGTATCAGAGCTTAAGTTTCGATTTTTACGCTTGCATCCGGCATTGCATCTTGTCTTAGTAGAGGTCCAAGTGCCCAGAGTCCAATAGGTATTTTTAGTTGAAGTATCATTTGATTGTATTTATCATTTGTATCTAGCTTTTGCAAAAAGGAAAAAAAAAAAAGAAGAAGAAGAAGAAGAAGAATATGTTTTTCAACGGCATGGTACATATGTGGGGGGTTTTAAAAAAAATTGTTACTGTGGTTCCTGGTAGATTGTGGATTAGTGTATTGTCGCATGTGTATTAATCTTTTTGTTGTCATGACTAGGAAATAAAGCTATATGTTCTATCTGTTAAAATATTTTTGATGTTTCAAGTAAAAGTTTTTCAAGGTAACACCCCTATGTTTGTTAATATGTAATTCATTACGTTTTGATAAGTTTGCATCTATGTTCAACTAATTTCGAGGACGAAATTCTTTTTAAGAGGGGAATGATGTGACATCCCGCTTTTTCTATAAAAAAAAAAGAGAAATATTTTTGACACAGATATTTAATTCTTTCATTTTCCTTTTTAAACTTCTTTCTAATAATTTTTTTTTAATTATTATGAAATGTATTTATTTCAAAGTACTTCTAATCTTGAATAGTAACTTATATTTTTGTGTATGTGTTATATCATTGGGCCGCGTAGATTGGATCGGACTTATTTTTAGAACTCAGGTTGGGCCCGTTCGTGAGAGTGTATTTAATTAATGAAGAGAGGGCCTATTATTCTTTCATAAATATTGAGAACTAGGGTATATTATTTCAACATTAAGAGAGACCTAGCGTTAATACTTCCAGCGGCAGAGGGAGAGAGAGAGAGAGTTAGGCTGCAGGTTCGGGAGAGATTAGTGTCGAGTTGTTGGCGGCATTAGGAAATTCCACCAAGAAGTTTCGTCCTTGGGTAAGACTTTGATCACTCCTCTTATATAGTACTTTATTCTATTACCCTTACGGTCCGTTTGGATGGAGGATATGATTTTGGATGGATATAGAAGGAGGGTGGATTTGAGGGTGGATATGGAATGAGGGATGATATGTAAGAAGGGTGGGCCCACCTCATAAGAATGGTGGATTTGTAATCCAGTGTTTGGATGGTTTTTTGAAAAGGGGATATGAAAGGTGGATATGAAGAGATAAGTTATCAAATGACTTAATTGCCCCTAGTTTACTATTTTAATGGAAAATTAGGTTACTTTCATTAAAATTAGAATAAATACATATTTATTGTTGATGTGGGATAAAATAAATTTATTTTATCTTACAAATATTTAATCATATTATTTATTAGATAAAATATAATTTTCCAAAAGGTAATCCAGAAAAAAGAAACCAAAGCAAAACCCATTTTAAGTCCACCACTGTTCATCTAATAAATAATATGGTGGACTGACAAAAAGCAAAACCCATTTTCAGACTTTCAGTCCATCACTGTTCATCTTCTCCGATTACTCTCTCTCTCTTTTCTCCGATTACTCTCTCTCTCTCTCCGATCTAAATTGCGCCTCCTCTTCCTCTTATGTTTCCCCTCATCACTGACTTCGACCTCGCCTCCCTCGACATCACCCCCTCTCTCCTCCATGGCTGCCGTCGACTTCTTGAAGGCTGGAGTTCGGAATGGAAGGAAGAGAAACGGCAAGGGCAGATGAGTAATTCCACCACCCCGCATAACTAACGACAGGGGTAACCCCTATCGTTACATATCCACCCGCGGGGTGGATTACAAATCCGGAGGCTCCATTTTTTGCAACCAAAGACCGGAGATAGAGGAGGGAGGGATTGCAACTTCGGGCGCGAGCCAAATCCGGGTGCAAATCCCCCTGCTAAACAGGCTGATATGGCTTTCCTCATCATTCATTAGAATTGGGGTTTTGTTGGTGGAGATCAGAGAGAGGTGTGCATGTGTGGTGGCTGTGTATGTGCCGTGTGTGATTGTGAGAAGAGATGGTGGTATTGTAATTGGGAAATTAAGTTCGTGGCTGTGAAACCGTAGAGTTTAGATTAGGAGAGTTCATATGCATATTAGTAATTTTTCATTAAACTAATTTTAGTACTTTCATTCTTTTTATCCAGACTAGCCGAGTACTCTGATATTACATTTTGCGATTTATCGAACCAATCAAGGTGAGTGGTTAAACATGTGATCCCTTTCTTGGAATCCTCTTGAGCCTATCTTTTCTTGACGTACAGTTCGTTTAATCGTTGATCCGATAAAGATTATTCTTATTCATTGTACTCTTGTTTGTTGACCCTTGACGTACCCCTTTGGCATACAAGGTTCATTGATAGAATTATGATTGATTGATTGCCCTTATTTTTGTTGTCGTTGATCTATTGACTCCATAATATTATTGTGACTCTGCAACGGCACGGGGATTAATCCTGGTGCAAGTGCCTCCGGCTCGCCGTTGTTCAATTTGTGTTTGGAACCATGGACTATGTTTATATTTATTAAAGTCCAAGGAAAAGACCCGTGAGATATCGTGGTGACTTTGGCCGCTAGGGAAAAGACTTGTGAAATACCATGTGACTCTAGTGCTCAACGGATAGGGAAAAGACTTGTGAAATACCCTGTGACCCTACTCCGGATCGGCTTAGGGAAAAGGTCCCAGGCGCCATCCTGTGGTGACTCTAAGTACGGTGTTGGATCCAACGGGCTAAGCCCTGAGAAAATATTTGGCATTTGGTACTTGGTAATGGAAGATATGGTTCCCACTTCGGTTTGGACTACCACATTATTGTTGTTCCTCGTTCCGATATTGTTGAGCATCTGTTGGTACAAAATTGTTGTTATCATTGTTCGATTGTTGTTTGTGATAATTCGTTATTCAGTCATTCATCTTTCGATACTATTTGTTGAGCCATTGACTTCGTTAGTTTGTTGGTATTATTTGCTGAACCTTTGACCTTCCTTATTAATTTGAAACCACTTCTTTGGAACCCTCATTATAGTTCGTTCAAAAGTATGTCACTTTGTATTATCACCCTTAGCATGCTTAACTACTCACTGAGCTCGTCAGCTAATGGATTTATTCCACATTTTTTTCAGGTTAGTTCATGGAGCGTTGTAGTGGACTCTGTGGCTTTGTCGGGATCTTCTGTTTGGACCTCTAGGGCATCTGCATTTTTATTTATTTTCTATTGTCAAACAGCTTCCGCACTTTTATTTATTGGCAGTTCATTGTGGAATTTGGAGATTGGAATATCGGATATCGTGTCATTTGCTTAAGAAAAATATTGGTTTGGTGTCGCACATTTTATTGTAATAAAATGTCTAGTTTTTCTTTTATTTGTTTCAAGTTACTAAAAAATATTTTTAATTAGGCTACGTGTCCCATGATTGCTTCATGGTACACGGCCGGTCATGCTCCCGGATTCGGGGCGTGACACTCATACCACTGGCGTACAGCAGTTAGATCAGGATCCAGTGGCTTGGCCCTTGCATGTTAGTTAAATCTTGGCCTCTTTTATTTCCCCACACTGTTTATGGGGGTGTTCATGTCTTTATTTCCTCAGATCTATTTCCTGCTGTCTGTAACCATATATTACTTATGATATAACTGCGTGGTTTGCCCTGGGTGTGCACTAATCCCGTCCAGAGCCCAGAGGATTGAAGATAAGAATTGTGAGTTTGAGCCAACCGGCGCGCGCCGGTACGGGTGTGGCGCACGCAAGTCATCTCTGTATGCAGTGGCATGGCCAGTGCATACAGGCTTGTTCCCTGCTTGTATCATCCCCAATCTGCGCGTTCCAGTTTGTTTAAAATGCTCACAGGTGCTTGTTCTCAATCTATTATGCTCATTTCAATAAATCATCCATCACATTTCGTCACATAATACAACTTGTTACAGTTTTGATCCCCTTTAACTGTTCCCCCACCCTAACTGGCTAAAAAAATGATCAATGAGAGAAAAATGCAAACGTTTTACAAAATGTCCGAGTAGAGACCGATCTCCGGATTGGGCGAGAGGGGTGCCATAAAACCCTTCCCCTCTCGTAACCTGGCTCCCGAACCTCAGATATCGAAGGTGATGACGGTCCAGTCTACAAGTCTTTTCAAAATCAAACAAACGTAGCAAACGTTTTCAAGTTCGGTTCCTTGGGTATTTCCGCGAAATCCGAGTGACGACTCTGAATTGTAAGCATTTTGCCGCGCTTTCCAAAAAGGGCGCACTCGATTTTACACAAAATTTGAGAATTTTGGGGCCGTGTGCCCACAGGACCATAGTACTCAAGCTCGACGCTGAGGGCTTTGAGATGGACGTAGAGTTTCACGTGGTTGACATCCCTGCTACTTTCAATCTGCTGTTAGGCAGGCCATGGCTGCATAGGCCCGACATCATGGCAGTACCCTCGATGCTGCATCAAAAGGTCATGCTGGGACTCCCGACCGGGACTTTGACAATCTGCGGGAACTCTGGGATCCGCCCGCTCAAGGAGGATGGGACGCCTGTGTAGAGACTCGCAAATTTGTTTTAATTTCGGAAATCGTCTATTTCGTTAAATAGTTGAATTGCTAGTAAAACCGCTCGTATGTTGTGGGGGTGTATGAAGATACGTATCCGGGTGTGTATCGGACTCTCGTAGGATAGTAAAATGTTAGTTTTGATGTTGCAATGATGTTTGGAAGTGTTAGTACCAAGTCAGGTTCGTTTCGGTGTCCGTTGGAAAATTTTCTTTTTTCTGCCCTTCATGAACCGGTACAGCTTTTCCCCGTACCGGTACATGGTATCCAGAAGTCATGGTTTTTGACAATTTGAAGGTTCATGAACCGGTACAGCTTTTACCCGTACCGGTACATGCTGCGTTTTCTGCAGATTTTCAGCACGCTTCTTGGACCACTATAAATAGACCTCTTACGTTATTTTCTCACTCCAAGGCCACGAACCAAGCCCTAAAATCGCCCCTCTACCTTCTCTCTTCAATCTCTCACCCAAATTCTTGGATTTCCACATCAAACACCTCAAAATCTTCAAGATCTATGGGTTGTTCATCCTAATTTCATCCGGAATCAAGGTTATTGCGTTCAAAGAGGTAAGAACTTCATCATTTTCGGATTTCTCTCTCTCTCCTCTCAATCACTTGTTGAACCTCACTTATTTCTCTTGATCTTGGGAAATCTTGGACCTAGGTCTCGTATTGTAGCTTGGGAGGAGCTAGATCTTGATGTTTCAAGCTTGGGTTACTTAGGGTTTTGCTCAAAACCCATTGTGGTAGGGATTTCTTACTCTTGTTATGCGTTTATGTGATGTTTGTGTACCTAGATCATGTTTCATTTCGTGCTTGAGGTTGGATTTTTGCGTTTCGGTCGAATCCAAGCATTTCAGCCCGTTTTCTGAGTTTCAGTCAACTTCAAAGGGGCATAACTTCCTCGTCCGACGTCCGTTTCATGAAAATTTTATATCGATTCGAAGGTCTTGAAGTTAGCTTTCGTTTGCCACTAGAATCACCTTTAAACTCTTAGTACACGAAAAGTTATGACCATTTGAGTAGAGGTGTGTCAGTCGGTCGAAGTTTGCGGCTACTCCTAAAGTTATTTTGGTTCCGTGTTATGACTCCCTATATGATTAGAATATGTTTGAGCCAATCTTGAGTATGGTTGCTTGTGTCCTAATGGCTCGTTATTCGATCTTGTCTCTTAGCACTCATTAGAGTATAATATTAGTTTCGTTGATTGGAGTACCGTGGGCTATAAAGGGATAAGTGGTGAATGTTACGAGTAGACGTGAGTTAGTCTAGTGATCCTATGGGTGGTATTGTGACTCGTGTCCTCGTTCTCTATGTTTTCCGTTAGGAACCTAATGGGTGGTGTGTCGTAGAGTCTTTGTGGATTCGATACGTGACGTAGGGCGTCGTGATAGACTTTGATGAATAACGTGGGCTTAAAGTATTTATCAATGTGCAATGGGTGTGCTTATGAGTTTGGTATACATGGTCAATGATGTAAGAACAATTGTGAGTGTGGAAAGTGATGTTTGTTTATATACGGATTGATAACGCTTTTATGTTTACGTGAGTTGTGAATTCTGAATTGAGGGTCCTGCAACGCAAGGTGTGGTAATGCGGAGACTCTAGAGGGCCCGCAACGCAAGGTGTGGTAGTGCGGAAACCCAGGTTGAGAGAATTCAATGTGACGCAAGGGGTGGTAACACAGTTGAATGTCTCGTATGATGAAGAGAATTTTGATTGACCTTAGAGGTCTATATTGATGTTTGGATTGCATGATTGCTTGAGATTGTGGTTGCCGAGACAAAGAATGGAAGGTTGATTTTTATCAAAGAAAGCAATTTGAGTTTTGAAAAGAGGATTTTTTTTATAAAAAATCCTCCGGTATTCTTGAGCGAATCAACGGATCCGGTATTTGGGCACAAATCAACGGACTCCGGCATTCAAGCTCGAATCAACGGAGCTTGACCTGTGATGGTCTTGAGTTTTCCCTAAAATGTTTTGGAAATCTAAAAGGAAAGTTTTAAGTAATGAGGCACCATGGTGGATGGTATGAAAAGAGGAGATGGTTTGTGGAATTCATTTGAAACGTTGTTGGTTGAACTATAGTTGTTGTTTGTTTGATTGATATGAGTCCTAATGCTTCTTCTAGTTGATGCATGGATGGTTAGGGTTATCTCTAAGATATACGGAAAGGTCTAAATTCGTCAGTTTTTTTGTATTTTGTAATCCCTCTTGTGTCTCATGTTCAATTGGGTGTCTCATTCGTGTCAGGTGTATATTTCATCTCATTTCCATATAACTTGAGTATAGATTTCTCTACTGGGCTAGTGTAGCTCAACAAAATCCTTCTTTCAGGTTTCAAGCTGGGCGGTAGCTTGCATTGCATCATGTGGTCAATATGGAAGATATTTTTGGAAGCTAATTTCATGAAGTACTTAATCGTCTTGTAATGACCCCCCCCCCCCCTTTTTGTTAAAAGTGACATTGTAGATTGAGAACCTCTGAATCTAGTTGACTAAACCGTTTGTAAGTCTAAAGAAAACTCGTTTGTACTCGTACTTAAGTTTAACTTTAGGCCGGTGCGCCAAGTTGTACTTTATTTAGTCTTGGGGGCTCGATTTGTAAATTAAACAGGTGGAAGACTCTTTTGGGTATTAATTATGAAATGCGAGAGACTTTTATTTAAAATTTATTGTTTATTTACGTTGAAAATCGAGGGCGTGACAGCCTGTCTTGGGGATAATGCATGGAGAAGAAGACTCAGATTTTTGGGGTTTCTCATTTGATACTTCCGGCTCAATTCTTACCATCGCCGTGGATGGTGACTTCGCCATCAGTTCAACTGCCCTCGAGATCATGAGGAATATGTCATTCATGCCTAATCTGGGACTTGGGATCAACCAGCAGGGGATCGCCGAGTTCCCCATCTTTCCTTTTATCGAAGGCCACTTTGGTTTGGGATACACTCCCCCTGCCAAAAGGGCCAAAAAGGGGAAAGGTGCGAGAAAACCTCGAACCCTTTATGGTAATCTCGACAGCTACTTTGTCCGTGAAGGCGAGAGCATTACTTTTTTGGGACAAGCTGAACCGTTCTGGGATCCGGAGACTAGAGATTGGCTACTGGGTTTTAAGATCTTCGTTGCGAACACCTGGTCCGACAATGAGGAGGAAATGGCAAGGGAAGAGCTGGCGAAAGAAGAATTCAAGAAGCAGTTGGCCCAGATCAAGGAGAAGGTTGACTGTCTGAAGACTTTCGATAAAGGGGACTTGGAGATGCTGTTCTCCCAAGTAGGTTTGGTTGGCAAGACTGAAGAGGCTGAAGTGCTGATGCTCGGGCCCGACTCTCCGTACATTCTCGAGGATCCGACCTCCCTCATTGTGGAAGCCAATGATAGTATCAACAACTGCATTTTTACTCCACGTTTGACATGCATTGATGACATATCTGAGTTTGAGGTGTGGGCATCCGAATACATGCATTTGGAGCATGTACGGTTCTCCTAAGTTACGCCTGGTAAGTATGAATTTACCCTACAGTAGGATAAATGAACGTTTTTATAAAAGTATGAGATACTTGCTTCTTTTCCAAGTATGAAATACTTAGATAGAAACATAACAAACATACGTTCAGAGGTTTTTTGACTAAGTATGAAATACTTAGGGTTTAGTTTGAACGTGGAAAACCTGGCCAAATGTTCCCAAAAATTCAGAGACAAGAGTTTATGGCCACGAAGTGCCAAGCAAATAAACATAGTGTTGTGCCACAAAGGGCCGAATACCTGTATTATCCAAAGTATATAAGTACTGATGCCACGCAGGGCTGAAGACTACGGTCACGCAGGTCCTCCCGAAACTGTTGTAAATGTGTTAAACTGAGGAAAACTTACCAAAGTCAGTCCAGGTTTTGGACCTCGGTGGGGGTGTCACTTGGAACCTCAGTAGTTGTATCACCCCCAACAGCTTGTTCCTCAGGGTTGATGGGTTCGTTAGTTGTTTCCCTAACGGGTGATTGTTCGGAATGTGCTTCATGAGATTCAGTTGGAACACCCTGAGACTCCATTTGGATGTCTTCATCAGCATCTACAAAGTCATCGATCTCTTGGTCGACATCATCCACTGGGGGCTCTTCTGACTCGAGGGAAGCAGCAGCATGTTTGCTCGGCAGTTCGTTTTCTACCCAAAGGGGAGAATCCTCTGGGACCCCAACTTTAGACAGACATGCTTCCCAGCAGGCAGCCCATATTTAGTCTAGAATAGCTGGCATTTGGTCGACATAGCTCGCTGTCGCTGCATCAAAACCCTTCTGATACCCATCATCATATGCAGCTTTCTTAGTGTTGTCAATTTTCGACAACGCTTGTGTGGGCACACGCCCCAAAATTTTACATTTTTAGCACATAAAACGGGTGCGCCCTATTTTTGAAAAAGCGCAGCGAAACGCTTCGATTCAGAGTCGCCACTCGGGTTTTGCGGAAAACACCCAAGGAACCGAACTTGAAACGCTTGGTTACGTTTTTGATTTTGAAAAGGCTTGTAGACTGGACCGTCGTCACCTTCGATATCCGAGGTTCGAGAGCCAGGTTACGAGAGGGGAAGGGTTTTATGGCACCCCTCTCGCCCAATCCGGAGATCGGTCTCTACTCGGGCATTTTTTTGTAAAACATTTGCATTTCTCTCTTTTTGATCATTTTTTTAGCTAATTAGGGCGGGGGAACAGTTAATGGGGATTAAAACTGTAACAAGTTTGCATCATGTGATAAAATGTGATGTATGTTTGAACTAAACAAGTATAATAGATTGAGAACAAGCTCCTGTGAGCGTTTTGGACAAACTAGAGCATTCTAGCTGTGAAATGGTGCACACAGGAGCAAGCCTGCATGCACTGGCCGGGCCACTGCATGCAGTTTTGACCTGCGTGCGCCACCTCACGACTGGCGTGCGCCGCCTCACGACTGGCGTGCGCCGATAGGCCCAAACTCACAGCTCTTGCGAACAATCCTCTGGGCTCTGGAATGGACCAGTGCACACTCAGGACAAACCACGCAGTTTATATCAGCAGTAAAATATAGTTACAGACAGATAAAGGGCTTGAAAGCCACCAAATGAAAAGCAAACCCCTTAAACAGTGAGGGGAGGAAGGCAGAGGCCAGGGGCCTAGTTGCCATGCAAGGGCCAGCCACTGGATGAGAGACAATTGGCGTGCGCTGGTAACGCGACACCGTGCGCCATTTGGTCCCATTCATCCAATGCTTGGCTTTGCATCATCTGGGCTCTAGAACATGACCAGAAGGCTCCCAGAGGCATTCCAAAGCAACAAACATGAATATTGAAAACTAAGACTAAGAAGTTCTAAGGTACAGAAAGTAGTAAACTGGTTTTAACATGCTGCAAGGTGATCAGATGAGGATAAAACAAGAAAAACAATGATCGGTGATCCCCACGCCAGTCGTGCCTGTACTACCATGACTAGCGTACGACATGAAAGAACTGGCGTGCGCCACCTATCATTGTACACGATCATTGAATCTTTGCCAGCATTAGGGCCAGGACTGGTATAGATTACCAGTCTTGACCCTGCCAGCCCCCCTCAGGGGTCAGAACAGAAGATGAACAAAAGGTGGTATACCTTTCTTTGGAGGTTGAAAATGGATTAGAGCTTGAGGTAGTGCTTTGATGGATGGGTTGATGAATGTGGGGGTGTATGAAGTATGTGGGTGTATTCCTAACCTTTCTCTTGCAATGGATGAGAAAGAAAGGCAAGGAAACTAGAGAGAGAGACTTGAGGCCTTAATGAGGTTAACCCCTTGCAAATGAATGCAAGATGGGGTATTTATGGAGGGTGTGATGACTGAGATCAGTTGGCATTAGGGGGTGTTTGGTTGGTTAGGCCAAGGAGGGAGCCTCCCATGCATTAAATGCATGGGACAAGGTGATGGAAGTTGTAGGAGAGAGAGGGAAACGGTTCTGGACGAAATGATCACCAAGGGAACTGTAGACCACGTCAGGGTGGCTACAAAAGTCCCGCGCATTTTGCTGCAGAAAGGTGATTTGACTGGAGTTTACTGGCGTACGCACCTTGTTGAGTGGTGTGCGCCAGTGGAAGCAAGGTCAACGGTTGATGACTGACATGTGGCAGTTTTCCAGCGCACGCTAGTCAACCACCAGCGTATGCTAGTAGGGTTTTGCTGAGGCCATTTGGTTCTGGCTTGAAGGATTCGAAAAAGGAGTTCAGAGAGGTTTGGATGAGGTTCGGGACGCTCAAAGCTCAAATGCATTAACAAACTCGGGATGTTCTTGACCTTAATCATCATCGGGGAATCAAAGACCGTAAGTAAACTAATCTGGACAGTTCAGAATAGGGTGTCTACAGCTTGTCTGAGACTATCTTCAGCAATCTCTAATTTTGCTTTCATCTCTTCGGTAGCCAGCTTTGCCTTATCTCTCTCTCTCCAGCCTTGTTATTGTTTGGAGTTGTCTTGTGTTGTCCCTTAGGAGTCTGTTCCATTCAGACTTGATCTCTTGCAGCTTCAGGCCTAGTGTAACCATCTTTTGGATAAACTAAGGAAAAGAAACGTATCAGTATGCAAAACAAGTTGCTGGGATTTGGTTAAGGTAATGAGAATACTTTACTTTAATCCCACTGACAAGTCCAGTTGATACCAGCCGATCAGGTGGGGACGCGGCCTCCTTCTGCATGTCAACAGGCAATAGAAGGCCTTGAGTTAGGGCCAATACAGTTTCCGAAGAACTAGCACTGTCTTTGACATTCACCGGCCGATCACCCCTAATGAGTTGCGGTATCCAGGATTCAGGTGGGGTCTAGAGTCTGTTCGATAGAACCAGCAGCTTAGGTTGCAGCATTTTCGGCATCTTGGTGTCTCGGGAGCTTGTCCCGGTGAGCATTGCCCGTATCTTGAGATGTTTCAGTCCCCCGAGGAGAGAAGGATGAGCAGGTGGACCCCCCTACTGCGGCGAGGAGGCGGAGGGGCATGACTAGTGGACGGGACCCGGCCAGAGGTGCCGCGTCCCCGTGAGGACACAGTTAAGAGAGAACTCAGATTCATTGGCTGTCGAGACATCGTACCTGAGTTTGGAGGCGATGGGGAATAACCGGATGAGGAGGACTGGCTGGTATCTCGATCAGGCGCTGACTGTTCGGGTTGTTGTCGAGTGGCAGCCTATGGTTGTGAGGACCTTCTAAGAACCACACGGGGCAGGGGGATGCCTTCGGATATTGGAACTTCGTCCGGTTGTCCGGCGATTGTCACACCAGCACTGGATCTCGAGTTCCTTGGTTGGGGAGCGGATGAGGTAAAGGCGGCACTGGTGCTTGGGTTTGCAAGCCTTCTGTCAATGAATCCCTTATATGTAAGGTCATACCCCAGTAAGACGTCTGCGTTGCGACCCCGACCAACCGTTCGGGTGCCTGGCTCCCCTTTGTATTTGAGAACCTTGTTTATGTCTGTTGTTCGGACGTAGCTTGGTTCCCTTCTTGGGCGTTTGTTGGCGTTGGTAGCTGAAATAGCAGGCACAAAGCTAAGTAAGAAACGCAAAAAGAATGCAGAAAAGAGAGAACAGTTACACAGATAGGGGAGCAATATTAAGAGCGTACGTGGGTAGCCCCATTCGTGGGGGCAATGGGAGCCCACCACTTGGCCATCTTCCCCCATTGGCTCGAAAGCTCCAGTAACATAAAGGAAGTCCATCTCGTGGTCACGAGCAGAATCTGGCAAGTTAAGCACGAAATGCTTTTCTCACTTTTAAATAGTAGGTGTTGTACTCGGGGTTTAGCACGATGCTGTACCACCACTGGATGTCCCAGATTCCTAATTGAGTTCCTAAGATCCTGTTTAAGGCTACAACCCCATCACTAATCTATAGAAATTGGTGGAAACTTGCATGGGATTAAGTCGGTACCAGTTTAGCACACGACGAAGCAATGGATCGAGGGGGAAATGAACTCCACCCTCGACGATGGCAACAATGGGGATACACGTTCTATCCCACGAACATGCATTTCTCACCGCACCCAAAGGGGCGAGTTCGAGACCTACGTTATCTGGAATATTGTATTCAGTCCTAAAAGCTGCCATTGCAGTAGGGGTTTCACAAAGTTTCCTAAATTTACCAAGCTTAGGGCCACTATCGCCCTCGTCTGCCATGGAAATATTCAAGGAAAGACGAAAACTAGAAAAGGGGTATGACTGGAACCTTTGAACAGAAAGGAATCTGAGAACGAAATCTCAGATTGAAACTCGAAAGAGAAGAGAGAACGAGAGTCTTACAGGGATGTTGTGAAGATTTCCTGAGATGAAATCGAGTTTGCAGACGGTGGCAATGGCAGATGTGAGGTGGGTGTTTTCGCCTGGTTTTAGAGAGAGGAAGGAGAGATTCGAGTTTTGGGTGGAAATACCCAAAAGGATCCTTTTTTTGGGGTTTAAGGGTGAGAGACGGAGACAAAACGTCTCCTCTCACGCCGTTACATGAAAAGTAACGTGAAGCAAGGGTTGAACGGCCGCAGCTCTGACGCTGTTTAAGTGAAGCATCAGTTCGAATTAAATGTGAGGCGTACAAAATGCGCCACGTGGAGTCATTACCTCGAAAAAGGTATAATGACGACGGCACCAAAACATCAATGGGTATAATACTATGTCTACACGGGGCCCAAGGAGTTCGGCCTGTATTCCGTTTCTAAGCTTTACCCTTTGCCCCCGGACAGTGGCAACGAGCAAAGCTGGGGAGCAATTGTAGGGAGGTATTCCCAAACAGGTAAAACTAGAGGCCGAACACGTGCTATACGGGGTCCGTATAGTTGGGAAAGTAAAGTAAGACGCCATGGAAGGCGGTGGACGACGATTAGGTCCAATGATATGAGGAGTCATTGGACCATGCAGTCTATTCAGGAGAATGAGGCCAACGATGTAAGAGGTCATCAGGTTTGTGCAATTTGTTCGGCAGGTAGAGGGCCGAACAGATGGAGATTCTGGAGGAAATAGTCTTAAGTGATAAGGCAATGGGAATATTCCAGAAGAAGAACCCAATATCCAGTTAGGATAAGTAGGAAAGTAGTCTTATTATGGAACGAATTCCATAAAGGACAGAGTCCCTACGAGTAATGGATCTTGATTAATTGGGCAAGAGGATCCCCAGAAAAGCCAGGTTTCCTGTACGGGACAGGAAACCTTGGGCAATGAGGATACTTGAAGAGCAAGCAAACGTATGTCTATAAATACAGGGTAAACTTAGTGGCAAAATGTACGCAATAAGTAGCATTCATTCCATACTTTCCTACTGATTATTAGGATTTTATACAGTACGAGATACTAACTTAGGTATCGGAGGGCCTTTGCCACGAGAGGCAAAGGTGCGCTCACACCTCATTTGTTTTGCAGATTAGGGTTCCGGCGAAGGCGTTAGAGTTCCGATTGAACAGCACGTGAGGCTGTTGCATACCGGTGCTGTTCTAGGTACTATTCATTTTTCTCCACCTACAATATTAATGAAGATCTAAAGAGTAGCTACAACTTTAATGCTTGAGAATTAAACATACAACCACTGCTTACTTGAGTTGTTGAGGAATTAAAGACAAAAGCTTAAAACAAAGCAAATGAGCTCTTAAAACACAAAAAGACTTAAAATGTATTCAACTAGGTAATGGCCATATATGGCAAAAAGACCTATTTATATGGCTTACAAATCAGCCTTACAATGGACCAAAAGGTCCCCAAAATATCCCAAAAATTAACCAAAAGTATAAACTTTCCATAAATGGAAGGTTGAAACATTCAGCATAAAGTGCTGGTCGAAGGGCATTGGTACCAGTACCTTATTTTTGAGGTATCGGTACCAATCAACCTGTCTTCCATTCCAGCAACATGGTACCGATACCATGTTTTAGAGGTACCGATTCCTCTGATTACAAAACTGCAGAGCATGACAGCTTGGTACTTCAGGCATTGTGGTGTCCCAACGGCCTTCTGACTCTTCGATCCTTGATCAATGGGACTTGACGGAGGCGTGTTGTATGGCCTTGGTCTTTTGGATGCCCTCGAGGGCTATCTTTGACGCATTTGCCTCGCTTGATACACTTTGGCACGCTCCTCGTCATCTTGACCACCGAACGTCCTACGAGGCTTCTTGTAGTGCTGTTAGGTTCCGGTGACAATGAAACTTGTGCCGTCGGGCACTTGGACACTTGGCTACACCCCGATACATCCCTTGGTGTTCAAAACTACCTTATTAGCACATTTTACCTGAAACACTTACAAAAATACCTTACGTGCAATATTGAATAAAAACGAGAACTTAAATATATAAAAGCCACAAACTAGAGGATTTGAGCACCAAGATTGTACAATCTTGGGTGCTTATCAGTTGGTCACTTGCACGGGCCCATCCAGGCTATTTTCCAGTGCTTTCTTTCCCATGAACTAGGGCTTCGGGACATGTCCAGGTAAACCCCGGTTGGTGTTCCAATAGAATAACAATAAGTTTTGAAGGACGACTAGCAAATTTAATATGGAAAGCAATAAATTGATTTTAACATGCTTGAGGGTGATGAGCAATAATTAAAATAAAGCATAAAATAGGTTGCCCATCCCCACACCAGTTCAACGTGCGCAACCACAGAGTGGCGTGCGCGGGTTACCTGGAAAACAACCTTTGATGTCATGCAATCCTTAGGGCTAGGACTGGTATTGATTACTAGCCTTAGCCCTGCCAACCCTTCTCAGGGATCAGAATAGGAAAACAGTAGGTGTTTAGTACCTAAGTTTGAGCTTGGATTGAGAAGTGGTTGAGCTTGATGTGTTTGAGGCTTGATTTGAGGTGTTTGAGTGGTGGCTATGAGTATTGTTATTTTTGGTGGCTAACTTGTTGCTTGAAAAACCTAAACTTGTGGTTTTGAAGTACTTGACACTTGTGATTTTTGAACCTTCGACCTTGAACCTTGGTACTTAGGACTCTAAACTTGAACCATTTGGAATCCTTCTCTTTTGTACTTAGGAGTCTAAACTTGAACCCTTTACTTGAAGGCAAAAGGGGTATATATAGGAGCAAAGGAAACTTAAGGCGGAAGGCCAGAAATGGCCAGCTGTTGCCACAAAAGTCCTTTGGTGGGCGGAAAAAGAGGTGATGGTGGGTGCAGCAACCACCCTCTGGCGGACTGGTACGCGCTAGTGGTGGACCTGCGCGCGCGGGTCCCATGGCTGCGTGCCAGTCAACGGTCAACCCTTGACTGTTGAACAGCACCCGGCCTTATGACCTGCGCATGCTGGTTCTTAACCAGCGCGTTCCAATTGGGTCCTGGTTAGGCCGAAAGAGGTTTCAAGTGCTTCGAGCTCAACCACTCATTGTTCCCGAGGTGTTCTTTGATCCAATTCATCATCGGGAAATCAAAAACGAAAGAAAAGTAATCTGGAAGTCCAGATTGGGGTGTCTACACTTACCCAAATCAAGCTTATCTCCCCCGTTAAATGACAACGGAAAGACCAAAATGCCCTATCATTTAAGTTCGCTCATTCTCATTAACTTAAGTAAAAAGTAAGTTCAACTTACACCACAAATGAAATGTCAAAAATGCCCCCAAACCTTACCACCAGTCATTTCCTTTTCTCAACAGGAAGGATAATATTGTAATTGTGTGTGTCTAGCCCAATTAAGTATATTTAGGAGAAGTATAATAAGTTTAGAAGAACAACCAATCTAAACTTATTTAAAAAAATAAGTTCCAAAAAGTGAAGTTAAGTTTAGATTTAGAAGAACGCCACCTGTATATAATATAAATTATAAAGGGACATTTTCATATGGAAAATTTATATAGATGGTCCTCCTAGTTTCATCCGAATCTCATTTTCATCTTCCAAATATCAATTGTAACTTTTTTGACCTTCAAGTTTGATTTTCGTACCAAATTGGTCCAATTGATAACTCCTATCAACCAAATTGGACAGAAAAAATCTGATTGATGGCGGTTTAGACGTTGCAGTTAGTACCAAGTTGGTCCAATAGATGGCGTCTGCCCTCTAGGGGTGAGCAAAAAATCCATCAAATCGCGAATCCAGTCCAAACCAATCCAAACTGAAAGGTTTGGTTTGGGTTTTTAGTAGTATGGTTTGGTCATGGTTTAAAAAAATTAGAAACCGCATTTTATGGTTTGGTTTGTGGATTTACGTTTACGGTTATGGTTCCAAACCAATCCGAACCGTATAATACATATATATACATATAATTTAATTTAATTATGATTCACCAAATAAATATGAAAGTTTTAGTCAACTATTTTTCCAATTTATTGATCCTATTAAATTCACCGCGGTAATTAGTTTTTATTCTCTGTCAAGATAATTTAGATTAAACTTCTATATATCACAAACCATTCCTAATTTCCTAGGATTATTAATTTATCAATACATAAAAAGCATATGGGATCACCAGATCAGTCAAGTTACACTACCCAATTTCTAAATTTCTCTAAATTCTATTCCTATACTTCCTTCACTACCAAGACTTGAGGCAATTGTGGTATTCCACTCTTAATTAGTTGATTGATGTTAGTATGTTTTAATAATTTGAATGAAATTGATTTTAATATTAGTTTTCTTTTAATTTATCTTCATAACTTTAAGTACTTTATTTTTTTTTGAAAATGATAGCTTAATTCAAAACAAACCGTGGTTTAAAACCGAAACCAAACCGTACTTTAATGGTTTGGATTGGTTTGGTTCTATGCCTTTTATGGGTTGGTTTGGTTCTCTAAATTCATAATCCGTAAGTATTGGTTTGGTTCTTGGTTTACTATAAAACCGAACCAATCCGGACCATGCTCACCCCTATTGCCCTCAATCTGATTTTTTTCGTCCAGTTTGACTGACAGATGTTATCAATTGGGCCAACTTAGTAGGAAAATCAAACTTGAAGGTCAAAAGAGTTGCAATTGATACTTGGAGGACGAAAATGAGACTTGGGTGAAACTAGGAGGACCATTTTTATAAATTTCCCTTTTCGTTTTCTTTCTTTTTTCCCGATAATTAGTTTTCGTTCCTTCCACCCAGAACAATCGACGAAGTGAGGAGAGAGAGAGAGAGAGAGAGAGAGAGGGCGATTTGGCGGGGGATCGTTTGCTCGCTGATTTTGCTGCCGCTTCTTCACTCCGATCTTCTTATTCTCTCGCTGGATGGCTTCGTCTGCTTCTGGTAACGACTTTGATTCTCTTTTTCCTCCTCTGAGGTTGTCTTCTTCGACTTCTGCTTTGAAATTAGGGTTTCCTGGTATGCGGAGGTTCGAATTACTAGCTGATGCTTCGTTACATTGTATTACTGTTCCTATCTTAGTTCATGACTCTAGCCCTGTAATCCCTAGGGCTTATGGAACCAAATCTTCAGTTGTTTTTAATTCTTCTGGTTGTATGAAGTTGCTTGATATTCTGGAGTCCGCTACCGTTATTAATAAAGACGATCGTATTGAGTTTCAAGATGCTGATACTCCTACCGTCATTGTTGTTCGTTTTTTTTTTCTTCTGATTTTTGTTTTGGTTTCCCTCTGAAATCGAAACTTAGGGTTTCTGAATTTGGGGCTTTTGTGTTTTTTGTTTGAAATGGGTTGATTTAGGTAATATGTTGAGCCAATTTGTTACAAATTACGTTTCACCCAATTTTTTTTTTGCTGTTCATGTTAAATCGGAAATTATGGGGTTTTTTTCGCACATTTTTCTGCAATAGGTTGTGTATAGTAATGAAATTGCAAATACCTCTTTTATGTCATGCAATAGTAGTTGTTTTTTCTATGTTTTTTTGGTTTCCCTCTTAAATCGAACCTTAGGGTTTCTGAAATTTGGTGTTCGTTCATGAATCAAGTAAATAGGCATGTGCTTTTGGCAATGGCTTGGGTAGTACCTCAGATGTGTGGAGTAACAGTTATATTGTTCGCAGCATCTGCAACATTGTTTCTTGTTCATTCTCTTATTATTATTATTTGTGATTTCTGATGATGAATAAATATAATTTGATTCTAGTGAAAATTATTTGAATACACGGGATCATTCAGTCATTCTTATTACTTAAGTAAAAAATAAGTTCAGTCATTCAGTCATTCTCATTATTATTATTATTATTATTATTATTATTATTTTGGGGCAGGGGAACGCCACCTGTATATAAAGGGACGTTTTCGTTTTTCTTTCTTTTTTTCGATAATTAGTTTTCGTTCATTCCACCCAGATTAATCTAGAGAGAGAGAGAGAGAGAGAGAGAGAGAGAGAGAGAGAGAGAGAGAGAGAGAGAGAGAGAGAGAGAGAGAGAGAGAGAGAGAGAGAGAGAGAGAGAGAGAGAGAGAGAGAGAGAGTTAGTTAGTTAGTTAGTTAGTTAGTTAGTTAGTTGGGTGGGTGATTTGGCGGGGATTGTTTGCTCGCTGATTCTGCTGCTGAGAGAGAGAGAGAGAGAGAGTTAGTTGGGTGATTTGGCGGGGATTGTTTGCTCGCTGATTCTGCTGCTGCTTCTTCACTCAAATCTTCTTATTCTCTCGCTGGATGGCTTCGTCTGCTTCTGGTAACGACTTTGATTCTCTTTTTCCTCCTCTAAGGTTGTCTTCTTTGACCTCTTCTTTGAAATTAGGGTTTCCTGGTATACGGAGGTCTGAATTACTAGCTGATGCTTCGTTACATTGTTGTACTGTTCCTATCTTAGTTCATGACTCTAGCCCTGTAATTCCTAGGGCCTATGGAACCAAATCTTCAGTTGTTTGTAATTCTTCTGGTCGTATGAAGTTGCTTGATATTCTGGAGTCCGCTACCGTTATTAATAACGATCGTATTGAGTTTCAAGATGCTTATACTCCTACCGTTATTGTAGTTCGTTTTTTTCTGAAATTATGGAGAGGGAGGGGGGTGGGGGGGGGTTTGCACATTTTTCTGCAATAGTTTGTGTATAGTAATGAAATTGCAAATACCTCTTTGATGTCATGCAATAGTAGTTTTTTTGTTTTTTTGGGTCTTCGTTCATGAGTCAAGTAAATAGGCATGGGCTTTTGGCAATGGCTTGGGTAGTACCTCAGATGTGTGGAGTAACAGTTATATTGTTCGCAGCATCTGCAACATTGTTGCTTGTTCATTCTCTTATTATTATTATTTGTGATTTCTGATGATGAATAAATATCAATTTGATTCTAGTGAAAATTATTTGAATTGGTATAGGTAAGCAAGGAGAGGAGGTAGAGGAAATTGAAGACTCTTCTAAAGGTGTTCACACCTTGGAAGTTCAAGTTTCCAAAGCTGTTGACAGCCAGACATCCGACGTCTTTCAGATTTCTGATAAGTTCTTCCAGTTGGTGGTTAATAATAGAGTTGGGGTGTCTCCGTCATCACACCTTTCCATTTTTTTGGAAATGGTGGATGAGGACAATCCAAATGTCTCAGTTTTTGTATCGTTTAGTGTTTCAACTAGGAAAAGAAAACTGCCCATGAAGAAGAGTGTTAAGAAGAATAAAAGTAGGAAAGGGGATTCTAGCAATGTTTGTAAGTGTTCGCATGGTCGTTTTTCAAATTCCTTGAAGGCATTAGGTTGGGGCGATTTTATAGATAAATCCATAGTTTACGATCTATCTTCGGGAATATTAGTGGATAATAAACTCGAGTTAACCGTCGACGTAGCTATGTTAAATGAAGGTTTGTTGAGAGGTAAGAAAGAGAAAGGATTTTGGTTTACCGATTGAGGAGATGATGGAAGAGTTGGAGTGGAATGCGGCTTGTGATGTTTTACTATGGACAATGGACAATTTCTCAGATTTCATAGATGTTTTAAAGAAAGACGAGATGACCAGCCCGTGTTTCTTATCGGATGGGAGAAAATTTTGGATAGGTAAGTTGTTGATTTGGATTTTGGACATTTTATAAATTATTTGGCTTGTTTTGTCCTAACAATAAATTGATGCAGCCATATGTATTCAAAATGGAAACTTCGGGTTAGAGCTTAAGTGTGATGATCCTGTTGAGCATATCATGGCCAATCGACCCAAACCTGTGTTTGCTTTGGGTATGCTGCGTGTTAAGAATGATTGTGTTAAAATCTTTGGGAACAAAAGTATTTTGGATTCAGAGGAAGCGCCCTATTGGGCGATGAAGGCATCAATGCTGGAGGTAGATGCGGGATTCGTTATTGACGGGACGGCTATGATTTTTTGTTGTATTCAAGTTGAACATCCTGCTGAGGTTTGAATCTAGATTTCTCTGTAAGATTTCGTGATTATATTTTTGTTATATTTGATCTTATTTTGTCTCACATATCCTTTACTCTTTGAATTCCCTTTGCTAGGTTTTGGAATCTCAGGATGGCTGTGAATTACCACCACCTGACTTGGTCGCTTTGGTTCCCGAGGTAGTTGATCATGTTGATTTCTGTTATAATGTATTTTTCTTTGAGATCTATCTATCTATCTATCAATATCCTATAGAAATGTATTGAGCCCTCAATAACCTCCAAACCCCCGTTCTTTATTTCCTGAATTTTCTATTTCTTTTTAAACAGCCCAAAGGCAAAACAATTAAAAACAATAACAAAAAAAAAAAACACAAAAATAACCCCACGTCCTGTCCCACCCATTGGCTAAACGGAAAAAACCCCACGTCCACGTTCAAATACTCAGAGGACAGTTATGAACGGAAAAACCTGGAAACAAAACATAAACAAAAAAAACCAACCACCCACGTCCACACTCCCCCCACTTCCTCATTCTCCCCACTTTTTCTCTTCCACTATTTAAAGTTTTAAACTCTTCTCTTGCAACTTCTCCCGACTTTTCCTCTTCTCCCATAATTTTAATCCTCATAATTGTTTTCGTAATTGTGTTCAATGTTCACATAGGTACTGGGTGAATATTAATTCTGCATTTTCTGTCTTTTGTTAACATCTGGATTTGATTTTCTCAGGAATCAAAGGAAAACCCAGCAGATTCTGATGTAAGCTTATGGACTTATTACCTTAGTATCTTTTTAAATTTGTTTGTTTCAGCTGAGTCCTTATTTTGTGGTAAACTGTTTTCCAGGCTGAGGATGCCGATGCCAACGATGATAATGATGTTGATGACACGAAGGACGACGATAATGATGTTGATGACACGAACGATGCCGATGAGGCTGCACATGTAAGGATTCTCCATACTTTGTTTTGATTCAATTCTGTATTAAAGATCAATGATTCTAATTTCTTTCCATGGGTAGTTTAATGCACCATAAAAAATTCGGTATAGGAAAAATCCCTACAGCTTCATTTTTGGGGTGACACCAAAGGGTGCTCTCCCTTTATTTATCAGAATCTGTTTTTTTCCCACTAGCATTACCAAGTTGCTTTCCCCAATTGCTTTCCTTTCTTATCTGACTATACCAGAATTGCTTTTATTGTTTTTTGTTTAGTGAACCAATGCTTCCCTTTGAAGATTGTAAAAATCAGTTTTTATTAAATAAAACTATACTTTTTTGTTTTTGTTTGTTTAATTCATAACAGTAGATATAAGAGTTCCGTGCATACATCGAACGATCGATGTCAACTAGTGTTGTACCTGTTTGATACACGGAGTAGGAAAAAACACCAATGCGATCATTTTTTGCCTTGTGCATCGAACGGGCACAACGCTAGTATCATACTGTCCAAAAGTATTTATTTCTTCATTTCCACAGCAGCAACAGCAACAGCAACACACTCCATCAATCAGTAGCAGTGGGGTCCCTTTTCCATCTGTAGACAACCAGGATCTTCTCCATCTACATGGCTCAGATATGTTGCAATTGTCTCATTCAAGCTACCATTCACAGGTTTGTCTATCTGCCAAGTGAAATGGTTATTTAATGATGCAAGGGCTGTATGGATTCCTCTTGGTCACTACTGTTTTTTGTTTATTTGCTATTTTCAAGACCTGCTTTCAAAACTGCCCTTCATTATAAAGAAATTCCTTTACCTGATCCAAAATCCTTCTGCCATCCACTTTAGCACCGGCAGAAGGTCTCCTTGCCAGGTCTTATTATAGGGGCCTCTTTATTAAATCCCATGAAGGAGTTATAAATTCCTAAACCTGGAACTAAACATTTCTATGCCACTTGGTTGTAACGACGTTGGAGCTTTTTTGTTCCAATCAATTGGTGCTTGTGGAACAAGAGTTTCTTTTGTAAGATGAGTAGAAAGTTTTGACACGATTAATAATTTGAAAATGTCGAATCCGAAGGAAACAAAATTACGTCTAGGCCATCTGGTTTGGCATTTATCTTGTAAAACTTGTCTGTATCGTCTGTCGAATTGTCAGTGGAATTTTTAAGCATCTATTTGTTATTACTCCAGACCGGTGGACCACCTGGCATAGGATTAAGACCGCTGAACTCTCCGAATACGGTTTCTGGTATGGTGTCATACGACCAGCAGCATCAAAACCAATCCCAGTTTTGGATGCAGCAAATGTCTGGTTTAAATCAGTCATACACTGATCAGGGAGTGAAGTCTATGCAGTCTGCACAAGCCGCTCCTGACTCTTTTGATTTGCTTGGTTTGATAAGTAGAACGAGTGATCCTTATTTGAGATCTCTTGCCCTTGGAATTGATTTGACAACACTGGGGTTGAACTTGAACTCGTCTGATGAGCCTGCTATGGGTAACCCAGAGTTCATTGTACCACAATGCTATCATGCTAATCAACCACCTGCCTTAAGCGTAAGTTGCTCTGTGTGTGCGCGCGCGTGCTTGATTTTAGTGTGCTTCTCTTGTTAGCCTTCTCATGCTCGTTAGGTTTTTTAATTGTTTGCAGGAATCCTATTTTCTGAAGTTTTCAATGGACGCTTTGTTTTATGTTTTTTTCAGGTACGCCTGTAAATTGGGTTTCTATAAACTTTTAAGGGTCTTCTCATTTTAAAATGATGCCTACTTCTAATTTTATTGTGCAGCATGCCAAAAGACGAAGCCCAACTATATGCTGCAAATGAACTGTATGCTCTCTCAGCCCTAGCATCTGTTGTACCAATTTGTGTGGATTTTCTTTTACAGTTTTACTGCTGCTTCTTGGATACCACAAACTGCAATTTGTAAAGCATTGACTATCGATGTGATGCATTTTGAAAAATCTTGTTAGTGCTTGAAGTAAATAATTTATTCACTGTCTTTGCTAACTGGTATAGGATTATAAATTGCTAAGATCCCTGTTACTTCTTTTTTCCTTTTTTTTTTGTTTTAAATATATTTTATGTTGCAGATACAACAGAGGTTGGTTTTATCACAGAGAGCTCCGGCTATGGTTAACAAGGGTTGACAACAAGGAGCCACTTGTGAAGACTGACACTGACGAGGGAGGATCTTATATCTGTTTTGACCCAAGCACTTGGGAAACAACCCGCAAGGTAAAGATTTGTTTGCACCTGTTGAATCGATTGATTGTGATTTTTTGTACCACGAAACCTGATGCCTTCTACAGAACTCAATAGAGACAGTGAATTCTTGTAGCCGACCCAAATTGATTGGGACTTAAGGCTCAGTTTGGTTTGTTTATCTGTTTTTTCGTTTTTGTCAAAGCCTTTGCAACACTGAATTTGGCGTACTTATTGTTTTTTGCAGGATAATTTGCTTGTTCAATATGACATACTGGAAGAAAGACCAACCCTACCTCAACATTAACTCATAGTTAGCAGTTTAGAAGTGTAAAGTTTCAACCCAAACTGCATTTGTGGTTAGTTCTTATAGTGGGATTCAAAATGCTTTTGTAGTTATCCTTTAGCTGTGGTCTTCAAATGCCAGAACCTTTTGAGTCAAGTTGATATCATTTCTCTTGCTCAAAACAGCCCAAAGCTACCATGCTCGAGTTCATTGTATGTTTGACAATACTTTGGTTATTTTGGAAGGGTGTGAGGATTTGCGCTTTCTTCTTTGACTTTAATTACGATTTGGCTTGTTTGGTTATTTGGTTGATGGTGAGGAATACCGAATATGCCCTAAGCAATGAAATGAAGTAGCAATAATCTTGTATGTTAGCTCAAAAATAAGAAATCAATGAAAGCAGCCAACCTAATCATTTGCCACCGATTTGTTGCTATTCCTCGTTTGATGCTTAGGGTGCCCGAATCAGTTTACGCAAACCTCGAATTCAAAGTGACCTTGCTTGAATGGGTCCTCCGCAACTACAAAAATAAAGATGGTGATTCATTTTTTCTTTTTGAAACTAAGATTGTGACTCATGGAATCCATTGTAATATGAGAAAGTACAATAAATAATGAGTCATTTAGTTGAGCTGTCTCCACCACCTCACAATCTTTGGCTTTCCCGCCAAAATTGAGTCTCACAAAAGTGGCTTATTGGCTTTCCCGCCAAAAAGTCAAAATTGGATTTTGATCAAAATTTTTTACTTTTTAGATTCTTCTCGTCATGAGGATGCAATAATCCCCCAAAAAATGAGAATAAGCCAAGTGGTACGAAAAAAATTTGAATAAGGACAAAAAATAAGCCACAAATAAGTGGCTTATTTGTCCGAACAACCCCTTAATGAACATTCCACTGAAATTAGGAAGCCACTTCCCCCATATCTTCTCCTGCGAAAAGCCTATTATTTGGTGTTTTACCAAGCTTAATTAATTAGAACTAAATTCTATACGCGTGCAGCGTAACCATAGGGGTGAATAAATTCTATACGGTGCAACATATCAAAATAATTGCAGATTTCTTAATGTTTTGAATGAATAAATGATGTGTCAATATAACGTTGATTGGATATCCCCATGTTTTTCGCAGCACGCGTATAGAATTTAATCTCAATTAATTGCTTCGGTTTCAAGTTGATTACCACCCCCTATGATCTGATGTTAGTTTCACGATTTTCTCCCGTTTATTTATCTACCAACGCATGCCCGTGGCACAGCTCGAACATCAGTATTCAACGAGTCGCTATAATCTGAATCGACTGATTCGAAATTTTCTTTTTTAAAGCAAGCTTCAACGAATCGCTATATATAATCCAAATCAACTGATCTCAAAATTTACTTCTTCTTCCTGCATTATTCCATCATGTCATTTTCCTCACCATTCATCCTCATTGTCAATGACACCATCCTTTCTTTTATAATCAGGTTTGATGTCACTAAATAAAACTTAATAATCTTGAAAAGTCAACCATAAAACCATCACAAATCTTTTAAGAATACTCGATGAAACCAGTCGCCAATACAATGGAAGCTCCCCAATTATCTCCTTCCGTTTCATAAAGTTAGTCCCCTATGAAATTGCCTGTAATTTTCAAACTTAAAAACTATGTACTAAAATAATTTTTCAACTTTTTTGAACTGTTCAATATATCAATCAAATAAGATCCATACGGTCCAAATATTATTTGGGAATTACATTATTCTAAGCTAAAAAATTGCACATAATTTCGTAGGGAACCAATTTTATGGGACTTAGAGAGTATTAACCAAATAATGACAAAGTCAACTCATATAAGGAGTTCACAATTCTCTTTCTTTTTCGACAACTCATGAGGTATCCGGGTGAGCTTACGCGCGCCTCAAAGCTCCCAATTCTCTTACGTAAACAAAATTTGCTTTAGTCTCGCAATTTGTAGCCTTGCAAATTTCCTCTAGGATTTTTCTTTCGGCTTCAAAGATGAGTTTAGATTGGGCATGCCTGCCTTGTCTTTTGTAGAGTTGTTCTTTTCAATTACTCACTGAAATTCAGTACAATAATCTATATATAAATATATTGAGGAATATTTTCATGCTGAATAATGCTACCATTTTCATATGACCTTGTCAAAAATCTTACATTGTAAAGCATGCGGCTTTCATATGTCAGTTTTTATTTTTATCAAAAATCTTTTCAAAAAACGGTGCCGTTTTTCGAATTAACGAATAAAGTAGTTGTCATCGCTGATATCGCTGAGAAGGTTACTGAGAAGCATATTCTAATATAAAAATGACACGATTTTAAAAACAGGACAAACGAAATCTAACGGAGGGAGTCTTTTCATATGTGATCAGTTTTATGTTTTGTAAACTATTCCCATTCTTGTATAAATGACTCCATCACCAACAGTACTTCAGCAGAGAAACAGAAAAGTAGGAGGGATCGAACGATGACCTTCGCGGCGAGGAACTATTTCCGTTCTTTTGTGGTGGTGTGTTTGGCAATGGCGAATGCGTTTGTCATGGCACAAGAGGAGGAGGAGGAGGAGGAAGGCGGTGGCGGTGGAGATGTCAAGGGAACGATGTTCTTGGTTGTTATAGTCCTTATCGCCATAGTCATATTCATGCCAACCCAGAGGCAGCAGCGCCCTGTCTACGCATACCGTTGCCCTTGACAGAGATTCATCTCCTCCAAGAAAACACACCTGGCGGGTAGTCCAGAGACGTTTTCTGTTGATAAAACCTGGCGGTGGTCCAGCGATGTCTTGTGATGATAAAACCTGGCGGTAGTCCAGTGACGTTTTATGTTGATAAAACCTGGCGGGTGGTCCAGTGAAATTTTGTGATGACAGAACTAACGGGAGTCCAGTGGAAATTTAGATGTGGTGATTAATATAGGCAAACCCTAGTTATGGTCTGGGCGTGAATAGTTTTCTCTTGTTGTTAGGCTATTGGACAGAAATGAATAAATTCATGTGTGATACTTCTATTTTACTTTCCTGTATTAATAATATATGGTTATCTGCTAGCTGTAATGTAAGAGGGGTGGTTGGGTTGGATTATTCTACTGGGTGATTTATCACTCACGGATACGTCTGTATCCTGGTAAATCGATTGCTTCGGCGATCAATTTGCCAGAGGGCGCAGGATTCAATGGAGAGGATTCAACGATGGTGCAGTTCAACACAAGAAGAATATCAGGAATAGAGATCGAATATGCTTGGGATTCGTATCAAGCCTAGAGTCAGCTCTGAAGTTAATGTATTTTGAATCGGTAAATTTATTTTGAGATTGTAATAGACCTTTATTTTGAAAAATTATATTTATTTAGCAAAATTTTCTTAAGAAATTATTTTATTTTGCTTTCGAAAAATCGGGGCGTTACATTACCAATTACTTGAGCAACATCAATTTCTACATCACCTTCTATATCTTGGTAATAAGTACCAAGTGATTTATTCTTTCTGAGTTCACCCTCCAAAAGTATAGCCTCATATCCTATGGCTTTTGAAGTAAAATCAAATAAATATCTGAATTCAGTTCCAATGAAATGCTTCTTAAAGTCATAATCAAGCCCTTCTTGGGCTATTTTGACTATTTCTGATTCTGGAATGTAAAAGTGACACTGATTCCTGACTTTTTTAAATCTATTCATATATTGTTCAACAGATTCAGATGGTCTTTGCCTAATTTTGGCCAAATCTGCTACTGAGACTTCTGGTGCATGTCTAAAGAATTGAGTATGAAATTGTTCCTCCATCTCTCTCCAAGAATGAACAGAATTTGGAGGTAGACTTATGAACCATGAAAAAGCAGTCCTAGTTAAAGAATGAGGAAATAACTTTAATTTCAATGCTTCATCTAAGTCTGCTTCACCTATTCGAAGGCAAAACCGTCCAACATGTTCCACAGTTGACTGGTTTTCTTCCCCATTAAAAAGAACCAAGTCTGGAATCCTATAGTGCCTAGGAAAAGGCACATTATCAACCCAATTTGGATAGGGTTTTCTAAACATAGGTTTTTCAATCCTTCTTAATCCAGGACCATACATATCTTGCATAATATTCACCAGTTGAGCCCTTAAATTGGGTTCTTGTGCTCTTCCGGTTTGATTAGGAATGTCAGGCCTCATTTCGTACCCATATGGGTGATCTGGCCTTCTCCCATTTGAATTAAACGTTGGTGGATCATATCCATACATATTGGGGTCAACATTAGCCATATTTGGCATACTTCTATTATCATTCCTATTTAAATTTGCATTAGGATTTAGACCCCCAATTCCAATATTATATAGATTCGGATTATTATTCCCATTATTACCAAATCCTGCATTAATTGGAACTGCTGTTGGTATAGTTTGATAAAAACTTTGATTTTGTCCATAATTTTGATTTCCCATCGGGATCCTATTGACTCCAGTAAAAATGGCGTCAAAAGCAAGATTATCAAATACCTGTGGAGGAGGTATGTCATTCATCAGATTTGTCTGTCCACTGCTTTGTCCAGAATGGACATTCACATTGACTGGCACTTCAACTATCAGTGGAGTTGTTTGATTTTGTGCCATTGCATTCTTAAACATGGCCATAATTGTTTTGGCCATCTCGCTTTCTGGATTACTCAGTAACCTAGCAAATTGCTGAACCAAATTCAGTGACTCACTCTCTGGACCATTCAACTGGCCCATTTCCTGACTCCTCTGATTTGGATCTGTCACATTTCCTTCATTCGCCTCATTCCCACCATTATTGTTGGCAGAATTGTTGTTATCGTTATTACCATCTGTTGGTAATTGATTTCTCGTTTTCGGTGCCATGTCTTACTTCCAAATTAGTAAGAGCCCTCCTTCTAGCGCCAAAATTGTTATCAAGTTTTCAGGATCGATTCGATCGACGGGGATCGATGGCAGAATCGACGGGTAATTGTGTTCTGAGTTGCTGGAATGTGGTTGTGAAAAAGTGGAGTTTGGTTTCTTGCCGTGTTTCAGGACTTTTTTGGAAACAAATAATGAAGTGGATGAATTATGGAAGAAGAATAATAAAATGGACTCTATTAAACTCCAAAGTAGAAGAACAAACGATAAAGATTATCGTGTGTACGATTACAAGTTAAAACTACTCCTAGAAAAGAAAAGATAAAGGCCTGATTGGCGTTATTTGTGTGTCCAAAACTGCTATGAGTCTCTCCATAAATAGGCCTCTTCATTTGAATTTGAATGTTCCCCCCAAAGATGGCAGTTACTCCCTCATAGTGTGTCTTTGAATTTGTTCCCATGATCAGTGAACCAAATAACTCCCACGTTGTGAAAAATTGCTCCAAGAATTGCTGAGCAACACTTCCCACGATCACGAGAGTGTCTCTGTGAATCTTCTTTTAACACCTGTATATGAACTGCTCATATAAATAAGTTCACTAATACTTAGCTTATTAAACGGGAACAAGCCCCAGATTAACCGATCGACGGGTCACTCGACGGGAGTGTAGTGCTAAAACCTTTTGCTTATGGTTTTATGTTTACCTAATTTAACCTATGATATTAAGGTGTACCGGAGTCACCTCTAATAATATCACAATTCCCTGTGCCACGTGTCACCCAAACGACGGGTGAAATAAAATCACAATTATGGAGTAAACAGTGACCCAGAGTTCATTGTACCTCAATGCTATTATGCTAAACAACCACCTGCCTTAAGCGCAAGTTGCTCTACAAAACCTGATGCCTTCTACAGAACTCAATAGAGACGGTGAATTCTTGTAGCCGACCCAAATTGATTGGGACTTAAGGCTCAGTTTGGTTTGGTTATCTGTTTGTTTGTTTTTGTCAAAGCCTTTGCAACACTGATTTTGGCGTACTTCTTGTTTTTTGTGCAGGATAATTTGCTTCTTCAATATGACATGCTGGAAGAAAGACCAACCCTACCTCAACATTAACTCGTAGTTCGCAGTTTACGAGTGTAAAGTTTCAACCCAAAATGCTCTTATAGTGGGATTCAAAATGCTTTTGTAGTTATCCTTTAGCTGTGATCTTCAAATGCCAGAACCTTTTGAGTCAAGTTGATATCATTTCTCTTGCTCAAAACAGCTCAAAGCTACCATGCTCGAGTTCATTGTATGTTGACAATACTTTGGTTATTTTGGAAGGGTGTGAGGATTTGCACTTTCTTCTTTGACTTTAATTACGATTTGGCTTGTTTGGTTATTTGGTTGATGGTGAGGAATACCGAATATGCCCTAAGCAATGAAATGAAGCAGCAATAATCTTGTATGTTAGCTCAAAAATAACAAATCAACGAAAGCAGCCAACCTAATCATTTGCCACCGATTTGTTGCTATTCCTCGTTTGATGCTTAGGGTGCCCGAAACAGTTTACGCAAACCTCGAATTCAAAGTGACCTTGCTTGAATGGGTCCTCCGCAACTACAAAAATAAAGATGGTGATTCATTATTTCTTTTTGAAACTAAGATTGTGACTCATGGAATCCATTGTAATATGAGAAAGTACAATAAATAATCAGTCATTTAGTTGATTTGCCACCGATTTGTTGCTATTCCTCGTTTGATGCTTAGGGTGCCCGAATCAGTTTACGCAAACCTCGAATTCAAAGTAACCTTGCTTGAATGGGTCCTCCGCAACTACCAAAAATAAAGATGGTGATTCATTTTTTCTTTTTGAAACTAAGATTGTGACTCATGGAATCCATTGTAATATGAGAAAGTACAATAAATAATCAGTCATTTAGTTGAGCTGTCTCCACCACCTCACAAATTAATGAACATTCCACTGAAATTAGGAAGCCACTTCCCCCATATCTTCTCCTGCGAAAAGCCTATTATTTGGTGTTGTACCAAGCTTAATTAATAAGAACTAAATTCTATACGCGTGTAGCGTAACCATAGGGGTGAATAAATTCTATACGGTGCAACATATCAAAATAATTGCAGATTTCTTAATGTTTTGAATGAATAAATGATGTGTCAATAAAACGTTGATTGGATATCCCCATGTTTTTCGCAGCACGCGTATAGAATTTAATCTCAATTAATTGCTTCGGTTTCAAGTTGATTACCACCCCCTATGATCTGATGTTAGTTTCACGGTTTTCTCCCGTTTATTTATCTACCAGCGCATGCCCGTGGCACAGCTCGAACATCAGTATTCAACGAGTCGCTATAATCTGAATCGACTGATTCGAAATTTTCTTTTTTAAAGCAAGCTTCAACGAATCGCTATATATAATCCAAATCAACTGATCTCGAAATTTATTCCATCATGTCATTTTCATCACCATTCATCCTCATTGTCAATGACACCATCCTTTCTTTTATAATCAGGTTTGATGTCACTAAATAAAACTTAATAATCTTGAAAAGTCAACCATAAAACCATCACAAATCTTTTAAGAATACTCGATGAAACCAGTCGCCAATACAATGGAAGCTCCCCAATTATCTCCTTCCATTTCATAAAGTAAGTCCCCTATGAAATTACTTGTAATTTTCGAACTTAAAAACAATGTACTAAAATAAATTTTCAACTTTTTTGAACTGTTCAATATATCAATCAAATAAGATCCATACGGTCCAAATATTATTTGGGAATTACATTATTCTAAGCTAAAAAATTGCACATAATTTCGTAGGGAACCAACTTTGTGGGACTTAGAGAGTATTAACCAAATAATGACAAATTCAACTCGTATAAGGAGTTCACAATTCTCTTTCTTTTTCGACAACTCATGAGGTATCCGGGCGAGCTTATGCGCGCGCCTCAAAGCTCCCAATTCTCTTACGTAAACAAAATTTGCTTTAGTCTCGCAATTTGTAGCCTTGCAAATTTCCTCTAGGATTTTTCTTTCGGCTTCAAAGACGAGTTTAGATTGGGCATGCCTGCCTTGTCTTCTGTAGAGTTGTTCTTTTCAATTACTCACTGAAATTCTGTACAATAATCTATATATAAATATATTGAGGAATATTTTCATCCTGAATAGTGCTACCATTTTCATATGACCTTGTCAAAATCTTCCATTGCAAAGCATGCTTTCATATGTCAGTTTTTATTTTTATCAAAAAAAATTTTGGAAAAACTGTACCGTTTTTTGAATTAACGAATAAAGTAGTTGTCATCGCTGATATCGCCGAGAAGGTTACTGAGAAGCATATTCTAATATAACAATGACACGATTTTAAAAACAGGACAAACGAAATCTAACGGAGGCAGTCTTTTCATATGTGATCAGTTTTATGTTTTGTAAACTATTCCCATTCTTGTATATATATAAATGACTCCATCACCTACAGTACTTCAGCAGAGAAACAGAAAAGTAGGAGGGATCGAACGATGACCTTCGCGGCGAGGAACTATTTCCGTTCTTTTGTGGTGGTGTGTTTGGCAATGGCGAATGCGTTTGTCATGGCACAAGAGGAGGAGGAGGAGGAGGAGGAAGGCGGTGGTGGTGGAGATGTCAAGGGAACGATGTTCTTGGTTGTTATAGTCCTTATCGCCATAGTCATATTCATGCCAACCCAGAGGCAGCAGCGCCCTGTCTACGCATACCGTTGCCCTTGACAGAGATTCATCTCCTCCAAGAAACCACACCTGTTTTCAAATTTCCTGTTGTTTCTGTTTCTTCGCTTTTTTTTTCAAACGGTTAAGGGTGTCTGGCTAGCTATGTACGTACATACCTCAAGTAATATTCTCTCCGGTCTGGTCAAAGGCATGCCATCCACACCGGTCGAGACTAGAGAATTCACAAGAAATTATTTTCTTGTGGTCTGACCCTATGATCAAACTCGGGTCAATTGTGTGGGGTTGTTTTCTTTCACATGGGCTTTCCCTCATTGAAAATCTATAGTAACATGGGAACAGAGAGGGTACCCAATTCTTCTTCTTCCCCCTTTTTTTTTTTTAATAATTGAGGATGTTCAAACTAGCTTACGTGCTACTAGAGAGGTACCCAGTTCATGTATTTACAGAAACAAAATTGTCTCTTCCGGTTTTCCTTCTTCCAATTTTTTCTTTTTCGTCTGTAAAAAATGTTACATGTCAATTGAATTTTTATCGCCGTTTTGTTTTGTGGTTCCTGATTTTAACTTGGGGGGAAAGTTGTATGAAGAATGAAGTTAGGTGAACAATATCTTACCTCGTTTACGATGGAATCAAATCGGTGACATACCACTAGCTAGCGCAGCTAACGAGCCGAGCCGAATCAAGCAGAGTTTTAGGATGTTCAACTGCGTTCGTTAAGTTTTTCGCAAACTAGAGCTTGATGAAAACTGCATTCATTAAGTTTTTCGCAAACTAGAGCTCGATGAAAATTTGGCTAGTCGAGCTCGAGCCGAGCTTGGCTAGTTACCATCTATGTCGACGTATAGATTGTAATGAATTTACCATTGAAATATTTCTTGCCGTGATATTTTTCAGTTGATCGAGCCCTTGTAACCACGTTACTGCGTGAAATGTATGATGTTGGGACAAAACGTTAAGATGATGAAAATCGAAGACTTTGAAGCGTATCTAAAGACACTATCTTTAGAACGTAATTTGCCCCCACTCGATAGAGTTTGTTGTTGGGTTCAGGCAAAGTCGTCCCCAGGATTCAACAAAGCCTAAGGGTGAAGTATTGCAACCAACAAAATTGAAAGACTTCCAAGAAATCCTTCTGTGTACTGTAACTATTATGAGAGAGAGATGATTTTTTGTGGAGTTGTAAAAAACGTTGGGGTGAAGGAGTTTATATAGATACATAAGTGCTCTTTGGGAAAGGTTACAACTCTTGAAAGAATCACATCACTTGGAAGAGTAATCACACCCTTTCATTTAAGCAACACACCCCTGGAGCAATTAGTTTCTTTCACACCCCTCAGTTTGAATAAAACACACCCCTTGAACAATTAGTTCTCTACACACCCATTCGTTTAAAAGACATCCATTCGTTCAATTAAAATCGGACCGTTGATCAGGCGCTCCAACTCCAACAGTTTCAGGCCATTGATTTTTTAACGAACCAGAACCACGCGGTGTGTACGAAGTGTATAATCAAACATGAGACAAAATGTCTCAACATATGATTTTAAGGCTCAATTCGTAAAATGATTTTGGAATAAATAATTTTCGTGTAAAGTATTTTCCAGTGCATTTAAGTTGACCTCAAACATGCGGTTCTAAACATTCTTTTGGGTTAGCACTTGTCAATTAATTTTGAGGTTGATGGTGGTAGTTGATAGTGGTTGAGTGGACATTTCAGATGTTATGTGCCAACAAAAACCCTTCTTAATTAAGATTAATCGAAATATTGACGCTCGTTTGTTATCACTTATAAGATAGATTATTAGATTAGATTACTTATATATATATATATATATATATATATATATATATGTAAAGATAGATTATTAGATCATGATTGTTATGTGCCAACAAAAACCCTTCTTAATTAAGATTAATCGAAATATTGACGCTCGTTTGTTATCACTTATAAGATAGATTATTAGATTAGATTACTTATATATATATATATATAGATATATATGATTGTTTTGACTATTCACTTACAAAACCTAACTAAGATAGATGTTTACCCTAGCTACAGAAAATTGCACCTTAATTTCCATTAAGGTATAACACTCTTTTTAATTACCACGTATGTGCTGAGAACATTCTATATGAGTTGAGAACATCAAAGAACAAATTACCACTAAATCTAGACGTGAGTTGAGAACGTTTAAGAATGAATTACCTCTAAGTTTAGGCATGTGCTGAAAATGTTCTTAGTGCTGAGAACGTATGAGAACTGATCAGAACGTCTGAGAATGAATTACCACTAAATCTAGGCGTGTGCTGAGAACGTTCTCAGCTCTCTCAGTTCTGAAATATTCAGAGCTGAGAATAGGCGTGTGTTGAGAACATTCTCAGCTTTGAAATATCAAGAGTTGTCAGTATTACTATTAAGTCTAGGTGTATGCTGAGAATGTTCTCAGAGCTGAGAACGGCTGAGAACGTTCTCAACGATCAACGCCGAAATTTGTTCAACAATCATCAATAGTAGTGAAGGAGTATTTTTTTTAGTATAAAAGTTTGACTTACCTTAAAGGATGTATTTAATGATTTGGGCTTGACCCGGTGGGAATTACTTTTGATTTTTTGTACGTACGTGTAATTGAAATCCCACTTCGTGCGACGTCTGTTCAAAAAACAGATTAATTTGAGCGGGTGTGACGTCGAATGCCATAAAAGACTGAATTAAAACTCTCCTTAACACTAATTGATTTTAAAGGAAAGATGGTGAAAAGTTGGTCCGCCATATATTGACGGTCAACAATATCTGGGAGAATGTGGGACTAGATTCTTGCATAATTTTGAGAAAGTGGGTTCAAGTACTTGAGTTCCCTACAATTAAATCACTTTGCTATTTCAATTTTGGGTGCTATAACGAAAAATTAGTTCCAATGTAAAAAATTTAGTTCATAAAAGACTGGTAACGTTAGTAGGGTACATCGATCTTACGTAAATTATTTTGACATTTGCAAAGATGGTTTTGACATTATCATTTTCTCTCAAGCTATTACAAGCATTGGAATCGTAGAGTTTGAAAGCATTGAAATCTCACTATTCCAGATTCCAGCTGTCGATTCGATCCTCCAAACTGACCAAAATGCAATGGAAGCAAACAATTTTGATAAAAAAAAAATATACATACTCAAGCAATTCTTTTTCCGGTACAACAAAATGGAAGTACAAGTATGATACCCTGTCATGACAATACATACATAGAGTTTCCCACGTACATACACAGACGCGCGAATTTTACGACCTCCAAACCAATGCACAATCAAACAACTAGACATGCACAAGTAATGATGAACTAAAGCAACAAATTACATGAGACGGTTCTCGATCTATTTGGGGATTTTTTTGGAGAGGGAATGAACAGAGAGAATGACCAGGGCTGCCAACAAAATGGAGGCAAAAATTGAGACTGCAATGGCTGATTCTACGTGGGCACAGAACCTGCCAAAGACGCCGCACACTTTGGCCCAGCCCGTGTGAGAGTTCCCTTTCATTCCAATGTAAGCCACTCCCCCGGCAGCTCCGGTTGCCGCCGCGACGATGCCCAGCAACAGCTGCATGCAACATGCAATTTCGGGTACTTGTTTTTCATGATCAATTTTACATATTCTTAATTAAACCAGAGTTCATCCTGTATATAACCCAACGCTATATATACAATTATACACACACATCATCATCCTGGATAATACAGGTAACAGGATGATACAAATTTATAAAGCGAAAACTAAAAATGAGGCCTTTTGCTGGACTATTGTAAGGGGTTAAAAAAAAAAAAAAACTGCAGGAAGGGGCGCTGCTGAAATTCAAAAAATTTGGGAGACCTAAAGCGGCCACAACACAAGCTTTAGCTCAGAGCCGGCTCTGAGCATGATGTCAGGCCAGCCCTAAGGCAAAGCCAACAAGTGTGCCCCCACAATTTGTTTAAAGGTAAGGGTATAATAGCTCTGCAAAATAAATAAATAATTTTTTTTAAAAGAAAATAACTCTAGACACTACTATGTCAGCAGTCATGCAATCGACTGGTTCTGAATATAATTGTATCTACCGCTAGTTCTAAATTTAAATTCCTATAGCATTTCTCCTGCAAAACTATGTTTACCTTTATCTAATGCACGTTGTTTACCAAAAATAAGAACATGGCTAGCTAGCCCTAATTTTTCCGGGACCTAAAGTGAAAATTAAAAATTGACCCTTTTTATTTGATTATACAAAGGGGTACAAAAGTAGGAGAGAGAGAGAGAGAGAGAGAGAGAGAGAGAGATTTTACCACATCAAATATCACAAAATGGGGCAACAGCTTTGTGGAGCAACTAGGCTTCAGCAGTGCTAAGAAGGATACCAGTGTTGTAATAATAGCATAGAGTCCAGCCACTGAAAGTGCAGCTACGAAATATCTGCATCATAATTTTTTTGAGTTAATATACTTGTTTTCGATCGATAAGAAAATAAATTTACCATCTCCTTTTCAATTCTGATGTAGATCGGGGATTAATAGGTAACATTTTGTTCTTTCAATTTATGCTACTTGACGATCACATTCGAATATTATCTGATATGGCGTCTCTAGCTAGCTAGTACATCTTGACACCAATAAGCCGATGGGCCCTACACAACATATGTGATTGGCGCGTGATTAATCAAGAAAAGAAACTGAATTAGAAAATTTATTAGCCTCTCTCTCTCTCTCCCTCATGGATAGCAAACTAGCTGAGCGGCGAGTTCAAATAGTAATTGACAACTCGATTTCTGAGTACTAAACGAGTCAATCGTGATGATAGATACAAAGTCGAGCGTATCTACACGATCCAAAGTCGAGCTCAGATCATTTATTAACAAGCCGAACCAAAGTGGGTCCTCGATGAGACGAGTCTTGCGCTGCTAGTGAACAACTTTGGTTGTTTCTCCTTTATCGGCAAAAAAATATTTATTAAGGAGAAAACAACTTCGGTCGTTTGCGGCTAACTCATTAACTTTAGTAATACACTTTGACCAAATATTTAATAATAACTTAATAAGCAATTCATTTGGTATTTTTATCCATTTGGGTTCACACCAACAGTAATTTTGGAGAGCCAATCCCTTTCGTAAGACCCAAATAACATATTCAATCAACGCAATTTCGATCAAATTCACTCGAGAAACTCTAAAATGTTTATGAAATATTTTCGAGTTTTACGAAGAAACAAACAATTTGTATATTGGATGTTGCTGCGATTCGATTCGCTCAAATTATCTGACTCTAAATTAATTTCAATGAATTTTTCACATAAGACTTTGTGTCCTAGATTATGACTTATGGAGTACTAAAGTGTGTGTGTGCATACCTACATCGATCAACAAAGCATAGTGCTTCATATGCAACAAATATAGTAAATAAGAAGCAATATAATTAGATTTCCTAAAAAAATTACGGCTTTTGTCTAGCTTTTTTATGTTTTAATGAATATTATTTTTAAAATTTTTGGATATTTTGCGTCAATTTTTTCAATTCATCTCGACAAGAGATATTCAACAATTGCCGAGAAAAAAAAAAGAGATATTCAACAATTATATAATTTTCCCCAAGAAATGAATAGTTTCCAAGTTAAAATCCCCATGTACTTTCTTTATTTCGATTCATTTGGTCGAGACGAGCTGGAAGATTAAAATTACGACTAGCATGTGAAAGTGAAAATCACCAAAACCCTAAATATTTTAGAAAAAAAAATTAGTCAATGTTTTTAATAGTTACTTGAAGGCTGGCGAATCCTGGAACTTAGCCGATTCGAACACCACATAAGGAGGGATCGGTATCTGGGCGACCGGCCTCGTCTCCTTACTAGTCACCATCACCACCACAGCCACCAACGCGGCCGCAAACAATAACAGCCTTAGAACCACATCAACCACTCTAAAGTAGTCGTGACGGGGAGGAGGAGGGGCATAGCTGGTTGGTGGCGGGGCCTCCTTTTCCGGCTCCGGCGGCACGGCATAATCGGTGGATGCCATGGACTGTATTGTAGGTTGGCTAAAACCTTTGTTTGAATGATAAGTTGGTGTGTTAGCTGAATTTGTGATAGGGGGATACAAATGTGTGGACTCTATATATATATATATACTCCAAGCTTGATCTTAATTAATTTAGGTTAGGATTTCCCTACACGCTAGGCTCAAATGATTTAATACGTCATTTTATTTTTGTTTGACTAGCATAAATTTTAATCGGATGTTCGACTTCAGGTTGAGAGATACTACTTATTCACGGCGGAAATGAATTGCGACCGTTCAAAAGTGTTTTAGACGGTCCGGATGTTAATGAAACTTTTCTGGGAATCCGATGAGATTTTCTCCTTAAACTGTTCCCATTGTCGAGTATGATCGATGTGATAACAATGGGTTACATGGTTTTCATTATCTATTGTTCTGATATAGACACTTGTTGAGGTAGGCCCAATTCTTCCTAGCTTTTTTTGTTGAGTATTTTTTTTTGTAATTGTTTGCTTAGCTTTTCGTCGTAATTTTTGAGATTAATCATTCATCTTGACAAAAAGAATCAGAAATTAAAAGTATATAAATGTGGATTGAAGTTGAAAAAAGTTCACCTAAGACGACACTTAGACAAAAAAAAATAAAAATGTTTGAACGGCTGCAATCGCCAACGAGGTACCACGTGTGTGGTACCCGCCTGGCACCCAGAAACTTCTACTAATTTGGGTATGAAAAAAATGTAAAACCAAAATGTGGGCGTAAGTTCAAAGTAAGAAAATGCAATACTATTATATTTTATTTTTGCAGAAAGTGAGAGGTGATCGCATCGTTTAGCTATTATCAAGGCCGGCTGAAGTCGAGGCAAGTAGATTTAGGGATGGCAACGGGGAGGGTCGGGGGTGGATACCACTACATATTGTTGGGAAAATCTCGGCATATACACGAAATCCAGTGAACAATTTTCATTGATAATCAGCAATTACATAATCGAAATACAAGAACAAAACAGATTGAAACAGAATACGGAAAAACGAGATACAAACTGAATCTTGGATTGAAACCGAGTCCTGTGTTGAACCACAGTCTCCTTAAGAAAGATTCGCCCCTACCGTGGGTGTTGTAGGTTGCTTCGGCGACTTTCTCCCAGGGTTAGCTCGGTTGGACCGCTAGCCGTCGGAACACCACCGATGACCGCCTTGGCGAACTGACTACCGCCTGCCTCTCTCTCTCAAGAACGAAAATCAGAATAAGCTAGAAGGTTGTGAATTTGCTTGTACTTTCTCCAAGGACGTGAGCCTCCTTTTATAGGGAAAGGAGGCAGGAAAGGAGTAATGCAGCCATTAATCTGCCAATGAATTCTGTCAATGAATTCTGCCATTGAAGAGGGAGGTTACGGGAATGAATTCACAATCATGGAGGGGTTACAGAATCCACATATCAATACGTCTATTGATTGTGGTGCGTCCAGATACAACGAACCCGGTTCATGCTCGGTTGCCTCGAGAGACCCTCCGGTAGCCCCGATTTCATTCATCTGAAATTCCGTAAAATTTCCAACAATCCCCCCCATGAATGGAATTGGCAGGCATACTGATGCGGAGTACAACGCTGATCCGAGAGAGCGGCAACGGATAATTCCTGCATAGGATAGGTGGCTTTTGGCCTGGAACCTTCCCTTGTGATAGCCTATCGGGTTTACTGGCAGACTAGTGTGCGGTCCCGCTTTGAACTATTCCGCCGCCGATGTAAACCGAGACAACAGACGTCACACAGGACTTCTCCTGACGTAGTTCAGTTCTCACTGTTGGGTTCATTTTGGCCATGACACCCCCTTCCTGGTTCTGCGAGTATTTTCTCGAGAATTTTGCCACAATTCTCAAAGAAGCGGCCCCACTTCATACTAACATAGGTGACCTCCCTGTAAGGGTATCCTGCTATACCCTGCTTGGCAACCCAGCGCATAGGAGTCATTAAAAGCAATGCTTAACCTCTTTCCATTCGCAGGTATCACTGTTCTACACCATAGGAATGGGCAGGAGACCGAATCTCCTCAGTGATCGTTCTCGGCTACTCGCGAAAGATAGTCTCATTGAACCTAGATCTTGGGATTTCCATTCAACTAGGTTGGCTACCTCCACGGTAACTATGAGCGTAGTGGCTTTAGCCCCATTCCTTTCGATGCTAGCTCAACTAACTCTCGGTTTAACCCTTTGGTTAACGGATCCGCAATATTGTCCTTTGACCTCACATAGTCAATAGCGACAACCCCACTAGAGAGTAGTTGTCTAATGGTATTATGTCTACGTCGTATATGTCTAGACTTACCATTATACATATTACTCTGTGCCCTACCAATTGCAGATTGACTATCACAATGGATACTAATTGGTGGCACAGGTTTCGGCCATCTTGGAATATCCTCCAAAAACTGACGGAGCCACTCGGCCTCCTCCGCCGCTTTATCCAGAGCGATGAACTCTGATTCCATCGTTGAACGTGCTATACACGTCTGTTTGGAGGATTTCCAAGAAACAGCTGCCCCACCAAGTATAAAGACATATCCACTTGTGGATTTAGAGTCCTTCATATCTGATATCCAGTTCGCATCACAATACCCTTCTAGTACTGCTGGATATCTGGTGTAGTGCAACCCCAAATCACGAGTATACCTTAAATAGTGCAGAACCCTGACTATCGCTTTCCAGTGATCACGACCTGGATTACTCGTGTATCTGCTCAGTCTGCTGACTGAGTAAGCTATATCGGGCCTTGTACAACTCATTAAGTACATTAGGCTCCCAATTATCCGAGAATACTCTAATTGAGATATGCCTTCCCCCCCATTCTTGGATAAATGCAGGCTTAAATCCACGGGGGTTCTTGCGATACTTGAATCAGACGAGTTGAACTTCTCAAGAATCTTGTCAACTTAGTGTGTCTGAGACAACGCTAAACCGTCAGATGTTGTGGTGATCTTGACACCCATAATGACATCTGCAAGGCCCATATCCTTCATGTCAAACTTCGAGTTTAACATATTCTTGGTAGACTGAATGACCCTGTCATTGCTACCAACAATGAGCATGTCATCAACGTAAAGACACAAAACGACATACCCTTCGTCTGTGTCTTTGACATAAACACACTTGTCACATTCGTTGATCTTGAAACCACTTGACAAAACATCCTTGACAAATTTCTCATGCCATTGTTTTGGTGCTTGCTTGAGCCCATACAAAGACCTAACAAGCCTACATACTTTCCTTTCTTGGCCCGGCGCGGAAAAACCCTCGGGTTGTTCCATATAGATCTCTTCATCTAAATCGCCGTTCAAGAAAGCTGTTTTGACATCCATTTGATGTATCTCAAGGTTTCGCAAAGCTGCGATCGCGATGATCATCCGAATGGAAGTAATCCTTGAGACTGGTGAGTAAGTATCAAAGTAATCTAGGCCTTCTTTTTGTCTGTATCCTTTGATAACAAGCCTAGCTTTGTACTTATCAATTGATCCATCTGCTTTCATCTTCCTTTTGAAGATCCATTTGTAGCCGAGAGGCTTATTGCCTGGTGGCAAATCCACCAGTTCCCACGTATGGTTTTGCAGTATGGAGTCAATCTCACTCTTAATGGCCTCTTTCCACAAAGGACCTTCAGTGCAGCTTACAGCTTCCTGGTATGTCCGAGGCTCATTTTCTACAAGATAAGTCAGAAAATCTGGACCAAAAGATGTTGATGTTCTAGCTCGCTTGCTACGACGTGGTTCAACATCAACTTCCTCTTCTTGGCCTTGTCTGCTTTCATTAGCCGGATGCAAAGTCCGTTTAGCAGAACTTGACTCTCCAATGGATCTATAAGGAAATATGTGTTCAAAGAACACTGCATTCCTAGACTCCATGAGAGTATTCTTGTGAATATCTTGTATATCTGACTCATACACAAGAAAACGATAGGCACTACTATCGTCTGCATAACCGATGAATACACAATCAACGGTTTTAGGGCCTATCTTCTCCTTCTTAGGAGGAGGTACAGCCACCTTCGCTAGGCATCCCCATGTTCGTAAGAATGCATAATTAGGCTTCCTACCTTTAAACAATTCATACGGGGTTTTACCAACGTCTTTGCGAGGTATTTTATTGAGGATGTAATTAGCGGTGAGAACAACATCTCCCCACATGTTTGAGGCAACCCAGAACTGATCAACATAGCGTTCATCATATCCTTCAATGTACGATTCTTGCGCTCAGCAATTCCGTTAGTCTGAGGCGAATAAGGTGCTGTGGTTTCATAGATTATTCCGTGTTGGGCACAGAATTCTCCAAACGGTGACTGAAATTCACCACCACGATCACTTCTGACCACCTTAATCTTTCTGCTCAGTTGATTCTCAACCTGAGTCTTATAGTGAACAAACTTATCCAGGGCTTCATCCTTGCTTTTCAGCAAATACACATAGCAAAATCGAGTGCTATCATCGATAAAAGTAATGAGATACTTGTTACCGGCCCGAGTTTGGACATATTTCAGATCACACACATCAGTGTGGATTAAACCCAAAGGTTCTGTGCTTCTTTCTATTGTTTTGAAAGATGCTCTGGGCATTTTAGCCTCTACACAGGTCTCACACTTGTGTTTTTTATCAATTTGGAAAGCTGGAATATGGTCCAAGTTAATTAATCTACGCATAGAATCATAATTAACATGACCTAGTCTACCATGCCACAAAAAGGAAGACTCAAGCACATAAGCAATAGGAGATTTCTTTTTATTGATAGTAGGGATAACAGTCATTACATTCATCTTAAAAAGACCATCGGTCATGTAACCTTTCCCTACATACATTCCAGCTTTAGTCAGAGTGACCCTATCAGCCTCGAAAACCAAGCGGAAGCCGTGCTTGCTCAACAGTGAACTAGAAACCAAATTCTTACGAATATCTGGCATGAACAACACATTATTCAGAGTCAACTCTTTTCCCGAAGTCATCTTCAGGACCACTTTCCCCTGCCCCGCAACATCCGAGGTAGCTGAGTTCCCCATAAACAGTTTCTCACCGTTAGCAACCGGCTCGAAAGTAGTGAACAATTGCCTGTCACAACAGATATGACGTGTAGCCCCAGTGTCTACCCACCATTCCTGCGGGTTTGAACCCACCATGTTCACTTCAGATACCATAGCCGAGAGGTTGATATCAGACACAGCTGCCTCCACCTGAGCCAAATGTGCCTGAGCGCGAGGGTTAAGTGGCTTCTTACACTCCGAAGCTTTATGCCCAAACTTGTTGCAGTTGAAGCATGCACCCTGAAACTTCTCTTTCTGTTTCTTGGCAACCCCACCTCTCGGTCCCAGATTGACACTTCTGTCCTTCTGTTTGCCAGCTTGCGGATCGCTTGTCAGAACGCCTGTCATACTGGTTTTTCCTCACACCGGAAGATTGACCATGCTCCATCATGTTTGCCTTGGCCATGTAGGAGGTCTTCGCACTCCTATCCATACCCCGATTCTCCTCTTCAATACGGAGTTTGATGAAAAGAGCCTCCAAGGTCATCTCCTTATTCTTGAACATGAGATAGCTCTTGAACTCTTTCCATGTTGGGGGTAGCTTGTGGATGACCGCAGCCACTTGGAATGCTTCACTCAGAATCATCCCCTCGGTCCTGATCTCATTGAGCAGGAGCTGCAGCTCTTGGACTTGGACTGCCACAGACTTGGAGTCCACCATCATGTAATCAAGGAACCGGCCCACAACGAATTTCTTGGACCCGGCACCCTCAATCTTGTATTTCTTGTCTAAGGATTCCCATAATTCCTTAGCCGATGGAGTCTCGCCATACACAGAATACAGCGAATCATCTAGAGCATTCAGAATGTAATTCTTGCACATATAGTCATGCTCTTTCCATCTAGCCACATCAATCCGCTTCTGAGTGTCAGGATCATCCTCAGCTATAACAGGTGCTTCCTCGACAAGCCACTTTGCTAAGTTCAAGGTGGTGAGATAGAACAGCATCTTCTGTTGCCACCTCTTGAAGTCCACACCAACAAATTTGCTCGGCCTCTCCACGTGAGATATTGGAACCGAGGGAATCCCAGGAATAGGAGCATGAGTTGGAGTAGCACCACGGCCATTTCCATTGCCACTGACACCACCAGCCTCTTTGTCTTTGCCAGCGACGGTAGTTTTCTCTTGCACAGTTGTCATGTTTTCCTGAAATTAGGAACAACCACACATAAGAGAACAAATCTCAATATCAAAATGACAAGCTATAAATGCATAGATTAACAATCTATCAAACAAGCTAAGTCTGACACCCCCACAATACCATGTAACCTGGGGGTCCCAGGGGGCGCGCCCCCTGACGGGGGTCCTGGGGGCAGCGCCCCCGGGCGGGAGTCTGAGGGCTGGCCCTCAGCGGGGATTGACCTGGTCGTAGGGGTCCAGGGGGTCGCGCCCCCTGGCGGGGGCTCGGGGGCAGCGCCCCCGAAAGGTAAACGGTATACACAATCTGCTACTTGCAAAAATGTGGCCATCCACCTTCCCCTTCTGTTTTTAGAGTCCAATCCATGTACTGATGTATCCCACTTGCCGTGCACAAGGGCTGAGCACTCACACCGTCCACTGGTTGAGTACTTCAGGCCGAGAGCAACCCAGGCGTCAAGCACATGAACTGCACACCGGGCAGATCATAAACACTGGATCAAGGCCAGGTGATGTCAAGGCAGAAGCCAAGTAGATCACCCCAGAGGCCAACAAAATTGATCCAAGGCCAAGCCGCGCACGACTGCCTTAGGCCGTAGCCTTTCTGTTTGCAACATGATCGAGTCACGCATGACTGATCTTGGCCGAAGCCGAACGGGTCTGATTATTCTCGTAACAATCTCCAAACAATCTGCTGAACAGATTGATAACTCGTCTTACACCAATGATTCTCCATCATGAAAACTAATCTGTTTCGAATCTGTTCTTGCAACTCAAACGTTAGTCCAAAACAGAAATTGTTTTCTGGAATCCGATGCCGATCAGAGATCAAAAAATCTTTCTTAAGCTTGTTGGGAAAATCTCGGCATATACTCGAAATCCAGTGAACAATTTTCATTGATAATCAGCAATTACATAATCGAAATACAAGAACAAAACAGATTGAAACAGAATACGGAAAAACGAGATACAAACTGAATCTTGGATTGAAACCGAGTCTTGTGTTGAACCACAGTCTCCTTAAGAAAGATTCGCCCCTACCGTGGGTGTTGTAGGTTGCTTCGGCGACTTTCTCCCAGGGTTAGCTCGGTTGGACCGCTAGCCGTCGGAACACCACCGATGACCGCCTTGGCGAACTGACTACCGCCTGCCTCTCTCTCTCAAGAACGAAAATCAGAATAAGCTAGAAGGTTGTGAATTTGCTTGTACTTTCTCCAAGGACGTGAGCCTCCTTTTATAGGGAAAGGAGGCAGGAAAGGAGTAATGCAGCCATTAATCTGCCAATGAATTCTGTCAATGAATTCTGCCATTGAAGAGGGAGGTTACGGGAATGAATTCACCATCATGGAGGGGTTACAGAATCCACACATCAATACGTCTATTGATTGTGGAGCGTCCAGATACAACGAACCCGGTTCATGCTCGGCTGCCTCGAGAGACCCTCCGGTAGCCCCGATTTCATTCATCTGAAATTCCGTAAAATTTCCAACACATATCCCCGTCCCCGATTCCCGAACCCAAATTCCTCCCCATCCCCGCCCCGATCCCCACCGGGGATTTATTTTTACCCTCCATCCCCGCCCCAAACGGGGAACGGGGATCCCGGCCCGTGGGGAATCGGGGATCCAAAGATTCCAAAACTTTTTAAAAAAAAAGTCACCTTCCATTGGAAAATACAAACCATGAAACTAAATTCCAAAAAAAACACAATCTAGGCTGCCATTACAATTGATAATCAATGTCAATTTCAACTTTCATCAAGTTTTGGGAAACATAAAGCCTCTAAAAAAACGCTTCATGTAGTACTTTTGACATAAACCATTTGTTCATTGGTTAATTGGAGGAGTACAATAACCAAAATGTTTCCTACTGCCATTTAACACAAAATAGTCCAACTACATGAATCAGAGTAAAAATTATGTATATATATAGTAGGCTAATGGGATGGGGCTCGGGAACCCTAACTTATGTATATATAATTATTATATATAGTAGGCTAGTGGGGCGGGGCGGGGATCGGGGCGGGGATGGGGCGGGGACTAACTCATACCCACCCCCTACCTGTTCCCCACTTTTTAAAAAAAATTATCCCCATGCCCTACCCGATCCCCAAATAATCCCCGAATCCCCTACCCATTTGGGGCGGGGAACGAATCGGATTGGGTCGGGTAGGCCGAAATTGTAGATTCCTATGCTTTTTTTTATCGGCAAAGAAATTTTTTATTATATTTCCGTTTGACAAAAAAAATTAAAATTTTTGACATATTGATATCGATTGAAGGGGTCAAAGCAAATAGTGATCGCTATCCGTAGGCCACGTACACCTCTCTTTTTTTTGTCAATAATCTGTTTGATTAGAAATCTGTTTGATTAGTAAAGTGAAAGAAAAAGAAAAATTATTTTCTAGTGTTATTTGTTTTCTTGACTTTTTCTTATATATTCTCTTTGTAGTCAAACATACGAAAAATTTATTTAATTTCTCTTGCCGTCATTTTTTTTTTCCGATCAAACGGAAATTTAAGATAGATTACGAGAATGCGGTACTCGTTCTCGTAATCTATCTTAAATTTCCGTTTGACCGGGAAAAAAAAAATGACGGCAAGAGAAATTAAATACGGAGTAAAATTTTCGTATGTTTGACTACAAAGAGAATATATAAGAAAAAGTCAAGAAAACAAATAACACTAGAAAATAATTTTTCTTTTTCTTTCACTTTACTAATTTCTACCATCTTTTAAAACTTGTAGGAGTATTAAACACGCAATTAGTATAGCAGATTATTTTTGTTTTCTCTCTTTAAATTTCGGAAGGAGAAATAATTAATTAAAAACCCTTCTTCCATAAGATCTAGCAAAACAAAATCTCTGTTACCGTTGTATTTTTCTTTGATAGTAAAGGCAGTAATTAAAACCCATTATGATTAATTTACGGAGGTTTAAGAACAAGATTTATAAAAATCTAAAAATAATAATTTTAACTACAAAAGGCTCCACTTTTGATTTCGCTTAATTACGCCTTTTAAAGTGTTGAGCCGGCTCCATCAATAATATTCCATAATCTATAGTGAAATGATTTTGTCACTTCCTTTTTTGTTAACGCCACTCCCTTGCAAGTGTATTTTTGCACCAAAAATACACTTGCAGGGGGGTGGCAAAAATACACTTACAGGAGAGTGGCGTTAACAAAAAAGGAAGTGACAAAATCAGCAGCCAATTTATATAGTATTCCAAATAGGTCTCTGTCAGCTCCATCAATTAAGTAAAAGGGATACTTTTACACTCAACACAACTTAATATTCTTAATGTTCAATAATTAATTATCGGAGATTTGAAGCATATGGTGCTAAGCATGAATTGATCCCTTTAAGGTTTAGACTTTTACTAGTTGTCAACATTATTGGGGGGGCCAAAAATGTTCTGCACGTATGATATCAAAGATGAATGAGGGCCGGGGTTTGGCCGGTTCAGTACGTGGTTGGAAACTTAGACTTGGTTGAATAACGCTCGCTTTCAAAGTATTCGGGTTCTTCTCGGGTGGGTTTCGTATCAAAGTTTGACATACGAAACCTGAGAAATTCAACATTAGTGACAACAACAAGGTGCTTGTTCGTCCACCCCCTGAAGTGGTTAACCTAGGACTGGATAAATGGAAGGACTGCGTTGTTGGGTATTTCATTGATCGTAAACTTCATTTTAAGGCTGTTAAGTCCATTGCTAAGAGTGCATGGGCTAGGTTTGGTCTGGTAGATGTATTGTCCAATGAGGAGGGATTTTTCTTCTTTCAGTTTAATAAAGCTGGAGCGTTTCGCGACATTGTTGAGGCTGGACCTTGGCATTTTGGAGGAAAGTTGCTGGTGCTTAAACAATGGCATCCACAAATGGATTTGACAAAAGACCAACTCAAGAACATTCCAATTTGGGCTCAGTTTTATAATGTTCCATTGGATTTGTGGACTGCAGAGGGGTTGAGCTATGTGGCAAGTGCAGTTGGTAGGCCTTTATATGCTGACCAGATGACTGAGGGCTGTAAGCGTCTCAATTATGCCAAAATCTGTGTTGAAGTAGATGTTAATTCTGTTTTGCCTGATAGTTTTGAGGTTGTCTTAGAAAATGGGGCTAGGTACACTATTAAGGTGTGGTATCCGTGGAAGCCATTGAAATGTGATAAATGCAAGGTTTTTGGGCATAGATCTTGCCAGGAGGTGATTAGGAAACCAAACCCAGTGCCACAAGTCTGGATTGTTAAGGGTAAACCAAACGAAGTCCTGGGGGAATCAGGGGTTAATCCTGGGGTGGATGAAGTGAACCAAGCTCATGACATTACTGATTTAGTTGGAGTTTCCACAGATATGGTTGTTCATAGCATCAATCATGAGGGGGATATATCTCTATATAGGAAGGAACTGGTGAAGGGTGTTTCCTCTCTAGTTTCTGAACAGGTGGGAGATATTGGAAGTGCTAGCAACAAGTTTACAGTTCTTCAAGATACTTCTGGGACTTTGGAGGAGGATCAGGCTTTTCTTCCTTCTGTTGAGGAGTTTGATGCTGGCATGATACAAGATCTGGTCTCTGTGGATATCCTTCCTGTGAAAGGTGCGAGTAAAGCAAAAGGGAATGCTGGCAAGGGTGCTGGCAAGGGAGGTGGAGGTAAGAAAAACAAACGTTAAAATGGTTAAGATTGGAGCGTGGAATATAAGGGGCTTGAATGATCCCCTTAAGCAAAAAGAGGTTAGACGAATTATTTTTTCTAATAATTTTAGTTTGATGGGTGTGGTAGAGACTAAAGTTCGATTACCTAATCTTCAAGCAACTGCTCATAACTGTTTCCCTAAAGATTGGTTGTGGTTGGATAATTTTACTAATGGCCCGGTTGCTAGAATTTTGTTGGGATGGGATAAGGACGTTTTTTCTGTCCACTTGGAGTTTAAATCTGAGCAATTGCTGGTTGTTAAGGTGGAGTTTTGCCTCGACAACAGAAGTTTCTTACTTTCTATAGTCTATGGTCATAATAGCATTATGGATAGAAGATTGTTATGGCAAGATCTTAGGGCCGTGCATCAGAGTCATTCTACCAGTCCTTGGCTTCAGATGGGTGATTTCAATACTGTTCGACTCAGCTCTGAAAGGCTAGTGGGCTTTGATTCATTAGCTGCTTCAGAATTTAATCAATGCCTTAGTGATATTTGTCAGGATGACCTCCCCATTAAGGGGTTTTGGTATACTTGGACGAACAAAAGGGGTGGAGCAGGGGATAATAAGAGTAAGTTGGATCGAGTTCTTTCTAATCTTGGATGGCTTGATTCCTTTCCACATGCTGAAGCAGTATTCTTACCTCCAGGCATATCTGATCACTGCCTTATTTCTGTTACTATGGTCCCCTCAACTGGTGGTGGAAGGAAGCCTTTTAAATTTTTTAACTTTTGGTTGCAACATCCTCAGTTTCAACAGATTCTGGTGTCTTCTTGGAATGAGGAAGTGGAAGGTTCCCCAATGTATGCGTTGATTGCTAAATTGAAGAGGTTAAAGGGTGTGTTAAAGAATATGAATTTGAAGTGTTATTCTAATATTAGTAGAAGAGTGGCAGAAGCTCGAGAGGACCTGTTGTCTACTCAATCTCTTTTGTTTGCTGCCCCTTTTGATGAAGGCCTATGCCAGCACGAAAAAGAGCTCGTAGGTAGGTATGTCGAGTTACGGACTGCTGAAGAGTCCTTCATGAGACAAAGGTCTAGGATCAAGTGGTTGGCTTTGGGTGACCAAAACACCAAGTTTTTCCACCAAAAGGTATGTGCCCGTAGAGCAAGAAACACTATTCTTAGCTTAAATGATGCCAATGGAAACAGAGTTGAAGACCCTGATGCAGTTAAAAAGCTCATCCTTGATTACTACATTAGCCTTTTAGGGTCAGCTCATGATGGTAGAGTGGATGCAACAGATCAATTGCAGCTTGCTATTACTAATAGGATTTCTGCTACAGAACAACTCAAGCTAGTTCAACCTGTCACTGGAGAGGAAATTAAGAAAGCATTGTGGTCTATACATGGGGATAAAGCTCCAGGGCCAGATGGCTATAATTCTATGTTTTACCAGAAGAATTGGTCAGTGGTGGGTTCTAGTCTTACTGCTGCAGTTTCAGCTTTCTTTAATACTGGATTCTTGCTAAAGGAATGGAACACTACTGCAATCTCTTTAATTCCCAAGGTGAGTGCCCCTCTGTGTGCTAAAGACTTTAGGCCTATTTCTTGTTGCAATGTTACACTTAAATGTGTTACTAAAGTCTTAGCAAATCGCTTACAAGCCATTCTTCCTACAATCATTACCAAGTCCCAATCTGCCTTTGTTAAAGGCAGATCTATCATCGATAATGTGCTTCTTATGCAAGAGTTAGTGAGAGGGTATCATAGAGATAATGCTGTCCCTAGATGTGCCATAAAACTTGATCTGATGAAAGCCTATGACTCAGTGGATTGGTCTTTCTTATTTGATACCATGAGGATTATGGGCTTCCCAGCTTTGTATATCCACTGGGTCCGTCAATGTGTTACAACTGTCAGATACTCGGTGGTGATAAATGGGTCTTTGGAGGGATTCTTTCAAGGTCAAAGAGGTTTAAGGCAGGGGGATCCAATTTCCCCTTACTTATTTCTTATAGTCATGGAAGCCTTCTCTGCGTTATTGAACTACAGGGTTGCTTTGGGTCAGTTTACCTATCATCCCAGATGTCATGAGATTAATCTTCATCACCTAGTGTTTGCTGATGATCTTTTTGTTCTTTGTGGAGCTACTGGTCCTTCATTCTCCCTTATTAATCAGTTGCTCAAGGACTTTCATGACTATTCTGGTCTTCAACCAAATATGGCTAAGAGCTCTACTTTTTTTGCTGGGGTTTCTGAGGATATTAAGGGGTCCTTAAGGGCCATTCTACCTATTCCAGAAGCTACCTTTCCTGTGAAATACCTAGGGGTTCCCCTCATCTCTACCAGGTTAAGAGCTGCTGATTGCCTAGTGCTTAAAGAGAAGATACTTAGTCGACTTCATGGGTGGTCCCACATGCGTTTGACATATGGAGGAAGAGCTCAGCTAATCCAGTCAGTTTTGTTTAGTATTCAAGTCTACTGGAGTTCTATCTTCATCATCCCTAGTACAACGATAAAGGAGATTGAGGGTACTCTCATGGCTTTTCTTTGGTCAGGTTTTGACATGAATCACAAATCAGCAAAGGTTAAATGGGAGCATGTTTGCTGCCCAAAAGCAAAGGGAGGCTTGGGGTTTAGAAAGATCAAGGACTGGAACAGAGCAGCAATGATAAGACATTTGTGGGCCTTGTGTATGAAGGCAGACACCCTTTGGGTAAAATGGATTCATACCTATATCATAAAAGATCAGAACATCTGGACAATGAAGACTCCTAGTGATGCTTCATGGACCATCAGGAAATTGTTTGGCATTAGGGGCTTGGGGCAACCTTTGATTCAATATAGGATTGGAAATGGTGCAGGGACTTTCTTATGGTATGACAATTGGCATCCCTTGGGGCCTTTGCATAAGAGATTTGGGGAAGAAGTGGTTTTCAATATGGGGAGATCTCTTCAAGCAAAAGTGTCCTCCATTATTTTCCAAGGAGAGTGGAGATGGCCCAGAATTCGTAATAGAGTAACTCAAGAGATAATCAGGTCTACTCCCAGTACTCTAAAGCCAGATAGTTTGAGGGAGGATTATGTTGTTTGGGTCCCTCATCCTAGTGGCCTTTATTCTGTTGCCTCTGCTTGGGAAGCACTTCGAATCAGAAGGCCAAACCCACCTTGGGCAGCACTTGTCTGGTCCAAACAAATGGTGCCTCGCTGGGCCTTTGTGTTATGGCTGGCTGTTCAAACCAAGCTTTGTACTAAGGACAGGTTAGTTAATTGGGGGATGCAGGTGGATGATAATTGTGTGCTCTGTAATAATTCTAGAGAGACCCACCACCATTTATTTTTCCAGTGTCCCTTCTCCTCTATGGTCTGGCAGCAAGTTCTATTAAGGACTATGGTGCCAGGCATTCCTAACACTCTCATGGACATTGTGGCCTGGCTTGTCCAGTATGGGACGTCCAAGGCTTTTCAGAAGTTAGTGTTACATAGCACCTTAGCAGCTGCAGTGTATGGTATTTGGATTGAGAGGAACACTAGAGTGTTTCAAGGCCTTTCCAAACAGGTTGACGTTGTGTCCCTTAACGTGGTTAACTCTATCAGAGATTTTCTATGCTCCAGAAGACGTGTTAAGAACTCCACTTTGAACAGGGCTTTGGGAGACAAATGGAGGCTTCCGGGTAGTATTTTTTCTCCAATGTAAATGTTGATTCTTTGTATAGACAGTAGATACCTTAAAGTTCTTTGTGTTTCCTACGGGGGATGCCCCTTTTTCATACTGGGGGATGCCCCTTTTAGTTTGTATTTCGTTTGAGATTTTCAATGAAATTGTGCTTATCAAAAAAAAAAAAAACAAGGTGCTTATATTCCACTAAGTATGATATTATATATATCTCCAAACGAACCTGACCAGATCCCATAACAGAATTTAGTATTGAATTAAGGAGCCGTTCCAGTTTCCTTTCTTTTTTTAAAAGTTCTTTTTCTTTAATTTTCAAACTCAAATATAATGAAAATGAAAAATAATTTTTTAATTTTTTTTGCACCGTTAACAAGATCCATATTGGTAAGAAAATTATTTACGTAAACACATTATTTTTGGGTTTGAAATTACCTCCGTTTGAAAAAAAAGAACTTTTTAGGAAACTGGAACGGTCCCTAAGTAATTTGCAAAGTCAACTCCAATTGGATATAATGTGTACTCCATCTACTATATGGCGTGAGTTTGCATTCATATGCAGTGGAGATTTTTTCGAACAAGAGGAAATTTCCTTTCAAAAGCCAGAAGGTATTACAAAAATTCCATTACAGGATATATAAATAAATCAAAATTATCAAAATCTAGACTTACACAGAGGTTTCGAGGACCTTTTTGTCATTTGATAATTAGGCAGAGATTGGAAAAAGTGGAAGCAGTTAATATATGTCAGAAAATAGATGGTTGGGTCGCAAGGGTTCGGAAAATGTGTCTTGAGTTGTTTAAATTTCATTTTCATACAAATTAAAGATGATTCCAGAAATAAAAGTAGAAGTTGTAAGTTTTTTTTTAATAGTAACTTTTTGTATTCTAATTAGTAAAGGGAAATAATATCGGCACTCCAAAAATTGATGCAGGCACTCCAAAAAACAAAGGAAAATGACTTTGGAATTACACTGAATTTAGAGTGTCTGCATCAATTTTTGAAGTGCCAATATCATTTCCCTTAGTAAAATCTCCGGTACACCCCACTTTTTTGGGTATACCATACACCCTTGACGAATATTTGTGACACAACTCAATATTAATTCTTTGTGTTGGGTTGGTTCAGTACAATATTATTATTAATAAACTTGTTTTTCTTGCCGGGAAGTCTTTGGCCCAACGGCACTAGAGGAGGACAAAAGTTCAATTTGTGTAATTGCAAGAAGTTAAAAAAAAAAAAACTTCAAAGTGCTAATCTAACTATTTTAACATTACTGGATTTTGCCAATAATTAACAAAAAAAGTTGTATGTCCTAAGACTTAAATGGAAATTCTAAACATACTAGCAAGCAACTAATTAAGAAAAGACAAAATTTCGCTAATCAAGCCTAAATTTGAAGTGACGAAGGATATTGTAACTAAACTCAAATCTGGAAACTAGCTAGAATAAATATTAAAAAAAAAAAAAAACACAACCTGATAAAAAAAAGAAAAGAAAAAAAAAAAAGCCAAGAATAGAATTGTCTCTATAATAGTCTAGGAGCACCGACGCGTGGTGTTCCGAACCATTTTAGAACTACATATTTATGTTAGGCCAATTCCCTTGACGGTGAACTCCACAAGAATGTGTGGTTGTGGATTGGTTCAGAATACCACGTGGCGGTGCTCTCGAACTATTGAATAATTTAACCAAGAAGAGGCCCTTGGTCACGGTGAATAGTTGGGGCCATTCGCCATCAACCATAGGCCTCGTGTGGATCGATCCGCCAACGTTGGGCCACCTTAAATATTACTACTTACGACTTTGTCGTTGCCGATCCAAGTACCAACAAGGGATCAAATCTACATCATGCATGTGACGGGTCTGAGTTGTCCGTTCGACAATCCAACGATCCAAATCTCAAGCCGACAGCTCCCTCTCAACGTCCATATAATTTGTCATTGCTTGTGGCCAATTGGGTTGGTTGTTTATTTAGAACTATCTATTTCTAGTGTTTGCAAAGCACGACTCTTCTTTTTTCTTCTCAAAATTGATAACTCATTCACAAACTGAACTCGAAAATTCTTTTCCGGGAAAGCCCATGTTTTTCCAAATTTCTAGACGAGTCATTTTCCTCATATACTATTTAGCGAAAACAACTTAATTTTTGTCAATAACCTGAAGCTAAAAAAAATAAAATGAAAAAGGATTTGAATCCTCCCCAGTCCAAAACGGTTTGGACTAGATGAGATGGTCCGAAACGGGACCGTTCATGGGTAGATTTAATGGTTCGGATTTTCTCATATACTTTACCGATAAGGATACACTCCTGACGATAAAATTGTAAAAATACATCTAAACCGTTGATTGCTGCAAATGAATGGTCTCAATCACGACTGTCCCCTCCGGTCTAAAACATGAACGGAGGAGGATCCATTTCCATAGGAAAACAGCGGTGCTACAGTTCCCGACAGGAGATATACAAAAAAATGGAGTGCTTGGATCGGCCACCTACACACATCGGATGCCGTTGATTCTCGCGTAAGCCCACTCAGTTTTTTTTTATTTAAATTTTTGGACGGCTCGAATCAACCGTCCGGTAGCCGGAGTGGGCCCGGTACACCGTCGGAATCCGGGTCGGGATCCCTCCGTCGGGAACCACCCTAGACTTTCTGATCGGAAAAATATAGGGGAACGCACCATAGCATTGGTGGTGCGGGAAACAGCCGCTGTTAATCCTAACTTGCTTGGCGCGCAAGTACATATACGCACATGGTGGGCGTTTTAGTACTTTAATTGAGCCTATATCCAACGGTTCAGAAACGAGAGCCACGCACCGGACTCAATCAACCAACGGTTCAAGATTAAAATTTTGAAGTCACAACAAAAATTTGACCTCATTTGACCATTGACATACCACCACTTGCGAGAAATTACCGGGTGGATTCGGGGCCCAACACCCGTCTCTACCACGTATTTTTGTGGGGGTGGCGGTGCACGTGGCGGCAATGGCACAAGACAACGAATTCTTTCACTCTCTTTTCCATATATGAAAAATTTTCAGTGCACCTTCTACATGTCTTAAATAACACCTCAAAAGAACTTATATACTTATCTACGTAGAATCTACCATAACGTTAATAATAGATTTAATCAATCAACATAAATTTATAATTCTGCTCTATTATTGCATCTGTCTGTTAATTTAACTCTCGATCTCTTATGGTTATGTCACATGTAAATCGATCACATTTTCTACGCGTATTTTTGTATCAATCAGTATTTGATTCACGGTATCGCTACACATCCGGTACTAGACCGATTTCCATTGCTTTGAAGTTATTTTTTTTCTGGTATATGAAATCTACGATGTCACACAAATAAATGATATCTATTATCATTCGATTCTCCCGATAAAGTATGACGGCAACCGTCACAGTTGATCCACATGACAATACTGGAGTATTTAGAAACCATGAGTAAGCTCCGGAGCACCCAATAACATCTCCTCTGTGGGTGTCTTTATTGTACTGAAATATCCTAACAGCTTCCTTGTGGGGGCACCAAAGCTCACAACCAACTCTCTCTCTCTCTCTCTCTCTCTCTCTCTCTCTCTCTCATTATGTTACCAAGTTGTGGGAAACGGAGAGAACGAGGAGGAGACGAAGAAGACGACAAGGGAATGATTATCATGGAGAAGTCTGTAATTCATCCATTAATGGCCGCCATTGACGGAAAGGGTTCGAGCTTGAAGACAGGAAGAGCAAAACTAGGAAGGATCGAGAGTATCCAGAAGGAACGAGAGAGGAGAGGGAAAATGGTGGAGATGTTCTCTGTTCTTCAATCCATTGTTCCTAATATCTTTCCCAAGGTAATCGATTAGTTTTCTCTTCATTACTATTTAAATTCACCAATCGAGATCGAAATCCCTGACCCTCTGTCAACATTGAAATGAAATGAAATTCAATTGATGATTTGGTTTTCTGGGTTTTGCAGTTTTGTTTTGTTTTTTTTGAATCAATTAACAGCTCAACGCTCTCCATGCTTGTGTCTCTATCAATTAATATGTGTGTGAATTTCCTTCCATTTCGATTCACTTTTCCCTGAAATTCGAAGTCCTCTATCGTCTGAACAGTGAACACGCAGTTTACGTAGAATTAATGGACGAATTTGTCGCTTGGTTTTCTTCATTTAAGTCGGTTAATGGATAATCTATCAATCTAGATATACGGTGCTTTCGAATCAAGCTCAAATAAATTCCTATTCGGCTTGTTCGACTTACGATGTTTAACAAATTCAAGTTGCCCTGACATGGTTTTGAGATTGGTTTGGTCAAAGTTTGTTTGAGATCGGTTCGTTTAACAAATAAATCAAGCTCAAACATATTTTTACAAACAAATCAAGCTCGAACATATTTTTCAAGCTCCTTAAATTGTATGTGTGTGTGCAATGGCAGGCTACGAGGGAGAATATTGTTACTGAAACAATTCAGTACATTCAACGGCTCGAGGAAGAGAGAGACAGATTAGAGACTCTGAAAAAGTCACAAGAATCAACGGCGGTGATGCCAACTCTGACTCAATGCACCAATAGGAGGGACTCCGCCGTCAACGTCACGGTTTCTGGAAACGGCGTCGTGTTCTTCGGGATCCGGACGGCCGCTAATCGCCGTCATTCAGCGGTGGAGATTCTCGGGGTGTTTGAGAGGCATGAGGCAGAGGTGTTGGCGGCGAGCGTTTCGGTTAACGGCCAGCAGCGGCGGTTGGATTTAACAGTGACAGCTTTTGTTGGCGGTAACGGAGACGTCGTTGAGAAGATCAAGAGGGAATTACTGAATTTGTAGTTGCTCGGTTTTTATGATTTTTGGTTAATATAGATTTTTCCCCTTTAGCATTTCGGCTAGGGGCATTTTTCGTACTTGGGTTTTTAATTTTCTAGCAAAAAGGATAGATTAATTCATTTGATAGAGGTGTTAACGGCGGATGCAAAGGCGACAGTTGGATGTAACGGCGACGGCATTGGTAACGGCGATGGCGTTGAGAAGGTCAATAGAGAAATACTGAAACTAAAGTAATTTTGAATTTGATAATTTTTTTTATTAAAGATTTTTTCATGATTTATTGTTTTGGACAAAAGGCTGTTTGGTATTGGATAGGGGTGTTCAAGAAAACCGTCCGAACCGTAAAACTTGTCCAATCCGAACTGAACCGTCCTATTTGGTCCGGTTCTGTGGTTCTACGGTCAGGTTATGGTTCCAAAAAAATAAGAACCGTTAATTTTGGTTCGGTTACTGGTTCTCAATTAATGAACCGTGGTTAGAACCGGACCGGACCGTTTAAAACTAAAATAAATATAGAAATACATATGTGTGTGTAATTAAATATGTATTTGAATTTGGTAGATTAATCTTTTCTTTGCTAAACTTAATTTATTTAGAGATGAAATCTCATTTATTAGGAAAGCTTTTATTTTCTTCCTTCATTTCATATTCCAGTAGATTATCTTCTTATTTTTTTAATTTTATGAGTTCATATTTTGTGAATAAATGTTTGGATACTTATTGGATAGAACCGGAACCGAACCAAAATCGGACCGGTCTTGCGGTTTGGTTCTGGTTAGGTTCTATGCATATATTGGTTAGGTTCTGGTTTTCAATTTTCTAGAACTGTTTGAAATGGTCCGGTTACTGGTTTTCCAGAGAACCGGACCAATCCGGACCATGTACACCCCTAGTATTGGAATACTCCATTGTCTAGAATTTAGAAGTGGAAATATTATGTGTTTTTAGTACTTATTAACCTTAACCATAAAGAGAATAACTTTTTTACGGAGCAGCCATAAATAGTTATTTACAGCACCCAATCTCAGCCGTCCAAAAGTAAAGAATCGTGTGGAGGAAAAGGTATCGATCGAATACGAAACTAGGGAGATCAAGAATGTTTGTAATTAACCTGGTCCTAATTTAAGAAACTCTAGCTATCATCACATTACTAGGTCGGTTACACATTTTTTCGTTTCGTTATTTTGGATCGCATTCATTTAAATTCGATGTTGTAAAGATTTTCTTAAGGCTAAGAATAATGTAAACATGGTATGGTCTCATAAAAAACATACCTCACAAGCAGCTTTCCCAAGCCTCTTGAATCTACTTGTGAACCACCATTTTACCAAAATTTGAAGAGAAGGAGGGCTGACCCAAACCATCTCCTAATAGTTGGAGCAAATCGGTGTCATTGTTATCTACATCCCGCGATCTCGTAATTCAGTATAATTGGCACTCAACCCCCTAAAATGCTATAAATTCATTCTCCATGAATGGACAAGAGGTACCTAACTCTAACATCGTAATTTGGCTTGAGTTCAATTCACTTTGCCCCACAAACATTCTGACATAGGAATTAGATAGATAGATGGGTGTTGGTTGACACCAACCGGTGTCAAGTTTTACTTGCCAGTTCTCGAGGCTAACCACGCCGGAAATCAATTCATCAACATGAATTCAAGAAATTAAAAGATTCATTAGAAATCTCCTCCTCTCATTAATTCTGCTCAGAATATGATAAAAGTCATCAGTAAAAAATATTTTAGCACTACTATTTTTGTTTCCTATAAACGATAAATCCTAGGTGTCATTATCAAACAAATATTGTGTATCGAATATTCCTTAAAGTATCAATGGAGAGATGAAGAAATGAGCTCTATTAATTGTTAGCACACGTGAAATCTATACAAAAGCAAGGGCACAGAGCTATAAGCATGTACATTTAATTTTAACTAGGTGATCGCGATTCGCCAACACGCTACACATGGAAAGCATGCTTATTGGTAGGTAATTGTAGGTTTTTGTTGCTGCTAAATACGTTACGTAATTAACATTCATACATTAATTAAGAAGAGCTCAACACGACAAGTCATGCTAGTTGGTTTACAAGTGAAAAGAATTTGTTGGGGGATCACAAGACTGAGTATGTGCAACACACGATAAGTTATGCCCGTTGATTTCCAATTGAAGAGAGACTGTGGGTATTCCTTCATGATAAGTTGGATAGACTGTGATTCTAGATAATGGTATAAAAGAAGGAGAATGACAGCCCTTGGATTAAGATAATCCTAGCCACCCATTGACAAGAGACTGTGGGTATTCCTTCACGATAAGTCGGATAGACTGTGATTCTAGAGAATGGTATAAAAGAAGGAGAATGACAGCCCTTGGATTAAGATAATCCAAGCCACCCATTGACAAGGTGAATGTGGCTATATAAAGGAGCGAGAGCAACTCATGGAGAGTGAGTGAAGGATTTATTTTTTTTTAGAAAGGCGAATGAGTGAAGGATAAACTCTCTTATCGGGGCATAAGAGAAGCCCAACTTGAGAGTATTTGGTTTGTGATTTTGTTTTGCACATTTTGCATGAAGTTACCGTGTTCTTCTGTGTTTAGTTACAAGCATAAGTTACTTGATCAATGTGTCTTTGAACAAATGTCATGGATGGTGAGTACGCCCACATCCTCCGGAATGCAGCCAAGAACCTTGCTGCAACCGGGATGTTTGTTGGTTTGGGTAAGTTGGGGTTGGAGTGGTACAGAGGAGATGATGAGAAAGAAGCCATGCTGTTAGAGGAATGGAGGAAATTAAAGGTCTCAAAGACTGAGGCTGCTACAAACCAGCTCGTGGAAATGAATGGAACTTTTAAGAAGATCCTTGAAGAAATGAAACTACGCAATAAGAATGCAGAACAGAACCGGATTTGGATTTTCCGGATTCCGGAGATGAAAGACTGGTACGCATACTCCCTTATGTGATAACCACTGAAAACAATTCACCCTGCTCTATGCAGTTTATGTTATTCCCCTTTTTGCTGTTTTGATGACGTGTGCTATGCTCATGACATTAATTGTCCTTGATTTCAGGGGTGTATAGAGTGATGCTCCAGTTGGACTCATGGATATTTGAACAACAGTACTTTAATTTATGTAGCCGAAGACTCGATTCTGTTGAGACTACTATGTACTTTTCTGTTATCGTCTTTTTGGTTAAATAGGCCAAGTAGCCTATAATAATTGTTAGACCTACATTTGGGCAATGCTTTATGTATGAATTTTGTTTCATTTGGGCAATTCCGGACCATTGAGAATCCGAAAAAGTTTCATTAAAATCCGAACCGTCGAGAACACTTTTGGACGGTCGCAATTGGTTCCTGCTGCAAATAGCTTGTTTAAAGCTACTCCGTAAATAAGTATCTCTTAACCATGAACACCTGAATAATTATTGAATGGTCGTAGAAATTAATCTTCGATATTTCTCCGCCATAAAATGATTTTTACATTTCTCCACCGTAAAATGATTGTTTGCTCTCTCTCTCTCTCTCTCTAACAAAGTGAGAAAACTCATCCTATTTCGCTCTACCTCACGTGACCACAAAAATGGGTTGTGGGAAATCAAAGCATGAGGTTGCCACTGGGAACACCATTGCCAAAACCAAGAGACAGAAATCAAAGCATGATAGATCATCGTCCAATGAAGTGCTGCTTTGGGAGAGTTACAAAGGTTCATTTTTAAAAGGTTCATTTTTCCTTCATTCAAGTCCATTCACATGAGAGAGTTACAAATACAAGATGGTTTCGCCAGACCCTCTAATTGAAGTGCTGCTTTGGGAGGATTCCAATCAAGTAGTGCTGGGAGACAGTCGTCCAATGTAAACCGTGAGCACCGTAGCGGGGGCAAAATATGTCTTAAGTACAAAGTGTCACACACAATTAATTTGTTTCCATCAATTTCCAGGTTTTGAGTTCCAATTTTATTGCACTCACATTATTGGTTGATGACTATACGTAGTACGTGTATGTATATGAGAATGCTAACATTGGTTTTCTATCAATAGCTTAACATGCATTAATTTGATCTGTGTATTCATTCCATTAATGGCCGCCATTGACGGAATGGGTTCGAGCTTGAAGACAGAAAGAGCAAAACTCGGAAGGATCGAGAGTATCCAGAAGGAACGAGAGAGGAGAGGGAAAATGGTGGAGATGTTCTCTGTTCTTCAATCCATTGTTCCTAATATCTTTCTGTTTACATCCATTTTTGGCCAAAATTAGAAAAAGGATAGAAGAATGGCCTTGGAGGTAGTTTTAGGCCTTGAGAAGCCTTGTACATCGGCCACCAGAGGAATTGGGCCGATATGAATGCTAAAGGACCAATTGAGCTTGCAAAGGTTTGAAACATACAAAGGCCTAAGATATCTCTCCCATAAAATTAGGCCTAATGCTGGCCAAGGTCTTGAAGTCGACCCACTAGGCCTGAGCACTTCATCCAGGCCTAGCCCAGCTCTAAGAAACGATAAGGCCAACAAATAGGCCCAAATCAATTAAAGCCTGGTTTTACTCACCAGGCTTGGACTCAGAAGGCTTACAATGGACTAAGGCCTGTCTTGCACCTCAAATTCAGGCCCAAGTATTGGGTGGGCCTGCTTCTTAGAAATATTGCATATGGGCCTCAACTAGCAGAAAAAGGCCTTAAGTTGCTCACAAGTAGCTCAAAGGCCTAGAATGTTCTCAATAGGCAGGTCTAGGTAAGCTGACTACAAACAGCTCGAGGTCTGGATGGCCACCATCCTTCAACAGGCTTGGGACACATGGCAGCCATGCATGGAGACATCCCAAGCAGCTTAGGCCTACACAAGTAGCTGCAAGCAGCTCAAAGGCCTAGAATGTTCTTACTGGGCAGATCTAGGTAAGCTGCTTACAAGCAGCTCAAGGCCTAAGTCTCACTATCCTTCAGCATGAAGCAAGGCTTGGGACACATGGCAGCCATGCATGGAGACATCCCAAACAGCTCACAAACAGCTTAGGCCTGCACAAGTAGCTGCAAGCAGCTCAAAGGCCTAGAAGGTTCTCTCTAACATCACACAAGCTGCTCACAAGCAGCTCAACCAGGCCTGCGTTTTTGGCCTTGGTGGGCCCAAATATCCCTTTTTTACAAGCATACATGCATACAAGCTGCTCGCAAGCAACTCAAAGGGCCTAGGGATGCTATGTTGCTGCAAATTCCTTTTGCTTTGACTGGTTTTTAGGCAAAAATGAAGCTTTTCAGATCTGCAGCCATTTTCTTGGGGTGGAGAGCAAGGCTTGGACGAATGGTAGCTTCCTATTGGAGCATTCAGAAGCAGCTCAAGCCTAAGCCTTTACCAGGATGACACTTGGCAGCCATGCATGAAGGCCTGTGGAAGCAGCTCAAGCAGCTCAAGACTTGGAACTGCTGTCTATAAATACTAGTTTTGAAGGCCTTATCAAAGGTCCACGACCAAACAAGCCCAAGGCTTATTCAAATTCCCTTTCAATTATCATTTCCAGCAAATGTCTTTATCTTTTAGTCCAATCTAGCCCAGCCTAGGTCTTATCTTTCATTTCCTTGTACCAATTTCATTAAACCGTTAATGAAGTTCTTTTAATTTCATCGCACCTTGATTTCTTTCCTTTCCATTTTCTACACGATTAGGAAATTCTAAGTCCTTATCCCAACAAGGCAAAACCACGAACCACATACGGCCTCACCCCTTAGGTCGTACGCAATTGTCTTACAGAAGTCAGATTGAGGCATCCAGGCCTTGATACGAAATTGGACTGCAATCCAGTCCTGGCACGCCTGCACAAGGCCTAGAACTGCACTACTCTCGCTGTTTCCAGGCCTGCTTTTAATTTGGAAACAAACACTTTCCCAAGGTAATCGATTAGTTTTCTCTTCATTACTATTTAAATTCACCAATCGAGATCGAAATCCATAACCCTCTGTCAACATTGAAATGAAATCAGATTCAATTGATGATTTGGTTTTCTGGGTTTTGCAGTTTTGTTTTTGAATCAATTAACAGCTCAACGCTCTCCATGCTTGTATCTCTATTAATTAATATGTGTGTGAATTTCCTTCCATTTCGATTCACTTTTCCCTGAAATTAGAAGTCCTCTATCGTCTGAACAGTGAACACGCAGTTTACGTAGAATTAATGGACGAATTTGTCGCTGGGTTTTCTTTATTTAAGTCGATTAATGGATAATCTATCAATCTAGATATATGGTATTGTTGTATGTGTGTTCCTTTCATGTCTTCTGAAAACGCAAAATCTCTTTCAGATTAATATGGATTTGGTGCAGATAAACGAACTAAATTGCTCGAGTTTGAGATACTGTTCTCGCTGGCTAAAAACTCGTCCGAGATAGATTTGTTACGTAAACAAAACAAGGTTGAACATCCTTTCGAAGCTCGTTAAGCTTTCGAACCAGACCACTACTCGGCTCGTTCAACTTGTGATGTTTAAAAAATCAAGTTACTCAGCATCGGTTTGTGATCATTTTGGTTAAAACTCGTTAAGCTTTCGAATCAAATTCGAACAAATTCCTATTCGGCTTGTTCGACTTATGATGTTTAACAAATTCAAGTTGCTCTGACATGGGTTTGAGATTGGTTTGGTCAAAGTTTGTTTGAGATCGGTTCGTTTAACAAACAAATCAAGCTCGAACATATTTTTCAAGCTCGTTAAATTGTATGTGTGTGCAATGGCAGGCTACCAGGGAGAATATTGTTACTGAAACAATTCAGTACATTCAACGGCTCGAGGAAGAGAGAGACAGATTAGAGACTCTGAAAAGTCACAAGAATCAACGGTGGTGATGCCAACTCTCACTCAATGCACAAACAGGAGGGACTCCGCCGTCAACGTCACGGTTTCTGGAAACGGCATCGTGTTCTTCGGGATCCGGACAGCCGCTAATCGCCGTCATTCAGCGGTGGAGATTCTCAGGGTGTTTGAGAGGCACGAGACAGAAGTGTTGTCGGCGAGCGTTTCAGTTAACGGCCAGCAGCGGCGGTTGGATTTAACAGTGACGGCTTTTGTTGGCGGTAACGGTGACGTCATTGAGAAGATCAAGAGGGAATTACTGAATTTGTAGTTGCTCGGTTTTTATGATTTTTGGTTAATATAGATTTTTTCCCCTTTAGAATTTCGGATAGGGGCATTTTTCGTACTTGGGTTTTTAATTTTCTAGCAAAAAGGATAGATTAATTCATTTGATAGAGGTGTTAACGGCGGATGCAAAGGCGACAGTTGGATGTAACGGTAACGGCATTGGTAATGGAGATGGCGTTGAGAAGGTCAATAGAGAAATACTGAAACTAAAGTAATTTTGAATTTGATAATTTTTTTTATTAAAGATTTTTTCATGATTTATTGTTTTGGACAAAAGGCTGTTTGGTATTGGAATACTCCATTGTCTAGAATTTAGAAGTGGAAATATTAGTACTTTAATTTATGTGTTTTTAGTACTTTTTTTTTATCCGCTTTTTAGTACTTATTAACCATAACCATAAAGACAATAAAGTTTCATTGAAATAGTTATTAACAACACCTAATCTCCGTCGTCTAAAAGTATTTTGGACGGTCCGGATGTTAATGAAATTTTTTTGGGAAAAAAATAAAAAAAATTCCGCTTTTTCCCAAAAAAGTTTCATTAAAATCCGGACCGTTGAGAACCCGAAAAGTTTCATTAAAATCCGAACCGTCGAGAACACTTTTGGACGGTCGCAATTGGTTGCTGCTGCAAATAGCTAGTTTAAAGCTACTCCGTAAATAAGTATAATCTTAACCATAAACACCTGAATAATTATTGAAGGGTTGTAGAAATTAATCTTCGACATTTCTCCGCCAAAAAATGATTTTTACATTTCTCCACTGTAAAATGATTGTTTGCTCTCTCTCCCTCTCTAACAAGGTGAGAAAACTCATCCTATTTCGCTCTACCTCACATGACCGCAAAAATGGGTTGTGGGAAATCAAAGCATGAGGTTGCCACTGGGAACACCATTGCCAAAACCAAGAGACAGAAATCAAAGCATGATAGATCATCGTCTCAACGACATGAAGGCGAAAACAAAGGTGCCAATCCAGAGGAGGCGCAGAACCGAGAAGCCGAAACGAAGCACGAAATTGTTGCAAATGCAGATTCAAGGGAATCGGGGGATGAGAAGAAAATAGAACCAAACGAACAGGAATGGATCAATGGTACTTCTTCCGGCGACGGTATGACTGTCGAGGCCGTAATCTCCGATGGGATTTCTGGAAGGACAGAGTACTATTCTCAGCATAACAAGGACGGTGGCAATGGCGAGAGGGTAAAGAATCGTGCGGAGGAAAAGGTATCGATCGAATACGAAATTAGGGAGATTAAGAATGTTTGTAATTAATCTGGCCCTAATTTAAGACCACAAGATAGTGAAAGAAGCATGTGTTTTTGTATATTGTAATTTAAATGATTTTGTTGCCTCAAATTTGAACAATTATCTCTCTGTCTCTATTTATTTTGTGCATCTCATTGACATGTATCATTCTGGTCGGGCCTGTTTGTTTTGGGGATTTTGAATTTGGATTTTAAATAATGAGTAGAAAGAGATAAAGAGAAACAAAATTTATTACGGACCATGCGCATTTAGGAGGGTATAGTGTGGGAGCTTGCTACATTACTCTCCTTTCTCTCCGCTGAAGCTTCCTCGTCTCCTTTGCCATATCTAAATGTGTAACGTCAATCAATCCAATGTATCATTTGTTATGCATTTAAAACAACTAGCTAGTCGAAACAAAACTTCATTGTTATCAAATGCAAATGAAAATACTGAGCACGCGCTTTCGTGCGGACGTGCTCCGCACGAAGCGCAAACACTAGTAATGATATAAGGGTTGGCTGATTGTTTAACTTAGAGTGTTTGTTTAGGTTAACTTATATGCAAATCGACTGATCTCGAAAGAAGTTTAAATCAACCTATATGCACATCGACCGATTTGGGAAGGAATCAATCCCAACGTCTAATAACAAGGGATCATTAAAGCCAAGGTAGAGTAGTGAAACTTCTAAATAGATGAATTTCTTGGTCGTTGGATCTTAGACATGCATGGAAAATCCTAAACTAATACTCCGTACAAACGGCAAAAGTAACTGTAGTTATGAACTCGTGAACGAGTGATTTAGCTTTTTTAAGTAGCCTGCGGGCTTGCACTTGAACAACGTGAATACTTTTATAGATTATTTATTCATCTCGACGAAAGCAATCTATTAAAAAATTATAACTTTTCTTGATTCTTTGATAAACTAATAATACACAAAAGTTAGGCATAAAATTAATGAACGCGAAAAAAATTTGAAGGATAACTAAACAAGAAAAATTGAACAGGGTTTAACTTTGGAACGGGGTCTATCTCGGTAAAAGGCATAATTTTGTTACCTTATCAATTTCTTCTGTTGAAACGAACCAGTAATAGTAAAAGTTTGATGTAAAACTAACAAATAGGAAAAAAAATTATGAATACTAATTTTGGCGCTCCACTTTTGTACACAGATGCTCTAATTGTAACATGAAGTTGTAGCGCATGCATACAAAAATGTAGCGCGAAAATCAATTTCCAAAATTTAAATAAAAATAAAAACTAGTCCACTCTTGTAAAAAATCAATTTACAAAAATGAAGTTGTAGCGCATGCATACAAAAATGATATTGGCACTCCAAAAATTGATGCAGGCACTCCAAAAACAAAAGAAAGTGGCTTTGGAATTACACTGATTTTGGAGTGCCTGCATCAATTTTTGGAGTGCCAATATCATTTCTCCAATACATATCTCAGAGATATAATAATATACCTACACAAATATCAATACGTTTTTTTGATATCAATGCACCTTTTATTTCGTATCCTCCATCCTGAGGGCGGAGGTTTCAATTCTTGATCCCTACCCATGTATAAAGTAATTATTAGCGAGGTAGTCTAGGAGTACAGTCACGTGGCATTTCAGATCATTCCAGCACCACACATTTAATGTAGAATCCATATACTTGATTGTAGATCCCACGAGAAAGTATGATGTTGCATGGAGTGTCCCGGAGCATCAGGACTGTGTTCGCTTAGAACCAATGCTCTCTCTGCACACGATCTCAATAAAATTTCTCTCCAATAATTACTCTCTCTCTCTCTCTCTCTCTCTCTCTCTCTCTCTCTCTCTCTCTCATAACTAGGGACGGCTCATAAATTTTAGAGGCCGGAAGCGAATCTCTTGAATGAGACCTCCCTATATTTTTCATATAAAAGTGATCTACAAAGAGTCTTATAAAAAAAACTCTAATCAAGGCTTCAATCCTCCGATCGGACACCCATGAATTAAAATCAAATGATTCAAACCCCACATAATATTATTATATTCATCACCATAAATAGAAAACCCTAAAAATTTTACCAATTAGGTTAACTGCTCGAGATAATAAAAAACTTACTTGGTAGAGGTGGAGAGTTGGAAATGGTAAAAGAGGGGCCTCAAAGAATTCCGTATGCAAGTATTTTTCGTCTACGCTCGTCAGTCGTTGTCTTCCCTCCCCTTTGACTCTTCAAGCCATCAAGCATGAAGCATGAAGCGTTTGCAGCTTGCTTCATTTCTTTCTTCTTCTTTTTTGATCGGCCGTGCAATATATCTTCCTACCGTCCCTTATTTTCTTTTCTTTTTTAACGCCTTAGTGTTTCTAATGAGTAATTCCACCATTTGGGCATATTTTGTGGCTTCTAATTTTCAATTGGGCCTATTTTGTGTAAAAGTGGCTAGTGCAAATTTTTTTTGGACCATATATATATATATATATATATATATATATAGGGATCCTAAAATTTTAGGGGCCGGAAATGCAGGCTTCCCCTGCCTTGGCCATAAGTTGGCCTTGCTCATGACCCAAAAACCTCGTTCAAAACCAAAAACGAATGAAGCCACATGTAGGTGATCGATCATGCTCTGGTAGCATTAAATAATTAGGCCTAGCAATGCTATGGTAACCACAGTTTGGTACCACATTTTAGATACCATGTGATGTGTTACTGTGTTACCATTTCATCGGTAGAGTGAGATAAACTATATAACAAATTTGACACATTTTAACATTACATTGATGATGCATCACATGGTCCTCAAATATCCAAATGTGGTCAACAAAGTAGTATATTAGTGTTTTTTCTATTTTGAACGTGGCAAATCCTAATTCTAAGCTATCATAGGAGGGAGTCATGGAGAGGAAGGTAGGAATTGGACTTGCCACCTGGTGAAGGGACGCGCCTAAACGGGCCCAGCACTCTCTCTCTATATATATATTATGATAACTCAAATATTCGGATCAGTTTGCTCTCTCTATATATATATATATATATATATATATATATATATTTGGAAATTGATATTCGCGTTAATTACTAGTAACTTCATAAACAAAATAAAGCACCTGTATCAAAAAAGGAAACGCAAATATCTATTTCCTATTTGTATCAAGACTATATCCTCCCCCCGCGAATTTCGTGTCCCTGAATTAAGGTTAAACATGGAGTACCGAAGTTTAGAGATCAACGTGATATCCGCAAAAGACCTGAAAAAGTCAACCTACGGGGTTTTTTTTTACTTATTTGAAACATTACAAGTACGTTTTACAAGGGAAAAAACTTACTTAAATATTTTTAAAACTTTATAAAAATTCTAACTGAGAAGTGATAATAAACGGACCAATAACTAGCTCACAGAAGATTTAGATCACGCATTGTGTATTAGCTTATAAGACTTGTAAAACTTAAGTACTCCAATACTCTATGATTGAATTAGGGTACACACAAGCTTTGTTAGTTTATCTATTATTCTATTCGCTAATAGTCTAATGTAAATTTGTCACGATAATTCACTAAAAATCGAAGTGCACCCAAAAATTTGGAGTACCAATATCTCACCTGGGGTGTGGGCACCGTCAAGAAGAGTGAAGTCCGATTGTCAGTGAATTGGAATTACTTATATGTTCCTAATTTTGAGCGGACCTTAAACAAATTAATTAAGGCCCTAACCAGAGTGGTCCGAGACTAATAATTCCAAAATCTTATGAATCTGTTGGACCATACCCTAGTCCGTATGGTACCGCATGATTCATAAGATTTTGGAATTATTAGTCTCGGACCACTCTGGTTAGGGCCTTAATTAATTTGTTTAAGACTTAAGAGACCAACTTAACCTGTTGGACCATATTCATGCGGCATGAATATGCAGCTCCAAAGACTTAAGAGACCAACTTCGATTTCGTAACTTATAAGTCTAAAACTTATTTCAATATTTTTTTTTCGTCACTTTTTGTTTAGTTTTTTATCGTACTTTTTGGGACTATTTTTCTGTCTCAACGAGATAAATTGAAAAAGTATAAAACTATTATCCGATGCTTAAAAAATTTGAATAAGACGGCACTTTAGACACACAAAAAAAACAGTTTGGTACTTTTTTCATCTTTAGTAAGTTTTTTTTTTGCTTTCGGTCATAATTTAATACTTTTTATACTCCTCTCGTCGAGACGGATAATTAATCCAAAACCAAAAAATATCACGTGAATCTAATAAAAAAATTCAGAAAAAATAAACAAAACACATGAAAGGAAGGAAAAAAAATTAAGTTTACAAGAACGCATCCTCTCAAATCGCTTACAAAAAAGGGTAGTACTTATCCAGTCGAATAAAAAATTCCCAGGGAACAGAGATAAATATGTGCGGGCCAAACCTACTGCACGCAGCATATAAGCCAAAACTTAATCCATAGTGCACCCTCGCAGTGCACGATATAATGCGGTCGATCCGGCCATTCATCTTGATAATGGACGGCTCGGTTTTTAATTCAAACAATGAAAAGTTCAGATTGTAGGAGTTCGAATTAAATTCAAACCATTCATGTCGAGAAGAACAGCTAGATCGACTACACTACACCGTGTAGGGTAGCAGCATCCCCCAAGGTACTATTATGCAAAGCTAGTCAAACAAGATAACCCTAAACGTAAATAGGGGCGGAGCTATGTTGGAGCAGGGCCCCCAAGCGTTCGGATTTTAAGATTTTTATTTTGTATATATCTAATTTTAAATATTATTGATAATTATTCGTATATAACTCTTATAATCTTAATAATTTTGGTTCGATTTGGTTAAAAACCCTGTTATTTTACATTCTCAATTTCTTTCATATGTAAATAAAAAAATAAGCATGTGACAGTTGAAGTAGCCTAATGAAGGATCCGGAGACCGTGTTGCACAGCAAAACGACGTCGTTTTGCTACTGTGCTGGTAAAAATGTTTCCGCCAACAAGGGCTTTATTTGGCTGCCCAAATTTCTGCAATTTCACATTATACCCACAAAACAGAGTATTTCAAATTGCAAAGTACACTAGGCAACAAATCAAACCCAAACAATTTCAAATGTAGCGTCTGAAATTTGTCCAAATCTTCTCTGTATTCCAAATGTATTCCACTGGGCACAAATCAAAATAGAGTATTTGGATGACGATATGAGCATCCGACACTGGAAATTGATTGTTAAGAGACAAAATTAGCAGGCTCACCGCTCACCTGTTCCCACGTAGCCACAGCTTCGCAAAGATTAAAATTAAATGACATGCAAGCCTCCAAATTCCCCTGCTTTGGGATCCCTCTGTTCTAGATGTTGGATTCACTCAACAAAGTCAAAAAAGTAAAAGAGCTTGTCGTATAGATGGTGACCCAGGGCCGGCTCATAAGTTTTGGAGGCCGGAAGCTAACCTCTTAAATGAGGCCACCCTATATTTTTCACGGTCGTTGGTTGTTGTCTTCTCTTCCCTTCGACTCCTCAAGTGTGAAGCATCAAGCATGAAGCGCTTGCTGCGTTTCTTTTTCTTCTTTTTTGATCAGCTATATCTTGATTTATGTACGTTGCAAGCAGCCACGCCAACTCAGCCAGCACAACCCTTGCAATCGGCTATATCTTCCTAGTTCCTGCCGTCCCTTATGTTATTCTCTTTTTTCTTTTTTAACGCCTTAGTGTTTGTAATGAATAATTCCACAATTTGGGCATATTTTGTGGCTCCTAAATTTTAATTCGGCCTATTTTGTGTAAAATAGGCTAGTGCAATTTTTTTTTGGACCATATATATATATATAGGAATCCTAAAAATTTGGGGGCCCTCGTTTTTTTTTTTTTTTCGAGGACCGGAAGCGCTGGCTTCCCTGGCCTTGGCTATAAGCCGGCTCCGTAGATGGACAATGAATATTCTCTCTAAAAGTCATTTGAATGTAGTCATTGGCAAGAGCAGCAAGAGCCGTTGTTTTGACAGGAGTACATGGTTTTGGCGGGAGTCGATGAGGGATCCTAGTGCTGTTCGGGTTTTTCTCTATTGAACGATGTCGGTTTCGTGGGTATAATGCGAAATTGCAGAAATTTGGGCAGCCAAACGGAGCCCTTGTTGGCTGAAACATTAGGACCAGCACAGCAGCAAAACGACGTCGTTTTGCTATGCAGCACGCTGCGTACAGTCTTCGAATCCCCTAATGAATTAGGGCCATGCTATTTGCAGCCACAAATTTTCTGAACGTAGCATGTGTACCATATTATAAACAGGTGTGTACCATATTATATACAGGCTACGTTCAGAAAATTTGTGGTTGCAAATAGTCCGGCCCATGAATTATTTCAATATACAAATATAATTAATTGGAAAGCAAAAACCTTATGATATAATAAGTATATATTCCGATAAAAAATACTCCCTCCGTCCCAAAATACTTGTCCGGTCCGCAAAACGGAGTGTTAAAAATAATGCAATTTTTTCAAGGAAAAATTCGAACTTTTTTCACAAATTAAAAATACTCATTGATATCTAGTAAGTTGTTAAAAAACTTTTGATTTTTTCTTGCAAAAATTGTACTATTATTTTTTAACACTCCGTTTTGCGGACCGGACAAGCATTTTGGGACGGGGGGAGTATATGTTTATTAAGCCGGTCCCCCCGGAGTTCAAATCCTGACTCACCCACTGCGTAAGGATGTGAAACGACTCTGAGTTTGGATATGAGGATTAGTTCGATGTGCACATACTGCCACCAACACCCTGCTTTACTTTAAAAAAAACACACGCAATTTTGACCGGTTCAAAAAGAAAGAAAACAAGAGGAATATGACGGTGACAAATGATTTCAGTTTAATTAAACTTAGTTCTCGATCAATCCTTGAGAGATGAAGGAAACCTCAACTGATCCATGGCAACCAATCTGATGTCCAACTGTCACTGCATGATTGAGTTTTGACACCATTGAAATGCGAAGTGGAGGATGTAGAAAACAATTGGGTTTCCTTCTTAGGGAATAACCCATGTTACTAGTGGATCTATGCAAAGGCGAAACTTTTTTTAAGACCTTCAAGATCATCTATTGATGGATTGGTGCTGTGAGGTTAGAATAAAGAACTCGGATGTTCTTTAATCGTTATGTCTTCTTGGTTGCATATGGATCATTTACATTGAGACGTCATTTCATTTTGTGGTTGTGGACATCTGGAAATTTCGTAATGAGTTATCTAAATCTGCTGTACCTTTCAGTTTTCCATAAATTATGCAGGTCAATGATGGGAAGCAGCATCTGGGATCATTTGGAGTACTATGGTGTTGAACTAGGAGACAGGACAGAAGAAGGCTCGTGCCGAATCGTGATGGATCCTCGCGTGGCTACATATAGGGTGTAAGATCCTGAGGGAAATTTCGTCTTTTCCGGAGATGATCCTTCTTCTGTAGTAAAAATGAAAACAGAGTAGATTGCTTGAAAAACAAAGGTTCTTAAATAATACTCTCCTTTAAAGGAGTATAGAAACTTTTCTAAGTCAAGCATCCAACCACCTATTCATCCCTTGAAGAAATGTCTGCATTCATAACTAGCATGCATACAGATTTAACAAAAAAGACTGGTTACAGAACAGTTCATAGTAATCAGATCAACAAAAAGCATTACAACCTAGAACACGATTCTTCAGCTACATAAATTAAAGTTAAATTAAAGTACTACTGTTCTGATATCCATTACTCCAACACGACCATCACTCCAGAACCCACCTGAAAACAAGGGCAATTAAACAAAGGCAAACAATCACAATCAGTTCTACATTTGATTAATCCATGCATTCGCAAAGAAATGCTATTGAAAGTGAATAGACACCAAAAGCATAAAATGGTTCACAAAAAGTTCAAGAAGTCCATTCGTATGCTCGTGTACACAATATCCATATCAATGCAGAACTATTACCGGAAGATATATTTTTTTAACTTTCCGCGTGAGCTTGTTGAAACTTTATGCTTGATGCATCATCTATTTTGAGTAAATAGTAAAAGAGTCTGTAAGTTTGTACGGCTATCACAACAGATACGGAGATGAGAACAATCAAATGGACAACCTGACGACGCAAAACCCATGATAGTGAAAGCACTAGAGACACTTTCAAAAAAGAAAGCACTAGAGACTGAGACTAAAAAATATCAACCATATGTGCAACACAATAGAACACTGGTTCAGAGAAGAACATGTGGTTTGTACCATTTGTGAAGAGAAAATGGGGGGAAGCAGTACACGAATGGGTAAAAAGGAAGGCAATAAATATCGGAGAACTTTCAGCAGAGTGATAATTGCACTTCAGTCTAATCACATAAGGGAGTATGCATTCTGTGTCGAACTATGAGGAGGTGAAGTGTTTTCAGTGGGTAATATATAACTACTACAACACGTTCCCACTCCTTAGGACTTAAAAAATTTCTTTGCACAATCTTGGTTCCTATTAACCTTTTTCCCTCTCCTGGCAGCCCCCTCCTTCTGACCTTGCCCTGAACACTAATTGCACTTTGTTTTCGATCAATCCTAGAGAGATGAAGGAAACCACAACTGATCCATGGCAACCTATCTGATGTCCAACTGTCACTGCCCGATTGAGTTTTGACACCCTTGAAAAGCGAATTGGGGGATGTAGAAAAAAATGGGTTTCCTTTTTGGGGATAAACCCATGCCTACATGCTCTTAGAAGCCAAGGATGAAGGTGAAATTACTTGCCACATACCACCATTGAACCTTTCATAGAAAAAGTCAAAAGCAATTGGACCCTTGATGAAACTGATTCACCGAAGAATGACATAATGTTAAATTTGATCTCGCGGAGGAGGCAGAGAACAAATTACACGCGACTGAGTTACTCATTAGTCATTACTTCTCTAGGATAGCAGAACTTGTCCAATATTACCATAAATACCAGTTGTTGACTTTGCTATTTCAGCAACACAGTTACACAGGTGAAAAAATCCTTGGTTATCCTAGTCTTTCAGAGTAATTGCAAGTAGCATGTAAATTACACAAGGGGCAAGTGTCAATAGAACAATAAGTTCGGCTCCAAGGATATGCAAATCCAAAGTTCAAGTACTCCCTCATGTCACAGTAATATTAAAAAAGAGACACCCTAGAACCAATGTTCTAAATGGCGCTTGGTGCTAGTCGGGCGGCAACCCACCTCCAAGTAGTTTGGCCCTTTTTCTTTTTTTTTAATATATTTTTAAGGCAATAAGGAGATTATTCCTGCTAAACCTAACTCTAAAGACTGAACTGACCCAAAAAATATTTTCAATTTGTATTTTTCCTAACTCTAAAGATTCAAATGAACGATCGGTTTCTCAGAGACGAGAGAGAGACGAGACGAGAGAGAGAAAGAGGAGACAAACCGGTGAGTGCGACGAGGATCGGCGACAAGAGGAAGAGGAGCCGATGATCAGTTTCTCGTTCAGAGGCCCAAGAAATGCCCAGCTGAAAACAAATTGCTAATACCAATTTCACGAGTTACCTTTCAGCATATGGGAACCACCTCCCTTTTACAAAGTATAATGGTACAGCTGTGTACCACTTGATTGCCAAGAGAGAGCCGTGGCCCACTAATAATGATACCAGCTGTGCACGTTATTATTAAAGCTAACACCAATTACCACAAACCAGTTTCGACCCACTGTTTCCAATACCTGGTTTAGACAAACCCCTTCTCCATGAGCTTGAACACACCAAGTCGAAAAAATGGAGGCTCTTTTATTACTTTACCCAAATTAAGATCCCTAGCCACCTAGGCATCCGCCTAGCTCTGCCAAAGCCTCCCTGGCCGCCGAACAAAATGCCAAGGGGTGTAGGCGTGGCGGTGACCCACCGCCGAGAGCCTAGGCGGCCGCCGAAGCCGCCATTTAGAACACTGCCTAGAACACACCAAGTCATCAGCTACAAGTATTGAGAACGCTTGAAATTTTGTGCTTACTTTCCTCAAGTGTTTTTCAGTAAGTTGATCCCATTCTCAAAACATATCTTACATAGATCTTTCAAAATGTATAAAGTACCTGTGCGAGACACCCAACACTCAGTCAAGAGTATGGCATTTGTGTTGAACGTATTTAGTTGGACAATAATTCACCAAGATATTTCTAACTCAAATTTCTCAAGAGCCAATGAAGAGGTCTTAAGACAACTAGTAAACAACATAAAACAAAGAAGGAATTAATAGGAATTCATATCCAGGATTTCCAATATTTAGGTGTGTCTCATATCAATGAAATGAGAACTACATTAATCCAATACTTAAGTACGCGCACTCCGTCCAAAAGACACCTACCCGCACCCAAAACACGTACCCGAGTCCATGTAAGATAGCTCGAAACAATTTTCCGACTATTAATTAACAATGATATTGTTTTCATGACATGAGAACTAGATGGATCCAATACTCAGAAACCTACCCACACACGACATCAGTACCCAAGTCCAGGTAACATAGACATCAGTACCCAAGTCCAGGTAACATAGCTCGAAACAACTTTCTAAGCATCAATTGACAGTGATATACTCTGAACTAAGCAAAGGGGTCTTAATATCAATAAGAGTAAACACCATTTAAACTCTATGGGTCTTCAAAGAGATTCTTCATGCTATCAGCCATCAGGATTCATACTATTACTAATTCTATTTGGGAGAAGGGGGCCCTCCTTACCATCCCCCTCCCTCTTAGCACTACATTACAAAGCCCATGGAAACTCTGTTCCTCAGTAATTCGTCTTTGTTTGATAAGTCTAATGTTGAGAAACTCTCAGTCTCAAGAGACATCACTGACACATTTAAGGACAACAAAAAAATTTGGTCCAAGCCAACTAGTGTGAAGTTCAATGGACTTATTGTCAACAGCACAATCGGTTTTTAAATAACACGAACTTGAAGTTTCTCTCAAGATGCATAAGAATAACTTTATAAACAAAGATGTGAAACAGTTCACAATCTTCAAATCCTGCCGATGAGGCACTGCAAGGAAGTTGATCATGTGAGGATGGAGGTGGCTGAGAATAACCAATAGAAAGAAAGTGATGCCATCAAAAGGAAACAAAACGGATATGATGGAGGATTTCAAAGTAATAATGAAAAAGGTCGAAACAGATATGGAGGCTTTCAACTTATTAAGTAATGAAAAAGGTCAAAAGGTCAAAGGTAAAATCACTCGGGAGGTAACGCAGTTAGCATGTATATGAAAAAGTAAAGAGACATTGGTAGAGTCAACTATGAATCTATGATATAGGTCACTGACAGGAATAACCGAGATTTATCAAATAAGGGGTAAGGAATGAAAAACAATCCTATTCATGGAAAAAATAATCGGAAAACAAAGCAAAAAATAATCAGAAAACAAGTGCAGAAGATTCTGACTTCATGAGATGGGTTGCCATGAGCATAGCACACGTCATCAAACAGCAAAAAAGGAAATAACTTAAGCTGCACAGAGCAAGGTCTCCGACCTTTTCCTTTCCCTTCCCTTTTTTGCGCTGCTCCAGCTCTGCTTTAGCATCTTTCAACAATTTCCTCAGAATTGACGCCCTCAACTCATAATATTTTGCCTTGACCCTGTGTACAAAACATGAATAAAAGTGTAGAGCATTCTGCCTCAATCAGAAGGCAAATAACTTGTTTAAGAATCGAAAACAAGGAAAGAGAAAACAACCAATAAACTCAATTACTTTAGTTAAATTGCTCCTCTCTTCTTTTTTTTGTCTACCAAGGTGATCAAGAAAACCTTAAACCAAAAGGAATCTAGTCTAGGGCCAACGTGATTACGAACCAATGTTGAGGAAACAAAGTGGTCAAAAAAACATGAACTAAATAGGCATCTAGCCTATGATCTTTATTATAATGGGTTTGTCAGGAATTATGGCCATGTATCCCTCTAATTTTTCAAAATTTCTACCCTCCCCCTCGTGGATTTCAGACTGGGGATAGTCCTGAGTGGCCCTCGGGCTACCGAAGACGGGAAATTATAAAGTTTAGATTGAGAGAAAACAACAAATTAACACTTACTCAGAGGAAGCAGGGAACGTGAGGGGGAAAATTATGGCAACGAGCACATGAGGCTTATCTGCAAGAGAGAAATATCAAATACTTATACTTGGAACTAAAAAAGGTGATGACGGGGAACACTCAACCTATTGCTAATACAAACAGACGAGAAATCACCTAAAAAATATGGTCGTGTCTGCTGGGACCGCCATTTAGCTGCAAGAGAGGAATTTCGAATAATTATTATAATTCGAAGAATATCATGAGAAAGAGAAAGATCAATGAATCCATTGCTAAACTAATAATACAATCAACTACCGAGTTCTCCTCCAAGTTTGCGGATCATCTTCAACTTTGGCTGCAACCAACCAACCAAACATAAGGAATAACGGAGAAAATATACAGAAATAGAAAAGAGGAAGGAACCCTAAATTCTACGAAAGATGTGATGGCGCGACAAACAAATTATCATAAAGTAAACGAAACGAAATGCAACAAACGAGTTAGATCTACAAGAGCTCCTCGAACAAAAAATCGCTAGGGTTTCCACCGACTCACCTAAGAACCAGATGGAAATTTAACCCTATATGATCTATCGATCCCCCGCGCCTCTCTCTCTCTCTCTCTCTCTCTCTCTCCTGGAGTAATAAGGCTGTTCGGATACAATCCTTATCCGATGACTTTTATCCCGATATATAGTAGGTAAATTATAGTTAACCCTCCCTAACTAAGCCTCGCAAACACTTTACCCCCTTTAACCTTTTTTTTGGCACTTCACCCCATCTAACTATTGGAAATGCTAAACTAACGTACTTCCCTAACGGAGAGGAAGTAAGTTACAATTTTGCCCTCTATTGAAAAACAAGGAAACGGATGAAAACCCAACGTCATCGAGTCCTGGACTGGTTCCAAAAATGAAACATGTCAACGCCTCTCTTTCTCTGTCTACTTCTTCCACTTTCCTTCCCTCCCCCCCCCCCCCCTCCCACCCACTCTCTCTCTTTGACTGACTTCCGTTCCACTGAATTTTTCTTCAATTTCTTCCACTATATTTTTTGTACGATGGGTAATGGATTGGGGAAAATCGGTGCTTGCTTCACCGGCGGCGATAATTGTCGCAAAGGCCCAGCCGTGGTCAGGTACCTATCGGACATGGTGGCAATGGTCTTGAACGCTAGTATGAGGGACCGATCAGGGTTCGCACCACGATTTTCTGCCGCCGGTCGAGCGACGACGAGAGCTAGTCCGAGGTAACGCCAGATTCAGGTGCGAGAATGGGATTTAGTAGAGGCCCATCTGAAGACACATCATGAGGATGAGTCGACGGCGCTTTTCATACACAAAACCTGGTTTGAACCTAGCTGTAAGTGCAGCGGTAAGCGGTGGAGAGGGTCATCAGAAAAATTAGGCAAAAAAGATATACTATAAGGTAAGGAGGAAGGCTTAAGGTGTCCCCATAGTTCTTTGCCTTTGATATATGAACGGAATTTGAATTCCCAAAGCAAAGTCATTCTTCCTCGAAAATCGAATGCAAAGAAAATCAGTATTTTATGTTAGACTTGGAGATGATGGTGGAAAGTTCGCCAACGGGGAGGGGGGGTTGCTAGGCCCACTGCGGAGCAGGTCGTTGCTGTCGAACTCGTTGATCGAGTGGGACTCCGTCGCGGATTTGTTTGAGTATATAGGTGATCGGAGGGGGTTTGTGATGGGTGTGATTTGCATTTCCGATTGCTAATTTGTTGATTTGAGTCGTACACCATCTTCGTCGTGGATTTGCTTGTGTATTTGGTTTCTGGCCGAGTGGTCTTTGTTTTTGTATTATGTTTCAGATGTAAACTTAGAGAAGAAAAATATTTCGCATGTAGAAGTGGAGAAGAGAAAGGGCAATAATGTCTTTGATTTTTTGACAAGAGGGCATGTGAGTTACATGTGACATTTTTCATCCAATATGTAACGGAATGCAGACGGAAGTTGTATTTCCATTAGTTTGAGGTGGTTAAATACCAAAAAAAAAGTTTGAGGGGGTAAAATGTCTCTGAGGCATAGTTCGAAGGGGTTAACTATAATTTACCCTATATAGTATACCCTTCTCCCCTTTTTATAATTAATTTTTGGATGATGTTGTAGACACTCCAATCTGGGTCACCCAATTATTTTACTTTGTTTTTCAGTTTCTTATTTCCCCAATGATGAATCAGATCAATAACAGTCTTGAGAATGGAATGGATTGAACTCGGAGTGATCGGAACCCCGTTTAACTCTTTTGAACCCCAAAACCCTAACCAAGGTTTGACCAGCGTGCGTTGAAATGACTTCCACGCTCATCAGTGGGCTTGCCAAATGTTGGTCAAAGTCAAAGCTTTGACTGATTGACCAGCACGCGAGTAAGCTGATGCACGCGCGCCGATGCCACTCCCACGCGCGCGTGTCAATGCCTGTCTCTATCACATTTATCCAGCTGGATTTTGTAATCATCAAGTGGTTTACAGGGCTGAAGAACCCCGTTTTCCTCGCCAGCACAGCCGTTGCAGGCTGCATGGGGTGCTCCACCCTCACAACCTCTCCCATCACCTTGTTGGAACCCTTCTCCACCAAGCCACCTCCAATTAGCCTTGTTGGCTGGTTTTTCCACCAAGTTAACCACTAACCTAGCACTCTCCCACCTCCTATAAATACCCCATTGCACTTCCAAGCAAAGGGTTACCAAAAATCAAGCAAAAAAAGACTATCAAATCCAAATACACTTGATATTCCACCACTCCTCACATTTCTATACACTCATTTTTGTCACCACTACCTACTTGTTTAAGCCATTTCTAAATCTCTCAAGCAAAGGTATGGACTTTGTTGCCTGTTTACTATTTTGATCCCTGAGGGGGCTGACAGGGACAAGGCTGATAATCAATACCAGTTCTGGCCTTAAAGTCATTAGCGTTACAAGAACCATGCAACTTGCACTCCCACGCGCGCTGGACCCATAAGCACGTGCGCATATCATAGGATGCACGTGATGGTCCACGTGGGGTTGGGATGTTGGTCATTTATTGTTTATATTGTACTATAAATCACTGTGAAGCATGATTAAAACTGGTTCACTGTTTTGCATGTTAAAATTAGTAGTTTAGCTTAGCATGCTTTACCAATTGCTTTGGAATGCCCCTGGGTTGTTTCTGAACATGTCTTAGAGCCAGGCATGTAAAAGCAATTCCTGGAAATCCGGTCATGACCAACGTGCGTGTGTCCTGTATGGGCGTGCGCGGATCAGCCAATTTCCAGTTGCTGCTTTTGCATGGGCAACTTGGCCATTGGCCTCTGTTTTTATTCCCCCACTATTTAGGAGTTGTATTTCAATTTTAATCCATTCTATTGTAATTATTAATTGTTGTCAGTACATATAAACTGATTGGTTTGTCCCCTGGGTGAGCACTGGTCCTTCCAGAGTCCAGAAAGGGATAAAATTCAATCTGTTGGTTGGATATTGACTCACGCGCGTGTGTATGGGTATGGCGCACGCTGGAAGACTTGCATGCACGTAGATCCATGCATGCAAGTTGGCCACTGTTCACGTCAAATTCATACAAAAGCATTGTTTTGACATCCAATCACAGTGTTGTTATTTCATCAATCCATGCTATTTTGATCACATCTCGCAAATTGTTACAGTTTTAATCCCCGATTAACTGTTTTCCCGCCCTAATTGGCTAAAAATCGATTAATAAAAGAAGAATCACAATACTTTCACAAAATGTCTAAGTAGAGACCGATCTCCGGATTGGGCGAGAGGGGTCCCTTAAAACCCTTCCTCTCTCGTAACTTGGCTCCCGAACCCAGATATGGTTATAATGGACTGGTTCCTTCACTTTTTCAAAACAAACAGCGCAACAGGTGTTTCGAAATACGATTCCTTGGGTGTCGGACCTTCAAACTCGAGTGGCGACTCTGTATTCCGAGCGCTTGCCACCCGCGCTCGCGCTCCCTCAATTACGGACCCTGCTTTGGAAAGGAACGGAATCCTTTTTCCAAGGCATGCTGCCCACAGATGCTAGGGCACATCAATTTGTCACACATCCACCATATCTCTCTCATATACATGTGGGTCTCTAGCATGTTCTTAGCATATATTGTGAAATACTCACACGTGCATGTAAGAGAGGTGTGATTGTCCTTAGCATTTCCCTTAATTTTTTTTCTGCCACAATTATAGTCAAATCTTTTCTTCTTCTTTTTTTATCCAGAGACAGAGTTTTTTTTTTCATTCATTAAACCTAATATTTTTTATCCTAAAGGACTTGGGGATGGGTGTTTACAAAAATCGAAATCTGGCCATGTGCATGAAAGTATAAGAAATGTACCAACTGCACTCTACTCCGCTTGCAATCCAAAGAGCAGGTATAATAAACTTGGGGCAAGGTCCTGTCAAGTGTGCATTTCTGTCAAATTTGGTCAAGTTTTAGATTTGTGAGCCCTTCTCGAAAGGTTACCGCATTCCGTTAGCTTCATCCGTTACAAGTTAATGAAATTAGACAGCGGGGGCTTTACTGTTAACGGATTAGTAAATTTAGATGTTTTTTGTCAATAGTTAAAGTCTGGGTATTAATTTGTAAAGTTCTTGAAAGTTCAGGAGTTTTTTAAAAAATTTCCCATCCTTATCCGATGACTTTTATCCCCATATACATATAGGGCACGATTGGATGCCGGAGAAGGGAGGGGGATAAGTTATCACCCCTCTTTTAGACCTGAGCCCATCTCTAAGCCCTGGTTTGGGAAGCCAAAACCCAGGGGTCTTAGTTTATCCCCTTTCTTCGGTCAAGAAGAGGGGATTGAGCGGTCTTATTTTTGGAGAGGATTTGAGGTATCCATAATTTATACCCCCTGTGGGCTACCACAGCCCCGGGTGGATCGGGGCGGCCCGAAAAAACATGTTTTGATTCGAAAAATTGAAGAGTCGCCATCCGGATTTATGGTTCGCCACCCGAGAAACCGTTTTGATTGAAAATGATAGATTGAATTCGAAAACCAGAGATTGTTTTGGGTTCGGAAGCCATGTTACGAGGGGGAAAGGTTTTACGGCGCCCCCCTCGCCCGACGCAATGTCGGCCTCTACTCAATGTTTGTGGAATTTATTAAAAATATTTTGTTTCATTAAGCAACTAGCACGTATGTACAAATACCAAAAGATAGCAGTGCATGCATGTGCAAAGTGTACAAGGTGCAATAGAATGATGAAGCAAGTAAACAGAATGAACAATCACTGGAATCACTCCCGAGCGCTTGGGAGTGGTCCCGAGCGCTTAGGAATGCTGTCAAGCCATCCTGCAAATTTGGTTAGACATATTCACATGCTAGTACTGCCAGCAAAATCACAAAGAAACCAAAGTACAGACGTGTTCAGCCAGAGACTTAAACAGCTAAGAACTGGTCTTAACCATTCAAACCTTGCTTCCTTGCAACTATAAATAAACCTAACTGGGCTCTGGAAGGACCAGTGCACGCCCAGTGTCTACTAAAAACAGAAAATGTAGCATTTGATGACAAAACAGGATTTTGGTGAGCAACAGCACTCCTAAGCGCTCAGGAATGGTCTCGAGCGCTCGGGAGTGACCATAGTCCTCAAAAAAATGTTTTGCTTCTTTGTGTTCCTCTTGCTTTTGTTGCTAAACTAAGATCAAATGAGCTCACAACTAGTATAAGGAACTGGTATGGGCCCTTGATCCCCCTCAGAAGTTTGAAAACAGTAGATTATGAAGGTGTTTATACCTTTGCTTGACTTGAACTTTGCTTCTTGGACTGATTTGGATGCTTGAAAATGGGTAGAAAATAGTAGGAAAATGGATTTCTAGATGAACTAGAGATTTGAGGTTTGAAGATTGTTTGAAACTTTTCTTTTGAAAACTCAAATTTTGAAAAATGTTTGAGGGAGGTTTAGAGACTGAATGTAAGTTTAAAGTATTATTGCCCAAAATGATTTCCTTGCTCTACTCCAAACCAACGAGGAAACATCAAAAGCAAAACTTCTGGAACTACATAACAAAGTCCAACTCCGTTGAGCTCATGCCCAAATGGGTTGAGCTCGAGCCGAACTGAAATTGAGCCCGAGTCAACTGATTGGAAGCACAAGTTACCAACAATTTCTAGCTCACTTACCAAAAAAAAAAAACAAATTCTAGATCAGATCTTTCCAATGCTGGATTTAAGCAAAAAAAACATACAGTTTCAAGTATGGCCAACCAACTTGAATCTTCTTAAACAGAAAAATATCTTCGCCCCTCGATTCGTTGTGCTTGTGATTTTAATTGATATATGTATTTAATATAAAGATCTGGGTCCGCTCAATTTCATTCGATGCAATGCATGATCCAGTTAAGGCTCCATGTGGGCCCTTCCGGACTCACTTCAATGATCAAAAATCTTCGAGAATTCAAACCAGCCCTTAAATCACGTCGATTAGATATTGGAAGTGAAGTATGTGAAATCAGCCTCCTTGAAATGGTGTCCCTTCTGGAATCCGGTCCCCTTGTTTAGTACGGGGAAGGAGAGAAGCCAGCCACGCTTACGATTGAATGTAAGTTTAAAGGAACCCAACCCCATTATTTTTGCCTAGAGCATATGAAGGAGCAACGACCGAGAAGTAGTAGAATAGAACTCACACTTATGGATGAAATGTAACAATAAATCATTTAAAATCAAAAGTAACGAAGACCAGGGACGGAGTTAGGGTTTACATGCCGGGGCAGGGGGTGGGAACTCAAGCATTAAATCTAAGGAATAAATTTCAACAAGAAGACCATAATCCACCTTCTATCTTTTCGTAATTTCTACTCCAGTTAAATAAAACTCTTGTTCTTATTAGAAAAGGACACAAATGAAACATATCCACAACTACCGAAAACATTTTTACAGCCACGGATATCAAGAGTTCAAATGAATCAGATTGTTGAGCACCAAACAGGAGTATATCAAAGGGTGTTGGGATTTGTCCCACATCGGTTAATTATTTCCTCCAAAATTAGTATATGAGCCTGGGCGGCCTCTCCACTCTTTGCCAATTGGTTTGGAGTTGGATGCTCTAACATGGTATCAGAGCTTTGGTTTGGGCCTTTCGTTGGTGAACCGTTGATTGTTATCCGGTTGCCACGCTTTGTGGGCCAGGGGGTGTGTTGGATTGTGTCCCACATTGCCTGGAAAGCCCTCTCTATGCTGATTATAAGGCCCTAGCTTCCCTCTCCTTAACACCTGGGTTTTAAGGAGACTTTATGGGCTGAGCTTTTCTAACATGGTATCGGAGCTAGGGTTTCGGAGGCTTTTCCCCTTTATCTGTGCCATAGTTGCACTTTCTTTCATTGTGATCCGTGTGTTCCGGATCCTTTGTTTATCTCTCCACGTGCGAGTCGGGGGTCGCACGTGCGGGGGAGTGTTGGGATTTGTCCCACATCGGTTAATTATTTCCTCCAAAACTAGTATATGAGCCTGGGCGGCCTCTCCACTCTTTGCCAATTGGTTTGGAGTTGGATGCTTTAACAAAGGGTTCCAAAATCATCTAACAACAATTCGAGTAATATTCAAGATGAGTCCACTCCTAAGAATGAAAAAAAATTAAGATTAAGTTCAAGAACATGCACTTACGATCAAAGAACCAATCCTCGCAATCTTTGTTATTGCCAGACCAGATCATGTACTGAGGACCCAACTGCTGAAGATATCAGAGATAAGTTGGCCGAATCTTTCTTTCATTTGTTTTACTGGGTATAAACATGCTACATAACCCTTCGACATGAGGAGGCACCTCAATTGCCTTATAGATTCCAGCACTGCTTATTAACAAAAATTGCTTTATACCGCAACTCTTGGCCCAATCTACCACAGCCTATGCAAGAAATTACATTAGAAATTTCCACACAAAAATGTCAGTGATCGTTCCCCCTTAGTCAGACAGTTCACTTTGCAAATGATTCAATTGGAATGCTTCAATGGAATTCATTATTTTGTTCCTTTTTGTTCAGTCTAGCAGTGCATGAAGTTAGTCCTAATTCTCATTTCTTTGATCGGCTTGTACGAATTGTCAATACGGGTACCACAAAATCAACTTAACATTCTGAGTTTGGTCATGAATTGTGGACTCTGTCATACACATGAACTTCAAGTTGGCCTCCCACCACCATATGATGCTACTGCAATAACTAAGCTCAAAGGCTTCAGCTCATGGTGGATTTATGAACTTCGGGTTTATCTGTTGGTGCAGTCAAAACTGCATTCCATCACACAAACTGGTTTAAACAAACAACAATATAACAAGGTAAAAAGGTCAAGAAACCACAACCAAATAGATTCCTCCTCACCTGATGGATCACTGTGATCAACCAGAACAGTATTATACGAGCAGAACTTGCTTAGATCATACTGCAAACAATGATTTCACAAGAATCACAAAGTTACCTACACAGTGAGGGAAAACGGTGCATGGACAACACCCATCTTAAATTCTCTGTTATGAGCCTTAGTGAATCTTTTTAAGGTTTTGGATAAAAAAAAAAGAAAAGGTTAATTTTCCTATTCATACGGGGAACCAGACAATTTAAAAATATAAAACTAATTTTGAAAAAGTCCAAAAAAGTTGTGCGCTCCACACCAAAAAAATAGAAAATGGGAACTTAATTAGCCATCCTTTTTACCCTACTTATTTAGGTGCTCATCCTAATATGTTTAAATACTTATCTTTCCATCCTCAAATTCAATTAAATCCTAAACTACCCTTTCTTTCTTCTAATTTTTCAAATCTTTCTCTCTTTTTTTATATCTTTTCTAATTATCTCAATTCTCTCTCCTCTTTCAAACATTTCTCTCACCTAATCTTTTGAATTTTTTCTCTCTCCTAATCTTTTCTCTCATATTTTCATTCCCCTGAAATCTAAAAAGAAAACACAACTCTTACAAAAACGATGTGTAAGCCAAAAAACATAGCAAAACATGATCAATTCACAAAACATGGCAAAACCTGATCGAGGTAGATGAACAAGACAAGATCAATTAAAAAACATGGCAAGTTTCGAGAAGTGTAGGTTTCGATCGAGGTAGATGAACAAAACATGATCAAATAAAAAACATGACAAAAATCAGAAAACATGACAATTTTTGAGAAGTGTAGGTTTCAATCGAGGTAAATGAACAAAATATAATCAAATAAAAAACATGACAAAAATCAGAAAACATGACAATTTTTGAGAAGCGTAGGTTTCAATCTAAATACAGTGAAAAGATATGGAAAACCAGACTAAAATTGAATTATACGAGTATGATTGATAAAGATAAAAATGAAGAGGGTTTCATGAATCATTAACAACTGTAACTCAAAAAATACAACTCCAACTCAGTTTTTCTTTTTCTTTTTCATTCCCTTACACCCCATATTTTACATCCGAAAAACCAAAAGGCCCTGACTTCATGAATCTATGGGTCCAAAAATCAACAGATGGGTCCAAAAATCAACAGATTCAAGATGATAAACATACCATTCCCGTGAATTTTCAACCATTGTTTGCCTTTCCATTCTTGTGAAATCTTGCTCTCTGCCCACCATCCGTTTTATCCCCGGTGACGTCGACCCGTGACTGTAGCCAGTGATCGGAGCTATGAACGGCAACAGAGGGGCTGGAATTTCCTGGATTTGACTATGAAGGAGAACTCTAAGCGGCTTTGGAGATCCGGCTGAACGACGGAGAACCGACGACAATAGAAGATCGGCGGCTATGGATGAACGATGGTAGGGAGGGAAATGGGGGTGGGGAGGAAACGGCGGTAGGTCATGTTCTCGAATACAGAGAGATAGGAGAGAGGGTGTGGGTTTATGAGTGTGATTAATTAGGTTAGGGGATTCTATTTGATCCAGAGGGAGGAAAGGAGTTGGATTGGGTTTTGGTTTAAGAGGAGTGTGGGTCTGGGTGGTGGTGGTGGTTCTTGGTGGTTGTTATGGCTGTGGTGGTGGCGTTGGTTGGGTGGGGGAGGGGATTAGCATAATCCCTGTAAAATTGTGGGATTGAAATCCTACGTATATCCGATATATATATATATACTAGTGATTGCCCGTGCCTACGGCACTACGCACCCCGATTGAAATTATCCGTGCCTACGGCACTTGCTAGCACGAAAGAGAATTACCGTGCTTATGACACTCCCCCAACTATACATTTAAGCTAACTACAAAGAACTATCAATTTGCTTATGGAATTTCAGTAAATACCAGGTAAAAAGTTAAAACCAAACAGCACATCAGTTAATGCTCTGCATCATCGAAATCAGAAAAAATCTAAACACACCAGCTAGTGCTCTGCATTTAACAACATAAGAGCAGATATAAGTACACCAGCCAGTGCTCTGCATAATAAGGGAATGCTTACGAATCTGAAGCATCACGATTTGACATACTCTTTCCATCCAATGCGACCTTCACTTTTCTTCCATTTCACTTTTGTGCACCTCGTTGCTTACAACAAAAGAGGTATATGAAAGGATTGAAATCTATATAGAAGACCGTGGCGTGTGCCATTTCACTTTTGTGCCAGTGTTCTGCATAATAAATACACACGTGGCGTGTCTCCCGCTGTGTCCGTGTCCCCATTTTTTTATATTAGAATTTCCGTGTCCCCGTATCCGTGTCCGTATCCGTATCCGTATCCGTATCTATATCCGTGCATACAGTATCCAATTAACGTAGGTGGCCTGATGACTTCAGTCAAGTAATTCATATGAACTTCCCCCAAGAAAAATATAAAAGGTGCTAGTCATTGTTAATGATGCTGCAATACTTCAAAGACAAAAAAACATGCACATGCCTTAATTGTTCATCCAATCCCTACAACTCATCGAGCTAAGTTTGTCATAATACCGCCCTTCATGCCAACTGCAGTATAAATTGAAGAATTGAGAGTATTACCTTATTGAAGACGACCATGTTGGAAAATATAAATTGAAGAATTGAGAGTATTACCTTCTTGAAGGCACCCACTGCTCCTCAAGTTCACGCTTTCTTTTCCACCTTTCTTTTTCCTCTTCCTCATCCTTCTTTAGTCTACCTTCCTCTTCTGATATCTTGAAGAGCTGGTAATCGGAGCGGCGAAAAAAGTGAAATTTCTTTGAAGTGGTTCGAACAGACTCATCGCTCGATTTTTTGATAGAAGTGCTAGTAATCGGTTCGATGCAAACCTGGTAAAGTGTTAACAATTGTTTTTGTGAACTACTTCTACATAGCCAACCCAAGTTAAATCAGATAACTACTTCACTCCCTTTTACGTTTCTCTTAGATTTCTATAAATATCCCTAGGTAAAGTGTTAACAATTGTTTTTGTGAACTGGGTGCTAAATGGAGTAAAATGGGAGGAGGAAATGGCGTGGGATTTAAGAGAAAAAGGGGATAGGAGCGCAGGCTAAGAAAAAGAGAAAAAAATAAAGCTAATAAGGAGATGGAAAATGATTGATTGGTGGAAATTAAAATGCGCACTGACTCGAGATATCCCCACAAAACAGAATTGACAAAAAAAAATGGTCCGGATTCTCTCTGTTCTTTAGTAAGTAGTAGTATTTTGGATTTGATCGATAAATGCCATTTATAGTCGTTCATATCGACAATCAATTGCTACTTAGTAGATCATTTTTCAGAATCCACGATCGAGATATAGGTTGATACACTAAAAAATTGGACCGGCAGGATTCATTTCGCAAAAGAAAAGAAAAGAAAAAGGCAACCGTTTTGGTTTTGAAATCAAAACATAATTCTCTGCCTACAAACAGCCCCCACTAAACACTATACACCCATCATTCCCACTAAAAAAGAAGAAAGCTCTCTGTTTCTCTCTCTCCAACTGAGAACCACTCCCACACTCGCACCCACTCAATTCCCACAAACAACAAAGTTTCCTTCTCTCAAAACCCATTTCTCTTTTAGAGCATCTTTCCAAGTTAATGGGTTCCTAACCCATTTCTCTTTTAGAATCCCAGTTTCGTTGACGGTGGTATTTGGTGGGCTGAGCAAGAAACCTATCCTAAATCAAAGACCATCATTCACTCGAAAGGCGAAATGGAAATGGAAAGCACAAAAAAAAATAAAAATTGCATGTTGCGGGCATAAATTTCGAACTAAAGAGAACCTAATTGAAATAGAACCATAAAAGCACCCCCAAAAAAAATACCAACCGACAAAGTCTGACAGTATGTGTATGTGGAGGAGAGAAATGAAAACCATAAAACCAATTCGTAACACAATGGCAACAGAAACTCCAAATAAAACATAATAGATCTCCAAAAAGACAGTTTAAATGTCAAGAGAACCAATAGGACCCAAATGTGGTTGATATAACAGGAATTTAGAAAAGAAATCATCAAGAAAGTAGAGTTGATAATTCCAGCCCGACTTGAACCTTCCTTCTATTAACAGAACTCGTGGAAGAAAAATGCGTAGAATGTACTCCGATTAATTTATTTGCTTCCTTCAACTTCAAACAAAATCAAAAGCATTAGACCCATCTCTGGATCACAGAGCTCAACACAAACTAACCTGAAATTGTCGGTAGCAACCGCGGTGTTTGGCGTCAATCGGCGGAGTCTGATGGAGCGGGACAGCGGTGGGAGTAATGATCGTGGGCTGTGGGAGTAATGATCGTGGACGGCGGTGGAAGGGTTTGAGGGAGTCTGACGGACGGATTCTCTCTGTTGGAGTAATTTCACATTGATGGCAATTTTGTAATTAAATTAAAGAGCTTGGACAGTTTAATAAAAGAGAAATCTCACCTCAACCCTTGGATTAAATGAACCTCAGCCCTTGGATGTGTTTGTGTTTGTGTGGAGGCCCACACCATTGTGTTTTATTAGGTAGATAGGTAGATATATATATATATATATATATAGGGGTAATTTAATTACGTTTTGTAGGAAATGAATACAAGGGTATTGTTGGATTTTTTTAAATTTGAGGATGATAACAGATTCAAATACACTAGGATGATGACCTAAATAAGTCTCCCAAACGGGATGCCTATTTAATTTCTTCAATAGAAAACTGACAAAAGAGCGGACTTTTTGTCTTGTTTTCATCACTAGTGTTTGCCCGTGCCTACGGCACTAAGCATCCCGTGTCGTAGGCATGGGCATTTTTGTAATATATTTTTGTTTTTTTATGTCAATGCCAAAAGCCGAGCAGTGGGTAAAAAGAATCGATGACATTTTTCTAATATATTTGTAAGAGTGTGGGTGTTTTCTTAAGAGAGTTGGAGAGCACACCTCATCCATTGGATTAAATAAATCTCAACCCTTGGATCAACTTGTGTTTGTGTGGAAGTCCACACCCTTGTGTTTTATTAGGTAGATTAGAAGAAAACTTCTGTTACCAAAATGAAAACATGTGTAGAAAAAAGAAACCATTTATATTAAAGATTGACACACTAAACGCAGAATTGAGGATCTTATATCCAAAAATATACCTACCTTAAATGGGGCATAATAACCATGCTAGGCAACCACGTTTAAGGGGAAGAAATCCTGTTTCGCAATGAAAACATGGCCACCAAACTTCTATACAAAAGTATATCCTGGACAGGAGTTCTCTTCAAACCAGGGCAGTGGGAACAAAGAAATCTCGTGGTGCAGCAAGACCATTAGCCCCTACATATTATAGAGACTAGGTGCGTGCTAACGTGCAAAGCACGTAATTCATGCCCGTTGTGTAGATTGGTTTGGATTTTGCTAGTAGAGGAAGCCGAAGGTAGAGCAAGCAAAAGACTAATTGCAGAAGAAGAAGAAGTAGCCATTTGCAGAAGTTATTGTCTAAGATTAGTTTTTGCACTTAACAAAAAGCTTAAAGGTAGTGGCATGGTTTTAGTCAGATACTAATATATACAACTGCCAAAGGGCTAGAGCAAGCAAAAGGCAGAATTCATTATAGTCTGATATAGCAAAAGTTGTTGATCTTTGATTTCTTCATGCGAAAAGCTTGTGTGAAGCCAGATGCTTGAGCAAGAACAGAGAAACTTCTGAGGTGATTATTACATTATTACCATTCTGAAGTCTACAAAGATATAATCGGAGGCTTTTTGGTATGCAAAAAGCATAGCAGCTTTTTCTTGCACATTTAATCTGTCTTGTTCTTATAGCAAGGAAATGTGGTTTCCAAAAGTTTACTTGCATTAGTGTATTATCTTTATCTAGTGTAGTCTCTTTTGCCTTATATACACACATACACAGATGAATAGTAAGATTCTAATGGCAGTCATGAATTCAGATGCATGGTAATGTGGTAAAGCAGTTCAGATAAGAGCAAGGATTTTTTATGATAGTCATAAACTGACATGCATGGTAATTTCACAAAATAGTTCAGATAAGAAAAAGAGAGGAAGGAGAGAATACGTGTACCAGAAATTGGAAGCACTGGGAATCAGTGAGAACGAACTGGATTAGCAAAGAACTGGATTAGCAGTAGAGCAAAGTGAAAGCTTTCTTCTATGAGTTGCATGACAAATTGGATGTTTCAGAGAAATTGTTTTTTTTTGGAAAGGAGAGAACAATCGTAAAGCTACATAGGCAGAAGAAAGCTTCTGAAAGAGGCAGTGCATGTAGTAAGAGGAGCACGTGGCAAAGGGTTAGAGTCTAAGCACAAAATGAATGGTTAAGTTGGAGTAAAGGAGTGGTGTTAGAGATCTAATTCAGAGATATACTGTTCTGTCTGTGTCAGCTAAAAATATGAAGTGGTGGAGTGGAAAATTGTAGCACTAACTTAAAGGTTTAAAGCGTGGCAATGATCAAGAAGTAAAAGTAAGAAATGCATAGTGTAGGTAGAGTAAAAAAAGGATAACTGGTAGAGTAGAAAAGTGGTATTAGTCAGTAGGCTGGGGTAAAAAATGGATGACCTCAATTCTCACTGCCACGTAACCCACTAACCAAAAGCAGTAGAATTACCATTCTACCCAACAACCAGACAACCACAACCTAACAAAAAGAGGGCAAAATTGTCCATGGCAACCTTTCAAAAGCCAAGCGAAACCATACCAAAACTGAATCTTATTTAAGAGGAGTAGGATATGGACACTTCAAATTTTGAAACACCCTAAGAATTCTAAAACAACTCTTATCGATATCGGATTCAACTAATTTTTTTTTAAGAATCCATAAAAAAAAATTGATTTGTGCAGGGCTCATTATGGGTCTTACAAAAATGATTCAAATTGTAATTTATTCTTGAATTGTATCTTCATGTATTCTTGAAAAAAATTAGCTCAATTCGATATTGAATTATGTTTCAAAATTGGTAAGGTGTTTTAGAATTCGTAGGGCCTTTACGAATATCGGATTAAGCTAAATTTTGCAAGAGCCAATAAAAAAATATTTTAAGAATAATTTATAGTTTTTTTTTTTAACAAGTAGAATAATTTATAGTTTAAATCATCTTTATAAGACTCAAAATAGATTCCACAAAAATCGTATGTGACGTTTGAGAGCCCCTCAAACATCTGATTGTCTCTCAAAAAAAAAATAATAATAATAATAAATTATATATATATATATATATATTGACGTTAAATGAGACTTTTTCAGTTAGCAACTTGCTAGTGCCGTTTGAGAGCCATAATGGGATTTGACGTGGCAAGATGGGAACCCTTGGATTTCTCACAGTAAATCTCGGCCGCTAATTGGACCACAATGGACAATAAAATACTGAATGTGATCCGCCCCCCTATTTGCACGGATGGACCCTTTATAAAGTGAGATAGCCCGATAGAGCGTCCTAGTGTTTTTGGGTAAATTAGGGCGTCCTAGGTGTTTTACGACCTTGCGAGAGGAGGACGAGGAGAGAGAGAGAGAGAGAGAGAGAGAGAGAGGGCGAGAGAGAAAGCAAGAGATATGGCGGGCGGTCAGCCTACTGTACGTTGGGAGCTGATTGATTATTGCGATTTTGTTCGCCTTTTGTGAAATCTTACCATTTGTTTTGATTATTTGTGTTTCGATTTGTTTTTGTTTTGCACTGGAGTATTTATTTTGTTTGCCCATCACATATGTTGTTGCAGGAATTAGGGTTCCTCTTTCCATTTCTTTTTCTTTTTCATTACTCAATACAGTCATACGTATTACATTCGTTGTTGCTTTTGCTTGCAGCCACCATTCTTCAACACGAGCAACATGAGTGCACGAGCCAAAACCATACTAGCGTTACCGGGTGATTGATTCTTTCCCCTATTTGCCCTCGTAAAATTGAGATTATTAGCAAATCCTTTTTTCTTTTTCTTTTATTTTTTGACTGTATAGTTTTAATAACTTCAAATTTCTCTCTTGTAGCTACTGTGCCTCTGTGGAAGACAGTACTCGGCTGTGGTACATTATTGTTTTCCCTTGAGGGTGCCTGTGCGTAAGTTTTTTCTTATTCTTACCCCACTCTTAAAACTACTTCTAGCAATTTCTTGTTTAGTTTGCGAGGGTGAGTTCTACCCAAGCATAAGTTTGCATCTTTTGGGATCAAAGCTATCCACCAGTTTTAATATGGGATAAGATGGTTTTACTGTTTTAGCATGGGATAAGAATCATAATATGGTATTGGAGCTTTGCGATTCGAGTTGCAGCAGGGACGACTTGGAGGCATGATTACAAATGATATGTAATTCCTAGAAAGATTGAATACTGAGGAGAGTAAAGCCGCTTATAGGGACAGGGCTAATGCGGGAGACCACTGGCTCAACAACTTGTTGGACCCTCAAAACATGACCAAAAGTGCTTAAGCATCAGTTATTAGTAGTCGCTTACATGGTCGATTATAATCGCAATATCAATTTTTGTAGGCTTTCGATTTTGGACCTGGTGTTGCAAACTCTCCCTCTTTATCTACTCGCGTCCCCGCAAGGTTAAGCACTATAATTACCACGATCTTACCCAATTCTTTTGTCTAGTCACCAGAGTCACCACAACCTAGCCTGTGTTGTGTCTTTTCTTGGGCTTCACTTTGGACTCACTGCATCGGTCGAGCTACTAAACTTCCTTGAGCCCACATGGTGGTGTACACGAGTTGCTCTAATACCATATCTGTTACAGTCCAAGTAGACCACTGGCCAAGTAACTTGTTTGGCCCGTACAACGTGGCACAAAATGCTCACAATCAAGTTATTGATAGTAGCTTATATGGTCTATTATATACGTAAGATCACCCATCTAAACTTTTTATGTGAGACGGGTTTCAAGTGTCGTTGCATCGGACCCTCAGCCATGTGTCTTTAAGTTGTTGGGACCCTCCTCTTGCAAGTCAGTTTTCAAGTTGTGTTCTGCGCAAGAGTTTGTGTCAAGCTTGTGAATTTCTCAGTTAAAGCTCGTTTGAAGTCGGTTTGCCTGAACTTTTTATTAGCTTGTTAAGTTGTTAAACCAGGGTAAAGAAAACTCACTGCTCGTTTGGCTCTTTCATTAGCCCAAGTAATTTTACCATTTGCAACCAATAATAGACCCTTGGAATAATTTGTCTTATTTTTTTGTCACAGGCTGAAGGAGTGGCTGGGTAATTGGCGTGAAAATAGAAGGTATAGTACACCAGCTTTAAATATGAGTATCTTTGTTCTCATATGTTTCAAAATTTTCAGATTATATAGTGTATGCCATCATATGCATCATTTTTGCATTGGTTCTTTGTGTAGCACTAGCCTTCACGTCATATTAACTAGCTGAGGTTGCATTTAAATTTTGCCAAAGACGCCACTTGGTTGTTTCCTAGTGTTGGCATGTAGTAATGCTTTGTGAATCATATAAAGAAAAGCAGTTTTTGCTTAGTTAATTCAGGTCTTTGCTTCCTTTCTGTCCATCTTTTTTCTTTGTACATCTTTTTTGGGTCTGGAACGAATCAATAGCCGTGTTATTGAGATCAATGAGATGAAATGACCCATTGATGTTTCCCAGAGACCCAGTGGCATACTTAGAGAGGAAAGTATCATATCTGGCGAATGAATTGGAAGAGACTGAGTTGCGGCTGGGAAAGACTGGAATCGAAGAGGACTGATGAAGGGGATGAACAGGTCAGCAATTATGTTATTTTTTCATATTAATAAATCTGCTTGTTAAGGAAAAGCCTTGAGCTCCTAATGCATGATTTTTAAATTGGTGGATTTTTTTTTTAATTGGTCTACAGAGGGAAAGAACAGAAGACCACTTGAGAGAAAACACTCTCCAATTATGCAGCTAGAACCCTAGACTGCACGCCCAAGATCGTTGAAGAAACTAAAACTTAGAACAAGAAGAATATTTTAGAACCAACACTCATAGGGAAAAACACTTAGAACTTTATTTCATAATATTTCTCCTCCCACCAACTACAAGTTAACAAATGACTCAAACACTTATGGTATTTATAGGACTCTCCTATCATGTACCTAGTCAAGTACACAAACCTATATAATAAATAGATTCATGAACAACACTTAAGACTCATGAACTTAGACAAAAGACTCTTGAACTATGTTCATGTACATGAACCATGTGTGTGAATACATTAACCATGTGTTAATATACCTGCGTAATCTTGCTTCACTAACAGGCTCCTCTGTAATAATCTCCGAAATCTCAGAACATACGCTCTTTATTTTCTGAAAATATTGAGCAATAGTCATATTACCTTGAGTAGTGTTTGCTAACTCATTCTCAAGCATTTGAAGTCTAGCTGTGTGCCTCTTTGTAAAGAGTTGTTCCAGCAACTCCCAAATCTCCTTTCCTTGGCTCGAATATGCTTGATCAACCCTTTAGAAATGGAACCACGCAAGGCAAACAACGCCTTTCCACATTTTATTTTCCATTTTCGTCGAGCTTCAGCATTCTCTGGCGTATCTGTAGCCACCTCCCTTGACTATATCCCACAGATCTTGCCCCCGAAGATAAGCCTCCATACACAGCTTCCAATATTGGTAACTGGTGTTATTCAGCTTCTCCACCACGCCGAACTGGTTCAAGGAACTACCGTTGATATCCATCAAGACAATGAACTAATCAACGAAAAAATATCCTTCTTCAGTCTCATACTCTAGAACCATTGCTCTATTGTGTTGCATATATGGTTGATATTTTTCAGTCTCATACTCTAGTGCTTTCGCTATCTCATGGGTTTTGCGTCGTTGGGTTGTCCATTTGATTATTCTATCTCCGTCTCTGTTGTGATAGCCGTACAAACTCAGAGACTCTCTTACTATTTACTCAAAACAGTTTATAAATCCAGCATTAAGTTTCAAGCTCACTCGTTAAAGGTCAAAAAAATCTTCCCATAATAGTTCTGCATTAATATGGGTATTGTGTACACGAGCATAGGAAAGGACTTCTTGAACTTTATGTGAACTATTTTATGCTTTTGGTGTCTTTCAATAGCATTTCTTTGCGAATGCATGGATTAATCAAATGTAGAACTGATTTTGATTGCTTGCCTTTGTTTAATTGTTCTTGTTTTCAGGTGTGTTATGGAGTGACGCTCTGGTTGTTCTAATGGATATTAGAACAGTGGTACTTTAATTTATGTAGCTGAAGAATCGTGTGTTCTAGGTTGTAATGCTTTTTGTTATGAACTGTTCTGTTTTGGTTAAATCTGTATGCAAGGGATGAATAGGTGGTTGGATGCTTGACTTAGAAAAGTTTCTATACTCCTTGAAAGGAGAGAGTATTATTTACGAACCTTCATTTTATTTTATTTTATTTTTTTTGATCCGTGGTTGATTTGTTAAAAAATGGGTATACGATGGGGCTGGTTATGATTTCCATTGTGCCCATAACAGGGAGGATAGGTACTGAAGGGGAGAGAGGGAGGATAGGTACTGGATGGGAGATTATCTCTCCTTTGGGAGGCGATAGTGTTTCACAATCCATTTTTTCCAACAACCTTCTCATAACACAATTTTTCATGCTATGCAGATATAATAGTGTGAAAGATATCGATTGCCTTGTGATGTACTTGTTTTTATTTGTTATCAATACAATCTCTCATTTTTGGGGGAAAAAAAATTCAAAAAAAGAGGTGGGGCAGAAAACATGGAGAAGCTTTACCAACTTAGCTAAACTCGCGGGGTGGGGGGGGAATTTAGAGCAAGTTTACCAACTTAGCTTAGCTAGAAGAGCATTTTAGGTATTTTATCTAAACAAAAACTCTAAATGGGCACTTCACCAATTTAGGTAAAGAGGAAGCTATTATCCCTTTGTGAAAAATGTTAGCTAAATATAGCTACAAACTCTTCACTATGTGCCCTGTTCAAGAGGTTTTTTTAGCAAATGACTAGTAAACTTGCTCTTAAAGGTGTGATGGTCGCAATTGTAGCTTAACTCGGTGCTTTATGGTGGAAGTCGCCTCCACCGAAAAGTTCCCAGTTGTCCACGAGCCACGAAGCTGAAGACAAACAATAATGATACTCACAAAATAATTCAAACACAAAAATTCAGACAACTCCTCACATACATGTGAGGTTCACATATAGTAGTGTGTGTGGAGTTGTTGTGTGAATATCATTTTTGGTAGACAAACAACTCTTGCCACTACTGTTATTTTTGTTTTTTGTTTTGTTTTTTTATGACGGAGGAACAACTCTATAGCTAGGGTTATTAGTGTCAAAGGCTTACCAAAAATAAGTGTGCCGTTAAAGAGGTTAATACTTGACAAGGGCGGGATTATGAGATGATGGGTTGGGCAGCTGGGCTTATGAGATGGTGGGTTAGGTTAACTCATTACCTCCAATTGGGTATTTTTTTATTCTATTGGGCTTAAAAAGAAAAAGAGCCGGACTCAAATCTAAGTAGTAAAAAAAATTGAAGTGCCCCTAAAATTTGGAATTTTTCGGATGCCCAAGCCCGGGCCTCTTAGGCCTTAGGGTTGGGTCGGCACTGTAGCTAGGTAACCATATGGGCTCGACCGCTCAACTCAAACCTCCGAGGGTGCTAGTACGATCACACAAGTTACGGCCCCCCACTTACTTATTCAGTATACCGGCGAAAAATTGAACTCCAAACCTTGAGGAGTACCCCCATAGTCTGGGTATCTTCCCGAATTTTAGGGCAACCCATGGGTGTGTCTCTTGTCCCATATTGTGGGTGTTTCTTATAACTCCAAAGTTTCTACGAAAAAATAATTCTTGAAATGAGAATCAACCTTTACCGAAAAAGTTAATTTCGATTTTAAATTCCGAAACTGAAACGTGACAAGCACACTCAAAAGTTTCCAAGACGCTAGAATAATCTAAAATCGATAGCTCTTGGGTTTGTTTTTTTTTTTCTGAATGGCGAAGAAAATTCCATTCAATCAATAGCTGTCGATGTTGTTCACTTGATTGCTCTGTTTGTCATTATGTAGCATTGCTCTTAATATAATACTCTGTTTGGTGTTTACTTAGCAGCGAAGTTGAGCTTTATTTTCATTCCTTCTACTACTAGTGTCACTATTGGTGCACTGCACAAATGCGCATGCTCAGTATAATGCTTCGAATTTGAGTTTCTACCATGTGGTTTGATTTGGATTGTATAGTCATTCAAGATTTAAATGGTATTATGTTGTTGTAGTGGATAGAGGGGATTCGGGAGAGTGCTCTACAAGGTGCACAATACCCACCCCAAATCCCTCAAGGTAAGCAAATTGATTCTTGAATTGGTCCACAGCACTGCAAAAAGGGGTTGAGACAAGGGGAAAACAAAACCCCACATGTATGTGAGAGGTCTGCAGCTCAAAATAGAGTAACATGTTTTGCTGGTTAAAGGGGGCCTTTGTCACGCCCTCGATTTTGAACATAAATAATAATAACATTTGAAATACAAAACTCTCACAATCGTGTTTACATTACCCCAAAATACATTACAGTTTCCAATTCTTCAATTGGTCTACAAATACAATCTTCCAAATTACAAAACCATAACAAGATTTTCACTTTACAAGAATAACAAAGTATTCATCAAAATAGCTTTACTTGATAATGCCCGCCTGCACTCCGAACTTTCCATGACCATGACCTGCAATGAACCTGAAATGGTAGGTTGAGCAAACACGTGCCCAGTAGAGAATTCTATGCACAAGCTATATGAAAATGTGACGATTTATGCAATGAGAATGAATGATCTCCACTAACGAACAAGAGATACACAGGGGCACCATAAAGAATCAACAAGCTACGACTATGGGATCCTATGCTTCTTAAGACATCCCTAACCATTCGTACGTCATCTCGAAGCAACATTAAGCTCATATCATTCCGAATAACCACGACGACTTCTCAACCCTTTTATAACTACTTACACGAATGCCACGAACAGCCTTATTATTCAATGCCATTGCCATCGAGCCTCTTTTCATGAAAAGAAAACACTCCCGTGGGGTTTCCAAAATAATTTTGAGAAATACTCTCGACCTCCGCGGGTCGAGCTCCGTTGATTCTCTTGAATACCGGAATCCGTTGATTTGTGCCCAAATACCGGAACCGTTGATTCACTCAGGAATACCGGAGGATTTTTCATAAAAATCCTTTTTCCAAAACCACGTTCCTTTCTCTTCAAAAACTTTGGTTGAATCTATTGTTTATTTCCTCTTTTCAACAGTTACAATCTCAAGTAGCTCAAAGCCCAAACAATAACTTAAACTTCAATAAGTCAATTACGACTGCATTCATCATATGAGACATTCAACTGTATTACCACACCTTGCGTTACAGTGAATTCTCTTCACCTGGGTTTCCGCATTACCACACCTTGCGTTACGGGCCCTCTAGAGTCTCCGCATTACCACACCTTGCGTTGCAGGACCCTCAGTTCAACATTCACAACTCACACAACACATATACATTATCAATTCGAATATAGGATAACAACAATTTTCCCAAGTCACAATCTTTCATTCATCGTCATTCAAGGTATTACAACTAATAACCACGTTCTATTATATGATAATAAATGCCTTAAGTTCACGTTATTCCTCTAAGCTTATTACGACGCCCAATGCCTCGTACCGAACCTATAACAACTCTACGACACACCACCGGCTAGGTTATAAACAAGAGCCTATAGAACGAATGCCAAAGAAACCTAGGATGAACATTCGAGACGAAGCACGAAGATACAGGTTACCCTATTGATCACAAGCGCCCCACATTATACCTCATATCCTACAATACGCAATAACCTCTCTACAATATGCATTTTCTTCCTACCATTTGCCACGTCTAGTCATAGCACCTAACGTACCTATAGGATGCTTCACCTCAGGCCACAAAGACTCTTAAGTACCACTAATCCCAAAATGCGTTTGATTAAGATTTATCTAGTAAGACACTATCCTTTCTATAACAACGGAAAGCCAATGAGACGAGGATAACTTAAGTAAACCAAAGGAATTCGTTTAGGCATGCTAGAAATAGGTTTGGAAGTGTCCAAAAGGAATTGGAAGTGACCGGGGGCCAAAGGAATGAAGTATGAAACAAATGCTGAAAAACTGCCCATAAGCATCTGGTATCGATACAGCCAAAATAGCTGTATCGATACAGGATGCAAATCAGCCAAGTCCATTCTGTTTTAACTGGGTATCGATACGGCAAGAATCCCGTATCGATACGGAGAGGTTTCGAGCAGATTTTCTGCAGATTTTCAGAAAACACAACCCAACAATAACCAACATTCTAAGGCACGATCAAGGTGCATAATCAACATATAAACACATAACAAGTGCAAGAAATCCCTACCTCGATTCAAGGAACGAGACCCAAGAAACTCGAACGAGCCCTAGCTCCGAATCTTTGGAAATCAACCGAGATCTTTCTCCCGAGCCTCACCCAACGCGATACGAGCCCGGAGTTGCGTAGAGGAGGTGAAATGAGGGTGGGTTCTTAAGGTGTTTGAGGTATTTGGGTGAGTTTTGAGAGAGAGGAGAGGAGAGAGAGAAACCGGCGGAGGGAGGGAGAGAGAGCCGAGAGTTGTGTTCTTGGGAAAATGATCCCATACTCCTAATCACTCCTATTTATACTACAACATCCTCAAATCACACATTTACCCCTCAACCTTCTATTCTTTCACTTCACTCCCTAATTCAAATATCCACCAAACAAACTATATTCTCATAATTAGCCAATTAATAAACTTTTCAATAATTAAAATAAAACAAAAATTTTACGGGTCTCTACAACCTACCCTCCTTAAAGAAATTTCGTCCTCGAAATTTAATAAACCGAGTTCTATCCTGCCAATCAACGTATCAACATACTCCAATCGTGTCACTATCCACCACACAACAATTCAGTAACCATCAAATACATATCAAGGTTTACATCAATCAAGGCACAACAAAAATGATTACATTTGTCTAACTTCGCCCTCTCTTTCCCATGTAAACTCGCGCTAACGGCATTGACTTATCTCTCAACACTTGACTACGCAAATTTAGGACACGTATCGGGTTCTCACCATGGACACGTCGACTTCTAACTCGAGTTCGAATCTTTCTAACTCATGCAATGGATTCTGCTCGTACATGATATTCGTATATACCTTGCATCGCAAATGCTTAAAAGTTTGCGGTGACACTTCCAAACGATACTTATTCCTACATACGATCATCTATCTCGACACTTAGATCTTACCTCTAAATACGACCCGATATCCCAATTGACTTCCCGAGACCTCCATCTAGAAGGAGCGGTGATCAAGCGCCTCTTCTAATTGGATTTCATCGGTTGTCGCCTGGTTATCCGAAAGACACGCACCGTATCCGATACCTAACCTCTCTTTCTAGCGGTGAACGCTTCCCTTTCTTTCTAAGATGAGACAAACTTCAACGCGACGGTACTTTACGAAATACTAAAATCTTCCCACGTCGAGCGACAATAAGTGAAGACACGGTCAACACGATTCTTGACTATCTCAAACGAGACAAGCGAACTCTAAAACTCAAACAAAGTTAATCAAGTATACGAGAACGGTAGTAAGGTACCCGAATCTAAAGGACACATGAGATCTTTAGAATGGTCAGATAACAAACTTGTAGAACAACTCATGATAATCCGAGGCAATCTTAAAACAATCGATCATAACTTTACTGGGGACAAACACAAAATGATGAGATAGATCTCTAGTGATTAAGCCCTTCTAGGTTGAAAATTTGTTCAATACCAGATTCGAGCCATACTTCGAACAAAGTGAAACTGAGTGTCACAGATTGAACCATCATATGCCTCTCGAGTTGAGAAACCACTACCGAATCGAATAGCACCGAAGACAACTATCACCAGTGGTTTCAAACTGAACAAAAGTAACAAATGGACTTCGAGAGATATGCCACCACAAGATTTGGCTCAAATTTTGACATAAGAATTTGCGCAGGATGATACATTCCAACAAATAAATCGATAGGTGCAACAAGGAAACTCAACCCAACTGAATATCTCTAGGCTAACAAACAGATACAAGGTGGATACGAGCAACAATAGTAACAAGTCTGAGTTTAACGATTCCAACAAATTTGTATGCCATAAGGTATGCGACCAGAGATTGAGCTTAATAGACTAAAATAGCAATACGAGAACTTGCGCAGACCAATTGTGACAGACGATCAAACTGATAGTGCAACAGAGGGATCTCAACCGACCAAATAAAACTTATATCAAGCAGAAAAATGTCAGAATAAAACTTCGTATGGGATACCGGAAACAGTCACCAATAGCAAAAGCAAACATGTCATGGGGTGCTTCAACACTAGATTTCGAATACTCCCAAGAAAGACTAGAAACGGTTTATGATGATTAACTTAAGTGTCAAGAGCTATAACTGTTTAACGGTACGACGAACTTCACGAAAAACTAATTACGATACAACTCTAATCAAAATTTCAATTTAGCCAACGAAATAGAGTACTTAAAGAAACAACGCTTACGGGTTCGCTTTTGAAATACCAACTACTACCATGGATACAATCAACCTCTTCCCAAATCACATCTATCCTTGCCACACGTAAATCAAAGAAGTCAAAGACAACACTTCCATATGGAACGATTAACCCTAATCTTCAACAAATGTGATCTATCAATGTCTCTCGACACGCATGGACTAAGATTTCTTACCTTTGATTCCAAACACGAAAAAGAATGGTGTCCACAATGGGTGAAGTGTTTCTGAATCGAAAGCATTGCAACGAAGGAGTAGAACAATTTGGAAAAGGTGATACCTCAAACAAGTGACGTTTCTAAGAGCTAGAGAGTAGTAGGAGGTGGTAGTTTAACTACGGAACTGCATCTGTTGTCGATTTGGTGTACGCTTGTACGGCTGCATTGAACTCGACTCACCATGTGCTCCAGATCCCCGTGGACAATTTCTCGCAAAATGGCCAGGCTTGCGGCAAATATAACAATGCTTATCGAGCTGTGAGACTCTCTGATTCCCGGATAAAGTAGGTAGCCCAAAACGAATCTGATTCTGTGATAGATGACTTGATTCCCTTTGTCTTTTCCTCCTTTGACTTTTGACAATCCCTGGCGACGTACTTACGCTAGCGGTTGGTAGTCTTTGTGCGTTCTGGGGTTGTGGCTGGATAGCGATTTGTCGAATTCCTGGCTGCTGTACTAAGTCTGACTCTTCTTGCATTCTCTTCTTCTGAGGACAATTCCTCGCGAGATGGCCAAATTCCCCGCAAGTAAAACAAGATCTTTGAGCCCTTTGGCATTGAGAACGAATATGACCAGGCTGACCACATCGGTGACACACAATCTGACACTTAAGGAGAACTCCCGAAGTTTCTAAATGAAATGGTAGTGTGAGGCCTCGCTGGCCCTGCATAGACTGATCTAGTTCCTCTAGTTTCTTGCTTCCTAAACTTTCAACACCCTCAAAAGATGATCTCACGCTAACGACTCGATGCCTAGCTTCCCCCACACTCATACCGCCTTGTGCACCCTCCAGAATCTCAACACCCTTCGCGCACTCAACGATCTCAGGAAACATAATCTCATCCCTAGTATACTGACTCGCCTCATTCTCCCCGCACAAACTACAACCCAGGTTATCCTGATCCCCGTTCTCACCCCACCTAACTTCACGTCTCGAAAACATCCTACTAAAAAGACATAAGAAAGAGGATCATCAGCATTAATCACATCACTATCAAATGCAAGGCTCCAACCTTTCCAACATGAGGTTAACAACTATAGACCACTCTACCACAATACTTATGCAATGATACATCGATGGACTAATGTCACTCATGCAATCACACATGTGGTTTCGTAAAAAGATGCAGTGATTTTTGAACCCATGAGACTAAAAGTCTCCCCACGGTCTCTAGGTATTCAAACCTAGTCGCTCTGATACCAATTTGTCACGCCCTCGATTTTGAACATAAATAATAATAACATTTGAAATACAAAACTCTCACAATCGTGTTTACATTACCCCAAAATACATTACAGTTTCCAATTCTTCAATTGGTCTACAAATACAATCTTCCAAATTACAAAACCATAACAAGATTTTCACTTTACAAGAATAACAAAGTATTCATCAAAATAGCTTTACTTGATAATGCCCGCCTCTTGCACTCCGAACTTTCCATGACCATGACCTGCAATGAACCTGAAATGGTAGGTTGAGCAAACACGTGCCCAGTAGAGAATTCTATGCACAAGCTATATGAAAATGTGACGATTTATGCAATGAGAATGAATGATCTCCACTAACGAACAAGAGATACACAGGGGCACCATAAAGAATCAACAAGCTACGACTATGGGATCCTATGCTTCTTAAGACATCCCTAACCATTCGTACGTCATCTCGAAGCAACATTAAGCTCATATCATTCCGAATAACCACGACGACTTCTCAACCCTTTTATAACTACTTAAACGAATGCCACGAACAGTCTTATTATTCAATGCCATTGCCATCGAGCCTCTTTTCATGAAAAGAAAACACTCCCGTGGGGTTTCCAAAATAATTTTGAGAAATACTCTCGACCTCCGCGGGTCGAGCTCCGTTGATTCTCTTGAATACCGGAATCCGTTGATTTGTGCCCAAATACCGGAACCGTTGATTCACTCAGGAATACCGGAGGATTTTTCATAAAAATCCTTTTTCCAAAACCACGTTCCTTTCTCTTCAAAAACTTTGGTTGAATCTATTGTTTATTTCCTCTTTTCAACAGTTACAATCTCAAGTAGCTCAAAGCCCAAACAATAACTTAAACTTCAATAAGTCAATTACGACTGCATTCATCATATGAGACATTCAACTGTATTACCACACCTTGCGTTACAGTGAATTCTCTCTCCTGGGTTTCCGCATTACCACACCTTGCGTTGCGGGCCCTCTAGAGTCTCCGCATTACCACACCTTGCGTTGTAGGACCCTCAATTCAACATTCACAACTCACACAACACATATACATTATCAATTCGAATATAGGATAACAACAATTTTCCCAAGTCACAATCTTTCATTCATCGTCATTCAAGGTATTACAACTAATAACCACGTTCTATTATATGATAATAAATGCCTTAAGTTCACGTTATTCCTCTAAGCTTATTACGACGCCCAATGCCTCGTACCGAACCTATAACAACTCTACGACACACCACCGGCTAGGTTATAAACAAGAGCCTATAGAACGAATGCCAAAGAAACCTAGGATGAACATTCGAGACGAAGCACGAAGATACAGGTTACCCTATTGATCACAAGCGCCCCACATTATACCTCATATCCTACAATACGCAATAACCTCTCTACAATATGCATTTTCTTCCTACCATTTGCCACGTCTAGTCATAGCACCTAACGTACCTATAGGATGCTTCACCTCAGGCCACAAAGACTCTTAAGTACCACTAATCCCAAAATGCGTTTGATTAAGATTTATCTAGTAAGACACTATCCTTTCTATAACAACGGAAAGCCAATGAGACGAGGATAACTTAAGTAAACCAAAGGAATTCGTTTAGGCATGCTAGAAATAGGTTTGGAAGTGTCCAAAAGGAATTGGAAGTGACCGGGGGCCAAAGGAATGAAGTACGAAACAAATGCTGAGAAACTGCCCATAAGCATCTGGTATCGATACGGCCAAAATGGCTGTATCGATACAGGATGCTTATCAGCAAAGCCCATTCTGTGTTAATCGGGTATCGATACGGCAAGAATCCCGTATCGATACGGAGAGGTTTCGAGCAGATTTTCTGCAGATTTTCAGAAAACACAACCCAACAATAACCAACATTCTAAGGCACGATCAAGGTGCATAATCAACATATAAACACATAACAAGTGCAAGAAATCCCTACCTCGATTCAAGGAACGAGACCCAAGAAACTCGAACGAGCCCTAGCTCCGAATCTTTGGAAATCAACCGAGATCTTTCTCCTGAGCCTCACCCAACGCGATACGAGCCCGGAGTTGCGTAGAGGAGGTGAAATGAGGGTGGGTTCTTAAGGTGTTTGAGGTATTTGGGTGAGTTTTGAGAGAGAGGAGAGGAGAGAGAGAAACCGGCGGAGGGAGGGAGAGAGAGCCGAGAGTTGTGTTCTTGGGAAAATGATCCCATACTCCTAATCACTCCTATTTATACTACAACATCCTCAAATCACACATTTACCCCTCAACCTTCTATTCTTTCACTTCACTCCCTAATTCAAATATCCACCAAACAAACTATATTCTCATAATTAGCCAATTAATAAACTTTTCAATAATTAAAATAAAACAAAAATTTTACGGGTCTCTACAGCCTTACACGAAAATGGCTAGAAACATAACAAGGTAAAACAAAATTGGATTTTTCAAGGGCTCCTAAAACTAAAAGTGAGGCGTTCCGCGTCTTTCCTAGAAAAATGAAAGAGAAGAAGACAAACAACCAAGAAAAAGAAAACTTCGACAGGTGCCATCTTAAACTTGCTACGTGATGGAGCAAGTTATGCTTCTGGGGAAAAAATTTCCTCACAAAAAAAAGGTTCAAGGAACAATAAACTTATCTCACAACTGAGGTTAAGTAGCAATAACTTGCTTAAAACTCAGCAACTCGAATTATCATCTGCCATTGCCAATCAACTAAATACTCACTTTACCATCTAAAACTTAAGGGAGGGATCAGAAGAACCAGTCCAGTTTATATGATATCATGTATGAACTCAACATTTTGACCATTGACACTTTTAAGTCTTAACTGTTTATTTGAGCCCACAAATTAAGGTCCTAACCTCTGCAATACAATTTTCAGGGTCATTGGGTGTCTGCAATTGGAAAAAATGCAAACTAGATCCTTATGTTGAGTCCTAAGGTAAGGTAATGTCGACAGGTAACAATGAAACAGTCAAACCTATTCTACATTCCCACAACCTGCCTTAAGGCACAGCCACTAACCATCATCTCTCTTATTCCCTCCATCTAGGGGTGTCAAACGGGCCGGGTCGGCACAGCACGCACGGGCACGACACGGTTAAATGTGGCACGGAACGGGCAAGGGCACGGTCATGCCCCTGGCACGGCACGATACGACACGGTCTTAGTGAGCACGTGGACGGGCACGGGTACGGTCTTGGCCGGGCACGACACGGCACGACACGATTTTAGTGGGCACGGGTGTGCACGCTTGGGAGGACGGGCGGGCGGCACGGCGCACGACACGGAAGTTGGCTCGCGGCACGCGACCGCGACACGGTTTTAGCGGGGCACGCGACACGGTAGTTGAGCGGGCGCGGCCGCGGCCACGACACGGGTTTGACGGGCACGGCACGACACGGCACGGTTTTTGCGGGGCACGGGCACGCCACGGTAGTTGCACGGGCACGGCACGGCACGACACGGGTTTGACGGGCACGGAAAAAAATAAATAAATAAGCCAAATGACTTTTTTGAATTTATAAAAAAAAACTAAACAATTTCTATTCGGTAAAAAATATTTGATTACCTTTACAAATTATAACTAAGATATTTAGTTATAAAAAAAAACTATTTATTAAAAAAATTAATGTTTTTAAAAAATCATTTTTTTACCTTTAAAAATTATCAATTTTTATTCGGTAACAAATATTTATTTTTTTTTTGTTAGTGAATAGGCTTTGGACAATTGGTTTATAAATTTAACATTACAAGATAACAAGTAAAATTATAAAAACTTATCAAAATATTTATGGTGCAAGAGTAATTTAATACGAAAGGAAATGTGCAAGAGTCGTATATCCGGATATCCCTAGATCTACCGAGAAATAAAAAAAAAATCTCAAACAAAAAATGAGAAAGAATTACATAGTAAAAATAAGTGGAAAAAAACTAAAATAAGAAAAATATATATCCACCTCCGGAGTAATAGATGGAAGAATTCCAATTTCTGGCGGGCCATTTTTGCCAGTGATTTCCAATTGAGGGCCTTGGTGGGAGAGGCTGGAGAGTAATGGCCGGGGGCATTCCCGTCTTTTCGCGTGTTTCTTGGTGGGACCTTGCCACTGTTTGGCCATTTACCAATTTACTAAATTGGGTTTTCGGACTTTATGACTATTCTGTTTGTGTCCCAAGAGTTTTGCCTTGTTTTTGTCCTTTAGTGTCCGGCATTTCTAATTTTGAGTAGGGGTGTTTTAGTCTTTTCGTTTCAAGCCTGCAGGAGACAGCTGGGTTACCTGGGTAGTGGGTACTGCTCGGAAAATGGAAATGCTATACACACAACCAACCCAGCACAACCAACCCACACAACCGCTGACATCAGCATGACTTAAGCACAAAACGACGTCGTTTTATTTGGGGAAAAAAAACCCAGGTCGTGAACAGTGCTCCCCCTTTCCCTTTCCTCTTCTCCTGCTTCCACTTTCACGCTCAAAAAATTTCAGAGACGAGACTCGAGAGAGAGGGGCTCGCACACCACCACCACCACCACCGGCGACGACGCTTCCCACCTCCACCGGCGACCACGCGACCACGCTTACCATCTCCACCAGCGACCACGCTTCCCACCTCCACCACCAGAACCTAACCACAGCGCTACCCACCGCCAGCGACTGCCACCACCACTAGCTTCTGGGAAATCCGACGTTGTTACCCCGCCACGAAGGTCTCTCTCTCTCTCTCTCTCTTTCAATTAGTACCCTAACTGATTGCTTAGTTGCTGGGGAAAAAAAATCCCTAAATTGAGTTTTTTGAAAGGAAAAAAACCCTAATTCGAAAATTAGGGTTTCGTTTTGAACTTAGAGTCAAATTGGCTTGCTCTAATGTTAAAGGGATGGAACTGAACTGTTATGTATAGATGAATATACAAAGATTAGTTTGTCTGCATTTAATCAAGCTCCTCATGTCAGTTTTGTGATTGTCCTGGGAAAAAAAATGTATTTGTAAGTCATGAAAAAAAGAATGCATACATCTTGCAAATTATTACTACATCGTGATTTAGAAACAAAAATCATGCTTTTCGTGTGTTTCCTTTTCTCCTTTGTTAGAGTGCGCAACGATTGCTATTGGTGCTGGGTTGGCGGTGCCCTTGTGACTAGTTGTAAGGTTCATTTTGTCAGGAAAATAGGCAAGTTTGAGAGAGACCATGATGTACGGCAAGCATTTCATTTCAATGTAACAAAAAAAACTGTACTGTGTTTTTTGCGAAGCGAAAGAATGTAGGAATTTCCCCTGAAACCGATAGTGGAACACTTTTTCTTCTTGTTGTTGCATATGGTATGGATGTTCCTGATCAGCTGCTTAGGCTGCAGGTTCTTTTTATCTGTCCTCTAGTCTCTAATCTCTTACTACTTACTAGTTGAAAAGGATGGCTGGTATGGTATGGTATGCCTGATCTTGAATCGTGACCCGAATGGGAAACGATTAACAGATCTCTTGGTCATTTGGTCGTGTCCTGAATCTCGTTGTAATATTTTACAGTTTTACTTGCCCATTTACGTTCCCCAAAAAGGAAAAAACCAGCTCGGTGCAAATACCTGCTCTCGACGGCAATGGCGATGGACTTAGGACCTGGAAGTGTGCAGTTAGTTGATGTCTGATCTAGAGCAAGTGAAGTTAAAGGAGGGAGGTATCTCATTTACTTTTGTTCTGGCATTTAAAATGGAAAAAAGAAAAAAAGAAACATTTTTTGTCTGGTTATCCACAAAAGAATGGAGGAGTACAAGAAACTTCAATAACAATAACGAATCAAAGTTTATAAATATTTGTTTCTCACTCGATGATTGAGTTGGAGCACAAGAATAAAGATTGCTATTGGTGCTGCACGAGGCCTCGAGTACCTCCATTGTAAAATAAATCCACCAAACTCAAATATTTCTTTGGCTGCATTTCAATGACTAATGCCATATAGGATGATAGTTTTGCTGTCCTTTGGATGCTTTAACATTGTAAAGGTGCTCCTTGAATTAGGTATTAACATTTGCCTAGCTACCCTTTTAACAGAACAGGCCCTATGCAAAATCATTGCTGAAACTCTTACAACTCCAATTTTTTTGGTGGGCTAAGAGTTGTGTTTTGGATCCAATTTTCAACAGGTGTGACTGGTGCTTTCGTGTTATCTCTTTGCAACTCCTAGTTTTTGAAGGGCTAAGAGATCTCCGCAGTTTTCGGGTGCTATGGATGCAATTTTTCTAATGAAGTTGTTGAAAGATCTCTGCAGTTTTCTGGTGCTATGAATTCTGTTTTTTAATGAAGTTGCTGAAACTCTTACAACTCCAATTTTATGAAGGGCTAAGAGATGCTATAATTAAATGGTGATATGTTTGTGGGCACTCAATCCTTGTCTACTCTGTTGGAGCTCTTTTATAATGGAAGCATTGGAGAGGATGCTGTTAATCGAAAGAGTTCGCTGGTAAAGATTTCAGCCTACAAAGGCTAGCGGAGACTCGAAAAGGCAATAAGAGATTGAAGCTATTCAAGTGAATCAAAAGCCAAGGAAAATGATCAATTTGTTGTAGTTTGGAATATCAATATGTACTAAGCTTTGTAATATCAAGTTGTAGTATTGCGAAACCTAACTTCTTATGTAATTGATAATTGTAATGAGAATGGCCCGGCGTGGGTTTGAAATTTATTGTATTATGGTTTTCGTTGTGAAATGATAATTTGGCAATAGATTTTGGCAATGAATGTAACTTGTGATTGGTGATTTACAATGAGAAAGGTCCGGCGTGGACTTGTGCATAACCTCGTTTGGTTTCTATTGTTGTTATTGCTGTACTGACTGAGACGCGAAACGTCGGGCTAGGACCAAAAAACAGGGGAGATTATGCCGAAATTTTTCCAGAACCAAATACACTAGCATAATTCTAGTATTGATATTGGTGACTGAATTCACCTCAAAACTTAGTACTATTTTGCTTTTGTTCATGCTAAAATTCATTCATTGCATGACTTAATTGCCTTCCATTACATCACTTACTTAAAAAAATATCTTTTAAAATCCCATAAGTGCAATGCGTTTTCCAGTTCCACGTTTCAAGAAAAAATGCAATGACTCATGAGCAAATTCTAGAGTTAATGCAATGACTCATGAGCAAATGCAATCAATGAGTTTTGGCATAAACAAAAGAGTTTTAGCATGAACAAAAATGATTTTGGCATTATCAGCTCCCTTAATTATTGTGCGTAGCATAACTGATCGTGCGTAGCACGTTGCTAACATCCTAGTATTGTAGAAATAAGGGGAAAAAAACCAAGAAGGAATTGGCTACACTAGGACTTGAACCCAGGTCCTTAAATAAGGTTCAATTATACACAATCAATTTGAAAAATTAACTTCAATTAACTTGTGTTATAAATTAACTATGCCACCAATTAACTTGTGTTATAAATTTGAAAAATTAATATATAATATATAGCTCTATTATATAAAACAAGACCATCAACTTCAAGTAGTAGCCACACAATCGCAACGCAATCACGACGATCGATACTATTCAATGCGTTCATTTTATTGTGCTTAGTGTTTTAATTATGGGATCCAATTTTTACGTGCGTTGGATTTTGAAAGCTCTTTCATCGGCACGCTGATTCGTTGTTTGATTGAATTTTTTTTACGTTCGATCAAGTATGTAGCGATAAGCATTTTACTTGATTATTGGCATGAATGATCTAATCCCTCCCACTTAAAAGTTAGATGGTTCCGATTTTTTAAAAATAGCTTAGGCGGCCCTCAAGTGGTGTATTATAAGACTTTAATGTCTTTGAAAGCACCGAATGTGTGCCGATCAAGTGATTTTCAACATCCGATTATCACCTATTCAATGGAGAATGATAAATTTGATAAGACGTTAAATTGTAACGGTTTGGATCAAACATTCGAAAAAATAATTCTGTATCTACATTTCAAATCTATACATCAAACTTAGTTGGTTCTAAACCAAGGTATTCTGCTATAGTCTAATGTATGCTAGCCACACGATCGCGACACCCTTATGATAATCCATACCGTTCATTTTGTTGTTCTTGGTGTTTTATCACTCTCACCAATTTTTTGTTCTATCAGGTTTTCAAAGCCCCTTCATCGGGACGTAGATTCATTAATAGGAAAATAAACGTTATAAACAATCAAGTATATAACGATAACTAATTTACTTCATTTTTGGCAGGAATGATGTAATTTTCTCCCACATAAAAGATAGACGGTTCCGATTTTCAAAAAATAGCTCGGGTGTCCCTTGAGTGATGCATTATAGGACTTTACGAGAATTTTCCGTTATTTGGTGCATATAGAATGAGGTGTGACTTATGCATAGGATCACAACTTGGCCAAGTATATATGGAAAGAGAGATGAGGTCGGCAGCACAGCCAGCAAACCCTAGCAGCTGAACTCTCTCTCTCTCTCTCTCTCTAGTTTCAAACGAAACCGATTCACCACCGAAACCCTAGAGTTCAGTCGTCTGTACTCTGTCCAAACATCGATATCTGAGTTTCCCGTTGCCATTCAGAAGGTCTCAACGGCTCTCACTCTCACTCTCACTCTCGCTCATTCATCTCTCAACGTCTCTCTCTCACTCTCACAGTCTCAACTCTCAACTTTCTCTCTCTCTCTCTCAACGATCTGGCCTCTGGGTTCGTTACTCTCAACTTTGTCTCTCTCTCTCTCTCTCTCTCTCTCTCTCTCTCTCTCAAGTCTCAACGATCTACAACGGTGACTGGTAGTGGTACTGTTTTTAATCACTCTCGTCTCTCTCACTCTCTCCACTCTCAACGGTGACTGGTAGTTGTCTGGCGGTGAGTCAAACCGTAGATCGACTGCCGTTTCCGTTTCTGTTCAGGCGGTGAGTCGGTGTCGGTGACCGTTCAGCGACTCAAACCCTAGATCTACAACTAGATCTGACTCGTCTGACTTGCCTGGTGTTCAGTGGCTCAGGTCCTCAGCCTCATCTGAGTTGCTGTCGCCGTTCAGGGCCTTCAGGTCCTCAGCCTCAGGCGTTCAGCTTGGTCATCGCCGTTCTGCTCACAGTCACCGCCGGTCTCCAGTCAAAGGTATAATGATTTCTGCCATTTGTTGTTTTTCAAAGTTCACGAGCAAGGGTTTAATCTCGATCTGTAAATTTAAAAGTGTTACTGCCATGGTTTTGATTTTAATTGGATGGTGTACATTGTTATTAACCCTATATTTAAGTATTTTGACCACAAATTTGTTCACATGTAAATTTTCATTTAGCTTTTAATCATGAAAGTATGGGGGTTAGTGGGTTACCTGCTGCTGATGTATTTTTCCAACAAATATGCTGCATGATTTTGGTTGTATTAGCTAGACGATTAATTAATTTAATGAAGTCGTGGTTTCAATTCATGATTTTTTTTTGTGTTTTTTACAGATGGCTTCTCAACATATAAATGAAGGGGGAAGTGATCACTCTCACTCTGAGAAATCTGACTCATCTCATGATGAACATGGAGCAACTCCTTCAATTTCACCCTTGCAAATGGGTTCCGTAGGTGAAGCTGGTTCAAACACTGTTGCAGCAGGTTCTACTTGTACAGGTACTCGTGGGGCAAAAAGGAGTCGCCTCACTTCATATATATGGAAGCATTTCCATAAAGTTGAAAATTTGATAGATAAAAATGGTATTGATCTAGGACGGAGAGCTGTATGCAATTATTGTGGAAGTCATTATAGTGCAAATGGTGACCATGGCACAGGGTCTAAAGGTAGACATTTTAAAAAATTTCATGAAAAAGATTTTGAAGAAGGCAGAATAGGCAGTAGTGGTGGTTTGTCAAAATTTAAATATTCGAAGCCTAAAATGAGAGAGGGATTGGCCCGTTACGTAGCTGCAGCAGAACAACCATTTACTTTTGGTGATGATATTAGATTTGAATATTTTGTGAAGAATTATCTTAATCCTGAATTTTCTAAAGTTTCTAGAAATACAACTAGAAGTGATTGTTTGGGAGCTTTTGGAATAACTAGAAAAGAAATGATAACTGAAATTAAAAAGTTTGATAGTACAATCTCTTTTACTTCTGATATGTGGTCTGGTATAAATGATCTTGGTTATATTTGTGTGACTGCTCATTATATTGACTCTAGTTGGATTTTGAATAAAAGAATTATTGCTTTTCGTTTAATGGAGCACCCTCATAATGCTAATAATATTTTTCAATGTATAAGTGGGGTTTTAAGGGAGTTTGAAATTGTTGATAAAGTTTTCAGTATTACTTTTGATAATCATACTGCTAATACCGCTGCAATTGAATTGTTCAAGGTAAATATGACAAACTTGCGTTCTAGTCAATTTTTTCATATGCGATGTGTATGCCATATCATTAACTTGGTTGTGCAAGATGGTTTGGAAACTATAGCACCACAACTAAAAAACATTAGAACTGCTCTTCTTTTTATTGCTACTTCCGGAGCTAGGCAACAAGAATTTGAGGCATTGTGTAAAGTTTACAACGTTAAACCAAAAAGAATAAAACCTGATATGAAAATTCGTTGGAATTCAACCTATCTTATGTTAAAATCTTGTAGGAAACACACTGCTGTGATTAATGCTTTTGTTAACGCCAGGTCTAATTGTGGTTTAACTCATTCTGATTGGATAATTGCTTTTGAGTTCATGAAATTTTTGAAAGTATTTTATGTTGCTACCTGTGCTCTTTCGGGTGTTCGTTATCCTACTTCTTGTCTTGTGCTTAATCACTTGTATAATATCAGTTTCAATTTTAATACTTTTAGAACAGAAACAAATTTTGTAGTTGCTTGTATTGACATGGAAAAAAAATTCAGGAAATATTTCGAGAAAATGCCAAACATATTTATTGTAGCTGCAATAATGGACCCAAGGATTAAGTTAGAAGCTGTTCAAATGCTCTTAGAAGGAATTTCTGATAACTTAATGATTGCATTACCTTCTCGTGCTGAAGTGGAATCGCTATTGACTAATTTATATGCTTCTTATGAGTCTAAGTTTGCAAGCACTACTACGAGTACTACTACTGTTCCTTTACCATCTACAAGTTGTAATGACCCATCCTGGTCTCTCATTTCCAAGAAAGGTAAAAGTGCAAGTGCACGCTCTGAACTTGTTAAATATTTAGAGATAGAGCATCTTACCGAAAAGGACGACGTACAAAATTTTGATATCTTAGACTGGTGGAAAAAAAATGATAGGACATTTCCCATTCTTTCCATCATGGCACGTGATGTACTAACAGCTCCTGTCTCTTCAGTTGCATCGGAATCTGCTTTTAGTGCAGGTAAGAGAGTGTTGGATGAGAAGAGGAGTAGACTAGCTCCAGACATTTTGGATTGTCTCCTATGCTTAAAAGATTGGGAGGATGCACGTCTTGGAATTCAAAAAAAACCAGCCAAAGATGAATTAAGAGATTATTTTTCAGACTCTGATATAGATGGTGATGATTAGGGGAGATGCATTACTAATGTGATGTTGCTGGTAACTTATGACGACCTTATTTCAGTTTTCTTCAAAACTTTGTTGGGATTTCAACTTTTGTTCTTGATCTTTATGTGTTAGTAGCTCGTATTTAGCTTGGTGGATACCTCTAACCTGGTTTTTTGCCTTTCCTGAGGTGTAACGAAGCCAGGCTAAATATTGAGTTTCTTTTTAGTTAGTATAGTTAGTTTTATAGTTAGAATGCTATACTCTGCTGTTACCATGCTATTTTTTGCAGTTTCTGAGGTTTAGAATGCATTTTACTGCAGATTCTGAGGTTTAAACACACGTGTTCTATGCTGTTTCGGAAGCATGTCTTTAGCTTCGATCTTGTACTTAGCTTCTTTTGCATCCATGCTACTGCTGCTGCTACTGGCAGCTCTGTTATTAATTTTGTCAATTGTTGTAGCTGCTGCTGCTATACTGTTCTGTTGTGCACTGCTACAGCTGCTGTGCTAGTTCCTATTGACTGTTTTGGCTTGAAGTCATAGGGAAATGTATGATGGAGCATTGGATTATTTGTGTAGCTGCTTTTATCAATTTACTTATGGGCTGTTATTGCTATTGCTGAGTGCTGTTATGGTGGCAGATAGCAACTCTTGTTCTGTTTTGGCCTCTTGTGCTACTGTGCAGTCAGCTAGCAGTTCTGTTATTCCTCATTTGGTTGTTTGGGGATGCCAAGTGGTGTTGATGACTGTTATGCTCAGCAAAGATGCTAACTCCTCTGATAGTTAGTCTAGAATTTTGAAGGTGTCATTTTGTAGTATATGCCTAACCAACTGGGGATGTCGTTGGGATCTCCCTTCGCAGAGGGGGACGTCCTCTGCATGATGTATAGATGCTGGTTTTCTGATATTTGTCACAGCTTAATGTTGTAGTACTGTCCAGTTTTGGCCACGAGCTTCATCATTCTTTTGACTTGGTAATGCTATACCCATCAACTTCTCTGAGAACTATTTTATGTCATTATGTGGCCTTGGTTTGTGCTAATTAGTGCTTGATTTGTTTTTATTGGGTGAAGTCTTATGTGCTTGGAGAGATACCATCACAGCAGGACAGAATTACTATTGTGCGCCAACTTTGGGATCTTACACAAGATGTTCTGGTAAGTTTCAACCCCATGGACATGTTCATGTCTCAGGATGTGCATACTTTGGTGCTGATGGTACATGGAATTGTGTTGCCAATGTTTGTCATTGAGTTTGTATCACCTGGTCCTGTTTGTATCACTTATATGGTCTACTTGTTTCAATCCAATTACCTCGGATTAAAATTATTTTAATGAGGAATGTTCTAGAAAGAAGATGGTTCTGTACTATACTGTTGTGTAGTCTTTAAGGCTTTGGTTCGAAGAAATTATCTTCTATCTGAAGCTGGATGTTGGGACTAGGGAATTTGCTTCTCACGAAATAAACTTTTCTTTTAGGCTATTCTGAAAATTCCGTTCTGATGTTTAGAAACGCCGCAAATCAAAGGCTGCAATTGATGATACTTCTAAGGATCTGATGACTCTTAAGAGTGGGGCCTTTGTTGTTGCTCCGGTGAGTTTGACTATTTATCACTTTTTGTTCCTACTCATGCTATGTTATGACAAAACTAGATTCAAGCTTCTATAGTGCAAATTGCTGAAACCCATGCCATGATTATCACAAGGATATATCCGTGTAAAACTTAAATAAAGGAGCACTATTCAGCGTTTTTGCACCGAGTCTCAGCTGCAGATTTCATTAGTAGCATATCGATGTTTGTATTCGGTAACTCTTAAATTTATCACAGAATAAAGGTGCCTTTAACTTATGAGGCCGGTGTCTTTGCCTATAAAATAATTGATGCTTAGGCTTTGGACAAGAGATTGAAAATGATGATAAAAAAAGGTAGCAGGCTCCCTAATGCATTTCATGAAGTAGAGAAAATTATGCTCGCAATTCCATTGATTTAATTTGTGGAATTTGATATATGGAATCTGCATTTTCTCTTATTTGGTCTGGTTGTGGCATTTTGGGTTTTGTTTTTTGTTCAGGCTTCATACAGTCTCTTCGATTGAAGGCTCTGAGATGAGTGGAGGGCCCGTTTCATACAGCAGATGCTATAAACTACCTCGTAGAGCAGTTACTTAGTGAGCTTCATTGTAGCTTCTGAAATGGTTCAGCGTAGCTTAACAACCTGCATCAGACATAATGAAGGACGGCTGGGCCATTGAAGGGAATTCAGCGAACTAAGAGGAGTTCTAAATGTCAGGTGAAATGGTGTCATTCTTATAGATGCTGTCATGCTGAACTCGTATTTTGGTGAGCAATAAGGCATCTTGACGTTGGTAACCCCCGAGTGTATTAACTGCCATTTGTTTCCGTTGTTATTTATTTTACTGTAATACATATACATATATGGATCAAGCATCCTCTGTTGACAATCCAATTGTTTAAGTGGTTGAAAGTATCCTTCGAGGCAGTTCTAATAAAGAATAACGGGAATGGAAATGGAAATCAAGCCGCTTGTGATTCTTTTTCTTTTGCAAAGAAAGTGACATGTATGCTTAGGTTCTCTCTCTTTTTTAAGCATATTTAAATTGAAACTCTGAAATTCTCCGGCTTCCATTCGTTCACTCGCATCCTTGTTTTTCAGATCAACCATAATCTCCTCTCGTATCATGTACGGCACATTGAGAGTGCATCTCACGTTGCCCTCTGATCAGGCATGGAAAATGCATCAGCATCGTATTGGCCCTTAGCATATTTCCCATTTTTGTCTGCACAATTGAGCCAAGCGGTAATTTCTCTGTCAGAAAACAAAAAGATGGCCCGGCCGGTTTTTTGAGTGAAAACTTATTTGATGTGAAAACACATTTCAGTTTTTACTTTTTTTCAGTTATCGAAAACAGTTTGCCACAAATACAAAACAATTTTGGTCATTGTAGCAGAAAATAGAAAAACATTATCAAACGGGCATAACGAATGTTGCCCATGGCCATAAGAGAGGTCATCGGGCATCCCCAATACGTCCCCTATCTCTCTTTACGGTCAAGGTCTTGAGAAGAGTTGAGTGGTGGTATCATACAGTAACTGGTGCTATAAGCTAAGCTTCATTGTAGCTTCTGAAATGGTTCAAAATTTCCTTGAAATTCTCATCAGACATAACGCAAGACGGCTGGGTCATTCAAATTTAAACGAATTCTGCAAAATGAGAGGACTTCTAATGTCAAGTGAAATGGTGCCATCTTTTTAGATGCTAAACTCTCATTTTGGTGAGCTAAGCATCTTGAGTTTGGCAATTTCCTCGAGGGTGTTCAAATTTTGTACCCGTGTTCTTTATAGTAACCCTTTGTTTACAATCCATCTTGTTATACCTTCGAGAAGAATCGAAGAAAGAATAACGAGAATGAAAACGGAGTCTCTTGAGGTTCTTTTTCTTTGGTAGCAATAGTGGCATGTATACTTTCTTTTTTTTTATCAGCAAAAATAAATTTCATTAACTCATAACACGAAGTACGGGGATAATAGGAGCTTGGGTACACTGGCCTAATCACCCAAGACCCTCTTCTCGGTTGCAGATTACAAAAAGTGGCAGCTGCTTGTTTGAGTCTTCCATTTGTTTCCGTCGGACGTAAAACCCACGGCACGACACACGAATAAGGACCGGCACAGCACGACACAACCCGACAAGCCCGACCCGACAAAAGGGCACGGCACGGCCCGACCCGACAAAAAGGCACGGCACGACCCGACAAAAAGGCACGGCACGACCCGACAAAAAGGCACGGCACGATCCGACCCGACAAAAAAAGGCACGGCACGACGGGGCACGATTAATTAATCGGGCACGGCCCGACACGACACGATTTAAAAAAGGCACGGCCCGACACGACACGATTTAAGTAAATGGGCCCGGCCCGGCCCGACACGATTGAAAAATGACACAGCACGACACGACACGATTTAAGTAAATGGGCACGGCACGGCACGACACGATTGAAAATTGCACGGCACGGCACGACACGATTTAAGTAAATGGGCACGGCACGACACGGCACGTAACACGGTTGGCACGGAAGTTGAATGGCACGGCACGGCACGGCACGCACGTTTGACACCTCTACCTCCATCCTATTTTGTGTGTTTCACTTTCCTTTCATGGAACTCCTATTATCACCCATATTACCCCATCCATTATTAAGAATCTAAGATCATATAGAAACTTAGTTCCCCAAAGGCGAAATTCAAATAGGACAATATAATTTGTTGCAAACCACGCGAAGAAGCATTCAGAAAATGGGATGGAGGGAATACATACAATTTGGTTACCATTCTTCTATGATAGAAGGTTCCGACGCTGGATGAAACAATGATTGTTTTCTGTTCTTGGTACAAACAAATGACATAAAGTATCTCCCCAAAACAGGAAGGGAAACTTTTTACAAGTTATATTTTTCCTCAACTAATAGAAAAGTTCAATAGTAACGCAAGTTAAGGAAATTGACATGTTATAGCAAGGGAAGGGAATAACCGAAAAAATGGAGAACCTCCTAAAGCCACTTCGATTTATTGAGTACCTTGGATACATGGATCCTGTGGGTTCTGCGCCCTCTAAATGCTCTTTCAACATCTTTGGATGGTATTCAAGAATCTCTCGATATACTAGTTCTCTTACATCTTCCTTTGTCACCCTTCTTCGCCTTTCAAATTAAAATTCCATTTTTGTAACCGGTTGAGCAGAAGGCTCTCTCTCAACCCCGGCCAAGTTCTTGAAATATGGATCTGCAAGAGCCTAAGAAGTTGCAACACAATATGCACCATTAGACGGAAACAAACATGCATTGAACAAGGAAATACATATAATGTAAATTCTTGTATCTCTTCAGCAGAAGGTCGATCCTTGGGATCAAATGCGAGCATTCTTTCCAATAATCGAAGTGCAAGGGGATCCGCATTTGGGAACTTTTGGGACAAAGGAATGAGTCTTTTCTTCCGCATACCACTCAAGTATCTACGAGCTTTCTCATCATTCCGTATCTGTAGGCATATAAGTTCAATGTTTGATATGACACACTAAATACCTAGATGTGAAGGAGAACGACAGTGAGTTAGACAATAATTTTACATTTATGAGAAAAAATATAACAGAAAACAGACCCAGGCAATGGATTCGGGAGATGGTGTTCCCAACAGATCGGTCATCAAGTCCAATTGCTGGACTACATTTTTTCCAGGAAAAAGAGGCTTTCCCGTCAAAAGTTCTGCAAATATGCAACCAATGCTCCATATATCTATTGTAGGTGTGTACTGAAAACAAGATAGACAGTGAATGAAAGTCAGAAACAAACATTCGTATCAAAGAGAGCGCACAATTCAGTGTAATGCTATTTTATAACAGGATCTCCTTCAGTTGGTTCTGGTGTTTATTTTTGGGTAATGAAAACCATGACGTTGTAGACAAATACTTGGTTGCTTAAAATGATCTCCGGAGATCAACATTAAAATTTGTATTAGGCAGTCAAATGTTATGTTGCTTCAAGGAACGGAAAGCAGCAATGCAATTTCACCTTGGAGAAGAACGATATTTTCTTTTTACCTAAGCTACTAAAGAAACTAAAACATAATGGTGTTAATCTTTAATCGGAGAAACATAGCCAAAATCCTTACTGTCCAAAATATGGCAGTTGGGGTATCATTAAAGGCTGCTCTTGCAAGACCAAAGTCACATATCTTGAGTTTGCAATCCGCATTTGCTAAGATGTTTCTTGGTTTTAGATCTTGGTGGAAGACATTTGCTGCCAAATGAAAATTCCTAAGAGTGAGACTTGGGAGTTGGGAATAACCAAAGAGTTAGTTACTGACCGTAAGTTCCATACTTCTCTACATATGTTTTTTTTTATCCGCTACTTCTCTACATATGTTACATCACTAAGTATTGAACTACATCCATACAAGTGGAGGCAGTTGTAAAATGGAGTAAATGAGGTAGTTGCAACGTATGACCTGTGTGTATGTACTTTAGACCTCGAAGAAGCTGATAAAGAAAGAACTGATAATGTTCTGGGGTCAAATCATCATTTGCCTTGATAACCAGATGCAAATCGGATTCCATGAGTTCAAAAATGACATATATGTCTTTGAATTCCCTTCTGGAAGGAAGCAACAAGATGTTTTTAATTTCCACAATGTCTGGATGGCGAAGGAGTCTAAGAAGCTTAATCTCTCGAAGAATTCGTCGTCAGAGACATGTTCGAAAATATCATTATTCTTCTTGATTGCAACTTTCTCCCCAAGATGGCTATCAAAAGCAGAGCAGACAACATCAAAGGCAAATATCCAACATCAAAGGCAAATATAGCAGAAAAGTAGAATTACACCAGAATATCTCATGGCCATATTTAACATTGCCTTGAAAGTGCTCAAATTGACTACACAAGTCCAGTGTCGCCATGTCGTTCCTTTTAGGCTTTTACCAATATCCATATTTTGTGCCAGGCAATGCAACACAAACATAAGGTGCATAAACGAAAATATTGATCATAATGAACCTACAAGCCATATAACCTATAACCAAAATGCTCGATTTTGACAAGAATACCAACCTCTATTCATAAAGCATCCACTCACCCACCAGTAGGTATGTTACAATATGCAATCAAAAATCAGTTATGCGTAATGTATCCTTGGGGAATCTCTCGAGTTACAACAAATTATCTAGCACCAAAGGAACAGAAGATACTGTTCTATCCATGTAAACTAGCGTCGTTCCCGTTCGATGCACGGGACAAATAACAAATTTTGTGTGATCTCGATATTTTGTAGCGGAGCCACACAAATATTTTGTCTCATGCATCGAACAGGAACGACGCTAGTTGATAGAAAAGGAACTCGAGGTGCGTGTTGTCCCTCAAGAACAACATGAGTGTTGGGCCAATTCGGGCCGTCCATGCTCGGCAACGGACCACTCAAATTGCAACGAATATTAAATCAAATTAAAATACTTCAAAAAAAATAAAAGAAATATTGTACCCGTTCAATCCATGAGATAAAAAAAATAAGATTGATTTTTTTCGACCCCGTGCATCGAACAGGTATAACGCTAGTGATAAAAAATATAATTTAACATTTTTTTTTGTCCCATGTTTGATGCACGCTAGCATTAATCTCATTCTGTGCATTGGAAGACATATGTGTGATGTAAAATGAATTTGGAGTACCATGTGACGGTATCCCTTCTGGGACATAGAATAATTTTTCCTAAGTCTCTCCCCCTCTCCCACTCCCACTCCCACGTTCTCTCTCTCTCTCTCTCTCTCTCTCTCTCTCTCTCCACTCCCAGGCTTTTCTCTCTTTCATTTGTTTTATAAAAAAAAAACTCTAAATTCTAGGAATTTAGGATTGAGGGTTTAGAACCTTTTGGCTTCAATTACATTTCTATAGTAGATTGATAGATAGATAGATAGATAGATGCACACATACTGCTATTACTCACTAACAAACCTTACACATTTATGGAGTCCTCAATAAACTAATTAGATGGCAAATTAACATTGCGTCCCTCAGCTTTTCTATTTGTCAACAAATCCAAGATCCAAAGATTCCAAACACAGCCAATAGTTTTCACCATTTTTCGAATAATTCGATATACTTCTGAAAGTCAAGTGTTTTTCAAAATACCATATGGACAGGTAATCTTATTAACCACCCAAATCATACGGATCAGAACATGATAAAAAGGATACCTCATTACATTCGGTAATAGGGCTCTTTCAGATCAAGTTTGCAGGATGATGTCTGAAGTAGTCCCCCAGGGCCCCACATTTTAGCTATTCAAGTTCATTAAAGATTAGTTAGATCCTTCACCAAAACTAGGAATAAAGAAAAAGAATTGCACAACAACAATTGGTTTGGATGGAGATGTTTGGAGAGAAAAGAAAGGAAGATGATTTCTCACCAAATTTTGCACCTTCGGTGAGAAATAGAGGGAAGCAAAATGGGCTTTGGATATAGTCATCAATTTCTCTTCACTTCGCATGATTTCTCACCTTTTTTTATTCATCCACGATAGGATTCTTATTTCTTTTCTTTTCTCGCAAACCCCTCCAGCCAAACAAACAAACAAACAAAAAAAAAGGACATGAACACTAACTTGACATTGTTAGATGAATCGTATAGCTCTGGGCATTGTGTGCAATCATGTGTAGTCGACCCGTAATCTCTTGTCCCAGCATGACAAAAGTGGCTGATAGAGAATGCAACGGAGCTGATACCAATGGCTGGTAGGGGTGCCAGGAGCAGTGGTCAGCCATCTTTGTACAGTGCTAGCTGCAGACGACAACAGAAAACATTTTCCTGTCATAACAGAACAGCCAATCGAAACAAACCACCTAAAATGTTTGATTAAAATGACTGACTACCCGTTCCGGATTGCCCCCCCCTAAAAAAATAAAAATAAGTACTTATTTATAATTTTTAAATTTATAAATAATAGGCTTATTGAAATAACAAAAAAATTATACAATATGGATATAGTTTTATATATCTCGATGAGATCTATCAAATCCTGCAAAAAAAAAATATATATTATTTTTGTAAACCTATTATTTTTAAGTTTGAAAATAGGTCTTTAAAAAATAAGTTCTTTTTTGAGAATCTGTAACGGGGCCTGATTCTTTTAAACAATGGGAAATTTTTCTCGGCCATTCACCCACAAAATGTTTTCATGGCAACATCATCTCAACTCATTCTCGCTCAGTTAACAATTACAGGAAACACATCACGTTGATTTTTGTTTTCCTCGAAACAAGCAGAGCATAAGAGTGGTAAGAACGTTTATAGGTTTACCAAAAAAAAAAGAACGTTTATAGAATCCTCAACTGAAGCATGAAGGATATACTGCTAGGTCAAACGTGAAAAAAAATTACATAATTGATCAACATCAAATGATTACCTTCCATCAAACCAGCACACCAACCCGTGAATTCTAACATCAATTTCATGTAAATCTTCTTCCAGCAGAATCAAATTAGAAGAGTCTTCTTGCTATCAAAATATTTGGCATCCTAACAGTCATAGAGAACAAGTATTCATGTGGTCGATCGGTAAGTGGATATTTTTATTCTGATGATAGTGAACTAGTAGTACCTTTAAAGAATTGAAGTGAAGTCTATCACATGAGATATAGCAGGAGCCACCAATACCCTAGGGCTAGGATCAAAAACATCCCCCACAGGCTGTACAGGTAGAAGTGGATGGTTAGACATGTGAGGGTGCAATATTGAGAAACAAGATGTTCAAGAGCACAATTTCATAATTTCAATCATTGCATTTAAAGAAGCGTTCAAGCACAATACCAACCTATTTTCAAATTCTGTTTGTTTATCAGGACATCTACATTCTACGTTTTCCCTCAAGGGAAAGAATACCAACTCATGTGAGGGTGCAATAAAGATCACTGTTAATAGGTGACCGTAATAATAATGTGCATGAGTTGGTATTCTTTCCCTTGAGGGAAAACGTAGAATGTAGATGTCCTGATAAACAAACAGAATTTGAAAATAGGTTGGTATTGTGCTTGAACGCTTCTTTAAATGCAATGATTGAAATTATGAAATTGTGCTCTTGAACATCTTGTTTCTAAAACAAAAATCAAGGCAGAAAGGAGAGCACATGCACGAGTAATTATTCAATGCCCTTGGGGCACGGCCACGTGGTGTCCCAAGGCCTTCTCCACCACATTCTGTGGTGGGATCCATACACTTCCTCCTGGACCCCACAACAATGTGTGGTGGAGAAAGACCCTGGTGCACTACGTGGCGGTGTGCACCAGAGGCACAAAATAATTTCTCCACATGCGCATTATGCATGAAAGTTTCAATAACCTTCCAATATTGTTTTCCTTCCAACACCTACTGAATTTTAATGCTGAAACTGACCGAGTTCACATAAAACATCCACGCTGCTCGCAGTCTTTTCCTCCTTAATGAAATTATCAAATTCAACACAGTATATCGCAGAAATTGTTCAGCTTCAACAAGAATTAACTCTTTAGAAGATAGAATATATGTCGAAGATTTCAGATCCACTGAATTAAAAGTCCATGTAAAACCACTGAATAGTCACGGACGGAATCAAATGAAGAAATCTGACATGGAAATGACGTTCCAAGAAAATAGTCATCGCACAGTAAATAATCACAACTAAAGGTGTTAAATGCATATTTTACCAAGTACCCTTCCCAAGCTTTTAAGTTCTACCTGCTGATTTTGCAAAAGGGGCATTTTGCTTGACAAAAAATGTAGCATCAAAGAACTATTAACACCAGCTTATACTAAAAAAAGACCATTTTCCCAAGCATAGTCTTAGGTGTTGCAAAGAAATTATAAACTCTCACCATAACAAACCTAACTCCACAAATCTAGAATAAATGATGAAGGAAGACAATAAAGAGTAGCCACAAGTGAATCTTTAAGATGATAAGCACGACATCAGTGGGTTCAGCAAAAAAAATGCAGAACGATGTAGTTGTGGATGTGTGTAAAGCCGAGGCAACATATCAAGAAAACCATCTTAAAGTAACAAACATAGATGTGGCATGTGCAAGATATACAGACCTGAGAAAAAAAATTCTTGGAATGCAGATCCATATAAGGGAGTTAGGTCAACCCCATAATAATCTTGTCACTGCCAAAAGAGAACCTGCATTGATAAGAGTAAGAATATCATTGTTCAAAATGACCGATAATATCCCTTTCTTAAATGCACCAAACAGAACAAGAGGTTCCAAAAAAACAAAATCTTCTCTGGAACTAAAAGGAGCACAATAGCCCAGCCTATTTACTTGTTAAGCATACAGGGCGAAATATCAGATGGCAAAGCAGAGCTTACATGAAGTCCAGGCTGTCATACGACTCATACCGCAATTATATTCGATAATCCTTGACCTAGTACCTTTCTAGTTCCCTTCTGCTTGTTAATTACTACAGTAATAGCAGCATGTATGTGCAGAGAGTAAAATGGAATCAATAAAGACAAGGAACACAAATGGTAATACAAGTGACATATTGTACTTCAAACGACCGTCATCTTACTATCCACAGAGATACTTCACTGTTACAACCTTGCAAATATTAACCACAAAATTCGAAAACAGAGCAACATCATAAATGATTGTCATGTTGGTCGGGAAATTTTAGCTAAGAAAAAGCAAAGGAATTGTCCACCTTTTAGCGACCTCATTTCCATGGAGAAAAGAAATCTTAGAAAGAAACTTCCCCTGTGAACTTTTCAAGTTTCAAGAAGGAAACTAGGAATGGTCTCTCTTTTTAAAGGAAAACAAAAATAAGAGGAAAGAGGATATACAGCCCATCTTCCAAGGACAGAAAGTCCAGCTAAAAGGCAAGTTACACAAACTACCCGTAATCAATAGATCCCAAAACCAGCAACGAACTAGAACTCCACTTCGATGCTCTCATAGAAACTTGAAATACGCCCTTCCAAACAACTAACAAAGGTCCTGAGTCCGTTTGACACTTGAAATCCCTCTCTTTTCCACATTCCATCTGATTCCCATGTGAATCTGGTGGGAGGCCTAAGTTTGTTTAAGATAGCAATCAATGGGAAGTATTTGTTGCGGTAGAGATGGAGGAGAAATAAAGCAGTCAAAACTGAGTGTGTTAATCAGAAATTGAAGTAGTTTGGAGGAAAGAAATGGAGGACTAGAGCATAGAAAACTAAGTGTATGAATCAGAAATTAAAGTAGCTGCATCCAACATCACAAACAGTTTCAGTTTATGAGAATCATCAACTCTTAAGAATAATTGCGAGGACATTGAATTCAAGCTCACCCATTGGCTCAGAGATTAGAATATCTGCTTTCTCCGGCAAATCAACTTCTTCAATTTTACCCTTGACTACCTACATTAAATGAAACTTGCAGCAAAAGACTGATAAAGAGCATAGTGACAAAAGTACCATCTAAACTGAATCTCAAGAGAACGAAAGTCTCACCGTAATTCTCTCACACAGAGACAGGCTCCAAGCAATAAGTTTGTGGGCATGTTCTGCCATTTCAGACGCTTCCACCGCAAAAACATGTTTGGCACCAGCCTGATATCACCTAAGCTAGCTCTCGCTTTCTTCCTCGAAAGCAAATCAACAATTCCAGCGATGATCGACCTTTGTGGAGCTGCAACTGTCTCTGAGAAGAATGAGCCTGATTCTTCTCGACTTTGGCATATGAGGTTAAGTAGCGGCTCGTGAAGTAGCCCTCTTTCTTTACAAAAAAGCGGATACATGCCCCTTTACTTGATATTCTATTAGTCAAGCATAAACGAATGCCAATCTGCAGTGGAATAAGCAGGGGATCAACCAATGAAATTCTTTCCTCTGTATAGGATACTCTGCAAGGGCCTAAATTGCTTTTCAACTCGGAAGACGGATATCAAAAGATTTGAAAGATGTTGATTACTTTTGCTGCCTCGTAAGTGAGATTTGGGCACCTTATCAGACGAAGTTGTTAGACCATTTCGGATAGTTTGTTTTCAACCCGAAAAAAACCTGACTGTCACTTGTGTTTTTGCAACATCTTTGGTTAAGTCCTGTGCTGGTTGTAGAATCCGAAGCTATGATGAAATATCCTAGGCTCCGCATCAGAGTTGGCACAGCGAATGCCCATAGACTAAACGGGGTGCCCAACTCAATATAGTGCCACCAAAAAATGACATTTGTTTGTGGAGGTTTCCACAGTGACAGAAAGAGCCCTTGGTTCTGGCAAAATAAGAAACAGGAAGGGAAGGGGAACCAGAATGGAAGAAAAGGATATCAATTCTACAGGACCAATAGTGCATATACATATTTATCAGCAGTATATTTTCATGCACAACCGCAGAGAAAAAGCTAAGGCAACCTGAGCAGCAAATAATGACAGAATACCGCTACCAGCACCAACATCCACAACCGACCAACAAGATCTTCACGGTTCTCAATTACAGCAGCATAATATGTTCCTGAAACAAGTATGCTAATCATGTGAATCAAGCAGGCACCTTGTAATCCATATAAATGTTCACTATAGACAAAGACGTATTCACAGTTTCCAGAACAAGCGAAAGGCTCGCCTAAATACATAGCATCTTACCAGCACACCAGCACAATGGTGCATAAACCTTGGAATATAATTTCTAAGAACAAACCCAGAATGTGAACAGCTAAAAGCGAAATCAAAACGCCAGCAAATCAAAGCTTGCAGATGCAACCTGCCCTCACACAGTGCTGTAGCATATTTTGCTGATGTCGTAGCTGCCCATAGTAGTGAAAATACATTTTGGCAGAAGATGGCTCTATCTTCTCATCAAATTTGCTTTTAGAAGCTGACAATGTGCCATTTTGTAAATATGATCCTGCGAGGAAAATGCCCTTACCTATTAGACCCCTTCGAACCTTCATTTAAAATTTGCTACTGATTTCGATCAAAAGTTCCCATCTATTATGTATTTGCCTGTATCAATAGTTGCAAACTAGCCGAAAGTCTAAAAATCCACATTTGTTTACGACAGAGTTACCAACAAAAATACTGGAAACTTTTAGAAATCTTGACTGTTGCATGCTTATATCAGAGTTGTATTGATTTGGCAATGGAAACTCAACACATTGGGTGTCCTTGACGGGATATTGAGGTGTACGGGTTAAGCGTCCAAAACAATGCAATTTATCTGAGCTAGGGACATACATGTTGACTTTTGTGGCTCCCACCCACACTTTCATTTACTCAGCGGACAATGAGCCTCCCAAATCTTCATCTGATATCCTCGAGTATCCTTTAGCCTCCTTTGGAGTAAATGAAGGGAGACTTCCGTGGCAAATGAACAGGGTCTCATCTGGCTATAAATGGAGACCTTTGGTTTAGAGTTTTGTATCAAAAATCAGAGAGAAAAGAGTGATACAAGAGTGGATTGTGAGGCAATACTGTGTGAGTTTGAGTGATTGTTGTAATACTCCTCCAGTAAATATAGTGAATCGGTTGCCCCTCAGTGGATGTACCCGATTATTGGGGAACCACGTAAATCTTTGTGTTTCTCTGTGTTGTGTGTTTGTGTTTGTTGGTTTAACTCTGATTTAGCACTACAATTGGTATCAGAGCAGTGTAATGGCTACCAAGAACACAAAACACCATTGTCGTCTCTGTTTTAAGGTGTCGGTCCGAAAATCACAGACGGATTTCTGATCCTCAACGCAGTTTGAGCACTGAGACTTGTGCGTCCTTGCGAGACGATTCCAACGCACCAAGACTCATCGCGAACGGAGCAGTATAGCCTCCACACAGGACCGGCCCACCAGGCGACCGCCTAGGGTCTCCCCTTTTGGGTCGAATAATTGGACCCCCAAATAGAAACATATAATAAATATTAATTATGTGAAACAATTTACCGCGAGAATGAAGTAGCCTAGTGGTAAGCCTCGCGTGTCCGAACCGTAGGTCGGGAGTTCGACTCCCATCTCTTCCGTTTTTAATGTAAAATTTTGGAGTCTCTTTGTCCTAAAAAGGTTTCGCAAACGACACTTACAAACCTCGAGCTCGCGACCTCTGGTCTAAAGGATTGTACAACAACATTGCCAACAAGCTAGAAGCTCGCCGGTTTAATCTTTCAAACAACTAATCAATATACTAAAAAGTAAAAGGCCCTATTCTCAAAACTCCGCCTAGGGCCTCAAAAATCTCAGGGCCGGGCCTGCCTCCACACGGTCTGTTCGACGGTGGAGAGAGGAAGAAGCTGCTGCTCGCCGGATTTGTTTTTGTTTTTTCGTTCAGAGAAAACAGAGCAGTTTTTCCTTTCCTTTACACCTGTAAAACAAGAAAAACCAAAGTGCTGATTTTGACTAGTCAAAGCCAAGGGAAATTATCCAGTGCTACTGGCTCACCTTAACATGCTGATGTCAGCTTGACATCATTGGTCCAGAAGGTTCAAAAGGGTCCAGGAGGGTCAAAGTCCAGTCAATGCCCGGTCAGCGGGCCACGTGTCACCCAGTCAGCAGACACGTCATCTGCCATGTCAGCAGAGGGACCCATATGTGCTGAGTCATCAGCCACGCCATCATTCCACGTGTCATTCCACGTCAACGCCAAGTGGGCACCACGTGTTCGATACGTTAGCAGAAAACGTCCGGCCAGAGAGAATATTCCCTTTTATTAGAGGAATATTTCAGAAGGTGTTTATCGCGATTTCGGAACCGTTTAAACTCCGATTTCCGCGAGCGAGTAGTTGTTTCTAACCATTCTCAACGTTTCGTATCCAATGCCGCACTCCGTTTTCCGCAACTCAGCTCTGACATTGGTGTTCTGTTCGTTGGTTGGCTAAAAGGCGCGTTTTTGGCATTTTTTGTGCACCGAATATTCGTGTGGGTGGAGTTTAAGGAGTTCTAATGGCAGAAGGAGAGTTTAAGGAGTCCTCGGAAGTTTCTTCATCTGCAGAGAAGAATACCGAGCATCCCAAGGTCACTTCGAGCAGTTATGGGCAAAGTAATACGGTTTCTAATGCTAAGTTCGAGGTGGAGAAGTTTGACGAAATGAGCAACTTCGGCATGTGGCAATGCGAAGTTTTGGATGTTCTATTTCAACAGGAGTTGGATATTATGTTGGAGGAGAGGCCGGACGACATTTCAGACAAGAATTGGATAAAGCTTAATCGCCAAGCTTGTGGCACCATCAGACTTTGTCTCACGAAGAACCAGAAATACTTTGTGATGAAGGAAACGTTAGCTAAAGAGCTATAGGAGAAATTGGAAAACAATTACATGACGAAGAGTATTGAGAATCGGTTGTATCTCAATAAGTTCTACGGGTTCCAGTATGTGCAAGGTACGACTATGAACCAACACTTGAACAATTTCAATAAGATTTTGGCTGATTTGCAAAATCTAGACGTTTCCATAGAAGATGAGGATAAAGCTTTACTATTGTTAAATTCCTTACCTAATACTTATGATCATTTGACTACCACTTTATTGTATGGTAAAGAAGAAATCAAGTTTAATGATGTTTCAAATACTTTGATGAATAACGAGGTACGAAAGAGGGATCAGCAAGCTCACCGTGACCCGTCCGCATCAACTTTGACAATAAGAGGCAGGGCCAACACCAGGAGGACTGGAGGTGGAGGGCGAAGGAAGTCTCGCTCAAAACCAAGGGGAAAGTCTGTAGAGAAACAACCTGTAGAGAGAATAAGATTGGGGAAAGACGAGTGTGCCCTTTGTCGTCAAAAGGGGCATTGGAAGAAAGATTGTCCGAACAAACAACCAGCTACAAATGTTGCAGAAGAGACAGAGGATGATCTAGAGTCAGCACTATTAGTTTCATCATCACCAAACCATTCAGATGAGTGGATACTAGATTCGAGATGTTCCTACCACATGTGTCCCAACAGGGACAGGTTCTCGAGTTTTCAAGATCTCGATGGAGGAGTTGTTTTGTTGGGCGATAACACCACCTGCAAAGTACAAGGGATAGGTTAAATCCATTTGAAGTTGCATGATGGGACGATCAGAGTGCTTACAGACGTTCGGTATGTCCCGGACTTGAAGAAGAATCTCATTTTGCTTGGAGCCTTTGATGCGAAAGGCTACAAGATTACGATGATGGGTGGAGTTCTAAAGCTAGTTCAAGGGGTGCTCATTGTGTTGAAAGGTAGCCGAAAAGGAAACTTGTAATTTCTTAGACGGTTGCGCAATCACAGGGAGAGCGGCCGTTACTACCAGCTCAGACGAAGACGATGCATCCAAGCTATGGCACATGCGTCTAGGGCATGCTGGCGAGAAGGCCTTACAGGGTTTAGTAAGGCAAGGCTTGTTAAAAAGGGCCAAGACAGGGAAAGTTGGTTTCTGTGAGCATTGTATATTGGGCAAACAGACTCGAGTCAAGTTTGGCACTGGAGTTCACCGCACAGAGGGGATTCTTGACTATGTTCATTCAGATGTTTGGGGGCCAACCAAAAATACAACTTTGGGAGGCAAACGATGGTTCGTGACATTCATTGATGATTTCTCCAAACATGTCTGGGTTTATACCATGAGGCACAAGTATGAGGTCCTTCCGATCTTCCTTTAGTGGAAGAAAATGATGGAGACTGTGGACTCCCCGACCGGAATGCTCGAGAGTCGCCACTCAAATTTTTGAGATAGATAATCTGAGAAATCAAAAGTTTATTCGAGAGAAAAAGGCTTTTGATCTAGCGAAAACGTTGAAACTTTGGATTCGGAAACCACATTACGAATGGGGAAGGTTTTGTTGAAAGCACCAAAAGACCGGTCTCTCCTAAACATTTTTAATGGGGGATTTAATATCGTTTGAAAAACTTAACTTTGATTAAAACATGTACGGGAAAGGGACACGGGGTTTAATATAACACATTGGCATGCTTGTAGTGCGAACTGTATAGAATGAAGTGGATGAGCTATGTACAGAAAGTGAAATAACAGCATTACAACAGTCTGCCAATATCATGTGAAACACCACACGACGAACCGGATACATCGCACAGTGTAACTAAAACATCGTGCGGTGTATCTGTCTACGCATTCCAGAATCAATTCGCTTTTACATGAAGAAACAAACGTAGGTCCGCAAAATAGTTTTTTTTATATATTTTTCGAATCTCTGGAAAATAATTTATGAGACTCTTTTGTTCATCTTATCATGTAAAGCAATGTTTAAAAACTTTTCGAAATGTTGAAATATTTAATAAAGTCAAAAAGATGACTTTTAACATGAAACTTGACTCTGAAATGTACTCGCACAGAAAAGTAATAAACAGACTAAACAGGATAACATAAGAAGGAGTATTGTGGGCTACCCGCCCGAAAAATAAAGTTTTTTGATTTGAATGGTTGAAGAGTCGAGACCCGGATTTAAGGTTCGGCACCCGGGAAACCGTTTTGATTGAAAATGATTGATTGAATTGAAAACCAGAGATTCGCTAAGGATTCGGAAGCCACGTTACGAGGGGGAAGGGTTTTACGGCACCCCCCTCGCCCGACGCGATGTCGGTCTCTACTCAATATTTGTGGGATTGATAATAAAAAAGTTTTGTTTCATTAAGCAGCTAGCATGTATTTACAGGTACAACAAGTGAAGTGTATACATGTGCATGTGTACGAGATATATCGATGAAATGATGCAAGATGTGAAATAACTTTGAAAATAAAAACTTGTCACCGATAACACTCCCGAGCGCTCGGGACTGCACTCCTGAGCGCTCAGGAGTTCAGTTGCCTCATCCTGCAAATTTTGGTTAGACAAATATGCTGCAACGTTTGAAATGACAGAATACTACTACTATCATGTAACAATGCTCAGCAAAAGGTTCAGACAGTCAGGGAACTGGTCCTGGCCGTCCATACTCTGCTTCCTTGCACTTGAAATTAAAACTGACAGGGCTTTGGAAGAACCATTGAACATCTAGCATTTATTGAAATGCAGGAAAAGCAATATTCAGTGACAAAACAGGCTTTTTGTGACAGCAGCACTCCTGCGCTCTCAGGAATGGTCCCGAGCGCTCGGGAGTGAATACAGTGTCCAGAAAACAGTTTTGTTTCTTTGTATTTCTCTTGCTCTTGTTGCTTGAACTAGGATCAAATGGGCTTGACAGAGGCATCCGACGCCGGTGATGATGGCAGCGGCGTAGCTCAGTCAGAGGGATTGATGAAACTTTTTTGGCACAACCATTGTTTAACATCGAAATCCCAGTCTTTGATTATGTCTATAATGCAAGTGATACATATTTATATACGCATACGTATATTTGTATATGTAAGTGACCATATATATGTAGCAACTAAATCTTAATCTTTTCGTTTTAATAGAAGTCAATCTCAAATTGGGATTCTCAGGGTTCGTGGGATTATTGGATTTAAGTTTTGGCTGTATTAGGTTTTAATTGTGTTAGGTTGATAGTTTTTAAAGATGAGCAAAAAATTGAGTTTTGCTTTGAAACATTTTTCCAGAAAAGTTTGAAGAAATATTGAAATACAAATATAGAAAACATTAAGCAAAAAATTTGTATACGTGTGTCTGAAAAATTGTACTAGATTCTTTTCAACAGTATTAAATAAGGAGCTAGAAATTTTTTTGTCAAAATTAAACTAACATCTTAATTCACTTGGATCTAATAAAAATTGGACTAAAACATAGTAAAGAATTATTAACTACTATATATACATACCCTTGTATGTTTATACACGTGGTCTGTGGAGAGAGATATAAGAGAAGGTAGATTGAACTTTGAAGCAAATAGAGGGATCACTGACCCAAGGAAAAAAAGCATACAAGGGCATTAAAGTAATTTGATATTTTCTGTTAACGGAGTTAGAGTTGCAAAAAACTCCAAAACCATGAGGGAGCAAATTAGCCATTAGTAAATCTCAGGGAGGTCATCTGCCAAATAACCAAACCACAGGGAGGTAATCCGTATTTTGCCCAAATTTGATTGAATTAGAGATATAGCGGTGGGAGATGCAATTTGGTTTTTTTGGAGTGGAAGAAAGAGAGATTTTGTTCTTAGGGAGTGTTTCGGTAGTGAAAAATCTGTAGATTTTTTTATTTGTGGTTAAACAATTGTTATGTGTTTTCGGTAGTAATAAATTGTTTGAGAAATGTTAAATTGTTTCTGGCAGGAAATTTTATTTTGCTAGGTATGTGAGTGAAAAAATTGTTGAGTTGGTAAAAACTTTTTTGTTAGTGGAAATCAATTGGTAAAATGTGTTAAAGTTTTAGTGTTTTTTATTAGTGAAAATGAGATAGTAAAATGCGTTAAGTTTTTTGTGATTTTGTAAGTGGTAACGAGGCCTTCATAAAACATTAACTGACTGTGAACTGGGAGAAAAAAAAGGGAAGGAAGGATATAATAGGTATTGTTTTCGTATAGAAATATAGAATGCTAATCACCTTGTTTGGTTCAAATTTTTGAAAGTTATTTTTGATGTAATGAATGGTAATAAGTGGAGAGAAATAGAGAAAAATAGATATTGAGAAACTTGAACAGAGAAAAATGAGATGAGATGAAAGTTAAACAAAAAAGGTATCATCACACATCAGCTGTTTCTGTCAATTTTTATAACGGAGAAGTAACGGAGGGGGCAATGTTAGTATTGTCAGCAAACGTAGGATTGATTATTGATATTTTAGAAACCTCAGGGGAGGTCTTTGCATGTGTCAGTGAAATTTAAATTGAACGGATACCATTGATTAGTCTTGAATGGGTTCCATCAAAAGCGGTGTACACACCCATAAGGCCATAACAGATCTAATCTTTTTTTCTTGATAAGTGCAAGCCGTGGACCCAAAGATATGGACGGGCACACTAGCGTACAAGACTACAAGAGATGTCGAAAAACTGAAGTACACTATGTACAAAAGTACCATGTTACCCCTAGGAATCTATGGTACACATTAATTATTTTTATTTTTTTGTATGGTACCTAAAGAAACCAATTTAGTGGTAAGTATTCTATATTTAGTAGTAAATATTTCATAAGAAGTACTCCCTCCGTCTCAATTTACTTGTCATTTTTGAAAGTTTGTGTCATTTTTTCAATTAATTATATTTTGTAATTTATAATATTTTAGGTGATTTCAAAAATATTGAATTATAGAACAAATCGAGATCTATCAAACAAGATCCATATTTGATATAAAATTTATTACCACTTTAAAGATATAACTAATTTTTTAATTTAGTTAGAACAGAACTGGGACAAGTATTTCACATTTAATAGTAAATATATAAATACTTACCGCTCTATATGAAATACTTACTGCTCAAGTGCTCAGTAGACTGCCAATAGAAAAACTGTTTCTTTATTGAGGTGGCATTTTTGAAAGTTAATGTTGCAATCAAGTTGTCAGGTGTTTTCGGTACTAAATAAATTATTAAGAAATGTCAAATTATTTCCTGTAGAGAATAAATTGGGAATGTAAATAAAATTCTACACCGGCTACAATTCATATATTCGACTTAAAATTCTTTTAAAATCATACTACTATAGTATTACTACTATTTTTGATTATCTACTTCTCCGAATTGATGTTAGGAGAGAATTGATTTTGGCATTTCACAAATTAGTATATTACTCCTACTTCAGTTCTAAAATTAATTTCCAAAATTAATGTTGTGTTCTCTTTGCTTCTCAAAAAGAATTTTTCAAAAAATTTCTCATAAATTCTTCCTACTTTCAATATTTCTTTCTATTTTTCTTCATTTATTATTCTTACTATTTTTTTACAAAAATTAAAAACGCAATCTAAACACTGCATTAGAGTAGAGTAGGCTTTGATTTCCCACTGAAAAGTTTTTACTCGAATCTTTACACCAGCGAGTAGTCAAGTCCGAAGTGGGTTGGCTCCTGCTGATCACGTGCTTTGCGTCGGGAAGAGACGCATCTATTCAAACAAACGGTGCAAAGTGGGTCCCACTTTCACGTGCTTTGCGTCGGGAAGACCAACAAACGGTCAAAATCAGTGGCAACTGGCAAGGCCAATCGGCCATCAGAAATAGTTAGATAGTACTTACTTTAATATTAGGGCCGTTTGGGCTAAATAAGTAAGGCTGTGTTCCAGAAATGGAATAAGAACTTATTTTTTGTTCAATAATAAGGTGTGTTCCATAAAATAAGAAGGTGTGTTCCAGAAATGGAATAAGAACTTATTTTTTGGAAGAAGCACCCTTAGGTACCAATGGGCGGCGGAAGGCAAATCGTACCGGCGGCCGCGCCGGGCCGTCTCCGGCCACCGGACGGCTAACCCGTGGTACTCGGATCAAGCACCCTAAACACCTCGGATGTCGTTGATTCCCGCATTGGCCCCCTTGGTTTTTTTTTTATAGAATTTTTGGACGGCTCGGATCGGCCGTCCGGTGGCCGGAGACGGCCCGGCGCGGCCGCCGGTACGATTTGCCTCCGCCGGCGCCCAATACAATAGCAACAGTCTTATTTTTTGTATATGGCAACTTCAAACTCAAAAATCATGTGTTTACGCAAATAATTTCCTATTACTATGGATCTTATTTGATAGATCTCATTAAGATCTTTAATACGGTGCGGAAATTTATTTATTTATTTTTTTCATTTACATTATTTTTGAGTTTGAAAATGTGAAGTAAAGTTTGTATTTGAATTTTATGGAGGCCCTTATTATTTTCAAATTTTGAGTATGTGAAATAAGTATTTATTTTTTAAGAAGGTTTCCGGAACGGAGCCTAAATGGGCTAAAAAAACAATTACTTATATTTAGTACTCTCCGTTCCTAAATGAGAGTCCATCTTTGAAATTCTAACTTTTTTAGGGGACATGCAATCATTATACCTACTTTTCACAATTACCCCTATATTCTACCTATTTTGTACCATTTGAATTCAAATAAAAGGGTTACTTTGGAAAATTATGAAATTTCCACTTCTATTTTTGGAAAGGGACAATCATTTTGGAACATCCCAAAATGGAATAAGGGACTCTCAATTTGGAACGGATGGAGCATTAGTTTTCGTTTTTTTCATTATTATTTCATAATAACAAGTAAATTCTAAAAAAAAAAGGATAAAAAAATTTAAATAAAGACAAAAAAAAAAACAAAGAAGTCAACTTTTTTCTTCTTTATCAAACAAATCTAAGTTTGGACCATCATTTTTTTCCTTTTAGATTTCTCTTATTGAGTCGAACTAATAATCAATAAAAATTTGAAGCATAACTAACAAATGCAAAAAAAAGTGAATAAAGATTAAAAAAAAAACCAATTGGCTTATTTTGCCAAAAAAAAGACCCTAGTCATTCGTAGGTACTCCATTTGTCCCACTTTGTTGTTTCTGCTTTCATTTTGGGACATCTCAAAAAATTGTCTATATATTTTAAATTATAATTTTGTTAGATTTACCATGAATTGAACTATTTTTTAAAAATTTTAAAAAGATGTTTAAAAAATATTTCTTCCGTCCCAATTTAATTATCTTTTTTAAGAGTTCGTGATACTTTTCAATTGATTATAATTGTAATTTATAATGTTCTATATGATTTTGAAAATATGTATTATAGAACTAATCGAGATATATTGAACAAAATTTATATTCATTATGAAATTTATTACAAATTTAATGATATAATTAATTTTTTTGCCGGTTAATAAAACGAAAGACAATTTAATTAGAATGAAGTAAGTATTTTGAAAAAGTTAAGCGACTTCCATGATTTGTGTGAGTGTCATCGGAGGCATTGTAAATTTATGAACACCAAAAAATAGTGTACCAATAGTTTTTTTTACTAGTATTAGATTACCAAAAGAAAGATACTCCTGTTAATTAAGTAGTCCTAATTAGGGTTTGACAAGAGAGCCGGCCAACCAATCCCAACCGTTGATCTCTCTCTTTGTGTATCCCAAGTACCAACACTCCTTAACTTCTCCATCTACCATAAAAATCTCATCTTTCCTCTCCCCAACCACAAAGTTCCCATCTTTCTCAACTATTCCCATCTATAGCTTCGAAATCTCTCTCCCCCAATACTCCCTCTCTGTACAAGGCCTTTCTCAATTCATGCCTCGGAAATCTCTCTCTAAAGTAAAGGTCGCCACTTGCTTTTAGACCTCCTCCTAAAGAACCCCTCCCCTCTCAATTACCTATCTTCCCCTGAGTTTTCCGGTGAACGATGAGAAGGGTAGCGATGAGATTTCCACTTGCTGTTACGAAGATCTCCTCTCTTAATTCCCTATCTTCCCCTGAGTTTTCCGGCGAACGATCAGTATGGGAACGATGAGATCTCCACTTGCTTCTACGAAGATCTCCCCTCTCAATTCCGTATCTTCCCGAGTTTTCCGGCGACCGATCAGAAGGGGAACGATGGGATCTCCACTTGCTTTTACGAAGATCTCCCCTCTCAATTCCCTTGCTTTTAGATCTCCTAAAGAACCCCTCCCCTCTCAATTACCTATCTTCCCCTTCTCATCGTTTTCCGGCGAGATCTGCATCTCCTGGGCCATCACCCCGACAGCCATGTGGGCCATCATCACCCACGACCGCACGACACAACTGGTCTCGGTAAGCATGTATTTTTAATAATAAAAAATTAAAATGATGGCTGTCCACGAATCCGACCCGACAACAGATGTAGTGGATGGATCCTATTACACTTGTCGGGTCGGATTCGGGTCGATCTGATTCGGTTCGGTCGGACTCGGGTGCTCCTTCATCTATTCCGATTCCGATGATGAATCCAAGTTTTTTGGCCATTTTTTTTTTATATTCAAAATCTTGCCCAACAGGGGAACTACCTCATTAGCTAAAACAGAAGCAACAAAAGAAGGGCCATTATAATTGTAATTTATAATGTTCTATATGATTTCGAAAATATGTATTATAGAACTAATCGAGATATATTGAACAAAATTTATATTCATTATGAATTTATTACAAATTTAATAATATAATTAGTTTTTTTAGCCGGTTAATAAAACGAAAGACAATTTAATTAGAATGAAGTAAGTATTTTGAAAAAGTTAAGCGGCTTCCATGATTTGTGTGAGTGTCATCGGAGGCATTGTAAATTTATGAACACCAAAAAATAGTGTACCAATAGTTTTTTTTTTTACTAGTACGGAGTATTAGATTACCAAAAGAAAGAAAATCATTTTCAGTAAAGAAAAATATTGTGACCATTTTCAGTAAAGAAAATCATTTTTCCCTTCGCTCAAAGTTTGTAAGCGCTCTCTTTTTTCTTAGTCTAATCTTGTATGAAAATGGTCACAATATTTTTGTGCTTTAGCGTCTCTAGTGGTTATTTTAACCTCTTTGCTATCCTTTAATGTTGCTTATAATCTTCTTGATATAATGTAGTTTTGCTTGTTTCAGCTTTAGCTTGAACATCTTGAGTTTGATTCCACAATCAAGTTTCTTCTGATGTTAGACCTTTTCTCTTGAATAGCCATTGACTTTTTTAGTGTCCTTTATGCATTCCGCCACCGTGCTCCACATCTGTCAGTATCACCTTCAAATTCCACATTGCTTTTTCTGACATTTGTATTCTCTAGCGTTTACAACCAGTGTTTGGGTTTGTGATATCTTTCTTGGTTCCATATTGCCCTACCCTTAAATGTACACATCTGGTACTATTTGTCTTGTGTGATGTTAGGCTTCCTGAATAGTGAAGAGGCTGGATTATTCCTTGTGGCTGGGGCACTCTGTGGTGCCTCAATTACAGTGGGGGGGGTAGGGCGTGTTGTTTATGACTGGGTCATAGATGCTGAAGCCAAGGAAGCTAAGGCTTTGCTAGCCTGGAGGAGATCAAAATTAGAGGCTCTTCAAGCTAGTACTGAGGAGATGAAGGGCATCAAGGAGAGCATAGTGGAGTTTACCAAGGTTCTGAAGATGCCAAGGCCTGCTGCCAAGGAACCTCCTACCACTGGAACAGGAGGCTCTGCCTGACTGCAAGAGGTATGTGATGCCTTTTTTTACTGAAGTTCTGAAACTTTGTTGCAATTATTGAATTCTATGTTACATGGATCCTTCTAAATGCCTAAAATACTGATGTTGGAAACTTGACGCACGAGGTATGAGACCCTGCCATATTTAGGTGCACAATATCATTCACCTAGCAAGTGCATTTAGGTGGACAATGAGTTGTATGCAACTCTGCCATATTTAGAACTCTCCTTTGAGGTTATTGTTTTTACAGACACCGGTTGTGTGTAAACAGAACTTGTCATAAAGATGCTGGTGGCGCGGGTACAGATTGGAGTTTTGGGTTTTCTCCCGTTTAGATGATGTACATTTAAAATACATTGGGAATGAGCATATGACACCAATTGGGACGAGGGAATAAATAAAACCATGCATTTTTTTCCTGGAAGATAACTGCATATAGCTATTCAGTTTTACTTAAAGGTGGAAGTGGATGATGGCTGCAAATGGTACCTTAATTCTCTAAAATAAAATGAACACTCTGTATAGCTATTCAGTTTTACACTGTCATTTCACAGCGAACCAGTGTGGTTACATTCCATCTTTATTCCAGTGAACAAACCCTCGATAAATGCATCATGGTAGTCCTTCTATGATGAAATGTGGTTTGGATGCCTGGCATAGGCCCACCAGGCTATGCTGATGTAGTTTGCTGGGCATAGGCCCACCTTGGGCCTCCAATTTTGGGCTTAATCATAGGGCCCTGAAATAGGGGAAACATAATAAATATGATATATTGATATATTTAAACTTTTTTTCGAGTATGGTGATGTAGTTTGGCGGTATGGTGCATGGGTTAACCACGTGGTGACACGAGTTCGATTCCCAGCTCCGCCTTTTTTAAGGCAAACACCTTTTGAAGGTGTACAAAAAATAGTTTTGAAATGCTGCTGCTGGGATTCAATTCTGCAACTCACGAGTCCTAATGAGGAGTGTCTAACGGAGTGCCATCATGCTACAAGTCTTTTGTCTTAATTCAAAATAGTAACATATATACAAAAAGTGGGAGGCCCCATTTTCAAACCCCGTCTAGGGCTCCGAAAATCTCAGGGCTGGGCTTGTTGGATGCATGTTGCCCAGCAACTTTTGTATGGTATCAATCCTAGTTTTTTCCCTTGAAATAAACTTGTCTGTATCCATGCCTTACCTGGGACTTGGGAGGCAGTGGCTACTGAATGTCAGTTAATTAGAGGATAGAACCAGATGATGTGGTCTTATTCTTGTTTTCTGGAGTCCAGAATATAGTAGTCATTCATAGTATCATATAAAATCTTAAATACCAGAAAGTACCAATTCTTTATTCTACGCTGAAATTCACCTCCACTAAAAGTACTGTACTATTGAATGGTCCCATATTTGCAAATAAGACCCAGATACATTTTAACATGCTTGTCAAAGATACTTGGAGATGAAAGTAGCATTGCTCATATAGAATTGCTTTCCTGTTTCTAAGTTGACTAATACAGATTGATTAAAGTTTGTCTAAAAAAGGAAGCGTGCATTAGGGGTGAATGTTCGGTTTGTGTGTTGGTGGAGAGAAGTAGTGATGTATTTACTCATTCTAGTCGTATCCATTTTTATGGAAAATGCTCAAGTACCTTAGCAAATACTAAAAGCCCCCAGCAGATATATGAGACGACTGATACTACTTGCGAAGCCAACCAGGCAACAACCACCCTGTAGTTTTCCTCGTTCTTCGCATTTATACGTGACAAACGTGTTGTATTGTACTATGTTGGGGTTTTGATACAATCTTCCATGTTCTAAACAAGATATCAAACATCTCAATAGTTTCACATGAACATATATGTTCTACACAATATCAAACCATCTCAATGAATTTTTTGATCTTGTTTAGAAAATGGAAGGACTCTGAGAGCCTCCGCAATGGGTTTGTTATATTTGTGTATCAAAATGTTTCTCAATAGTTTCACATGAACATATATGTTCTACACAATATCAAAACCATCTCAATGAATTTTTTTATTTTGTTTAGAAAATGGAAGGACTCTGAATTGTGTAGTTGAATTCAGTTGATTCCTTTTCTTTGCACTCCTGAGTGGCCATCTACACTTGAAACCTCTTGTATATGCAGCATTCATGCCTATATTTTACCCCTCAAAAATCTTCTATAGCCAAGTTAGCTTGTACTGGGGTATTCTGGCCTGTTTTCAGCCATTAGATCACATGAGAATCTTGAGAGATGATAATATTTGAGTCATTAAATGGGCAGTAATGTACCGGAACACCAGTACAAGAAAAAATGGGTACTGGATTTGAGCTCCACATTTTAGGTGTGTAGGAGAATGGTCTCCAAGTGTTAAGTGAAGAATGTGATTTGGATTCTGCTTTCATACTCAATAGTCCTAAATACTCTTTTGTTTTCATGTTCCTCTGTTGCAGCGAAGGAAAGCAGAAGAGAAAGAGCAGTAACTGTATCTTGTCTCATCAGAAGATTATCAGTTTAGCTTAGAATGTGTCAGTTTGGAAGCAGAATGTGTCAGTTTTACTTCCATGTCCATGTGCCAATGTGTGTATTGCTGTAAGGAACAGTGTTAAGTGGGTGAACAAATTTATTTTCTGCAAATCGCACTATCAGTTTAGCTTATAATGTGGGACGAAGAATGTTAGCAAAATCAACAGGTTTTTTGGTTAACTGAGTCCGTTTTCCAATCAGTTTATAAGGTTGCGAAAAGTAGTAGTGATAAAAACAAAAACTTGTTTTTGACAAGACGGATGGGCTACTTGAGGAGGATGAATTTGTAAAAATTCTCCTTGATGCTTGCTTAAATCGGATGAGCAATTCTTTCAAGCTTGGATACTGTTGTGTACCGGCTGGTATGTGCCGGATTGAGCAATTCCGGACAATACCAGGTGAGATGAGGTTACTGGAGATTTCGGGTGGTATTTTGCACAACAAGGCCATGTTGTGTTTTTGCACCTTGCTCTCGATTCTCGAGTCTTGATCGATACCAATTTGTGCCTTTCATCCATGGAGGTCTCATCGATACCGTAATTCCCAATTTTACAGTACTTAACCCAAGCTGCTACCTCGCCCTTCTTCATCCCCTTCACATTGGAAATTGCTTTCCCCCCCCCTGACACACCCCCCCTGACACACGTCCCTTTTCCCGCTTTGCCCCCGCCCCCCCCCCCCTCTCTCTCTCTCATTTTATTTTTTTGTTATAAAATTTTAAATGGTAATAACTTTTTCTTGACATATTGTTTTAAAATAAATTTTATATTTTTGAAATCTACTCAACGAAACCTATCAAATGAGCCTAATATTGATGGTGAAATAATGGAAAATGGAAAAACTATATATTTTTGTGGTAGTTTAAACTGTATAAAGATGTTGGAAAATTAAGTGTTCCAAAATTCAATCCGTTTGAACGGGTGGAAGATTTTAGTTTTCTGATTATTTTATTCTAAATGATCATAATTAAATTTTGACTGAAAATGGAAAAACTATATATTTTGTGGTAGTTTAAACTGTATAAAGAGGTTGGAAAATTAAGTATTCCAAAATTTAATTATGATCATTTAGAATAAAATGATCAGAAAACTAAAATCTTTCCACCCGTTCAAACGGATTGAATTTTGGATCACTTAATTTTCCAACCTCTTTATACCGTTTAAACTACCACAAAAATATATAATTTTTCCAATTTTCCAACCTCTTTTAGTTTCGAGAGAAAAAAAAAGTTTTTTCCAATTTGCCTTTTTTCCCCCCATTTTCTTTCTTTCTTTCCAGTTTGCCTTTTTTTTTTCCCGTTTTATTTCCTTTTATTTCTATCCAGTTTGAAATCTTTTTTTCTTTTTTTTCCGCTTTATTTCCTTTTATTTCTATTCAGTTTGAAATCTTTTTTTCTTTTTTCCTCTTTCTTTCTTTTCAGTTTGAAATTTTTTCCTCTTTGATCAGTCTTGAACGAAGAAGACGCGTGAACCCAAGAGAAAAACAAAACTCATTTCGAAACCCAGATTACAACGATTCATATGGCCAATCTCTCTCACACTCTTGTTTATTTGTTTTCCACTCATACAAACTCATTTTGTTTTTTGTGGAACCTAGGAGGAAAAATTATTCGGTTGCTTGGTTGCCTAGACCACTGACCACTTTTCTTTTTTTTTTAATAACTAGATTGAGTTAACCCAAAAAAAAAACAGAATGGAGGTAAATGAGAAAAGAAACAAATAAAGAAAATAATTGAAAATTAAAAAAAGGAAAAAAAGTTTCAAATTGAAAAGAAAGAAAAAGGAATAAAGGGGGAAAAAAAAGAATTTTTTTTTTCAAAACGGAAAGAAAGAAAGAAAAAAAAAATCAAACTGAAGGAAAGAAAGAAAAAAAAAGACAAAAAGAAAAAAAAAATCAAACCGGAAAGAAAGAAAGAAAGAAAAGGGGGAAGAAGAAAAAAAAAGCAAACTGTAAAAGAAAGAAAAAGGGAGAGAGAGAGTCTGAGTGAGAGAGAGAGAGAGAGAGGGGGGCGGGGGCAAAGCGGGAAAAAGGCAGTGGGGCCGGGAGGGGGTGTGTCAGGGGGGAAAAGCAGCTCTCCTTCACATTAGAGCTCTCTCTCTCTCTCTCTCTCTCTCTCTCTCATGTATCTTGTGTGCAATCTTTATTCAGTGATGAGTTGCCTATTGATGGAAACCTTTCGTTGGAATTAGTGGAAAGGTTTTGTGTCATCTGTTTGCATATGCATATAGATAGGCACAGATTTAGTGCAGGGGAGTTGAGTCACTTCGTCTATATCTTTCCAGGCACAGTGAATAATCTCCGGCCAAACCTACTTTTTTTCACAATTTTTTTCTTTCAGGTTGCATGCCAATTTTGAAAATTGTAGGAGTAACTATTTTTTGTTTCGTGAATATACTGTTGAGCAAATCCATTTATGTTGTCGAAAATTATTATCTTTACTGAGTTTGAGAATAGGGGGGGTCCTATGATGGCATGATATCTTTGAGACCTGATTGTCTAACCTTGATGACAAATCGACCAATTTTCTACTGAGGACTCCTTTAATATTTGCTTATTATTTCCCCTTTTTTCTTGTTTAGGTAGTGATTCAGTTCTTTGTTTAGTCTCCGCTGTATATGATGAGTAAGATTTGATGTGGAATCCCGAAAGAATTGAAATGATGAAATGTGCACTGGGCTCTGTGTAGTTGTACTCCAACTACTTTTTGATGGATAATACGCTGCCTAGAAAGCTATTTCTGATCTCCCTTTCTCTCTGATTTTTGGCTGGAATCAGGAATTGATTGTTGCCAAAATTTGAGCCAGGAAGACAGGAAGTGAATGTCTAACTCTTAAGAAGCTCAAAAGATAAGACAGGAAGTGATGACTCCTGATCATTACATTGAATCCATAACCTATTCCCCTTCTGTTGAATTCAGTTGAAGGAATTCAGGTACAATTCTTTGGCTGATGTTGCCCATTTTTGTACTTCTGACAAAGATTTAGGAGATGGAGATAGTTTGATCTACTTTTACTACGATGCAAATGCAACTAGCTGTTATTCAACGAGAGAGAGAGAGAGAGAGAGAGAGAGAGAGAGAGGGCATTTACCGCAATTTTCAGAAAAAACTGTGACCCATAATAAGGTTTTGCAATTTGTGAAGCCTAATTCAAATACATCATCCTCTGTAACAAATCTTCAAAAAAAAAAAAAAAATCCTCTGTAACAACATAATAAATGAAAGGCTTCCATTTGAAGTTTAACTCCACCATCTCCTGAACCAATCTCATTATTTTTCACAGTTCAAGATTTCATAAGGCAGCGGATATTCACCAGTGAAATATCATCAGAATCACCATCCATCAATCGCTTTGGTATAATCACATTAGTGGCATCTGTTGGATGGTAAGAGTCCCAAAAAGCGTACTTCGATCTGTCCAGACAAACTTTAGACTTTGGACCACATGGTATCAGACCCCCAAATTTACCAGCAACGGCACAACATGCTGAATTCGCAATCTCAAAACCTGTGACACAGAATGAGCAGTAAGTGATCAAGAAAATTTAAGCAACAAAGATATAAACATCTGAAATCTGCAATAAACGTACCATAGGATTTGTAATTTTGCACAATATCATCTACAATGCGGTAAACATCTGCATAAATAAACGTTGCACCCTTGAGATTTGTACTAAGTTCTGCCACGAGGTCTTTCAATGGGGCGTTGAACATCTGAGCTAGCTCATTTGGGAAAGCAACACAATTCTCACCTGCGGACGGATTTATCTCTCTTTGGTACGGAATGCACCCAATCGGCCCAACATTTACCACAATGATCTTTCTAGCTCCCATATTGTAGAGTCTCTGAGGAATGCTATGAAATCGTTATGGAGCGTTTATTAACAAGCTAGATTTTCTGACAATCTTTTTTTAGGCTGTATTTGGAACTGAGGGAAAAGAATACGTAAATAATTCTTGTTCTTTAGATGGGATTATACAATGAAATAAAATCTCTTATTCTTTTTCTGCTTGCCTGCACAAATCCAAGATCTAATACAGCCTCACGGTCTCACCCATGTTTGATGGATAAGATTACACGGGATAAGCTACCCAGGTAAGCTTATCCCAAAGAGGGTATTTTTTGTCTTTTGAAAACTAGCATCCGGTGTATGTTGCCTCCACTGGGACAAAATAATCCTACAAATGCAAGATAACATGGTCACTTGAGATTGCTCATCCTCATATCCTGGACCACTTGCACTATCAAACGTAGAATTATTATGTCAAATTGTTAGTCCAATCCTGCTATTTTATCTGCGAACCAAACGTTTATGTAGTGGCAAGCGTGGAATACCGTTAGTTGTAATCTAAATCTTGAGATCAAGGTGTCCACAAACATCTGTGGAGAAATCAACTTTTGCTCAACCGCTGAGAGAACGGGTACTAGGTAGTTGTTGATGAAATCATTTGAGCCCATTGTTACCGAGTAGAGTGCCCTATTGAACAGCTTCATCGCTGCAGGAGAACCTATGCTTGAGATAATGTCTTGTCTGGTGTTCGCAAAGTTATCCATCTGTGCGTCCAAGTTGATCCTACCACCCTATGGAGTCGATACGTTAGTGCCTTTCAAATCTATTTGTATATATGTACTTAACATGTAGCAGCTTGCGAGAATATGCACTTGATTTCACATGACTTCAATGACATAGATGTGCTTAATTGTGATCTTGAAATTCTTTTTTCAAAATTGAGACCAAGTTTATTAAATATGCAACAAACAATCAGATCCAACATTTGTTTTTGGAGATGCACAAATACATTTTATATTAAATAGAAATCAAGGAAACTCACAAAGATCTTTCCAGTATGATTTAGAATTCCACCTCCACCGGAAGCATAACTGACACCTTGCAGAACCACAGGTCCAGTGGTAGTTGGATCTAAGTATGGAGGAGTAAAATGTTTTAATCCAATTTCTTGACCTGGCAATAGGAAAAAAAGAAAAAAGAACAAATAAAAGATTATTAGTATTGTTATCAGAATCAAAATTTCTGAATCAGCTACTACTTTGAAAAATGCCAAAGCAAATAGGAGTAGCACAACAGTTTAACAAAATAGGAGTAACACAAAGCAAAAACTTGCCTACAATGTCGAGTCGAGTCGTCGACTATAGTTCTTCCATTCGTGTATCGCCCTGTTGGCTTTCCAAAATCAATTCCATTCGGAATGAAGTTAGCTTTTGAGAGAGAAACAATGTAGTTGTTGTTTCCCACCTCAACCAAAGAATCTCCAAAAACAAAATTAGCTGGAACATTATCCGCCGAGCATAGCCTGGGCAAGGCCAAGACTGTCAAAATTTGAAATGCAATCCCGACAGTTGGCATACCCAAAAGAATACCCATTTCAGTGAACACAAACGAGAGGAACAATATGTGCAAACACACTCTAGGAAATTAAAGTGACTGGAAGAAATTTTAAGGCTGTATTTTACGTTGAAGGAATCAGTATGACTTATTTTAGGAGTACAAAATCAAGAGAACAATGAACCCGACAGAAACAAAGATTACAAAACTTGCTTTCCTTGATAGTTATGCCTTCATATACTTTCACTCAAACAACATATCAAACATATGGCCTGCAGGTGAGCAAACTAGGCAAAAACAACACACACCAAACGCATTATGAACACTATCTTGTTATGGGTAACGCAGAAAACATAGAGTATGGAACTATGGATACAAAACAACAAAGAAACCAATGGAAGACACAGTTTTTATCAATTGTAATAAAAATATACTCTTTTATAGAGCAGCTTCTGTAAAAATACAGCATGGGTGAAGAAAGACTCACATTAAATGCCCTGCAAAATCAGCAACAAATCCGTGAGAAGAAAACCCATTCGGGATGGTAATTAATAATTGTGACTAGGCCCGGAAGATGGGACATAACCAGACCCATATCAGAAATTTCCGGAAAACTTTGCAGCTGACTCTGGAGTTTGTGAATTTGCTAAAAACATTGTAGTATATTTTTGTAGGAAGAAGTAAATGTTTCACCTGCCAACGAACCTAACTACCCATCAAATTTTCAATCCAATCAATAGGGCCTTTTTGTTTTCCATTTTTTTGGGCTGAAGATCCAATGGGACTTCACAACCTGTGCAAATTCAATGCAGTCAGTTGAACTCGCCAACTGGGCCAAGAACAACCAAAATCATAGGTATGGGCAGGCAAAGTAAGGGGTGGTATAGGCAAAGAGTAATACTATTAAGTCCTTCAAATTATAAGGGTAGTCCCATGCTGAAGATTTGGTTTTTAGTTGGGTTTTTTGATCGTGCTGGTCTCTTTACCACTTACTCTACTAAAAGAGCACGTCCTATATAGTGGGATTTATGGGCTGAAATAGATCCCAGACACAATTGTATGGTGGTCAGACCATGAGAGGTATGTATCTGCTTTTGGTTTTCCCTCTAAATCAATGGTGACTTATGATAAATCTCCTTTTTTTTTTTTTGGAAGAAAATGGTACTAAAGGCATAACAGAAGATTCTTACCACTCAAAAAAAAGAAGAAGTATATATGGTAATGACCGCCCTTAGAGCCGCGGATAATATCTAGATAGTGCATTTATATATGTGAAAAAGTGTATAAAAATCTATAAATGTGTAGCGATTTTAAGTGAATGTCTAATGTTATAGATATCATTTGAAAAAATTTCACCAATCTTAAGAGTCCAAATTTTTGAAGTAGCACACAATCTTATATATGACTAAATTGACGGGTTTTGTTTGAATTATGAATTCAAGGAGGAACTCGTACAGGTAAGTTAGAAGGGAAAGGTATGTAAGTTTGATAACGATCTCGTAGTTCTTTTTCTCTAACAATGATTCAAACAAAGTCACAGTCCTATATCAAAACACTATCTAAGAAAGTAAGGCCGGCCAGTATTTCCTTCAGGATTGAGATGAGAACAAGAATTACAAAATATTCCTGGGATAAAGGCTGTGTGACTCCTAGGAGTTTGTGTTTTGGTTTTAGTACTGGAGTTTACTCACCTGTGAGGGTATCTTGTCTTCAATAAGTAGAAAGAAGCTGAAACTTTGAAGGCAATCCACACCCCATTTATTATAGCCATCTCTTGTTGATTACGACTCATTGAAGAAGCAAAGAATCGGAATTTGAAAACGAATCAGTGTTCGCTTGTTAAAAACTGATATCATGGTTCCCTCTTATTGATTATGATTCATTGAGAAAGGGCAGAATCAGAGTTTGGAAATGGAATGATGTAACAGTTTTTATTATTTTTATTTCACTCCACACCAAAATTCCGTTTGTACACTCCATAAGATAAATGAGATGAATATGATTGCCGTAGCAGCTTTATTTAAGACTATCCACGTCAACACATAAACAACGAGAAAACACCATTACTCAGCTTATCTCATTACAAACTTCTCTAATAACACCTTGATTCCCAGTAAGAACCCCAGAAGAAGACAGCTTAACAAATGCAGAAGAGAAAGCCCGAAAGAACCCATCCCGATCGGACGCGAACCGTTGGACAAATGGAGCCGTTCGCGGATCCAGCGGCATCTCTGCATCGACCCTCAGCACTCCACGGCCTCTCATGGCATTGTCATAGTATTGGTTGTCAAAAATGAGTGTAGTTGGGTCGTTGAATACAAAGCTAGTGTTTGGTGTCAATGAGCCCAGTGGGCAGCCCGATCTTATTATCAGGTCCAGCCCAGATTCCGCCGCAGATTTGGGCTTGCCTGTTTCTGGGCTCTGGAGACGGCTTAGGATACTTTCACAATGACTGATTCCTAGTGTGTGGCTACCTGCATGCAAAAGGGTAGTGAGTTTAATCATTCAATGGTGAGACCACGAACGAATCGAAAATCTCGACCTAAACACTGATGTTGGTCACATGAGAAAAAAGTAGTATCTCTGGATCTCACTTTAATGAATCGAAAATCAACAAAAGTGAGTTGTGTCCGACTCAATTAAATAGTTTTCGGTTGGACAAGACATGGCACTAATGTGCAAAAGAGAGTTTTTATGATATTGCTTGTGAAAAAATGTATGCATTAGGATTTCATGCCCACATATATACCCAAAATGGCCACAGATTCTAGAATGGTCATCCCATGCTTGGCAAAAACCTGAAGCATTCCATCAACTCCGATATTTCCAGGAGGAAGCATGGCATCAGCAAGTTTATAGCTTGGAGGGGAAATGGAATCCCTTCTTCCCAATGGAACAATTACCAGGGGCCCTCCGGAAATCACTATCGCCTCCCGAGCAGCCAAAATGATAATGTCAGCACAGGAAACTTGCTGGGGACACGCCTCCTCCACCATTGATTTTATTATGCCAATTGACTCCCTCTCCCGGACTCCAAAATTCTTGGATGAAGCCATCTCGGATTGCATGGCTTGGTCATTTGGGTCAAGTAGGCTAGGATAGATGAATCACAGCCCTGCGATCAAAAAAAGATCTTTCAAACTTATGTCGATTACTTATGTTTGTATCATTGGCAATTTGGGCGCTAGCCCTGTTTGGCTTTGTTTTATTTATTTATTTTGATTATTGCAAAATGCAAACAATAGAAGTTTGAAAAACACGCACATTTTCATTTTTGCGCTTCACTGTTTTTCATGCATGTTGGAAAATGAAACAGATTTTTATTTTTATTTTATAAAACCATGACAAACAGATGTTTTGAAAAGCGGAAGACAGAGCAAGTTTGGCTTCCAAAGTTAAGCTTAAGGCCATAATGCAGATATGTGGTATTGTGGTTCACTTCACTAAAATGAAGATTAGCATGAAAAGATTAATCTTCAGTTTAGACGTTTGGTTTGGTAAAAGTTGATGTATTGTAGCCGAGAAAAAAAAAAAGAAGAAGTTGATGTTATGTACATTGTAAATGGAATCATCATGATTCATCAATTTAAGAAAAATGACCATTCTATGCTGATGAAATGGCCATTCCATTTTTCCCAAAATCATTCCAAACCAAACATGGTCGTACATAGGTTTTCATTTTTACATGGTAACCTGAGGCTGAGGATGAACTTGGTTTGAGAGAGAGAGAGACCTGAACTTGGCAGTCATGGAACATGAGCCTTAACAGACCAGCAGGGGAAGTTGGATCAGAGAGAGTCATGGACTGAACTCGATCCATCGCTAACGATGTCCTCAACTTGAGGGCATGTTCTCTCTCATAGAAACCATAACTAAGTTTCCCTCCTTCAACCTCAACCCAAAATGAGACCACAAATATCACTCCACATATTGTATTTCTCAAGTCCATATTTCCTTCGTCTCACTAAATCATGAGTAAGCTTTTTTGTAATTTTGTAACTTCACAACACGGAGCATTTAAATACAGACAAGAACTACCTTAGGGCTGTTTGGAGGTCCGATTTTCATTAAAGACTAGAAGATACTATTGTCCTCTTATACTATGTGAGCTTACTAGTTCACAATGATACAGTATGTTAAATAAACCAAATAACTTATTTAGCTGAACGAGGCCTTAGACATTTCTCCACCGTAAAATGATTGTTTGCTCTCCCTCCACCGTAAAATGATTGTTTGCTCCCCCTCCTCTCTCTCTCTCTCTCTCTCTCTGAGAAAACTCATCCTACTTCGCTCTACCTCACATGACCACAAAAATGGGTTTGTGGGAAATCAAAGTATGAGGTTGCCACTGGGAACACCATTGCCAAAACCAAGAGACAGAAATCAAAGCATGATAGGTCATCGTTTCAACGCCGTGAAGGCGAAAACAAAGGTGCCAATCCAGAGGAGGTGCAGAACCAAGAAGCCGAAACGAAGCATGAAATTGTTGCAATTCAAGGGAATCGGGGGATGAGAAGAAAATAGAACCAAATGAACAGGAATGGATCAATGGTACTTCTTCTGGTGATGGTGTTACAGTCGAGGCCGTAATTTCCGACGGGATTTCTGGAAGAACAGAGTACTATTCTCCGAATAGCAAGGACTGTGGCAATGGCGAGAGAGTAAAGAATCGTGTGGAGGAAAAGGTATCGATCGAATATGAAACTAGGGAGATCAAGAATGTTTGTAATCAACCTGGTCCTAATTTAAGAAACTCTTAGAACAGACATCCCAAAAAATGGCATATATCTATGGCTAAGAAAATCATACGCATGGCTAAACATCCAAAAAAATGTCGGAAAAAATGTCTTCTAAACTCCACAACCTCTTCCTTCTCCAGAAACTTCTTGTTGGAAAAAATGTCATTGCAAGCTTTCTATATTGACCATATTACTGCCCAAAAAACAAAGGGAAAGTCTACAATACACACCCCTTAAAAGGGTGTACCAAATGCACCTATTTTATGATTCATTCATAACATTTTAGCATATTTCGTAACTTTTGTTCTAGAATTCATAACTTTTTAGCGGTACGATTCGTAACATTTTCATTATGATTCATAACATTTTGGTGTATCTCGTAACCTTTATACGATTCGTAACTTTTTAGCAATACGATTCGTAATATTTTCTCTATAATTCATAACATTTTGGAGGGTGTGTATTGTAGTCTTTCCCACATACCTCACAAGCAACTTTCCCAAGCCTCTAGAATCTACTTGTGAACCACCATTTTGCCAAAATTTGAAGAGAAGGAGGGCTGACCCAAACCATCTCCTAATAGTTGGAGCAAATCGGTGTCATTGTTATCTACATCCTGCGATCTAGTAATTCAGTCTAACTGACACTCAACCCCCTAAAACGCTATAAATTCATTCTCCATGAATGGACAAGAGGTACCTAACTCTAACATTGTAATTTGGCTTGAGCTCAATTCACTTTGTCCCACAAACATTCTGACATTGGAATTAGATAGATGGGTGTTGGTTGACACCACATCGGTGTCAAGTTTTACTTGCCGGTTCTCGAGGCTAACCATGCCGGAAATCAACTCATCAACATGAATTCAAGAAATTAAAAGATTCATTAGAAATCTCCTCCTCTCACTAATTCTGCTCAGAATATGATAAAAGTCTTCATCAGTAAAAAAATATTTTAGCACCACTATTTTTGTTTCCTATAAACAATAAATCCTCGGTGTCATTATCAAACAAATATTGTGTATCGAATAGTCCTTAAAGTATCAATGGAGAGATGAAGAAATGAGCTCTATTAATTGTTAGCAGACGTGAAATCTATACAAAAGCAAGGGCACAGAGCTATAAGCATGTACGTTTAATTTTAACTAGGTGATCACGATTCGCCAACGCGCTACGCATGAAAAGCATGCTCATTGGTAGGTAATTGTAGGTTTTTGTTGCTGCTAAATACGTTACGTAATTAACATTCATACATTAATTAAGAAGAGCTCAACACGACAAGTCATGCTCATTGGTTTACAAGTGAAAAGAATTTGTCGGGGGATCACAAGACTAAGTATGTGCAACACACGATAAGTTATGCCCGTTGATTTCCAATTGAAGAGAGACTGTGAGTCCTTCACGATAAGTTGGATAGACTGTGATTCTAGAGAATGGTATAAAAGAAGGAGAATGTCAGCCCTTGGATTAAGATAATCCTAGCCACCCATTGACAAGAGACTGTGGGTATTCCTTCACGATAAGTCGGATAGACTGTGATTCTAGAGAATGGTATAAAAGAAGGAGATCGACAGCCCTTGGATTAAGATAATCCAAGCCACCCATTGACAAGGTGAATGTGGCTATATAAAGGATGTAGGGAGTTGACCCTTGTAAATCCCAGAATATTATCAATTGTCTTCCTCTTCTTCTTCCCTTTTACCCCATATATGGTAGCTTTGATTGGCGCAGAAAGAGGTCCATTTTCAATTCGGTATGCTTCAATATGATGTTCAGGAATATTATCATCCTCATCATTTTCCCCTCTTAAATTTTCATCAATTACTGGATTTTCCTTAACTGAATCCTCCACCCAACTGTCTTGATTTTCAACCAAATTACTTAGGCTTGCTCTTGGAGTCTGAATGCACGTATTCAGCCTTACAAAAGTAAGAGGGTCCAAATTGATATTGAGTGTAGTGTTGTTTGCTGCCATCACTCTCATACCATCCATGACCTTTCCACTTCCCCAAGCTGATGCCTTAACCCCCGAAGAAGAATTAGCTGCCTTATCATTACATCCTTGCATGCTTACATTTATTAGCTGTAAAGCTCTCTCTTTTGCCCCAATAGCCTTTTCAGCTTCCACATTTGTTTCTGCCACCTCCTCAACAACTTCCATCTCATTTTCCAACTCAGCTTTGTCTATATCGAAGTCGAACGGTTCATCATCCCCAGGATTTGTCTCAACTACGGCCTCCTTATTTTCACCATTCACATCCTCAGCCCCATTATTAGATGAATTCTCTACCATATCTTCCACATTGACCCCCATCTCTCCTTCGCTGACCTCTTTATCAACACTAGTTTCTGACCAGACCTACTCTGAACCTCAACACCAAACGCAAGAGGTTCTTCCCTAACCTTGACTTTGTAGAGAATACCATCAATGTCGAGTTGAATAGAATCGTCAATAGTGGACATGATCTCGGTAGCAACCAGAACCCTACCATTTGTAAAGACTCACTCGATTGGGCTTTCACCGAAGTCTTCCATAGTTCTGCATTCTTATTGCAAAGTTTCATTTGTTCAAGGATCATCTTAAGAGTTCCATTCATCTCGTTTTGTAGCAGCCTCAGTCTTTGAGACCTTTAATTTCCTCCATTCCACTAACAGCATGGCTTCTTTCTCGTCATCTCCTCTGTACCACTCCAGCCCCAACTTACCCGCACCAACAAACACCCCGGCCGCAGCAAGGTTCTTGGCTGCATTCCAGAGGATATGGGCGTACGCACCGTCCACGACATCTGTTCAAAGACACATTGAGGAAATTAAAGGTCTCAAAGACTGAGGCTGCTACAAAACGAGATGAATGGAACTCTTAAGATGATCCTTGAACAAATGAAACTTTGCAATAAGAATGCAGAACTATGGAAGACTCCGGTGAAAGCCCAATCGAGTGAGTCTTAACTTGAGTTACTGTTAATGGTGGGATGGCATCAAATGACTAATATTGTCTAAGCTTTAGTTTCATAGGGATTTCTTTATCTTGTAGATACGTTAGTACCCAATTTTCCACTCAACTCAAGCGGTATCTCCAAGTGTTGGCAAGCTCAGAGTTGGCTTTAAATTGTTGTTTTACTCGTGCTTAACTTAGCTTATTTTTATTTTCTTACACTCCAGAGAAATAGTCGTGGAGGAACCGTATTAATGTATAGCATTGCGTGGATTTACCACGTGTCTTTGTTGACTGTTTTGGTCATATTTTTCACTCTTGTCCAAGTATCGAGGATTGACACGGATACTTGGTACATCTAGCGGTCCTAGGATTGTTCTTCCTTGGTCATACTGCTCTCTCGACAGTGTGCTTTAGGGAGCCGGCTCCCTGTAGTGCCCCTAAAGAGCTGTAGTTTGCAGCTTCCCAAAGTTGCTCGGTACAGGGACCCGGAGCATGCTTTGATGGTTCCCCTCTCCACATTTTTATAGATTGCAGTACCGGAACCTGTCCATTGTGTACATGTTTGCATTTGTATTTCTAGGCCCTTTCGCTTTTGTTCCTTTGCCATTAAACGCCAAAGAACCTGTGGGTCTTAGTCGAGGATTGGTTTTGAGAGAGACCAAGGGAATTTGGTCTATGTTATGATCCTCGCTTATGGTGTGAGCGGTCCCGATTTCAATTATCGGAATGCCTGCCCGTTTGTTTTTTCCCCAGAATTGACATCACTTCTTAGCTTGAGTTACTGCAAATGGTGGGGTGGCATCAAATGACTGCTATTGTCTAAGCTTTAGGTTCATAGGGACTTCTTTATCTTGTAGATACTTTCAGTACCCAATTTTCCTCTCAACTCAGGCATTATTTCTAAGTGTTGGCAAACCCAGAGTCGGCTTTAAATTGTTGTTTTACTTGTGCTTAACTTAGCTTATTTTTATTTACTTACTCTGGACTCCTGAGAAATAGTCGTGGAGGAACCGTACTAATGTGATAGCATTGCGTGGATTTACCACATGCGTCTTTGCTGTCTGCTTGATGGCAACTTGCTTTGTGTTTTGCTCTTTGGTTATTGCAATTTTTCAAGTTCTTGAAAATACTTCAAACCTACTGTGTGTAATAACAAACTCCCAGGATGTGAAATGGCTGTGAGTTTGGATATGAGGATTAGTTCGAGGTGCGTACATGCTGCCACCAACACCTTGATTTACTTTTTTTTTTAAAAACACAATTTTAACCTGTTCAAAAAGAAAGAAAACAAGAGGAATATGACGATGACAAATGATTTCAATTTAATTAAACTTTGTTTTCGATCAATCCTTGAGAGATGAAGGAAACCTCAACTGATCCATGGCAACCTATATATCTGATGTTCAACTGTCACTGTACGATTGCGTTTTGACACCATTGAAATGCAAAGTGGGGGATGTAGAAAAAATCGGGTAGTTTAAAATTAGAGGATGAAGGAGTAATGGGACAGTCGTAGTTTAAAATTATTTGGCCTAATGTTAAAATTTGATACCACCTTTGAACCTTTCACAGAAAATGTCAAAAGCTAATGCCTTGATGAAACTGATTCACCGTAGAATGACCTAATGTTAAAATTTGATATCGCGGAGGAGTTGAACGACTGACTTTCTCATTACTTTGTCGACTTTGCTATTTCAGCAACACAATTACACAGGTGAAAAATTCCTTGATTATCCCAGTCTTTCAGAGTAGTTGCAAGTAACATGTAAATTTACACAAGGGGCAAAGGATGTCAATAGAACTACAAGTTTGAGGCTCCAAGGATATGCAAATCCAAAGTTCAAGCACTACCTCATGTCACAGTAATAAGTACCAGATTTGTCGATCTTTGCCTGAAAACACAGAAGTTAAACAAAGGCAAAGAATCAACATAAACTCCGCATTGACTGATCCATGTATTTGCAAAATAAATGCAATTGCAAGTAATGAAACACCAAAATCACAAGTAGCAAGGCTCCCGAAAAAATTCGACATTTCCTGTTATATGCTATGACACACTACAATGCTCAGAACAATCCTAACCTATTAACGGATGGTTTTTGTATTGAGAGGGCTTGAAACTTTGAGCTTGCATTCCTCGAGTGTTTTTAAGTAAGTCGATCCCATTCTCAGAACATATCTTACATAGATCTTTAAAAAAGTATAAAGCACACGTGCGGGACACCCAACACTCGGACAAGAGTATAGGATTCGTGTTGAACAAATTTAGTTGGACAATAATTTAGCAAGATATTTCTAACACAAATTTCTCAAGAGCTATGCATAGAGCTCCTATAATATGGATGAGTATTAAAACTAACAAGTAATTAATAGGAATTCATATCAAGCATTTTCAATATTCAGGTGTGTCTCCATATCAATGAAATGAGAACTACATTAATCCAGTGCTTAAGTACGCGCACTCTGTCCAAAAGACACCTACCCGCACCCAAAACACGTACCCGAGTCCATGTAAGATAGCTCGAAACAATTTTCCGACTATAAATTAACAATGATATTGTTTTCATGACATGAGAACTAGAAGGATCCAATACTCAGAAACCTACCCACACACGACATCCGTACCCAAGTCCAGGTAACATAGCTAGCTCGAAACAACTTTCTAAGCATCAATTGACAGTGATATACTCTGAACTAAGCAAAGGGGTCGTAATATCAATAAACAGTAAACACCATTTAAACTCTATGTGTCTTCAAAGAGATTCTTCATGCTATCAGCCATCAGGATTCATACTATAACTAATTCTATTTGGGAGAAGGGGGCCCTCCTTACCATCCCCCTCCCTCTTAGCACTACATTACAAAGCCCATGGAAACTCTGTTCCTCAGTAACACGAACTTGAAGTTTCTCTCAAGATGCATAAGAATAACTTTATAAACAAAGATGTGAAACAGTCCACAATCTTCAAATCCTGCTGATGAGGCACTGCAAGGAAGCTGATCATGTGAGGATGGAGGTGGCCGAGAATAACCAATAGAAAGAACGCAATGCCATCAAAAGGAAACAAAACGGATATGATGGAGGCTTTCAAAGTAAATAATGAAAAAGGTTGAAACAGATATGGAGGCTTTCAATTTATTAACTAATGAAAAGGTCGAAGGTAAAATCACTTGGGTAACGCAGTTAGCATGTATATGAAAAAGTGAAGAGACGTTGGTAGAGTCAATAAGTTAAAAGCCTCCATATCTGTTTGTTAAGGAAAAGCCTTGAGCTCCTAATGCATGATTTTTAAATAGGTGGATTTTTTTTTAATTGGCCTACAGAGGGAAAGAACAGAAGACCACTTGAGAGAAAACACACTCTCCAATTATGCAGCTAGAACCCTAGACTGCATGCCCAAGACCGTTGAAGAAACTAAAACTTAGAACAAGAAGAATATTTTAGAACCAACACTCATAGGGAAAAACACTTGGAACTTTATTTCATAATATTTCTCCTCTCACCAACTACAAGATAACAAATGACTCAAACACTTGTGGTATTTATAGGACTCTCGTTTAGAAATGGAACCACGCAAGGCAAACAACGCCTTTCCACATTTTATTTTCCATTTTCGTCGAGCTTTAGCATTCTCTGGCGTATCCGTAGTCACCTCCCTTGACTATATCCCACAGATCTTGCCCCTGAAGATAAGCCTCCATACACAGCTTCCAATATTGGTAATTGGTGTTATTCAGCTTCTCCACCACACCGAACTGGTTCAAGGAACCACCGTTGATATCCATCAAGACAATGAACTAATCAACGAAAAAATATCCTTCTTCAGTCTCATACTCTAGAACCAGTGCTCAATCGTGTTGCATATATGGTTGATATTTTTCAGTCTCATACTCTAGTGCTTTCGCTATCTCATGGGTTTTGCGTTGTTGGGTTGTCCATTTGATTATTCTATCTCCGTCTCTGCTGTGATAGCCATACAAACTCAGCGACTCTCTTACTATTTACTCAAAACAGTTTGATAAATCAAGCAAAACATTTCAAGCTCACTCGTTATAGTTTTAAAAAAATCTTCCTGTAATAGTTCTGCATTAATATGGATATTGTGTACACGAGCATACTATTTACTTCTTGAACTTTATATGAACCATTTTATGCTTTTGGTGTCTCTGCAGTTTCAATAGCATTTCTTTGCGAATGCTAATCAAATGTAGAACTGATTGTGATTGTTTGCCTTTGTTTAATTGTCCTTGTTTTCAGGTGTGTTCTAGAGTGGCGCTCTGGTTCGACTAATGGATATTAGAACAGTAGTACTATAATTTATGTAGCTGATGCATTTTGTTGATCAGATTACTAATAACTTTTCTGTAACCAGTTTTTTTTGTTAAATCTGTATGAATGCAGACATTTCTCCAAGAGATGAATAGGTGGTTGGATGCTTGACTTGGAAAAGTTTCTATACTCCTTGGAAGGAGAGTACTATTATTTACGAACCTTCGTTTTTTGTCGGCAGGTCTCGCATGCTTCTCGGGCAGTCTAGGCTAAGCAGCCTATAATATGTTGTTACACCTACATCAATCAACTTTGTTGATCCTTATCTGGGCAGGGCTTGCCGTAAAACTCTACTGATTTCCTCAGGCTTTGTTTTTCTGTTATTTTTTTGGATCTACAGGTTCTGTTTTGTTGTTAATATCCATGAATTTTGTCTTATGAGTGTGTTTTACTGTTTTGAAATGGTAGATATCGATGTCCGACCAGGTTGATTTGCAAAAAAAATGGGTATACGATGAGCTGGTTCTGATTTCCATTAAAATCTTACCTGGAGGATAGGTACTGAAGGGGAGAGAGGGAGGACAGGTACTGGATGGGAGATTCTCTCTTCTCTCTTTTTTTTTCGTGATCATCTCTCCTTTGAAACAAGAAATACAATCTTATTACAAACAACTGAGCAAACTAAAACTTAAAACTAAATTACACAGGAGAATAGGGGAGATGGCCCTTTCTCGTGGCACTTAATCTAAACTAAGTGCACTTCTCTCTCTCTCTCTCTCTCTCTCTCTCTCTCTCTCTCTCTCTCTCTCTCTCTCTCTCTCAATGAACAATCGAAAAGAGCAATGCTAGCGACGGAAGAAAGTATTCCTGAGTGTCTAGCTCGAAGCGTAGGGCTTTAGAAAATTGGTAGCATAATAACTCGGTAAGAAGATCGATTCACATGGAGCAGAGCGGTTTATCGGAGTGAAAAGCTTAATCGGTCTAAGTTATGGTTTTGTAGCTGTTTAGGAAAGTTCTTAAAAAATATGATCTGGATATTTATCTGATTTTTTTTTTCTCTCTGTAAAGAGGGTGTGTATCGTGTGTGTTTTTACGTGTGCTTAATATGTAAGAGCATCTCGAATGATGGAGTTAAAAATATTAGATAAAGTGTGTTTTACTACTATAATAAGTACAAAAGGGGACCTCAATTAGGGCCGCAAACAACCAGATGAGCCGAGTTTTAAAAAGTTTAGGTTTGTTTGTTAAGTTTTTAGTGAACTTGAGCCCGAACTCGAGCCCAATGAAAATTTGATCTTGAGTTTATTCACGAGTGTTAATAAACAAAAAAAATATTTATGTATTTATAGTTCTTGAGCTTATTCACGAGCGTTAATAAACAAAAAAATATTTATGTATTTATGGTTACATACAGGTTTAGAGCCGGAAAAAAATGGTAATTATATGTTTTATAAATTCATGTGTATATATATATATACACACACACACACACACAATTATAGAACGTATACATACATAAGTTTATAGTACATGTATATAGAGATATAGGTTATAAATTTTCCATTATTACATACACAAGTTATAGTAGTATAAAGTTTTTTTTTTTTTTTTTATCGGCAACAAGTTAAATATAAGTTTGTACATGAAATTTTTGTTATATTACTTGTACTACAGTTTGCAAGCATAATCGAATCGAATATTATTAAGGTTAAAATTCGACTCATTTATAAAAAGAGCCTAAAATTGAGGCTTCGTTTAATAGACGAATCGAACTCGAATAAGACTTTAATGACTTGTGTCTCACACATCTCGTTAACGACTGGGTTTACATGCAATCCCTAGGCCCAATTTTGTGTTACGAAAGTGTTAATTAGGAAGTGATTGTATGATGCAATGGTGTAGTCAGAGAATGCCTTATAAAGAGGGTAGCCCACCCCTTTGTTATTAAGAAATCTTATTTGTGCTACCTGTTTTGCACGGTTTTAATCTTCTTGTTTTCGCATGATTTAGGATTTCTTCTGGAAATTTTTTTTTTCTTTCCTTTTAGGATTTTATAAGTCTTTTATTTTATTTTCTTCTTTATAATTTCTTGACTAGCAAGAAATTGTCTTACTAGATTTCTACCTAAGATATGATTTCTCTACTAGTATAAATAAAGGTTATAACCTATTCAATTATTCAACTTTTAAAACTTTTACATCAACAATATTTAGAGTTTTTCTCTTTTTTTCCTTGTGCGCAAGGTTTGTTCGTGGATTCGAGTTCTATCATTCGTTTGATTAGTACGCAACTAGTTTTTTTGTGAATTCCGCTGCGTCAGTTTCGTTTACTTTATTATAATTTGTTTGTCGCGCCATCACATCTTTCGTAGAATTTAGGGTTCCTTCCTCTTTTCTAGTATATATATATATTTGTGTATATTTTCTCCTTTATTCCTTCCCCTAACGCGTGGTTGGTTGCAGCCAAAGTTGAAGATGATCCGCAAACTTGTAGGAAGACTCGGTAGTTTATTGTATTATTAGCTTAGCAATTGATTCATTGATCTTTCTCTTTCTCGTGATATTTTTCGAATTATAATAATTACTCAAAATTCCTCTCTTGCAGCTGAATTCACCAAGTTATTTCTAATTAGTTGATTTATCGTATGTTCGTATTAGTATTTGATACGTACTATTTCTCTCTTGCAGTTGATAAGCCTCATTTGCTCACTTTGATATTGCTCCCCTTCTCTGTCCCTCTCGGCTTTGCGTAAGTTTGAATTTTGTTGTTTTCTCCCAATCTGAACTTTATAATTTCCCGTCTTCAGTTGTCGAATTCCGTGGCATGTAACTTTCTTTTTTGGCACATTGTACACAGAGAGAGAGAGAGAGAGAGAGAGAGAGAGAGAGAGAGAGAGAGTTGGGACTATCCCCAGTCTGAAATCCACGAGGGGTAGGGTAGAAAATTTCAAAGATAGAGGGATACATGACCATAATTCTTGACGAACCCATTAATAAAAAAAAAATTAGCGTAGGCTAGATGCCTATTTAGTTCATGGTTTTTTGACTACTTTGTTTCCCCAACATTGGTTCTTAGGTCCCGTTCGGCTAAATAATCCAATTGGCTTATTTTTTTGTCCTTGGTCAATTTTTTTTTTTCGTATTTGTTAGTTTTTCGTCAATTTTTGAGGGATTATTGCATCGTCATGACGAGAGGAATCTAAATAGTAAAAAATTATGATCGAAATCTAATTTTTTTTGAATAAAGACGAAAAAATTGACTTATTGTCTTATTTTTGTCTTTTATCATGTTGGCCCTGGACTAGATTCCTTTTGGTTCATGTTTTCTTGATCACCTTGGTAGAAAAATAAAAAGAGATCGAGGAGCAATTTTACTAACCTAATTGAGTTTATTGGTTATTTTCTCTTTCCTTGTTAAACCAGTTATTTGCCTTCTGATTGAGGTAGAATGCTCTACACTTTTATTCATGTTTTGTACACAGGATCGAGAGAAAAGTTTATGAGTTGAAGGCATCAATTCTGAGGAAATTGTTGAAAGATGCTGGAGCAGAGCTGGAGCAGTGCAAAAAAGGGAAGGTAATGGAAAAGGTCTGTGACCCTGCTCCGTCCAGCTTATGTTATTCCCCTTTTTGCTGTTTTGATGATGTGTGCTTTGCTTATGGCAACCCATCTTATATAGTCGGTCCTAATCATTGATCTTCCGCACTTGTTATCCAATTATTCTTGGGCAAAGTCTACTTTGACTCCATGTGGTTATCGCCATGTATGGATACTCCCTCATGAATCAAAATTGAGCACATAACCTACATGTGGTTTTGAAAATAAGCGGATATCTTCATCATGTCCCTTGATTCTTTTTTTTTTGTTCTTAAATGTGTCAGTGAGGTCTCTTGAGAGTTTCTCAAGGACTTATCCAACAAAAACGAATTTCTGAGAAACAGAGTTTCCATGGGCTTTGTAATGCAGTGGTCAGTGGGAGGGGGATGGTAAGTGGGGCCCCCTTCTCCCGAATAGAAATAGTAGTAGTATGAATCCTGATAGCATGAAGAATCTCTTTGAAGATCCTATGAGGCTATGACCCTGTTCGTTTTGGTATTTAGATTTTGGATTTTGAGTAATGAGTGGAGAGAGATAGAGAGCGAAATGAGACTAATGATTGAGAGAAAATTTATTGGAAATCGTACGCAAAGAGAGAATCCAAAACCCCCAAACGAATATGGTCATAGAGTTTAAATGGTGTTTACTGTTTATTGATATTAAGATCCTTTGCTTAGTTCAGAGTATATCATTGTCAATTGATGCTTAGAAAGTTGTTTTGAGCTATGTTACCTGGACTCGGGTACAGAGGTCGTGTGCGGGTAGGTTTCTGGGTATTGGATCCATCTAGTTCTCATTTCATGAAAACAATATCATTGTTAATTAGAAAGTTGTTTCGAGCTATCTTGCATGGACTCGGGTACTTGTTTTGGGCGCGAGTTGGTGTCTTTTGGACAGATTGCTTGACTTAAGTATTGGATTATTGTAGTTCTCATTTCATTGATATGGAGACACACCTGAATATTGAAAATCCTTTATATGAATTCCTATTAATTACTTACTGGTTTTATGCTGTTTACTAGTTGTCTTAAGTCCTCTTCATCCATATTATAGGAGCTCTATGCATAGGTCTTGGGAAATTTGAGTTAGAAACATCTTGCTAAATTATTGTCCAACTAAATACGTTCAACACGACTCCCATACTCTTGTCCGAGTGTTGGGTTTCCCGTATGAAATTTGAGTTAGAAACATCTTGCTAAATTATTGTCCAACTAAATACGTTCAACACGACTCCCATACTCTTGTCCGAGTGTTGGGTTTCCCGTATACAATTTGAAAGATCTATACAAGATATGTTTTTAGAATGGGATGGACTTACTTAAAAACACTCGAGGAAAGTAAGCACAAAGTTTCAAGCCCTCTCAATACAAAAACCATCCTTTAATAGTTTAGGATTTTTCTGAGCATTGTAGTGTGTCATAGCATATAACAGGAAATGTCGAAATTTTTTGGGAGCCATGCTACTTGTGCTTTTGGTGTTTCATTACTTGCAATTGAATTTATTTGCAAATGCATGGATCAATCAATGTGGTGGTTATGTTGATTCTTTGCCTTTGTTTAACTTCCTTGTTTTCAGGCAAAGGAACTGACTCCTCTTATCCTGATCGACACTTTTGGTTCTACGGATGGATGCTAGAACAGTATTAATCCCTTCCAAGAACTTGTTTCTGAGTGCTGGTGAGACAATTCTAGCAGTCTGGACGTTGTAGGATTATTGAAGAACTCCCTTTGCCTTGGCAGAATAACCTTGCGTGGTTTTCGTGAAGCAGTCATGGCTGCATATTTGCATTGATCAATAACTGCACATAATTTTCTTTGATATGCATTGATCAATGTGATCAATCCTTTATGTGGCGCATGTCTTACACGCGCCATATTTAGCGCTCTAGTTTCTCTCTCGGGTCCAGATATTTTGTTGGTACATGTTTTGTCTGGTAATATGTTCCACTTTGTTGCAGATTAAGTTGTGATTCAGTTCAAAAAAGATTAAGTTGTGATCATTTTGTGGAATTTGGGCTTTGGCAGTTTAAATGGCTCACTCTTAGAACAGGGGCACCGGTAAAGGCAAAATAGCCTCTGCCAAAGTCATTTTTTGCCAGTAAACAGTGCCCAAAATGATTTTTTAAAAAATAGCCATTTTGGCATGGCACTTGAACCCTATATCTAAACCGTTGGATCTCTTTAATCTTCCCACATGCCAGCTGTTGGATAAACTACTTGTTGTAAAGAGAAATTTTTCAGTGCCGGGTGGGTACCCCACGTGGTGCCCGCTCGGTGCATCCGGGCCATCCATTTTGGTTTTGGAGTGCTTGGATTTGGAGAAAGAAAAAAGAGACTCGGTTTCAATTTCATCCTTACAAAAATTTTGGTTTCAATTTTACCCTTCAAGTTTCTAACGGATTTCAATGTTACCCTCTCCGTCAAACTTGGACGAAAATTGCTGACATGGCTATCATGTGCTTAGTTGGCAATGGAAAGAATCCCATGCAGTGCCACTTAAGACTTAACCCACACAAATCATAATCAAAGACCCACAACAGACTTAACCCACACAAATCATAACCAAACATTTTTTTCAGTTGAAAGATTCCATAATTCCCATTTCGTTCATTGTGTTGAAATTGTTTGCTCGGCTACAAAACCCACTTCTTTTTTTTGCTCGGCTACAAAACCCAGTTGACAAAGAACGTTAATTTCTAAATCAATTGTATTCATGCCTTTTAATGCACTAAATCCCATTGCTATGCACTAACTTTAAGCATAGCAAAAACTATCGTAAATCATACTAATCAATTGGGTTAAAAATTAGGGATTTTTCTGTTCTTTTTTACTGGAGGGAATTTTTCTGTTTTGATAAGTGGGTCATTCGGTTACTGCTAGCAATCGATCAAGAAGAGGAAGGAAATGGGTGGAGATGGTCGATAGAGGAGCCAATTGGTTTCCAACTTTCACAGCCCAATCTGAAATCAATTATGTTTGGCACGGGGCATCATGTGGGATTTATGCCAAACAACAGATTGTTGTGGGTGCAGTTCTGAAAATTAAAATCAGATTGTTCATAGGTGGGCTTGGGTCTTTGGGTGTGATTTGTGTGGGTTAAGGCTTGAGATTTGTGTGGGTCTTTGCCTCTTTGGTTATGATTTGAGTGGGTTAAGGTTTAATTGGCACCATCTGGGATTCTTGCCATCCCCAACTAAGCACATGTTAGTCATGTCAGCATTTTCCGTTAGCCCCTTAGGCATTTTTCCGTTCAAGTTTGACGGAAAGGGTAACATTGAAATCTGTTAGAAATTCAAAGGGTAAAATTGAAACAAAAAATTTTGTGAGGACGAAATTGAAACCGAGCCTATTTTGTAAGGACCATAAAAGTAAATAAGCCTTTTATAATTCACGAGAAATTTTTGGGTGTCGGACCCTCGTGGTGCCCAAGCAGCTCATCTGGGCCGTCCAAAATTGTGTTGGACAGCTCAGATTGAAACTCTCTCTCCCCTCTCGCCCGACCACTCTCTCACCTCTTCCTCTCTCCTTTTTCTCTTTCCAAATTCGGACCGTCCAAAACCAGAATGGACGGTTGAGATGCATTGCTCTGGCACCACGTGGTTCCCGCGCACTGAAAAAATTCCCATAATTCACACTTCCTTTTTTTTTGTCTTTACCTATATGCAAATTCCTTGTGGGAAAAAAAATTATAGCAGTAAAATAGACGGTGAAAATCACTTCCTTGCACAGTTTATAAAGTGCTAGCCCGATAGGGGTGGGATTGTTGATTTACGACCTTGCGAGAGAGAGAGAGACAGAGAGAGAGAGAGAGAGAGAGAGAGAGAGAAGAGATATGGCGGGCGGTCAGCCTACTGTAAGTTGGGAGCTGATTGATTATTGTGAATTTGTTCGCCTTTTCTGAAATCTTACCATTTGTTTTGGTTATTTGTGTTTCGATTTGTTTTTGTTTTGCGCTGGAATATTTATTTTGTTTCCCCATCACATATGTTGTTGCAGGAATTAGGGTTTCTATTTCCATTGGTTCGTGTGTGCATGGGGACAATTGGGGTCAAGTGACCCAACTCACTTCGATTTTACACGAGTAAATTTGATAGTTTGCAACCAAATTTTGTTTGTTTTGAACCCATAAAAATCTCTAAATTTAGTTATTTTTTGACTACCGCGTAGAAAAAATTTATTGCTCCGCACCTGCGTTTGTGTGTGTATACCTATATATTTTACCCGCAAGTGTCCTGAATTGGTTTCTTGCCAATTGTTTCGGATTGGGCTGATTGTTCTTCTGAATATGATGTTGTTTCCTTGCTCCTAGTAGTCTTGTAAGAATTTCAAGATTAATAAAAAAAATTGCCGTTCAAAAATATATATTTTACCCGTAGGTTTTTCTTTTTCATTACTCATACAGTGACTATACGTATTACATTCGCTGTTGCTTTTGCTTTGCTTGCAGCCATCAATCTGCGACATGATAGCCGCACGAGCCAAAATTATACTTGCGTTACCAGGTGATTGATTCTGTTTCTTTCCCCCATTTGCCCTTGTAAAATTGAGATTAATTTATTTTTTTTGACTATATAGTTTTAATGACTTCAAATTTCTCTCTTGTGTAGCTACTGTGCCTCTGTGGAAGACAGTACTCTGCGCGGGTACAATAGTCCTTTCCCTTGAGGGTGCCAGTGCGTAAGTTTTTCTTGTTCTTACCCCACTCTTAAAACTACTTCTAGCTTTCTTGTTTAGATTGCGAGGGTGAGTTCTACCCAAGCATAAGTTTGCATCATTTGGGATCAAAGCTATCCACCATTTTTAGTATGGGATAAGATGGTTTTACTGTTTTAACATGCGATAAGAATCATAATATGGTATTGCAACTTTGCGGTTCGAGTTGCAGCATGGACGACTTAGAGGCTGGATTACAAAAATATGTAATTCCTAGAAAGATTGAATACTGAGGAGAGTAAGGCCGCTAAAAGGGACAGGGCTACTGCGGGTTTGTGTTGGAACAACACCCATGTAGTGATGTAGACCACTGGCTCAACAACTTGTTGGACCCTCAAAACATGACCAAAAGTGCTTAAGCGTCAGTTACTAGTAGTCACTTACATGGTTGATTATAATCTCAATATCACTCATGTAGGCTTTCGATTTCGGACCTGGTGTTGCAAACTCTCCCTCTTTATCTAGGTTAAGCACTATAATTACCACGATCTTACCCAAATCTTTTGCCTAGTCGCCAGAGTCACCACAACCTAGCTTGTGTTGTGTCTTTTCTTGGGCTTCACTTTGGACTCGCCGCATCAGTCAAGCTACTAATTAAACTTTCTTGAGCCCACATGGTGGTGTACACGAGTTGCTCTAATACCATATCTGTTACAGTCCAAGGAGACCATTGGCCAAGTAGCTTGTTTGACCCGCACAACATGGCACAAAATGCTTACAATCAAGTTATTGATAGTAGCTTATATGGTCTATTATATACCTAAGATCACCCGTCTAAACTTTATGTGAGACGGGTGTCAAGTGTCATTGCATCGGACCCTCGGCCATGCGTCTATAAGTTGTTGGGACCCTCCTCTTGCAAGTCAGTTTTCAAGTTGTGTTCTGCGCAAGGGTTTGTGTCAAGCTTGTGAATTTCTCAGTTAAAGCTCGTTTGAAGTCGGTTTGCCTGAACTTTATATTAGCTTGTTAAGTCGTTAAACCAGGGTAAAGAAAACTCACTGCTCGTTTGGCTCTTTCATTAGCCCAAGTAATTTTACCATTTGCAACCAATAATAGACCCTTGGAATAATTTGTCTTATGTTTTTGTCACAGGATGAAGGAGTGGCTGGGTAATTGGCGTGAAAATAGAAGGTATAGTACACCAGCTTCAAATATGAGCATCTTTGTTCTCATATGTTTCAAAATTTTCAGATTATATAGTGTATGCCCTCATATGCATCATTTTTGCATTGGTTCTTCGTGTAGCACTAGCCTTCGCGTCATATTAACTAGCTGAGGTTGCATTTAAATTTTACCGAAGACGCCACTTGGTTGTTTCCTAGCGTTAGCATGTAGTAATGCTTTGTGGATCATATAAAGAAAAGCAGTTTTGCTTAGTTAATTCAGGTCTTTGCTTCCTTCCTTTCTGTCTGTCTGTCTGTCTTTTTTTTTTTTTTTTGTATATCTTTTTTTGGGTCTGGAACGAATCAATAGCTGTGTTATTGAGATCAATGAGATGTAATTACTAATTACCCATTGATGTTTCATCCTCAGAGACCGAGTGGCATACTTGGAGAGGAAAGTATCATATCTGGGGCTTGAATTGGCAGTGACTGAATATAGGCTGAGAAAGATTGGACAAGGAAAAAAAAAAAGGCCTGATGAAGGGGATGAACAGGTCAGCAGTTTAGTTATTTTTTCATATTAATAAATCTGCTTGTTAAGGAAAAGCCTTGAGAAAGAGGCTGAGGGAAATCTTGAAATCCTTGTGACATGAGGGTAGTGCTTCAACTTTGGATTGTGTATCCTTGGCCCTCGAACTTATATTTTTATTGACATCCTTTGTCCCTTGTGTAATTTACATGTTACTTGCAATTGTTCTGAAAGACTAGGATAATCAAGGAATTTTGTGTTCTATTGTGTTTGCATATATGGTTGATATTTTTCAGTCTCGTACTCTAGTGCTTTCGCTTTCATGTTCACAGGTTTTGCGTCGTTGGGTTGTCCATTTGATTATTCTATCTCCGTCTCTGCTGTGATAGACATACAAACTCAGCGACTCTCTTACTATTTACTCAAAACAGTTTGATAAATCAGGCATAACATTTCAAGCTCACTCGTTATAGTTTTAAAAAAAATCTTCCTGTAATAGTTCTGCATTAATATGGATATTGTGTACACAAGCATACAAAAGGACTTCTTGAACTTTATGTGAACCATTTTATGCTTTTGGTGTCTGTGCAGTTTCAATAGCATTTCTTTGCGAATGCATGGATTAATCAAATGTAGAACCGATTGTGATTGTTTGCCTTTGTTTAATTGTCCTTGTTTTCAGGTGTGTTCTAGAGTGGCGCTCTGGTTCGACTAATGGATATTAGAACAGTAGTACCATAATTTATGTAGCTGATGCATTTTGTTGATCAGATTACTAATAACTTTTCTGTAACCAGTCTTTTTGGTTAAATCTGTATGCATGCTGGTTATGAATGCTGACATTTCTTCAAACTTCAATGAAAAATGTGTTTTCAAAAAGCTAACTTTGAACCTATTCACGAGTGAAGGTATTAGTTGGAAAATGGAGGTCCTGGTGTTATTCCTCATTGTTAAAAGGAGTAATTGACAGTGCAGGAGCACCATGATTATCTATTTTAAACACCAAAAAAAATAAATACCCCATAATATAATTTCCTCACCCACAAAAAGAGAAGGGAAAAGATTTTTACACCCCTTTTTATAATTCACGAGAAATTTTTGGGTGTCGGAAGAGATTTTTACAACCCTTTTTATAATTCACGATGAATTTTTGGGTGTCGGATGAGTACCACGTGGGCGTGCCCACGTAGTGCCCAAACAGCTAATCCGGGCCGTCCAAAATTGTGTTGGACGGCTCAGATTGAAACTCTCTCTCTCTACTCTCACCCGACCACTCTCTCCCCTCTTTCTTTCTCCTTTTTCTCTTTTCAAATTCGAGCTGTCCAAAATCAGAATGGACGGCTGGGATGAACTACTCGGACTCCACGTGGTGTCCGCTTGGCACTGAAAAATTTCCCATAATTCACACTTCCTTTTTTTGTCTTTACCCATATGAATTTGTAATATTTTTCAATTTACTTTTTCACATATTTAAGGATAACATTGTAGATTGCAAATTCCTTGTGAAAAAAAAAATTTATAGTAGTAAAAAAGACGGTGAAAATCACTTCCTTGCACAGTTTATAAAGTGCTAGCCCTATCCTTTTTTTTTTATCAGAAAAAACTTTCCATTACTAAGTAATATCCCACATGGGGTACAAGAATCGGATCCGGAGCCCTCGGTTGGGTAGAGACCTCAACTGTCGGGTTATCCAAAAGGACCAAGTGAGCTCACTCCAAGTACAGAAGAAAAACCCCCCGAGGGGCGATATATCCACGCAGGGACAAAAAGCAATCTAATATAGCAAACAACCGCTCGAAACCCGCTTAGCAGACACCACCGACCGCCGCAAGCTACAGATCTCACCGACGAACTCCAAAGATATACGCCGGTGGCAAATGGCACAGATTTGTAAACGCGCGAGGACCGTGGAATCGCAAGCGCAGAGAGAGGGCTGTCCTGTGCAAGATCGCTTGCCACCAACACATCAGCTATCCCACCACCATCCATCTAGCCACCATCAAAACCACTGACGGAGACAACCTCCGCACCAAGCACCAAGCAAACAGAAAAATCTACCCCTAATCTTATTCTCCCACCAATCACACCCATCGGACCTAGAGAACTAGGCCGATACAAATCCGAGCCGGGGAAACCGGATGAAACCGGCGATATAACCAGCAACATAAAGTAAAACCTAACTTCTAAACCACCGCATACCTCGCTTATTGCCATCCGATCGGAAGCCAGAGGACTCGGCTGCCACCATAACCACCACAACACGGGCCGAGGCCGCTGAATAAAGCACCACACCACGCGCACCGCCGGAGGCAGGAGTGATATATGTCGGCCGGCGCTTCGTCCGAACACCAATAGCACCGGAAAAGTGAAGGGAGAAGATCCAAGATCAACGAAGCCAGACGAAGGAGAGGGAGGTGCGCGGAGCCCTATCGGATTGTTGATTTACGACCTCGGGCCGTCAGCCTATTGTACGTTGGGTGCTGATTGATTATTGGGATTTTGTTCGCCTTTCTGTAAAATTTTACCATTATGTTGATTATTTGTGTTTCGATTTGTTTTTGTTTTGCACTGGAGTATTTATTTTGTTTCTCCATCACGTATGTTGTTGCAGGAATTAGGGTTCCTCTTTCCATTTGTTCGTGTGTGCATGGGGACAATTGGGGTCACCCCACTCGCTTCGATTTTCCACAACAACATTTGATAGTTTGCAAACAATCTCTGAATTGCCCCTACTTGTTCTAAATGCATAGAAATTTATTTTCAGCATTATCTTCTTTTCGAGAAATGGTTAGTTTATAAAAATTGCCCCTACAAAATTCATGTGAAATGGTTAGTTTATAAAAAAAAATGTAAAGTTTGTCCATAATGTTACAATCTACAGGTTGTGATAATTTTCATAAAGTTTGTCTATATCATGTTAATTGCATTTCCAAAAATTCAGCAAATTTTAAAGAAAAAAAAAAGTTTTCTCACTTTAAGAAGTAAGTATAAATATTTTTGTTTTCCTATTGTAACAGAAGTTCTTGGCTAGCTTAGTGGTAAGGGTTTGAGAAATCAACCAAGGGTGCATAAGTTCGAAACTTGGCAATGACAAGAAAAGAAGGTCTAATAGATACAAAGAAAAGATCACAAGCAATGATTTTCCATCTCAGTTTAGTGTGATTATTTTGAACTTTCAATCACAGTTATAGACTGTGATCTAAAGTGACATACAATCACATCCAAAAAGAGAAACGATCACACTTTTTAGCCGTGATTGTTTCTCTCTTTCAATCACAGTTCATAACCGTGATAAAAGAAAGTGACTTACAATCACACCCAAATCCATCACGGTAGCAAAAGCGTGATGGGAAACTTATAATCACGGCCAATAACTGTGATCTTTATGCTTTATTGTAGTAGTGATCACATTACTAGGTTGGTTACACATTTTTAATTCGTTTCGTTATTTTGGGTCGCATTCATGTAAATTCGATGTTGTAAAGATTTTCTTCTCTGTATCGTTCCAATTTTAACGGATGTCTCTGAAGGGACGTTGTATAGATTTTCTTAACGCTAAGAATAATGTAAACATGGTATGGTCTCATTTGAATATATCACATCTTGGGACGTTTTACTACATCTGCTTGGTTTCAGTAATTCTACCCCTCTTGACACACCGCTGAAGCCTTAGATTTGTTTGATCAATTGGGTTTTTTGATATAAATTTTGAAGATGCCAACATGGCAACATAAAACTGACCACCGACAACAAGCTTGGTCGGCTCGTAATTATCCTGCTCAGCTCGACAAAGGGAAATTTTTATTAATCACTCGAAAGGGTAGATCGAGAGAGAGAGACAGAGAGGTTGAGGATGCATCACTCTTAGAACAGACATCCCAAATATCTATGACTAAGAAAATCATACGCATGGCTAAACATCCAAAAAAAATTCGGAAAAAATGTATTCTCTAAACTCCACAATCTCTTCCTTCTCCAGAAACTTCTTGTTGGAAAAAATGTCATTGCAAGCTTTCTATATTGACCATATTACTGCCCAAAAAACAAAACATACCTCACAACAAGCTTTCCCAAGCCTCTTGAATCTACTTGTGAACCACCATTTTGCCAAAATTTGAAGAGAAGGAGGGCTGACCCAAACCATCTCCTAATAGTTGGAGCAAATCAGTGTCATTGTTATCTACATCCCGCGATCTAGTAATTCAGTATAACTGGCACTCAACCCCCTAAAACGCTATAAATTCATTCTCCATGAATGGACAAGAGGTACCTAACTCTAACATCGTAATTTGGCTTGAGTTCAATTCACTTTGCCCCACAAACATTCTGACATAGGAATTAGATAGATGGGTGTTGGTTGACACCGACCGGTGTCAAGTTTTACTTGCCGGTTCTCGAGGCTAACCACGCCGGAAATCAACTCATCAACATGAATTCAAGAAATTAAAAGATTCATTAGAAATCTCCTCCTCTCATTAATTCTGCTCAGAATATGATAGAAGTCGTCAGTAAAAAATATTTTAGCACCACTATTTTTGTTTCCTATAAACGATAAATCCTAGGTGTCATTATCAAACAAATATTGTGTATCGAATATTCCTTAAAGTATCAATGGAGAGATGAAGAAATGAGCTCTATTAATTGTTAGCAGACGTGAAATCTATACAAAAGCAAGGGCACAGAGCTATAAGCATGTACGTTTAATTTTAACTAGGTGATTGCGATTCGCCAATGTGCTACGCATGAAAAGCATGCTAATTGGTAGGTAATTGTAGGTTTTTGTTGCTGCTAAATACGTTATGTAATTAACATTCATACATTAATTAAGAAGAGCTCAGCATGACAAGTCATGCCCGTTGGTTTACAAGTGAAACGAATTTGTAAGGGGATCACAAGACTGATGTGCAACACACAATTGTGACTTTTCAAGGAAGAAGAAGAACAAAGAGTTGAGAGAGAGAAGAAACGTTGCATACACAAACATCTACATTGCATTGACTTGGATTAAAGATTACAAGATGTACATGAACTTAAATAGACAAAATCTAGGAAACCCTAATTAGCAAAAAGACTAAACTACCATAACACAAAACAGTAAATGACAAATACATTTATTCTTCTCACAACAATAAGTCATGCCCGTTGATTTCCAATTGAAGAGAGACTGTGGGTATTCCTTCACGATAAGTCGGATAGACTGTGATTGTGCTTTCTGCTTCATGAGCCAAGGTAGGTTGTGGTGCCTTTGAAAGATTCTGTTTCATCGCTGGACGTCACAGAAATTGGTAAGGTTTAGGGAACTCGTTCCAAGTTATACACAGGAAATTTTCTACTGTATATCATAGTTTTTAGACAGGAAGATACTACTGTTAAGTACTACTCATACGAGTTGGTTGGTTGTGAGTTCACGTGGTAGGTTTTTATTGTACTCGGATTCTGAAGTTACTAGGTTGTTAGAGGTTTTGTTGATGATGGCAAGAACATTCCTTCCTCCAGGATTTCGCTTCCATCCTGCGGATGTTGGGCTGGTTATGTACCATCTCAAAAGGAAGGTAATAGGAAAAAATGTCACATTTGAAGTCATTTCAGAGCTCAACATATACAAGTACTCTCCATGGGATCTTCCAGGTATCAATTTTTGTATGTTTTCAGACGTATATACTCTCACTTGCTTTGCTTGTTTATACTTTTGTAATTGATCGACTTTGTTTAAAAGGAACTGGTCTGTGGTACTTAGGGATGAAACCGGTTTGTTTCGGTCATTTTTTAGCCGGTTTTGCACTGAACCGAAGCAATTCATGGACACCTACCGAACAGATCGATGGCCAAACCTGGTTGCTTTGGTGTAGTATCTCATCTGTTCAGTTTGGTCTGTTTTGGTGGCGGGGATGAGCTCTTCAAAGACTTACCGTTCTTCACAGGATGAAAGAGCACAATAAGACTTTTTTCCAATCATGACACACAACAAAAGCACTGAGGTTTTGTCGCCATCCTCCAAGCCGCTAAGGCCGTTGCATCTGCCTTGTCGTCCCCTTTGATCAACCTCAAGAGCCAGTTAATTACCACCTCCGGTTATCAGCCCCACTACTTCACATATCTTACCTGTAGTCTGGAGAGCACGGGAGTACTAGTTATCTAGCACACCTGTTCAAAGACCAAAACATCGAAACTCCAAAACATTAAGTTGAAATTACGATATTCGTACATATCACCCACTCACGGACAACCAAATACTCTCAAGTTGGGCTTCTCTTATGCCCCGATAAGAGAGTTTATCCTTCACTCACTCGCCTTTCAAAAAATAAAATAAAAATCCTTCACTCACTCTCTACATCCTCCAAGTGGGGTATTTGCTCCTTTATATAGCCACATTCACCTTGTCAATGGGTGGCTTGGATTATCTTAATCCAAGGGCTGTCATTCTCCTTCTTTTATACCATTCTCTAGAATCACAGTCGACTCATCGTGAAGGAATACTCGTCAATGGGTGGCTAGGATTACCTTGATCCAAGGGCTGTCATTCTCCTTCTTTTATACCATTCTCTAGAATCAGAAGAGAATAGTGAGGTTTCTTGCTGGGGTCAAAAGACATTCGGTGTGCAACACAAACCCTAGAGTTTTAATCAATATCAGCATCGTATAACAATATCTCAGACGCATCAAACAAACAAAAAAAAACATATGCTGGCTAGACGCAGAAAAGAATATCATCAATAAAAAAACCCCCAAAACACCCGATATCAACAAAACCCAATACGCTACCAAGCATCAGAAGTATTACGGTGAAAAACATATGATTGATCGGATCAGAAAAGAAGCAAGACAAACACCAGCAGTAGAGCATAAGAAAACCCTAGCCACCCAACCCGCATCACGGACGCAAATCGGATACGAGAATGAAGAAATCCAACTGACGAATCCTTAAACAAAACAGAGGGCAAAGGAAAATAAAGCCGTAGAAATCTTACTCGTGGTGGAGATGAGCTGAGGGAGGCTAGAGAGGGAGCCGCCACTAGAGAGAGAATATGGAAGGAGGGTAGAATTGGCGTGGGGGAGGGGTGGGGGTGGAGCGGGAGGGTTTAAATTGCGAGCTAGATTTGTTTGTTAGACGAACCGATCTCAAACCCATGTCAGAGCAATTTGAATTTGTTAATGTAAGGATCTAAACACACATGGACACGATATTCGAGTATAAACAGTAAAGGATTGACACAGAGATATACGTGGTTCCCCAAACCGGATACGTCCACGGGAGCGGAGTTGTTTTATTGATGATCACAGTACATGGGGTTTTACAATAGAGAGTATATATATTCACGACTTCTATTTCAACCATAATAATTCCGTTCCGTTCCGTTCCGCTCCGCTCCGTTCGGTCGCTTCGCTTCCCTCACTCCACTCCGCTCCACTCCGCTCGGCACTGGCCTTTTACGAGAACTTCTCAGTACCTCTCATACACAACATATGAGCCACAAGTTCCAACAGTTAACATCATTAGTCGAACGAGCCGAATAGAAGTTTGGTTCGAAAGCTTAACGAACCTTAACCGAATTGATCACAAACCGATACCGAGTAACTCGATTTTTGTAAACATCGCAAGTCGAACTAGCCGAGTAACAGTTTCGTTAGAAAGCTTAACGAGCTTTGAAAAGATGTTCAACCTTGTTTTGTTTACGTAACAAATCTATCTCAGAAGAGTTTTTAGCCAGCGAACAGTAGCCCAAACTCCAGCGATTTAGTTCGTTTTATCTGCACTAATTAATTATATAGTGCATCAAATCCATATTAATCTGAAAGAGATTTTGCGTTTTCAGAAGACATGAAAGGAACACACATACAACAATACCATATAACTAGATTGATTGAGGGGCTTGATAGATCATCCATTAATCGACTTAAATGAAGAAAGCCCAAAATCCCAGCGATGAATTCGTCCCCATTAATTCTACGTAAACTACGTGTTCAGACGATAGAGGACTTCGAATTTCAGGGAAAAGTGAATCGAAATGGAAGGAAATTCACACACATATTAATTAATAGAGATACAAGCATGGAGAGCGTTGAGCTGTTAATTGATTCAAAAAAAACAAAACAAAACTGCAAAACCCAGAAAACCAAATCATCAATTGAATTTGATTTACCACAAGGGTGGTAGCCTAGTTGGCCAAAGTGAGTGGGATAAGTCCCCTCCTTCCATGTCCATGGACCTCGGTTCGAATCCCACCCATGCCACTGCTGGGTCTTTGTGTGGATTTGCATGGAGGGCCTTTGGCCAACTAGTCATCTTAGTGGTGCTGTGGTGACGGCCTGTCCTCCCGGACAGTAGCTATGGCTCGAACCGGACATTCCACAGCGGGTAGGGAGCCCCTATGGTCACGCCCAAGGAGAGTTGCTACGCTGGTCGCCCCCTCCCACCCTTATCGATTATTAAAAAAAATTGAATTTGATTTCATTTCAATGTTGACAGAGGTTATGGATTTCGATCTCGATTGGTACAGATTTTGTACATAGAGGTTGTTAACAGCGGATGCAACGACGACAGTATGTAACGGTGACATTTGGAGAAATACTGAATCTAAAGTGATTTTGATTTTGATTATTTTTTTTATTAAAGATTTTTTTTTCTTTTATCATGATTTATTGTTTTGGACAAAGGGTTGTTTGGTATTTGGATATTTCGTTGTCTAGAATACATGATGCATAGAATTTAGAAGATGAAATATTGAAGAGAATGGCTTATTCACGGAGGATACATTCACGGAGCCTCGCAATTTTACTGTCCGTTTCGGTAATCAATACTTGAGATTTGGTTTTAAATTTTGACCGATAATAAAATTTATTTTCAATCCAGATCGTCCAAAACACTTTTGGACGGGAGAAATTGAGCTCCGTAAAAAAGTTTTAATCGGAACCTCCATTAAAAAAAAAAGTTTTTATCAATACTGAATGGTCGTAGAGTTTTAATCTTGGACATTTCTCCACCGTAAAATGATTGTTTGCTCTCTCTTTCTTTCTCTCTAAGAAGGTGAGAAAACTCATCCTGTTTCTCTCTTCCTCAAATGACCATAAAAATGGGTTGTGGGAAATCAAAGGACGAGGTTGCCACTGGGAACACCATTGCCAAAACCAAGAGACAGAAATCAAAGCATGATGATAGATCATCATCTCAACGACGTGAAGGCGAAAACAAAGGTGCCAATCCAGAGGAGGCGCAGAACCGAGAAGCCGAAACAAAGCATGAAATTGTTGCAAATGCAGATTCAAGGGAATCGAAGAAAATAGAACCAAATGAACAGGAATGGATCAATGGTACTTCTTCTGGCGATGGTGTTACAGTCGAGGCCGTAATTTCCGACGGGATTTCTGGAAGAACAGAGTACTATTCTCCGAACAGCAAGGACGGTGGCAATGGCGAGAGAGTAAAGAATCGTGTGGAGGAAAAGGTATCGATCGAATACGAAACTAGGGAGATCAAGAATGTTTGTAATTAACCTGTTCCTAATTTAAGAAACTCTAGCTATATCATCATATTACCAGGTTGGTTACACATTTTTTCGTTTCGTTATTTTGGATCGCATTCATGTAAATTCGATGTTGTAAAGATTTTCTTCTCTGTATTGTTCCAATTTTAACGGATGTCTCTGAAGGGACGTTGTATAGATTTTCTTAACGCTAATAATAATGTAAACATGGCATGGTCTCATTTGAATATATCACATCTTGGGACGTTTTACTACATCTGCTTGGTTTTAGTAATTCTACCCCTCTTGACCTTAGCCGACGAGTATCAAAATGGGAAGAGAAGGAGGGCTGACCCAAACAATCTCCTAATAGTTGGAGCAAATCGGTGTCATTGTTATCTACATCCCGCGATCTAGTAATTCAGTATAACTGGCACTCAACCCCCTAAAACGCTATAAATTCATTCTCCATGAATGGACAAGAGGTACCTAACTCTAACATCGTAATTTGGCTTGAGTTCAATTCACTTTGTCCCACAAACATTCTGACATAGCTAGGAATTAGATAGATGGGTGTTGGTTGACACCACACCAGTGTCAAGTTTTACTTGCCAGTTCTCGAGGCTAACCATGCCGGAAATCAACTCATCAACATGAATTCAAGAAATTAAAAGATTCATTAGAAATCTCCTCCTCTCACTAATTCTGCTCAGAATATGATAAAAGTCTTCATCAGTAAAAAAATATTTTAGCACCACCATTTTTGTTTCCTATAAACAATAAATCCTTGGTGTCATTATCAAACAAATATTGTGTATCGAATAGTCCTTAAAGTATCAATGGAGAGATGAAGAAATGAGCTCTATTAATTGTTAGCGGACGTGAAATCTATACAAAAGCAAGGGCACAGAGCTATAAGCATGTACATTTAATTTTAACTAGGTGATCGCGATTCGCCAACACGCTACACATGAAAAGCATGCTTATTGGTAGGTAATTGTAGGTTTTTGTTGCTGCTAAATGCGTTATGTAATTAACATTCATACATTAATTAAGAAGAGCTCAGCATGACAAGTCATGCCCGTTGGTTTACAAGTGAAAAGAATTTGTCAGGGGATCACAAGACTGAGTATGTGCAACACACAATAAGTCATGCCCATTGATTTCCAATTGAAGAGAGACTGTGGGTATTCCTTTACGATAAGTCGGATAGACTGTGATTCTAGAGAATGGTATAAAAGAAGGAGAATGACAGCCCTTGGATTAAGGTAATCCTAGCCACCCATTGACGAGAGACTGTGGGTATTCCTTCATGATAAGTCGAATAGACTGTGATTCTAGAGAATGGTATAAAAGAAGGAGAATGACAGCCCTTGGATTAAGATAATCCAAGCCACCCATTGACAAGGTGAATGTGGCTATATAAAGGAGCAAATACCCCAATTGGAAGATGTAGAGAGCGACTCATGGAGAGTGAGTGAAGGAATTTTATTTTTTTTTTGAAAGGCGAATGAGTGAAGGATAAACTCTCTTATCGGGGCATAAGAGAAGCCCAACTTGAGAGTATTTGGTTGTCCGTGAGTGGGAGATATGTATGAATATTGTAATTTCAACTTAATGTTTTGGAGCAGGCAAGATATGTGAAGCAGTGGGGCTGATAACCGGAGGTGGTAATTAACTGGCTCTTGAGGTTGATCAAAGGGGACGACAAGGCAAATGCAACGGCCTTAGCGGCTTGGAGGATGGCGAAAGCGGGTACGCCGAAGCCCTATCCGACGCCCAAAAGACCGTCCAGCTCAAGCCCGACTGGCCCAAGGGCTACTCCCGCCTTGGCGTCGCCCACTTTGGCCTCTGTACCAAACAAAATTTATCTTTGGTAGCAAATGAGAACAGAAAACAAAAACAATACCAATCAGCCCTCACATACCTAATAGAGAAAAATGACAATATATTATGGTGCTAGTTTAAGAAGATCCTTGAAGAAATGAAACTGCGCAGTAAGAATGCAGAACATAACCGGATTTGGATTTTTCGGATTCCGGAGAAAAAAGACTGGTACGCATACTCCCTTATGTGATACCAAAACAATTCACCCTGCTCTATGCAGTTTACATTAATTGTCCTTGATTTCAGGGGTGTATAGAGTGATGCTCCAGTTGGACTCATGGATATTTGAACAACGGTACTTTAATTTATGTAGCCGAAAGACTCAATTCTAGTTTGTAATGCTTTTTGTTGAGACTACTATGTACTTTTTTGTTACCATCTTTTTGGTTAAATAGGCCAAGTAGCCTATAATAATTGTTAGACCTACATTTGGGCAATGCTTTATGTATGAATTTTGTCTTATGGGTGTGCTTTATTGTTTTGAAATGGTACTAATGTATTTCTAGGCAACTGTGTCCTTTCTCACATGGTAGGATTTTTTTTCTGTTATTGGGGCTTTCTCACATGGTAGGGTTTTTTTTCTGTTATTGGGGGTTTACTCTATGGAAGACTCCGGTGAAAGCCAAATCGGGTGAGTCTTAACTTGAGTTACTGCTAATGGTGGGGTGGCATCAAACTAAAATTGTCTAAGCTTTAGTTTCATAGGGATTTCTTTTATCTTGTAGATACGTTAGTACCCAATTTTCCACTCAACTCAAGCAATATCTCCAAGTGTTGCAAGCTCAGAGTTGGCTTAAATTGTTGTTTTACTCGTGCTTAACTTTCCAGAGAAATAGTCCTGAAGGAACCATACTAATGTATAGCATTGCGTGGATTTACCACGTGTCTTTGCTGACTGCTTTGGTCATATTTTTCACTCTTGTCCAAGTGTCGAGGATTGACACGGATACTTGATACATCTAGCGGTCCCAGGATTGTTCTTCCTTGGTCATACTGCTCTCTCGACAGTGTGCTTTGGGGAGTCGGGTCCCTGTAGTGCCCCTAAAGAGCTGTAATTTGCAGGCTTGCAGCTTCCCAAAGTTGCTCGGTACAGGGACCCGTAGCATGCTTTCATGGTTCCCCTCTCCACATTTTTATAGATTGCAGTACCAGAACCCGTCCATTGTGTACGTGTTTGCATTTGTATTTCTGGGCCCTTTCGCTTTTGTTCCTTTGACATTAAACGCCAAAGAACCTGTGGGTCTCAGTCGACGATTGGTTTTGAGAAAGACCAAGGGAATTTGGTTGACTGTTATGATCCTCGCTTATGGTGTGAGCGGTCCCGATTTCAATTCTCGGAATGCCTGCCCGTTTGTTTTTCCCCAGAATTGACATCACTTCTTAGCTTGATGATCGTGTCATTTCCGTATCAAAAATAATTAATACAACGAAACAATTACTACTACTCAAATGAATAGTGATAAGTATTCCGAGTATCGTTCCTCAGGGATTATAAGACTGAGTTACAATAATTCCAATTAATTTCTATCTTAGTTTGACAAAAAGATTGATTGATTGTGGATTTTCCTAAAATTATTAAACAGTAATTAAAAACGATTAAAAACGTAGAAAGTATGGATGGGAAAAAGCTCTAGGGTTTCGAATCCACTCTTCCCCCTCGTAACCTAAATATGTTTCGATTACAGGTCAACTATTCGAATCAATCCGGATACCGTAGGATTGCAAGCCCTAGCGATATCTCCTAAAGATAATTTATGAATCACCAATCAGTATGGACTATCTTCGCCTAGCACGAATCGTCTTATTAGCACGAACCGTCTCTAATCAAGTACGGATCGTCTCATCGGCACGACTCGTCTTACATAGTATAATCCATCCAACCAGTTATCACAAAACAATTAAAACCGTTGTACGAACGTGCATAAAACCTAGGATTTCATACACAAGATTTGCTGGAAAGAAGTAATATCATAATTAAATTCTTGAAAGTCATACAACCGTGATTCGAATAATAAAACTTAAATCAAAACATAAAAGGGTTACTCAGAGTTCGAGCTTCATCTACACCCTAGATGTTAGACTTGTTCCACATCGCTCATCTAAGCCACCCATCTAAGCCACCCAGGCTTGGTTAATAAATTCTAGAGGCTACTCCACCTATTGCCAATTGGTTTTAGGTTGGAACCCTCCAAGAAATTTAACATGGTATCAAAGCTAGGTCTTGGGTGGCCTCACCTCTCGTGGAAAAGTCTCTGTCGCCCGAGTCAGTCAGTCAGCTCCTGGTCAGTCACCTCCACGTGCATCCGGGCTGCACGTGAGGGGGAGTGTTAGACTTGTTCCACATCGCTCATCTAAGCCACCCAGGCTTGGTTAATAAATCCTAGAGGCTACTCCACCTATTGCCAATTGGTTTTAGGTTGGAACCCTCCAAGAAATTTAACACTAGAAGAAGGAGTTAGCCGGCCACGAGGATGAGCATCTCTGTTGATGTTTTCCCACTCGAAGCCGCTGCGTCCTTCGGCCGTCCAATTTCTTAACCCCGTTCCGAAGCCCAGAACTGACTGCCGAAGGCAGTGGAATTTCATTTGTTTTAATAGGGTTTTGAAGCATTAATTACATTCAGGCCCTGGGACTTCATGCTTTAATAAATTAACAATCCAACTTTGAAGCATTCTGCGCTTTAACCCCAAACTTCATTAAACTCTTATTTTTATCCAATATTTTGGGCAATGAGCTCGAGCAACCTATAAACAAAATAGAAGCAAAATTAATATCAAGTAACAAATATTAATAACTAACGAGTGTAGCTTGGAAGGCCAAAATACCAATATTTTGGCACTTATCACTTGAGTTACTGCAAATGGTGGGGTGGCATCAAATGACTGCTATTGTCTAAGCTTTAGGTTCATAGGGACTTCTTTATCTTGTAGATACTTTCAGTACCCAATTTTCCTCTCAACTCAAGCATTATCTCCAAGTGTTGGCAAACCCAGAGTCGGCTTTAAATTGTTGTTTTACTCGTGCTTAACTTTTATGAAGTACAAAGTACAAAGCAAACTAAGGCTCCGTTTATTTGGACGTAAAATATTTTACCTATTTTCCGGTGTTTGGTTGTGTAAAAAATAAGGATAATATTTTACATGTAAAACATTTTCCATCAATTGGATGAAAATGACTTACTCTTAAATCTTCAATAAGTTATTTTCCGAAATGAACCCGTTGTCTTCTGCTGCAATTCTCACTGCTCAGTTTTCTCGATCATCAATCCTAACCCACGTTCAATTCCAATAATCTCATATCTCTCCACCATTTAAGCTCCCCATCTCTCTCTCTCTACACTATTTTGTTGATTTCTGAAAATATTTTCAAGTGCCAACCAAACACTGGAAAATAAAAGTTTGAAATTTATTTTTTAAAAAACATTTTACATGGAAAATATTTTACACTGTAAAACATTTTACATCAAAACAAACGGAGCCTAAAACTTAAAACTAAATTACACAGGAGAATAGGGGAGATAGGCTAAAGGCTTTAGGTAATTGGTAGCATAATAACTCGGTAAGAAGATCGATTCACCCCGTCGGTGCAAAATGTTTTATCTTGAAAATATTTTCCTCCTTGTTCTAGCCAAACAATAGAAAATGGGTAAAATATTTTACGTCCAAACAAACGGAGCCTTAACACACAGGATAGTTCACCCATGGGAGTACCAAAAATACACATATTAATACAGTATTCCATTGGTACATTACATCGATGATAAAATTCCTTTCAAAAAATTACAATGAATGAGTACAGTGTACAAAAATCATAGAGTAACAATTTTTTTCCCAGGCCACAATAAGTATGTACAGATGCACCATCCCCCAAATACGACCGCGCATTTTTACCTGTTAACTACATTTTTCTAAAGGGTACTCATACTAAAGAATGCTAACTATAATCCACCCAAGCAAGCTGCAAAACCATAATCTAAATAAAGTTGCTCGAAATTCTTGATTCTGTTTTCATTTTTACTAGAGAAGAAGAAGGATCATCCCTGGACAAGATGAAATTCCCCTCAGCATCTTCCACCTGATATGTAGCAACGCGAGGATCCATCACGATTCGGCACGAGCCTTCTTCTGTCCTGTCTCCTAGTTCAACACCATAGTACTCCAAATGATCCCAAATGCTGTTTCCCATCACTGACCTGCATAATTAATGAAAAACCGAAAGGTACAGCAGATTTAGATAACTCATTACGAAATTTCCAGATGTCCACAAATTGAAACGACGTCTCAATGTAAATGATCCACATGCAACCAAGAAGACATAACGATTAAAGAACATCAGAGTTCTTTATTCTAGCCTCACACAGCACCAATCCATCAATGGAATCTTGAAGGTTTTAAAAAAAGTTTCGCCTTTGCATAGATCCACTAATAATATGGGTTATTCCTGTTTCGTGAATGTCAATACGAAGCCTATAGAAGGGAACGCGTACCTGCTACAATCCGGGTCTTCGCCACTATCATCACAGACCTTCTCTACTGGATAAATTAAAGTATCAAATCCAGCCTCATAAAGCCACACCTGAGGTAAGAGAAAAGGAGTGTACTCGCTTAATACAGTTTAGTGGAGAAGGATGCTGCACAAGTTGATAAAGAACGTGCATGCCTGCAAATTAAAATTTTAAAACATTACTTTGTTATTCTTCACTATTATTTTTGGCCAGACACAATCGTTCTTTTAGAGTATACAAATGGTTTCATCTTCAGCTATAAACCGTCTAGGTTTCAAAGAGTTCGGCTCACATGAGCTTCAACTCGTAGCCATCCTTCTTCGGTTACAACTGATATGGCATAATGAAGATTATAATCACTCATAAGCAGATATGTTTCGAATGACTGGATGAGCGATGTGAGGAGACCAATGCTATAGAGGAGAACAAAAAGGGACAAAAGAAGAATAGCTTATTTGGGGCTTTTTCGCCGCAACAGTATCAAGAACGCTTGTCCGAAAACTCGTTTGGTTGACGGATCTCCAAACATGTTTATAATGGATCTTATGAAACGAACCCATTCTTAAGAGAACACTGAAAATGGTGAATTCATATTCTTAATAACCACCCGCCTAAAAATGAATACGATAAGAGATCAATTTTCTGGAAAGTGTTCGTAAAACTTGTTCTTGAAACCACAGTGCCGCTCAAGGATTATCAGAATTAAGAACTCGCAGAACTTCTCCCTGTTGTTTAAGTTAATTGTATTTTTCGCAATCGTTAATGAATTTCTGTATTAGAAACAGTCTGCAGAAGCTTAAGGAATACCTCCCTAACATTTGAGATTGATACTTGTTCTTTTTTGCATAAGCTGTTCTGGAACATTCATGAATTCCAATATGTTTGCTATCATGTTTACATGATTGAACTTAACTGGATAAGAATCTAGCAAAAGGCTGTAAAAATCAATTTAGGATGTGAACTGAGAAGATTACCTCTCTTGAGAAGTGATGGTATGTCTTCTGTGTCAAACGAGGATAATACGGTGGCAGGTGAGGGACAATATCATGTTTATTTGTGACTCGAATTGTATTTGGCACAAGTTTGCTATAGCGAGATGCGAAAGCAGTATTGCCGACACGAGGTTGTCCAAATGTCACAACCTGAACATTGTGGATTTTATAATTGACCTGGGAACAAGAAGATAATCATTCAATACAAGATACGCAACGGTGCGCTTGAAAAACAGTAGCACAGTCTAACGACCAAATTGTCAAATACAAGTGATAAAGTATTGCCTGTGAACACATGAATGAAATACAGCAGCACTGAACCAAGAAATCAACTCAGGACTTCATTTGAGATGGCTAAGTCAGGAACTTTTGAAACCATAGACACAATTTAAAGTGCAAAAATCTGGGGTCTTAATGTTCATATTACCAAGTGAGGAAAACAGGAAACATGCTCATACGGTTGGAAACACTACATGCTACATTTTAATAGAAAAGCTACAGCAATTACTTAACTGAAAAAGCAGCGTAAAAGCAAAATGGTTGGTTTCAAACCCGCCCTATGCTATCTTAAATGATGCACCACATTGTCGGTTGTCTCTCCATTCAGACATAGAGAGCAACACGAGTACTATAAATGCAGAAATAACAACGGTGGTAACTGAAGCCAGTACTTGATAAATCATGCAAAGCAACAACATAAGCAGAAGATGAATAAAGACTAATTAGGAAAGTCTTCCTTAGGCTTACCGCGAGATCCAGACCACAAAAGGCAGCCATAGCCCCTCCCATCGAGTGTCCTGTGATCATAATATCAATGTCGCCATACAAACCCTTTGCTCGTTTAATAGCTTTTAAAATTCCAGGTTGTATGGTTGTGTCATGGTAAGCAGAATAAAATCCATGGTGCACCTGAAATAACACAAAAGCAACAGAATAAAAGCTATGAGTAAAAACTATTACTCACAAACGCATATAAAAACTTAATACAAACACACCATTGCGTCAGGCATGTCAGGGTAATCTAAGTCGAGCTGCTTCCAGTACAGGTCTTCAATCCAATTCTGTATGCTGGACACATGCAGTTCATTTCGCAGACACAGATGGACACATGAGGAAAAAATAACTCCAGATTACAAAGTGGAAATAATTCTGATATGATATCCGGGGTTGGATCTCCAAAACAAAAGGAAATATTAACTCTTAAGAGTCTTCAAACCTGTTTCCCTGAGTGCCTCGGAATGCAATCACAATAGCATTAAGATTGGGTGCCACCCCAACAAATCCCTAAATTGCATATAAAAATATATATATCATCAGAGAAGATCCATGCTTCTTTTCCGTATGCTAATAGCTAGTTTTTTTTTTTTTTTTGATTAGCAAAAGATATGACAAATGAACCTGTAAGCAGCGCTGGACATCTACAACCAGCTCTATAATTTCAAACCCCTGCTTCCAAAAAAAGCAAGTATCAATGTATATAAACAAGAATTTTGAGTAGCATAACCAGTTATCCTTCATTTGAGCTCTTCATCCAATAATAACAATACCTCAGTTAAATCACCACATCTTGAGCATGTCCAAGTAACTAAATCCGTCAAATCCGACAAATACACCTGCAATTTTAAAAGTTTGAGATATCTTGCCTAGTACTGGTATTAGTTGGATGGTTTTGAAGCTATAGCAACATCAATTAATCTTAACGAAGCAGCTACTAACATTCAAAACCACAAACACGAGACACTGGCCATCAGCTCCTATCTCAAGGACAAGGCCCCTAGATGTCTGATTTGCACACTAAGGTTAATCGACTTTAGAAAGTTAACTAAAGTCGAAAGTTTTAACTTATAGTATGATTACATGTTTCTAGGATATAAGCACTGATATTTCTTGTATTGTCACCGTTATCCAGGGTACCATTGTTAAGTATTTACTCCTCAACCGAAATGACATTTCAACGGATAGTGGCAATGTAAGGGGGGAAAATTAACAGAGAATGATCACAATTGTGAAGTTGAGGTTGGAAAAGTGGAATAAGTAAGAGGAATCGTCCAGGATGGTTTTCACATAAGCTACGCAGGCTAATTGATGGATCACTACTCAAAGTGAGAAGCTCTGAGCGAACACTAACAGCAGTAAAGTGGTCGAAACAAAGGGTTGTTTTTTTCAGTTCTTGCTCCCTTCTGTACTTCTTCATTCTTTCTGAAATCTTAAAACGGTACTTGCATAAAGAAGGAAAAATTCTGATGGAAGGACGAGGAAGAGAATAAGAAGCATTATGCTCAGATTCAACTCGCAATAATCATCTCCAGATATTTCCTTCCCGAAGAAAATACCCAACACCTTGCAAGAAAAGTTCACTCATGACCTCTTCATGTATCTGCTCTAGTAATGGCTGATTGGATTGCTTGCTTCAAATAAACTTGAAAAGAGATGGAATTGCAATAATCATCGATTAAGATGGATCAGTTAACAATCAGACAAAGACGATGTAAGCTTGGCAAACAAATATTCTAAACTCTTTTACTTGTAACGTTTTGTGCAACTAGACTTAGCTGCTATGATTTTTAGCTTCTTGACCACTATCAAAATTTGTTAACGCATAGCACTAAAACCCAAAGTTGTAACCGAGGTAGATTCAATTGGAGGGCGAGGGGATGAAAGATTTACATGCTATGAAACCTTAAAACCCCCCTCCCCACCCATTATGTCTCAATTTAGTTCAATACAGAACTTACAGCAGAAGCATATTCCACCAATATTGTTGCAAGAGTGTGATTGTAAACAGCCACATTATCTTTGTGCTTGACCTTGATTTCTGCAGTAAAATGATGCACGATTACAAACACAACAAAATAACCCCAAATGTATGAGCAGCTTTACAAATTTGGGTACAGATAAAACAGTACATTTTTAACTCAAAACCGGGAGACGGAAACAATAGAACTCCTCCAACTAAAACCAGTATACAGCATATCCTCGATCCCAACCAAAAAAAAAAAAGTAATGACAGGAGGTAATACATATATAGCTTTGAATGCTAATTTGAAATGGATTTCGTGTGTAGTGACACATGCTCGTTTGTGTGCATACCAAAAGAGAAGTGTACATGCGTATTCAAAAACAGAATTCCTTCCGATTATGCAGGGATAGGGAGAAGCACGTGAAATTCAATTCATTTACGAAAGCAGAAGAAACAATCATTGCATTCATCATTCAACTAAACAAACAGATGATAGGATGCCCAAAAAAATGATGATGACGATAAGAGCCATACCACCACTCAACCAGAGTTAAGGGGGACAGATAATTCAGTGCATGTTTGAGTCACGAGTCTTGGTTCAAAGTGAAAACCGGAGTTTTCCATAAACAAGATATACTTAAAGGGCTGTCCATTAATAAATAACACAGAGAACACAGCCAGAATAAATTGAGCTACGAAATCAAGTACCATAGGCAGACAGTTAACTATCCAGTCCGCATACCCAAAGAGAAAACAACTGAACAAGTTCATTCGCATCACCCTATGGAAATGTTTGATTGACCGGAGTAATAATGAAGAAAAGTATGTAATTTCATTGTAAGGGCATTATTAATACCACATCCCATTAGTAGAGTTCAGACCCAAGTCACACAATCCACGCCCGTGCATAAGCGGGAGCGCAAGCGTGAAAGTGTATTTGAATCACAGCTCAAACTACTAAAATCCACGAGGCTTTTTGAAGGATTTATGTTAGTAAGGTTCAGACTTCACATCAAAAAATGCAAACCGCCACTCCTCAACTTCAATTCAATATCTCTTAAAAAAAAAAAACTTCAATCAATATAGCAACCCATAGGAATGGGCACATCATGACATAGTAATCTGTCTCGCCCCATACCAAAACCAAGCACTTTATAAAATACCTCTACAGCTAGATACAGCAAACAAGCTTATCAAAATTGCAACTTTTATCCAGCTTGTCTGCTTCATAGTCTGCCCAAGGAAAAAAAAAAACCCAGAAAACATTAATCAATCAGAAACCATATCTTATTATTTTAAGCAAAATTAAGCTAATTTCGCAATACCGTACAATAGTAGCTCAACTTCGACGGACGGCGGTGCTGAGCAAACGACGGCGGATTGCAGCAATAGAGATGGGGATGGAAAGGGGAAAAGAGTTCCAAATTCTCGTGAATTCATCTGGGTCTTGTTTTATTATGTTCAAAAAAAATTCTGGGTCTTGTTTCTCTGTGATTTTTCAAGATTTACCCTTGTGGGTGGTTCATATTTACGCGTGGTTTCTTCGATCTTGATACGGTTTCAGTTATTTTGTTCAGGGGTGTTATGGTAACTTCGGTGAGATTGTTGGCAGTGTGATGGGGACGACAACCGGAAGACCGTACAGAGTTGAAAGACTCGCAGGTATACCAAACCATACGTTCAAGTAATGTGATAAAGTTAAATGGGAGGACTAAAGTGAAGTATTGCGAAAATGTGGAGACCGTTGTGTAATTTATCCCCGATAATTGCCGTTGAAGGCGAAACCGTATTCTGGTTTCTGCTGACGCTGGTGGTTGGTGAACGCGGGACCTAGGGGCCGTTTGCCTTGTTCCTTATTCGTGGAAAAAAAATCAAAAGGAAACTTCGTTCGAAAAAGGAAACTTCGTTTGAAAAAGGAACCAAGTTTTTTTTCGTTAAGCGAAGCGAGTTATCTGAGTTTGATTTGTCTTTGCCTGTTAACGCTCGTTCGAGATTGGCTTTCAAGAACGAGGTCTGGATTGGCTTCCAAGAAAGAAGGCTGAGTTCGAATATAGAGAGACATCAAATTCTTTTTAATAGTTAACCTACTAATTCTCCTATACTTGATGTGTGTGTGTATATATATATATAATTATGTATAAAAAAAAACTTTGAAAAAGGACGATTAATCGATTATTGATGTACAAACAACCATGGGTCCCATTTTTTTATTCCTGGTCTTTTTGTAATTACCGAAAATTTTGACTTTATATAGGTCACATTCTTTTGCTCTTACGTTTTAAAAATATATATATTCGCAAAAACGCCTTAAAGACTTACATAGATATTTCATTACTCAAAATGGATACAAGAGACAAATTAAGAATCCGATTACACAGAAGACACTTTTTTGAAGCTATAGCAACTACTTTATGGGCCACTTTGTTTACTTATCTACGAACCCCTTTGAAGAAAAAGAGCTCCTTCCTTTGCAAAATGTCGAATGTCCAACACCACTGCTATTACATCTCAAGGGGGAACCGGCTTCGATACACTCAAGACGATGGTTGCTTGATATCGAAAGTTAGAAATGTTATAATAGCACTTTGGAGGAGGAGTTGAACTCCAGGCCTCCTTATTCCTAGCGCCTAAGTGCATCCCCTGATGCCGTTTGGCCAAAGGCTTCTTGGCTAGAATCAGTAGATACTAGATGTTGATGGCTAGAATCAGTAGAAATTTCAATTCAATTCATGGGGACGCTACCATAATTAGGATAAATATTAAGGCACAAATGGAATTTTTTATTTTTTGGAGTGAGGGCACGTGCCCCCATGTGCCTCAACGTAAGTCTGTCACTGCTTGAAATAATCTCGAAAGATGATTTTTCATTCCCTACCTCACGCTCATTATGTGACTAAGGTTCCGGTCCTTTCAAAATCTCAATGATTTTACTTTTAATTCTTTGAGAATCAAACTATTTTTTATCACAACCCTTTAAACTCGAAACACTTTTACATTTTGGCCACCTTTTTGTGAAATTTCTGCGTCCGCCAATATATATAAAAAAATAAAAATTAAGGTGGTGCACAACTCTGCACAAGTGTTAGTCAAGAGTTGTAACCAGATGGTCGAAACCCACACTGGTCCGTTGCCTCATTCTGTCCAAGTTCTTAAACCACAATGTACTACGCGTTACAGCTTACATGCCCAGGCAAGTGGAGGTGGAAACAAGTCGAGCTTTGTAGTGTTCGAGCTTGGATTGTTTACTAAAGGAGCCTAAAATCTAAGTTCGAGCTTGATTATAAACGAGTCGAGCCCATTTAATTTACTTAACAAGCCTCTTTAAACGAGCTGAGTCTACACAAATGAATTGAGTTTTTGCAAGTCGAGCCAAACTTTTGAGCGTTGAGCTTGGCTCGCTTCTTGGTTTGTTTACAGTCTTATGGACAAGTGAATGCGGTGACCAAGGGACCGACATTTTGGGCTTTTGTCATTTGAGGATGGTTTGACGGTGGAAGTTGAGCAATTGGCAGCTCCACTACACATGTCTCGTGGCCTGGGGAAATAACCTTGTGGACCATGGCTAGTTTTGGTAGCTTTTTGTGGGTTTATGTTTGAAAGTTTCTTCCTTTCTCGTTCTTTCTTCCATGTACTGAGCTTTTGTCTAGCCAAAAAATAACAAGAAAGCTTAATAATCATCTCTTTAACTCAATTTTTTTTTTTGGTAAAATGGAAATAGATTAAACTACGAAAGCGAATAAAAGGTCCGGGGATAAGTAACACCTCTCATATTCTCACAGAATTGGGACTTAATACGAAACGGAATTGAAAGGTACGATAAATAAGGAAAAAGATGTGATCTTGCATCTTGCGCTAGGAGATCCGCACATTTTTTTTCCTTCCCTCATGACATGCATCAACGGTGGGTCACCCAGCTGGTGCAAAAGGAACCCGTAGTCAACAATAAAATCGTATAGATGATGGGCGCTCGTAGTATTGTTGATAAGATGGACGACATTTGAAGCATCCGTTTCAATCTCCACCATTGTAATGTTACGTTGTGTAAGAATCTTGAGCCATTATGAGCCTAGTTGTGAGGTTGCAATTTTGACTGACGACTACTACTACTATAGTTCTGGGTATCGTTAACGATACGTAAATACGAGATGGAATTACAAATCAATGTAGGAGAGTTAAGGAATTTGAAGCCTAAACGGATTGTGGCATTTAGGAGCAGGCAATGAGAGAATAGATGACAATACAAAACTAAATTAACCACTCCTTACAAGGATAATAACGATATCAATGATAATTTCATGTTCCACAACGTCGTGTCTTTCGTACGATAAAAGGTGTTTGGTTTGCAGTTTTGAGGTCTATTTTTGAGATAAAAAAAAGTTCTATAGGTTTGCGTATTTTTCCGTTTCAGTAATTTTTTTTAACATTTTAACAAACTCATTTACTGTAGGATCAAGTGCTTACCATCTTACAAGTGGTATCAGAGCCAAGGTCGCGGGTTCGACTCCCCTGGATGGCATGCTGCTTGCGGGCAGGTGCTGGGGGGGAAATTGTTGGTCGCGGGCCAGCATCCTGCCCACGCGGGTCGAACCGTGGCGCTTGGGGCTTGCTACGATATGGTATAAAGAAATAGAGTTGCGCCTTTACTACTACCTGCGAGTTTTGGTAAGATGGTAAGCGCTTGATCCTACAGGATGCTGACCCGCGACCAACATTTACTTTTTGAATAGAGGTACGCTGTGTCCATCCAAAAAGTAAAAAAATTGATAAAAAAATCACTAAAGACTAAAAAACACGGATGACGAAACAGTTAAATTTTTTGGAGAGATTATTTCTGAAAGGAGAACCAAACAAAGTGACTTTCTTTTGATATTTATCGCTTTGTTTGCCAATTCATATTTTTTGCAATCCGGCTGTGTTGTTATGAACTTAACTTTAACTTAACTTAAATTTGAGAATTTTGTCCTTATTTGAATTTTTTTCACATTTGTTAGTTTGTACCAAAATTTTGACGGCTATTGATTTGTCTCGACGAGAGGAATCGGAAAAGTAAAATTTCTTTACTTTTATCCAAATATTTTGAGATATAACTACTTTATATAGCAAAAAATCATTTTTTGCGCTAAAAAATGGTTATTTCTCAAAATACTTGGGTAAAAGTGAAATTTTTTTACTTTTCCGATTCGTCTCGACAAGATGAATCAATAACCCCCAAAAATTTGGCACGAAACTAATAAATGCGAAAAAAAATTAAATAAGAACAAAATTTTCAGATTTAAGTTAGTTTCATAAAAACGCAGCCTTTTAGTACCGTAAAAGGAGAGCATGTCTTGGGATCCCTTTTAATTTTTCCTTTAGAGAATCTAGTTGGTTGTTTGTTTTGAGGTGGGCCTTCTGTGGTATTCTCCACACTGCACATTGTAAGTTTGTAACCTTATTTGTATTTTTCAACAAAACTTAAGTAAAAATAAACAAAGATTGCCACAAAAAATGCAGAGACCTAACTCTCGGAGTGATTATTCTATGCTCATAGAGCATCGCTAAATAATGTTTCAAAGCCTTTTTCTCCAATGTACATTCTAGTGGGGGTTGACCACTGTGTGTTGTAATCCACACTAATTTAAAGAGAAAAAAGACCTAAAAGCACTACGTTCAGTGTTTTAAAATAAGGAATTAATCGGTAATTAATCGTTGGCGGAGTCTATCCGATTAGGTCCGACTAACGATTATACGCTGATTACTAACTAATATGCACCGATTAATCATTTGAAGGTGGCCGACCGCCCGACTAGCGCCTACCGACTTTTAGAACATTGACTATGTTACAGTGCTGAAGGAGCACTTACTAGTTAGACCATCTCCACTCTTACTCAAAATCAAAGTCAGATTAAAATCTGAGTCAACAACACCCAAATTCGAGCTCCACTCCTTACCCAATTTTGAGCTCCTTACGCAAATTCATTACAAAATAATTGACCCATTCCAGAATGGAAAATAAGTTCTTAGTTTTTAAGAAGACAATTTCAAGCTAAAAAATAATGGGCTTACTGAAATCTAAAAATATATAATACGGATCTTATTTGAAAAATCTCATCGAGATCTTTTATACGGTGCAAAAGAAAACCAAAAAATTATTTTTTATTTACATTATTTTTGAGTTTGAAAATGTAAAATAAGTACTTATTTTTTAAGAAGGTGTTCTGGAACGGGGAATTCCATTAAATTAGGTGAGAACCAAATTCTTCACCAAATTTCAACGGCTATATTTTGGTGGTAGGCGGCGGTGGTTAAAAGATGGATTTATGACTCGAGGGCTTGATACCAAATCAATCTTTTACCCAAAATTTACTCAAATTTGAGTAATAATTCGGGTAAGGGTTGAAGATGACTCAAGTCAATTGTGATGAAAAGCTATGCATTTTTTAATAAAAAAAAGAATCTAAATGAAAATATTCAGATATCATTGAAGGAGTAAAGAAATTGCATTATTTTGCATTTAATTATGGGAATTGATAATACTTTTTTATTTATTTATCTACACTTCCTTTTTTATTTTTATAAGTGTTAAAAGTGTATGTATTTTTTTTTGCTAAAAAACAAAAAAAAAATGCTGATAACAAAAAAAGGGTATGTGAATGCACTATTTCCAATAGAAAGTCCAAAGTCCAAACACAGCGGCGGCTCCGCCTCTCCTGCCACCAGTCCCCCACCGTTACTTGGCGGGACATTCACCCATTGGCGGGAAATTCTCATTTCGTTTCCATCTCTCAAAAGAAAATGTCCAAAATACCCGTACAACACTTTCCCATAAATCAGGTCCTATAAATACCTCCTTCTCCTCCTTTCTCTCTCTCTCTCTCTCTCTCTCCTCTCTCTACAAACATTTTGAACTCTCTCTCCCTTCTCACCCAAACCCTCGAGACCTTCCAAACCCATGGCGAGGCCCTCGAAATCATCGGAAGAAGAAGACGCATCCAACGGCTCAAATTCCTCATCCGAAGAGCAAATCAACGATCAGATCATCGAGGAGGAAGACGAGGAGGAGATCGAGGCCGTCGCCAGGGCCGGGGACGACGACGAAGATAATGACGACGGTAACGGCGATGACGAGGATGAGGACGAAGTATTCGAAGAGGTAGTGAAGCTTATCGGCAATGTCGTTGATATTTTTCTGGTTCGATTTGTTGTGGTGGTTTTGCTTTCCATGCGTTAGATCTGTGTCGTTTGGTTCGTTTTCGTGTGCAAACTCTTTCGTATTTGTTGTGTTAGGGTTTGATAGTTTAGAGCTTAGTCGCGCAATGCCCTATGCTCCCGTCTTCAATAGTGCTTTGGGATATTTTTAGAAGACGCTTTCACGCCTGCACTTTGGCTCACGCGCGTGCAGGTGCATTATTGACTTAGGTTTAGAGTATTTGCACTTTTTGAGGGATTTCCATCATGTCGGTGCGTTGATATGAATTACGGAGTTCAGGGTGTTGCAATGTCACTCAAACTCGAAGTATTATTGTGATGTTGGAAGAAAAAGAGCTAACTTCAGCTCAAAAGGCAACATGTCTACCTTTTTACTTGGTTTTTGAGTCTTTCATAGTTTAGATTGCTTCCACTTTTGGGGGAATTTCTTTATTTTCGGTGCGCGGTTATGAGTTATGGAGTTTAGTGTCTAGCAATGTCAATCAAACTCTAATTATTGTCATGATATTGGAAGGAAAAGAGCTACCTTCAGCCCTAAAACAAAAATTTTGGCTTTTTACATAGTTTTCGAGTCCTTCCGTAGGCAAGATCCCCTTCCCTAGGCTATGATGGCCCCCTGGTGTATAAAAAAACAGCTGAGTTTCTCCAGAGCTACATTACCTGGAATGCAGATGGGTCTAGGATCGGGAATGTGGTAAGCCACACGCCCTAAATTCCGGAACGACAGGGATAGGCTTCTATAGCTTACAATTCAAGAATGTTCTTATTTCAAGAGGAAAAACATCCAATGAAATAGAGAATTGTTTGTCTAATTATTCATGTAAAATACATTTCTTAAAACATTATGACCAAAATTTCTTATATTTTGTGTTGTTAAATCTCCAATATCTCTACTCTGCATAGGGGAAATTTTGGGATAGCTTCAGATCACTAGATTCACCATATTGGAACGTAGTTGTACCACCTTTCAGAATGCTTGTTCCAAAACATAATTTGCTGGGATATTAGCGTTTTCTAGTATTATAGCTCTAGAGTTGCCACCATGTGTAAAGAATGAGTGATTGTTCGTAGTAATTTTATAACTGGTTGAATCATATTTGTCAGAATCTCATGCCACCATTGCAAGTATGTTATGGGTCTCTTTTACCTTATTGGGTTACTGACTTCTTCCATTTTTTTTTGTACATTTGTTTGCTTTCATGATCAGAAGGCTGCGGGTGGTGAAATTGGAAAGCGGGAAAAGGCCAGGCTAAGAGAAATGCAGAAGTTGAAGAAACAGAAGATTCATGAAATTTTGAGTGCGCAAAATGCTGCTATTGATGCAGATATGGTATTTTGCTGGAAGGATTGCTCTTTCTGTAGACTAGATTATTTCAAGTAATGTCCAGAATTTGATATCTATGCGATAATTGTAATGACAGAACAACAAGGGAAAGGGACGGCTCAAGTATCTCCTGCAGCAGACAGAGATATTTGCTCATTTTGCCAAGGGTGATCAATCTGCCTCTCAGAAGAAGTCAAAGGGAAGGTATAGTTGCAAACTTTTTGGTCGTCTTCATTGTACATTCCTCGTTTTTAGGTTGTCTGCCCAGAATATTAAACGAAAATCCGACTCATAATTTCCAGGTACTCTGCTTTTAAAGCCTTTTGTCAAAAGGCTCTACTAACAGTTTATATCTGGTTTACTAACTCAGGGGTCGTCATGCATCAAAGGTTACTGAGGAGGAAGAAGATGAGGAATACCTCAAGGATGAAGAAGATGGTCTCTCTGGGACTGGAAATACTCGGCTGGTGGCTCAACCCTCTTGTATCTCTCTCTCTCTCTCTCTCTCTCTCTCTCATGTTTCATTTCCTGCTTGTGGCTACTGAATTTCTGCTTATTTTTACAGAGTTCTTCTACTTTAGTGGTGTTTCAATGCTGATAATAGATGAAGCTTTTAATTTTAACTCCTTATCATCCATTATTAGAGTTTTATTCACTGATTAATATGCTGTCTGGCTTGCTATTCAAATGCTTTTGGTTTTTGCTGACGCTTCTATTGCAAAAGCTTTGCAGTTCTTTATAGGGCTTTCTTCAATATAATATATTTAGCTTGAGTTGCCATTTTGTTTCCTCCAGGTATTGAAGGAAAGATGAGGGACTACCAACTTGCTGGATTAAACTGGCTCATACGCCTATATGAGAATGGTATAAATGGGATCCTTGCAGATGAAATGGTATGTCTCTTTTGTTTCCTGGGGAATGGCGTCTAATTGCATCTTGTGTTCCCTATCTCCTAATTTTTCTGTCCTTCCAATTGTTGAATATCCTTATTTCTCAAATGTTGTTTATAATCATGCTCAGGGAAAACTTGTGATGTGTTGGTTTATTGTAATCAATTATATTAGTAACAAAGGATGTTTTGACTGTGTAGGGTCTTGGCAAAACATTGCAAACAATCTCCTTGTTGGGGTATCTGAATGAATTCCGGGGAATAACTGGTCCTCACATGGTTGTTGCTCCAAAGTCTACGCTGGGCAACTGGATGAATGAAATCAAACGTTTCTGCCCAATTCTGCGTGCCATAAAGTTTCTTGGAAATCCTGATGAAAGAGTTAGTCATCATGCTTTGCTTATTCAGTTATTGAACGATATACTTCTTCCATAATCATAGTTTCTGCACTATGGATGTTGAATAATTCTGTCAATGTTATGTTTTGCAGAAGCATGTACGTGAAAATTTGCTTGTTGCTGGGAAGTTTGATGTGTGTGTTACCAGTTTTGAAATGGCCATTAAGGAGAAATCAGCCTTGCGCCAATTTAGCTGGCGATATATAATCATTGACGAGGCTCATAGAATCAAGAATGAGAATTCACTTCTTTCAAAGACAATGAGACTTTTCAAGACTAATTACCGCCTCCTTATTACGGGTACTCCGCTGCAGGTACCTCTCACATGCTATTTCTTCATTCTTGTAGCACCTAGCCTGTTGCCTTTCTAGGAGTGGTATAAGGGTAACTTGCTAGAGATTGTCAATCTTTTATAGTTCGTTGCATGTTAGCAGCTTTTCTTGTTGGACCAAGGGGTGTGGGTGGACCCAAGGGGCTGGAGGGGATGGACCAAGGGTAAAATTTATCGTAGTTGTTTTACCGATGAAATTTATCGTGGTTGTTTTATTAGTATTCTTACATGAGTCAAGAAATGCACTGTATGTATATCAGTATGTGTGTATACATATGTGTGTATGCGTATATAAGATTTAATGTTGTTTGTATCTCTTCCACTATGCAGAACAATCTTCATGAGTTGTGGTCTCTTCTGAACTTTCTTTTGCCGGAGATATTTAGCTCAGCTGAAACTTTTGATGAATGGTTTCAAATATCTGGTGAAAATGACCAGCAGGAGGTTGTTCAACAACTTCACAAGGTAAAGTCGTTAGTAACTCAATTTGTGAGTGCCTGTGTGCTAATTTGCTATTTTCTAGGTGATGATTTAATTTCATTCCTTTTATGCATATTGAAGGTCCTCCGGCCGTTCCTTCTTCGGCGGTTGAAGTCAGATGTTGAAAAAGGTTTGCCTCCCAAGAAGGAAACGATACTCAAAGTTGGTATGTCCCAAATGCAGAAGCAGTACTATAAGGCCTTGTTGCAGAAAGATCTTGAGGTTGTAAATGCCGGTGGAGAGCGGAAGCGTCTTCTGAACATAGCAATGCAGCTGCGTAAATGCTGTAATCACCCATACCTTTTCCAAGGTGCTGAACCTGGCCCTCCTTATACGACAGGAGATCATCTTATTACTAATGCTGGTAAGCTCCTCCATATATGATGCTTATGATTCCTTATGCTGGTGTTTCTTGATGATTATATCTTACAGGTTTAACTGATTGGTTTGTAGGGAAAATGGTTCTTTTGGATAAGTTGCTTCCTAAACTAAAAGAACGTGATTCAAGGGTCCTAATTTTTTCACAGGTTCGTTTTTCCCTCTCTAATATATTTTTATCACTTTATCAATGCAAATCAAACTGGTAATCATTGGTTGGGATTATTTCAATGGCTTATATATGCTTGCTGATCCCCATAGAAACATTCTGGAGTACATGCTGTATGGTGGCTGAGTTGTTAATTATGTTTAGTATCTCATGTAGAGGGACCTGAATGTTGTTTTGTAATCCAGATGACAAGGCTTCTGGATATTCTGGAAGACTACTTATTATTTCGTGGTTACCTGTATTGTCGGATTGATGGAAATACTGGTGGAGATGATCGCGATGCTTCAATTGAAGCCTTCAATAAGCCAGGAAGTGAGAAATTTGTCTTCTTACTATCAACCAGGGCTGGAGGCCTTGGCATTAATCTTGCAACTGCAGATGTAGTGATTATTTATGACAGTGACTGGTGAGAATTTTCTTTGTTTATGATTGGTCTAGGGATTGCAACATCATCCCTTCATCTCATGGATTGCTTCTTTGTTACATTTAGGAACCCACAAGTCGACTTGCAGGCTCAGGATCGTGCTCACAGGATTGGGCAAACGAAAGAAGTTCAAGTGTTCCGTTTTTGTACCGAGGTATTTTTTATTTGTAATGCATTATAGTTTATTATAAGTTATTTGGAATGTTTGTTTATTAATGATTCTGGTTTTTTTTTTTCTCTTTTTTCAAATCACTTTGAGTAGTATACAATTGAGGAAAAAGTGATTGAGAGGGCTTATAAAAAGCTTGCTTTAGATGCTTTGGTGATCCAACAAGGGAGATTGGCAGAGCAGAAGAGTGAGTGGTTTCTACATAGCTAAGTCTTATGATACTATAATGAAGTACTGTGACTAAGGCATTTTATAATGTGCACCTTTCTTTTTGCAGCTGTTAACAAAGATGAGCTGCTCCAAATGGTGAGGTTCGGTGCTGAAATGGTTTTCAGTTCAAAGGACAGTACAATCACTGATGAGGATATAGAGCGGATCATTGCTAAAGGAGAAGAGGCTACAGCTGAACTTGATGCTAAAATGAAAAAATTTACTGAAGACGCGATCAAATTCAAAATGGATGACTGTATGCATGCTTGCTATAAGTTCTTTTTTGCCATTTTTTGTTTTTGCTCTCTGATTTTTGCAACTAAAGCAAACTTCCAATTATCTGAATTTGTGCAGCTGCTGATCTATATGACTTTGAGGATGAAAAAGTACGAACCATCCTTGTGTTCCCAATTTGTCAGGACTGTATAATTATCTTTTGCTTTTGAGGTCTGAACGGCTTTTTTGGCTTTCTCATCTTTGCTTTGATTTTGATGAAGGATGACAACAAGTTGGACTTCAAGAAAATTGTCACTGACAACTGGGTCGAACCATCAAAAAGGGAGAGGAAGCGCAAGTAATAGTGATTCTTTGTTTCCCTTTTATATTGTTTTTTACAATTGTCATGGTCTGTTGATTAATTATTTCTGGTCTGTTTTAGTTACTCCGAATCCGAATACTTCAAGCAAACAATGCGCCAAAGTGGTCCAGCTAGACCAAGAGAGCCTCGAATTCCTCGCATGCCCCAGTTGTAAGTACTTCTTAAAACTGGTTTCTCAGACTGCAGTTCCGGTCCTTAAACTTTGTTATTCTGTCTTTCATTTCAGGCACGATTTTCAGTTTTTTAACACGCAAAGGTTAAGCGAGTTGTATGAAAAAGAAGTTCGCTATCTCATGGTGGGTAATGTTGATGATATTCTCAGTTATTCTGTTTCTTCTTTGATGGTTACTTGTCCTTATAGGTACTAAATCTTGACGTCTACATTTTATATGCTTTTGCTAATTTAATTTTGACCATTTCAGCAAACAAATCAAAAGAATCAGTTAAAAGACACCACCATAGACATGGATGAGCCAGAAGGTAAGTTTGTATCTCTTATTGATGATGCCTTTTACACCAATATGTTTTTTCCATTGGACCTGATCATTTGAGTATTGGTCATCTAGAGTTGGGAGACCCCTTGACTGCAGAAGAGCAGGAAGAAAAGGAGCGGCTATTGGAAGAGGTGCAAGAACAATCTTATGAATGGGCTTTTTGTCGTCTTTCACCTTGTCTAATGTCCTTGTCTTTTGGATTGTAGGGATTTTCTACATGGAGTAGAAGAGATTTTAATACTTTCATAAGGGCTTGTGAGAAGTATGGTCGGAATGATGTAAAAAGTATAGCCTATGAAATTGAAGGGAAGACAGATGAGGAAGTTGAAAGATATGCAAAAGTTTTTAAAGAAAGATACAAAGAGTTGAATGGTGAGTGAACTAATCCAATGAGATCGCAACTTTTATCTTGATTTCATTCTGATGTAAGTAGAAATATTCTTCAGTCAACAGCAATGATGCTCGAGAGTTGAGACAAAGTTTCCTTCCACAGTTTTTGCTGTTTTTGGTTCCGTTTCTGCTGTAAAGGTTGAATTTAATGTCTTACTGTATAGAACCTTTCTTGTAACTAATTTTCAATGTAATACTATACTCAAAGTTTTTCATTATGAACTTGTTTAGGCAGTTGTAAAAATTTCATCCTGTTGTAAATTCCGAATGTTGGATTGTGATGTTTACTAGTGCAAATTTGTTTTATCCAGATTATGATAGGATCATTAAGAACATTGAAAGAGGGGAGGCTAGAATCTCTCGCAGGGATGAGATCATGAAAGCAATTGGGAAGAAGTTGGATAGATACAAGAATCCATGGCTCGAATTGAAAATTCAGTATGGTCAGAACAAAGGAAAGCTGTACAATGAAGAGTGTGATCGTTTCATGGTTAGATTTTTCATACAACTTATGATACTTTTTATAATATTTGCCCCAACTTTGGAAAGTATTTGTTCCAACTTTGGTAAGATTAGTTGCTTCTTACACTCCATACAGATTTGCATGGTTAACAAGCTTGGCTACGGAAACTGGGATGAGCTAAAGGCTGCATTTCGCACATCGCCTTTATTCCGTTTTGACTGGTTTGTTAAGTCTCGAACAACTCAAGAGCTTGCAAGGAGATGTGATACGCTTATTCGGTTGGTAGAGAGGGAAAACCAAGAATTTGATGAAAGAGAGAGACAAGCCCGTAAAGAGAAGAAGCTTGCAAAGGTTTAACTAATTCTTCTCTTAATCTCTTCATACTTGACAGTAGGATATACTTGGTTTTGTCCTTAATGTTTAGGAACTTTGTTTTATTCTCACTTCATGTTGATTTCTAATCTACTTGGCGTAAATACAATAAGTATTTTCTTTTTTGGCAAGTATAGTATGAAGTTACTGCCGAACAAAACTTCTGTTATTGTAGTAAGTATTCTATGTAGACTGGTTATTAATGAAACAAATTATTAGCCTTTTGTCTCATTAAATAGGGTTATATACATGAATTCTTGTTTGCTGTTTTGTCATTAAATACTATTATTCAGGTAAATAACTTTCCCAAGCTTGGCTCTTACCATGTGTGCTCCTTTGGTTTTTTCCCAGAACACGACGCCATCAAAGCGGGCACTAGCAAGGCAGGCAACAGAGAGCCCTCCAACTATAAAGAAGCGGAAGCAATTGTTGATGGATGACTATGTGAACTCGGTACAGTTTTTCCCTATGAGAAACTTCAGGCTGTGTTTATCATTTCTTCTCTTAGCCCTGTTCTTTGGTATGTTTTACAAGGTAAAAAGCTGAATATGGTCTTTTGTGCAGGGGAAGAAGAGGAAATGATGTGGAAGTACAAAGCTATCATCATTTGTTGTGGAAGCCTCTGATGTTTTGCTCGAAGCATTAAGTATTATTGCATCTAGATTCGGTGGCAGGACTATATTTTTGGATCTTAACCCTGGCTTAGCGGAAGCCACTGACGTGGCTAGGGATTTATATATTTAGATCATAGCGTAGGCTTACAAGTTACGTAACTGAGTACTGGATTGAAACCGCTTTACTTCGTTCATGAGAATGGATATCGGTCTATGGACCATTTGAAACAATGTGATCCGTGGTCTACCGTGTTGTATCTCGTTTATTGTTGAGATCATGCTTTCATCTTGTTATGCATCTCAAGTGAAATTTCCAGGAGTATCAGTAGCTGCTTTCTAGTTGTTCCTAGTGCAATTTGCCTGACTTCTTGGTATTGTTCTTCCTCACTTTTGAAAAAATTGTTAGCCGTGCTTTGTGGTGGGCCTCACACCAATGTGTGGTCGGGAGAGTGCTCGAACAATGCTTCCTTTTAGTAAGATTTCTTGTCGGGTGTGGAATTTGGCGTATCGCAATCTTGTCGAAACTAGTGAAATTGGCTGAGACGAGGTATTCTTTGTTCATGTTTGGATGTGGCTGCTTGTTTGATCTGTTATCTTTACTCCACTTGGGGCTGTATTAGGATATCAGAGGGAAGGAAATTTTTGATAGCCTTTGGGTTAATCTCCATAGATTCCAAACACTGCCTTAAAAATAAGCACGGCTATCTTTGATTGATCTCTCAAATAGGAACAGCTTCGTGAATGTTTTGGATCCTTTACTCTGCATGAAGCACTTATATACTCCTATATCCTAGGTTTATTTCCTTCGGCAATAAGGCTGTGTTTGGCATTGAAGCAGTCCTTCACAAAGATGCTTGCCCCTTCTGGTATTGTTGTATGTGTTCCTTTCATGTCTTCTGAAAACGCAAAACTCTTTCAGATTAGTATGGATTTGATGTACTGTAATTAATGCAGATAAACGAACTAAATCGCTCGAGTTTGAGCTAGTATTCGCTGGCTAAAAACTCGTTCGAGAGATTTGTTACATGAACAAAACAAGGTTGAACATCTTTTCAAAGCTTGTTAAGCTTTTGAACCAAACTGCTGCTACTCCGATTGGCTCGTTCGACTTATGATATTTACAAAAATCAAGTTACTCAGCATCGGTTTGTGATCAATTCGGTTAAAGCTCGTTAAGCTTTCGAACCAAGCCCAAACAAATTCCTGTTCGGCTCGTTCGACTTATGTTGTTTAACATATTCAAGTTGCTTGACATGGGTTTGAGATCGGTTCGCCTAACAAACAAATCAAGCTCGAACATAATTTTAAAGGCTGCTGATTTTGCCACTCCCTTTTTTGTTAACGCCACCTCTCTGCAAGTGTATTGTTGTACCAAAAATACACTTGCAGGGAAGTGGCGTTAACAAAAAATGGAGTGACAAAATCATTTCCCCTTTTAAAACTCGTTAAACTTTCAAAGAACATATTGTTCAGCTTGCTCAGTCTGTTCATCGGCCCCAGATGCAGTATGGCCCATTCATCTTTTGGGTATCAGGAGTTAATAGCTCGCTCTCTCTCTCTCTCTCTCTCTCTCTCTCTATATATATATATAAATCAGACTATACGTGTATCAGTATATGAGTGCGTGTGCACTGGCAGGCTACGAGGGAGAATATTGTTACGGAGACAATTCAATACATTCATAGACTCGAGGAAGAGAGAGACAGATTAGAGACTCTGAAAAAGTCACAAGAATCAACGGCGATGATGCCAACTTTGACTCAATGCACCAACAGGAGGGACTCCGCCGTCAACGTCGCGGTTTCTGGAAACGGCGTCGTGTTCTTCGGGATCCGGACGGCCGTTAACCGCTGAATGGAGATTTTCGGGGTGTTCGAGAGACACGAGGCAGAGGTGTTGGCGGCGAGCGTTTCGATTAACGGCCAATAGCGGCAGTTGAATTTAACGGTGACGGCTTTTGTTGGCGGTAACGGAGACGTCGTTGAGAAGATCAAGAGCGAATTACTGAATTTATAGTTGCTTGGTTTTTATGACTTTTGGTTAAGGAGTATAGATTTTTTTTCCCCCATTAGTATTTTGGGTAGGGGCATTTTGGCACTTGGGTATTTAATTTTCTAGCTTAAAGGATAGATAATTCATTTGATAGAGGTGTTAACGGCGACAGTTGGATGTAACGGTGAGGGCATTGGTATGGTGGTAAGGGAGATGGCGTTGACAAGGTCAATAGAGAAATACTGAATTTAAAGTAATTTTGATTATTATTTTTTATTAAAGATTTTTGTCATTTATCATGGTTTAATTGTTTTGGACAAATCGTAATGGTCGTAGAATTTTGATCTTAAGTCATTTCTCCACCATAAAATTATTGTTTTTCACGTGAATGTGTGGTAAGGAGATGCAAGAGTAATGGTGCGGAAACTTTAAAAGAATCATCAGGTTTGCTTTTTTTAGATTCTTTTATTTTTCATTTAGAAATGCTAGTAGCTATATTCTGTAAGATACTTCTCCCCAAAGGAGTAAGTGGAATGTGGCGGCTCATCTAAGAGATTTCGAATTTATGTTATCTGTTACGGGAGAAAGCGTGATGCAACAGCTCTCCCTTTTAGAGATTTGAATTTGTGGTGTCTGTCGGAAGAGAAAACAGGATGTAGTTGTTTCCCTGAGTTCAATTGGTGCCACCACGTATTGTATTCAAATCCTGGCTCCACCTCTGCTTCTGAAAACAATGATTCACAGTAGGATGCTTGGATATTTTTTCAGAATCTTTTTCTGTCTAATTTCTAAAACTTTTTCCAACTTCTAGTCTAAACATTGTGTTGGAATTTTTGAGGGCAACGGAAACAAATAATAAAAGAATAAAAAAGATGGTTTTTGGAGATGTATGACTCTCTGCCCTACAGAGCTCCTGCTGAATTAGAACTTTACCAGAGAACCTTAAAACTTTTTCCAACTTCTAGTCTAAACATTGTGTTGGAATTTTTGAGGGCAACGGAAACAAATAATAAAAAAAATAAAAAAGATGGTTTTTGGAGATGTAGGGCTCTCTGCCCTACAGAGCTCCTGTTGAATTAGAATTTTACCATAGAACCTTACTAGTATGATATGAATTGAAGATACTTCTGAATTATTTCGATATGTAAAACCATAATCTAAGATGTCAGGACTTCATAGGTGAATCAAGAGAATAAATCACAAGTCCCAAGAGGTACCAATGTGATAACATTTACTAATATCATGTATCTTACTTAGAGATACATGCATATATATATCCCTAATTAATAAGAAAATTATGGATTACAAGTTCCGATACAATAATATTGCTCCTACTATATATTTTTCCACTTTGTCTCGGTGAAAGAAAAAGCAATACTTTATTTTTTTAGTACGAAGAAAAAGTAAAAACTATTTTGAGTAGAAGTTTTTCGATCGAACCCAAAAATAGCATTATTAACTTTAATTGACAAGCATAAACACAAAATCAATCGAAAAACTTCTACTCAAAATGGCTCGTAGCCGTGCCTGCGGCCGCAACCGCGATATGCAACAAAATTAAACCGCCGCCAATCAATATCCGTTTCCACTCCGATCGAGGTTGGCTCGATAATCTCCTTTTCTCCAAAGCAGCATGAAAGCTTCAACTCTCCCTGGGAGATTTCCAAACCATTTCGCACCTTGTAAACCAACGTGACAACCACTGCTTAGTGCAGTTGGTAAGTCATTGTAGCTTCGGGTCTCCCCGTGCTAACTTTAACACCCCCATTAACCCCTGCGAATATATATCGCTGTGACCAAAAAAAAAAAAAAAACCAACGTCGCGCTGCCTCCGTTTGACGTCGTCGCCTCATCGTAAAGTTCTTTGATTGTTGTTCGTACCTTTTTTAGATCAGTATAAACACAAAATCAATCATATATACACTATATAGTTAATTATTGTATGCATGGGAGAATATTTAAGGCTTCTCGATCGGTAGTCGATCCGACTGCATCCGGACTGCATGAGATCGTGATGGGTAAATGTCTTTTATGACTACCGATCTGCATGCGCGCACCTGGACTGCACGAGATCGTGATGGGTAAAGATAAGTAGTACTCTCTCCGTCCGGATTTAATAGTCATTTTTTGGAGTTCGTGCCATTTTTCAATCGATTATATCTTCCAATTTATAATGTTTTACGTGATTTCAAAAATATTGTATTATAGAACTAATCGAGATCTATTAAATAAGATCCATATTTGATATGAAATTCATTACGAATTCAAAGATACAACTCGTTTTTTAGCCGGTTAGAATAGACTTAGGGACAATTACATCCGGACGGAAAGAGTATATTTTTTTCTCTGTAAAATGCTTTTTGCGAATCTAAACCATTGATTTTTGAGATAGACGGCTGTCACAGCTCAAATCTCGTGCAGTCCGGCGTAGTACATGCGCGGGGACTGCAGAGAATGCATGTCCTTATGTATGTGCACATCCATATATATAGCACATTAATTAATCAGGGATGGGCATTTCTACCGGACCTGACTCGCTATGAACGGGACGGATCGGATTTTCCCCAACCATTAATGTAATGTAATGAGGGTTAAGAAACCAGCCCCAAACTTGACCCGTTAGAGAAAATCCAGAAAAAAATCCACCACAAACCCGACCCGATTGCGGGCTAGAACCAGGAGTCCAGGACCGAGGAATGGGTTTGGGAGAATGGGGCGGGTCCGAGGGACGTAAAAACCCGAGTATGAAAAAGGTATAGAAATTTGTAAAAGGGAAAAATTAAAAAAAACCCCTGAACTTTGAACTCAATGTCAAATAGACACCTAAACTTAAATAAACTTCAATTGAACACCTGAACTTTTACTCCGTTATTCAATTTACCCCTGCCGTCTCAATCCGTGACTTGCCATTAACGGCAAAGGCATAGTAGCCCTACCACACACCAAAACGGCAACGTTTTGGTTAAATAAAAAATACTTACCACCAGTTTACAATCCTATGAAGCAGAAACGTGATTATGAGAGCCTTAGAGACAAAATTTGATTATGTCTCTTTAGAATAATATGATCAGAATAATAAGATCTTCACACCCGTTCAAACGGATTAAAAATTGGAGCACTTAATTTTTTAACCATATTTTTTAATATATAAACGATCTCAAAAAAAATTAAGTGCTCAAATTTTCAAAAAGAATTTTTAAAAAAATTCTCCCTACTTCCAACATTTCTCTCTCTATCTCTTTCCACTTATTATCCGGACCCGGGGGCTCTTGTAACGCCCCGATTTTCGGAAATGTTAATTTAATCTTTTTCAAAAGATTTAGTAACCTTAAAAATAAATTTTTGTTAATTAATCTTCAAAACAGAGTTTAACAGTGGAAGTCCTAAAATTCGAATTAAAGATAGAAATAATTTGAGTCTTACAAACGAAGAAGTTAATCACTTAAGATTACATTTCTTGGGATTTGAAATCAGCACTAAAAATAAATCAGAGCATCTAAGGTTACGGGTACAGAAGTATGACAACTTAAGTTAACAAAAGGGGTAGAGTAGGACTCTAATTCTGATATGGATTCCAAGCTTCTTCTTGCCCAGTCTCAGCAACTAGTTTCTCTTCCTCGAAGTGCTGATCACCTCTCGTCCCTTATATACCTGGCATGAAATGCCAGACCAAACGGCACTAAAATGAGTTCTGACACTCAGTAGATAAATCCTACCCGTTAACCTTACTCTACAAGTAAACACATTTATAATAAACGGAAGAAGAATTGAAAGCACAAAACTTGTTCATTGTCTAACCATCTACTTAAGTAGGTATCAGATTCTCAACTTCAATAACCATTCCAACATCTTAGTGATATCCCTCCTGTTAACCTCAGGACTAAGCCATCCTCATAATACTACGTATTTAGATTCATCTACTGTCATTCCCAAGAGACAAAACTAATCCGCGAGGGACATCATGGTTCTTGGGATCACAACTATTATTCTGTACATCGACTACCATGGTACATCTATAATTCTGTATATTTCATACCATAGTGTAACCATAATTCTGTATGTCGAGTACCATAGTGTGGATGCAACTATAATTCCGTACATTAAGCACCATAGCGCAACTATAATTCAGTACTCCAAGTACAATAGTGCAGCTATAATACAGTACATTAAGTACAATAGTGCATGACAACATCAGTCACCAGCCTCTTATACCGAGTCCCACCAATAACTTGTAGATCTCAACACATTTTCCTCTCTCCATCAACTTAGCAAAGTCTATGTGACCTTTCTACATACGTACACCAATTCCATGAACCTAAATTCAATCTAGCTTGCTACAGTCTCAACATATTCATCAAATAGGTAAACTTGACAAACATAATACGAGCAATAATTTCAAAGACAACAATTGGTAAGAACATTTAAGCAACACACAAAGCGTTTAGCACATAGGTTCACTTTAGTACGTAAACTTTAATGCTTGAGGATTTAAAAGTTCTCTCGTAGGCCTTAGGATTACTCTGGTAAATAATTTAACAAAGTCAGTTTCTAAAAAAAATAAAACGTGATTAGGCAACTAATGTGTTACGTATTTTAAACTACTCTCTCTTTTATTTACAAAATCTTTTTATTCATAGGATGGCACAAAACTTACATTCCCAATGTATTAACATTTTCTTTATAAACCAGATGTTGCTAGCTATAATCGAACTAACTCAACTACAGAGTATCATCTAAATTAAATTCTTTATTTACTCTATTTCCTCCTAATGGTTACGTTTTCTTTCTGGAAATATAAAAATATTTTAGTACTACTTATAAGTCTATTTCCCATGTAGTTTAATCTAGTATCAAATAATCATGGATCAGTAAATAATAATCTAATAGTAACAACATAACTCATGAATATCACCAATTTAAGAAAAAAATAATAATATTAATAACTGTTCAAGAAGTACATTTCGGACCCGATATCGAAGATAGCAGCCAGCAGGCGTAAGGTCCATGGGTGGAGGCCATAAGGTTTGGTCAATAGCAAATCAGATTCAACACATAAGCAAATAAAACGTATTGGACAGAACTCGTATGCTACGGCCTTAAATTAAGTTCGCACATTGCGGATGGACCCGGTTCGAAAGGGTTTTCTAGTTTCGGTTTTGTTTTGCGTGGGCTCAAGCTAAGCCCCGATTATATATATATGCTTCGATATCGAGATAATATACTTAGAGTTAAGGGGTAATGAAAAATCTACCTTGGTCCTTGAAATTTTAAGCTAAGAATGGATAAAAATAGCGGAGCTTGGTCGCGGCAACGGTAGTCTCCTCTTCTCTTTCTCTTTCCGTTTCTTCTTCTTTTCTCCTTCTTTTTCTTACTCTTTTCCCAGCAATTTCTCTCCCTAGCTCCCTCTCTCGGCAAGGTAAAACAAAAAGAAAGGAAAGAAAAAGGAGGGATAGCTTTTCTCTCTGGATGAAACAAAATAAGAAAGAACGAGCTGACAAGGAAGAACTAAATAAAAGAGGCAAGGTTGGATGATTTCTTGATCCTCTCTCACTTCCCCACTGCCGAAAAATAATGGGGAAAGGATATGGGGTGTATTAGTTTGGCTAGGTACAAATCTGGTGGGTAATGTGGTGTAGGATTTAAGGCTTAGACCCAAGGTTAGAAGAAAGCTTCTAGGAAGTGTGTTGAGTTCTTATTGGCTAGAAAAAATGAAATGCCAAAAATGGCTAAGCACTGTGATGGAAGGAGTTGATGGGTTGATAGAAAGAGAGGTGATGGGTTAAGTTAGGCAGTAATGGAGTTTTGCGGGCGTCGGTTCAATTAGGATGATATGGTTCAGTTTGTTGGGGTTCTAGTTGTAAGGTCAAATACACTTAATTACATAAATCATTTTAATCAATTAATAATTTAGGAGTACGCTTACTAAATTTTATTCAAAAAAAATTAGGGTCAAAATTAGGGTCGTTACAGCTCTGCTGCCCCAAAGGCACATCAGCCCCTACGGGCTACCCACACACCAAAATGGGTTTTGGTTAAATAAAAAATTCATACCACCAGTTTGCAATCCTATGGAGGAGAAACGTGATTATGAGAGCCTTAGAGACAAAATTTGATTATGTCTCTTTAGAATAATATGATCAGAATAATAAGATCTTCACACCCGTTCAAACGGATTAAAAATTGAAGCACTTAATTTTTTAATCATATTTTTTAATATATAAACGGTCATAAAAAATTAAATTAAGTGCTCAAATTTTCACTCCGTTTTGAATCAGTACAAAGATATTTAAGTCCTCATAAAAAATTAAGTGCTCATAATCACATTTCTGCTCCATAGGGTCCTAAATAAAGAACACATACTTAATATGAGAGCCTTAGAGATAAAAATGAATTACGACCCTTTAGAATAATATGATAAGAATAAAAAGATCTTTGCACCGATTCGAACGGAGTGAAAATTTGAGCACTTAATTTTTTGAGACCGTTTATATATTAAAAAATATGGTTAAAAAATTAAGTGCTCCAATTTTTAATCCGTTTGAATGGGTGTGAAGATTTTATTATTCTGAGCATTTTATTCTAAAGAGACATAATCAAATTTTGTCTCTACGGCTCTCATAATCACGTTTTTGCTTCATAGTATTGCAAACTGGTGGTAAGTATTTTTTATTTAACCAAAACGTTGCCGTTTTGGTGTGTGGTAGGGCTACTGTGCCTTTGCCGTTAACGGCAAGTCACGGATTGAGACGGCTGTGCCTTTGCCGTCAACGGCAAGTCACGGATTGAGACGGCAGGGGGTAAATTGAATAACGGAGTGAAAGTTCAAGTGTTCAATTGAAGTTTATTTAAGTTCAGGTGCCTATTTGACATTGAATTCAAAGTTCAGGGGTTTTTTTGAATTTTTCCCTTTGTAAAAGTATATTGAAGTATTGAGTAGAAGTTGTAGAACAGTCCACATGTTTAAAATTAATTTGGTGTATGTACGTCTTGTGGAAAAAGCAAGCCATCAGCAGCCTTTCCCTCTCAATAGGCGATGTTGCTGTGCAGTGGTGTGCGCAATACCGTACTGCGCAGAGCAGTCGAATCATGTATTCGACGGTTCGGATCTCATCTCAGCAATGAATTACTTTCGATCGTTGGTTGTCGAGATGAAATTTGAACCGTCAGATGCACAATCCGACGGCTCAAAGATGCACAGTATGAAACTGCACCAACCCGAATTCCGTCCTCCTATTGACTTTTGGGCTATGGTGGCTCCCATCCTCTTGAATGAGGATTTGGCTAAGCGGCCCAAATCTGATTCGGCTTTCACCTCAGCCTAGCCGCCTAGCCTCCAGAGAAGACTTCAGCCTCCTTCAAAGTCCGTCTGGAAATTTCCGGCCAGTTTGGTGAATGAAATTTGGGACTTTCAGAGGGTCTCCCGAGGCAACCGAAATTAAAGCCTCACGAGGATACACTGAATTTGGAGGGACGAAAACCCTTTGGATTTCCAACAGTTTAATTTTCTGCAAGTCTATATATTACCCATTTGATGGCAGAATTCAATCTCGGATTTACTCTCGCGGTTAAAAGTATTGAATTATGGTGTCCAAACACATACCATCTCGTATTGCCATAGCTTCTGCAAGGCTGGCCGGGGAGAATTGAAGCCTTCATATGTCTTAACAAATTAAGATACCAACAACTGAACCAAACTCATCGCGGGCAATTGCTCCAGTTCCAACAGTGTTTTGTCGCTTTTGATACCGCCTAATGGATACAACAGATTATTTCTCAATATATATATATATAGTATATCCCATCAAATTGTGTGTACGTTGATGTTACATCCGCAGAATTTGTCGCTACAACAATTTGTTTGTGAATATCATGTCCGAATGTCACATGATACTCCAAGTGCGTTGAATAATTAGTAGCGTCGTGTATCTGTTCTACTGTCCCATTTAAATAAATACGAAAAAACTTTTTTCCTCTGATTAAATAACATTGGATGCATAGAAGGAACCTTTAGTTGGAACAAGACGTGTACGACTTGCTTTCATGCCACGTGTAACAGAGACGACTAAGAATGGATGTTATCATTGGCGGTGTAGTCTTAAACACGTGGGTGCGTTGCAGAGGATGTTTTGCTCTCTGGGTTCTATACAAATGGATAGAAGTGGCAATTTGCAATCCGACCCATGAATCTGTTCATATTCGCCCACTTATAACCCAACTCAATCCGCCCATATCGCAATCTTGTCGAAACTAGTGAAATTGGCTGAAACAAGGTATTCTTCATCGTGGTGGTCCTAGTAGAGTTCATGCTTGGATGTGTTGGGAGAAAATATGGGAATTTCCCGCAAGTAAATCACTAAGGAAATAGAAAACTGCAGCGAATGAAATCCGAAATGCGCAAAACCACAAACCAAGCGAGAGACAAGCAATCCGAAATGCTTGTTTGATCTGTTATCTTTACTCCACTTGGGGCTGTATCCTAGAGTATATCAGAGGGAAGGAAAATACTGTATTGATTATCCTTCGGGTTAATCTCCAAAGATTCCAAACACTGCCTTAAAAAATCTGCACGGCTATCTTTGATTGATCTCTCAAATAGAAACAACTTTGTTAATGTTTTTGGATCCTTAGAGTACTCTGCATGAAGCACTTCTATAGTTATATCCTACGTTATTTCGGCATTAAGGCTGTGTTTGGCATTGAAGCAGTCCTTCACAAAGATGCTTGCGCACAAAAACGCACACGCAGAATATGTATGTGTGTATACATAACACAGAGAGAGAGAGAGAGATGCATGTGATCAACCCTATTTGTATCATCTTCGTACTAAAAAGCGTGAAGAACATCAGGAATCTATACATAGTACATATGAAGACAATGAGTACAGAGCATGAAGATGCAAACAATGAGAAACCATAACACCAAAATCCACTAAATTTCCCCATACAATAATGGATACAACAATGAGGGAAAATGAAACATATTCCGACCTTATCTTCCGTATCAACGTGTTCCGAAGTTACCCAAAAAAAAAACCCTACATATATAACTTCAATATGCTGCATGCACCATTCAGCAGCGTGGCTACCCGTAAAACCCAAAAATAGAACCCCAACCCCTTCTGGTTCCTCTTGTAACCGCGGCACCCGTTATGATCTAACCATCGCTCTGGGGGGCTAAAAAAGGACAGGAAGGCAGCAGAGGATGACAGTACCGTGTATTTTCTTTCTCTTTATCACAACCCTTGGAATCTACACAACCAAGTTCCTTTGAAGACCGAAGTAGCACGCCTAGGCGTTTGATGGAACTACTCATTTGTGCCATCAAAGCTACCCATTGCCGGTCTTTTCTCTCTCCAATTCTCTCCCCACACTTTTGCCTCTGCAACTGCGCGTTCTCTCTCTAGATTACGACGATTCCTTGGAGTCTCTCTCCCTCTTCCTGCACTAACAGGGCTGTCTCTGTGAGATTCAGGGCATTCCACTTCATCGACACCCCATTTCCTTCCGGACCCACCACCAGTTTCACACCTCCCCAACTCCGGCCCAGTAGTCACCATACAATTCTTATCTGGATTCTTTTGCCCCTCTGCAACGTTCCTCCTCTCATCAATGCTCCTACGAGGGGGTGCGCTCGGATCGTAAGTTTGGGAGGCTAAATATGTCAGAGCAGTCACAACATCACCAATTAGAGGCCTTGTAGAAGCTTGTTCTTGCAAACACATGGCAGCGACAGCAAGTGCTTGGTAGAGCCCTCGGATCGGGTAACGCCCTTGTAATAGTGGATCAGCCATTTTGGGGAACTTCCTCCGATCCTTGAAAAGTGGTTTTGCCTACAAATCCCATAACCATGAACAATGAAAAGCGAAATTCGGGAAAATATATACAGTACTATGCTAAGTTACATGAATTCTGTGTCCATGAATTTGCGTGACCTCGTATCCAACATAGACACTTGGTGCTCTAAGTTTGAAAAAAGTTTCAAGAAGAAAAAACTCTGATCTGAAACTACTGAGATAATTGTAGCATCTTTCTCACATGGATGAGACATCTAAACCCCTTTTTCACCTAAATCCAATTTGACTTCCAGAATATTTCCTAGTTTTGAGGAAATTTCTTGACTTAGTAACAATAACTTGCTTCGATATGCAAAACCAATTGCTATCAATGTGTTTAGGATGTATCCCAAGCGTTCAGGATGTATCCACGCGCCCATATCCAACTTTTGGATAAATGTCCCATATGGTTGTAAGGAGTTCCGATGCTTAGACACATGCCCACATCAAGTTTATATCCGAGTCCATGAAATAATACAAGTTATAAGTAAATTCAGAAACACTGTAATACCCACAACAGTGTCAGCGTATATCAGTGGAGTTGGTTAAACATAGGTAGAAATAGTACCATAGAAATCGAAGAGAAAATAAATTACCCATGCAACGAGATTGTGATCTCCAGGAGCCCGGTTGCTGTCAATAGCCTTACGTCCAGTAATAATCTCAAGAAACACAACTCCAAAACTGTAGACATCCGACTTGAGAGTGAGTTGTCCAGTCATAGCATATTCAGGAGCACAGTAACCATATGTACCCATAACCCTGGTGGAGACATGAGTCTTGTCACCAACAGGACCCAATTTTGCAAGCCCAAAATCCGATAACTTGGGGTGATAGGCCTCATCTAGAAGGATGTTTGAAGACTTTAAGTCTCTGTATATGACAGGAGGGTTTGCCTGGTCATGTAAATACTCCAGTCCCTTTGCTGCACCCGCTGCAATCTTCATCCTCGTGTTCCAATCAAGAGGCTCTTTGTCAGGTGAAGGATCTGAAAACAAGTATAAAATGAAGTAATGAGGTAGGTTTACTTAAAGCAAACTCGATAACAGAAAACATGATATCCGTATAGAGATTAGGGAGACATATGAAACTATAGAAATTATATCTCTAAGGGGGTCTCCGTAAACTGAAACAATAGCTAAAGTACAGGCACAAAGATAAATGAGTATCTTATACTAGAAAATGCAAAGCGAAGGCATGCTATCCAACCATGTAAATGATCCTCTAAAGATCCCAATGGCATAAACTCGTACACAAGGAGCCGCTGGTCCCCATCAGCACAATAACCTATCAAATTGACGAGGTTCGGATGGTGCAAGAGGCTAAGCATGAGAACCTCCACCAAAAACTCCCTGTTTCCTTGAAGGCCATTGCGATCAAGCTGTTTCACGGCAACTACCTGCAAATATAAATATCTCAACCAACAAAACGTCATGTAAGTGAAGATCAGATATATCTAACATCGGGCATATATTTTCACATAGAAGGTTCAATGCAACAGAACAAGTGTTAGTTTTTTGAATCCTTCAATATAAATCCTAAAAACAACTGAACTAAACAACTGACTACAATTTCTACTAGCAGTCATGACATCCACGTATAAGGAATCAAAAGATCCTAAACTGACCTGTCCTGTGCTCTCTAACTGCCCCTTATAAACACGTCCAAATCCACCTTCACCCAAAAGACACTCTGGCCTGAAGTTCTTTGTGGCAAGAGCAAGTTCACGAAACGCAAACGTTTTTGCAGTTATATGTGCTGTTGTTCCATCTTTTGGACTAGCTGTTTGTTTTTTAGGATCCTTCTTGGGGTCGAAACCACTCTTTGACTTGACTAAAAAAAATAAGACTATCAGATATAGTGTAAAGGGCAAACAAGGAATAAAGATGTAGCTATCTATTCAACACCAAATAAAATATGTAGATTTTAGCTATAGCTCAATATTGCAGAAGGTAGACAATCAAACTCACAGATGTATACTCCTGCTCATTTCGATTTTCCACACGGCTTTTACAAGAAGGTTACTTGATTTTTCTTTGCGGAGTTGGCCATTGTCAAATCACATTGACCACGAACTATATGCCAACTTCCAATTCCAGACGATTTAGTTTATGAAAAACAGAAAAGATACAAATTTTACTGTTTGGAAGTCGCTTATAAGCCTCCTTTTGGTGTGTCCTAGAAACTAGTAAGCAAAAGAACAAATTTCCATCTAGAAGCAAAATGTATGGAATTCCAATTCAATTTTAAGGAGCAATCTCCAAAAAACTTTTCCCTCAAACCATATACTAGTGCAACGCCAAATTACATGGTTCACAAGCAAACTAATGGATTTACAAGCCAATCAACAAACTGTGACCAGAAAAACCTCAAAACCCCCATTCAGCACTCACTCAAGACTATGTATGGCCATGGATGCATCAGATCAAATTAGCAGAAAATTCTAACCACCACCCACCGTCCATACAGCTCAACAAATTACAAAAAAAACACCAATTGCAACAAACCTAGAGCATACCCACTTGTCCAACCAATGAAAAACACAAAACCCAACAATACCCATTGGCAAAAACTTCAAGTTAATCATTATCCCAAACCTAAAAACAGAAAAAAGAAGTCACCTGAGCTGACTCTGCGCAAATGGTGGGACTGAGCAGCTGAGGCTTCCTTTAAAGAACCCTTCTTTGCCACTTCTTTCACATCATCACTGCCCTTGTTTGATGATCCAAAGCATGGAAAACACCCACCCATAATCAAATCCCTACAAAAATCAAGAAATCACCCAGTACCCCAAAACCATAAACCTATCCAAATATTTGCTCAACCCCAAGAAAAAACCCCATCTTGAAAAAAATCCAATCAATCACTCCTTCATTTCTATTGAATTCTTATAAGAAAAGGATGAGCCATGAGTCACACTTATGAGTGACCCAATTAGCTCAAGTGCAAAAATAACCAACCCCTTTTTTCTGGGGAAGCAGATCACCAAATCGAAGAAAACTGATGGTTGAAGAGAAGGTAAAGAAAGGAGGAAAAAACTGGTTTTCGCATAAAATATTCCAACATCTACGCATTTCCAAATTCCAAGTGTAATTTCGTGTGGGGAAATATACAGAAATATAGGGGGGTTACAGTGAATAGGTCGAACTTGTCGGTAACAGACAGGTTAAGCGGCTGATTAGGTGGGTGTTTTCTTGCCGTTAAGTGTAACAGTTTATAGTTTTCTCCCCTTCATGATGAGCCATGCTAATTCAGTTATAAATAAATAAAAAAAGCCATGCTAATTTGGAGAGATTATTTTATGCTGCAAAAGCAACTATCCTCTCTCTCGCAAAAGTATGTGAGTCCACACATTAATGTGAGAAGGAGCAAAAGTATGTGGGTCCACAAGCTAGTGCGAGAGGGGAGAACATTGCTCCTGAAACACACGGAATAAGTTACCGTTAATTTGTTTGATGAGTTGCACCATTGCAATGTATTTTGCTTCTCTTTTTTTCCCCCAAGAATCAATTTTTAACTGAGGTCAACTCTATTAAGTTCCTTGTGTCATATTGAGATTCTTTTTATGCTTTTTGGGTATAATTTTTTGACCCTTTTAACTCCTAATTTGATTTTTTCCCATCGAAGCTATACCTAAATTTAAGTTTGAAATTTTCTACGAAGTCATATCTTACCAGTATCTTAAACAACATTTAACGGATTTGTGTGTAATTGATGTGTATATGTTTGATTTTATTGTGATTTGATAATTATATTTAATAGCACAGATTGAAACAGGTATGCATATGAATGAAACATTACAATGACCTTAATTTTTATTACAATCATAGACTGAAAGACGTCGATATAATTAAAGTGTTGAAAATTGAATATTGAGCATTTTAAATTGAAAAACTATTTGACAAAAAATATTAAGAGCTGACGAGCAGAGATGTGGTGATTCCATGTGGTGGTGTGGTTGGGAGAGATCGAGGGGTGATGGTGATCGTGGTGGCAGGTGGTGCTTGTAGTAGATGTGGTGGTGGAAGGATGACGACGGTGGTGATGGTGGTCCGTAGATAGATCAGGTGTGCTGCTGATGATATTAATGTGTGTAATGTATTTGGGGTGGTAAAAGAGGTACGGTGATTATAAAGGTGAAACATGGTACAAAGACTTAATATAGATGAAAAATGGTTTGTTTCGTCTATATTTTTACACTTTTTTGTTTTTTCTCATCGAGACAAACGTTGTAGTAATTTTTTTAACCAATCGATTAAGAGAAAACAACTAAAAATAGGGCACAAAAAAATCAGTAAAATGTTAGGTGAAACTTGAAAGGACCTCTACAACAGTAGTTTGGAAAGAATTGACATTGCTGCCGGACGATGGGTCCCACTTGAGATGGGCTTCCACACAAGCCCACTAATGAAGGCCCAAGAAAAAACAAATCTGATTGTAATTAGGCCCAATGCTAACTATAGTTAATAGGCCCATCGAGAAAAAAGTATAGGTACCTTTTTTCTACAGGCCCAGTAAAATTTCTTCTGGTTTGGGTCCCATGGCCCATTGTGATGTTGTTCATAGACCCATCAAGAAAATTTCATTTAAGATTCTGGATCGCAAATTGAAGACTAGTAGATTATAATCCAAGTTTGTGAAAGTGTGTGTGTTTTTGTTTTTATAACTCAGATGTACAGGTCAGCTTATGCGCATCTTGAATAATCTCTGAGGGCCAATTCCACCACCCATTTGTGGGGGTCCCAATTATAACACCTAAGAAGTTTCAAACTTGAGACCTTAGGAGGAAGCAAATCCTTAAGTCTCAGGTCTTGACTGCTACGCCAACCCCTTGGGGGTTAATTTATGAAAGTCTGTGATAATATGCGTAGAATAAACCCCAAGGGGTAATCCAAGTGGTCTCTTGTCTTAGGATTCTGGGATTTGCTCTCGATCTCTAAATTCTCAAGTTCGATATTCTTACTAGCAACTTTTGCAGACACTTCACCCCGCGTAAGCATATAAAATGGCTGCGTATGGTTGCAGAAGACAAACAAATTCGGGAGAATTTTTGTTACTATATTCTTTTGGGTTTTATGGATGGAGATAGTCAGATAGATACGAGTGTTGTTCCTTGATCATTAGCTTCTTTTCTTTATGTTGGTTTGATTGATGATGAGGGAGTGTCCAGACCAGCTTACGTATAAGCATTTCGATTAATTTTGTTCTGTTTCGATCAAAGATAGACCATTCACACCGGGACTAAGGGAATTCACAAGCAATTACTTTCTTGCGATTTGACCACAAGAATCGAACACTGGTCACGTTTCTCTGGAGAAGGGAATAGTATGTTATTAGTTTTGTATGCATAACTTTTTGTACAAGTATTACAATTACTTACCCAACACAAAAGATAAACAAGTTGTACAAGTATTCTCTCTCTCTCTCTCTCTCTCTCCTGTACCTCTCACAAATATATAGTATGTGATGCCACGAACCGCCCTCGCATTCCTCTTTATCTTAGTATTTGCGTAAAGTAAACATTCTTTCTTTTTCCATGTGGTGGTGCCATTGTCTTCCTATTGGGGATCTTATCCTCTCTCTCTCTCTCTCTCTCCTAATCCATCTCTCTCCTAATCCATGCCCATTTTTCATGCATGCATAAAGGCTATGAGCATGAATGGTGAGATTATTGCGATGCATGTGCACCAACCCTAACACCCAATTATAAAAAAAAGAAAGAAGAAAACAGATAGCAAGAGAAAATCTTTTTAACAGGAAGAGTTAAACTTTTTTCCGATTTTTTATTTATTAAAATCCGAATTGTCCACAACACTTTTGGACGGTCGATATTGATTGCTGCTGTAAAAAACTTGTTCACGATGGCTCTGCCGTGAATAAGTCTCTCTCCAGATTGAAAACCATGTTAAGAACTTAAGGTTTACTGGGGTACTAGTGATCAATGTTGGAAAATATTACCCGGTTGTTGCTGCAAATTCCGAACTGTTGGCGAAACCTCCACAAATGTTGAAAACACTTCGAGTCACGACTATGTCGCTTTCCTAAAGACAATATTTGCCCCCACCAAACTGGTATGCAAAGGGTTACAGCAAATCTGCCTTCAAGATAAATCGAAGCCCGAACTCGAAGTTCTTTCCGTTTTCGTTTGTACTAACGAAACGCACAGAATACCTGCTGTGTGAATCTGCTGTGTGAATCTAAGAACCCGCTCCGTGTGACTCACCTGCCACGCGTGCGACACGCGGCATCCACGTCAGCGCCACCTTACTGCCAACTCGCAATAAGAAAGGGCGCCTACAATGCGCCACATAGCCCACGCCGCGTGCGCGTGTGTCCCGGTGGCTCCGCTAGTATGGTGCGGAGCACCATAGGGCTGCACCACACTGGATTATTAGTTATTCACATTAGGAATGTTTCCTACTCGTAATATATACCACTCCAACATCTCTCAACTATCCAATGTGGAACAAAGCTCACAAAAAGAAAAAACAAGCATTCTATGGAAACAAAAAACTTTTACAAAATCAAAACAATGACTCTTTTATTTTGAAAATCTCTAACAATCAACCCTGGCCTGCATAGCTTAAACTTGGCCATATATATGGGTTCGCTGTGAGCCAATTATGGGTGGTATATGGCATAGTACGTCACAAGCTTTTTTGGAGTTCAGAGTTCTACGATTTATGTATGATAATCCATATCACAAGAAAATACATACACCTATAGATACATACACATACGGATTATACGGATCTAAGTCACAAAACTCGCGCATGATTGTGTGAGCGCAGAGCGGAAACAAAGCGGGAGCGCGAGCGTAACCGTAAGCGTCAAGTCGTCTTTGAATCACATTACTTTCTAGTAATGTCTGAGAGAGCGAGAATTGAGAGCAGGTGCAGTGTGAATATTGATAACGAGAGCACAATACATTTTGAAGGATTATGATGACGAAGATATATATGGATCACTACTTGTATATTTTTGCATACTTTGAAAGATTCGAAGTGGTGACGACAAGCCCAAAAAGGTGAATTGGTTTTCAGATGAATTGATGAGATTTCTTCATCCATGGCACGTCATCCCTAGCTTTCAACATATCCATCATCATATATATCCTCTATTAATTAAACTTAAAATTTCGATTTTTAATTAGGAAAAAGGGGTTAAAAATAAACTCAAACTAGATCTTCAACATTTTCCTCAAAAAATCAAGGACAATTCAGATTAAAACTTCATCTCTCAGATAGGTAACAAAGTAAATAATTTTGTAGATGTAAGAATAGTTCAGATCGATTTCATGTAGGACGATTTAGCGATCCACCCTAATTTGTTAGTCTATTTTGGCAAACTATGGAGCTACTAACGGGTTTGCCCTCGTTAATTTCAGGGTTTCGAAATTAATCAAGGTGCGCACAATCTAATCCGGACGTCCGATTATAAAACTGGAAAACACCCCATAGAGGTGTACATTGTATAGCATTTCACACTTATATACATTTAAGAAGTTCCATTCTCTGTAGTATATTAATCCAAACATTACATGTAGCGTAAAGTAGATAACAAGATAATGTTTTTGAGACCTGATGGGCAACAATATGGGATATCTCTCCTTTTTATGTACACGGCCGGCCATTCATCTTTGGTATGGGATATCTCCCCCTTTAGCCCTCTTAATTACTACTTAATTAAAAGAAAAAGAAGAAGCAGTATAGATGTCTTTTGTCCGACAAGTTGTGTTTACAACTGACATGCTTGGTGTTTGCCTTATCATCTTTAACTTTTCTGATTCGATAGACATTTAGCCTACTCCTAAGGGGATGAAGATGGGAAAGGGGTAATGTTAAGCAGCATACGGATGAGACAAGCCCGAATGACATCAATTATACCATACCAAGCACTTGCGCTCCTGACGAAACTCGAACCCTCACATTCCATGTGGAAGATCGAGGTGAGGAAGTGTCATTGAACTACAAACCCGTTGGCTTATCATGATCTTTAACTTAATGGACCCCATTTTGCCGACTATATAAGTGATGAATTAGTTTCCCGGCCTTGTACACATGCCCATCACACTATATATGGGAGCTGGCCATGCCCGAAGTCGTTACCTTAACCGTCGGAGGGAATGCCAAATGTAGGGCTATTGACCGAGAGCCAATGCAAGTTGTAGACTAAGTCATGTAATGCGCGTGCCTGAGTGCTAGCATAATACTCCCTCTGTCCCGATTTGTTTATCCAATAGGGCATACTCGTGCCTAAAGGCACGGCTCAGACATATATATGTGTTCATCATATCGATTTGATCCAACTTGCTTGAATCCAAAATTTACTTTTCAAATTAATCAAGATTCATATCGCAAGTGGAGTGGAGTGCAATTGGTGCCTCCTTTATACTCCAATGCATATGGGTAGGGTTCGATTCCCGTAAGCACCCATCCCCCTCTCCAAGTCCCCTAAGATAAAGTATACTAGGATTAACGAATGGCAAAAAAAATAAAATTTCAAGATATTAATCTACAGTACATAACACAAGGGTGTAAGGCCCATCCATACTTAACAAAAGACAAGTTGTTACAATTGTTGAGATTACTTTGATCCAATGGTTTAGGCTCATTCTCCTCCTTTCAGTAAAGTGCTCACACTCTTTGCACATATTACACAATTGTCGTGTGGGTTTATTTACTCATAACAACTGTACTTTAATTTCTCTATGATTTTTCAAAACAAAAAGTGAGAAGAATACCAAAACTTTCTAGATTTTGTGCTAATTTGAAGAATATATACACACACAGGGGAGCATTCTGGAGACAAAAAAAAAAGAAAAGAATTACTACTGTCTACGAAAAATTACTCTTGGCCGCAAAGAATTGCTTTTGGCCGCGAAAAATTACTTCTAGCCGCGGAGAATTACTATTGGCTGTAAAGAATTGCTCTTGGCCGCATAGAATTGCTCTTGGCCGCAATTATTTGCGACCAAGAGCAATTCTACGTAATTGCGGCCAAGAGCAATTCGTCGCGGCTAGAAACAATTCTTGGCGGCTAAGAGTAATTCTTTGCGGCCAAGAGTATTCTTGGCGGCGAAAAGTAATTTTCTGCGACCGATAGTAATTCTTCGAGGCCAAGAATAATTCTTTGCGGCTAGAAGCAATTCTTTGCAGCCAAAAATAATTTTTCGCGGCCAGAAGTACGTAATTCTTCGTTCATGAGATTGGATATCAGTAATTGGACCATATGAAACTCTGATCCGTGGTCTACCGTTGGCTTGTCATGATCTTTAACTTAATGGACCCCATTTTGAAGAAGAACAATATGGGATATCTCTCCTTTCTATGTACGGCCATTCATCTTTGGCATGGGATATCTCCCCCTTTTAGCCGTCTTAATTACAACTTAATTAAAAGAAAAAGAAGAAGCAGTATAGATGTCTTTTGTCCGACAAGTTGTGTTTACAACTTACATGCTTGGTGTTTGCCTTATCATCTTTAACTTTTCTGATTCCATAGACGTTTAGCCTACTCATAAGGGGATGAAGATGGGAAAGGGGTACTGTTAAGCGGCATACGGATCAATTATACCATACCAAGCACTTGCGCTCCTGACAAAACTCGAACCCTCACATTCCACGTGGAAGGTTGAGGTGAGGAAGTGTCATTGGACTACAAGCCCGTTGGCTTATCATGATCTTTAACTTAATGGACCCCATTTTGCCGACTATATAAGCGATGAATTAGTTTCCTGGCCTTGTACACATGCCCGTCACACTATATATGGGACCATGCCTGAAGTCGTTACCTTAACCGTCGGAGGAAATGCCAAAGGCAGGGCTATTGACCGAGCCAATGCAAGTTGTAGACTAAGTCATGTAATGCATGCGCGTGCCTGAGTGCTAGCATAATACTCCCTTCGTCCTGATTTGTTTATCCACTAGGCACGGCTCGGACATATGTGTGTTCATCATATTGCTTTGATCCAACTTGCTTGAATCCAAAATTTACTTTTCAAATCAAGATTCATATCGCAAGTAGAGTGGAGTGCAGTTGGTGCCTCCTTTATACTCCAATGCACATGGGCAGGGTTCGATTCCCGTGATTAAGCACCCATCCCCCTCTCCAAGTCCCCTAAGATAAAGTGTACTAGGATTAACGAATGGTAAAAAATAAATTTTCAAGATTCATATCCACTACAGTATATAACACAAGGGTGTAGAGCCCATACATACTTAGCAAAAGACAAGTTGTTGCAATTGTTGAGATTATTTTGATCTAATAGTTTAGGCTCATTTTCCTCCTTTCAGTAAAGTGCTCACACTTTTTGCACATATTACACAATTGGCGTATGGGTTTATTTACTCCTAATAACTGTACATTAATTTCTCTATGATTTTTCAAAAAAAAAAAAGTGAGAAGAATACCAAAACTTTCTAGATTTTGTGCTAATTTGAAGAATATATATATACACACACATGGGGGAGCATTCTGGAGACACAAAAAAAGAAAGAAAAAGAATTACTACTGGCCGCGAAGAATTACTCTTGGCCGCAAAGAATTACTTTTGGTCACAAATAATTACTATTGGCCGCGAAGAATTGCTCATGGCCGCAAAGAATTGCTCTTGGCCACGAAGAATTACTTCTGGCCGCGTAGAATTGCTCTTGGCTGCAATTATTCGCGGCCAAGAGCAATTCTACGCGACCAAAAGTAATTCTTGGTGGCCAAGAGCAATTCTTTGTGGCCAGAAGCAATCCTTGGTGGCCAAAAGCAATTTTCAGCGGCAATAGCAATTCTTTAAGGCCAATAGTAATTCTTTGCAGCCAGAACAATTTTTTGCGGCCAGAAGCAATTCTTTGTAGCCAGAAGTAATTCTTCGTTCATGAGAATGGATATCAGTAATTGGACCATATGAAACTCTGATCCGTGGTCTATCGTTGGCTTATCATGATCTTTAACTTAATGGGCCTCATTTTGCAGACTATATAAGCGATGGAAAGTTCCCCGGTCTTGTACACATGCCCGTCACACTATATATAGGAGCTGTTCATGCCCGAAGTCGTTACTTTAACCGTCGAAGGGGATGCCAAGGGCAGGGCTAGTGACCGAGCCAATGCAAGTTGTAAACTAAATCATGTGATGTGCGTGCATGAGTGCTAGCATAATAATATTTTTTTGAAAACATTTAAAACTACAAAATTTGCGCATGTGGAATGCCCCTTAGCTCCTTGTATAGTTTGGTTAGGTTTTACTAAACTTACCAAAAATTTCGATAAATTTTCAACTAATTTATGGCCGACTTCAGCTAATTTTCACTAAATGAGCCTAGGTACTAAAAAGATAATAAAATTGGAAGTCACACTTATTTTCACTCCTCTGTACCACTATTTATTACATTAGAAATTAAGATATTTATTTTCCTAGCTACTTGTTTTTCCTTTCGCTATACGAACATATATATCACAATATACATCCACAATAGTTAAAAACCAAGAAGCAGATAAATAAAACTCTAATAAAAAATCAGTGACATGAACTTTCTTTTATAGTTTGCATGTCTTTGTTTTTATTGTCTAATTAAGAAGGTTGAAATAAAAAATAATAAGAAGAGTGTCTTTCTGAATATCAAGACAAACATTTTCCTCTTTCCTTTACCTCGCCAAATGGTACAAATGAAGGAGATCAAATCTTCAACGTCGAAAAAGTACTTATACCTACATTCCTGTGTAATGTCAGCCAATCGCACAAAAGATTTCTGTCTTTTGTATAATTCTGCGAGAAAGATTACACAAGAACAAAGGTACAGGCATTTTTGGTACACGTGATCGGAGGTACAAATGAGGAATTCAAAAATATTCTTTTAACATTATAAGCATGTGCTATCAATATCAAGAAAATTTTTTGATCCCCACTCTCGATCTCTTTCTTTTTTGGGTTTTGGCCTTTTGTATTCTTTTTTGTGTAATGGGTGCGAATCTTGTTGCAGCCAAAAAGGAGAGGTCCAAATTGGATAAACCCTAACTTCTTTCTCCAACTCATCAGATTCCTCACAGAAAGATACAGCTGATCGATCAAAGTTCTAAGTAACAAAAATAGGGACCAGATAGATCATAAGGTGATAAACATCATCTTTGTTCGGTTTGGGGTTTGAGGAAAGTTTTTGGGGTAATGAACGGAGAGATAGATACAGAAATAAGAGTAGTAATTGGAGCGAACTTATTGGAGATAGTCCATGACTCGAACGAGAGGATATGGTTGGGTCTTTATTAGCTAACACACACTCTATGACTCGACCCATTGAGACCCAATGACTTGCTTGGGTACGGGTGCCAATCGAGTTGTGATGTGAGCTACGATGCCTTATCGCTTTGTAACAGTTTGACATTAATGGCATTCCTTAATTTTTCTGTTAAAAAAAAAAAGCAAGTCCAAATCAACAAATTTTAGGATGGGATTTTTATAAGTAGAAATTAAAACGGTCAAATATGATGTTGAAGAAACCCGCTTTTATGATAAATTCGAATACTATATCCGCAACTCTCTCTTTTTCTTTTGCTCGGGAAAGGAAATTTTTTATTGATGCTGGGTAAATGATACATCGATGAAATTAAAGAAGGAAAAAGATACAGAGCATCGTAACTCAAGAATACGTACAACGCAACTGTGTTGACACCTAAACTGATCTAGACAATCGTAAATATGATAGAAGGAAAGAAAAGATAGAAATACATCCAACCCATCTTTGAATGAAACCACTTTATAAAGTACCCTAGATCCAAACACAGACCAAGAACTATTCAAAATTGTTATGGAAAGCTCTCTAGAAACTTGCTTATTTCATTTTTGTACTTCCAGTTGATCAAAATAAATTTCTAGTCGGAAAACGGGTCGGGTCATAAATAAAAAACTTAAAAGCTGACAATAACAATCCATTTATTCCAAGCTATCAAATCATACAACTGTAGGGAAAAAAAAACACAAATGTGCATGATTGTGTTTCTTCTTTTTTTATTTTTATAACCAAATTAATGTCTGTGTCAGCTTGCGCGCATTTCGATTAATTTTGAGTTCTATAAAGTTGAGGACCGAACATATTTGACATTTGTTGATTTCGAACATGCGTTGTGCATGATTACCACGCAATATTGTACCAAACTTTTTTCATTTCCACAATGGGCCATCAAGTCTATCACTATCAACTAATGATCATCTCATGGGAGCAATTTGGGTAAAGAACAAAAAAAAAAAAAATCATCTAGTGGAAGAAAACATAAAATATTATTCCCCTTATCCTTCACTTTTCAAAATTCTTCTCATTTTTTCCTCATGAAAACTTTGCTTAATTTTATCCAACCACACCCCCACACAACCCTATATATACCCTCCCAATCCATCTCAAATTCCCTCACAACCAAAACCATAACTTCTCTCCCAATCACCAAACCTAGCTCACATTTCTCTACAAAAAATTTCTCACTTGCATTTCCTACTCAAAGTATTTTCAAACTCGATCGATCGATCTCTAGATATTTCTCTCTCCTAATTTTATCGCTAAAATGGATAGGGTGGCAAGAATGGTGACCGAAAGGCCGGTGGTGATATTTAGCAAGAGCTCTTGTTGCATGAGCCACACAATCAAAACCCTGTTCTCGGACTTTGGTGTTAACCCTAGTGTCCACGAGCTCGACGAGATTCCAAGAGGCCGGGAAATCGAGGCGGCGCTTATCAGCCGCGGTTGCAGCCCGGCGGTCCCCGCCGTGTTCATCGGCGGCGAGTTGGTGGGTGGAGCCAATGAGGTCATGAGCCTTCACCTTAAGAGGTCATTGATCCCTATGCTCAGAAAGGCTGGAGCTTTATGGGTTTGATAAATCCATGGAAAAAACAAAAACAAAAAAGGCATATCTAGAAAATTACCTAATTAATAAGTTAACTTGTGTCTGTGTTTTTGTTTTTACTACTATATATAGAGTGGGTTTATGCATCGGATTTAGTAGCATATGGAGGAGCCTATTTAAGTCCTAATACTACTCTACAAAATAATGTGTTACTTTATAGTAGCTTCTTTTTTTTTTTTTTTTGCAATGTAATCGTCTCGATCGCGATTTTGATAATAAAGATGAGCTTATTTTAACAATTTGTAGTTTTTTTTTTTTTGTCTCTTGTTATGCAGTTGTTTATCTTGGATTTACGGAGGAAAAGAATATACGTCGTTTTTGTTAGATTCTTGTTTATCCTAAGAAAACAAAAATATATTTTCGCAGGTATTTTTCAGAAAACCTATTGTACGTTCAAAAGGACATCAAGTTGCTGAGTTCTTCGGCCTTCTCTATAATTCAAGTTTTCCTTGCATCTAGAGTTGGCCGCCTCGATGTACCCTTTGTCGAGTTCAATAAAATTTCCTTACCGATCAAAAAAAAGTTGCTGAGATTTATATGGACTGAAAATTCGAGAGTAAACCTTCAATTTTTATATACATACATACATATTTGAGGAATAATTTCTGGGTAGATCAATTCAAAAACATAGGATAAATGTTCAAATGTTGAGGTGTCTTGGCAATGACCGGCTCTCGATCGTTGGTTGCCGAGATGAGATCCGAGTCGTCAGATACATGATCTGACGGCTCAGAGGTGCGCAGCACGGTGCTGCGCACACCAACCCGAAGTCCCAAGCATTACCAGTTCCTATTTCTAGCGACGAAACTATTGTTTTCCTTTTGCATACCACCAAAAAACTCTCATGCGTGAAAGGATTTCATTGTAACGTATAAGTTCCAAAAGTTGGATTTGAGTAGGACGGTATATAAACTGCAAGAGAGAAGGCTTTTTGCGATGGGATCATACCATCGCAAAGGCTTTTGCGATGGGGTATCGACGGGAATGGAGGGGTGGCAAAAGGTATTTACGATGGGGAATTACCGTTACGGGGATATTTGCAGGGGATACATGAGTTAATTGCGATTTGCGACTATTGATTACCGACGCAAAGACCTATAAAAACATCAACAAATTTTGCATACCGTCACGAATGGTGTCTAGATTTGAGTCCTATTTGTTTTTATTGGTATTTTTTTTTATTTATTAAAAACGAACTCGACAAAGGGTGCATCGAAAAAAAAGAAAAACCCAAGCTCCGTGTAAAGGATAACGAAACAAGACAGCATCAAAAAGCCCACGACGGGGCTCCAACCCTAACTTCCTGCAAGGGAAGGCCATAGAGAAGCGTGATCCATTGCACACTGGTTGGACTTACTCGATCCGACCCATAAGACTTGTTAGCATCATTTTCAATTGGGCTTAACTTGGACTTCGGCCCAAACTTTCCCAATACGGATTCTAATAGGCCCATTATCTTCTAATCAGGCCCCAACCCACCAAGATCCAGTGCCCTTTTCATATGCTCGAATACACCTAGTAGGCCCAATTAGTAAAACTCTCCCTGAGAAAGAGAGACAATTTCCTTCGAAACTCTCTCCCTTTTTTCTTTTCTCCTCCTTTTAAGATTTTGTTCGGTTATAAGATATTACTGGGTCTAACTTATTTTATTTTGTTGAGCCTAACTACCTACTGATTCATACAGTCAGTCTCCCGTAAGAACCACCTCATTTTAATAAAATGCGGACCTCCCTTTTCCGATTGAATTTTGATGATTTGAGCCGCTCAATGTGACGGCAGATTTTTTCAAATGGGACAGAAGAAAAAAGTAAAAAGGGATAATCGCTCACCACCCAAGTAGGAAATCAACGGGATACAGATTGACACCACCCGAGGATTTAACAAGGGATATAGGGCGTAGGAATCACTCACCACTCAAAGGAATCCACCTATAAGATACAGAAACGAAGAACAAGAAGCAAATCTACTTCTCACTAGCCAAAGGCTATATTTTACTTAAACACACTCTCTAATGATTTCATTCATAGCAACCTAATTTATAGACTACTTGGAACCACCCTCCAAGAATAGGAAAGGACACTTGCATTTTCAAAGCTAAAATTAAATAAAGACAAAGACTTGACTATAGAAAATTAGGTAGACCCATGAACAACTCAATGACTCCTTGAACCAACAAATGACACAAAAAATTGTGTGAATGAATACTTAGACTAGAAATTAAAAGACAAGATAAAAGTAACTCTTCGATTCTTGTTGCGCCATTATTTTTTCTGCATCATTCTCCCCTGGTTGAAAAAAGATTCGAGGGTTCGCCCCCGAATCTTCACCAACTTCTTTGCCATTGCATTCACTTCCTTTTTTTCTTTTTTTCCACAAAACTTCTACTTTAACTTTCATATCAATAATCTCATTAACCTTTTTTTTTTTTTATCGGCAAAAGATGAATTTTATTAAAAATGGGGAAAGGGGAAAGGGATCCAACAAAATGTGCAAAAGATGAAGTTATGAGCTCATTAACCATATTGAGCTCATAACTTCTGGTTGAAGGTGCACCGAGAGAGTTTCTTTTTAATAGTGTTGGCCCTACCAACTCCTGCCACATCAGGTGTAACCACAACCAATTCATGTGAGTAAAGTGGTTTTCTAGCAAGATAATTAAGAATCCCCATTGCACAATCACCCTTGTGCAGTTTAAGGACTTGTTTACAGCTCTTCATCAGAATCAACCCTTGCCCCCGTGCAAACTAATTTTGGGCATTGCCTACCTCATCAAAGCACAATAAAAGTGATGCCTTAGAATCAAAACTCATAGGAGTAGAATTCTGGTTATCGTATATGATTAAGAATCCGTTTTCGGTGTACTCATTATAAACTGGAGGTAAATTCCAATCCACTATTGGTAGCGAAGAAGAAGAATCCTTATCTGAAAAGATTTCATCCGGCATTGTTTGAAATTGCAAGCAATAATAACTCGCCATTGAACCCAAAGCTCTGATATCAAACTAACGGCGGATTTTTTCAAATGGGACAGAAGAAAAAAGTAAAAAGGGATAATCGCTCACCACCCAAGTAGGAAATCAATGGGATATAGATTGACACCACCCGAGGATTTAACAAGGGATACATGGCGTAGGGATCGTTCACCACTCAAAGGAATCCACTTATGAGATACAGAAACGAAGAACAAGAAGCAAATCTACTTCTCACTAGCCAAAGGCTATATTTTACTTAAACACACTCTCTAATGATTTCATTCATAGCAACCTAATTTATAGACTACTTGGAACAACCCTCCAAGAATAGGAAAGGACACTTGCATTTTCAAAGCTAAAATTAAATAAAGACAAAGACTTGACTACAGAAAATTAGGTAGACTCCATAAACAACTCAATGACTCCTTGAACCAACAAATGACACTAAAATTTTTGTGAATGAATACTTAGACTAGAAATTAAAAGACAAGATAAAAGTAACTCTTCGATTCTTGTTGCGCCATTATTTTTTCTGCATCACAATGTGTTCAGAACGTGATTTTAAGGGTACCCGTGAAAAATCAGCAAAAAAAAAAGGACCGGAAAGGGCTTCATATGAGTAGTTTTGTTTGTTTTTTATTGAACGGTTCAAATAAAAACTGTTGAAATCAAGCCCTTTCCGATCATTTTTTCTGCTGCTTCTCGCGAGTACCCTTAAAATCACGTTTTGATCACATTGAGCGGCTCAGGTTATCGAAATTGGATCGAAAAATGGGAGAAATAGAGAGGTTCGCATTTTATTTAAAATAAGGTGGTCTTTAGAAGAGAAGGACTGTTAATTCATATATTTAAGCATATTTTCATTTAATTAGCTACACACAAATGACTCAGTGGAGATAGTAGTAAAGAAAAATTAAACTATATACGAAAAATTTTTAAAAAAAATAGTGCATTTTTTTTTAATCCTAGATGTTCGCTTGAACTACTCAAAAAAGTGTGGGAAGGAGAATGGTGAGAGTCGAACTCACCTGTCTCCTCATGAAATATTTATCCCCAACAAAGAGAATTTTTTTTTTCCCGGAATTTTCACCAACTTCTCTTTTCTCCTCTTTTTTAAGCCAACTAAAATCATAGTAAAATAATTTCAACTGATTTTAAAGTAAAATGTGTCATGTCAATACTCGAAAACCAATTACCAAACCGAAATGTGGAATTAGCCAAACTTGTAAAGGTCTTGTATAGTATGAGAGGACCAATTTGTCCCCAAACACTTTTCCCCTTTCCTTGCATTAAATATTGCGGCCTATGATTTTTTTGTCATTACATAATTTTGTCACTTCATGGGACTTAATCAAACTCACCCCGCAGATCCCTATACAAACATGCTAAAGATTTCGGGCTTATGAGTTTGTTCCTCGTAAGAATTCAGGCTAAAAATCTCTCTCGTGATATCAACTATTTAAGGTAAAATCCATACGAGGCTCTGCTCGGTTTTAATTGGGCCCCCGAGAGAGAGTCATTTTTTTCAACGTTTTACCTAGAAATCTCTTTTTGACTTGTGATTGGTGAGAAAGGAATTGGGGATGGTGCGGTGCTGTGCAGTGGTATGCACAGCACTGTGCTGCGCACCTCCAAGCCGTCGGATCGTGCATCTGACGGCTCGAATCTCATCTCGACAATGAATGACTATCGATCATTGGTTGCCGGGATAAGATCCGAACCGTCGCTATACACCTCACTGCACAGCACCAACCCGAAGTCCATGAGGAAGACCAAGATGGCATCTTTGTCACATGAAGTGTACGGGACATCAAGGAACAATTTGCAATGCTTGCACAAAAGTTCAAGGGCACTTTTAGAACTTTTTTAGTAATTCCGTACCAGCCATGTGCAGGGCTGATTTACCAATCTTTGCAAATTGGATTTAAGGATCCCCACGTCTCATTTTTCCCACACAAACTAACTGAAAACTTAATAATTGACCACTAATTTTTTAAAAAAAAATAACTTAAATAGTGTCTGCCAATGGACCTAGACTAATTAAATAATGGTTTGTCACGTCACGAAAACATGATCACATTACTATCTAATCAATCCGAAAGATGTCTCACTTGGTGTCACCGACTCACCATTGCGCTCATCACTCACCAAAACCAATCCCCGCACAAACAAGGACAGAGAGGGACACAGTGAGAGTGGGGTCACGCGACCCCACAAAAGTTGATTTTTTTTTTCATAAGGACATACTTTAATTTGTCATGATATTTTACGTATTTGACCTCGCATATTTCACGCATACCTTTTTACTATATTTGACTCCGCTACCTACAAATCATGGCTCCGCCCGGCAGATAAAACGGGGCCCACATGGAAGAATCAATCCCCTTGCAATCAGGTGGTCCCATTTATATAGCAAGATCAAGCAGTGGCCCCCACATTTGACTGGGGGTGGTCATTGACCCAGGAGTCGTCGTCATCAGATCATGACCCAATGGCAACTCTGTAACGCCATTGAAGCAGAAGAAATGTTTGTTGTGAGGTTTTTTTTATTAATGACAAAATTGGCTTGGTCTCGGATCAGGACCACCTCTGCTCTGTTCGGCCGGTGAAGGAAAAAAAACACAATACCTCTGCTGCCTTTTTTAGTACCTCCAATTCAAATCATGAAAGCCCGTAAGAGTTAGTCCGGTTGCATGGTTTGCTTCCCACACAATTTACCAAGGTTCGATTATCGGGGTCAGACTGGAAAAAGAAGTAATTTCTTGTGAATTTCCTAGTCTCGACGTGGATGACCTGTAGGCTGGCTCGGACACACCTGACCGTCGAACCAATTCATACTATCTCATGAAACAAAACAACCAACTTAAAATAAAGAGAAGAGAATAAATTCTATCTACCGCCGGTGTACAATCTCATTCTTCCACCATTGCCTATTATGGGTCCCACCAAATGTCTATTGTTGTGATTTGAATCGTTTATATTTTAAGACCCGCAATATAATATTGTCATGCAAAAAAATCAACTTGATCGGAAGTCGATATATAGGTATATCAAAATTTGAATTTTGTTTTATAAAATGGACGATCTAATTTTTGTCCATTTTACAGAGTAAAATTCAATTTTTGATACTCCTATCAATGTGTGATCAAATTTATTTTTTGAATATATACACTACTATGTGAGGTCTACAAGAAGAACGGTTCAAATTAACAATAAGTACACGGTAGAACCGAAAAAAATAGTGGTGGAAAAATGGAGTTTTTCACCGCCGGTGGAAAGAATTTAATTTCGAAAGGATAACAAAATCAGCACATGTACAAAAAAAAAAAAACATCCCCACTTGCTGCCGAGGGATATCAGCCCAGTCCAAGTAACATCTTGCACTCTGTTTGAGATTTCTACCTTTCCCAACACAAAACACACACTCTCTCTCTCTCTCTCTCTCTCTCTCCGTCGCATGTGCCCTTCTACATCCAGTACATCCTTCAGCCCTGCACACACACTCTCTCTCTCTCTCTCTCTCCCCGTGGCATGTGCCCTTCTACATCCAGTACATCCTTCAGCCCTGCACAATAAGACAGAATCCTTTCCGCCAATCCCCTGCTGCTTTCCAGCCTTACCCATTACACAACAAGCTCACTGAAGCGTACAAAATATATATACTAGTATATGAGAGAGAGAGAGAGAGAGAGAGAGAGAGAGAGAGAGAGAGAGAGAGAGAATCTTTCCACTAACCTTCCTCAATTTTCTTTGGTGAAAATGGAACATGCCATGGCAAATTAAATTGTATTTCCACTACCCTTCAGTTCCTCATTACAGCTCGGCCAGTTGCATAAAACACAAGTACTGTCTCTCAGATTTTGTTGCTGTTTCCTTCCTATTACAGTTTTCAGTTTTTCAGAAAATGCAGAAAACTTGTTCGGTTATCAGTCATCGTTGCAATCGAGGCACTTTTTAAGAACAATACATGCAACTCCCCGGAAAATTATTCGCGCTAAAAGAAAGTTTGGTCAAGAATCACGGTTTTATACAACCCTTTTAAGAAACTTGCTTTTGAAAACACATACGCCAGTTGGACAAGCACTAGTCTTTTAGCCAAAGGGTTATTTCCCCTGAAAATCACCCGAAATCGTGTTTCGATAAATACCCACCACCAAACAAGTTTTTGTAGAACAGTAAACCGAAAATCTCGCAAACGATTACCATTGAAAACTGCTTACCTACAGAATACTGATGAGTAAAGTTTGCTCCCCAAGATTAGTTTTTGAATACTGCAATGGGAAACTAGATCAAAAGATGGAAACAGGCTTAAAACACTCCAAAAGTAAGCAAACAGAACCTTTAAGAGAAATTGCAAAAAACCCACCAACAAAAAATAAAAAAATACTGTCTAGCCTAGAAAACCAAGAATATATATCAAGCCATGGAAAAGATGGACCTCTACTGCATCATCACTAGCTGAGGTAATGTCTTGTTTGGATCAGCTGTCAGCTGCTCTTGATCCCCATATAAGGAAGAGTCTTTTCACTGGATTAAAAAGAAAAAGGGAACTCCAATCACTCTCTTCTTTCTTTCCAGGTCAGATGACAAAAAAGAGGCAAAATAAATGGGGCAGATAGAGAAAATTGAGGGAAGAGACTTGAAATTGATTGACTGACAGGTACCTTTTCTTTTGATCCCCCCTTCAATAATGATGTCTTCCCGGCCCCAAGCGCCAGTCTAATAGAATGTCATTGTCATCACTGTCCATAACCATAAAAGTCATAAAACTTCACAGTGAAACAGCAACTCAAATGGCTACAGATTCCTGTTTAGAGAGATTCCATTGCTGTGACACTAACTTCCACAGTGTGTATATCTAGAGTAAAGACCTAAAATGCCTATCTAAGTTCTTGCTTAAACCACTACTTTTTCGGATCGTTTGTCGGCAAATGTCCATGTCTCCCCTCCTCATTGTATTTGTAATCACAAGATATGATGAGAATCTCGAAAGGCAAGAACGTGTGGACGGGAGTGCATGATTTTCCTACCTCGATCCGGAGGGAAGGTTCGTAAACCACATGCTCTAGTCCTCGAGGCTACAAGTTCCACCCCGTCTCCACTGGATTAGTTCTCGAAGTACCCCAAGGAAAAAACAAACATTCCCGGATTAGTTATCCGGGTTAAGAAGATGTGAAAGAGCGTTTATCTCTGTAAAAAAATATTGCCGGATAGTTATCCGGGTTAAGAAGATGTGAAAGAGCATTTATCTCTATAGAAACTATGTGGGATAGGGGGGCAGTAAATATGGGGACAAAAGATCACTCTTTTCTGCCCCGGCTACCCAAAAACACTGTTGGTGCAGTTTACAATAACTCCAGTTTGAGTTTTGGGAATCAACAGTCCCCACACCCCCTAACAACCAAATCCCACATAAAGTAAGGATTCTCTTTCATGAAAAGAGGGACAGGATGTTGTTATTAATGGGGCTTTTTTCCTCTGGGGTAACTTGCTGAACAATGGACACCACAGTGGGGTACTAAAAAAAGGAGCCAATGAGTTGTCATCTGCTATCTTTTATAAGAAAAATTGGCAGCATTGAAACCTCACCACAATAGCTGTTCCCTCAGTGGATACTTGGGAGATATCAGCCAGTTCACATTTCTCAGCTCCTGTGGGCTCACCAACCCATTTCAAGTTGCAGCAAATATCAAGCCAGTTCACCATCTCTCGGCTCCTGTGGGCTCAACAAACCATTTCAAGTTGCAGCAACTGTAGCAAAAACCAACAGTACAGAAGACACTTTTTTTGTTTTTCCCCCTCTGAAACACTAAAACCTTGAGTTCTGCTAGTCATCTGGTTCTTCTCTATCACAAGTTCAATGTTCAGGTTTTCTGAGGAGGCTTTACCGGATGTCAAGCTCACTTGCAGCCATAGTAGGAGGCGTTGGAGGGGCGATAGCTCTGGCAATCGTAATGGGCTTCGGGTGTTACTGCTGCTTGAAGCATAGCAATTCATCAAACAGGAATTCAGAGTCTGGTTCTTCAGATCCATCTGCAGTAGGTAAGGTTTCCTTTCATGGATATTGTTTTCTCTGTTTTCCAATCCAGAAAAACTAATTTCCACACCGGAAAGAAGAAAAAAAAATCACGGAGGTGAAAATGAAAGAAAAACTACACCTATTGGTGAGAATTACACTTATACAACAGTTCAGTGCTCCAGCAATGGCCACGCCGATTTGCCAAAGTCGCCCAATTCGTATCCCGTGGAGATTTTCTCATTTTTGCTGCTGATTTCATTACAGTGGAGCTGAAAAGAGGAGGGGGAACCAGTTCATCGATGGTGCCACCCGTTGCTGGACCTCAAGGAACAGCTGCGCAATTCACAGTGGAAGAGTTGGAGCAAGCTACAAAGAATTTCCATGAGAGTAATCTCATTGGATACGGAAGTTTCGGTCTGGTTTACAAAGGATTGCTTCGTGATGGCAATTTTGTGGTTATCAAAAGGCGTATCGGTGCCCCTAGTCAAGAATTTATTGAAGAGGTATGATAGAGCAGCAACTTGATATCTTACAGTGTCATAAGAACATCTCGAATCGGTTGCTTAAGTCTTGCCAAAGCCAAATTATAGCAATGCCTCAGTATTCCCTTCCAATGATATGCTCAAATTCCTGCCAAAAAATAGCAGTATCAAATCTTGTGGCGATTTATACGAGGTTTGGCAATGCCATTTTTACTAGGTCGTCACCAATGGCCATTATTACAAGAGAGATGAGATATAGATCGATTGTGGTTGGAGGAAGGGAATGCATAATATTTGACTCATTTTGACATGAAACTATCGGAGAAACATTGCCAAATAGTAGCATTTTGACACTATGGCGTGCCACACATCACTGGAGGTGCTTTGAGCACTGCATTCTGATTTTATCAACAACAAGAAAAGCATCATACTTCGATAATTCTCTCTCTGATTTTTTGTCTTTCGTCATCAACATCATAAGAAGATGATGCAAACCGATATTTTGATTATTCTAAAAATATAGGAATCTTAATTTATTATTTTGAGTTTAGCATTTTAGCAAGAATGTTTTATTTTAGTCAAGATAATTTATAAGTATTTAGTTTTCCTAGTTTGATTTGATCTAGTTTTCCTATTTTGAATAGGTTTCTTGGTCAAGGAAAATTAGGATTGATTTTATTAACTTATGGTTATTTTCCTTTTTAGATTTTAAGAAAGCTAGGTTTAGGAATTCTATTAGTATAAATAAGGTTGTAAGCCTTGGGGCTAAGGAGTTGTATATGATTGATTAATGAAAATTTGAGAAGTTTTCTCATAATTGTGTGTTCATAGAGGGAGTTCCTCTAGTTTATATGTGTTCGTGATTGTCCTTGTTGTGCGTTCTTCTTTTTCGACACGCCTCCCTGCATCAGAAGGCAAATTCAATCAACCACAAGTCATCTTACTTCTACCTTTCATCCACAATGTTAAGTTGTCATCACTCAAACCAGTGCTGCCATCCTCTCCATTCCATTTTATGTCCTTTTTTTTTGTTCCTTTTTAGACTAAACTGATTACATATGTTGTTTCCGGTAGCACTTAACACTATTATTCTGAACAGGTAACATACTTGTGGCGAATTTGGCACCGCAACTTAGTTACGCTCCTAGGTTTCTGTCAGGAGCGCGGATATCAAATGTTAGTTTTCGAACATTTGCCCAATGGCAGCATGTGCAATCATTTGTATGGTATGTTCATCTAATAGCGTGCTTTACGTTTACTAAAATGGATGTGTAAATATGGGAGTAGGCATTTTTGCCCTGGAAAATTACAATCATCATTGTTTGACAGATACCGGACTGGAGTCGACAACAAAACTGGAATTCAAGCAACGGATATCAATAGGTCTTGGGGCAGCTAAAGGTATTAATGAGATGTAACCAAAAGATAACATCTCTTCTCTCTGATTATAGGTTCTGCCAATAGTATAATTGGATACTCAAAGAAAGTGAATGGAACTAATGAATGCAGGTTTATGCCATTTACATAGCCAGAAGCCTCCCATAGTCCACGGTAACTTCAAAACAGCAAATGTGTTGGTCGATGAGAATTTCATAGCTAAAGTGGCAGATGCAGGGGTTTTCAAACTACTTCAAAGAATAGAAGATGCAGGTCCATCTAGCACGTCACATGTCAATGTATTCCGGGATCCAGAGTAAACGAAAAATCATCTTAATCGATTGCTTCTTGCTAATGTGGAAACCACAATTTACCTAATACTTGATCATGCATTAATATTTTAGGATAGGTCAACCGGGGATGTTCTCTGAAATAAACGATGTCTACGGCTTTGGAGTACTCCTTTTGGAGCTTGTAACTGGTCAAGAGGCTTCACATATCGACTCCTTTGGATCTAATGAAAGTATACTGCGATGGGTATGTAAAAACTCTAATCATTTTACAAAGTTCACAGTGATCATCTTATTACTGGTTCTTGAAACATAGAGTGAGATGTTACAGTTAGCTTCCTTTCAAGCAACATGCCACTTCACTTTTGCCAGGGCATGAGGTTTTTCAAAATTTTCACTTTTCTTTAACTTTATTATACAGGTTGAAACACATCTAAGTTCAAACGATTTTGTGGACCGCCGGCTAGTTGGAAGCTTCACAGCGGAGGGGATGAAAGATTTTATCAGGCTGGCACTGCAATGCATGGGTTTTCCAGGGAAAAGGAGGCCGAAGATGGAAATGGTTGTTTCAGAGCTTGACAGAATACTTGAGAAAGAGATCACACTCACCACAGTAATGGGTGAAGGTTCCACCGATGTTGCTCTTGGAAGCCAGCTATTTACTTCCGAAATAGGATGAACAAAGAAGAAGAAGAAGAACATTTGTGGGCACTGATTCAATTTGATTGAGGCTTAAGCATATATGCATATGAGCTAACTAGCTCTGGCATGTACTATATTTGTCACTATTTTTTCAATTGGGAAAAAAAATGCCGAAGGCAGCCGAAAATATTGAGCAATAGAGTAGGGATGTAAGTTGCGATCTTATGCCTTTTCGGCTTTTCCTAATGACATAAAAGAAAGGGCGCATCTATCGTATATAGAATGATGTGACTTGAAAATGTCTATACTCTATGGCTTCCTAGTTTACTACCCATCCAGGCCATCCTTGAGCGTGTGTCTGCTCACTAGTTAACGGTTGTCCCTCGACGGAAGGACTACTACAGCATGCATAAACAGGATGTCTACATGCACAGAGGCTCTTGCCGGCTATTGTTTACATCAGGATGAGGATGAATGAATAAGAAGAGAAAAACATTTGTGGCCACAGATCACAACTGTTTGAAGCTTAAGCTTATGCATATGACAAAACTGGCTCTGGTAGACAATTAACTAGCTCTTGCATTATCATCCGGAAAAAAATGGCAAGGGCAACTTAAAATACTGCGAAATAGGGCCGGGGTTTATGTTGTCACCTTGTGATCACTTTCTGACAACATCAAAGAACCACATCTATCGTATGCAGAATGATAGCTCGAAAAATGTTTACAGCTTCAGCCTAGGATTCCTCAAGTTACCGATCCCAAATCTGTACACGATTTGTCCTTGATTGAAGGACCGCAACATACATGCAGACAGCTTGTTTACGTGTTAAGACACAAAAATCTCAAACGGTGAGTCCTATAGTGGGGCTCCTAGGAACAACCCAACGTGAGAGGTTTATCTCCTAATCAACTTACTACGAACAACTACTATATCACAGAAATGTCATTGAAGCAGTTATGAGCCAATGATGTAGAACACGTGGAGGCCCAATTCCATGATCAGTTGGACCGAGCTCGGAATAGGCCCAAACTTGGTGGGCTGACTTATTTTCGCGCTCCGGTCAATAATCATGAACCCTAGGTTGATGATGTAATTGCTTTTCGGCCTAATTCCTTCGTTTAGGCCTCCAATTGGACGTTTTTGCCGTTTTAGGAAATATTTGTTTCGTTAATAACTTTTAGCGTATAATTCCGTAAAAGTTGATTCTTCTTGGGAAAGTCATGTTTTTCTTCCTTTTTTCCAATTTTATTATTTTCCCCAAATTTTAGAAATTTTCGTTTTTGAGTTAGGGTTTTGCTAGGGTTACGCCTTTTTTCCTATAAAAAGGTTGTAACCTAATGTTTATGAAACTTTTTGGATATCAATAATATTCAGACTTTTGTCTTTCTTTCTTGTGCGCAAGATTTGCTCGTGAATTCCGCTGCGTCAGCCAATTTGTCGTACTCGTAAAGCATTTGAGGAAGTTGGACAAGATTGCGTACGTCTGAGTCTCTGATATATTGAGCTTGAAATTTTTTTTCAATGTGTACATACCTTTTTCAGCCATTAGTTGACTAGATGATGATCCCTTCAATCTGATAGGTAAGCAGATTGAGATTCCAAACGCAACTATGGATTTGAGAAATCTGCATACAAACCTAGACCTGTCAAACTCAAAAAAAATCAATCACGGGTCAATTAAGCCGCGTATGGTAAAGGACTTGGCCATGTTACATAACCTCCTCTTCTCTTGTATGGGGTAGGCTGGTAGCATTGGGTCCATGCTACATGAAATTCATATCAAAAGCTTGTGTCAACAGGTTAAACCACATGCATTATTAGCAAACGTTGCAAATCCTATCGACATGACATTTCAAAACCAACTTTGCGAAAATTGCGCACAAAACCGTACTACAGCTGCCTCTCAAAACCTGTAGTATTCAAACGCAGGATGAAGCCATACAGAAACTTTGATCCAAGCCAAATGCTTAAGCTCCTTCAGCTTATGCATAAAAAGCTTAAGCAATTGGTGGGAGAGATGTCGAAATGTGTTATCTCACAAACTAGACAAACTAATTCCATGACAAGTATAGAGTGAAACTAGTTTCTAGTAGTCTGTTTAGTTGGGAGTTGAGGGAGTGCAACCCAACCCAACCCTTTTTTTTTTTTTGGATAGGCAAAATTTTATTAAAAACAGGGAGAGGAAAAAGGGAAATCTAACAAAAAGTTGGACAATGCATCAGAAGAGCCGAAGCCCAGCCCCAAAGGTCTAAAGCTGAAGCCCAAGTATAAAACAATCAAGCACACCAGTAAACAATCAACCCAACCCTTATCAATTCCTTTGACATGTTAGATACTTTTGGTAGTTGGACTTGTGTATAAAGTTCTCTTTTTTCAATGATTGGCCACTTTTCGCTTTTGGCCTTTTTATTTTTCTGCTTTCTTTTGTACAGGGTGGCATCCTCTTGATGTATGGGTGACAAACGAGCCGAATGAGACGAGCAATCATTTTGTTGAAGCTTGATTTGAAACTTTCACGAGCTTCAAAAACATGTTCGAGCTCAGGTTGTTTACCATACAAGCCGATCTAGAAATGAATTTTAATTGAGTCAGACACGATCCGATCTCAAGTATCTTGAATTTTTCACACATCATAAGCCGAACGAGGTAGCTTGATTGAACTACGTTTGACAGCTTAACAAACTCAGTTGAATCAAACAACAATGCCAATGGGCTGTAGCCCAGTTAGCATCTCATGATCTTCCCCTTTGGAAGGCCAGGGTTCGAACCCCGTCGTGGGTGTTTGGGATAGCCTCTGAAATTCGCTGTGGACTAACTTACTAACTCCCAAAAAAAACTTTAACAACAAAAAATGCTTTTGAAAAAAATCACCTTCCAATCTACTATTGGTTACTATGGGGCCTATTTTGTTTTCGACCGTTGTCTGAGGACTAGGAAATTCAAAAAAAAATAAATTGCTTTATTGTTTTATTGTGGTCCAACCCCACAAACCAACAGAGTAACTCTTTGGGCTTCTATGGGCTCTTTAATTAGTACTATCTCGGGCAGTGGTAGGCCTTATTTATGGAACGGGCTCCACCTCGGGATCACATTAATTGAAAATGAGACCGTTCACGTTGCGAAGCCCATTATGCAAAAGGGAAAAAAAACTTTTTTATGGAGTGTGCCGTAAAAAAGTGTTTGCGGAGGTGAATCCCGAGCGTCTAAAGTGTTTTGGACGATCGGGATTTTAATAAAACTTTAAAATTCTTCCCCGAAAAAAGTTTTTTTTTTTTTAAAATCCGGACAATTGATTGCCGAAACGAACGGTTGAAATCAAGCGCCTCCGTGAATCCGACTCTTATTCACGGCTTCTCAGTGAATAAAGACAATTTCTATGCACAAACAGACTAACCAGAGAGTTGTGTATGCATGATTGGAATCGCACTTGTTTGTGAAATACATGATGAACGGTTTTAAAAAAGACATAACTCATTTCTCTAAACAAAAAAATCCCAATAAGTGTTACGACAAATATCGTGCCAATCTTGTGTTTTACCCAAGGATTTAAATAACGCATCAATTTAGAGTATCAATTATTATACCGTTACCTAACGTACCAGTACAAGGGGCGGAGTCTTTGAGGGGAGGTGTCATGGACCACCAGAGGTCCCAAAACAAAATTTTCATTGCTATTTGTGTCATTTTCTCAGCATCAAAAAATCGAACTTTACCTACAAGAAAATTAAATTTAAGAATGGTCTGACATTGTTCGATACAAACAGGTATGGGTCAAGTACCGATCGATACCAGCCGGTATTTTTAGGCAAAATGAAAATGCAGTTCTAGGACCCTAATTTCTTAAAAAAATATAAATTATATTCAACACCACATAGATACCATATATTCCCCCGAAATGTAAATTCCATTGCATGCTACAAGCGCAAAAGTAATGTGGTAGCCCTTCTATAAAATGCATATTAAACCCTGAATCCAAACATCCTACGTAAAATTTACTTACCTATTCAACCAACCACTTGGCGGTGACACAATAGCTACACAATTATTTATATGACCTGAGGGACCATGCTGCGCAGCGTGCTGTGCGGGGCAAATCGCCATTGTTCCGGTCTCGGTTTGATGATCGGAAACGTTCACTTCGTAGAGCTCGTCGAGTAGAACAAGTGTACCAAAAATCAACTCCTTCAAATATCATTAAGTGCCTCATCCGAACATTATTATCTTGACATTATTAATTGTACCAAAAAACAGTGGATTTTAATCTAGTGTTTCGGATCCATTTGTTTCAAGATAATAATGTTCGGATGAGGCATTTAATGATATCCGATCAAGCTGATTTTTGGTACACTTGTTCTACTCGATGAGATCTACAAAGTGAACGTTTCTGATCATCAAACCGAGACCGGAGTGGCGGCGATTCGCTCCGCAGAGCACGCTGCGCAGCACAGTCTCTCGGTCCTATTTATATTTGTTACAATATAGGAGCTATTCCACACCCAAAAGAAAATGAGACTAATCTCCACTTAGAGATTAATTTCTGTTCGGATGAGCCAGACAGATTGGGTTTTTTGCCAGCACCCTCCGTGGGTTCTCTTTGCACATTTTTTTGAGTAATCCAAACCATGCATTTTGTAGAGCTTGTAAAATAATGTATCTATGCAAAAACAACTGGATATTGATAGGTATGTCAAAAGCTAATGTTTTGTATGGATACATTATTTTACAGGCTCTACGAGATGCACGATTTGGATTACCCAAAAAAATACGCAAAGGGGACCCACGGGGTGGCAGAAAACCCCTCTTTTCCGGCTCATCCGGACAGAATTTACACTCATACACTTACAATGGAAAAGCAGTGGGAAGCAGCTAGGAGGGGAACTACTGAACGCGCTCATAAGGCTGCACGGATCAAACTCACTCCAAGTCAGTGGAGACAAAAGTTGTTAATCCTGTATTGGCCAGCGTACTGGTTTCACTACTGAAATGATACGTACCGTTTTGAGTTTATCGCAATTAACATTTTAAATATAGGAGTATATGTTTACTTGGTTGCAAAAATTTTCCCCTAGAATCCTATTGTAAATTTTAGTGTACAACCCACCACTTATGGCACGGAAAAAATAAAAACAAAGTGTCATTTTGTACTGGACAGTACACCAGAATATGTCCAAAATCTGTTACCGCCAGTATTGCCCAGTATTCCAAATGGTATGGATCGCCTAGCTTTGTGTTCCGTTCAAGTGTGCCGGCCGGTATTAACAATTTTGATGGAGACAACCCTCGTTGGGTAACTCTCAAAAGCAAGCTTCTTCTTCTTTTTTGAAACAAAATGTCAAAATGAGCTCAATGACGATGACCGCACCTGATCTTTTCCCCCCGGAAGAGTTACATCAAGTTAAAGATTTTTATTATTTCAGCTAACTGCTATGTTTGGCGCGTACATTAACAACCGGACAAATAAAAAAAGGCCCCAACAAACAAAAAAAAAATTATTAGTTGCTCCTGGAACACTGCCGTGTGACGCTCCAACGACCTTTTTCACTGCATATTTGCATCGCCCTCTGCACGAATTTACGATGGAAAAGTCTTCGGAGCGCCACCCGGCGGTGCTCCGGGAGCAAACGACCTTTTTCACCACATATTTGCATAGCCTCCGATACGAATTTATGATGGAAAAGTCTTCGGAGCGCCACCGGCGGTGCTCCAGGAGCAGTGAATAATCCGCTACCAGCAAAAAGGGGGCCCCCCACAAATATCAAACGCCTTTGAAAACGTGCGAAGAAAGAAGCACCAACAACACACAACACCACCACCCCTTTTTAGAGAGAGAAAGTGATCTCAAGCCAGACCCAGAAAGAGACTGGATTCACACCCACAGAGAGAGAGGATTTTAGTACTCTCTCTCTCTTACCCCCATCTCTCTCTAAAACATCATCCCCATTTGATCGGACCCTCGCATTCCCATTTCACCGCAATTGTATACGTATCTGTATACATAAACTGTCCTGTATTTATATACACATAAACGTATATGAATAGTTTGATTCTGTAAGTATAGTATATATATATATATTTGTATAATGGAGAGATACGGTCTACAGTCGAATTCGGCAGCGGAATGGAGCTCACCGGGGTTCGAAGGTCAGTCCACTGTCACTCCGAGCCATTCAATTTTGGTTAATTTTGATTGAATTTCGTGTGCATTTGGTTGAAACGGTAATGCGGAGTGTTTTTGTTGGGCTGTTGATTGTGCAAAAATGCAGAGCCTGCGTGGCAATTGGGACCGAGCAGCGGCGTGGAGTTGTACCCCGAGCGGCCCGATGAGGCCGACTGTATCTATTACTTGAGGACGGGGTTTTGTGGGTACGGTACGAGGTGTCGGTTCAATCATCCCCGCGATCGCGGTTCGGTAATTGTTCCGAATTCTGATTCTGTTCTGATCCATATATGTGTATATGTTAGGGTTTAGTTGGGGTTTTTGATGAATGCTAATGGAGACCAATATTTTGGGAACTTTCCATTATCGAAAATGTTAGTACTTTTTAAAGTTCTAGGGAATGGTAGTTTGGTAATTGTTCCAAGCCCTCATTTTTCTGTTCCAAATTGACATGTGTTAGGGTTTAATTAGGGGTTTTGATGAATTGTATTTGTAGACCACTATTTTAGGCGTTTTTATTTTTATGTAAAAGTGTCTATTTTTAGAAGCTCCACATGACTGTAGCTTGGTAATTGTTCCAAGTCCCCATTGTTCTGTTACGGGTTTGTGTGTTATAGGGTTTAATTAACGGTTTTGATCAATGTTGATGTTGGCCACTATTTGGGAACTTTCCTTTATGAAAAATCTTATTTTTTAGAGTTTAATGCGAACGTAGTTTGGTAATTGTTCCAAGTCCCCATTGTTATGAATTTGTTTAATAAAGGAGTTAAATTAGGGGTTTTGATGATTTTAATGTAGACCAATACTTTAGGAACTTTTTTTTTTTTATGGAAACTCTTTACTTTTAAAGTTCTAAGTGGTCGTAGTTTTGTAATTGTTCCAAGTCCCCATTGTTCTGTTCCGAATTTGTGCTAATTAGGGGTTTTGATGAATGTTTACGCAGACCAATATTTTAGGAACTTTCCTTGATGGAAACACTTCATTTTTAAAGTTCCACACGATCGTAGTTTAGTAATTGTTCCAAGTCCCCATCAGCCTATTCTGATTGTGTGTGTATTGGGGTTTAATTAGTGGATTTGACGAATGTTGGTGTAGAATGAGATTTTAGGAATTTTCCTTTAATGGGAAGATTTCTTTTCTGGCAAGAATTTGTGTTTTCTTTTGGCCCGTTTCAATTAATATCTTGTTTCCAGCTTTGAGTTGAGTGAAATCTGCTATTTCTTCTAGTCTTGCATCAAATGTTCTGGTTTATCATTACAGTATGTGCCCGTAATTTAGTCTCATCTGATCAGTATTTTGATTTGAAGTGGCGTCGTGGTTAAGTTGAGTAATTTGACACTGATTGCACATACTTATTCGTTTTAGGCTTGTCAGATTGTTGTGTAGTGGAGAGCTGCTATATTGGGAAGAAGTTATTCTTTGTATAACTTGCAAAATTTTGAATGGGTTTTCCTAACTACTGCCCACTACATGGTACTGGTTACAGTTTGAATACTGCTGGAAAGGATAGGGTTTTGATGAATATAAGGCCCATGCACTTCCTACAAGTTTCTATACATTTTGTCTGGACATTTTCAGCCTTTTCTCAGTCTATTTAAAGTTAGTATACTTGTGTTATCAGGCAGTGGTTAGCATTTTCCAGTGTATAAACCCTGACTGAGAAATAGGTGTTCTTTACCTAGATTTGATGGCAATAAACTGTCAGGTTGTGGGAGCTTTTAGAGCTGGGGGAGGGGAGTACCCAGAGCGAGCAAACCAACCTGAGTGCCAGGTATGTGGTGTAAATTATTTTGGGAGCTGTTAAGCTTCAAATAAGATAGATAATAGATGCTCGGGATTGAGCAATGTACATTTATAATCTTTTCTGGTTTGACTTTTATTCTTTTCGTTTTCTGTTCTGCAAACAGAATGAGTTAAATTGTCTGTTCATTTATTAGGCTCTACACGTGATGGAGAAAGGAAGTCCATTTTCTAATTGTTCTACATATGACGAATATAAAAACTTCAATTTTGTATTTTGTGTGCCTCATCTCTCTGACTATGATTTCCTTCAACAATTGGTAGTACTATATGAGGACGGGAACATGTAAATTTGGCACATCCTGCAAGTATCACCATCCAAGACAGGGAGGTGGATCTGTCATCCCTGTGTCACTAAATATTTCTGGATACCCACTACGACTGGTTTGGATTTTGCACTTGATTGTCTTCCCTTCGCTATTGTTTGATTTTCTTTCCTAGAGCATCTCAATTGATTTTTGCCACTTTGGCATGCCATTGCCAAAAATTGGCTTGCTACAGTGTCAGTTTACTATTTTTCGCAATGTTGATCCATTGCTCCAGTTCTATTTTGGCATGACCATAGTATGCAAGGTCTAAAGCGATGGAGATCCATATCATTGATGGTGATGTAAGAAGTTTGCCAAAGCCATTTCTCGTGTCAAATTTGGCACAAGAAATCGCTTCAGGAAATTTTTGGCAAGGAATTTGCCTAACCAATAGAGCTGCATTTTTGCTCATTTCTGCCAAACTTTGTCAATGGCAAGGGATTTTCAAATCTTTGGAGATGCTCTTAGTGCATGTTTCCAAGTTGACTCATAGTAGAGTGCTATTGTGCCAGGGTGAAAAGGAGTGTTCATACTATTTGAGAATGGGGCAGTGCAAGTTTGGTGTAACCTGTAAATTCCATCATCCACAACCGGCAGGCATACAAGTGTCAGCACCCCTACCTTTGTCTGTACCTACTCCAGCTATTTATCCTTCAATGCAGTCTCCTTTGGTTCAATCATCTCAACAGTATGGACTGGTGGCTGGAAATTGGCCATTTCCAGGGCCTGCTCTAGTTCCAGGTTCGTATCTCCAAGGGGCATATGGTACCATGCTGATTCCTCCAGGAATGGTTCCCTTTGCTGGTTGGAATCCTTACCAGGTTGGTGCATTATCTTAAAAGAATCTTTTGTTAAAGCATATTTTTAAATTATCGCAAACCATTTCCAGTGACATGAATACAATTTTGAACTATGAAGTTGGCGACAAGTCTTCTGCAAAACTGATTTTGGAAAGTCATGTTGTTGAAGTAGATGTACCTTTAATACTAGGTTGTTTATCCACCAGGTGGAGGCACCTGTAAGTTCAGCCCCCTCACCCAGTACTCTATCCACAATGGGAGGAGCATCTGTTTATGGGATCCCACAATTATCTCCTTCAGCACCTTCATACACAGGAGCTTATTTACCCTTGCCTAAATCTTCGCAGAAGGAACAAATGTTTCCAGAAAGACCTGGCCAACCTGAATGCCAACATTACATGAAAACTGGTGATTGTAAATTTGGATTATCATGTAGGTACCATCATCCACCGGAATGGAGTCCACCACAAATAAATTTTGCCCTTAGCCCTGCAGGTCTTCCCCTACGTCCGGTAAGCAGCTAGTCTTGAAACTGTCAGATATGATTCCTCGTTTGTTTTTTATCACTGTGACAAAGTTTGAATAGATTTAACATTTATATTTATATTTCGAGAGGACTATGTGCCTAAGATGAGAGTTGAATATCACATGACTTGAGTAATTTTTTTGGAGGTAAGTCTGAAGCATATTTTCCTGATCTATCCTCTGTTCTAAATTTCAATCAACTCAGCTGACATGTGTGATTTTTGGGTGTGTTTTTACATGCCACTAAGATGAGAAACTTAACTGATTACACACTGCATGGGTTGCCAATATCTGCGTTTGACACAAGTTCATCTATTACATGTGTAATGTGTTATGTTGGTTTCATATATGAATCTTTCTTGGAAATATTGAACGAACATAGTTTGTCATGCTACTGGCAGTGGTGAGAATTTTACTGGACTTATATGATGGAAAACAGTTATAATGAATAAAATCCAAGTATGGTAGTTTTGGATGATGTGACCCAATTTCACCGAATAGTCAAATGTCTTGTTTTTGATATGCACCAACACAGGAAGTCATCACTAAGCAATAAACAAATCGTTTATGTGCCTCCTGTCTTTTTTATCAGTTTGAGAGTTGAGCCATAAAGGAAATTTCTTTTGTCTTATTTTTATTTTTTGGTTCATTGAAGTTCTGCTTTAAAAGAGAAGCTAAGGGTATAGCTGGGTACCCATTATATGTTCCCCTGCCTCGTGGGAGTGGCAGGGAATTATTAGGTTTGGCAGGAAATATGGTTTTAAATGTAATTAATTTATTTACATGTATGTTAGTCTAGATGTCATGTAAAGTTTCTTGGGATCTCTGATGGGTTCCCTCTAGTTTCTAATTTTCTAGAACAGGGAACTGTTATTTGTACTTGGTGAGGCTCTTCTGAACCCAAGGGCTATAATTTCTTAGGAACAAGGTGCTCTGATCTTCTTCTTCTTTTGTTTAGCACAGAGGATGTCAATAGGTCTCCAGTTTACCCCATTTGAACCAGGGAAGTGTTTGGTAATAACTAATTTTGGGCGCATTGGGTAACTGCTTGCCCAATGTAACCCAGGCCAATTGCCTCTCTGACTGAGGAGATTACAAAGAGAAAAATAGTAGGGATAGATTGGTTAGGTCATCATGGATCGATATCATGCTTAGTCAATGTTTACTCTTGTATTCTTTTAGCTTGACTGAGAGACCAAGAACTTCTTGATAGTTTTTACCCATCCCTTCGTTGTTTTGAGCAAATAAAAGGGATGTTGGGTATTTTCTGTTGCTGTTCTGGTTTCTGTTATTCAAATTAAAATCAAAATTCCTTATGGGTTATATGTAAGAATAGAATTGAAACTGAATTATGCCTATTTTGGCTGCCGAGTGTCGGTCTTTGATATCTCCGAACCATGGGTAGAAGACTGAAAAATCATCATGGTAATATCGTCCCATTGTCAGGCTGGTGGGTAATAGCAATGGGGTGTTTTGGGGCAAGTTATAAACTATGATAGCTTGCACTATGTTGTCCTTGTTGGCTTGTTCTATTTTGTTGAGTATATAGTTCAGGAATCCATGACAAATCAATCGATGTAGTGTTAGATTTGAATAGTTCCAAGAGTTGTTTACTCGTCCACTGAAAAGAAATGTACAGTTGTTTAGAAGAGGACTGGAGTGTTCATACAAGGTTATAGGAAAGACCTGACAAGCTTGGAGATCTTAAGCTGAAGCCATACTATGAGCATTCTTCATTATTCATTCATGGTTTTGTGTTCCTCTTGGTGGATTCCATTGATAGCGTCAAGTATCTAGGAGTTGACATGTGGGGTGGTTGAAGCACCGAGATGGACAATGATTCAACAAGAACACTCAAAGTCCCTGGTTGTGGGTTTTTACTGTAACTTGTGTCTTGTAATTTTGTTCCTTGGTTGTCGTGGCAAATGGTACTTGTTAAGCATAGAAATTGAGAAGGAAGCAAGTACCTGAGTTCTAATTTCAGTCATTGAGTTTCTGCTGTTTTCTCACAATGACAACACAGTCTCTTTCTGATTGTCTTGTGTTTTTGCACTACACCATTCGGGTCGTCTCTGCAATCTCTATTCTCCCTTAGACATCTGGCAATAGAATTATGTTTTTTTCTTTTCGTCTAGAATATCCATTATGTACTCAATTTGAATCAAATTTGTTCGGGTTATGAATTTTATCGTGTTATTATTAACGTTCTGTGTTTACAAAATTACTATAGGGAGTGTTTGTGCTTACTGATCGGTATGCAACGCTTCTCTGTGTGCAGCGCAATTTGTGTGCTTACAAGGCAACACAGATGTACTTTTTTGGTCTGTACATGATAGTGCTTCGATATTTCGTCCTTCCATTCTTAGGTTGTGTACTAACACGAATACGTGGTTGGTCAAATATGCCTCTAGCTAACATTCTACTGTATTGATGTATAAATTTAATGCTTTTATAGTATATTCTGCATATAATTTGTCAATTACTCCAAGGTAGATGGTCTGATGTTGAATTTCATTAATCAGGGCGCACCAATTTGTACTCACTATGCTCAAAACAGAGAATGCAAATTTGGGGCCTCATGCAGGTTTGATCATCCAATGGGAACACTGAGTTACAGTTCATCTGCGTCTTCTCTTGCTGATATGCCCGTTGCTCCTTACCCTGTGGGATCCACGGTGGGTACCCTGGCCCCATCATCCTCTTCATCAGATTTGAGACAGGAACTTATTTCCGGTTCCAAGAAGGATGACATATCAGCCAGGATGTCCTCTTCTTCTTCTATGACCAAATCCAGTAGTTTGATTGGTTCGATTTTCTCCGACAGTATGTCTGCTACCTCTCAAGCTTCTGCCCCCTCCGCTAATCCTAGCAGTAGCACAAGTCATGGAGGTGGGTTAAGCAAATCCTAGTTGTCTGTCTCCAGAATCATAAACCGAACACTTTTTTGGAAAAAGCAAAATGGATACCAGGCTCTCTTTGTTTTTTTGTTTTTTGAGTCATCACATTCCCATGATGCGGCTCTATTTCTCTATGTGTTTATATGATCCTTTATATGGCCTCCTCTTTTTCATCTTCAATAAGCCATACCCAACTTCAAATATCACCAGACCCTTTATACCATTCCCACGTCTCTTCCAAATAACCAAGAAGGAAATGCCTTCTTTTGATCGGCAAACACCTTCTCTCCAATTTTTGGAGTTTGTTGTGTTAATATTTATACTGTAATCTATATTCAGAACCAAAAAGATCAGTCTTCCTTCCGCGTTCACTGTCTGTCAATCTTTTTGTTGTACCTCTATATCTTGGAATGAGCATCCGATTCAACTTAGGAATGAAATTGGGAAGGGGTTCCTGTTTCCCTCTCTTTGTCCAGGGCTTTATCGTGGCGAAAAAGAGGCACTACAGAGACCCCAAGCAAGGTATTCACAGCACTGCCTTTGTTTTTTTATGAGGTTACACTACATGTGTTGTGACAACTGAAATTGATCAATTTTATTACCAGATACGGAAAGGGAATGATGGAGAAACCTGAGAATGTGTAATAATAATTTCTTTCATTTTATGGTGTTGATGTGTTAGTGAGATTTACCATACTTATTGCTTGAGCTTTGCCATTTTATATGCGGAAATGCGGAATAAATTTGGGTAAACCGTTGATAATAGATGGACTTTTTGTCCCGATACATACGGTAAGTGATGGGCCCCTCAACCTGTTGGACTATGATGACTGTCGCTCTTCGTTCTCTTTCGCTTACGAAATGTTATCACTAGAATCGACCAAGAAAGTGAAATTTGTGGGTCTATTCGATTCGGAAGTGGTGCATATCACATAGCAATATAGCATTTGTGATGCTTATTTGTTGATTTGCTCTTTGGGTATTGTTAATAGATGGTGAAAAATGGTGGTTATCAAATGTTGATCTTGCCAATTGCCATTGTTGACTTCAGATCTTGCTTTGGTTAATTGTTGAAAAAATTCTTAACTTTACACTTGAAATTGTTTAAGTAGTTGACGCAGCGGAATTAACAAAGAGATTAGTTGCGTACTAATCGAACGAATGATAAACTCGAGTCCACGAGAGGAAAAGACAAAGTCTGAATATTATTGATAAAAGTTGAATAAGTAGGTTAATTGAATAGGTTACAGTCCTTTTTATAAGACCTTAACCCTAGAAATCCTACTGAAAAAGAAATTCTAAAACATGCCAAAACAAGCGGCATTAAAGAAAAGGTATTTCCTAATTAATTAAAATAAAATCCTAATTCTTGTAAACTAAGAATCCTAATAAAGGTAGAAATCAAAATCAAACCGAATACGGAAAGTTAATAATTCTAACCTAAACGAAAATATTCCTACCCAAAATCTTATTCCAAAACAATAAAAATAAAATACAAAAACTCTCCATTTTTGTCCTACATCAGTCTCATTTTCTTCAAAAGAACTCGCCCTCGAGTTCTCATTAGAAACTTGCCACCTTCCCTTCCAAAGAAATAGATATTTGGAATACTTCAACCTCTCGCTCGTCTTCCCAAAAAAAAATAGAAAGTACACTTGCCAAGGTGGTTTTTCTGCGCACTTCAACTGATTGACAATATCTACGTTATAAGAATTGAGTGAAAACTCAAACTGCTCCAACCCAAGAAAATCAACAAATTGAACGTCATACAGAAATTTCAATTTTTCTTCCTGAGGTCCATCAACTAGACCACTGATATTTCCCTCAAGTGATGAATGTTGACCGATAAGAGCTTTGAGGTGATGCCCATTGGTTGACTCATGTGCCCCCGCGTCCCGCCTATCATCTTTTTCCTCCGAACTCTCTTCAATTCCACAAGTTATTGCTTCCTAATTAGCAACTGAAAGAATTAACACAGCTGGGCTATCAACAAACATCTCCTCTTTCCCCCATCCTCTTTCTCTCTAATATTACTTGGGACGTTTTCGGTAAAATCATCCCTAGTCAGCAAAACCCAATTGTCGAGGTCAACGTGATCCACTTGAAGCGAGCTCGGCTCCTCTTTAACACAAATTTTAGTATCAACCATCTCCAATGGATAATTGTTTTGGCCCTCAACAACTTGATCGCCAACTTCTGTTTCAATTTTTTTATCAACAACTCCCTCTATGACCACCTTATCAATTTCTTCAATGACATCTTTGGCAAGAGTAGTTGTATTCTGTTGATTTGATCCGTACTTTTCATCCAACAATTGTTTATAATTATGCGGCAAAAATCTCTCCATCAGACATTTTTTTATTCTTGACCATGCACAAATATGGTGTTTGTTCTGTTGATCTCGCAAAGATTGCAAGTCTAACCACCAATCTAGGGCTGGACCTGTAAGCTTTAACAACACGTACTTCCACTTTTCTCCATTCGAGATTTTCATATACTCAAAAGCATCCTCAAGATTAAGTATCCAATCTAGAATATCCTCAAAATATTCAGAACCACTAAATTTAGGTAAATTGTTATAATACCTGAAATTTGCTTGTCGCTTTATCGACTGATAATCATCATGGTTCTCGAATAACTCACCTTCAAACTCATTCTTATTATCGTAGTAATAATAAGAATATCCTCCGAAGACGTTTTGGTGAATAGGTTGGTTGCGGGCAAATCCCTCAACGCGGTTCCTATTCTGGTTAGGAGGTTGGCGATGGGCAAATCCCAACGCGCGATCCTTCTCAACCCTTTCTGGCCTTTGGCGATTTTGTAGAGTCAATCCCTGCAACAACTCACAGATCTCTGCGAACTGAGTGCGAGTATCCTGACGGAACTCGGCTAACTGAGTGCTTCGATTCTGCAACTGTATTCGGTTATCCTCCATCATCTTCCTTAGGCCAGCAAGCCCACGACCAACGTCAATGGGTGTGTCTTCTTCTGTGTTTGGTGCCATCGAACCAGGAAAAACTTGGCTCTGATACCACTTGACGCAGCGGAATTAACAAAGAGATTAGTTGCGTACTAATCGAACGAATGATAAACTCGAGTCCACGAGAGGAAAAGACAAAGTCTGAATATTATTGATAAAAAGCTTTAAAAGTTGAATAATTGAATAGGTTACAGTCCTTTTTATAAGACCTTAACCCTAGAAATCCTACTGAAAAAGAAATTCTAAAACATGCCAAAACAAGCGGCATTAAAGAAAAGGTATTTCCTAATTAATTAAAATAAAATCCTAATTCTTGTAAACTAAGAATCCTAATAAAGGTAGAAATCAAAATCAAACCGAATACAAAAAGTTAATAATTCTAATCTAAACGAAAATATTCCTACCCAAAATCTTATTCCAAAACAATAAAAATAAAATACAAAAACTCTCCATTTTTGTCCTACATCAGTAGTGGAGAAAACAAATTTTGGTTATGTTTGTTTCAATCTTTTTGTATACACCAAGGGGAATTTCTCCTAAACTAATTATACTACATAAAAGACATTTGGTATTTTCTTAATGTGAAGTAACTTTTGTTAATTTTTCGACAAATTTTTTGGGACTTATCATTCTCTCAATGAGAGGAATCGAAGTTGAAAAAAATTTAAAAAAGACAAACGAAAAGACAGTAATACTATATTACTACTTCGCAAGATCCAACTTTTCCTTGTACAAATTCGATAGCTCAGGACCTTCTTCCTCATGATATTGATAGCTCAAAACCTTTCTTTAAGAACAGCGTTCCACTGTTACTTGGAAATGTTGCAAGGCTAAAATCGTTGGTCTTAAATTTAGCCTTTCAACAACAAGACTTGATAAACTGCACACCTTGGAACAATCCTCTTCTCCAAACTCATTGAAATAATTGTTGGAGTTCTTGCAATGAAGGGAGACTCCCTACCCATTTTATGGACGAAAAATTCCATCACTCGATTTATCTTATCCTCAGATTTCATCATAAAACATCGTTGTTTCTTTTTTTCTTTTTTTTTTAAGTAAAAGGATCATCCCAGTATATTAATCCGAAAAAAATTACAACTAAAACAAACAAAATACAAAAACAACCACCTAGTTTACATGATCATATGATTGATTTCAATGTTATACCGGATAATTACTCCGAGAATGGAGCCAAACTTGTTCAGCTACCAGACAGCCTAAGAAGGTTGGCATCTAGACTTGTTAAGCAGACAATATAGAAGATGTGCTTTGCAGAAAATTCAGATTTATACAGATAACCTGCAGTCACAAAAATCAGCTAATCCAGAGTTCTCAAAGCCATCCTTGAAACCCAGACCTAAAATACAGAATCCAATTAAACATAATCTTCTTGAATGAGTCGTATCAGCCTACCAACTCCATTCATTTCAAATCCAAACCCAAACACAACCTAACATTCACCCAAGAAGTTAAATCAAGCGGCATGAGACAGCAACCAATGGCTTGCTCCAGAAAGTCGCGAGGTCAAGTACCATGAAGGCCAAACATTCCAAATCTTAGAACCATTGGAGGAATGACCGGGTGTTAAACTTTAGAAACTAGGTATTGGTCGAGGTCCGCGCAAGCTGACCCGGACAGACCAGTTATCAAGAAAAAAAGAAGTTGTTAAAACAGTTGTTACATGTTGTCTCTTAAGCTTCTAGGATCTACTCAGCAAAATCCAAAATGGCTTTGAGCCTTTGACACTCCCAAAAGCAACATTAATATCTCTTCAATTTGCAACTCACCATATTCAGCACCTCTTCTCGCACTACGGTTGTTGAGTTGAACTTTGGTTGGTCTCATCTGCATGAGTTTTTTGAAGTCCTGCATTAGTGGTTTATCTGAAAATGACAGAATGTAATCACTAGAAATTGTTAGGTCAACAATAACTGTCAGCAATGATAGACGCATGCAAATATGAAGCTGTCGCCAATATGGCAATAGAAGATACAAAAGAGCATAACAAACCAACAGAAGTATAGAACAAAATGAAACAAGAACAGTTATTTTTGTGTTCTCGAAAACAATGTCCGGGTACACTTGGCCTTTCGTTAAGTAGCAAGAGAGCAAGGTGAGTAAGGGGTTCTTCTTGTTTTGGCCAAGTAAAAGAAAAAAAGCTTTTGCAAACACAACCGTTTTTCCATAGACCTGACCACAAATTGAAGCTTGGTCATAATATTTATACCAAATGAAGAGAAAGAAAACGAAATAGTAACAGATATCGGGGTTACAAGGACAGTCAAAAATTGTATGGATGGCACACGAAACGTGCAACACGTTATGAGAACTCTTTCTGGATATACAAACTTTAATGAGACCTGAAACTAAACATCCCATGAAGTAAACCCAAATTGCAAGCAACCCAACGCATGAAAAGAGAGAACTTTCAAAAACCCATGTACCAAACATCAAAATTGTGCACAACCCATCAAATTAAATCCAACTATTTATCCAATTTCAAAAACCCATAAGAATATAATCACCAGTTTAATCCTGGGGTCCACGGTATGCAAGAACGTGGTTGGGGACGAGATGAACTGGCAAATGGGACTAGAAGTTGCTCCAGCTATCAATCTCAGGACCTTATCAGCTGAAAAAACATTTTTTGGTAACCATTTCTCCCAATTCCTGCTGCACTGCCAGTATCTGCTGCACATCTGATTTGGGTTTTTAGCAGAGTTCGATGGAGTGAGAATTGGAGCCTATGTTTGGAGTTGTCTGGGGTGAATTGGTGATTGAGGAATGGAGGGGATTGGGTTTTGGAGGTGTGGTGGAAAGGGGGAGAAGGGAGTGAGAGGATTTGGCAGGTGAGGGGAAATCTAGTTCAATACATTTGTTGCAGTTGAGACTTGAAGAGAGGTTTTTGTTGCAAGGGAAGGTGGGAGGAGAAGGTATTGTTTTGGATTCATCGTCATAGATGGATCGGTTTTCTACTCGGGTCGGACATGCAAACCCGGGTGAGAAATTATTAGTAATTAATTGAATGCTCGTAGAAATGATTTTGGAATACCGCCACATTATAGAACCACAAAATCACGGACAGTAAAGAGTAGACCTGAAGTACCGCGTAGGGGTGACCTGGTAAAGAAGAAGCCTAAAGGAAGCACTTGGCGGGTGCCCCAAGGGCACCGAATACTTACTCGAGGGAGAACTTTTTCTTTTTTTAGAGAACTTTTTCTTTTTAAGAGAATAATTGCTCGTGATTTGTAGGTTCTTAGTATGTTTTATCCAAATTGAAATAGAAAATTAATTTTGGCACTCCACATTTAATCATTGTCACTCTATTTTTTGTCAAAAGTCTTATGTGAAGTTACTAAATTACTCCCTCCGTCCCTTATTTATAGTCTAGTATTCCATTTTGGGCTGTCCCTTAATAAGTGTCTATTTTGTAAAGTTAGTGGGTAAAAGTTGGTGAATTGTCTATTTTGTCCCTAAAAGTAGATTACATTTTAAAAAGTTAGTGAGTAAAAGTGTAATGATGATGGGTAAATAAGGAAAGTGGAGAAAAAAGTTGATGTGAAAGGTATAATGATGATGTCTTTTTAATAAGTTGGAATTACGAAGCAGGACACTTAAAAAGGGACGGAGGGAGTACCTTTTATTTGGTTAGTGTTCATCCACTTTCTCACACATAAAAAGATATTGTTGTAATTTTAAATAAGAAAAAGATAAAAAGTAGAGTGCCAAAATCAAAACAGAGTATTTCACCACAGTTTTCGATGTCTGATGGACAACCGAAGATGAACAAATACGTTTTTCACCACAGTATTCCGCTGGGAACAAATCAAGTATACTGGGCGCAACAAAACAATATGAACTGGGCAACCAAAGCTTCGGTCAATACCAGTTTATTCAATTAATTTTTTAGAACCAAAGCAAAACCAAGTGCCTTTCTCTTTTCTGATTTTTTAAGAGCAAATAAACTAATGTTTATGACGACTAACTTTCACACACATATTCCAAACCCCTGTTTGCTAAATGACTACTGCTCCCTCCGTCCCTATTTAATTGTCCATTATGATTTTGCGTGTATTTTCAACGACTTATATATTTCGACGTATAGAAAAAATCGAGATCTATCAAATGAGATCCATATTGTATATTTTTAGCAATATATGTTGATAGATATAAGCCGTTGAAAATGCTCGTAAAACCGTAGTGGACAATTAAAATAGGGATGGAGGGAGTAACAGTTAGATATAAGTTCCTGCACAGGGAGCGCATGACTAAGACCTGGCCGGGGGTTGTTCCGGCAAGGCCCTCTGGCGAGAGGATGAGTATTGTGTAGAGAGAGGAAGTAGAAGACTGGAGAGAGTATTAGTGTAAGTATCAAGTAGCATGTACCTCTTTAGGGTTGCCATCACTGGATATTTATGGGGCTTTCCTGGCTTGCTCCTTAAGTACGATCGCGTGCCTTCCACGAGCCAAGTGTCGTCATGGTGACATCATGAAATAGATCTGGTAACCGTTTTCAGGGCTGAGCTGGCACACCCATGTGCGCCCACGATCATCTTCTGTTAAAACCGCTTCTGCACGTGGGGGGACGCGCGACTCAGCAACCAGCCGTCGTCGGCAGCCAGTCGTGCTCCGGGGGTAGCCGAGCACGTATCTTTGCCGAACCTGGCATGCGACCGACGGGGGAGGACATGTCGCAAGGGAACTCGCTGAGGACAGTGACCGAGCACGGACTCGTCTTCCGCCGAGTCTGTGGCAAGTGGGATAGTGATGAAGGATAGCGACGGGGGCCGTGCGTAAGGTTCATGCTCAGCACGGACTGGACTCAGTCCGCACCACTGCGAACTTCTATGTTCGGCCTGCTACACATACCTTTTTGAACGGTTTTGGAGACCTTTGGCAGTGGAGGATCGATCAGAGGTGGAAGGAATCAAAGATGGAGAAGCAACAACAGGAGTCCATGAGGGAGGAGGAGGAGGAACGATTTTGACAGGAGGAGTAGGAGTCGATGGTTTTGGCGGGAGTCGATGAGGGATTAGGGAGAGATGTTAGGGTTTTTCTCTACTGATTAAGACGCCGTCATTCTGTTTTGTGGGTATAATGTGAAATTGCAGAATTTTGGGCAGCCAAACGGAGCCCTTGTTGGCTGAAAAACTTGGACCAGCACAGTGTCAAAATAACGTCGTTTTGCTGTGCAGCGGGCGGGTTGTGCAGCTACATCCCCGGATCCTTTTAGAAGATGACATTAAATTTTGAGAAATATTCCATATATATAGCTAGCCTAGAGTTAGCAACGTATTACGTACCCAAGCCCAACGTTCCTCCTCCTTAAAAACAGGGGAAAAAAAAACCCTAGCTCCATAAACAATATTGAAGCGAGAATGGGAAATATTATCAAGAGCAGTACATCGAAAGCATCAAAAGCAGAATCACATATTAATATTCCAGAAGAAATCATTGTTGAAATACTATTGAGGTTACCCCTCGGTTCTCTCCCCCGATTCACCTGCGTTTCCAAGCAATGGCGTTCTTTGATCTCTAACATAATCATCTCAAAAACCGAATCACCGAGGGTTCTCCTTATATCCGACTCGAGAGCATATTCCTTTTCTCCTCACTCCATTCACCAAAACCAGCAACACGAAGTTGATGTGAACAGCATTCATGTTCCTTGGAAATTGAGTGAATCTGGCGACCACGAGTTTAAAATATTGGGATCGTGTAATGGGCTGGTGCTTATGCACATTGATGATGACTTGTTCTTGTGGAATCCACTGACTAGATTCTTCAAGAAAGTTCTAGCATCTGACCGAGTGTGTGACCGTTGGGAGAGCCACCATGTTTGTTCTGGGCTTTGCTATGACTCCACCAGTGACGAGTACAAGGCCGTTCTTGTGAATTCTTCTCTGACCCCAGGTTACGGTGACGAATCTGTTGCAGTTGGTAGTTTCAGAAGTAAAAGTTGGAAGACGTTTCTCATCCCCTACTATGTTCCTTTATGGGATTCGTGGAATATAATAGTCAATGGAAATCTTCATTGGTTTGCTTCTAAGAATGATTCAGAAGGTTATTTTCTTTCACCCCATCAAATTATTTACTTTGATGCCCATATGGATAAATTCGAGGAGGTACCAATGCCAGAGCCTAGAGGAGAGGACGGAGATATCATTTGTGGATTGGGAGTTTTGGATGGAAACCTTTGTATGTCTCGCATGGGCTGTCCAGAAAATAGTGAAAGCAATGTTGAGGTACTGGTAATGAAAGAATATGCTGTAGCAAAGTCCTGGACTATTCTGTTGGTAGTTTCAGATCTAGATGGTTTAAACTTTAATTTTCAAAATGAGTTGGCACCCTTAAGTTATACAAAGAACGGTGAAGTTCTAACTAGGGTTTCGACATGGAAGTACGCCAAGTATGATAGGCATATAAGGGCATTCAATCCGATTGACAATTCCCATCGTAAAATTTCAATTCCTGATGATCCCAGATTTTATATAATTACGTATGAGGAAAGTTTGATTACACCAACTGACTATGGTTGGGAAGAGGAAGACCTGGAAGGGGAAGCGACATATGTGGTACATAGTTATATTGGTGACTCGTGGAATATGAAAAAGGGCAGTGATGGACATTACTGGCCAACGACATGCATAAATTCTGCAATTGAAGCTGAAAGCGGGGAAAAGCAGAGGAACAACGTGGATGGATTGCCAAACTCAAAATACTGTGAATCAGATTTGGAACAGAGAGTACAAATTTCTTCAAGTTGCTCTACTAGTTCTCATACTCAAGGTTCTGTTTCTAATTCGAATTTAGCTTTCCACTTGATGCTACTCTTGATATGCTTGATGGTTGGTGCTTGGCTTTGGTGTTAATTGGTTGTTCATTACTAGTATTGGGAGTCAGTCATGCATTGGCCTTGGATATGCTGGCATTTTGGTCTTTGATATCTTCTGTTGCTGCCGGTGGAGGCTGCTGCTTCTACTTCTATTTTGGCTTGGATGGATCCCAGGTGGGGTGTGATGGTCCATGGCCTTGGTGTCAACCTAGTTGGGATTATGATCTTTGGTTGTGATGTCATTGGGCCCGTGTTTCCTTTTCTTTGTAATCATCGTCAAAGATGAATTAAATTTCTTTTTTGCTGATTAAAAAATACTTTGTTGTTTTTCTTTGATATTATTTACATAATTCTTTGAGAATGTAAACTAAAATAAAACAAAAAGAAGTAATAGAAGGAGGCTTAAGCAAATAGAAAAAAGAAGGAAAGATGTTCTATGGAAAGCAAGATGAAGGGGCTCCCTTGGGCAGGTACAAAAACAACAAATAAACCCTTTAACTTTTATTGTACTTACCCCAAGGCCAGGAGCTTGTTGGACTTACCCCTGGGCCGACCTTGCCTCCCCTCCTTCCTACGCTTTATCTTATCTCATGGTGATGAGATCTTTGATTTGGTCTCCGCCTCTCTTTTGTACTCCCACGCGATAAGGCCGCAAAAATAGCTTTTTGTGTTTTTGCTATTTTCAGTTTTCCCCCCAAAACACAATTAGTTGGAAAGGTTCCAACCAAAAGCATAGAGAACTGATCACATTAGGACATGCCACAACAATGGAACAGTAACAGAGCAATTACAACCAAAGACAATAGGCAATGTCGCCCTTCGTTTGGAACGAATTCCAGCAAAACAATAGAAAACGTCGCCCTTAATTTGGAACGAATTCCAGCAAAAAAAACATCATAATTTTCCGCAGCATAGAATGAAAGCATGCTCGTGAGAATCCTCAGAATTACAGCAGCATAGAGTGAGAACATGCTTGTGCCACTTCCAGAATTGATATGAAGAGAATTCTGCCCAGGTAACAAGTCCAAAGCTCCCTTTGCAATTTGAGTTTGTTTCCACAGATGCACAAGAAGGCACAAATGCCATATTCCAAAATATAAGAAACCAGATTCCATTGCGTAAGCACATTCAGCGTATCTGTTCTTCAGACTTTTCTGATATTTGGCCTTCAATTAACAAAGCAATAATTAATATTGTGAAGCATTGCCTTATTACCTCCAGGTCCGAAAAGAACTATCATTGGTCTTCAATCAATGGAACCGGAGGTGCTGTAGTGCACCCCGGTGTAGTGCAATCAATACAGTGAGCATGAGCAATAGAACAAAGACAAGTTGGCACTCACATGTTGGCAATAGAAGCGTTTTGGGGACACAAAAAAAAGACACTCCATCTCAACCATTGAAGCCAATGGTTGAGATTAGAAGTTCACAAAAATTACTCCTGACCGCAAAGAATTACTCTTGGTCACTAAGAATTACTTTTGGTTGCAAAGAATTACTCTTGGCCGCACAAAATTACTATTGGCCGCGAATAATTGCGAGACCATAAGTCATTATTGGCAGCCAAGTGTAATTATTGGCGGCCAGAAGTAATTCTTTACGGCTAGGAGTAATTCTTTGCGGACATTAGTAATTCATTGCGGCCAAGAGCAAATCTTTGAGGCCAGGAGTAATTCTTTGTGGCCATAAGTAATTCTTCACGGCCATGAGTAATTTTTTGCGACTAACAGTAATTCTTTGCGGACATGAGTAATTCTTTGCAGCCACGAGTAATTCTTCGTGGCCAAGAGTAATTATTTGCGGCCAAGAGTAATTCTTTGTGGAAGAAGTAATTATTCACGGCCAGAAGTAATTCTTTGAGGCCAGGAGTAATTTTTCGCAGCCAGGAGTAATTTTTTGCTACCAAGAGTAATTCTTTGCTGCCAGGAGTAATTCTTTGCGGCCAAGAGTAATTTATCGCGGCCAGGAGTAATTCTTTGCAGCCAATAGTAATTCTTCACGTCAGATTCTTTTTCTTTTTAACTACTAGGTAAGAGAACAAAATTGTTGTTCAATACAACTTGAGTTGTTGGTTTAGATGATTTAGAGTTTCATGATATGTCTAGATTGTAGATTTTTTGTTGGAGCCTTTTGGGTAAACAGAGTTTCAAACTATACTTCTTACTTGGTTATATGTAATCTTGTAACTATTTTGCGATAGAGGTGTTACTTTTGAGTGAGTGGATGTTCAGAAAATTGAATTCGAGTTGGAATCCTGTATGATTATACATTTTTAATATCTCTGATATTATCCCTGAATGAAACTAACAGAATTAAACAGATTTGGTAATATTTGTTGTGTTAGACTATTTTATGAACTTGGTTGGATGGACCTTGTTAGACTATTTTTCGATAAGTATATTTTGTTGGGAGAAGGAAAATGTTTCTAATTCACGGTTATTTGTAACGCTCCTCTTGCATGAGGTGGGACCATACGCATATCCGGGACTCACCTCATATGAGATGGTGTTAAAAACAACGATTATATATAAAATAAAATAAAAATAAAAAAACTGTAGAAAAGTAGGGTTTGATACTTCATTTAATTTAGACTATGTTTAGAAAGCATTGGGACAATTACTAGTGATAACTATAGAAAATAATAAGAAGTATATATAAATATGGGCAAAGTATGAATTACCTCCCTGAGGTTTTCATGTTTGTCAGATGACCCCCCTGAGGTTCATTAATGATCACATTGCCCACCTGTGGTTTTGGAGTAATGTGCAACTCCTAACTCCGTTAACGGTAAAAGTAAAAATACCATACTGCCCTTTCTTAAATAAAAGGCTCTGACTCTCTTTTTAACACATTGACACACAAAGAGGGAGGAAGAGAGAGATGGCTATGGAGATTTAGGGCAAACCCTGGTTATTAGAAATGCCATCATTCTACTACTTCACAAGGTGATAGCAGTAATACCTATTATCAAGTTTGCAAGTTGCAGAAATGAAAACCCCAAAATGACTCAAATAAGAAAATTGGCAATAATCGTTTGCACATTTTCCTGGCCTGTGTCGAACAATGTTTAAGCAGACTTCCTGCTTTGCCTCTATCCCTATATATACATACCGCATGCACAGATAATTGTATACTTTGTAAATTTCTGATTTACCACAAAAAAAAAAGTTGTATACTTGTATGTATATATAGCATATGGTCCCAGGGGCATCGTTGGGCATGGACCGGAAATTCTGTTTCGACCTTGTCGATGGCTCGCCAAATTTACCGGCTGGAGTCCCTTTGCGGTGAAATAAACCGGCTCGAGCGAGGGTCTCGATACACCCGCGGTCAATCCAGGCCTGAATTTGGGACTCGATCGACCCGGCGACCCGGGAGATCTCATGGGTGGTGACCCAGCGGGTGAGCAACGACCTGAGGCCGTGGCAGCGGGAGCGGGTGCTCTGGAGGGAGCCGACAATGGACCTGAGGTAGGTGAGGTGGTGGGAGAGGGTGGAGTCAGACTTGGTTTCAAGCTTGAGGTGCGCTTTGATGGAGTTGGACTCTGTGGATTTGGGAGTGGGCCGGGTTGGATTGTCGGTAGTGGGAGGCTTGTTTGAGGGCTTCGGCTTCGAGGCCTTTGAGGACTTGTTGCTCCTCTTCTTTCGTGGCAGCAACTGCTGCTTTCTTCTTCCATGGCAGCTACTGTAGAGAGAGAGAGAGAGAGAGAGAGAGAGAGAGAGAGAGAGGTGGGTTGTTTAAGGAAGAAGATGAGGAAAAGGATACTATAGTCCTTTTACAATTGATTTTGACTTTTACCTATTATTATTTTTCACCCACGGACCAAAAACGTGCGTGTACCCTACTTTCCGTTAATTTAGACGGAAAACCTAATGGTTGGACATTACTCCAAAACCACAGGTGGGCAATGTGATCATTAATGAACCTCAGGGAGATAATCCGTACTTTGCCCTATAAATATAAATAACACTGTAACTATAGAACAATAATTACACATTGATGCTGGGACCCGTGGCAGAGGCTTTAAGGCTTAGTTTGGATCTGCTTTAAGGCTTAGTTTGGATCTTGAAGATGAATGAGAATGTGATGCTTCATTTCCATGATTTCCAAGTTTGGAAAAGACATGATTTACCTATGAAAAAACCGTATATTTGAGGTATTGTGCATTATTAATTTTAGAACACGAATATTTTCTTGGTATCACTCCTTCTGTTCCAAAAAGATTGTCCGGTCCGCAAAGTAAGAACTTGAAAAATTACTCCTATATTTTTGTTCAATTTTTTAACAAGATACTAGATATCAACGAGTTCTTTTAATTTTTGAAAAAAATGGTTTGAATTTGTTCGAATGAAAATATTTTTTTTTAAGTTCTCGTTTTGATAAATCAGACATTCTTTTTGGGACGGATGAGAGCATATTGGTCTATTGGGTGCTATCTCCAAATTCAAACTCTGACTCCGCCATTGGCTAGGACATTGTGGACAAGTATAGACTTTGAAGTAACTCCAAGGGTTTGGCCTAGTGGTCATGCCTCGAGACTTAAGAGTTCGTTTTCACTTAAGATTTCAGGTTCGGAATCTCTCAGAGGTATTTTCAATACTTTTGGGATTAGTCTATATAGAGCTTTGCTATAACTTCAATTGGGAGCCCCGCAAGTTAGTGTGCGGGAGTGCCAAGACAATCCTCAACTTTGCCAAAATCACCCTAAGTATACTACAAATATACATAGATCTGAATACCAATAATGTACTCAATCGGGATATGGCCGAACCAAATAAAAACAAAATAAAGACTATAAGTAAAAATACTTTTGTATAATAAGAAATAGTTATTAATATTTTTTTCACAAATATAACTTGAAGTGTGTGTCACACATCGTTAGGGCTGTAAAATGAACTGAGTTATTCGTGAATTGTTCGAGGCTCGGCTTAGTAAGGGTTCATTCGAGTTGGATTCGTCTATTAAATGAACCAAACTTGAACCTCAATGTTAGGCTCGTTTGATAATGAGCCGAGTCTGAACCTTATAGTATTCGGCTCGGTTAGATTTGCGAACCTGTAATTAAATATAATTAATAATTCTTTAGGGGTCTATTTATAAATGTAAAAAATTTCAAGGTTGTATATAATTCAATATACTTTTTTTTCTCCCAAATTCTATTCGATCAATAAGAATGTTCAGGTTCGGTTGAGTTTAATGAGCCGAGCCGAACCAAACCCGAGTCTTGACGAGCTCATTTTGAACTTAGATTCGGCTCAACTCGGTTCGTTTGAGCTTAAGATGTCACATCGTAAGTGTATATTCATGATCCCCTCCCATTCTGTTTATACTTGGAAGCAATTTTAATATATATTCGGGAGGAATTTTTCTTTATTACTCAGGTGTTCGGATCAGCTTACACATACCTCGGCTAATACTGGGGCCCAATGTCACCGCCCACTTGCGGGGAGCAAAATTATAAATCCTGAACAATTGCTTGGTATGGACTGGCCCCAAAGGAATTGATAAAACATGCGTGATTTCGAACATGAGACCTTAGAAGGTTTAATTTTTGGCCCCGTTTGATAACCCTCCAAGGGGTTGGGATTGGATTGGTAGAGTGTTGGTATTATTAATACCTTGTTTGGTAACCAAAAATGGTTCGGACTAGTAGTCCGATGGGATTAAAAATCCGGGTAATAGGGGGTATTGCTAATACCCCGTGGAACTTGGTATTGAGGGGTATTAATAGTCCAATCCCAACTCCTTCATATTATCAATCCCTTTTCATTACCAATTTCTTCTATCAATCCAATCCAATCCCATCATCTAATCCCATCTCAAACAAACATGATATTAATAATCCCATCATTTAATCCCATCCCAAACAAACATACTCATTATCAATCCCTTCTCATTACCAATCCCTTCTCATTACGAATCCCAATCCTAATCCCATCTCCTTACGAATCCCATCCATCTATCACTGTTATCAAACGAGTCCTTTAGGTCTTGACCACCAGGCTAACCCTTCTTTTTTTGAACGACAAAAAAAGGAATTATATTACTAATAATAATGAAAGAAGTACAACAGTTTGGGAGCAAGTCACAGTACGTAGTTACCAATCAAATACTTGGGTATGCCACTTGGTGCTAATCCTAGACTTAAACCAGGCTAACCCTTTGGGGTTATAGGGGAGCAATTTCAATCTAATTTCATAACTAAACTTAAAAACACATAACGAAATCATAAAAATTCCATAATAATGTACTGTATTAATTATGTGGAATTTTATATTTTAATTTATAGGGGAGTTTTTTTTTTCCCTTAAAATGTAGACACGGTAATTAAAGTTAACCCTATCATGCCGACTATATATGTTACTGTACGATACATATATTAGTAGCCTCCGCCTTCATCTTCTCAAAAACTTAAGCAGAATCATGGGAAGGAAGAGAAGTAGGTCACCAGATAGAAAAAGGGGGAGGACGGAAAAGAACGACACATCAGAAGCAGAATCATGTTTACCAAAACATTATTCTTCCAGAAGACATCCTCGTCGAAATACTCTCAAGATTATCCCTCCGCTCTCTTGCCGGATTCTCCTGCATTTCCAAGCAGTGGCGTTCTTTGATCTCTAACGTATGCACCACGAAAATAAGATCACCGAAAGTTCTCCTTATATCCAACTCGAGAGCATATTCCTTTTCACCTCACTCCGTTGAAAGACACATTGAACATAGACTCTTTGACTGCATTAAAGACATGGAAAAACTTAATGACTCTTTGATCAATTAATTGACTCTTCGACTTTGACTAGAAATTAAATTTGACTTGACTAGAACCCAAAAGACACTTCTTAAGAATCCAACCCAAGTCTAGCCATATCCCAAGTGGACCCACGGGCAATCCTTTCCCTCCAAGACCAAATAATGGTTAAATTACTGGAATGCCCCTGGCCATCTTTTCTGGATTGCATCAACCTTTGAAATACGGGAAACCGAAATACATCAACCAAAGGGAACACAGTAAATTTCAGCAACAGGAAAACTCAGAGATAACAGAAAAAACACAACAATATAAATTAACATAGTTAACGTTGTTAGGGAAAGCCTAGGAAAATGCCATAAGCACTGTCTATCAAAGGGGAGAAATAAAACAAGATCCAGTATTCTTCCTCACAAGAGATCCAATGGCGACATAGAGGCCCAAACTCCAAAAGCCGGCAAAAGCCAATTGTCCCTCAGGTAGGCTCAAGCATGTTTGGTGGTTCTTCGGCTGTTCGGCATTCTTACATGTCCCTCCCCCACCTAAAAGACTCTCTCCACCTAAATTGCCCTACCCAAAGCCCCAAATAAAACCAACTCGCCTACCAGTAGTCCCTTCGCCTCGCTTTTTTTACTAAGAAAACAACAAGATTTGATACAAGATTTGATCTGTCCTGAGATTGTTGATCCACAAATGAGAAGCATGCTCAAACAAGAGCTTACCAGAAATACTGAAACCACATTGCATGATCCGTAGCAGCAAGGCCGAAATATCATCACCTTTCAAATGGCAGAGATGATAGCCGCAAAATCAAAGGCATCAGAGATTCAGCTAACAAATGCAAGTGACACTTACATTCACTATTCAACAAGATATGATATATGGGGAGACAAAGAAAACAAAAATCAGTACACATGAAAAGAACACTAGAGTTGTATGGACATAAAGGGCCACAGCTTAAGGGCTGAAATATAAAGCAATCTCACAATTTGACTGGAAAAAAGTACGATGAAAATGAAAGAGAAAGACTCCAGTTGCTGGACGCACATTCACTGATCGAGAATCTAGATTCTTGTCTTACCACGGTAAAATAAAAATGCAGTATTAGCAACAGGACTAATTGGATTTCTTTTAGACAATGAATATCAACCATAAATGAATATTTAACAGAACAAATAGAAATCTTTAACACTAAAAAAGTGAGAAAGCACAGTGAGCAAATTATCATATGAGCAGGATATGAAACACTTCAGATTGGCAACCATCAAGATAGGATGGGGATTGACCCTGAGCTATAGCTCAAGAGGTCGTGAGTGGACACTTCGGTGCCAATGTGTGAGGTTTCAAGTCAAGTCAAGCAACGATGTTGGCCTACCAAGTAATCTAACTCCACTAACATCCTACCGTGTGGCCAAAAAAAAAGAAGAAGATAGGACGGGGATTCAATGGACCGCAATGTCAAGTTTCAAACTCAATTTTCAAAAGTCTTTAAAATGAAGTGCAATTGATTCCCAAGAGGCGAGACTTAAGAGAACCAAAACAACATGGCAATTTATGTTAAGCAGCGGTAAAGTTGCTCCATTGTGACCTGGAGGTCACAGGTTCGAGTCGTCTCTGCTTGCAGGGTTAAGGTTCTATACATCAACCCTTCCCCAGACTCAGCAATGGTGGGAGCCTCGTGCACTGGGTTTTTCCTTTACAGTATTAAAAGTAAATCTTTAGCTAGTCCAAACTTATCGTACCATATCCTAATTAGTTTCCGTGATCCAGCTTTTCATTGTACAACTTCAATAGCTCGGGAGCTTCTTCCTTCTTCCAGTTCCAAATCTTCTTTAGGAATCGCTTTTCAGAATAGTTTAGCAACGTAGTCAGGCTAATATCACTAGCCTTGATTAAACCTTGCAACAACAAAGCTTCATAAACTGCACTCCTTGGAACAATCCTCTTCTCCAAGCTCAGTGTAATAATCAAAGGATTTCTGGTAATAAACAAGGGCTCCAAACCCATTTTGTTGACCAAAAACTCCATCACCCGATTGATCTTATCCTCGGATGTTGTCATAAACCATGGTCGCTTCTTAAAAGCTACAAAAATCTCATCCTCGGTCAAACCCCACTTCCGATAAATCTTAACCTTCTTGTTCCACGTAGATTTAGTCATCCCCTTTAACACTCTGATCGCCACAACAAAATTCACTTTTGAAGGACTGAAACCCATTTTCTGTACCTCCTCAACAACCCGTCTAAACTTATCGTAGCTCATCATGAATGCTCCAGGTTCATTTATCAACAAATACGTAATACCGGAATCTGACACACCGGTTTCTCGCAGTGTTGCAATATTGGGGTTCATCCGAGTTAGCTGATCCAACGAAATACGGCGGAGGCGTTTCATAGCAGCCATAGCTTTCCCTTTGGATTTAAACAGATTACTAAGGAAATCAAATGCTGGGATGATCGTATTTTCCAAGCTGCTCATCAAAAATAAGGGACTTGTAGATGCTATTCTGGCAACATCTGCGCTTGAAAGGTCTCTAGATTTGAAAAATTCGAGTTTGGGCAAAAGGTTTTTCTGGGCATCGCGTCCAAGTACCCGAGGGAAATTTCTAATAAGGCTTGAGATCTCGGTTTGGGCGAAACCATGGTTCTTGAACAATTCCACGACCACGTCTGGCTTGTGGGGATTATCAAATTTAATATACTTGGACGCGGAGAGAGCTTCTTCTGGAGAAAACCCAAATGAGTTTTTGAGGTAATTGACCGTGAACGAGTGTTGATTTGGTGAATTTCGGACGGATTTAGGGGATGATGAAAAGGGGTGGGTTTGATAGAAGTAGACAATGCGGGGGGATGGCGAAGCTTTAGCAGCAGATTTACTGATAAACTTCAACATTTGAAGAAATTTTCAGCAGGAGTGTAGGAAGTTACCTGTTATCCAGAGGAGCTCTTCACAATTTTGAAGATGTTCCCCAAACGTTTCATTCAAGAACCCTTTAAACCCTTCCGAAAGAGAACTCGAAAAAGAAGTTTTCTGCAACTGGAAAGGAAAAAGGCTTTCAAAGTGACAACGCCGTTTCACAGATTTGTGATGGTAAATTTTAGTCCGATGATTTTGCTACTCTGGCGTTAACGAAAAAAGAGAGTGACAAAATCATTTTCCTAAATTTTAATAGTGGAGTGAACAAGATACTATAGTTTATCCCTAGGAACCAAACCATTCGCGAGTAGTTCGAGGCTTAAGTTTGACAAAGATTTAGCTCAGCTTGGTTTGTTTTAACTAAACAAGCAAAACTTGAGCAAAAATTTTGGCTCGTTTAATAAACGATTGGAGCTAGAGTTAGCCATAGCATGGTCAGTGTCTATCATGTATGAACTCAGTTGGTTTATAGAGTGTCGTCTTGTGTTCGAACTCTCAAATACGAAGTTGTTTTGAGCTGAAATATCCCTAAAGATCGGCTCTACTCGGCTCGTTTGCAACCTACCCTTGTATAAGCTTTCATTGCAAAGGAGAAAGGAGTGGTGTGGGATCCATCATCCATGCCTATTTGGTTCGCTAGCTTATTTGCCTATTCTGTGGGTCGTAAAGTGTTTGAGCTAAAACATTCCTAAAGATTGGCTCGACTCGGCTCATTTGCATCATACCCCTGTATAAGTTTTCATTGCAAAGGAGAAAGGAGTGGGGGTGGGATCCATGCCTATTTGGGTTTGCTAGTTTAATTCACTTTTATTCTTAAAATTAGTGTTAAGACTGTGTGCTGCACGTAATCGCATGCCCAGTCTCTTGAAATTTGTTAAAAGATTGGGGAGTACTGATCAAGGTAGTCTTTTATCTCCAAAATATTAAGGGAAAATGACGGTCCAGGACGTATTTTGATAATTAATACCCGTCAAGAACATGTTGAGAACATTTGTTAATGCTGAAAATGTCCTTTGCGGATATTAATTATCAAAACACATCATTGGCCGGGTCTTCATGTTTTTATATTCCATAAAAGGGGAAAATTCTCATTCCAAAGGAGAATCCAAAACGATTAAATTGCACAGCTCGGGGGATCAACGAAAGGGGTGGGGGAGGAAGGGGATCAAACGAAGTTACAATTCAAATCTTTAATCAACAATCGAGCATCATCAAGGATGGTTTGAACTTCTCAATCCGCGCTCGATCCCTTCAAACAGGACCTCACCGCTCCCTGGCATTTCAATCCAGTGACAAAATTATCAATACCCCTCGCCGCGCCCATAGCACAAGCAACAGAAATTGACCAAGCTTCAACTGCCAACGTAGACAAAGGCTTGATTCTGCCATAATTAACATCCAAAACCTCTCCTCTGGAATCATGAACTATGACCGCGAACCCTGCATTTCTATCAGATGAGAAAAAAGGCCCAATCACAGTTAACTTTCAAAATCCCATCTGAGGACATTGCCATGAACGATCATTACTATCGCCAAAGGAATTGGGTTATTATAAACTTGAATGATGATATCAGCAAGAAAATCATAATGCAGAACGAAAGTTAACTTAGCAGTATTGAACTATGTCAACTAAATTAAATGTATTGAACTATGACAACTAAAATCTCTTTGGGGAAATTGCATTTCAGTGGGAGTTGGGGCAAATAATGCCCAACTCATGGAGAGGTTTTTTCGAAATTACATAAATATGAAACGGAGGAAAAACAATTTCCCAGTCATGAAACGGAGAAAAAATTATTCCCCATACATGGAGTTGGTTGTAATCGAATCTGGGTTTCCTAAGTTGCCCCTTCTTTGAATTTAAGTTGCTCCTTCTATTAATTTAAGTTGCTCCTTATATGGACCTAAGTTGCCCCTTCTATAAACTTATTGAGTATTCAATTTCTTGAGCATTTCTTCAATTTCCTTACAATTTCTTTTATTTTCTGAAAAAATTGGGATTTGGATTACTTGCAAATTTAAGTTTTTAAAATACTTTGAGATTAGCGTATTTTGGGTAATTTTTTAGAAAGAGAAATGATAAAGAAAATAAGATGTATGTTTTCTAATATCCACTTTATACTTTGGTTTTAGATTCTAGGAATTGCAACTTGAAATTTCTTGTTTGGTTTTACTTGAAAATGTGAAGAAGTTATGTTAGTAGCTACCAATTTGTTTCACTGGCTGCTTTTCTTAGAAAAAATAAGGTGCAACTTAAGTCCATAGAAGGGACAACTTAAATCCATAGAAGAGGCAACTTAGGTCTATAGAAGGAGCAACTTAGGTTCAAATTCAGAATTGACTACAAATCTGAATTTAAATTTGAACCTAAGTTGCTCCTTCTATAGACCTAAGTTGCCCCTTCTATGGATTTAAGTTGTCCCTTCTATGGACTTAAGTTGCACCTTATTTTTTCTAAGAAAAGCAGCCAGTGAAACAAATTGATAGCTACTAACATAACTTTTTCACATTTTCAAGTAAAACCAAACAAGAAATTTCAGTTGGCAATTCCTAGAATCTAAAACCAAAGTATAAAGTGGATATTAGAAAACATATATCTTATTTTCTTTATCATTTATCTTTCTAAAAAATTACCCAAAATACACTAATCTCAAAGTATTTTAAAAACTTAAATTTGCAAGTAATCCAAATCCCAATTTTTTCAGAAAATAATAGAAATGGTAAGGAGATTGAAGAAATGCTCAAGAAATTGAATACTCAATAAGTTCATAGAATGGGCAACTTAGGTCCATATAAGGAGCAACTTAAATTCATAGAAGGAGCAACTTAAATTCAAAGAAGGGGCAACTTAGGAAACCCAGATTCGATTACAACCAACTCCATGTATGGGGAATAATTTTTTCTCCGTTTCATGCCTGGGAAATTGTTTTTCCTCCGTTTCATATTTACGTAATTTCGAAAAAACCTCTCCATGAGTTGGGCATTATTTGCCCCAACTCCCACTGAAATGCAATTTCCCCATCTTTGTAATGATAAAAACTCGATATCAAAGAGTGAAGAAACACATTCGACCAAAGTACCAAATGAACTGCAGATGACGTAGTATAATAAGACACCACTGTTACAAAATGACAGAGAATCTACATTGTGCAGGTTTTTTTTTTTTGGATACGCACAATGTGCAGCTTCAAGTTGCATATTTACTATGTGAAGTCGCAGGACTTGAACATGCTCACTAACAATAAAATTTGTATCCATTCCACTCTAGTTTGAAATAGGAGGTGCACATAACCAAGAGTTAAACCAGGTGCAACAAATTAACAGGTGTATGATGTCAAGTTGGTATCAAAGAGAGACATCCTTAACTAATCAACTTTTTTCCTCATACCCATATCCTAACTACTTTGCAAGTTCTAGCTTCTTTCTATACAACTTCGATAGATAAGGAGCTTCTTCCTCGTAACGATTAACAAACTTCGCTAGGAACCGTGTGAGCACATTGCGTTAACAAACTTCATAAGCCTGCAAAATCACAAGTTTTCCCCTCGACAGGAAAAGAAAAATGACAAGTTAACCAAATCACCAAATGTCGCATTGGTATCCAAGGAGGACATCCTTAACTTGTCCACCCTTATCCTCATCCCCGTGTCTTATTTATTATGCAAGATCCAACTTTTCCATATACAAGTTCAATAGTTCAGGACCTTCTTCATCGTGATAGCTCAAAACCTTCTTTACGAACAGTGTTTCACTTCTACTTAGTGTTGCTCATCGCCCTAACAACCTTAAAAAACTCGCTTTTGAAGTACTAAAACCCTTTTTCTCTACATCCTATACGACCTGTCTAAATTTATTGTAGCTCACCATGAATGCTTTAGGTTCCTGTGTCAATAATAATATTGGAATCGGACACACCGATTCCTCCCAGGGTTGCAAAATTGGGGTTCATCCAAGTTTGTCTACCAAATGAAAGAAGGTAGCAGCATTTAATAACAGCTATAGCTTTTTCTTTGGATCAAAACAAATTACTAATGATTATAAAAAAAAAAAAAACGAATTACTAATGAAATCAAATGATGGGATGATCGACTCTTCCAAGCTGCTCTTCAAAGAAAAGGGACAGGTAGATACTATGTTGGCAACATCTGTGCTTGAAACGCCTTTAGATTTGAGGAATTCGAGTTTGGGCAAAAGGTTTTTCTGGGCATCGCGTACAGGTACCCAAGGGAACTTTCTAATAAGGCTTGCGATCTGGGTTTTGGTGAAACCATGGTTCTTGAAGAATTCCATGACCAAGTCTGGCTCGTGGGGATTTTCAAATTTGACACACTTCGATGCCCATAGAGATTTTTCTGGAGAAAATCCACATGATTTTATGAGGTAATTGACTGAGTAGTAGTGTTGATTTGGCGAATTTTTTATGGATTCAAGAGATGTTGAAAAATGGTGGGTTTTGATAGAAGTAGAGAATGCGGGATGGTGAAGCTTAGCAACAGATATGCTTATAAACTTTAACATTTGACAAAATTTTCAGCAGAAGTGCAGGAATTTACCTATTATCCGGAGGAGATCTTCACAAGTTTGAATATTTTCCCCAAAACCCTTTACTTTCAAGAACCCTTTAAGACTATAAACCCTCTACGGATTGACCATCTGAAAGAAAACTTGAATACGAAGATTTTTCTGATCTAGAAAAGAAAAAAGGCATTTCAAAGGAGAAAACGCCGTATTACAATTTTGTGATAATTCAACAGTGTGGAGTGAACTAAATATTACAGTTTACAGCAGCAAGTCAGCTTTTTAGTAGTTCCGGAAAGGTACATTTACAGAGCTAAACCATCCTTGTGTTGCAGTGATGAGATAAAAAAAGCAAACTACTAAAAAGCTGACTAATTAACATATTGAACTATGTTAACTAGAAGTCTTTGTAATGATATAGATTTGATATCGAAGAGTGAAAAACATATTTCAAACAAACAGTAGATGATGTAATATAATGAGACACCACCATTACAAAATGACAGAGAATTTGATGCAACGCAATATTCAGCTTCAACCTGCAATTTTCCAGAGTGAAAACGAAGGATTCAAGCATGCTCACTAAAGATAACATGTGTATCCATTTCGCTCCAGTTTGAAATAGGGGATACATATAACCAAGAGTTAAATCAGGAGATGCAAAACAACAGGTAAAATTGTGTGCCAAGTTGGTATCAAAGAGAGACATCCTTAACTAATCACTATCCTCATACCCATGCCTTAAGACTCGTAACTACTTTGCAAGTTCTAGCTTCTCTGTATACAACTTGAATAGATCAGGAGTTTTTTCTACATAACAATTAACAAACCTCATTTGGAACCATGTGGGCACCCTGTATTAACAAACTTCACTAAATCCGGAATTCTTCCCCAAACAGGAAAAGAAAAATAAAAAGTTAATTGCATTGCCGAATATCACATTTGTATTGAAGGGGAACATCCTTAACCTGTCCACCTATTTGGTTCACTAGGACCCCGTTCATTTAAGGGTTTTGGATTCTAATCATTACCCTATTTTTCTCCAATCATTACTCTCATTTTTCTATCTATCTCTCTTCAATCATTATCCCTATTTCCAATTATCCCTATTTCCCATGCACAGTAGCGTAAAATTTGTTTAAAGATTGGGGAGTACTGACAAATATGGATGTCTGTTGCATGACGCAATTTTTTTAGAGTTCCCCAAATCCATCATTGAAACCTAGACCAAAGATTTTAAAAATAAAAAAATAAAAAAAACAACCTAGGCCAAAGACCACAAAAAGATACTCGTAAGAGAAATAATTTTTTGCACTCCACATTTTTATAACTGCACTCCATAATTATTGCTTGTACTTAAAACTATACACATTACACTTGTCAATGCACAAAAGAAAACAATATTTAGAATGTATTTGAAAATAGAAGAGTGCAAAAATCATTTCCGAAAGATAAACATTAGAGAAGAGAACGACACACAATACAATGCACCGCAATGTAGAGCTATCAAATTCTATTTCCTACGGTGAAACACCTCGTATTTGTGCAGATATTTTCCGCTGACAAATCTAGATATTGTATTTTTTTTCATGGAGCGGACATTCCTGCCAAACCGAGTAAATCTGAGATAACACCAATAACACAACAATGACAATGACGGTATAAATCAACATCGTTAACGGAGTGAGGAAAAGCCCAAGACATTACCATAGGCACAGCCTATCAAGGGGGAGAAATAAAACACTATCTAGCATTCATCCTTACAAGTGATCCATCGGCGACATAGAGGCGGAGCTCCATAAGCCAGCAGAAGTCTATTGTCAGGCAAACAAGATTCGATACCATGTTTGATCCGTCCTGAGATTTCTGATTCACCAATGAGGAGCGTGCTCAAACAAGAGCTTACCAGAAATACTGAAACCACATTGCATGATCCATAGCTTCAAATTCAAGGCCAAACTATTATCACCTTCCAAATGGCAGAGACGATGGCGACAAAATCATAAGGCATCGGAGATTCAGTCAACAAATGCGAGTGACATTTACATTCACTATTCAACTAGACCCGGAGATTAAGAAAACAAAAATCAGTACATATGAAAAGAACACTAGAGTTGTATAAAGGACCTCAGTCCTTAGCTTAGGGCTGAAATCTAAAGCAATCTCACAATTCAAATGGAAATAAGTACGATCGAGTATGCATGAAAATGAAAGAGAAAGAATCCACTCCAGTTGCTGGCAGCACATTTACTGAGCTAGAATCAAGATTCTTGTCTTAGCATGGTAAAATAAAAAAATGCAGTAGTAGCAACAGGACTAATTGGATTTCTTTTTAGACATTGAAGATCAACCCCAAGAAAAAATAAAATTAACATAACAAATAGAAATCTTTAACAATGGAAAAGTGAGACAACACGGTGAGAAAATTATCATATGAACAGAAGATGGAACACGGCAGGAAGGCAACCATCAAGATAGGATGGGGATTGACCCTGAGTGGAAACTCAGGAGCTCATGAGTCGGCGCCAGTGTGTGAGGTTTCAAGTTCAAGTCGATGCAACGACGTTGGCCCGCCGTAGTAATCTAACTCTACTAACGTCCTAAGATCCTACCATGTGGCAAAAAAAACAGATAGGATGGAAATTCAATGGACCGCAATGCCAAGTTTCAAACTTAATTTTTGAAAGTCTTTAAAAATAAGTGCAATTGTTTCCCAAGAGTTAAATTAAGAGAACCAAAAAGGCATTGCAATTTATGTCAAGCAGGTATTAAAGGCTACATCTTTAGCCAGTCCAATCTTGTTGTACCACATCTAATTAGTTTCCGTGATCCAGCTTTTCCTTGTACAACTTCAATAGCTCGGTAGCTTCTTCCTTCTTATAGCTCCAAACCTTCTCTAGGAACCGCTTTTCAGAATAGCTCACCCATGTGGTCAAGCTACAATCACTAGCCTTGATTAAACCTTGCAACAACAAAGCTTCATAAACTGCACTCCTTGGAACAATCCTCTTCTCCAAGCTCAGTGTAATAATCAAAGGATTTCTGGTAATAAACAAGGGCTCCAAACCCATTTTAATGACGAAAAACTCCATCACCCGATTGATCTTAACCTCAGAAATCGTCATACACCATGGTTGCTTCTTAAAAGCTACAAAGAGTTCATCCTTTGTCAAACCCCATTTCCGATAAACCTCAATCTTCTTGTTCCATGTAGATTTAGTCATCGACCCTAATACTCTAATTGCTACGACAAAGTGATTTTTTGAAGGACTAAAACCCATTTTCTGTACCTCCTCAACAGCCTGTCTAAACCTATCGTAGCTCACCATGACTGCTTGAGGTTCATATGTCAACAAATACTTAATACTGGAATCCGACACACCGACTTGTCGCAGGGTTGCAATATTGGGGTTTGTCTGAGTTAGCGGATCCAACCAAAGACAGTGGTAGCTTTTAATAATAACAGCTATAGCTTTATCTTTGGATTGAAACAAATTACTAAGGAAATCAAATGATGGGATGATTCTATTTTCCAAGCTGCTGTGCAGAAAAAAGGGACTTGTAGATACTATTCTGGCAACATCTGCGCTTGAAACGCCCCTAGTTTTGAGAAATTCCAGTTTGGGCAAAAGGTTTTTCTGGGCATCGCGTACAAGTACCCGAGGGTACTTTCTAACAAGGCTTGAGATCTGGGTTTGGGTGAATCCTTGGTTCTTGAAGAATTCCACGACCAAATCTGGCTTGCGGGAATTTTCAAATTTCATATACTTCGATGAGGAGAGAGCTTTTTCTGGAGAAAACCCAAATGAGTTTATGAGGTAATTGACTGTGAACGAGTGTTGATTTGGTAAAGTCTCGACAGATTTAAGGGATGATGAAAAGGGGTGGGTTTGATAGAAGTAGGGAATGCGGGGGGGTGGTGAAGCTTTAGCAGCAGATTTACTGATAAACTTTAACATTTGAAGAAATTTTCAGCAGGGGTTCAAGAACTTACATTTGACGAAATTTCCCAGACGCGTTTGGAGATTTCCCCCAAAACCTTCTTCTTTGAAGAACCCTATAAACGCTCCTTGGTGTGCCCCTCTGAAAAAGTACTTGAATGTGTAATTTGATAATTTTGAAATGAGGAGAAATGGAGATGGGTCTTCTCATTTGGTGGGAGAGTCTCTGCATATGAAGAAAGAGAATCGGGTCTCCAAAATAGAGACCTCAGATGGAGTTGGGTTGGAGTGTTGGACATACAACTGTGTTTCGTTTGGTATTTGAAATTTTTTTTGAAAAATAATAGAGGTAATAAGTGGAGAGAAATAGAAAAAAAAATATTAGAAGTAGGGAAAATCTAGGGGGAATTTTTTGAAAATACTTTTTGAAAAGGGAAGAGAACAAGGCAATATAATTCTCCCAAATTGAGGTTTGGTTCTGCAAAATAAAGATATGGAGATGGTTTGTCACGTTTTACCATTTTTCCCAGACCTATAATACAGAATCCAATTAAACATAATAGGTACTTCTTGAATGAGTCCTATAAGCCTTCCAACTCCATTCATTTCAAATCCACAAACCCAAACACAACCTAACATTCACCCAAGACAGCAACAAATGGCTTCCCCAGGAAGTTGCAAGCTCAAGTCCCACGAAAGCCAAACATTCCAAATCATAGGACCACTAGAGATTTGTCCGGTCATTAACTTCAAGATCTCGATATTAGTTGAGGTCCGCGCAAGCTGACCCAGACACCCGGATATCAGAAAAAAGAAGTTAAAATAGTTCATACTAGTAGTTGTCTCTTAAGCCTCTTGGATCTACTCAGCAAAATCCAAAATGGCTTTGACACTCCCAAAAGCAACTTTGATATCTCTTCAATTTGTAACTCACCATATTCGGCACCTCTCCTCGCACTACAATTACGGTTGTTGAGTTGAATTTCTGTTGGTCTCATCTGCATGAGTTTTTTGAAGTCCAACATTTACTCGTTCATCTTATATTTGATGTAATCACCAGAATTATTACGTCAATAATAATTGCCGGCAATGATAGATGCATGCAAATAAGTAGCTGTTGCCAGTAAAAGACACAAAAGAGCATAACGCAACTGCGCAGAAGTATAGAACATAACGAAACAAGAACAGGCATGTCTGTGTTCTCATAAACAATTCCCGGGCATACCTCGCCTTCCGTCAAGGAAGTTAAGTGGGAAAGGAAGAAAGGTGAGTGAGGGGGTTTTCTGTGGCTTCGAAGCAGGGCCGCCGATATGATAAAACTTTCCAAGAATAGAAATTTTGTTTGCCTTTGGGGCGCCTCACCCCACCTTTACATAAAGCATTTCTCTTATGCAAGTCTCAGCATTCCTAAGCGATCTGGGCAACTTCTTTGATTCATCAAAACAGTTATACAAGATCGTAGCCTGAAACCAAATCCCGTGGAATGGTCTAGACTCTAGGGAGTAAGATTGTTTTCCAAAACTATTACCAAAGAGAGGGCACTACCAAACTCACAGGCCAGAGCTAATGAGAACAAAACACTAACAGATTAAAAACAAAGCAAATAAGCAATCATGTTACATTGGCTCTAGAAGGGGGGCGGAAAATGCTGAAATCTCTCACTTCAGCTTGAGGAACCTTTTAAGTACCGGAAAAACATCAACCCAAGGGAACACAATGACAATATAAATCAACATAGTTAGCGAATGAGGGCAAGCCCAGGAAATTGCCATAAACACTGCCTATCAAGGGGGAAAATATAACATATTTTACCAGACTACTAAACGAAGGGTTGATGACGTAATATAATAAGACACCACCATTACAAAATGGCCGAGAATTTGATGCACCGCAATGTGCAGCAATTTTCCATAGCGAAATGAAGGACTCAAACATGCTCACTAAAGATTAAAAAAAAAATTGACGCCTCACTCTAGTTTGAGGTAGGAGATACAAATAACGAAGAGTTAAAATCAGGAGAAGCAAAAAAACAGGTAAATTGTGTGTCAGGTTGGTATCAAAGAGAGACATCCTTAACTAATTAACTCTTTTCCTCATAAGTCATACCCATGTCTTAACTACTTTGCAAGTTCTTGCATCTCTGGATACAACTTGAGTAGATCAGGAGCTTCTTTCCTCACAACAATTAACAAACTTCACCGGGGACAACGTGGGCACATCACGTCAACAAACTTCATTAGCCTCTAAATTAAGAATTTTTCCCCCAAACAGAAAAGAAAAACAAGTCAACTGCATCGCGCAATGCCTCATTTATATCCAAGGGGGACATCCTTAACCTGTCCACCCTTATCCTCATCCCCGTGTCCTAATTACTTTGGAAGATCCAACTTTTCCTTGTACAAATTCAATAGTTCAGGACCTTCCTCGTGATAGCTCAAAACCTTCTTTATGAACATCATTTCACTTATGCTTAGAAATGTTGCCAAATTAAAACTTTTGGTCTTAATTAAACCTTTCAACAACAAGGCTTGATAAACTGCACACCTTGGAACAATCCTCTTCTCCAAGCTCAGTGAAATAATCGGAGGATTTGTGGTAATAAACGAACACTCCCAGCCCATTTCATTAACAAGAAAATCCATCACACCATTGATCTTATCCTCGGATATCGTCATAAACCATGGTCGCTTCTTAAAAGCTACAAAAATCTCATCCTTTGTCAAACCCCATTTCTGATAAACCCTCAATCTTCTTGTTCCATGTAGATTTAGTCATCGACCCTAACACTTTAATCGCCACGACAAAATTCACTTTTGAAGGACTAAAATCCATTTTCTGTACCTCCTCAACAGCCCGTCTAAACCTATCGTAGCTCACCATGACTGCTTGTGGTTCATATGTCAACAGATACTTAATACTGGAATCCGACACACCAACTTGTCACAGGATTGCAATATTGGGGTTCGTCTGAGTTAGCGGATCCAACAAAAGACAGTGGTAGCTTTTAATAACAACAGCTATAGCTTTATCTTAGGATTGAAACAAATTACTAAGGAAATCGAATGATGGGATGATTCAATTGTGCAATGCTAAAAGACTAAATGGGAACTGAGAAGAACTAAAGGTGGAATGTGGACATAATTCCTAGGATAATTCTCCAAGAGCATAGGTTTGTTTATAAAGAAAAGCTCAGGAGAGTTCCAGTGGAACATTAAAGCATGTCATGATGTACTTAGCACGCTGAGTGCGAGAGATCAAGGGATAAGTCACTTCCTTAGCTGATCATTAACACTCTCTCGTCCTCTCCTCCAGCAACACACACAGAAGATAAAATTCACAATGCAAAAACCATGATCTTGTAAACATACAATATGACCAAATAAGAAGTGAAAAAAGACGATGAATAAAATTCACAACCAGTACAAAATGTTGAGCATCTAATCCCATTTTCCAGGCTGAAAGGACCCAAACTTGTCGTATTTCAAATTTAGAAATTAATTATCAAGAGTTAAATCATGATATGCAAAACCATAGGGCTATTGTATGTCATGTTGGTATCAAAGGAAACATCCTCAACCTGCCTCCATATCCTTGGACACAAATCCTAATTACTTCGCAAGATCCAACTTTTCCTTGTACAACTTCAAAAGCTCAGGAGCTGCTTCCTCCTGATAGCTCAAAACCTTCTCTAGGAACCGCGTTTCAGAAACTAGTAGCAATGTCTCCAATCTAATATCCTTGCTCGTAATTAAGCCCTTCGACCACAGAGCTTGATAAACGGCATTCCTTGGAACAATCCTCTTCTCCAAGCTCAAGGATACAACTTCTGGCCTTCTTACAAAGAACGATGATCCCCAACCCGTTTTATTCACAAGAAAATCCATCAACTCATCAATCTTATTCTCCGATACTTTCACACACCCTGGATACTTTTTAAAAGCTGCAAGAAACTCATCATCGGTCAAACCCCATTTCTTATAGACCTCAACCTTCTTATCCCATGTTGATTTAGACAGTGCCCTTACCGCATGAACTGCTGACACAAAACTCATTCTCAAATGATTAAATCCCATTTTCTCTACCTCCTCCACAACCTCTCTAAACCTACCGATCTTCACCATGAATGTTCTAGGTTGTTTCATCAACAGATACATAATATTGGCCTCCGGCACATTGGCTTCCCGAAGAACTTGAATATGGGGTGTCACTTGCGCTTGATGATCAACCCAAAATATCCCAGAATACCGTTTAATAGCAGCTACAGCTTTCTCTTCGGACTGAAGCAAATTGCTAAAGAAATCGAAAGATGGGATGATTACGTTTTTCAAGCTGCATTTCAAAACATGTGGACTCGTTGATACTATCACGGCAACATCTGTGCTTGAAACGCGTTTAGAATTCAGAAATTGGAGTTTGGGCAAAAGGGTTTTCTTGGCATCGCATACAAGTACAGAAGGGAACTTTTTAATGACTGTTGAAATCTGGGTTCGTGTGAATCCATGATTCTTGAAGAGTGCCACGACTGAGTCAGGCTTATCAGGAGTTTCAAATTTGACATGCTTTGATGCAGAGAGAGCTTTTTCTGGAGTGAACCCAAATGAGTTTATGAGGTACTTCACCGTGAATGAATATTGATTTGAAGATTTATGCTTGGATTTGACTTCGAGAGATGAAGAGAAGGGTTGGATTTGAAATAAATAGAGATTGTGGGCTGGTGAAGCTCCTCTAGCAGAAATTCTACTAATAAACTTAAACATTTGATGAAATTTTCAGCGAAAGAGGAGGAATTTACCTGTTATGCAGAGGATATCTACGCAATTTTTGGAATTTTTTTCTGAAGCGCTCTTCTTTCAGGAACCCTAAACCCTCTCAAGCTGTCAAGGGTGTCACTGTGTTCGAAGTTCACAACTGTAATCAAAGCTTTTCCAGGTCGAAACGACGCCGGAATAGAAGAACCAAAACCTGGGTTTTTACAATATTAATTATCCAATAAAAAACCTTCAAAAAAATTATCCAATAAAAATTATGTGGACACATAAAGATCGAGCACAAATTTGGACAAAGATGTGTTTAAAACCATTCGATAATATGTGAGGGCTCATCATCTACCATGCGAGACTCACGTGCATCAGACGGTTCTGAACACATCTGTGTCCGAATCTGTGCACACCTATATATGTTCCACCAATTTTCTTTTGAATCTCATATCGATCATGTTTTCTTGAGGAAACAACAGCATAGATCGATATCTCATAAATTTACCGTGCGAAAACGATGTATATCAAATAATTCCGAACGGATCTATGTGCCAAATCTATGTGTCCTACTATTTTCACTGTTAGTCTCATGAAGGTTTTCCATTTTATTTTGCTAACTTTAGTATGAATAGCGATTAATAAGAGTGGTAAAGCACATTGGAAAGTAGTAATTTGTAAAGTCTTTTTCCAATGCATGTTCACTCTTTATTTCATTTTATTACACAGCATAGGAAACAATGCAATGCTCCTACCTCTTGAGGTCAGTTATCGACCAAATTTGTTCTTAATTCTCTTGATCTCTCTTTAGTTGTTCTTATTTCTCTTGATCTCTTTAGTTTTATCCGCGCACCTAATCGAAAATCAATCACAGATGAAGAAGTCACGGAATGAAGGATTCGTCGTGTTGTGCGCCATCCAAGACCTCAAACCAAACACTCATACACACAAACGAATTGAAAGATAATTTCCTCTATTTACGAATCGGATGCAAAAAATAGATTACAAAAACTCTCACCGGAGAAGGAGCGTCCCAACCTGGGCTCAAACTCAACTCTTGCTGATTCTCTCCCACCCTCACCACTGTCTCACTCCCTCGCAGGGGAATACAACTTTTTTATAGGCAAAGGGAACCAATTTGCAACGGCCAAATTGGGTGATAAGGCACACATCAGGGTTCTTTCGATGCATTGTTTGCTGCATCTGCAACTGAAATCCCACCCTTCCAGAAGCCTTATCCCTCAGTTTGTGAGCCAATCCTCACAAATCTCCACTTTGGCAAACAAACTAAAGAATCGAAGCTGTGGTGATACTAGAGAACCATACGCAACTGCATTCCACCGCAACCGGAGTGCCCTCGGTATCCTACGCCCTTCGCCATTGGGCGTCCGCACCCCCTCCCAGGGTGTCGGGCAAAGATCAAAACTCTTCGTCGACTGTGAGTCTGTGACCCCACCTCCCCGAAACCTGCATGCATCCTTCCGGAGGTGTATCCGTCACTAATAAGTCCTGGAGCAAATGAGACTCGTCTCCCAATCGTTTCTGTGGTTGCTGGCGTTGTACAACTTTTCAACCACGGCCTCGTCTCAGACCACAACATAAGCAGCTGGTGGAGAAAGCTCTTCGAGCTTCCCTTCATTCGTTGCTAATCCAAGGTCCCAGGTCTCCGAGTCAGCCCACGCTTTTTTGCAAAATCCTGCACCCATGGGCATACGGCCTGGCAGGCCTTACCTTTCTGCCAGAGCTTCATGGGCGTTGCCCCATTCCCCAATCAGATGTTTGGATGTGAGCTATACTCCGCGAGGAGCCAAACGGGCATATGGCCTTGCCTTGCCACTCTTCCCATGTGATTAGGAATGCTCAGTGACAACCCACTTAGAAGAGATCCAAGGCCGATCCAAAAAAAAAAAGAGATCCAAGAGCGGAAAATCCCACAAAGCCAAGAAAACCCATTTCTGATTTCTCCTTTCTGCTTCAGCATTTGTTGCTATTCTTTTTTTGAATGGCGAAGAAAAGTTGCAGCATTTGTTGCTATTCATGCATTTCCAATAAATGGGTTCTAAATATGTGGGTTCTCAACTCATTTTCTTCACCAGACAATCCAAACCCAAAGAGGTGAAATTCACTAACGAACTCACAGGTAATTAGTCTTTAAAAATGAAAGAAGAATCTTTGCAGGATGGCCCAAAGTATAACGGCACTCCATGTTGTGCCCCAAGGGATCGAAGCCAACAAACACACACACACCAAACACAGATACACGAAGTACTTACGTGTTTCCCCAAACTCGGGTACTCCACGGAGGTAAACCAGGTATCTCCAACATTGCTACTACAACATAACCTCACTGATTTCCCTCTGATACAAAGCTGTTAAGCAAAGCCTCAATATATAGCCCAAAATGGCAGACAAAGAGGGAGCTGGAACCTTTACTCCTGGTGGCTGAAACAATTATCAAGGTGAGGAAGTGGTTGCTTGTCTCCACTACTGAGATAAGTTTGGATGCAAGTGGATGGGAGCCACACCCCAATAATCAACACTCCAAATGGAAGGATAGCCATAGTATCAGAGAGAGTAATCATTAAACTACATAACTGAGAAAATCCTCAATAAGTCTACACTCATAGCTCATCTCCATGTGATTCACTACAAATTTGTCCTCAATAAGTCTACACTCATAGCTGCACTCTACTTCAGCTCTTCATACTCCACTTGTGCAATACTAAAAGACTAAAAACTGTGAGAACTAAAGGTGGAGTGTGGACGTAATTCCCAGTATAATTTTCCAAGAGCATAGTTTTGTTTATAAAGAATGGCTCCGGAGGCGGAGAGTTCCATTGTTTATCACTTCACAACATGATCATTTACACTCTCTCGTCCTCTCCTCCAGCATTATACGCAGAAGATACCATAATCTGGTAAACATAGAATACAACCAAATAAGAAGTGAAAAAAGACGATGAATAAAATTCACAACCAGTACAAAATGACAGCTTGAAGCTCAACATCGTGTTGTATTTCAAGGTTAGAATTTAATTCTCAAGAGTTAAATCATGATATGCAAAACCACAGGGCTATTGTATATCATGTTGGTATCAAAGGAAACATCCTTAACTTGCCTCCACATCCTCAGATACAAACCTAACTACTTCGCAAGATCCAAATTTTCCTTGTACAACTTCAAAAGCTTGGGAGCTGCTTCTTCCTGATAGCTCAAAACCTTCTTTAGGAACTGCTTTTCAGAAAGTAGTAGCAATGTCTCCAATCTAATATCCTTGCTCCTTATTAAGCCGTTAGACCACAGCACTTGATAAACAGCATTCCTCGGAACAACCCTCTTCTCCAAGCTCAAGGATACAACTTCTGGCCTTCTTACAAAGAACGAAGATCCCCAACCCGTTTTATTGACAAGAAAATCCATCACCTTGTCAATCTTATTCTCCGATACCCTCATACACCCTGGTTGCTTTCTAAAAGCGGCAAGAAACTCATCATCGTTCAAACCCCATTTCTTATAAGCCTCAGCCTTCTTATCCCATGTTGATTTAGACAGTGACCTTACCGTATGAACCGCTAACACAAAATTCGTTCTCAGAGGATTAAAACCCATTTTCTCTACCTCCTCCACAACCTCTCTAAACCTACCGATCTTCACCATGAATGTTCTAGGTTGTTTCATCAACAGATACATAATATTGGCCTCCGGCACATTGGCTTCCCGAAGAACTTGAATATGGGGTGTCACTTGTGCTTGATGATCAACCCAAAATATCCCAGAATACCGTTTAATAGTAGCTACAGCTTTCTCTTCGGACTGAAGCAAATTGCTAAAGAAATCGAAAGATGGGATGATTACGTTTTTCAAGCTGCATTTCAAAAAACGCGGACACGTCACGGCAACATCTGCGCTTGAAACGCCTTTAGAATTCAGAAATTGGAGTTTGGGCAAAAGGGTTTTCTTGGCATCGCATACAAGTAGAGAAGGGAACTTTTTAATGACTGCTGAAATCTGGGTTGGTGTTAATCCATGATTCTTAAAGAATGCCACGACCGAGTCAGGCCTATCAGTAGTTTCAAATTTGACATGCTTTGATGCAGAGAGAGCTTTCTCGGGAGAGAACCCCAATGAGTTTATGAGGTAACTGACTGTGAATGAATCTTGATTTGAAGATTTATGCTTGGATTGGAGAGATGAAGAGAAGGGATGGATTTGAAAGAAATAGAGATTGTGGGCTGGTGAAGCTCTTATAGCTGAAATTCTACTTACAAGCTTAAACATCTGATGAAATTTTCAGCAGAAGGGAAGGAATTTTACCTGTTTTGCAGAGGATATCTTCACAATGTTGTGAAATTTTTTCTGAAGCGTTCTTCCTTCATGAACCCTATTATTAATACCCTTTCAAGCGACACGCTATATTTACAGTTGAGACTGTACTAGCTATTCCAAGTCAAAAAACGTCGGAATTCAATAGCTAAAAAAAAAACAATTTCTTTTTTTTATATCACTCTTTTATTTTAAAAAAAATTAAATAGACATCCTATCTACTAGACTTATTTAGGTATCCATCCTATAGGTTTTAAATACTTATGTTTTCATCCTCAAAATACATTGTTGCCCCGTTATACCTCTATCCATATATTATTATTATTTTATATATATAGTATAATGTATAGAATATTTTTATTTTATTCCTTAACCATAGGCCGCTAAGTTTCAAATCCCCCAATCTCTCTTTATCTCTCCCGATTATGGAGAAGACCCACCGGCGACGGCTCTCAGCATCTCCTAGGATTGCGCCCTTATGATAAGTATAAGCCAAACGTGGCATATGCCCAACACTCCAATACCAACTGGTACCCGTACAAAGTCAAGTTGTCCAACTAATCCATCCCTCTCCCATTCAGCATCTCTCTCTCTTTCTCCGCCAACCTCCTGTACTTCGTAGTTATTTCTGTTGTCGGCGCTCCTGATTCTTCGACGAACCGTGGATGGCCCATGTCGCTGGAGCGATTGATCGCTATATAAGTGACAGATGGCATGATTTCGTTTTTCAAAATAAGTGATGGTTCCGTAGTGGTAGGCAAGCATTTACCGTCGTCATATTTCAACCCGTTGATTGTGAGAACTCGCCCTCCTGAGATCCCATCCAACTCACCGCCCCTGTACTGAATTAGTTGCTGCATCACGCCGATCTTTTCAAAGATCGGCGGATAAGCCATTATTTTTTGTCATGATTTCGGTGTATGTGTTTCGATTTCTTCAAATTTTGTTATGATTTTTTATTTCGGTGTATGTTTTTCGATTTTTGTTATGTTTGTGAATTGATGATGTTTTGTTCATCTACCTCGATTGAAACCTACACTTTTCAAAACTTGTCATGTTTTCTAATTTTTGTCATATTTTTTATTTGATCACGTTTTGTTCATCTACCTCAATCGAAACCTACACTTCTCGAAACTTACCATAATTTTTGATTTTGTCATGTTTTTTAATTGATCTTGTTTTGTTTATCTACCTCGATCAGGTTTTGCCATATTTTGTGAATTGATCATGTTTTTCCATATTTTCCGGGTTACACATTCGTTTTTGTAAGAGTCATGTTTTCTTTTTAGATTTTAGGGGAGTGGAAATATGAGAGAGAAGATTTGGAGAGAGAAAAAATTCAAACATTAGGTGAGAAATGTTTAAAAGAGGAGAGAGAATTGAGATAAAAAAAAAAAAATTGATCCGTAGAATTGAGATAATTAGAAAAGATAAAATAAAAGAGAAAGATTTGAAAAATTAGGAGAAAGAAAGGGTAGTTTAGGATTTAATTGAATTTGAGGATGGAAAGATAAGTATTTAAACACATTAGGATGAACACCTAAATAAGTAGGGTAAAAAGGATGGCTAATTAAGTTCCCCATCTTTTTTTTGTCTTTTAATATATATATATATATATATATTCACTTTCAACACTAAAAAATAAAACGAAAGAAAGTGGATATCAATAATGAAAGTGTGAAAATCACTCTCTAAAAAATAAATTAAAAAGCAATTAAATGAAAAATGATACGGACACAAATGAATATGCATAGATATGGACACAAATGAATATGCATAGATATGGCTGTATATATTTGAAATCGTTTGTTACTTGTGGACTCCACACCTACTGTGTGAGACCAAACGTGCATGAAACAATTATGAACACACATGTATTTGAATTTGTGCACATTCATGCATGTCCCGTAATTTTCTCTAATTCCCGTATCGACTAATGTTTTGTATTTTTCAAGGTAATCTTAAATGTAGATTTTGGCAATTTTTTTTTATTTGACAAGCGGTATACATCGGCGGGGTTAGGGGTAGTTAGTAAGTTAGTCCACAGAAAATCCAAAGACGGTCTATAGCCCTAAACCACAAACGCTCTTGACGAAGCTCGAATCTTGACTTCCCATAAGGAAAGGATCAGGAAGTACCATTAGGTTACAAGCGGCCAGATTTTGGTATTTGATGACCAGAACATTAATGTGTCAACATCCATTTTATACCGTGCTAATTTAGTTGGTTTTAGTTTTTCCTTTCTCCGCTTGTGTCAATTCTCGTGGAGGTTTTCCTTTTGAGAATGACTTATTCACGGAGGAGCCGTGAATGAGCAGCAAATTTCACCTATCCGTTTCGGCAATGAATGGTCCGAATTTCAAAAGAATCTTTTCTAGAAAAGTTCTTTTAAAATCCAAATGGTCCGTACACTTTTCGACGGGCGTAAACTTCTTTTTACAGAAACTTCCGTAAAGAAGTTTTTTTTTCCTTTTTATGTTGTTAACGTTAATGTGAATAGCGGTATTAATTGAGGTAAAGCACATTGGAAAATGGAAAGTAATTTCTTTTTATCAGCATTGGAAAGTAAACAATCACAGATGAAGAAATCATCTGAGGTCAGTTATGGACCAAATTTGTTCTTATTTCACTTGATCACTCGAGTTCTATCCGCGCACCTAACTGAAAAATCGATCACAGATGAAGTCATCATGGACATGGAATGAAAGGATTCGTCGATCATGTCACTTTATACTTATGAAAATAATAGTACGTTAGTCGACAGAAGTTAAAACAGACATAATAAACAAAAGGGCCTATTGTCCTGAAATTCTGGTCGTTAGCATGATTTAGCCATTGCTAGATGTGGTAACTCAGAAACATCATGTTTCCAGAATCAAAGTTAAGTTTAATTTACACTTCAATCACCCAACAGAAATGAAGTCGTTAACCACATGGAAACATTACAGAATGAACCTCCCCTCACAAAAAATCCAGAACCTACACTAGACACCCTACTTTGAATCTATCATTGGGCTTGCGAGCCAAATTGCATCACAAAAACTTAAAGAAATATGAAAAAAGTATTGTAACCATTCCAAAAACATGGGAATTGTGCCTAGTTCAAGTTAGCCATCACCTGACCAATTTCAAAAGTAAAAAAACGACGCAAAAACATCTGGTTTTCTATAATTCGTAAAGCCTTCAGTACATCTTCGGCCAACAATCACAATTTCAGCTTTGTTTTAGGCTTTTTGAGTACTGTATCTCCAGGGTCCTTCAATGGCTGTAACAGAAAGAACTAAAATGACTAAAGCGGAAGCCACAGTTCAAATAGAAAGAGGGGAATAAAGAGAAATGATGCTTATTAAAATAAAAAATAAAGAGAAATGCGAAAATAGTCAAACCTTATGTTTCTTGTTTTTTCCCATTGCATTCTTTTTCTTCTTCTTCTTTTTTTGTTTCTTTGTCTCGATTTTTTCTCCTTCATCTTCCAACGCTTCCTGTCAATATAGCCACCAATTAGGGGGGAAAATAGGTCATAGAAGAAGAAGATGAGCAAATACATGTTCAAAGCTTTTCTCTAAACGAAAACGCAAGGTCAAACCATCTCTGAGTCACCAAAGGAGTCTACATGTCGAATAACTCTTCCTGAACGTGAGGTTCCACCTGTTATAGAAATTCGATATTTTGTCAGTATGAGCAGCACACTGATAGAAGCAACCAAACCAAGTAGAAAAGGTCACCATGAATTCAATGCGACTCAGTTCAGCGAATGAAACTATGACTTCACCTAAACAACACTGACACTTCTTCATCAAGAATTTTGTCCGTAATTGACCCTTCACTATTTCCACACAAACACCGAGTGTACCCAGAAAAACCAGATGCCACACTGCCAACTTACATTACAGAAAGAAATACCAAATGACAAGGAAGTAGAACGCAAGTATCCACCAACACATCAAACTCAACCGAAAGTAAAATACAATCCACCAAAACCACCTCGGCAAAGGTCAATGTAACAATGAAACCAGCAGGTAGAAAGCCGAAAGAATTGAAGCAGCCAAGGACGCAGAAAAGCTTCTATATTGAGCAATTTAAAAAGAATGCAGTGGTTGCAATGTTACGGTTCTATGGACCAATAGAATTAGTATACACACGACCTAATGAGCTATTCATTGAAGCGATAGGGCATCTCTATTATGTCATGTATCCTTCTCCATCATAACAAAACCATGATAGCACCAGTGAACATAGCCCACATTAGGTGAACCTTGTAAATCTGGTATTCTTGTGTACTTGAGCTTTTGACTGCTTCATTTTGTGCATTTGTATCCCCTAGATCTGTGTTAGAGTTCCACGAATCACTAACCGCAACTGGAAAGATATACAGGTCACAAACTAACTGGTATTGCTCCTGCACCAATGAGATACCTCTCTCAAAAACACAGCACTCAGCTGTTAGCAGATGTACTGTTTCAAATAAATATAAATGCCCATTGTGTTCGCAAATATCTCCACCCAAATCATCATTAGACAAGGGGTGAAGTGAATATTAGAAATTTAATATTAACCACGCAATGAGGTGATAACAAATGGATATATCTAGGGTAGGAATAGGTATTTACTTTCCTCATAACTGAGTCATTTCCTCCTTCAGTTCAGTCATTTGGCCCTTTAGCTTCCTCAACACTAGTTTCCCAGACAAGCAAAATCTAGTAAAGAGCTTGAAAGCTTTTGGATAAGCCTTCACATATGTGATCATAAACGATGAAAGCAAGAGATTCCTAAGTCTATCATGAACAAACGCCAGGTCTACGAGTAAGTCAAAACGCCTAGCATCTCATTTTACTCATCCATATGGAAGAAAATACCAGCTATCTGGAGATGGATCGCATTACACGAGTCAATATCAACATGTCAGGAAGCTAAAAAAAAATGTCAGGGAAGCTAAATCCACAATATACGATGTCTAAACTATATAATCCAAGATCAAAGACTATAATTCAGACATAAGACGAAAATATAGATCATGACACCTGCCGAGTGCCGTTCATGAAAGGCTTGAAAGCCACGAACTATGTGCATTGCATATAAACCAAACCAAACCGAGCGTTAAGTCCCAAATGTGCATTGCATATAGGAACCAAAAAACAAAAGGTGTTACGACAAACTTAACTATGTTTAGCTAGGCCATTGCATAAATGGAGAACAAAGTATACGACTACCAGAAGGGACTACCGGACTAGTAATTACTTGCATTTACAGTAGCTTTCGCATTTTTGACAGCCAGTTCAAGAAGTTCGGGTTTTAAAGAATCCAATCCATTAGGATCCTGGAGTTTTCTTTCCAGGAATTTCGCCAAAGCGGCAGCCTTGTTTGTTGTCAATGGCCCACCAGGGTGCGCTAACCTAATACAAGAAACACCAGACCACAAACTTCATCAATAAATAAAAGATAGTGATCAAAGGCCTTAGTGACACATGAAAAGCCATAAAGGTTGTCCAACCGTGAGTCGAATCGAGAATCGAAATGGTGCTTTTCCGAATCGTGCATCGAATTGGAGCAATTCATCGAATTGTGAAATGCTCCAATTCGGTCATGATTTCTATAATGCATGGAAACATGTTTATTTATTAGGGTAACAAAAATGTATACTATAAATGAAAGTTTTAGACCAAAATCAACAAAAAGCTTCTTCTAAATGATGATTTCATAATAATGTGGATTAATAGGTAAGTTGCTTCAATTGCAACTTCCAAGAGATGAGGATTCTTGAATCCTACTTATTGTCCTTTTTGTGAAAAAGAGTTAAAACTTAAAAGTACAAAACAAACCTTTAGAAGGTCTATAGAGTGGTTGTATTCCATTTTTTCTTTGTTATTTTCGATCACTCTCATAATAAATCTCCCTTTCTTATTACCTATAATACTACATGAGGAGAAACATAGATTAAACATGGCATATAACAATACTAAAGACCATAAAAAATAATTTGAACCCTTATCCAACAACAAAAAAGCAAAAAAGAGTAAAAAACTGAATTCAGGAATTTTTAAGTGAATCGAACAATTCACCGATTCAGATGACCAATTCACTTACGTTTCGCAGCTATTTTCTAATTCAGGCAGTCTATTCGTATCGATTACCCGTTGAATCGTATCGAATCGTACGGTACGAATCGGAAATCGTAGGATTCTAAAAACTATAATCCTCAGTTGAAAACATTACTGAAACGTTGCAGTCGCAGATAACATAATAAGAGAAAATTCATTATGCTCCATCTCATTGTGGTGAAGTTCAAAATTACATTTCAAGATTCAATAATCACATCTTATGACCTTATATGACCCCACAACAGCAATGGAGCTTAGGGAGGCCTGGGACGTTGGGTTTGCTCCGTCCCAACTCTCAGGTTCGAAACCTCCCAATTCCCACCAACTCCTATGTGGTCAGTCCGTACCCCCTAGAGATTAATCGAGGTGCCTAACCAGATATCGAGTTATCAAAATAGAAACAAGCTATTGTATATAGTGCAAATACTGACCTGGGATTGGGTCGAGAAGGAGCGGGGGCGGAAGGAAGCGGCGCGAATTTGCTTACACGGAGAGCCCTTCGTTCCTCCTCCGTTAATCCCTCCATTCTCTCTCTCTCTCTCTCTCTAGCTTTCTCTCTCTAGTGAACACGATTTAACTGTTTAAAAAAAACATAAAAGGACACGTTTTTACAGGGTTAATTTCACTCACCTCCCTGTGCTTTTCTAACAATTGTACGGATCTCCCCTGATGTTTGTGAAATGACAATTCCTGTACTTACTTTTGCTGATAGTAACAAGTTTCACCTTTCTTAAATGACAAATAAGTTTCACCTTTCTTAAATTTTCCTCTTTATTAGTTTCCATTCATTCTTAGGGTTCCAAATAGGTCCATTCAAAAGAGGAAAAAAAAACACCTCGACGTTACCGAAAGCTTTCAAATTAGAATACTTTATACTGTCTCTATAACCAGAAAGTCTACTGGCACAGCAAATCTGTGCACAGATCGTGCACAAATTTTTATGTGGGGCCTACTACGGGTCCCACACAAGTGATCCGAACCGTTCATTATGTTTAAAATATTTTTTCAAGTGCTCCCGCAAAAAATCAGCTCAATCCGACACCTATAAGTACTTGATCTAATCAGGCTTATTTGTACGGATGGTCCCCAAAGTATTTTCGAAATGTCAATTTGATCCTCAATATACAAATCGCGTCTATTGCATCCCCAATGTTAACAATGCGTGTTTAAATGGTCCCCGGAACTAACTCCGTTTCCTTTTGCCGTCTATAACAAGGGCATTATAGTCAAACCCCCCAACCCACTTCCCCACTCTTTCCCCTTCATTTCCCCACACCGTCCCTCATCGACCTCTCCGCCCTCAAACCCACCCTCACCGATCAAATCAAATCAAATCAAACGTGCCGCCTCCACCGTGTTAATCTCAGAAGCAGAGATAATTAAACAGTGTAGGTTCAAAGATGATATTTCGTCCTCGAATGAAAACAGCAGCACCAGCATTAAACAAGAAACAACCAAACGGGCTTGATTGAGAATAGCAGCACTTTGACACACCCCACAACAGAATTTCCAAGCAAAACAGAACCGGTGTTGAACAAATTCTTCATAAACGCTTCAACGAAAGATCAGTGGGTGTGTTTACAAATTCCTACAGAAGAGGAATTCTAGGGTTTCGAAAACCCCAGCAAAATTAAATGAAATCAGATGAAATTGATAGATACAAGAGTATATACACGCTGGAATTAACCTCTGAATTTTCCTTAGCATTTGTACATGAATTTCCCAGGGGTTAAAAGGTGGGTGGGTAGGCCAAAAAGAAAGGAGGAATTGTTTTACATTTGCTTCAATGGTTCGTCGACGACTCTCAAACCTTTCGTCTTTTCAGTCCAAACCCCAAAACCCCTTCTTTCCCGGTATGAAAGGCGAGGAGCACAGTCGATCTCAAATCTTCGGCAGGCGAAGCTTCGAGGAGGCTCTGTGAGACCTTAGCTTCGAGAGAGCTTGAAAAGTTACCGGCGTCGGCCCCTGCTTCAGATCCGAGCGAGAGGGAACGAGGGGGGAAAAGAGGGTGGCGGTCATGGCTGCGGAGTCGCACGCGCCGCCGTTGGTGAAGGTCGGGGTGAGGAGTTGGAGGGCGAGGAGGATGCCTGTAACCTGTTGGGAGGAGGTTGGCCAAATTAGCGGTGCCGGTTAGAGTATGAAGTGCTCGTTGGGATAGGTACGGCGGAGGCTGATGGGGTTTGGGGGATTCTGGTGGACTTAGGGTTGCAAAATGTTTTAGACGGCAAAAACGAACGGAGTTAGCCCCGGGGACCAATTAAACACGTGTTGTTAACATTGGGGACGCAATAGACACGATTTGTATGTTGGGGACCAAATTGACATTTTAAAAATACTTTGGGGACCATTCGTACAAATAAGCCGATCTAATCATCTAACTTTTCATTCTCTAAAAACCAGAATGAAAAGTTAGATGATTAGATTAAACACTTATAGGTATCGGATTGAGCTAATTTTTCGTACAGGCCCTTGAAAAATTGTTTTAAACATAATTAGCGGATCGGATTATTTTTATGGGACCCTTAGTGGGTCCCATAACGCAATCTGTGCACAGATCTGTTGTGCCAGTAGCAAGGTTCCTCTATAACCATTTAACCTTGAAAGTCATTGAAAACCATCATTACAAATGAGTACCACCCCTTCAACTTCTCTCAACTGGAAAATCACAATTCAATTTTGCTACGGCCTACTCCCAAAAAATGAAGTTATCTAACCAATACACACACTTGTTTAACCCCTTGGATGGAGGGATTTCACGAGAAAGGAAAGGAAAGAGTTATGATTTCTTGTGAAATCCCTCATTTGGATTGGGCATTTTGGTGAGAAATGAAAAGAAAACTACAAAAAAATTTGAGTGTTAGACACGTGTCCGAAGAGCGTCGGTGTCCGACACCAATACCTGACCTCTGATGAAGTATCTGTGCTACATAGCCGCTTATTATAGTCAACAATAACATCTACCCTCTAGAGTTATCCATAGTAATAGAAAACCAAGTCCGGCCAGAGTAATAGAAAGCAACAGTAGCAATTACTGATGTCACGAAAGTGAGAGAAACAAGAATCTAAGGAACCATGAAAGAGAACTGCAACAATACAAACTGGAAAGCTTGAACAGATTAAATTACAATCTCTCCATACAGACATGCAATCTGAAATCAGTGAAGAACAACAGCATCAACACAGATGAGCGAATTGCAGTATGTGGACAGTAAAAAGCTGATGGTCTCATTTGCACTAAACACATTACATAAAGTTACAGATCTTCCGACGGACAGGCAATTTTGTCCTCCTCTCCTCGCACGACTTCTAACTTGAGGACAAAAGGTACAAGAGTTGTCAACTTCCAGGCTTCGGCAGTCATCAAAATAGGATCTTGACAGTGGCTTTATTTTTACAGCAATTTGGCCTCACCTTCACCACCATGACTTGATTCCCGCAACATTTGGTGCCATTTGAAGCATTGATCCAGCTCGACTGTGAAGTAGCCAAATCATGCTAGATACCTAAACAGATTAGGATTGTCCTTGTCTCTTTCCAGATAGTCCCGAGTGATCAAATCTTCAATCCTCTTCTTGATAGCTTTGAAGTCCGGCTGTGATCATTTTTGTAGTCATTATTATGTTGAAACTAAAGAACCAAATGGGCTAAGTAGAGGATGAGTGTAAACAAAATAATTGCTCTAAGGTACCTTGAACATGCGGCCCAACTGCTCAACGCACTCCATAACCAACTGCTGGTGGCCTAAAACTTTCCGACTCTTCATGATACGCACAATTGAAGCATCGATAGCATACCTTCTGTCCTTATCGACATCTTCAATTACCTTTTTCTTCTCATCCACAGGAGGGAGAGGAATCTGCATTTCAAAGCAATTTTGCATCCCAATCGTACAATCACTCAAAGGAAAAAGATACCGACATGAGATAGTGAGGTGAAAATGGAAACAATCGTTTTTATACCTTGATGCGTCTCATCTTATCAGTGAACTTGGAGTTGAACTCGAAGTGATCAGTAGGAGTGATAGTTTTGGTGTTTGGCTCTTTACTAAGAATTTTATATTTTGCACATGACAGGGAATGGAGCAGTCTAACAACATCGTCATCCGTCAAGTTTAACTGAGTCATGATTTCCTGATAACTCAATCTGTCTGAGGAGTTGAAGAGAAGCAGAGCAGAAGCCTGTACAAATGAAATGCTCAATCTCAAACCTCTGCACTAAATTTCTAAAGACCATGCATCATATTACAAGTTACTTTTTCCAACAAAATACCTGGTAGGTAGTCACAATAAGCTCCATGGTTTTAGGCTCAAATTTTCCATTAATGTTACAAGTGCCCAATGAGTATATCCATGTAAGTTTTCTGTGCTTTGTTTTCGTTTGATAGAATTCTCTGAAAACTTCAACACACTTAACCTGAACAGAAAGTATAGAATAGAATACGTCCGTGAAATTGTTCTCCAACACAGTAAAACAAATCCACATCGAAGGCTTCCAAATCTCTACTGCCTTGCGAAAAAAATCTACATTATACCATTTCCGCTGGGAGGTTGAGATCAAAAGATTTGTAACTTGGCCAAAAGCCAGTAGTCAGGACAGTAACGGTCAAGTCTATCCCTGGATTTGCATTTGGATTATTGCCAAGATACTCTTCAAAGTTGGTTTGATTTTCCCTCGCCAATGTCAAATCTGTGACCTGAAAAACAGAAAAGCAAGAAAAAGTTGTCTCCATAAGAATACCAAAGCACACTAAAGCATGACTCGTGAGTCACTAGGACCCTGCTTTTTACCGCACTAATATTTTAATAACGAAGAGTTCTACACTCCATGGTTAAGTAATCAGATCGGATTTATGTGGAGTTTATTACAAACATTGCTATTGCGTATCCAATGCTTTGTGTATACCTTATCAGATACATTTAATCCTAGCAGCAAAAGTTTCAACCAAATGTAGGACATGTGGTCCCTGCGATTTATAGCACAATCCGAGGACTTTATCCAGACGAACAAAGGAGTTCTTGAGGTTGCAGACAACTCACCATTCCCTCCATCTTTGAGGTGAACTGACCACCACACTGCTGCTTCAGCTTTGTGAGAATACTTCTCTCATGCTCATCATTGGCACTCTTGTCGAAAAGTAAGCGCCGAGCAAGCTTTTTCCTGCCAGCAGTTGCAACACAAAACCATTATATACTTCTATTCTCAACCATTTTACTTGGTAATGACTTTACCAGGCGCCTATAAAAAAAAAAAGACTTTTAACAGTCCAACCAAATATTACGGAGGACATAATTTTACCTGTAGAATTCAGCAAACAGATCCTTATCGCTAATATAAGCAAGCAGCTTTACTACCTATAAAATTACAAGATATCCAATTTCAAACTTTCTGTACTCACCAATAAGTCAAATGCATGCTATGAGAAAGCAGCATACCTTCTCTAGCGTTTCTTCGATGGCTTCATCGCTCAATTTCTCACTACCACCTTTCTTCAGAATATTATCACAAAACGTAGCCAGAAGTTCTGCACTTGAGCTTCCACCAACACCCTTATTGCAGAAGACTTCAAAAGCCTCCTTGAGTGCCTAGTCAAAAGAAGAGAGAAGTTGATGCAGGAATAATAGGATGAAAGCATGATCAAGGTGAGGTACTTTTGTAACAAACCTTGTGGAAAAGCGTATGGTTCATAAAACATTCGTTTACGTATGCCAGGTACTTGTCATGAAGCTCAATCACTTTTCTAACAAAAACCTGGGATCCCAACATCTTAGTCAGTTCTCACACCAAGAATCCACTGCCAAGTTCTAGAAACATAATGAGAACAAGACATTACCTGTTCCTGCAAGCCAACCACGTCTTTCTTGTCTGCCTGTAAAAAAGAGTTTCTTAGCATTAGAATCAAGGACTAATATCAAAGAGGTGGATTTTAAGGCATGAGTGAGTACTAAGTACATACACCCTTTTTTCATCCAGAAAAGGCAAAGGGAAAAAATAAGGGAAATCAGGACCGAACACATAAGGGCAAGACCAGTGACGGAGGTTTCGAATGATCAGTAGCATTAAATTGACTTTACCAAAACAGAAATAATCATTCTACCCATCACAAAACCTTCATAAAGGTTTGAGAAGCAAAGTGCTAACAGTTTACTACACTACTTGACTTGGCACGAAGGATGGAGCAGAATATACACGATCATCCTTCTTCTGACAATGATGGATGTGAGGTAAAACAACTGCCATTTAATCTAGAAGAACAACAAGCCCGTGCAAGGAATAATTGTACAGAGTCTATATATAGCCGGATATCCCTTGACAAAAATCTTTGTTCAGTGAAGAGATGGCTAAAACAGATAACTATAATTCCAATTTGCGACACTCATGATCATTTAGAGTTTAGACACCTAAGACAAAAGTTGCGTACATAGCTTTCATATTTAACTTGCTTCTCCACAAATGTATAAATAAGGTGTTATAGCCAGTTTTAAATAAAAAATTGTGACGTCAGTATTAGCTTTCTGCAGCAGATCTGCTGGGAAGAAAATTGCAATAAGACTAATCTGTGAACCAATCAAGAACACCCACCTTCTTATTGCTAGCTGCATCTTCTGCTTGTTTAACCAAGGCTGTACCTTCAGCAGTAACATGCTGCATAAAGAACCCCAGGAAACACTTCAAAATTTACACAAAACTAAAAAAAGAAAGTAACGGTGGTTCTGTGCAATAGGATTTTCAGAACAATGAACAAAAGAGCGCAAGTTAGGGACAACAAACCTGTTTAAAAATACTAGAAACAGGATCTAAGCCTTTAGGTATTTTAGAAAAGAGCCTATACATCCTAGACAAATCCTCCACCTACAAAAGATGAGAACAAGGTAAATAATACACCAATTAATCTTTATTATACTGGACAGCAAAATGTCTTGAACAATAGCATAATCCAAGTGGTACCTTGTCGTCCCTAAGCAACGCATGACATCCAGAGTGCTCCTTCTCAAGCAATTGGGTTGCATAAACGGACAACAACTCATGTTGGACTTTCTAGAGAAAGGCCAAAAAACAACAATAAGGTATATCTTTGAAGTTAGTCTCAAAAAAAGAAAGGTAATGTGCAAAATAATATATTTTGCTTGATGATAAGCAATTCAGTATATTAACAAAACATCACCCAATCTCTAGAATAACTTCCCAAAATGAAGGCACACTCATATAATGTTTGCCATGAGAAAGAACAAACCTCAAGCAACTTTGACTCACTACTTGAATGTAGGTAATGAGAAACCCTGTCCTTCTCTCGCTTCAAACACTCCTCCGCCTGGAGTACCAAAAGGATGATTAAAAATAACATATGATTATACAACAAATATTCTGAACCTAACAAAGGAAAAGAAAATGTTGATGTTTACTTTTAACATATAATCAGGACAGGAATCTTCCAAGATCCAGTTTGAAGCCTTCCGGGAATAATAAGCAGCTGTATCTTTGAGCATAGCAGCTTCAAAGTCATTCTCATAAGAATCCATCTGCCCCATTCCGATCTCAACAAATATATCCAATACATTCTTTAACAAAGCCCGGTCAATCTGCTCTCCCTCACGTTCTTGATCAATCTGGTTAAAAGATACCATTGGTCAACCTTTGAGTAAGAAACACGAAAAAAAGAACAGTTGATGTAATGGCTCGGAGCCTCTGACATACCAGAGATATTACAGCATCCCTTACTTTCCCATTTAACTCCAGATAGACCTGAAACCAAAATAACAAGATCATGATGCAGAAGGTAAGTCCAATTTTAAGATTAAAACTAACAAGGGAAACAAAGATAACAATACACCAGTTAGAAACAAGAATGAATACCAGATCGCGGAAGCAAGTCAGTCCAACTTCGTGAAGGGCTGGAAGTGACCTCCGAGCGATGAAGTAGCGATCAAGATAATGAAAGAATCGAGAAAGCCACCTGACCATCACTTTATGATTCGACCACCTCTTCACGAGCTCTCTCAACATGAACTCATCATGCTTCTCTCTTAAAGAAGGCAATACCTAAACCGGGCAGCCAACAAAAGAATCAATACCCATAGAGCTTGCAAAAAACTACCTTATCAGTTTAACATGGCCAAAACTTTTATTTGTGTGAAGTTAATAATCTAATGTGGTTATAGTAAAGCCATAAAGGTGGATCTGAATTATAACCTAAATGCACATGGCCTTCTTCAATTTTGGCCATCCACAACAGCTTTTCTGATACATCATGGACAGCTATTAACCCTTGTGCGGACTAATAATTTTACAAACAAACCACAAACTGCGAAAATGGATAGTTTTCAAAGAACAAAAAGGACAGCCTGATCACCACTACAGGGACTGCTGTGCAGGTGAGGAAGAATAAAGACTAAGAAAAGAAAAAAAGGGAAAGAAAAACTCCAAAAGAAGATTGTTAGTGCCATTGCGATGCTCCAAAATTGGGTTATTATTCAAGAGAAATGCAGTATGCATTTTGAAGGCAATCCCACATCGGTGCGAAGTGAAACGAGTTGCACCTCTGGTAAGTATAAAAACCTTACCACGATAATGGAAGGCAATGAGAACGTGGCTTCTTCCCTTGTGGGGCTCGAAGGAATGACAATGTGCAATTCTTGTCATAAAATGCCAGCTTTGGCATTAAAGTGCCAGTAGTTAATGCTGCTAAGTTTAAAATTTTTCCTGTCCGGTTCGACTGACCCGTCACTGGTTCTTCCGGTTGGCCGGTTAGTTTCAACTAAGGAGTCTAGGTTCTCCAATTTTAGCGGTTTTTCAGGTGATCTAGACCTGAGCATGGCCGGTCAACGGTTCAATTGGCCAGTCCGGTCCGGTTTTTAAAACGTTGGGTGAAGGTGAGTGTGTTTGAAGAGGGAGGGTGTTTTTTGTCGAACAAGGGGTCAGACCTTACATCTATTGTTGTTATCTTATTCATATATTTTTCCCCTTCCCCATTTCCCCTCCCCTCCCCTCCTCCTTCTCAGTTAACTCTTTTATGTTCACTGCTTTCTTATTGCTCAGTGAGATGAGTGCTTATGAACAAATCTCCTCGTCCTTCTTTCAGAGACGTTGGTTGGGTGAGGGGGCCTGATTTTGAGGGAATTTGTTCGTGTGGACAGATATCTGTGGGGTTTTCCTTGATGGATTGGTAAATGGCATTTCTTTCGGGGAGGGTGGGTGTGTCCGTATGTGGAAGGGGAGGGGGATTGGATGGTGAGTGTGGTTGGAGAGGGAGGGTGAGTAGAGGGTGAGAGTGAACGTGTTTCTTAGGGGAGGATGATCAGTAACGCGTGGGTAGACCTTCGCTTGGAGAGTTGGTGCTTGCTTGACTCTCATTTTTGCCAAACAAGGGGTCAAACCTTGGGGGTGACTCGGGACAACTTTTGTCTTCCCTCTCGATTTGATAGTCGGGTGGATCTCTCTTCGGATTGGTGATTTCTTTGTAGTAGGCTGGTGGGGGGTCGCTCGTTTTTTCCAAGCCTTTAGGTTGCTTTTGTATCTCTCTGAGGTATGCCTCTTGTATTTATGTACTTCCCTTTTATTTGTATAAGTTGTTTACTAATAAACAATAACAACAACAATGGTATAGTGATAACATAAACTTTTTCCTACAATATCGCTATTTATTGTAACTAACAATGTAAAAGGGATGGTCCATTCTGGCCCTGCCAAGGGAAGAAACTACCACAATAAAAAAAAAAGTTGGAAGCACATTTGCCGCATGACTTTGATCAAGGGATCAGGCATAGATGGGTTAGATCAAGCAATCATTCCATAGAATACCATGCTAAAAACTGTGGTATATGCATGCCTTTGTTGTCCGTGTCTTCCTTTTGCGGCAACTATAGATCCTATAAATGAAACATTTCTTACAGTAGAAGTAACTTTCTTACCGTAGACGTAATGTATTCTTCGAAAGACTCCCGGTACTTATCATACAGCTGCTGCGAGTAATCGTGAGGGGGCTTTTGAGTGCACATATTGTAGATGGTTCTGCATAAACAATTAAGGAGAAGCCAATTGCAGTAACAAAAATCATTGGTCATAAAATCAAATTAAAATAGGAGACTAAAGGATACGTGTAGAGCATCATGTAGTCCTCCGAACTGAACTGTGGCTCCGGCTGTCCTTCTAGAATGTTCTTCAGTTTTGTAATCCCTTTCTGCATAAACTCCCATCCCTGGTCCAAGTCTATAGTCTTCCGCTCATTCATCGTCATCTTGCCACACTCTAATCTCCAGATTCAAACCCTGAATCTATAAATCACGCTTATATTTCAAAATATAAACACTGAAATATCATTCTAATAGTGTGGCCAATAACTTAATTCCTAATCAAATTAAGTTACCAAACATCAACTGCCAACATAAACGCTAACAAGAGATGGAATCAAAACCAATCACGAGCCAGTCCTCTTCTCAGAACTAATTTCCCAATCAATTTAGATTTCTCGTCTATAACGACCATTTAAAAAGAATCTCAGGCTGAGAAATTCGCCATAACACCTAAATTATCAATTTCTTTGTTGATACCCGGGTGTTTGGGCCAGCTTGCGCGCATCTCCACCAATCTTGGGCCCTAAATTATCAATTTTTGCTGTAAACAATACTGAGAAAACTCTCAGACCCATCTAAAACGTACGTGCACTTTACTCAGGTGGAAAATAAGTTCTGATTAGAGGAATGGGCCGTAATCTTTCCCAAGTTCCCCGCTAAAAAAAACCACGAACCCTAAACAATACAAATAAAAGCATCATCAAATGGCAGCATAACCTTATCATCAAGTGATAAAAATCAAAACTTGAAAACCAAAAACCCTAAAAAGACCTAAGTTCACAATCCCGTCAATCGAACTTGTTGACCAAAAGATGCAAACCCAAGGGCTCAAAGTTAGAATTTTTTAACGATCTCAAACCCAAAAAATCAAAATTACGAATTGAACGACCTGAAATAAAATGATAATTAGAACTAAAATTTGATCAGAGCTAACAAATCGGGAACTGCTATACATAGAAAGAACCCAATTACAGATGTGTATGCGTGTGGAGAGAGAGAGAGAGAGAGAGAGAGAGACCTGATTAGCCAAATGAAGCTTCGTTTAATTGGAGGCAGCGTAATTGATTGATTGATTGAGAAGGAGAACAAGCTCCGACAAAGCATTGATGGCCGGGTGGAGAGAGAGAGAGAGATGGGGGTGACTGGTGAGATGTGAATCACTCTCTCTCCTCTTTCTCTTTTCGGCCTTCTATTGTGCTTTTTCTTGTATTTCCGAAAAATGCCCCGGATTTTTATGGTATTTTAGGTAGTGTCCCATGTTGTTTGTTACTTTACTACGGAGTACTACGTATGCAACTGCCTCAGACCAAAACTAGGAGTATTTTTTTACGGGATGTGACCATTGTAGTCTCGTCGGCGCTTTTTGGTTTGGGTTTCGAGAGAGATTTTTGAAAGTAATGAGTGAAGATAGATAGATTAAAAAAACTTGTTGAGGACCCGGGATTTTTTGTTTTTTTTTGAACGGCACCTGCGTGGGGGTTTTGAGATGCGCGGGGAGTTTTGAGACACTAAACGAACAAGACAAGTCTAAAAATGCCGATTTCTTACAAGTAGTTCAGAATTATCACCACGTAGTGTTCCGGTCCCGTTCACAATCAATAGTTTTTCCTTTTTGACTTGGTAGGTAAAAATGTAAGTCAAGGAAGTCATTCTGTATAGTTCCAAGTTCCAACATAGTGACTTAGTAGACAAATTTGAGTCAGGGGAGTCAATGTTTCATCAATAAGTCATGTGCCATCTTGTACATTCTTCACTGAGTGGCCAAGAGGTCAAATACTGTCGAAGAAAATAATTGAGATCGGTTTCTCATACATAACCATCTCTCGACTCATAGCTGATCCTAATTTTTCAGGGGCCTACATCGAAAATTAAAGATTGGCACTTTCTTTGTTTAGACTAGGGAGCGACTATTCGCAACCCTGTTTTTTCTCCCTCAGCCCCTTACTCCATACAGTCCTTTTAAAATAGAAAATTTTCTCCATGGAACCCATTAAATGTACCTGATCTTCCCATTATACCCTTCTTCCCTCACAAAAACATAAAATTACACTTTTTAACTCCCCAAATACCCTACCTAAATACAAACCCTAATCCCCACATCAAACCCACGGCCTCCCATCTCCCTAGCCCCCCACCATCCCTACAACCCTCCATTAACACCGCCGCACACCGCCACTCCTGCCAGAACACCGCCATACCACCGCCACCCTTCTCCTCTCTTCAAGGTCTCTCTCTCTCTCTCTCTCCCCTTCAGCTCTAGCTCTCTTTCCCCTTCAGCTCTCTCTTTCCTTCTTCTTCTCCTTCTTCAGTTCTTCTTCTTGTGATTGTGAGGTGGGAAGGTGCGTGATGATGGATGTGAGCAGCAGCCAGTGTTCCCACACTTCCCACATCACCGAAATCATCATCACCAGCTTCTTCCGTCACAAGCTTTGAATTACCCCCAAATCTCACACACAAGAAAACAACAATCAGTATAATATATCGGGGTGAAAATCAGGGCTTCTGATATTCACATACTCTAGTTATGCCAGCTTGAAAAAGAAAGGAAAAAAAAAAACCCAAATCCTTTTTTGGGCGAATCAAAGCTATGGCTGGTCGGAGGATGGCCTACGGCGGCAGTGCTGATGGTGGTGGCGGTGGTTCTAGTGCGAGTACTTTTTTGCTTCAAAACCAAAGGATTCCTGATTCTCTCTTCTTCTCTGGGTCTTCCCCTAATTTCCTTGGTAAATCTCCCTCATCAATTTCTTAATTGACTTATGTGATTCAATTGAAGTTTCTCATATGGTATTGTTTTATATGATTTTTTGTTGATAATATCATCTAAGTTTTCTTAAGACTCGTTCTTGCTACTAGCTTCATACCAGTAGCTGAGTTCTACAATTTTGTGGTGCGTTTCCGCCAAAGTAAATGGACTACAGGGTAATAATGGCAATAGTTGCTAAATGGTATTTTAGTTGATGTATGGTGAGAGAATAACCTACCTACAAGTCCGTGAAAACATGGACTTTAGTCCATTTAGCTTAGCGGTTAACGGAAACGTAAGTCCAAAAAGTTGTGTCACTTATAGAATTGGAATGTAAAGCATACTTTTTTAAAAGAAATTCGCACAAATTTAAAGAACTGATAGCGATCTTTAACTTGACCAGAATTTTTTTTTCAAAATTATGCACGAAAATGCTCATTGTGATCCAAACCCAGCCTTAGGCAAAGTTGATGTCCTTTTCTCCATTATGCTATGCACTGCACTAGAATAAATTCAATAATTCTCCACTGTGAGTGATATCTGAGCAGTTGACATGGTTGCTTTATCTTGTAATGGCTACTTTTAGTCTGTTTTTGGGTTGAGGATTTGGGCAAGGGAAAAGGAAAAGGATATAGGAAAGTTGAAGGATCTAATGGCTCGCAACTGTTGGATCCTCCAATCTCTTCATTTCCATTTCCTTTTCCTGCCCAAAATAAAAATACAGCCTTAGCATTATGAACATAAGAATTCAACTCATCAGGACAAATTGTACGCAAAAGTCTGAGCTTTCCATTAACACATTGACATGGGTAGCGAAATCGTTCATTCTCTTTATGACAACTGATTTGTATGTTTTTGTTTGCTAGGAAGTGTTTTCCAACCTAAGTGGACGAGTGATTATTAGTATTGGTTGCAAAATGGTCTTGACCCTGTTGGGTTTGTCCCTGTATCAGGTTCTAGGTCCATGGTTAGCTTTCGGACTTCTAAGTTTGCATTACTGTTATTATATGCAGGTTATTATGCGTCCACCGCGTCAAGGCCGGGGCCAGGGCCGCACAGAAGCACATCCACAGGAAGAAGACAAGGCTGTGGGCGATACTTGACTTGGAGCTGTGGAGTTGCGTGCGGCACTGCAGGAGGTGTAGGCCATTCTACGGCCGGGTTATTTTTTGTTAGCGAGGTGTTGGGGCTTCAGGCCGAGGGTAGATCTTGGGTTTATGATGTTAGCCAGTCATTGGTTGTATATTTTGGAAAAGCTTTCTATCTATGGATGTTTATGGATGTCGGATATTTGATACTCTGTATTTAGAAATGTTGGGCTATGATGTCTGACATATTTTGACTGTAATGAACTTTCATAAAATTGACCTGTAATGCAGTAGACTTGGGAAAACAAATACTCCTACTTGGCAAGTTTGGTTCCCTGTAATGCTAAGGTGGCTAATTCTATGAATGGTAAATCTACGATTTTTTTTACCAGTAGATATTATCCAATGTCTCAACTCATCTTCGAATGGAAAAACCTACAAACATGGTTGAAAAAAAAACATTCAATGGCAGTAAAAAAATAAAATCAAAAGAACCAATAATCATCCACCTGTTTGAAAAGTCCATTAAAACAAGTTTTCTAGCTCTCTGGATCTGTTTCGGTAATTGACAGTCGACAATTAGTCTATATTTCGGTAAGTGAAAGTTGAAAATATACTTACAATTCGGTATCTAACTGCTGACCATTACTGAATGAAAAGTAATACAATTCAGTAACTAACTGTTGAAAACAAGTATCAATTTCGGTAACTAGATGTCAAAAATGTGTGCACCATTCGGTAACTAACTGCCGAATTTCAATAAATAAAACATGTGTGTACGAAAATCCTACATTTCGGTAAATAGCTGTTGAAAACAAGACTATATTTCTGTAACCACATGTCGGAATTGCGTACTAAAATCGGTAATTAACTGCTGAACTAGAGTATAACAGAAATAAGATACATATATTTCGGTAATTGAATGCTGAAATTATGTCTAAATTTCGGTAACTAACTGTCGAGTAGGGTAATTGTTTACGGTGGTTAACGACCGAAATTACTTAACTTATTCGGACCTGAAACACCGAAAAACTAGTTTAAAAATTTGTAAATCAGGAGGCCGGACTGTGAACGGGGAAAAGTTTCATTCTCACGCGGCTTCCAAGATACAATGTCCATCACAACATTTTTCTTCTCAGCCATCATATCGTTGCCGATAGAATTTGATTCCATTTCAATTTCGAAATCATAACCTAGAAGTGAGTCATCTTTTTTTTCAATGGAAGGACTGGAACCTTCCATTGATACAATATTTGGCTCCTCCATTGAGATTGAAATGATGAACAAGCTTGAGAGAGAGGAGAAGAGAAAGGATGAAGATGAAAGAAGAAAGAAGAATGGGTTTTGGAGAAAAGAGAAGACGAAGAACAGAAGAACCAGACGAAGAACAGAAGAACCAGTCGACTGGTGTTTTTTTTTTTCTTTTTCAAACGTACTGATGAATTTCAGGGGGAAGGAGAGGAAGATAATTTAGGGGTTTTGGGAAGGGGAGGAAGATAATTTAGGGGTTTTGGTCATAAGGGCATGTAGGTCATTTCATGTATAGGTATGAGGGTAAGTAGGTCATTTTACATTAAGGAGTGATGTTGTAATTAATTGAAAATTTTTAGCGGGCTAAGGGAGAAAAAACGAGGCTGCGAATAGTCGCTCCCTTAGACTATTATAAAGGGTATAAAAATAGGAGGAGGCTTAAAATATAAAGTTTTGGAAACCTAAAGTGCAATGCACCTTGAGTTTTGGGAGCCTAAAGTGCCCCTCTTCAATCAACTAAACCACAAAAGAAAGAAACAAGAGGCAACCAAAATGACATAAATTACATCAAGGGGTGATACCGGTCCGGTTTCGATCAGTTTTGGCATATTTTTCGGTCGAAACCGGTTATCTGGTTTGAGATTTTTAGAAATCGAAACCGGTTGAGATAATATGGTCCGGTTTCGACCGGCTCAACCGGTTTCAGTCCGGTTTATCCGGTTTTCATTCATGGGCCATATTTTGGGCCCAACACATCAAAAAATCCACAATTCAACCCACAAAATATCAACCAAAAACCCATAATTCAACCCCTTTTTTTAGGCCTAACAAAAAAGGATAAATTTTGAGCCCAATACATAAAAAAAAAAACCCATAAAAACATAATTAAGCCCATAAAAACAGCTCTTATATATATCTGATTGATTTTATATAATAAATATATTTATTAGACCAATATACATATATATAACCGGTCCGGTTTCGACCGGTCTTTAAAACACATAAACCGGATCGAAATTATTTTTCAGGTAACGGGATCGAAATTATTCGACCGGTTTGAAAAATTCGGTCCGGCCCGGTTTTTCCAGTTTCGATCGATTTTCCGGTCTCATCTAACAGCCCTTTATTTACCTGTATAAATAACACATCACATGTTGCAGTCATTTAGTACATACATTAGTTTCAATGTAAGCAATCCTTCACTCACATGAACAATTCTCACTCTCACTTATTATTACAAGGTAAAAAAGAAAGGAAAAGATGCTAGCAAGCAGAAATGCTCTCATTAGTTGAAGAAGCTTCACTCTCAACCTGTTTTTTCTCCTCAAGCTTTGTTGCATATACAGAGAGCAACTCATGTTCCACAACCTGCGTTCGAAACAAGAATTGAGACTGAAAAATTATGCGGTTGAACAAATGACTTTTGGATAGTTAATGTTTGGAAACTGGATGAAAAAGTTAAAATCTGTACAAGCTAGAGTATCGACCATTTCTTGAATCTGTAACGACTGTCGAGAGACAGTTTAGGTCACATGTTTGGTGGAAATAACAAGTTCTTAAAAACTTCTTTTCGGTACAGCACAAAGGCGAAGGAGAATCAGATAGAAGAAACAAGATGTCGCTTCACTTATTTAGGACATTACATGATAGAAGTTGAGAAAGGAAGAGTGTTTCTCATAACAAGTCATTGGTGGGATTTAGCATTCTCATATCGAATCTATATCGTTAGTTGGGGCTTCAGATGCAAATATTGAACATTTCACGTAAATTTCTTTTGATTCGCCAAATTTTCAGTTTCAATAACGAGAAAACAGAAAATGTCACGAGTTGTAACACTAATCGCTATATAGAAAGAAATATGAAGGTCAATCCTACTACGTCGGACAAAATTAACCGAAAAACAACTGATAGATCAAAAGCGAAAGTGGAAAGACCGAGAGAGAGAATAATACAGTTGGTTGACAATCAGGCTTATCAGGGGTTATACAAATAGAGGAAGCTAAATTTTGAGCTCTGTATCAAAAAACATGCAGCGGTTTCATCCTCATGTGGTTTATAAAAAAAATGAAAGAGAGTAAATGCAAGAAAGAGACACATCCTAGTATTTCTTGAAAGAAGTTTTGAAAGCTGTAAATACCTGCAACAACTTATGTTGGCTTCTGCTTTGCAAGTAACTCGAAACCCTGTCTCTCTCCTGCTTCATACATTCTTCAACCTAAATATCCAGCAAACAAATAAGATGCTGCCCGTTTGGTGTCCTTGAAAAGAAAAGTTTCGAGAACACTATTGGGTATCTCGTTTCGAAAACAAAAACAACTATCGTTCTCATACCATGTTCATTCTCGTTCGGAATTAGTTTCAATATCCAAAAACATCTCTTTTATGGTCGTTTAGTTTCTCCGGAAAACAGGTTTCGAAAATTGTTAGCTAAACAAGTTAACCAGTACATATAACACTAGAAGGATGACCTTAAGCACGTAATCTTTGTAAGAAAGGCTCGCAATCCAGACTGAGGCTTTCTTGGTATAAAAAGATGTGGCATCTTTAAGCATAGCTTCCTCAAAGTCCTTTCCATAATACTCCTTCGTCGACCCCTCTCCAATCTCCACATAGATATCCAAAACACTCTTCACTAGGGCTTGATCAATTTGCTCTCCTTCACGTTCTCGATCAATCTAAAAACATTAAATGTTATGTCTTAATAAACATTCAGCAACGCAACAACAAAATGCATTTGGGTTCTAGGACAACAAATGAACAAAGCCTCCTTAGGTCTACATTAACTTCAAAAAAGCTCTTTTCAGGTTCTAATAAAGAAAGAGAATCTGTTCCAATCAAGGAAACTTACTGGCTCTGCTTGGATCATGGATTTGTTGAGGAATTTAGGGAGCAAGAAAAAGAAAAGAATAACATGAACCGAAGGAGCCAAGTACATCTTTGGTTTTCCGATCATTTCCCGTGCAAAAGAACCTCCACGAAGAATTAGATAGAAATCATACACCAATAAAACAAGCACAGCTGAAGTTGTAGCTAATTGCAATCACAACAGCTGAAGTGATAGTGAACTTACTATTCAAATCAGTTAAGAGAATACACAGACAAAACATACCATAGATAGTACAACATCCCTCACTTGATCATTCATATCACCGTAAACCTAAAGATGAATTGCATCAAAATTTGTCAGCATTATTTGACCTGAAGACCAAGATATATAAAAAAAAATGACAGCATTGCTTCATCCAAAATGGGAGTTGCATGCGAACCAGTTCATAAAAGGTCAAGAAGCTAGTTGCATTCATTGTTGGAAGTTTGCGAACACCAATAAAGTATCGATCAAGATGATGAAAAAACCTTGCAAGCCATCTGGTCAAATCTTTATACGTGTTCCATTTTTTGACCTGTTCCTGCAACAAATTCACATCATTTTTTTCCCTCAAGAATGGCAATACCTGATAATTAGTGTAAAACAGACAAATTCCATGTCATATCATTCCAAAATGAGGAATTTGTATGTAGAAACCTCATTAATATCTAACTGACCTTGGCTGTGACATAATCTTCAAATGTCTTCTTGTATCCGTCAAATAACTTTTAACATTCACGGCCAATCTTCTTGTGTCTGTCGTTTAACTTTTGACATTCAGGGCCAGCAGGGTGCGGTTGACACGTTTTGTACACTACTCTGATTAAGTCTGAGTTAAGATTTTGTAGGAGCATGCCAGAGAATAATATGGGCAGATAAATGTGCCAGTGATGTTAGGTCCTAGGTTCCACTTAGCATAGTCTGAGAATCTCGTTTGACAAACATAATTGAGTTGTAATTCTGTTGTATTGAATAGGTCCAAAGCACCGATCACTGACGTCGACCCAAGACACTAATTCAAGTCTATCCCTTTGTCCTTGAATTGCAAAAATACCATTTGTGCCTCATCGACAAAGCCATTTCTCAAAAGCCCACTAACGAATGCACTGCAAGCGCCTATATCTAACGCGTCCATTTCATCAAACGCTTTGTGACATCTGTGAACTACAACCACACTTCCCCTACATATCGATTAGGGCGCTAACAATGCATTTGCCTGATTCCATTCCCATCTTGACAACATACCATTGAATTTTGACTACCCAAAATCAAATCCCCCACTGCAGGAAGAACACTTGATATACCAATCCCATTAGGCTTCAAACCTCGCGAATGCATCTTTTCGAAACGTCAACACAAATTCCGAATAACATCCACTCTGATTGAATCCCGCGATCATCCCATTACAAGATACCACATTCGGTTCGATCCTTTTATTCTCCGTGTCCTCGAAGACCTCTTTTGCCTCACTTACATGTCCTAGTGGCTACTGGCTAGTCGAGCATACCCCGAAACTAAAGCACTCCAAGAAACCACATCTCGTTCAGACATTGCATCGAGCAGTGTATGGGTATCCTTTAATTCACTGCATTTTGACGTACATACTAACCAAGGACGACTGAGCAAAGGGATCCGAATCGGCCCGGAGTCCGACACAATGCCATGAACCTGCCGTCCAGCTTTGACATCAGAATGTCAGATAGAGGGCAGTGCGTGCCTTGACCGCCGTGGGGAGGATCTGGGGGAAAGGCCAAGGCCTTAGATATCGCATTTGTGAAAATCAACTGACTACTGAGGACTTGTAGAAATTATCGAGTTCTTCTGAGCAGGAATGGATCAAGGGAGTGAATCGAGGAGGAAAATCTTAAACACAAAATAAAACTATCAAAGTACTTACATACGTTCTGAGGAAACCGTGTTCCGTGAACGCGAGTTTCGTGTTGGCGGAACCTCGCGTGTTGAACATGCATCATGCTGAAATCGTGTTCGGGAAAAACGGTTTTAAAAAACCCGTAAAATACTAATAAAGCGGGAGTATGAAACGCGAGTTATACTTCTCATCTTCAACCTGCGAAGTGACAAGAAATAGGCTTCTCTCCCTTTTTTGGCAATTTTCAATCTTATTTAGGAACTAATTTAATGATCCAATTCGTCCACATTGTAGAAACTGTCGATTATAATGGATACGTAAAATATCAAGTGGATCGAGTGTCTAATATATTTAATCGGAGAAGATATATTTCAAAAAAAAATAACAAAAATTGAGCTGAGCACACTTGATCACAACCCTTATAGAAGTAGGAGGCTTCCCCGCTGTTTTTGGTGATTTTCGACCTTACTTTGGAATCAATTTGATGATCCGATTCGTCCACATTGTATAACTTGTTAATTAAAATGATTTTATAAAATATCAAGTCGATCGAGTACCTAATGGTATTTAATCGAAGAAGATATATCTCGAAAGAAAATGAAAAAAAGAAAACCTGGCGCACTGGATTACAACCGCAAAGACTGTTTTTTCCTCGTAGGCTTTTGGTCGTAGTTCGTTATAACAGTTGCAAATCCATCGTCTCTCTCTCTCTCACCCTTCTCTCTCTCTACAGACCCGACCCACCTCTGAAGCCAAGAATGTGAGGATTCTTATACTATAGCTTTATGGATTTAACAGTGAAAGAAATTGATGCAAGGTTCATGCCTCCCACCTGTTTGACGTTTTGGCTTTTGAAGGAAGCCGTTTTTTGGCCTATGGTTTTTGTGAAGACTTGATTCGAAAATAAGCTGCACGATCGGGATCCATAGCTTTGAACCCATTTTTTCATCGGAAGTTTCCTGGGCAATTGAGGATCAGATGACTTGGAACTTCACGGATGAATTCTATCATCTGAAGACAGTTGGCGATAGTTAACACCTCTTGAATTGGATATGGCTTCTCTCAAAATAGACTCCACCTCACACGTCTGTCTAGTTCTTTTTCTTTGGGTGAGTTTTCAACTGTCTAATTAATTGCTCTCAAACTTTAGCCCCGAATTCTACGAGGTCAAATTTTTTGTACCGAAAAAGTGTGTAACTTAGTTCCCGTGCAATTAATTTCAGCCACATGATTGCACAATGGTCTCTTCCCGGGAAGAGTCTTCTCAGTGATTGCACAGATACATGACATAAGTCTGTGATAAATCGATCATCGTGAAGCTTTCTAGGCCCTAGATTCAGAAAACAGAAGTGTTTGTTCCTCGAGAAAATTCAAGAAAGTGAGTTAGTTCTTCAAGCATTCTTCAAATGGCAAGTTCTGTTTCCATTCCTCCTGCTTTAGCATTCCTTGTCTCTAATTTTCACTCTCTAGTGACGATAAAACTAGATTCAACCAATTACCTACTCTAGCGATCACAAGTCTATGATGCTTTACGCCCTAACGGGTTTCTTGGCAATGATGATCTTGTGTTCTATACTATTAATGGCTTGCCTCCTGCATTTAAACAAGTGAGAACTGCAGTTCGAACAAAAGGAGATGTGAAGTTTGATGAAGGATTTTGGTCTCCTTAATTTCTTTTTGGAGTGAAGTGACCTATAACATCTAGTGGCTTGTTTTTGTCTCAACGCACGTATGCCACAGAGTTACTAGAAAAGGCTGGCATTATGGAATGTAAGCCTAGTCCTTCTCCTTCTTCAATGAAGTCTAGTGTTTTTGATTTGGATGCTCCTTTTGATGACCTTCATTTATACAGAACTTTGGTTGATTCTCTTCATTACCTCACTCTCACAAGGCCAGAGCTCTCTTATCCTGTTAATGTATTTTGTCAACAAATGCAAGCTCCCACTCAAGCTCATTTTGCATCTGTCAAACGTATACTGTGATATGTCGAGGGTTCCATACATCTTTAAAACGTATACTGCGATCGTTTTCAGTTTCTGCGCTCCAAACTCATGACTGGAGACCCTTCTCCCATTCATTTGCAGGAGATGTTAAGTTGAGTTAGTCAGTTGGTTTAGTTAGTTAAGCTCAGTTAGTTAGTTAGTTAGTTAAGCTCGTACAACTGACCTAGTTTGTGGAATTGATTGTATAGCTGCCAACTTAGTTAGTAGAGAGGGTTTGTTTACGTCGGTGGACTGGGTATATAGAGATCCTAGTCACTTTCCTTTTCAGTTTAGAGAGAGAATTATCAGAAAGGAAAGAGCCATGAGCTCATACTTTGTTATTCATTATCTTCAAGATCAGGTATCAAATTGAATGAAAAATCACTTGAATCATTGATTCTCGTATCTGTTTCAACAATTTCTTCACTTTTGGGTACAAGAGACGTGATGTGAAATTCTACTGTGCATGTAATCAGATGAGATGTGTTGCAATTAATAGTCTTGTCTTTTGAGCAATTACTTTCCGGAATTTTTTTTGCATATATGTGTTGGACAGATTTATGTTCACTGCTGATCAAAAAAAAAAAAAAGATTTATGTTCACTAAAATTATGGGCTCATTGTTATGGCCACTTGTGCTAGATGTTTTGTCTAACATAAAGGAAGCTATAAGGAGTGCATTTATGATTATCGCTACAGGTTATAGAATTATGTGTCCGTTTTGCCGGGGAACAAAGTTGGACTACATATATCTTTTCTTGTTGACATTCTCCAAAGTTCAGGTTGCATCAATTTCGCAAGATTGCAAAATTTTGTTGTATTATTGTAGCAATGTAAGAAAGAAGATTGGTCCTTTTTCTGTCTTTTCATGTTGAGAGTTTTGCAGGATCGCTTGGATGCTGCAAATGCTCATAAAAAGTAAATGTTGGCAGAGGCACAATTGGCGCATCAAAGATGAGAGTACAACTAAGTTCCACTCCTCTTCTTTTACGGGAAATGACGCTGAAATAAAGCAAAACTATGCTGCAGCAGAGAGCAGCCAAAGCCCATTGACTGGTGTCGATAACAGTATGTACGATCCGGCCGTAACCACTACAGCAAAGGAAGAGCCTTTTATTGGGTTGGATAGGATCCTGGTGGATTAGCCATGCGTGTAACATGTTTTGTAATATTATATACATGTGGCTTTTTAGAAGAGTTGAATCTTGAGCTCCATTTACTTGTCAAGAAATCAGAGCAGGACTATTGTCCTCTAGAAAATTTTAGTGAAGTGAAATTAAAGGAAAACGAAATGTATTTTCTTTTGTGTGTTCATTTGATAAGAAGAAATTTTGTGAGAAAGTTGAAAAATAAAAGTTTAATTGTTGTTTGAAATTAATTTAAAAGATTCTCACACAAACTTGTGTTTTTCGAAGGACAAGTTTTGAGGAAAACGAAACATAATATTGACATTAAAGATATGCAGATACAACTAAAGTGTTCAAAGTTCCTTTGGCAATGTTATGAGCTTCCACCACAGTTTGCCTAGGAACCTTTGTTTCAGTAACATGGTCAAAAGAAGCAGCAAGAGCAATAAAATCCTTAAAACACATTCTGCAAAACACAGCTAGCATGAGATCTTTAATGCCCGAAGCTACTTCACTTGCATCAGTTAAAATATGCACACGACGGCAATTCTTGGAACTTGCCCATCTTATCAAGGCTGAAGATGCACTAACCAAACTAGTACCCTTTCGATCCAACCCAAACTCTTCTGTCAAAGCACACCAAGCAGCAATTCCTTGACACCTGCCGGCCTTCCAAGCACCGTCCACTACAATTTTGCAGCAACTAAAATTTCCTTGTTCCTGACCAAAACACACATGTAACTCACCACCACTCATATCCCTCTTAACCCCATGAGTGTTACAGAATCTAGCAAGACACACCAATAGAGATCGAACCGATTCCAAACAGGCACCCACCGAAATAGATTCCCCATTGAATGCAAACGGATTCTTTATTAATCTCTGATCAGATACCTCGGTGATCCACTTACCAAACCATTCAAAAAAGGTCGAAGGAGTACCGACTGTAAAATCCAGCCCCAAGTAGAAGCTCTCCAAACTCTTCTAGCACTATCACACAAGAAGAAAAGATGTTCAATAGTCTCTTGCTCCAAGCCACAAATTGGGCACATTATATTCACCTCCAAATTCCTCCTAGACAGCACCTCCTTAACCTCTATAAACCTGTGCAGCACCTTCCAAATTAAAAAACCCAACGTAGGAGGAATATTTAAACCCCACACCTTACCCCACAGCTCAAATTCCCTGCTAATGACCCGCCCTGGAAACTTTGCAAACAGAGCAACGAAGTACACGGATTTAACCGAAAATTTTCCATGTTTTGTGTGTTCCCACACAACCTCATCTTCCACGTCCGAGCTAGAGATATAGATGGATAAAGCCTTAGCAGCCAGTTTGGGGGGAAAAAAGAACCTCAATGAAAGGCCGATGCCAGCAATCGCTGCCAATCAATCAGTCTAGACACCTTAAACTCATTAAACAGAATAGGAGCAGAAGAATCCACAAACGGTTTAAAAGACCCAGGAATCCAATGATGCTGGAAAACACTGATACTCCTCCCATTACCAACCTTCCATCGTAAGCTATTAGGCAAAAGCTCTTTGCCCCAAAGAGCACTCCTCCAACCCCACGAACAACCCGACTTAGGTTTAGCCAAACGAAAATCCCCCAGCCCACAATATTTTCCAAAAAAACACGCCCAAGTAACCACTCTAGACACTTAACCATGCCAAGCAACCTCAGCCAAAAGAGCTTGATCAAAACGACTAACATGACAGACACTTAACCATGCCAAGCAACCTCAGCCAAAAGAGCTTGATCAAAACGACTAACATGACTTGAGGGCTTACAAATATTATCCCATCTCGTCCACTTAATTCTAACACGACTACCTTTACCCCATAAGAACTGACTAATCAAACTCCGAATTTGCTTAACAAATGAACACAAAGCGAACTGAACACATAGAAGATGCATGATAGTTAAGACATTTCTCTAATTTCTTTTTCTTTCCCAGGAACGGGCCTTGGCATTTTCTTACCAACAAGGAACATAAAAAGAAGCATTTATCTTTTATTTTTTGTGCAGACTTCAGTGATCCCCACATTGGGGTAGGGGATAATCAGCTTGAACCGATGACTTTCACTATGTCGAGGTGACACTCTACTGTTGAGTTATATTCATATCCCTTCTCTACCTCCGTCGAGAAATTGAGATGACGAATCCTAAGGTCGAGAAACTCAATGCCACAACATGGGCATGGAGAGCATCTGAAAGGTTGTTTTCCCGAAGGAAACTACACACTGGCAGCATAATGTTACAATCGATGGAATTTAGTTTGGTTCTATTCAAGTGGGCGGATCATATGAGGACGTAGCATGTCTCTGAATAGGTCCAAAGCCTCCATGTCTTTGCCATTTTGAGAACAAGCAGCGATCACTGATGTCCAATACACTAATTCAAGTCTATCCCTTTGTCTGAATTGCATAAATACCATCTGTGCCTCATCCACAAAGCCGTATCTCGAAAGCCCACTAACGAATGCACTGCAAGCGTCTATATTTAACGCGTCCATTTCATCAAACACTTGTGACATCTATGAATTACAACCACATTTCCCCTACATATCGATTAGGGCGCTAACATTGCATTTGCCTGATTCCATTCCCATCTTGATAACATACCATTGAATTTGACTACCCAAAATCAAATCCTCCAAATACTGCAGGAAGAACACTTGATATACCAGTCCCATCAGGCTTCAAACCTCGCGAATGCATCTTTAGAAACGTCAACACTGATGATTCCGAATAACATCCACCCGATTGAATCCCGTGATCATCCCATTACAAGATACCACATTCGGTTCAATCCCTTTTATCCTCCATGTCCTCAAAGACCTCTTTTGCCTCAATTACATGTCCTAGTAGTTGCTAGCTAGTCGAGCATACCCCGAAACTAAAGCACTCCAACAAACCCATCTGGTTCGGACATTGCATCGAGCAGTGTACGGGCATCCTTTAATTCACTGCATTTTGACGTACATACTAACCAAGGACGACTGAACAAAGGGATCTGAAATCGAGCCCGGAGTCGGACGCAATGCCAAGAACCTGCCATCCAGCTTTGACGTCAGATAGAGAGCAGTGCGTGCCTTCACCGCCGTGGGGAGGATACAACCATCGGGGGGGAAGGGGAAGGCCAAGGCCTTGATATCGCATTTGTGAAATTCAACTGAGGACTTGTATGAAATTATGGAGTTTCTGTGCAACCATTGCTGCATTTGACATACACACTGACGAGGAAACCCCGTGAAGTTTCGCCTTGTCGAAATCTCGCGTTTTGAACATGCATCATGCCGAAATCGTGTTCGGGGAAAACGGTTTTGAAAAGGCCCGTAAAATACAAAAGTACAAAACGCGTGAGTAAGAAACGCGAGTTATACTTCTCATCTTCAACCTGCGAAGTAGGCTTCTCTCCCTTTTTGGCAATTTTCAATCTTATTTAGGAACTAATTTAATGATCCGATTCGTCCACATTGTAAAAACTGTAGATTACAATGATTATGTACAATATCAAGTGGATCGAGTGTCTAATGTATTTAATCGGAGAAGATATATTTCAAAAAATGAAAATAAAAATTGAGCTGAGCACACTTGATCACAACCCTTATAGAAGTATGAGGCCTCTCCGCTGTTTTTGGCGATTTTCGACCTTACTTTGGAATCAATTTGATGATCCTATTCGTCCACATCGTATAAATTGTTAATTAGAATAATTTTGCCGAATATCAAGTCGATCGAGTACCTAATGGTATTAATCGAAGAAGATATGTCTCGGATGAAAATGAAAAAAATAAAGCCTAGCACACTTGATTACAACCTGAAAGACTGTTTCTCTCTCCTAGGCTTTTGGTCGTTCGTTATTCACAGTTGCAAATCCATCGGAGAGCTGTTACTCGCCCCCGGTGTCAGGGGGTCTGACACCGGACCCACCAATTTCCCATTTTACTCCGAGACCCATCCACCTTCCCTCTCCCCTCTCTCTTTCTCTCTCTCTCTCTCTCTCTTATTTTATTTTTTTTAAATAAAATTTTAAATGCTAATAACTTTTTTTTCACATATTTTTTTAAATAAATCTTATATTTATGAAATCTACTCAACGAAACCTATCAAACGAGCCTAATATTGACGGTGAAATAATGTAAAACGAAAAAACTATATTTTTTTCGGCCTAATATCTTATTTTTTTGTTTTTATTTTTTTGTCCTTCATTTTTTTTAAACTTCTATATTTGAGTTTTCAAGTAAATTATGTATGTTGAATTCACTTAAATTTTCTTTATATACGAAAATGAAATGAAAGTTGAGAAAATTGTGAGGATATGATGAATGAGAGTAAGTGTGAATATATACGCAACTGATTATATAGGCGCTACTGTCAAATTTGCAACGGGCAACAATCCTCTCAATGCTGCAGGTTCAACTTTCAACGACCACTATCAATGTAACCCAGCTCCTGACAAGCAGAAAGACTTTTTTCCCTCCAGTAAATTAGTCAACAATGGCCGGCTCTTTTGAACCACCAACTGCAACTTTCAACCACCACTAGTGAAATCAATTTTTTTCCTTTTTGTCCCAAAAATACAATAACCTAGTTTTTTGTTTTATTTAATTAATAATGTTTATACTCTATATATTTTTCCTTTTTTATTTATTTAAAATTATTTTAGTGTTCCGATTTTTAATCCGGTTCAATTGGTGGAAAGATCTTGTTTTTTTTTATCATTTTATCTTAAATGGTCATAATGAATTTTTGACCTCATATAATCAAATATCTCTTAGGGCTTATCAACGAGAGTCCTAGAGTCAAAATTTAATTATGACCATTTAGGATAAAATGATCAGAAAACTAAAATCTTTCCACCAGTTCAAACGGATTGAAATTTGGAACACTTAATTTTTCAACCTATTTAGACAGTTTAAACTACCACAAAAATATAATTTTTCTGTTTTACGTCATTTAACCATCAATATTAGGTTCGTTTGATAGGTTTCGTTGAGTAGATTTCAAAAATATAAAATTTATTAAAAAAAAGTATGTGAAAAAAAATTATTAACATTTAAAATTTTATAAAAAAATTAAATAAGAGAGTAAGAATGTGCTGAAAGAGAGACACGTGGTTGGGGGGTGGGGGTTGGGGGTAAAAGGGAGAAGTCTTGCGCGTGTCGGGGGGTCTGACAGGGGAGGGGGGGGGGGGGGATCCATCCATCGTCTCTCTCTCTCTCTCTCTCACACACGAGAAATTTTTCAGTGCCGAGTGGGTAGGAGGCCACGTGGTGCCTTGCACTGATCTCGGCCGTCCAACGAAGTTTTGGACGGTCCAGATCTGTTCGGCTAATTTTAAAGTGTGAAATGACTAAAATATCCTTCGGCAGCCAAACAGATCTGGACCGTCCAAAACTTCGTTGGACGGCCGAGATCGTGCAAGGCACCACGTGGCCCTACCCACTCGGCACTGAAAAATTTCTACTCACACACACCCTTCTCTCTCTCTCTCTCTGCAGACCCGACCCACATCTGAAGCCAAGAATGTCAGGTACAATCTTATACTATAGCTTTGCAGGTTTTGATTTTGTATGGATTAGCATTGTTAGAAATTGATGCAAGGTTTATTATGCCTTCCACCTGTTTGACATTTTGGCTTTTGAAGGAAGCCGGTTTTCAGCCTATGGTTTTTGACCAGCTCTTGCAACAAATTCTCGTCTTTCGGCCTATGGTTTTTCCCTCAAGAATGGCAATACCTGACAATTAGTGTAAAACAGACAAATGAATTGGTCATTTTGATGGAAGATAGACCTTTTGGGAAGATTTTCTTGGAAGTTCTGAATTTTTCTTGGTCATTTGATGGAAGAGAGACTTTTTGGAAAGATTTTCTTGAAAATTTCAAGTTGGGATTCAAGGGGCCTCAAAGATTGACCATTTTGTCAACTCAAAGAAGCAATAAAACATTTCATCAAATTGGCCATTTCTTACATTAACAGCTTTTTCATGTCTTCAGTTTCCATTTAGATGTGGACAGAATGATAAATCTCATTGGACTGTATTTCTCATGTTTGAAGCTGAAGTTGGTGACGTATTGATTTCACAGATACATGACATAAATCTCTGATAATCGATCATCGTGAAGCTTTGAGGGATAGCAGAAAGAGATTGTTAAGACAGAGGGGAGAGAACGATTGTGGAGGAGGAGTAGCCAGCCCAGATGGTACGGGGAATATGAGAAACATAGCTGGTCATTCTATATTTAGATTACTAGTTGATAAGCTGGCAAAACCAAAACCGGCGCAAATGGCCTCTGTTTTTAAATTTAGTTGGTAAATGACCGTAAGAGGGTAAAACCTAACATAACGTCTTTTCAAAATTTACAGGCTAAACATTAGCTGGTAAAACTGAATAGTTGAATTTCATAGCTGTTCCATTGACTACAATGGCAAAACTCAAGAATCGAGAATAGAGAGCGAAACAAATAGTTTGGGTAATATGTTTTGTGGAAACAACAGGTTTACAAAAACTTTGTTTGGTACTGCAGAAAGGCGAATTAGACTCAGAACAGAAGAAAGGAAGAGCACTGTCTTCCATAAGAAGTCATAAGAGGGATTTAGGAGTCTCATTCTCATATCATGGGCATGAGATGCAATCTTGGACATCTCAAGTAAATTTCTGTTGTTTAGGCAATCCCTTGTTTTTTAAAACGAGAAAGCAGAAATGGCATGAGTCGTAACGCTAACTGCTAAACAAAAAGAAAACCGTGGAGGTCAATCTTACGTTGGAAAAAACCGGAAAACAACTTTCAGATTACGAGGAAAGAGGAAAAATCAAGAAAGGAAATAGAACAATTGGATGAGAATTAGACTTATCAGGCGAAATGAATAAAGATGGTATGTTGCCTACTGAATCCTGAAGGTAAATTTTGATTTCTGTAATGATTTCAATTGCAATGACAAAGCATTACAGTATTACACTAAAAAATGCGAGCTTGAATCAAATGCTATTAAAAATATGCAGCAGGCTGCAGTTGGATCCTCATGCTGCTTAGAAAATAGCAAAAAAGAGCAAAAGAAACACCAGACACATCCTAGTATTTCCTAGAAGTTTTGAAGCTACAAATACCTCCAACAATTCATGCTGGCTTCTACTTTGCAAGTAATTAGAGCCCCTGTCTCTCTCCTGCTTGATGCATTCTTCAACCTAAATATCCAACAACAAAATCAGATGCTACCAGTCTGGTTTCCTTTTTCAAAAAGAAAAGTGGATAATACTTTTCAGTATCTTGTTATGAAACAAAGACACCTATCATTCTCTTACCGTATCCATCTCTTTAGCATTTAGCTACATAATATGGCTGTTAAAAATTCTCCGGAAAACAGGTTTCAAAAATTGTTCACCAAACAAGTTTTAACTAGCAGATGTGATGTATGAGGGAAGACCTTACGCATGTAATCCCCATAAGAAAGGCTCGCAATCCAGATTGAGGCTTTCTTGGAATAAAATGATGCAGCATCTTTAAGCATAGCTTCTTCAAAGTCCTTTGCATAGTATTTCATTGATCCCTCTCCAGTCTCCACATAGATATCCAAAATACTCTTCACTAGGGCTTGGTCAATCTGCTCTCCTTCATGTTCTCGATCAATCTAAAAACGTACAAAATGTCATGTCTTCACAAATATTCAAGAACTGCGCAAGAAAATGCCTTTTTGGGTGCTAGGGAAACAAAGTGGGCATCAGAAAATGATTTTGATTTTCACAACAACATGCAAGTCGTGAACTCCAACATCAGAAGCAAAATTACCAAGTTTGTTTTTCTCTTGAGTGATTGGGAAAAATGCCAAGGAGAGAAATGCAAGCCTCCTTAGGTCTATATTAAAACTCCAAAAGTGATTTCTGTGGACAATTTCACAGGTACTAATGAAGAAAGAGAATCTGTTCTAATCAAGGAAACATATAGGCTCTGTTTGGATCATCAGTTTGTCGAGGAATTTAGAGAGCAAAAGAAAATAATAAGAACAAAATGGCTTACAGCTAAATTATTCTTTGGTATCATAGTCATTGTCCTTTTCAAAAGTAACCCCACAGAGAATTAGAATCATAAACCAAAAACAGCTGTGATTTAGTTGCAGCTAATGAGCAATCGCAAGTTCGCAACATCTAAAGTGATGGCTAAAAGTGAACTTCCAACTCAAATCAGTTAAGAAAATTCAAGCAAAACATACCATACATATTACAACATCCCTCACTTGATCATTCATTTCGCTGTAAACCTAAAGATGCATCGCATCAGAACTTGTCAGCATAACATCAACAGAAAACCAAGCAATAATAAAAATGACAACATTGCTTCATCCAAAAAGGAGAGTAGCATCTGAACCAATTCATAGAAGGTCAAGAGGCTAGTTGCATTCAGCGTTGGAAGTTTTTTACCTGTAAAGAATCTATCAAGATAATGGAAAAAATTTATGAGCCGTCTGGTCAAAACTTTATACATGTTCCATCTTGTGACCAGTTCTTGCAACAAATTCTCATCTTTCTTTTCCCTCAAAACTGGCAATGCCTGACAGTGAGAGTAAAAACAGACATTCTATGAAGTTTACTTCCACATGAGGGATATCTATATAGAAACCTCATTAATATCTTACTGACCTTCTCTGGGATATATTCTTCAAAAGTTTTCTTGTATCCATCGTATGACTTTTTTTGTCGTTGAAGGCTACCAAGTATTGGTAGCGGTAGACAAATTTCATATGTAATTCTGATTAAGTATGAGTTAAGACTTTGTAGGAGCATGCCAGAGGATCATATGCATATACTAATCTATAAAATGAAACCCGAAAAAGTAGTGTTGTTAGGTCCTAGGTTCGCCTTAGCATAGTCTGACTATCTCGTTTGAGTTGCAATTCTTTTCTATCGTATTGTGTGTATTTAAGAGATTGTAAAGTCCATTTATAACCTTTGATTCAAAAATCTCCTTGGACTTAAGTTACTGTAGGAATCCATCCGGGGAGGGGCTCGTATCTAATTAGCTCGTTGGTAAAGCTGGTCTGAGAGGATGATCGGCTGGAATGGGACTGAGACACATCAAATCCTACGAGGCAGCAATGGGGAACTTTCCGCAGTAGATGAAATCCAGACAGAGCAAAGTCGCATGGAGGTAGAAGACCCGCGGACTGTGAGCTTCTGTTTTCGGAGAGGGAGCAATGACACTATCCAGGGAATAAACATCGGTTAACTCTACGCCGCAGTGTAAGTGTAATCCGGAATTACAAGTAAAATATTTTACACCAAATCATAACTTACGGCTAAAATCTCCGTAAGTCATTTTACCATTGCTGATCACGACCCTCCTCTCTTCCACTAAATCAACAGTAACTTGCCAAGAAGTGGAACTGTCATAGTTTCATTCTCTCTCTCGATACCTATTAGCTATCCCAAGCACCTCTCTCTCTCTCCCCTATGTATTGTTTATGTTCACATATATGTATATGTCGTATAGAGGATTCGTATCCAGATTTGTTGTGGAGACATGATCTCCACATCCAACAAAACCCAATTTGTAAACCTTTGGCCGTATGGGAATTTTTTTTTTACAAAAGTTCAGAGCACTGTTTTTAGTACCAAAACACCAACAAATAGAAGTTCAAAAATTGTTTTACATGTAAAAGATTTCGCATGAACATATTAGAGTTGTAAAATACGTCGAAACAAACGGAGCCTAAAATTCAAGGAACACATGAAAAATCAATAGAGAATATAAGCTCGTCCCAAATAACACTAAAAACAATTGTACCAATCAAGAGTCAAGACTCTGAGATAATGGTAAGCAGTGGAACTGGTCGAAATCTATCTATCCTGAATAATCAAACAGACAAATTTAGAGAAACCCAAATGGGAAAGAAGATTAAAAGAGGATACGTGTAAAGCAAGCCTCATAGACTCTTCAGCAGTGAATCGATCGCTGCGAACCCCTTCTGCAATCTCTACGGCTTTCTTGATTCCTTTTTGCACCAGTGGCCATCCTTCTTCAAACTAGAGGAATTTGTGGGTAGCTTCACTAACAAAAATACTAAGAGCAGGGACAATCTGCAGGGATCCGTGCAAAGAGCGCAAGTGCTGATTTTTTACAGGGCTCCATAAAATAATATTCAAAAATTTATGGATATTTTTCTAGATTTTTTTGGAACCCGAAATGAGGCCAAACGCGATTGTCTCTGCATAAATCTCTGCAAATTGTCCCTGCTCGTAGCAGGACTGCTTCACTAATGGCCATGTTTGGATGCTCAGAAAACTAGGAAACGAGATCAAGAAAGTTTTTATTTTGGGGAAATTTTTGCAGCAGAATGAATAAGAGATTAGTTGCTTACACCATACTGTAATTATACTAGTTGCAAACACACATATCCACGATTAAACCTTAGAATAATAGATTTTTCAACCCTTAGGCTTACACCATACTGTAATTATACTAGTATGAATCTTAACAATCTATATAATAAAACAGTTCAGTATTTGAATCTTATGTCCTACATAAATCTAACGGTCTAGCTTTATCCCATCTACATAAATCTTCACATTTTATTTTACATTCCTTTTAAGTTTTACACGTTTTTCTGATTGAGAGATCGAAGACTTAACATACCAAAGAAATTATGTTACCTAAGAAATGCACTAATTATGAGAAATAAAAGTCTCAACTTCGTAAGCTAGGGTGATCAATAGTCTCGTAATTCATTTTAATTGTGTTCAAAACGCGTTGCGCCGTGCCTTCAGATACGGACAAACCCTAGTAACTTAACAACTCAAATCAGAGATCAAGCAAAACAATTACATGAAAATCAAGACTAACAGAAAAGAAGTAAGATCTCCAAGAAAATAAATTTTTTTACCAAAACAAAAAAATTGAAAACGTGCAAAAATAGGCGGCACAAATAAGATTTTCTAATAATATTATTCCTAAATAAAAGTTTCCAAAATACAGTACTCCTACAATCTTGTCCTACAGCATTTGTGGGTGATGGGTTTGTTCTGAAATTTTATTGGTCTTTTTTTTAAAGAACAAACACTTTTTCCGGCAATAAGTTTTTGCAGAATTGCAAGTTAATTTTCTTTTCTCCAAGAAAACACTATTTTGTCTGGGAAAACTCCGAGTTGGCATTCAAGTTGACGCGAAGATTGACCAGAAGAAACCCACTGGCGTGAGTGTAAAACCGGACTTTTAGGGGTTTGCTCTATCTCAAATGTCTCGGGTCGAAACCTCTGGTTCTTTGGATCAGTTGATACGAAACTTTTCTTCATACCGGTTCTTAATCGGGCTGCTCACATGTGGACGGTGACATTAAACCCAATATTAATCGAGATGCGTTCAAGTTGACGCGGACAAAATTACTGCTCCTCCTAAGAAGATTGACCAGAAGAACCGGCTCGGAAGCTGATGACATGAGAGGCTTACAGTTGGGCCCGGGCTTCAGGCAATCACGGAACTCGGCTTCCATTAGATAGCAAGAAAAACAAAACAAATATAGACCCAAAAAGTGCTATCTCACAAGGAAAACAAACCATAGAGGATTTGCAGAGTAGCAAATTAAACTTTTACACCTCTCCCATGCTTATATTAATACACACCTCCTGGTGTAATTGGTTTACTTTTTATTTGATCTTTATGGCTTTTTGTTTGGCTCTAATACTTGTAAATCGAAGAAACGATTAATCTGGGCTCCTCAAATATGCCTTATCCCCTCTTGTAATTGCGCAAGACTTGCACACTCGATGATAAGTTCCATGCTATTGTGTAAATAAAAGAGTAAGACGTGTCCCAAAAATAGTTAATTACTTTTTAAATTCTATAAGTACTTGATTCAATTTCATGTTTTAAACTACTAATATGGAAGGAATTTTGCGTACAAAATATCTTTCTTAGTTATCAACCACAGTGTACAGAATTATTTATAGAAAAGATTCATTTTTACGAAGAAAATAAAGATGGAGAGGCTAAAATATTGAAACGTCTAAAGAGCTCGAACTCAAGCCTCCACTAAGGAAGGTGGTGGGTGACGTCAACTGAGCTAGGAGTTCATTGGCAACTATTACTTTCTTTCGTAGCCATCGTAATTGAGAAGTCGTTTCATTAGATTTCATAATAAATGTTCAAAAAAGACTCATTTAGGTTTTGCTAAAATATAAATATGAACAAGCTAAACTATTTGAAATATCTTATCGCTTTGTTAGGTGACTTGTTTTTGTTTCAGCTGTGAATTCGAGCCAGCTTATGCGTACTTCAATTAATTTCCTCTCATCTCCGGTCAACAATAAGTTATTCACTCCGAGACTAGATGACTTTTTTGTTTTTGGTTTTTTTTTGGCTTAAGTAGAAAAACAATCCAGTAAACTTTTTTGGTTCCAAGAAAACAAGCCCAAGGAAGCCTAAATTCCACGTGTCATTTTCTATTTCTCTCTCTCTCTCTCTCTCTCTCTCTCTCACACTTTGTAATAAAAAGATAAAAATGTACATTATAGTAGGATTATTTCATGTGTTGTGTTATACTTCTTGGGTCCTATACTTCTCTCTCTCCTCTCTCTCTCTCTCTCTCTGCAGCGACAAGCGAGCGACTCTTTCATCTTTTTTCCTCTCTTGGGCTCCCTCCCTCCCAATCGAACCTTGGTAAGCCATGAACCCTCAGCTCTCCTACAGGCAAAACCTTTCTTCACCACACGTACATCTTGTTATGTTTACATAGTTTTTTCGAGTTTTTTCTTATGTTTTTTGCTTATAATAACGAAGACCCATTTGCTCAGGTTCGCTTCTTCACGTGGCCTTCAACATTTTGGTGCTTCCATGGAGGTCAGTTTTTTCTTTTCTTTCATGTCATACATTTGTACATAAAGACTCTTGTGTTTCGGTATGATTTGCTTATATATATTTTGGTCCTGCTATTAATACGATTTGGCGTGTTTTTCTCTGTTTCAAATTCAATGGTCAAAAAAAAGAAAGAAAAGAAAAGAAAAGATGGTTGGATGGTGTTCTTTTTCTTCTTTTTTTTTTGAGATCATAATGTTACTCGTAGAACGGATGGAAGTACCTTCTTTATGTATTCGCTGTAGTGAATCTAATTCGCCTGTGGTGTTCTTGGGGGTGTTTATTTTTCATAATTTGACTGTGTTCAAGGTCGATATTTTGTTGCTTGTTGGTATTCTTGGATTCTAGCAATTTCTATGTTAAAGTTTCGTTTTTACGAGTTGGGGTTCGTTGTGGGTTTCCGCTTGAGTTCAAAATGGGACCTGGGGTTTCCTTATTTTTCATGGTTTGCAACATATCCTCAGCTTAGATGGGGTTTTTCAGGCCTGCCCCTTTCTTCCTCTTGTATTGTAGTTTTTTCATTGTTATGTAGTTATGTACCAAGCCAAACTAAGTCGTGTTTCTCCATCTTACATCGGACTGACGACATCCATGCGCCGAGGTCAGCTAAATGCATCCTTTATTGCCATGTTGAGTTTGTGAATCCTAATTAGTATGAGACACCTCATGACCATGCGCTTGTGGATTCAACTCCGGGGTGAGTTGGGGGGAGGTTATTGGCGGGCGGCGTCCCTCTGCCTGAAGGTGGGGTTTTGGGGCTGAGCCTGTTTGTGAAGCAAGGGTATCGCGTAATACGGTCTGTAAAATCTAGCATATCTAATCCGGCTAACCTACAGGCCAATGTTGTAGTCTTCCTCTTCATTCGTCAATATAGTAAGATTAGAGCAAGCCATGGACTTGGGCAAGATTTCAAAGAAGAGAGTTCATATTTTCGTTGATGAATTCCCAATGGAATCTAATAAGTGAGATTTTCAAGTAAGTGGTCATAATCGTCTTTCGTCCAATTTAGTAATTCTTCAGAAAATGGATCACCGTGACACATTTGAGATTGCCCAATGTTCGGATTTAAAGGGAAAAAAAAAAACCTGAACTAGGCATGTTGGTTTTCTTGAAGGTCTTTTTGGTAGGTTGATGGTTATCTCTCTTTCATCCTATTTCAGTAGTTAAAGCTCACATTTGCTACCATATGGAACCGATTAACTGACTAAGGATGATCCTAGGAACATATGAGCAGTTAAGTTATGTCTGTAAAATCAATTCGACTGATTATCGGTTTCGGATTCCAAGAATTTGCATCACTTCCATGCACATTCACTCACTTGCCAAAGTTATTTAAGTGCTAGTGGGACTTTTGTTGCTTCTTCAAGAATTCAATCAGTACCAAGTCCTAAGTCTTGTGTCAGATTCATGTCTCTGAAATGGTTTATTCTGTTTCATTTATTTAGCAGCATGATTCAGTTCAACTGACTCACAATGGGGAAGGCATAGATGACACATCTGTGGATCAGGTACTTTCTCAAGATTCCTTTGATGAGTTCAGTGTCTGGGGAGATCGAGAGGTGATTCCTAGAGTTGGAGATCAGTACCAGGTTGAAATTCCTCAGCTAATGACAGAATCCGAGTATCTTTTGTATTCAAAAGACCCATTTGAGGAAGGATGTGTGGATTTTGTTCCCTGTGATTTTCTAATTGGTTTGCCCATTCCAATCACACGGATCAATACAGAGGTAAGGTCTATGAAACAAAAAGGGAAGAAATTTCTTGGTGACCCCAATGGCAAATTGAACAAAAATCGGCAATCTGAAGCCCACAGCAGCAAGGCAACTGGTCTTACCTTAAAAGTTGAAGATTCCAATCATAGTGCTGATTCAGGAGATTCAAATAACTTAACTTTGGAACGGGAAATGAAGAGACAAATGCATCAGAAATACGGAGGTGAAGGATACTGTTTAGTCCCGGGCTCCTGTGGTAGTTCATGGAGTGATATTGAAGAGGCGAGTTTCCTCCTTGGTTTATATATCTTTGGGAAAAACCTTGTTCAAGTGAGGAGATTTATTGACACTAAGACTATGGGGGATATACTCTCGCATTACTATGGTAAGTTTTATAAGTCCAATGAATACCTTAGATGGTCAGATTGCCGAAAGTTGAGGAGCAAAAGGTGTGCTTATGGGCCAAGAATTTTCACTGGATTGAGGCAACAAGAACTGTTGTCTCGATTGTGTCTCCATGTGTCAGAAGCATGCCAAAATACTATGTTGGAGGTACTTTCTGAAGTGCTTTTACAGTTTTACGTAGTGTTCTATGATTGCGTTTTCTTTTTCACTGTATCCTAGAGGGCTAGACGAGGGTGAAATGATCATAGAGAAGCTCATATATGCACATGTAATGCATAATGAAGTCTAAAAATTGTTTCGTGTTGTTCCAAGTTTGTCCTAATCATTTGAAGAAGTTTGTGGTTCGAATCCCTGTTGTTGACAACAATTTTTACTTGAGTTCTCGTTTTTGTACGGTTATTAAGTTGCAGTTTCTTTATTTTTTCTTAACACTTTTTTAGGGGGAATTTTCCCTGCAAGAGACGTAACGTGTTCTCCAGGTAGATAAAGAGTATGTATTGTCATTGTTTCCCATCTACCAAGGTTAATTGAGCAGTTTCAGCATCTTCACTAGCTATTTCGTATTCTCTAATGGATATTTAGAAGTTCATAGGTAGACTATAGCCGAGATTTTGATACAGTTGAGGGTGATACGAGTATTGTGAATGTAAAGGCGATGAGATGGTGTTGTAAGAGATCATGTGTTGTTTGGATTGTTGGGCTTCTTTTATGTGTTGTGTTTGGTACTTTGGTAGCTTGATCTATGCCCTTGGGTTTTGAGGGTTCACCCTACTTGTACGCTAGGGCATGTCTTGAAGAGTTTCTCATCGTCAAGGGTGTTGTAGCCTTCTCAGCATGGTTTTTCGGGCCATTAGTGCTCATTGCGTATCTCTCTTTTTGGTAATCTTACTGACCAAAAAGTGGAAGGCTTCTTAAGTTAGATACGTGCATAGCCTGAGAACGACTCCACTGAAACAAACTTCCTGTTGAAGCCCTTTCTATTTGCCCTTTCTATTTATTGTGAAAACTTGAGAAATTAGAAATAACAACTTAAAAGGAATAACAAGTGTTCATGTAAAGATTGAAATAACAAGTGATTTATCTTAGTTTTCTAAATTCTTAGTTAATCCCTTTCAAACTCGTGAACTCTTAACCAGATTTTGAAGCAGTTTAATTTGGAGAGCTCTTATGCTTTACCACACTTAATTGTTTTTCCATTTGCTTGTATAGGTTTAAGATCTGTTCCGATCCTTGATCTCATGAATTTTTTGCAGAATCGTACAGTGAATGAAGGGCTTGTTAGATTTAGCTGGAACTCTCTATTATCATATAGCTAGATTTTTCCATTGTCAGATGTCCAAGAAACATAAAATCCTGCTTAACTATTGAGTATCATTTGACAGGTTTCCAAGAAATTCGGAGAGGGAAAAGTATCACTAGAGGAATACGTCTCGACTTTAAAATCCACTGTTGGCATGAAGAGTCTTGTGGAGGCAGTGGGAATCGGTAAAAGGAAGCGAGATCTAACAGGAATTGCCTTGGAGACGTCAAAGTACAACCGTGTCAATCCTACCCACCCAGAGGTACCAATTGGAAAAGTATGGTCTTCTCTTTCACCTAGTGAAATCACCAAGTTTCTGACAGGTGATTCTCGGTTAAGTAAAGCTCGGTCAAGTGATTTATTTTGGGAATCCATTTGGCCCCGTTTGCTAGCAAGAGGTTGGCACTCAGAGCAACCTAGGGATACTGAGGCTGGTTACATAGACTCTTTGGTCTTTCTTATGCCCGGTGTTAAAAAGTTTTCAAGAAAGAGATTAGAAAAGGGAAACCACTATTTTGATTGTGTTGCTGATGTTTTGAAAAGAGTTGCTTCGGATCCTTCTCTTCTTGAGCTTGACACCGATGCAGATGAAAGAAACGGAAATAATGAAACAATAGAAAGAAGTCTTGATACAAAATTGGAACGACCATCTTATCTTAAGGCTCGAACTCCAAATCGCAATTCAGATCTCATGAAGTTAACTGTTGTGGATACAAGCCTAAAGAATGGGAAGATGTTTAAGGTGAGGGAATTGAAAACCTCCCCATTTGAAGTTACAAAAAAGACCGCCTCTAGAAGTCATTTTGAGGAGCACAATACCATGTTCTTTGATCAAAAGGATATCAATGGTTCAAATTTAAAGAGTATGTCATCTGCTATTGGTGATTTGCCCACTGAGAAATATCTTGAAATGGGCAATTCAGACCGAGGGGTTCCGATTAAAACTTCATATTTCGTCAATTCATGCATAAAAAGCTCTAAGGCCTGCAAAAGTTCCGGTGATGACAAGCCAAGAAAGCCTCTAAAGTGCGGCCGGAGGGTGAAGGAAAGCAGTTTGAGCTTTTTAGTCCCATTATCAAAACGGCGTAGGAAATTATTGCCTGGTACTCAGTCTGAGTTAAGCCATTGCTTGCTCAGTTCCTCAGTGAGCCTTAGTTTGGGACAAGAGAAGAATTGTTCAAGTGAGAAAAGCCTCTATGGGTTGGATTCAACTCAAGAACAGGTCTCATCCACCATCTCTTCAAGGGGCAGTGCTACTGAGGCGCATGATGGCGTTTTCTGTCCTAAGGAGAAAACTGAATCCCCCACACTGATTGACCTGAACTTACCTCAGGTTTCTCCATATTCGGAAACTGCTGAAGGCTCCGTAGTGGAGTTGAGGAATGGTGGAGATGACCAATCTTCCGGAATTCCACAAAATTCTAGTGCACCAGTACCCTCTGCTGATTTGACTGGTAATTTCAGAAGGCAAGGCACAAGGAATAGGCCACCAACAGCGAGAGCATTGGAAGCCCTTGCAAATGGGTTTTTAACCACCAATCGAAGGAGGAAGCATAAAGAATCTTTTTCTAGGAAAAGCTCAACGGCCACACCTCAAGTTTATAAAAATGAGCAAGACATGCTTGGTGAAATGGTGGTTAATGGGAATTTTGGTACTGGTACCGTGGCGTCGTGATGGCAGAAGTTGGAAATGGTGTATAGTGGCAAAAGTGACATATTCAGCAAATTTCATGTTTTGTCTAAGGGAACAGTGCTATAGTTTCAGGATGCTAAATTCGTGTCATGCAAATTTTCCCTTCACGTGCGACTTTTTTGGGGCCTTGGTTTTTGATGTTCAATGATATTGAAGCTTTCTTCTATCTTTTACCATTAATTTCTGTTTCTTTTCCCTCCACAAATCCAAAAACCGAATGCTTTGAGCACGTTGGTAGCAACAACTGAATTGTCCCCTTGGAGTGGTTATAATTTGTACAGGTGACTGATTTCTTGCTGTAGCTTTGAGGACTTATAATTGCAGCCTGCAGCAAATATGTCCCTGGGATGAACAAGTTCGGTAATGGGGAAAGGAGCTGATGATATTTCCTAAAAGCTGATTTCATCAGGAAATCCATCTAAAAACGGCGAGGTTCAAGATATCAGATGTAGGAAATTATGCCGTTTTCAAAACTGAAGAATGATGAAATTTCTCTGTTTCAGTTGCAGGCGACAGGCCTATCTTGACAACAAATTCAGGTGAATCATCTGCTGCTACACTTTCCAATCAAGTTTCTGTGTTGAATCTGCACAGTTGTAGTGTATGAGTTTCTTCTAATCAGTTGTCGTAAGATTTACGTCCATCCACGACGAAAATGTGATCGATGATCGGTTAATTGCTCATGGAAGGATGAAGTTGTGCCATTGTGATCTTCTTGGCAATTAGAAAGAGGAAGAAACAGAAGTAGGGATGAAATTACTTTGTCCTGATCTCTACCGTTGTTTTACTTTTCCTTGATTTCGGGGACTTGGTATCTTGTTTGTCATTTGAACAGCTAAACTACTTTCTTGCTCCTTTTACTGGAAGTGACCACTGTGAAAAAGAACCAAGACCAGAATTGTGACAACCCGAATTTATACAAACGCGAGTTAAAAAGAGGCCGAAGGTGAATCCAACTCACTGGCCGAACATGGATTGGGTTGTATGTCGTGACAAGTAAATATCGGGCAATTTTGTGAGAACGTTCAAACCTAGGCCACATAACCTTTTAGTAGGATCCTCCCCTTCGGCTATCAATCTTCGGTTTACACTTCCCCTTACAATCACCGTTCTGGCGTTCTCACAAATTTTAATAGTTTATGATATTTTCAGCCGGAAGACAATTTCCGGCACATGCTCGCGCACTTTGCTTGCTTAGGATCAAACCAACTACTTATCCCAAGTTGCTAATGAGTGCTGGTGAAGTATGCTACTTAAATGAAGAGATCACATGAAATAGCCTACGATTAAGGGAAGTCAGAGGTGGGAAAAAGACATCAATGGTTAAAAATGAAAATAAGACCTTGCGATTACCGAAATATGACGTGCCAAAATCATTTTACTTTAGGTATTCATACTTTTATTTTAGAAACGGATGTCCGGACCAACTTGTACGCATCTCGACTTATTCCGGGGCTCTAAAGTTAACCACCGGATAAATCTTCAAGTGACCCCAAAGCTTGGAATGCCTAGCCTCCATGGGATTTGAACATACAATCTCGTTGTTCATTAAAGACAAATACTTGTTTGCTTTCTTGTGCACGCTTGGCCAAACCCCTCAGGTTTAGTTTGTTCATACTCCATCGAAGCAAATATTGAGGTCTTTTAGAATAGCAATTTGCGTAGGGTTTTTTCAATCAATAAAGAAGAATCGTAAAAGAAATCAGATGGATGCTCCCATCTTTGACCAACTCATTATATAATTTCCACTACCGCGAAATGAAATTCCTCATTGGTTAGTACTAATCCATCGTGAATTACAACTTTGTAATAAACAATGGCTAGTGATTTTGCCACACCCTTTTTTGTTAATGTCACACCCTGCAAGTGTATTTTTTGGTGCAAAAATACACTTGCAGGGTGCGGCATAACAAAAAAGGGTGTGGCAAAATCATTTCCCTAAACAATATATATTCATTCACAATTCATTTCTGATGATTGGAGCCAGATCTCTCCACCGTTTAAGCCCTCCTCTCTCTTTCTACACTATTTAGTCAACTTATGAAAATATTTTCAAGTGTCAACTGCCAACCAAACACCAGAAAATAAAAGTTTAAAATTTGTTTTCAGAAAAAATATTTTACATCGAAACAAACGGAGCCTAAGTGCAGTACAACAGTACAATTGCTTTATATTTGACTTTTCTATATTGTCCCTTCTTTACAGTATAATTATAGTACAATTGGTTTTCAGAAAATGGTAGAGAAAGAGAAATGACAAAACAAGAATCTTCTTAAAATCTATTGGTCGTTTGTGGAAAGTGGACATTTATTTTGGGACATCCCAAAATACAAAGAAGGACCAGCCATTTGGGACGGAGGGAGTTTAAAAAGAGCGAAGAGGGAGAGTGTTTTCTACACTTTCTATCACTTAAATAATCTCCCTTAAATTTACAATTGATTTGGTCACGCGGGCACATCCCTCAAAAACAATACATCCCTTGAGAGAGAAAATGACAAAACAAATTTTAGATCTTCATAAACCATCACGTCCCTTCCTATGATAACAAGTGACCAATTCCGAGGATCTTACACAAATTTCACCAATCACAAAGAGGGTAATGTTTACAAAATTATTCTCGGCGACCAAGTGAGAACCGTTACACAAGGACCGAAGAGAGATATACTTCTATAAGTATGGCGACCTGCCGTGCAATTTATTAATTTAGTTGATCTCATTTCCTCTTGTTATTTGTTTTTTTCAAGTCAACTCCCAAACAGGAAAAGAAAAATGGATCATTTTCTTCTGCACTCCAAATAATTCACTCCTTATCATCATTTCCAAAATGGAAGAAACAGAAGGGAAACTGGGGGAATTTACTCCACCCATCTTTCCTACGCAATCATTCATGTCCATTGGAGAAAAAGATAAGAATACATTGTACAATTCTCTCTGTCCCTTTCCATTTCCAAAGCATGAAAGTGGAGAAATTTTTCAGTGCCGGATTGGGTACCACGAGGTGCCCGCTAGGCGCATTCGGATCGTCCATTTCGGATTTGGATGGCTCGGACTTGGAAAGAGAAAGAGAAAGAGGAGAGTGAGTGGTGGGGTGAGAGGAGAAGGAGGGTTTCAATCTGAACCGTCCAACACACTTTTTGACGGTTTGGATGGGCTACTTGGACCACCACGTGGTCACGACCACGTGGTACCCACCCCGCATTGAAAATTTCTCATGAAAGTGACTGCAAAGTTTTGAAAAATCCTCCATACCTGTCAGTTGAATGTTCACAAGATTAGAAAATCAATGGTTATATATAAAGGAATCATAATTTCCTTATTTCTAATAGGAGCTTTGGATATTTCGAATCCAAAATCTCTGATGAGGTAGACCTGATATGTATGCTGATCCTAAAATTGGATTAGACGCGTTAAACAACGATAGAATTTCCCTGTTAAAATCTTTTCTTTAACTCTGTAATTTTGGCGGCTTTTATTTTGTTTTCTTTTTGGTTCGGACCTTTTGAGTCCTTTGTTGTATCTATTGTTTTTAAGCCTATGGGACGTGTAGTTTATATCTGGTTTTGTCAATATAAGTTGCGTTTTTCCCATTGGAAAAAAAAAAATAGTCTAACGGTCAAGGACGTGTATTGATAATTAATACTCGCCAACGACATTTTTAGCAGTAACAAATATTCTCAGCATGTCCTTGGCGGGTATTAATTATCAAAACATGTCATAGACCGTCATTTTCCAGGAAAAAATCCTAAAGGAAGCCGTCTTTAGGTCTGAGATGTTTATTGGGTGATATTTACAAATTTTGTTCACATCTTGTGGAGCAATTCTACATATATAAGATCTTTCTCAATACTTTTCAGTGAGAAACCATTCGTCATTAATAGATTGAGTCGATTTTTCACAAAATCACTCATATAAAATATTTTAAAATTAATGAACGATTGATCCGATTATTTGTGCGGGACATGAAAGTGGACCCACATGATGCTTGTGGGTTCTCAAAGACGGATCGTTTAGGGACGGAGGGAGTAGTACAAAATTTAAACCTGATTAGTCTATACCAAATATTATAATTAAGGTGACAACTACTAATAGTTTAGTGTAGGAGGAATGTCAATTAAGGTAGTCCCCCCACCAACAAGGCTACAACTATTTTTACTTAATTATGAGATTTAATTACGTCCCTTCCATTAACAAAAGTACTGGCCAATGGACCACCTCACCCAATTTTTTCTTTTTCTTTTTGAAAGTTGACGAACATCACCATTGAATTGTTCAAAGTCAGAAACACAATTGTATAGTATATTCCTCCACATGCACTCTTTTTTCTTTTTTTTTTTCAATCGTCATACATCAGCGGGGGTTAGTGGGGTACACTGGACAGTGGTTGTCTCCTCCACACTCTACAGAATTCCTTTTTATTTTTTTTATTTATAATCAGTTCTATGCAGAATTCCTTAACCGCGGTTTTGAGTACACTAAAATAAAACTCACACGCCTCAACCACGGTTACTTCGTCGCATCAACCAAGCCGTCATTTGGAAAAGAATTTGCTATTACTGTCAATACATATCTCATAGATATAATAATATACCTACACAAACATCAATACGTTTTTCGTGGATATCAATGCACCTTTTATTTCTTATCCTCCATCATGAGGGCTGAGGTTTCGATTCGGATCATTCCAACACCACACATTTAATGTAGAATCCATATACTTGATTGTAGATCCCGGCCACGAGAAAGTATGATGTTGCAAGGAGTGTCCCGGACCATCAGGATTGTGTTCCCTTTACCAGGTGGGACTTGCCACCTGGTGAAGGGACGCGCCTAAACGGGCCCTGCTCGACCACGTGTGTGCCATCCTGATCACCTTCCTAGACATACCACAGGTAACAGGTTGCTTAGATATTCACTTCGCTCTCCCTCCTATTAATACTCCCTCAAGAACTCTCTCTCTCTCCTAATTTCGTATCCTTCAATTCAGATTAAACATGGAGTACCTAAGTTTAGAGATCAACGTGATATCCGCAAAAGACCTCAGGAAAGTCAACCTAATCGGCAAGACGCGCGCGTACGCCGTCGTTTCGATCTCCGGCGACCCGAAGGCGAGCCAGCAGCAGAGGACCGCCGTGGACAGGAGCGGAAACGCCAGCCCCACCTGGAACTTCCCCGTGAAGTTCGCCGTCAACGAGTCCGCCGCCCGAAGCAACCGCCTCGCCGTCACGTTCAGGATACGGTGCGAGCGGAGCCTTGGTGATAAGGATATTGGCGAGGTGCACGTGCCGTTATCGGAGCTTATTGGGTCGGTCGAGGATGGGAAATCGCAATTCGTTACTTATCAGGTACGGTATAGTAATCTCTTCCCTTATTGATAATCACTGAGCCACCAGTAAGCTAATAAGGGCCGTTCCGCTAAATTTTATACTTCGTAAGAATTTATTTTTCGTTTTACGAGATGGATTATTTTCTCATAATACATCATTTTTAATTTAAAAATTATGAATATTACTCCTACTCATTTTTGTTAGCGAAACGGGATCTAAGCCAACAAAACGACAACATATATACTCCACTACACTTTTTACATTTGAATTTCCATATATTTTCATTCATTTCAATGCATTTTAATTATCAGCCTCAACTACTGTGTGGTCTGTTTTTAGCATTTTCCCTTGTTTGTTAGGAGTATCACTACAACAAAAATCACATTTTATAGCGTGCGAAAAACGCTATTGAATGTAATAGATAGCGTTCCGAAGAACGCCTTATTAGCCGATGCTATTAAAAATCAAGACTTTCAACAGCGTTCATTGCACGCTATGGTATACTACCTTTTTATAGCGTTTTTTGAACGTTGTCTTTGATATACTTTTAATAGCATTTTTCGAACGCTGTCTTCTATAAACTTTTAATAGCATTCATAGAATGCTATGTTTTTAATACTTTTAATAGCATTTTTTGCATGCTAAGTTTGAGATTCTTTTAATACCACATTTATCATTGCACCACTCATTCAATATTGTTTTTTATAACTTTCAACACCAATTCACTATTATTTTTTATTGCATTCAACACCAAATACATCCAACGCGAATTGATGTCAATGTAAAATAAATAATTCAACCATTAGATGAAGATTCATTACAATATAGATTCGAAAATAATTTTCCAACACAAACCATATTGAAGAGTCAGAGTAATTACACTCATTAGAAAAACACTAATGAAATCCTAAACTAGGCAGCCATATCATTCAACTACCCCAATTCTTCACCCGCAGAGATGTTCTTTACTTGAAGATTACTTCTTTACCGAGTTTATACCGTCTTGCTCCCAAAGCCGAACACATACTTGTAAGTATAGAAATATTCAAACTAACACAATAGTAATGTAAAAACTATTAACTACAAAAACAATTTTAAAGCAACACAATGCACAACACATACATATACGCACAATAATCATGAAACTGATACTAGGAGTGACATTAATTTAAATTGGTTACCTAAAGAGGCCATCTTTGTCCATTGTTGTGTACCAATTGACTGCCGTTGTCTAAATCTTCAACTATAACTCCTTCCAAACTTTGAAATCAAGAACAAAAACAAAGGAAAATGAGTCTATGTTTTATGTGAGAAAACCATGAATAAGAAGAAAAGTACTAAAGAATAAGAAGAATCAATGCATAATGATTGGATCCACTTGAATCAACAGACAAAGATTATACCTACTAAAGGGGTTGTCCCCTATCTTCTTCCTTTTCTATTTCAAATTAATCTCAAGATGGCTATGAGCAAGCCCACATCTTAACTAATGAACATAGTAGTCATAACGAATGTCAGGCTACAAACTAGCCTGATTAATCAGGCATAAATATGATATGCAGAAGAAGATCTCTCTTGCAATTTTGAAACTTATTCATTCTCATTTCTTGTATATAATTGCCAGCTAAAATTGATCTCATGATTTATGCGCTTGGCCTAAGACATGATTTTTACTTTTTGAATGAGTTCATCAATAGTTTCCATACAAACTCGTGTCCGAATAATCCTTGTGTGAAGCAAAATGTAGCTAACCCAAAATAATAAGTAGAATTGTTTGTCCTCCTCTCCTCATCTTTAGGTGAGATGAAGTTGCTGAAATATAGGACTAGAGTCATCCTAGCTCTGCCAAATCTGTCAAAACTGGAAGCCTTGCTAAATATGAAGTGCAAAGACAAGTGCTTACTTGAGTTTGGATGCAAGTTCAAGGCACCAAACAAATGTTTGAAACTTACCCTACTTGTTGACACTATATCAAAGTGATCACAGATGACAGATTACACTCATGACTCACCTGGTCTAAACGATCTGTAGCTCAAAACTTCAAACTTTCCCTCTACTTAAAAATATCCAACATCATCATTCTCTGATGGAAAATGAAGAATCCAGCCTACCTTACCAGTAAACCACAATTGGAAACGTGAAACAGAAGTTTGTTGTAGTGACACTATACTAATGCATGTCATATACAGTGGACCACAAGTGCAGACCCTGTATATAGTTATTTTCATTGAGGCGGCTGAACAAGAAAGCGCTACAAATATAGTCCCACGAAGTGCAGACCCATGATTCATTCTGTAGATATGCAAACAAGTCATCTTGCAGAAAAGGATTTAATGGAGTGTTATGAATCTGACACAAGAGGGAAAAAAAAAATTGTTCCTGCCAAGAACTGATGTCAAGCATGCTTCAAATATATTACCGGAACGGTACTCTCCATGACCAAAATATGAAGCAACAGAAAATGTTTTCATTCTTCTCTTCTGCAATTTAAATTTAAACGACAAGCAAATGAGGACAAGGTCACAAGGAAGTACAGACTCCTACATATGAATCCCCAAGTATAGTCTTTTTTAAAGATTAGAAGGACTAAGAAAGGTGAAAGCTATATGCTAAAATTTCAAATAGCATTACTTGAAAAATCCTTCACAATCAAGATTTATGTTCATGACTTAGGATACAAATTAACCATTAAAAACCTACGCTTTAGAAACGAGCAGGAACAAAAGTTAAATTATGTAAAGAGGAGTAAACGATTGCAATCTACATACCACTGACACTGTGAAAGCTGTGCAAAGTTTCTCATCATTCTCCTTCTGTGAAACCATTAGCGGAAGTTGTAATCTCTCTAAGTCTTCACCTTTCATGCTCACACAAACTATTCCCGTACCATGCTTTACGATAAAGGCCATAGCTTCAGGAGTTACAAGTGATGCTGCCATTATCAAATCCCCTTCATTTTCTCTGTCCTCATCATCGACAACAATTACAAACTGCATGGTCATTTTAAACTACTGAATATCAAAGAGCAACCAATTGGTTCTACAAAGTATCAGCTAACAGGCAACTAACCTTGCCTTGATGGATATCTTCAATGGCCTCTGGTATTGAAGAAAATCCTTCAGTAGGGCAATCCAAGTCAAAGTCATCATCATCAGAATAAAATCCCATTGATGTGGGAATTATTTCTGCAGATAATGTTGCTAAAGCTACTGCATCAGGTTGTATCTCAGTTCCATTTGGTTGGTTTGCCTGTTTGTCATCATTACCAAGTCCTGAAACTGCTTTGTTGCTAGAATAAGACAGAAAATTGCCTTCTCCAGATATCTGCACGGCTCGAGCTCTGCCATCAACTTTGAAACTTAAGCACAACTTTTTTTATCGGCAAAAAAGAATTTTATTAAAAATGGGGAAAGGGGAAGGGGATCCAACAAATAGTTGGATAGTACACCACAAGGGCAAAGCCCAAAACACCCAAGGGTCTAACAGGGTATACAATAGAAAAACATTAAGCTCAACCCAAACCCAAATAAATCAAATACTGCCCAAACTCCTAAGACCCGGCCCAAGCCTGGACCGGCCCACCCAAACCATCTCACAAAACCCCTAACTACATCGGCAGCCACCGCTTGTTACTGGCGCTTGTTACTTAAGCACAACTTGTTACTGGGGCTTGAAATTAAATCCAGCATGTTTCCATTTGTCATGAAGGGATTCAGACAGTGAAAGCCATAGTGTCCTCTGAAGAAAGAAAACAATTAGGGTATGCCTATGTGTAGAAGAAAATGCAGACCAGAAAAGTCAAACTTGTTACCAACAGTAACCTCAATACAAATATTTGGCATTTAAACATGAATAAAGATGCTTTATAGATGGATACTTAGTTACGTGGCTACGTGACAAACAACTCCTTGAATTGGTGCCACGAGAGAGAGCCAAAAACCTAGTTGTCAAATCATGAACCGACTTGGGAATGGAAATTCTGATTTTTGATAATCTATCCAATGGAGAATCACAAGGCTCTACAAACCACAAAATTGTTCGTCAAATCGATTTTTACTAAATAGAAATTTGTGACGTGAAATAGATAATAAGAATATGATTACGCCATCAACTGGGAAGACTTCTGTCCCATTTTCAGATGTAGGTGTGTTTGGAGCTTCGAGTCTATGGATGTATATAGGATGTAGCTTGGTTCAAAAATAAGTGCTTCAGGACTCTGATTCATATCATTGATAAGCTACACTATCTCCTAGGAAGAATATAGAAGGAGCAAGATGACGTAGGGAGGCTCCAAACGAATCCGAAATCAAGATATAAGAGCATTGAGCTTGTTCAGAAGACTATACTAAAAGGACTGTAACTTAATTGAACAAATCCTCTTTCAAATCGAAAAATAATCAATAGAATGCACTGCATATGATGTATATATAAACTATAAGGAACAATATCGAAGTACCAAAATTATGCGTCAATGAAGCTGAAAAATGGTCCATCGTAATCAATTAGTATAGTATTCACTTTAGGCCTCTTCTATCCTGGAGTTCCTTTATTTCATCTAATAAATAACACCCACATCCAAGATGATAAATTAGGTGATTCTTCCACAAGTTTCAATTCCTATCAACAGGAAATCCCCATTGCGCAACATGATCAACATTCCAACAGTCTTCCAAAATCATTATTGGCTTCCATAAGTCCATTAACTTAAATATCAAATTCTTCATTAACTATCCTTCCAATCGATAACAACATAAATTGAGCTCCAAACATGTGTTCATCCCAAAGCTAAACTCAAAACCCACCCCAATTTTCCAATCAGAAAGTTCAACGAAGCAGATGAATTCTACCCAAAAAAAAAAAAAACAGAAAAGCTTTTTCCTCGGGAAATCGTTTCCTTGAAAACTTTTGGAAGGAAATCTTGAAGAGAATGGGAAAGGGAAACAGGCTTACCGTGAACGAGAAAGAGCAAACGAAGAACAATGGAGGTTGAGCCCATTCGAAGCCATCACTCGAAGCCCCAATTACTTATCAAAAAACAAAAACGTAAAGCCCCAATTATCACCGCCATTCACTGCCCCGTCGCCACCCGATTACCACCGCTTCTCTCCTACAAGTGCAACATTCGTGTATTTGGTCACATAAGTGCATAATCCTAGAATCATACATGCTAAGGATTAAAACGTTATGCCCCAACATGGATCAGTAAACCATGTAAGTGCATAAGATGTGCAAAACCTAAATGATATCACATGCTAATGAAAGAATATTAAAACCCTAGCCTTGTATTTGCCCAACAATTAAGAAAACCACGAATCAACCCTGGTTAGGGCTTCTTTGAATCTAGCTTCATTCTTGTCCGAGTAGGGAGTGAGGGAGCAGAAAACACATCAAGGTTGGTCATGAACAAGGATTGAAGAGTACCCAATAGCTATTAGGAAAAAATAGAGAAAAATCGAACATATCTGAAATGGTTGAGAAGTCTGGCACACAGACAGGCGTAGAGAAAAACGATTGAGAGAAACGATTGAGAAAAATGAACAAACCTGGAATGAGCAAAACCCTAGAATCACGGCAGATCCATCGAAACCAGTTCGCACATTCGAACTGAGAAATCTGGAACGATTGAGAAACGAATGAGAAATCTGGGGCTCATTTGAACTATATCATTCAAAATTTCAGAGCGGTCTGTGAGGCGCCAATGGGTTGGTGGGGGTGTGCGGCGGGGAGGAGGCGGCAGCCTCCCCCCAAAAACCTAGACCAGAGGCTTTCTTTCTTTGTACGCTGAGAGTTGAGAGAGAGAGAGAGAGTTTTTTGTGTGTTTTTCTTTGCAATCCTGAGCGCTATTTGGTGTTGAACGCTATAGTAGGGGTGAGGTTTTAATCAAAACGCTATGAAATTCTTTCTTGTTTCTTGGAACGCTATATTAGGCTTTTCCCCTTCCTTGTATGCTACTGTATTATTAGTCCTCTATCATAGCATTCTTAAAAGAACGCTATAAAATTATGTTATTAAAAGTCATAATTGTTGTAGTGTATATTTTTGTTAGATTCACCTCAAAGTTGTTGAACTGATCATTTGCGTGAGAAGTTTAAAAGGTAAAAAATTATTATTGAAAAAAAGTTAAGAAGTTTACATGTCAAAACATGCATCAATTTTCAAGTTATGTTAGTTATATTTTTTTTATTCTTCCCATCGAAACGATTAAGTGATCCCAAAGATTATGACGAAAAACTGAATACTAAAAGATGAGGAATCATAAAAGAGTCAATAATGTTGGATTGTCCTAATTAACTATATTGGGTTGTTCACTGTGGGATTCATACAAAAATCTGCTAGTAATAAAATATATTAGGTTGGTTTGCATAGATTCATAGGGATGGTACCTTAGATTAGATATGAGATTTGTTTCTGAGTTTAATTGAGTCCCGGACAATAAAATGGGAAATTTATAGAAATGATGCTCCTAGTTTCATCCGAGTCTCATTACATCCAAGTCTCATTTTCGTCCTTCAAGTATCAATTACAACTCTTTTAACCTTCAAGTTTGGTTTCTGTACCAAATTGGTCTAATTGATAACTTATATCTGTCAAACTGGACGGAAAAAATCAGATTAATTGCAGTTTGGACGTTGCAGTTCATATCAAGTTGGTCCAATTGATAATATATGCTTTCAATCAGATTTTTTGCGTCCAGTTTAGCTGACATAAGTTATCAATTGGACCAATTTGATACGAAAACCAAACTTAAAGGTCAAATAGTTGTAATTGATACTTGAAGGACAAAAATGAGACTCGGATAAAATTAGGAGGACCATTTATATAAATTTGATTCCTAACTTAGTCGGTCGAGTGAGACCACTTACCAAGTTATCAAAAAGAAATGGTATCGCCAACTTACCAAGTTATCAAAATTGATCATGATTCCTGACTTTACTGGTTTGATAAACTCTAAACCTTACCATATTTTTAATTCGGGTTGTTTTGTGTAGAACCCATTTGATTTTTTTTCCTCAGAAAAAGAAATTTATTAATTAATCTTCATAAATGAATATAAAGATTAAAAGGATTAAGGACACACCGACAAAAACCACCCAAGACAACACCAAAACACCTAACGAAACTGCCCCCAGAAACGGATTTGTAACAACCAGACACCTATCTAGCCAAAAATTGCCCCCAGAACCCATACGATCTATGTCCTACCTTGGGAGAGAGAAAATGAGAGAGAAAGTGTTGGGGTGAGAGGAGAGAGAGGGTTTCAATCCAAGCCGTCCAAAAGTGTATCGAACGGCTTGGATGTGCCGAGCAGATATCACATGGGATATACCCGCTCGGCACTGAAAAATCTCTCCCTACCTTGACTCAAAGAGATCCTTTTTGTTTTGTATCCAACATAGCACATGCCATTTTACATCCAAATCTTGTACGTACGTACTGCCACAGCTGTTTCCTCAACTCATACGATTTCTTTATATACTCCTACATTCTTCCTTGTTTTTTGGGTAGAAAATGTGTCTTTGTTTTATGTTTTTGATTTTCTAAGTATGTATCAGGTTCGAAAGCCATCGGGAAAGCCCAGAGGTGAGCTCAATTTCTCATACAAGTGGGGGGAGAAAATCGTCGGCGCGCGAGCAATGGAAGTAAACAGGTCTCAAGAGCCAGTCACGGCTTATCCGGCCCAAGTTGGGTCCAGTTCCACTTACCCGCCGCCTCCAATGGGTTACCCATACCAGTCACCGGGCAGATCATATCCTTCTGCTTCCGCTGCAGGATACGGGTACCCTCCGCCGGGTTATGGATACCCTCCACCTCAGCCGGGTGTTGGATACCCGCCCGTTCAACAACCGCAACAACCACAGAGGAATAACAGGTTCGGAATGGGGACCGGGTTACTGGGTGGAGCAGTGGGCGGGCTTTTGCTTGGTGATGTACTCTCGGGTGGCTTTGGTCATCATGGCGGTTGGGGTGGGGGTGGTTGTGGTGGCGGCGGTGGTTGTGGTGGTGGCGGCGGTGGTTGTGGTGGTGGCGGCGGCGGTGGTTGCGGCGGTGGCGGCGGCGGTGGTTGCGGCGGTGGTGGTGGATGCGGTGGCGGTGGTGGATGCGGTGGCGGGTAAAGTGTTTGTTGATTTGCTAAATTGAGCTATGGAATTTTCGATTCCAAAAATACACTCATGAGGTGGACCTGTACTGTACATAAATTTGGTCATTCCCATTCGATCCTATACAGTGTAGTGCGGCGGGTTCACGGCAACCCCTCGGATTCCTCCTGAAATAGCCTCTCTCTTTTTTCTTTCTGTAGTGTACATTAATACCTTTGTTTGGTTGTCAATTTTGAAATATACTTTGAATAGTAAAATAAAACTCATGCGCCTCTCCTTAGCCACGGTTACTTCGTTGCATTAACCAATGTCGTTTGGAAAAGAATTTGCTAGGAGTATTATCCATTGCTAATACAAATCTCAAGGATATAAGAGCATCCACAATGAGAATAATCAAAATATGTCACGTCAGCATTTGATTATCCATTTAGTTCATAATCAAACTTAACAACCTCTGCCTCCACATTGGTTATTTTTGCATCCCTAACCAAACACCCCCCCCCCAATACACAATGCACATATATCCAATTGCAAACGAGTTCCAATCACGCACCCGACCACACCAAATTATTTGTCTCGATGAGACGATTCCAATGTGAGGTGTTTTTGAGATATTGAGTTTGGTTATTGGTAAAAGTTGTCAAGTTTGGTAATGGAATGAGTGAAATTTGGTTATTTGCTAAAAAACTTGTAACTTTGCTTATTACAATGTGGAGTATTTTTTTTAGTATTATTGTTAAGTTTGTTTATCCACGCCTATTTGATTATAACAATGGGGATGCTCTAATAATATATAGTACTTACAGAAATATCAATACACTTTTCGCAGACCTTTTATCTATTATCCTCCACCTTGAGAGCAGAGGTTAGCATTTTCCATTTAAGTTAGGCCAAACAAACCCTACAAAACTTAATCAATTGACTTCAATGCTTGATCCCTAGAGATAAAAAGTAGTAATTATTATGTAGTCTCGGAGTACGGTTATGTGATGTTTCGGATCATTCCAGCACCACACATTTAATGCGGAATCCATACACATTTAATATGATGTTGAAATGTCCTGGAGCATCAGGACTGTGTTCACTTTGAGTTTTTTTTAGAACCAATGCTTCTCTCTGTGCACGGTCTCAATAAGATTTCTCTCCAATAATTACTCTCATTGCTCTATCTCTCTCTCCACTAATAACCCAAATACCTCCTCCGAAGCCCCATGCAAGTGATCATGCTCTGAGAGCACCGAATAATTAGGCCTAGCAATGCTATGGTAACCACACTTTGGTACCGCATTTTAATTATCATGTGATGTGTTGCAATTTCAATGGTAGAGTGTGATAAAATACATACTATAACAAATGGGACACGTTCTATCAATATATTGGTAACACATCACATGGTTCTTACAAATGTGGTATCGAAATGTGGTCAACAAAGTAGTATTAGACCCCGTTCCGCTAACTAAGGTGATATACTATAAGATAATAACATATTTCGTAAAACAGAAAATAAGTTTTTGAAAAATAAGAACCTCAACAAAACAGGACCTAAAGTGTTTTTCGTTTTTGCACGTGGCAAATCCTAGTTCTCAGTTATCATAAGGAGGGAGTCATGGAGATTGGAGAGGAACGTGGGAACTGGACTTGCCACCTGGTGAAGGGACGCGCCTAAACGGGCCCAGCTCGACCACGTGTGTGCCATCCTGATCACCTTCCTAGACATACCACAGGTAACAGGTTGCTTAGATAGATATTCACTTCGCTTTCCCTCCTATTAATACTCCCTCAAGAACTCTCTCTCTCTCTCTCTCTCCTAATTTCGTATCCCTCAATTCAGATTAAACATGGAGTACCGTAGCTTAGAGATCAACGTGATATCCGCAAAAGACCTCAAGAAAGTCAACCTAATCGGCAAGACGCACGCGTACGCCGTCGTTTCGATCTCCGGCGACCCGAGGGCGAGCCAGCAGCAGAGGACCGCCGTGGACAGGACCGGATACGCCAGCCCCACCTGGAACTTCCCCGTGAAGTTCGCCGTCAACGAGTCCGCCGCCCGGGGCAACCGCCTCGCCGTCACGTTCAGGATACGGTGCGAGCGGAGCCTCGGTGATAAGGATATTGGCGAGGTGCACGTGCCGTTATCGGAACTTATTGGGTCGCTCGAGGATGGGAAATCGCAATTCCTTACTTATCAGGTACGGTATAGTAATCTCTTCCCTTATTACTCTAATAATCACTGAGCCACCACTAAGTTAATAAGTGCTCGTTCTGCTGAAGTTTTTATTTCGTAAGAATTTATTTCTCGTTTTGTCATACGGGTTATTTTCTCACAATACATCACATCTAATTCAAAAATTATACAATAGTACTCTTACTTATTTCCCTTAGCGGAACGGGACCTAAACCAACAAAACGACGACATATACTCCACTACACTTTTTACATTTGAATTTCAATATATTTTCATGCATTTTTTCAACCTCAACTACTCTGTGGTCTGTTTTTACCAATTTATCAAAAAGAAATGGTATCGCAGAAAAAGAGGCCCCATGCAACCAATTAATATCAAGCACCTTTTGGGTCTGAAAATTCATGTGCACGTTTTTTATAAAATTTTTCTATCTATCTTTTAGCACTCGTTACTCTCAAAAATTTCCCCTCTCAAACCGTACAGGTATTAATGGCCGAATTCTTCATATATACGTTCTCCATTGTTTTTGGGTAGAAAATGTGAGGTCTCGTTATTCAGTTTTTGTTAATGCATGTTCTGATTTTCTAAGAATATATATCAGGTTCGAAAGCCATCGGGAAAGCCCAGAGGTGAGATCAATTTCTCATACAAGTGGGGGGAGAAAAACGTCGGCGAGCCAGCTATGGAGCCAGTCACGGCTTATCCGGCCCAAGTTGGGTCCAGTTCTGCTTACCCGCCGCCTCCAATGGGTTACCCGTACCAGTCACCGGGCAGATCATATCCTTCTGCTTCGGCTGCAGGATACGGGTACCCTCCGCCGCCGGGTTATGGATACCCTCCACCTCAGCCGGGTGTTGGATACCCGCCCGTACAACAACCACAGAGGAAAAACAGGTTCGGAATGGGGACTGGGTTAATGGGTGGAGCATTGGGCGGGCTTTTGCTTGGTGATGTACTCTCGGGTGGCTTTGGTCATCATGGCGGTTGGGGCGGGGGTGGTTGTGGTGGCGGTGGGGGTGGGTGCGGTGGCGGTGGTGGCGGTGGTTGTGGTGGTGGCGGCGGTGGTTGCGGTGGTGGTGGCGGATGCGGTGGTGGGTAAAGTGTTTGTTGATTTGCTAAATTGAGCTAATGGAATTTTCGATTCCAAAAATACACTCATGAGGTGGACCTCTACTGTACATAAATTTGATCATTCCCATCTGATCCTACACGGTGTAATGCGGCGGGTGCACTACAGCCCCTTCGATTCCTCTTGAAATAGTCTCTTATCTTTTTTCTTTCTGTAGTGTACATTAATACCTTTGTTTGGTTGTCAATTTTGAAATATATATTTGAGATTAAAAGGCATTATACGATTGCGTGTCTGATTGTTTTTAGTCAATTTTTTTTTAATATTTTAACAAATTTTTTGACTTTACGAATAGAAGTATACTTTATACATTAAAAAAATTGTATAAAATTTAATAAAAATCACTAATTAAAAGGGAAAAACATGAATGATGAAACAATAAAAAAAATTTAAAGAGAATATTTCTGAGATGGGAACGAAACATTGCACCCTTTTTTCTTTTTCTTTTTTTACAGTTCCCTTCCGTACAAAATAGTGTGTGTTATCCACACTAATGTGTGATGGAGGGGCTTTCCAAAATATTGCTTCAGAATGACGGAATACTCATGATATTTTTTACCAAGTTGTACACAATATCGTAATCAAGATTAATTAGTCTATACCAAACATTAGAATTATGGTGACAACTTATAATTAGTCTAAGTTATTCCTTCCAAATGTCAAGGTAGGGCCACCTAAATTAATTTCGCTTAGTTCATTTTACGTATGTTTATTTTCTCTTCCAAACATGTGAACCGTACCGCAATATTGTTCTCGAGATCTATTCAGTATGTCGTTCAAAAAAAAAAAGACATCATTTTTTAATATATGTGCATCAAATTGAGAAGCCGTTCCAGTTTCCCTTCTTTTTTTAAAAATTCTTTTTCTTTAATTTTCAAACTCAAATATAATAAAAAATAATTTTTTAATTTTTTTTGCACCGTTTAAAAGATCTCGATGAGATCTATCAAACAAGATCCATATTGGTAGGAAAATTATTTACGTAAACACATGATTTTTGGGCTTGAAATTACCTCCGTTTGAAAAAAAGGAACTTTTTAGGAAACTGGAACGGCCAATGAATCTCTATCTCTATTATAAAACAGAAGGGTGTGGGGACAAGTTGTTGGAACGGCTTAGATTCATTTGATCCAAAGGCTGTAGTGAATCCTCCCAACCGGGATGCATAGTTCCGTAGGCACGGACTAGCACTAGTATCTCAATAATGCAGAAAAAAATCACAAAATTAATTACACACACAGGAGTACTTTATTGTTTAACTTAAAAATTGCACCGTTTTTTTTTGGCTGTTAACTAACATTATGGGAGTACTATTAAATCAAAGGATCTAGATACCACGAGAAATTTTTGGGTGCTGGGTGGTGGGCACTACGTCACCCGGCCGATGTGCCGAGCATCCACATCCGGGCCGTTCAAAAATACATTGAACGGTACAGATTGAAATACTCTCTTTCTCTCTCATTTTTTTCCCTTCAAATTCGAGCTGTTCAAAATCGAAATGAACGGCCATCGGCCCAGATGCGCTGAACGGGCACCACGTTTACCCGCTCGGCACTGAAAAATTTCTTAGGTACCACACTCACCCTTTGAATTGTTCAAAGTTCAAAACTCCTAGACACCATCATATTCCTCCTCACGTGGCCAAGGCCAATTATTGAGTCCTTCGGGAATACATGTTGCTATGTGGTACTCCCTCCAAATAGAAAATCTTTAACACACAATATGAATCGCTCTTTGTCTCTTTAACTGTTTAACGAAACTGAATGAGAATATCCTATACCACATAATTTTTCGCTTAGTATATCCTGGAAAGTACTAGAGGGTGTTTACGCTAGTGATTAACTTATGCAGAATAATTTCTTGTTTTTGTCTTTATTCAATTTTGTTTTTGCATTTGTTAGTTTTACGTCAAATTTTTATGTGATATGGATGAGTAAGAATGAGAGGAGTCGGAAAAGTAAAAAAATATGAATTTTAAGTTTTTGGACTTTTTCTTCGATATTTTCCAAAATACTTGTTTAAAAGTCATAATTTTTTACTTTTTCGATTCCTTTCGTCCTTACTCGCCCATATCACATAAAAATTTAACCTAAAACTAATACACGCAAAAAAAAAAAATTGAATAAGAACAAAACTAAAAAATTATGATGCATAAGTTAATAACTAACGTGAACGAAGCCCTAGGCAAAGCCACACGATACTCTTGGAGCGGTGAATAATTTAATCTGGGCTCCACAGAATTCCTTAACCGCTTTACACGCCTCCACGGGACCACGCCTCTCCTTAAGCCATTAACCAAGCCGCCATGGTATTAAGGGTGTGTTTGGGGGAAAATGTGGTAGTCATTGTCTTTTGATTGTTTTCTTGAATTTCATTAAATTCATATCACCTTAATTCTTCTTATCAAACAGAATCTAAAAGATAGAAATCTATGACTTAAAGCCCCAAAAATATTTACCATAGACCAAAAAAAGGGGGGGACAATTTTTCATTGATTGTGGTATCTTATCTGATTTTTTCCCGACTTTAGTTCATCTCCTTACTCGTTAAAACTATACTTTCTTCGTTCCAATTTATTTGTCTACTCTCACTATTTCGAACCTCTCAAAAAATTATTTTTATTTTTGTATTTATGATATTATTTTCATGCAATATAGAACTTATTTTGATATATCACAATAAGCTTCATTATATAAAACTTCATATTCCTTCTGTTCTAAAATGTTTACCTGGTTTGTAAAATAAGAATTTAAAAATAATACTTTTTAAACAAAGGATTCAAATGTTTTTCGTAAATTAAAAGAGCTCGTTGATCTCTAGTAATTTGTCAAAAAAAATAAATTTAATACATTTAAGTTATCGTTATGAGGACCCAAAAAATATTTTGGGATAGAGGCAGTATAAAACAATATACTCTTAGTAAGATATAGACTATATTGTAAAAAAAAAAATCACAAAAATTAGGCAAACAAATTGAGACGACGAATTGCAAAAAGTTTAGTTAAAAAGTACACATAAAAATCAGTGAATGCAAACGATAATACCCGTCGTCCTTAAAATTAAGTTAGGCCAAACAGGCCTACAAACCTAAACCGTTGACTTCAATTCTCAAACCCTCGACAGGTAGGAGTACTACTTTAGATTATTATCACTTCGGTTTCCCTCCTCTTAATTTCTCTCTCTCTCTCTCTTTCTCTCTCTCTCTCTCAATTTGGTCTCCGGTGAATTCAGATCAAGATGGAGCACCGAAGTTTAGAAATCAACGTGATATCGGCAAAAGACCTAAAGAAAGTCAACCTGTTCAGCAAGATGCAGGTGTACGCCGTCGTTTCGATCTCCGGCGAGCCGAGGGCGAGTCAGCAGCAGAGGACCGCCGTGGACAGGAGCGGAAACGCCAGCCCCGCCTGGAACTTCCCCGTGAAGTTCACCGTCGACGAGTCCGCCGCCCGGAGCAACCGCCTCGGCGTCACGTTCAGGGTACGGTGCGAGCGGAGCCTCGGTGATAAGGACATCGGTGAGGTGCACGTGCCGCTGTCGGAACTTATTGGGTCGATCGAGGATGGGAAATTGCAATTCGTTACTTATCAGGTACTCACAATTTGTTAGTTGCCATCCAGCTAGAGTACCGATGTTCTTCTATTACGATACGTACCAGTATCGGCGAGATAATGGGTACTGTTACGGATTTATCGCTATTAATGTTATTTACTCACATGTATAATTTATAGGAAATTTATAGAAATGATCCTCCTAATTTTACCCAAGTCTCATTTTCGTCCTCTAAATATCAATTGCAACTCTTCTGACATTTAAGTTTGGTTTTCGTATCAAGTTTGTCTAATTGATAACGTCTGTCAGCCAAATTGGACTAGAAAAATCAGATTGAGGGCAGACGTCATCAATTGGATCTACTTGGTATGAACCGTGACGTCCAAACTGCCATCAATCTGATTTTAGAAGTTATCAATTGAACTAATTTTGTACGAAAATCAAATTTGAAAGTCAAAAGAGTTGTAATTGATTCTTGAAGGACGAAAATGAGACTCAGATGAAACTAGGAGGCCATTTATATAAATTTTCCATAATATATTCATATATTAAAAAAAAATTAAAAATAGTTTGGTATCGACCGATACCATTCGGTATTTGACCGGTATTGTCTAGTATTGGGGAAAAAATAAATTTATACATAGTCCAGTACTGTCTGATATTGACCGGGTCCGATATGGACCAGTACAACTAGTACCGACCGGTATTTGAGCCAGAAAAAATTAAAGGTGTAAGGTACAAGATTTGATCAATACCAATCGGTATGGTACAGGATTCAAAACCTTGTGAAAAGTTGTTACTCCAGTAATAATTTTTACATTATGTACAATATAGACATAGTTTGAAAGACCGTATGTAATTCTATTGGATAAATTTTTTAAAATGATGTAAAATATGGGAAGTTCAAAAATAACACGAATTTTTAAAAAAGACCAGCAAATTGGGACGAGTACTGATTTTTATGAGTCTTCTTTAATTTGGTTGGTTTGCAAGAAGGGGTTGATGTGAATCATACGATAGTCAAAGTTTGGAATTTAGGAGTGATCATTCAGGATTAGTCTCTATCGTGTAAGTGGGTTCTTGGTATCTTCCATTAGAGATATGAAAATTCTCCCATTTTAGTTGGTCCCAGACAGTAAAATTGAGTCCTTGTCGGTCGAGTAAGACAAATACCGAGTTATCAAAAAGAGAAATTTATGCACAGCTCTGCGCAATCTCATCTGTCTGTTTCGGCAATTAACGGTTGAGATACGTTTTTAAACTATTACTGGTAATAAATATTTCTTATCGCCGCCCCAACCCCTTATTACTCTGATGTTAACATGTACTAGATTTCCTTGGTTTTCTTAACTGGAAAATGTTAACTTTAATTTGTCAAAGCTAGCTAGAGGTCTAAACTTATTAGGCCTATTAAACGTAGTGATTTTTGTTTTGGAAAGCCCTCATAAAACTTGGCCAAATACGCCCAAACTGGTCCGGACATCCGGTTATAAAAAAAAAACCTTGGCCAAATGTGTTACAAGATGAGATATATGACGATGTTAAACATAACTAGTAATAATAGTACAAAAGTGTGATGAATAGTTTTTTTTGATAATTCAGGTGCCTGGACCGGTTTACGTGCTACTCAACTGAAAATATAATGAATAGTTGATGCTGTAATTTTCTCCAACTTGTTTTTTCGGCTTACCTTTGAATTTTTTCAGTTTGTTTTTTAGCAACTACAATCCTTAGCATATTCTTGATTTAAATTGCTTGTGTAGAACATCTGATTTATGTGCAACCTTGACCCGAACTCATAAGTCATGAAAATAGTTTTATTCATTATTTCGGTTTTGTTTTGGTAACTATTAAAACAGTAAGTGCATGAGGTAGAGAACTATTAAAACAGTAAGTGCATGAGCTCTTTTGAAGTGAATTTTGCAATGATAAGCCCAAAGACCGTAGCTTTTATTTCTCAAATTCTTGTAATGGTATGATTCTTGTGTGGGACTTCTTGAGGTTTTCGGAAATAAATGGGAAAACAAAAGTCTTGACACAAATCTGTACAAACATTTGTGTCTATAGCCATCCGGTTCATGTAGGTCTTACGTGCATCATGTGAGGTCTACGTGCATCAATAAACTTCGCGCATATTTGTGACCGTATTACTAGCGAACAATATGTGTTCTCATGTAAAAGTTAGGGCCAATCCTATTTGCTCAATCATTTTTTGTTTTACGTTTTTGAATTTTTCGCAAATTATATCAGGTTCGAAAGCCATCGGGCAGGCCGAAAGGTGAGCTCAACTTCTCATACAAGTGGGGGGAGAAGATTGTCGGTGCCGCACCGCCAGCTATGGAAGTTAACAAGGCTCAGGAGCCTGTCACGGCTTACCCAGCTCAAGTTGGGTCCAGTTCAGCTTACCCGCCACCTCCAACGGGCTACGCGTATCAACCACCTGCCGGGTATCCTTCTGGTTCGGCTGCAGGATACGGGTACCCACCGCCGCCTCAGTATGGTGCTTACCCGCAACAGCCTCCGCCACCGGGTTACGGTTACCCACCACCTCAACCGGGTTATGGATACCCGCCTGTCCAACAACCGCAACAACCGCCAAAGAAGAACAAGATGGGGTTAGGATTGGGGGCTGGGTTATTGGGTGGAGCATTGGGCGGGCTTTTGCTTGGTGAGGTAATCTCAGATGGGTTTGGCGGCGGTTGCGGTGGCGGCGGTTGCGGAGGTGGTTGTGGCGGTGGGTTTTGAGTTTGTTGGTTTGGTTTGTGCTAGGATTTCCAATTTGGTTGGATTCCAGTCATTTATGATGTGGTTAATGCTCTTAAGATCATGCTGTTAAATGATTGTTGTCTCTCTCTCTCTTTTTTGTGAAAAAAAACCTTGTAATTGTGTACGCTGTTGGCACCGTTGGCAAGCATCTCCGCTTGGCAGCATGTCCCAATCCTGTTATTGTATACGCTGTAGGCCTGTATGCATACTCGTACCATTGAATCTCCTAAATATATTTCCTTTCGTTTCATTTTGTTTGTCTATTTTTTAACTGTAGTGTTTTTAATTAGATTAGTTGATATATGGTGTTTTTGTGAACAATCGTTCGTTTAAAGCTTTTGGTTGGTGAACAAAGCGAGCAAATTCACAAATTGATAGGTGAAATTAAAAAAACAGCAAGTCGTTTACGAACATGCATGAATTCTTTTGATTGGTGAAAAGAAAAGTTTGGAATTATGATCGGGGATGGTGCAGGGCCGAAGGTGTTGTGCATGATGTTGTCCCCGAAGCGCTTCATCCGGACTGTTCGTCTTGGCAATCAATGACAAGGAGGAGTTGTTTTAATAGCCGGATCATTCAGAACACTTTTGAATGGTTGAAATTAATCACAACACCGTGCAAAGCACCTTCGGCCTAGCACCATCCCGAAAGTTTATTGTTTTTCGATAAAAAAAAACATACTCCAGTTGTCAAAAGCGCTTAAAAAAAATGAAAAACGTGTAATCACCAAATTCCCAAATATACTAAAGCTTACCCCGACATTGGCCAAGATCTTTCACGTCATTATTATATCTGAGTTGTCGCACAACACAATATTTGGATAGCATTCAGGTGCCTGAGATCAATGTGAGCCAAACGAGCCGAGCACGTAGTTGATCATGATTGGTTTGAAATCTTAACAAGATTCAAAAATTTGTTCGAGCCAATCTTAAACGAGCTTTAATCAAGCCGATCTCAAGCAATTTATAATTTTTTATACATCAAAAGCCGAATGAGCCGAGTATAGTAGTGCCTTATTCTAGCTTGGTTGGAATTGAAGAAATTCCAAAAAAAATTAAGAATTTTTAATCACAAAACACAACCTTTGCCGCGTCAAAGATACGTAAATAATAAAAAAAAGTCAAAAATATCGAGAAGTTTATTTTTCCAAGTCCTGAGTTTTCACGCGGACAAGTCAACACGGTGCCGTTTCGTCTCCCGGCTTGATCCGTTCCTAGCTTATAGCTGTCCAATTCGTAGAAGAACAGAAAATAAAGCAGCTAACTTGGCTGCTAAGTAAATACCAAACAGAGCATTATATTAAGAGCAATACTACGTACATAATGACGAACAGAGCAATCTATTGAACGACATCGAGAGCTATCGATCGAACGAAATTTTTTTCGCCATTCAGAAAGAAAAAAAACCAGAGAGCTATCGATTTTAGATTCTAGCGTCTTGGAAATTATATTAGTGCACTTGTCACGGTTTTAGTTTTGGAATTTTAAATTGAAAATATTTATTTATTTATTTATTTTGTGAAGGTTGATTCTCATTTCAAGAATCATTTTTTCGTAAAATCTTGAAAGTTGTAAGAAACACCCGCAATATGGGACAAGAGTCGTTTGTCTACAGCTCCGTGGCTCGGGGAACAACGGTGGTGGCCGAGTACGCTGCGGTTACTGGGAACTTTCCGGCCGTGGCGACTCAGTGTTTACAACGACTACCGTCGGCGAACAACAAGTTTAGCTACAACTGCGAACGCCATGCCTTCAACTTCCTCGTCAAGGACGGCTACGGTAGATTTTCGATCTCCATGTTTCCTGCCCCACCATTCATGTTAGCGAAATGTCAGGCATGCTTTCATGCAATACCAATGTAGCAGTGTGAAAATCTGTGTTTGAGAAGGTTTGTTTCCGAGTAGTACGTTTTTACATATGCATGGGGCTCTGTTAGAGCTTGTTCCACATTGGTTAATTATAACGTCCAAAAACTAATGTATGAGCCTAGGTGGCCTCTCCACTCGCTGTCAATCAGTTTTGAGTTGGATGCTTTAACAGACTCAAGAGACACAATGGGTGCGTACCTCATACGCATCCGAATCATATAACGTTGGTACGTGTAGTTATAACTATGTCATCAGACTAGTACTATTACTGCAGTGTTCTTCTTTCTTAGACAGGATTGAAAGGACAATTTCACTAGTATAGCAGCTAAGTAAGCACAAAATTAGAGTACAATGTGAAAATTTTGGTCTCAAACTCATTTTAAGGTGTTGCTTGTTTCGGATTTTGCAGCTTATTGTGTTGTTGCCAAAGAATCTGTTGAGGATCAGCTTTCGTTCGCTTTTCTGGAAAATCTGAAAGCAGACTTTGAGAAGAGATACGGCGGTGGTACTGGAGCGGACACGGCTGTTGCCAAAAGTCTCGATAAGGAGTTTGGGTATGTCTAAGCAATCTATGACTGCTTTTGATTATTTGATATACAAAAGAATGGAATGAACGAAGACATTGTCCTAATTTGAAATCTGCAGCCCCATTATGAAAGAGCATATGCAGTATACAGTTGACCATGCCGAAGAGATCATTGGAAAACTAGCGAAAGTGAAGGCCCAAGTCTCTCAAGTTAAAAGTGCTATGCTCGACAACATTGTCAAGGTACGTCAACATGTGTAACGCGTTTGAGAAATCACGGCCAAACCACAGTACACAACGCGTGAAGAACAATCGAGTAAATAACGCAACCCAGAAAAAGGCATAGAGATTTTTGCGTGATTCTCCATCTTTGTACGTAGTTGAATACATTCACCGGTCACACCAATATCCACTATGTATCCAATGGAGAAAGAGTCCATATTACATCCGCTGTTGCATATAGCAGACCGTATTAGGTCTCAGAAACCCAATGAAAAACATGAGTTGGCATTGTTTCCTCTTACATTTTCACGCTTGATCTGTCGGGATCTTTTCTTGCTCTTAAGTAATCTTTTTGACGTTGGAATGCAGAATTAGTTGGATAATCTGCCTTGCTTGGTTCTCAGAAAGACTAGACTAAAATCAGTAACCGAAGAATCTCGCTCTCATTTGAATACTTGGGAGTCTGGAAATAATTGTATGAACTGAAAGTTCCATAATAATGTGTAGTGAAATCACGAGTTAGTTAAGTACAGATTTTGCGAAGATGAATGCGCAAGTTTCTACAGAAAGAGCACAAACAAAATAGGCTATTCTAACTGAAAGTTGTGTCTCTTTTACATTCTTATGTTTTCCCTCTGTTGAAATATTTCACAATCTTTCAAGTTTTATCGCATCCGTTCTAACTTATGTTACTCGTGTATACTTTTCAGGTTACCAACCGGGGAGAAAGCCTTGAAATTTTCGATGGCAAGGCTCAAGATCTATGTGATTCGGTAAGTAGATATATTCCTACATTCCAAGAATGATCTTCGGCCTTTCTTTTTCTTTTTTGCACAGTTTTGCTTCATTAGCAGAAGCAAAAGTTGCGACAAACAACTATATAAGGTGCAAAAAACACCACGGTTGATTAACTATACTCGAATCTGACAATTTTCAGGCCCAACAATACAAGAAAACGGCGACGCAGATCAAGCGGAAGATGTGGTATAAAAACATGAAAACAAAGTTGGTTGTGATCGGAATTCTGTTACTTTTGGTCTTGATAATCTGGCTTTCTGTTTGCCGTGGTTTCAATTGCAGCAAGAAGTAGTGACTTAAGTAGGTTGGGTTGGTTACCATCTGGCTTTCTGTTTGCCGTGGTTTCAATTGCACCAAGTAGTACTAGTGACTTCAGTAGAGTTTTGGACTCATCCTATTCTTTCCCCTGACAGAATGGTTTCAATTGCACCAAGTAGTAGTGACTTCAGTAGGTTGGGTTGGTTACCATTTGGAAAACTGTAATTGTTTGTGCTATAAAACTACATGGTCTGGTAGAATTTATAGATCTTGTTTCGCCGAAGCTTGAATTCTTTAACTAAATTTTTTGAAGAGTACTGGAATGTGGTTTCGGGGCGTGCCGGCCTGTTGGAATGTGTCCCACATCGCCTGGACATGCCCCGTTTGTGCTGGTTATAAGGTCTCAGTTTCCCTCTTCTTAACACCTGGGTTTTAAGAAGTAGCGTGGGCTGGGCTTTTCAACTTGGTATCAGAGCTTGGTTGGGCCTTTGTTTGGTGGACCGTTGTCCGGTTGCCATGTGTTGTGGTCCAGGAGGGTGTGTTGGAATGTGTCCCACATCGCCTGGACATGCCCCGTTTGTGCTGGTTATAAGGTCTCGGTTTCCCTCTTCTTAACACCTGGGTTTTAAGAAGTAGCGTGGGCTAGACTTTTCAACTCCCTTGGTGTTTTTGATGGTTTTATCTACCCATATGCTTATCGACCAAAATGATCGACCAATCCTACAAACTCAGGTGGAAATTCAGAGAACCACAAGCCTAACCTCACGGTTTTTGAACCACGCGAATCCCCCGAAACAGAACCCACAAGCGACGGAGGATAAATCTGCAAATTCTTCAAGTTGTTTGGATGAAACAAATATGTTCAAGACTACAAATTTTCATTCACGTACTCAACATTTAGGCACCATTGCTCATTTGTCCATGAACCTCACAATCCATAGGAGAGGAATTCAAAAATAGGAAGCTGCACTTGCATTTGGGCATAATAGCTTAGCTAGTACTGACTGGGCAGGCATCAAAGAAGTTTCCTGTAACGATTGCCTTCAACCTAAATAAGCAGACCATCTAGCAATGTTCTACAAATCGCTAGGCGGTAGTCAAGCGGAAAAGAGGCGTCTAGCGCCTAGGTGCCGACTAGTCGGCTGCCTAATCTCGGCGTTGGACCACCACCTAGCGCCTAGGCGGGGACTAATCAGCCTAGGCAGCCGACTTTCAGAACACTGCCATCTAGATATAGATATATATATATATATATATATATATATATATATATATATATAACTGATTACTGTTGAGTGGTGGTTCTGGTTCAATTGCCAAATCTAGGATCTAGCATTGTAAAAAACTTTTGTCATTCCCTTCCTTGTCGGCCGTATTTGAGAAACCTGATCAAAGATACAAAAACTGCAGAGTTATCACCAAAATCGAATACTCACAAAATGTCACAGATGAATGTATATCGGCAGATACTGGCAAACTCGATTTTATTATTTTTTTTTTTGAACAGCGGGCAGATATTGGCAAACTTGAAGGTGGCAAAATATGGAAGTAAGAACAAGAAGGGAAGATAGAAGATGATCGAAACTGCAAAAAGCGTTCACTGACGAAAAGAGCAATTGGGTGGATGTAATATCAGTATCAGTACCTTCATATATATATGGCTCCTGATCTCTGAGATATCAGGAACATGTTTTCCTCCACAAGGGCAGCCAGGATGGTCCCCTAAATGAGATTGAAAAACACGCTCGACCCAATCTTAAACGAGCTTTAATCAAGCTGATCTCGAGCTGTTTACAATTTTTAGATGTCGAGCTTGATTTAAATTGAAGAAATTTTTTTTTAAAAAAAGACAATTCTTAAGCACCCTAAAATATACACAACCTTCCACTAGTAATTTTTATTGCCGCATCAAAGATACGTAAATAAATAAAAAAATTTAAAAACATCAAGAAGTCCATTTTACCAAGTCCTGAGTTTTCACGCGTCAGGACAAGTCAACACGGTGGCGTTTCAGCTAGCTCCTGGCTTGATCCGTGGTTTCAATTGCGCCAAGCAGTAGCGACTTCAGTAGAGTTTTGGCCGGACTCATCATATTCTTTCCCCTGACAGAATGAAATGACAAAAAAATATGATTCATGTAATTGTTTGTGCTATAACTACATGGTCTGGTAGAATTATACTCCCTCCGTCCCTTTTTAAGTGTCCTGCTTCGTAACTCCAACTTATTAAAAAGACATCATCATTATACCTTTCACATCAACTTTTTCCTCTACTTTCCCTACTTACCCATCATCATTACACTTTTACTCACTAACTTTTCAAAATGGAATCTACTTTTAGGGACAAAATAGACAATTCACCAACTTTTACCCATTAACTTTACAAAATGGACACTTATTAAGGGACAGCCCAAAATGGAATAGTGGACCGTAATAAAGGGACGGAGGGAGTACTATAGATCTTGTTTCTTCGAAGCCTGTATTCCTTGTGTTCTTTGACTTACTTCCTGTTGGTTTTATCTACCCATATGCTTACTTTCCGATGCTATCGACTCTATTACGTACGGAATGATTTTAATTGGGCCCCACTAGTAGATGGTGAGAAATAAGAATGGTCCTTTGAAATAGTCGAATTGCGGGTAAGCCATCCCGGATACATGAATATTATGAAGGAAAAATGAGTAATCCTCAAACAAATTTTCGTAACAATACCACCCCAGTTTGGTCTAAATTTAAACAAAAAAAGATTGATAAGAACAGGATAACCATGTCAACAAAACATTTGGGAAAAAAAAGCAGATGGGTGATAAGCCCTCAATAGTGTAAATAAAAGGGCTTATCTCTCTCATTTTTGTCACACTCACGTGCGTAACTTACTTGATTTGAATGATATTGCACGAAAGGTGTGTTTTTGGCATTTCCAGGTGAATCGTGTGAATAAGGCGCATTTGAAGGCCATGGATAGCCCCGAGTGTGTCCAAGTACCCAAGACCACGTGGCGCTCCGCGACCGAGTCCCAAAAGTCATAAAAAAAGCTTTGAAGCATACTCGGGATGTCCAAGGATCAAGGGAAGTGAGAGAGATGCAAGGATGTTACCCAAAGCAACTCATTTTCCGACCAGCTGAGGGTAGAATCATCATAACTTTTGATGTACAAAATACTTTTGACCCAAACCACTTGGGTTAGAAAGTAGACTCAACAAGCTTTCTAACGCTTCGAAGAACACCCAAAACCAAGTTCGGGAGTGTCCGGAGCGAGCCCGCGAAGTTGGAAAAGTGTCTGCAGAATCCAGCCAGCACAGGGATCGATCCCCCAATATTTAGGGATCGATCCCCCCCTCCCTTTCAGCTCCTGCAGCATCCAGAAAGCTCAGGGATCGATCCCCCAATGTTTAGGGATCGATCCCTCACTCCTGTGCGGACATTTCAGTGGCATTTTTGTAATTTTTTGTAAATGGGGTATATATACCACCCTTAGCCCGATTTTAGGGCATTATTACTTTTGCACTTTCTCTCTCTACCTCCATTAAAGCTTAGCTCCCACCTCTCTCCTCATTGAAGTTTAAGGAGGGTTTTTGGGTACGATCCGTGAACGTTCGAAGCTTTTCACCTTCATTAATGTTGTAAGGAATTTCATTCTCTTCGAGGATCTTATATTTATTTCGTATTTAGTCAATGTTTGGTATTTTCTTCATGTTTACCCTTGCTCATTTCGTTTATTCTTTCAATATGAGTGAGTAGTGTAGTAAGGTTGGGTTGTGGGATGATTAACATCCCGTGACCAAGGGTGTGGCTCGCTCTTCTCTTGTAAATTCCGTTTTTCTAGCTTAAGCATGGGTCATGGGTGATTTTATGTATCAAAACTTAGAGGTGTTAATCTTCTTGATCAAATGTAGGCAAGGGTTAGACCACTTGCCACATTTGATGCTTGAAGCTATGTCCCTCTTTGTGTTTGTCGAAAGGAACCAAAAAGGACCCGAACCATGGTTAACACTTTTGTTGAAAGAGAAGAGTCGAGCTTACCTTTGTGTTATGGGTGTTGATTATCCCTCGACTTAACCTTTAGTTTTTCTCCAGTAAAAAAAAGCCGTAGTTAGGTTAAGTAGCCATCTTTCCAAATCACTCAGTTGGCCGTCTCAACGCCGAATTTGGTTGGCGGCCCTAACGCTAAATACCCTTCGTAAATCAAACCTCCGGCCTAGCTCCATTGGCTCCCTGTGGATTCGACCTCGGACTTCCGAGTTTATTATGCTACAACCGACCTAGCCCTACGCTTGGGGCAACCTCTACTACGACACACTTTGGTCGAGCAAGCAATGGGCACTAAGAGCAAGTTCACTTGAGAGCTATTTAAACTGCCAAAGCCCAAAATTCACAAAATATACAGAGGTGCTATTGGTACAGATGAATAATCTGTACCAACACGTACAAATCATTTTTGGACCCGTTTTGGGCTCTTAAAAAATGATCAGAGCCGCTCATTTTGTTTCAAATACTTTGTTTACGGTCCCTACAAAAAATAAGCTCAATCCAGTATCAATTAGGGTGTCTACGAAATATCCAACTTTGTCCCAGAATTCAAACCTGAATTCTAAAGCAAAGTTGAATGTTCTGTAAACACCTTTACCGATATCGGATTGAGTTTATTTTTTGTAGGGATTGTAAACAAGATATTTTAAACAAAATTAGCGGCTCCGATTATTTTTTTGAAAACTAAAACGGGCCCAAAACTGATTTGTGCGCGCTGGTACAGATTATTCATCTGTACCTTTAGCATTTCTGCAAAACATATGACCAAATGGTACTCCAGTACCGGTAATCTAAGTTGCTGTCAAAATTCAGAAATGACAAATCTAAGATTCAGCAACTTTAGTAAAGGTATTTACAATTTAATACCAACGGGTGAACTTGCTCTAATATTCCAAACTTATATCGCCCACTTTTCCCCCACATATTTGATCCATTTTGATCTTCACAGCTCATATTGCCAGACAAATCATGTACCAACAAATATCTGAACCCAAGAGAAAGACTAGCGCGCTACATACAGTGCATGTAAGACTTCCCACAGAAGGATTGACCGCGCTGATCAATGCAGATCAAATGAAATTATATGCAGCTATTGATCAATGCAGATCTAAGAAGATTATATATATGCAGCCATGACTGCTTCCCGAAAACCACCCGGCCATATTCTGCCAAGGCAAAGGGGGTTCTTCAATAATCCATTAACGTACAGCCTGCTAGAATAATCTCATCAGGCAGAGATAAAATCACAGAGATCTTATACTGTGTTACCAAACAATACATATTAATCTTACAAAGAGACACCCTCGAACACACCAAGTCATCAGCTACAAGTACAGTAGTACTTAGAAGGGATTAATAGTACTGTTCTAGACTTCTACAATCTTCGTCCAACCAGAAGTGTCGATCAGAAAAACAGGATTCAGTTCCTTTGCCTGAAAACAAGGAAGTTAAACAAAGGCGAAGAATCAACGTAATGGCCACATTGATAGATCCGTGTATTTGCACATAAATGCAATTGCAAGTAATGAAACTCCAAAAGCACAAGTAGCATGGCTCCCAAAAAAGTTCAGCATTTCCTGTTATATGCTATGACACGCTACGATGCTCAGAAAAATCCTACGCTATTAACGGATGGTTTTTGTATTGAGGGGGCTTGAAACTGTAGCGGGCCGAACACAAATGTTCGCACGGTGCGGACCTGATCCGCCATGAACTGGTCAGAAGCTTCATGTGCTGCGTGCCGACGATGATTGGTCACGTATGTACCGTCTGCCTCAGGCTCGGCAGCTGACAACCCCCACGCTCGGATTGTGTCGTCGTCGGCTACCCTCAGATCACGGTATGCAGCCGATGACGGCTGGCCGTAAGGACACGCGTCTTGCCACGTGCAGAAGCGGTTACAACAGAAGGTGATCATGGGCGCACATGGGCATGCCAGCTCAGCCCTGAAAACGGTTATCAGATCTACTCCTCGACGTCACTATGACGTCATTAGGCCCGTGGGAGGCACGCGATCGCACTTGAAGGGCAAGTCGGAAGGCACTATAAATACCTAGAGATGGTAACCCTAACAGGTACACACTACTGAATACTCACACTTACTCTCTCTAAGCTTTCTGCTTCCTCTCTGCGCCATACTCATCCTCCCGCCGGAGGGCCTTGCCGGGACAACCCCCGGCCAGGTCTTAGTCGTGCGTTCCTTGTGCAGGCTAGGAGAAGAAAGCTAACCCACCGTCAAACCACCAACGAAGGATCGAGGACCAAAGGATCACGGGCCACACAATTGGTGAACCCGACGTGAAACATTTCTGATCTAAACGGCTCTCTCATCCTCAAAATCCCCCTCATTCCTTCATAAAACAACGATCAAATCACCTACCATGGGCGGAGAGATAGCGGACGCAACCATCTCGGGGGCCAAAGACGCAGGTGGAAACATCAATTCCACACCAACCCTCGAGAGGCACATGTCCCTCTCCCTCGCCCCTGGGTCCGGACTCTCACCGGTCTCGGACGACGTCACTTCGGCCTATATCCGCCTACTGCAGCGTCGCGATGACGAACGCGACAATGAATTAGCAGCTCTAAGGGCGGAAGTGGCCCAAATGAGGCAACGCATGCAGCTAGACGCCACCCCTACCGCGTCAAGGTCTGGCGGAGACAGGGGTAGAGGAGGGCAAACACCGCCTCCACCTCCGCCTCCACCACCGCAAGGACGTCAGAACGAAGGAGGCCAACGCGGATCCGTGAAGGACCGCCTAGGCTTCACTCCAGCACCAGACGACGCCAGGGGAATCATTCTCTACAAGCAACCTGCTGTATCCGGAACACACCGTTCTAGAAGCCATCATGATGGAACCAGAACAAGGGACACCGAGTCGTTTACAAGTACGTACTCGACTGGTCGCGCAGAGTTCTCTCGCACGACGGCCTCGCACCGTAGCCGAGACTCTGCCCGAACCAGGCCCCATGTCTCAGAGCGCCTGGGGAACATCCCGATAGAAAACAAAGACGATGGGCACTACACTCGGCGCAACGGGAAGGACGTACGCGTTGAAGGCGCGAACGACGAGAACAAAACCCGTCGACACAACGACAAATCTGTCGACGGCCCACGCCGAACGGAGAGAGACCTGCGAGACAAGCTTCGCCGAAGGGAAGCCGAGAAGACGTCGGCAAAGGAAATCAAGGAAAGAGATTCAAAGCGATCGAAAACGGACGAGCACGGCAAACCGCCGCGCCCAGGATTCGAAAGGCAACTAAAAGACCTCGGCGTCTCCCCATTCACCTCGCACATAATCAACACACCGCCGGAGCCCACTTTCCACCTGCCCAAATTTACGAAGTTTGATCCATCGACGTGTGAGGCCTACACTCACCTCATCCACTTCAGACAAACCATTGAACTCTGCACGCTTAAAGATGAGGTAAAATGCAAGGCGTTCCCGTCCAGCCTCGGCTCCCTAGGGCTCCAGTGGTTCAACAAATTGCCCGCTGGATCCGTAAGGACCCTGGCCGACCTTGAACGCGCCTTCAACACTCGCTTCATCACAAGCAACAAAACGGCTAAGGAGCCTGAATCGCTGTCTCAGATGAGAAAACTATCGTCGGAAACCCTCAGGCAATATGCCGAGCGTTACTGGCAGCTTTTCAACGAGATCCCTGGAATCGATGAGTACTGGGCTGCACGCACTTTCAAGAACGGCCTGGAAACTGGGAGCAAGATCTTAGACGAACTCGCCATCCGCCCACCACACGGCATGGGTGAATTAATGCGTGTAGTCGAAAGATTCTGTGCTCTCGAAGAACTCTACGCAGACAGAGCCGCTCAGGGAATCCCGAGCTCCAACAATCCGTTTTCCTCGACCGTGCACCAGCTGCCGGTACAAACAGCGACCCAACAAGTACAGCCGAAGAAGCAAGTGCACAATATCAAAAAGGGGAAGGAACGTCAGCCGAAGGAGCATGACCACGTGGCCGAAACCACTCACTTCAAAGAACCAATCTGGTCTTTCCTGAAGGAAATAATGAGACAACCGTGGTTTGAATGGCCGACGGGCAAGCTCGGGACTGACACCGGCCAACCGGATCAAAACCCAAGGAAGAAATGTACTTACCACAACGAGCTCGGCCACTACACGACAGCCTGCGCACCGTACAAGGCTCTCCTTGAAAAGCTTGCGGCTCAGGGCCATCTCGATCAGTACATCGATCGAACAAAGACACCCGCCCGGCAGGCAAATCCCAACCCCAACGAACAACGACCATTGATCCACGTCATCCATGGACCGGCAACAAAGGCTTTCGAAACCACCCTCAGAGCCGACATCGATCAAGCCTCAACTTCAAAACAAATACTCTCCGTCGGCTGTGGGTCCAAACGTTCCCGACCACAAGAATCTCCCAAATGGACTATAAGCTTTACCGAACGTGATCTTGAACACGTTCAGACTCCACATTCGGATGCACTCGTTGTCACCGTCCAGATTGGTGTCCATGATGTCAAGCGAGTACTCATCGATCAGGGAAGTTCGGCTGAGGTCATGTACTATGACCTCTTCAAGAAGTTGGACCTACCAGAGTCGGCCCTACAGCCCACCGAGGTACCCCTCATTGGCTTCAACGAAGCTCCTGTTTGGCCGATCGGCCGTATCTTCCTCCCTGTCATCGTCGGCTCGAAGACAATCACCGTCGAATTCATAGTTGTCAACGCGCCGAGCCCATACAACGCCATCCTCGGCAGAACTTGGCTTCATGAAATGCAAGCCATCGCTTCAACATACCACCAAGTTGTTCGCTTCATCGGCGCATCAGGCAGACAAGAAGACTTGCGAGGGGACCAAATCGCATCCAAGAAATGCTACGTGTCCGCCGTCCACAGCTCCTCAAAGGCAAAACAGGTACAATGGGTTGAAGTCCCAGACATGGCCATCATTGACGACGTCGGTCAAAAAGCCGAGAACAAAGCGGAGGAGGACCTGATAAAAATGCCCATCAACGAGGACGGATCACGCTTCTTCTTGCTTGGCTCCTCACTTTCTGACGCCGAGCGAGAGGAGATGTTCCTGTTCCTCAAAAACAATCTTGAAGTCTTCGCATGGACCCCGGAGGAAATGCCAGGAGTGGATCCCCACTTTATCTGCCACTCCCTCAACATAAAAAAGGACGCCAAACTAGTCATTCAACGGGCTCGACGCTCGGCACCTGAACACGCCGACGCCGTGATCGAAGAAGTCAACCGACTTCTCGACACCAACGCCATTCAGGAAGTCCAATACCCAACCTGGCTCTCCAATACGGTGGTCGTCAAGAAGAAGAATGGAAAGTGGCGAGTCTGCGTCGACTACACGAATCTTAATGACGCCTGTCCCAAGGACTGGTTCCCACTGCCAAAGATCGACCAGCTCGTAGATGCAACAGCCGGCCATGCTCGGCTAAGTTTTCTGGACGCCTACTGTGGCTATCACCAGATTGCTATGGACCCGGCCGACATGGAGAAGACAGCATTCATAACTCCTCATGGAATTTTCTGCTATAGGGTGATGCCGTTCGGTCTAAAGAACTCCGGAGCAACATTCAACAGAGCGATCTTCAAGATGCTCTACGCACAAATAGGTAACATTCTGGAAGCATACATTGACGACCTCGTCGTCAAAAGTCAAAAAGAGCACAACCATTTGACGGAGCTGGCCGAGGTCTTCGATATCCTTAAATTCCACAAACTCCATTTAAACCCGGAGAAGTGCGCGTTCGGCGTAAGTGCAGGTAAATTCCTTGGCCATTTGGTCACCCGACGTGGCATCGAAGCCGACCCCAACCAAATCAAGGCAGTGGCAGACCTTCGGCCACCGAGATCAATCAGAGAGGTATAAAAACTAACTGGGATGGCAGCAGCTCTTAACCGCTTCATCAGTAAGTCGTCCGACAAATGCCACTCCTTCTTTCACGCTCTCAAAGGAAAAAGCCGACGAAGTTTCGAGTGGACACCGGACTGCGACAGAGCGTTGGCCGAACTCAAGGATTACCTAAGTTCTTCACCACTAATGGTAAAACCCAAAGAATACGAAAATCTCTATCTTTACCTTGCAGTCTCGAGCCACGCCATTAGCTCAGCGCTTGTTCGGCGGGAAGGGGCCGACGACATGCCAGTATATTTCACAAGTAAGACACTCCAACCCGCCCAAACTCGGTACCTTCCACTGGAAAAACTGGCACTCGCCCTGGTATCCGCGGCAAGGAAACTCCTGCCATACTTTCAGGCTCACACAATAACAGTGTTGACCGAGCATCCTCTCAAAGCGCTTTTTCGAAAAGCCGACCTCTCAAACCGAGTTTCGAAGTGGGCGGTCGAACTTGTGAATTTCGATATCCGTTTTGAACCAAGGACAGCAATAAAGGGGCAGGTCCTCGCCGACTTTATCGCTGAGCTAACACCTGAAGATTCCGAGATCCTGCACAACCCTCCCACCCAACCGTCTGCCGAACACCGACCGAAAGAAGACCGGTGGCTCCTCTTTCAGGGAGACACTTGGCGAATGCACGTTGACGGCGCCTCGAACAACAACGGGGCCGGAGCTGGAGTCGTCTTGGTTTCTCCTTGCGGAACTCTTCACGAGAGTGCCATCAGCATCGATTTCCCCGCCACCAACAATGAAGCTGAATATGAGGCCCTGCTTGCTGGCCTACGCTCGGCAATCGCAATGAAAGTTGACAACTTGGCCGTATTCTGCGACTCTCAACTCATAGTCAATCAAGTGCTGGGGGACTACGAAGCTAGAGACCCAAGGATGATGAAGTACCAGGCCACGGCAGCAGAACTCATTACTCGCTTCAAAACTTTCAACATCGAGCAGATCAACCGCGAGCACAACGCCCACGCCGACGCACTTGCTGGACTTGCCTCGGCTTCAAAAGCATCTGAGTTCCGGACGATCAATTTTGGCAATATCGACAATCCGAGTTTCGACACAACTCCAGAGGTGCTCAACATCAACCTTGGTCCAAGTTGGATGGATGAAATCGTGGCCTTTCTCAGAAACGACACCTTACCCGACGACAAAAAGGAAGCCTTTCGAATCAGAAACAAGGCCGCGTACTACTGGCTCTCTGAGAGCGGGCAACTCTATAGGAAGTCCATTTCCGGACCCTATCTTCTCGTTGTTCACCCGAACCAAGTTCCTGATATCCTTGATGAATTGCATTCGGGAAGTTGCGGCTGCCACTCTGGTGGACGTTTGTTATGCCAACGAGCGATGAGTCAGGGATACTTCTGGAAAAACATGAAGAAAGACTGCGAAGAAATCGTACGCCGGTGCCGACCATGCCAACTTTTCTCCCCAATTCCAAGGCAGCCGGCTCAGAATCTTTCTCCCATCACAAGTCCATGGCCATTCGCGCAATGGGGGCTCGACATCGTCGGGAAACTCCCAACAGCACCTGGGGGCTTCAAATTCCTGATCACAGCAACGGATTACTTCTCCAAGTGGGTAGAGGCCGAGGCCCTCGTCACCATAACAGAAGCAGACGTCCGACGATTCGTATGGAGAAATATCGTGACAAGGTTTGGCGTACCCTACGCCATCGTCTCCGACAACGGCACCCAATTTGTCGGGGACGGCCTCACAAGTCTCTGTGAAGAGTTCGGCATCAGATTCTTCAACTCAACACCAGCCTACCCTCAGGGAAATGGCCAGGCCGAAGCCTTAAACAAGACGGTCTGTGCAGGGATAAAACGAAGACTGAATTCAAAGAGGGGAAAATGGGCAGAGGAACTCCCCAGGGTTTTATGGGCCTACCGCTCCACTCCCCGCCGTTCTACAGGCCAAACACCTTTCTCGATGGCGTTCGGCATGGAGGCCGTAATCCCACTGGAATCAAGGTTCCCAACCCTCCGAACGGAGAATTTCAACCCACAGTCCAATGACGAAGCCGTCGAGCAAGAACTGATTTTGGCTGAGGAAAAACGCGACGACGCCCGGCTAAAGCTTGCTGAGTACCAACAGACTGTTGCCAAGGGCTACAACAGAAGTGTCAGAATCAAGAAGTTCAAGCCCGACGACCTGGTTTGGCGTAAAGTTGTCCAAGCAAGCAAAAAGAAAAAATTCATGCCTAATTGGGAAGGACCATTTCGTATTGTGAAAGTTGCTGGTGAAGGGGCTTACACCCTCGAAGACATGCACGGCAAGGTGCTCACCAACCCGTGGAATGCCCAGAATCTCAGGAAGGCCTACATGTGATGCTTCACTCAGACAGCTACCTCCGGCCAACACTTCATGCATACCGAGTTTCTGATTTCTTCAGCATCGGCATAACTCTTTTACATTTTCCTTTTGCATTTCAAAAAAGGGCCTCGACCCACTGTTACTGTTTTTTCTAATTTCCCTGTACTTCGTAGAAATATCAATGAAATGACAATCTTTTTTATTCAAAAGTCTTTCTATAACATTTCATGCATTCATTCCACTCTCGGCTAAGAATGCCACACACAAACGATGACTTCGGTCACACCCTCCAAACGGCTCCTTAAAAAGCCCTTTGCTTCGGCCAATTTCACCGCCCAGAGAAGCAATCACTGGACATATGGTCCGCCGAGCCTAAAATACACTTTTTGGAACTTAGGCTTCGGCTCGGATTGGCAAGACACTATGGTCGGCCACCGAATGGTTACACTCGCAATTTGGCGAGCAAACCACCCACAAACAATCACTACCCTGTAACGTTCCTCTACCATGGTCAGGGGCTGACACTTTGGCCAAGCCCCATCCACTGGCAAGGGGGCACTTCACACTCTCAAACTAAGTCAAAGGTTGGATCATGACAGATCACAGCACATCCATGATCGGCGACCTATAGCAACAACGGCCATAGTACTTTGGTCAGGGCTCGGCTGCAATATCTATACTTAACCATTTCGATCATGAAATACTCTCAACTATTCTGCCGAACCCAAACCAAAAGTGGGGGCTACGGACAACTACACATTCACAAACCCACAAAATTATGTGAAGACGGGCAATCAGACAAGCCCGGCAACAATAAAACATTGCAAAAGAAGCAGTGTATTCATTCAAAAAGACTTCAAGTGTTGTTTAAAATCCAAAGCTAGGAGGATCGGCGAAGTAAACCGTTCAGTGCCGACCCTCAAACAACTATTCCATCTGGCACGGTAAACTCCCAAGTTTGGAGCCGTCCAGTCCAACAAAAATTTCAAAAAGAAATATGAACCCTAAACTCTAAGGTTGTGACGGATCACCCTCGGCTGCAGCTTCAGTAAGACGAGCAGCATCGTCCTCGGCTTCAATAGCCACTTCATCATTTTTCTGAATTGGCTCGGGGTCTTGCTCGGCGTTGTCAGCCTCATCCTTCTTTTCCCCAGTTGAACCATCCCCTCCACCTTCAGCATCGGCAACAGTCATATCTTCAACATTATCATCGCCCTCAGAGAACTCCTCCGGAGGAAGTGGGGCACATTCTTCCTCCGTGTACGGCAGCACGAGCTCGGGTACATCAGCTACGGGGATCGACTTCATCAAGTTCATGTCCGGCTCAAGCTGCATGACCCCACACGTAGCTTTCACCCCATCCTTGTACCCAGTTCGGTATGCGATCGGTAGCTTCTTCGCAAGCTCCTCATTGACCATCGAGCGAGCCTCCCTCACATACTCGGCGCCGGCCCTGTCGTATCCAGCCTGGAACGCCTTCTCATCCACTTCCTTCATCTTCCTCTTCTCTCTGCGGACAACCTGCCCGAGCTCGCGTTCGGCCGTCTTCGCATTTTCAAGGGCCTCATCCCTCTCTCTCTCAAGCTCGGCGACTCTTGACTTGGCGAACCTCAAGCCGTTCTTCGCGGCCTTCGCCTTCTCGCGCTCGGCTTTCGCTTCGTCGCGGTAACGTGTCCTCTCAGCGGCAAGGAGCTCGGCTTGCCGAGAAGCCCGCAGTAGAGCTTGCCCAGCCTACACACAAAACTAAATCATCAGCCTCGGCAATGCACCAAAAACTTTAAAAAGAAAACCAAGTCAAAAGCGTACCTGAACGAGATATGCGCTGGTATGGACTAGGCTCGGCTGGAGCTCCCCTGGAACCCTGTCCATGTCCTTCAGAAGAGCAAGCCCATGCAGCATGGTCACGGCAAGACCAGGCTCCTCCTTAATACTGTCCTCCACCGTGACCACCCTGCCGTCGGCCATAGCGAAGGATGGTGCAAACTCTGGGACGATCACTCGCCCATCAGAACCTGCTGCCCTCTCCACGGCCTTTGGGCCTCCCGCCGCCGAAGACTCGGTTTGGTCCTTCTCCTTCGGAACTGGTGTCGGCGGCCTGGCAGGGAAGAAGTCATGGACCTTTTGCTTCTTAGCAGGACTCTCTGTAGGAGAAGGAGCAGCCACCTTCTTGCTGGCAGCGGCGGCCTCCTTAAGGTTCATCCTCACCACGTTTCTCCTTCCCATATTGTCGGCGAAATGAGGAATTAAGGTTCGGATTGGAGGGATGTGGGTACCTTGAAGGTCGGCTGGCTGACTTTCCTGAAACCAGAAGTCAGCTGACTTTTGAAATGTAGGAAACTTCACCCTCGGCTCCTTCGCCTTCTTACTCGGTTTTGGGACTTCGTCACCAACACCTACCTCAGCAGCTGACTTCCTACCCTTAGCCTTCGTGCTCGGCCCCGCCTCCTTATCCTTCTTCTTCCTCTTCAACTTTCCCTTGTAAGAGGGAATATAATTGAGCAGCGTCGGTGCGTCGCGACAGGGGTGAGCTCTCAACTCTTCGACGTGAGCCTCAACAGATAAAGATTGCTGCGTCTTGGTTATTGCCTGGTGATCTGCAAAAACGAGAACGTTGGCAAAACATCAGCAACATAAAGGGTAAATCATGTTCGGCAATATGAAGAGATAAAAGTAAACCTCGGAAGTCTTTTATCTTCGGTACAGAGTGCAGCCGCGTCGACTGGCTGCCGAACTCGTAATTTCCACTAACCTCAACATAGAGTTTAGCCCACTTATTGGTATCAGGAAGCCCATTTATCAGGGGCTCCTTGCCACCACGCGTAGACAGGTACCTACGCTCGGTACCGCCGTGCCTGGACATGATGTACGTATGAAATAGGTCGGCCACGGTGAAGTCAAGATTATGCAGCTCTTTCAGCCTAATTACGGACATCACAATCCTGTAACTATTGATGGCAAAATAATGAGGTACTATGCCGAACCTAGTCAGCAATTCCCTCAGAAATGGATGAAGGGGGAAGCGGAGCCCGGCCTCACAGATGGCCATTAGAGGGACTGTTATGTGTTCGGGGTGATCTGCCCTTTTATCCCTTATCCTATTACTAGCTACCTGGTGGACGACGACGTCGCTAGGGATGCGATACGTTCGGCAGAAGTTGGCATACTCATCCGGACGCCCACTAAAGTAATGGGCATGGGGACAGACCTGCCCTTTTTCTCAAAAAGATCAGCAAACTCCCTGTTCTCGGAAGAAGTCTCGGCGGGGGCAGAACGAGACGAAGTTGCGGCTCCATCCTGTTGACGAAGCCTGGACTCGGCCTCGGGCCCAAGTTCGTGCTCGGCTTCGGATTCTGTGCTCGTGGAGAAGGTTATCTCTGGGTCGGTGTTGAAACCACCGTACTCGTGGTCAAGCTCGGCATTGGAGTCATCGGAACTTGACATGTTCGAGGCGATGGAAGAGGTTTGACGTCGGCTTCTGTGTAACTCCAAGTACTCTCGGATCACAAGGTTCGCAGAATCGTCCCCTGAACTTTCAGAGTCGGATGAGATGACAATGATTGGGGGAGCCAGACCTAACAAAGCCAAAAACAAAACATGAGACCTCGTCATCGGCCAGAAAAACGGTGTCTCACTACGCTCGGTACCCTAAATGGCCCACCCCATCATCTTTCTCAAGGCTCGGCCAAACCATGTTCGGTTGAAGCCTACCAAACAACAAAGACTGGGGCTCGGCCCATTCCATCAACGGCCAAGCCCAGAATCCCTCGGAGGTTCCATGCTCGGAATAACAGGTGGGAGAGGGAGATGAACAGTCCGTTCATCTCCAGGGTGCACTGCTCACTCAGAACAAAAAGTGCCCCAAAAGCCTAGAAAAGCAAAGAGTAATGGACTGAAAACTGCAAGAAAGTGAAGAGAACTAAGAATCGAACACATACCTGGACTTGTGGCGAGATTTGGTGGCAGGATTACTGGGAATCAAGACCAGAAGATGAACTGACGCTCTTCGAAGCTTTAACAATGGAGGTCTGGAGAGAGAGAGAGAACGAGAACTTTCTCTCTCCTCGCGTCTCCCTTTATATAGGGCTAGGGTTTGGAATTCGAAAATCCCGCCCATCATTGCACCGCCGAACAGCTAACCACTCAGCGCATGACGCGTGTCACTGAAAGGACAGGTTGCAGGGTTTGCCAGCCATCCCCTCGTCTGCCGTACCCATCCGCGAGGTGACATCTGGCGTCCAACCATTGGAATACTCCATCGACGGACTGGATTCTTACTGAGAACGAAACGAGTCAGGCTCGGCTGGAATCCATCTTCATCAAACAAGTATACGCTCGGCGGTTCGACATGTTCGGCCTGAGGCTCGACTTCAATCTCTACCATGCGTACGGCATCGGCAGAAATTGAGGGGCTATTGTAGCGGGCCGAACACAAATGTTCGCACAATGCGGACCTGATCCGCCATGAACTGGTCAGAAGCTTCATGTGCTGCGTGCCGACGATGATTGGTCACGTATGTACCGTCTGCCTCAGGCTCGGCAGCTGACAACCCCCACGCTCGGATTGTGTCGTCGTCGGCTACCCTCAGATCACGGTATGCAGCCGATGACGGCTGGCCGTAAGGACACGCGTCTTGCCACGTGCAGAAGCGGTTACAACAGAAGATGATCATGGGCGCACATGGGCATGCCAGCTCAGCCCTGAAAACGATTATCAGATCTACTCCTCGACGTCACTATGACGTCATTAGGCCCGTGGGAGGCACGCGATCGCACTTGAAGGGCAAGTCGGAAGGCACTATAAATACCTAGAGATGGTAACCCTCACAGGTACATACTACTGAATACTCACACTTACTCTCTCTAAGCTTTCTGCTTCCTCTCTGCGCCATACTCATCCTCCCGCCGGAGGGCCTTGCCGGGACAACCCCCGGCCAGGTCTTAGTCGTGCGTTCCTTGTGCAGGCTAGGAGAAGAAAGCTAACCCACCGTCAAACCACCAACGAAGGATCGAGGACCAAAGGATCACGGGCCACACAGAAACCTTGTGCTTACTTTCCTCGAGTGTTTTGAGTAAGTCGCTCCCATTTTCAAAACCTATCTCACATAGATCTTTCAAAATGTATAAAGTATCTGTGCGGGACACCCAACACTCGCAAGAGTATGGGATTCGTGTTGAACGTATTTAGTTGGACAATAATTTAGCAAGATATTGCTAACTCAAATTTCTCAAGAGAATAGAGCTCCTATAATATGGATGAAGTGGTCTTAAGAGAACTAGTAAACAGCATAAAACTAATAAATAGGAATTGCATATTAAGGATTTTCAATATTTAAAACTAGAATCCACTACCTTGAAGGTCAGTGCAGAACAGTAGATGGTGCAGAGGGGTAAATTTACAACTAGAATCCACAACCTTGAAGGTCAGTGGACTGTGTTTTTTTACCGACAAACCAGGGGTCGTCACCTAATAACAACCGAGAGTAAATCTTGAAATGGAAATTAAGTAGCTATGATAAAAGCCTCTGATATGTGAAACGAGGTACTGCAAGGAAGTTGATCACGCGAGGATGGAGGTGGCCGAGAATAACAAATAGAAACAAAGTAATACCATCAAAAGGAAAAGAAACCAAGGGCGGAACTACAGCCACCATGGGGTGGGTTGTAACCCAGGTGCGTTTTAGAAAATCAAAAAAGAGAGTTATGTATAAAAATTTTGTCCAAGTTTTTTTTAGCTTAGCTCATTTATTTGTTCAACCCAACCCACCAAGTCACGAACCCATTTATTTGTTCCTTGGTTGGTGGGTGTGCATGTTGTTAAATGCAGAGCATTGGCTGGTATGTGTAAATTTTTACTGATTAGTTGATGCATAACACTGGCTGGTGTGTTTAAATTATAATGAAATAACAAAAAAAAAAATTCGAAGCATTTTTTGAGATTTGTTGATGTCCAGGGGTTTTTACGGGACCATTTTTTTTTTTTCATATTGTGCATGTTTAAAATACCACTGCATTAACTCTTAAGAAATAGATATCGATATCGATCACTCTTTACAATCTGGACAAATCTGGACATTCACAATAAGCGCTCGCAATATGTGCAGTGCATGGAATAGATTACAAGCACTTATTTCTCAGAGATTGCCCATATGCATATTATATACACTGTTTTGCACACCAAAATATTTTTTAAGTTAGTCCAGGACAGAATCAATTTCTGGTTCCGCCCTTGAAAGAAACGGATATGATGGAGGCTTTCGGAGTAAATCATGAAAAAGGTCGAAACAGATATGATGGAGGCTTTCAAAATAAATTAATCAAAAGGTCAACGGTACTCTCTGGTGGACGTGGACTTTTTTTTTCTGCTGATTTTGTCACTCCCTTTTTTGTTAACCGCAAAAATACACTTGTAGGGGAGTGCCATTAACAAAAAAGGGATTGGCAAAATTATTTTCCTTTTTATTTATTTATAGTAGTACTATTTACACACAAAATCGTTATGTAAAACGCAATACACAACCAATCTCTATCCGTTATAGCATTTTAGTTCCTGTTTAATTAGTGTTGCTAACTTTGAACTATTCAACGGTGATGTTGGCCAATGGTCGAAGGCTTGTAACCCAATGACACTTCTTCACCTCTTCTATATGCATGGAAGGTGTCGATTCTCATCAGGAGCGCGAGTGCTTACTGTGATGGTTTGGGCTTGCTCAATCCTTACGTTGCTTAGCAGTACTCCTTCATCATCCTCTTAAGATAGGCTAGACATTGATTGAATGAAAAAAAAAAAAAAAATTAGTCTAACAAAACACTCATATTGGAACAAAAATGAAAGTGCAATCTTCAAAGAAACGACCCTGATATATTTCGGAAGGATTTTTCCATATTTTGTAGTCACTTTCATGTTTTTTAATATATAAACCATCCAAAAAAATTCAGTGTTCTAATTTTTAATCCATTAAAGAGCAAAAACTTAATTATGAGGGTTCTAGAGACAAAAGTAAATTATGACCCTTTAAAATAAAGTGATCAGATCTTCGCACCGGTTCAAACGGATTAAAAATTGGATGACTTAAATTTTTTGGACTGTTTATATATTAAAAAATATGGTACAAAAATTAAGTGTTCCAATTATCAATCCGTTTGAACCGGTACGAAGATATTATTTCTGATCCTAAAGAATCATAATTAATTTTGTCTCTAAAACTCTCATAATTAAGTTTCTATCCTACCCTACAGAGTCCTAAGAAGGAGAGGGTATGAGCGAGAAAAAACGGTTGTTTTAAGTTGAAATGGGCAATGGGGGATGGTGTTGTGCAATGGTGGGCGCAGCACCGTGCTACGCACCTCCAAGTTGTCGGATTGTGCATCTGATGACTCGGATTTCATCTCGGCAATGAACGGCTCTTGATCGTTGGTTGCTGAGATGATATCCGAGTCGTCGAATGCACGATCCAATGACTCAGAGCACCAACCCGAAGTCCCCATAAGATGACGTGTCATAGTTTGCCCCAAAAACCAATCCACACGGTCCCGCCGCGTAGAATTTAAACTCTATGGCCCTGTTTGATTGGAGGGATTAGATTAGATGGGATTGCGGTCAAGGGATTTGTGAGGGAATTATTAGCGAGGGGACTATTTACTAGTATCCCATGTTTGTTTGCGCATGAGATTCAACAACGGTCAAGGTTAATCCCGTATGTCCTATGTTTGTTTTGAATACCGTTTGACAAGGATTAATGGTTCAATTGTCCAAATTGCCCCTAGTCCAATTGTCTAACACCAACTACTCTTTACAACCACATCAATTAATTTGATCCAAAAAAAATAAAAATAAAACTTCGTTTTCTTTTCGTGTGGTCTAAGTGTTTTTTATTTACAAAAACAAAAGAAAAGAAAAGAATTGCTAATTTTTAAATCATATCAAAAAGAAAAAAAAACGCAAAAGTTGATTAGTTAACTGCTATTTTATTTATCAAAAAAAAAAAACATTGCTAGTTTTAATCATATCAAAAAAAACAAAGAAAAAAAAATACAAAAGTTGATTACATAGAGCAAGCTTCTAACACACAAAAAAAACTACATATTGAAATTATTAGGCTTGTTTTCAAAATGTTTGCATTTTACAAAAAAAAAATATAAGGATTAACTTTGCTCTTAATCCCTTTAACTTTCAGAGCAAATAAGGGCAAACGAGGGGGTATTTTGGTAGCTTTGCCCTTAATCCCGACCTCCCTTAATCCTTGGACTATCTATGTCACCTCCCCCGGGATTATATTGTCCCCTTCAAAAATGACTAATAGTCCGGTTGAGATTATTAATCCTAGGATTAAAGACTACACAAACATGGAACTATTAGTCTGGGGAGACTATAATCTAATCCTACATCTAATCATTCCTATCCAACAGGGCCTATAGGATAATACTCCACTAGTACTAGTAGCAAGACTGGAACCTTCCAGACTAGAAGGATCGATATTACACGAACAAGGAGTCCAAGGATCGATATTACACGAACAATAGTTATTACCGTCGCTAATTGTTACCAATTGGTCCACCGGAGAATTATCGGCAAGTGGTGTACGGTAGGCTCTATTCCCACCTTAATGGTGTGCAGTTTTGAAATCCCCAATGACATCAACAATAATATTGACTAATACATGGTAACATAACTTCTTTAGACCATTCTACCCTTATACGTGTCATCTCCTACTGATTCGATTTCTACGGTCACCACCAGAAGACTCTCAATTGCCACCACCCATGAATTCGATCTCCCAATGGTCGTTATCGATGGCGGCGAACAACTTAGCTTCAAGTACTTGTTAAGAAAATAGAGTCCCACATTGCTTGGGAGTAGAATGAGTGATCACTTAATAACATTAGAGACCTCTCCACTCATTGTTAATTGGTTTTAAGATAGATATAAAGTTTCTACATGGTATCAGAGCGGGGTCCGTTCCACCCCACATTTTATAAAATTCACAATCCACACTCCACGATGACAGACCAAGAAAAAGGCTGCACGATGATAAGACCCAAAAAGTGGCCACACGTGACAGACCTCAAACGCGGCTGCAAAACACACAGTGTGGCAAAAGGCTATGGCCAAGGAATATGAAGCCTTGGTGAAACAAGGTACTTGGGTTTTAGTACCTCCTCCGGATCATGGTAATATCATTGGTTGTCAGTTGATCTACAAGATCAAACGACACTCTAATGGTTCTATAGCACGATACAAGGCTCGGCTAGTCGCTAATGGTAATCAACAATCAGAGGGCATGGACTATACTGAAAATTTTAGTCCTGTTATAAAGCAACCTACTGTTCGAATTGTTTTGAGTTTGGCAGTTCATTTTCACTGGCCCTTGAGAAAGTTTGGCAGTTCATTTTCAGAAACTGTCTATATGAAACAGCCACTAGGCTTGGTATGCTAATCATGTGTGCTAGTTAACTAAAGCTCTCTATGGTCTTAAACAAGCACCAAGGGCTTGGTATGCTATGTTTTCCTCCTACTTGCTTTCTCTTGGTTTTATTTCAAGCAAGGCAGACAACTCATTGTTCATTCTTCATAAAGGTTCTGCTGTTATTTTGGTCTTAGTGTATGTTGATGACATTATTGTGACTGGTAGTGATTCCTCCTTCATCACCACTCTGGTTCAATCTCTGAGTTCCAAATTTGTTATGAAAGATTTGGGAAGTTTGCATTATTTTCTGGGGCTTGAGGTCAGTACCACTTCCACTGGTTTATTTTTATCCCAAGCAAAGTATGCTTCTGAGATCTTGATTAAGGCTGGTATGGAGGACTGTAAACCCAGCTCTTCTCCTATTTCTGCTAAGGTGCCCATTGATCCTACTGATCCCTTATTTCCTGATGTGCATTTGTTGAGATCATTAGTTGGTTCTTGTGGGCACACGCCCCAAAATTTTACATTTTTAGCACATAAAACGGGTGCGCCCTATTTTTGGAAAAGCATAGCGAAACGCTTCGATTCAGAGTCACCACTCGGGTTTTGCGGAAAAACACCCAAGGAACCAAACTTGAAACGCTTGGTTACATTTTTTATTTTGAAAAGGCTTGTAGACTGGGGGCTTGAGTGAGTTTGGAGGTGAGTTTGAGCTTGAACTTGAACTTGAGGTTTGGGGGCTTGAGTGATGAGTGTGAGGATATTAGGGACTGTAGATGTTATTCCCATGCCTTATCTCTCAATGGATGAAAGGAAAAGCAAGAAGAAGAGAGGAAGAAGAATGACCAAAGCTTGGGCCTCTTTAATGGAGTTAACTCCTTGCAAATGAATGCAAGGGGAGCATTTATAGGCAAATGGACAAGAGAAAAGGTTGGGATCAGTTGGGGCTTAAGGCTTGTTTGGCCTTGAAGAGGCCTTCTCATGCATTGAATGCATGAGACTAGTTGATGGGGGATGTAGGAGAGAGAGGGAGGCAGAGCCTGGACGAAAACAATCATCAGGCGACTGTAGCCCACGTCAGGGCGGCTACAAAAGTCCCGCGCACTTGGCTGCATAAAGGTGATTTGATTGGGGTTTACTGGCGTGCGCTACAAGTTTACAGGCGTGCGCCAGTGGAAATGGGTTCAATGCTCGATGACTGGCACGTGGCAGCTTACCAGCGCACGGTAGTGAGAAACCAGCGTGCGCAAGTAGGGTTTTGCTGAGGCTATTTGGTTCTGGCTCGAAGAGTTTGAAGGGGGTTTGAAAGGGTTCGGGATGAGGTTCGGAATGCTCAAAGCTCAAATTCATTAACAACCTCGGGATGTCCTCGACCTTGATCATCATTGGGGAATCAAAGACCGTAAGTAAACTAATCTGGACAGTTCAGAATAGGGTGTCTACAGTTCTTTACAATATCTTACATTAACCAAACATGAAATATCTTTTTCTGTGAATGTGGTGTGCCAACACATGTAGCAGCCTAGAATGAGTCACTTTGGGGCTGTGAAACGTATCCTGAGATATGTTAAGGGTTCTCTTAATCAAGGGCTGCATTTTATTGATGGACCTTTGACTTTAACTGCCTTTGTCGACGCTGATTGGGCAGGGGACCCTGTTGTGACAGGCGTTCTACCACCGGTTTTGCTGTATTTTTTGGTCCTAACTTGATTTCCTGGTGTGCGAAGAAGCAGCACACGGTTGCTCGATCGTCTACGGAAGCCGAATATCGGGCCATGGCACATACAGCTGCTGATTTGGTTTGGATACAGCAGTTACTCACTGAATTGCATGTTTCAGTCTCTTCTCCTCATGTTTTGTGGTGCGATAATAGGTCTGTTATTGCCTTGGCTAACAATCCGGTGTTTCATGCCCGAACTAAACACATCGAGATCGACTATCACTTCATCCGAGAACAAGTCTTGGCCAAGCGCATTGTTAAATACTTCATTGGTTCCAATACTCAAATTGCAGATATTTTTACCAAAGGGCTGCCTGTTTCCAGATTTTGTTTGCTCAAATCCAAACTAATGGTTGGTGATCCACCCATTAGTTTGCAGGGGGTGTTAAACTAGCCCATTAAGGGTTAGGTTTTTCTGTTAAGTGCAGTTTAAGAGTTTGTTTTGTTCAGTTAAACTCTGTCATTAAGAGAGTTAATTTTCTGTTTAGTTGAGCTCCAGCTCATCAATCCTTGTGTCTGGTTTTCCTCCGATAGGAGGTTGAGAAAGTTGTGTTTCTTTCAAGTCTTGGTTGTATAAATAGGAGAGCCTTTGTATCTTGTAAAGCACGAAGAACAGAAAAAGAAGAAATGAAATTTGGTTTGTTTGTTTCTCTCTTTAGAATTTTTTAGTACTGATGGAAATTAAGAAGGTGAGGAAGCCTTACACCATTACCAAGTCCAGAGAGAGCTGGACCGATGAAGAACACGTCAAGTTCCTTGAAGCTCTTCAACTGTACTACTTCTCTCTCTCTCTCTCTCTCCTCAGGCCAACATTAGAGAAACAAGCCGACATCATCAATTTCTCTCTTCCAAACCCACCATTCTCTCTCTTTCAAACCCCCTTGTTTAACTGATTTAATTTAACAGTTGGGTTATACTACCACATAATTTACAAGCCAATTCGATCAAGAGCCTATTTAATCTTCAGAAATAGAAGAAAACCCAAAAGAGGGGTATGGATTGCATATGGAAATGGATATGAGTTATTGTACATGCAGTGATGAGGTCGGAATTTGTGGGTTCGTGAAACTGTTTTTTTGTTTTGTTTTGGGTTTGGTCTTGGATTCGATGCAAAACAGGGGAAGGCTTTTCTTTCTAATCCAAAGCCTGCCTTCATAATCCAAGCCCTAATTCAAGCAAACCCCTACTACTAAACTAATCCAAATGCACGTCACCACTACTAATGTTTACGACCATTAATTCTATGGCAAATCGTTAACTATAAAGGATTACGTCGAGTAAAAATAAGAACCAATCATTTTATTAACATGACCAAGTCATATTTTTCTGAGAAAAAACCTTGTTCTATATGATTGACCATTGTCTGAGGTATTAAAAAGAAAGTCATTAATTATAAAAGACTACATCGCGTATTAGTAAAGACTAATCATTCTGTTAACATGGACCAAGTCATATTTTCTGAGAGAACATTGTTTCTATTGTCTGAGATTTAAAAAAACAAGTCATTAATTATAAAGGAATACGTCGGATATTAGTAAAAATCAATCTTTTTATTAACATGGACCAAGTCATATTTTCTAAAAGAATTTTATTTCTATTGTCTGAGATTAATTATAAAAGACTACGTCATTGTCTGAGATTTGAAAAGGCTGCTGATTTTGCCACTCCCTTTTTGTTAACGTCACTCCCAGGGGAGTGTTGTAATAGTCAATCATATGAGATAAGATTCTCTACAAAAAATATGAGATAAGATTCTCTACAAAAATATGACTTGGTGCATGTTAACAGAAAGATTAGTCTTTTCTAATACCAGACGTAGTCCTTTATAATTAATAACTTGCTCTTTTAAAGGGAAATGATTTTGCCACTCCCTTTTTGTTAACGTCACTCCAAGTGACGTTAACAAAAAGGGAGTGGCAAAATCATTTCCCTTTAAAAGAGCAAGTTATTAATTATAAAGGACTACGTCTGGTATTAGAAAAGACTAATACCTGGAGTGACGTTAACAAAAAGGGAGTGGCAAAATCATTTCCCTTTAAAAGAGCAAGTTATTAATTATAAAGGACTACGTCTGGTATTAGAAAAGACTAATCTTTCTGTTAACATGCACCAAGTCATATTTTTGTAGAGAATCTTATCTCATATTTTTTGTAGAGAATCTTATCTCATATGATTGACTATTACAACACTAATTTAGAAAAAAATTATTTTTTCCGCGACCCGATTCAAGTGTGCGTTGTTTCCATTCTACGAATTTGAGATTGGAAAATTGGGTGCTGTTCCGCTTTCTTTCTAAACCTTCTTTATCAAAAAGAAAGTAATTTCAAGCTCAAAAATTATGTGTTTACACAAATGATTTTTCTACTGATATGGATCTTAGTTGATAGATTTCATTGAGATCTTTTAAATGGTGTAAAAAAATCAATAAATTATTTTTTATTTTTATCATATTTAAATTTAAAATTACCTTCTTTTTTAAAAAGAAGATTTAAAAAGAAAGTAGAACGAGGCCTTGGAGGCTTCAAACACTTGCACATAGAAAATTTGTTGATCAATTGATTGGTGGGATCTATTTGCTCTCATTCAAATGAAATCGCAGCAGAGGTGATTTGTGAATACTTTTGGGGACGTCGTGGACTGGGGTGATTTGCACATTCCTAAATACTTTTTGGGATGTCAGGATCATTCCTGATTACTTTTTGGACTTTTTGGGTTTTTGGGATGTCAGGAACCTTCCTGATTATTGTTTGGGATGTCAGGAAGATTTGTGCATTCCTGATTCCTTTAAGATTTGTGCATTCCTATTACTTTTTGGGATGTTAGGAAGATTTGTGCATTGCTGATTACTTTTGGGGCATCGCTGATTACTTTTAGGGCATTGGGCATCGCTGATTACTTTTAGGGCATTGCTGATTACTTTTAGAGAAACTTTTAGGTATCCCGGGGATACCACGCCCCATGGTATCCCTTCTGGTTCGTTTCTCATTTTTTGGTTATTTTTCGATCACGTTTGGAAGATCGATTTTGTTCATTTTGTAAAGTTCGGCGAGAACCTTAATTATGTCATAAATTGTGTTCATCGGACTTTATTTGATACATGATTGGGACCCAATTAATAGATGGGTTAGATAGATTTGGACTCATTCTAACCCAACTAATAAATGGGTTGAATTGGGTCTATTTTTCAGTGATTGAGTTTGGATTTATTAGCAGATTTGGGTTCAATTTGCCATTAAACTCAAACCCATCCATTGAAAAATAGAAATTTTTTACATTCCGAAAATAATCTTCGGCCTTTCTTTTCTCTTCTGCATAGTTTTGCCTCATTTAGCAGAAGCAAGCGAAAGTATTGCTATATGTACCGAAAGGAGGGGGAGGGAAAATGTACCGATCGCCGCCGGCGGGCCGTCTCCGGCCACCAGAAGGCTGATTTGAGCCGTCCAAAAAATTTATAAAAAAAACCGAGGGGGCCCACTCAGGAATTAACGGCATCCGAGGTGTTTAGGGTGCTTGATCCGAGCACCCCTTTTTCGTGTATATACATGTTTTTTTGTTGAAAAGAAAAAAATTCGTGTAAATATCATGGAAACTGCGGACGACGTGTCGTCAGTATGATTCGGGAAGAACGAGAATATTTGTTGCCCTTGGGCAACACGTCACTTTTGGCAGGTGGTGCCTCTCACCAATCAAAATTTGTCTTGTGGGTAAAGTGGCCAGTCAAGAAGTCTACCAATGACACGCATCTTCTCTCTCTGGTGCCTCCCACCAATCAAAATTTGCCTTGTGGGTAAAGTGGCCAGTCAAGAAGTCTATCACTGACACACATCTTCTCTCTCCACTGGAATTCTGAAACACAGCATTCTCTCTCTAAAAATAGGCGCGTACATCCAAACTCAGTTCTCTGAATCAAAAGCAAAAAGGCTTTCCGCTAAAAATTTTGGGCTTTTTTTATTTTATTCTTATTCAAATTTTATTTGCGTTCGTTAGCTTTGTGCCTAATTTTTTTGGATTATTGATTTCTCTCGTCAAATAGAATAGAAAAAGTAAAAAAATTAAAACTTTTACGCAGATATTTTTTTGTAATATCCAAGATAAAGCCCCAAAAAAACTTATTTTTTTGAATAAGGACAAAAGAAGAAAAAAATCCAAAAATCTGTCGAGTTCCACTAAGGGTTTTTAATTTTTTTTGGGCATTTTTTGTTTTTTCCTTATTCATATTTTTCGTATTTGTTAGTTTTTTATAAATTTTTGATTTGTCTCGACGAAAAAAATTGAAAAAGTAAAAAATTATAATTTTTTTTATCCAAATGTATTTGAAATGTCTAAGATAAAGTCCAAAAAATCGAATTTTTTTGCTTTATCTTGGATATTACCAAAAAATATCTGGGGTAACAGTTTTAATTTTTTAATTTTTAGATTCTATTTGACGAGGCAAATAAATAATCCAAAAAAATTAAGCACAAAGCTAACAAACGCAAACAAAATTTGAATAAGAATAAAATTAAAAAAAACCCAAAATTTTTAGTGGAAAAGCCTTTTGCTTTTGATTCAGAAAACTTGGAGTTTGGATGTACGCGCCTATTTTTAGAGAGAAAATGCTGTGTTTCAGAATTTCTGTGGAGAGAGAAGATGTGTGTCAGTGGTAGACTTCTTGACTACCCACAAGGCAAATTTTGATTTTGATTTTGATTTTGATTAGTGGGAGGCACCAGCCAAAAGTGACGTGTTGCCCAAAAGGGCAACGAATAATTTCTCCCAATGTCGGTGAGATGGGACAGAGAGCAATGGTCAGCGAATAATTTCCACCAGTGCTGTACGGCAACAAAAAGGTTAGTTATCTTGGTGGTTACTGGCCAAGCAGAAATGCTATTAGTAAAGAAGCATGCAAAGAAGACAACAAATAAGTAGGTGGAAAGCACTTGGGTCTCACTCTTCCTTCCTGGCCAAGAAACCACATGAACCAGTATGTACCAAGCGTACCGTGATTGTATTGGAATCACGGCCGCCATAAGAATACTAGTGTACTGTATTTTTTTCCTCTTAATAAAAGAGGCCTGAATTCCTGAATTGTAAGATAACTAGTACATGTCCGTACTTGAAGGCACGGTTCGAACAACCAGCTCACTGTCCAACGATTCCAACTATGCAAAAAACAATAGCCTAATCATATTCATTAATTTGGTTAACTTGAATTAGCAAATAAAGAACAAACAATTCAGCAATTCCCAACTTGTGCATGCAAAAACTCATCGTCGCTGTGTGTTTTGAGGGGCTGGGGTTTCAGTAGGTTGTTGGCGGTGGTTTGGGACGGTGGAGGCGGTGTGTTTGCGGCGGCGGCTGTGCGTATTTCTTGCTGGTGTTTGGAAGAGTTTTGGGTTTAGGGTTTGTTTTGGCTCTTTTGGGCCAGGCCCATGTGATTTCTAGATTTATCTTTGGGGTCTGGCCTTTTAGGTGTTGGTGGGCTTTGATCCATCATTTTTTCCCTTTTCATCTAACCCTTGGTTGGATGAAACTCCCCTCTCCCCCACTTGATGTACCATTTGTCAAGTGTTCTTAATAAAATTTTGTTGCCTATCAACAAACAAAAAAAAACTCATCGTCGCATAAAACTTGATAAAATAAAACTCACCATCCAAAACACCCTATGGAAATAGGAATGATACACAACTACGAAAATATGTGACATCAGGAGACGTACATATATTAAAATAACACACAAAAACATGTCATATTCATAAAAGGCGCCATTCCAATGTACGGACATGTTTCACGATTCAAAATCATACAATGATGTGTCATGTCTTGTAATAAGGTTTTCTTATTATATACTCCAGATTTCTCATGTTTTTTTAAAGTCATGCTCCAAAATATGACCTGTAATACTACATGAGGAGGAATTGGAAGCAGCCCACACCACACAGTTGCAAATTGCATTTTATTAAAATGTATTTAAAAATATTGTGGCTGCAATGCCTTCAATAACAATAGCAATGACAAACATGACCACTGCCAACTTTTCTACAGACGCCTCCTCTTTCACAATCATTTATGTAATATTGCCAGCATTTTTCATTTGCCTCTGGATCATCATCTCGCCCAGGTACACAACTTCCAACCACAGGATGATTATTGCAACACCTTGAACCTTCAACTTAATTCCCTGTGACCTATAAAACAAAAAATAAGATCATAAATTAAAAATATTGTGGTCATGATTCAATTTAAGGTTTACATCATTGTGTTAATTAGTGTTTGCATTCCAAGCGAAAAAAATGATCAAAGTTTACAGAAATACATAGCTCATTCTATTAATTAAAATCACGTTGGACTTAAAAAAAAGTTGGAAAACCTTTTTCTTAAATTACATGTATTGCATGAGTTGATTTCTCCTATATATGGTCCTATCTATCATTGAGAAAATAAAAAAAGAAAACTAAAGGTTAATTATATATATGAAACTTAATAACATGTGCAGATTCACAGGGTTAATCAAAGAACTCCTTTTGCATTTCTTCTAAAATATTTTTTTGTAAAAATTATCTTACGTTCAATTACTTACTCTTACGATTTCTTTCTAATTTTCATAGCTGAATCTTAATTTCAACTTTCTTACATACAAGAATAACTACATCAATGAGTACACGACACAATGCGAAGAACACGTGAAAATACACTTGTATCAGTAAAAAAATACCATGAGTTACATAATAAGATAATATTAGCAAAAAAAACCATGCTGAAAGAAAAAAAAAATACTGATATAATATTAGTAAAAAAAAATCCTCATGAGCTATATGATATCGGTCGAAAAAAATCCTCATGAGCTATATATTTTTTTTCTCAGAGGCAAGTTTAATGGGGAGAAAAGACGCCGTTCAAAAAAAATTAATGAATTTTTTGTAACAACTTCGAAGATTAATGAATTTTTTTCACCGTTCAAAAAACGGGGAGGGAAGATGCTTATGTAATAGAGAAATATTGGGGGAGTAATTGGGTGCCCGTAGAATATCATATGAGCTTTGGGGATCCTCCAATTCCCTATGAATTGGAGAGAAGCCGAACTCTTAATTAATATTGTGCCCAATTCATACTTACCAAGTTACCATATACAGTACGTACATTCTACAGAGATAACAAAATTTAAGTGGTAGTAGATTATTTTCCAAACACTTGGGATTTGGTAGGGTAAAATAAGTATTTGAGTAAGAAAAAACAAAATTGGGTACACTCACTCTTAAGAATCTCTAATGGTTCGGATTCCTAAGAAATATACTCACTTTTTGTTTGGTTTAGATTTTAGAAAGTTATTTTGAGAGTAATGAGGGATAATGAGTAGAGAGAGATAGAGAGAGAGATTTATTGAAAACTGTGCCGATAGTAAAAAGTTACTCTCAAAAAATTGAACCAATCGGAGTGACTAATACTAGTATATTAAAAACTTTCCTAACAAATGAGATTTCTTCTCTAGTATATGTACATAATTATGTATTTTGTAATATATAGATTAGTTTTAAACAGCCCAATTCGGTTCTAATCATGGATCTTTAATCGAAAACAAGTAACCGAATCAAAATTAATGATTCTTATTTTTTTGGAACCATAACCTGACCAATGAATCGCAGAACCAGACCAAATATGATGGTTCCGATTTTGCAGATCGGACGATTTTCTTGAACACCCCTAATTTCACCCCATGGTGATCCCAGGGGTGTAGCGGGGGGCCACAACACTCCAGGGGGTGGGCAGGGACCACGAGACTCCCAAACTGAGATGTAGGGACGGAAACAGGTGAGGGCCCATGTGGGCCCCTACTCAATTTTGTAGAATTATATTAATTTTTTTGAATATTTCAATCATATCCGATGAATTTGTGATAGTGTTCTAATAAAATTACTCTAAACTTCCATTGTGGGATATTTGTCTGATCTATTTCTGAGTGTCAATTTTTCACACAATTTTTTGTTCAAACATATTCTTTTCTACTAATTATGAGATGAAATTGCAAATATATTCATCAGTTAGTTATTTTACCAATAAAAAATGTATTAATTGAGAAATTTTAAATGTACGGGTTTTTTTTTTTGGCAAAAGTTGGAGGTAGTATTCATTAAAAGATCCCCATGGGGAAGGTTGAGAGTCCACAGATCGGACACTCCAACAGAAAAAGCGTATAAGCTCATAGATACGCCGCTCAAAACATACGGATTAAGTTTACTAATTTATGAACCCTGCTAATGTAAATTTTTGAATTCGTCTCTGCTTAGATGTATCTCGTAGAACCTGTATATATTCAGGGATTTATATTAAAAAAACATTAGCCCCTCCCAATATTTTGTCCATAAACCTCTTCAAAGTCTAAAAGTAATTTTACCTTTGTCCAATATAAAAGTTAAATATTGGTCTCAGGGATCTCTTAGGGTGTCTACAATGGCATAACCAAAACTAAAATATTTCAAAAGTTGGAAGTGTTGGACCAAAATATGGCTCATAATGGTATAACCAAACTTAGTAACCCCTTAACCAATTACCAAATTTTGGCATTTGGATAGTCAACACTTGTAACTTTTTCCCTTTGGATATCCAAATTTAATGGGGATCACATACTCTCTCTTTCCTTTCTCTCTCTTTCCATTAATATCAATAGACCCACTCATTTACATTTATTCTCAACTCTCCCTATCTCTCTACTAAAAATGTGTTTTTCATTATGGACTTAGGGGGTGTTTGAGAGCTTACTTTTTGGCTTTTCATTTTTATCTTCTTGGCTTATGGCTAGAATGTATTTTGAGTATGGTAAAGTGTTTGAGAGATTTGTGCAGAATGTATTTTGAAATTGTAATAGTGTTTGGTAGATGGTTGTCGAGAATGAATTATGGGTTGCATTTTTACCATATTGCCCTTTGTCTTTAGTATGTTCTTATAAAAGGGTGTCACTTGCGTTTTTTTCTTTTTTTTTGTACTTTATTATTCAATAGTTTATGCTCTTCTCTCCCTGGTCTCTCTCTCTCTTCTCTGGGTGTGTGTCGGATGTGTGGTGAGCAGATGAGAAGAAAGTAGATAAGGAGGGAGGGGCAAATCTGGTAAAATGAAGGGAGGATTGTGGGTATTTTCGTAATAGACCAAAAAATGAGAATCTGAAAAACTCCTCCAACCCAGATTCTGGTTTTTGGCTCCTAAACCCAAAATCCAAAAATCTATTCTCCCAAAATCCATTCTCATAATCAGTTGCCAAACACTCAAAATCTGAAAATGAGAATCCAAAAATCCGAAAATTCAGTTGCCAAACACTCCCTTATTGTGAGACTTCAAATTGTTAGCAATCTCTTAAATGGATAATCAAAAAATGAGGTGGCTAGTTTTGATTATCCAAATTCGGTTATGCCTTTTTTTTCAAACTCAATGATTTTCTTGGGCCTCCTTTTAACCTTATGTTAATTGTACCCGTGTCAGTTTAGGTCCTCTGTGGCTTAACTCTTTTAAATCGTCTCAAATTCTCAATCTTGGATTTAGTTGCATTATAGTTTTCTAGCCAACTTCTTTCTCACCATAATTCCAAATATAGCCTCGGAGGTTATATAAGTACTAAACCATGCACAAAAGGGTAAGTAGAAGAATTGGAAAAAACATCATGGTGCTCCAGCTAGTCTATAATCACCTAAGAGCATGTACACCAATAAAAATGTAAAATTGCTGGTGAACAGTGCACTTTTTTCATTTTACCTACTCACATCTCTCTCAACACTACACCAATCCTATCTATTTAACCTATTTCCTATTAAAATATTATTACTTTTATTTTTTTTCTTTTCTGGGGAGAGAGAGAGAGGGGGAGAGAGAGAGAACAATAATAAAATAATATTCACATGGTGAATAGTGCTTAGGTATATTTACCTAAGCACTGTTCATAGATGGGTTTTAGCTCAGCCTTTACCTAATCTGGTGTAGTGCTCATTTGGAGGTTTTGCTGAGGTAAAATAGCTTTTTAGCTATTTTACCTCAACTGATAAAGTTGCTCTGAGCATGTACACAAAGGAATATGTATTTTGGCTACCCAACAGTTCACTTTTTTCATTTTACCTACTCAAATCTCTCTCAATCACACACCAATCCTCTCTATTGTTATCTCTATTCTTCTAAAATACTATAAAATATTAGTATTTAATTGCAGAGAGAGGATGAATGACAATGGAGGAGCATAGAGGAGAGAGAAACAATAGTTGTTTAATCAATACCTCTGCTACAGTTGCTAGGTAAATATACCGAGGTTGTGCAGCAAATGTAGTTTACCGAAGGGGATTGCTAATCTGGTGCAGGTGAGTTTTCTCATTTCCACTCTCTATTTTACCTACAAACCAGCATATACCTATTCTGATGCACTTGCTCTAAAGAATATCCTTTGTTAATAATGTTCAAGGTATTCATTATATGTGGATTAAATGAAAAACTACTCCTATTTGCAACGAGCGCCCATTGGAAAGAGAGCTTTATTAAAAGTTGGTATTCAATGAGTATCCCTCACATATGAATGTTTGGAGTTCAAGCTTTTCTTTTTCTTTTTTTCCTTTGTTATTGTTAGGATCGTCACACACACGCACACAATTTACGAGTATAAGAACAGTAAAGAAATCGACACAGCAATATACGTGATTCCCCAAAATCGGATACGTCCACGGGAGCGACTGTTCTTTTATTATCACAGTTATCAACTAGGGTTTACAACATAGAGTATTTATAGTGACTCTATTCAAACTCTAACCTGGTATTTGGTCTGTATTCCAAAAATACCCTTGTACGACCGTACCATACCACGGAGGGCTACGCCCCCCACACCCGCCAAATTACAGAACACCTAGGCCTTTAGCCCAGTCTATTTTTATTGGATTATCAATCTCCACTCGTTCCGCTCCGGCATCTAGCCTTCTTTCTAGAACTCCTTAGTATCTCTCCATACTTACATGTAAGCCATAGTTCTAACAGTTATTTTTAAGGTTTCATTATTCTACTACTCTTGCAAAAGACAAGATTTCGGACGAGAAAGAGAATTATCTAACCGTTCTAACTAATGTTCAAATTACGAGAATAAGTTTTGCTTAATTTAGTATTGAAGAAAGTTGTCTTTCTGAGGGTCGGATCCGGTCAAGTTTCCCCTGACCAGTTTCGACCATTTTTTTCCATCCGGGCCGTCTAGATTTGTTCTGGGTGTTTTGGATATTTTTTAATAAAAATTTACCTGAACAAATCTGGGCCATCCAAAAGTATTTTGGACGGCCACGATTTAAAAACTGGACGAACCTGGTCGGGGGAGACTTGACCGGATCCGAGACTTAAAGGTGCTTATTGAAGCTTCACATGCGTAACTTGTATTTTTTTTTTTCTTCAATGGCAACAAAAAAAAAACCCAATTGAAAAACACCTGTGGGCCACAGAGGGCTAAACCCTCCAATGTAAACTTCAAACTTGATATATCCCGTACTCAAAACAGTTTTAGATACCATTGCTCACTTGTTCATGAACCTTACCGGCCCGTTTGGATGGAGGATTTGTTTTAGGTGGATTTGTACTGAGGAGGGATTTGAAGGTGGATATGTAATGAGGGGTGATATGTTAAGAAGGGTGGCCCCACCTCTTAAGAATGGTGGATTTGTAATGAGGTGTTTGGATGGTTATTTGAGAAGGGGGATTTGGAAGGTGGATATGATGGGATAAGATGTCAAATGACATAATTGCCCTCAGTTTATTAATTTTATGGATAATAAATGTTAATTTCATACATATTAGAATATATACATATTTATCATTAATTTTGGGTAAAATAAATTCATTTTATCTTTAAATGTTGAAATCTTAGTAGTATTTATTACGATTTTTTCAAAAATAAAAATAAAACCGAACTTTATATATTAAAAAATATAGTTAAAAAATCAAGTGCTTCAATTTTTAATCCGTTTGAACGGGTGTGAAGATCTTATTATTCTAATCATATTATTCTAAAAAGACTTTTATTAATTTTGTCTCTAAGGCTCTCATAATCACGTTTCTGCTCTATAGGATTGCAAATTGATGGTTAAAAAATTAAGTGCTTCAATTTTTAATCTGTTTGAACGGGTGTGAAGATCTTATTATTCTGATCATATTATTCTAAAGAGACTTTTATTAATTTTGTCTCTAAGGCTCTCATAATCACGTTTCTGCTCCATAGGATTGCAAATTGATGGTTAAAAAATTAATTGCTTCAATTTTTAATCCGTTTGAACGGGTGTGAAGATCTTATTATTCTGATCATATTATTCTAAAGAGACTTTTATTAATTTTGTCTCTAAGACTCTCATAATCACGTTTCTGTTCCATAGGATTGCAAATTGGTGGTTAAAAGTCAAAGGCAAAACAGTCAAAAGGCCACCCGGACTAACTAGCGACAGGGGGTACCCCTGTCGTTAACTAACACGGGAACAGCCGGAGATGGAATCCGGCTGGAGCTCAAATCCCCCTTTGAAATTGCTGTGCCAAAGACCGGACAAGAGGAAGAGGGGGATAACAAGTCTGGGGGTTTGGCTAATCCGGGGCCAAATCCCCCATCCAAACAGGCCCTACAAGCCATATGAGACGAATGGAAATAAGAGGCTGCACTTGCATTTGTGACACTCGAACGGACACCATGCTTTGCAAAAGAGCGGTTCGTTCATTAGGCCCGTCCAGCTATCACATATGCCAACCCCCAAGAATTACACCAATATAGTAACTAGTACTTACTCAGCATCACATAAGATTCCTTTGACTTCAACCAATAAGCAGACCATCTAGATGTAACTGCTGACTGGCGGTTCAAGTGCCAAATCTAAGGTTCGACATTGTAAAAGATTTTCGTCATTCCCTTCTTTGTCCGTATTTGAGAAACCTGATGAAGACATGAAAACTTCAGAGTTATCACTTGATCAGTACCACTGAAACATCACATGAAAGAGTCGATATATCGACAGATGTTGGAAAACTTTGAGGTGGCAAATCGCAGATAAGAATGGATAGCGAGGGAAGATAGAGATGGAAACTGCAAACCATCCGCTAACAAAAACCACCAATTAGGTGGAACTAGTATCCCATGTCAACTTGGACAGGAGAAGGGTAATACAATGCAACCGTGGCTTGTCGAGTAAGAGGATGCAATATATACTCGTAAATAAGAAACGTAGATTTAAAGAAATCTTGATGGCACATCATTAAGTTTCGTGAAGATCAACTAATATACCAGAAGTTAAATTAGATCAGGATCAGTACCTTCATGCTCCTGATCTCTGAGATATCAGAAACATGTGTTCCTCCACAAGGGCAGCCGGGATGTTCCCCTAATTTCACTATCCGAGGACTACTTCCCTGAATGAGTTGCATTAGTTGGCAAGAATCAGTCTTTATAAATATGTAGCTAAAACCGAAGTCAACCAGCTTCAAGCAAGGTAACAAATGCAAAAGAGACAACGAGCTTGATGCAAGGATAGAAAGGATTTGAAAGAATTCCTGCCAACATTCTCTTATTAGCAATTCTTAATGCTGACTCCCAATGATTAGCTTAAATCACTACCTGTCCAAACAAGTGAAGTTAATGGACTATCTCGGTTTGCCTTTGGTAAGTCTCTCATAGCCAATAGTTTGTGATGTAATCAGATAAATACCAGAGACAAATCATGGCAGCCCAACGAAAAAGAGTACCCCACAGAGAGAGAGAGAGAGCACAATGAATTGGTGCTGGCCACTTCATTTCACAGAGGACATCATCAAGCGGTCAATATATTGATTCACTAGATGGAATAACATCAACCAGTTTCCACACTAAGTACCAAAGTTTAGGTCTCTGCCCAATCTACCCCTCCAAGACACCCATTAATGTTTAGTGGCCTATTGGGTACTAACTGGGCATACATTTCAGATGGAATTACGTCAACACTTCTCCCATCCTTGGGTGTCCTGACATACAAAGATAAAAAAAAAATTGTGGTCAAGGTTACAGGATAAGACTTAAAAAGAGTATTGGAAGTTCTGATCCACCAACCTCCCCAGTTCTATTTGTGGAGATTGGCTCACAAATTAATGTAGCCTTCTAGAATCTGAATTTCGGTGGTCTAGCCTCAGAGGTCCAGAACAGCTGCAGAATAGGGAGCAGCTCACAGAGCATTGAAGTTGCCTTGAGATGCTTACCTTATCACCTTTGCCCGTTGCAAAGGCTCTCCCTCGGCCTATATAATCTGGTGCTCTCCCCTTGTAATGGTGTGGGAACAATACAGAGAGTTGAGAGAGAAATTTTATTGAGTGTATGTGAGTTGAGTGATTGTAAATCCTCCTACATACAGCGAATCCGCTGCCCCCGTGGACGTACCCGATTTTGGGGAACCACGTAAATTTCTCGTGTCTCTTTGTGATTGTTTGATTAGTTGTGTGTGTGCGTTCGGTTCACGATCCCGTTGCCCAACACTATTAACATGGTATGTCGTTCAGATTGCAAAAAAGTTTTGCCAACTGCAATTTGTTCATAAGATGAAGATCATGCAGTGCACACTGCACACAGATAATGCTGGTAGAGTGAAAATGAAAATTTGACCTTCGGAATGTAATCGGGCAGGCAGCCACCACACAGCTCAGAAGCTTCTTCATAAGACACAATAGCAGCAGAAACCTGAATGGCATACAGACAGATTCTAAGAAATAGATCAGATGCGGGGAGGGAGAGAGAGAGAGAGATGGACATACTTTCCCTCCCTTAGCAATCAATTTATTAGCTTCCAGCTCCAACTCCACCTGCTTATTTTGCATGTCATTCTGTGGAACTGAACCTTTATATTCAACATATGGCCTGGCAAAACAAACAGGAATATCGTCAATGCAATCTCCAGAAAACAAGACTTACATGAACATGAATGAAATGATATACTAATTTCCAGAAGATTGAAGTAATAATGAGCATGTACAGTAGGTCATTTCACTTCTCAAATTAATTTATCATACCCATCAGGGAAATGATAGCCCTTGCCTGGCTCTAGACTTAATCCCACATTCCTCACACAAACATCCAGCAAATGCCCAGCTGAGTGCAGCCTGCACGAAGTAGAAGATAAAACACATGGATTCTGGTCTGCGGGGAAATTGGAAGGAGATGAAATAGACCGGCCCAAAAACGCAAAGACCACAATAAGAAATCGTCATTTTACTCTGGTTTAGCTACATGCTCCACACATACATTCAAAATACTGTCATAGCAGAGAAAATGTCCTCATTTGACATTTTCCACAAAAAATGCCAGATTAGTCTCTACACTAATACCATAGAAGCTGGTCAACTAAACCATAATACAGCTAGCAAATCCAACAAATCAATGATCCTAACAGAAGGCCTACTGGCAATGATCTCACAATCCTAGAGACTTCGGAAGAGGGTGAAGTGAGCATCTTGGTTGAGGTGCTCCACACACTCATTACACCGGTTAGGCAACTAAAGAAGTACAAGTACACAAATAATAACCTTTGAAGTTAAAGTTGCACGTATGTAAGTGTTGTTCTCGGGATGTTGCCTATGTGGCAAGTACTTGGGAAGCAAAAGTCCTTGTGTGACCCTTCCAAAGTTGTAGCATGAACAAAATCTAATTAGAATAACCACGCCTAGGTCTCATTTGATTGGTTAACAATACCACATCCTATAACTTATGGAATCGGTTGTCCTACTTATTTGTACTCCTTCCAGCACTTGCATTTAGATGCCAAAAATGAGGTTCCACAAATTTTGAAATTCAATCCAACGCCTAAACCGACTAACAAACATGGCCTTAACTGTACATAACAAAGTCAATGTTCAGCATATTTTACATGTGTACGTACCTAGAATTGAGCTTGCGACGCAACGCATCAACGAATAGCCCAACCTGAACCCCTTTCTTGAGTGTTGATTCAAATCCCTCTCGAGTATTCTCAAAAAATCCATAGTGAAAAACCTGTTAATTGTGATGTAAAAGAATTTCACAAAAGTTTCAAGCCGAAGATATGAAGAAAGATAAAACAACTATGGCTCCAACCGGATAGACCCATGTTTTAATGAAGGAATGTAACAGCCTATTCTAACACAAACAAATGAGTTTTAGCTGTAGGGAGGTTGTGAAGCTAGAGTTGAAGTCTTGAACACAGATTAAGGTTGTTTAGTTCTTGTAGTCTTTCAATAACTACAATCCTTAACAGGATTTCAAATCACTCCTCGTACACAGTTATTCCAAATCCATTGTGTTTAGCTCTCAAAGTCAACGTCCGAAATAACTTATTGAACTTTTACATCTAAGTTTCAACGAAACACAATGAATAACAATGTCACAAAATCCTTCATTTGAAATACGAGTCTATCTGAGAGGCGCTAAGTGTTTGTGTGTGAGCATAAAATAGGTACTACACTCAATTGAAGTAACTTACAATTCCGTCTTTCGATCGGACGTCATTGACAGCAAATTTGAAATCATGATCGGTCGAAAGGGTGATGACGCCAGTGTCAAAGGGCTGACCGCCGCCTTGAGGGTGGAAGATGGTTGAATCCAGTACCATCACAAGTCGACCATCTTCGCCCTTCCATAAGAAATTGGAACCGCAAGTTTACTCTCAAGTAGTTAGAAGTTAGAACTCCTAGAAACTTGTAATGGATGTCAGAGAGTGAAGAAAAAACCTGGAAGTAAGAGAGGAAGGTGGAATGGGATTGAAGCTTCCACATGTTGTCGTAGTATTCGAGCTTCGTTGGATGTGGATCCATAGCCATGACTGGATCCTCGATCAGTTGATCGGGCATTGAGTTTAGTCAAGTCGAGTCGAGTTGATTAGATCTGTCAAAGTAGTACTAGGGAATGGATCATCACCAATCAACAAAGTGAGCAGTAAGAAACAAAAGAAAGTATACATATTTCAAGATGACATAGACGACTTTCTCACGAGAGGTGAGGCCACCCAAGACCTAGCTCTGATACCATCTTAGATTTCTTGGAGGGTTCCAACCTAAAACCAATTGGCAATAGGTGGAGTTGCCTCTAGAATTTATAAACCAAGCTTGGGTGGCTTAGATGAGCGACGTGAGACAAGTACTCTAACATAGCAGACGGAATTAGGTCTCACAAACCCAACAAAACTCAATGAAAAACATGAGTTGGCATTGTTTCCTCATACATTTTCATGCATGATTGATCTGTTGGGATCTTTTCTTGTTCGTAAGTCATCTTTTTGAGGTTGGAATGCAGAATTAGTTGGATAATCTGCCTTCCTTGGTTCTCGGAAAGACTAAACTCAGTAACCGAAGAATCTTGCTCATTTGAATACTTGGGAGTCTGGGAATGATTGTAGAAACTGAAAGTTCCTTAATGTGTAGTGAAATCACGAGTTAGTTAAGTACAGATTTTGCGAAGATGAATGCGCAAGTTTCTACAGAAAGAGCGCAAACAAAATAGGCTATTCTAACTGAAAGTTGTGTCTCTTTTACATTCTTATGTTTTCCCTCCGTTGAAATATTTCACAATCTTTCAAGTTTTATCGCATCCGTTCTAACTTATGTTACTCGTGTATACTTTTCAGGTTACCGAACGGGGAGAAAGCCTTGAAATTTTGGATGGCAAGGCTCGAGATCTATGTGATTCGGTAAGTAGATATATTCCTACATTCCAAGAATGATCTTCGGCCTTTCTTTTTCTTTTCTGCACAGTTTTGCCTCATTAGCAGAGGCAAAAGTTGCGATAAACAACTAAATAAGGTGCAAAAAAAACACCACGGATGATTGACTATACTCAAATCTGACGATTTTCAGGCCCAACAATACAAGAAAATGGCGACGCAGATCAAGCGGAAGATGTGGTATAAAAACATGAAAACAAAGTTGGTTGTGATCGGGATTCTGTTACTTTTGGCCTTGATAATCTGGCTTTCTGTTTGCCGTGGTTTCAATTGCGCCAAGCAGTAGCGACTTCAGTAGAGTTTTGGCCGGACTCATCATATTCTTTCCCCTGACAGAATGGAATGACAAAAAAATATGATTAATGTAATTGTTTGTGCTATAACTACATGGTCTGGTAGAATTATACTATAGATCTTGTTTCTTCGAAGCCTGTATTCCTTGTGTTCTTGACTTACTTCCTGTTGGTTTTATCTACCCATATGCTTACTTTCCGATGCTATCGACTCTATTACGTACGGCCAATCCATATGGACTTTGGAATGATTTTAATTGGGCCCCACTAGTAGATGGTGAGAAACAAGAATGGTCCTTTGAAATAGTCGAATTGCGCGTAAGCCATCCCGGATACATGAATATTATGAAGGAAAAATGAATAATCCTCAAACGAATTTTCGTAACAATACCCACCCCCAGTTTGGTCTAAATTTAAACAAAAAAAGATTGATGAGAACAGGATAACCATGTCAACAAAACATTTGGGAAAGAAAAAGCAGATGGGCACTAAAAGCAAGTTCACTTGAGAGCTATTTGAACAGCCAAAGCCCAAAGTTCACAAAATATATGACCAAATGGTACTCCAGTACCGGTAATCTAAGTTGCTGTCAAAATTCAGAAATGACAAATCTAAGATTCAGCAACTTTAGTAAAGGTATTTACTATTTAACACCAACGGGTGAACTTGCTCTAATAATCCAAACTTATATCGCCACTTTTCCCCCACATATTTGATCCATTTTGATCTTCACAGCGCATATTGCCAGACAAATCATGTACCAACAAATATCTGAACCCAAGAGAAAAACTAGCGCGCTACATACAGTGCATGTAAGACTTCCCACAGAAGGATTAACCACGCTGATCATTGCAGATCAAAGGAAATTATATGCAGCTATTGATCAATGCAGATCTAAGAAGATTATATCTATGCAGCCATGACTGCTTCCCGAAAACCACCCGGCCAGATTCTGCCAAGGCAAAGGGGGTTTTTCAATAATCCATTAACGTACAGCCTGCTAGAATAATCTCACCAGGCAGAGATAAAATCACAGAGATCTTTTACTGTGTTACCAAACAATACATATTAATCTTACAAAGAGACACCCTCGACACACCAAGTCATCAGCTACAAGTACAGTAGTACTTAGAAGGGATTAATAGTATTGTTCTAGACTTCTACTATCTTCGTCGAACCAGAAGTGTCGATTAGAAAAACAGGATTCAGTTCCTTTGCCTGAAAATAAGGAAGTTAAACAAAGGCGAAGAATCAACATAACGGCCACATTGATAGATCCGTGTATTTGCACATAAATGCAATTGCAAGTAATGAAACTCCAAAAGCACAAGTAGCATGGCTCCCAAAAAAGTTCAACATTTCCTGTTATATGCTATGACACGCTACGATGCTCAGAAAAATCCTACACTATTAACGGATGGTTTTTGTATTGAGGGGGCTTGAAACCTTGTGCTTACTTTCCTCGAGTGTTTTGAGTAAGTCGCTCCCATTTTCAAAACCTATTTCACATAGATCTTTCAAAATGTATAAAGTATCTGTGCGGGACACCCAACACTCGTAAGAGTATGGGATTCGTGTTGAACGTATTTAGTTGGACAATAATTTAGCAAGATATTGCTAACTCAAATTTCTCAAGAGAATAGAGCTCCTATAATATGGATGAAGTGGTCTTAAGAGAACTAGTAAACATCATAAAACTAATAAATAGGAATTGCATATTAAGGATTTTCAATATTTACAACTAGAATCCACAACCTTGAAGGTTAACAAAGCTGATGCGCAAAGAAATTTACTTTGGATTGGGGCAACAATTTTGATGCGCAAAGAAATTTTGATGCGCAAAGAAAATTTGATGCCCAAAGAAAATTTTCCACAAAAATCATTTCAAGTTCACACCATTGGCATTGGCATTGGCATCTCTCTTTCACCATTGACTCTCAAAGGGGCTTTCACGCGTGTTTCTGCTTCCTAACACACCCCAATATTACGGAGGTTAACAAAGCTGGAATGAGCGGAACTTCTATGTAAAAAAAACAACCTCGAACAAACCAACCCCCCCTCCCCACACCCAAAGCATACACACAAACACTCACACACAAAACACATCACTATCAGACTCTCTCTCGCCAAAATTTATATCGCTCAATTCAAATTAACATGGCGTGCAGACGTTTGGAGATCAACGTGATATCCGCAAAAGACCTCAAGAAAGTCAACCTAATCGGCAAGATGCGCCCGTACGCCGTCGTTTCCATCTCCGGCGGCGACCCGAGGGCGAGTCAGCCGCAGTGGACCGCCGTGGACAGGAGCGGAAACGCCAGCCCCACCTGGAACTACCCCTTGAAGTTCGCCGTCGAGGAGTCCGCCACCCGGAGCAACCGCCTCGGCGTCACGTTCAGGATACGTTGCGAGCGGACCCTCGGTGATAAGGACATCGGTGAGGTGCACGTGCCGCTGTCAGAACTCAATGGGCCGACCGAAGATGGAGAATTAGTGCAATCCGTTACTTATCAGGTAGTGTACTATTATTATTTTCAGGTGTCTTCACCTTTTTGTTTGGGTAACGTCCTTTTATTAGAGCATAGAGCTGCACCCACAGTGAATTGGTTTCGTCCTTTTATTAGAGCATAGAGCTGCGCACACATTCTTCATTGTTTTCCGGTAGAAAATGTGAGGTCTCGTTATTCAGTTAATTCTTGTTTATATATGTTTTACCACTAATTTTTTAAGAATATTACTCCATATCAGGTTCGAAGGCCATCGGGAAAGCCCAACCAAGGCGAGCTGAATTTCTCTTACAAGTGGGGGGAGAAAATGGCCAGCGCGCCAGCTGTGGAAGTAAACATGTCTCAGGAGCCAGTTCCGGCACCTCCAACGGCTTACGGGTACGCTCCACCTCAGTCGGGTTCCGCATACCCTCCGCCACCGCTGCCTTATGGATACCCGCCCGTCCAACAACCACAGAATAATAATTGGTTGGCCAAGTTTATGTTTGAAGAATTGGGGAAGCTTTGCTGTTTTGTAATCGATGAAGAATTCAGGAATGACCTTCCACCGTTCGAGCTATAGTGCACCTCTGGTACTACACGTGTAGTGCGGTCAATTCGACCGTCCATCTCGACGATGGATGGCTAAGATTTATCTTATCTTTTAATATCTAGTCTTAAGTATTCATTGAGTTATTCCTGGAGTCTACCTAGTTTTCTGCAGTCAAGTCTTTGTTTTTATTTAATTTTAGCTTCGAAAATGCAAGTGTCTTTTCCTATTTTCGGTGGGTTGTTTCAAGTAGTCTATAATTTCTTTTCTTTTTTTTGATCAGACTATAATTTCTATTGTTATGAATGAAATGAAAAAGTTTTGAGTGTTGAATTAAAATAGCCTCTGGCTTCTGATAAGATAATTCTTCTTGTAACTCTTATCCTTCGGTGGATTCTGATAAGTGGCGAGTTCCCCGTTTCTGTATCTCTTAGGTGGATTCCTTCGAGTGGTGAGCGGTTCCGTAGCCTTGCATCCTTAGTTAAATCCGCGGGTGGTGATATCTTATCCCGTTGGTTTCCTAACTTAGGTGGTGAACGACTATCCTTTTATCCCATTTAACCTTACTTCTGTCCCATTTGAAAATCCGCCGTTAACAACCCCTCCTGTAGAGACCCATATTTTTTAGGCCATATTTTTTTCTTTTGTAAACTTACGGCTCGTCGAGATAGACGGTGCGGATATTCGTTGTGACGTATTCGTGGAAGGATATAAGAGTGATTATACGAGAGGTGCACATGTGAGTGTGTGGTGTGAGAAGTAGGGGATCACTACCCCACCTTTATTAATTCCCCAGGAGGAGAAAAAAATCCCCATTCTCTCTCTTTCTCACTCTCGGCTGTCTCTCTCTTCTCCTTCCATCCGAAAACTCTCTCATCTCTTCTCTCTTCGATCTCAACACCTTAGAACGTGATTTCAGATTTTTCAAAATGGATAAAGTATATGTGCGGGACACCCAACACTCGCAAGAGTATGGGATTCGTGTTGAACGTATTTAGTTGGACAATAATTTAGCAAGATATTGCTAACTCAAATTTCTCAAGAGAATAGAGCTCCTATAATATGGATGAAGTGGTCTCAACAGAAATAGTAAACAGCATAAAACTAATAAATAGGAATTGCATATTAAGGATTTTCAATATTTACAACTAGAATCCACAACCTTGAAGGTCAGTGCAGAACAATAGATGGTGCAGAGGGGTAAATTTACAACTAGAATCCACAACCTTGAAGGTCAGTAGACTGTGTATTTTTACCGACAAACCAGGGGTCGCCACCTAATAACAACCGAGAGTAAATCTTGAAATGGAAATTAAGTAGCTATGATAAAAGCCTCTGATATGTGAAATGAGGCACTGCAAGGAAGTTGATCACGCGAGGATGGAGGTGGCCGAGAATAACAAATAGAAACAAAGTAATACCATCAAAAGGAAAAGAAACCAAGGGTGGAACTACAGCCACCATGGGGTGGGTTGTAGCCCAGATGCGTTTTAGAAAATCAAAAAAAGAAAAGAAAAGATATATATAAAAATTTTGTCCAAGTTTTTTGTAGCTTAGCTCATTTATTTGTTTAGCCCAACCCACCAAGTCACGAACCCATTTATTTGTTCCTTGGTTGGTGGGTGTGCATGTTGTTAAATGTAGAGCATAGGTTGGTGTGCGTAAATTTTTATTGATTAGTTGATGCATGACACTGGCCGGTGTGTTTAAATTATAAAATATAATATTGCTATTTTAGGTTTAAATTATAATGAAATAACAAAAAAAATCCGGAGCATATTTTGAGATTTGTTGATAACCAGGGGTTTTATGGGAGCATTTTTTTCATATTGTGCATGTTAAAAATACTATTGCATTAACTCTTAAGAAATAGATATCCAATATCGATCACTCGTTACAATCTGGACAAATCTGGACATTCACAATAAGCGCTCGCAATATGCGCAGTGCATGGAATAGATTACACGCCCTTATTTCTTAAAGATTGCCCGCGTGTATGCATATTATATACACTGTTTTGCCCACCAAAAGTATTTTTTAGGTTAGCCTAGGGCAGAATCAATTTCTGGTTCCGCCGTTGAAAGAAACGGATATGATGGCGGCTTTCGGAGTAAATCACGAAAAAGGTCGAAACAGTTATTGTGGAGGCTTTCAAAGTAAATTAATGAAAAGGTCAACGGTAAAACTCTTGTGGACTTTTTTTTTGGCCGTTCATTTTGTCACTCCTTTTTTTGTTAACGACAAAAATACACTTACAGGGAAGTGCCGTTAACAAAAAAGAGAGTGGCAAAATCATTTTCCTTTTTTTTTTTTTTATAGTAGTACTATTTACACACAAAATCGTTATGTAAAACACAATACACAACCAATCTCTATCCGTTATAGCATTTTTGTTTCTGTTTAGTGCTGCTGACTTTAAACTATTCAACGGTGATGTTGGCCAATGGTCGAAGGCTTGTAGCCCAATGACACTTTTTCACCTCTTCTATATGCATGGAAGGTGTCAATTCTCATCAGGAGCGCGAGTGCTTACCAATTGCAACATCTAGCTGTTCAAAGTTCAAATTCTCCGGTCTGAAATGGGAAATTGCTTTCCCCCCCCCCCTCTCTCTCTCTCTCTCTCTCATTTTATTTTTTTGTTATAAAATTTTAAATGGTAATAACTTTTTCTTGACGTATTGTTTTAAAATAAATTTTATATTTTTGAAATCTATTCAACGAAACCTATCAAACGAGCCTAATATTGATGGTGAAATAATGGAAAATGGAAAAACTATATATTTTGTGGTTCCACCCATTCAATATAATTCAAGAATTAAGCGCTTCAATTTTCAATTCCGTTTAACCGGGGCGAAGATCGTATTTTTTTTATCATTTTATTCTAAATGGCCATAATGATTTTTTTTGCTCTTAAGCCTTTCAACGAACACCCTAAGACTCATTATTTAGGGGCTGTTCGGCTAAATAAGCCAAGTGGCTTATTTTTTTTGTCCTTATTCAAATTTTTTTCGTATTTGTTAGTTTTGCGTCAATTTTTTGGGAATTATTGCATCTCCATGACGAGAGGAATCTAAAAAGTAAAAATTATGATCGAAATCCAATTTTTTTGAATAAAAACGAAAAAATTGGCTTATTGGCTTATTTTTGTCTTTATTCAAAAAAATTATGTTTCGATTGAATTTTTTTACTTTTGAGATTCCTCTCGTCATGAATATGCAATAATCCCCAAAAAATTGACGCAATACTAACAAATATGAAAAAAAAATTAATAAGGACAAAAAATAAGCCACTTAGCATATTTAGCCGAACGGCCTTTCAGGGCTCTCTTAGTGGAATTCAATACAATAATTAGGGGAGATAATTACAAAAGTGGATTTCAAAATTTAAAATATATATAATAACCAAAAAAAACTCCTTTGTTTTTTTTTTTTCCCATTTTGTCCTAATTCAATTTTTTTTCGCATTGGATCATTTTGCAACAAACTTTTTAGCCTTATTGATCGTCTTGACGAAAGGAATCAGAAAAGTAATTTTTTTTTTACTTTCACCCTAATATTTTAACATATGAGAAAGCGTGCACAATTCATGGGTCGTGTTTTGGAGTTTGAAACTTGGAAGAAATTGGCGTAAAACTTATTAAAAGCGTGCAGCCTCAACTGTAATTTTTATTTACTGTTCTGATTCGTCTCAACTAGACGAATCAAGAATTCACAAAAATTTGGGGTAAAACTAATAAAGGCGAAAAAAATTTAATAAGAACAAAAAATGTTAAAAAGATAAAGTTCTTAACGGAACGGGGCTTGTCAGAGTGATCGGTTTTGGAGATTATCTTTGGAATGGAGAGAGAAAGAGAGAGGATGTACGTACTTATCTCACTGGATTTTTTTCTAGCAAAAATAGCTTTTTTTTTTTTATCAGACTAAAAATGCCTTCCAGGCAGCAAAAATAGTTCCCTTCTTGTTTTGTACATGATGCGTACAACAGGAGTAGGAGATTCGTACATTGAGTACCCGTAGTTCACTTAGGAGTGGGTCTTTTAACTCTAATCCATATTGAACCAATTTTTAACCCACTTAAACCCATGTAAATGTGGGTTTATATGGGTTCACCCATATAAACCCATTATAAAATATGGACGGATTGGATTGGATTGGATTATAAGTGAGCGGATTTGGATGGATTAAAAAATATGAGTTGAGATTGCCACCTCTATCTCTCTTAATTGTCTTACAAGAAAATAATTGAAAATTAGAAAATAAAGAGAAAAAAAATATTCAAACTGGAAAAAAAAAAAAGGAATTAAGGAGGAAAAAAAAAAACTCAAACTGGAAAGAATAAAAAGGGGGAAAGAAGGGGAGGGGGGCGGGGGTAATAGGGGAAATGGGGTATGGGGTCGGGGGGTGGGGGTGGGGTGTCAGGGGGGGTGGAAAAGCAGGTCTCGTTTGGATCCTTCTAGACAACGTAGAAGAGTTGGTGTGAGTTTGGGTCCTTCTAGAAAAAAAAACTCCTATATAGGAGTATACCCCTTTCTCTCTTTTGTGCAACAAGGTTTTGGACGAAGTAGAGTTGGGGTAAGGAGGGATATATATATATATATCCCTTTCTCTCTCTCTCTCTCTCTCAGAGTACACAATACACATCTCTCAGACTCTCTCTCTCTCTCTTAATTTCATATCCCTCAATTCAGATGAACATGGAATACCGACTTTTAGAGATCAACGCGATGTACGCAGAAGGCCTGAAAAAAGTCACCGTAATAAGCAAGATGTTCCCGTACGCTGTCATTTCGATCTCTGGCGGCGACCCGAGGGCGAGTCAGCCGCAGTGGACCGCCGTGGACAGGAGCGGAAACACCAGCCCCACCTGGAACTTCCCCGTGAAGTTCGCCGTCGAGGAGTCCGCCACCCGGAGCAACTGCCTCGCCGTCAGGTTCAGGATACGTTGCAAGCGGACCCTCGGTGATAAGGACATCGGTGAGGTGCACGTGCCGCTGTCGGAACTCTTTGGGCCGACCAAAGGTGCAGAATTATTGCACTCCGTTACTCGTCAGGTAGTGTATTATTATTTTCAGGTGTCTTCACCTTTTTGTTTGGCTAACGTCCTTTTTATTAGAGCAAAATGGCCGAATTGTTTATAGTAAAGCATCCGCATTAGTGTCGCCTCTTTTCTCTTTAAACTAAAGTAGCAAGTGAAAATTGGAAAAACACCCCAGAACACTCCAGTATCAGCCTCGCTTCCTCCCTGGTTACTTTACAAAATATGTAACTTTGTAACAGTGCCTCGTCTAGCCAGACGAGCAACTGTTCATGCGGTTAACACAATATACTCCAATATTCAAGCAATTGAAGCCGGAGCAGGTGGGGCTCTGGACCAAACGTTGTCGTGTGGCCGATCACACAATTAGTGGATTTGGTTCGTCACCGTAGCTTGGTCGTGGTGGATCTTGTCCCAAGTCCTGGTGTATCTGGAAATTTTCTTTGAGCCACACCAGGAGTGAATTCTGCTAAGCCTGAAATCCTGGCAGAAGTGCTGGTGGGCTTCGGCAAAGAAGTCGTGGTGGATTGGGGAGGAAGTCGGTTGCTTGCCGTTTGAGACGATTTTGGAGAGAGAAGGGGGTTAATCGGAGGGGGGTGATTTTGCCGGTGTAGACTGTGATCAATTTTGGGGATGGGGTTGAGAACAAGATGAGTAAAGTTAGAGAGAGAGAGAGAGGTTTGCAGGTTTATGGTTTTGCGCCGTTGTTGGTTTGTCTGGTTTTGGTTTTTTGGTTTTTTTTTTTGTTATTTGTTTTTTTTAGAATAAATAAATAATATTTTTAATGGGATAGTATTAATATAGAGAGTCTGATGCAGTAGATATTTTAAAAATGAGTAGCTAAAGTAGTAAAGTTACTTTTTAAGGTATAAATTGATCCAAAATGTAAAGAGGTTGGTGCGGATGCTCTAAGTGTGTGTATGAGGTCTCGTTATTCAGTTAATTCTTGTTTATGTTTTACTAATTGACAAAATCTAATTTCCGCCCAAAGGGCTGACGGTAGTGTGGAGCAGGCGTTCATAAAGGTGGGACCCGTACGCCTTGCGTCATCACTTTTTGTACGTGGATCAAGGCAATAGCAGGTTTAAGAGATTCAAACCAAATTGATTTTAATTGACAATATTGTCCCTAATAGCTTTTCCGAATACCAAAACAAGTCCTCATCCCCCTCCAAGCTTATCCTTCCACATCTCTCTCTCTCTACTGTAAATTTACCTCTCCCCGGGAAGTTTCAAGTACTGGTGGTCACTCCACGTTCACGCTCGTCCGATAGTATTTTTCTCGTTCATTTTCTTTGTTCTCTCGTCATTTTTATTTTTTGATGTCATCTTCCTTCTGTTCGGTCTTTCTGCTGGGCTCCGATCTGTGAGTGCTCGTTGCTGTCTTCCTTTCCCGGTGATCTTGCAACCAATCTTTGGTGGAAACTCTTATGTTCTCTGTAGATAAGAAGTGTATGATTTTGACAATATTTTCTACATTTCGTCGTCAGGAAAGATTTGTGGTCAAGCTTAGAAATTGTCCACACTCTACAATGTGGTCTGTTTACTTATGTATCAATTCTCTCTCTCTCTCTCTCTCTCTCTCTCTCTCTCTCTCTCTCTCTATATATATATATATATATATATTTTTGGGTCTCTTGATTTATTTAAGTTTTTTATTTTGGGTACTCGCCTAAACTAGTAGGAGTAAGACTTTTGATTCAAATTTTCAACGTCTCGGAATTTTTGTATTTTATCAGACTAGTAAAACTAAATACCTACTTACTTACTCGATTTAGGGTGTAAAAAAAAGAAGAGAGGTGTGAGAAGGACAATGGATATGGAAACAGAGACGGAGGAACGGTGAGGTGATCTTGCGGTGTCTGGTCGGAGGCAAAGAAACTGGAGTCGAATTTCACACTAAAAATCCCAAATCAAAACCCCTAAACTAAAAGCTCTTTTTCCAAAATCCCCAAATTTCACTGCAATCATCTGGGTTTGCACTTCATTGATCGACATTTCGTCCGACTAAGTAAATATGGGCGTCCTCCCAGTCTAGTTTTGAGCTTGTGGCCGGCGGCGAGAAGCAAAGACGCAGGGGGACGCCGTCGGCGGTGGTGCCGCGAAGGACCCTGTTTTTCCTGAAGTGTTTCGTTTCTTTCAAGATTTGCCTAAAGGCTGAAATTGAAACAGAGATGGTATATCAGGTGGGTGGGACCCAGGTAGCATTATTGAAGGGGTGTTTTGGTCATTTACTTTCTTATGTTAAAGTCTTCTATTTTCACTGACATTTTGTGCAGTATTAGGGGGTGTTCTACTTTTCCTTCTTTTTTAAAAACTACTTTTTTTTCAATTTTCAAACTCAAATATAATGAAAATGAAAAATAATTTTTTAATTTTTTTTGCACCGTATAAAAGATCTCAATGAGATCTATCAAATAAGATCCATATTGGTAGGAAAATTATTTGCGTAAACACATAATTTTTGGGCTTGAAATTACCTTCCTTTTCTTAAAAGTTCTTTTTTAAGAAACCGAAACACATCATAAGTGTCTCATAGCACTGTCATTATTGTCCTGGGAAACCCGCCTACCGTCATTATTGTCCTGGGAAACCCGCCTACCGTCCGCCTATTGGGCGGTATATAGAAGGACCCTTACTAATTTTCTAAGAATATTACTCCATATCAGGTTCGAAGGCCAGCGGGAAAGCCCAACAAAGGCGAGCTAAATTTCTCTTACAAGTGGGGGGAGAAAATGGCCAGCGCGCCAGCTATGGAAGTATACATTTCTCAGGAGCCAGTTACGGCTTACCCGGCACCTCCAACGGGTTACGTGTACCCGCCACCGCCGAATTATGGATACCCGCCCGTCCAACCACAGAAGAATAATTGGTTGGCCAAGTTTCTGTGTGTAGAATGGGCGAAGCTTTGCCTTGGTGATGTAAACGTGGATGGCTTTGGATTGGACGGTTTGGACCCGGGGCTCGGTGATGTAAACGCGGATGGCTTTGGATTGGACCCATGGGTGCTGTAGTGCACCTCCGGATCAATCCGGCCATCCATCTCGAAAATGAACGGCTAAGGTTTATCTTGCCTTTAATTTCTAGTCTTAAGTATTCATCGAGTTGTGTTCATGGAGTTTACCTAGTTATCTGGAGTCAAGTCTTTGTTTTTATTTAATTTTAGCTTTGAAAATGCAAGTGTTTTTTCCTATTCTTGGAGGGTTTGTTCCAAGTAGTCTATAATTTCTATTGTTATGAGTGAAATAAAAAAGTTTTTGAGTGTTGAATTAAAATAGCCTTTGACTTGTGAGAAGATAATTCTTTTTGTAACTCTTATCCTTCGGCGGATTCTAATAGGTGGCGAGTTCCCTGTTTCTGTATCTCTTAGGTGGATTCCTTCGAGTTGTGAGCGGTTCTCTAGCCTTGCATCCTTAGTTTTGTCCCTTTTTACCTTACTTCTGTCCCATTTGAAAATCCGCCGTCAACAACCCCTCCTATAGAAATCCGTATTTTTTAGGCCATATTTTTTTCTTTTGTAAACGTACGGCCCGTCGAGATAGGCAGTGCAGATATTCGTTGTGACGTATTCGTGGAAGGATACAAGGGTGATTATATGAGAAGTGCACATGTGAGTGTGTGGTGTGAAAAGTAGGGGATCACTCCCCCACCTTTATTATTTCTCGCGGAGGAGAAAAAAATTCCCATTCTCTCTTCCTCACTCTCGGCTGTCTCTCTCTTCTCCTCCCATCCGAAAACTCCATCCTCTCTTCTCTCTTCGATCTCAACACCTTAGAGCATGATTCCGGACGAAACCCAAGAATTAAAGTTTCTATACGGAGTACGGGCTTTCCGAATATCCAAGAAAAATCATGATCGGACCCAGTGGGAGCTCGGTTGACTTGGTCAAATGGTCGGATTTTGCTCAAAACCCTTGAGGTAGGGATTTTTTACTCTTGTTATGCGTTTATACGGTGTTTATGTAGCTTGATCGTGCCTTGCTTCGTTGTTTGAGGTTGTTCCTTTCATTTCTGAAATTTTTCAGAACAGGTCACTATTTATGGGGCTTTTTCGTCGTCTTAAACTCGGCATTGAATTTTGGTTCCTTCGTATGAAATAAAGTAGACTTAGAGCCCGTTCTAATGCCACTGGAATCATCCGAAACCGTTGAGAATTGAATTAATGGTGAATTTTAGAAATCAGGTCACGAATCTGTCACGTTGTTGTTCGACAGATTCGTATTGCTTCAGTAAATGCCTGTTTAGCCATGTTTCGAGTGCGATTCTGACTAGGGTTCCTTCGTATCTTTTGTACTTCGTTCAATCGCGCAACTATCGGGACTGGAATCACTCAAAAATATTAAGAACTCAATTTATAGTGATTTTTAGAAGATTGAACTGAAATATGGAAATCTGGGCAGCATGCAGAGCTGCGTTTTTCATCGTTTGTTATGGTTAAATGACCCTATTGGTTATGGGTCCTTATGGGTTTCAAAGATTGGTAAGTTGGTGATATTTTGGCGTTGGAATCATTGAAAACTATTGAGTATACGATTTTTAATGAATATTCGTACACGGACAGCTTTGTTGAAAATCAGGACATGCTCATGTGTCGATTTTAGATAATTACGGTACCCGTTCATTGTATAGGTATTCGGGTGATTATGTGGGCATTGTGGCATATTGTGATGAATGTTATGAACTTGTTATGTGTTGAGTATGATATTAAGTAATGTGAGGTAAAAAAAAATTGAGACGATAGAAAGAATACGAAGAAAGCCACGGATTCACCGTAAGGTGTGATGCCAGAAATGAGACACACGGCGTCCCAAATGCTCGAAATTGAATGAAAGAATTTTAGTGAACGCACGGCGTCTTGAATGCCCGGAATTGTATTATAAAGAAAAATGGCTAATACTTGAGAAATACAAGACAAATCGATTATGTTCAAAAAGGAAATCCAATGATATGTTCGTTTGTTCTGCTGATAGATATACTCATTGTCATTAGCATCTTGGGGTTCATTGTTCATATATAATGTTGCTCACATATTACTGTTGGTGCGTGATCATCACATATACGTATAGATTGAGGCAGAATGGAGTAATTGCGTAGCGATGGACAAATGACGGTTGAGGACAAGTTATGGTCTAATTAGAATAATTCGAGTCGGTTTTTGCTTCTAGTTTGACGTGTGAGCTATTAGGGTTATCTTTATGAAATCATGATCCCCTGGTTGTAGTATGCTCGTTCGTAGTGGAAGACCCATGTTTCTTTATGGTATCTCGTCGTATTCACTCACTATAGGTGCATAATTCATCGCATTTTCATATAATTGTGTATAGATTTTTCTACTGGGCTAGTGTAGCCCTATCATTTTCAGGTACGATTCAAGAAAGTTGGTATGGCGTACATATCGTGCTTATTGATCATATCTTTCAAAGGTATAAAAGAGGCGATTATTTGCAATTATTTCGAAGAAATATTTTGGAAAGACATTTGTTACAACTGTAATATTATTTTCTTCGGATATTGGCATTTCGATAACTTGGGGCCATTGAGCCAAAAATGTAATATTTGAATCTTATTTGAAAACAGGGGAAAGGAAGATCTTTGGGGTATTAATTGTATTATTGAGAGGACCTTATTTATCAAAAGAGTATTTATTATTTATGTTGAAAATTGAGAGTGTGACATCTCCCATTCCACCCAAAATTAGTTTCACTTAATTCATTTTATGTACGTTTATTTTCTCTTCCCACATCTGAACCACCGCATTGTTCTTGAGTATCTATTGTCATTCACAAAAAAATAAACAGTAAAACACTTTTGTGTATTATTTTTTAATGAGGTAAGCCATCAATAAACTTTGATTTTCAATGCTCATTATTAGCATCATGTTTTTGCATTAGTTTAGCTAGGAAGACATCTTTATACCAACAAAAATGAGAAAATGTTGAAAACTTCAAATTTTGCAATAATTCTCTAGTTCTTTCCCTTTGGTTATCCCATTGACCAACAAAATGAAGTATGATAGATTGGACAAGAGTATAAACAATATCTTCCAGCGAGACACCATTTTCCTGCTTTATTGCAGTTAAGATTTCATGACGTTGAGTAATATTCAAAACATTATCTCACCATCCTTTAATCATATCAGTAAAATCAGTAGTGATAAAACTAGCAATTTGGTGGTCAGAATTCTCATTTTGTTTACAAATAGTACTGTACATCATCATTTGATGCACTACTTCAAAGATTTGGTATTCTATCATTTCATCTATATTCCATTCATATATAGTCTTGCCACTATATGAATTTTGGCAATGAAAACCAGCTTCCTTATAAAGAATATCTTGAGGACTAGGACGAGGATAGTAATATCTATTGGCTCCTGCATATGGAAATCTCTGAGTAGGATACTGGATTTTATTGATAGTATCAGTTTGAGATTGAAGAAAAGCAGCCTCGATGTCTGCTACTTCTTGATTATCAATTTCTGGTTCTAGATTTTCAGAAATAACATTTAAAGAGAGACCTTTAAGTCTCTTCCCCAATTCCTCTAGTAATTCAGAATTCTTATTCGGATTTTTTAAATTAAATCCTGTGATTGATATAGGAGACCTAATATTAATAGGATAGGTTTTAGATTCCTGCTCCTTATCCTTAGGCTTGAGATTTCTAGGATCTTTATAGATATGGGCTATTTGACCTTCTATTCGAACCAATTGAGTTCCAACAGTACTAAGATGTAAATTAATACTATAATTATTCTGTTTGTAAATTTTTTCATAATTATCTCTTCCTTCTGCAGGTTTTATGAACGCTACAGTTTCTAAAACCGAAGAGTCAGATTCAGAATTTCCTTCTAATTTCAAGGGAACGGTTGGAGGATGGATTGCTCAAATAACAGATCCAGTCATAGATTTTCAATTTCTATGATAATCTTTCATAACATTGATGGATTGATCTAATTCTGTAAAATATCTACCATAAAACCATAGAGTGAAGGGAACAATTCTTTTTGAATATTCAATCCAATTGTAAAATTCTTTTTTAAAATTCTGTAATCGATTCTCATCATATTTTGAGAAATACCATTTCCTAAATTCTTTATATTTAGGTTGGAAAAATTCCTAATTAATCTCTTTTCTAAATGCTGTGTGGTGGGCAATGCTATGGCACACACCTTTGTACCATATGCACCCTTATAACCAAATCAATGAAAGTCGTAACTAAATCATTGAGGGGTGTAACCAATTAATCCATTGAAAGGCATAACAATTGAAGGAAGTGTTTGGTTACGTCTCTCAATAGTTTGGTTACGGCTTTCAGTGGTTTGGTTACGCCCCTCAATGGTTTAATTACGACTCTCAATAGTTTGATTATAAGGGTGCATATAGTACGTCGTTTATACCGTAGCGTTTTCCCTATATGATACTTGCTGGAAAAGGGAAATGCTACGGTGTCCACCCGCCGTTTGGGGACACCGTAAAAAATAGCATAACTGACCATTAATAGTATAACCAAAATCAGTTATGTGTATAACCAAAACCTTACGAAGGCATAACCCCCAAAATCTCCAAAAATTCTGGGGATTTTGGGAGTTATGCTTTTGTAAGGTTTTGGTTATACACATCAGTGGTCGTTGTTATACTTGTAATGGTCAGTTATGCCATTTTTTACGGTGTCCCCAAATAGCGGGTGGACACCGTAGCATCATCCGCTGGAAAAAGGAAGTCTTTTCCACACAATATAGTCACTCTTTGTCTTTTAACTCTTTAAACCAAATGATAATATCATATACCACATAATTTGTCGTTTTGTAAATCCTTGAAAGTACTACGTAGCCACCGCCAGATGATACTCCTAGGATGCTGAATATTTAATCTGGGCTCCACATGATACTTCATGTCATGCCTCTCCTTAACCACGGTTATCTTGTTGAATTAAGCCATTCATTAACCAAGCCGGCCGCCAAGGTAATTAAGGGTGCGTTTGGTGAAAAAATGTGGTATCAGCCACGGTTATCTTGTTTTTTTTACTAGTGCTTGTCCGTGTCTACCGCACTACGCACCCTAGTAGTGCCGTAGGCACGAACTATTTTTTTATACCAACGCCAGAAGCCGAGCAGTGGGTAAAAAGAATTTTTTAAGAGAGTTGGAAAGCACACATCAACCCTTAGATCAAATGAATCTCAGCCCTTCTTTCAACTTGTATTTGTGTGGTCCCCACACCCTTATGTTTTGTTTAGTAAGTAGATTGTTTCATTAAATTCACATCACATTAATTCTTCTTATCAAAACAGAATCTTAAAGATAAAAATCTACGACTAAGCCCCAAAAATATTTACTATTAGACCGAAAAGAAGGGGGCAATTTACCTCTAGGTCCAGAAAATAGAAAGTAATTCCCACCAAGTTTCCTCTAATTAACGAAACACTAAAACTCTATGAAAGTGTCTAAAACCCCAAATACTGAAAGTGCCTAACCCCTAGGGCACCGTATGAAAGTGCCTAAACCTCAGGGTACCCTATAAAAGTGCCTAAAATCCTAAGGTATCCAATGAAATAGCCTAAATCGCTAAAACCCTATAATAGGAAAGTGCACCCTAAAACTCCTATGAAAGTGCCTAAACCTAAACCCTAAGGCTCTATGAAAGCACCTAAACCTAAATCCTAGGGTACCTTAAACCCTAGGGTATCCTAAAACCTAAAATCTTAAGGCACCCTAAAACCCTAGGGTACCCTAAAACTCTAAAATTCTAGGGTACCCTAAGATTTTAGGGTACCCAAGGGTACTAGGGTACCCATTAGGGTACCATAAAACCCTAGCATACCCTAAAATCCTAGGGTGACACTTCCATTAATGGTAAATGTATTTTTGTAAAAGTAAACTTAGTGGTAATTAAGTATTTCATCTTTCCTTAATGGGAATTAAGTGTCATTTTTCTATACTTAGAGGTAATTTTCTGAAAAGAAGGGGACAATTTTTTATTGATTGTGGTATCTTATCTGATTTTTTTCCCGATCGACGAAGTTCATCTTAGTTGTCAAAACGAAGGATCGACTCTCTTCATCCCACCGCCAATTTATTTGTCTACTCTCACTATTTCGAACCTCTCAAAATTATTTTTGTTTATCTGTTTATGATATTATTTCCATGCAATAAAGATCTTATTTTGATAGATCACAATAAGTTGGGAAAATGACGGCTCAGATCGTGTTTTGATAATTAATACTACCCGCTAAGAACAAGCTAAGAACATTTGTTAATGTTGAAAATATCCTTAGCGAGTATTAATTATCAAAACACTTCCTTGGCCGTCATTTTCTCCTATAAGTTCCACTATATAAAACTATATATTTTCTCTATTCTAAAATTAAGTTAGGCCAAGTCAACAATAATACCCGCTGTCCAATTCGTAGAAGAACAGAAAATAAAGCTAGGGCGCTGCTATTCGCACCCCTCAATTTTCTCCCGTAGCCCCTTAAAAATTTCCACATGTTTCGACAGTTAGTTACCGAAATTGAGATACATTTTCGACAGTTAGTTACCGAAATTGAGATACATTTTCAGCATCCAATTACCGAAATATATGTTTCGTGCATTTCCGACATGTAGTTACCGAAATATAATCTTATTTTCAACAGCTATTTACCGAAATGTATGTTCGGCAGTTGTTTACCGAATGTTGAACATATTTTCGACATGTAGTTACTGAAATATAATTTTTTAAAATTTTTAACGGGCTACGGGAGAAAATTTGAGGATTGCGAATAGTCGCCCCCTAAAGCTAACTTGGCTGCTAAGTAAGGGAAAATTTCAAAATAACACCTGACCTTTCACACAAATCACACATAGGCACCTGACCTTTTAAAATTATCAAAACAACACCTGACCTATTTAAAAACCCATCAATTAAACCCATCAATTTTCCACCCGCCGTTAACTTTCCATCCAAAACTAACGGAAATGTTGAAAATGGGACAACATTCATTTGTCTTAACGTTTTTTACACCTACTATTCTTTGTCTTCATTTTGCACAATTACTTTTCTTTCTCTGTCGTCACTTTTCACACCTACCCACGACTATTCTATGTTTTTTGTTTTTGCCTTTTCCTTTGTTTAATACAGAGTAATCTTGTTTGGCTGCATAGTTATGGATATTTATTTACTAAATTAAGCTTGATTTCTTATTTTGGGTGGATTTGAATTGAAAAGTTAAGTAATTTTGGTGACTTATTGATTCGTTTTGACGCAAAACTAACAAATGTAATTTTTTTTTGAATAAAGACAAAAAATAAGTCATGGGTAGGTTATTTTTTTGTAGGGATAGTCAATTAATAACTTACTACCTCCGTCCCAAAATGTTTGTCTGGTCGGCAAAACGAGAACATAAAAATAATTCAAGTTTTGCAAGAAAAATTTAAATTTTTTTCAACAATTTACTAGATCTTGACGAGTTCTTTTAATTTATGAAAAAAGTTTAGAATTTTTCTTAAAAGAAATGCATTATTTTTTTTCCCTCGTTTTGCGGACCGGACAAATATTTTGGGATGAGGAAGTATTTATTTTTAGTCGATGAGGGTATAAAGGCAGATAGAGTTAACAAAGATGATGTCATGTGGGATCATTCTTCTTATTCGTGCCAAAATGCACATTTTCAACATTCCTGTTTGTTTTGGATGGGAAGTTAACGGCGGGTGGGAAATTGATGGGTTTTTGAATAGGTCAGGTGTTTTTTTGATAATTTTAAAAGGTCAGGTGCCTATGTGTGATTTGTGTGAAAGGTCAGGTGTTATTTTGAAATTTTCCCGCTAAGTAAATACTACCAAACAGAGCAATATATCGAACGACATCGAGAGCTATCGATCGAACGAAATTTTGACCATGCCGAAGAGATTGGAAAACTAGCGAAAGTGAAGGCCCAAGTCTCTCAAGTTAAAAGTGCTATGCCGGACACCGGAACCGGGGACACAGCCAAGCATTGGCTGCCAAGCACCCTGCCAAGCATTGAAACGGTAGCGTTTCGACCAATGAAGCAGCAGCCAAACCGAACAAGCATTGAAATGCATTGTTTTGAAAACTAGTATTGTATAAGTTCTTTGATTGGCAAACTTGTTATTTAATTTTTGATTTTTGTGGGGTTCATTACGGGTTCTACAAAGATGATTCAATGGGTAAGTTATTCTTAAATTATTTTGTTTTAGTATTCGTAGAGCGCCCTATGAATTTTGAAACAACCTTACCAATATCGGATTGTGCAAATTTTTCCAGTATTCGTATGGAGCCTTACGAATTTTGAAACAGTCCTTACTGACATCGGATTGAGCTAATTTTTTTCAGAAAGACATAAAAAATATTTTAAGAATAACTTGCTGTTTGAATCATCTTTATAAATTCCGTAATAGGCCCACAAAAATAAAAGATATCATTAAAGAAAGGAAATAGCTACGTCATTTTGGATCCACATTAAGGAAATCGATTCTTTAAGGATTTTTTGGTTTTTTGGAGCCATTACTGATCCTACAAAGATGATTCAAACTGCAAGTTATTCTTAAAATACTTTTTTATGGCTTTCTGGAAAAAAAATTGCACAATCCGATATTGGTAAGGGCCATTTCTTTATTCATTGGGTGTTTCAGAATTCGTAAGGCGCTCTACGAATACTAAAACAAAATATTTTAACGATAACTTGCAGCTTGAATTATCTTTGTAGGACCCGTAATGGGCGGCGGGCCCCCCAAAAATCAAAAAATAAATAACAAAAAATATTTTAAGGATAATTTGCGGCTTGAATTATACAATACTAGTTTTTTTTTTTGATGATAATATACAATACAAGTTTTCAAAACGATGCATTTCAATGCTTGTTCAGTGTGGCTGCTGCTTCATTGGTCGAAACGCTGCCGTTTCAATGCTTGGCAGGGTGCTTGGCAGCCAATGCTTGGCTGTGTCCCCGGTTCCGCCGGACACCAGTGTCAAGGTATGTCAACATGTGTAATGTGTTCGAGAAATCAGCCAAACCACAGTACACAATGCGCGAACAAACAATATATAACGCAACCCAGAAAAGGCATAGAGATTTTGTGTGATTCTCCATCTTTGTACATAGTTGAATACTTCCACGGCTCACACCAATATCCACTACGTATCCAATAAAGAAATAGTCCATATTATATCCTCTGTTGCGTATAGCAGGCCGTATCAGGTCTCACAAAACCAAATGAAAGAAGATGAGTAACCGAAGAATCTCGCTGATTTGAATACTTGGGAGTCTGGAAATAATTGTATAAACTGAAAGTTCCTTAATGTGTAGTGAAATCACAAGTTAGTTAAAGTACAGATTTCGCGAAGAAGAATGCACAGTTAAGTTTCTACAGAAAGAGCACAAACAAAATAGGCTATTCTAAAGGAAAGTTGTGTCTCTTTTACAATCTTATGTTTTCCCTCCGTTGAAATATTTCACAATCTTTCAAGTTTCATCGTATCCGTTTTAACTTATGTTACTCATGTATACTTTTCAGGTTAGCGATTGGGGAGAAATCATAGCATCCGAGTGGGTTGGGTCTTTATTGGGTCATTGATTCATTAATTATGTGTTCAATTACCCAATACTCAACCCGACCCATTTATTTAAAATTAAACCATTTTATACTTCATGTGAACCATTTTATGCTTTTGCCTAGTGGAGGTGGTGAGTGGAATCACTCTCTTGCCCTTCCGTTTTAAAAAAAAGATATCACTTAATCAAGATTTGTTTCTCATTTTGTGGAATTGGAATTATATGAATTTCATGTATCTAACGATTAGAGAAAAGCTGCTCTCTCTCTCTAGCTCTCTCTCTCTCTCTCTCTCAACTGTATGATTTACCAACAAGGATAACAGATAGGACTAGTATGATTTAGCGAGAGAGAAAGGGGGGTTTTGTTTATGACTTGTCGACTTATTTGACTTGATCCAATTGAGGCCAAATTCAGACCCAATTAATAGATGGGTTAGATAGATTTGGACTTATTCTAACCCAAATAATAAATTGGTTGAATTGGGTCTATTTTTCAGTGATTGGGTCTGGATTTACTAGTGGGTTTGGGTTCAATTTGTCATTAAACTCAAACCCATCCATTAAAAATTGAAATTTTCTACATTCTGAGAATAATCTTCGGTCTTTCTTCTCTCTTCTGCATAGTTTTGCCTCATCAGCAGAAGCAAAAGTTGCGACAAACTAAGGTGCAAAAAAACACACACACGGATGACTAACTATACTCGAATCTGACAATTTTCAGGCCCAGGACTATAAGAAAACGGCGAGGCAGATCAGGCGGAAGATGATGTATAGAAAGATGAAAACAAAGTTGGATGTGATCGGAATTCTGTTAGTTTTGGCCTTGATAATCTGGCTTTCTGTTTGCCGTGGTTTCCATTGCACCAAGTAGTAGTGACTTCAGTAGAGTTTTTCTTTTCCCTGACAGAATGGAATGACAAACAATGATTCATGTAATTTGGTTGGGTTGGTTCCCATTTGGAAACTGTAATTGTTTGTTTGTGTTATTCATCCCTCGGAGAAATCTCTGTATTCATAACCAGCATGCATACAAATTTAACCAAAAAGACTAGTTACAAAAAAGTTCAGATCAACAAAAGGAAATTGATATTCGCGCTTTTTTTTTTTTATGCAGGCGCTCCACTTTGTTCATGAAGTTACTAGCAAGTTGAAAGTAAAGCGTCTGTATCAAAAAAGGGAGCGCGAATATCAATTCACCAACAAAAAGCGTCATCTACATAAATTATAGTACTACTGTTCTAATATCCATTAGTCCAATCAGAGCATCACTCTAGAACACACCTGAGGTTTCTGACAAATGCAAAGACCTCCCTTAAAGTTTCAGAAATGACACTAACCTCCCTTACTTTTGAAACCATTTCGTTATTTCAAAAGTTTCAAAAGCGAGGAGACCGATCAAAGAGAGAGTACAGATTCGTGGGGACTGATCGGGCTCCTTGCTGCATCATCTTTTGGTTAGGCCATTTTCATAAACCGAGTAAAATTAACCCCAATGGATTGACAACACTCCCAATATCTAAGGAAAATTGAAGCATTAATTTAGATACATCACAAATAATTTCTGAGACCAATTTCACTGTTCACTAAGGAGCTTCGATCAAAGTCGAGACAAAATCTCGTAATAATTTACGCTTAGTAAATTCATCTTTAAAGTTACAAAAAAAACTAGTTTGGCCACCCATTTGAATAATTTTACCTTACTTTTTGCTACGTACATCAATGTTCTTCAGAGTGATATGGGAGCATGTGAGCCCAAATCTTACTACTATGCCAATCCATTTTGATTCATGGATTAAATGAAAAACTACTTCCTATTTGCAACCAGCGCCCATTGGAAAGAGAGCTTTATTAAAAGTTGGTATTCTTTAGTATCCCTCACATATGAATGTTTGGAGTTCAAGCTTTTCTTTCTCTCTTTTTTCCTTTGTTATTTTTAAGGTTTTATTATTCTACTACTCTTGCAAAAGACAAGATTTCGGACGAGAAAGAGAATTATCTAACCGTTCTAACTAATGTTCAAATTACGAGAATAAGTTTTGCTTAATTTAGTATTGAAGAAAGTTGTCTTTCTGGGGGGTCGGATCCGGTCAAGTTTCCCCCGACCAGTTTCGTCCATTTTTTTCATCTGGGCCGTCTAGATTTGTTCTGGGTGTTTTGGATATTTTTTAATAAAATTTTACTTGAACAATTCTGGACCGTCCAAAAGTATTTAGGACAGCTGCGATTTAAAAACAGGACGAAACTAGTTGGAGGAGACTTAACCAGATCCGAGACTTAAAGGTGTTTATTGAAGCTTCACATGCGTAACTTATATTTTTTTTCTTTCAATGGCAACAAAATAAAACCCAATTGAAAAACACCTGTGGGCCACAGAGGGGTAAACCCTCCCATGTAAATTCTTGCTATGTACCAAACAAAAAGCATGGGCTTCAAGTTGTTTGGATGAAAACAGAAAAGGCCACATAACTATGTAAACTTCAAACTTGCTATATCCCATACTCAAAACAGTTTTAGATACCATTGCTCACTTGTCCATGAACCTTACAAGCCATAGGAGACGAATGGAAATAAGAGGCTGCACTTGCATTTGTGACACTCGAACGGACACCATGCTTTGCAAAAGAGCGGTTCGTTCATTAGGCCCGTCCAGCTATCACAAATGCCAACCCCCAAGAATTACACCAATAGTAACTAGTACTTACTCAGCGTCGCATAAGATTCCTTTGCCTTCAACCAATAAGCAGACCATCTAGATGTAACTGCTGAATGGCGGTTCAAGTGCCAAATCTAGGGTTCGACATTGTAAAAGATTTTCGTCATTCCCTTCTTTGTCCGTATTTGAGAAACCTGATCAAGACATGAAAACTTCAGAGTTATCATTTGATCAGTACAACTGAAACATCACATGAAAGAGTCGATATATTGACAGATGTTGGGAAACTTGAGATGGCAAAATGCGGAAAAGAATGGATAGCGAGGGAAGATAGAGATGGAAACTGACCATCCGCTAACAGAAACAGCAATTAGGTGGATCTAATATCCCATGTTGATCTTGGACAGGAGAAGGGTAATTCAATGCAACCGTGGCTTGTCAAGTAAGAGGATGCAATATATACTCATAAATAAGAAATGTAGAATCTTGATGGCACATCATTAAGTTTCTGAAGATCAACTAATATACCAGAAGTTAAATTAGATCAGGATCAGTACCTTCATGCTCCTGATCTCTGAGATATCAGAAACATGTGTTCCTCCACAAGGGCAGCCGGGATGGTCCCCTAATTATAGCATTTTTGTTTTTGTTTAGTGTTGCTGACTTTGAACTATTCAACGGAGATGTTGGCCAATGATCGAAGGCTTGAATTCGGGTGCCGATGAAAGGGCTTTCTAAACCCGATGAAGCAAAAAATTTACGTGAATTATTTAATCAACAAGCATAACGAAATCAATGATTTTGATCGTTATTATTGTGTCACAGTCACAAGTCTACCATATATTCAGCTACAACAGAGAAATTAGTTTCATATAAAGTATATTGAATGTACAAATTCTAAATGTTGTTTTTTTTAAGAAAAAAATTCTAAATTTTGTTATCGAGTATACTTATAAAATGATCGATCAGAACCGTTAGAATGTGAAGTCCTACAAAATTCAAGATTGTCACCAAAATTAGAAATCATGGGATCTCGACAAATATGTAGCCAAACGATATTTAACGTGTCCGAATGCATTAAAGTCTATCGTTAATTGTGATACGACATATTTTAGTCTTGCTACAGAATATTTGGATTAATTTCTTTTAGTACAACACATTGTGGTAAACAAATGCCAATTTTTGGTGTCGTCATAAAAGTTATGGTTATGTTATATAATTTGTGGTCATTTTTTGGAGAGGGAGAGGGAGTGAGGGAGGAGAGAACAACCAGTTACCTGCTCAGTCCTTTTTTCATTTTATTAATTGATTTAATGAATGGGTGGTTCGGATCATTCACTTTTAAATCCGAAGATTTAAAATCATGGTGTGTACGGTACACCCCTTAATAAGGGGTGTGTACCATAGGACTTCCCGTCAAATTTTGTCAAATTATGCAAATTAGCTTCTCGGCTCTCGCTTTGTTTGATCCAATTTTGAAAAAACTCGATTTACACACGCATCGCGTTTACCTCGGTTAAAATTCTTAAGTTAAACTTAACTAAAGGAAAGAATTCTGGAATTAGTTGGTAATTATAAAATAGCTTCTCATTTCTCGGCCTAATAGGTTGGCACAATGGTCAAAGTCTGAAACAATCCATACGGGCATTTCTTCTATTCTAATTGGCTTACGATATAATGGACGGTGATTGATCTCCAAAAATTAATCGAGATAGGAGCAAACTAACACGGAAACTCTAAATTAAAAAAAGAGACTTTTTTACTGTTAATTGTTCGAATGGGTTTAACAACCAAAAAATAAAGTAAAAGTGACGGTTTGATGATAGTATTTTAGAAAAGTGACAGTTTTGATGTGCAAAGACAATATGAATCGACAACAGTGTTGATTTAAAAATAATTCAATTGTACTGAAAATTATGTATATGGTACTCTCAACGATCTAAGTGGCGATCTAAGTGGCAAGCAGAGATGATATCTGATGTAGCTACAAGAAATCTGTTTTTATCTTTCTCTTGATTGTCAATAATGTTAGCGATGGTGAAGATGATGGGTATGCCAAACAACAATTAATTGCATTATTGATTACATATTTTATAATTTGATATATTGTATACATAATTTGGTTCAATAGAAACACGAATGTTATTTCAACCTCAATGCAAGAAATCTTAGCAGGAACATCAATTTCCAAGAAAAATGAAAGTATGAGAATAATTTCCTTTAAAACTTCTTTATTTTATTTCATTTTTGTCTTTTCTAAACTTTTATTTATCTTGTGAGTTTATATGATTAGAATGTCTCCTGATATTAAAAAAAACATATAGACGGATAGAGAAAGGGATACACAAATCATTTCAAGTTCACACCTTTGCCCAATCGTTTGAATTTTTTAATTTGAGATTTGAATCTACTTTAGTTTGGTAGAGAAAGGGAAGTCTCAATAAATCCGGACAAACTAATCCAACAAAAGCAATGTTATGAATACCGTTCCGTACCGGCTGGTACCGGCAGGTCGTACCGGTTTGGAAGAAAAACGGTACTGTAACCCTTTAATACCGTTTCGGCTCCAATACCGGACAATACCGGAAATACCGGCCGAGATGACATTACCGGGAATTTCGTCCGAAATTTTGCAAAACTGAGAGAAAAAGAAGAAAATACAGAAATGGAGGGGGGAAAAGAGAAAAAGAAGATCGGAGCAACATTCTCCGGCATAATCTTGCAGCCATCAGCCATGGTTGTAGATCTCGTTCCGGCGGTACGTACTAGTGAAAAAAATGGAAAAAACTGAAGGGAAATAGAGAACGGGCAGATCTGAAGTTCAAATCGGAATGGAGAGAGAGAGAGAGAGGGAGAGAGAGAGAGAGACCCAGCTCAGCAGATCTTTCTTCTTCGCAAGTTTACTGAAGCTGTAAAACTCTTCAATCTCAATGAGTCTTCACAGTCTCAATGAGTCTTTGTAGTCAAAGCTGTAAAACTCTTCAAGCTGTAAAACCAGTGGTTTTGGTTTCGAGCCCACCGTTTGGGAAAACTTAATTGATTAAAAATAAATGTTTACTGATTTTTTTTTTTAAATTGTAATAGTCTAATAGGACTTTATGTAAGGAAAAAACAAGGTTATAATAAATGTATACATATTTTTATATTTTTAACGACAAATCCGAAACGGTACCCGGTAACATACCGGTACCGGTACGTACCGTTCCAGTGACAAATTCTATACCATGTCCGAAACGGTATTCATAACATTGAACAAAAGTCCAAACCCCACTAGGCCGGGTTCGTATGTTGTTTCCAAAAATACCCCGACCCACCCCCGAGATTACAAATTTACTGTACATAGTAAAACCCACGTGACAAGATGGAATGAGCTGATCCAAAAAACAAGCTGGAATAAAATCTAGAAAAGACGTGCCCTGAAGTACGAACCTGGCTGACCAAGACAGAAGTGCCCTTCTACTCCGTACTTGAGGTAGTTGGTAGCAAATTTGCTACTCCCTCCGTCCCAATTTAGTTGTCACTTTTGGGAATTCGCGCTTTATAAGGAAACATAATTATTACATGTTTAATCACTTGAATTTCCTATTTTACCCTTCATTCTTTTATTGAGTACTCCTAATTTGATGGTACACAAAACTTCCCTTTTTTTGAAAAGTAGGCGTCAAAATAGGAAACTGAGGTGGTGTTCCGGTAAAAGTATTTTTTGTAAAACTTCTCTTTTTTTGCACCGTATAAAAGATCTCAACGAGATCTATCAAACAAGATCCATATTGGTAGGAAAATTATTTGCATAAACACATGATTTTTGGGCTTGAAATTACCTCCGTTTGAAAAAAAAAACACTTTTTCTAAAAGCGAAACACCACCTGAATAAAAGAATGAAGGGTAAATTAGGAGTACTCTGCAAAAGAAGTCGCCAGAAGAGACGTGAAAAGGAAAAAAGGAACAACCCCTACGTCAGGGCTGACTCGAGCTGCCGGGGGTGGGTAGTGGGAATCCAAATTCAATCCTTCTACCATCACACCCAAGCACACACCCAAACATGGGTGTGTGTTTGGGTATGTCCCTAGAATTATTGATCCAAATTTGGATTTAGAGGGGCCCACATTACAACTCCCCCATCCCCTCCCATATAAATTCCCAACTGAAGCCCCCCAAAAACACATCTCTCATACTCTCTCTCTCTCTCTCTCCAAATTTGGTATCGCTCAATTCATATTAACATGGCGTACCGACTTTTAGAGATCAATGCGATGTCCGCAAAAGACCTGAAAAAAGTCACCCTAATAAGCAAGATGCGCCCGTACGCCGTCGTTTCGATCTCCGGCGGCGACCCGAGGGCGAGTCAGCCGCAGTGGACCGCCGTGGACAGGAGTGGAAACGCCAGCCCCACTTGGAACTTCCCCTTGAAGTTCTTCGTCGAGGAGTCCGCCGCCCGGAGCAACCGCCTCGGCGTCACATTCAAGATACGTTGCGAGCGGGGTGATAAGGACATCGGTGAGGTGCACGTGCCGCTGTCGGACCTCATTGGGCCGACCGAAGATGGAGAATTACTGCACTCCGTTACTTATCAGGTAGTGTACTATTATTATTTTCGGGTGTCTTTACCCTTTTTGTTTGGGTAACGTCCTTTTATTAGAGCACAGAGCTGCACCCACAGTGAATTGGTTTCGTCCTTTTATTAGAGCAAATGTACGTACGTATGTCAATTAAGATCCACAAGAGTGACAGTGTGACTTATTATTATTATTATAAGTCTGGGTGATTTTGTTGAATTTTGCAATGATATGAAGCAAAATGGCCGAATTGTTTATAGTATACACACACACTCTTCATTGTTTTCCGGTAGAAAATGTGAGGTCGATCTCGTTATTCAGTTAATTCTTGTTTATGTTTTACTAATTTTCTAAGAATATTACTCCATATCAGGTTCGACGGCCATCGGGAAAGCCAAACAAAGGTGAGCTGAATTTCTCTTACAAGTGGGGGCCAGTTACGGCTTATCCGGCTCAAGTTGGGCCCAGTCCCGTTTCCCTGCCACATCCAACGGAATACGATCGCCTTCTGCCACAACCAAAGAAGAAGAATTGGTTGGCCAAGTTTCTGTGTGTATTGGGGAAGCTTTGCGGTGATGTAATCGGTGAAGTAATTGCGGATGGATTGGACCTGGAGGAAAATTTTTATGAATAACTTTTATGTTGTGGTTGAAAAGCCCCTTGAATAAAATAAAAGTAAAATCTGGACATTCACTCATAATAAAAGGCTGTTCTTTTCCGAGCCTTATATAATAAGAAGGAGTTTTTAGCCTGTTATTTTTCAATTTCGGACCGATTTGTCCTTTAATTTCTGGTATTTTTACACCTTATATAATAAGAAGCAGTTTTGGCCTGCCATTTTCCAATTTCGGACCGATTTTCCCTTTAATTTCTGGTATTTTACACATTGCCCAGCCAATTTTGGCACAATTTTTCCCTATTAGGTCCCCCGCGTCTTCCCGTCCGCGTGGTTCGTTTGTGGATACTGTGGTAATTTCGCGCGGACTGTGCATGTGCACACCTGGCGCCATCCGCTGCTCCTACGGGAATCGTGATGGGTTCTGGCCGTTGATTTGCGTTCACTCCTTTATTACGCTGGTCTTCCATCGTCTTCCTCATTCCCTCTCTAACGTTACTCCTCTCTTTCTTTCTTTCTCTCTCTCAAACTTTACTCTCATATTCAACCAGCAACCAAACCCACTTCCACAATCTCCTCTTCGTTTATCTTCCGACCAACTTCCAAGATCGAACCCCTCTCTCTCTCTCTCTCTCAGTCGACCAATTGAGACCCTTAAACTTCCACAGTCCAAAATCGACTACAGTCCGTCGTTCATTGTCTAAGCTCTCGTTCGCGGAATGTTTCAAGTTTTTTGCCGACTTTCAGGTAATTCAAATTTCCGGCTGATTCAGTACAGAGTGCTTGTGGAATCTTCTTCTGTGTGTTTGGTCAGAGAAGGTAACTGTTCGGATCTGGTTTAGGGTTTTTCCGATTTGGTTTTCATCGTTCAGGGCAGTGTGGTTCGAAGTTTTCATGTTTTTTTTTACCTCGTTCTTTGCGTTTGGTGGGAAGCTTTAACCAGGGCTAAGATGAAAATCTTTAGCCGCCTCTGAATGCTGTAATTTTGTCAAAAAGGAATGTTCTAGCCCTGTCCTAAAAGGGGTCCAGACAGATAAATGTGCAATTAGTCACTGCATTTTCCTACTTTTCAATTTTCTTCAACTTCGTTTGTAGAGAGTCAAATTCCAGCAAATACGGTGTCGTAACACAAAGGGACAAGTATTTTGAGATTGGTGCGTCATTTGGAAGTCTTTCATATCTTTGATTCTTGCATATGCTGTGGAAGCTTGCCTATGGCTAAAACCAGCAAGTCTTGGAAAAATTATGGAAAGTTCTGGCAAAATGTAATGGCAGAAAAAGAATTTACGTTGGTTAGCAAGTTCAAACAAGAATAGCAAACAAAACTGGTGTTATTATCTCATGAAAATGTTCAAACTGTTATCATTTTCTTGCAATATTTAGACTATGATCAATTTTTTGTTTAGATTACTTGTTGCAAGCCTTTGCAAGCAATAATTGGCCTTTCATTAAAAAAAAACAATACCTCTGCATCGCTTCATTTTATTCTGTTAGTTTCGTGCATCTAGCTATAATTTTTCCCTTTTTTCCCCTTGTCAACGTGCTTCAGTAATTGTATATAGTGTTGCATCTTCATCAGGGTTGTAAGACGTTGTTAAGAATGGTGGGCCATCTAGACTTCTTTGGTTGTTATGCTTTAGGTTTGAACAGCTGTTCATGGTCTTCGGGAAAGCACGGCCAGCAGAACCAGTAGATTACAACAAGAGATGTCCACTATGCAAGATTCCGGTTCTGCTGTTAAAGCTGAATGGAAAGGTTACACGGAAAAAGCTGAACTCACTATCTAGAAGATACTGCTGCAGTAGAAAGCGGAAAGAAAGACATGGAAGAAGTCCTCTAGAGCTTGTATGAGCAGCTTTAGATCATGATTAGAGCCAAAAATCTTATTAATCATTCTCCTCTAAACTTGGTGTAGTATGCTGTTTCTTCATCCTCTGCTACTAATTGTGACAAGAATGTATGTTTTCCAGTTTGCAAAAGGCGAGGATGGGTGCACAACAATGGAGTAATGCTCAAGATTCATTGCTTGGTCTGGAGAATAATAATGTTGCTTCCGTAGTGGGTATTGTTAGGTAAAGTGACATCTTACAAACGTTTATTCTAATCTCTCCATTCCATTTTTTTTGTTTTCTTTTGCTGGAAATTGTGCGGGTTAAACAGATGGACAAGTTATTTGTCTTTGGGCGTAATGGTTTTTCGAAATGCGTTCACACTAATCAAAAGATATCAAGAAGCTGAAGTTTCCAAAATCATCTCATGAAAGATTTATATAGAAAATATAGACGATTCCTAGAGATATTAGGAATAGCAAGTAGTTTATTTGTTGCTGCGCTTCATTTCATTTTATTTTTTGTCTAAACATTTCTTCAATTTTTATCTTCATACAGAGGGAATCGACGCCAATCAAAACCTACGTGCTCAGTTTTCTTCTGACATGTCATCCACACTTGAAGATGTGGACTTTCCAAGCAAAAAACTTATGTCCTCAATTGATCGTAAGTGTCTGGTTTTTGATGTACAGAGATCCTACTTTATTTGACAGCCATAGGTCCTTCCATGTGTAAAATTCATTCAACTGAGACAAATGCTTGTAGATTCATTACAGCTAGATCACGACGCATGTGGAAATCTAGACTCCATGATTCTTCCTTGTTGTGGAGAGCTGCGGGAACCAAAGGGCGGACACTACCATAACATTGTGGAGATAATGAAAAATGCTGGAAAATGTCTTCTAAGTGAATATGCGGTAAGAATTTCCAAATATCATTTGAATATTGGTAAAAAGTTGCTGATATTGTTGCATACTTATTGGTTGTGGACAGGCGGGAGTTACAACTGTTTGTGTCCATTTCTCCTTGTCCTTTTTGGGAGAAAAAAAATTAAAGAAATGAAAGACCTTTATCTCCAAAAACCTCCTAATTAATCCCATTTTCGATAACGTATTATCATTTTCGACCAAATGATGTTTGTAAAAGAATTCTCATTGTCACATCGGACAAGAACATATATGCTGTAAATTAACAATTGTGATTGCTTTCCATTAGTCCTTTCTCCCAAAAGGACAAGGAATGTGACTGTACTTAGTCACGGCTTCGGCAATACTTTCTTCCTAATGCTCCAACTACGTGGAGATTTTACTTACACATGGGCATAGGACTTGGCCAATTGATTTTAGCAAGATTTTATATAATCTGCACACTTACTGTTTGCCTTCAGCCATTTCAGACCAGCAGAGTGTACTAAAATTTGGTCATTTGTATCTTCCTGCTCTGCAGCTGTGCTCGGTATGTAGCTCTCTGGTTTTGATCATATTTATGGGTTTGCAACAGAAATTTATCGTGATTAATTATTGCATTAGTTAAAGTTATGTTTGCTTTTCTGTAGGAGCTTGAGCTTCGTCTCAAACAAATCTTTCGCATATTTGATCTTGAGGAAATGGTCATCAAAATGGCTCATTGTACTTGAAACATGCTGGTAAATGACTTACGCCTTGATGTTGAAATATTTAATTAGTTCTTGATTACTCTTGACCTAGATTCCTCGATTACCTCATTGTCATGTTACCCAGCGTAGAATTCCAGGTGGTTGTTTTTCATGCAGATGAAGACACTGAGAAAATCTATGGTTGGTTTTCATGTTAGCGTGCTGGGTATAGGTTTTTGCTCTTGCATTGGTAACAATGTCTTGATAGAAGCCACAAAGCTTTTTAACCCATGCAAGTTATGTAGAACTATTGTATGTTTACTCCTAGAATCACTGCTTAGATATGTAATTGCAAAAAAAATTTTGGTTCATATATGTATTTGCAATATATTAAAGCGATATGATGTATGTATGTGTGCTAGCCCATTCCACATGATTCTCTATGGAAGTGATGCTAGGACTTACAAGTTTTTTGTAATCTGTTCATATTAACTAGATTTGTCAATGTCTCTATTCAAATGTTCTCCCTCTTATTAAAAACCAAAAACGTGTGGAGGTTCCCTATAGCCCGTGTACAGAACAGAAATTTTAAATTGTAAGACAAAAAGCCGAAAAATGAATGTCTTTTTTAAGGGGGGAAAAAATTGTTGTTAGATATGGTACAAATTGCTGAGCTCCACTAAATCCAGTGGTCACCATATTCTATTTGTTTGTTCAATGATTCAATGTAGGTAACTCCTGATTACAACATGTCGTATAAGACCAAAAACTTAAAAATGCTCAACCCAAAAAAAAAATTTACGAACAAGATGCAAGTGTTTTGATTAGGATGATAAGATGCAACTATGCAACATTGGCTTGCTACAATATTTGCACCATAATGGAACTTACACAGGACTGACATCTTGATGTTCTCTGTTTACAATCAGGAAGTCTATTTCTATGCTATAAACACCAATGCTCAAGCACTACTTCAATCTGCTGCTAAGAAACCACTTCAAATTGGAGAGCTTTTCACACGTGGACTCGCACTGGTACTCTCACTTTAATTTGAGTTTCTAAGATTTTATTTTAAAGCTTCCACTCTACCCTTTCTGAAGCAGGGAGCAGCCTATGTGATTGAATAACTATGGTGGTGAATAGTGATTAAGTAGCATCACAAAATCAATATCTGCTTGCTTGTGTGGTGTTGCTACTTATTTTGTTACACTGTTTTTTTAATTTTGTCCTCTGATTCAATCGCTTAATAGTGGTGGGAATCTACTCTTGGGAGAACAAGCTGTGGAGGAATCAAAGGAACCGATTGTTGGAGGTGCATTGAGTTCAACTTTAGTGGTTTGCCTCCTCTCTCCTATGTTATGCTATGGTGATACGTCCTGGACATTTATTTCTATTCAGAACTTTGAATGTTGTTATGTAATATGCTATAAAGGATTGAGAAATGCGCTTGAAAACAAGTAGAATTGAAAACATGGATGATCGTCATGTCCCATCTGTGTGGAAGGTTAGAAATGTTTGTAAGAAGTATGAGCTTCTTTCTCCATGTATGATCTTCATGTCCCAAGTGTCTAAAGTGGATACGTGCCAAATGCATATGCTACGACATTCTTTAGAAGCTTACTTCCCACTTTTATCTTGTTCTTTTACGGCCTGACAGCCTCTTTTACCATTCTACAATTTTCCAACCTGTTCTCTTCAACGGGCACAACATTCGTGCTGTGCACGAGGCCGGAACCTAGTTTAACAATATAATCAACCAACATATCTTGTGGTTGTGCTTGGTCCCTTAAATGTTTATCACGATGCCTACCTAAATGACTCGTACCACCATGTGATGATGCAGTGAGACACTTTTTGCAATGTTTACATATAGCAAATTCTGCAAATGTTCCATCTGGACGAGTTTTTTTTGTTCTACCAAAATGCTCCCAAACAGTAGAAGAAATCCTTTTTTTCGATGATGATGCAACAGGAGGGGAAAGAGGCAAATCACTATTATTTTGTTCTTCATCTATATTAATAACATTATTATCAATATTTTCATTAGGATTCATAGTTGAAAAATATACTAGCAATAACTAGCTAATCAATCAGTTGGGTTAATTAATGGAGTCAAGGTTGGAGCAAATGGGGAGGTTATTTCTCATCTCCAATTTGCGGATGACACTTATTTTTTGCCAAAATAAGCTGGAGGAAATGGTGGCTTTGAAAAGGATTCTTAGAATTTTTCAACTCATGTCTGGTCTGAAAATTAATTTCTCAAAGAGTGTGTTATGTGGGGTTAAATGTCAAGTTCAGGAGGTGGAAATATTAGCTCAAGTGATGGGATGTCGAGTGGGGTCTCTTCCTTTGAATTACCTTGGTCTCCCACTAGGTGCGAATCCTAAGAAAATTCAAACTTGGCAACCTGTGATAGATAGAGTGGAGAAAAGATTGGCAGTTTGGAAAAGAAGATTTATCTCCTCTGGCGGTAAATTGACTCTTATTAATTCCAATACTAACAATCTTCCTATCTACTTCATGTCTATCTTTAAAATGCCAATTTCTGTTGCAAGGAAAGGAAAATTGAAAGATTACAAAGGCAGTTTTTTTGGGGGGATTCTATAGATAAGAAAAAACTTCACTTGGTGAAATGGGAAGCAATAACAAAGAGCAAAGAGTATGGAGGGCTAGGGGTGAAAAGATTGATCGAACAAAATCATGCTCTGTTAGCAAAGTGGTGGTGGCGATTCAGTAGAGAAAAGGACTCTTTGTGGGCTAAAGTGGTTTGTAAGAAGTATGGATTATCACACCAAGAATGGCTCCCCAAATTACCGTCCTCAGGCCGTGCATCTGTTATTTGGAAAGATATCTGTGCAATTGGAAATTCGGAAGATGAGGTGGGGAGCATAATTCAGGTAAATTTCAGAATTCAAGTTTATGCAGGGGATAATACGTTGTTCTGGAAGCACAAATGGTTGGGGGATCAAACGCTGCAAGAGGAATATCCAAGGCTGTACATGGCATCTACACAACAAGAGCAACTAGTGTGTAATATGATCAATAATGACGCAAATGGGGATTGGAATCTGACCTTTCGGAGGGAAATTTTTCAGCGGGAAAGAGCTCAGTTTATTGAATTACGTGAGAGATTACAGAATGTGGTCCTGGATTCGTCAAAAATGGATACTATGTTTTGGATTGGCAACTCAAATAATTTGTTCTCAGTTAAATCTGTGTATGATTTATGGGAGGCTTTTGCTTTTACTCCCAATACCGAACTTCAATCTTTGTGGAGAAATCTAAGTCCTCCGAAGGTTGAGATTTTCGCATGGATGGCGTGTCAAAACAGAATTGTGACGAGGTCGGTCTTGAACAGCAGGAATATTATTTTGGGAATGGATGAACAAGGTTTGGCATGCCCATTTTGCCTTCAGGATGAGGAAACGCCAGAGCATCTATTGATAACATGCCCGTTTTCTAGCCAAATTTGGTTGAAGATGGCAGAGTGGTGGAACATTGATTGGGTGATTCCTACGAATCTACTGGGATTATCCTCTCGGTGGTTTTCATTCCGGTTCAAAAATCTGGAGAAATTTTTTTGGGAGTGTTGTATTTACGCTACTGTGTGGTCTATTTGGATTGCAAGAAATGATGTTATCTTCAACAAGGTCTATTTGGATTGCAAGAAATGATGTTATCTTCAACAACAAAGTTGCTGATCCCCACCAATTGGTTGATTTAATCAAAACAAGGGCAGCCTTGTGGATCAAAGCCAAATTTGATGTTAAGGTGTATACGGTGGAAGATTTTAAAAGGAATCTTGATGGTATTAGAAGGCTCACGATTTAGGTGTACCCTTGGGTGTATTTTTTGATGTAATTTTGCTTCAATTTTGTTTTTCCTTGGGGTCATGGTGAAACTTTCTGGTTCTCCCTTCCCTTTTACTCGATGTAACCTTTCGAGTTTAATAAAAAAAAAAATTCCTTTGCCGAGCAAAAAAAAAAATTAACTAGCTAATCAATCGAAAACTGAATAGATGTTACCAAATGGGCGACGTGATGAATCTCAGACTATTTAACTTCATCGTTGTGAGAGTAACTTGAAGTTTAGAGAGCTTGAACTTGAAAGCTTCAAGAAACACACTATTTAACTTCGTCGTTGTGAGAGTAACTTGAAATTTAGAGAGCTTGAACTTGAAAGTTTCAAGAAATTTGTGTGAAGAGTTTAGAGAGAGTGTGTTGAAAAATATAGAGATTTGTGTGAAGAGAGAATTGTGAAGAAATTAATTGAAGACTTGTAGTATTTTAGTATTTATAGAGCTATGACTAATTTGACCCCAAAAAAAGAGAGAAGAGAATAATCTATCCGTTGGACCGTTGCTACAAAATAGCCGGCTGTCGCCAACGTCACAATGACAATGTGAATGTGTCAATTAGACCAAGTCTTTTTTTTTTGAACGGAAGATATGATTTCTCATTGATAAATATAAGCATCATTACAGAGAATAGTCAAAAGAGGAACATGTGGAATGGACACCCAATTACAACCTAAAATGGAGGCCCTAAAGGAAGCTATCCAGTGGGCAGCTTCATTTCCTTCCCTTGGAGTCCAGCAGAAAGAAAAATCTAATTCTGCACTAATTTTACGAATATTTGTAATCAGAGCCGATACCTCCCAAGGCGGGACCAATTCTGAGACACTTAGAGAGATAAGACTAGCACAATCACTTTCAATCGACACATTACGAAGATTCAAGGCTTTGGCAAAGAGGCATGCTTCTCTAAGGATAGAGGCCTCTGCTAGGAAAGCCGAATTAGCAGAGATACAAAATCTCCTACCATCAAGTAAACACCCTCTAGAGTTCCTGAGGATAATGCCCCCCCAACTTTTCTGACCAGAGTCCGTCCAACGGTCCAAGAAGCATCACAGTTGATCTTTAGCGTTCCAGGAGGGGGGGCTGCCCAGAGTTTGGGAGCTGGGGGAGGCCTGTCAGAGTTTTGCACTTTCCCGACGTGCCACGATCTTGGTGCTAGATCTCGCTTCTTCTGGACTCCTCGATGCCTGGAGTCGATACACAGATAATTTTCTGGTTCCCATTTTCTCTCTCTGATCTCTCACACGCAGCAGCGAGAGAGGGTTTTGTTGTTCACCCAAGAATGGCGACTGCTCGCGTCACCTTTGCCTTCCCTCTTCGCCGCCGACTTCCACCGCCTACCGCCTCTCTCTGTAGACCATGCCCGCAGCTACGTGATGGATAAGACGTCGTCGTCTCTTGATTATTCAGATTCAAACCCTAACTGATCTTCATCAAAACCCTAACCCATCAACAAGATTTTGCTGGTTAATTTGTACTCAATTCCTAATATACTTTTTGGGTTTCCGATTATACGGAGTACCAACTCCTATTATGTTTTTGCCTAGTGGAGGTGATAAGTGAAACTACTCTCTTACCCTTCCGTCTTACAAAAAAAGATCACTTAATCAAGATTTGTTTCTCATTTTGTGGAATTGGAATGATATAAATTCATGTATCTAACGATTAGAGAAAAGCTGTGCTCTCTCTCTCTCTCTCAACTGTATGATTTACCAAATGTTTGGAGTTCAAGCTTTTCTTTTTCTTTTTTTTTCCTATGTTATTTTTAAGGTTTTATTATTCTACTACTCTTGCAAAAGACAAGATTTCGGACGAGAAAGAGAATTATCTAACCGTTCTAACTAATGTTCTAATTACGAGAATAAGTTTTGCTTAATTTAGTATTGAAGAAAGTTGTCTTTCTGGGGTCGGATCCAGTCAAGTTTCCCCCAACCAATTTCGTCCATTTTTTCATCCGGGCTGTCTAGATTTGTTCTGGGTGTTTTGGATATTATTTAATAAAAATTTACCTGAACAAATCTAGGCCGTCCAAAAGTATTTTGGACGGCCGCGATTTAAAAACTAGACGAAACTGGTTGGGGGAGACTTGACCGGATCCGAGACTTAAAGGTGTTTATTGAAGCTTCACATGCGTAACTAATACTATCTTTTTTTCTTCAATAGCAACAAAATAAAACCCAATTGAAAAACACCTGTGGGCCACAGAGGGCTAAACCCTCCCATGTAAATTCTTGCTATGTACCAAACAAAAACCATGGGCTTCAAGTTGTTTGGATGAAAACTGAAAAGGCCACATAACTATGTAAACTTCAAACTTGCTATATCCCATACTCAAAACAGTTTTAGATACCATTGCTCACTTGTTCATGAACCTTACAAGCCATAGGAGACGAATGGAAATAAGAGGCTGCACTTGCATTTGTGACAACTCGAACGGACACCATGCTTTGCAAAAGAGCGGTTTGTTCATTAGGCCGTCCAGCTATCACAAATGCCAACCCCCAAGAATTACACCAATATAGTAACTAGTACTTACTCAGCATCACATAAGATTCCTTTGCCTTCAACCAATAAGCAGACCATCTAGATGTAACTGCTGAATGGCAGTTCAAGTGCCAAATCTAGGGTTCGACATTGTAAAAGATTTTCGTCATTCCCTTCTTTGTCCGTATTTGAGAAACCTGATCAAGACATGAAAACTTCAGAGTTATCATTTGATCAGTACAACTGAAACATCACATGAAAGAGTCGATATATTGACAGATGTTGGGAAACTTGAGGTGGCAAAATGCAGAAAAGAATGGATAGCGAGGGAAGATAGAGATGGAAACTGACCATCCGCTAACAGAAATAGCAATTAGGTGGATCTAATATCCCATGTTGATCTTGGACAGGAGAAGGGTAATTCAATGCAACCGTGGCTTGTCGAGTAAGAGGATGCAATATATACTCATAAATAAGAAATGTAGAATCTTGATGGCACATCATTAAGTTTCTGAAAATCAACTAATATACCAGAAGTTAAATTAGATCAGGATCAGTACCTTCATGCTCCTGATCTCTGAGATATCAGAAACATGTGTTCCTCCACAAGGGCAGCCGGGATGGTCCCCTAATTTCACTATCCGAGGACTACTTCCCTGAATGAGTTGCATTAGTTGGCAAGAATCAGTCTTTATAAATATGTAGCTAAAACTGAAGACAACCAGCTTCAAGCAAGGTAACAAATGCAAAAGAGACAACGAGCTTGATGCAAGGATAGAAAGAATTCCTGCCAAAATTCTCTTATTAGCAATCCTTAATGCTGACTCCCAATGATTAGCTTAAATCACTACCTGTCCAAACAAGTGAAGTTAATGGACTATCTCGGTTTGCCTTTGGTAAGTCTCTCATAGCCAATAGTTTGTGATGTAATCAGATAAATACCAGAGACAAATCATGGCGGCCCAACGAAAAAGAGTACCCCACAGAGAGAGAGAGAGAGAGCACAATGAATTGGTGCTGGCCACTTCATTTCACAGAGGACATCATCCAGCGGTCATTATATTGATTCACTAGATGGAATAACATCAACCAGTTTCCGCACTTAGTACCAAAGTTTAGGTCTCCACCCAATCTACCCCTCCAAGACACCCATTAATGCGTAGTGGCCTATTGGGTACTAACTGGGCATACATTTCAGATGGAATTACGTCAACACTTCTCCCATCCTTGGGTGTCAAGGCAAAAGGACATTGACATACAAAGATAAAAAAATTGTGGTCAAGGTTACAGGATAAGACTTAAAAAGAATGTCAGAAGTTCTGATCTACCAACCTCCCCAGTTCTATTAACATGGTATGTTGTTCAGATTGCAATTAAGTTTTGCCAACGGCAATTAGTTCATAAGATGCAGCGCACACTGCACACAGATAATGCTGGTAGAGTGAAAATTTGACCTTCGGAATGTAATCTGGCAGGCAGCCACCACACAGCTCAGAAGCTTCTTCGTAAGACACAATAGCAGCAGAAACCTGAATGGCATACAGACAGATTCCAAGAAATAGATCAGATGTGGAGAGAGAGAGAGAGAGAGAAAGAAAGAAGTGGACATTGAGAGAGAGAGAGAGAGAGAGAGAGAAGTGGACATACTTTCCCTCCCTTAGCAATCAGTTTATTAGCTTCCAGCTCCAACTCCACCTGCTTATTTTGCATGTCATTCTGTGGAACTGAACCTTTATATTCAACATATGGCCTGGCAAAACAAACAGGAATATCGTCAATGCAATCTCCGGAAAACAAGACTTACATGAACATGAATGAAATGATATACTAATTTCCAGAAGATTGAAAGTAATAATGAGCATGTACAGTAGGTCATTTCACTTCTCAAATTAATTTATCATACCCATCAGGGAAATGATAGCCTTTGCCTGGCACTAGACTTAATCCCACATTCCTCACACAAACATCCAGCAAATGCCCAGCTGAGTGCAGCCTGCACGAAGTAGAAGATCAAACACATGGATTATGGTCTGCGGAGAAATTGGAAGGAGATGAAATAGACCAGTCCAAAAAAGCAAAGACCACAACAAGAAATCGTCATTTGACTCTGGTTTAGCTACATGCTCCACACATACATTCAAAATACTGTCATAGCAGAGAAAATGTGCTCATTTGACATTTTCCACAAAAAATGCCAGATTAGTCTCTACACTAATACCGTAGAAGCTGGTCAACAATACCGTAGAAGCTGGTCAACTAAACCATAATACAGCTAGCAAATCCAACAAATCAATGATCCTAACAGAAGGCCTACTGGCAATGATCTCACAATCCTAGAGACTTCGGAAGAGGGAGAAGTGAGCATCTTGGTTGAGGTGCTCCACACACTCATTACACCGGTTAGGCAACTAAAGAAGTACGAGTACACAAATAATAACCTTTGAAGTTAAAGTTGCACGTATGTAAGTTTTGTCGTTGGGATGTTGCCTATGTGGCAAGTACTTGGGAAGCAAAAGTCCTTGTGTGACCCTTCCAAAGTTGTAGCATTAACAAAATCTAATTAGAATAACCACACCTAGGTCTCATTTGATTGGTTAACAATACCACATCCTATAACTTATGGAATCGGTTGTCCTACTTATTCGTACTCCTTCCAGCACTTGCATTTAGATGCCAGAAATGAGGTTCCACAAAATTTGAAATTCAATCCAACGCCTAAACCGACTAACATGCCCTTAACTGTACGTAACAAAGTCAATGTTCAGCATATTTTCCATGTGTACGTACCTAGAATTGAGCTTGCGACGCAACGCATCAACGAATAGCCCAACCTGAACCCCTTTCTTGAGTGTTGATTCAAATCCCTCTCGAGTATTCTCAAAAAATCCATAGTGAAAAACCTGTTAATTGTGATGTAAAAGAATTTCACAAAAGTTTCAAGCCGAAGATATGAAGAAAAATAAAACAGCTATGGCTCCATCCGGCCATCCGGATAGACCCATGTTTTAATGAAGGAATGTAACAGCATATTCTAACACAAACAAATGAGTTTTAGCTATAGGGAGGTTGTGAAGCTAGAGTTGAAGTCTTGAACACAGATTAAGGGTATTTAGTTCTTGTGGTCTTTCAATAACTACAATCCTTAACAAGATTTCAAATCACTCCTCGTACACAGTTATTTCAAATCCATTGTGTTTAGCTCTCAAAGTCAACGTCCGAAATAACTTATTGAACTTTTACATCTAAGTTTCAACCAAACACAATGAATAACAAATTAACAATGTCACAAAATCCTTCATTTGAAATACGAGTCTATCTGGGAGGCGCTAAGTGTTTGTGTGTGAGCATAAAATAGGAACTACACTCAATTGAAGTAACTCACAATTCCGTCTTTCGATCGGACGTCATTGACAGCAAATTTGAAATCATGATCGGTCGAAAGGGTGATGACGCCAGTGTCAAAGGGCTGACCGCCGCCTTGAGGGTGGAAGATGGTTGAATCCAGTACCATCACAAGTCGACCATCTTCGCCCTTCCATAAGAAATCGGAAACGCAAGTTTACTCTCAGTAGTTAGAAGTTAGAACTCCTAGAAACTTGTAATGGATGTCAGAGAGTGAAGAAAAAACCTGGAAGTAAGAGAGGAAGGTGGAATGGGATTGAAGCTTCCACATGTTGTCGTAGTATTCGAGCTTCGTTGGATGTGGATCCATAGCCATGACTGGATCCTCGATCAGTTGATTGGGCATTGAGTTTAGTCAAGTCGAGTCGAGTTGATTAGATCTGTCAAAGTAGTACTAGGGAATGGATCATCACCAATCAACAAAGTGAGCAGTAAGAAACAAAAGAAAGTATACATATTTCAAGTTAACCATTGGACTCCCAACCCATCTGCCACTCATGATTTCACAAATACGTCAAAAGCTACCATTTGGAGTTTATTTACCAGCAGTTTGCACTTCAACACCCATAATCTGAATTAGGCATCATACAAAATTTATATTCCGTTACATCTAGAAATAACTTGTCCCTTTTTGCACAAATTTAAAGCAAAAAGTTTGTGAAACTGAGATGAACTAAACCTCAAGACTAGTCTCAAAAGGAGAAAGGCCAAACCTTAAGGACTCATCCCAAGTCCGGCGTGCCCTAAGACTCCTAACGTTTCAGTCGTAAGCCGGACCTCATTTTCGCATTCCATCCCCTCTCACTAGTCTAAGTAGTTATGCGACTAACTACGTGCATTTCATTTTTCAACAGGGCACATAGATATGTATGCATACTAGAGTTGTGTCCATGCGATGCATGGGCGGCATCTTTGTTATATACACTGGCTTTAACCTCTTTTGCGCATGATTAGAAACATACAGAAATTAAAATAGAGGAAATTTTTAATCGATACAATTGCTGTCTGGAGGAATCAATACCTCAACATAAAGCCAGAGGCAAATCTTGTGCCACTCCACCTAGTCATATGAAACTCATCCCCAACAACTTTAATTCCTGTTGAACAACACCACCCACCCACCCCCACACCACCCCCACCCCCCCCCAATTTTTGCCTTAGGCGAACCGTAAGAGTTCATTTGCATTTGACCACTATGATCTTTCACGCCTTGATCCCTTTAAGAAACCATTTTCCAAAAGAGATGTGAAAATCCAAACATAATACTATAATAGTTGGAGCTATGACTCCACCTCTGTTGCAGCCATCCGCACCCATCCCATTCTCAAATCATCCCAAGTTCCCGCCCAGGAGCATTATTTGTTTATATAAGTGCATTCAATGGAGGCATGACATAATGCAAAATTATTTCTTTAGAACAGTGACACCCATTTTCTTCTATTCACCCTTTGCCAAAAAATAAATAAATTACCAACAAAATGTTTTTCTTTTAACACCAATCAAGCATATTGAGGAGTTTCTAAACTAATTCTGGGGCAGGGCTAATTTGGTGTTGATTTTTTTGCTTGCCTCATTGTTTCTTTTCCTGTACAGTTCTCATACATGAAGTACAAAGTACGAACCCAGTACACTACATCAATTGGAATAGTCCACGAGACAACCAAGCCAACCGCCTCAACCAATACAATACAAGAAATAAGCCCATTATAGAGTAGAAACAAAGAAAGAATGAAAAGCCTATTAAGGGAAGAACACCCACACACACAGGTAGAGAAATTCGAACTCCTTCCTCTCCTATTGAGATGCAAGAGGCTGACCAACCAACTGTGCTAGCCCCAGTTGATTATTATACGTTGTTTGTCTGCGTTGTTGTAATGGGATATACTTGCACTTATCCAAAAAAAAAAAAAAGACTTTCAGCTTACAACTTAAAAAAAAGAAAAGAAGTGAATATATGCAATTTTTGTTTCGATAGATACAACAATTGGCCCATTCATCATGCTTCCAAGTGCCATCCGTTCTTTATGGAAATGAAACGACAAATACCACATAAAAATGTATACCCGTATACAGATATGCTATATGTACTCAGGGGGAGAGAGAGAGAGAGAGAGAGAGAGAGAGTGTACCAGATTCTTGGGCCGGATCGACGGGGACTGATCAGCTGAGAGAGAGAGAGAGAGCTGAGAAGCGTGATGCTGTGACTGCCTTTGGTTGGGAAAAACGAGCACTTTGTTCCAATGTCAAAATAGGCAACTTGACTAGTTGACTTTAAAACTATGGCTAAGTTAATGATAAAAAATAAAAAAGACTACGGCTAAGTTACGCTAAGTTTTTTCAGCAGTGCTATCCACACAGCAATAACACATAGACATCGTGCATAGATTTTATGTGGGGCCCACTACAGGTCCCATAAAACGATCCAAATCGTTCATTAAATGTAAAACACTTTTTCAAGAATTCTTGCAAAAAATCAGCTCAATCTAATATCTTTAGATACTCGATTCAATCGTCTAACTTTTCATTTGGATATCACAATAATGAAAAGTTAGATGATTGAATCGAGTATCTAAATGTATCGGATTGAACTGATTTTTCGCGAGAACTCTTGAAAACATATTTTACATTTAATGAACGGTTCGAATTATTTGTCTGGGACCCATAGTGGACCCCACAATAGATCTGTGTCTACAAAGTCTGTGTCAACAGACTTTTCGAAGTTTTTTAAGTTTTTTTTTTTGAGAGTTTTGTTCTTATTAAAAAAATTCATATTTGTTAATTTTGCATTAGATTTATTGTCTCAACTAGAGGAATCAAAAAAATAAATTTTTTTTTTACTTTTATCAAAATATTTTTAGAAATATCCAAGGAAAAGCCTAAATTTTATCCAAATATTTTTAGAAATATCCAAGAAAAAGCCTAAATTTTATCCAAATATTTTTAGAAATATCCAGAAAAAACCTAAAAAATCGACTTTTGGGTTTTATCTTCAATATTTTCAAAAATATTTGTGTAAAAGTTTAAAAAAATCACTTTTGCTATTTCTCTCGTTGAGACAAATAATAATCCACAAAATTTGGATTTTATCTTTGATATTTTTAAAAGAATTTGGGTAAAAGTAAAAAAAAAAATCACTTTTCTTATTCCTCTCATCGAGACAAATTAATAATTTTATAAATTTGATGCAAAACTAGTCAATGCAATTTTAAAAAAAAAAAAATTAATGTCTTTCCCTCTTTTGTAGTTTGAGAATTTTTTTACTACCTTTCTTTTATTGTATTGGAAATGGAGAAGCGTGAGGCTGTGCGCACGAAAGAAAATCCCACGCACTCTGTGTTAAGAATAAAGCGGCATCACTAAACACGGCTATAGTACAAAACGCCGCCGTTGTCTTTGTCGTCACACTTCGCATCTTCAAGCTGCGAAGTAAGTTAAAACTTAACAAAAAGGAAATGGCTTGCCACCATGAGTCTTGCAAATTGTTTTTCCGTAACGATTTTATTGTATGATCTAAACCTTTAATTTCGTGTAAATTTTCATTTACATCATCTGTACTGAAAATCAAGTCAAGATCACATTTATTAATTATGGGCCTTTCTATTTGTAGCCACTTATTTTCTGAACATAGTCTGTATATACTATGGTACACACCTGTTTATAATATGGTACACAGACTACGTTCAGAAAATTTGTGGCTGCAAATAGCAAGCCCCTTAATTAATACCTAATCGGAGTGCATTTCTGTTGCCAAAAATGGTTTGAGAAAGGTTGGGAAACACTGGATCAAACCCTTTCCAGTTAGGGCATTGTTATTTGCAGCCACTTATTTTCTGAATGTAGCCTGTATATAATATGGTACACATACTACGTTCAGAAAATTTGTGGCTGCAAATAGCAAGCCCCTTCCAGTTATGGCGTCGCGTAACCTCGCCACTATACAAAACGTCGCCGTTGTATTCCTTTTAACCTCGCGTGTCCGGTTCTTGTTTAATTAGTACTAACTACTAAGATTTAAGGTTAATCCTTTATTATCTCTAAACAAACGAGCAATGCTAGGTACCCAAACAACTTACCTAGAAAGTATTCCGAAAAGGAAAATCAAAAATCCAGATTCACTCAACCTGGACCATTGATTTTCCTTTTCGAGGTAAGTTTTTTGGGTACCTAGCAATAATGTAAACAATATTTCTTTTTTTTTTTTGAACGAACAATATTTCACTTTTGATACAGTTAACTGTGAAGGTATTATGCCTAAAGAATTGTTTTCTGTAAACACGCTTTCAAGAAAACTAAGAACAATTTAGACGCGATAATGAGCAAAAAACGGTGAACTCATTCTGACAAAATGGATTCTAGAATGAATGAATCAAACAACCATAATGGGATAATGTAAAAATGAGGGAACCAAACAGTTTGAACTTCTATGTAAGCTTATAAAAAAAGGTTATACCAAACTTGTTTACAGTTTATATTAAGTCTTTTAAGCATATGATCAAAAATTATAGGGAAGGGCTACAATACACACCCTTGTTTGGGGTGTACCATATGCACCCGTTGTGTGGTCTATATTGTGCCACCTCATAGCAAATCGTAACATTTTTTAGAGTTTCGTAACTTTTCATGTATATGATTCGTAACATTTTTATGCGATTCGTAACATTTTCTCTATGATTCGTAACTTTTTTGTCGATTCGTAACTTTTATACAAAAAATCATAACTTTTTTCTATCAATTCGTAACATTTTTGGGGGTGCATATGATACACACTCAAATAAGGGGTGTGTATTGTAGAATTTCCCAAAATATTATATAGTGTTTATCTAAGCATATAAACAGGTTACATAAGCTACGGTGCGCTGCGTAGGGATTTCTTACCCTGCTCGAGACGCGGTGCATCGTGCTATATTTGCCGACGAGGGGCTAAAGCCAATCCCTACCATCGCAGCTGTAGCGCCATTACCCGTTGCAGGGGCAGCGGAGCGTCTAGATTTTAGCTACGTATAATGTTGACTAAAATTCAAATACAAATATAGATATGGGGTTGAATCTAATAAAGGTCATCTCTAAAGGGCCATGGCCCTAAGAAAGTCATAATATGTTCGTTTAATATAAGGACTCCTGGTGAATGTCTTTTCCAGAGACTCTTTTTATGCTAAAGGGAAAATGACGGTATTAAATTATTAATTATCAAAACACGTTTTGGACCGTCATTTTCCTTATGCTAAAACTTATTCAAAACTAGTCAGTTAGCAATCCAAAATACAAATACAATTCAAGGGGACCAGTGCCCACTGAATGGGCTTGTCCCAAGTCCAAAAATGTAATTTTACATTTATTTTTGGCCATTCGTTAAACCTAATCTATGTTATCCTAATTTTACATTTCAGACCATACACTTTGTCGAGGTTGAAACGTTAACTAATCCTTGCAAAAGATCAAGCTAATACGGATGAGCACATGATTGAACCAAATTATCTTGAAAGTGCGAGAAGTACGATTCCATCACTGAGTTATCAATGTTTTATCTATAGAATGGTTCTATGCCTCGATTTCACAAAGCGAACAGTTCGATCCATCTAGATATCAAAACACCCTGTTGTGCCTTAGGTCTCCGGCTCCATTTACAAGAGGAAGTTGTTTTTCGAGATAATAGAGAGAGAAGTCAGAAGCCATCAAAACATTAGAATTCAACGACCATTTGAGAACTAAAATTAGGCAAAACACAGTCAAATCTCAGAAGTTCGGCTTCTTCCAATATCTATACCCCCATACGTCAAGACGTACAACAGTATTCAAGCTAAAATTCAGTAGAAATTAGCACCAAAAGGTCTCAACGAGATACATCGATCACAAACAAGGAATTTGGTTTCCAGTTCCAGCTTAAAAGTTGCAAGCAAACAACTATGCCAAGACAACATACTGTGATAAAACCTTATGCCGAATCATCAGCTGATTTGGTTTCGTCTTTTAGCTTCAGAGCAGATGAAGGAGAAGGAGAACCCTCTTGCCCCATCTCAGCCCTCAAATCGTTGATGCTCTGCTCCAATTCATCTATCCGGCTGCCCATCTCATCAAGTGCACGATCACAGTTAAGGAAACAAGTAACTTGATTTATATCAGCATTTGTGCAGATAAGAGGCAACAATAAACATGTGACAAAAAAGCAGTTTAATGACCCATAGGGCCACAGAAAAGCAAACATCCTCTTCTCCTACAACTAACACCGAGGGTGGAGAGAGGAGACCAAGCGAAGTTGAAAAGGCAAGTAATCATCTTTTTACCATTGATTGAAATGAAATGGCACTAAATTATTTTTTTAATAGCATAGCGCCCATCTCTACTGACACTGAGACAACATCAGAGAAAAGAGTAATGTCATTACAAGAAAACTAGTCCCTTCCTGAATCTCAGTGAAGCATAAAGTGATACCTACTAATATCTACGTGTTTCCGTCAGGAACCCAGGGGACACCTCAATGACGGACGAGCTGATCTTATAAGTTATTACCATCCAAAGCAATTCAATTTTTATTTTATGTACATGTTCAGAAGCAATTCATTTGAAATGCGACATAAGAAAATAAACCATATTAAACGCATAGAAAAACCAAAGGGAATGACTTAGATCCTTGAGATATCTAACTATCAAAGCATATGTTTGATGGGCATAATAAAATTAACACAGAGAAACCGCGAAGGATATTTTTTGTAATGATGGAGTCCGACATTGTTTGGAACCTAGATTGCTGCAAATTCAAGAGTAAAAGCAAAGAAATCAAATTCCCAAAACAGAGAACAAGGACTCAAAATGAAACAACTAAATGTTTGAAAAGTAATGAACTTACCATCTGCTGCAAAAGATTTTGTACCTGAAAAAGAAACGTACCAAAATTTCAGTAATTTTGGTCTCATATTAAGAGGCCGTACCTTCATTACACCATTTTCTAGCCACAGGCAAGTATCTTTGAGAACTCTTATTTTTTCACTCCTTTGTAATATAAGTTGGAAAGAATCATAAAAATAATTCATTTTAGGCAGGTAAGGAAACTCACGAATACAGTCATATCAGCCGTGCTCTGTTTTGGATCATCTGCATCATGGCCATCCTGCCAACACAACCAGTGAGTTAGTACTAAGTACACTGTTTACAGCCCTACAGAAACACATTACTGAGCATCATAAAATATACTGGTAGGATAGCCCACTCTCTCCACATTCACAAACCTCAAATGACCAAGTTCAAGTAGGTTGGGTAAAGTAAAAAAACTTGCTATTGCAACCTGAGCTCTACCAGCGAGCACGATTGCATGATTGGTGTTCCCACCCATTAGCTGATCATGTGAATATTTCTTGGCCTATTTTTACACCACATTCTCTCTTGAATGACCTTATAACCTAAAAAAATTCATTTGAATGTTGAGAATAAATGGTAAAAAGGTGTTGGGGGTGGGGGTGTTCTCCTTCTGCAAAACCAGCAATATTGATCCGTTCATACTGACACAGCCATTAATGTTCTTGTAAGAAAATGCAATGTTCTACTCATGACTGTTCGTTAAAGGAGTTAACGTTCCCAGTAGACCATCATTAGGCATCTTTGACATGGGGAACAAACACATTCTACTGGAATGAGTCCCATATGTACTTTGGTACCAGAGATTAGTTGGTTACAGACTTACAGTATCTAAGGAAGAGAAAATGTTGAAACCATCATGGCATCAGAAGTTCTAACTCTAACATAATGAAGTGAGATACGTTATAGCGGGAAAATACATATGTGACAAGCATAAAAGCTCATGTTCCTGTGAGACTTCAGTTTAGTGGTCTGTTAAAAATACAACAAATTTATTAACAGAGTAAAGCAGGACGAACAAACTACTATAAAAATTATATAGGTTTGCATATGAGCAAAATAAACCAAAAAAAGAAGAAGAAACATTGACACGTTTTCAATTACATGGAGGCGTGTCCTTTCTGCTGTGATAAACATACAACACTGTCACGTGACTCATGTGTATCTCTGCGTGTGATCAAAGAAACTTATTTATCAAATTCTTGTCAAAGAATGGTACTGCAATATAGTAGAGATGTAGTTCTCTGAAGGGATGCGTCTGGATTTGGTTTTGTGGAGGGAAAAGAAAGGTTAAGGATTTTTCTTAGCTACATAGGGAAAGATAATGAAGTAGTCTAGTATAGGGAAAGATAATGAAGTACAAACCCTTAGCTGTTCTTTTCCAGTCAAAAACCAGCACAAAACTCCAGTATCCAAATACAACCTAAATGTATCAAAGTAGGTATCATGATTAGCCAAATTTTAGGGTACTGCCATGCCTTCTAAGTTGAAACAAAACAGGCCCAATTTTTGCCTCAAGTACCACAATACTATAAGTTACGGTCATACCAATTCATCTTGTGCCATCCTTACAATGCTATAAGCCAAATAATTACCATAATTTATCTTTACACCTCGGCCCTCAAGTCGATTTTGCATCTCACTACCTTCCCATGTCCTATTGTTGCCTTCCGAGGTAAATCACCCCCGTATGCCTACATCAAATACCGCTAATCCTATGAATTCATATTTTTTCAACTCCGTCTTCGTTTGTCAAGTGGCATGAAGCAAAATTTGTCTTCCATAGCAGGGGAGCGACCAAAGTCATAAGTCTTCGAGTTTCTACAACTAGTATATACATACTAATACGGTAATACCATAATTCTAGTTTGAGATTAGCACTGAAATTACTTCACTCTCCTAAATCATTGTGGAACCGCAAATGTTTCATCGGAACTGCTTACTCAAATCATGATAAAAATTAGTGCAACTCCCTGCTTGTGCGAGTGGGGAGTACGGAGTAGTAGTAGACGTGTCCGTAATAGCACCTCAATAGGTACCTCCAACTCCATCAACCGAAACATAATTTGAAAAAAACAGCACAAGTACGATTTTAATCCCGCCCCCGAAGTTTTTCGGTAAATTAATTCCATTAAAGCTAAGAAACCAAGAAAAATTAGGCCTAAACGCCATTCTAAGCTCATATTTATCATTCTGTGGTCTGAAATATTCTAAAAAATGGAATTAAAAACGAAAACTACTGTCTGTCAGAAGTTCAAACCAGATGCTAAGTATTAGATCTCCAATCGAATGTTTCAAGGAGTCAATGAGCAAATCTTGAAGGATAGGTAAACCTGGAACTACTCAAACCTTAACGAAAAAAGCGAATAGGTACAAAGTGCGAAAGTGAGAATCGGGAGCACTAAGGATTAATCGACCAGGTTATCCAGATCCAGAGAGAGAGAGAGAGAGAGAGAGAGAGAGAGAGAGAGTACCATGTTCGAGATTTTCTGCTGCTGAGTGAGTGCCGGCTAGGAATTGCTCGGGGACCGCTTTCGAAGTTCAAAAAACGAGAAGAAATGACAGGCGTGATTTGAAAGCCTTCTCTCACACTTTTTGGTTCGTTTATTTCCGTGAGAATTACACTAACACCCACTGAGAATACTTCCGAAATAAATAGTCTCCCCCTTTTTATGGACAATACCATTAACGTCCTCTGTTGTGGATTTTTATTGCAAATGTACCCTTTTTATGCGGGTCAGCCGTTTGCTGGTTTAAGAGCATCCACAATGGGTGTGCTAACTAGTGTTTTAATTATATGTGTTAAGACTTAGCAAATAAAAATGTATTTTTTGTGCCACAATACTTGTGTTAGTTTGTGTGCTATAGTGTGTTAAATCATATAGTGTGCTAGCATGTGTGCTAAGTTTGACAACTATGCTAGCAGACAATAAGTGGGTCTCACCTCTATTAGTCAAACTCCAACTGTAAAATATAAATATCCACTACTCCTAATACACACTTGTGGAATCCATTTTTATCCTAACAAACATTTTAACACATAAATTTACCAAACTCATTGTGGATGTTAACACACTTCTATGTTATCAATATCTAACACACACTTGTGGAACCCATTTTTATCCTAATACACCTCTTAACAAATATTTTAACACACAAATATACCAAACTCTGTTGCGGATACAGAATTTTCTGATAGTATCAGCCAATAGTTTCCCATAATTTCCGAGTTAGTCCTCGGTGGGAAAACTTTCCGTTTCTAAGCGCATCCTTCACTTGATGACATATCCATCCTGCTATCCGCTATGAGCAATGTGTTAGCGAAAATTTATTGCAAAAATGATGATAAATCGCGTCACATAAGATAGTAGGGCAAAATGTGGGAAAAAACGTCCTACCACTGGTTTGTTTTTAATGTACTATATTAGAGATGCTCTCACATGCTCGTATTGATATACATACATCTCACAAACTCACATTATTAAAGGTAGCGTATTTCTACTTTTAAAGAGTGTGCAAAAAACCCGCAAAACCATACTTCTAAACCGTCTGAAAGACCGACCCGAGAGGGTTAGAGCATCTCCAACCCTTCTTTATTCTTCCAAAATGGAGGATGAAGGCAACACATTGAGAAAAGATTTTATAATTTACTCTCTCTTTTCTTCACTTTTTATACATTTTGAGAGAATCTTGGATGGACTTATCTCCTTTTTAGAGATTTGGTCATCCTCCAAATTTACTTTTGGTCCTCTAAATTTGGATGACTAATGCTGTGTTTGGTCTGTGTTTTGAAATTTTTTTTGAAAAATAGTAGGGGTAATAAGTGGAGACAGATATAGAGAGAAATGTTAGAAGTAGGAAAAATCTAGGAGGAATTTTTTGAAAAATGCTTTTTGAAAAGCAAAGAAAACAAATTACAAATCTTTAAAAAGGAGATGTGTCCTAAAAAAAAGTACAAAAAGTGAAGAAAAGAGGAAGTAAATTACAAAAAAAATCTTCAATGTGTCTCATCCATCCTCTATTTTGGAGAAAATGGATTGAAGTTGGTCGTGTGAGGAACGGGAAACGCTGTAGAGCACCAGCCACACTACATAGTGTAGTGCAGCCGATCCATTTGTTCATCTCGGCACGAACGACTCGGATTTAATCCGTGCTCCTATAAATCCGAGTCATCTATTGTTCGGATTAAAATCCGAGTTGTTCATTGGCTCGTCGGTTGGCAAGAGAGAGAGAAGAAGAGAGGAGCAACGGGATGGGTTTCAGAGAGCAACAGGGAGAGAGAGAGAGAGAGAGAGAGAGAGAGAGAGAGGGGGGGGGGTTTCACTCTGCTAGGGTTTGGATGTGATTTAGAGGTGGCAGAGATAGGGGTTTTGGGGAGAGGGATTCCAATGATGTCGTGTAGGGTGAGGGGTAATTTTGTCCACATATATTTTCCAGACCATGTATTAGGAATTATTTTCCTCCTTCCCATCACTTATGAATTCCTAAAAACTACTCCATCACTTGGGCATTATTTGCCCCTTTTCCCACTGATTTGCAACTTCCCCAAGCGATCATCAGCGCGTTCTATTTCTCTTCCAGTTTCGATCATCAGCGATTACGGCTTATCTGCTCTGACGTCCCCCTTAGCTTTACTCGTTCCCTTCCAGTTTCGATCTGAAAATTTTGATCGATCATCAGCGCGGCGTTCTATTTCTCTTCTCCCGTTTTTACAAATCCCGTACAAACTTGTACTATATCCTCCTAAAACATAAATATACGTAACCTATACTATATATTTCCTATCATATCTATCTGCCTGTTGGAATCAGGAGAAATGACGATGACCATCGAAGGTACGAAACTCTTTCTTCTTGTCCGCAACTGTGAATTGTGTTCGGTGTTTGTTTGTTTTTTTCTTTCCTCGATTATGAATTGAAATTAGTTTTTCTCAACCCTAGCTTCACGGTGACGTGTAGAAAGTTGAAAATAAAAAAATCAAGTATTCCGTAGTTCAACGAATGTGAAAGTATCTATAATTAGAAGGTCAACTGGTTTAACTTCCCCGCTCAATATGATGAGTCTTTGTGGTGGGAGCAATGATGACCATATTTGGGTACCACACCGGGGCGAGGGCCTGTCTTTTGCGAAAGCTCAAGCTGGGGAGAGGAATAGAAGGGTTGGCTCTTTTTCCTTAAGATCTTTCAAGTACTCCCACAATTCCTCACTAGAAGCTGGATTAGGATTAGTGTAAATGGCGGTAAAGAGACAATCAATTTCCCTTATGTGAGCAAAGTGCCTACCACTTATGCCCTGCGGCTTTGTGTGCTATCCATACTGCAAAACAGATGGAGCTGCTGGCATTACAAAAGGTACTAGTTTGAAAGGCTCGTTGGAATTGATCCGCTACGAGATTTACATTATACGCATCTTCTCGCTCCGGATACGAGCCATAAGAGTATTCTCTGAGATAGGTAGCTATCTCAGTAGAATCTATAGTATGAAGAGCATAGGAGAGTGAGCAAAGAGTAGCTCGTATTCTTTTGACAGACAACCTTATTAGCGTATTCCTTCTGATGCGAATGTGCTCCGCTCTATGACATATGGGGCACATTCCACCATTACTTCATTGACATATGACATGATACTCAAAATGTGGTCACAAAGTGTTAGTGTTGTGGTGGTGGGGTTTGAAGTTGAGGAGTCATGATTTTATTTCCCATGATAATATTATCACCCCAAGCGGTTGGCTTGGTGGTCAAGGCATGAAACTTGGGATTTGCTCATTCCTAAAGTCTCATGTTCGAAACCTCCCATGTACTACCTTGTGGGGCCAGTCTGTATGGGACTTTGTCGGCAGTGGCGTAGCCAGGATTTGGATTGAGTGGGGGCACCATATACCATTAGGTTAGGGAAATTTAATTTTCTTTGGTCAATATGTAATCAAGTGAAACACATTTTGTATGTCTCTGAGGAAGTTTAGCTCAAAATCAACTAAATGAAAGAAATTTTGAGAGTAAATATATCAAAACTCTTTTAATATTATAAAGCACCATAGTAAACTATTATACACTAACACTAACCAAGAGAACCTTAAGTAATGTAAGCAAGGTTCTAAAAGATGCTAGGCGCTCCCAAGTCGGCCGGGTACCGCCTAACACCTAGGCGGGGGACTAGTCGGCCGCTTAATCGCCTAGGTGTTGAGCCCCCACCTGGCGCCTAGGCAGTGACTAATCGGCCCTTGGCAGGGACTTTTAGAACGTGTGAAAGTGAAAAAAAAAGAAAGAATCAATAAAACAACTAGATAGATGAAAATTCATAGTAAAAATCAGTACTCATCAATGGCTGGAAAATAACATATGAATTAGTACACAGAACAGAATCTCAGCAACATAAACTTTTGTAGGGCAGTGGTTGCATAAAGGGAAAGAAAACATGAAGCATTACTCTTACATGAGATAGTATATAACTAAAGGGGGTAAACTAGAATAGTTCCTAAATATTGTAGGCAAACCTGTAATTATGGAAAGTGGAGTGGGGACACGTGCCCCCACTGGTCTTCATGTAAATCTGCCAATGTTTGTCGGACTTTGTCCCAGCTTTAATTGGACTCCGTGGACAGTGGGATTGGGTCCGTAGGGTTTAGTCGATGTGCGCATCAGCTGGCTCGGACACCTTGAGACTTGAGTTATAAAAAAAACTCCAAAATACATAAACTGTCTCGTTACCTCGCAAATTACCAATAGGAAGATCCCTTTTTACTTTATTTAGTCAGATAGGGTATAGTTATCTTGTTCCCTAGGCAATTAGGCTATAATGGATCTGAATATGGGGTACAAACTTAGACGCATATACATATACGATTGTATTGTACTATATGGTATACAAAATATAAATTAAACGTAACCTGTACTATATATTTCCAATCCTATCTGCCTGATGGAATCAGGAGAAATGATGATGACCAACGAAGGTACAAAACTCTTTCTTCTTGTCCATAACTATGAATTGAGATCGGTGTTTGTTTTTTTCTCGATTGTGAATTGAAATTAGTTTTTCTCAACCCTAGCTTCAAGGTCACGTGTAGAAAGTTGAAAATAAAAATAATGTATTTTGTAGTTAACAACTGTGACAATGTATTGGTTTTACTTCCTTGCTCAATATGATGAGTGCCATCTTTGTGGTGGTGGGGTTTGAAGTTCAGGAGTCATGATTTGATTTCCCATGATATTATCAATTAACCCGAGCGGTTGGCCTGGCGGTCAAGGTTTGGAACTTAGGTTTTGCTCCTTCCTAAAGTCTCTGGTTCGATACGTCCCAGGTACTATCTTGTGGGGCTAGTATGTATGGGACTTTGTCTCGGATTTGATTGGAATCCCTGCTAGTAGATAGTGGGACTGGTTCCAGGGATTAGTCGAGGTGCGTGTAAGCTGGCTCAGACATCCTGAGTTATTAAAGAACATCCGGTTACCTGGCAAATTACCAATAGGAAGATTACTTTTTACTTTATTAATATTCAGTCAGATAGAATATAGTTATCTTTTTCCCCAGGAAATTAGGCTGTAACGGATCTGAATATGGGGTGCAGTTGGGCCAGATCTCAGAAACTTGTCCTCTTGTGGGCCGAAAGATGTTATACTAGTGTCATGACAAGTTAAATACGCCTGTACATGGAGATTTGACAAGTTACAATGCGTTGTAGTTGATTGGAATTTAGGGTACAGGAGTTTGCCAACTATTAGTATGTGCTATGACCTTATGTATCTATATACTATATGGGAAATTTACGGTCAACCAATGATTAAAAGGGAGGTTTATAATATATGGTTCTAAACACACATATAGTACTACATATGAGACACTGCAAAAAATGCAAAGCTACTTAGAGGAGTTCTGTTGCTTTCATTCAGGTTTCAAAACTTTCATGGTGATTAAAATCTCTTTCGAAAATAGCATGACACCATTTTAGGAATCACAAGGGCATGTTGCATTGATAGCATGAAAGGCTTATTCAAAATTTAGTTTTTAATTTTGCATAAAGAGATAGCCCGTGCCTTCCCCCTGCTCCTTGACCTATGCCTGTTGTGAAAATTCTAGTTAGGAGTTCTATGGCAACCACATGATAGAAATAAAGGAGTCTGGCTTCAAGTTTGAACTTAATTTAATGTTAAAGTAAGGTTGTCACACACATCGAGATAACAACCTCTGAAGAGGATCGGGTACTTATATTCTATTAAACCTACTACCTTTGGTTATTGGTTATGGCGTTATGCAATGTAGGAATGGAAGGTAGGAGGGAAGAAAGAAAGGAGGGAATGGGAGGTAGATTCCTAGTTATGATTGGGCAGGAGGAAATAAAAGAGGAAACAAGTGGGCACAGTATCAAATTGTGACCAACTTTTGGAGGGAAGATGGTTATTATAGGCATTTTCAAAGGGCAGAGCTTGTTTCCTTAAACTCATCCTCAAAAAATGGACGGGTTCACTATTGGGGGCAAGTAAAAAATAGCCTCCCTCTCCCCTGTTCTTCTGCCCAAGCTTAGAGGCTGTTCTTGTTAATGGCACCAGTTTTGAAATCTTTGGTTCCTTCGAAGCACCTGATATTGCATCTAGAGTACTGTTTCTGCTTTGACAACATTTTTCTGCTGTAGGAAGCACTCATCAATGTGCCAGCTGCAGAACTACACTAGTGCATTGATATTGCCATCAGATTGGAACCCAAAACCACCATTACCATCATGATACATGGGTCTGTATGAAGCTTTCATCAATCAGCCAAATTCAGTGAAATATTTTCTTCATGTATGTGTATATACTCAAAATTCCTGTTCTTTGGCATACTCCGATTGGCAATTTGATCAGTGTTCTAAAAGTCGGCGCCTAGGCTGACTAGTCGTCACCTAGGTGCTAGTCAGTGGTCCAACGCCTAGAGTAGGCAGCTGACTAGTCGGCGTCTAGTCCCCCCAGGCGCTAGGCGCCCTTTTCCTGCCTGTCTAGCACCTAGCAATTTTTAGAACATTGGATGTGATGAATATCTCATCTTCTTTATTAACTTGATGGTATTCTGCCACTATATTTTAGAAGTTTGTGATGAATTGTTCAATTAAATGACTAATGGAAATATTCACATTTCAACTATGTTTGGCTCTGACTGTTCCTTCTTTTGTTGCTACTGCATGTTGTACTCTTGAATGGTGGTGCTGTTCTTGGCCTCTACAGTGTATGTTGGAAATCGTCTCTTAATTTTCCTTTATTCTTCCCCTTCCCCCCTTCCTCTGATTTGAATAAATCTGCTCCAACGTTCAAATTTGCAGACTTGCTGGGCTTGCTTTTATGTTCTCAGCGAGCATCCTGTTGCAGGTCCTGGTAATGTTTTGAATCATACCCTTTTGGAAATCTTTGACTGTCTTGTTGTAAATTGTCACAGAATTTTAGTTCTTGTAAAATTAGTTTCATTCGTGCATACCTTCGTGTATCTTAGGGTTGGGGAAGCTCACCTTCAGCTGAAGCCAAGGAGAGAAATCATTTTAATGTGGTGTTTCTGATTGCATGATTTAGAAACGATTTGGTATGTGTTGAAACATGAAGGAAATAGAAAAAAAGAACTTTGAAATCATGATAATGTTTAGAAACATAATCTCAAACCTGTTTTGTATGCGTCAAAGCTCTCCTATTTATTCGTCCAACATTTTCAATTCATACTTGCATTCATAAAGAACAAGTGTAGAATCAGAAAGGGAAGGTTGATACATACTGAAAGTCACTAATTAATCCCAAACAAATCAATGTTATCAATCCTGTTAATGTGGTTTTTCTGATTGCATGATTTGGAAATGATTTGGCATGTGTTGAAACATGAAGAAAACAGAAAAAAGGAACTTTGAAATCCATAATAATGTTCAGAAACATAATCTCAAACCTGTTTTGTATGCATCAAAGATCTCTTATTTATTCATCCAACATTTTCATTTCATACTTGTATTTTATTCATAAAGAACAAATATAGAATCAGAAAGGGAAGGTTGATAAGTAGTGAAAGTCATTAATTAATCCCAAATTGATCAATGTTATCAATCTCACGTGACAAGGTTGATAAGTACTGAAAGTCACTAATTAATCCCAAATAGATCGATGTTATCAATCTCACGTCGTCACAAGTATGCTATTTTGGAGGTGCTTAAGATCTCAATGAAATGAGGTTTAGAAGTTTGCTAGCGTAATAGTTTGTAGCTACACTACATTTATTGTTGGATGCCTTTTATTATTTCCCATTGTCAAAATAGTTCCGAACACTGAAAACAACATTGTGTGACATTCATCCTTATTGCATAAGATTAGTAGTGGGATCCTTCTAAAATGGGTGCGCTCCCAAGCCGGGAGCTCGAATCGGTGCTCCCAAAATGGGAGCTTGACGGGAGCTCGCTCCTAACTAAGATGGGAGCTTATCGGGCAATTAAGCAGTTATTCTCCTACTTTTAAGGGAGTTATGCTCTTGTGCAAATAAGAATATAAAAATCATATTAGTCAAGAAGTTTTGCAAATTGAAAATATCTAACTTCCAATAATTACCTGTTAAGATCGGGAAAATTCTCAATAAGTATCACTTTTCCTTCAATGGTTAAGTATTCAAAGATATTTTATATACGTTTTTACATGTAATTTATATACGCTCCTTAGGCGCTCCCAACTTTAGGAGCTTCTAGGTGCCTCCGCTCCCGCCCCCACTCCTACTTCGTGCTATACTAGGTGCAAAAGTGCAGGTAGACTGTCAACAAGCTTCCACTTCTTGAGCTTCTCCTTAGTTCAAGCTTCTTGTGAAAAGCCAAATCCTTCAATGCATCACAACGAGCACATTTCTATACGGATCTTTAATCTTTTATGTATTTTAGTGAAGCGAACATCGCAGGGTACTCCAATGGAATCGTATTATTTAAGATGTATCTCATCTTTGCATATGATGCAATATTTTGGTTTGAAAAATCTAGCCGTAGATGCTGCCTTCTTTTGCTATGTAGAGTTTCCAGTTGCCTCTGTACTAAGAAGCATAGGCTCGGACGCAGACACAGACATATACACTGGACACAACAGTTCTAAAGTGCGGAGATGTACACACCATTATTGCTCATATCAATTTGGCATTTGGAATAAGCAAAACTAGTATTAGAATTTGCAATTTGTAATTTTTTCTTCTAAAACATTAAAGTCTACACAATGTTTATTGGGTAGAAATTTTTAAAATTTTTTTTCTTTATAATTTTTAATTATTATAAAATAAGTTTTTTACATTATGAAGTGATCCTTGCCGTGTCCCTAGTCGTGTCTAACTTGAGACAGGCGCATCTCGGGCATGTCCTATGCATCTCTTGCTTAAAAATGTACAAATTAGGTCGACATACCCATCCTGGCGTGTCTGTAAGCATGTTGTTTTGATATCTAATTGACAAAAAGAAGTGTCAAATTAAGAACTTGTGCTCAAAGTGTAAGTAGCCCCTCATGGTGGCTTTGGATTGAGTTACAGTTGCATTTCATTCTTCCCCAACATGCCCGATTGGATCTTCCCTATGTCACCAGACCTATCTTCCCCAAGTCTAGGCTGCACTCAAACTTGCAATGCTACACAGAGGTGGGCACGTGAATAGGATTTAGGTGTATATTTAAGCCTGAAAATAAAGGATTCGTGGGTATGTATCCAAATTTGAAAACGGATACTGGAATACACCTTCAATTTTCGAAACATTTGTTAATGTATCTATATATGTGAAAGAAACACTTGATTTTCGTTTGCCGAAGTAAAAATAGAGACTTGTTTCCCCAATGTTTTGAAACCCAGATCTGAAGCCTAATTTAATTAAGAGCTCAAATAAAATGAGAAAAATGATACACGATTTGGTGCCCGATTGGACAACACTGGCTGTGCCTGGAAATAGATTTGGAAAAGAAAACCAGTTTGTGCCAAACAATTGAAGGAGAATGAGCTCTAAGGGGCGGATCAAAAGAAAAAAAAGAAGCTCTAACGGCTTTCCAGGTGGCTGAGGCATCGTATTTGTGAGCTGTACAGCTCAACACCATCAGAAAAAGTACACAGTACTGCTGAAAGGAAGGCACTAAGGAAGGAGAAAAATGCCAGGTCCGTTAACCATTATAGGTGATAGCAGAAACCTTAGCTGTGAGAGGGATACCAGAATCCCTAGCAATGAGAGGGCCAAAAATATCTGTAAGGGAGCCATGGGAAGCAGGTCTAAGTTTGATAATTTCCTCCAGGTTCAGGCACAATTAGTAAGGGCAGGCGAAATCCAAAAAAAGTGAGAACCAAAGTGATTGTGGCTTGGACCGGAGAGCCCAAATATGTCTGAATGTCCATGTTCCAGGCTTCCATGGAGTTAAGTTTCTGGACTTGGTGTATATCAAAATCTTATCACCCTTGCCTCATGGGTTGTAGATATCTCTTAGCTTGGTAGAAAGTTCAGGGGAAAGTTTTTCCCAAGGATATAACCCAGATGCTATCATATCCCACAGTCAGGAAGAAAGAAATTAGTGGATCCTTATACAGATCCACATACCTCCTGCCTATTTGCTTTGCTTGATTGTCTTTGATGTACAAACTAAGGCATCTCAGTTTCCGTTGGTTAAAACATAAAAAGCACTAGTCTTAATCTGTTTCTATGTCAATGGTGGTAATTCTTTATGAGGGTTCTAGGATTCTTAGCCCACTAGAATGCCTTCTTGTGGGTTGTGTTTTCTTTGGTTTTGGAGGGATGCCGTCTTGATACATATGCTCCTTGTTCTTACTATATTTCTCATTTATCAGAAATAAAATTTTTGTGCCGGATTGTAAATGTGTTGTTTCTACTGAGTAGGTGAGTTTCTGGGCTGTTAAAAGTTTGTCCGACATCAGTTAATTGTCTCCTCCAAAACTAGTGTATAAGCCTGGGTAGCCTCTCCACTCATTGCCAATTGGTTTTGAGTTGGACCCTTTAACAGGGGTATTTCACCAAGTTTCAATACGTGAATGTTTACACTATGATTCTGTTATTCCATGGGTGTTTCATATCATTCTCTAGTAAGTGGAGACGTTTTGATTGTTTTGATGGAAATTCTGAAAATAACAATAGTTCGTTCCTTGGCGTAAGCATGTACTTAATAAGGAATTCGGATGCTAATTTTGTTTTCATTCGCACCCCCATCTTTTGTGTGAATAGCTGTACCTATTATATTAGTGTGCTTATTTTAATTTATATGTTTGATCACGGTGCAGGCTTGTGCATTATACAACAACTGGTGGCCAATGTTATCAGGTGTGCTAGCTTGTTACTACTTTGTTTTGGGTAATTCAAACAAGGGTTGCCTTTCAAAGGTTGATATCTTGATGTTTACTTGTTGCAGCTCTCATGTATGTTTTGGTGCCTATGCCCTGTTTGTTCTTTGGAGGTGGCTCCACTCAATTCTTAATTAGCCGGGATGGTGGGGGGTGAGTACTTCGTTAGCCTAGCCCTTTGATATTAAGAGTTTCCTAGGACTAGTGTTATTACTGTTACTTCAATGCTTCTTTCGTATCCCTAATTGACTAAATTTTCTTAAATCCAAGAAATTTTAGGTCTTGAAATTTTGTTCCTCCCATTCTTTTGTGTCGTCGCCATTTAAACATGATGTTGCACCAAAAGTGTAGACGGAGAAAAAGAAATGGGAAGAAGAGAATGAAGTGAAAGAAGAAATGGGGATACGGATTCTAAATCACTATCTCCATATTCAAATCATCAGTCTACCTGTAAACATTACTTAGGGGCCAATTTATAGGCAACCAACTTAAAGGATAACTTCGATAAGGTAAAAAGTAAGAATAAGAAATAAATGCTGAACAATAATATTCCTCTATCAGATGGTTTATGTTATGTCGGTTTCTGAAATGATTGTTGTATCGTGTTCCTCTTTTGGTGAACTAAGGAGAATTGTTTAATGTTGTCAATGGACTGAAACAATGGTACCATACAATAGGTACCATATGCACCTATTGTATGGTTGATTCATAATATTTTGGTGTGTTTCGTAACTTTTGTTCTAAAACTCGTAATCTTTTAGCAATAGGATTCAAAACATTTTCACTATGATTCATATCATTTTGGTGCATCTTGTAACTTTTATACTAAAAAATCATAACTTTTCTGTAATAGTATTTGTAACGTTTAGGATTCGTAACATTTTCACTCGGATTATAACATTTTGGTGCGTCTCGTAACTTTTGGTTTAAAATCGTATTTTTCATAACATTTCCTAAATGAATCATAACATGTTGGGGGTGTGCATATAATACCCATCCAAATAAGGGTGTATTGTAGCCTTTCCCTATTTTATATTGTTTTCGACTTTTGTTTGTTTGTTGGAAGTAAAATTGATTTTTTTTGAAAGTTTGGGAACTTGATAGACATTGAGTGTAAAGTTTTGGGGGTATTTTGAATTTTTTCCCGCAACAAATTGGGATGGAGGGAGTACCTTATATCCTCTTGGAAATTCCACCCTATCAATTGCCTCATTATAAGGTTTTCGATAGGGTAGGTCTTCCTTAGGTCTGCAACACGGGGCCAAACTGGTATTGGACAAACTCCATGACCTGGTCTCTGTTCAGGAGAACTGGACCTTGCTGCTTTAGGATTGGAATTGGACCTCTTGGTTGGAAACCTCCATGATCCCCTTGGGGATTATTGAATAGAGGGTTGGCCTCCCTCTGTCCTTCTGGTGTCTCTCCTTGAACTTCCTTATTCACAATTGGCCTTCTTCCACCATGTTCACCTCCTTGCCCCCTGGTGGAGGAGTAGTCGATGATGATGCCTGGCCTCCTGTAAGAACAAACCCTTGAGGGCCTAGCATCTTCAATGGTTTGGCAATTGAACCTACACCCTTTGAAGCTCCGACACTCCAAAAGGGCATCGTATCCACGTATTAAGAACAAACCCTTGAGGGCCTAGCATCTTCAATGGTTCGGCAGTTGAACCTACATCCTATGAAGCACCAACACTCTAAAAGGGTACCGTATCCACGTATTGGACACGGGGACACGCTGGGGCACGTATTGGACACGCCACGTGGCGTGTCCAATAATTTTTTAAATTTTTTGATAGGGGACACGCTAGGGACACGGCTGGGGGTCAAAATATAATATTTTTAATTTTTTGGGGGTTAATATGAAATTATTCAAAACATTTGGGTTAAAATGTAACTATGCCTTTGAAAAAAATTATACAATTTGTGAAAATTTTCATATACAATGTCTATAAAAAATTATATATATATATTTTTTATTTATACACGTGGCGTGTCCCCCGCCGTGTCCGTATCTTCATTTTTTTAGAATTGCCTTGTTCTGTGTGAGTATCTGTATCTGTGTTTGTGCTAAATAGCCTACACCTACTGCTGAAACAGCAGGTGCTAGCTTCTCACCGAGCATAACCATCATCTCCTTGATGGTTTTGATCAGATCATCCTGAGAGTCGAATCTCCTGAAGTGGAGTGGCCTGGGACTCTTGAAGGCCCACTAACAAACTGGCATTGGCCTCCAAAATCACATCTCTCATTCCAAGAGCCACATCCTGGAAATCCTCCTGATAAGCAGGTGCTTGACTGAGAGCAACGGCCTCAGGCTATGAAGCACGGATACTCTATTTTAGCCTACGTATCACGTACCGTATGCGTATCGGACACGGATACGCTCCGGATACGTGTCCGATACGTTTTTTAGAGTATCCAGATTTTAACATTAATTTTTGGTACCCCGATACGTTTTGGATACGTTCGGGATACGTTTTGGAGGTTTTGGATACGCGCGGGGTTAAAATTGTTATTACTTAAAATTAAAGGGTGAAAATTGCAATTAGGTGTATATATATGTTTTAAACGTACTGTACATATTCAAACAAAGGGATTACAGAGAAGGAAAAGGCAGGAGTCGATCTGCTCTCACTCGTCTCTCAACCTCGTCATCTGTAACGGTAAGTCTCTCTCTCTCTCGTCTCTCTGTTCTCTCTCTCTCCTCTCTCTCTTCTCTCTCTCGTCTCTGAGTTAGGGTTTTTTTTTATACCTATACAGTAAACTGTGAGTTAGGGTTTTTTTTTATACCTATACCTATCGTCTCTCATCTCTCTGGTCTAATTTAGGTTTTTTTTTAACAGTAAAATCTGATGGATTCTGCTAGGGTTATTTTTTTTGGGTATATATTTTATTTTTATTTATTTTTATATTCAACGTATCATATCCTACTTTTTGAAAAAATCACGTATCCGCGTATCCGTATCGTATCGTATCCGTATCCCGTATCCGTATCTGTGCTTCTTAGGCCTCAGGCGATCCTTCTCCAAATGCTGCTTTCTTTCTTTCTTCTTTGTTACCAGCTCCAGCCATCTTGTTAACTTAGACATCTCTTGTTAACTTAGACATCTGTTGTCCCAACCGGCGTGCCAAAAATGTTGATGCACTTTTCTCCAAGAAGTAGGAGAAAGAGAGCCCTAATGAAAGTTGACGTGTGACTGAAATCGCCTAGTGTAACCAAACGAAAAGTGCAGGGCATGCCAGGAGCATAGAACTCCAATAATAAACTGGAAAAAAACAAAGTGCTAAGAGAAGAAAAACAAAGTAACAAACTAGATTCAAATTGCCTCAATGAAGAGGACTTAAAATTCAACAGAAACCTAAACTAAATTAACAAGTGCTAAGGGAAGAAGAATTTTGCTTTATAATAACTAAAGTGATTGAAAGAAAAAACGTCTAGCTAGATAACTAGGAATGATATTGAACTAAGAAAAGGGTATGGCTGCTATAAGCTTTGTTGGTGCGTGGACCCCTTCAAAAATCGTCCAAGTCTTGTATTTATAGGCCCCAACTATTCTGCTGGAATGGCTGAAAGGAAGCTGGTCCATAATGCACGATTTCTGCCCATGATCCCCTGAAGTGCTCACAAACTGCCATGTGTCCCCTTGACCAAGTCCAAGATCCTTCTTATTCCGTGAAAGCAAATGAAAGACCGCCACATGTCCCACTCTTTCCTCAACTGTTTGAAACCGTTACGAACATGAGTTGAAAGCCCACTATTATATACACGGCCAAAATAATAAAGGTAAAATTAAATTAACTCCTAAAACATAGGAACTAATTTAAGATTATCCTCATCATCTCCATAAAATGTGGGATCCTCCAACCTCCCACCTCAGGAGGCTAGTGTTCTAAAAGGTGGCCGCCTAGGCCGATTAGTCCCCGCCTAGGCGCTAGGTGGTGGTCCGACGCCTAGATTAAACAGCCGACTAATCGGGTGCCTAGTTCCTGCCAAGGCGCTTGGCGGCCGACTAGTCAGCACCTAGGTGTTGGGTGCCCCTTTTCCACCCGACTAGCGCCTAGCGATTTTTTAAACATTGCAGGAGGTACACTTCTTCTAGCCGAATTAATTAATTAATTCTAACATTAATTAATTAAAACACGTAATTAATTTGGGAAATCCCAAATATGGCCCAAACAAAAACAGAGATGCTTTGTTTGTTGCAACAACAGTTTTCCTTCTTGTTTAATTAGCGTTGTACCCGTTCGATGCACGGGACAATAGAAAAAAGGGTTCACGTTGATGTTTGTTTTTGTTCCTCGTGCATCGAACGGGCACAATGCTAGTAAGAACAGAAGTACATGCGTAGGTAGTTTGGAGATTAAAACCAACCTTTCAACATAATTGGTATGCTCTACGTGAACAGATTCTCAGAACAATTATAGTCAACTTGGTGCCAAAAAATCCATGAACAAATTCTCGCTGAACTTGGTACTCAAAAATCTATGAACAAATTCTTGGAATAAACGGAGCCGAACTTGATACTTAAAATTACACGAACTTCTTGTAGCAAATGGAGCCGAAGAATATGAGAATGGCAGTGGTACATCAGATTATGTGGAATGTGAATTGCAGTAACTATTACTAATTCTTTCACTTATTGCTTTCAAATGGGCAACGGGGGGAGACTTCTGAGTGTAATTGCTGAAAACGGCTTCTTTGTCGGAGGAGGCACCCCGTGCAGGCTGGCAGTTCCGTCCCCATTTTGCGTCCGTCTCAATAATCGGGTTCGTTCACATTGTAAACATAAACCCATTCTAGCTTGAATGCTGCACCTTTCTTGAATCAAAACCTGTGGATCATGTAGATTAATGGGAAATGGAAATGTTAGGAACAAAAAATATTTTGAAAAAGTTGCTTTATATATATGGAGCGACTTTTTCTAATACCCATTCTTCGCTTCTTTGCTTCAAAGTTAACTATCCTTCTTTATGGATTAGAATCCCATGTGCACGGTCTAATCTTCACCATTAGTGTCATATTTTTGGTGATATACTTTTTGAAGCAAAGACTTTAATCAAATCCGAAGGTCTTTTGGAGCAGGGAATTCGCAAACAGATATACTTTTTGAAGCAAAGACTTTAATCAGATTCGAAGGTCTTTTGGAGCAGGAAATTCGCAAACTAATTAAATATGCCTGGCACCGTGAACAAATTCTTATAAGTTAAAATAGCCACAGGAAAAATAAGATTTTGGAAGAACTTAAAGAACTAAATCAAATATACAGGCTTTAGAAGTACGACCAAATATGCCTAGTACCGTGGTAAAACCTTTGTTAATGCGTAGGTACGTAGTTTGGAGATGGAAACCAACCTTTAAGCAAATGTGCTTCATGAACAAATTTTCGTAACAATTAGAGCCGTACTTGGTACTCAATAATCCGCAAATAAATTCTCGTAAAGAATGAAGCCGAACTTGCTGCTTAAATTTTCATGAACAAATTCTCGTAACAAACGATGGAGTGAGATGATGGAAATCATCAGTGGGGACATAAGTTCGAAATGTTTTCATCAGTCAGGATGAATGTTAGAATTGCGAGCAATGATAATTTTGAAGAATGTGGGATTTGCTATTAGAGTTTGGAGTTGGGGATAATATAAGTGTTGTGGGGAAAAAAAAAACTTAGAGCTAACTGTTTTTTGGGCAACGTGGGGGCAGACGTGGGAGTGGCATTCAAGCACACGAGTAGTGGGTGGAGCACGTGTAGAACTGTGGGTGGGACACTTGTTGGCTTGGAGAAATGGATCCGTGGGTTTAAGGTTTTTGATTTTTAAAGAAAATGAAAAATCTAGGAATTAAGGATTGGGGTTTTGGAGGCTTTGGGGGTTGGAACACATTTCTATAATATATTGGTAGATTCTTTTAATCGTTATTTTTTTTATTTTGTTTTTGGCAGGTGGATAGATGCTGCTAAGTTCTTAACAGGGGCATCATCAGTAGGCAGCATAGCCATTCCAATTATCCTCAGGCACGCAGATTTGATTGGGACAGGAGCCATGTTGATTGAGTTCTTCTCCTTTTTCATATTTGTTTGCACTGTCATGTGTTTTCATCGTGCTAGCCTTGATGATGAGTGGTGATGAAGATCCAGCCCCTCAGATATTATACCCTGTGAGTTGGATTTCGTTGATAACTTCTATTCGTGTTAAACCCATCATCTGATGTGCCCATGGTAAGGTTAAGAGTGCTTACTGTTAGTAACTAGGAAGAGAACAATTGAGGAGAAATTTCTGCCAAGTATAGCTGGAATTACTGTTGTACATTGAATGACCAATTGACTCGGTGTATTGAGTCTTTGGCCAACGTCTTATGACTTGGGTGAAAACTTTATTTTATGAGGAACAAAATCTTTCTGAGTGATGCAGATGTGTATACAAACTCTTGTCATATATAATTAAACACGACCACAGTTGCGCTGAGTGATGCATCCGAGGGTAACACCGTATAAAAGTTTACATAGAAAATGGCTCGCATGACTCTGATAATGTTGGTATAATCACGATGCCATAAGGGTTCACATTCTTGTAATTTTGTACTCGCAACGTTGGAGGTCTGGATGTATTTGCGGGTTTTAGCTTTCTTTATGTTCGATTTGTAAGGTTTTTTTAAAAAAACATAATTGCTCACTCTAACGCAGTAATTTAACCTCGTTGATTTACTCAGAGGAAAGATGTACGTAGTTCTTTAGGTTGTCCGCGGTTGTTTTTCCCTGGCGTTGCAGGTACTGGGTAGCATATTTGGTGTTTCTCTTAAAAGTTACTCCCTCCGTCCCTTATTTAGAGTCCAGTATTCTATTTTGAATTGTTCCTTAATAAGTATCCATTTTGTAAAATTAAGGAGTAAAAGTCAGTGCATTGTCTATTTTGTCCCTAGAAGTATGTTTCATTTTGAAAAGTTAGTGATTAAAAGTGTAATGATGATGGGTAAGTAGGGAAAGTTGATGTGAAAGGTGTAATGATGATATCTTTTTAATAAGTTGGAGTTACGAAGCAGGACACTTAAAAAGGGACGGGGGAGTAAAACAATGTTGGTTAAATTGTTTCCTAAATTGTTTTACGGAGATAAATGGTGGTTTCTCAACACTTGCTCATTATTTTATTACCTACCTTCGAAAAGAAGAATGGAGCTTCTGTAACTTATAAAATCCCCTAATCTACTCTTAGAGCATCTCGAGCAGCCTCACCAAAACCCAATATTTGTCAAAACAGGGAAAGTGGAGGAAAAAGTTGATGTGAAAGGTGTAATGATAATATCTTTTTAATAAGTTGGAGTTACGAAACAGGACATTTAAAAAGGGACGGGGGAATAAAACAAATGTTTGTGAAATTGTTTCGTAAATTGTTTTACGGAGATAAATGGTGGTTTCTCAACACTTGCTCATTATTTTACTGTATTACCTACCTTCGAAAAGAAGAATGGAGCTTCTGTAACTTAAAATCCCCTGATCTACTCTTTGAGCATCTCGAGCAGCCTCACCAAAACCCAATATTTGTCAAAATGGCGACAAAAAGGGGGAAACATCACACCCAGCAGCCTCAACAGAGACCACGCCATTTTAATATTTGCTACAGGACCAGGTGGCGAGGTTTTCTGGCTCGCTTCGCGCGCCCTCTCTCTCTCTCATCTGGATCTCAATCTACGCCAGTGCCGCCTCAACCGTTAGAGTTTCCTGACGAAGGCTGTCGGTTTACAGGCGACAGAGAAACTCTGGAGAGCCAGGGACTTGCTCTCCAATCGGGAGAACAAGTCGTCGACGAAACGGAGGACCTTCGCGCTGTTGTCAAAAGAAGCTGTACAGGGCGGCAGTACAGCTGCAAATGAAGGGCCCCTCCAATTTCTCAAACAGGATAGTGGGACTTGAGAAGGCTTGTCTTTCTTGGTGACAAGTAGAATCTTTCAATAAGAGGAACTCGTCGCACAGTTATTTTTGGAAATTGAATTCTCCACTCTCTTTTTTGACATCTACACTTCTTTTTTTTGGATTTTAGTGTTGAAAGTGTGTGTAATTTTTTTGCTAGAAAACAAAAAAATGAGCGTAGAATTCAATTTCCTTATTTTTCTGGAAAAGGAACGAAGAAATAATGAGAGAACTCGGTACTATGCTTGAAATCCAGAAAGATTGATGCTTTGTTTTATCGAAGAGAAGTCACCGACGAAACGGAACAGATTTGTGGTTTCCGATCCGAATCGATGGGTTTCAACAGTATTGGTTCGGGTGTTTTGGGGAGGGAACTCATTTAGCGGCTAGCTAACACAATTATCTGTGCATGTGCAATGCGGGGTGCCCTACAGACCCCGGAATTGGGTTGCGGGTAGAAAAATCTCAACCCGCAACGGGTTGGGCGGAAAAGTCCGTCAACCCGACCCGTATCCAAACAAACCGTCGTCAGAAAAGGCACTTGTTTTTCTCTTCACAGAAGAAGAAGCCACTTGTTCTGCTTTTGCTTGCCTTCTCTCCAGCCTTCGCCTACAATATTCACACACACTCTTTACCTCTTCCAAGTAGCCGGCTCCAGATTCTCCTCTTTTCAGAAACCCTAATACACACTCCATCTCTCTCCTCTCTCTCTCTCCCTTTCCATACGTATACATACATACACACATCTTTATCTATATACACCTTTTGTTGAAGAAATTAGCAATGGAGGTTACAGTGGGCCAAAAGCACAAGCAGCTGGTGGAGTTCGTTGTAGACTCCGTCTCCGAGCTCGCTCTGCCTCCGACGAAGATTGCCGCTTCGTCGCCGGTTGTTGCTCGTTTCGGCTTCGATTCCGGAGCTGCGGAGCTTCGATTCTACGCAGAATCTGAACCGGACGAGGCTATTCGTGTTGCTCTCCGGACTGCTCAGGTTATAATTTTATTACTTGTTTGGTTTACAAGCTTATTGTCATCTACGATTATCACTTAAAAAAAAAATTGTAAATGAGCAAGCAAAACTCGTTTGGCTACACTACTTATTTGATCATCTTTCTGGTGTCGGTAAGAAGATAAAGACAATAAATTTGTGGAAACTTTATGTCCAACCCGAGGCCAATTGGCAACAAGTGAGAGGTCTCTCGTGTTTTTAGTGATATCCCGTTTCATTCTATACCCAAACAATGTGGGACTATTTTCTAACAAAGTTGAGCTAAACCTTAACCTTCTAAGAAAATGAGCAAATAAGACGTGAACCAAACGAGCCCTTGGAATCAAAATGTTTGTTGGACCGCTTTTTCACCATCCCTCCTAAAACCAATTGGTGTTAGGGAGGTTTCAGCTAAGTCATTTATAGCATTCAACATCGCACCCGCAAATCTGTTTTTGGAGTGTCGCAGGGTGTGGCATTGTAACCAAATCTATGGGGGCACTCCGAACCCAACAATCCCTCCTTCACCATGACGCTACTGCGACTTGAACCCTTGACTTCCTAGCTCTAATACCACTCGTCGGACCACTTTTCCACCATCTCTCATAAAACCAATTGGTGTTAGGGAGGGTTTCAATTAAGTCTTTTATGGCATTTGACATCGCACCCAAAATTCTGTTTTTAGAGCAGTCGCATGTAGTGGTGTTGTGTAACTAAATCCGTGGGAGCACTCCGAGCCCAACATTTGTGGATATCCAGAAGGAAGTATTTTAAAGCATAATGTCTGTACCAGACCAGGCAATAATACTTGACCAAGTGAGACAGTGTTCATGGAAGCTTCTTTGTTGAACTTCAGTTTCATTTTTGTTTCATGCACTTTCTAATGTATGGGTGAAAGACGGAATTCCATTCATTTTTGTATTGGTCACAAAGTTTGATTGACAAATTGATTTCATTGTTGCATGGAAAATAGTCTACTTGAAGAGGTTAAGCTGGTTGATTGATTTATTCTTTTGTACTGTTATCTTTTTTCAGCTTTTCAAGCTAAGTCCTGTTCAATCAGTATGCATATCTGAAGGGTCTGAAACCAGTAAAGAGGTATGCAAATTGAAATTTTGTTTATCCATTATGTTTCTTATCTGATATATATCCATATAAGTATTTGGATTTTAATGCGGCTGTTGATTTTGCCACTCCCTTTTTTGTTAACGCCACTCCCCTGCAAGTGTATTTTTGCACCAAAAATACACTTGCAGGGGAGTGGTGGTAGCAAAAAAGGGAGTGGCAAAATCATTTCCCTTTTAATGCTTCTAACTCTAAACTAATTGGCAAGGAATGGAAAGAGTAAAGACCACCTAGGCTCATATACTAGTTTTGGAGTTTACTTATCAAAAAAAAAAAAGTTTTGGAGTTGAAAATTAACCAAGTGCATAGAAGATTTAACACAGCCTGCATGTGCAACCCCCTGACTCATATGTTCAAAGGTAATCGAAGGATTCTGTATATATGGATCAAAAGGAAATCAGGGGAGGCAGCACCATTATTTTAGGGGGTCAAACGACCCCCCTGGCTCCAAAAAATGCAGTAAAAATTTCTCCTTTTTTTGCATATAGATTAAATTTTCTTTAGTATTGTCTGAACTAGATCACTCGTGCGGAGTAAAAATAAACAAAACTCTAAAATCACACACTTGCAGTGTATACCCACCCACAATGGGACTGTGTGCTTAAGTGTTTGTGTACCAGTACCATAATGGGAGTGTGTGCTTAAGTCCTTAAGTGTTTTGTGTATGTGTGGGTATACACTGCAAGTGTTTGGGGGGAGGGGGTTAGCGATTTGTAAAATATTTCAAAGTCCAATTAAATTTGGGTAACTCAATAATGTTGCCCAACAAACCAAAATAAGTCCAGCCCAATACATTTTAGAACCTAAAAGATAGATTGGTACACGAATAAAGGGTGAATCTGTATATGCATTTTCCTTTTTCTTATAATATATCTCGCCAAGTTAGGGTTTATTTTTTGCATAGAGCTTTTCGTCATTGACACATCATGTATTTTTGTCAATGCTGGGTGAAAATCCTGGAGCATCTCTTGGAGGAAATAAAGCATACTTGTTGCTGAAACAATAAGTGTTCAAATCTTAAGAGTCTTGCCCAAGAGAGCATTTGAAAACTAGCTTTGATAGAATTCTAAATTGGCAATGAGTAGAGAGTCTGCCCATGCTCGTATTAGCTTTGACGAATGACCAATGTGGGACGAGATCTAGCATGTAATAGATACTATATGATTTGGTCAAAGGATTTGGCAGCATATGCATCTTCTATCTCCTTTCCCCTAGTGGTTTAGCTAATTTGCTTGAATGCAGTTCACAGAACACCCTGATTTGAGGGTTATCATGTCCACACTTCTTGTTGCGTAAACTGAAAATTCTACCACCGATATAGGCAAAACATGATGATTTTGTATTTTTGTGGCTCTGTGATGTTCGGTGGTTTGCGCTCCAGAATATCCATGTTTGTTAACGTTTGTACTTTTGCACCAGCAGTCATATTCAAGGGGAATCACCATTCAATTTAGGAAGGACGAGGAAAGTAGGGCCTTCCATTGTGCATTTGAGCAATGGAAGAAGGAAGTTGTTTTTCAAGGTGCTCTTTTGATTTCCATCTGCAGATTTTGTTGAAAAGCTTAATGGAATGTAGTCAAATGTTAGACAACCCTTTTGTCATAATTTGATGGAACTCAGATTTTCACTGTCTACATTGCATTTGCGGTTGTTGCACAATTGAGTCTTTTTTGGTCATCTTAAGTGATTACCTGTAATTTGAACAAAGAATGATTTGCGTCTCCCATGGAACCTTTAATGAGTTTAAACCGTATATGGAAATCATATGATCCTAAGGAGACCGAGGACTTTTATGTGATTTATCCGTGTTAGACATTCATTTGGTACTCGCACCTCGTGATACTCCAGAAGACATGTGTAGGTACTCAGTGCAACAGTCAAGATTTCTGAAAGTTTCCAGTATTTTTGTTGCTAACTGTCGGAAACAAATGTAGATTTTTAGACACTTGGCAAGTTGCAACTATTAATACAAGAAAATACCATAATAGTTGGGAACTTGGGATCAAAATCAGTTGCAAATTATGATTTGAAGGGGTCTAATTGGTTTGGGTATTTTCCTCGCAGGATCATGTTTACAAAATGGCACATTTTCAGCTTCTAAAAGCAAATTTGATGAGAAGATAGAGCCATCTTCTGCCAAAATGTATTTTCACTACTATGGACAGCTACTACACCAGCAAAATATGCTACAGGATTATGTGAGGACAGGTATCAGCAAGCTTTGATTTGCCGGTGTTTTGCTTTCGCTTTTAGCTGTTCACATTCTGGATTTGTTATTAGAAATTATATTCCAAGGTTTATGCACCATTGTGCTGGTAAAATGCTTTGTACTTATGCGAGCCTTTTGCTGTTCTGGAAACCTTAAATTTGCCTTCGTCTATATAGTGAACGTTTATGAATTATAAGGTGCCTGCTTGAGTCACATGATTAGCATACCCTTTTTGAAAAAAATAAGACGGCAAATTTTTTTCTTTTCAGGAACGTATTATGCTGCTATAATTGAGAACCGAGCAGATTTTGTTGGTCGTGTGGTGGTCGACGTTGGTGCTGGTAGCGGTATTCTGTCATTATTTGCTGCTCAGGTTGGCTTAGCTTTCTCTGCGGTTGTGCATGAAATAGACTGCTGATAAATATGTCTATGCACTCTTGGTCCTGTAGAATTGATATCCTTTTCTTCCATCCTGGTTCCCCTTCCCTTCCTTTTTCTTATATCAGGCTGGTGCCAAACATGTTTATGCGGTGGAAGCATCTGAAATGGCAGAATATGCCCACAAACTTATTGCTGGGAACCCGTCTCTGGGTGAGAGAATTACGGTGAGACTTTCGTTCTCCTAAGATTCAGGTTAAATGGTACTTTGGTCACTGTGCTGTTTCTCAGTTTTTTGCTGCAAGTTTTCATTTAATGTAGGTAGTCAAGGGTAAAATTGAAGAAGTTGAACTGCCAGAGAAAGCAGATATTCTAATCTCTGAGCCAATGGGTGAGCTTGAAGTCAATGTCCTTGCATTTGTTCTTAAGAGTTGATGATTCTCATAAACTGAAACTGTGTGTGATGTTGGATCAGCTACTTTAATTTCTGATTCATGCGCTTAGTTTTTTATGCTCTAGTCCTCCATTTCTCTCCCCCCCAAACTACTTCAATTTCTGATTAACACACTCAGTTTTGACTGCTTTATTTCTCCTCCATCTCGGGCCAACAACTACTTCCCATTGATTGCTATCTTAAGCAAACTTAGGCCACCCACCAGATTCACATGGGAATCAGACGGACTGTGGAAAAGAGGGATTTCAAGTATCAAACGGACTCAGGACCTTTTGTTAGTGTTTGGAAGGGCATAACTCTCGAGTTTCTATGAATGCATTAGTGATGAGAACTCAAAGTGGAATTCTAGTTGGTAGCTGGTTTTGGGATCTATTGCTTTGGTAGGGACTGTTGGGCTCCTTTTATCCTATATCTTAATAGTTTTGTGGATTTTTACTTTCATGGCAAGATTAGGGTTGGTTTGTGTACCTTGCATCTGGAGTTTCTGTTCTTGATCTGGAATGGATGCAGGAAGATAGGCTTTATATCCCCTTTCCTCTCTTTTTTTGTTTGCCCTTACATAGAGAGACCATTCCTAGTTTCCTTCTTGAAGTTCCATTCTAAGATTTCTTTTTCCATGAAAATGAGGTTGCTAAAAGGTGGACAAATTCCTTTGGGGTCCGTTTGATTAGCGAGAAAAATAAAATGGAAAGTGAAAATGATAGAAAGTGAAGTGAAAGAAAAGGAAAAGAAAAATTATTTTTTTCTCACATCCGTTTGATTAGAATAGAAGTTTTGCTAGAAAATAATATATCCTTGTTTGGGGAGAATAAAATTGCTGAAAGTAGAAAAGAAAAGGCGGAGGGAAGAGGATAAAGAAGGAAATTAGAGTAATTGTTGATTTTCTCGAGAAAATAAAATTTTTCTGCACATTTTGTGAGAAAAAGTAAAGCAAGCTCTCATGCTTTAGAGGATTGTATAGGAAAGTTCACTTTCTAGGATATTCTTGCTCGCAAAAAAAAAATGTATTTTCTTTTTCTTTTTCTTTTTCTTGCATTTTCTACCATTATCTCTCTAATCAAACGGACCCTTGCTTGTTCTTAGCTAAAATTACCAACCAACATGACAATCATTGATGATGTTGCTCTGTTTTAGAATTTTGTTGTTAACATTTGCAAGGTTGTAACAATGAAGTATCTCTTTAGATAGTAAGATGACGGTCGTTTGAAGTACAATATGTCACTAGTTTTACCATTTGTGTTTGTTGTCTTTATTGATTCCATTATACTCTGCTATTAATTTGTTCAACTGACGCTGGATTTTCTTGAGTTGGAGATGAGTGCTTTGTGGAAGTTTGCTTCTTGTTTGTTTTAGTAAAATTGTTCAAGATGCTGTTCATTGTTAGTTCAATTTCTGTTTCTTTATTCCTTAATTTCTTCACGATTTCTTTTCTCGGCCTTCTTAACAACCTTAAGTGTCGAGAAACAATCTATGCTAGCATGGGGAGACTATATGTTGTACAACATGCTAGTATAATCACTTAGGATCTTTTCTCTTTGTGTAGGTACATTGTTAGTTAATGAAAGAATGCTGGAGACCTACGTAATTGCAAGGGATCGGTTTCTTGTTCCTAATGGAAAGATGTTTCCTACGAATGGAAGGTGGTTTTGTGGGTCTCATTTCCATTTATATTATTGCTTTACCTACCCAATCAATGAAAACTGTTGGATGGTTGTCAGTGTTATATATTCATGGATTCTTCTTGAAGCCTTTTTAGCCAACTGCTCGACTAGGTTATGTTAAGAAGTATGGTCACTTCTAAGAAGGTGCAATCTCCGTGTCAACTATGTATTTGACACCGATGCTCCTTGAATAATCATTAGCAAGAGTTGGGCACGTACTAACAAGTCATATTATGGTTTAATCCTTTTTGAACTGGATAGTCTGCACGTTTTGGATACCTGGGTTACCCAGACAGACTTGACGTAACTCACAAGTTGGAAAAAGTAACTTGGAATTCAAATGAAATCAATATTATGGATATGTTACCCTTTGTATCTCGTACATAAGGCTTTATAACTTTAAGATTTCTAAAGATTAAACATCCGATTTACTGAAGAGCATTGCACAGTAGATATTAATATTTGTTTTTTCTATTCGCAGTTCTTTTTCCATAATGTATCATCTATTATCGTTTCCATATCTGTGTTTCTTAGTCCTTTTGTGAGCTCTTGTGTTGACTGTAAAGCTTGGATTAGCTTACCAACACCTATTCTTTTTGAATGTGTTATTTTTGCATCCTGTATTCCTGTGCATGTAGGTACTATGTACTAGTGTAGTTGGGGCAACCAGGCAGATTTTTAGAATTACAGTTTGGCTGTTCTTCCTGAGAGTAGTTCTTGGTTAGTAGTTTTCTTATGTTCCCCCCTGAAATTAGTGTTTCTTTTTTGTGATATGGAGTTACTACATGTAGTGTGCTGTAAATTGTTCACGTCTGACACTGGCTCTTTGTACGCATCATCTCTTTCATTGGGTGCTTGTGTGTGTTGGTTCTCTTTATTTTTTGAGGTGACATGGATGCATGCATAATTGATTCATTATACTAATAAGAGTCCTTGTGAGTGTCTTCATTCCTTTGTTTTATTGTGTCTTCTTGTGTGTGAGTTATTTGGGTTTTGATGTTTTAAAAGTTGATGCCCTTGCAGAATACATATGGCACCATTCAGTGATGAATATTTGTTTGTTGAAATTGCAAATAAGGTATGTGAGTTGATTTTGTTCAACCATATGTACGGTTTATCAAACTGCAGTTGAATTTTTGCCACCAATTCATCTAAAAATTTAGGATTCTAGAGAGAGGGGGACGTTACTATTAATAGCATAGGATTTAATCTGATACCATATCAAATTGTTTACCACCAAGTTCATCAGAAGTAAGCTGTTAGAGAAAGGGCAAATTTGTTACTTGTGCTCTCAACAATTACTCTGTCCTTCGCACTGGAAATCAAAGTTTGGAACAACTTGAGAAAATTTTCTGCCATATAATTTCCTATTTCAGCTTGCAAATAGGTTTTTTTTTTAATCTTTCCATTACAGAGTTCTTGAAACAGTCTTATGCTCATTGGCATGCGAAATACTAGTGCATATACGTGCTGCTTTTACTGTAGTAATTAACAAGCAGCAAGGAACTAGAAAGGTACTAGGTCAATGATTATTGAATATAATTGCGGTAAGACAACCTGGACTGCATGTAAGCTCTGCTTTGCCATCTGATATTTCGACTTTACTCTTAACAAGTAAATAGGCTAGGCCCTTGTGCTCCTTTTAGTTCAAGAGAAGATTTTGTTCTTTTTGGAACCTCTTGTTCTGTCTAGTGCATTTAAGAAAGGGATATTATCGGTCATCTTTGACAATGACATTCGTACTCTTATCAATGTAGGCTCTCTTTTGGCAGCAACAAGATTATTATGGGGTTGACCTAACTCCCTTACATGGATCTGCATTCCAAGGATATTTTTCTCAGGTCTGAATATCTTGCACATGCCACATGTTTTGTTACATTAAGATGGTTTTCTTGTTATGCCGCCTTGGCTTTCCACAGCCACAACTGCATTGTTGTGCATTTTATGTGCTGAACCCACTCTTGTCGTGCTTATCATCTTAAAGATTCAGTTGTGGCTACTCTTTATTGTCTTCCTTCATTATTTTTATTCTAGATTTGTAGAGTTAGGTTAGTTAAGGTGACAGTTTATAATTATTTTACAACAGCCAAGACTATGCTAGGGAAAATGGTTTTTTTTAGTAGAAGCTGGTGTTATATTTCTATGCAATCATTACTCTCATTTTTCTCTCTATCTCTCTCCAATCATTACCCCTATTTTCAATCATTACTCTATTTCTCTCTACACTCATTACCTACAAATCCAAATCCAAAATCCCAAAACGAACGGGGTCTCAACTTTCATGCATAATGTGCATGTGTGCCTGTGCCTTTCTGCCTTGTTTTATTGGTTGTTATTTTCTTGTGCCTGTTATTAGTACTGCGACCTATTAGCAGTGATCTTTATTGCCCCTTCACATGCCTAACCATCAACTTCTACCTGTACAGCCTGTGGTGGATGCTTTTGATCCTAGGGTATTGGTGGCTCCTGCTATATCTCATGTGATAGACTTCACTTCTATAAAGGTATTAGTTCACTATCAGAATAAGAACATCCACTTACGGACCACAATACTTGTTCTCTATTAGGATGCCAATATTTTGATAGCAAGACTCTTCTAATTTGATTCTGCAGGAAGAAGATTTATATGAAATTGATGTTCCCCTGAAGTTTATAGCCTCTGTGGGTGTTAGAATTCACGGGTTGGCGTGCTGGTTTGATGTTTTGTTTGATGGAAGGTAATCATTTGATGTTGATCAATTATGTCATTTTTTTTCATGTCTGACCTAGCAAGATATCCTTCATGCTTCAGTTGTGGATTCTATTAAATGTTCTTAGTTCTTACCACTCTTATGCTCCGCTTGTTTCGAGGAAAACAAAAATCAATGTGATATGTTTTCTGTTGTGAACCGAAAATGAGTTGACATGATGTTGCAATGAAAACATTTTCTGGGTGAACGGCGAAGTTTTATTACATTGGCTGTTGTCACACCCTCGATTTTCAACATAATTATAAAGGATTTTCATATAAAAAACCTCACGATAATCCGTACAATACTCCAAAAGAGTTTAACATTTCCATTCCACAATTACCCTTCATCCTCCTTAAGTATCCAAAAGATTACATCTTTGGCTCCGAGGCCCAAATTAACATAAGTACCAAATATTCAGAAGTTAGGGTTTTTAACACTTTTAAGTCAAAGAATCATCAAATGGAGTTACAAATACTTCTTCCAAAAATAAATTTACAAAGATGACTAAGTAACTTCTTCAAGTTAACTTTCAAAAGTATGTCCACTTCCATGCACTCCAAACATGAAGCTACTACCCTGGGTTAGTACCTGAAAGATAATGTAAGGTTTGAGCTACACTAGCCCAGTAGAAAGCTCTAATCTAGCAATGTATGCATATGAAATGTAGGAATGATCACAAGGTGGACAATGGCAACAAGATTTGATGAATGAATGTAATAACAATCCAATTCCAACATTTCGTTCCCTGAACCAATCGTGAGTCCCAATGAATAATCTTTGGAAGTACCATATTTCAAAACGTGTCTCGTACAAGTGTCATGAGCCGAAGCTCCCGCCGGGCTAGTTAAAGGACCCCGATGTCCTCTGCCAGGCACCTTACCCATAGGGAGGTCTTGAAGTATCAAATACGAGCACATAGCTCCTGCCGGGCCAATTAAAGAACCCCGATGTCCTCTGCCAGGCACTCACCCGTCGATGAGTCCTGAATGTTCTCGTCGTGTCTGTAATGTTCCAAAATCATGTATCCGTCATGTTTGTACCATTCAAATCCAACTTCGATATATAAAACGATTTTCGTGAAATCATGTCCAAACGAGCTTTAGAGTTATGGAGACATTCAATGAGGTCATCAAATGGGAGTAATCAAGTTAGGGATCTTTCGGGAAGTGTTTGGGTAGGGTTGGAAGTGATTGGAAACCAAAACGGTGAAAAATGAAGCAAATTGCAAAAGCTGGAGATAAGCAATAGGTATCGATACCTAGCACAAAGGTATCAATACCATTTGGCCGAAAAGGATTCCAGACGCAAGGGTATCGATAATAACAAGGACAAATGTTATCGATAACAAGTGATTTTCTGGGTTTTGGAACGCAAATGTTATCGATAACAATTCGATTCGAGCAGATTCTCAACAGATTTTTCATGGGTTTTTCAATAGCAACAACATCAACAACAACAACAACGATCAATGGCACAAATCAAGGCAAGGAAAACAAGCCATAAACATATATTGAAAGTTAGAACTCCCTACCTCAAAGATTGAAGAACAAAGTCAAATAATCCTCCATGCCCTAACTCCAAACTTTGAAATCGGATGGATTACTCCTCCACCAAGCTCACACCGGTGAAATACGGGCTGCAATGCCTGAAGGGATGAAAGATTGAAGGCTATTTTGTGGAGGTTTTGAGTTGTTTTGGGTGAGAGCAAGAGAGAGAGTGAGGGAGCCAAGAGAGGAGGAGGAGAACGGGAGTGAGAAGGAAAAGATAAAGGGTAAAGTTATTCCCTATATCTACACATATGACATATATACACACTAGGCATATATCACACACTCACCTCTTAAGTGCAACACTTTAACATATTAACCCCAAATCTCAATTTTCCAAATCAATTTCCTCCTTTTATTTTATTTTTTTATAAAACATTTAAATAAATTTTACGAATTTACGGGTCCTTACAGCTGTTTTCTGTTATGAAATGTTTTCTGTTGTCTTCTGCAGCACTGTACAAAGGTGGCTGACCACTGCTCCTGGCGCCCCTACAACCCATTGGTATCAGCTCCGTTGCATTCTCTCTCAGCCACTTTATGTCATGCCGGGACAAGAGATTACAGGCCGACTCCACATGATTGCGCACAATGCCCAGAGCTATACGATTCATCTAACAATGTCAAGTTAGTGTTCGTGTCCTTTTTTTATTGTTTGGGTGGAGAGAGAAAAGAAAAGAAATAAGAATCCTTTCACTTGGTGGATGAATAAAAATGGTGAGAAATCATGAGAAGTGAAGAGAAATTGATGACTATATCCAAAGCCTATTTTGCTTCTCACTATTTCTCACCGAACTTCCAAAATTTGGTGAGATATCATCATCCTTTCTTTTCTCTCCAAACATCTCCATCCAAACCGAATGTTGTTGTGCAATTATTTTTCTTTATTCCTAGTTTTGGTGAAGGATCTAACTGATCTTTAATGAACTTGAATAGCTAAAATGTGGGGCCCTGGTGCTGGACAAGGGGGAATACTTCAGACATCATCCTGTAAACTTGATCTGAAAGAGCCCTATTACCGAATGTCTCAACCGCAACCCTACTCAAACACCCAAGATCAGTCAACACATAACCTATTAAATACACAGGTAATGAGGTATCCTTCTCATTGTGTTATGATCTGTATGATTTGGGCGGTTAATAAGATTACCTGTCCACATGCTATTTTGAAAAACATTTAAGACTTTAATAAGAATTTTGAATTATTCAAAAAATGGTGGAAACTATAGGCTGTGTTTGGAATCTTTGGATCTTGGATTTGTTGAGAAAGAGAAAAGCTGAGGGAAGCAATGTTAATTTGTCAAAGGGAAATCCCATTTTCTTCTCCATCCACAAGATATTATTGATCCAAATGCGGCCTTAGGGAAATGCCATTGCATTCTTTCCGAACCTCCCTGGAGTTGGAATTGAAAAAGGAAAAATGGTCGTGTTCTTCATATTGTGAGAGATGAACCACTTCAAGTAGAAGAGTCATATACTTCGATGATAGGAATTCTCAAGCAATCCCCTTCCGCTATAAAATGTTATGTTCTGAAAAGAGATCGCAGTAATAAACGCAGAATTATGCATGCTTGTTCTTTCTACTGTATCACAACGAACTCAACATCCAACGCTTGACATTACCACATAATTTGTTTGACGATCTTTTACTAAAATCAGCAATCAATCATACCCATGCTGTTGGAGTTCACAAACCATGCGATGCATGTCTTTGACATATACTCCGAAATGTTTTGTTTGTGGTGTTGCCGATGTTTTTGTAATTTATGTTTTGTCATTCAAACTCTAATCCTAGGTGACTTGGTTTACTCCTCAGCAGGATACACAAATACAATCCCGGGATGAAGAATTATCCGAATGGATGCAGGAACCATCCTTAAATTTTGATTCTGAGCTGCATTGAGTCCCTGAAAAAAAACAAAGACATCCTTGTCTTGGTGGTGTGCAATAAACCTTCAGACGAACTTCAACGTTTTCAGATATTTGCTCTTGCCATAGGCAGTGAATTTACATCAATACCTGCAGTTCAATCACCCTTTTTCTTTCCCCTGTAATGTATAGTATCAAAATGGTTAGAGAGCATTTATCTAACAAGTTACTAGCCTCAGTTTGACCTGTTAAAATTACACAAAGCTTCGTGCTAATTGCCTTCTATTTGGAATCAGGTCTGTCAAACTACTAAATTTTCAGGTTTGAGCAAACTTCCAAACTAATCAATCATCAACACATGTTATAAGCAAATGTGTTTTGCCTTCAAAAGCATCCAAACCTCCAATCTTAACTTTCTAGATTTTTGATTTTTTAGAGAGAGAGACAGACATGGGAGGGGGTGTGAATATAGAGGAAAATTTATCTATGCCTTTGACGCCATGTGATGTCCCAAATTTATTTTTCACTACACGTCTTTTAGTGCATAGAATGGGACCAATGTTAGGGTGCATCGACATGGGCATGGAAAAAAATTAAACTATATTTTTCATCAATTAACGTTGTGCTCATTCGATACACGGGGCTGAAAAAATACCAATGCGATTTTTTGGTCCCGTGCATCAAAAAGGCACAACACTCATAAGTTAAAATAGAATGGGTTTTTAGTCCACTTTTAGTTTCCTCTCATCATGACGAAGCAATAATCCACAAAAATGGACTAAAAACAAACAAATAGATTATTTAGCCAAAAAAAGCCCTAAGATTGAATAAGATAGAGATACAGACTATGTCACGTGTGCAGGAGCGCGAGCATAAAAGATTCTTTGAAACATATCCTAAACTACTAAAATTCACGAGAGAGCGTAAGGCATTTCGAAAGAAAGATTATGGATACGACAATGTTACTCACACAACAATCCAAACACAACAACTTACACAACCTCTCACATACATGTGGGGCCCACACATAGTAGTGTGTGTGGAGCCCACATGTATGTGAGAGGTTGTGTAAGTTGTTGTGTTTGGATTGTTGACTTTTCTCTTGGTTTTGTTTGGTTGCTGCATCAATATGGGTACCCAGTTGAAAACCCAACCCATGAAAGCCCATATCACTTGGGCTGGACTTCATAGCCTCTTTGTTTGATTGGGCCTTTACGTATCTGGTGATATAGCGCTTAGCCAAGGGTGCACGTTAGAACGAACCAGAAGCCTCGCATTGAAGCTTCAGTGCCATTGAAGCAGTGCAATACGCCACCATCTCCTCATCCATGGTGGGTGCGCAGTGCGCCACCTTCCGCCACCCACCGTCTGCTAACCTCTTTCCACCACCTAGAAAACCAATAATCATACTTTGTTCCATTTCCAATCCCTTCCCATCAAAACCCACAAAAAGAAAAAACCACCTCCGCCAAAAACTCCTCGAAACCCTAACAAACCCTGTAATTCCCAAAACACCCCCGACAAGCTCTGTAATCCCGTTTGAGTCCCCTCAAGAAGCACAAACACCCGTGGCGAAGGAGTCAGAAGAGACTCAAGAACTTCAGAGTTTAACCTCGGAAGCAGCTGCTGGAGTTGTCAGGGGCAAGTTTGGTAATTTTCCAATAAGGTCGGTATTGTTGTTCTTGGTTGGAGCTTTTGTTTTCCAGGCAATTTGTGCTGTTTGGGTATCTGGGTTAGTTAATTCTGCCCGGGAAGATGAAAACTTGGATAGTGGAAGTGAAGAAACTACGATTTCGGAATTTGGTGTGGATGGAAATGGTGAGGAAAGATCAGTTGTTTTTTTGACTGGAAGCGACGATCCGTTGGGAGGGAGATTGTGGTTTAGACAAGTTGGAAATGGGTTTGTGGGTGGTTCTGAATTTGAAAAGAAAATTAATGAAATTCGGGCGATGGCGAGGGCGGCGCGAGAGAAGGAAAGATTGGATTTGGCCGGTAATATTGATGGTGTTAAAACTGGCATTGAGTTGGAGGTGGAAGGAGAGTTGGACAATTTTCGAAAGAGTTTGCCAAAAAGCAGTGAGAAGGCACAGGAGAATGTGAAGAAGCCAGGCTCAATAATGTTTAAACAGAAGTACCCATTTAATGAAGTTGCCAAACCTGAAAGTGGGAATGGTAACGTCTAGAGAACCCACTTCAATTTATTATTTGGGAGGATTTGTTCTTATATAGTACTAGTTTTTTGTATTCAATTTTGTTTGACTACTAGACAAGTTTTCTGATTGTTTTGCTACGTTTCGCTACTTGTCCATCAGTGCTTGTCGTATCCTTGGATAAGTGGAAACATTTTTGTCAGATTATATAGTATATCATTTTGAACCTATGAAATGGAACACTTCTACATTTTACATTTTCAAGTGACTTTTTTTTAATATTTAGGTTCCACGCAGGGGAATGGAATTCAAAGGCCTTTAGTTAAAGGTGTGAGTTCAAGCAACTCATCCATAGGAAGCAAACGAGCAGGAGGCAAAGTCGAAGATAGACGCACAGATGACAAGGCTGATTTGTGGTGGTTGAGTCTTCCTTATGTTCTAGTACGTGATTAGAAATGTTGCATCTTCAGTTTATAAGTTTATTTTTCCACTTTGTATTTTACTATAATCTTTAATTGGATCCCGAGATGAGTACTAGGCTTTTAGCATCTAAGAAGAAACATGTTTGGACATTTGAGACAAAGGAAAAGTTATTAAAACCTTCAAAACTTGGACAAGATTGCCGATGATGCAATGGATATGCTCTTGTGAGATGTCACATGAAATTTCAAGTTCTGGCTTCACCCCATTGAGGCTGGAGAGATGATGTTGAAATAAATTTTCTGAGCACACCTGTAATAGATGTTTGAAACATGTGAAGGCGCAGATAATTTGTAAGCTCAAGCGGTTTTCTTCTCATTGCTCAAATGCTGTTTAATAGGTTGAAAGTTTATACTTTATACTGTCTTAACGTGCTGCCGTAACATGCTCTAGTAGATATTGTAACAAACTTCCCAGAACTACATGAGTACCACATCTGAGCCTGTAATCTTCTGTCAATAGATGTTTCAATAACCTGAATGCACAAACTGAAACTCAATCACACAGATTAAGAAGTGGTTCTTGAGTTCTTCCAACTACTTAGCATTGTGCATAGAAACCGTTTATTACTCGATTTAATTCTTTTCGTTTCACTTGCATAGTTGCATCTATGTGAACGACTAAATGATGTTACCATTTTATGGAAGTATATAGACGCTTGCTCGAACAAAGTAAAGGACAAATCCAGAAGCTGCAAGAATGGAAGCTTTAGAAACTCTGATGTGTTTTTTTTTTCAAATTTGGTTTCATTTTCTCTCTCTCTCTCGCTCTTTTCAATGTGGATAAGTTCATGTAGAAGTGCATCATTTACAAGTAGTCACTTCTGCTTATTCTTTGTTGCATGTTATATAGTTTTCAGTTTCTTAGGTAAACAAAACCCATAAAAATGTGGTTTTTGGAGAAAGATTCTGTTGTGTCTCTTACTAAGTACTTCTATTTCAGGTTATTTGCTATCACGATGGTGAAGGAGCCAAAGGGTTATTTACCTTAGAGAGCAAGGGTGACTCATCTCATACTATTGCCTTTGAAGACCAGGGTGATGCCAGTAACTTCTGCTATCTTCTGCAATCCTTTTTTGAAGATCTTGGTGATTTTAGTGCCGAGATTGTTCCTTTGCCAACAAAAGTGAGAACCACCTTTATCATCAACTTGTTTAGTTGGTTGCTGGCTGCTCGGACTTTTTTATAATGAGTTCTTTATTCGGAATTCTTTACTAGTTTATATGAAACACAACATTGTGTTTTAATTTAGAGGACTGCAAAAATCACCACCCGCTTTGTTCTCGTAACCCCAATAATTGAAGTGGTGCGTCATGTCAATTTTTACTATTAGTACTAACATGAAAGAAGGAAATGCCAACTTTTTCAGGAACTTAATGAGGCAGTGAGCTCGGATAACATGAAGGTGATTGTGGTGAAGAAAGGGCAACTTAAGCTTTATGCAGGACAACCGCTTGAAGAAGTTGAGATGGTGTTGCGCTCTTTAGCTCAATGACGTTGAATTGCCCCTGCAACTTCTTTTTAGGAGTACCCAAGGGAAAATAATCTGAGTTTAGCTAGGGTTGTAGAATATTTGTCCTGCAACAAAATTAGCTATATGCAGATCATAACTAGGGATACAAATATTTACTTAATTTGTTGATTTTTCCCCTACTTTTGTTGTTTTTCTTGGGGGTAAATTGAAAGAGGATTAATGTCCTCGGGTGTACATTATGCTAGATAGAAAGTTGCTAATGGAAGCATCATTCCTCTTGAAAATTGTAATGAAGATTACTGATCTTTCAAGGGCTTGCCATGAAGAATACTGTTCTTCCTCTGTGTGTGTGTGTGTGTGTGTGAGAGAGAGAGAGAGAGAGAGAGAGAGAGAGAGAGAGTTATGCAACAACTGATTATGCTCGTGCTTCAACAACATAGATCTCTCTCAACCACATTCAAATAGAAAAAAACATGTTTCTACTAGCACTGCTGCTAGTGCTATAACTATTGTTTTTGGACTAGCACAAATACTACTACTGGGATGAAACAACTTTAATCACCGACTGTGCATGAATAGCTGGTAAATTTGACTGGCAAAAGGTTTGCCATGCCTCCTGCTTCTCTTCTTCCTTCTCTGTTAGTTTTGCATATATCGATGTCACCATACTACGAGCTGCTTCTCTGGCCTCGGGCAGTTTGTCGTTCAGCGAATCCGATGCAAGTTGGATCAACGGAACCAACCCGAATTCTTCCATTGCTTCGAGTCCCTAGAAATGCAAAACAACAGATCATTAGTTCACACACTATGTTAAGTGATGCAACAAAAGGTGGAGCTAGGAAATAGATTCAGGAGAGTCTAAGATTACTGAAACAAAGGATATGTCCCAGTTTATCCCAATAAACTGGTAGAGCACAAATCCCAATAAACTGGTAGAGGCTAGCACAAAATAACATCAAGTGAAAAAAACCAAGGTGTTAAACAGGTTGAAAAGAAGAGAAAAGCAGGGACTTAAAAGAGAGAGAGAAATGGATATGCATGATTGGAGAAACGGTTTTGCCGTTTTGCTATCCTTAGTCCACTAGGCAGATAATCCACACTTTGCAAAAGAGAGGTTAGAGTTTCAATCTACTTTCCACATATATTGAATGCAATTTCCAAGATATCAATGCACTTTTTGCACATTAATCATTGCCCACTGGGCTAACGTTAATATTTTCAATAAACAGAATAGAAATAAAACCTAATAGGGTAAATAGAAAACATGTTTAATAACTTAAGGTAGGACTGAAGTCAAAGTGTTAAAATTACCATCTTGGAAGCACAGTGAGACATGGAGATTGCAGCTTTGGCCCTGATCCTAAGGTTGGCATGGCTAACATAAGCCTGGAGCTTGTGAAGCAAAGAGAGAGGAGCCATAGACCCCACCATTGCCTTGAGTGCCTTCTCTGCTTCTTCACACACAAATTTTTTATCTTGAGAAGCCTTCAACAGAAGCTGCAGCAGCTGTACACCTCGCCACCACACAATGAAAATGAGAAAATCAGCACCAGGATTCTTCACCCAAAAATGGTCTCAAAATACACAAATATCATAACACTGATGATCAGGATTGGGGATAGTGGTTTGGGAACCAATGTTTTCAAAAGCTAAGTTGAGGCTCGCCTCGAGGTTAGGCTTTCAAAAAACACCTCCGAATTTGAGCCTTGCTCTCCCAAAACCTACTCTTAGACCATGGGGTGTTCTCTAGAAGTGGACATTTTTACGCGTTTCCTATGGATCGTCACTCTCACCCTCTGTGAAAGAGTACCTATTGGGGTATTTTTTGATATAAAGATGGACATGCACTAAGATTAATGTATTTACTTCGAGCATTCGAGGTTTAGAGAAAATTTTATGGAGTAAGTTTTTCCGAGCATTGTTATCTCACTCTCTTTTTAAGAATAATTTATAACTCGTCTTATTTCCTTAACTTAAAGTAAAATTCTCAATGCTCACGCCTCAACGCCTTAAAACGCCTAACATTTTTGCCTCACATTGCAAAGACGTCCCCAAAACATCATCCACAATTTCCCAATTATAAAACTTGATGGATCCATACCAATTGGTCAAATGCATCAGAAGTGGTGGATTCAAGTAGTATCTTGTCACCAAAGGCATTGAAGATATCAGAGGAAGCCATTATAGAGGTCTTAATCAGAGCACTTCTTGGATTCTTCATTGCCTTAACCAGCACCAGCATAACTTTCTCCCTGCATTCAGAGAACATGTTAGCAAATCCCAGCTCCACATACATCCATTCTATACCAAGACACTAGCGAATAAGTATGGATATGTACAAAACTACTAACATAGACAGAAGGCTTACAATAAGGGGAGCAAGAGAGTGGAATGATAGAGAGCGAACCGCCTTGCGTTATTCAGTGAGTCACAGACTTTCAACCAATCCTTTGACTCTAACCCATCAACAAGGCTCTGCGTTCAACAAATTGAAAGCAACTGAAATTTTGAAGTAATTTACCCCCAGAAAAACAGAAATATTGAAGTAAGCTCCAGGTCCTCTCTAGTACCTATCCCATTGGGTCCTTTGTGAGCCTCATCTCGGGCCCATTATGATAGGAACTGTACACTTTTAAATTTTAATGTTCATCGTGGTCTAGGAACACAACTATGTGGGCCCATATACATCCAACAGGGCTCAACGCGGTTGTGTTCGGAGTTGTGTTTAATGTTGTGTTCGTATCACGCTCATATTAACCACGCCAAAAATGTGATTTGGCACTTTATATGTTCTCCGAACACATCTATGGTAAGGAAAGATTACAACAATGGATTGGAGTCTATTTTGCCCAACATTTCTATATGCAATGAACGTGATTTTTGGAGTGACTAATGTTGTCAAAACTCGTGAACTATGGGGATGATGAAAGTGTCCCGGAGAGGGCCCGCAAATGCCCTAAGCTTGACATAATTCGAACCCGCCACAAATGGGTTCATTTTCAGACTGTTGAAGCGAAGATAAAAACATTGACGGAAATGGGAAGTGGGTATAGGTCTTATATGAAACATCAATTCGACTGAAATCACAAAACGGTTTTCTCCGTGACAATAATTTCGAAAGCTTGGAGAGAGAAGGGGGACTTACTTGGATGCTGATGTCAGGGTCAGGCAAGGCCTTGAGATTCTCAGAAGAGATGTAATCGATAGTAGCATCCGCAGATGTCGGTGGAAACGGGGCTCTATTTTCGTCATTTACTCCAGCATCAGATTGTTTCTGGACTGAAATCGCAACCTTTGTTTGCTTTTTGGGCCTTTCTGGGGTTATTGGTAGAGCGTTGTCGAGAGGTCTCAGTGCCATTTTCTCACGCAGAGAGAGAGAGAGAGAGAGAGAGAGAGAGAGAGAGAGAGAGAGAGAGAGAGAGAGAGAGAGAGAGAGAGAGAGAGAGAGAGAGAGAATGAGAGAGACGATGGGTGTGCAAGATTAGGGGTTTTGATTAAAAGGAGAATGGTTTTGTGTGGAAAGGTTCAGTAATCAGTACTGTATTTCACAACGTTCATGTTAGAAAGTTCAAATTTTGAAATATGAGAGAGAGAGAGAGAGAGAGAGAGAGAGAGAGAGAGAGAGAGGAACGTTATTAACCTTTGCATAACGGTCATATTTCGGGGCAGGGCTTTTCTCTCCTCAATGATTAGCCCACGTGGCTTCATGAAAGTAGACTTATGTTTTGTGTGCTGTTAAAATGTTTTTTAAAAAAGAGTTAATTTTGCTTTTATTCCCAAAATTATTCACATTTTGTGTACTTCGTTCCCAAATAATATTGTCTCTCAACTTTCTGATCGCAATCTATTTCGTCTAAAATTGTACAAAATTGGATGAAATTTTACATAAAAATTAGACGAAATAGATTGCATATAGGAGGGAATCAAATTCAGATATTATGGAGGACTTATGTACTGTATGTGACATTCATAAAAAAAGAAGAAGAAGTGTTACCTTTGACAATTGATGAGAGGGTAGAGATACAATTTTCGAGTTCTTGGATTTGCGTTCTAAGTTCATAAGCAAAGTTGGACGAATATCAATTGTTTGTCTGAAAAAAAATAGAAGCAAAGATGGTTTGAGTGAGAGAGGAGGGGGGGGGAGATGGTTAAGAAAATTTCCAATAGCTTGCCATTTCTTTCTCTTTTTTTACATGCAAAATCCTATATCCAACTTATGTATGGGATACGGAAGGGTAGAGTGTGAGTTGAACCCGCCACCTGAACGAAGGAAGTAGGTGCCTATGAAGGCAAGCACGACCACTTACACCATTTCTCTTGTCTAATTCATATTTCCAAACGTCCCCTACTAGTGGACGGTGAATTTATGATCTCTAGAATTAGTCGAGGTGTGCGTAAGCTAGCCCAAACACCTGATATTAGGAAAAAAAAAATGTCGTATTTTCAAAAGAGCTCTAAAAAAATGCACATCAATTGCTCGTCATATCCGTATCCATGTAAATAATAAAACTGTACAACCTATTTTTGGTTCGGTCTCAAAACGCATCTCTGGCTTTTTCATGTCCTATATTTCTTACAAATCAACGTGCCAATTTTCGGTATATGGGATTGTGTGGTTAGATTTAAAAAAAAAAAAGAATCGAGGGACATGATGAGGGTATATCGGTCTTTTATGTTGTGTCCGTTAATATAGATGGAAAATATGACGGCAAAACCACATGTAAGTTATGTGGTCAGTTTTGAACCATGAGGGAGATATCCGCACATGGCGATAAACACAGGGGGTGAAACTAGACTTTCCTCAAATCCAAACCCACCCTGTTTTGCAGTCTGGCTATGCCCAATATTATGCATTGCGGGTATGCTTTGTTGGTACAGGACGAGCAAGGGAATTTGTCGCGCCATCTCGCTCGCTCGACAGGCCCTCGGGGCATTGGTTTGGGATTATGCCAACAGATCAAAAACATGAACTCATCCTCTTGTGTCAATTTCTGATAGTGCAGTTGTTTTCACTACAAAGAGCAATGCACTCACTTCAGCTGCAGGTGAAGGTCTAGGTTCTAGCTTTACAGATTGCAAATTTTGACTATTTCCCTTACTTGGAGGCTTGTTGATCGGTTGGCCTCTATTTCTTTTGTATGGTAGGCCTAAGGTACTAGATGTAGAGATTGGTCGGAACAAGGACACAGCTGGAGAATCCAGTCACAGAATTTGCTAATCATTTATCATTATTTACTCCTTGTCTACATCCTATAAACACGAGTTACGACTGCCTCCCAGTAAGTAGGGCTGATAAACGAGTCAATTGAGTCGAGTAGTTGCTTGTTCAAGCTCACTTGTTCGGAAACTTAACGAGCTTAATTGGTTCATTTACCAGCCGCCCTACACACAAGTGTTTATGCCCTCCCTTTTCATTAGTTGTATTTGCAATTCCTTCACGTCAATACCCGCAAACCAAGTTGAATTTTCGACTGATTTTTATCCGCCTGTAAACCAGATTTCAGATTGTTAACATTTTAGTTTCAATCTTGTTAACTAGTTACTTTCATAAAGCGAATGGGGACATAACAAAATAAAAACAACTTTGGGGTCAAAAAAATGCTAAAATGTTAAAAAGAATCGTGAATTACTTTCAGTAACACAGCTGCTGTTGTGCCATTGCCATGAATAGACATGCACATGAAGGCAGAGACTGAGACTGAGACTGAGACTGAGAGAGGGAGAGAATCAAAGAATTAGAGAGCATGATCCTGAGTAAGAGCAGAGATTGGAGAGTCAGAAACTTCTTATTCCAGCCTTTTATGTACGCATATATCGACATAAAACTCCGTTGTACGATTCATTACAATTTTCCCCATACTTATAGACGCATTTTCTTGAAGATCAGAATCCTGTGTCCGTCCTATACATGAATACGAACATGACAATCTTTTCCAATACGAATCGTTTTGCATTGAAATGGTTATAGCATGCAAAACCTCGCGCTTTCATTTGTACTACTTCGTATCCGTATTATAAAAATCAGCGCGTTTACCTAATCTTCATGTGCATGTGCCAAGTCCTCGACGGTGAACTGTTGTTGCACGACCAGAACCGATGCGCTGCACTTCATATCCGAAGAAGCAAGCATGTCTCCAATGATTCCCAACTCCTGTGCATGGCTCCAATCAACAAGTCCTTTCACCAATGGTGAATCACTGTCAATCCTTCTTCCCACCAACATGAAGTCATAGTGATCATCAAGAGATAGAATCTGTAGTGGGCCGAAAATACCAAAGGTTCAGAGGGGTCAAGCGACGTAGTTCTGTGGCCTACTGACCTAATTGAATCGGTCTCTATACATTTGCCGAGCGATGTGGTACTCTTATACTCGCCTTCCGAGTAATACAATTCGCCGACGTCATTATTTCGTTTATTCCGGGACAATAACTCGTCATTCCGTTCGGCAAGCTTTACGTTCGGGAAGTCCTCTCTTCGGCAGAACCATTAAACTTATTTTACTCAGAGAGTTTTATGTTCGGGAGACTCTCTCTTCGGAAACCGCTTCATCCAGCAGTCAGTACACTCGTCTACGGTCATTCAATGGTCAACAGTGTCAGAACGAAAGTGACCGCTCTGTACCGAAGTGACGTTTCTGTCTGATGTGACAGTTCTGACATTGACTAATGCAGCTCTGTCATCCTCGTGGGGCGGTGGATCGCTAAATATCTCTGACACGTGACGTCAGCCGAACAGAATGACACGTGGAGGCGAGCTAACTTGATTGATACTCCAGAGTTCCCTATAAATAGAGAACCACCCCCACCCAGGTATGCTCTAATAACTCTCTCTCTCCGCATCTTCACCTAAAAAGCTCTCTTCTTCTTTCTCCTTCACCTACTAACTAGGTCGTCGGAGTTTCTTGCCGGAGGAACACCACCCTCCGGTTTGCAGGTACTCAGGTTTTCTCCGTTCATCTTCTCTACCCAGGTCAAAGGAAGGAAAAGGTTTAAGGTGGAATTAACCCCCCACAGAATCACTTTGGACGTCTCAACCCCGTCCCTCACAATCTCTTCCCTATACTCAATCCTCTGAGTGTCGTTGTAAGCGGCTCTGAGTTCCTGAATCAGATCTATATCGTGCCTAGTCTCCAACATATCGGAGGCGAATTCGTCTTCTGCTATTAGTCGAAGGACAGTGAGCCTAATGGTCGGATTCGCAACCCTCCGCATTCCATATGCCAGTGCCTCACGAGCGTCGGGTCCTCCAAGGAAAACCACACATACACTCAACCGGGCTTGATTGCGGGATTCAGATCTCCAATGCATGATTATCTTCTTGTCAACAAGGATTCCAACTGAGCAGGGAGCCTTGTCAAGCACATTTTTTATCACTCCGGGGACCGGACTGTTGTCAGATTTTTGAAATGGGAAGATCAATATGGAAGTACTCTTCTCCAGTGCTAGGGTACATATATCGTCGTGCATACTCACGTAAGGCGTGATGGAGGTATAGTGCTGGAGTTTTATCGTACCTGTTGGAACGTTTTCAACATTGTAGTTAATGGTTAGTTTCCGAATTTCATTTTGATAATTGGATTGACAGAGAAGAATTGTTCACCCCAAGTCTTTTTGATTTTATGAATCAATTTTGAGTTGAGTTTTGTTCACCCTCTACTTAAGAGGAGGGTGAACATTACCTTCTTTCTATTGGTTGAAATGAAGTGGGTTCCACCACAAAGTGATGTCATGCTTACCAAAAAGTGTATTGCATGGTAATCATGACATCACTTTGTGGTGGGATCCATACCATTTCAATCAATAAAAGGGAAGGTAATGTTCACTCTCTTTGAAGAAGGGTGAACAAAATTGCACTCATCAATTTTGCAGAACACATTTTATGAAGCTTTTGTTGAAAGCAACTAACACTAGTACCCCAATTGGAGTAATGAACAGAGCTTTTCTGAGAGTAACATTTACCATCATTTCTTATCATTTATACTCATGCAAACAAGTGAGGGCTTCCCTTTCCTCATCATTTCTCACAGAACCCTTCCATCCAAACGGATGGTCAATCATTTTCATTTACAGTGTTTGGAGCTTGAAGAAAGTGAAAGAAGAGGAGGAGGATAAGGAGAGAGAGAAAAAGGAGAATGGGGTTCCTCCCACTCACCGTTGTTCTTTAAGCCGCGCGTGCGGCAACACCGTTGGTCGGTCGGCGACAAGGTTGGGTGCGCCGGGTTCGTCTCATAGAGAGGTATGTGTTCCTGTACTCAGATTTTAATTTCGAGGAGGTCGAGGGTTCTGTTGTAACGAACGCTATGAATGCAAGCTAAGAACGAGAAATAGAAAACTAAACAAGAAATCACAAAGACACAAGATATACGTGGTTCCCCAAGATGGGTACGTCCACGGGCGAGGAGAGAGAGGATTCACTAACCAACGTGAAGAAGAGATACAAAGAGCCGGCTGTAATCCGTAACTCTAGAAAGGCCACAATATGAAAGCCCAAAAGATAATCTATAGAAGTCCCCCAAAAGCCCTATTTATAATAGGCTACAAAAACTGGAACAACATAATTAACCAATGTGGGACTAAAGAATACAAGGCATTCCTAACAATTCTCCACTTTGACTTGAATTCCACTGAACCAAATCACCAAATATAGCTTTCCCCTTCTAACCTCTCACTCGCCAAAAGCCCCCGAGGGGTGATCAACTGCAAATACCAAGCAAGCCCAAGCAATGCTTGAACTTGGCAACCGGAACCGGTTTAGTCAACATATCTGCTGGGTTATCTGCCGTACCCACTTTCTTCACCTCAACTTGCTTCTGTGAGATGATATCCCGAACGAAGTGATACCTGACATCGATATGCTTGGTCCTCTCATGATACATCAGATTTTTAGTCAAATGTATAGCACTCTGCGAATCACAAAATACTGAACTCACACCCTGTGCAAGACCAAGCTCACAAAGCAAACCTCTCATCCATAATGCCTCCTTCACAGCTTCAGCAATGGCCATATACTCCGCTTCTGTTGTAGACAGCGCGACTGTAGCCTGTCAAGTAGCTCTTCCGGACAGAGTAAAGACATAACCTGTCAGAGACCTCCTCTTATCGTGGTCACCGGCAAAATCCGAATCAACATAACCAACAGCATGATCACCAGAATTGGCAACCCCAAACAATAGACCAACACCTGCAGTTCCGCACAAATACCGTAGTATCCATTTCACAACCTCCCAATGTGCCTTTCCTGGACGCCCCATATAACGACTAACGACACTAACTGCATGTGAAATATCAGGACGAGTACATACCATGGCATACATAAGGCTCCCAACTGCGCACGAATATGGAACCTGAGACATATACTTCTCCTCATCCTCCGACCGTGGACTCAGCTGAAAGTCGAAAGTGTGCCGCTAAAGGGGTACTGACTGGCTTTGAGTTCTGCATGGCAAAGCGCTCAAGCACTTTAAGTACATAAGACTTCTGATTCAAAAATAATTTGCCAGCTACTCGATCTCTGCAAATCTCCATACCCAAAATACGTTTTGCCGCACCCAAATCTTTCATCTCAAATTCACCACCTAACTGTTGTTTCAACCTGTTGATTTCTGATACACTCTTGGCAGCAATAAGCATATCATCAACATACAACAGTAGATAAACAAATGAACCATCTGGAAGTTTTCGAAAATACACACAACTGTCATACTCACTCCTAGAATATGACTGGCTTATCATAAAAGTATCAAACCGCTTATACCACTGTCTTGGGGATTGTTTAAGGCCATACAAAGATTTACGAAGTAAACAAACGTGATCCTCCTTACCAGAAACAATAAATCCCTCAGGCTGACGATATAAATCTGTTCCTCAAGCTCGCCATGCAAAAACGCAGTTTTGACATCAAGTTGTTCTAACTCAAGATCATAACAGGCAACAATAGCAAGTAAAGTGCGAATGGAATTATGTTTTACAACAGGTGAAAATACCTCATTGTAGTCAACACCCTCCTTCTGGCTGTATCCTTTCGCCACTAGCCGAGCTTTAAACCGAGCGTCTTCTACCCCTGGAATACCTGGTTTGCGCTTAAAGACCCACTTGCACCCAACAATCCTCTTCCCTTTCAGCGGTTCTACTAACTCCCATGTCTGATTCTTCTGAAGAGACTCAATCTCCTCATTCATAGCAACAAACCACTGTGCAGACTCAGTGCTCGAAACAGCTTCCGTATAGCTGGAAGGCTCCTCATACTCAACTGTCTCAGCAACTGATAAAGCATAGGCCACCATCTCAGAATAAGCCGAATACCTTTCAGGAGGCCGAATCTCCCTCCTTGGCCTATCTTTAGCAATAGTGCGTGGTTGCTCAACTAACGCATCAACCTCTGTGTCTGAACTCTTGAACTCCTCTTCAATTGGCTTCTCAATGTGCTTCTTCCCTGAGTCGGAAGATTCACTCAAAAACTCCACCTGCTTTGGAACACTCTGTTCCTGAACTGTATCATCAACCTGCTTAGACCCCTTAATCAAATAATTTTCATCAAAAGTCACATCCCTACTAATCAAAAACTTTGAATCATCAGAGCACCATAACCTGTACCCTTTGACACCTGCTGCATAACCCAAGAAAATACACTTCTTGGCCCGTGGCTCCAATTTACCCTCATTCACATGAGCGTAAACTGGACACCCAAAAACACGCAACACAGAATAATCAGCTGGATGACCTGACCATACCTCAAACGGAGTCTTACACTCAATAGCAGTCGACGGAGACCTGTTCACCAAATAGCATGTCGTGGAAACGGCTTCAGCCCAAAATTCTTTGCCCAATCCGGAATTGGACAACATACAACGTGCCTTCTCCAAAAGAGTCCTGTTCATTCGTTCAGCCACACCATTCTGCTGAGGGGTTTTTCTCACTGTGTGATGCCTCACAATGCCCTCATCACTGCAGAACCTATCAAACTCGCCAAGACAAAACTCCATACCATTGTCAGTTCTCAAACGTTTTATTTTCTTACCAGTCTGATTCTCAATCAAAGTTTTAAACTGTTTGAATGTATTAAAGGCGTCACTTTTATGTTTCAACATATACACCCAAACCTTACGAGAGAAATCATCGATAATACTCATAAAATAGCGAAAACCACCTTTAGAAGTTACCTCTGCGGGACCCCAAAGATCTGAGTGAAAATAATCCACTGTGCCTTTGGTGCGATGAACAGCTATATTGAATTTCACCCTGCACTGCTTGCCGTAGACACAATGCTCACAGAAATCCAGCTTCTCTGTTTTCTGGCCACATAGCAAACCCTGTTTGCTCAAAACTGTCATCCCCCTCTCGCTCATATGCCCAAGGCGCATATGCCACAAACGAGTCAAGTCTGAATCTGAAACCTTGGATGAAGCAACTGTTGCTGCAGCACCTAGAACTGTACTGCCCTGGAGTGTATAGAGGTTACCACGCTTCTGACCCTTCATCAGTACCAATGCACCCTTCAAGACTTTCAAAACTCCACCTTCACCGAGGAATTTGCAACCATGAGAATCAAGAGCACCTAGGGATATAAGATTTTTCTTCAAATCCGGAACATGTCGAACCTCAGATAAAGTCCTAACAATACCGTCATGCATCCTAAGCTGAATCGTTCCTGAACCAACAGTCTTACAGGCCATGTTGTTGCCCATCAAAACTGTACCACCATTGACCACCTCATAAGTAGAAAACCACTCTCTATGCGGACACATGTGGTATGAACATCCAGAATCCATAATCCACTCGGTATTAGAGCGAGAATCGCCCTCTGTAACTGATAACACATTATCTGACTCATCTGAACTTTCAGCAATTCCAGCAATTACTTTACCCCCTTTCTGGTCTTCTTTTTCTTTCTCCTTGAGTTTTAAACAGTCTTTTTTCCAGTGCCTGGATTTCTTGCAATAATTGCACTTTCCCTTCTTCTTACCTGATGATCTGGATCTTCCCCTATTACTCGACTCCTCCCTATCTGTTGTTCTTCCCCTAACAAACAAACCCTCCGCATGTGCATCACCCTCACCTGACACTTTTTTCCTCAATTCTTTAGAATATAGGCTGGCCTTAACATCCTCCATGGATATCGTGTCTTTGCCATACAAAAGGGTTGTAACAAAGTGCTCATACGAAAGTGGTAAAGAACATAGCAAAATTAGGGCTTGGTCCTCATCCTCAATTTTACTATCAATATTTTTCAGATCCATAATAATACGATTGAACTCGTCTAAATGATCCTTAACAGGTATACCTTCTCGCATACGAAACGTATAAAGACGTTGTTTAAGATATAACCTGTTGGTGAGCGACTTCGTCATATATATGCCTTCCAACTTCAGCCAAATTCCTGCTGCTGAAGTTTCTTCTTCCACCTCGCGAAGAACATCATCTGCCAAACTCAACTGAATAGAACTCAGAGCTTTGGCATCCGTATCATCCCAATCTTCCTCTTTGATTCCAGAACTAGTCTTGCCTGACAAAGCCTTGTGCAATCCTTGTTGGGTTAACAGAGCCTTCATCTTTACTCTCCAAAGACTGAAACTGCTGCTCTGCCCATCAAACTTCGCAATCTCGAATTTAGCCGCCATAGCCACAATCGGAAACGAAACCCTAGTTTTTCAACCTGGCTCTGATACCAGTTTGTTGTAACGAACGCTATGAATGCAAGCTAAGAACGAGAAATAGAAAACTAAACAAGAAATCACAAAGACACAAGATATACGTGGTTCCCCAAGATGGGTACGTCCACGGGCGAGGAGAGAGAGGATTCACTAACCAACGTGAAGAAGAGATACAAAGAGCCGGCTGTAATCCGTAACTCTAGAAAGGCCACAATATGAAAGCCCAAAAGATAATCTATAGAAGTCCCCCAAAAGCCCTATTTATAATAGGCTACAAAAACTGGAACAACATAATTAACCAATGTGGGACTAAAGAATACAAGGCATTCCTAACAGGTTCTGTATTCCAAACGCAGGTCCAATATCTGGGGTTGTGCTTGGCGTTAATCCGTCCAACTCCGTTCAGCTGTGGAACTGCTCGTTGAAAGGATTTGGGTCAGATTTTGGGACACAGGAAGACGGCTTTGAGTTGGGATAACTCAATAGCATCCGTTTTTGGGCGAAATAGGTGACGTCACTTGAGAGCTTCTCACGACTCCACTAGTCAGTCACTCAAGGGACCTCACCAAGGCTTCTCCGTTCTTCTCGTCAGAACGGTAAGTGCCCTCTCTACTCTTGTTAGGGTTTGAAATCTGGGTTTTTGCAAATCATGGGTAAACAAAAATCAGCTCAGAAATTAACTCTACGGGACTTTCACAACCAAATTGATAGTGGGCATGATTTTTCTGATGTCGAAATTGTCTCAATTGATGAGGAAGATGATGATTTTTTAGTGGTGGCCACTGATAACAAAGTCCAGGAAGCGGCTATTGCGTCAATGGTTACCATTGATGTATGGCCGAAACCCGGCACAGTTGATCCTAGTCCGGGAATGAATTCCTCGGCCAAGGCAACTGAGTATGGTGGAGGAGTGATTAAGACACCTCCTCAGGGTCATCTTGTTCAAGGGGACAAATCGGAAAGTCAAGCTAATGCTTGGACAAACCGGAAGATTTTAGTAAAAAATGGAAAGCTAAGTAAACACCTTAAGAAGTTTCCAATTGTGTATGAGAATGGTCAAGTCATGATTCCGACTAAAATTTCTGAAAATGGAGCTTTGAAATGGCAAAATGCAATTGTGGGCTGCTTTGTTGACAAACGTTTATCTTACTTTCAAGTTAGATCATGGGCTCAACGGGTATGGAAAATCAACGTTGAGGATGTCGTTACTCTAGACAATGGATTTTTCGTGTTCAACTTTAGGGACGCAGCAGCTTTGGACTACATTCTTGAGAACGGTCCATATTTCTGTGGGGGCAAACATATTGTGATTAAAAAGTGGCATCCTGGAATGCATCTTACTAAAGGCGCCTTCTCTAGTGTTCCGATATGGGTTAAACTCTACAATGTTCCCCTTGAATCATAGACCGAATATGGTTTGAGTTATATTGCTAGTTATATTGATAACCCCCTATACCTTGATGAGTTCACACAAGATCATAGCCGGTTGACGTTTGCTCGTGTCTGTATTGAAGTGGACGCGGCAAAGGAGATTCCCAAGTCCTTTGTTGTAAATTTGGGTTACGGTGAGCCATATGAAATTAGAGTAGAGGTTCCTTGGAAACCTCAAGCTTGCCACATTTGCAAAATTTTTGGCCATACTACTAACGCTTGCGGAGTCAAACCCCAAGCTCCTCCTTCTCAAGTGTGGAAAGCCAAAGAGACGGTAGGACAAGAAGTCCCGGTTGTTAAAGAGCGAATTGCCAAGGAGCTAGTAGGACAAATAGTCCTGGTTGTTCAAGAGCGAGCTACTAAAGAGAGAGTAGATGGAGATAAAAATGAATGGGTCGAGGTGAAGAGGAAGAAAGCCAAAAGAACTCCTTTGGCCATCTCTCCTTCTTTATGTGGTTCTTCTATAGCAAACGAAGTAGGCGATCTAGAGAGATGTGAGGATTCGGGTGCCTCCGCCGTTGTGAAAGTAACAAACAAAGATGATGCAGGGACTGTGCTTCCTTCGGTTGTGCCTTATCTTGTATCTTGTGACTCTACTTCAGTTGTCCAAGGTCGGGGTAGCAATCAACAAGAGCTTCCTCCTGTGGCTCTTCGTCGATCAACACGTTTTCGAGAGCCTCCAAGGATCCCTTTGGAAGGCGATTTCATTGGACCTCATCAAAGCTTGAATCAAGTGGTGGGTGATTCCACATCTCCTACGCCCGCTAGAGGTGAAACTAGGAAGAAGCTTTGAGAGAAAATAAAGATGTTGAAGGATTCAAGGAGTTAAGGCTTGCATGTCATTTGTGTTGCTTTTTTGAAGTGTGCTTTGAGCGTTGTTGGATATCTACTATGTTTTATTTCGGGTTTTTTTAGATTTTCTCCTTTTCTTTTTTCTTTTCCTCCTGGGGTATGCCCCTTGTAGGCTGTATATTCGGTTAGTCTTTTTTCTATTTCAAGCTAAGTTATCTAAAAAAATAGAAGATGAGGATAATTAGAAGGAAAGTAAGAGAAATGTGAGGAAAATTTTACCATGCACAATACTTCAGTTTGCTATTTTTCCCCCTCTTTCTTCCTAAACATACAATGCAAGAGAAATTTTTTTTAAATTTTTCCTTCTTTTCTTTTCACTGCGTAGTTCATACTGATTGAACGCATTGATGATGCGATCAGTTCTAGTGAGAGTAGTAGAGAGGCCTTGGTGGAATTGGCGGTTGATGAGGAGTGGGTGGTCTCGTCCAACGAGCTCGATCAGGTCCAAAACAAAAGCTCCTATGGGCTTTTCTCTCGTGGAATAAGAGGCTTTCAGGACATTCATTAGGCTGCAAACCTGATCTTCCTCGTGAAGACACAGGAGAATCCGGAGTTCGTTCTCGTGTCTTAATTGCTGGATTGTCCTTCTTTTGTAGTTTGTATATCTCTCGGAAGGATTGTAGAGGTAGTAAATTAAAGGGGTGGTGACAGCCCTGGTCAACACCGCCATCAGTGTGAGAACTGAGTAGAACTCTTGAGAGAGCACACCTGCATATTCATTTAAAAAGGTAAGAATTTAAGAACAAGACATGAGAAAAATCTAGAAAGCATTCATGTCATTCGCTTGATCTGCTCATGCATTGTCTTCATTTGCTTTGTTTTCGTTTCTCAGAAACGGGAAATGAAACGTTGGAAGACGCTCAGAGTTTTCTCATTGTTTTTTCAAAAAAGGAAAAAGGGCAGAATTTCCAAATCGGAAAACATGTTTTTGGTGCTTCCTGAAAGAGTGGTTTGCATTCATAAAATTTAAGATTGAGAAAAGGAAGTTTTTCAATCACTGACTCAAACCCATTGTCAAACCCTACTCAACGGAATACCAGTTCACCAATTGAGTTTCCCTACTTTTTTCAAAGGCTGAAAACGAAGACGATACTAGATAGGCATAACAGCTGCATATCGAACAATGGTAAACATGAACAAGTAGACATAGTTGAGCATTACACCATATCTATGGAAGAGTTTGAAGAAGAGAACATCAAAAAACCCTTGTGCACTCAAGAGGAGGCCAAGAGCGAAGGAATCCTTGTAAGGCATCCTGCAAATTACTGAAGGGATCACACCTGCAGCAAGTTTCGCGGAGAAGGAAAGGAGGATGAGGATCTCCGCTTGGATATAATGCACCATGCTTATTTGGAAAATATCAACATAGCGACCGGCACCAACAATATAAGTCGGCAAAAGCACTGCCGAAATGAAAGCTTCCAGCTTTTGCACCACTCCAGATCCTAGAGGCCGACCGGGTGGCACGCACAATCCCAGAATCATCGCCCCTAAAGGAGCGCTAAATCCCAAACACTCATAGGCAAAAGAAACTGTAAGAAACATCACAGTCATCACGAAAAAATGAGATTCCTTTATGGGTCTTCCTTCTGGGATCCTCCTCATCAGCCAAAACATGAAAGGGCGTCGGACGAATATTATCGCAAGTATGGAAATCGCTCTGGACATTTGTGGCGTGGGATTTTGACTTCTTGACCGGATCAAAACATTTTGCTGTAAAAGACTCCAAATTGTACCAAAAGTAGTTAAAAACGGTTGTACCTCTACATTTTAGGTAAAGAAATAGTGATAGCTATAGGAGTAGGCCTTAAGTAGATAGACTTTGAACATACCCGGGGGGCGGCGTCCTCCCTCCTCCCCGGGCTCTGTTTTTCTTTTTTACAGGTGTTGTGAGGTCTTGCAGTTCGGGTGTGGCGGGTTCTTGGTGTCGTTGGCATCCGATCGTTTTTGGAATCTGCAATTCGGCAGGTTCATGGCGGTTAGGGGCTTCGTGGCAGCGTTGGCTCCGACATTCGTCTCTAATCCTCGCCCCCGCTGCTGTTCCTTCTCTTCCGCTGGTTCTCTTCCCGCCTGCTCTCTTTCTCTCCTCCCTGCTGGTCGGCCGCCGGTCTACCTGTTGGGGCTTCCGGTTTCGCCTAATGGCTAGGCCGGCCCGACAGGCTGGGATTGCAAGGTTTCGCGCGTCTCCGCCGGTGATTCTCCTGAGATCATTCGGTTCTTTGGCCTAACGGCTCTTAGGGCGGCGGCGGTTTTGGGTGTCTCTCCGGGTGGCTATCTTGGCTGGCGGTGGAAACGGCAGTTGCTAGGGTTTGTTTGTGCTGTATTGATTGGGTTTGTCCCATTAATTGGCTTTTTAGGCATTTAGGTGTTTTGGTCTTTCAATTATTTATCTAGGCTTTTAGACCAATAGGTGTGGATTTCGTCCCAATGGATTTTTTCCGTGTTTGGTTTCTTGTCAAACTTGTAGATTGAGTCTTGGATGGGTATAGAATTATTTTGGGAAAATAACGGCCCAGGACGTGTTTTGATAATTAATACCCGCCAAGAACATGCTGAGAACATTTGTTAATGCGAAAAATGTTCTTGGTGGATATTAATTATCAAAACACGTTCTTAGCCGTCATTTTTCCAATTATTTTTAGAGTTGGAGATCGTTTGGGTTTCGAGTTAGAAATTTGATGTCATCATTCCTTATTCCTATTAATCTTTATAACTTTAAAGAGATTAATGAAATTTTTTTGCCTTTCAAAAAAAGAAGAAGATAGCTATAAGAGTGATTATTCAATAGTTCAGGAGTACCGTCAAGTGCTACTGCGGACCACTTTACAATTATACATTCTGACTGGTTCCACCAGAATGTGTAGTTCTAAAGTGGTCCGGAGTATCACGTGGTGGTATTCTGGACTATTGTATAATTTCACTAGCTATAGGCTGGTGAACATTGGAGATGCTTTAAGCTCACCTCCCACCAAAGCATCACTTTTTAGTCCTAACTATAATTCACAACTATAAACGGAATTATTCAGTTCGTAGACCCGGTAAATGCAATTTTTTTAATACAAGAATATGATCAGATATCAATAGACATATTAGACATGTTCTAGTTTAAACACTTAGACATGGCATTTAAACCAGACTGAGTGATTTTTAATTTAAGATGTTGAAATTTGAGTAAAAACCATGAGAAAAAAACATAGTACCCCTCATACCTTTTTGTATACTCGATATAATAATATAGTGAGAGCAACCAAATAACTTCTCGCGTTATCAACTCTTATTGACTCACTCTTATACACCAATATCAAAACCAAGTATAAGTTAATCTCCCTCCTCAACTAATCCCTTTATACACGATATACACATTTTATTCCTTTACAGGATGTTCATTTCAAATCTTCAAAACTAACTCCGAGATGCACGTAATCATTTCAAATATTCAAAACTAACTCCAAGATGCACGTAATCTTTCGTTATAAAGACAAAAAATTTACAGACAACTTCAAAATACAAGCAATGCTATGGTGACCATGTCTGGTAACATTTTGAGTACCATGTGAGGTCACCATTACATTGGTATAGAATTTGTTCCACTACATGACAAGTGAGTACCCATTGTGTGATCACCAGATGTGGTCACCAAAGTACCAGTAGTGTTAACTTACAACTCCGAATTGTGTCCGGAGTCACGAAATATAGAAATCAGCGCGTTCACGGTTCACCTAATCTTCATGTGCATGTGCCAAGTCCTCGACGGTGAACTGTTGTTGCACGACCAGCACCGATGCGCTGCACTTCATATCCGAAGAAGCAAGCATGTCTCCAATGATTCCCAGCTCCTTTGCATGGGTCCAATCAGCAAGTCCTTTCACCAATGGTGAATCACTGTCAAGCCTTCTTCCCACCAACATGAAGTCATAACGATCATCAAGAGATAGAATCACTTTGGACGTCTCGACCCCGTCCCTCACAATCTCTTCCCTATACTCAATCCTCTGAGTGTCGTTGTAAGCGGCTCTGAGTTCCTGAATCAGATCTATATCGTGCCTAGTCTCCAACATATTGGAGACGAATTCGTCTTCTGCTATTAGTCGAAGGACGGTGAGCCTAATGGCCGGATTCGCAACCATCCGCATTCCATATGCCAGTGCCTCACGAGCGTCGGGTCCTCCAAGGAAAACCACACATACGCTCAACCGGGCATGATTGTGGGAGTCAGATCTCCAATGCATGATTATCTTCTTGTCAACAAGGATTCCAACTGAGCAGGGAGCCTTATCAAGCACATTTTTTATCACTCCGGGGATCGGACTGTTGTCAGATTTTTGAAATGGGAAGATCAATATGGAAGTTCTCTTCTCCAGTGCCAGGGTACATATATCGTCGTGCATACTCACGTAAGGCGTGATGGAGGTATAGTGCTGGTGTTTTATCGTACCTGTTGGAACGTTTTCAACATCGTAGTTAATGGTTAGTTTCTAAATTTCATTTTGATAGTTGGATTGACAGAGAAGACTTGATCGCCCAAGTCTTTCTGCTGTTTAAGAATCACTTTTACCGAACAAAATTTATGAAACTTATGTTGAAAGTAACAAACACTGGTACCACCCCATTTGGAGTAATGAATGGGGCTTCTATGAGAGTAACATTTCGCATCATTTCTTACTATTTCCTCATCATTTCTCACAGAACCCTCAATCCAAAGGGAGGGTCATGAATCATTTTCATGACGAGGAGACTAATAAAGAAGGAAAGTAGGAGAAAAGTGAGGAAAATTTTACCACGTACAATACATCAGTTTGCTATTTTTTTCCCTCTTTCTTCCTAAACAAACAATGAAAGAGATTTTTTTAAAAAAATTTGCTTCTTTTCTTTTCTTCCCCTAAGTTCCAAACAAACCCCAAGTGTTTTGTTTTTCAGCGATGATCCTTTTCAAAATATTTCAAAAGATCTCTTCGTAGTTCTTTTTGGTGAGCAGATCTTTTTGGCACTTCATTACATATTTGAATCTTTCCAAACAAAAAAGATTCTTTAAAACAACAACAACAGAACCCATGTAGTCCCCAATCGATCATTAGGGGTATGGGCGGGGGAAGATGATTCGAATCTGTCATGAACAAAACAAATTTTCTGAGAGAAGTTAGCGAAAGAAAACTGATTCTGAAACAACCACCAAGCAGACATTCTAACAGTACCTTCGCTGCGTAGTTCGTACTGATTGAACGCGTTGATGATGCGGTCAGTTCTAGTGAGAGTAGTAGAGCGGCGTTGGTGGAACTGGTGGTTGATGAGGAGTGAGTGGTCTCGTCCAACGAGCTCGATCAGGTCCAAAACAAAAGCTCCGATGGGCTTTTCTCTTGTGGGATAAGAGGCTTTCAGGACATTCATTAGGCTGCAAACCTGATCTTCCTCGTGAAGACACAGGAGAATCCGGAGTTCGTTCTCGTGTCTAGATTGCTGGATTGTCCTTCTTTTGTAGTTTGAATATCTCTTGGAAGGATTGTAGAGGTAGTAAATTAAAGGGGTGGTGACAGCCCCGGTCAACACCGTCATCAGTGTGAGAACTGTGTAGAACTCTTGAGTGAGCAACTGCATATTCGTTTAAAAAGGTAAGAATTCAAGAACAAGACATGAGAAAAATCTAGAAAGCAATCATGTCATTCGCGTGATCTGATCATGCATTGTCTTCGTTTGCTTTGTTTTCGTTTCTCAGAAACGGAAAATGAAATGTTGGAAGACGCTCAGAGTTTTCCCATTGTTTTTTCAAAAAGGGAAAACATGTTTTTGGTGCTTCCTGAAAGAGTGGTTTGCTTTCATAAAAACTAAGATCGAGAAAAGGAAGTTTTTCAATCACTTACTCAAACCCATTGTCAAATCCTACTCAACGGAATATGGAGGTACTTATGGCAAAAGGGGGCCAGTCTGATCTTTCACAATAAGGTGATAAACAGAACTGCCATAAAACAACTTATTAGTCGATTAATAAAAAACCTTTTTCCCGGAAAGAAAAATGCTAACCGCAGTCCACTAAGAACCAATACCAGTTCACCAATTGAGTTTCCCTACTTTTTTCAAAGGCTGAAAACGAAGACGATACTAGAAAGGCATAACAGCTGCGTATCGAACAATGGTAAACATGAACAAGAAGACATAGCAGAGCATTACACCATATCGATAGAAGAGTTTGAAGTAGAGAATATCAAAAAACCCTTGTGCACTCAAGAGGAGGCCAAGAGCGAAGGAATCCTTGTAAGGCATCCTGCAAATTACTGAAGGGATCACACCTGCAGCAAGTTTCGCGGAGAAGGAAAGGAGGATGATGATCTCTGCTTGGATATAATGCGCCATGCTTATTTGGAAAATATCGACATAGCGACCGACATCAACAATATAAGTCGGCAAAAGCACTACCGAAATGAAAGCTTCCAGCTTTTCCACCACTCCAGATCCCAGAGGCCGACCCGGTGGCACGCACAAGCCCAGAATCATCGCCCCTAAAGGAGCGCTATATCCCAAACACTCATATGCAAAAGAAACTGTAAGAAACATCACAGTCATCACGAAAAAATGAGATTCCTTTATGGGTCTTCCTTCTGGGATCCTCCTCATCAGCCAAAACATGAAAGGGCGTAGGACGAATATTATCGCAAGTATGGAAATTGCTCTGGGTATTTCCGTCCTAAAGTAGTCCAAGGTTCGAAAATGCAACATCTTAGACCAAGCGTAGTAAGCATTGTATGTGCCAAAAATCCGGCAGCCTATACTGCTGATCAATGCAGATGACAAGACCAAGCGGCCAAGTTCCGAGTTCAGGAGACTTAAGTCTTCAAGGAGGAAAGAGGTGACTTGAAACGATGTTTTGGCTGCCATCACGCTGACCCAATAGAGGGAGAATCCTTCCTTTTCACCAACGTATTTCTTGAAGAGCGCAGCAGCGGGAAAAACTACGGACATGGGAAGTAGGAAAGAGAGGATACCCATAATCCATGGCAATTTTCCAGTGGATTTAAGCATGCTTATGTCCGTCCGAACCCCCACTACGAACGAGAATGTCGTGAGGCCCAAGACTTCAAGGACATTCATCATGTTGTACTCCTTGATTGTCTTCAAGCTTTCAATATAGTCTCCTTTACCAAACAGTTTAAACATTGAAGGGCCTAACATTATGCCAGCCTGATAAATGAAACATGAAACAAAACCGATTAATGAATTGTTCAACAACACTTACCTTCGCACATTTGGTAACAATGGAATGAAACAAATTGTTCTATCATTCATGTCATGTATGATTGCAAAAATCCTCATGCACATTGTTTTATCATTTCAAACTAAAACTATCGCCATTGCCACCTACGATTCCAAAAATGCTACATGAAGAGATATTTAACACAGAGCTTCCATGCATCGCGTCCTCTGAATCCGTTTGCATTATGCCTTAACATCGAAAATGTAATAATTACCAACATCTCAGCCACAAATCTGGGTTGTTTGAGCGGCCTGAGGAGGAGACGGAGGATCGCGCAGAGAATAGTGGCGACCCCGAGCTGACTGAGGAAGAACGGAACGGGGTGGCGCATGGGATTGTCATTTCGGAAATAGCCCCCGGAAGTCACGGAGGAGGCAAAGTATTCGCAGCTGTATTGGACGTTTAAAGCCGATCGATTGAAAGGAAGAACTACGCCATCTGGGGCGTTTGTTGTCATGGTATCTGGGTTTTGACAAAGAGCATTACGCTCTGAAATTAGAGGAGAAGAAGGCTAGGGTGTCAATGAATGTTTAATTTCTTTTCTTTGGGGGGTTTTGGAGAGAGAGAGAGAGAGAGAGAGAGATTTGTGGCGTGGGATTTTGACTTCTTGACCAGATCAAAACATTTTGCTACTCCAAATTGTACCAAAAGTAGTTAAAAACGGTTGTACCTCTACATTTTAGGTAAAGAATTGTGATAGCTATAGGAGTAGGCCTTTAGTAGTTAGACTTTGGACATACCCGGGGGGCGGCCTCCTCCCTCCTCCCCGGGCTTTGTTTTTCTTTTTTACAGGTGTTGTGAGGTCTTGCAGTTCGGGCGTGGCGTGTTCTCGGCGTCATTGGCATCCGATCGTTTTTGGGATCTGCAATTCGGCAGGTTCACGGCGGTTAGGGCCTTCGTGGCAGCGTTGGCTCCGACGTTCGTCTCTAATCCTCGCCCCCACTGCTGTTCCTTCTCTTCCGCTGGTTCTCTTGCCACCTGCTCACTTTCTCTCCTCCCTGCCGTTGGTCGGCCGCCGGTCTACCTGTTGGGGCTTCCGGTTTCGCCTAACGGCTAGGCCGGCCCGACGGGCTGGGATTGCAAGGTTTCGTGCGTCTCCGCCGGTGATTCTCCTGAGATCATTCGGTTGTTTGGCATAACGGCTTGTGGAGCGGCAGCGGTTTTGGGTGTCTGTCCGGGTGGCTATCTTGGCTGGCGGTGGAAACGGCAGTAGCTAGGGTTTGTTTGTGCTGTATTGATTGGGTTTGTCCCCTTATTTGGCTTTTTTGGTCTTTCAATTATTTATTTATGACTGCTGATTTTGCCGCTCTCTTTTTTTACAAAAATACACTTGCAGGATAGTGACGTTAACAAAAAAAAAAAGTGGCAAAATCATTTCCCTTATTTATCTATGCTTTTAGGCCAACAGATGTGGGTTTTATCCCAATGGATTTCTCGTGTTTGGTTTCTTGCCAAACTTGGAGATTGAGTCTCGGATGGGCATAGAATTATTTTTAGCGTTGGAGATCGTTTGGGTTTCGTGTTAGAAATTTGATGTCATCATTTCTTATTCATATTAATTTTTATAACTTTTCAGAGATTAATGAAATTTTTTTGCCTTTCAAAAAGAAGAAGAAGATGGCTATAGGAGTGATTATTCAATAGTTCAGGAGTACCGTCAAGTACTATTGCGGACCACTTTACAATTATACATTCTGGCTGGTTCCACCGGAATGTGTAATTATAAAGTGATCCGAAGTATCATGTGGTGGTATTCCGGACTATTGTATAATTTCACTAGCTATAGGCTGGTGAACATTGGAGATGCTCTAAGCTCACCTCCCACCAAAGCATCACTTTTTAGTCCTAACTATAATTCACAACTATAATCGGAATCATTCAATTTGTAGACCCGGTAAACGCAATTTTTTTAATACAAGAATATGATCAGATATCAATAGACATATTAGACATGTTCTAGTTTAAACACTTAGACATGGCATTTAAACTGGACCGTCAAAGTGATTTTTAATTTAAGATGCAGAAATTTGAGTAAAAACCATGAGAAAAAAAACATATTACCCCTCATAACTTTTTTTGTATCCTCGATACAATAATATAGTGAGAGCAACCAAATAACTTCTCACATTATCCACTCTTATTGACTCACTCTTATACACCAATATCAAAACCAAGTATAAGTTAATCTCCCTCCTCAACTAATCCCTTTATACGATATACACATTTTATTCCTTTACAGGATGTTCATTTCAAATCTTCAAACTAACTCCGAGATGCACGTAATCATTTCAAATCTTCAAAACTAACTCCAAGATGCACGTAATCTTTCGTTAAAAAGACAAACAGTTCACAGACAACTTCAAAATACCAGCAATACTAAGGTAACCATGTTTGGTGACATTTTGAGTACCATGTGAGGTCACAATTATATTGGTATAGAATTTGTTCCACTACGTAACAAATGGAGGATATTCCACTAATACAGTGGAGACGCATTGAGTACCCATTGTGTGATTCACCAGATGTGGTCACCAAAGTACTAGTAGTGTTAACTTACAACACCGAATTGTGTCCGGAGTACTAGTAGTGTTAACTTACAACTCCGAATTGTGTCCGGAGTCACGAAATATAGAAAGGACAATGCTACTTACACAACAATCCAAACACAATAATTTATTGTTGTGTTTGGATTGTTGTGTGAGTAGCATTTTTTATATGAAATCAGCGCGTTCACGGTTCACCTAATCTTCATGTGCATGTGCCAAGTCCTCGACAGTGAACTGTTGTTGCACGACCAGCACCGATGCGCTGCACTTCATATCCGAAGAAGCAAGCATGTCTCCAATGATTCCCAGCTCCTGTGCATGGCTCCAATCAACAAGTCCTTTCACCAATGGTGAATCACTGTCAATCCTTCTTCCCACCAACATGAAGTCATAACGATCGTCAAGAGATAGAATCACTTTGGACGTCTCGACCCCGTCCCTCACAATCTCTTCCCTATACTCAATCCTCTGAGTGTCGTTGTAAGCGGCTCTGAGTTCCTGAATCAGATCTATATCGTGCCTAGTCTCCAACATATCGGAGACGAATTCGTCTTCTGCTATTATTCGAAGGACGGTGAGTCTAGTGGCCGGATTCGCAACCATCCGCATTCCATATGCCAGTGCCTCACGAGCGTCGGGTCCTCCAAGGAAAATCACACATACACTCAACCGGGCTTGAATGTGGGAGTCAGATCTCCAATGCATGATTATCTTCTTGTCAACAAGGATTCCAACTGAGCAAGGAGCCTTGTCAAGCACATTTTTTAACACTCCGGGGATCGGACTGTTGTCAGATTTTTGAAATGGGAAGATCAATATGGAAGTTCTCTTCTCCAGTGCCAGGGTACATATATCGTCGTGCATGCTCATGTAAGGCGTGATGGTGGTATAGTGCTGGTGTTTTATCGTACCTGTTGGAACGTTTTCAACATCGTAGTTAATGGTTAGTTTCTAAATTTCATTTTGATAGTTGGATTGACAGAGAAGACTCGCCCAAGTCTTTCTGCTGTTTAAGAATCACTTTTACAGAACACAATTTATGAAACTTATGTTGAAAGCAACAAACACTGGTACCACCCCATTTGGAGTAATGAATGGGGCTTCTATGAGAGTAACATTTCGCATCATTTCTTACTATTTCCTCAACATTTCTCACAGAACCCTCAATCCAAAGGGAGGGTCATGAATCATTTTCATGACGAGGAGACTAATAAAGAAGGAAAGTAGGAGAAAAGTGAGGAAAATTTTACCACGTACAATACATCAGTTTGCTATTTTTTCCCCTATTTCTTCCTAAACAAACAATGAAAGAGATTTTTTTTTTTAAAATTGCTTCTTTTCTTTTCTTCGCCTAAGTTCCAAACAAACCCCAAGTGTTTTGTTTTTCAGCGATGATTCTTTTCAAAATATTTCAAAAGATCTCTTCGTAGTTCTTTTTGGTGAGCAGATCTTTTTGGCACTTCATTACATATTTGATTCTTTCCAAACAAAAAAGATTCTTTAAAACAACAACAACAGAACCCATGTAGTCCCAAATCGATCATTGGGGGTATGGACGGGGGAAGATGATTAGAAATCCATCATGAACAAAATGAATTTTCTGAGAGAAGTTAGGGAAAGAAAACTGATTCTGAAACAAACCACCAAGCAGACATTCTAACGGTACCTTCGCTGTGTAGTTCGTACTGATTGAACGCGTTGATGATGCGGTCAGTTCTAGTGAGAGTAGTAGAGCGGCGTTGGTGGAACTGGTGGTTGATGAGGAGTGGGTGGTCTCGTCCAACGAGCTCGATCAGGTCCAAAACAAAAGCTCCTATGGGCTTTTCTCTTGTGGGATAAGAGGCTTTCAGGACATTCATTAGGCTGCAAACCTGATCTTCCTCGTGAAGACACAGGAGAATCCGGAGTTCGTTCTCGTGTCTAGATTGCTGGATTGTCCTTCTTTTGTAGTTTGAATATCTCTTGGAAGGATTGTAGAGGTAGTAAATTAAAGGGGTGGTGACAGCCCCGGTCAACACTGCCATCAGTGTGAGAACTGAGTAGAACTCTTGAGTGAGCAACTGCATATTCGGTTAAAAAGGTAAGAATTCAAGAACAAGACATGAGAAAATCTAGAAAACAATCTTGTCATTCGCGTGATCTGATCATGCATTGTCTTCGTTTGCTTTGTTTTCGTTTCTCAGAAACGGGAAATGAAATGTTGGAAGACGCTCAGAGTTTTCTCATTGTTTTTTCAAAAAAAGGAAAAAGGGCAGAATTTCCAAATCGGAAAACATGTTTTTGGTGCTTCCTGAAAGAGTGGTTTGCTTTCATAAAAACTAAGATTGAGAAAATGAAGTTTTTCAATCACTTACTTAAACCCATTGTCAAATCCTACTCAACGGAATATGGAGGTAATTATGGCAAAAGGGTTAAAGGGGGCCAGTATGATCTTTCACAATAAGGTGATAGACAGAACTGCCATAAAACAACTTATTAGTCGATTAATAAATAACCTTTTTCCCGGAAAGAAAAATGCTAACCGCAGTCCACTAAGAACCAATACCAGTTCACCAATTGAGTTTCCCTACTTTTTTCAAAGGCTGAAAACGAAGACGATACTAGACAGGCATAACAGCTGCGTATCGAACAATGGTAAACATGAACAAGAAGACATAGTTGAGCATTACACCATATCGATGGAAGAGTTTGAAGAATAGAACGTCAAAAAACCCTTGTGCACTCAAGAGGAGGCCAAGAGCGAAGGAATCCTTGTAAGGCATCCTGCAAATTACTGAAGGGATCACACCTGCAGCAAGTTTCGCGGAGAAGGAAAGGAGGATGATGATCTCCGCTTGGATATAATGCACCATGCTTATTTGGAAAATATCGACATAGCGACCGGCATCAACAATATAAGTCGGCAAAAGCACTGCCGAAATGAAAGCTTCCAGCTTTTCCACCACTCCAGATCCCAGAGGCCGACCGGGTGGCACACACAAGCCCAGAATCATCGCCCCTAAAGGAGAGGTAAATCCCAAACACTCATATGCAAAAGAAACTGTAAGAAACATCACAGTCATCACGAAAAAATGAGATTCCTTTATGGGTCTTCCTTCTGGGATCCTCCTCATCAGCCAAAATATGAAAGGGCGTAGAATGAATATTATTGCAAGTATGGAAATTGCTCTGGGTATTTCCGTCCTAAAGTAGTCCAAGGTTTGAAAGTGCAACATCTGAGACCAAGTGTAGTAAGCATTGTATGTGGCAAAAATCCAGCAGCCTATACTGCTGATCAATGCAGATGACAAGGCCAAGCGGCCAAGTTCCGAATTCAGGAGACTTAAGTCTTCAAGGAGGAAAGAGGTGACCTGAAACGATGTTTTGGCTGCCATTATGCTGACCCAATAGAGGAAGAATCCTTCCACTTCACCAAGGTATTTCTTGAAGAGCGCAGCAGCGGGAAAAACTACAGACATGGGAAGTAGGAAAGAGAGGATACCGATAATCCATGGCAATTTTCCAGTAGATTTAAGCATGCTTATGTCCGTCCGAACCCCCACTACGAACGAGAATGTCGTGAGGCCCAAGATTTCAAGGACATTCATCATGTTGTGCTCCTTGATTGTCTTCAAGCTTTCGATATAGTCTCCGTTACCAAACAGTTTAAACATTGAAGGGCCTAACATTATGCCAGCCTGATAAATGAAACATGAAACAAAACCGATAATGAATTGTTCAACAACACTTACCTTCGCACATTTGATAACAATGGAATAAAACAAATTCTTGGACTTTAGACTTAACTAGCTAATGCAATGGACAAAGATTTATTTATTTATTTTTAATCGGCAAAAGAGGAATATAAATTAATAGAAAGAAGAGATAGGAATTACTACAAAAAAAAAAAAGGATTGATAAGAGATAAGGTCGACAAATTGTTCTATCATTCATGTCACGTATGATTTGCAAAAACTTTCATGCACATTGTTTTATCATTTCAAACTAAAACAATCGCCATTGCCGCGTACGATTCCAATAATGCTACATGAAGAGATATTTAATACAGAGCTTCCATGTGAGAGCCCAAAGTGGGGCAATCCCACATCGCCTAAAAAGGTGAAATAGAAATAGTATGTAACGAATTCCGACCAGCTGCTGTATAACCTCCACGTGGTTAGGTTAAAGGTAAGCAGGTCAGCTGGCACGAGTCATGACATTCCATGCATTGCGTCCTCTGAAATCGTACATTCCATGCATCGCGTCCTCTGAATTCGTTATACCAAACCGAACAAGGTCTTAGACAATGAGAAATTCTATATGGCCGTGGCCTTTGTCGCACGTAACTCTAATAGGGATTGGGAATATATAATCACGTCATTCTGCATAATTTCTTTTTTCTGCTTTTATAGGCAAATAGGGATTGGGAATATATAATTACCAGCATCTCAGCAACAAATCTGGGTTGTTTGAGCGGCCTGAGGAGGAGACGGAGGATCGCGCAGAGAATAGTGGCGACCCCGAGTTGACTGAGGAAGAACGGAACCGGGTGGCGCATGGGATTGTCATTTCGGAAATAGCCCCCGGAAGTCACGGCGGAGGCAAAGTATTCGCAGCTGAATGGGACGGTGTAAGCCGAGAAATTGAAAGGCAAAACTACGCCATCTGGGGCGTTTGTTGTCATGGTATCTGGGTTTTGACAAAGAGCATTACGCTCTGAAATTAGAAGAGAAGAAGGCTAGGGTGTCAATGAATGTTTTAATTTCTCTTCTTTGGGGGGTTTGGAGGGGAGAGAGAGAGAGAGAGAGAGAGAGAGAGAGAGAGAGAGAGAGATTTGTGGCGTGAGATTTTGACTTCTTGACCAGACCAAAACATTTTGCTGTAAAAGACTCCAAATTGTACCAAAAGTAGTTAGAAACGGTTGTACCTCTACATTTTAGGCAAAGAAAATGGAGAAATTCTAAGTACAAAGAAAATGTATTCCGAAAAAGTAAATCAATGGTACTGATTCATTTTGAAGTACATTTGCATTTGGGAGGTAATTTCAAATATTTTTTTTTGTATTTAGCACTTCTAAAAAAAATAGTGATAGCTATAGGCAGGTGAACATTGGATTTGGAGATGCCCTAAGAGCATCTCCAATCCATACTCTATATCTTCATTTTGGAGGAAAAATATTTTCCAACCCATCCTTCAAAACTCTCCTCCATTTGGGAGGATGAACTTTGATCCTCTAAATATAGAGGATGAAGAAAAAAATAGAGGATCTCCTTCAAATATGTGTTGGAGTTGAGAAATAGAATATTGGGTTGGAATTGAGATAAATAGTACAATCCTCTAAATCTACTTTTCAAATAAAATAGATTAATTTGATCCTCTCAAATAGAGATTTGGAGGGTCTTGGATTGGAGATGCTCTAAGCTCACCTCCCACCTAATCCAAATTCACAACTATGATCGAAATCATTCAATTCGTTGACCCGATAAACGCAAACTTTTTTATACAAGAATATGATCAGATATCAATAGACATATTAGACATGTTCTCACTTAAGGTTTAAACACTTAGACATGGCATTTAAACCAGACCGTCCGAGTAATTTTTAATTTAGGATGCTGAAATTTGAGCAAAAACTAAGTTGAGAAAAAAACATAATTACCTCTCATACTTTTTTGTATCCTTGACGTAATAATACAGTGAGGGCAACCTAGTAACCTTTCACATTATCAACTCTTATTCACTTATATCAAAACCAAATATAAGTTAATCTCCTTCTTCAACTAATCCCTTTATACGATCTACACATTTTATACTTTTATTGGATGTTCATTTCAAATCTTCAAAATTAACTTCATGATGCACGTAATCATTTCAAATCTTTAAAACTAACTCTGCGATGCACGTAATATTTCGTTAAAAAGACAAAGAGTTTACAGACAACTTCAAAATATCAGCAATGTTATGGTGACAATGTGCGGTGACGTTTTGAGTTCCATGTGAGGCCACCATTATTTAGATTATTTAGGTAGAATGTGTTTCACTACGTAACAAATAAAGAATATTCCAGTAATGCAATGGAGACGCATCAAGTATCTATTGTGTGATCGCCCGATGTGGTCACCAAAGTACTAGTAGTGTTAACATACAACTCAGAATTGCGTCCAGAGTCATGCAATGACCTTGTTCGTTTTGGAATTTTGGATTTATAGGTTATTAATTAATGTAGATATAAAATATGATAATGATTGAAAATAAGGGTACTGATCGGAGAAAGACAAAGAAAAAAATAAAAATAAAAATTAAAAAAAATAGAATAATAATTAAAATCCAAAATCGAACACTCAAACAGATGGAGTCATCGCTCTCAACGGAAAAAGAGCTCTCGATGCTCTCATGCACGCAAACACCAGACTTGATCTCTGTCGGGCAGCGAAATCTATAAACCCCCTAACCCCAGCAAACAAGAACTGAACCCACCAAAGTTCTCTCTCTCTCTCTAAACAAACCTTTTCCATCTCATTTCCCACCTTTCTACAATCTCAATCACTCAACTGTCACTTTTTTCACCTCCCAATCCATCAAACAATCACAACTTTCCTTAATAAGGGTTTTAACCACCAAATTCCAAATCCCATTTCTTCAAACTTCACCAACCCAATGTGTTGTTTCCTTCTCGGATTTTTCCAATCTGGGTCCAACCAATGGGTGCCCTAACCAGCAATCACAGGAGCGGCGACGGTTACTTGTTCTTCCCATTCAATCCCAAATTCTTCTCAACTTCGCTCAATTCAGATACCCACATTGCGAAAAAGCCCAAAACTTCACCCTCATCTATGGAATCCAGTCCCGAACATTCTAGAAGCGCAGCTTCTAGGGTTTACAGGTACCCCGACCCGGTGAACCCAATCCCGAGGGCAGTCCATGCCCCTTGCAGAGTGTCCAGGTTCAGCTTTTGTTTGAGCTCGAGTTCGAGTCGAGAGTCGAGGGTTGAGAAGGACGAGGAAGTGATTGATGTTGATGGGATGGGCAATTCTTTGAGTGCTCGGTATGATAAGGTGGAGAAATTGAAAGAATCCGCGATTGAGAGTTTTAGGTATCTTAAGAAGGATGAGGAAGTGATTGATGTTGATGGAGTGGTAGATAGAGGGTATGTTTCGGGGAATTCGAGTGTCGAAGAAGTGGTGGAAGTTGTGTATGATGGGCGCGAATGGCAGTCACAGGAGGAGAATGGGAAGGTTGTGGTTGCGGAACATCGTTCGGATTTGACGAATACAAATTCGATGGAGAAGAGGATAGAATCGCTTTCGCTTGATCGGAAACGGGATGGGCCGTTGCACAAGAAGTTGCTTGAGGATGCAGGGAGGCATGATCCTATATTGAAGAGCTTGAGTTCCGATATTGAGATAAATGAGAAGAAATTGGCTGCATTTCAGTTACTGCATCCTGCGAAGAAGCCACAACATGAGGTGAAGTTTCGTTACCCCTCGTGGTTTTGGATGGAGGACTGTTACATGTCATTGATTTGTATCACCATTTGTGCCGCAGGATGTGACTACATTGATGCTTTAGAATCTAGAGTATGGTTATACACTTACAAATTTGACAAAGAAATTTACTTACAAGGATTTAAGAAACAACTCTTAGAGATCGTTTTTCTTACATTCAAGTAGGACCCATATAAAAATTTTAAGTGCCATTAGTACATGACAGCTCAGCGAGATCAAGAGTTTGTTGTCCTATGCCCTATTCGTGTAATCTTTTCCAAACATAGAATCAATGGCAATTATCAGATTATGCAGTGATATAAAATGCCAATAAAAGTCCAGTGATGTATACCATTTCTAATTTGGAAGTGCTAGATTACGTTATCTAGTTTGTTTTCTCTTATGCCTAGTTGATTTGGTAACAGGATGTACTTCCAGACGTGCTTCGTGAAGCTTTCGTGCCTCTGACAAAGGAAGAAAAGGCTGAGGTTTCCTTGGCCTTCTCTGATTCCAGTCGGTATGGTTTGATGAATTGGTCCTTTGCTTTTGCGAAAGTGAGAATCTTTTGGTAATCTATCTGGTTCTCACTTTTGCAGGAGGAAAGTTTTGGCCACTCATGAGGACTCTAACATTGAGATCACTGGAGAACTTTTGAAGTGTTTGAGACCGGGTGCATGGTTAAATGATGAGGTAACAGACTAGTAAGTTGTCAAATTTTCGAGGTCTTGATTTAGTTGTCTTCCTAGTGATCGAATGGAACCAACCAGAGAAATACCTGAGCTTGTAATGTAGTAGTTGTTTGACAAGAATGGTTTTTTTTTTTTTTTTTTGCAGGTGATTAATGTGTATCTCGAATTACTAAAAGAGAGGGAAAAGAGGGAGCCGAAAAAGTTTTTGCAGTGCCATTTCTTCAACACCTTCTTCTACAAGAAGGTTGGTGTTGCTCTATTACCTACCATCTTCTGCTAACTTGGCGTAATTTCTATTATAGGACTATGTATTGAGTGCCTAACTTTTAAACATGCTTACATTGATCCAATTACCTATTAGCCTTATGACATCATTTTCCCTCTCAACTTTTGATTGTTCTTGTAAACAACCAATTATTCTAGGATCATAAGATTTTGCAATTATTATTTGTGTTTATTCATTTCTATAAACTGCAGGTGTCCTTCAGTAGATGTTGCACTATATGCTTATAACTACTGTATTTGTTACTCTAAAAACTTGGGCATTGAGGAGATGGTGTAACTTATGTACTTTAATGGTCATCCATCAATGGTTTTTCTGGCATTAATGCATTTTTGTTTCTTAGCATAGTTAACGTTCGATATAGATCATTTCACTGGGAGATTAAATTTCTGGTTTTCCTGTAGGTCTTATTTTCCCCTGTTTGGTTTTTTAATCACCTGGAAGGATGCTTTTTTAATAAGTAACGGTACATTATAAGTATCTTAGAAGCTTGATATGTCACTTCTTGTTAGGGAATCTTTAGGTCAAGGAAAGTAGTTCCCTCACTGCGCCAGGTTTACCCAATCCTCATCCTCTATTATCTCCTTGAATGAGTTTCCATAGCTTAGGTTTTCTATTGCTACATCTTGGGAATCATCCTTGTGACACCATGGTATTTTGTTCTTGTACCGACGTCAGCCTCTTCAGCTCTGGGTTGACGGACTGAGGCTTAGTCTTCACATCCAATCGAAAATCTGATTGTCTTCAACCAAGATGATATTTAGTACATTTGAAGTGTTCAGAGCCCATTGTTTGATAAGTTTTAATTTCTTGTCCTACCCTATGGCACTTTGGAGTTTGGACAGATGCACGCCAAACAAGCTTTTTGATTGCACTAATATGTATCACAAATTGGTGAAGAGGGGCATTTCATTTCCCTTTTTTGGTAGTTGAGATATATTTCTGCCAGCGAAAATTGAAAATCTTCTACTCTTGGAGTTGGGACCTAGTCTATCTTATTGATTTTCTTTTCAGCTTATACATTTTTTTTTATGGGTCAGCATGGAAGTTTGGTAAGGTTTCTTATCCTGTACATATTTTTCTTTTACTGAATGTAATATCCAGTTAATAGGTGGGAGGAATGGCTATGATTTTAGATCAGTCAAAAGGTGGACGAGCCAAAGGAAATTGGGATACTGCCTTCTTGAGTGCGATAAAGTAAGTTGTATGCCATTTGTTGCATTATGATCGATTTGTTTTTTTATTGCTTCCTTTTATGTATATTGAGTCGCTAATGTCCTCAGATATTTGTTCCTATCCACAAAGAAAGTCACTGGTGCTTGGCAGTTATAAACAAAAAGGATGAGAAGTTCCAGTATCTTGATTCACTCAAAGGGATTGATACTCAAGTGCTGAAAGTACTGGTATTCTCTTCTAACATCTTAGTATATTGTGCTGTCTGGGGATGCATGAAATGACTTGGAAGTTTATTGTATGGATCTGTGTTCTCTTGTTTCCCCCTAGTTCTTATGTCATAGTTTGCCCTTCTGCCGCAGTGCCGGTGAAGTTGTCTTCCTTTCCACCTCTTATGTCAGAGAAACAAAAATTAACCTCCAAGAACCCATGCCAACACATACCATTCCACAAACTAAAAAATCTGATTTCTTCGCAGCCTTCTTAGATTTGAACTTCACATGCTTTAAATACCTCTAGCGGCTAGGGGGGCTTGCAGGCATCTTCTCCTAAGATATTTAAAGGCACTCGAATAGTGCACCAGTTAGCTTGTGTTTTCCGAGAGATGAAGTTCCTTGAGTTTGGAGTTGTTTTCTTTCTGTCTTTTCCTTCTGCATGTTAATTTGCGTGAGTTTGTTGCAGTTATGCGTGTTTAGAATTTTTATTGTTGTGATGCCAGGCTAGGTACTTTGTGGATGAGGTGAAAGATAAGAGTGGAAAGGACATTGATGTTCGTTCATGGAAGCAAGAAAATGTTGAGGACCTTCCTGAACAGAAAAATGGGTGTGTAAGCTTTTCCACTATATATATTAGTTTGTAAAGTTGTAGGAACATAGTTGATTCTACGGTTACGTGGAGTGTTTTATTTGGCCAAAAGGGCATATTTTTCATAACCAAAAGAAAAAAGAGGAGAAGAAAGAAAAGGCATTACATATGCTTAAGTTGATGTCCAAGTCTTCAGAGTTAGAATTTGCATTTTGCAGCTAGTTGTTTATACTGAATTGTCAATGAAGGTTTTTTTGGCACTGGAATGGTTAATAGGAAGTTATCACACAGATAAATTTCTGAGCTTTGAGTTTCATTTACTCTACACCGATGAAGGAAAATAGACTTTATCTCTGGGGATGTAAATATACTTCTGGCCGCTTCTTGAAGTATGTTAATAATTTAGAAAGATCAAATCCATTTTTCACACCCTGGGGTTTTGGAGAATGGATCATTCTATTGAATAACGTGTTCCAAGAAGGACAAGGCAACAACATAATATGGCAACATCAAGACACTGGATACAAAAAAATAAAAGTTTAGTGGGAAGGCTTTCCATAACCTCATTCGGAAAACTGCATTGCCTTTTTCTATTGCATTTGGCAAGAAAGGAATTGCAGGGTCTTTCAAGGCATTTGCAGGCCTCGCTCTGCTGTCCTCCAAAAATTGGTTTTGATGTTAGAACTAAGGCCACTTAGATTAAGAACATGAAACACTCCCATCTCAGCCTTCTACTATGCCATCATTGGCAAATCCATATTAGATCATCTTTACCTTTGGTAGTTTTTAGGCTTTAGCTCCCCTCGTAGCCTTGTATTGAAAAGGGATGTGTAAACACAATTTTTAAAGTGGAATAGAATTCTTATTTGAGTGATTGGGTTCTATGCTCCTCGATATCCTGGATAAAGTGGCTCAGTGTTTTTCCCAAAACATCCTCAGAAGTCACAATGTATCAAATTGACTGGTTCAACTTCTTGTTCCAAAATTTGGCCTCATCAAATAACAAAGAAAATATATTTTGGCCTCATCAAATAATCAAAGAGAAAAATATTTTGGCTGCATCAAATGTTTTCACGAGACGACTTTGTTCAAAATATGCCCAAATTTGGGTTCAGCCAGCAACAATGATGTGATACATAAAGTTCATGCGTGGATTGGTTGATGTAGATTCAATAAATTTGTTCAGCTGGTGCTAAAAGAACTTATGAAATTTTCTCTAAAAAGTCTTAAGTTGTACAGAATAAAGATATGGTAAAAGTATTGCTCCTTTTGTCCCGTCTCTTTACCTGCTATGGGATATTCAACTTGGCAATGTGACATGTAATAATGAGTTCACATTCAGCTAATGATCTGAATTTCCTAGCTGCCCCTCTATTTTTCTCAATTACAGGAATTAACCCTCCTCCAAAATTTACAAGATGGTAAATTTTTTGGATTTAATTTCTTTCCTTTGGAAATGTACAACTCTTTTAGGGCATTCGAAAATAGCATTGATGGAAATTTGTTTGAGGCAGCTACACCTCGGAGGAGCTTGATTAGTTTTATTATTTGTTGCTTTGGGGCACTTCAAAATGGACTGGTGGACAAAAATAAAAAGGATGGTGGACTATTTAGAGTTAGTTTAATTTTTTTGAGCCAGTTGCGGTTCAGGGAGCTTGATTATTTTGTTGGTTGTTTCTTTGAAGGCTGTTGGGACTTCCATTGTAGTTTGCCAGTGGAATGGTGCAGAACTTACAAAAGTCTATTATGTATGACATACGTTATCTTAATACCGATATTTCCCTTCAAGGTCATGGGGAACATTGAAGTTTATCATGCATGTGAGTTTGGTTCTCCTAGGAGCACGGATATGGGGATACGCCAAAATCTAAAAACCAAGGGACCGGGTACGATAGGGATATGTTAAGTAATGATTTGGATATTGTAATCTCGAGATACTTTAATAATTAGGATTTTGTAGCTATTTAGTAATAAGAGTCAAGAAAATAGATCAGTTTAGATGCACTGCTTGTCCTCTTAGAAAGGTCAGTTAGGCAGTGTTCTAAAGGTCGGCAATTAGTCGCATATTTATTGGCTATTACTGGTAACTTTTAAATGTGTAATGGTAAAGAGCACAAGATTTTAAGTTTTATTTTAACAAAATGTATACATGAGGATTTTGACTTCGAGTTTGATGTAGACCATGTTTCAGAGAGAGATGCAGAAGAAGAGGAAGAGATTAACCTATATGCTTGACTTTGATAGTTAAGTATTTTTTATTTTGTGTGTTAAGTACTTTTTAAATAGTTATTATTATTATTATTTTTTTGTAAGCAATAAAATTTTATTGAAAAGGCATCGAGGGGATGCCACCCCTATACAAAAGAAAGCGAGGAATAAAAAAGGAAAGGTCAAAATATAAAAGGACCTATACACGCTCTATACCCGAAAAATATCTAATATGTCAAAGAATTAACTCAAAGTAGGGTTGCACTCCCTCGACTCCCAACTAAACAAATTAGGAATTGGAAGAATCTTCATTTTGAACAGTCCTATCCTCCCGACAAAATAACTACAATCTCTGTCTCTCTCGATAGACCACATCAAGCATAGCGGGCTCATAATCCATAGCTTCCGTCTTCTTCTACGCACTCTAGCTCCATACCATTCTTGAAAAGGTCCACCACAGTTGTAGGGAAAACCCGTGACATGACCCACAAAACAAGAACCACATTCCAAAGCTCCTTGGCGATCGAACAATGAATAAACGAATGCGAAGCACATACAACACCGATGCACCATAACCATCCGACGTCGTATAAGATTATCTATGGTGAGAATCTTATCCTTAGCTGCTCACCAAGCAAAAAAAGAAACCTTGAGTAAGATTATCTAGTTATTTGTTACTGTTTACTTTTTAGTTTTACTTTAGTATTGTGTCATTTCTTAGTCAAAACTTTGGGCGAGGTATGGAAATATTATTTTTTAGGAAATTGTAAAAATAGCTAATCTCTGGGGCTCTGGGCGCCGACTAGTCAGCTAGGTGCGAGGCGCCTCTCTTTCGCCCGAGTAGCACCTAGTGGTTCTTAGAACATTGCGTTTAGCAAACAATCATGACAGTTATGGATGAGCTGTCTTCAAAATTTACGTATCTGGCCAGAAGGGTAAGGGGAAAAAAGAAAAAGTGTGCATGGAACCCCTTGTTTTGGTTATAGAATGGATACGCTTTGGCACGTTCCAACACCTTCCGTACTGGTATCCGATATGTATCATACATATGGATACAATCATACAAAGCTTATTTGAAGTATCTCTGCCTGCTAGATTATCTCTTTATCAATCAATGCGACTGAATGAATGCACATTCCGAAATTAGACCTTTCCAATGTAACTACATATTAATGTCAGATCTTAGGATATGAATATTTGGCAACTTTCCCTGTTGATTCGACATTTCTTCTATACTTGTAAGTTTCAAAATTTGTTTTGTGGATGAAAATGTAGCTACCAGCAGAGTTTGATGCATCACCGTTTTGTGATCTGAAAACTTACTGAATGGTTATTATTAAAAGCTCCAAAAAGAGAAGTAGTTTTTTTTTTTTTTTTTACGAAAACAGGATGACTTGTACAATATAATAGTACACAATGAGCTTCCATATAAAAAATCCATGCACAGTGAACCTGCTCCCTAGTGTCATATATGATGCACAATCAACTTTTTTTTTTTCCCCTTATAAACTCTCTAACTCAACATATGTGTTTGGATCTTGTTTGCAAATGTGAAAAAGGCCCTATATTCTCATCTTCTTGTACATTGCAGTCGCTTGGGAGCTTTGGTGCTAAGTCTTATCTTGGTCTAAAGTGCCTTGGGTCTTCCCGAGCAGGGTGTCGGAGCTTCTTCATCCTTGAAGAGGCAACAATGTAGGAAAGAGAGAAGGAATTTAGGGCATATGATACCTCCATTGTTTGATGTGCCTTGCCTGGAATGAGTGGAATCAACATCATTTTGTTGCTCCCGAAAGCCCTTTGCATAGTCTTGAGAGTTCTTTCGTTAATAGCGTGTATTTTTGGTGTTTGGGGATTGGTAATCCTTCCCTTGGTCAATTTCTTTATATGGTAGATGTTTTAGATTTACACGAGAGCGGAGGGTTTGCGGCCTCTTTTTTAAATCGGCCTCTTTTTGTATACAGGTATCATTCCCTTAATGACTTGATGTTTTAAATATCCCTTAATGGGTAAAAAATCAATTTACATTCCTATTTTGTAACTGTTCCTTTTCGTGAAAAACACATTTACATCTGTAATTGCTTGTCCTGGTATTTCTTTTTCATTTCTTGTCTTGGAATATTTAGCAACCAGGGTGGAATTGACTTGTGTTCCATCCATGTTACTATATTTGGTAGATTGACCTAGTGTGATTGTAATTTTATGTAGGTCCGGAGGAGATGTTCGCTCTCTAGGTTTATATAAATTCTGTGCAACTGTGTTCTCAAGATTGGGGACAGCGGGTTGCTGGCGCATCCGAATTTCTATTAATTCTCATTATCCCCACCCAAGTTTTGGAATATACAAAAGGAATTAAACAATTTTACTTTAACCCCTCCATATTTCTAATAGTTTTGCCTTAGCTTGCCCAAAGTCTAAATAGTTGTCCCTTCAGGCCTCACTCGTGTCGAAGTTCCTGGATTATCCTCTCTTTGTTCTCTATTGTATCTTGATCTTTTTTCCTCTTTTCTATGTGTACCTCCATAGTGTTGCTAATTTGGCTGTCATTGGAGCTAATTTTTTTTTTCCAACTGTGAAGGTAAATTCTGAAATGGTTTTAATCTGGTGCTTAATGGCTTATCTTTTATGCACGGGTATATATGGTTTCTAAATTATGATAAAAGGGTGATTTTTTTTTTTAACAGGTCGGACTGTGGCATGTTCATGATCAAGTACGCTGACTTCTATAGCAGAGATCTTGGACTCCATTTCAAACAGGTAGGCCATAGGTAGTGCTCTGGAAACGTTTGTTCGTCAATGTGCGAGTATTATTTCTTTCTTGTTGAAAAGTTTTCCTAGTCTTGTTTGGCTTCGTTTTAATGGAGTTTTGGATGTGTTACATTAGCTTTCAGCATGACATCCCAAAAGGGATTTGTGGCACATCATTTCCATAGAGTGAAATAGAGACAGAAAAGGCTAGAAGGAAATTGTAACGAGTGGGTCAACATTTTCATAACAAACGATATAGAGGGCGAGGAGAAGAGGAATATAATGCTTTCATGTCATTGTGTTTGTCAATTCCTATTTGATTATGTGGTAACGAAATTTCTCTGTTAATCACCTGTTGATACTTTTTTGAGTTTCTCCATCTCGATTTGATTCCTTTCTGGATTTGACTTGACATCTTCCCGAAAAAATATCATTGTTTTAAGATGTTAAACATGAACCCAATATTAGTTTATCGTCAAGATGCTTTGGCTATGGATGTGGCCAATGTTGTGCTGATCAGATTGTCCTGCGATTTGTACACCAAGTAATGCGAACTCTTTTAACTTCTTTTTATTTTTATTTTTTGTGTAGGAAGATATGCCATATTTTCGGCAGAGGACTGCCAAGGAGATTTTAAGATTAAAAGCCGAGTGACAATATTAACTTCAATTAACTTTGTTGTGCAACTTGTATATATCTGCTGCATCGGAAGCTTGATGATAATGACATTGGTTGCTATGCGTTTATGGAGGATGTCTTCAGTCAAGCTTCTGATGTGATGGGCTTGTCGGGGTTATGGTTAGGAATTCTGCTCGTTTCTTGGATTGATCAAAGGTCATTGGGTCCAAGTAGTAACCCCTTTATGGCGTAACTGGTAGCGTTCCATTGTAACTGGTAGCGTTCAATGGAAGACGGGCAACTTGTTTATACAACCCAAGTCGCGTGAAACTTATACTACTTTTCTCGGTTTGATTTTGGAGCTAGGGTTCTTCATACAATTCCATTCACCTTCGGCCCCATTCAGGCAGTTATTAGAGTCATCTTCATTCTAACAGTTACTATGAAGTAGTTAAGCTATTGTAATCACATAGGAATTCGTGTTCTCTCTCAGGAAAGACGGGACACTTTCAAAGACATTTGACACCTTTAGTACTTGTAACCAAGGTTTTCATTTGTATCTCATGGACTGTGATATTGATCTGGTAATACCTCAGTCCACAGTATCTTTGATCGGTTGTGCAGTTAATTTGACCTTGAGGATGAGTTGTTCCCTTACGTTGACTGTGACTTCGTTTTGTCTTCTTTCTTTCTGAAGTTGAATGTATTTGAGCATTCGATCGGTTGTACATAGGTGTCGATAGGTGTTCATAGTGAGATTCTAGCTAATTTGTTTACCAAAAATTCTCAGTATTGATAAGGTAAAAAAGACATGAATTTCTGAAAATCTCAAAGTTGGGTTTGACTAATTTCTGAAACTCTTCGGATTACATTTTTGGTTTAAGTTTAATAAAAGCTAATTTTTCAACTTTTTGCCGTTAATAGTACCATTTTATAGTAATTATGTTTATCTGCTTTAACTAGAATATAGAATTTAAAATCTACAGCAGAATAGAATAAAAGCTAGAATCTAAAATTTGTATCCACCAACATCACAAACATGCTCTTTAATCCATCGAGGTGGTACTTTAATTCATCGAGGTGGTAAGGCATATATGAGAATTAAGACAAAGGGTGTGAAAATTGAGTCATAAAGACTGGGAATCACATTTTCATTCCATTTGAGGAGAATTTTCAGTGCCGGGTGGATTGATCATGGTGCCCGCTCAACGCATCCAAGCCATCCATTTTGGTTTTTGATGGCTTGGATTTGGAGCGAGAAAAAAGGAGAGCGAAAAAGGAAAGAGAGTGTTGGGGTAAGAGGATAGGGGGTTTCAATCTGAGCCATCCAACATGGTACCCGCCCAGTACCCAAAAATTTCTCCCATTTTAGACATCCACCATGTGAAATTTCAAGATCTCAGCCTTGTCAGGATGCTTTTCACAACCACTTGCAAGAATATGCCTACTTTAGATTCCTTCTCTGGCATTATCATGCCAATAGATACATGGTACCCGACCATAAAAATCTTTCCTTTTTCCCCTCTTCTTTGAATTCTTCAAAGGGCACTATAATAACTATGACATAGGAAAACTAGGACCAACCAAAACCAAAATTTCAATAAAATACCAATCCATGTTTATGAGTTCCAAAGGTAGCATAATCCAACAGTAGAAGGGAAACTCTAAGTAACCAAAACCAGAATTTCAATAAAATACCAATCCATGTTTATTAGTTCATAATCCAATAGTAGAAGGGAAACTCTAAGTTGCATAGTAGTACAAAACCCAAACCAAAAATACGACTAAAAACATAAAACTAAAACACACTTTTCCCACTCGGAAGCGCAGCTATTAGCATTCCAACTTCTTAACACTTGACTTCCTTCAACCCATGGCCGAAGTACAAAAATGTTGGGTCAGTTGCACCTTCCTTGTAGAATGCAAACACCATGGTGCTGTCATCATGCATGCTCTCCCCGACGAAACTGCAAAAGCACGGCCCAACTCATTTAAGCAAGAGGATACAAGTTATACGATATTGCAAGTTTTGCAACATTTAATATACATGTTCTCCGAGGGAATGTGTGACTTACAATTGGAGGTCACTGAGCTTCCCGAGCAAGAACTTGGTTGCCCCCTCAATGTTCTTCTTGAATTCCTCTTGTTTCTCTCCTTCCAGCTTGGGTGTCAACAACTTGATGTACTTCTTAATGTATGCAACAAACTGCTTCTTATCGAAAGGAGGTTGCTCCTGTAGAAGTCAAAACACACAAGTCACACTCTTTCTCATGAGTTCACATTAAGTTTCTCCAAATGCTGTGAAAGCATTAGGCTGGTAAAACTAACCTGGAGTCTGAATGTGTCGACGATATCAACTACTTTGACAGCTTGATCATCAACACCCTCATCGTCACCGCCGCCTTCGGCAGACGGGTTTGCACCAATGTCTACATCAACTGCTCCCTGAACAACCCACTGCAAAAGGGCAACCAAATGCAAACAAAAATATGTGAACCACGGAGTACACAAATGATACATGAGTAATAACAAAGTCTTGTTAGCATGACTGAGTAACAAAATAGATAGTCACTGAGACAGTTACTAACCTTCCCCTCAACTTCCCACAGCACCCCGTTATGGACTTCCTTGTATGGAAACGAGTCCGAGAGAAGCTCATCGCCTAAATCAGAGAACAAGATCCATAAGGATATTAGCAAAATATATAAATAAACTTAGCGCAACTTGAGAAAAACTACAAATCCGCAGCATACAGCAGCAATTACAAAAAGACTCAAACAGTGATGCATGCATGTCCACAAGTATTTCTCCTAATCAAGAAACAAGGGACATCAACAAATCTGAACACGCAAATACTTATATTAACGAGTCAGGTTTGTTCGCTATGGTAAATTAGAAGGCTCAAGAATTAGAGGAGCAAATCTATGCTGCCATCACTGCATTAACCACCAATGCCACAATATAAAAGAGAGAAATTCGAGAAGTACCCCATGAAATATTTCAACGAAGAAAATCACTTTGCAAGCTTACGGCATTTTCCTATCTGTTTATGGACGGTAGTGTGGGCAAGGTATATATTTTACAATCTAAGACAAGGTAGACCAGGCAATATCAACCAGCATCTGGGAGCATCTAGTTGTACTCCAATCTAATAAAGCACTAAATTTTCAATCTTCAATATACTTCAATTCAACTCAACCTTACAGGTTCCAACTCCGATCAAGAAGAAATGGCCATTAAGCATGACTAGATGCCCGGGCACACGTGGTTCGTGTGGAAATTGTATAATGCAACAGAGGAAAATCTTCAATTGAGACTAATCTTTAATTAAATCTGATTTGTGAAAGTAGAAAAGAGGGAAGAAGAAAGCAGCTTTTTTTCTTCTTGGCAGTTTAGGAAATTAAAACGTGAGCCAACCCAACTTATGGGGCGTTCCCTTTCTAAATAGTAATAGATGTGTGTATATATGTACATATATACGTAGTATTATATAATAGATATAAAGATCTATCTACGATACAGTACTCCTCTCATCAACCTAAAGGAAATCTAATCAACCAAACTGGCTATTAAACCACATCAAAACACAATCAAATCGCCAAAATTCAACACAGATCTAAAAACAGATGTAACAGCTAGCCACGCGATACATAAAACCCAACAGAAAGATCATTTTTTTTTTGGTGCTCCGGAATATCAACAGAAAGATCTACTCAACATGAAAAAAAAACGGCGGATCAAAGAAAAAAACATGAAAAAAAAACGCAATCTTTATTTTCTGTAAATTATAATACAAACTAAGGCAATCTTAACAAAGGTAAAATTTTACCCAGATTAAAAATCTAAAAACAATCAATATGAACATACCACACCAAGATTATATATATATATAAATATTTATAGAGAGAGAGAGAGAGAGGGTACCGGTGAGCAAGTCCTGATAGACCAACATGATTGCAGAGCTAACCCTGAGATCGTTCCACCAAACAAGGGGAGGAGAGAGAGCAAAGAGGAACACGGAAAGAGGAGAGAGAGAGGGCGAAAGAGGGTTCAGAGATAAGTAGACAGAGAGAATATATAGGCGAGGGTTTGGGGGAAGAAGAAGAATTCGATGGGGTCTCTGATTTTACCAAAATATAACCCTCTTTTGATTAATTGGCAATCGTATCCTTTGTTTTTTGGGCCTTTTTGGGCCTGAAGGCCCGTCAAGTTCTAAAGTAGTGTAGAAATGGGCTTTGTATGGCTGAGCCCAGCATTTGAAAGCAGTCCACACTTTCCTGCGGTAAAAAGCCATTTAGTTCTGAAATACTTTTTTGGATTTCTTTTCTTAAAAATTTAAAGGATTAAGAGCAAGTTTATCAATAGAAAGGTAAAAAAAGGTAAAAATGCTAGTGAACAGTGCAATTTTTTCATTTTACCTACTCACATCTCTCTCAACACTACACCAATACTATTTATTTTACCTATTCTTTATTAAAATATCAATTTTTTCCAAGTCTTTCTTCATTGGAGAGAGAGAGGAGGAGGAGAGAAACTAATTGTTTAATGGGTTGCTCATGAACAGTTGTTAGGCAAAAGAAACTAACAACTGTAGCTGAATGGATTATAACGTGAGTTTTACCAAAGCTGCTGCAGGTGAAAATTTCAATCCTTGGTGAGCTAGAGTACCTTTTTCGGCAGTTTACCTTAGCTGGTAAACTTGCTCTAAGAACTAGTGTATAATACTCCTAACAAAAAGGGAAAAAATCTAACTGTAGCTCATGTATATAATTTGGGGATATTTTTCTTTTTTTACATATGATAATTGCATTTTTTAAAACCCATGTTGTGGCGGATGCCCTTAGGCCTAGCAATCCGACCTCCCCGCCCCGAATGGGACGGGTTTCCCAACTCATTTTCGGGTATAGGGTTGGGGTGAAAATTCTAAAATCCGTCCAGGTTTGGAGTGAAAGTACTCCGCCCCTAAATGTATTTGTATATAACATTATTTTTTTACCCGAATCTAATTATCATTATACTTAAAATTTTACCTTTTTACCATAATTTTATTAGTATCATCATTATACTAAAAAACCCTTATATTCTTACCTTTATATTTTCACTATTATACTAAAAATACCACTTTATTTATAACTATTTTCTTTTATTTTGCTTTTAAGTTAACTATTTTTTAATTTTTTTACGGAGTGGGGTGGGGGCGAGTAAACCCATTTCCCGATCAGAGGCGGGAACGAGGGTACCCAAAAATACCTGGTCAAAATTGGGGCCATGTGATAATTTTCGAGGCAGGATCGGAGTACGCAAAAAACCGCCCCGCTCTATTCTTGGACCTATTTTCAAAAAATTGGTGCGATTCTCGTTTGTTAGCGAGGGAGGTGTACTGCCCACTTCCTAGAGGCCAGAACTACAAGGGAACAATGATCCAATTTATCCCAAAAATTTGAAGCGGGAACGCCAAAATTTTGAAGCTCTATCGAGTACCGGGAACGAAGTAGACGCAGAGAGAGAGAGAGAGAGAGAGAGAGAGAGTTGCAGGGCAAGCACCACCGACCTCCCAAACCCAACAATGGACGAAACCATTCACCGAATCATCTCATCCCTCCAAACCCACCACTCTCTCTCCTCCTCCCCCACCCCTATCTCCTCCCAAACCCTCTCAGACCTCCAAACCCTACTAGACAACCAAGACATCCAAACCCTCTTCGACGAGCTACCTCCAAACAACCTCTCTCCCCTCTCTCTCCTCCCTCCACTCACCTCCGCCCTCGACTCGGGTCCCGCCCACTTATCCCTATCCGCCTCAAAAGTCTACCTTTCCCTCCTCCTCGCCCCTAATTCCCCTGTCTTCACCCTCTTCACTCCCATGGCCTTTTTCTCTCTCCTTCGCTCCATCCGCCGGTGTTTTAAAAACCCGAGTTTCACGCCTCCCGATAAGCGGGCCCGGAAGAAGAAGGGCGGTGGCTGGGCCGGGCCTTCGCGAAACCAGGCTCGAAATGCTGAGGATTGCCAAGCAGGAGAGGAAGAGGGTGAAAGGAGGGAATTTGATGCGACGGTATTGTTCTGTGTGCTGGAAAGGTTGGAACTTGTTCTGGGTTTGATTCATTTGGACAGGTTTCCTGATAGTTTGAAGTCTTTGATTCAAACCGTGGCTGAAATACCGGTAATGGCAGTTGAGGTGAGTGGAAATTCGGGCAATTTTAGTAAGTTGTGTGATCTGTGCTCGCGGATTTTGAGCGAACTATTGAGGCCTGAGCACGGGGATCAAACGGTTAGTGCAGCTGAGGTGTTGAAGTCATTGTCGATGTCGATTCTGTTGTTTAAATCTCAAGCTCGGGCCTTTGGAGTTGGGTTTGTGGTGAAAAGAGTCATGGGTATGGCGAAGGATTCGGGTGAAATCAAGAAGGCAATTGTGAATTTGCCAAAATATTTAGTTCACAAGGCGCCTGAGAAGGCTGAGGGAAGGGCTTCTGCTGTGGAAGCAATAATGGAGATTGTTAGAGCAATGGAATACGAAGATCAAATCGGGTTTGTGGAGTATGTAGTGAAGATGACTCAAGGAAAGGCCCAGCTCAGGCTCTTGGCTGTGGATCTTGTTCCAATGCTAATGATGTCTTGTAGAGACCCTTTGGGGGTAAATTTGGAAACGGGGGTTGAGAATTCTTGGGGGTTGAGGTGTTTAGAGGCTTTGGTTCAGCGGTGTTCGGATGCAACTGCAGGGATACGGGCTCGGGCTCTGATGAATGTGGCTCAGTTGGTGGGGTTTTTATCAGGTGATGATAGGTGTTGGGAAGTGTTGAAGGGAGTAATGAAGAGTAGTGGTATGGGGATGAATGAACTACTGAGGAAAAGGTGCACAGATGAGAAAGCAGCTGTGAGAAAGGCTGCTCTTGTTCTGATTTCAAAATTGATAGCTCTTCTGGGTGGGAGCTGTGATGAAGATGTGCTGAAGACAATTGGCATGGCTTGTTCAGATCCACTTGTTAGCATACGTAAAGCGGCTGTTTCAGCTCTCTCTGAGGTTAAGTTATTGCCTGTATTTATGTTTTGTTTCCTACCCCTAATTATCTTGGAGTAGTCCAGATTTATCCAGTTATTCAGTCTTAATAATAGTTAGCAATACTGTTGCTAGATACGCCAACACCTACCTCCCCATGTAACAACTTTATTCACAAAGTGCATATCAGTTTTCTCTTTTTCATTAGAAAAGACTTCACATTTGCAACGAATCTTGTGCATTTCTTTGTCACATTTGTGATGCAATTCTATTCATAGCCACATGAGCTGTGTAAGCACAAGAAACCACCAACCTATTTGAATGATAGCAAGTTCTCAATATACACTACGTCTATTTGATCAATTAGGAATGTTTGACTTGGGTTACCAGATTGAGATAGTCCTGGTTCTACGTTTGAGACAACATTTTTGGACAAGTCGAACACATCCAAACTGTGAGCTTTCTGTATAGACAAAGTGGTGGATTTCTGCGTTGATTTTGAAGTAAATTCTATCAAAAACACTTCTTTAACTACTTTAGGTCAAAATATTTATAATTATAAGTTGTAGTAAAAATTTTGTGCACCGAAGAATGGCTTCCCCCATCTATGCATGTTCATTTGTCTGTGATCAATCTTCAGCTCCCAGTTCTTATTTAAGCACATGCATGTTATCGTTTAACTCATGCAATGCGGCATTGGGTTTGTAGGCCTTTAGAACATTCTCGGATGATAGCGTGACTAAAGAGTGGCTACATTCCATTCCACGATTAATAGCTGATAACGAATCAAGTATTCAAGAAGAATGTGAGAACTTGTTTCTAGAATTGGTCTTGGAACGGGTAACCAGAGCTGGACATACTAATTTCCCAAATAGTAAATCATTTTCCAATGATCCAACTGTGAAGGCAAAAAGTTTTGAAAGGGAGGTTGAGTTTATCTTCCCTGAAGGAGTCTTAGGTCTATTGAGGGAGATTTGTAATAGCGAGGTGATGCCTTGGGTGAAAAAGATCTGTGTAAGCCTGGGAAAGAAGAAACGGCTCAAGCCCAAACTTGCTAGTGCTCTACAGAATATCATAAGGACATCTGAGTCCGTATGGCTGAGTCATTCAAGGCCAATAGAGAAGTGGACAGCCCCTCCTGGTGCTTGGCTACTTCTATCAGAGGTTTCGGCGTTCCTTTCTAAAGCAGTGGATTGGGAGTTCCTCTATCATCATTGGAAACTCATTGACAAGCATGAACCGGATGGCGAGGTTAGGAGCCCTTTTCAACAGGGATTTGCTGATGAAGATGTTGTGGGTACCTATGAGTCCGATTCTGTAACTTGGGCAGGAGATCGTGTCTTCCTTTTGCAAACAATCTCTAATGTTTCTGCAGAACTGCCTCCTGAACCTGCAGCAGATTTAGCTCATGAATTGCTTACACGAATTGAGGACTTTAACATGCATTCTGCAGAGGTATTGGTCCAATATTGTCACTTGTGCCTTGTAGTGTCTTTTGGAGATCATCCATTAATTATTGCAGAATCCATGATGGTTTGGGGTTACATTTGGTCCAATGAATGTATGATTGATAGCTATATATGTAATTCTCTCTTTTTTTTCCTTGCCCCTGCTGTGTTCGTGTCCCCATTGTTTGAGATTACTGTTTGTATTCGTAACCCTGTTCTGTTGTAGTTGTCGAAGTTGAAAACTTGAACTTAGGAGGGAGTTTCAGAACGAAAAGAAGTTGAGAAATTCGTACTGCCATATGCATCAATTCCTTATCTGTATCTGTATCCGTGAAAACGTCTTCTTTGTCCATATGTGTCCATTTGCTTGAATGCTTTTGATGCTTCTTCTTTAAAAGCTTACTAGAGGACGAGGCAAACTCTGATGCGTGTGCAAACTGTTTTTTGTTGTTGCTGACAAACGGAAACAACAATATCGAAAATTCAAGTTCACAAATCAATAATTCTGATGGGAGAGAAATAGACAAATGATTAATTTTCAGATCACACACACACAACACATATACTTAACAGAGACCAAGTCTTACAGTGGAAGTATAACAGAACTTGATGAAACATGAATACCCATGTTAACTTGCAAAATGGATAGTTTCCTGTTGGTCCTATAATTCTCCTTCGATAGTCCCTTTCTTTCTGTTTTCTCCTTCTTTAGTTTCTGTAGTCACTTCTGTTTTCACTGAGCCCATAACTCTGGGTAGGTGGGGGGGAAGCAGTTATGTTGAGGGGCAGTGGAATTTTCTAAAAACGCGGTGAAACATTGAAGAAGATTGTGTCTTGTATTAGTTTACACATTTGCCCTTACCTACACTACTTATTTACTGAATGATTAGGCAGGTTGGCAAATAAAACTTGAGGGTATTTTAGGATTTAGTGTGAGCCAGTCTCAAAAAGGTGTCCACGCCAATTGTTGCTCTCCCTTTTTATGATAGAATAGATTTAGTAGTGCATAGATTGGATGATCTAGTATACGCAATTACGTGTGAATTTGTTTAACTGCCAGAAATCAAGGTCAAGTTATCTTCTTGTAACTTTAGGTGTTGTACTTGAGTTTAACTTTAAAACTCTCACACGAAAAGAGGAACTTGACAGGCTTTTCCTAGGGTCCGTATTTGGTTTCTACCTAAAGAAACAAAAGTACACATGCATGCTCCTATTTTTTTTTGCCACAGTGCGCATTATTCTGGTGCACTAGCACCACTTACAACCAAATTACTTAACATTAAGACTGGCTTTTTGCATCTGCTTGTCATTCCAAAGCCTGAATAGTATTGGCAAATGGTATACTTCCAAGTAAGGAACTCCTACTACCAGCGTGTTCTCTATCTCTATGTTAATCATAAACGACTCAAAAAAATGGACAAGGTGCTCCTATTAGATGTACCTTTTTGGCAATGGTCTTATGATACATGTTATGCCCTTCACTTTATTTATGAAGCACAGATTTGTATCCTTTAGGAAGGAAACAGTTAGGTTGTTGGTATCCCTTGTTTTATGGACTACAAACACGCATATGATATGCGGCATATGCCCAAAGAAATTAACTACTTGACTTAAAAAGGGAATGCACATTGTCTTTAAGAGGATGCTCTTCCATACTGAATTTCATGGAAAGAAGAATTCACATGGCCAAAATTCATTAATTTCCCATCCAAAAGTTGCATTTGTGTCCTACTTTTGCAATCAGTTTTTCTTAGTCACTATGTGACCAGTGATATATTTGATGTCAGGTTAATGCGCATGTAAAAGCACTCAGAACATTGTGCAAGCGGAAAGCTTTGACTATTGAAGAAGCTGATGGTCTTGTTAAGAAATGGGTACACCAGCTTCTATCCAAAGCTTCCCGAGTTTTGGACATGTTCATGTCAAAGGATTCAGAAGGCAACAAGGATACCGGCTTTCTTACGCCGCCTACAAGTGGGATTAAGAAGGGCCAGCGAGCAGCAGCAGACACCACATTCAGATTGTTATCACAAGCAATTATTGCAACTTATACTATTGGGTCCTTGGTTATAGTTTGTCCTTTAGCCGATTTGAAAGCCATTATTCCTGTTTTACACACCATTATTACTTCCGGGAGTTCTGGCCCAAAATTGAACAAGTTACCACACCCTGTGGATTCTATCAAACAGACAGCGCCTTCTTTGTATATCCAAGCTTGGCTAACAATGGGGAAGATATGCCTTGCGGATGGAAAACTTGCAAAACGCTATATTCCATTATTTGTGCAGGTATGACTTTGGAGTCACCGTAGTTGACCAGCATGTGTTACGAAACTAGTTCTAGAGAATCACAAATCTTAGGCTCTGTTTGCATATATGCTGTTCTAAATGAAACGATTTGACATTACTACGCACTGTAGCTTCACAAGCTAAATGTAGCTAAAGATCTTGTATGTTTGTTTAAATTGAACATTAAATCCCTTTATGTGAAATCTACATGCTAACGGAGCCTTAACGGGGGTTGGTGCTCAGCATTTCTTTCCATGTGATCATGAGTCCATGACCCACATGACCTGAAATCATTGTATTTAATTTGATTACTTCTATATTTTTTGAATTTGAAACTATGCAAGTATTCACTTTGATGATTTCTTTCCAAATAATTCCCACTGAAATTTGACAGTATAACCAGCTTCCTGGCATTAGCTTTGTTTCATATTAAGTTTCTCAAGTTGTTCTCTGACGATGAAATACTCTGCTCAGTTTCTGAATCCACAGTTTCTCTCTCTGCTTGTCATGTATAGGAGCTTGAAAAGAGTGATTGTGCAGCCCTTCGCAATAACATTGTTGTAATGATGGCGGATTTCTGCATACGATATACTGCTCTAGTTGACTGGTGAGACCCTTTTTTGTTTTCTTGGCTTAACTAAAAGTGGGTCTGGATTATTCTTCTAAATTCTCACTAGCTATTTGTGAAGTAAACAGTTACATATCGAAGATCACTAAGTGTCTCCGCGATCCGTGTGAGCTTGTGAGGAGGCAGACATTTATACTACTCTCAAGATTATTACAGGTTCATTTTTTTGTCACTTTCAAAGTTTTATGCTTTCCATTTTGAAGGTAATTTTCGTGAACTGACTTCTTTAACTCACTCATATTTAGAGAGACTATGTGAAGTGGAGAGGAGTACTTTTCTTACGGTTTCTGTTATCCCTGGTTGACGAATCTGAAAGAATAAGACAACAAGCTGATTTTCTCTTTGGGAATATCTTAAAAGGTTGTTATGGTTTCACACTGTTATCACTTCACAAAATTCATTCGAACCGATGATCTAAGTCTGTTGTCTGGCCTTGACTTCATTTGTCATTTGTTTGTAGCCAAGGCACCACTTCTAGCTTATAACAGTTTTGTCGAAGCCATTTTTGTTCTGAATGACTGTGATGCCCATAGTGGACATGGTAGATCCCAGAGTTCAAGATTCGAGAGCAGGCTTTTCTCTATTAGGTATGCGAGGGCTGATTGGTATTGTTTTTGTTTTCTGTTCTCGTTTGCTACCAAAGATAAATTTGTTTGGTCATCCATTCCCGAAACTAATTTTTTGGAGTACTTGAAAACAACCCATTTTTAGAAAAACACCAAAAAGATGTTTTCGAACTCTCGAAAACTATTTCCGATGATTTTTGAGTTCCATGAGAAAAGGATTGTTTTCTGCTTTCAAGACTGTTTCTGAAAAGCCTTCTGCAAAACTTCATGCAAAATGACGAACAAACAGAAGAGTTTGGTAGATGTAAAGATAACCACTACCTTGTTGAAGTGACCATGCCATAATTTGGTTTAAATCTTCCTTTTCCAGAGGTAACGATGAGAGGTCGAGGACTAAAAGAATGCACATCTATGTTTCATTGCTGAAACAAATGGCTCCAGAACACCTTTTAGCCACTTTTGCCAAAGTATGTGCAGAGATCCTTGCTTCTGCATCTGATGGTATGCTGAATACCGAAGATGCTACCGGACAAGCAGTTTTGCAGGTACTAACTTTGTAAAGAAAGCTATATCTATATCTATGCAAGTTTATCTAAATCTGAGTTCGATATCCAATCCCATTGAAGCAGTTAAGCTCCTCTGCAGTTGCTAGAATTGTCACCATTGAAATGGTACCATGCAATGAAAGAGGTTGCTGTATTATTTTACTAAGTAGTGAAAGAAGTGAACTACAATAGGTTTTTTTTTTTTCCGTGTATGTGGGTGAAATGGGTAGCAATAGACTCACTTTGAATGGCCCATTCTGCTTAATTGTTCGTAATTTTTAAAAGTTGATATTTACAATTTTCAGAAAAGGAAAAGAATCACAAAAGATATAAGCATCGCTTCGTGTCCTTTTTGTTATGTTTCTTTCATGTAACCTATGCTATTGAATGTGAAAACAACAGGATGCTTTCCAGATTCTTGCATGTAAAGAAATCCGAATACCCTTTTCCCGAGGAGGATCATCATCTGACTTGGGAGACATGGATGAAGAAGGTGGAGATACTGGAGGAGGAGGAGGTTCACCTGCAGCTGCTGCTAGAGGAAGGGTTATAACACAAGCAGTCAAAAAAGGGCTTATCCAAAACACCATCCCCATATTCATAGAGCTGAAAAGGCTTTTAGAAAGCAAAAACAGCCCCTTAACAGGATCCCTCATGGAATGCCTCCGAATCCTTCTCAAGGACTACAAGAATGAGATTGATGAAATACTGGTAGCCGATAAGCAGCTTCGGAAAGAGCTTATGTATGACATGCAAAAGTACGAATCGCTCAAGGCCAAATCGACTGCTGCTGAAGCGGTTGCAAGTGTTAAAAAAGAAGGTGCTTTCCGTTCAAGTATTTCCAAGGTTGCGATTGAAAGAAGTGTACAACACAAGAAGGTCCAGGAGCAGTTGAGAAGTGGTCCCTCGAAAGTGGCTTCGGCTGTGGCGGATAAGGTGGCTGCAGCTACGGCTCGGTCAGTGCTTAGGGAAGTGAACAATGGGGGTTTAACGCCGCCACTAAGTGCCATGAGTGTGCCTAAGCTTAAGGGTTCTAACCCCACTTCTGTGCTGGAATCTTTGAGGAGGAGACAGTGTTTTGATTCTGATGAAGAGAATTGATCACATTTACATGCTTCTAAAGGCCATATGGAAATTTGTAATTCTGCATTTTGTTGTAAGCTTATTCCATTGTAAATGTAACATCCTTACTAGCTTAAAAGAACATGTCTGATAAAGTCAAAATACACGATATGGTAGAACCCAATAAATTTTTTTTGCATCAGACTCTAAATTTACATGTTTCTCAATGTTATTGCTGCCAAGTTATGCTTGTCAACAATCCAACTTCGGCATATTAGGCTATATGGTTTGTTGTTTTTAGTACATAATTGTAATCCTAGCTATTAATCTAGTTTTTTTGGGGTCCCAGGAAACTATTAAACTATTATTGTACGACGGTTTCTATGTAATCTCAATCATACGATTACTCAAAAGATTTTTCTCGGAAAGAGACTATTGTGCATACAGAAGACCTCCTGTTATTGTACCAGTTGTTAGAACTCCGAGGATTTCTGTTTATTTTCTTCGTCATAGTAAACGGTTGCAATTGTTGTTTTATGCTTATGATCTTGGAAACTACTTCTGGCCTAGAATTGCAAAATTGGTGAATGAGTTTTCATAGAATGGATTCTATAATCAACCACCCAAACACCAAAATGGAAAAACGAGAATGTGAAAAGTAAGAAACCAATCACCCAAGGGTCTTTGATCTCTAAGACTACTTTAGATCTTTAAGCAACCATTTTTGTATGGATTGTCAGATGATAATTTTTGTCTGGGGCTTCTTCTTTAATTGCTTCTTCTATTTATAAACAAAAGGGTTTGCCCATATTATTGACTCAGTTATCCAGGAAAATCTTCCACTTTCCACGTTTGTTGTTGTAAGTTGTGGCTAAATACATTATCCGGGCTCCCTATTCCCATGCAACAAGGATTAGTGCTTCGAAATGGGTTTCTCAAACAGATGCAAAATAAGTATAACTGATTCCTCCCCTGAGATGTCTCTGAATGACATCATTCGATGGTTAATGAGTAATCAACTGTTATACTTAATTCTCCTCTTGATATATATCAACTTTATGACTAAACGTGGTCGTTTCCAATCTAAACGACACTGTATAGTACTAAAATAACATTATAACTAAACCCATCGATCTCATGTATCTCAGACATAATTATAACGTATTTTGATTGGTCGGCACACAATTTAGTGCTATGTGTAATTTCCTTATTTTGATTGGAAGTCAATGTGATCATCTATAGATGTAGAGTGGTCCATGTATTTTACTACTCCACAATTGTTTTTTTCTCTCTTAATGGTCCATCTCTGCAATAGTCTCTCTCTCTCTCTCTCTCTCTCTCTCTCTCTCTCTATCAGCCCGAATCAGGTAATACGTACTTCTAACCCTGATTTCGTGTAGTTCTTGAAGTTTTCCCTACGATCTGTCTGCTAATTCATACACGAACCCCCTTATTATAAAACCTAATTTGCATTGCTTTCTCTGTTTTAGGCGATCCGAAATCTCATTCGTAAACATAGATATCATAGCCTTATGCTTTTCTTGCTGAGTTTGATGCTAGTCTCTGAAGCTTTGTGAGTTAATAACAGGGCTGAATTGTAGTTAAAAATTCAATTTATATCCAATTGGGTCTTCAAAATTATGGATGGTAACAAGGACGAAGCTTTAAGATGCATTGGTATTGCCAAGGAGGCAATTGCATCAGGCAACAAGCATCGCGCGCTGAAATTCATTGGAATTGCGCGACGGCTTGACCATAATTTATCGGTTGATGATCTTTTAATCGCTTGCGAGAGTTTAGATTCGGAGACTCCTGTTCCTTCTAATAATTACGGTGCTAATAATGAGCCAGTTGTGGCTAAAGTTGATGAGGATTCACATGGGGAGCCTAGTTATTCAGAAGAGAATGTTCAGCTGATTAGGGAAATTAAGAGAAGTAAGGATTACTATGAAATACTTGGTCTAGAAAAGAGTTGTTCGGTGGAGGAGATTAGAAAGGCGTATAGGAAATTGTCATTGAAAGTTCATCCCGACAAGAACAAGGCCCCTGGTTCTGAGGAGGCGTTTAAGAAAGTTAGTAAGGCATTCAAGTGTTTAAGCAATGATGACTCGAGGACACAGTACGATCAGACGGGTTTGGTTGAGGAATTTGAGCATAACCAGCAGTATAATGTCAGGAGAAGGAGAAGAAGGGGGAACGATTTTTTCCATGAGGATTTCGATTCAGACGAGATATTCAGGGCGTTCTTTGGACAAACAGACATGTTTCGGGAGGCTCGAGTTTATAGGACTAGGAGGACTACCAATCAACATCAGGAAGATTTCAGTGAAGGGGGGCCTAATCTGACCATTCTTTTTCAGTTGGTGCCGTTTTTGTTGATAGTCTTGCTTGCTTATCTGCCCTTTTCAGAGCCTGATTATTCTTTGCAGAAGAACCATTCCTATCAGTTCCATAGGACGACTGAGAAACACGGAGTGGAGTTTTATGTTAAATCGCCGGAGTTTGATCAGAACTTTCCAGTTGGAAGCCCTGCTCGAGGTGATGTTGAGAACTATGTGATAAAGGATTACAAAAATCTGCTTGGCCGTTACTGCCATGTAGAACTCCAAAGGCGTCAATGGAGCAGGAACCTGCCTACTCCTCATTGCAAGAAGCTTCAGGAGTTTGGGATAGCATGAAGGTCAGCTGAAGAGTCCCTATACTTTTACATTAAGAACTGTGTTAGAGTTTCTTGTGCTGCTTTGTGTTTTTGTTTGCAATCTATTTGTAGGTGTTCTGTGCTAAAATGTTAGGTTAGCAGTCCACTTGAGTTGTATGTATGTTTTGGCTATCAGTGGTCTTCTTTCGTTGTTGTGTTCAGATATTTATCCTGGTGAGTCCAGGATTATTAGGTTTGAACTTTATGTAAAGAGTCAGATGCCAGCAACAAGCAAAAGCATAAAACATATTTCCAGACGACTTCATGCTACGACAAAGTAATTAGTGGCAGTTACCGGTAGTGTGTTTGTCTGTGGACATGTTGAGTTATTTAGCTTTAGTGGTTGCCTGCCAAAAAACTTGATTAAGAGACTGGAAGAAGTTATCTTTCTTTTGGAGAAGAATAAGGTACAATGCCACTTGCAATGACAGTGCTTGCGACAATAACACATAATGACAAATATTGAATATAGGATTCTCTGCATCTTTACTAAATAGTGATCTCATTATTGCCCACTCTAGCGAAAATACCTATAAGAGACCTTGTGGACTGCCTCAAGTAGAAGTTTGTTTTCGGTGTCTAACGAGGTTAAATTTAAGTAGTGTGTTTTGCTTGTTAATGTAAGAAAAGAATCCCGATTCAAAAAAGAAGTCAGGAGGTCGTCTTCATGACATGGTCAGCTTGTTCAGAGTGTTAAGATTACGGAATTTAGAGTATTGCTTCATGACCTTTTCGACTCCTGTACCACAAACTTGATAAATGTTTTTTCTTTCATCTTATTCGCTGTGTTTGGATGACAATTTTGGATTGAAAATTTTGAGTTAAAATGTAAAAATATGTGATTGGATGAGTTATTTGAAAAATAAATGGGACCCACTTAACAGAAAAGAAAAAAAGAAAAAAAACTGATAAAAGAGAGTTGGCAAGAGATGTGACATTTCTTGAAAACTGATGTGACATTTTACTCATCTCTCTGCGGGGAAAAAAAAAAAAACAAACCACTCTTCTCTCTCTCCTCCATGAACAGCTCCCCTTTATGGCTGGGATACAAAGATTCGTACAAAAACAGAGGGGGAGGAGGGGAAAGGGGGGGAAAAGTGGTGGGGCCGGTTCCAGGAGTGTCAGGGGTGAGCAAAAAGAGGGCCTTTTGCCTTTCAAAAACAAAATTTTGAAATAACTCTCAAAATGTCCATCCGATCCCAGTGATTATTGTTATTATTTTTATTTTTATATTGGCAAGAATAGGATATTTCATGGTAATTGACAGCTAACAAACTATGAATGTCCGCACTCACAGTGTTTGATTTGTCCTCTCATCACCCCATCCTTTCTTATTCTTTGCAACCCATTCACGCTCAGAAAAAATTCCTAAGACTATTGGGTAAGGAAAATCAAAGATAGACGTTTGAAAGGCCTCAGGTAGTCATTATTATAAGGTGCTTTTTTATTATAAGGTACTTTGTAATTAAAGTGGAAGCAAAAGTCTTCTTTCTCATTGAAACTCGCCCAGAGAAATGGATTTGAATTTTTTTATTTTTTATTTGCTCTACTGCTGCGAGTTTCCACAATGCCAAGCCCATTTTTCTTTGGATGTAGAAATTGATACGACGCTCTGCCAAGTACTTTTTAGCATCTCTTTGATGTCCTACTCAAACTTGATGTTTGTTAGATTCTTAAGTTTGCTCCATGGAACGTATATAGTCTTTGATGTCCTACATTTGACGTTGTGCCCTTCCATTTTGGATGTAGGGTTTCGTCCTGCACATTTGCTAGTTCTGATGAGACTCATATTTGCTTTTTTCTGATTTAGCAGGGTGTGTGTGACTGTGTCTAGAGCTCCAGAGACTCAAATGGCTATGGCATAATATGGTGGCTGTCATATAATACGATGATGAGCCTAACAGCGACCGGTATGATAGGAAGGAAATAGAGTTAAATTGCACCGATGTGACCTGGAGCTTCTGCCTTCTACTTCTGGAGCAACCTTATCTTCCAAGGTCACCCAAGATGGTGTCAAGGAGGGTTTTTTTTCCCGGAGCCCAGATTGCATTACAGCTTTTAGTTTCTTGCATAGTGCGAATTCTCCGCAGGGGATTTGATGCCTAGTCGGTTTGATGATAGCATTGAAGCTAACTCAATTCCACAATAAGATTCAAATATGATTTTCTGTATGTTGTTTTAAGCTTTTGATGATTTCTTGGTCTTGTACCAAGAGCCATTCATGACATATTTGACCTTCTGTCAAATGTGAATTGCAGTTCCTACTCTAGCTATATGGTTACAAGTCTCTCTCTCTCTGATGGAAAGATGATGATATTGGACTACGGAGTGAGCCTCAAATAGTCTTCTAAATGGGCAGGGTGAAGACCATTTTTCCATTTGGCATCCAGGTTTGCCGGGATATGTTAGGTTGTGGACATCGAAATTGAGGGAACTCCAGAAGATATGTTAGAATCGGAATGGGAGGGGCCGTAGTGCACCCGCCGCACTACATCCGTTAGAATCATGAATTTCCATTTCGAGAAAACTGTATGGGTATTGAGCTAGCTTATTGTATTTACTTAAAATCACCCCATCTCAGACCATCAATCTTTAGGGTGCGTTCTTTTGCACTCAACTTAAACTTAAATTTTTTTTTTTAATTCAGTCCATTCTTCTACACTTAACTTATTTCCCATACTTCCCGCTTTAACTTACGCATGCATATTATATGACTCATCCGTGTCTTTTTGGCTTAAGTTTTGGATCATTTTAGCTTAAAAACTATTGATAGAATTCTGGCTGTCGATTTTATAAATCAAAATTTAATTTTTGATATGTATATCAATGTTGGGTCAAGCTGATTTTTTGCATAACACTACTCTACGGACCTTACGAGATGAACGATTCAAATTATTGCGATATATTGCCGATGGGGCCCACACATGGGCGGGCAAACCTCATGTTTGCACCCTTCCATAAACAAGTTAATCTCTCTAATAAAAATAGATAGATTAGGCTCCGTTTGAAACTTAAGAAAAGGAAAAGAAAACAAAGGAAAATAAAAAAAGAAGGGAAATGAGTGAAAAATTTACCATTCACTGAACTTAAATTTTTTATTTTCTTCTCCACTTTCTCTCTCAACCAAACAATCTCTTATAACCAAACAATAGAAGCAAATATATATATATTTTTTCTTTTCATTTCTTTTCCTCATTCCAAAGACAGCCTGGTGGAGCAACAAAGAAGGGAGAATTGCATATCAGTGGGTAAAGGGGCAACTAATGCCCAAATGATGGAACACTTTTTTCGGAATTCATCTAAACATGACAGGGAGAAAGATTAATTCCCAATACATGGAGAGGTCACCTAAAATGACTGTTATACCCTTTATCAAAAAAACCCTAAACCCCAAACCCACCCACCCACCCATCCATCGTTCCCCCTTCAATTCCTTCCAATTCCCACACGGCTCTGAACAGGACGTCCGACTGGAAGCGAACAACAAGAGGTAGGGTTCGTTCTGCTTCTTTCCTCCTCTCGACCTATTCTCCTTCACCTCTTCTTCCTCTCTGACTTCATCTCTCTCTCAATGGTACAGTACTCTTACCATTCCACGGAAGAAGAAGCAAGATCTTGTCCTTGACCAAACAGAAAATCGTACGCATCTGGTAAGGAATTTTTTGGGTTGGGTGTTTCAATTTGTTTGCAGTTTTCTCTCTTTTCTCTTCTCTCATTCCATCCATGTGAATTTGTTTATAAGCAATTTGGTTTTTCACATTGTATGAGTGAGGAATAGAAGGGGCAATATTGAGACTTGCCCATTAGTTCCCCCTAGGAGAAAAATGTACTATGTTAATACCAACATTTGATCCACCATTCTGTACCCCCATTGTCGCCATTGCAATGGAAGTTTGTTTTTCCAGAAAATATAGCAGTTGCTCTTTAAGTCATCTAATGTTACTCCTTGTAAGAACTGTTGTTGCTCTCTATGTAAGAAAGTATGCCCTAGGCTGTTAAGGGCAGTCACCCATGTTTTAAGTCACTGATGGCTGTCCCTTTACCCCTTGTGTTGGTCTGTATATATGAAATGTGGTTCTTCTTGAAGTTATGTAACATGTTTTTTTTTACTGTAAGAGTATTATTTGGAAACATCCCTCCCTCAAACTATACACCATTTGTTTACTTCGTCATCAAACTATCAAAGACGGTTACTTAGTCCTCCAAGTCTATGTTGTCCTCTTCTCTAACTTCTTTTAACTTTTAAACGGAAAACACACATGTGAGCAGCACATGCGCTAATTCTCCACAAGTGAAAGGGCAAAAATGCCATTCCACATCAATCCAGAATTCCATGCACAAAACCCTCCCCCTCCTCTCTGTCTCTCATACTTTGTATACATAGCCTACTCATCACTCCATAGTCCACACCATTGTTACACACTCAAATTCAGAATTTTGATCGATGAAGGCTTAAGGAGAGGAGTTGGCTGCACTGAACGATTTTTGTAGCTAATGACAGTTGAATCCACACCATTCTTACACACACAAATCCAGAAATTTGTAAGTAATAGCAAAACCAGAATGTGGTCTGTTTTTTTGTAGGTCATGACAGTTGAATATGAAGTAGTTGAACCTACTTTAGTTTTATAGCTGCTGAATCTGTATTTGGCATTGAATCTGCACTTTCAGTTTAAGTTTTGTGTTATGCACTTTCAGTTTCAGCATTGGTTTGTAATGATTGCTGCACTTTGTTGTACTTTGATGGATGCACTTTCCTCCACCAGTTTAGATGCAGCTCTGTTACCAAATTTGGAGTGGTGAAATCATTTCATTACGCAAACAAATGCAGAAGGCAGTGGTGAAATCGTTTATTTGTATTTTTAGACACAAATTTTGGACACAGACACAACTTAGGACACAGTCATAGCTTAAGTTTTTTAGCACTTCAAACATGGACACAACTTCATGGTAGATACTTTAGATTTCCAACAGTTACAGTCTTGTCAACCATGAAATGATCAATAGGGTACTCATTTAGAGTGTTTGAAGAGGATGAGGATGAGGAATGCATGGCTGGAGATGGAGGGAGGTCACAGGAAGGGAGGGAAGTCACAGGGAGGGAGATAGGTCAAGGGATGGAGGCTGGTGGTGTACTCTTGGTGTTGTACTCTGTTTTATCTCTCGATTGTATGTCTGTATATATACCGCGATTGTAGGAAACCCATTTCAGTCTGGCACCAGATTGGTGGATTGATGTGGAATGAAATTTCTGCCCCTTAAGGTGTGGAATGTGCTGCTCGCATGGCTGCTTTTCGTTTAAAAGTTAATAGAAGTTAGAGAGGACAACATAGACATGGATTCAATAGTTGGAGGACAGAGTAAACGTTTTTGATAGTTTGAGGGATGTTTTCGAAAAAAACTCTTCCTGAAAATATAATAGTTGCTCTTTAAGTCACCTAATGTTACACCTAGTATGAATTTTTGTTGCTCTCTATGTAAGAAAGTATGCCCTAGACTGTTAAGGGCAGTCACCCATGTTTGTACTCACTCAATGGTTGTCCCTTTACCCTTGTGTGTGTTGGTGTGTATGAAATGTGGTTATTCTTCAAGTTATGTAACTTGTTTTTTCCTGAAAATACGAAGGTTGCTTTTTAAGTCACCTAATGTTGCTTCTTGTATTAACTTTCGTTGCTCTCTTTGTAAGATAGTATGCCCTGGACTGTTAAGGGCAGTCACCCATGCTTTAACTCACTCAATGGCTGTCCCTTCACCCTTGTGTGTGTTGGTGTGTATGAAATGTGGTTCTCCTTCAAGACGTGTAACTTGTTTTTTTCTGAAAATACAAACGTTGCTCTTTAAGTCACCAAATGTTGCTCCTTTTATGAACTGTTATTGCTCTCTTTGTAAGATAGTATGCCCTTGACTGTTAAGGGCAGCCACCCATGTTTTAACTCACTCAATGGCTGTCCCTTCACCCTTGTGTGTGTTGGTGTGTATGAAATGTGGTTTTCCTTCAAGTCGTGTAACTTGCTTGGATATCTCTATGGTATTGTAGTTCTTTTTGCTAGCTTGTCGCAAGAAATTCGTCATGGCACTTATTCTTAGCACTTTTGCACTTCACGTTTATGTGGGCTTTGGTCGCTTTTTGAGTTGCATACTGACTGTTCTTAATGGCTTGTTTAGTGGAGACTTATGCCCATGTGAGTTTAGAGCCTTACCTTTTCTTGGAGTGGGTGTCACATAAACTCTAATTTGTCACAGAAGAACATATTCGTAGTTGATCTCATTCTCTTTGTTGTCAAGTATTGGGAACTTAATGTGATGTTTATTTATCTCTTGGGTTTGAAAATTTGCATGGATGTGTTGCCCTTGGGAAAGGATTATAGGCCGCCTTTGATACTTTGAGCCAGTTCGTTTCTTTCTTTCATACACTTATCCCTTGTGAGCCCATTTGAGCCTCTTGCATGATAGCCTTTTCTTGTTAAGCTCTACTATCCATATTGTGTCTTGAGAAGGGATATTGGATCATGTGGAGGTGACTTGTTGAAAAAAAAGGGGTGAGTGATGTTTTTGGTTGCTGGTGTTTTTTTCCAGAAAATACAAACGTTGCTCTTTAAGTCCCCCAATGTTGCTCCTTTTATGAACTTTTGTTGCTTTCTTTGTAAGATAGTATGCCCTGGACTGTTAAGGGCAGTCATCCATGGTTTAACTCACTCAATGGCTGTCCCTTCACCCTTGTGTGTGTTGGTGTGTATGAAATGTGATTCTTCTTCAAGTCGTGTAACTTATTTTTTTTCTGAAAATACAAACGTTGCTCTCTAAGTCACCAAATGTTACTCCTTTTATGAACTGTTGTTGCTCTCTTTGTAAGATAGTATGCCCTTGACTGTTAAGGGCAGTCACCCATGCTTTAACTCACTCAATGGCTGGCCCTTCGCCCTTGTGTGTGTTGGTGTGTATGAAATGTGATTTTCTTTCAAGTCGTGTAACTTGTTTTTTTCTGAAAATACAAATGTTGCTCTCTAAGTCACCTAATGTTGCTCCTTTTATGAAATTTTAATGCTCTCTTTGTAAGATAGTATGCCCTGGACTGTTAAGGGCAGTCACCCATGTTTTAACTCACTCAATGGCTGTCCCTTCACCCTTGTGTGTGTTGGTGTGTATGAAATGTGATTCTCCTTCAAGTCGTGTAAGTTGATTTTTTCTGAAAATACAAACGTTGCTCTCTAAGTCACCAAATGTTGCTCCTTTTATGAACTGTTGTTGCTCTGTTTGTAAGATAGTATGCCCTTGACTGTTAAGGGCAGTCACCCATGTTTTAACGCACTCAATGGCTGTCCTTTCACCCTTGTGTGTGTTGGTGTCTATGAAATGTGGTTCTCCCTCAAGTCGTGTAACTTGTTTTTTTCTGAAAATACAAACGTTGCTCTTTAAGTCACCAAATGTTGCTCCTTTTATGAACTGTTGTTGCTCTTTTTGTAAGATAGTATGCCCTTGACTGTTAAGGGAAGTCACCCATGTTTTAACTCACTCAATAGCTGTCCCTTCACCCTTGTGTGTGTTGGTGTGTATGAAATGTGGTTTTCCTTCAAGTCGTGTAACTTGTTTTTTTTTTTTTTTCTGAAAATACAAATGTTGCTCTCTAAGTCACCTAATGTTGCTCCTTTTATGAAATTTTAATGCTCTATTTGTAAGATAGTATGCCCTGGACTGTTAAGGGCAGTCACCCATGCTTTAACTCACTCAATGGCTGTCCCTTCACCCTTGTGTGTGTTGGTGTGTATGAAATGTGGTTCTCCTTCAAGTCGTGTAACTTGTTTTTGTCTGAAAATACAAACGTTGCTCTCTAAGTCACCAAATGTTGCTCCTTTTATGAACTGTTGTTGCTCTCTTTGTAAGATAGTATGCCCTTGACTGTTAAGGGCAGTCACCCATGTTTTAACTCACTCAATGGCTGTCCCTTTACCCTTGTGTGTGTGAAATGTGGTTCTCCTTCAAGTCGTGTAACTTGTTTTTTTCTGAAAATACAAACGTTGCTCTCTAAGTCACCAAATGTTGCTCCTTTTATGAACTGTTGTTGCTCTCTTTGTAAGAATGTATGCCCTAGACTGTTAAGGACAGTGACCTATATTTTAGCTCACTGAATGGTTTTCCCTTTACAAGGGTGTGTTGGTCTGTATGAAATGTGGTTCTTCAAGTCACGTAAGTTTGTTTTTCTTGAAAACAAAATAGTTGCTCTTTAAGTGACCTGGTTTTTCTCCTTGTAAGAACTGTTGTTGCTCTCTATGTAAGAATATTTGCCCTAGATTGGTTGTAGCAGTTTCTTTTGTTAATAAGTTTCTATTATAGCCATTTTAACTATTAAAGCCTTTGAATTGTCAAGTTTCTTTGCTTGATAAGATTTGTTTGTTCATATCCTAGTTTAGTCCATTCCTTGATTGGGTAAGACGTTGTTGGGATTTCCAGTTGGATAATTGAAATGGAGCGTGTCTCCTAAGAAAAAATATGCTCGTATCCTAATCGTATCGTACGCTTACTTTTTCGAACAAAGTTGGACCTTATTTGAAAAGTAGAATGGGGTTGTGAAAAAGTTCAAATCTCAGATGGAAGTAGAATGGAATTGTGAAAGTTCAAATTTCCCTCTGTAGTTGCGTTACCTTTTATGGTGAAAGAGACTAGGTTTGAACTTGGCTCTGGTATGAATGTCCTCAAGGTTTGCTGGATTAGTTTGAGCTCTGCAAATCAAAAAGGTAAATGGTCGTGCTGGGAGAACTGAACCGGGAAGGTGTTATAGACTTTATTCCGAGAGTGATTTTCAATTGATGCCACCTCATTAGGAACCCAATAAATCACTTGGGTTCATCTTGGTGTGGTAGTTTTAAGGATTCTTGCTTTGGGCACAACTGATGGGTACAGAGTTTAGATTTTATTGATGCTCTTAATGCAATAGCTATTGACATGGCCATTAGAAATCTTATCCAGTTAGAGCTGTTTTGTAACATCCTATTAACTTAAGGTGCTTAAGAGTTCATTTTATAACTTATGGGTGTGTAGAGCAAATATTTTAATTGCATGTGTGTGAGTCAGTTATCCTTATAACACTTAAAAAAAAAAACTAGTAAAAAGAGAATGGAAAGTGGGTTTTATTTTTATGTGGACCTTTAATGTGTTTTCCTAGAACTATAGGGTCTTAGTTTACAAAAAAAAGAAAGATGTGCTGTGTGTGGACGTGGGCTTCACCTGAAGTGCATGTGTGTATATGTTATACATATTTATTGGAATAAAAAAAAAAGAAACCCAAAGGCAGAGACTTCTCTTCTACGTTTAGAGAGAGAGAGAGAGAGGAGACGTATAGAGTGAAGAGAGGAGCAAGGGAGTTAAGCCAAAATCGGTAAGCTATTCTCTTTCTCTTGATGTCTCTTATACTTGAAAAAAAACTAGGTAATTTTCATGTTCTTGAATTGGGTCTGTTGGTTTTATATCAGGAGGGTTTTTGGTGCCCTAGAAAATCAAGTTTGACCATTGCTTGCATTCTTTCGTTCTGGAACTGTCATTTGAGATTGGAAGTGGAAAAATTAAATGTTCGAACTTGAATTTGATGATTAGGTTACTATTACTTGAGTTTCTGCAGGAATTTTACTACGGAAACCGCTTGTATGTGCTCAAATTAGTAGCTCAAAGTAGTTTGTATGCTGAAAACAATTACTTAGGTGCTGGAACTGGGTTTATAGGTGCTGAACCTGAGTTTTGGTTGCTGGAAATTGACATTTGGATGCCGAAATCGCTTATATAACTGCTGAAAAACCATTGATAAGTGCAGGAAATATGTGCTGTGCAGGAAATATGCGTTATGTGCAGGAAATATGTGTTTAAGTGCAGGAAATTGCTAGTGAATGCTGAAAATATGTTTTAGAGGCATAAAACACCCCTTAGGGTGCTGTAATTGAATTTAAATGGCTGAAACTGGTCATGTTTGCCTGGAATAGGCTGTGTGTGAATTGGAACTCGAGTTCATATTGTTGAGAACTGAAAAACAGTTGCTAGACTTGGTTGAAGTTAGTGCTTCTATTGTTATATTTTGTTAAGGAGTATAAGCAAGTAGTTGCTAAAATTCGTTCTTATGAGTATTCCCATATTAATACTCACATGTGTGGTTACGTATGATGAATGTTAGGTTCGGAAGCAACGACAAGTACCGCGACTCCACGTAGGGAGTGAGCTTGTGTTGGTTTTCCTTTTTGTTGGAGACCGAGGTGAGTGTTCGATTCATAGATGTTCTTCAATTGGATTGAATTTGTGATATTGAACTGTGACTTTGTGTTGATGGACAACAACGGCCAACAGCCGGACTTAGTGTCGTGCTCCTGACTTCGTGTCGAATTCTTTGGCTTTATGCCAAGTTAATGACTTCGTGTCGGATTTAATGACTTTGTGTCGAACTAAAGACTTCGTGTCGATAATTTGCTTAATGCATATTTATTTGTGATGCTAGATTTAATGTTTTCATTGATTAGCATCCATGTCTCATATACACTCCTGGGACTCGTTTTGGGTTCCAGTTTTGCAGTATAGGTCGGTGTCCACTACAGGTCGCGTTTTTGCGTGTTTTTGTGACTCGCTCGAGGAGTGCGTGGTTGAGGCCGGTTGGAGTCTTTGTCTTGGCCCGTGGATGATTTTTGCCTAGTTTAGTTTTTTTTTTTTATAATAGTTGGTTATGTATAGTTTATTTTTATTTATTTATTTCTTGACAGACTTCCGCTGTAATTTGTAAATGACAGTTATTTTGAGATGTAAATAAAATGTGGCTGTTGAACTTTAGTTTTTAGTTATTCTTGGAATTGCTAGTAGTTGGTTGTCGTTGGGTTGTTGTTGCGTGTCGTATCGGGATAGGCTGATGAGGTGCTATTTCGGAACAGGGTGTGACATGTTTTTATTAAAGAATGATATTTTGAATTTAACAACGAATGGGCTGAAATTGGTAAGATTGGACATTGAACCTTGGTTGGGAAAATTAATTCTTCAATGCTTCGAGCACCGCTTGGGTAAAGAGGGTCTTGTTCTGGCTGCCATAATGCCAAATGCCAGTAGCATATTTTGCAGAATGGGTAATGAGGAAGATAAGCTTAAATTTGATTACTATAAGGTGCAATTTTGCCATCCCAATGGTGACCTTTTGACTTTGCTCTCTGTTTATAAGGAATGGGAAGGTGTGCCTCAATAATACGTGGTGTTGGAAATGCCAAATCCATGCGGAGATGGCAAGACATTGTCTGTTGATTGGAAACTTGTCTTCGGCATGAGCTTAATCTTATTATTCCAAGTTACTAGCATTGGAATGCACAGGTGTCTTTTGAGCAACAAACTTGTCTCTCTTCACTTTCAGAGAATGTGGCTATGTATTCCGGTTATGATCAACTTGGATGTGAGGTCGCATCGACTGGAAAGCATGTTTGGTTACATCCTTCATGTTCATTGGTAATCTTTGCTCAAAGGCCCAGTTGGGTGGTTTTTGGGGTTATTCTCTCTATATTCAATCAAATTTCTGTTATGTAAGTAATGCAAATTTCTAATTCTGACGAAATAACAATTTTGTAATTGTGTTCCAGGCAGCATAGGTTGGTTCGGCTGAAGATCGGTATCCTACTATTGGCGTACCAGGGTGCAATCGCACGGTGGGGATGCCATTTGCTAATTGTGTCAACTTCCTTGTACTAGACCCTTTTAAATTGAACTATTGGTTGTTGAATTTTTTTGTATGGTAATTAGCCCCCCTCTCTCTCTCTAACTATAGTTGAGACTAAAAGTGTAATGGTCATGTTCTAACCATGGTACTCAAAAGCAGACTCTTTCTTTGTTCTAGTGATTGGTTTTCGTAGCTTTGGTTGTATGTGTTAATCAGGTGGTTTTGTAGTTGATTTTGAAGGCTATCCCATTGGGCCTTCCGTTTGGTTGGTAATGTTGGTTATAGAAGTAAACTTGATTTGTTTTGGCTCTTTAATTAAATTATGGGAATAAAGTGGTATGTGGATTTCAGTAACACCAATGCCTTAAACTCGGGTCGGAGTATTTATTTAAATTATTTAAATTCAATTATAGCAGTGACAGGCCATATCAAACTTTCTTGGTGTTTTGAGTAACACCAAAACCTTCAATATTACGTGGTTGCACCTTGGATGGAACCCATGAAATGGCAAATCCATTTATTGTCATAACTAAATGTTTGTTCAGACACGTGCCTTCAACTTCTAGTTTCCCCAATCAACAAAAATACGGCGCCATTTGATGAAATTGGAAAATTGCATGTCTCGATAACGTCTCATCTGTGGCTGATCCTACATAAAGTTAGGAAAATCATTTATATAATTTAGTATATCCGACCCCGAAGTATCTAAGTATTCCGATGACGAATAGGAGTAATTGTATTTTATTTCATTCTAGTAATTATAAATTGTGGTAGTATTGTTGTTGGATCTATGCAAGAACTCTATGTTTTGTTGCCGGAGATAGTTGCTTTGTGAATCCACATATGTTGCTCCTTCTATGAAATAAAGTTGCCCTTTGTGGAAATTAAATTGCTCTCTCTATGAAAATAAGTTACACCATATACACGCCAAGGGGGGCTAGTGAAGATAGGTTAGCTGACGGTTTGTTGGCCACGTAGGCCATAACTACCAATGATCTTGAAAGCCACAGGAATACTTCCATGATCTTGAAAGCCACAGGAAAGACATCATCTGGGAAGATGAACAAGATGGGGAAGCAATTGAGCTTGCCTTCAGCAAGAAGAAAATTGAAGCAAGAAAGAGTTGGCTCCGACACTTTGAGGTTTGAAGTTATGTAATGTATTCCTCAAATTTGTAAGTTCTCTTTTGGTTTGCAAAAGTTGTGTTTTCTAATGGGGACAACACTTTATTTGTTTTTGTCGTTGCAGCCTGGTACTTACCTTGATCAGAAGGAGAAGCTCATTAAGTATAGTGACTTTGTCAACAAGGAGCTTATATTGTTTTCAATGGCAGATCTTCAGCGGTCAATACCTTCGATTACAAGTGGTACGTACGTACGTATACACTCCACATCTTTTTTTACGAGATTCCTGTTCCCCAAGGATGATGACATCCTTCTTTGACTACTTGAATGAAGATGGACAATCTATTGAACGTACTTGGTATGTTTTTTGAGTAGTAGTAAACAATTTATATTACGATGAAGTTGTTTGGCATGTTGTATATTCATTTGCCATTTTCTAAAGGTACATGCCGATGATACCAATGTTAGTAGTCAACGGAAGTGAGGGAATTAAGATAGGATGGAGCTCCAATATTCTGAATTATAGCTCAAGGGATATAGTTGCAAATGTGAGCAACAGAACTGTTCAAAGCAACTACTATCATTCATAACTCAACCTAATTAAGCCTCATTTTACTTGACGTTCTGAAAATAGTCATCAGAATAAGAAAGGGATTCATGTAAGTTATGAACATAGGTCCTAGCTCGGTCCATAAATATTGATAACATAGGTGATGATAGTTCAATGTAGAAATTTTCTAGATCCAGTATACACAATAGATTTAACCAGGGAAAAAAAGTATACACCTTAGAAATGGCCAGACATTGACCTATGAGACAGACATTGTAACGACCCGCTTTAAGAGGATTAGCAAAAACTGTCTCAAAGAAAGCTAGATATCAACCTTAATAACATTCATTCCATAAACGCAGGACAAAGTCGACCAAAAAGATTACACCTGGCTTCCAAAATAACGTTTACAAGAGAACTATACAAGAAGAGTTCACATCCACATAAGGTACAACAACTTTCCAAAAATTTATATCATAATAGGTACTACGCCAAAAGGACACCAAGTCGTCCCTCATCTCCACTCCTACAGCCTGTCAGACCAGTAGTGGACCAAAACTCTATTTTGGATACCTGAAAGGATTGTGAGTGTTACTGCTTCATTCAAGCGGAAAGCATAAAACAGTTTACACGAGCAAACATGGATCAAATAATACTTCTAATCATATTTAGCAAGAAACGTACTATTCTTCACAAACAATTAAGTAAGCAACAATATTTCAAGAAGCCATAAGGTTGCTTTCTTCGCAACCAGGAGTTATGACGGTACCGTGACCCTGTGAACAGGGTACTTTCAACAATTTAGACCTTGTTTGTGTACAGCAAACAGATAATTTATACCCTTCTTGTGTACATCAAGAAAAAAGCAAATCCAAAGAACAATACAGCTATGACATGCTATTGAAATTATAAAAAAAACATGTTTCAAGCATCTTGATCCATATCCACAACCGTAAAAAATTTGCAATATTTGCAGAAAAAGTATAAGTTTATTTTTAGCTAGCCACTTAAATGAAACAACACTCACCTTAGAGATCCAAAAGACAAAAGCGAAAAGCCTCCTTCTCAACCTTGAGGTGGAGACTCGTCCCCCGATCCTAGAATATGAATGACACTACACTTAGTATAATTCGTACTCCAACTCATGTTAAAATGCAAGTAAAATGCATCAATAAGTCTAACCTATGATCTTCTATTTAATCTCCATCCCTAATATGATAATGAATGAGACCAATGCAATAAAAATGATGGATGATGTGCTTCAATGCTCCAAAGATGATTCAATGAGATTTGATACAAGAATTTCCAAGAATAAGGCTTAGTCCATGGCCAACGTGTACGGTTCTGACCATATCCAATACGTAATCGTGAATTCTAAGAATTTCACTTAAACCGTTGAAAAGTTAACTTCTTCCTATTCGAATCGACAGGTCATGCATCAAAAACGGAGTTCAGGTAACCTTACTACAGTCTCGCGATTATAATTTAACATAATACTAAAACTGGTGCAGAGACAGATTTTGGATCAACTTTAACAGCAAATCTGTTATTGCTCAGGCATAACCACAGCGTACGGTTTGCATCGTTAGAAAGCTCTATGTGTCTAGTTTTCAGCAAAGCAAGCGGAATGTGTTTTCGAGTCTCGAGCTAGGAGATATGACTGTTTTTCCAACTTGTGTCGGCGCAGACTGCTCAATTCCGAATTTGAGTGATGCTAGATTAAAATTTTCTATAGTGCTCAATACTTTGAACTAGATCCTGAAATTTTTACTGTAGATAGAAGACTCATAGAGGAAGTCTCAATAAAAATCCCATAGTTTTTGAAGTTTAGGAACTGCCTCAAAAAAATCCTCAAAATCAGGTCAGATTCAAGGTTTCCCAATTCTGCAGATTTTCCAGAAAATTACGTCTTGTTCTTCCTTCAATTTTCAACTCTTAAACCCTTCCAAAATACTTCAAACTCACATCAAAACCTTACTAATCATGCTCAAACTCAGATATATTAAAGAGCTACTTCAATAACATCAAATTCATGCATCAAAACAAGTTCTAAACATGAAATTCAAGAGGTTCAATTAGGGTTCTTGAGCTTCTTTAAGATTTCAACCCAAACCCAAGTTCAACCTAAATCAACATCTAGAGCATGAATTCTACAATGAAAGCATGGTATTTAAGAAGAAACATGATATTCAAGAATAAGAAGAATGAATTACCAAGTCTAATCTTCAATTCAAAGCCTACAAAATTTTCCCTAATTTTCTCCTTCTTCTCTTCACCACTTCTCTCTCTCTCTCTCTCTCTCTCTCTCTCTGTGTCGTTTTACAATAGCAGTGAGGCGGTGGAAACAATGAGAATAACGTAGAAGGTTAATTAGGAAAAAAATTATCCCATGAGGTTGGGTGTATGGGTTTAAATGGGCCATAACTCATCTTTTACCCTTCATTCCAACTACCAAGTCCAATCTTTTCTAATTAACTTAAGTAAACCCTCAAATTAAATCATGTATTGCTAGACAATTAATGAATGATATGCAGATGATAACACAACACATGAATCAAATAGCATGACCTATGCAACATAAAGTTAAATGTCATATGCGATGCACGTGAATGCTCGGAACAGGTGTTACAGACATAAGTAAATATTAGGATGACTGAGGAGAAATCTTGCAGGTGGGTAACTGATATCTGAAAGAACGTCATCTTTGGTTTAGCTTTTACCAAGTTAATAGTGTATTCCTTCATCCATATCAAGGGTGGTTGGGCAAAGCCGAAAAACTAATAAAAAGACATGTCAGAAAACAATAAGGTGAGGACATGACAAGTAGATTTCATTTCAAGTTTGTCGACCAGAGTTAGAAGAGTAGAGTTCATGAGTCTCTTGGACCTTGGTTTATAAAAGTTTGAGAATCTGTCTACCGCAAGGGGCAAAGTGGCCATCATAGTTTTGAAGGTTGTGTCATTATTAAAACCTCTCAAACTCCATTAAACTGGATTATGCAACGGAACACTAAGTTCATATGTGGTCCCATTATCCACAGCATACATATTCATTAACTCAAAATATAATTTACAGTACACAAATACTGGACCATTGGGAGATAGCATTTAGCAGTGGTCCAAAGACCTAGTTTATATTGGTCTACGGAATGATCCATGAGACCGGTGAAAGAAATCTCTATGGCTAGATAGATTTGATATCAGAAAGTAGTTCTTTCTTGCTTTGGATTGTACGTGATTATGCCTGATTACGCATTATGAAGACAACAGATGTCCAAGGGTGGAATAGACAAAACAACAAAATATGCAATGAAGGTTTGTCAAGTTCAAAGAGTTGAGTAACACGAGTACACCAATCTCTTGGTATAGGATGTTCTGGTTTGTGCTGTCTAAGTAATATGGGTCCCTATTATACACAATTGCTACAAGTCTCCAAACATAAAGGTTGAGTTGGAGTGAGATTTGCCAAACCATTATGGGATTCTAGATCAGAGTAATACTTAGTTTTAGTTACTGCTGGCAAAGTTTGTACCTTTATAAGTATTATACAGTATACAATTATAAGACACCATATACAAATAGAGTATGTTCTTTCCCAGTTTTAGTATTTCTTCATGTAATCCTTGTACCTCTTTTGTCCCCATGTTAATACTAAACCCAAACCAAAATGTTATTCTAACAGTGTGCAGAATTTAACAGAGCTGATGCGCTAAAGTGTCTGATAGGGAGACAAGGAATCAGAACTTTCCATACTCATTTTCCAGCTCAAACTGATCTTACAACACATGCAGGTATTCAACCAAATAGCAGACAGTACCATCTCAACCTACCAAATTTTGTGATTAATTTAACAGCATGCACAGTTCCGATTCCTTCGATGCCTGCATTTGAAAAATCAACTCATCAACATACTCTACTTTATCCAGAGCCTTATTGTCGCAGAAGAAATGATATCAAAATTCAATGGCAGTTCAAAGAACCACAATAAAACAAATAGATATATGCATATATTTACATATCACTAAGATTGAACTTTGAAGGAAATTGACAATTGTCTTAAAAATAATTCGAAGAAAAACATAAGTGAAAATAAAAAGAGTAACGATAATGTATGTCACGCAAGACTTCGACACTGAGGGAACATCTGACATCATCTACAACCCTAAAGCCCCTTAATTGCTATATGGACTCATCAACTCCACATATATATGTAGCGATACCACTTTATGGACTACATGGGATGTTTAAAAAGCCTAGAAACCCTTTAGTTTGCAACATTGGTAATGACTAACTAAAAAGGGTTTAACCCCTAAACAACATTCACAATCCAATAATTACAAGTTGTTTTGGTCAACTAATTGAAAGTGTCTCATATAGTCTCATACATAACCATCACAGAAGCCAATTGAAGTACCTAAACAACAATCATATTCCCAATTTAGCACATAAGGCAACCAAATGAGCACTAAAATTACAAGATCATGCAGATTTAGGTTTTGAATCAATCAATAAAACCTGTCTTTTCAGAAGCAAGGGGATTTTGAATCATTACTCTGGTTCCGCCTATCAATGGAAGGGCACCATGGGAGCTCTTTTTTTTTTTGCATGGCAAAATAGGACTAAAGAATTAACTCCATATGGAACTCTGAGAATTTCAGTTTTTCGATGCTTAAGCCTTCCCTAAATATCACTATCTGTTGATGATCTTAATAAAACACAAAAATAGTAAGCCTCAAGTTCCATGTGAAATAAGAAAATGAGGGATTCAAACCTATATGTAGCTACGGCTCAAGAACTTCATGAAATATTGGACAAAGACAACTGATACCTGCATAATCTCAGCCGCATCCGGCCTCAAGTTCCATGTTGAATCCACTACATATCCTTTTTGGAAAGGAATCAAGGAGCAAGCTCCAAAAAACTTGGATGCTAATGGAATGGACAACTTGTAGCATACCAGCGCAAGAGATGGATTTCTTAGCCCAACTTTTAATCTTGTGTGTCATTTTCTAATCAAGGGAGAAAAAAAATCAGCTGCTAACTCGGTGGAAATAAGAGGCCACGAGGATATTTGACTGCAATGCCTAATTGGAAACCCAAATTGTTGCAAACATTTTCATAAATCCTAATATACCTAATAATGACCTAAAAAAATACTATCCACGCTATCCAACTATAACTTAAGCCAATAAAAGAGTTCAGAACATATCAAACCTATCATAGCCGCCTTGTAAATGAGGAAATCGATAGTAATCAAGTATTAAAAGCTAGCAGGATTGATGCATTGAGAATGGATTGATTATGCTGCCTGCCTGATCGAGTTCAGTGCTTGATCGGTGATCTTCGTAAGTTTTTTTGGAGCCATGTGTTTCTGTTTGGATTGTCTTAGTTGAACGCAGTTGCTTTCTGTTGGGTAAACCAAGGATTTTATTCTCTATTTGGGATGTTTAATCATGACTCCTTTTTCTTAAAAAAAAAATTACATTAATTATATGCATTAACTCCCAACTGTTTTGGCCATCCCAAAATTGTATTCATAGCCCTATATAATACCAATATACCCACGGCAAAATATGTGTTCTTGTTCCTAATCATGTGACTAATTGTGTTTTAGTGCCACTGGTCTCAACACATAATACACAGACATCAAAAAAAATTACCACAAAATCCTAACAAACACATGCACCACGAATGGCATACGGAAAAGAGATGGGAAACTGAAAATCGAAGTTCTATGTTCTATATATCAATGGGCCCCCTATATCAATCTCCACAGCGAAATCAAACAGAAAAATTACAAATCCGTGAAAAATTGCTAATCCGCAAAATTTGTCAGAACAAACCTCTGCATGACATACTAACCCTGTAACCCAGAAAAAGCAAAACAACTAATCATCGTATACAAAATATCTGTTACAGACGGCAAGAAACAGTAGAAAATATCTCCAACCCAGGGGATTTCGGAAGTTCAAACCTAGATAAAATTGAAGAATGTGGCAAACACAACAATAAAGCACTGGAACAAATAATAATAAGTACGTGTTAATGAGATAAAATTGAAGTTGTGTAGGTCAAGAACTCTTACCCTGGACGAGGATGGAACTCGAGGAATTAGCTCTTTACTTTCAAGAAATCCGTGCTGGAAATTCCCCCAAGTTCAAACCCATTGAATTCTGAAACCTGATCAATGAAGAGGGCTGCTCTGGTCGTCGGTTGGCAAGAAAGAGGGAGCAACGAGATGGAGAGAGAGAGAGAGAGAGGGGTTTCAGCGATAGGGTTTCAGAGTGATTTGGGGTGGGAGGATTTCACGTTTTGGGAGGGAATAGAGCGAATGACGTCGTGTAAGAGAAGGGGGTATTTTTGTCCAGGTCTATTTTGAATTCCATGTCTTTGGAATTACTTTTCTCCTTCCCATGGATTTTGAATTCCGAAAAACTGGTCCATGACTTGGGCATTTTTTGCCCCTCTTCCCACTGTTCTGCAATTTTCCCAGCAAAGAACACCGAACAGGTGGCGGCCTATACTCATTACTCCCGCAAACCAAAACGAAAACCACCACGTTTACTATTTAGGCAAAAAGTACCAATTTCTCCCAGAGAAGCAATCGAGGAAAATGGGTGAAGAAGCGAAGAACAGCTTTCAATCTATCAGGGAATGGGTCGTCGATCACAAGCTTCGCACCGTTGGTAATCTCTCTCTCTCTCTCTCGTCATTTTTTGTGTGTATACATGTTACATATGCTTGTTTGTGTATATGGGTTTCTGGCTTTTGGTATGGGTTTTCATGGGTTTTGGTTTGAATTTTTCTTTTGTTGAAGGATGTTTGTGGCTAAGCGGGATAGCGGGTTCGATCGCCTACAACTGGTCCCAACCCAACATGAAAACCAGCGTTAAGATCATCCATGCTAGGTACGACAACATTCTCACATGCCTATCCACAGGACCACAGCCCTTTGGATTGAAAAGAAAAGAATGGATTGGAGTTTCTTGCCAAATCACTCGTTTGGATTGGCAAGAAACTGATATCTTTTGATTGGCTTCCTCCCAAATTTTACGAAAATGGAGATTTTGTGAGAAAAGGCGGGCCTTTTTTTTTATTTATAACTCAGGTGTTCGGGCCCGCTTACTTGCACCTCGACTAATCCTGGGCCCAATACCACCGCCCACTTGCGGGGTAAAAGACTCCCCTATCTTATTGCGTTGTTTTTCACTATCTAAAGGAGCTGTAAAATGCTCACCCTTTTACCAAAATCTGCTTGGTTCCCTGAGATTATACCAGGGATAAGGAAAATCTGCGAGAAGTTTTGATATATCAATTTCCCCACTTATTTTCTTTGGAAGTTTGTGGGTAGCAAACAGAAATTTCGTTATCCCTTTCGTGTATGCACATCTCAGATTGGTTTCTGACTTTCTGTCTTGTGTTTGGGATTGGCAAAGTGATGAAATTGAGCAATTCAAGTTTCATGATAATTCTGTTGAGGACTGGATTTTTAGAATGTGACTTCCTCCCACCATATGAATCCTTATATGTGAAATGTTTCATGGGTAAACAATTCTTGTGAAATTACTATAACCTTGCGTATCCAGAAGGACAAGAAGAAATAACTATAAGATGCCTCGAACTAGTTTAATGCTATTTGTTGCAAAGGTAATGTGAAGTTTGTGAATCACAAGGTCGGATGCTCAATTTGTCCCAGCCTCTGATCCTGTCTCATGCTATCATTTGATAAGAATCGGTTATTGGTTGCATAAACATGAGTATTCAACTTAATAGGAATTCTTAACTCCCTTTTGTTGCTTTTTGAGAGACTATATGATTTTGTACAATACGTCTATAAGGAGAGACATGATAAATTTATGAGAAATATGTTGTGATTAAACGCAGAAGCACCCAAGTGTCGAGATTCAAACACAATCACAATTGCAACCAATGGAAATTCGCTGAAAAATAAAACAAGAAAGACACGCAAGATATACGTGGTTCTTCAAAAATCTGCCTACTCCACGGAGAGAATTCCGTTCTTTTCACAATGAGAATTTTCCTTACAAGTACACTTGGATATGAAATAACCCACACCCAACCCTTATACACTCACTCATACAAGAACACACTCTCACCAAGTACGAGACTTGACCCTTACACACACAAAAACACGGTAGAAAAACCCCTGGGGAAGCTACAACCCGGTGTACCCGGGAGCTGCCTCCTCCCACACACAAACTGTTTTTCTTCCACTCTTTCTCTCTGTCTCTGTGTACCAAAAAAACACCTTCTCATGCCAATATATAAGCACCCACCAAACCCATGCATTAATTACAATTTACATAATGCATGTACCCAGCAAGAAGTTTGAAGGTCACACATGGCAAATAGGAACCAGCCAACACCAGCTAGCACTTCGGGAAAAACAGAAACTGTGAACCCTGTGCAAGACTTTGACTTGGGTGGGATTTGAACCAACACCATTGGAAACTTGAACCATCCCAACAAAATATTCTATCAGGATAATCATTTGTTTGATATGATGAGTAGATAATGGTCTATGTTTTTAGTCGGTTTTAAGTCGTTTGTTTCTGCATATGGTACGTGAGTGATGATGATTCATTTGGACTGAATCGAGCCCCCTTTCTAATGCATGAGCTAGTAACAATGCTTGCGGTGCGTAGTGCAGTTAGGATCAAAAGTCAAAACTTCTCCTGTGGTCAGCATCCCTGAAATACTTCTAGGTGTATAGTTCCGAAGTTCCAGAAATGTGGTACTTGTCATTGCCTATTATTGTGGCACTTCAAGATGTTGCCATAATCCCCACCTTGATTAAGGAAATCTTCATGCTTTTGGTTGTTTGGATGTCTTTGGAGGTGTTGGAAATTGTCTCACATTGGTTAATTATCTCTTCCAAAACTAGTATATGAGCCTGGGCGGCCTCTCCACTCATAGCCAATTGGTTTTGAGTTGGATGCTTTAACATGGTATCAGAGCTAGATTTTCGGAAGCTTTTCCCCTTTGTTTGTGCCATAGTTACACTTTGTTTCGTTGTGATCTGTGTGTTCCGGATCCTTTGTTGACCTCTCCACGTGCGAGTCGGGGGTCGCACGTGAGGGGGAGTGTTGGAAATTGTCCCACATTGGTTAATTATCTCTTCCAAAACTAATATATAAGCCTAGGCGGCCTCTCCACTCATAGCCAATTGGTTTTGAGTTGGATGCTTTAACAGGAGGTACTTTCAAGGAATTATCACGACTGTCACTTGAGTTTTGTGATATGGTGGTACTTTAGGCATAGACAATGTTGAAAACTTCTTCTAACACAACGAAGAGCTAGCTGCTATTGCTATTTTAGGCCATTCTACTGGTGAAACTGCAAAAGGTTACTAGTTTTAGGTATGGGTGTTCGTCGCACTCCAAGGCTTGCTTAAGAGGGCATCAAATATCAGTTCTGAGACTTCCACCCATGTGGTAGCCAAATTTTCTTTTCTTGTTTACTTGTTACCAAACTATTACCTTACTGTTTACGTCTTTTTCATCTTCTGCTGTCAGCAGTTAGCTTTTTGGCTGTAGTCCTCTGAATTTGATACATTTCCCTTGAGTTTATTCAGACAGTTGCATCATGAATGTAACAGCTGTTTTTGTTTTGGAAATCAGGTTGCACGCGCAGGCACTAACGCTTGCTGCATTGGCTGGAGCTGCAGTTGTTGAGTACTACGACCACAGGACGGGAGCAAAGCAAGAGCGTGTTGCTAGCTTTCTGGGAACTCCACAGAAAGATTGAGGCGGCCAGGACTTACATTAAACGTAGATGAAACAAATTACAAAAATCGTTCATCCCACCTACCTTGATAGTCTTAACATTGATCATATTTACACATTCCGAGATCAACCACAGTTTTGATTTACTAGATATGATACCTCAACTTCATGGAGGGTAATTAAGTAGTTTGGATCTTTATTGTTATCAAAGGAATTATTTTCGGTTGTAGTTTCATTTACGCAATAACGATTTTGTTGCACTCTCATGTACACTCGCCAAAAAGGTAAATTACCCAACCAGATTATTTAGGTTCAATGAGAATGGCGTGTTAGGTTGTGGTTATTTATTTCGTTTCAGAATATGTGGTGATAAATCATTGTCCGACGTGATGAACCCGTAGTACAATGAGAATGAAAATCAGGGAAAGATATACTTGCTCATTTACTCAGATTCATCCTGTTCAAACTCAAACACCCTAAATGTGAAAATAAGAAATTAACTGGGGAATGTAGAATTCATACTTGTGGATTATTGAAATTATTCTGTCAAAATACAATCAGTAATGAACTGGGGAATGTAGAATTCAAAAAATAACATCTGGATGAAATTTTTCGACTCTGATTGTACCTATACTCACGAAACCCCTTCGACAAATTCATTCTGCACATATTATCCAAACACATATATATATTTTATACGATTTAGACCTCTATAATATATAAATCCCCAATTCTAAATCTAAAATTAATTCACTTCCAAACATCCCCAAAAATTCAAATGCAAATCTATTTATGTTGAAGTGTCCGTACAGCCAACCATAGTCAAATTTGGTATCAAATATGTAACAGATCCAAACATAAATAAATGCGATGATTGTTAAATACATGTGGATTATTTAACAGAATCTGAATTTGTTCAAATCTATCTCTCTAACAATAGCGGATAAAAAAAAAAATCTCTCTAACAATACTCACGGAGGGATGGAAAAAGAAAAAAGGAAAATATAAGGGAAAAATTAAGTGGAATAAATTTTCCGTTACGAATGTAGTTTTTGCATAGCATCTACAAAACTATTTATCTATCACCAAATTTATTCTTTTTCAACTTTATCAGCAACTTTATTCGCAATTTAATTTTTTTTTTTTGGCATAGACAAATTCAATTACTATACATACCAAACAATAGGGATGAAATCGGTTTGGTTCGGTCGGTTTCCCAATTTTACCACCGAACCGAATCATTCGGTTTTCCTTTTTTCCAAACCGACACCGACCAATTTGGTTCAAAAACCGATCGGTTCGGTTCGGTCGGTTTTAGTCCGTTTCCAAGCAATGGGCCAGTCACTGTTTTTTTCAACCCAATAAGCAAGAATAATGAGTTACATAAAAAAGCCCAAACCCATGATTTTTTCCATCACAGTCCACATGACCGTCCAAAACCCATAATGCAATTAACTAGGGAGCGACTATTCGCAACCCTGTTTTTTCTCCCATAGCCCCTTACTCCATACAGTCCTTTAAAAACAGGAAATTTTCTCCAGGGAGCCCAATAAATGTCCCTGATCTTCCAAATATACCCTTTCTCTAAAAAATTACACTTTAAACCCAATCCCCCTTCAAAACCCTAAACTCCCCACCCCTGGTCCCCCCACCCCATTTACGTCGTCCAGACCACTCCACGCCATTTCCGCCTCCCACCTCCATAGCCACCACCGCAGCACCGCCTCTACTGCCGCCGCACCACCGCCACACTACCACATCAGGTGTCGTTCTCTCTCTCTCTCTCACTCTGTTCTTCTTCTTCTTCTCTCTCTCTCTCTGTTCACCGCCACACCACCGCCGCACCACCACAAGAGGTGTCGTTCTCTCTCTCTCTGACTCTGTTCTTCTTCTACTTCTTCTTCCTCTCTCTCTCTCTGTTCTTCACCACCGCCTCACCACAGCCACGCCACCGCCTCACCACCGCCAGCCACACCACTGCCCCAGCCCAGCCATTTACATACATGTATTTGTGTAGAGATTTTGGTAATTAGATCCCGTATTTGTGTAGAGAATTTGGTAAATAGATCCCGTATTTGTTTAGAAATTTTGGTAATTAGATCCCGAAATTGGTAGCAAAAAACGGTGAATGTTGAGATCTGTAAGTTTATATGTGAGATGCTAGGGTTTTTTTAACAAGAGTTTGAAGGGAGCATAAAAGTTGTTTTTGAAGCGGCCGTTTTGAATTTCTATTTAGAGTTCTGTATGCAGAATTATGCAACTAGTGTTGCCATTGTTAATCATATTCTGTGGGGGTATGTGGGGCCAGGGGATCATATTCTGTTACTAGGGAAAATAATGGTATTCTTCTTCTTTATGTTAAAGGATCAAAACACCCAACTAGTGTTGCCAATGTTAATCAAATAAACAGCGCTGCTACATTTGTATAAGCATTGTTTAGTCAGAGAAGTATGTGGCACCCCCATTGACTCTCTTTAGTTCGGTCCCTGCAGTTTCAATATCAATTACCAACTCACCGGTATTTGTTGTTTTATGCAATAACTGGTTGTGACAATGTCACACCTCTCGGTTTCTTTGCGATGTCTATGCTGACATTGGTCTTCTACCTTTTGATATAGGATTTGGTAACTCGATTTTACATCCGTAATCGATTTTACGTGCGGTCGAATTGGCTCCGGGAAGTTATTAAGGTACGGTCCTACGAAAAGGGTTCCAACAAGTTTTGGCTTCTTCGGCCTCGGTAACTCCTTCGCCGCCTTGGGGGTTCTCACAACGGCCTTTGCCTTGGGGCTATTATCATCCACACCCGCCTTGGCATTCGCCTTGGGCCTTTTTTTGACAACTGCCTTAGCCTTGGGGGTTTTTTCCTTCACCGAATTAGGAGTTTCCAAGGATGCCTCAACATACTCAAACTCAGACGGGTTCCTACGCATTGACTTATTGACCGAACCTAACTTTCGACCGCGGGTCTGGACCTTCTGTTGGGGTGAAGATAGGGATGTGGTTGATGGATTCAAAATGGGTTTCAAAGTGTTCATCCAATGCATATGGGTCATAGGGTTTTGGCCAACCATTTTGGCCATAAAGATATTCCATTCGGCATTCATTAGGTCCAAAATTGCCCCATCATCTTTACGTTTTCAAACGAAAGCATCTTCCAATGATCATTAATCAACGACAACGGTATGGGTTCACTCCGATTCTTGAATGGAGCAATCTCATGAGCACAAGGTAAACCATGGGTTCGGCGGATAGGACAGCCACAATCAACCTTGTCCTCCACAACCATGTCATCAATTTTCTTAATCTCCGGCAACATCAAACCCATGGCAGTCTGTGAAGCAGCTCCCCTTAGATGGTCAAAGATAGGAATTCTAAACTGGTGCTGCCAACAATTCAAACTTTTCTCAAAGCTACCCTTTATATCCGTGATTTGTAATTTCACCAAGTCGTGCATTTTAGCCCATGCGGCCGAGAAGTTGGCTTGGCAATTCGAAATGTGGGATTTAAGTTTCGCATGTTCAGACTCAACCCTGTGGAAATGGTAAAGGAAAGTTTTAGGCATCAAAATATCAATATATAATTGTGAAAAGATATGGACACCGTGAAATATGCATGGTGTTAACCATTTACCTGTTGCTTGTCAGGTTGCCAAAGTGCATTACATTGTTCGTCCAAGCTGATACGAATTTCTGCCTATACGGTCCCAACCAACTTGTCTCAACGTACTTAATCGCATCAGGATATAGCACAAACTCCCGCTTCATTGTACAAAGTGCTTGCTCGTATAAAGATATAGTTGGTGAGTAGACCAGTGAATCCCAAGCATGCTTAAACAAAGCCCAAGTCGTCTCATCAAACATCTTCCTACATTTGGCATATACATTTTGCCCGTTGGGAACACTTTTGTAATGGCATTCACTAGGGCTAACTCCCTGTCTGTCACAATAACACAGGGAAGTGCATCGGGATCCATCATTCTCTTCAAATTCTCCAACACCCACGTATAGTTTTCCACTTTCTCCCCATCGATGAATGCAAAGGCAGCCGAGAAAGTCCTCTCGGTTGATGTAATGCCAACAATCTGGAGTAAAGGAAACTTGTATCTATTGGTCTTGTATGTGCAATCCATCAACAAAACCCGAGGGAAACTACGCAACATGTCACCAGAAGTAGGATGTGACCAAAACAAGTCCTTCAGGCAGTCATTGTCATCTTTCCGGTTAAACTCGATGTACCCATATTCTTGCAACTTAGCCAATAAATATTGCATTTGAGATCTCCCCGCTCGGTCCTTAAACCCATGCTTGTAGCGTGCGTTGTAGATGGTTTTCATTGAACTTACATTGAATTCATCCTTACCCTTTATTAGACTTAGGATCTCTCGCGGGGATGACAATGACGAAACACACATATCCACCAACATAGTCGACTGCTCCGAAGACAACCTCGCGGGATAAGCGTGCCCCTCAAGTTGTTTCGCGGGAGGATGATTGTGATTGCCGTTGACGACACTGACAGTCCAACCTTCCAACCCCTTAATACATCTTAGTTCAAACGGACATTCGCATTTCTTAGTTCCTGTGACGCGTCCTATCTTCTTTACCTTCCCTTCTTTGCCATTCTCCTTCACATTACCTCCTTTGTCCTTTGCCTTGTTGATAAACGGTCTATACTTTCCACCCCGTTCACATGCAAACCGCATCCTTGGACTTCGGTTCTTTGCCATTCTCTCTGACGACTTAATGATAATCACAAACCCATTTTCCTTGCCGATAGATGTTATCCAATCTCTCAATACATCTTCAGATGAAAAAACCTACAAACATGATTGAACAAAAACATTTCATAGCAGTAAACAAACAAAATCAAAAGAACCATTGAATCATCCACATGTTTGAAAACACTTACATTCTCCGTTGTAAACTCCCGTGTGAAATCATATAGGTCCAGCCACACTGGTGAACCTATGTGGCTGCCCTGCGCACTCACATTCTCCGTCGTAAACTCCGATGCTATGGTCATTGGACCTATGTGGCTGCCGTTCGTTGAAGCATCATCCTGAAGAAAGTATCAAAAATTCAAAAGTCCATTAAAACAAGTTTTCGGCCTCTCTGGGATCTGTTTCGGTACGTGAATGTCGAAAATACATAGAATTCGGTATATAACTGTTGAACATAAGTATAAATTTCGGTAACAACATGTCGAATATATGTAAACAATTTGGTAAACAACTGTCGAACTATATAGGAATGGCACGGTAAATAGCTGTTGAAACAATAATTATATTTCGGTAACTACACGTCGAAAATATGTTCATACTTCGGTAAACAACTGCCGAACCACTATATACAAAAATAATATATACATTTCGGTAATAGCTGTTGAAACAATAATTATATTTCGGTAACTACACGTCGAAAATATGTTCATACTTCGGTAAACAACTGCCGAACCACTATATACAAAATCATATATACATTTCGGTAAATAGCTGTTGAAAAAAATATTATATTTCGGTAACTACACGTCGAAAATATGTTCATACTTCGGTAAACAACTGCCGAAACCACTATATACAAAATTCATATATTTCGGTAAATAGTTGTTGAAAACAAGATTATACTTCGGTAACTACACGTCGAAAATATGTTCATACTTCGGTAAACAACTGCCGAAACCAATAATTTAGGTAAATAGCTGTTTATACAATAATTATATTTCGGTAACTACACGTCGAAAATATGTTCATACTTCGGTAAACAATTGTCGAACTATATATATAGGGAAAATCATACATACATTTCGGTAAATATCTGTTGCAAACAAGATTATATTTCGGTAATTGAATGCTGAAAATGTATCTAAATTTCGGTAACTAACTGTCGAGTATGGTAATATTTTACAGTGGTTAGCTACCGAAATTACCTACTTTATTCTGTTCATTCTCTTCGAACCAGAAACATCGAAAAACCCTCGAAAAAACTGCATTTTATAAACCCAGACGCCACAACAACAAAACAGGCATTGTAAATGGAAAAACTTACCTCCTCACGCGGCTTCCAACATACAAGGTCCATCACAGTATCTTTCTTCTCCTCTGCCATCGCATTGTAAATAGAATTTGATTCAATTTCAAAATCTAAACCTATAAGTGGGTCAAAAAATGGATCAATGGAAGGACTTGATCCTTTCATTGATACATTATTTGGTCCTTGTTCCTCCTCCATTGGAAGATTTGAGAGAGAGAAGAAAAGAAAATGATGAAGAAAGAGGAGAAGAGAAGAAGATGAACAGTGAATGTAGTTCACAGATGAAGAACAAGAACACCTGTGTTTTTTTCTTTTAAAACGTGGATGATGATTTTGAGGGGGAAGGGGGAAAACGTGAATGATGATTTTGAGGGGAAGGGGGAAGTGGATAATTTAGGGGTTTTGGTCTTTGGGGCATATAGGTCATTTCATGTATAAGTATAAGGGTAAGTAGGTCACTTTGTATTAGGGGGTCATGTTGTAATTAGTTGGCAATTTTTAAAGGGCTAAGGGAGAAAAAACGAGGCTGCGAATAGTCGCTCCCATTAACTAAGCCCAATTTACAACTTTAGCCCATAATCACACATTCAACCATTATTTTCGGTTCGGTTCGGTTTTGTTCGGTTGGTATTTCTATTAAACTGAAACCTAACCGACTTAAAATTTTTTCAAAAAATCAAAACCGAACTGAACCGACTTAAAACAAAAACTGACCGAATTAAGCAAAATTCGTTCGATTCGGTCGGTTTTTTGGTTAAAATTTTCATCCCTACCAAACATGGTAGTGGTAAGTAGTAACATGGGAAATGAATAAAGGAAAAGGTTCATTTATCTAGTAATTAAAATATGGGGGGCATCTGTGATATTAGACAAAAATATAGGGAGGTTATTGCAGTTTAGTAGATTTCACTAATTTTTTTTTTCATTTTAATATCATCGGTATCCCTAGTTGACGGAAGCAGAAACATCTTTGCACTCTCTCTCTTCATTCTCTGCTATCGAAAAGCATTCGACTGCTGCCGTCGGCTGCCCTAGATAGTAGAAACCGGTGATTCCTCTCTCTCTCTCTCTCTCTCTCTCTCTCTCTCTCTCTGTCTCTCTACGCACGTATCTGTATATATCTATGTATACATATACATGTATATCACCGTATTCTGTAGCTATTTTGTGCGTTTTGATGTGCTCGGTTGTTTGTTTGATTCTCGAAGGTTTGATTTGCTCGTGTTTAGTTCAGGTTAGAAAGAATTACATTCGGATTAATTTGGAAGTTGCCGTTTAGTGACGCCGAAGACTAGGGTTTTAGGGTTACAAAGTGGAGGAATATGATGCCTGTGTACTGGATCTCTTTGTTATGTCTGCAGAAAGTTTTTCGAATAAATTGCTTTTTGTCGAGGATATCGATGTGATTGATTTTCTTGCTGAGTTTCGGTGCAGTAATGTATGTTCTTCGTAGATTTGTTGGAAGTTTCTATCTAGTTTTAAAAAATACTGGAAGTCACGTTGTTAACTGTTTATAGCTTGTGCAACCCCCTCGGTGAGTTATTTTTGTGTGTGTGCGTGGACTTGGAGATAGCGGGATGCTGCCGTGTATAGTTTTGACTTCAATTGTATAATGTAAGACGGCGCATTACTATGGTGAGTAATTCATGAACGTTAGTGAAATGGGTGATTTTGGGACTTCTCATACGGCGTGACGGTGTTGAAAAGTTAATGCACCGATACAAGCACATCCACGGGGTTTGCTGTAAACTTCATGCTATCTGTATTGCTGTTAACAAAGCACCTCTTCTGCCAAAGTGATGCATTTTACATTCGATGTTCTGACTAGATATTTTTGAACTCACTACTCTCGTCCTTTCTGGTTACTGAGGGTAGCAAACCCATTTACTCTATTGGAGCAGAATTTGGGAATAGCCAAGATGTCTCGAAAAGGGTTGATGGAGCAGGATTTGAGCAAGCTGGATGTGACACAACTACATCCACTCTCACCGGAAGTCATTTCACGTCAGGCGACAATAAATATAGGTAATTTGATGTTTTGTGTAACTTTTGAGTTTTGACTTTTTTCATCTTGTAGAGTTAAGATTTGCAGTTCTTATTCTCTTCATTAACATCCAGTTGGTTGACCATAAAAGGTTTTAGCGCCTAAGGTTGAATACTGTGCTGTCATTAATTATTTTCCAGGTACTATTGGCCATGTGGCTCATGGAAAATCAACAGTTGTAAAAGCCATATCTGGTGTTCAGGTAATTACTTGTATTGGTTACCGCCCATGGTTTCACATTCTTGTGCTTGTACTGCAGTCTATATTGTGAATTTCATTTAACTTGGAAGTGTAGTCACATAATCCTTAAGTAGGGCTCTTTGCTTGCGCTCTCAATCCTTGCTCTGCGCTCACACTCTCAATCTTCGCTCTTGCGAATCCAGTAGTTTTTGAAAGACATTTTCACTCTTGCACTTGCGCTTCCGCTCGCACATGTGCATTGTGACTTATCGTGGAAGTACGAGTTTTGTTTGCAGGCTTATTTTTGTTCGAGTCTGTGATTCAATCCCACTTTTTAGCAGTTGCGTAGTCTATTTGTTTAATGTCGAAAATACACCTAGCAATCTTTTTATTTGCTTTTTGTTCATGCTTGTCAGTATGGATGTAACAAACACAACACTGAACTAAACCATTAATGGTAATATAATTGACAGTGAATTATATTAACGGTAATATGATTATTGTCAGTATGTGGTTCTTTTAGATTGGTTGGTTAATGTTTTGCGCAGGCGGAAGTAGTACAAACTGCATTCAAAGTTGAGTTGACTGATTGTGAGTTGTCTCTTAAATGGGGAAAGTGAGTTTGAAAGATGTTATGTCTAGCTTTAGCTGCTATTAGCATTTTTATGCTGTTGCATGCCCACTTAATCAGATGGTCCCTTGCCACAAGGGTGAGAAACCGTACTGCTGGCTTGGCCGTTGTGCATGTATAAATTAGCTGCATGTCTGTACCACATCTTTTCATCAGTTATGACTTCTGAACTGCCAATTGAGGGAGCCTTCTTCAAATACGTGAATCTGCGTGTACAGCTTCCCTGACCGTTACAATAAGCATCAGTTGTCTGAACACTGTTGGATTTCCATATTATTCAATTGAAGAGCCTTGCTTGTTATATCCTCATACAGTCATACCTGAAGCAAAACAAAATACGTTAACCAAGAAGTTGATGGGGGCTTCAGTTATTGGTTTCAAATTGATGCAATAAAATTTTTGAGGGTCTTTATGATTTGTCAAATTTTGCAGACTGTACGTTTTAAAAATGAGCTGGAGCGCAACATTACTATTAAGCTTGGATATGCTAATGCAAAAATATACAAATGTGAAGAGGAACGCTGCCCCCGGCCCATGTGCTACAAGTTGGTATCACTTAATGCTATGTCGTTACTTTACTTTGGCATTTCGTTTGCATATTGCACTCTATACACTTAACTTTGTGCAGGGCATATGGAAGTGGTAAAGAAGACAGTCCAATGTGTGATGTGCCCGGGTTCGAGAATTGTAGGATGAAATTGCTGAGGCATGTATCATTTGTTGATTGCCCGGTATGTTTTCCAAGCTGATATTTAGGGACTGCTCTTTGTTTCCATGTAGTCTATCTATCTGTATGATTACATACACGTATGTGAATGTAACTACATGTTACTTAATCGAAGAGTTGATAGTTATAATGTAGCTGGAAGATGGTGATTGCACGACTGGCAAAAATTTACATTCGAAAATGGAGTTATAGGTTGCAAAATTTGCTTCTGTTATTAGCTTTGTGACTGATAATTCTATATTGTGGTCTTAGATGTTTTGGTTTCTTATCCTCTACAGGGTCATGATATTCTCATGGCTACGATGCTTAATGGAGCAGCAATTATGGATGGAGCACTACTTCTTATAGCTGCCAATGAAAGTTGTCCGCAACCTCAAACTTCTGAGCACTTAGCTGCTGTTGAAATAATGCGGCTTCAACATATAATAATTCTCCAAAATAAGGTTGATCTTATTCAGGAAAATGTTGCTATCAACCAGCATGAAGCAATTCAGAAATTCATTGAGGTCTGTTGTTTTGTACCATCTGCCGCCCCTCTGGTTTGTCGATGAACTCTGCTAAACTGTATCTCCGGATTTTTCATACTAGGGGACTGTTGCTGATGGTGCCCCAGTGATCCCAGTTTCTGCACAGCTTAAGTATAATATTGATGTTGTGTGCGAGTATATTGTGAAAAAGATACCCATTCCAGAAAGGAACTTCATCTCACCTCCTAACATGATTGTAATCCGGTCTTTTGATGTCAATAAACCTGGGTTTGAGGTTGATGAAATCAGAGGCGGTGTTGCGGGTGGAAGTATTCTTAAAGTAAGTTCTTCCCTTTCCTTCAGAATTAAATGTTCATTTTATTTCTTACTAGCCCCCAATGAAAATACGCGAAGAGGTAATTGAAATTTGACATGGCATATGGGTACAAACAAGGTTCTAAAAGTTGCTAGGCGCTAGTCGGCGATTAATCGGCGCCTAGACATTAGGCCAATTTATCGGCTGCTAGACATTAGGCAGATTTCCCATTTTTTTTAATTATTTTTCTTAAATATTCTCCTACCCCCTCCCCAAGTTTTGAGAGCAAATACCACAACATATGTAGAACACAACATTAAATAACATGGAAGCTAAGTAATAATGCGAAGTTCAACGTTCAAAATTCAAACCAAATGGAACTCAGTAGTACCAAATAACTAGTCAATTACAGAATTCAAAACAAAATGTAATCAAGTAGTACTAAATTACTAGTCAATTGGGTAGACTGAAAGTTGTCTATGTAAGTGCAACTAGGGTTTTGATATTTAGGGCTTTTTAAATTTCCGATCGTGTAAGAGAACTGGGTTGATTAGAAATGTATATTTATCTTAGTAAAACTACACCAAAGCCCCTGATATTATATTATGATGACACTAAAGCCTAAGATTTTTTAAAATCACATTGCCTACCCGCCTAATCGTCTACCTAGCCCCGTAATCTTCCCTAATCCTCCTAGCCTATTAATTGCCGATTAATCCCTCATGACGGCCCAATTAATCGGCCCGACGCCTAGACAAATGCCTAGGCCCCCTAGGCGTGGCGGTGGGGTACCGCCTAGCACCTATGGGCCGATTAATCGGTTGCCTAGGCTGATTATTAGAAGAGTGGGTACAAATATCCTAAGCGAAAGGGTACCACCAGGATTTTCGTGTAGGACTCTTGAGGCATAATTAATCTAGTAGTAGTAGTATGTCCTTAGTATGTCCTTTTGAGTGTCAAAGGTAGTAGGAGTATGTATGTTTGTATTTACTCATACTACCCTTTCAACACCCAAAAGGACATACTACTACTACTAGATTAATTGTGCCTCGAGAGTCCTACACGAAAATCCTGCAGGTACCCTTTCGATTAGGATATTTGTATTTCAATTACCTCTCGCAATGGGGTAACTGGCATTGGTTTTTGATAGGTAACATATTTGACATGGCATATCTTTTATGCGTGCCATCTTCTCTGCTATATATCAGAGGCTTGCATTTTCAAGCCCAAAACAAATACAAACCTACGATAGTGCTCCAATTGCCGATGTTTTCTCAATTCTGTAGTTTGTATTTGGGTTTACAAGATATTCCTCTCTTTTTAGCTGTGACTTGTTCATCAGATTTGCAACCCATATGGGGGAAGAACAGATTTTTATTAGCATATGTGAGTTATTCTCATTTGGTTCAGAGCTTTAATAAGTTGCTTTTCCTCAGCATATTAAGCTGCAGTATCTTGGGAAGACATCATCAGGAATTAGGCATCTCCATCATATTGGTATCTGATATTTTCTGTTTTGTGCAGGGTGTTCTGAGGGTAAATCAATTCATTGAGGTTCGTCCTGGGATTGTCGTTAAAGATGAGAGTGGCAACATTAAATGCACACCGATATACTCTAGGATAGTTTCATTGTATGCAGAGCAAAATGAACTACAATTTGCTGTACCTGGAGGTCTCATTGGAGTCGGCACAACTATGGACCCTACTTTAACACGTGCTGATAGATTGGTTGGTCAGGTTCTTGGTGAGGTTGGGTCACTCCCTGAAATTTTTGTTGAACTAGAGGTAAATAAATCCTTCAAAAATTGTTGCGTACTTATGTAACAGTTAACCAAAGCTAGCCAAACCAAACCCTTTTGACTGAATCTATTGTTTTTATGACAGCATTCTATGCCAATTTAGGCCTTCCCCTTCCCCTAACATGTCCACTCATGAATCATGATAGTGTTATTGTTTGATTTTACTGTTGCATCTTTTGTCTCTGTTGTTAATGGCTAAACAACCTTATCCTACTTTCTCTCGACTTATCTTCAACTGGTGCAACCCCTACCAATTCACAATATTTCCATATCGAGCGTATCCTAAATCTATCTCTCCTAGTCTTACTAGTCATCCTCATTTGGAACAGTTGATTCTCAGTATTCTTGTGGCCAGGGCAACCTGTAGTTTAAGCCAGAGCCTAGATTTGTCATGCTCTTCCGTGCTAGTGCATTGAGAAATGTCATCTCTTTATTATCTATGATATGAGATTTAGTTGCTTGTTTTTGTTTCTAGTTTCACATTCACTTTTGGCATCTTCATTTTATTGCCGCATCCGTTGATACTTCTATGATGATTGCTTTCTACTGGATCTATTGGACTTTTCCAATGCCCTTGGATACGATAACAGATGATCTTTTGCGCATAACACTCTGCTTTTAATCTCTCAGGTGAATTTTTTCTTGTTGAGAAGGCTCCTGGGTGTGAGGACAAAGGGCACTGAGAAGCAGGGAAAGGTTTCAAAGCTAGCGAAGGCAGAGATCCTTATGTTGAACATCGGTTCAATGTCAACTGGTGCTAGAGTTGTCGCTGTGAAAAACGATTTGGCGAAATTGCAACTCACCTCTCCAGTTTGCACCAGCAGAGGCGAGAAAATAGCTCTCAGCAGGCGAGTCGAGAAGCACTGGCGTCTGATTGGGTGGGGTCAGATTCAAGCTGGTATCACGCTTGATGTTCCCCCTTGCCCAATTTGATTGAATTCCACTTACAAATAGAATTCAGAAGGGAAAAGAATACGAAGAGAGAATTGGTTTAGAAAATGTGGGAGGGTAGATAACTGTTGGGTACAATTTTTGTGAGATGGAGAAGAAAACATTGTTGGTGTTGGACGCTTTATGAATTGTTTGTGATGGTGTTGTTTCGACTTAATATTTTTGCAGTATGGTGGAACTTAGGCGGATACTGTAGTTGCATCTGTTGAGTGTTATGGATATCTCTTGTCACTTTCGCTACAAGTTTCTGATCGTAATTCATCTGTTTGATCAGTTATTTACATTTTTGCTTAACGTATTTTGAATCCGCGAGAGATTTCGTATTGACATGCTTAGGAAGAAAGAATGCTAAATTTCTGTTAGATGCAAGGGAAATTTCCTTCTCTTTTAGTCTATCTCCACAATATCAGGTATATCTACAGGATATGAATCTATCCTATCACTCCAAGCATTGCCTTTCTCTGGCTCAATAGTGTGAAGACATTTCCACACTGCACTATTGCTTTTGAACCCACCTCCGAGGCCAATTTGCCATACTCTGTTACCCCTTTTCATCCTCCCCTTGGTTTCTGTATAGCTAAGTTCATACCAAATCGAAGAAGACGAGGTATTTCCAAACCTATGAAGTGTCATCTTTGATGCCTCCATCTCGTCCTCCGTAAGTTTCAGACCTTTCTGGATTGCGAGAAGCACAGCTCTTCCTCCTGGGTGTACGCAGAAATGTTCGAAAACCCTCTTGAAGTTTGGCGTGTAGGTTTTCCTCCTCCCTAAAAGCCCTGTCTTCTTGCAAACAAACGATAAACCATATCGAAATTGCTCGCTAAATGGCAAAACCAGAGGTCCCAAAGAAGCCATGTTTGCTTTTAGTGCTTCCCCGGCAACATTAAGTATGCTCTTTGATATGGATATCCCTGTTTTCTCTTCGCTGTCTTCATCTTGAAAAATACAAGCATAAGATTGATCGTCTTGCGCCCTGCTTATTCGAATGACATGTTGAAGTTGATATTTGGCGATCTTCTTGTCTTGTTCTTTACTAGACAATAGAATTGCAGCACCTCCCATTCGAAACAGACAATTTGCTATCAACATCGAGTGGTTCTTTCCAGTGTACCAATTCTGGCTTAGAGATTCACTGCTCACTATCAGGGCAAGGGAGTTCCGATGAACTTTCAATAAATCCTTTGCTAGACCAATGGATACTAAACTGGCAGTACATCCCATCCCCGAAAGGTTAAAGCTCAAGATATTGCTTCTCATTCTGAATTCTTTGATCACCATTGCACAGAGAGAAGGTGTGGGAGAATACACACTACTGTTTGTGATTAAGATGTCTATGGATCTAGGGTTTATCTTGTTCTTCTCTAACAAGTCTGTGACTGCGGAGAACATAACAGTCGCGGCCTCTTCTTTGCTGAACGAGAGAGATTTTGTAATGGGTAGTTCTCTGAGACAAGGGGGAATGCAGGTCTCTTGGCTTAACCCTGATCTTGCTAGGATCTTGGCCTGGAAAGAAATGGCGTCGGGGTCGAATCCATCATGCATGAGGTGCTCTAGGTACATGGACATGGGTACCCGGAGAGAATCCGGCGGGCGGTAGCAAGTGAAGTCTAGTAAGTAAATGGATACCTTTCTCTTGTAGAGAAGAAGATAGAAGAGACCAGAGACAACAGTGACTACCATTATAATATCATGCTGAGTGATAGAAGAAATGAGCTTGATGAGAGTGGAAATGAGGGGCATAATGGAGGCCATGAATGAAGAAGAAAAATGAAGAGTATTTGTTGTGGTGGTTGCCGCAGTCCGCAGATATCGAATGAAATTTTGTTTTCGATAGTTGTGGTATTTACGTAGGCGCATTTGGTGCATGTAACAAGAAACTGCATAGGAGTGGATTGGGAGGGAGTTGAAACACCATTTTTGTGCTTGTCTAAAAGAAAACAATTTGTACAAGCAAGGTTCTCCCTTGCTCTTTTTGGTTGCATTTCAAAACTTCTCTCTTGCTTTCTTGTATCGCCTAACTATCTAAGTCATGGAGAGTCGGAGACGCTTAGGACACAGACAATAAGTTAATTTAGCCGTTTCGGTCTATTGGATCAGATACTGGGTTATTAAAAAATGTAAAAGGTTTAAATACCCTTTCTCTCATGGGTCCTGCGGGTGACATTCTATGCCCAACAGGGCCGACCCTGAGATTTTGGGGACCTAAAATGGACGCAGACAATGAGGCCCTTAATAAAATTTATGAAAATAAAATAATAAGTAGATAAATGATTTTTTTCAAAGCCAAATGCATGTATTCAACAAGGAAAAAACCCATACAAATATCATTGGGCTTGTGTCCCTTGTAAAATAGGTGCTTTGGGTTTTAAAATGGGCCCATAGTGTTGCTATACCTAAAAAGATTGGATATATGGAGAAAATGACGGCCTAGGACATGTTTTGATAATTAATACCCGCCAAGGACATAATGAGAACATTTGTTAATGCTGAAAATGTCATTGGCGGGTATTAATTATCAAAATACGCCATTGGCCGTCATTTTCCCCATATATAATGGGTACCAAAAAAATAGGAGGCTCAAATTTTTACACATTTTTGGGGGGCTTAAGGCGTAGGCCTCCGGGGCCTTAGCCCAGAGCCGGCCCTGGACGGAGCCCAAGGGTTTAGAGTTCGGGTGGTCTAATGTGACCTTGCCTAAGGTGGGGTTCCTGGGTTGCTCAAGAGTTATAATGGCCTTTTGGATCCTTTTCCCATTTGTTGTCCAACTTTTGTTTCCCACCTTTCCCGTACTTGCCTAAGAAGGTGTATGGACAAGTTTTACGAGCACCTTGAATAATTCTTAGGGAATTAATTCCATCATCCATTACCATGGGCCGATTTAAAGCTGACGCAAACCCACGTATGATTGTTTTTTCCGTCTCAATATGCCAATTTGCATCCTTGCACAAAATTGGTACCCACACCTCTTTTGATCAGTTTCAACAAATGACTATAGTCAGTGGATTCACATTTTTGTTCTGTTCTAAGTTGCCTGATCAAGCAGTCAAGTCCACTTCATTGGACCATTTTCCAATACTAAAATTAGTGGCCACAAATTTCATTTTCTTCTTATCATCAAATTTTTGCCAGTTGAAAGGGTTGAATCCAAGTATGAAACCACAAGCCTTGGTTCCATTTGGTATGGTCCAGAACTAGTAGCAATGCTAGTTCCCCGGCCTAGCTTGGATTTAATTTCGAGTTTTCTAGTCGAGTTAAGCTAGAGACTTTTCCTTGTAAATGCATGTAACTGATATCACAAAACATGTTGACGACTTCGACAAACAAATATTGAGTCCAACGGTAACACCATCCAACCTATATATATAGTTTCGTTGATTGGTTGAGGACCGTGAACAAGATTGGAAGAGACATCCCCTTCTCTCATACTAACTCACCTATGTAATCTTCACTGCGACACAATAGATTTCACGTAGGTTGTTGATGCTGCCAAGTACACATTGCTCGATATTGGCACAGTTGGAGTTGAGATTGTAAATCGAACTAAACTATTCAAACTCAACTCGTTAAAAGTCCGTTTGAGATAACATTGTTTATATGAACAGCCATAGCTTAAACATGACAAGAAAATCAAACTGCTCGAGCTCTGCTCGAGTACAAATAAGATAAACACATAATGACAGTTGGCCACTGGATGTATTTACTGATCATAGAGCTTATAGAGGAAATTATAAAGGCGGAATTGGAATCATAACCTGGAGGACATCAAGGATGGATTGACCATGTTATGGATAGAAGCAATATGAGTACTATTATTGAATGGAATGAAATATGAGAGAAAAGAAATCAACACCACATAAAAAGTCAGATTGTCAATTAAAGTTTCTGAACTTTATTCTCATTGTATATCTCTATATGAATAATTTCATCAATCATATTCGTCTAGGTTTACACCCCAATATTGGACACGCCTGGTGGTTAATGCCTGAGAGATTTAGGGGTTTGTTCCCTCCTAGCTCTCATGTTCGAATCAAATCTTGTGTAGAAAATCCATACGAGACTTTGTCCCAGCTTTAATCAAGCTTGAATACACATGTTCTCGAAACTTGTTAAGTTTTCAAACCATCTTGGTAACACACGAACTCCCCTCATTTGCAGCCCTAACGACGGCATGCATAAGTACAAAATGTTGTGGCCTTTTAGGTGTTGGGGGCTTAATTTGGCCCTTGGGGTTTTCTCCTTGGTTGGCATCTTGCCAATCAAGGGTTTGGGTCTCGGATAGGCACTTGCTGCCTTTCTCCTTGCCCTTTTAGTCTTCATAATCCTTCAAAGATTAATAAAAAAAATTCGCCCGTTCAAAAAAAAAAAAAAAAAAAAAACTAAATCCTTGGAGAAGTCTCAATATATTTTAGCTAGTTGCAGCAACTTGGACCATATAGATATCTCAAATTGCTCACTAAGACAGAAGAGCAGTCAAAATGGGGCTAAGTGAAGCATGCATGCATGTGCCACTGGAGCTTAGGGGTTGCAGTAGGGTTAAGCCCACAAAGGTGGCGTGCATGATGATGAAGAATATTGACATATATTGAGATGTGCGAAATTCTATCGTGCCGCCTCTAGCAAAAGGGGATACCGTATCCCCCGAAATCAACGGCCTAGATATGTTGATGGGGAATGCAAATAGCAAGGGCAGAACATGTGGGTCGTTTGCATGCGTGAAATAGAATAGAAAAGACTTGTTGATGTAGATCGATACAGATATCGATCGCTTGTAGACATCAAGTTTTTTGGCTCTCCAATATCATTATATGACAGAAATAACAATGAGTTGAAAAAATAATAAGTTTATGAGCCTAAACCCAATAATTAAGTACCAACATTCGCATACAGATAGCGGATGCAAGATTTATACTGTCGATTCAGTTGCTCTACATTAAAATTCTTTTTCGCCACTAATGAAACTATAATTTTCATTGGCGCGACAATCCAAAAACAATTTATCGCATTTTTCTAGACTTGATAGAAAAATACAATCTCTCTTCTGAAGAATGGGCCTCTCTAACTAGGTGTTGTTAGTCTACTGTATGTACCTACTTTCCTTTCTGACAAAATCAACCAAGCCTAACCGGTCACGAGTTGTTGTTGATATTGATTGAGTTGGAGCAAAGTCCTATACTTCACGCTCGATATTCCCTACACCGGTACGTTCTACCCCGACCGGTACCAATATCATGAGTCCATGACAGATAGTAACATGGCCTCTTATCCTCTATAAATAGCCAACATTGTACTGAGCTATAGTCCTACATCAGTACTTTGCAACTGAGCAGTACTCATAGACATTAGTGAATATTCCTCACCACAACAAGCTAGCTAGTTATAGCCATGGCTTTCAAATCCAGTTCCCTCCTCTTTGTTTCCCTGATGGTTGTTGCCATGGCTGCAGCCCCTATGGCCGAAGCCCAACTCGGACTTGTCAGCGGTTTATTGGGCTTGATCAAAATTGACGGCCTCGTTCGTTGCTCTGTCAATGCCAGTACTACTACAGCCCCAGCTTTCCCAAGTAATAACTCACACCTAGACTTACAACCCTCTCCACAAAATTCATGAGTTTTATCACACATATTCTGCATATATATATATAGCATTCACTCAAGTACATTATGGGTGCCATTGGGTGGGTCCCAGACACACTGCATCGGGACCCACAACGTGAGTGCATGTGTAAGTGTTTGAGTAGGTGTGTGTGTGTGGTGTGCTAGCAAAGTTGTTCTAAAAATGACAGTTAAGAGAGTTTTTTAGAATGGAATTCTATGTGAAATATTTCCTCCAAAAGAATGCACAAAACCAAAGATAACAAAGAGTAGAAATGTTATACAAATGAAGTTATACTAATGTTTGAGGTTCCGAGGCTGCCGAGCACCCGGGATTGTTACTCCAGCGATTGCGATACTAATGTACAATATTTGTCATGCAGATGCTTTGGTTCAATTGCAGTGTGGATCGGGAAATGTAGTTTCCAGCGCAACAACAAACGGCGCCGGGCTATTTTCCATAGTCTTGGACCCTCTACAATTCCTTCTTTCCACTCTTCTCACGGGCTGTAACTTGGTAGTCAAGACCCCGCTCTCAACCTGCGATGCCACCCTTCCAGGCGTCGGGGGCCTCATCTCCAGCCTGCAACTCATCGGAAACACCCTACTCGGCCTCCTCAACATCGCCAACATTGTTCCGAGCGGATTTAATTTTCTTCAAAACCTCTGATCTTGACACACAATATATAGTTGTTGGGATAGCATACCAATAATACTGCTACTAGAATAAAAGGCCCATCGGGTGAAATAATTCAATATTTCGGAAGCAAAGCTTGTTCCTCTTTACATGAAAATGGTGGGTCCTGACTCCTGCCATAATTCTGGAGGCGAGAGCATTGCTCTTGAGGTGCTGAATAATTTACCCGATTGGTTATAGTTATACTACTCATGTTTTAGTCTAAACTCTCTGTATTCTGGCACATAAATGAAGGGATCGAAGAGATTGTGGCCGATCATGCTCACCAAGAATTGACCCGAAATTGGATCTTCGTCTCTTGGGACAGTTCGTGATGTTCGCATCAATCTATTCCGCATCTCTCCATGTACTTCATTCTGATGCCTACTTTATTTGCCGACCTGATTGGCAATGAATTGTAAATGCCCTTTGCAGGAGGCTACATGCATGTACTGCCATGTTATAAAATGCAATTATTGTAAGGCCATGTATGTTTGAATGAAGAATATTTTATATTGGGAAAATTTCTGTTATATCCCTTCGACTTTACACGAAAGTTCACTTTGGTCCTTCTAGTTTTAATTTGGACAATCTTAACCTTGCATTTTGGAATTTGTTTCAATGTCAACCCTTTGTCGCCTTCTGTTAATATTTCTGACGGAAATTGGTCATGTGCCCAGCACATGACCTATTTTGAGGGACATTTTTGGCCATTCTCCTCTCCTTCCTGTCTCTCTCTCCTCCCCACTCCCCTCCTCCTTTCTCTCCCTCTTACAAACCGAAGAAGAAAACCCAAACCAGAGGCAAAATGGACCCCAACTCACCCAATTCTTTTTGGGTTTTATACTAAAACAACCCAATTCATCATAATTAGTTTTATCAGCTGAAATTCTCGCACCAAAACCTCACAATTCAAAACAGACACAATCCGAAAAAATAGAGCCACGTGGTTCCCAAAAAAAAATACAGAGCATTATGTTTACACATACTTGTAGGTAACATTTTTTTTTTTTTTGAAGAGAGGTCAATTACTTGTAGGTAACATTTATACTTGTATATTCGCATATCAAATTGAGAACAGTCAAATTCCTTCAAGGAAAAAAGTAACAGAGCAAATGGAAAGAATCAATAGCTTTCAAGAAACCAAAAGAACTCGATCTGTTGGTTTTGGATTCGAAATATAAGTCACTAATTTCATTACGTTATTGTCTATGTGGTACTAATTGTACATGCACATATTGACTTTTTGTTTGCCCCTAATTTTTGTGGCAACGGATGGATCCATTTTCGAATTAGGCTGAGGTTGGTTTTTTCCAATTAGGCTGAGGTTGGTGTTTGGATTTATTGATATATTTCTGCTTCCTCTTTTCGCATCAAAACTTGCAGATCCAAACCCAGCCTTAGTGCGCACGTACACAGATTGCCAAGGTAATCAAAATTGTTTTAAAATTGTTAATACCCAGATCATCTCAATTCATCCCCCGAAGCAATTTTCATTTTCACCAAAAGAGGAGCAATCAAATTGTGAGTTTTGGACCATAAGGAAACAATAAGACGTGGGTGTGGAAATGAAAACGGTGGCAGTGTGTGAGATGCCGATTTTTGAGTAAGATGTGTGTGTCATTCAAGTGACCATTGAGGCGGGAGGAGATGGAGTCAAAGTTGTTTTAGTTTGGAATTTGCCGTTTTGGTGGGGGGTGGTGGGCGAGGTGCGGTTTGGCAGGTGGTGAGGAGAGAGAGGGTGACGGTGACGGTGACGGTGAGGGAGTGGAGGAGGTCTAGAGATCCAAGGGGTGGGGGGAGAGGAGAGTGGGTTTTGTGGTGGGAGATGGGGGAGGAGAGAGAGACAGGGAAGAGAGGAGAATAGCTGGAAGAAAGAGGAGTGAATGGGCAAATTTACCCCTCAAAACTAGTCACATGCTGGGCACATGACCAATTTCCGTCCAAAATATTAACAGAACCCAACGGAGGACTGACATTGAAACAAATTTCAAAATGCAAGGTTAATATTGTTCAAATTGGAACTAGAAGGACCAAAGTGAATTTCCGTGTAAAGTCGAAGGGATATAACAGAAATTTACCCTTTTATATTTGATGGTTTGGGAATCGATTCTGAACGTGGGAAAAAAATTATTAGAGATATAAAACATGCAATTGATCGTTGTTAGTTTTCTTTTTTAAAAAAAAAAAAAAATACTGAAAAATATTTTGAACGTTCCAAAAATATTATTGGACGGTGGCCCTGTTTAATGTAAATAAAATTGTCACTTTGTGGTGACTTTTTTTGCTCCATGGCAAACGTGTTTCAATTAATACTCATGAGTAATAATTAAAGTGTTCATACATACTGGCAAGCAAAACAAAGTCCACTTCTATTTAGTAGTAGTAGCTTTTTTTTTGTCTATATCTTTGAAGAGATAGACTTATTTATAGAGTTGCTGTAAACATGTGTTTATGGAGTCGTGCGGTCTCGGCCGTCCGTTTCGGCTTTGGACGGTCGGTCTGGATTTAAATAAAAAATTTCTGGGGAAGAGTTTATCGGAAAAGTTTCATCAATATCCGGACCGTCCAAAACACTCTTTGACGATCTTGATTTACCTCCGTAAACAACTGTTCACGGAACACTCCATTAAAGAGATTTTCTCATCTTTGAATTTGTCCAATAATTAACCATATGCTGACCGGTAGGATCTGAATTAATTACGTTACTAGCTAGCTACCAGTCTCCCACATACACGAACGTGTGAATTACACTGCCCAATATGTATTGGACGACACTCATTATATGGTGTAGGTAAACTTTTCATATGTATGAAGGGATGGTACATAAGATGGTGTGCGCAGAAACGTGCTGCGCAGTAGCACCAACCCGAAGTCCTTCACCTACCTACTTTGTGTGTGGTCCACACCGACCTTCACTCTTTACTCCGGTAGTCGCCGCGATTCATTTTGTATAGCTTGATTTTTGGCCCGTGCTTTAGGTGAATAAAATCGTCCTCGCTTCCTACCTGTACCATGCAAATAAATATGGTCACATGACTCACCATAGTAAACATTGTGACAACCACATTGACGCCTCGTTCCCTCTTAAAGTCTCAAATTTTACGTGAAAGTCTGTCAATGTGACCCCCTTTTCTTACTTGCTTCCTGAATCCCCCAGAGTTCCACTATGGATACGGACGGCTTTGTAGTGCTAATTCGAAATCCCACACAAATAATTCGAGCTAGCTGTAATTGTGAGTAATTTTTAGATGTTCGACGAGTAATCAATCTCAATTGGACGTACCGTAAATTTTTTATCCAATTTTCCAAATTTTCACTCTGACTAGACCGCTCGAAGAATTATTTGTATGGGATTCCAAAATGGGCCCCGTAAAGCCGTAAGGATTTGTGCGCGTAATATTTTCGGAATCCCCCACTCTCTCACACACCCACACCCACACCCCGACCCAGTCCTACCTTTTTATTAATTTCGTCGTCCCTTCGTCCACATGTATATACACAAACACCTTTGCTGTCATTGCCGGAAGAAATCTAACAATGACTCTCTCTCTCTCCAACGCCAAGCTTCTTCTTCTTGCTACTACTCCACTTGCAGATGCTCTCTCCCACCTCGCCATCCGCCGGTGAGTATACTTACATACACACATACATATTTAAAACATGATTGATTAATTGCAACTTAGATTATGAATTTTCGCATAAAATTTCTCAGGAATATATACGAATAGGTGGTCTTTGGTAATTAAGTAGTAATAAGATCTGTTTGTTTTAGATTAAAATAAATATGTACCAAATTATAACTGATCAGTCTTGGAAAGAAATACTGTATCATAATTTGAGCATCTTCAACCCATCCTACGTATATTTCTCCATTTCGATCTTCAATTTGGAAAAAGTTCTTAATTTGAATAAAGATTTGAAATAGATCGAGATGAGATACTGATATATAGTTGGGTCTGATTAGTAAAATTCTCTGTATTCACTTTTTGATTAGAAATGTTAGTTTCATCCTCTCTCAAATGAAGAAATAGAAGATGTTGGATCGGAGATGCTCTCGCATCGTCTTAATTTACACCGCACCCACCTGCCAAGATGCCGTAGTAATTTTTTTTTTGCCTTTGAAAATAAAAAAGGATGCCATTAGTTTTTAAGTTTCTGTTTGTAAATGATTTTTCTCGCACTTATTTAAGGGTTCGGATTCTTTTCGGCCCGAGTCCAAACGCAGAGATCGGTAAGAGTCTCCAAACAAATTCTAACGTTAGTGATAATGATATCATCGTATGATCCATATTTGGACGGTCCTATTCAGTCCAAATTAAGAACTAGAAGATCCAATTCCATTAGTAGTATTTTTTTTAAAGTTTATGTATTTGATGGGAAAAAACAAAACAGGCGAGTTATAGGGTACGCCGTGGGGGCAGCATCACGGGGAGGCGAGGAGGCTAGTGGTGGCGGCAAGAAAGGGTCAACTTCCACCCATCAAGTGGAAGAGAAAGCTGTGATCCATGAACATTCCAGGTCCACCACCAGTACTGCGTGGGGCCCTGACCCGGTCACGGGATACTACAGACCAGGTGATCGTGCGGCTGCGATTGACACAGCGGAGCTCAGAGATGTGGCCCTGAACCACAAGGAAATTACTCCTGAACAGCAAAACTGAGTAATAAACAATGACAGTCTCCCTTTTTGTTAATGTCACTCCCCTTTGTGTCTTTATTAGATGATTTGATTTGTGAGAGAATGGGAGCGACATTAATAAAAAAGGGAGTGGCAAAATAAATTCCCTTAATATATGTACTAGTTGGATTTGGCCAACTCTTTTATGTGCTTATTTTAGTTTTAAGCTTTGCAGATGTATATCTCTTTTTTTGGTAAAATTTATTAGTAGTTTGAAATTTGTGTTATCAAGTTATATATGAAAGTAAGTTACAGAAACTGCATCCAAACAGCGCGTTTGTTTTTGATAATCGAATGTCCGGATCGAACCAGCTTATGCGCAACTCGACTAATTTTCGGGGCTTTGAAGTTAAAGGCCGGATAAATCCTCCAGTGCTCCCAAGGTCACGTGCAAACGATGCGATTTAGTGACAAAGTTATGAGTGAAAAATTGATATAATGAATTTAGGTGAAATCTTTAAACACTAATGTTTATGCAATTCATGGGGAGTAATGATTTGAGAAAGTTTCTATTGAATTAATAAAACGCCATCCGGCATTTACAAAAAATTCCTGAGACATAACAGAGATTTCGTCACAAAATATAAGAATGAACCAAAACTATCAATTAACTTTACGAATTGGGGGATGATGTTGTGCAGTGGTACGCGCAACATTGTACTGCGCACCTCCGAGCCGTCGGATCGTGCATCCGACGGCTTGGATCTCATCTCGGCAATGAACGGCTCTCGATCGTTGGTTGCTGAGATGAGATCCGATCCGTCGGATGCACGATCTGACGGCTTGGAGGTGCGCAGTGTGCAACACGGTGTTGTGCACCTCACTGCACAGCAGCAACCCGAAGTCCTAACTTTACATCCAACTTTAGGGTTAATTTTTCATACTCCGTAGTTGTCAACTAATGTGAGATTAGTTTGGTCCGATGATTTCCTCACCCTTTTTCAAATCTAGTCATTGGTTGAGATGTCATTCTTACTCTATAAATCGAAAATAATGCCTTCTGACTGAAGAATTAAATAAATGGAAAACGTAGGTAGGATGATACAATCAACAATCAGCAGCAAGTCTCTTTCTTTTTTCCCAGAAGAACTACACCACGTTATTGTCTAATGTAAATAATTTATATATGTTTCGGAAATTACCTCGAATAATAGTAGTGGTACGTGGCACATTATTAATTTTTCGTTTTCTTGTTTTTTTTGGTCAACATGATAAGATACTTTCATTAATAAAAAAGCATAACAGTGCTTGATGATGAAGGGGAAGCCGAGATAAAAGAAAAAGAACAACACAAAGAAACTCTTAGATCTGAGATCGACAGAGAAAAGACCTCTCATTAGACAGGAGGGATCCATCACTTATGGGGAAGGAAAACACCCATCAAGGGTAAAGCCTTCCCCTCCAGCCGCTGCATTAGGGTGGTGAAAACCCTCGAGGGAGGGAGGGGAAGAAAGAGAGAAAACGGCTATGGGTTTTTTTTTTCATAGAGAAAGAAGCTCTAGGTTAGACAGAGAAATTCTAATTGCCAATTATTCACTATTTGGACTTCTTAGAAAAATACAGTACCTATATTTTTAATTTTCGTTTTCTTATTGGCTGGGTACATATATGTAAGATCATCATATGAATTGAAAAAAAAAAGAATAAAGGAACCACATTCAGAAAAAATAAGGCTAGCGGCCAAGTCCCATTTGTGTCACTATCCGCCACAGTTTTACGATTTTACCACAACCAAAAAGTCTTGGAGATAATAACAAATAAATAGTATGGCAGGGGCGAAGCCAGTAATATATATTTGATAGTGGGACCAATATTTAGAAATATAATTTATCTTCTCCTTATTTGTTAATGAATTTTTTTTTAATGTGAATTACTACTAAAAAATTATTGGTGATTGACAAGCCTTAGGAAAGCGTTATTGTGCAACATGTCTTGATATTTTCGAATAATGAATAGTATAAGTTTGCAAAAGTGTATTCTTAACCAAAAAGTGCCCAATAAAAGTTCCAACTTTTTAACATTGGATGGGTATTATGCACACTTATTGACCAAGGATTAGTGTAATTGTAGTGTTAAAAAGAGGGCAAGCTTACAATTTATGTGAAATTGATTCATACTTGGGGTAATTTCATTAAAATTGTGGGGTCATATCCACGTAAAAATTTGACCAATTTGTAAATAGATGTGGAGGTCTTTTTTTGGGTCATTCGTTAAACCTAATTTATTGTATTCTAGGAAACTTGGGGAGGGAGAGGGGTGTCAAGCGACAACACTTAATTCATGATAGCTCCGCCCTTGGAAGTTGATCCGAATATTCTAACTTATTAAAAAGCTGCCTTGTGAAGCTAGTGCTCAATTTTGTTAATGCTTTATTTTTCGTTAACTCTTATAACTGATTGACTTCTGATTATGTGAAACCAAATCAAATGAGAGACACCCTTTAATTTGTGACTTTCTTATCCTTTTGTTGGGTAAGCCATCCAAGAAAGGATATCCAAGCATTATTAACATCTCAACATCAAAGAATTGTAACCTCAAAAAAGAAACTACACAAACATGAGAACATAATTGTTCCTCTGTATCTAGCCTTTTGCTTTTCCAAATACTATTGAGAAGTAAAAAGTTTCAACCCACAAATTCCTCCACTAGTTTTTTTTATTTTTATTTTTTATAGTCAGGTCTGCTTACGCGCACCTCAATAATTCTGGGGAACCAATGTCGCCGTCTACGAGCACGGGTTCCTCCATAAGCCATTGTTTGATTCTCTTTCACAAAGTGCAACGTGGCTGAGAAACCCTGGAGATTAAGAACCCAAATTAGGCCAACTCATACCTACTTGAAAAAAAAAAAAAAAATTGCTCTGTGATTATTAAAGACAAACCAAAATATAATACAGGTGATGCCAGCTGGCTAAACACACTGCCATGTCATGGAGAGAAAAATAGTACTATAATTTAGGACACCAAAATTTTGGCTGCGTGTCACTTATGTAATGCATAAAGCCAAAATAAAATCTTCTTCTTTGTTCCTCTGAGGAGGTGAGTCACAAGCTTGGTTTTATTCAGCCATCGTTTGAGTAGACATTATTTCCAATTTTGCTTGGTTAAAATATAACGTACTTGTGAATTAAGCCTAACTAGCTAGAGAGGAAATACGAAAATAACCAAAGAGGAAAGAGATCAGCAAACATGAAGCTGAATCTAAAAAATTAGCCAAAAAAAAATTTCGCCATTTGTTAAGCCTAATCTATGCTATCCCAGGGGACTTGGGGAAGGAGAATGGGGCTTATGAGAATCGAACCCTGCCCAGACACATAGAGCATAAGGCCTCACATTTGAGGCAGCCAATTTAAAGGATATGTACTCGACCTAATTGTGACGTATCAAGAATTGCAGAAACCACTAATTTTTGTCGATGAAGCAAAAAAAGAAAAAGAAAAAAGAAAAATCAACACAAATCAAGAAACTAAAACTCTGAACTACCAATTTCCATAATTGAAAGATTCGTTACCAAATAATTATGATCAAAAAATCAAAAACTAATTATATAGTCTTCGTTCCACTCAAAAAAAAAGAAAAGAAAAGGTCTGATTTGCAAAACGATAACTTAGAAATGCTGAGTACACGGTCCAGTCTTTTAAGACTACGAAAAGGCAAGGCAATTTTAGGGAAAAAATTTCAGTGCCGAGCGGATACCACGTGGTGCCCGCTCGTGCATCCGAACCGTCCATTTCGTGTTTGAACGGCTCAGATTTAGAGAGAGAAAATGAGAGATAAAGTGTTGGGGTGAGAAGAGAGAGAGAGAGTTTCAATCCAAACCGTCCAAAAGTGAATCGGACGGCTCAGATGCGCCGAGCGGGTGCCACGTCAGCAATACCCGCTCGGCACTGAAAAACTTCTCTCCTCCAATTTTAGGGCCCAGTTCTTTCTGGTCAGAATGGTCACTGGGCTAGAATTTCCTTGGGCCTAGTTCTGTCTAGTCAGAGTCTTTCAATACGAGCTCTTTGGAATATGTGGTGCCCGTTTTAGTTGGGCTTGGGATCTACGGCCCAATTCATTCTTTTCGTTGAGGTGCCCACTACTTATTCACCTTAATATGATTTTCTTTGTATTTCATCCTTAATCTATTGAGTTCTTAAAACTTTCCGAATCGATGTCCACTTAATCTAATTTTGGATTCTCAATCTACTTACTGAAATACGACGACTATTTTTTTGTTCTTTATAAGGGACAACATTGAGCCTCATTATCGTGATTCAATCATGTGGTTAACGAGAAGAAGTGCATATATACAACGTATTTTGTTGATTGGATGGCAGGGAAAAATAAAAAACATTTCCTTTAAATAATACGGTTAAGAACATTGATTAACCAAAAAGAAGGTGGGTGTTGTCTAGTAGTAAAAAATAATTCAAAGAGAGATTTGACCTATAGTTATGTATTATTGAGAACAATAATTGAAAAAAATAGTGGGTGTTGTCTAGTAAACAAATACGAAATTGAAAAAAAAAAAAATCCTATGAGCACACCATTTTGTGTACGCCAAATGCACACCACATCGCGTGGAACCGTTTACCAAAATTAGACCAAATAGGTATCAAGTGGAAAAATTGACAGATTTGGGACGAATTAAACAAATATAGAATAGTTGACGGGATAAAAGTGAAATTTAGCCCGCCAAAATGACCCTTCGCGCCGTTCATAAAACCCCGCAGAAACCCTACGTACTTTTCTCTGCAACTGCACCAAAACGAAACGTAAGTTTTTAAAACCCCGCAGAAACCCTACGTAACAGTTCTCTCTCTCTCTCTCTCTCATACACACACACACCCATTGCCTCTACAAACTTTGCGTAAGTTTTTTTTTTTTTAACATCCTTCGAAGAATTCCTCGAGCCGCCATTGCTACAAAGTACAAACACTAGCAGAAGCGGTATACCCGGTTACAATTAAACCATGGCGCCCAACCTAGAGTGCCGAATGTACGAATCCAAGTACCCGGACGTGGACACGGCGGTGATGGTCCAGGTCAAGTCCATCGGCGACCTTGGCGCCTACGTCTCCCTGCTCGAGTACAACAACGCCGAGGGCATGATCCCTCTGACGGAGCTCTCGCGACGCCGCATAAGGAGCCTCAACAGCCTCATCAAGGTCGGCCGCGTAGAGCCCGTCATGGTCGTCAGCGTCGAGGCTGACAAGGGCTACGTCAATCTCAGCAAGCGGAGGGTGGCGGAAGAGGATGTTATCGCGTGCGAACATCGGTTTAATAAGAGCAAGCTCGTTCACTCGATCTTGCGCCATGTTGCTGAGACGATGGAAGTCGATTTGGAGGTAGTCTAACAATGTTTTTTTTTTTTTTTTTAAGTTCTTGTTTTGCTGACCGGAAAATCTTTTGGACGGAGGGAGTTGCAAGAAAATTAAGAAGAGGCTATACGCGGTTTAGGGTTAGTTTGCCCTAAATTAAAATTTATAAAGACAATTGGTTACCTTTCAATGATCTTGTGTTTAGGTATTGGTCAAATTTTATTACAATACTCATGCGTCTCGACTTGGCAAAGTTCTCTTATAAAAATATGGGCCGAAGTTGGAAAAGAATAAGACGATAGTCAATACAGAAAAGACAACTTGTTAAAACAATTTCGTTGTGAAAGATTAATTACTTTTGGTCAAAATCTTCTACTTTTTTGAATTCCTCCTAACGAATGATTACTCTAAAAATTTATACAAATATAAAAAAATCGCAAGAGGTCCTCCTGGTGATCTATGTTTATGGTCTGAGCCAGAGTTTGATTATAGCTGAGCCAAAATTCTTGCAATAAGTTGGCGCATTGCGATCGATGGTTTTGATCCAACGGGAGAACTTGAGTTAGTAGTTGTACTGCAATATAATAAAACCTGTGAAACAATATTTCTGAAAGTGGTGAAATGACTCTGTAATTTGCCAAGTTCCCGAATGGAAAAAAACCGATTGGAGATGCTCCGATGCTGCATTGTCGAAGAGATATCTTCAGATGTAGGATGTCTACTCTATTTTTGGCCACACACGCACAATGTTCATCCATGATTCCATATAGAGTACAGACACATGATGATGAATGTATATTGACAAGTGCATGTTTCTAGCACATACTGTGCGCCCGCGCAGCTTTTTAACCTGTATAAACTTGCCGTTTGATGTGTAAAACACTATTTTTTGGTAGATGACTATATTGCTAGTTTCCCCAAGTTTTCGGCGTAAGAAGTAAGTTGTTACTTTGGTTCCTGGTGTTTAGTTTGGTAGCATTTTTTGTTTTGTTAAGTGGCAATGCTTGGGGTGTTTGAGCCGACATCGAAGTGCTTTTTGTCTGATAGATTTCACATACACTATAAATATGTTTGTGGTAGTTTAAAATCACTAAGATTATTGTCAACATCATTCTGTCAAGAGTGAATAACTTATGTCATCGCTTATTCATCGGTACCATTTGTCTGCAGAAAATCTAAATTGGCTCTTAGATGTTCTAAGTTTGGTAGTGGTTGTACTGATAGTTCCATTTGGACATCCCATTGAAGTTGAAAGAACTAAATTTGGGTTTTGAAAGTATATTTTTTAAGGGTGGCAAAAAAGGCATGTCATGAACCTGAGACACCCTTCTTTGGGAAAGTTTATTGTAAATCATGGATGCACACGCTCGCGGCTCGAGTGCCTTTGCCCATGTCAAAGTATACATCTTATTAATAGATGATTTGAGGGCTCTTCATTAACCAAATGGCTGCTGCTGAATGCAAGTTGTTTGTTGCAGGATCTTTATGTCCGATTCGGATGGCCTTTGTACCGGAAATATGGCCATGCTATTGAGGTAGATTCTGTCGAACTTCTTAATCGTCGGTACAATCAATCCAAAGCTAGAACTTCTTTGCTATGCTTTGTTTTCGTGTTTTCTTTTCTTTTACGCTTTAGTTGTGCGCGCAGGCGTTCAAGTTGATTGTTAGTGATCCTGATTCCGTTATTGATTCCCTCAGCCGTGAAGTTAAGGAAATTGGTCCCAATGGAAAGGAGGTAAATCTTTATCTCAATGTGGTTTTTTGGTTCACCTTCTTACTACCGGTCATGACATCCGCGGTCCAACTCTTCATTTGGTAGGTTACTAAGTTGGTTCCTGCTATATCAGAAGAAGTTAAAGATGGTTTGGTGAAAAATATTAGGAGAAGAATGACCCCGCATCCTTTGAAGATTCGGGCCGATATTGAGATGAAATGTTTCGAGTTCGATGGTGTTCTTCACATTAAGGTCTTATCCCTGCCCTTCCTTTGCCTCTGCCTTATGTGATCTGTTTCTCCCAAACCTGCAGTCCGTTACCATTTTTGAACTTTGATTTCATATCTGATAACGAAGGGAGCCATGCGGAAAGCTGAAGCTGCTAGCAACAAGGACTGCCCTGTTAAAATTAGTGTTGTTGCTCCTCCATTGTATGCTCTTACTACCCAGACTCTTGACAAGGTAATCGACAAAACATCGGATGAATTCTTCATTGACTGTATTAGAATGGAGTGTTACGCTGTTTGTGAATTCTTCATGTCAGCACTTGCTTCGTTTTGTAACAATTTCAAGATTAATGAAATTTTTTTTGCCGTTCCAAAAAAAAAAAAAAGCACTTGCTTCGTTTGTGTTTTTCGCTGTTCTTACTAACATTGAAACATTGTCAAAACAGCCTAGGCTTGTTGTAAAATAACCTGTTCGCTTGTTTTGCGAATTTTTTTTTCACTTCTTCCTCGTTGAATTTCTCGGCCCTTGACCTCCTTTGTTTTGAATGGAACAGGAACAAGGGATATCAATCCTTGGTAAAGCAATTGCAGCTTGCACGGAAGAAATACGACGTCACAACGGGAAACTTGCTCTGAAGGAGGCACCTAGAGTCGTGAGTGTCGAATCTCTGTTATTTGATTCCAGAAGTTTAAATTTGCTTTCTTTCGTTTTACCCAAATCTTTTGAATATAGGCACTAGTTACGTTTGTTTAATTCGTGGCGTATATTTAGGTGAGTGAAAGGGAGGAGAGATTGCTTGCTGAACAAATGAGTAAGCTCGGCAATGACAATGAGGAACTTAGTGGCGATGAAGACGAAGATGGAGGAATGGGAGAGATCGATTTTGAGAATCCGGCTTCTCAGATAATTTAGTGAAAAGCAGCATACCATTTTTGTCTCTTCATTTATAACAGTTACGTTTGTTCCTAACATACTATACGGGTAATTATTCATTACTCTCGGTGCATACTCATATATGTAGGCACCACATATTATGTGAGGGGATGGAGTATACACCGGGAGGAGTGAATAATTTCCTCATACTATAGGACAAGGTATATTTTATATAGAAAAAACCAGTATAACAGTGGTGGCATGTTGCCATGTTGGTCATCTATTTACTAACTTGCTGGTGTTCAGCAGTGATTGAATTTTAGTAGTGTTTAAAAGATACTGGCATGCCAACTTATTAATCTCTCTCTCTCTCTCTCTCTCTCCATGGCTGCCATATGAGCACAGCCTTTCTCTCTCTCTCTCTCTCTCTCCATGGCTGCCATATGAGCTCAGCCTTTCTGTATGACTGGCTTGCTTAGACCATTTAACATTGCTTGCTCAGAAGTCAGATCTGTGAAGAAATCCTCTTCCTTTGTTTTCTCTCTAGTAATCCAGCAACCAAACAGAAACTGAGAAACTTAGAAAATGAAAGTACATGGTCCCTCCCTCCTTTGAAAACAAGTCAAACTTACATGAGCCATAAAACTCTCTACATCACTGTGGTGGTAAAGGGAGAAATCTCACTTCTACAGCAATGTGAGCACCTTAAATGGTTGGCAGTGAAAAGTCATTACCAACCCCTTTCTTTTTCCTCAGAACAGGAATTTTCACTATAACGAGAGGATATTAATCAAGAAGCCTTTTCACTTTCAAGTGATCCACAACAATCTCCCTGTAACAACAAGACAAAAGGGTCCGCCCCTTAGTCACGCGCTCCCGCTCTCAATGCTCGTACTGTGCTCTCGCTCTCAATTCTTGATCTGATGGATTTCAGTAATTAATTTGTGATGTGTTTCAAAAACGCTTTTACGCTCGTGCTCACGAGCCCACTCCCGTACAAATAATGTGACTTTTAGGTCCACCCCACGTAATTTAACAGCGGGTTTGTCCATATGTGTGTGGCTTATGGGGTTCCAAGGCAGATGTCCTTTTGAGCCTTCATGGATCATGTTCTGTCTGTGCCAAACTACAGAGAGTCTTTCCCAAACAGCCTTTTTTTTCCTTGATGGCTTTTTGCTATTGTGTCCTTTGTGCAATCATGCATGTGTCTCTTTCGTGATTCTGGATGCATGTATCTACCAGGAGTAGCGTATTTATACACGTTTGTGTGTAGTTTTTGTTGAAAGAACGAATTAATGAGAATGCAAGACTGATGGCCAGCTGAGGCCAAGCTGGCTTTTTACCTTGGTCACTGTTGTTGATCTTGTACTATTGCCAAAATCTAATTAATTTTAGCTAGTTTTGGCTTGTAATTTTAATCTTCTTGTTGATTTGAGTTGTGTTTTTAATCAAAGCCAAGTTGTTTGAGAAATGAGAACTTATTTGTCAGCCAGTCGTTTCTTATATACTCATATCCAGGGTTCTAAATACCATATCGGCTAGAGTATCGATTTTCGATTGATACGGTATGTACTGGTACTGGTGAGACACCGAGTACGGAGTACCATTTCGGATTTATCGCTAGTATTTTTATTTCACATAAAAGAATTTATTGTAGTATGATGTGCACATTTATTAAAAATAAAAATAAAAAATAGTCCGGTATTTGTTCGGTACCGTCCGGTATTGAGCGGTACCGACTGATATTGTCCGGTACGAGAAGAAAAAAAGAAATTTAAAAGTAGTCTGGTACCGTCCGATATTGGCCGGTACTGTCCGGTATTGATGGGTACTGACCGGTATCATTGGTACCGACCGGTATTGGAGGCGGAACGAAGTTAAGGTATAGGACACTGAATTTGGACAATAACAATAAGTACCGGCCGGTATGGTACGAGATTCATAACTTTGCTCATATCCGTATAGTTGCAAGAAAGTGTGGAACGAAAATACAGAGATTTTTTTTTTTTGATAACAAAATACAGAGATAAGTATGAACAAAGATGACTTCAAAACACAACTTCAAAATACAAACGGCCCATAAGAGACTTCGGACTAGGGAGCAATGCATGCTTTTGAACTCCCTATGTAAATCCTGCATTAACATCACAAAAATTCTTTAATCATCTTGGTATCTGTCAATTTCTTTTTCTGGTAAACGTCAACAACATTGTTTGTCATATAATTAGCGAGGTTCGAACCTCTATCAAATGCATTGGAGTATAGGGTGCCTATCACTTGGCTACCAGTTGCCGACATCTGACGATTTAAAATGCCACAAATCTAAGATCTTATTTTACAGTACTAAACAGCAACCATTGCAATCAAAGACGAAAAAGGAGAAAAAAAATAATTGAAGATCACTGAGCATTGTACTCTTTGTCCTCACCTTAAGTATACCTCACATTATTAGTTCAGATCATAGATTCTGTAGCTGAAGAAAGCTTCCATAAAGCTCTTTGGCGAGGTTGGTCCCCCAATTAATTAGTAAATTGTTAGAGAAGCAACTAATAATTAGTAATTAATAAGTTGGAATCTTGATTAGCCTAGTCCCCATAAATTAGATTAGATCTGTGAGCCACCAAAAACATCATGTGCAGGGGTTTGACTGGAAACTTGGGGAGTGATTTCTTTTTCTTTTTTCCTCCTCATTTCTTGCGGAATATTATTAGCTCAAGGAAATACTCCCTCTGCAACTGGGATGAATATGATCACTGCACGTGCCCAGCTGGTGATTTGTGATTTTTTTTTTTTCTGATCTTAAATAAAAATGGCTTCTCTGTTGGGTGGTAATTGTTGAGTTGGGGATTGGTGGTGAGTGCATTGGGAGTTCCAGCTTGATGATCCAAATTCCAGAGTGACATGATCTTTCGATTGGACTCTCTTCCCCGGTTCTCAATTCTTGCTTTACGCTCTTGTTCTTGCGAATATTGACAATCAGTTTTTTTTTTTTCCTGAAAAACGCTTTCATACCAGTTTTTTTTTAAGATCCAAATGTATCACCTTATGTAAACCATCAATATGTGAATCCGTACAAAAATCAGCATGACCAAACATTGGCAAAAATTTGGCAGCATTACATTTGTTTTCAAAGTAATTGACGTTTAACTGATCATTACATTTGATTTTCTGCATTCAGACAATACGAACCGTTTGAAAAGACGGTAATTGATTCCATTTTGCGTCACGTAATTAATTACATGAGCAATCCTCTCACATAGAAAAAAAAAGGTCACACCAGTAGTAGGTAAAGGGGATTATAATACAAGTCATTTGTTAACAATTTAGGCCAGCTAGCTAGAAAGGAGGAGGCACAGAGACACACTACTAAAACTCCTGGAATTGAGACATCTAGAGGTATCTATGCCCCAAATAGAACATGATGGTGCACAAAAGTCACTACACAAGTTTGCAATTTAATTCCCTAAAGTTAGACATCATATCTCACTAATCAAACACATAGGGACCATTCCATTATACATGCATATATCACGTATAGAAATTCATCAATCAACACCCCTTTTCGAGACATGCAAAGTGGAAACTCATTCACCATGAAAATGTAAAAGGGATCCCTTTAGCCAATAAGTAATATATAAAGTTACAAAGAACAACAAAAGCCACAATTCAGTGCCAGCAAACAATTTCTATGAACCTAGTTTTACAAGACCCATAAGTGAATTTTTCACAATTTTTCCCCCTCCCTAGCTTTTTAAACAAGGGAGAGACAAGCATAGCTTTAGACAAGATCTTCATCCAACAATTGAAAACCCCACTGGGGCATTGGACTCCAAGATTCAGCCACATGACCAATATTTCACAAGAATAATACAAACTTTTCAAAGAAAACCTTACCAAACACTAGTGGATACATAGACAATCACAACAAACAAGTATGGAGAGAGAGAGAGAGAGAGAGAGAGAGAGAGAGGTAATGTGCACTATATAAACCTAATTAGCCAAACTTTGGCTTCATTCAGCTTCCCACGGTCAAGAGTGAAGGAATGGCATTAAGGTTAGGCGTAGCAGTAGTAGCATTCTTATTAGAACCCTCTCTCTTCAAAGGAGGCTTACTGAACCCCCTAATCGGACTCGCAAAAGCCCAACCCCAACTCTTACTCCTCCCATGAAACAGATGCCCCGCCGCCGCCCCCGGTGTCGCCGTCGCCGCCGCTGCCGCCTCGGCAGAGGAAGATGAAACCCAGTGAGAAGACGAAGAGGAAGAAGAAGACGAGGACGCAATCATGAACCCACTAAATATCCCACCACACTTCACTCTCTCCTTGATGCAGTCCTGCCCTCCTCCGCCGCGGCGCCCGGGGGTGGCCCTGGGCTTGCCTTCCCTCTGAGACTCGACTCGCCGGAGAGTGCAGTCGCCGAACCCGGTCGAGATCCGCTCGAAGAAGTCGCCGGAAAAGCTCCGGCTCCCGCAGCCGACGGATCTGGATCTGGAGACTCTGGCGTGATTCGGACTATCAATAGAAGGTTCCTCCGCCGCCGTTTCCTCCTCTATCCTCTGCGACCTCTGAGGAAAGGCCCTCATGGTTGACGTGGATGGAGTACCGTAGCAAATCTCTTTGCTCGTCTTGTTACTACTAGTATTATGATGGCGTAGAAACGACCAGAAACCCCGTTTCCTCGGGCTGTTAAATTCACTGTACGAGTCCATGAAATGCATCCCGCCACCGCCGCCGGTGGATGTGGACTTGCTTCGCTTGAAAACAACAGGGTCGACGCTTCGGATAATGTTGTTGTTGTTATCCTTCTTCTGGCCGGAAGAAGCGAAGAAGGGTATCCGAGACGGCCGCCTGGAGTTGTGATGGTAGTGAGGGTCGTTCTGGGTATTCTGTCGGACGGAGAGGGTGGAGTCGGATCTGAAGGAAGGGGAGGGGGAGGAGGAGGCGGAAGGGAAGATGGCGACGGGGAAGGAGGAGGAGACGAGCTTGCCGAGCTTTTCTTGGAGGCAGAAGGCGCAGATCCCGCCCGGGGGCGTGTGGCTCTTGTAAGGGTGGTCTAAGCACTGCATGGTGCCTTCGCCCATGTCTTCTAGGACTGCTTCCATCACCATTTTCAACGAACAGAGTCAGGTTTAAGCAAATGTAGTCTCATACCCCTTGGCCTTTGGACACCCACTTCTGGGAGTGGTTTTTGTTCTTCTAATGGCGCAGAGAGAGAGAGAGAGAGAGAGAGAGAGAGAGAGGAGGCGTTGGGAAGCAAAATGGTCAAAGTGTTGTAATGAAAGAGAAATATACTACTAGCATTGGTAGACTACACCGTTGCAGTACAGGAGAGAGAGAGAGAGAGAGAGAGAGAGAGAGAGAGAGATAGATGGGAAGTAGTAGTAATGGTCAAAGGGATGTGAAAATGAAATGAAAGGGAGATGTGGGTACCAAGTAGGCATATTGGGTAAACTACAGCATTGGTCCATATGATTTTTAGCAGGACGTAATTTTGGTCATTGTAGTTTGGATTTCTTCAATTTGAACCTTGTACTACATTGCAGTTTCAACGTAGTTCTTATGTTCCAATTCAAAATGAGATTAAATTCTATATGCGCGCAGCGTAAACATAGGGGGTTTATGCATATCTAATATTTTTAATGATTCGATGATGTGTCAATTCAATTTAGTATCATTCAAAAAACGTAGTCCTTCGTTGTATTGACCTTTTCAAAAGAGAGAGTACGTAGTCCGTCCTTACTCCGTACTGCCAGAGGATCGTGTTTAACTCTTGCTAAAAACGGCTTAGCTCACTTGGTATGGTCAGCTTATAAGTTGTTTTGAAGAAAACGACTCGAATTAGTTGATAAAAGTAGCGTATAACTTGTTTGAAATAGTTTTAGTGTTAACTACCAGATGAGTCTAAATTGAACTTACTCACTGATATTTCTGTTCGAAAAAGAAAAAAAACTACTACTTTCTCCGTCCCAATTTAATTGTTCCTTTTGGTAGTTCGTGTCACTTTTTAATTGATTATATCTTGTAAATATTTTATGTGATTTCGAAAACATTGTATTATAGAACTAATTGAGATCTATCAAACAAGATCCATATTCGATATGAAAATTTATTATGGATTTAAAAATATTACTAGTTTTTTAGCCGGTTAAAATTGAACGAGAGACAAAAGAATAGGGACGGAAGGAGTATATTGTTTTGGGCCAGTGTTTCAAAGAAAAGTAAGACGATTTTGGAACTAGAGGTACCAAATGAAACACGGGTATTACCCAAAAAATCGGTGTAATTTGCACAATTGGCATTGAAGGAAGGTGGTGGGAGTTGCAGGGAACTGGGAAGAGAGATAGAGATAGAGAGAGAGAGTCCCCAGGAGCACGTGGAAACCTGACTTGTTTGCATTATTAAAATTGAATGAAAGAAGACAAAGACAAGCAAAAACCAAACCAATATGCCTAATTATTCAGTAGTCCGGAAGTACTATCGCGTGGTTCTTCGAATTATTCCAAAAACACATATTTATATGGAATTCAAGCACTTAGTGTTGAATTCAACGAAAACATGTGATTGTGGAGTGTTTTTGAGAACCACGTGACGACGCTGCCGGACTACTGAATTATTCCAAAAAAAAAAAAAAAACCCCCACCTATATACAGTAAAATTCTGTTACAGATCAAAAAATCTCTCTCTCTCTCTCTCTCTCTCTCTCTGATGGCCATCTACTGTAAATCTCTCGTGTAACCCTTTACAGGGAGGAATCTCTGACCTGCAACTCTGCGTTGTCCAGAAGGGACAACTAATTGCCAGACATGTGATTAATTAATTAATTTCTTTTTCGGGTTTTCTAAGAATTTTAAAAAAAAAAAAAAAAAACAAGAAGGAAGAAGGATATGTTTCCTGCAACCTCGAGTTTTCACACTTCTAGACCTCTCTCCGGTTGTGTTTTCCAATGGCTCCGTGTGGTGAATTTTTTATCTAGCTAGCGTAAAATACTGTGTCGTGTCGCGTCGTGTCATTTCGAATTTCGACACTCGTAAAACATGGCCATACGCAATTTTTAAATTTAGTGAATGTAATTTGTTATGCATCTGTCAAGAAATCCTTGTCATTTCACTAAGTGGAGGTTCGCCTAAATTTACCCGAACATTCTAAATTATTCATACCCTCCAAATTGCTTTCAGAAATAGGAGAAACTTTTATGTATACCGGGGATACCAAGGGGTTGGTATCCCCTTCCGGTCCGTTTCTCATTTTTCGGCCATTTTCCGATCACTTTTGGATGATCGGCTCTGTAGATGCTGACCCTGTGGATATTTTGTTATATTGAACAAGAGAAGTTTTTGTCTTTACTTTGGCTAAAGTTGGTAGAAATACATGAACCCTCATTTTCCTATCTTAATTATTCCATGCCAGCTAATGGACACTTTTAACACGTAAACATAAGTGGGCGACGAACATGCATTTTAATACATATGGCAAATAATTTTTGTTCTACGATTGCTATTCTTTATGGCTCCGTTTGATAACAGTGATAGATGTGTGAGATTCGTAAGGAGATGAGATTAGAATTGTGATTGGTAATGAGAATGGATTAGTAATGAGTATGTTTGTTTGAGATGGATTTGGATGATAGGATTATTAATATCATGTTTGTTTGAGATGGAATTAGATGATAGGATTGGATTGATAGAAGGAATTGGTAATGAGAATGAGTTGGGACTGGATTATTAATACCATCTCCCCAAGGGTATTGTAAATACCCCCTAATATCCACCTTGCTAGTCCTAAGGACTAGTAATCCCAACTCATTTTGGGTTACCAAATACAGTATTAGTAGTCTCATGGGATTGCTAATTATCTAATCTTATGAGCTAATATGGTTATCAAACGGGGCCTATAATTGCATGTATATATGTGCATGCATCCAGAGCATACGTGGCAATATGAAAAACGCAGAGCTAATTGGAATCCGAGATTATGAATTTTCCACAAATCCATCCCTCTATATATAACTCCACACACTCATAATCAGATCTGGTACATGGTTCATGCAATATAGGGTTAAGAAGTTAAACCAAGTGGTTTGGTCAAGTAGATGTGAGAAAACTAGCTAATAAAAGTGTTTGTCTTCCATTAGATTGCATGTTCGAATTTTACGGAAACCAAACATTTTAAACATCCTCATCATTGGAGGGTTACTTTTGGAGTACCGAAATTATTCAATGGGTTAAGATGTTAGTCAAAGTGGTTTGACCAAGTAGACGTGAGAAAACTAGCTAATAAGTGCTTGTCTTCTATTAGATCACATGTTTGAATTTTACGGAAACTAAACATTTTAAACATCCTCATTGGAGGGTTACCTTTAGAGTACCGAAATTAGTTAAGGTGTTCACAAACTGGTATAATATCTGATATACTATAGAAGGAGATGTCTAAGATTTTGGTATTAATAATGCCAAAACTGTTTTACCATATTGGGACAGAATCCTCTAAGCACCACGGTCTTAAGTATGTTGTACATTCGAAAATGCATTGAGACAGGAAAATCAAAGGCAAAAGATTTACCATTGAGGAATAGTATAGTACATCAAAACATTCCATGAAAGTGTCTAGAAAAGGGAAATTCACATTTATGTGAATCTGAATCGTTCATTTCCCTTTCTTGGACACTTTTATGGAAAGTTTTTCTGTATCCTAACATTTTCGTTTAGCATTACGGAAGACATTACGCATGCATGTGTTTAGAAGACATGTGAATGCGTTGAGATGTACATAGGCAGATGATGGAAGATAAGGTCATATATTGAGACAAAAATATTTGAGGACTCATGAACCTTCAACCATCCGAATCATGCCATCCATTCCACGCCATTATTGATGTCTTTTACAATAGCTTAGCAAATAGCAACCAGTATGTATCAACCCGAAGGGTTAGCTCAAGCAGTGGAAAGGTCGGAGGTATGCACCATACAAATATATATTGAGTACTCTCCGGTTTGACTCTCGTCAAAAGTATAATCATTTGGGTCAGGCAGCAAAAATTTCCCTCATGAATTCCTTATTTTTAATGTGAATGACTTGCCTTTGACCGAATCATGTAAAGAGTTCGTTGAATTACAGTTAAATTGACCCGGACACTTCGTAACGCTCTAATAATTCAGGAAAAAAACAAAAAGGAAATTCTACACATGACAACTCATATCGATCTCAATGCACACATTTAAGCCGTACAACAATATCTGCAAATCTTGTAAGTATTTGCAAGAGGTGGAGGGTAAAGACAAACAGCTAGCAAACTTGCATGCCCTCATTTTAAAGAAGCAATTTATAACCTCAACAGACAGGGGCACCACCAGACCCGACACATTGTGTAATGTCTGAAACTGAATGTACAAGCAAAATTTATTTATTTGACTTGATATCAACTTAGTCCAAGGGCGGAACTGTCCATAGGCTACCATGAGCTGTAGCCTATGTCACTACCACGAAAACCCAAAAAAAAAAAATTCTATATGGAAAATTGAATCTAAGTAATTTTAGCCCAACTCACCATCCAAATGATTTCAGCTGGCAATACCTCGAATCGCGAGGCTTCCGTAAGTATTTCCTTATTATGCAGAGCACAGGTTGGTGTGCTTAGATTTGTACTGATTTAGTTGATGCAAAGCACTGGCTAATTTGCTTAAATTGGCTTAAAATGTACTGGTTCTCACAATCTTACTCTTTTAGGTTTAATTTATAATGGGACAAAAAAAATGGAACGTTTTTATTTTATTTTATATTGTGCATGTTAAAGGTGCCACTGCATTAACTCTTAATAAATAGATATCTGATGTCCTCACTTGTTACAATCTGGACATTCGCAATATGCGAGGTCAAGGGTATGATGGTGCTACCAATATGAGCGATGCATGAATTGGATTACAAGCCTTAGAGCATCCACAATGGGTGTGCTAACTAGTGTGTTAATCGTGTGTGCTAAGACTTAGCAAACAAAAATGTATTTTTTGTGCCACAATGCATGTGTGTTAGAGTGTGCTAGAGTGTGCTAAATCTAGTAGTGTGTTAGCATGGTTATCAAGTTTGGCAACCAAGCTAACGAACAATAAGTGGGTCCTATCTCCATAAATTCAACCTTGAACCATAAAACATAAATGCTCATATTACTTTCTTTTTTGAAAACTTACCGTTAGCTTGAACACCAAAGGGCAAAAACCCACCAAGGGGCAAAGTAACTTACCGTTACTTTCTTTTTCTATACAGTTGCCTTTCATTCAATATAGATATAGCCGTTGCCTTTCATTCAATACAGATATAGCCATTGTAAAAGTTATAGAATTAAAGAGTTAACACACTCCTAACTAACCCATTGAGGTACTCATATATATCCTAACACACTCCTAAGTTAACACACACTTGTGGGACCCATTTTTTATCCTAACACATACCTTAACAAACATTTTGATACACAAATATAACACACCCATTGCGGATGCTCTTATTTCTTAGAAATTGACCGTATGCATTATATACACTATTTTGCCTACCGATTTTTTTTTATTAGCCCAGGACAGAATCAAGTCCTGGTTCCACCCTTGACTTAGTCCATAGTAGCAAGGTATCCTTACATTGAGATGGGCACAGTTGCACTCTGCTGTGATTGCTCACAGCAGCCTCCCGCTTCCGTTCCTCAATAGTAGTATAAGGTACCCTTACAGTTGCAATATCGATGAAACTTCTTTGATTATTTCTGTTTGACCCGACCTAAGTCACATAAAAACCGCGTGCATGTTCGAGCAAAAGTGCAAGCATGAAAGCTTTCCAAAAACATCTCAAACTACTAAAATTCAGAGCGGAGCCGAATCCGATGACTCTACTAAGGATCCGATCATAATTTAAACCTACACTCTGACTAATTCCTTCATATTAACTTCAGGCACACGTACGTTTGCGTCACTATGTTTTTATGCTCCAGACTTAATAATCAAGTATATGCAGCAGTGATAATATATACTTTAGCTGCATGCATACGCTTTGAGCAGATAAACATTTATGGATGGATGTTGGCCCAGAAATTGAACAGCCAAAATTTAAGAGAGCTAGCTTTCAGCCCATGCAAGTACTAATACAAGTAGAGTACTGTACTTGTAGCATAGCTAGGGTGAATTATCTACGTACCCACGCACATGAAGTGCCCAACCTTTTTCAGGCTAATTTTACCTTCATTTTAATGACGATAAATGGCTAGGTATTAGGTAACGTGAATCAGTTAATGTATCACTGCCAGTCATAAAGGAAGACGGATTCATAAAGTAGTAGATGAAGCATTTTCTACCGAGCGTGATATCCGAAAGACCGGATCAATATATATATATATATATATTCGATTGACCAAGGTTCGAGTAATTGGATCAGGTCGCAAGAAAGTAATTTCTCGTGAATTCCCTAGTCCCGTAGTGAATAGCTCCCGCCTTAAGATTTCAGACTCTCTCTCTCCATATTTGTACCGTGCATTACTCAACAAGCAACAACCATACTTGATCGTTGCACCATGACTGACTGATCAGCAGCTTAGCTTGCCTATAGATATGTACGTAGTTGCACAAAGTATATATGGTAAAATATTTTAAATATAATGGCGGTTCGAATCATCTCTGTGGACCCGAGGTGAGCCCCCACAAAATTGTAGAAACTTTATGTCCATCTAAAAATCAATTGACAATGAGTGGAAAGGTTCCAGATGTTATTAAGTAATCTCTCATTCTACTTCCAAGCAATATGGGATTCATTTCCTTAACATCCCTCTCACATGCAGCCGCGTTTGAGGTCATTTCCTTAACATCCCCCCTCACGTGCAGCCGCGTTTGAAGTCTGCCACATGTGGTCACTTTTCCATCACGTGCAGCCGCGTTTGAGGTCTGTCACGTGTGGCCACTTTTGGGTCCTATCATCGTGCAGCCTTTTTGCTGGTCTGTCATTGCAGGGTGTGGATTGTAATTTTTATACCATGTAAGAACTTTATGTCCATCTCAAAACTAATTGACAATGAGTGGAAAGGTCTCAGATGTTATTAAGTGGTCACCCATTCCACTCTCAAGCAATGTGAGATTTATTTCCTTAACAAAAACCCACTTGTGCACTATACATATCGTGCTCATATGTACCCATAGCTTTTTCCGTAAATAATGCTGCCTAGCTGACAGAAAATCGGCCATGATGAGCACGAAAAATTATCGTACTTGTCAACAGGATTTAACACGGAAATCGCCCGGGGTGTTAAGCAAGAAAAACATCTTTTAACCACCCCAGAAAATGATGAAGAAATAAGAACTTTTGTATGAGAATCCATATTTTTGTTAAGATGTTCAATAAAATAAGCTCATTAACAATCGCAAACAACGAAAATCATCCCATATCCGAAAATAAAACGAATTTTCATTTGAAGATGAAGATCTAAATCACATTGCTTCCTTAATTTAACCCTATAAGCTCTCAACTTCAGCATCATGAAAGAAAGGGAAAAGAAAAGCGAAAGAGAAAAGAAAATTACATGATCAAATTACCGGAAAATAAAATTTACAGGCGAGATTTTGCTTGACCTTCCGGAGAACTCTGCAAAGATAAGGTCCAAAGGTTATAAGTTAAAAACTAGTATCAGCAGAAGACACATCCACAAGTCAGTTAGCACACTAGTAAACCAGAAAATTCATGAACCCTTCAGCTCACAGCCAGAATCTTCCTTCAGTCGCTTATTTCCCACTGAAATCATAAGTCAAGTTCATCTTTTTTTGCACGCACCGAAACATTTAAGAATAAATGAGAGGAGTGTTTAGAAGCAGGTAGCTAACGCCAAATTTTGGATTGTGTACCCAATGTGTCCTCAGGTATGTAAGACATGCTATTCGCAATGTATGAGTACCCATACTGGACATTTGATACTCAATAATGGTTTAGCATATGTCAGGAAGCATATCTAGTACTCAAGTTTCTGCAAAATTATGCGTTATACTCTCCCAATATGCCAAGAAATTGTGACTATGGAACCCCATAAACCATAATTTATCTTAGGAAAAAGAAATACTGCACCACAAAATACCAATATTTTGCAGTGTCTCTAAATCCATATTACGAGAACTAGATGAATCCAACCCGCACATACCCGTCCCTGACTCTAGGTAACATAACCCATCATATGGTGCTGATAAAAAAAAAAAGCCCATCAGATGGTGGACTCCGCACTCCCAAGGAGCAGACTGCAAGTAGTCCTGTGCTCCCTCACACCTTCCAGAAACTTTTTATCCCCAGAACATAGACCTACAAAGGTCACCTTAGTGGGTGAAAACATGAACTCTGCATATTTCTTTGAGTTCTATGGTCAAAGATGTCCTTGCCCATTAGCTGTCACTAACGATGGATAACCTAACAACAATTACTTCATTAATCTAATACTCAAATAGCAAAACCAATTTTCAGAATTCTCACCAGAGGAGCCCCCTTGGCCGCTCGTTCAGCCAAGTAAGCACAAGGTTTGAAGAATCCTCCATACATGTTAGACCATTCTTCCAATCTCGAGCAAATATATGTTGATCCAAGAGAGTCTGCCCAGAACATGATCCCTCCCCTAGTCAAAGATTACCCCAAGTTGGTTAGAACAACTCAAAGTTGAGGTATGTGGGAATTGGCAAATTTGCTTCAAGTAGCATGTAGAAAGGCTTAAATCAACTGAGCATTCAACCCTTTTAATGTCGTGAAAGCACAAACCTATAAGGTGGGAATCCCATGCCCATGACCGCTGCAATGTCCAGGTCTGCTGCTTTGATTGCTATTCCTTCAGCAAGGACTCTGCAGGCCTCATTCACCACAGGGAAGAATGTCATCTCCACAATGTCCTTATCAGACAACTTCATCAGCTACAGCCAAGTTCATTTGCACCAAACTCAGAGAACAATATCGCAAATATCGCACAAGCATGTTGTAAACCATCATAGGCAAAAACACTGAAATCACAAAGTAAATCTGACTCTTCTTGTCATTCAATACTCATAATATTAATGCACCACAATTTTGCGAAAGACAAACAAGTGAGCTTTTTGGTTTTAAAAAGGCTGACATTTTTAGACATGCCAAACATGAAGCCTTACACCAACTGTATAAGATCTAATTGCGAATCCCCTGACTTGGCAATGAAGGTGAAACACCAATCCTATCTTCCAAACTCACAAGGATTCGACTACTAGAGAGAGAGAGAGAGAGAGAGAGACCTTAGGTTCAACATCAACACCAGAAATCTCCCTTGCCTTCTGGATAAATTTCTTTAATTCTGGATCAGGGCTGGCCTTGCGTTTATCGTTGTAAACATAGAAACCTTTGCGAGTAGTTTCACCTGAACCAAAGTGCCATGGGAGTCCAAAAGCACTCATTATTAAAACAGAATCCAAACAAATAAAGGAATGGGTAACATTAGTCAACCAAAAAAGATACAAGCGATAGAGAATTCTACCAGCTCTCTTATCCTCCTGCATGATTGGAATAAGCATTGATATATATGTTCTTTCAGCAAAATTTTGAACATATTGTGCACCTGTTGCAACAGCAACTCCAAAACCAACCAGATCACACAATCTGTTCATGGATTTGAAGCCAGCTCAATGTAACACATCAGCCAAATTTAAAAAGCCAAGGCCAAATTTATAAAGCCAAATTCTGAACATATTGTACCTGAATGGACCCATAGGCATTCCAAATTTGGCAATTGCCCTATCAATCTGATAGAGATCTGCACCACGTTCAACAAGTAAAATGGCAGCCATTGTGTAGGGGAAGAACATCCTGTTAACAGCAAAGCCTGTGCAATTTCCGACAACGACTGGGGTTTTCTTTATCTTTTTCCCAACATCAAGTAAGTCGACAATTGCTTGTGGACATGTTTTCTCAGTACGAACTATTTCTAGAAGTGGCATTACGTGAGCTGGGCTGCGTCATAAGAAAACACCAATGGTTTAGCCTATGAAGTTACCAAAAGAACAATCAAAGTATCAAACCAGAAATTACCTGAAAAAATGGGCCCCAATAATCCGATCATGTGACTTGGTCTTCTCCCCAATCAGGTTCAAGTCAATTGTGGAAGTGTTACTTGCAAGTATGCAGTGTGGGGGACAGTACTTTTCAAGATCAGCAAAAATTTGTTGTTTTAAAGAGACATTCTCAATAACTGCCTGTAGAAACCAAACAATAAAAAAATAAACCAGCAAAATTTTGTTGCTTTAAATAGACATTCTTGTTGTTCAGAAAAAAAAAGGAGAGATTCTCAACAACCGCCTGTTTCAGAAATCTATGAAATGTGGAAAAAAAGGAAACCAAACACTGACAAACTGAAGTAACAATATTTTGCTTACCTCTATGACCATGTCTACATCTCTAAAGCTTTCATAGTCAAGGACACCCTTGAGAAGAGAGAGGGTTTTTTCAAACTTCTCTTGAGTCATTTTCCCTTTCTTAACACGGCTTCGCAAATTAGCTGAATAACAGGAATAACCATTAGAATTCAGAAACCATAGAAACTAAGGAATAGCAAGTATGAAGAATTTAAGCACAAAATGCAATCGAAACACAAAACTCTGGCCTCACCTTCAATTCTATCTATACCAGCCTGCAGAAACTTCTCATTCACTTCTTTCAGGACCACAGGATAGTTACCAAGAATCAATGCTGTTGCTATTCCAGAGCCCATTAATCCACCACCGAGAATAGCTACCTTATTTATTCGTCTTGGTACTAGACCCCGATCAGTGATTCCGGGAACCTGGTCAACATCACAAACACAGGGTCAACGGGAAATTAAAGCGGAGAATTTTCGCATTGTCACCTTCTGTCTATCAGACCAAGAACAGACCAAGAAAGAAGAGAGGGGAAAATCTAAACTGTGACATAATCTACGATAGCTTTCTACTAAAATATCCAAGGTAAAATCTAAACTGTGACATATTCTACAATGGCTTTCTACTTTTTTTATTCGGCACATACTTTCGAGAACAATATGTTAAGCTTATGTAGAAGTTCTTAATCTCTTCCAAAATGTATTTTGCAGTTGCATACACATATTCAGAAACTCAGAATCAAGTTGGATATAATGACTCTCTTAAAGCGTACACAACCAAAATTACAAGTTTGTTTCAACACTATCAAGTACCATGCACCAAACATAACTCCTTTAGTGGTTCATTGGGCAGCAACATTCATCTTCCTAATTACATGCACACTAAACCAAGTCAAGTAAGAGCATCAGAGCAAGGATAATAACTTTTTGCCTCCAATCACTATATGGAAAATCCAAATGAACGAATCTCTTCTTCCATGAATTTCAAAATAAAGAAGCCAGTTCCAAATTTACCCCACTGGTCTACATTAATTAAGGACTCAAAAGAGTCTAAAGTTGGTATTTCCATATTGAATAGCAAAATACCTCAAATTCAAGTAATGCATCAGCAGAAGTGTGATAGAAGTCATAATCTTAAACGGTTAAACCTCACCTCTAAGTGAAGGACTGGACAATTGCTATCATCCATCAAAAGATAAACCTCTTGCTTAGGCTATTTCCAATTTAAACTACAAATACAGTGGCATCAATTGTGAAAAGTTCTAAATTTGCCATACCCTTGAGGTTCCACGTTGAGCAAAGAAGACATGGATCAAGCTCTTGCATGTATCTGTATGTACAAGCCCTCGGCTCTCTTCCGCTTCCTGCCAATATCACATTAAATTACTGCTAGCTACCAGCAATTCTGAAAGAAGCAAAAGAGAATTGAGGGAGTTCAGAACCTTCCAAAGCCCAGCACGGGGCCCAGAAACTATACCAGCTTCAATAACATCAATGCAAACTATTGGATGCTCGAGATTAGGAGCTTGTTTCCGGGCCTGAGCTCTAGCAAACTTAAGTATTTCCCTTGCCTCACCAAGAGACTCTATCTTATCAGTCCTGTAAAGGCTAGCAACCCATGGCCTTCTATGCTCCAAAATATCAAGGGCCCAGCGACGTGCAGTGTTTACCAACTCATCTGGTGAGGCTATGGCATCCACCAGACCCAAACTGTGAGCTTCCTCCCCTTTAACCGGCCTTGACGTCTAACAGAGAGAGAGAGCAAAAAATACTGTAAGCAGATTATAGCTACTACACCCCTATTCACTTGGGTAAGTATGATAGAGTAAAGCAAGCATAGCGTACCAGCATCATTTCAAGGGCCTTGGCGAGGCCAACAAGGCGTGGAAGCCGCTGTGTACCTAAGACGAATTAACGAACAAGAGGAGAAGTCGGAGTTCAGCTAGACTCAACACTATGGCATCATAGCAACAACATCTACATGAAATATTGTGAAGTAACACCAACGCATCTTATTAGAAAACAGTCCAGGACATGGAAAATGTGGTTTAGAACACAATCCAAGGAATTGAAACCACAGCGCAAGAACATATCTCTAGTTTTAGCCTTTCAGTCCTTCGCTTCCGGCTTTCAAGGTAAGTAAGAAGAAATAGACAAGTAGATTCGTAAACACTTCACTATCACCTCTTCCAACCTCCTGCTCGTTGAATAATTGAATTTAAATAGAGCTGTACCTCCAAGTCCAGGGATTATCCCAAGCTGAAGTTCAGGCAAGCCTAGTTGGGCACTAGAAGTGGAAATTCGTGCATGGCAAACCTGGCAAAGCAAATGCGCAATATCATTTACAGGAATATAAGAGAACAGTCACTAGTCCAAAGTTGCAGCAGTCATACCATTGCAACCTCTAATCCTCCACCTAAGGCGAGGCCATCAATAGCAGCAACTGAAGGTTTTCTTGCAGCTGAGAGAAGAGAATCCATGAGAAAAAAAACCCAACCTTCTATTTTTCTATGATTATAAAATACAAGAGAGGTGAGTAATGATGAAATCATGTATCCCAGTAGTATACCTTCCACTATGTCAGTGAGAACCTCTACCGATGCAAAACCAGGTTTTGGTTGTGGAACTGTGAACAACAATAATTTTTCGTAAATACATGTTCTGCAGGTAAAGATGATAAACATATAGCAATGCACATACTCTTTGCCCCTTGCATTCCACCAAATGCAGTTATATCAAAACCACCACAAAACTTTCCTTTAGCACCTGCTCCAGTAACAGAGAAAATAAACATCATATCTCAATCCTCAACATCTCCAATGCTGAACAAAAGGATAGGCAATCATCTCTCCACATTACCAGTAACAACAATTGCCTTCACATCATCTCTATGTAAGGCTTGATCATAATTCTCTTTCAAGCTCTGTAATACTGACAAAACAAAACAAGAAAGAAGGATTAGGAGTTATCCAACTCAGGCCCGAAGAAATCCAATATCCGTTCGCTGAAAGAAAAAGGTTGAAGAAATCATGCATCTTTAATGACTAGGGAAGTGTATGCAACGTCCATGTTAAGATAATGAAGAAACTTATAGGTACAAGTGTAAATTGTTTTTAAATGAAGAAAGCTAAAAAATTGACTGTGTATGCCAAAAATTTTGAAATCAGCTTCTGTTCCCAAGAGCTGGAGAGAACAAACTTTTGGTATATTGTTCTCCAAACTACTTTTAGAAGACAATGAAAAAAAACCCAATAGAGCCACATACTTCTATAAAGCCACGATTAAAAAAAAAAAACTACTAGAATCAATACAATTATGAAACAAGTACCGTGCACTCCCTACGATAGCTACACAATTGTCAACTTCTTCACTTCACTTCATTATGAATAAAGAAGCAAAATATGAAATACTCAACCAATTTTATAAAATGTCAAACACCTTCTGGTTTCCAATAAAATACAACTACAATAAGTTGATGTTCAGCAGGTGCCCGGGCCACCTAAAGAGCAAGCTATTGTCTAATGAACCCCCAAGCTGAAACGAATGAGAATCCGGTAATTGATTCCCTATAGTAATGGATACAACAAGCAGATGAGAATCTCCCTCCCTCTCTTGTGCGCGGGCATTATGCTGCCAATATTTTGCAGCCTTCCTAGGATCTCAGGTAGTCAAACTCTTCACTTCCCAATTAGTTAATTCTGTTAGATAACTGCATATATACACACACACACACACTCCGGATCAGGTCAGGACGACCTGACCGGAGCTTAGGTTCGGACTTCTCCCACAGCCGTCGGATTGTGTTTTTGATGGTCCGGATGCACGGACAGTTTGTTCGGGCGAACAAAGCGTGAACAAACTGCCCGTGCATCCGGACCATTGAAAACACAATCCAACGGCTGAGATCATGGTCTGGACCTAACACAAAATCCGGACGTCCTGACCAGATCCGGACTCTGTATGTATGTATATATATATATATATATATATTGTTGGGTCATTTCCTAACAGCTTAAGTCTTTAAGACAATAGGTAACTTAACATGGTATCAGAGCTCTCGTTTCTGAGAGGTCTTGGGTTCAAGTATCTCCATTTTCATTTTTCCCCGTTTGCAATATGCTTCTCCCCTTGGCATTCTATTTCGTTTAATGTCTGGACTCTGAATGTTTACATCTCCACAAGTAAGACGGGGTTGCACGTGAGGGAGAGTGTTAGATAGACATACATTTTTGGGCCATTCCTTAACAAAGCCTTTCGGACAATTGCAAATTAAACAAATTCACCCTTTTTTTTAGCAACTCATTACCGCTACTTTTGCGTTAAAAGTTATTCGTTTCTTGGTTTCAGCTCTTGAAAGAAGTGAGAAAATTTTGCATTGCTAACCAACCAAGCATTTCCTTACTTTACCTACTCCACTCCACCTTTTGGAATTCCTTTAAAATCCAACAACTTGCTTCAACTACCAAGTAATAAACCAATAAATTCGTAGTAAGTACTCTCTCGGTCCAATAATGTTGGTCCTCTATTCCGTGTTGGGATGTCCCAAAATATTAAGTCCCATTTGAAAAAGACAAGTGGGTGGATTTTGAAAATTTAACCTTTGTAAATAATTAAAAATTACTTTAAAAGAGGGATTCAAGGGGTATTAGTGGAAATCAATGCTCATTTGAAAAGGAAACATGCAATTAAATTAAAGCTTGTCCCCTTAAGAAGTTGGAATCTCTAAAAGGGAACCAACATTGTGGGACGGAGGGAGTATACGGTATCTCCCCACTCTTCAATAGGTACCAGCAATTACCTCATGAATCAGTCGAATGACACAATACACAGCACATACAATTAGGGCACGATTTTTCTGTTTCTTAGTACCATGTATGCAAAATCCCCTCATAGCCTCATAGTGTGAAGAATAAGCTTATTTTATACTGTAAAAATGGACCAGCAAGCACATACAAAAGCCAATTTAAATATGACAAAAAATTGAAACCAATGAGAACTAAATTGAGATAAAGCAACATCGATCTTCTGCTATAACTCAGGTGTATGGGTCAGTTTACGCGTAGCTCGACTAATCCAGGACCAATCCCATCGTTCACGTGCCATTTAGAAATTGAGGTAGAACAACAGTTACAACATTGAAGGTAATGGATGAGGGAGTGATTCTTGTAAACGTGTAGAATGTAGATACAAACGTATCGATATACGGAGTTATCAATGTATAATTTCATAGGTATTGAAAGAGAAATGTAAACAGAGAGTACCGTCGATGGAGAGAGAATTGACGGGAGGGTTGATGATGGTGATGACAGCCACCCCATCAGCTCCGACCTCCATCGCTGTTGTTCCTTTCGATTTGCTCGCCATAGTTCTCTCTCTCTCTCTCTAGAAATTGAGCTGCCCCTCTCTCTCTCTCTCTCTGTCTCTCAAATGTAGTAAAAGTGACTGACTGTAGCTGTGTTTGTAACGACGTTCATCAATTATGAGGTAATGACCCCTCAATAATTTGACCCCTTTTTTTCCCTTAAAGAAAGAGTCAATAATTTGACCTTAAAAAGTTGAGATTCACTTGATTTAGAGTCAACTGTTTTTTGTTTTTGTTTTTGTTTACAGTATCTTTTAGCATTCATAATGACGACTGAAATTTAAACTTCAAATAATCATAACAAAAAAAAAAAACAGCAAAGACAGAAAAATTTGTTAATTTTGTTCTAACTTCGATTCACATTTTTTTTAAAAAAAAATTCTCAGAAGAATAATTATAGACATTAATTTTTAGTTGTAGTGAGAGCATTTATATTTCCAATTAAGTTAAGAAAAAGGGAAATGATTTTGCCACTCCTTTTTTTGTTAACGCCACTTGCAAGGAAGTGACGTTAACAAAAAAAAGGATTGACAAAATCAGCAGCCTAAGAAAAATACTAATGAGTAACGTTAGAAATTGGATATAGTCTTAACATATTAGGAAAAGTGGAGTATTAATTTTTGTTTCATGCATGCATGAATATGTATAAAGATCTGCAAAATATGTATTGAGAGTGTGATTCTTTGGATTAGTTGTGTTGTACTTGGTTAGAGTAGTATAAAGATTAAAGATGATGGGAATTACTTTTAAACTTAGGATGAAGAGTGAGATAATCCAGAGAGAAGGGAGACTAGTTAATACAACCCCCTCCGTTGGCATTTGTTAATCCCACGCTTGGAGTGTTAAATGGACGAATAATCCCACCTTGTCCATTAAAAAATAATGGAAAATATGTGGGCCTTTTTGCTTCCCTAATCCCAATCCCACCTTTCTAGTGCAACTATCAAACGAGATGAAACTCCTATAGTTTGCCTTCCAAGATATCACAAGGTTGAATCTCACCAATACCGAACGTCGCAAACTTTGTGGTTAATGAAGGTTTGTTTGGTTATTAACTTCAGGACCATGAAATTAGTCGAGATGTACGCAAGTTAATATGGACACGATGTTTATCCATTTCTCTAGGTAAGTTGATCAGTTGCAATCATGTATTGATATAGCCTTATGAGAAGGTACTGTTCCTGATTTTCATCAGTGGATGCAGGAGAGACACTTGAACAAGACTTGACTAATGATTGAGGATTGAGTGCGTTTTACTATACAACACGCAGACATGACACAATTACCATCAAAGTGGTATTATTGGATTGATTGATTGAATGGGCAATCTCTAGGATAAAAGCCAAAACTGTCCCTTTCCTAGGGAAGAAGTACTTGTGATGTGCGGGCACCACTCACATATATAAACTGATCAAATCATGCCTTGAAATGTTTGTGTCCCTTTCGTACCATGCGTTAAGAGTAAAGTTTTTTTCTCTCAATCTCTTATACTCCCTCCGTCCCTTATTTACTCCACCCGTCCCTTATTTAGAGTCCAGTATTTCATTTTGGATTGTCCCTTAATAAGTGTCTATTTTGTAAAATTAGTAGGTAAAAGTTGGTGCATTGACTATTTTGTCCCTAAAAGTAAATTCTATTTTGAAAAGTTAGTGAGTAAATGTAATGATGATGGATAAATAAGGAAAGTGAAGGAAAAAGTTGATGTGAAAGGTATAATGATGATATCTTTTTAATAAGTTGGAGTTACAAAGTAGGACACTTAAAAAGGGACGGAAGGAGTACCAAACTCCCCATTTCTCGCGGATCAAAAAAAAACTCCCCATTTCTCACCTCTTTCTCCTTTTTAGGGAAAGGCTAAGGTAAACATGCACCCATAAAAATTGGAATAGTTGCTACAAAGATTTATAAATCATCACAAAATCTCGTAATTGAACACTGCAAAATTTGTATATACTAGCTTTTTTGAACACCTCAATCATCGCAAATTTTGCGATGTTCGATTACGAGGATATTGATCAATTGAGAATTCATAAGCTTTTTTGCATACTATCGTGCTCTCCGATGGGTTGTCTCAACAAACTAATTACTCCTATATTGAACTTAACTTGATGTAGTTGTATTTCTATGTAAAACGCAAATTATTGGAGCTCGACACGGTTAAAGGGTGCTTGCGACCTTAATGTGTGTTGCAATAAGAATACCCCAAGCGTAGGGCTAGGTCGGTTGAAAGCATAATAATACCCAGAAGTCCGGGATCAATTCCACAGGGAGCGCATCCATAACTTTGTTTCAGAGATTAGCGAGTGTCGAGAGTTTTAGCGTTAGGGCCGCCAACCAATTTCGGCGTTGAGACGGCCAACTGAGCGATTTGGGAAAATAGCTCCTTAACCTAACTACGGCTTTTTAACTGGAGATTAACTAAAGATTAGGTTAGAGATAACTAACACCCATAACTCAAGAGCATCCTTGTTCCTCTCTTTCAACAAGACTGGTAAACATGATTAGGGTTTTGAAAACATTTTGACAAACGCTTGGAAAGACATAGCCCTAAGCATCACATGTGGCAAAGAATCAAAACTCTTGCCTACATATGATCAAAGGGGTTAACACCTCCAAGCTTTGCTACATAAAAATACCCTAAAAGCATGTTTACTCTTTGAAAATGAAGATTAGAGAGAGAAGAACAATAAATACCCTTGGTTACGGGATGTTAATCATCTCATAACCTAACCTTGCTACACTACTCACACATAATGAAAGGAGAAGTGAAATGAACGAGGGTAAGGAGAGAGGAACACGAAATCATGCCAGAAATGAAAATAAACACTTGATTAATAAGGATCCCAAAGTTACTTACAACTTTAATGAAGGACAACCACTTCCAAACCCACCAATCAATGCTCCATTAAAGAGAGCTTAAGAGTTGGAGAGGAGAGGGAGGTAATAGAGAGAGAAAGAGCTAGCTTCCAAATGTAAAACATAACCCTAAAAAACGTGCAAATGAGACTTATATAGTACCCCTTTTTAGTTACAAAAGAAAAAGAAAAAGAAAATAGAAATCTGCAGAATCTGGGGATCACCTACCGGTAGGCATTGATCACCTACCGGTAGAACGACTACGAAGCAAAAAGTGAAACTACTTGAACTGGATGTCTACCGGTAGGCATTGATCTCCTACCGGTAGGTCTTGGCCGAATCAAAATGGTGTAGATTAGTGGCCTCACTGATGTCACTTTGTACCGGTAGGAATTAATACCTACCGGTAGACATTCTGGGCTGGAAAAATCCTTCAATGCAGCTTATGCCAGGCTGTGCTCCGGGTCTCCACAACCGTCCCCAACCTCAGATATCGCTCCGATTGGAGCCCTCGGATCCATGAACAACGTTGGAGCGAAAAGTGGCTTTACTCAAGCCTTATTCACGAGGAAAATCTGTAATCACTAAAAACGCACCTTTCGCGCAATATCATACAAAAACAAGGAGTTATGCGTGTGAGCGTGGCAAAAATGAGCGAGATAAGCCCGATTCTTTACACTATTACGGGCTTATCAAAGGGGTTTTTTTTTTTTTTTTTTTCAGGCATGGAATCATCTCAAATAATATCAAATGGATAAGGCTAAGTCCACCCATTTCGGGGGTGGTTAAAGGTTATTCGATATTAGCTCAAATCATAAACCGACCAAGCTTAAAGAGCACAACATTGATGTTTCTTACATTCACTCAACATTGGAGTAGAGTGGTAAGTACGTGTTGAAAAAGTAAACTTGATTTTAGGGAATTATGAATTCTAGGGAGTTGTGTATAACACATGATACATGAATAGGTGTGGTTCATGTACAAAGATGAAGAGTCTAGTTGAAGATAATTAATTATGGTAGATATCCAAGAGTCGTGTAGGAGTTAGTGTACATGACTAGGTTCATGTAACTCAGAGTCTATATAAGCTATGCATTCTAGTAATTCTAAGGTGTGGCCAAGGTGAAGAGAAAGAGAGAAAAATAGTGGGGTTGAGTTAAGTAAATGAACTACAAAGAATACTTACGTGTAATGACAAAGTGTAAAGTGCTTATTACACAAATAATGTGTTATCTCCTCCCTCACGTCTCTCCTACTTGTTTAAGTGTATTTGGTCCATCGCAGATTTCCAACAGTAGCGTGCTAATAACTATCTTAAGGGCTCGTTTGGAAGCAGTATTGTGAAGGGATATTGGCTTATCCCCCCTATAATACTGTGGGACCTCCTTATGCCCTGGTTTGGGAAAACACCTCAATCATCGCAAATTTGCGATGTTCGATTACGAGGATATTGATCAATTGAGAATTCATAAGCTTTTTTGCATACTATCGTGCTCTCCGACGGGTTGTCTCAACAAACTAATTACTCCTATATTGAACTTAACTTGATGTAGTTGTATTTCTATGTAAAACGCAACTTATTGGAGCTCGACACGGTTAAAAGGGTTTTTTTTTTTTCAGGCATGGAATTAATCTCAAATAATATCAAATGGATAAGGCTAAGTCCACCCATTTCGGGGGTGGTTAAAGGTTATTCGATATTAGCTCAAATAATAAACCGACCAAGCTTAAAGAGCACAACATTGATGTTTCTTACATTCACTCAACATTGGAGTAGAGTGGCAAGTACGTGTTGAAAAAGTAAACTTGATTTTAGGGAATTATGAATTCTAGGGAGTTGTGTATAACACATGATACATGAATTGGTGTGGTTCATGTACGAAGATGAAGAGTCTAGTTGAAGATAATTAATTATTGTAGATATCCAAGAGTCGTGTAGGAGTTTGTGTACATGACTAGGTTCATGTAACTCAGAGTCTATATAAGCTATGCATTCTAGTGATTCTAAGGTATGGCCAAGGTGAAGAGAAAGAGAGAAAAATAGTGGGGTTGAGTTAAGTAAATGAACTACAAAGAATACTTGCGTGTACTGACAAAGTGTAAAGTGCTTATTACACAAATAGTGTGTTATCTCCTCCCTCACGTCTCTCTTACTTGTTTAAGTGTATTTGGTCCATCACAGATTTCTAACAATAGTGTGCTAATAACTACCTTAAGGGCTCGTTTGGAAGCAGTATTGTGAAGGGATATTGGCTTATCCCCCCTATAATACTGTGGGCCCTCCTTATGCCCTGGTTTGGGAACCCATATACCAGGGCTTCTTCGCTAATCCCCCTCTTGTGTAAGACCCGCCAATACACTCTGCGGGGGTATTATTTATGGGTGGGTTTTGGGCTATTATTAGTTAATACCCCCAGATAAGGCCGAAATAATACCACCTCCTCCTCCATTTCAACTATAAAATAACTTTATCCCCCCATTTTATCCCTCATCCAAACCAAGTATTATTTTATCCCCTCATTTTTAATACCTCATCCAAACCAACTACTATTTAATCCCCCTCCATAAATATCATATCAATGTGGATCGTCCCTTATTAACCAATACCCTCTACTATTTTATCCCTCCTTCATAAATAATACTCTCAATCCTTATCCCGCGTCCAAACGAGCTCTAAGTTTCCTGCAACACGGTTGGTAGGATTTTCAATGAAACACTTCATCAAGAACAAAAAGAGGAAGTGTTTTAAAAGTCAAACCTCGTAGGTGACCCAAGCTAGGCCACTGAAACTAGTGCCTTGAGCATCTAGCCATATACATTTGAGAGGCCTCACTTGCGTACGTGTGTATACTACGAAGTTTGAATTTTAAAAACTATTTCAATTGATAAAAACAAACTAATTTAGGTAAGGCTCCCAAAAGAAAAGTTTTTTTTTTTCTCAAGATTGATCCTTCATGAATCATAAGATTGAACTCCCATGTATTTCTCATTTCATGTGACATTCTAGAATTTTTTTTGATTGGGTTGACAAACTAGAATTTTACACGCTGGAGTTCGAATGAGAACATTCATCATGACTAATTACGGTACAATTTTCAAATAAGAAACAAAAATATATTAGCTAGATCGACTAGCATATTCAACATCAACAATTCAACTCTTAAAGGCCTCACACGTACACCTCATATACTCAAATTAAGCGTTTGTCCACGAATGAGGTTGGGCCGCACCGGGTAGGGGAAAACTTGGAAAATGTTGAAACTCAGTACGCGAACCCATTTGCCTGATTTTTGATCCTTTTCCGATTAGGTGAGGAGGGAGATGATGAGTAGGAGGATGAGGTGGGTGGTTGTTTCATGGAAGCCAACGGGAAGTAGTTGTCGTCTATGAATATTTGCCTGCACCTGCACTCCTTGCTACAAAATGCCTTGTCCCCTCTGTATCACAAACCCAGAATCATGACAAAATCATCAGCCAAATTAAAAGGCAACTAGAAAAATATTTTAAGTGGGTGTTTGCAAAAAAAAAATATATATTATTTTAACAACTTTTTAGATTTTACCTTCTAAAAACCAGTTTAGTTTAGAATGTTTGTCAAAAAATTCTGCATGACAGACTTTTAGAAAAACCTGAAAAAGAAAGGAAATTCTCAAAATCCCAAGGTCTGAGTAACTTTTGGGATTCTGCAATATAATTTCTCAAAAAGGCAATGAAACCGCAACTGCAACAAACATGTTTTTCAATTTTTACTAAAATCCTGAAGAATTTGAAACTAAAATATAAAATATATATCCACAGCTATTGCAAACACACCCTAAGCTACACTTTGCTTCATGAAACTATTTTCTCTTCACACATTTGTCCTTAGTGTTTAATTCTATGTTCAATTCTAGTATTACCGTTTCCAGCAATCTATGGAATCGATTTCAATGTGGTCCGATTTCAACTTCGGAGGATGTCCAAAACACAAAAGTGTGACGTGGGCCATGTGGCGCCACGAAGAGATGGGCATAAAATACCATGAGGACCAAATCGAAAATTTGAATAGTTGAGAGACTAAAATGTGAATAGCTTATTTTAACGACCAAAGTCGGAATCGAGCAATACTTAAGGCTAGTAAAGTGTAAAATATGAGAAGGAAAGTTTGATTAGCTTAGTTGTGCCTGATAAAAATAACTCAATAGTAGGTAATTGTTTAATTTTGATTTAAAAATTAAACAAGTTTTAAAAATATAGTACTCCCTCCGTCTCGATTTGTTTGTCTACTTTTTTGACTTTTAAATGTCCCAAAATGTTTGTCCATTTGATTTCTAATTGAATCAATTTTCCCTTTTTGCCCCATTTTTAGTAGAATAAAGTAACTTTTGTAAAAAAAAGTTGAGGGTAAATGTGGGAAGTTATATCTTTTAAGGTGCAATCATTGTGTGATCCCTAAAAAAGTTGAATTTTTGAGGTTGGACAAACAAATTGGGACGGATGGAGTAATAATTTTGACTTGTTGGGAGCAAGTTGATCTAAAAAATTCCAAAGAGCTGATCCTAGGTAACTTTGTTTTTTTAACATCATAAACCAAATATTTCGAAAAGTAACTTACTTGAGATCACAAGGTCAAAAGCTTAACAAACTTTTAAAATGTTTCTAACATGATTTTGTTTATGAATCAATTGAACTTTGAACGAGTTTTTTTTTAAAAAGTTCTGAACTTGAGTAGTTTGATTCGTTCACCGACACCCCAAAATAACAAAAACTATCAATGATAATCTATATATGTTTTGAGTAAAAAAGAGGGACAAGAAATATCGAAATGCTTTCTGAAACTCTAAACCCAATAACCCATATAAACAGAACATGAGTACTAGACATTGATTGATGCATTTATATATATGGATCTTACTTGTACATGAAGATGTCTTTGCCAGGCAAGAGTTTCTGTTGGCAGAGAAAACACCGGTCCAGAAAACTACCCCCAGCTGCAGCTGCAGCTGTGACTACTTGATGATCAGAAGGAGATTTCCAGTGAGAGAAATCAGGATGGTTTGGTTGAGGTGAGGGCGGAGGTGGTGGCGCCGAAGAGGGAGAAGAAGGTTTGATCATGTTGGCTTTGTTTACTACTATTATTACATGTGGTGGCTTATTACTACTACCCTTTGTGGTACTTGAGTCTAACACTACGCCCAATCCCACCATTTTATTCCTCCCTCATGCTCTCACACCCCTTTTCCTCTTTCTAGTGGCGGCGATGAGTGGTGGATATGGCCAAAGGTTGGTTGGATGACAAGACAGACCAAAATATATAGGTGAGAAAGAGAGAGACAGCCCAAGGGTTATCCTATCTATCGATGGGTTTGCTATCTACGCAATTCATAATGGTTAGATTTTTGGGTAAAAAAAAATAAAGTAATTTTTTAGTTTCGCCTTGTATGATATACTTTGACCAAACTAGAAAGAAGATTAATTGAAGTGCACGTAATGTACCGGACGACACCCTTGACGAGGGAGAGGGGGGGTGGGTGTAACGTAGCAAAGGAGCTAACTGCAAGTGCTTAATTTGTAGTTGCCACGTACACAGCTAGCCACACCATTTCGGCTAGCTATCAATGTTTTCATTCAGAGCTGTGCTACGTGCACAGCCCTTTTTCTTCCGCCTCGGGTCGCACAAAGATGATCGGAGCAGCTCATTTTGTTTAAAATATGTCGTTTAAGGTCTCTGTAAAAAATGAGCTTCGTTCGATATCGTAAGAGGCGTTAACAAAACACCCAAAATCACTTCAGAATTTAGGCAAAAAATGAGCTTCGTTCGATATCGTAAGAGGCGTTAACAAAACACCCAAAATCACTTCAGAATTTAGGCCAACGATATATTTTGAACAAAATGAGCGGCTCCGATCATCTTTGTGCGACCCGAGGCGGGAGAAAAAGGGGTCTGTGCACAACTTGCTGTGCGTGTCACTACAACAAAAAACGCTTTTAATAGCGTGCAAAAAACGCTATAGTAGGTAATAGATAGCGTTCCGGAGAACGCCTTATTAGCCCATGCAATTAAAAGTCTTGACTTTCTATAGCGTTCATTGCCCGCTGTTAAAAAACTTTCTATAGCGTTCATTGCCCGCTGTTAAAAAACTTTCTATAGCGTCCATTGCCTGCTGTTGTATTTTGTACCTTTGATAGCATTTTTTGCCTGTTATCTTATTTCTTTTTACAGTATGCAATGAATGCTATTAAAGGTAAACAATAGCGTTTTCTGAACGTTATCTTAGCCAATTTTAGCTTCTTTTTTTTTTTTTAAATACTACAAATGCCAATATACTAGCATTTTCATACAGAAAATCTGCATTCCATTCAACACCAAAGTACATCCAAACGCGATACAATTTCAATGTACGATAAATAATTCAACCGAAGATTCATTACAATAGCTTGAAGAATAATTTTTCAACACAAACTACATTTAAGAGTCAGACTAATTACACTCATAAAAAAAACACTAATGTAATCTCTCTTTCCAGAAAATGTAATCCTAAACTAGGCAGCCATCTCATTCAAGTACCCCAATTCTTCGCCCACGGAGATGTCTTTATTCGAAGCTTTTTTGCCGAGTTTATACCCTTTTGCTTCCAACGGCGAACACATACCTGTAAATATAGAACTAATCAAAGTAACCCAATAGATATAGTAAAAATTATTAACGAGAAAAACAACTTTAAAGCAACATAATGTTTGCAGTTAGAAAAAGAAGAATATGATGGATAATTGTCAGCAAGAACCAAGAACAATCTCAGAAGCAGCCAAACCATGACCAATTGGCGAATGACATATACCAATCCGTGCGCGATTGTGGAGCATAACTATTCATATGAGAAAACTATGTAAAAAGCTGGAACTTCAACCACACGCATTTAACTACCAGTCGAGCCACTTAGTTATTCAAACACATACATTACTGATCAATGGTGGCAGACAATGAGCATAGTGCTCCTGCAAAAGATAAATGACACCGGTATCACTAATCATCCCCATTAACCAAATGGGTTAGAGTTTTGTGCACGTGTTGACATACACAAAGTGGGCAAGAGCAGTTCACATTAACCTATTGGGATATAGTCATTCACTATCATCAACGTTCAGATCCACATTACACCAGTACCGTCTAAGTTGCATTTGAACTACCAATTTATCAAGGAATTTTTTATCAATTAAGGTTTAGCAGAAAAATGAAAAGTGGATGAACTTATGACAAAACAAAGAAAAGGGATAATAGCTAGGTATAATAATAGTAGAGCATTCATAGGAATCTCCACCAAACCACTCATAACTCAAAGCTATCAAAAGTATAATTTGTTGTAGTGTTTAATGAACTAGCAAGAACCAGCAAAATATATGGTAGAGAAAGACACTGAAAGAACAAGGGAAAGAAAGGTGATTGGGAATCAAAACTTGCAATCAATAGAAGGACCCCGATTGAGAAGACCAGATTCTCCCTACTGTATCAGATGATGTATATATGTGAAGTATTCTTTGAACATGGTTCTGTTTGCCAAATTAGTAGCTTAACTGTGTTTTACCTTTGTTTTCGTGGCTTAGATATTACTATGTTTTAAACAGAAATCATAATGGAAAAAAAAAAAGCTTTGAGTTTCAATTAAACATGAAGCTAAGCTTGACTAACCTTGGACACAAGACTTTGAGTGCTGATTCTACCATCAGACCAAAAAAATAGGTGCAAATTTTAAGCTTGGTAGCATACAAGAGTCCACTTCGCTTACAATACAGCAAGAGATTTACTACAAAAGCTTGGGAGTTCTTTCTTGCTTCTCCATTAAAAATAAATCATGGAGTATAATCATTTCCTGGCAGCAAACTAATTTGGCTTCAATGAAATTCATGACTAATGCATGGTGATTAGATTCACTCTGTCTAAGAAAGAGACCATCTAAAGTATTATTGATCTGGTCAACCGGCATTGTTTGGTCTAATGTTTTGCTAGGCACTAAGGATCTAAAAGAATAATAAAGCTCAATGTTGCTTATCATAATTGAAGTTCACTTAAATGTCTGCCTTTTGTCTCATCCTCTTCTATCTTTCAGTAGATAACTGTTAACTATCTTTGAGTCATAAGATAAGTATCAACTCAACCTTATTGATATTAAGTGATAGTAATCGTGGCTGCTATTGTTGTTATATCTAACTTGTCTATTGGCAAAAATGATACGAGGAATTTGACTGACAGAATTGAGATAAAAAGCCAATAGGTGTTCATGGGCAAAAACATGTAAAATCAAATCAAGTATATACCAGAGATCACCTTTCCATATAGGTTAATCATCATTGTATAAGTTTCAGTAGATGGTTCACAGTGATCTCTCTTCATCCTTTCAAAGATCTCTTCTACTTTTTGTGAGTTTGTTCCCTTCAGTAACCCATTCATGTAAGCATTATATACAACTGTATCTGCATACAAATAAGCATTGTGAAAAAAAAAAAAAAGCATGTCAAAAAAGAATTGTCAAAAGCCGATTGTGAATGTGCAGTACCTCTCAATAAACAATCCACTTATGGCCTTTTACACTTCTTGTGGCCACAAAGGCAATTAGTATAACAGTAATAATAGCATACGTGGGTTTTGGGTAAGAAGGCAATCTATTGGAGACTAAGTAATTACAATGCTTACTGAGAAGTATTTCAGAAGCAAATGCATCCAGATACAAATAACCCATAAAAAACTATAAACTGAGTAATAAGGGCGTGTTACTAGATTCTGGGTTCTGACAACTTGAAAGCTATGCTAGTTCATTTGGCAATGGTTTTGCTCTTGCTTTTAGACTAAAAAAAACTTTTCACAATGCTTGAAAGCTGATTCTAAAAAGCTTCAATTCTGAAGGTTAACGATAATGAACAGATATAGCTGAGTAAGGAATTCCACAATTGAAGAAAGTTATCCTTTCGAGAAAACTTTCAGAATAGAATTGTTAGCCATAACAGTTGGTTTAAATGTGAGGGCATAAAAGACGAGAACATACTTGGGGGGTGGCCATTTTTTCTCATCTCAGCAAAGACAGCTTCAGCTTTAGCTAGCAGGCCAGATATGTAGTAGGCCTTTACTAGAAGAGCATAAGTATCTTCAGTGGGAATACATCGACCTTGTAGAAGGTTCAAATAAGTGGATTCTGCCTCCTGATATAGTGACTTCTGTCCATAAGCATCAATAACCAAATTGTAGCAGATAACGTCAGGATGGAAGGAACTCTTATGCAAAATCCATTCACAGACCACTATGCTATAACATTTCTGGGCCCATTAATCATGGACTACAAATTTCACCATGCAAATCGGAGAAAAATGTAACAACCCAGACCCACAAGCACCACGACCAAGACATATCAAATCGAGTGATTTATGCCACCAACACAATATAGACAACAAAGAGTTATTGAAACGTCATTCCCCACCTCCCTAAATGTTTACATAATTTTTCGTAGATACCGTCCACATATGCTTCTCTCCTCAACTTACCTTACCTCCTTTCTCTCATACCCACGCATGCAACCAATTCACACCCTGTAGGAACAGAGAAATGAATAGTCTTCCATAATAAAAAAACGTGAGAGAAACCCCCCTTCTCTAACCCTCTTCTTCTTTTTATTGTGCAAAGTTGACTCATTAAAGATATCTATCTACAAACTTGACACTTGTCCATGTCTAGTTCTTTGGCCTTTTACTTCTTATATATTATATTTCCTTGACTCTTCTCATAAAACAAGAAATATATCTGAATGGCTCTTAGCACCAGCTCACGTGCAAACTCACACAACCATCTCTTCCTCTCCCAATTCTTATCTTCTTTTTCAACTTTAACCACAGGTAAATACAAAAGAACACACTAAACCCTCACTAATAATAATAATAATAATATTGAGTTGTTTAGATGGGGTATCACAAAAACCCTAGAAGACAAAATTATCCATAATTATCTGTTTTCTCTAACGTGAATACGAAGACGAGAGGGGCGAAGGGTACGTCCAGCAACACAACTTGTTGGGGTGAAATTTGTCAACAAGTAGAAAAACCCACTTGGCTTTGTTGTATGACAAACAGTAGCAGGAGCCAATTTGTTTTGACGGGGGAGAGAAAAATGTCCCACATCTTTCCTAATTTACATCATCTTAACTTAGAAACTAGCAAGAGAACAGGTTGCATTAAACGGCAAATACACAATGAAATCTACATCTACCAAAACTAATCTAGATAGTACACAATTAATTGTTGATCCCACAGCAAACTAATATAGAAAATAGTAAAAATTAATACACAACGACAACTTTACAAAATTTTCTCTATTTATACTTTCCAAAATCTGTTGGGGTAAACGGTTTAGATCATGGAGGCGCTGCGGCAATGGAGGCAAACAAGAAAAGAAAAAGGTTTGGAGAAAATTTGAAAGATTTCGGGAGAGATTTGGGGAAAAACGAGAATTGCATTATCAAATCCTAATGAATGAAGATTAAAAACGAGAATTGCAGTACCCTATTTGCATCTATCGTATATTTTGGATTCTATCGTCCAAATATCTAAGGGTACTCCTAAGGCACAAAAGTTTGTTCCAAACCGAGCCTAATACTGTCGAACAAACTATAGAACGGAAACACGAAGTCAGAATGAAAAATCAAGTCAGATAGTAGGGTGTGAAGGTTCAGATCAATTTTCAGAAAATAGAGGAGTAGGAACAAACCTTTGGGTGGAAGACGAACTCAGGATTGAAACCCTAGCGCATAAGTGATCAATCCTGAGGGAGCAGAACAACCAGAAGAATAGTCGATCATTAGGGTGTGAAGGTTATTGAAAACTAGAGGAGAGGAACAAACCCTAGCAGAGCAATCGATCCATCTTCAGCCATCACCGGTTCGCACGAGGTTGGGACTTGGGAATATAGCGCCATCTCACGAAATCGATTGAAATTTTAGAGATGGTGGTAGATGGCGCCTCATATTTAGGTGCACGCTGTAGAAGAAGAGGAGGAATTTTAATGAAACGCTGTGTTATGCTCTTCCGTGTCCAAACAGTGCATATCCGCTATTATTGAATCTCTATAATAGCATTTTTGGAAAAACGCTATAAAACTATGCTATTAAAGCCCATATGTGTTGTAGTGTGTAGCTTTATTGTTTCGGTAATTCTTGTCTTATTGTGCTTATCTTGGAATTTCCAGTGTCGCCATTGGTGGAATGATATTTTCCTTGGTGCTCGCCTCGCCATTGGAGGAATTGTGTGGGACTCTGATGAGTACCCACAAAGCTTTGTTAGCTTTATCTATTCTCCTATACAACATTTGTCACAATAATTCACTAGGGCCCATTCGGGTAAGGGAAATAAGCACTGATTTGGTTAAATAAATATTTATTTTTTGAATTAAAGGGGATGTATTGTGAGAGAATGATCAGTCTTATAAAGCGAGAAATAAGTACTTAAAAAATAGATAAAACCTTAGCAGAACGGAGCCTATATCTAAGGGCACGCAAAAATTTGGAGTACCGGTATGTCACCTGGGGTGTGGGCTAGGTCAGGTCGAGAAGAGTGAAGTCCGATTGGGAGTGAATCGGAATTACATTTTTACTGTCTTTTGACTGTATCTTCCTAATTTTGAGCGGACCTTAAACAAATTAAATAAGGCCCTAAGCAGAGTGGTTCGAGTTGTGATGGGTAGGGTTGAGAGAGGGGGAGAATAGATCAGGTTCCCTTCCCCACCCCCCGTGGGTTCCATACCCGTGTGCGGCGGCGAGAGAGGAAGGCCATGGTACTATTCCGCCTCCTTTTCTTTTCTTTTTCTTTCATCTCTCCAGATTCAACGACTTGTCGTTTGATCTGTGAGAGTTTTGTTTCTCGTTCTATGAGAGTTTTGTCTCTCGTTTTACGAGAGTTGTTAGTTTGGTCTTTGGACGGATTTTGTTTACATATCAGGTTCTCTCAATCGAGGTTGCTTCACAACGATATTTGTGCTTCAGCATTCTATCCCTACACAATATCTTTGGCGAGGCAACTCGTGGCGGCTTGGTAGATCTGTAGTTCTTGAGAGTTCATTGGTGCGTTCATACTTGATTGGAGTGCATCTGATCGTCTGAGTATTTGGTGTCTTTTGTCCTTAACCTCGCACTTTTTCTCGTTTGAGACTCCTAATTAGATGTTAGACAATTTAAAAGTCTCGCTGTTGCGTCAGGTCATGTCTGGGTTAAGATGAAAGCTAGACATCGATTGCCTTATGATTTACTTATTTTGTATTTGTTAAACGATTAGTTTGGCTTTGTAATGATCTCCGTTTTCTAAATGTCGCTGCGCGTTTATCAATACAATCTTATGAATGTGTTGGAGTCTTGGACCATACGTAGCTAGTCCGTATGGTACCGCGTAAGTACGTAGCTGAGTAGCTCCAAAGACTTAGGAGACCAAATTAGGTCTCAAATCACTTACGAAAAAAGAGGGGAAAAAACAAACAGCATAACTATCCAGATCCAGTCAAATAAGAAACTCCCCAGTGGATAAATTATTGTGTGGGCCAAAACCTACAACACGCATCATATGCGCCAAAACTTAATCCAACTAATAAAGGTATAGTACCATGCAAGCTAGTCAAACAAGAACAGCCCAAGCTAAGGCACTGTGGTCTGGACTCGATCGTGACTTAGGGATTGCTCCTTCCTTGTTTGGTTTGAATTTTGAGGAAGGTTTTTGAGAGTAATGATTGGAGAGAAGATCGAAAGATAGATAAAATGTATTGCAGTTTTGAGACCCCAAAACGAACAAGCTTATACGTAACGGTGTGAAACGGCAGATTACGAACAAGCTTATTGGAGACCGTGCCTAGGTTCAATTCTCTTTTAGCAACTTTTATGATCGCCCCATTTTTATGCGCAAGGATGTGAAACAACTGTGAGATTGGATATGAGGATTAGTTCGAGGTGCGCGCATGCTGCCACCAACACCCTGCATTACTAAAAAGAAAAAAAAACGAATATGACCTGTTCAAAAAGAAAGAAAACAAGAGAAATGTGACGGTGACAAATGGTTTCAGTTTAAGAATTAGGTAAGAAATGACTTTGGTGCGTGTGTGTTTGTTTTCCTTTATTTTGTTTTTATTAAGAGGAGTGATTTTGTCACTCCCCTTTTCTCCAACGGTACTTTCCTTTGTGTCATTTTCTCCAACGGTACTTTCCTCTGTGTCTTTATTATGTGATTTCTTTTGTTAGAGAAGGAGATCAGTGTCGTTAGAGAAAAGAAGAGTGACAAAATCAATTCCCTTTACTAATTGCTAACTAAATACTTTTACTTCCCACTTTGGATTAACATCCACCAGGCTAATGGGGTGTTTGGGAGCCAATTATGTTATAGATTCGAAATTTTCAATCGTAGTTTTTGGATTATAATAATACTCCCCCCGTCCCTATTCTTTGGTCCCAATTACTGTAGCACTTTTTTTCGTCCCAAAAAGATTGTCCCACTTCAAAACTAAATGGTAATTAATATATATCGGATTTTCTCTTTTACCCTTCCATTTTTTAAATTCGTAATACAAAAAAGTAAGAAAAGGTAATGATTGAAGGGTAAAATGAGAAAAATAAATTTTGAAAAGTGTAATGATTGTGTTCCCTTGTATAGTTAGAATCCCCAAAAGGGACTAAAGAATGGGGAAGGAAGAAGTAATTTATAAAAGCGTTTGGATATTAATATGCTTAATAGATGGAGTATTACAGAAAGTGAATTTTTATTGAGAATCCAAAAGGTTCTAAAGAGGTAATTTTCAAAAATCAATCCGGAGGTGATTTTTGAATTTTGTATTTTTCAGTTCATTTTCGATAGTGCATAGTGGTAGAAATCCATTCCAGATTTCCAAACACCCAAAAAAGAAAATGGAAAGTGTAAAATGGAATAAGGAGCGGCCAAACCCCACCTAATTTCCAAGAATCAGATCCAAAAATTTGACTCTATGGCTCCAGGATAATCACTAGGCTCAAGTCCGGGTCCAGTATAGTCTCAAGAGCAGCAGCCCTTGAGGTTTGAACCCATACTTCTGTATTTGAAGCTTCGGCCAATTCCAACTGTTCTGAAATGTGGCACCAGTTCTGGTGGTAGTACCAGGTTTGTCAAGCCTGGTTTAGAGTAGATTCATATTGAGTTACTCGTGACTCATCGGAAGCACCGAATTGGAACAGACACATCTGTGATGGCAAACACGGAATCCATGAAATAGTATCAGATCTAGAATTTGCAGCAGAATCTAAAGCTAGAATTTAAAATCTATATCTACAACGGATAGCCCAAATTTTTACTTATTGTACATATATAAGACATCAAGTGGCACCAACAGATAGCCTTCAAACCTTAATGTATGAAACACAACATGAACGATTTGGAATTGAGACGTGAATGGATCGTTAATGGGGAAAAGAAAAGGCAGACTATCCTTTCTTTTTCCTCCACAAAATCCTTAATTCGAGATCCAAATACAACCGAAGAGGGAGGGAAAAATCAGAACTTCTTGATGAACTCGAGAATGTGTTGGTTGATCTCGTCTGACTTTTCCTGGTTGAGGAAATGAGCTACACCTTCCATGACAACTACTTCATCCAACAGAGGCACGTATTTTTTGAACATGCCACCGTGTAAGAATTCCTTGGTGCCGGGAATGTTATAGACCAAGTCTAAATCACCCACTATAAATTTTGTAGGCACCTTGACTTGGGCCTCTGTCCAGGGTGCCGTGAGTTCCCAATTTCTGCAACAAGAAGGGGGAAAGGTAAAGATATCTAAAGAATTGCAATAACCTCCTTTATGAAGCTGAACTGAGAAACCAAAAAGGCCAAATTTTACATCAATTTGTGATAGGTCTTTAGTAGCAAAAAATCACTGCCTAACTCAACTAGAGAAATTTGAGCTACATAACTATCATAGTTGGAGAAAACCTATAGGCTTCGCTAAATTGAACCCAATAATTTACATCAGTTGTCTCAGGAAAAGGTGGATACCGTATGAGTTTCTTTTAAGGGAAGCAATGCCTCTCAACTTACTACTCAAAAAAAAACAAATGCAAGATCTGTATTGACAAACTTTCTTGCAACCTGAAACCTTTATTGAACTTGAGAAAGAGATGGATAAAAAAATTTCCTTCTGTCCTTGTTTGGTTCTTAATTTTCAGAGGGAACGCAAACTTTTTCCATTCATTTTCTTCCCTCTTTCTTTGCTCTCTTATTTGTCTTACTAATTTATGTTGGCAACGGCTTCGGTGTCTCCACCCAAATTGGAGACACCGTAACTTTGGCATAACTGAACCACTATTGGCATAATAAAACCATAAAAAATCATAAAATGGCATAACCCAACCAGTATAAGGCATAACAGAACCACTGAAGAGCATAACCAAACGAACGGCTGAGATTGCGCCACACCACATGGTTGACCAAAAGTGACCGGTCAAAGCGGTAACATTATCCGGTAAAAAAGTTGAGTATAACGAAAACCAGTAAATGGCATAACAAAAACCCAAGAGGGCATAACGAAATAATTGAAAGGCGTAACAGTAGTATAACGGAGCCCAAACTGGTATAACATAAACCACAAATGGCGTAACATAACCATTAAATGGCATAACTGTTGGTTATGCCACCTTTGGCGTACCAGAAACCATTGGAAAGCATAACGGAAACCAAGTTTGGCATAACAAGGAACCGGAAGGGGAATAACGCATAACGAAACCTCAAAATAGCATGACGAAAACCATAAAATGGCATGACGAAATCCTCATGAAGCATAACTGTACGACACCTGTCCCCTGTCCCCACCCGTGTCAGGTTTTGTAATTAATTTATTTCCATTTATTTATTTTAGAAGGGTTAACCGTGGGTTAAGTTGGAGAAAGGGGAAAAATTTGAAAATGTAAACGTGTTTTGTGATTTTGTAGACAGTAAAATGTAACGGACCTCGGTAAATAATGTAATCGAATAATCAAGGCCGTTGATTTGGTTGTTATTGGTTATTTAGTTGTATTTGGAATTTCTGGGCTCCATCCGGTTTATTCTGGTTTATGAACCCCTTCGATTAGTAAAAAAATTGAACAAAAAATGATAACTTATGTTTGATAAAGCTTGTAACAATAAGCAATTTACTTTATTTTTGGCAGGAATGATAAAATCTCTCTTACGCACAAGATAGACGGTTTTGATTTTGAAGAAATAGATAAAGCGGTCATCGAGTGTGAACTATAGGACTTTAATACCTACATAAGCATATAATGTGTTCCGATCATGTGGTTGCCGACATCCGATTATCATAGAAGTTGGTGACAAACATGGAATCGATAAGATGTGCAATCTTAACGGTTTAGATCGGTCATCAGAAAAAAATATTGAACAACTTCCTTTAAAATCTATACGTTGAACTTTATTGTTTCTAACTAAGGTATTGTGCTTTTATATAATGTACAATACTCATACGATCGCAACGCAATCACGACGATCGATACTGTCCATTTTGTTTTGCTTGGTGGTTTAATTGTTCTCGTAAATTTTTTGGTCTATCGGGTTTAGAATGCCCTTTTATTGGGACGTAGATTCATTTTTAGAATGACATTTTACATCTGATCAAGTATGTATTGATAAGAGACTGAATTCATTTTTGGCAGAAGTATTCTAAGCTTTGCTACATAAAACATAAACGGTCCCGATTCGGTGAAAAATAGCCAAGGCGGCCCAAGAGTGGTGCCGTATGGGACTTTAACGCTTCTGAAAGCACCAAATGCATATAACGTGTTCCGATTTGATGACCATGTATATCATATGATCTCTATTTTTCATGAATGATAGCAGAATTTGAAAGACGTGAAATCCTAATGGTCCAGATCGACCAAAAAATAAACATGTGTAACGATGAAGTTTATATTTTGTACATAACGTTGGTGCAATTGAGCCTATACAATAATCCCCCAAAATTTGAAATCTGCCTTTTGTTAAAAAAAAAAGGACGTCATGCTGAAAACAACGTCGTTTTGCAAATAAATAAAAAAAAGCAGGTCGAGAAAATAGAACCCCTTTTCCTTTCCCCTTCTTCCTCCATTGACGCTCAAAATTTTCAGAGAAGAGAGAGAGGGCGCGACTACCACCACCACTAGCACTGATTTCGACCACAGGTACTCTTCCCACCACCACCGGCGACCACCACAACCCAACCCCGGAGCTCCCTCACCTCCGTCGACGGCCACCACCACCGATTTCAGAGTACTTACCCCCACCACGAAGGTTTCTCTCTCTCTCTCTCTCTCTCTCTCTCTCTCTCTCTCCTTGTTTCAGATAGATAGATTACCCCCACTATTTACTCCTCATCCTTATCAATTAGAGGGTTTCAATTTGAGAAACCCTAAAAAACCTAATTCGAAAATTTGAGAAACCCCTAATTCGAAAATATGAGAAACCCTAAATTGGAGTTGTTAACCCCATAATAGTGGTTTAATGTGTTGGTAATCTTTGTAATTGATTCCATTTTGTTGGTCTATATGAATGGTTTGCAAGAACTTGTACATTTAGTTAATCAACCACCAAACCACAGTTATGACAGATCATGATTTGTTGTAGTGGTTAAAAAAGAGTTAGAAACCTGATGATTTTTGCCTTTTTGCTTTGATAATTGCCAATGTTGTTGTAAGTTTTATTGAATTGTCGTTCTTAGTTTGAGACGTGAGGCGTCGGGCTAGGCCATAAAGCAAGGGAACCATGTCAACCACTTTGTGCATTAGGCCGGAGGTATGTTTGTTGTACCCAAGGATCCCTCCAAAACACCCATTGATGGAGACTAACTTGGGTGTAATTATGTTAGTTATCATTTTACTTATATAAGTAATATTACAAGGCTAAGATTGGACTTGGCAATGTTTGGTTGAGTTTGGTTTTGTGTATATTACAGTGAGTTTGCATAGTGGTGTCCTTTGAACTTGTAAATAATGCCAGGTCATCGGGGATTAGAGTGTTTTGACTACCTTAGTGATGACTAAAGTCAGTGCTCCTCCCAAAAATAGATATTACATGGTGGACCTCCGATGGAATTCTGTGGGAAAGTTATTGCAACTTTACTTCTGTCGATCAGCATTCATTGATATACAAATATTGTGTGGTTTCCACCATTTTTTTTTACCTTTCTGGAATAAGGTAAACATGTCACTAATAAGTAACAAGGAAAGAATTACGTCCTAAAACCTCAGCAAACACAGACATTTAGGAAAAAACAAAATGGCAGAAAAATACTGCTCGCTAGTTGCCACCCCTTCCAATTGGATGTTTTGCGGCTTTTGCCATATATCTAAGATTTCTGGATACTGCAAACACTACCGTACTTAAAGTGTTACTCAATGACCCAAGAAACTTGTTATATTTTACCCCTCAGAATTAGCTTTATGGCTATGTGTATGTCATGTGCCTTGAGGGGAAAAAGTACTTCAGGTTTATTTAATGGACCACCGTGAAGTGTTTTCTTTCACTGGGGCGCTTGTTTTCATTCACTTCCTATTAAGTTTAATCCACCAAGAGTCTAACTTCCTTCTTCTTGGTCTAGCAGTGCATCGATCCATGGCTCAGAAGAAGAACGTCTTGCCCGGTGTGCAAGTTCAAAGAAACTTGGACCCAATTTCCCCAAATACAGATGCTTCGAGCCCACAAAGCTGCAGCGACTGAGATGATTCATGAGTTTAAGTAGAGAGATATCGGAATAGAGATGTCCACTTCAATCGAGCAATATCCATGTTGGTAAAGGGCTAAAAGCTTAACCTTCTCATGACTGATTGTTTATTCTCAAAGATGTATCAAGCTAAGTAGGAACTCTTGCTTTTGCTATCTATTAACCTGCTTTCATTTCTTTTTCTTTTGAATTCCGTTTTGTATAATATATTAATATTTTAGAATGAATAGTCTCATTATTGTCTATGCCTTTTCAAAGTGTGAGAAAATTAGGGTTGTAATGGTGCATGGTGCTATACCTATGGTTCATGTTGAAATTGTTTTATTTCTTGGTTCTGACCTTAAGAGGGACTTTACGGATTCCATTTCTTAGATTCATCAATTGACCTGTTACCTGTAAAGTGGCAGGGTTAGATGGTTTTTAAGCAACCTTTGAAGTGATATTTTCCCCTTGCCGATTGTTTTCAAGTAGTACAATTTCATTTGGCAGCACCTCCATTTCCAAATTCAGATTGATATAGAGCCTGATTTCTTAATGATCAATGATCCCAAAATTATATACATGATATTTCATTATATACATGGTAAGTACTTGGGTGCTACTCTTCTTCTTTGTGGTGAAATCTCATTGATTTATTTATTTAGTTGTGTATTGAGAACCTAAGAGGTCCTAGGTTGCGGTGAGCAGTATAATCACTTCCTCTAAATTTTAATATTTATTTTATGTTGTCGCTTGCTAATTTTTTGTGTAGGGTATAGTCTTTCCAGCTAATGTCAATGAAGCTACACATCTGAGAAATGTAGCAGCAGGATGCTCATCACTGGTATGGGACTTTATACTTCAAATTTCATGTTTTAGGTTTATGCAATTTAGGCAGCCATTGGCACAATTTACAAGGATTCAATTCGCTCACAGCATCTACCCACCGACACCGATAGGAAAGATTGACGTGAAAATGTTTTGCTTGTCAAAATTTAGTTGGCGTTTTGAATTTTTTTTTGCGAAGGCTAATAGTTTTATAAAGTCAATAGTATTGGTTAGCTTTTACTTGAGTAGCCTAATTATTAGGCTAAATGACTTGATATTCGAAGGCCCTGTTTCAATTAATCTCTTGATTGTTCTTCAAGATTTTTTTTTAATAGTTGATTGTTCTTCAGCTTTTTACTGTTGACACCTTTGAGTGATTTGGCTTATTAGAAACTCATATAGTTCCAATCTCAATTGGTTTTATTTTCCTTGACTGAGGATTAGAATCTATTTCCTTGAACTTTAATGGACTCATGGAATATGTGAATACATTTTGTTTGCTTTTAGTGGTCCAACCGTATGGTCAATGGATTATGGTAAAATCTAATTTTAAAATAAATACAGGATGGCAAATCTTATTGGAGCTTTGAAGAGATTGAATTATGAGGATGTGAGTTTGACGAAGATAAGCTTGGCACCAAAAGACAACAAGTGTGATTACTTTTTTAAACAAAAAAGTATGTTCTTAGGGTCCTATTTGGTTCTTAAGTAACTTGTACTTATTATTTGGTTTAATTTTCTTTTCCTTTATCCAGGGAAATGCGGCAAGGGTGTTCCGACACTAGGATGAAATCCAAAAAGAACCACAGATCGGTGACCCGTTTGGACTCTCTCTCAAGCTTGACCTCTTTGTTTCTGGGAGTTAAGCACCATTGTACTAAGTTAACTTCTCTTTTGGCTTGATAGAGCTTAAGAATGATGTTGCCAAAGTTGGTGTTTACATACTATTGAAATTCGTTATGGCTGATTTACCCAGAAAAAGAAATTTGTTATGACTTACATACTAATGAAATTTGTCATCTTCCCAACGAGGTTAGGGGTTGTGGATAACATCCAAATGTCTCTCTCTCTCTCTCTGTATTATATGCGGTTCGTTTCAACTACTCTTAAGTAATAATAGTCACTTACAATTTGGTCAATTTTTATATCCAATTTTGGTGCTTGGTTGAGAATCGTAGTGGTTTTTTCATTCTAAATTGTCAATCTCATTGCTTTAAGGGCTGCACTTGTATATGCGTATGTTGGTGATTCCAGACAAGGCAAAACGTCCCAAACAGAGTGTTTTTTTGTTTCAGAAGTTTCTTTTGGGAACAGCTGGAAGAATCACTGAACTACTTCTGTCAAAAAGAAATGGCATCCGTAAAGTTAGCTCAATGTGGTCGAGAGTTTGCTCTATTATTGCGCCCAGTGGAGCACAACAGTAATGTGCTGACCTAGAGAAGAGCCTTTAGCTTTCCTGAAAACGTGCGTATTGCCATCTAAAATATGTCGAGTAGCAACTCGATCCAAATGTGAGTTCAATAGAAATGATCACAAGGTATCAAATAGGAAAGAATGCTCTGGATCATATTGATTTTGCTTGGCTCTTTGTTTCCAAAGTACATGGAGCAACCTGCGCTAGCTTCGCCATTTTAGCAACAAAAGGAATCATGCTTTGATCTTTTGATTTGTCACTCCTAAAGCCACACGATCTCACACTCCCTGTGTGCCCCTTTTTGTTGTTTTCCTCGAGCCCAAATGCTGGGCAGACCATAAAAATGGAAACAAAGGCAAAGGGAATCTCGTCCAATAAAGAGCAGAGAACCTACCAGTGCCCCTTCGTGCAACTACTCAATAAAGTTCAATACGATACGGAAACATCTAATTTTGTACTAACTTGTTTCCAGCCAGACAATCTTTGAAGTAAATAAAGGACAAATGCTTACTTGACTACACGCGAAAAACTTAAAAACGATAGCATAACTGCCCTACCAATGTCATGAGCAGCTTTAACTTCAGTTCTAGCCATTTTAACAAAACAAAAAGACATATATACATAAATAAGAGAAATCCAACTATTTGTAAACTAGCATCTGTAGTTGTAAAATAGCATCTGCAACTTCCGAATTTCTGAGGCCTTGCACAAAAATCGCACAATCAGTAGGGATGCAGACTTCCGCCATACTGTTACCCATAGCCCAATGCAACACTTGAAGCCCTTCTTTAATGTCCACCATAGCTACTAAAGATGCTCCTATCGATCATATGTATGGAAACAAGTAAGGATCAACGTAAAGCATGATACATTGAATATGATACATCTGCTCCTCCTACTAGATTGGAGCCCATCACAATCTCGAAAAAGATTGGATATAATTTTTCCAAGAGAATGGCAAACAGACTAACTAAGAGTCGAAAAATGACAAAAACCAAGCAACACATTTGTGGTCATTGTGGCTGAGTGTAAGGAAAGACAACAACTACACCAGGGATATTAAAACGCTTCTCGCGCGCACACAGAGAGAGATTAATCTCTGTGTGTAATAAGTAATTACAAGCATGTTATGCATGTTCATATTCCACAAAATCTAATTTCTTAGCCAAATTCCAATGGCCATGAAGAGTCACTAATAAAGCCATTACATGGAATGGAAAATTGCTTACGAACCAAAAAGGACCCTAAGAACATATTTTTGTTTCAAAAAGGTAACAGACGTATCTTTTAGTGCCAATCTTATCTTTATCATACTCGCATCCTCATAATGAATTGAACTATCCAACCATTCCCAAGGTACTTGTCCTCCTATACAAGAAGACCAATTTTGGTCTAGCAATTGTGGTGGACAAAATCCACCCCACCCACCTTCAAGAATGGCTCACTCATAAATCGGGCAAAAGACTACTCTGGACTATTAATGGCCAAGGTGATCAATTTTTAGAAATGGAGCCTAACCACTATTGAGTATTCAGTGGGCCGGACAGTGGGTCTTCCATTAGAGCTGTCTGTATGGACCCATCCTAGGGAAGGCCCAGGCAACCCAACGGCCAACGCCCATTGGTGACCAAATGGGTCGCCCAGCCACAAGCATCGCGGGTGGGCCAAAGTGTCGGGACAGACCTTGAGAGATCACGTATAGCTGGATCGGTGACACATTAGTGCCGAGTTGTTTGGTCCGGCCACGTGGTGCCAGTCTTAGTTCGGCCACGTGGCTCGGTCAAGTGCCGCCTGAAAGCGTGACATACGGCAATCGTCATGCATGACATCAAACCAAGGAGTGATAATTTGTGACGTAATGGGAGGCACGAGCTCGGCACGGACTATGTTGGAGACCAAGGCAAGTAACTCCCTATTTCATGTAAAGTACTAAACCCTAGATAAGCATGTCGTCCTCCTTCCTTGAACTGGGACTTACTTAGCAATCGGAGTGCCTACTAGTCACCTCCGACCGGTAGGGACTAACGTGTTTCCATGGTTTGCAGAGCTAGGTTGGGAAGAAGGAGCTCAGTCCGGATGCAACTCAAAGACCCAAGAGAGGAGATCCAACTGAAACACTACCCCATACTCCAGTATTTCACATGTTTTAAATAGTTCTGGTTTAGACACATGGATTCTAGCTTATAGCTGTAAGAGTTTGGTCTAAAATTCAGATCATCTAAGATCCTAGTAGGAATGCCCGTGTTTTCTTGTTTGGGGAATAAAAAATTGTCATATGCAAACGATAGGCATAAAAGTAAATCTTCATGATTATTATACATAGCACCTGAGCTGACCATAAAGGGACTCCCAGTGCTTTAAGGTAGTCGTGTACCTTCACAAGCTGCTTTGGTCCGTAATTGATTACCCCAACAGCCCAACTGCTTGAACCAAGCCCGGCATTATTATATCCATCGTTTATGGATTCATAAATGTAGGTACGTGCTGCAATTTAAATGAAGATTGCATGAAAGGACATGAAAAATAAACCGACAGTTCAAATTTGAGACTACATCACTGGAGTTAAAATAAAAACAGCCAGAGTGCCGTGAAAGAATTATGATTTCAACACTAGAAATCTTAAAAGTGGCTGTTCTCAATCTAAAGTGATCTAATAATCACACTTCAAGCTGATACATCAGACCACGTCCTTCAATGCACCGTTCAAGTCAAGGATTAGTTTGTTTAGTGCACACAAGGTGTCAAGATTTTTACGAAGACTGGACAAGAGAGAAAATCCTAAACTATAAATCAAACATGCAGTTCAATTACTCCGTGTATCGAAACCAATAACTTAGCCTAGTCAAGTGATTGAGAATAGGGTGCTTAGTGGTCAGAGCAAAACATTCTCTGTTTCTCTAGATCCTTATTGACCAAAAAAGCATTCTCTTCACAAATCGAAATTTTCAAAATCATTGAAGCACCAGAGACATTTCTTTTTCAGAACACTAATCAATGGACTATAAATGTTCAAAAATGTTTCTTCCTCTACATCTCAAGATGCACGAGATCTTGTACCACTTACCAATGAGGCCCTATCAATTCCTAATCCACAGAAGCAAACAATTATATATAGACACTAATGCAATTACACTCGCTCTTCATAGACAAACTTAGGATTCGCGCCCGTGTAAATCAATGTGAGAGGGTCTTTTCCTATCAGATAGGAGGGTCTGTTGTACAAACTATACTTCTAAGTATGATTAAACGTAAGACGTGTAACTGAAGATGATTTTAGGCAAGTAACCACACTGACGGAAGAAGAAAATATTGATGCCCTTTCCAATGACAGAACTAGAGGGAAAGAGAGTGACTATCAGGCTGTCTATAAAATTGTATCAGTCACAAATGCATATCGTACACACACAAAAATGGAAACAAAATCAGTTTTCCCTAACTTCCTAACTGAATGGGGACAAGGTTTCAACATCTCTACTACTTGGTTGTACAAGTCGTATAATGGGTTATGATTTCAAAGACTACGAGCTTTAGAAAATACCAAATTTCAACATCAATTCTAGAATAGCTTATTTCAACAACACAAATTTTTTATTTCAACAAATACAAGATCGAACACAAAATATTAGATTTTAACAAAAATGGGCAGTAAAAAAAAAATTATATTTCAACAAATACAAGATCTAACACAAAATATTAGATTTCAATGAATAATGGGCAGTAAAAAAATTATTTCTTAAAAACAGGGAATAAATTTTTACCCAAACTCAAATATTGGGTTGAGGTCGGCGAGATGGGCTGCGGATCTGGATCGAAGGCGTTGCTAACAGAGGTGGCGCCGTTGGTGTTGAAAGTGGGGGCGGCGCCGAGAAGGTCCTAATTAAACCTAGCGACGATTCAAACGAATTTGATACCCACCCCGGTCGGGGGCTCTGGACTTAACCTATCAATAGAAGGATAGGCTAAAGGCTTCACAGGTAAGTGTTCTCCATCAAAGGATCATGGTCCATTCCATCACTGATTTTTCGAGACTAGACTGCTTTCTTTATTCAGTTCCCCTCTCGATCTCCTCCTAGCAACATCCGCCTTCTTGCTGTCTCACTCAATCTCGCAAGGTCGGGGTGGATGTAAGGTGTGACGGAGGAAGAGCAGAGGACAAGGACAGAAGAGAAGAGGGCAAGGAGAGAAGAGAAGAGTGGGAGATGGAGATGGAGATGGAGATGGAGATGAATGGTTGAACGTGGGTGGAAAGAGATGAACGTGGGAGATGGAGATAAAGGAGTTGTAAAGACGAGACGTAGGGAATAATATTCTTAACCGTGGTTAAGGGAGTGGGAGTAAGACGGATTTTTTTTTTACCGGTTCTTTAGGTAACAAGTTTTTTTTTTTATACCTTCGTTACACATTAACTGGTTTTAGTTATGCTTTCAGTGGTTTTGTCATGCCATTTCCCTACGGTGTCTCCAAAAACAGAGGGAGACACCGAAGCGCTATCCATTTATGTTCTATTCGTTTCTATCCTCTTGATTGTAAAATCAAACAATATAAACTTATATTCCTTCCCACTTTCATTTATTACTTACTTTGTTTGCAAAAGCAAACATAGACAAATAATCATTTCCTAGAAATTCTATTTCCTTCACAAGTTCCAAGCCTAGCCTAAATACGTAAATACTTGTAGATATTCCTTTCCTTTCTCTCCGATAAGTACCTTATGGCATGATATCGATGACTACTTAACGGAGTCCAATTGTTTCTTAAAGAAGGGGAAAAAGTGTTGGCAAATGGCAAAAGCAGAAAACTAGTTGATAAGGGTTGAAGTTGATTCGACACTACATGGAAACAAGCTGCAGTATCTTTAAAATCATGTGTATATCACCATATCGATGGAAAGGTTTTCGTTCCAACAAAAGCTTGTAATATAACTTACAGATCCCAAGCTCGGTAGTAGTTAAGTCCTCCAGTGAAGCCGTTCTTTTCGAATTTGCTGGTATAGTAATCAACATCTTCTTCTGATAACCAAGAAGGCAAGATATCTGGAGTATCAGGAAAACTCTCGAATCCTTTTCCTTTAGGGAAATAAAATGTGCCAGGATCGCGGTATGTTAGAAATTTTTTTTCCACCTCTCTAACACCAACCTGGGCAAATTCTGCTTCTATATCTCCAGGTTCCTACCACATTATTAGATTAGATTAGATTTTAAAGGCATCTTTAAGCAAACCGTCGATAAATTTGAATTTGTACTAATTTCATTTGATGGCATTAATGGATTCTTGTTGAGGTCCTTATTGAGATATCAAGGAAAGTATACAGAAGCACTTGCAACTCATAAAGATATATTTTGCAACTCACAAAGATATATACATCAAAAGGAGATACAATAAGGGTTTCTCAAGAATGAACTTTTTAGCACCAAATTCAAAGCCTAGTGTGTTGTCTGCAGCACAATTGTATATTTTACGAGGTTCTCAATAAATATTTCCCTAAGTCGTCTACATAATGAAACAGACATAACTGTTGCCATTTCAGGTATTTCACTCTAAACCCTTGAAGGGATTCTTTAATAAAGATCAAGGGTTGGGCTAGTGATCAGGCGCTCTCTTGCCAGCTAAGACCCATAATCAGGCACCACTTCCCTTTTACGCTCGTACCAGGTGACAAAAAGAAAAGCAAACACTAGAGTAAAAAGAGGTTTTTTTTACCTAACCCACCTAATTTGAACAAATTTAACAAACTGAGCATTTTCAAACTTATTTCTCAAACCCATTGTTTTTGAAAGTCGTCTTCCTGAGATGCACCTTTTAAGTTTTAAAGTCGTGTTTTGGTAACACAACTCAATACGCATTTTCGGGTTGACTCCAACCATAAACCCTTCCAATTTATCTCCCCTTACAATCAGCATTTTATTTTTCGAGAATAACTGTTATGATGGATTGATTGGGCCTTGGGGTTTGACTCATCATCTGCGAATTATTTGTTGTATATGTGGTTTTGCTATTATAGAATGGCATGCACAATGCACAAAAAGTAACATTTTTATTGTGCAAGTTCATTAGTTGACAGTGTGAGTCAATTATGTTCAAGAGCAAGTCAATTATGTCCGAGAGTGTCAGTTATTTATGGATATGACTCTACCACATGCACTTTCGTGCGATAGATAGCACACCGACCTTCCAAAAGATATGAATGAGTCAGTTGTTTAGGTAACAAATGCCAGTCATTTATTACCACGGGGCAAGTTCAACATCTATGAAGTGCTACTCAAAGGCCTTTTATATGATGTCTTTGGTGTGTGTCAATCATTTTCCAGGTGCACGTATGTTATGGGAGACCTAAAAAGTGTACTATAGCAAAGTATCCTCGTAGAGCATATTATTGACTCGACCACAAATCTGTTAGAAGGAAATCCCTTGACTTCGCTTATGCCCTAATGCAGTAAAAAAAGCAAACAAATTGCGTACATTGCAAATGCAAGTCTGTTTTGTATTGCCAAAAAAAGTTGCATAAGACAAGTACGTTCTTGGTTAGGTTTTTTGTGCTAATCGGCTATGTTTCTAACAGAAGTTATTCACTTCTGGAGTACGAATCTGTTATGAGACAGAACGCAAGGGGATTGGCTGGAGTCGATCTAGAAAATGCGCATCAAAGTTGTGTTAGCAAAACACGACTTTATACTGTAGAGATGCGCCACAAAAACACGACTTCAAAAACAATTGGATTTGGAAAATAAGTTTGAAAATACTCTGTATGGAAAATCTGTTTGAAAAGAACGTGGTTTGGTAAAAAAAACTCATGAAAAGGATTCTTGGATTGTTGTTATATACCAACACCCACCCAAGTGTTCAAGAAAAATTTACCATGTATTGTCAAAAAGTTGCATAGTAAAATGACCACAACCGAAAAGAAAAAAGAAACCGTAGATGTTAAATTCTACAATAAAAAAGTGGGCCAAAAGTTATGCATTCGAGGGCCAATCTTGAATTTCCTTTGAAGAAGTCAGAAATCAACAAGGCTTTCATCTATTCTTAATTCAGCTTTCATCTATTCTGAAGTCAGCAGTCAAAGCATCAAAAAACAAGGCTAACATACAATAATGGAGAAACTGTGCACAAACCAAGGGAGTAGAGATCAGATCAACAAGGCTTGACACAGAAATGAAGTTCCACGATAACATAAAAATAGAGATGAATCAGAAAACTGGGAATGCAGTTAACAGAAGCACAGACAAAATACAGAGAAGCAAGATTTTATGGACCAAAAGAACGAAATGCAGATGAAAGCTAAGAGCATCTCCATTAGTTTTTTCTTGCTCGATCAATTCCATTTGTTTTGTCATTATAGCAAAGACAATTAGAGATGATATGGCATATCTTAACCAAACCCTTCGGGTGCTTTGTCTAATGCAGCATTTGGATGGTAAGACAAGAGAGGACCTGAAATCGGCAAATGTAATGGTCATCGCCAAATATCGCACGAAACATATCAACAGTCTTTAACATAGGATTCCTGGGTCTAAAATGGACGCTCAAATTCACCAAAGCCTTGACTCTGTCAGGCCTATACAAGCACAAAGACCACGCAATGATCGCCCCCCAGTCATGCCCAACAACAAACACCTGCACTACATACAAGTATATGTCCCATCACTCATTATCTTCAACAAATTCACAGAACAATCAAAAATTACGAATCCAAAACCGTACATAACCATATTCAGGGGTGGGCCAAGCACTAGAAAATAAAGGCCAGTGCCTATGATCTCCAATTTCGAGAGGCCTCAATCTTTGTATTTATGTTTATGTATGTATACTGCAAATTTTGAATTCTCAAAACTACTTTCACTTGTAAAAGTTTAAAAAAAACCCTCCATAAATTCCCTTCATCTTTATTCCAGTATTTGATCCTTTCATAGCATTGATTGCTCTCTTTTCTTTTCTTTTTTGGATAACTCAAGGTCAGCTTATGCGGACCTCGACAAATTTTGGGGCCCAATTTCACCGCCCACTTGTGGGAAGTCCAATTGAAGTCAGAGCAATTGCTCCGTATAGAGTGAGCCCAAAAAAATTGATAGCACCTATAAAGTTTCAAACTTGAGATTTTAGGAGGGAGCAAACGCTTAAGTTCAAGTCTTGACCACGAGTACAACCCTTAAGTTCACGTCGGACCACGAGGCCAATCCTTGGGATAAGCATTTGTTGCTCTTCTGTATTTCACATTGTAGAATACTAAACTTTTAGACGCTAATGATTAGGTATTCTATTAACAATTTCTCATCTCAAAAATCAAGATATATATATATATATATATATACACACACTCCCCTTCTAATGAGGATCTAAAATGAGGACCTAAAATGAGGACTACCCCATTTCTTCCATTTCCCGATTGAATTTTGATGATCCGAGCCGCTCAATGTGTTCAGAACGTGATTTTAAGGGTACCCGCAAGAAATCGGCAAAAAAAATGACCGGGAAGGGCTTGATTTGAGCAGTTTTTATTTGAACCGTTCGATAAAAAATTAATAAAAACTGCTCGGATAAAGCTCTTCCCAGTCTTTTTTTTTGTTGATTTCACGCGGGTACCCTTAAAATCACGTTCTGAACACATTGAGCGGCTCGGATCATCAAAATTCAATCGGAAAAGGGAGGTCCTCATTTTAATAAAATGAGGTGGTCCTTATTAGAAGGGGACTCTATATATATATATATATATATATATATATATATTAAATTTTTCATTTTAATATTGATACTTAAATTCTTAAAGGCCTCCTATTAAAATCTCACCTTCACCCTCCAATGACCATATTATTCTCAACATTTCAACTAGAATAATTCTGTAAATAATGAGAAGACAACGTATTGAAAATAGAATATTTGGAAACAAAAGTGAATTCCATTGACCCCACCTGGTGTTCATCAGGCGCGATGGCATCGAGGAGAGCGATGATGTCCCCGACCACATGGAGGGTGGTGAATTTAGTGGAGTCGTGGAGGGGTGCTCCGGTGGTGTCGCCGTAGCCGCGGAGGTCGGGCGCCACGGCGCGGTGGCCGTGCGCCGCCATGTAGAGGATTTGGTGGCGCCATGAGTACCAGAGTTCTGGGAAGCCGTGGAGGAACAGGACAAGTGGGCCTTGGCCTTTCTCTGCTATGTGGATGTTTATGCCGTTTGCTGTGATCGTCTTGTGCTCTATCGTCTCCATCTCCCTGCCTCTCTCTCTCTCTCTGTATAATTTTGAGTCTTTGACAATAATGGCCGGCGGCTATGAATTTTTGTTTATTACAGCGAAAATGGATATTCGGTGGCCCCATCTTACAGTGCAGAATCCATTGAATCGCTTTCTAATAACATCTCTTCTACAACCACACACTTTTACACACACAAATATACAAATGGGAAAATTTCAAAATACTCCCCAACCTTTATACCAAAATTCAATTAAACTTTTAACCTTTTAAGAACTCCAATTACTCCCAACGTTATCTTCCGTTAATCAAAACGCCCCCTTCCGTCCGAATGACTAACGGATTTCGTTAAAATCTCCGTTAAATAGCGTCCAGATCGAATTTCGATTATCCGAGCCGCTCAATATGTTCAAAACGTGATTTTAAGGGTACCCGTGAGAAATCGGCAAACAAATGACCGGGAAGGACTTCATCTGGACAGTTTTTTATTGAATAGTTCAATAAAAAACTGTCCAGATGAAACCCTTCCCGATCAATTTTTTTTGTTGATTTCTCGCGGGTAACCTTAAAATCACGTTTTGAACACATTAAGCGGATCGGATCATCGAAATTCAATTGGGAAAGGGGAGGTGCGGATCGATCCGGATTTTGTTCAAGTCCGGACGTCCGGATTTTGCTTCGATCTGCACCTCCCCTTTTCCGATCTAATTTCGATGATCTAAGCCGCTCAATGTGATTAGAACGTGATTTTAAGGGTACCCGCGAGAAATCAACAAAAAAAATGATTGGGAAGGGCTTCATCTGAACAGTTTTTTATTGAATAGTTCAATAAAAAACTGTTCATATGAAGCCCTACCCGGTCTTTTTTTTTCCCTGATTTCTTGCGGATATCCTTAAAATCATGTTTTGAACACATTGAACGGCTCGGATCATCAAAATTCGATCGGGACGATATTTAACGGAGCCTTTAACGAAATCCGTTAGTCATTCGGACGGAAGGGGGCATTTTGATTAACGGAAGATAACGTTGGGAGTAAAATTGAAATTTTTAAAAGGTTGGGAGTCTAATTAAATTTTGGTGTAAGAGTTGGGGGGTATTTTGAATTTTTCCCTATACAAATACACAAACTCTTCTTACAAAAGGAGTGGGACCTACACACACTTTCGAAGTGTATTGTTCTAATTAATACACTTTCGGAGTTGACTGGCAAAGTATTTTTGTAGTGGTGTTTGCATGAGAATTTATTGGCACAATCAGAGAGTGACAAGTGGCCATTCATATTAAACAAAACGGAGTACGTGATAAGCACACAATATTGTATATTATTGTGCTTAATATCTCCCATTTATCATATCATTTTGGTTATTATTGGATATTTTATGTGATATTACGCGTAAGGTATGTTTTTGTTGATTTCAGGTAATTTAGGATAAAGTGTGTCTTTTGATATCCAATTTGGCCCAATCACTTGAGCAAACAAATTGACGCCGAAGATTTTGACTGTATCTGGACCCCAATCGGACACCATTAGAAATCAGTCAAAGAGCATCGCGGAACAAAGTAGTGCACGGTTGCAAGCCATTGGGGTGTCGGCAGCCATGGCCATTGAAGACTCCACTTTTGCATAAAGGATAGAAATGAAATATCTACATGCCATAATTAGATAGCTATAATTGTATAGAGTAGATATTTTTGTATTATATTATTATATCTTAGTTATGTACAAGCCACATGCGTGGCTTTCTTTTGTTCTCTTGGCCTATATATATAAAAGACATCCAGAAGAAAAAAGGAGGGAAATTCGGCAGAATGCCAAGAGAAGGAAAAGAAGAGCTGAGCTCCACGCCAGGAGCAAAGGCTCTGCCTCTGTTCCAAAATCTGTAACGATGCTCTTCCATTTTGTTTTTGGAATGTAGATGAAATCCTATCCAAGTAACTTTAATTATTGTATTTTATTTCTGGTTTCTTTCAGTTTTGTTCAATTAATTGTATGGCTTTGCTAAATGATTTTCTTGAATATCAAAGATCGGGTGTTTGGTGATTTTGCGATTTCAAACACTACGCCGTACAATAGTTTTCATAGAATATATAATTGAGAAATGATTTAGTCTATACTTGAGATGACGGGTCGTGCTTGGGCAATTTTAGTGTAATGTAGTGTAGTGTAGTGTAGAATCGAAGGCGATCAGTGACAGGTCGTTCTTAGATTACGTAGCGAATAGTCGAGGCCGATTAGTGACACGTCGTACTTAGATTATTTCGAGTCTTTGACGATTCGTGCCTTTCTTGATATGCTATGTCGATGACAAATTATATTTATCCTCTTGACGATTTTAGTGGGGTTGGTCGCTACCACAGATCACAGTGGAATGAATTTATTAAGACTTTAAACTAATACAATACTAATGTTACAAAACCAGGGTAGAATCGAGATTCCAAGACCTTCTCTATCTCTTATCTTTATCCTCAATTTTATTTTATGTTATTTCATTTTGTGCATTTTATGTTTAAAAATCCAAAATCATCTATCTTTTGCTTGGACTAAAGTAGAAGTTAATTTTGGCAATTGACACACTTATTTCCTTGTGGATCGACTCGGACTTCCTCACTTTACTATGCAAACCTTTAGTTGTAGCCCGGTTAATGTAATTAAATAATTGAATTTGACGGCCGTTTGGTAAACTTCAACGACTACCGAATGGGCCCAAGCAGTATGCATAGACTGAAATACATGAGATCACACAATTAAAAGAATGATGACGTTCTGATTAAATTAATGTCGCTTTATAGGTAAAAACAATTGTTGCCAGATATCACCCAAACAATAGCTCAGAAGATGAGCAGGTCGAAGTTCAAAGGCGCGAATGGTTTCATTCAAACAAGAGACAGTTACACTAAATTGACACAGTCAAAGGAGTTGAGATTCAAGCACGTAACTGCCCATACCCAACACGATGCAGTTAAGGGCAAGTGGGATGATGGATTAAACTGAATCACTATGGTTAGAAATCATAGAAGGAAAATTTGAATTCAAAGCTGAGATGACTTCGAAGGCAGTCTGGCGGGAAATAAAGCCGTGGAGAAAACTCAAGAGTTTGCCTATAAATAGAAGAAATGAAAGAAGGAAAACCCTAGACAAATCATCAAACAAACAGCTATGCTATGCTTGGTTTGTTCATTAGGCAGTAGTTTTAGAACTTAGACTTAAGTTCGAAGCAGTTAGGAGTAGTTTGTAGTAGTAGTAGTAATCACTTTGTAACTCGTTCTGTTCGTTTGTGGAAATTTGGAGAATCAATTGGAAAACAAGTTGTTTTGAATTGATCAAGGTATCTTGTTTATTCTTTTGTTTATCAAGTTTTCAGTGAATCGTTGTGCCGTTTTAATACTTCTAGATAGAGAAATTCTATTCGTTGAGGTAATTGAATCGATACCACAATCGCCTGATTAAGTTTGGCTTTTTATAAGTTAAAATCTGAAAAAGATTATTACAAGTCTTTTCTGGCACGCTCGCACACAATCATATTGGAAGCCAAAAATCTCAGCCAAACAAGTGGCCATTGAATCACAGATGTTCCAGGCAAATAAAACTTACACTAAGGCCCCATTCAGTTGCACGAAAAAGATGACAAAATCAATTTTCCTGTGATTTTCTGTGTGTTCACATACTAGGAAAGTTGTAGAATTTACAGCTTCAGCTTTTCTAGTAGAAAACACTATCATATTTCAGAGGTAAGCCAAAAATCTCAGCCAAACAAGTGGCCATTGAATCACAGATGTTCCAGGCAAATAAAACTTACACTAAGGCCCCATTCAATTGCACGAAAATGATGAGAAAATCAATTTTTCTGTGATTTTCTGTGTGTTCACGTACTAGGAATAACACATAGTGGTACAACACATCAAGTGCCACTAAGGCACTAACAAAAACATAACGATAGATTTGTGACCTGTTTAGCCTTCAAATCTTATTACATGAACCACATTAACACAACATGAAGCTAGCTAGCATCTGGAATTGAGACGTGCATGGATCTGTGATACAACTGAGAGGGAGGGAAAAATCAGAACTTGTTGATGAACGCGAGAATGTGTTGGTTGATCTCTTGAGGCTTTTCTTGATTGAGGTGGTGCGCGACACCTTCATCCCGCCACCGTGTATGTATTCCTTGGCGCCAGGGATGTTATAGACCAAGTCTAAATCGCCAACAATAAACTTCGTTGGCACTTTGACTTGGGCCTTGGTCCACGGTGCCGCGAGTTCACAATTTCTGCAACGAAGGCGGAAGAAAGGTAAACATATCTAAAGAATTGCAATTGCCTCCTTTTGGTTTTCCTGAGTAAAGGTAACCCAACAACTTGAAACTGAACCTAGAAACCAAATAGGCCAGCTTTCACATCATTTGTCGATAGGCTTTCAGAAGTAACAAATCCACTGCCTAACTTAACAGTAAAATTTGAGCTACATAACCATAGTTGGAGAAAACCCATAGGTTTCACTCAATTGACCCCAATAGTTACATCAGTTGTCTCAACTTATAATAAAAAAACTTACAAGATTGTAAAGTAACTTACAAATCGAAAGCTCGGTAGTAGTTAATTCCTCCAGTGAAGCCGTTCTTTTCAAATTCGCTGGTATAGTAATCAACATCCTCTTCTGATAACCAAGTAGGCAAGATAACTGGAGTATCAGGAAAACTCCCAAATCCTTTTCCTTTAGGGAATTAAAATGTGCCAGGGTCGCGGTATGTTAGGAATTTTTTTGCCACATCTCTAACACCAATCTAGGCAAATTCAGCTTCAATATCTCCAGGTACCCATATCATAGATTTTATTGTTAGAGATGCTCCATCAAATGCAGTATTTGTAGGGTAATATAAGACAGGAGAGAACCTGAAATTGGCACATGTAATGGTCATCCCCAAACAACCCACGAAACATAGCAATAGACTTTATCACATGATCGCTGGGCATAAAATGGACGCTTAAAGTCACCAAAGCCTTGACTTTATCAGGCCTGTACAAGCATAAAGACCACGCCATGAACGCGCCCCAGTCGTGCCCAACAACAAACACCTGCACTACATAAACATATGTCCCATCAACAACTATCTTAAATTAAAATTCATAGAACAATATTCTAAATCTTCCATGAATATGTCTGTGGATGTGTTTGTGTTTTCCATGAATATGTCTGTGTATGTGTTTCTCCTTTTTTTTCATAAATGTGTGTGTAGTGTTGCTTTTATACAATTGAAAATTGTACATGACCAATATTATAATTAAAAGTATCAAATCGACTTCCATTTTTGTTCGTTTCTAGCTTCAAATTAGTTCAACCATTTTCTTCATGCATTCATCTTTCTTGCCATAATTATTTAGGGGTCCTGTGTTTTTTTCCGTACAACAGAGTTATAAAAAAATGTTTATGTTACCATTGAGCTAATTCCTAAAGTACGTCGAGGTGGCACAATCTCATGTCGGGTCTGTTACTTTCTACTCAAACCCGACATAGAGAGAAGATAAACTCTTTCTTTAATTCCCTTCATAAGTTCCAAACACGGGATTGATTAGGATCCAAGTTACCTGAAATTTGTAGAAGCTAAAAACTCTTCCTTTTTTCTGTTCATAAACTCCAAACAAGAGATTAGGATCAAAATGACCTGAAATTTATAAATGCTAAACACCGGCAGCGGCACTAACACACACACACTTAAAGTTTGTGATCTCTAGTGTGTGAAACTTATCACATGAAACAGAACAGAGAAAATACATATAGCCTCTTCATGTGTAATGAAGAAGAAACACATCATTTTCCGTCACAAATCCCTTCAAAACTCCATAGATCCCTGACACGTAAGGGAGGGGTAAATCAGAACTTCTTGATGTACTCAAGAATGTATTGGTTGATCTCGTCGGGCTTTTCTTGGTTCAGGAAGTGTGCTACTCCTTCCATGACGACAACTTCATCCAACAGAGGCACATCTTTCTTGAATCCGCCGCCTTGTACGTATTCCTTGACCCCTGGAATGTTATAGACCAAGTCTAAGTCGCCCACTATAAACTTCGTAGGCACTTTAACTTGGGTCCCTGTCCAGGGTGCTGTGAGCTCCCAATTTCTGCAATGTAGATGTTAAAAGAAAAATGGGAAAATTTACAGTGAACCCCATCAGAATGTATCAAGCAAAAACAAGCCTATCCCACTAGCTACAATCAAACATAATGATGAGATATCATATAGATATCTACAGAATTTCAATAATTGGACTACATTGATCAGTAGTCGTCGATATCATTGAAATGGAATAATTGCACTCCATTGATCAGTATCAATTGATCATTATAAAGATACTGATCGATGAATGTGAGACCCCAAGTCTGGGCATGAGTCCCACATCGGTAGTGTACGGAAAGTTGATTCCATATATTATGAAACGGGACGAGCTACTGTATAACTTGAGGTTAACCTGTTGAGCCACGTGGTTAGGCTAAGAGTTAAGCAGATCAGATGGCGCGGGTCGTGATACGTTTTATCAGAGCTTGGACCAACCGGAAGTGTGAGGTAGGTCCTGCGAGGAGACGTGCTTGGGTGGGCCCGACAAGTGAGGAGCTTGAGGTGCTTGGGCGGGTCCCACATAGGATGAGCCCAAGGTGCTTGTCGAGCATGAGACGAGCTTGAGGTGTTTGTCGTGCTTAAGAGGGGACTTGTCTCACAACGATTGGTGGGTGAAAGTGATGGACCTTGGGGCACAACGGGGACGTTGTGGTCCAAGTGGGGGAGATTGTGAGACCCCAAGTCTAGGCATGAGTCCAAGTGGGGGAGATTGTGAAACGCGACGAGCTACTGTATAACTTCAGGTTCTCTCAATCGAGGTTGCTTCACAACGATATTTGTGCTTCAGCATTCTATCCCTACATAATATCTTTGGCGGGGCAACTCGTGGCGGCTTGGTAGATCTGTAGTTCTTGAGAGTTCATTGGTGCGTTCATACTTGATTGGAGTGCATCTGATCGTCTGGGTATTTAGTGTCTTTTGTCCTTAACCTTGCACTTTTTCTCATTTGAGACTCCTAATTAGATGTTAGGCAGTTTAAAAGTCTCGCTGTTGCGTCAGGTCATGTCTGGGTTAAGATGAAAGACATCGATTGCCTTATGATTTACTTGTTTTGTATTTGTTAGACGATTAGTTTGGCTTTGTAATGATCTCCATTTTCTAAATGTCGCTGCGCGTTTATCAATACAATCTTCTCATTCTGACCCCAAAAAAAAAAAGGCAGAGTGGTCCGAGACTAATAATTCCAAAATCTTATGAATGTGTTGGAGTCTTGGACCATACCTAGCTAGTCCGTATGGTACCGCGTAAGTACGTAGCCGAGTAGCTCCAAAGACTTAGGAGACCAAATTAGGTCTCAAATCACTTACGAAAAAAGAGGAGGGGAAAAAACAAACAGCATAACTATCCAGATCCAGTCAAATAAGAAACTCCCCAGTGGATAAAATATTTTTTTTTGACATCAAAGAAGAACATCATATATATTAATGAGAAGAAGATTACAAGCGTTTAGCAAATACAAAACATAACACAACTGTGTTATCGCCTAAGATAACGGACGCCGACGACATGCGAAGGCCTAGAGGCCTAAGGAATAGAACACAGCGTGAATACACGAAAAAATACAAAGAAAAAATAAAAAACAGAACAACCAAACAGCACCCAGTGGATAAAATATTGTGTGGGCCAAAACCTACAACACGCACCATATGCGCCAAAACTTAATCCAACTAATAAAGGTGTAGTACCATGCAAGCTAGTCAAACAAGACAAGCCCAAGCTATGGCACTGTGGTCTGGACTCGATCGTGACTTAGAGATTGCTCCTTCCTTGTTTGGTTTGGATTTTGAGGAGGTTTTTTAGAGTAATGATTGGAGAGAAGATCGAAAGATAGATAAAATGTATTGGAGTTTTGAGACCCCAAAACGAACAAGCTTATACGTAACGGTGTGAAACGGCAGATTACGAACAAGCTTATTGGAGGCCGTGCCCAGGTTCAATTCTCTTTTAGCAACTTTTATGATCGCCCCATTTTTATGCGCAAGGATGTGAAACGACTGTGAGATTGGATATGAAGATTAGTTCGAGGTGCGCGCATGATGCCACCAACACCCTGCATTACTAAAAAAAAACGAAAATGACCTGTTCAAAAAGAAAGAAAACAAGAGAAATGTGACGGTGACAAATGGTTTCAGTTTAAGAATTAGGTAAGAAATGACTTTGGTGCGTGTGTGTTTGTTTTCCTTTATTTTGTTTTTACTAAGAGGAGTGATTTTGTCACTCCCCTTTTCTCTAACGGTACTTTCCTTTGTGTCCTTTTTTCCAACGGTACTTTCCTTTGTGTCTTTATTAGTATGTGATTTCTTTTGTTAGAGAAGGAGATCAGTGTCGTTAGAGAAAAGAAGAGTGACAAAATCAATTCCCTTTACTAATTGCTAACTAAATACTTTTACTTCCCACTTTGGATTAACATCCACCAGGCTAATGGGGTGTTTGGGAGCCAATTATGTTATAGATTCGAAATTTTCAATCGTAGTTTTTGGATTATAATAATACTCCCCCCGTCCCTATTCTTTGGTCCCAATTACTGTAACACTTTTTTTTGTCCCAAAAAGATTGTCCCACTTCAAAACTAAATGGTAGTAATATATATAGGATTTCCTCTTTTACCCTTCCATTTTTTAAATTCATAATACAAAAAAGTAAGAAAAAGTAATGATTGAAGGGTAAAATGAGAAAAATAATTTTTTAAAGTGTAATGATTGTGTTCTCTTGTATAGTTGGAATCCCCAAAAGGGACTAAAGAATGGGGACGGATGGAGTAATTTATAAAGGGTAGTCCTATGGTACACACCCCATATTAAGGGGTGTACCGTACACACCATGATTTTAAACCATTGGATTTAAAAGTGAATGATCTGAACCACCCATTTATTAAATCAACTAATAAAATGAAAAAAGGGCTGAGCAGGTAACCGGTTGTTCTCTCCTCCCTCACTCTCTCTCCCCCTCCCTCTCCAAAAAATGACCACAAATTATATAACATAACCATAACTTTTATAACGAAACCAAAAATTGGCATTTGTTTACCATAATGTGTCGTACTAAAAGAAATTAATCCAAATATTCTGTAGCAAGACTAAAATATGTCGTACCACAATTAACGATAGACTTTAATGCATTCGGACACGTTAAATATCGTTTGACTACATATTTGTCGATATCCCATGATCGATCATTTTATAAATATACTTGATAACAATATTTAGAATTTTTTCTTGAAAAAAACAACATTTAGAATTTGTACATTCAATATACTTTATATGAAACTAATTTATCTGTTGTAACTGAATATACGGTAGACTTGTGACCACGACACAATAATAACGATCAAAATCATTGATTTCGTTATGCTTGTTGATTAAATAATTCACGTAAATTTTTTGCTCGATCGGGTTTAGAAAGGCCTTTCATCGGCACCCGGATTCAATCATAAAATGATATTTTCGTTTGATTAAGGGTCTAACGATAAGTGATCAACTTTATTCTTGGTACATATGATTTATTCATAGAGATTAAATTCTTTACACTGCTGCCGGTGTAAACATTTGTTTCCTCCAAATCAATTATATTGCGTCACGTCACCATGTTTAAATAATTGGGACCACTGTTTTGACGAATTGGCACAATATAATTGATTTGGAGAAAATAAATGTTTACACCGGTGGTGGAAAAAATTAATCTCTTATTCATATTACGTAAAAGAGAGATGGTTCCGATCGAAAAAAAATGCCTTATATGGGGCTCGAGTGGTGCATTATTAGACTTTAATGTATTTGAATACCTTAAAAATTTTTCGATTATGCAGTTGTCGATATCTGATGATCTCTGATTTTGGTGACAATATTGAATATCGTATAACTTGATATTCTAACAGTTTTGATCAATCATTCTAGAAATTCACTCGCTAACGATATTTAGAATGTACATTCAATTTATATTTGATATGAAACCTAGTCCTCTTCTATAGTTAGATGTAGAGTAGCCTTGCCACCGTGACACAATAGTAACGATCAAAACTGTCACGCCCTCGATTTTCAACATAAATAATAACCATTTGAGATAAATAAAATCCTCACTGGAGTACAGGTAATACCCAAATAACATTCTTTCCCCAGTTCTCAAATTAAAAACAAATATTACAATCCGGGCTCAATGTCCCAAGTTATACAAGTTACCAAATTAATATTACCGTTTACAAAGATCATCCTTCAAAAATACATCTTTCAAGGTAAAAGCATAAAATCGCCCCTCTATACCTTTGAAACCCATGATCTACAAGCACGAGATGCACGTCATGCCAACTTCCTTGCTTTTTTTTTACCTGAAAATGATAGGTTGAGCTACACTAGCCCAGTAGAGAAATCTATATTCAAGCTATATGTAAATATAATGAATCATGCACTATGAATGAGTGAATATTGACAGATACGCTCAAAGTACGAACGTTTACCAACGAGCTGCACACTATCGTCAAAAGATTCTAGACTTCACATAGATACCACTGACTGTTTTCCTCTAAGACTAGATACGTTAATAAACTCATGTCAATCCACATTAGACTATAACCAATTCAAATTCATCTTATCATTCATTGTACGATACTATAACTTTCTCGTGTCCGCATTTATCATCATCAAATTCCTTCATTACAAAACCCTTCCTTTTGATTTCAAAACAATTCAAAGAAAACTCAAGACCATTGTAGGCCGAGCTCCGTTGATTCGGGCTGAATACCGGAGGATTTTCATCAAAATCCTTTAACCAAAACCAAAATCCTCACATTAACTTCATAAACCAATTACGTGTCATTAAAAGTCTGAGCCGAAGCTCCTGCCAGGCACTTACTCGATAACGAGCCCTGAAGACAAGTGATATGAGCATTTTAGCTCCTGCCAGGCATTTACTCACTTAAGAGCCCTGAAAACATACGATATGAGCATTTAGCTCCTGCCAGGCATTTACTCACTTAAGAGCCCTGAAAACATACGATGTGAGCATTTAGCTCCTGCCAGGCATTTACTCATTTAAGAGCCCTGAAAACATACGATATGAGCATTTAGCTCCTGCCAGGCATTTACTCACTTAAGAGCCCTGAAAGTTCTCTTAATGACCATTTGTCATCCACATTCATTCCACGTTTTCATTTCACAAATATCAAATCATTCAATTGAATCCAAAGCCATTTAATCAATCACATGGCAATTCCAATCCGTATTCAAAAAGACAACATTTTCCCAAGGTCACATTCGTTCATACATCATCAACAATTTATTGCAAACCCATAAGCATGCCCTATTGTGCATTGATAAATATTTTAAGTCCACGTTATTCCTCTAAATCTATCACAACGCCCTATGCCACGTATCGAACCCATAATGATTCCACGGCACATCACCGGCTAGGTTCCAAACGAGAATATTATAAAACGAGTGCCAAATGAACCTAGGGAACTCAACAAGACGAGGCACGAGGGTACGAGTCTCATTAAGACACAAGTAATCATACTCGAGAGTGACTTAAACATGTTCTAATCATATAGGGAGTCATAACACGGAACGAATACAACTTAGGAATAGCCAGCAGACATTGGCAGACCGACACACCTCCACTCAAATGATCATAACTTTCTGTGTACTAAGACTTTTAAGGCGATTCCGGTGGCAATGGAAAACTGACTTCAAGACCTTCGATTCGATATAAAGTTTGCATAAAACGGACATCGGACGAGAACGTTATGTCCGTTCGAAGTGGGCTGAAATCCAGAACACGAGACAGATTGCAGACCAGTTTTCTAAAAATCACCAGAAATTCAATTCTCAACGGTTTCGGGTGATTCTTGCGGCATTAAAACGAGCTCTAAGTCTACTCTATTACATACGAAGGAACCAAAATTCAAATCTGAGTTTAAGAAGGCGTAAAACCCCAAAAACGCAGGCCCTGTTCTGCTGATTTTCGGAAATGGAAGAAACCACCTCAAGCAACGAAACAATGCACGATCTAAGTACATAAACACCGTATAAACGTATAACGAGAGTAAGAAATCCCTACCTCATGGGTTTTGAGCAAAACCCAACCGTTTGACCAAGTCAACCAAGTTCCCACGTGGCCCGATCGCAATTTTTCTTGGATAGATAGGAAGCCCGTGCTCCGTTGAACAACATTAGTTCTTGGACTTTGTCCGGAATCACGCCCCAAGTAGATGAAATCGAGGAGAGAAGGTAAGAGAGAGTTTCTTTTTTTTTTGTTCGGAGGGAGAGCAGAGAGAGCGAGAGGACGCAGGAGAGAGGGAGGGGTTGTGATGTGTGTGTGTGGGTGTCGGCAGATGAAGAAAAAGAAAGGGGGAATTATTTTCCCCTACAACTAGCCACACCATTATCTACATGCACACACCTATTATCCTTACACCCAAACTTCCACATTCTATCACATTAACCCCCAAATCTAAATAACTACGCTATTATTCGAATTTCCACAATTTACGCCCTTGCTCGATAATTATAATATTTCTTTAAAAAAAATATGGCCCAAAAATACGGGTCTCTACATCCTACCCTCCTTAAAAAAAATTTCGTCCCCGAAATTTGCTAAAGCGATTCCAACCGAACTACCAATCACTATACCAGACCTCATATCACAATTTCATAACCCAAACCTCATTCTTCCTTCTCTACGTAGACATTTTCTCATGTTGATTGCCCTGCAAAAACCCTCACTAACAATATGGTCCTAGCACTCAATATTCAGTCACAAGCTTCCATCATCTTTATCAAATTTTAACCTTAATAGACTCTCAAGTCATAACGTCAGTACAAGAATTCTAGTTCTTACATATCTACAAGACAATCACACCAATATCCGACAAGTGGTTACCTCGACGTTCTCTAAACTCCAAATTCCACATTCTCATTCTTTGCGACTCATTCGGCTAAGTATCTTTCGAACTTTCTAGGACATACTAAACTGCTTATAAAAACTATAATTCTAATACTCTAAGTTTCATCTTCCCAACACCAACTGATAGATCAATCCTTCAATAATTTTTTTTGAATACCCAAATACTCTCCACTGTAATAAAACCAAGAAACCCAAAACCCAATAATTTGATTACATAATGATCATCACCATTTGCTCAATTTTAACACCAACTCACCCTAGTTAAACGTCTCACATCTCAAAGCTATTAATACCTCTTTCGTCTCCAAAAAATTAACACACCTCACAACCGATTCAATTTTATCAATACCACTAGTAATAGACAACTGCACCATTCCCTTTAACAATCTCAAATTATTTCACGCACCTCGCTACCCACTTCCCTCTCTTAAAGACATGGTTCACCTCCTTGGTACGACGAAACACACCTAACAAAAATCGTCAACCTTCATCTCTAACTCACATTTCTGTTTACCAACACAACTTTATATCAACTCTGCACAAATCTCAAACGCTTTTTCGTCCATTTAACATTCAAACACAACTAAGAATCCAACACTACTTCACATTCCCTAGCCCACTCTGAATCACTATCGGTTTCTATTTTCGGAAATCCAAATTCACTTCTATTGTAATGCGTCCCTTCTACATAATTCTTCACAAGACACATTAAAACCATTCTGGTAAACTATCAATCCACTATTTTCTTAAACCCAGTTCTCCAAACATCGTTGCTGCTACTCAAGAAAGGCATACACTCGTAGTAATTACCCACATAAGCATCACTGTTTATTCTACATCATATACTAAAAACAAGTTTCACGCATTGAGATCACATAACAAATCAAACATGTAGATTAAAGCTAAACAACAGCACATTTCATTCACGAAATATTTCAACAAACCCACGGTACAATTTAATAGCTTACACAACATCAGACACATCCACGCATTAACAGACTCACCAACTCACAAAGTACCCAACGGACTCACAAAGTATCCAATACTTCACTTTTCATGGCTCTAGAAAGCTCAATGGTAATCTCGTTCTTTTAACCTTCATAATACCTTTTACATTTTCTGTTCACCCATCAATCTCGAATACTCTCGTCAATTAGTCTACTCAAGTCACATGTTTCCTATTTTCACAATCTCAAATATCACATAACAAATACACATCAATATTAATCATTTCTCTATCAACTTTACAATCACACGGCATTTCATCACCCAAATAGCTACACAATGTGTGCAATAGTTGCACTAACGAACTTCCACTACTATTGATTATCTCGATACTAAAATTTAAACACCAATACAAGTACAAACAAATTGATAGACTCGTTCCTAAATACCAACAAGACATCGGGGTTGCAAACAACATGTCTATACTTCTCATCACATTCTAATATTCCAACTACTTCATCAACTAAGAATCAATTCTCTCACACCAATATCTTCTGACAGTTCCGCTCACCATAAGTTTCACAGCTCATAAATTTCTTCTCTCAACTATGTAGTCATAACGACATCAATTTTCCTCGAAGATATTTATCACAAATGCACTCAACCTCAATAATATCAACCACACTATTCTCATCACCATCACTGCTATCACTACCACTATTTAAACATTAGTCCCTCTCAAATCTATCACCTCAAGTCTTTTTTTTTTTTTTCACACCATGCTATCACTATTTTTTTGTTTTTTTTTTTGTTTTTACCATCCTATCAAAATGACACCACCATGACATTCACCTCAACAATGAAAACTACGACACCATAACTCTTCCCTTTTCTACGAAATTCCTACGTAGAGCCATCTATCTCAAGCCTAGAGATCTAACCCATATACACAATCCTAGGGTCCAATTGACTTTCCGAGACTTCTATTTAGAAGGAGCGGTGATCAAACGCCTCTTCCAACTAGATCTCATCGGTAGTCGCCTGGGTATCCAGAAGACACATATAGCATCCCGACACCCTACCTATAACCCTCATTTTCCTATCTCAACTTTAGATACTTATATCTCCTATGTAGGTTCGACTTGCCCTACCTATGCTTATATTAACTGTCTCAATAACTACCACTACAATAACCAACCACAGTTATCACCACAACACGCATTTACCTTTCCAAACACATTCAAGACACGCACTAACTCAATTCCCAATGCATATATTACTCACCATATACTTATACCCTATACAGTTTATCTCACACAGGCTTAACTTAACACATTTGAAACTTAACACATAATCCAAGCAATTCAATTAAAAACACATTTAACACTCATCTCATAAGTCATATCAAGATTCCATCCCTTTTAACACATGCTATCTTATATTTGCTTCACACGTCAACATGGCCACAATCACAATCACTACAATGAGGTCCAAGCCTCCAACTTCCCAATGCAGGTCAACAACTCAATGTCACTCGACCATAATACAAAATGCGACATCTCAATGATGTACCGACTCATTCATGCAAGCACACGTGTGTTTTGTAAAAAGTATGCAGCGGATTTTGAACCCATGAGACTAAAAAGTCTCCCCACGGTCTCTAGGTGTTCTAAACCTATGCTTTGATACCAAGTTGTCACGCCCTCGATTTTCAACATAAATAATAACCATTTGAGATAAATAAAATCCTCACTGGAGTACAGGTAATACCCAAATAACATTCTTTCCCCAGTTCTCAAATTAAAAACAAATATTACAATCCGGGCTCAATGTCCCAAGTTATACAAGTTACCAAATTAATATTACCGTTTACAAAGATCATCCTTCAAAAATACATCTTTCAAGGTAAAAGCATAAAATCGCCCCTCTATACCTTTGAAACCCATGATCTACAAGCACGAGATGCACGTCATGCCAACTTCCTTGCTTTTTTTTTTACCTGAAAATGATAGGTTGAGCTACACTAGCCCAGTAGAGAAATCTATATTCAAGCTATATGTAAATATAATGAATCATGCACTATGAATGAGTGAATATTGACAGATACGCTCAAAGTACGAACGTTTACCAACGAGCTGCACACTATCGTCAAAAGATTCTAGACTTCACATAGATACCACTGACTGTTTTCCTCTAAGACTAGATACGTTAATAAACTCATGTCAATCCACATTAGACTATAACCAATTCAAATTCATCTTATCATTCATTGTACGATACTATAACTTTCTCGTGTCCGCATTTATCATCATCAAATTCCTTCATTACAAAACCCTTCCTTTTGATTTCAAAACAATTCAAAGAAAACTCAAGACCATTGTAGGCCGAGCTCCGTTGATTCGGGCTGAATACCGGAGGATTTTCATCAAAATCCTTTAACCAAAACCAAAATCCTCACATTAACTTCATAAACCAATTACGTGTCATTAAAAGTCTGAGCCGAAGCTCCTGCCATGCACTTACTCGATAACGAGCCATGAAGACAAGTGATATGAGCATTTTAGCTCTTGCATGCATTTACTCACTTAAGAGCCACGAAAACATACGATATGAGCATTTAGCTCTTGCCCATGCATTTACTCACTTAAGAGCCCTGAAAACATACGATGTGAGCATTTAGCTCCTGCTGCATGCATTTACTCATTTAAGAGCCACGAAAACATACGATATGAGCATTTAGCTCTTGCCATGCATTTACTCACTTAAGAGCCCCGAAAGTTCTCTTAATGACCATTTGTCATCCACATTCATTCCACGTTTTCATTTCACAAATATCAAATCATTCAATTGAATCCAAAGCCATTTAATCAATCACATGGCAATTCCAATCCGTATTCAAAAAGACAACATTTTCCCAAGGTCACATTCGTTCATACATCATCAACAATTTATTGCAAACCCATAAGCATGCCCTATTGTGCATTGATAAATATTTTAAGTCCACGTTATTCCTCTAAATCTATCACAACGCCCTATGCCACGTATCGAACCCATAATGATTCCACGGCACATCACCGGCTAGGTTCCAAACGAGAATATTATAAAACGAGTGCCAAATGAACCTAGGGAACTCAACAAGACGAGGCACGAGGGTACGAGTCTCATTAAGACACAAGTAATCATACTCGAGAGTGACTTAAACATGTTCTAATCATATAGGGAGTCATAACACGGAACGAATACAACTTAGGAATAGCCAGCAGACATTGGCAGACCGACACACCTCCACTCAAATGATCATAACTTTCTGTGTACTAAGACTTTTAAGGCGATTCCGGTGGCAATGGAAAACTGACTTCAAGACCTTCGATTCGATATAAAGTTTGCATAAAACGGACATCGGACGAGAACGTTATGTCCGTTCGAAGTGGGCTGAAATCCAGAACACGAGACAGATTGCAGACCAGTTTTCTAAAAATCACCAGAAATTCAATTCTCAACGGTTTCGGGTGATTCTTGCGGCATTAAAACGAGCTCTAAGTCTACTCTATTACATACGAAGGAACCAAAATTCAAATCTGAGTTTAAGAAGGCGTAAAACCCCAAAAACGCAGGCCCTGTTCTGCTGATTTTCGGAAATGGAAGAAACCACCTCAAGCAACGAAACAATGCACGATCTAAGTACATAAACACCGTATAAACGTATAACGAGAGTAAGAAATCCCTACCTCATGGGTTTTGAGCAAAACCCAACCGTTTGACCAAGTCAACCAAGTTCCCACGTGACCCGATCGCAATTTTTCTTGGATAGATAGGAAGCCCGTGCTCCGTTGAACAACATTAGTTCTTGGACTTTGTCCGGAATCACGCCCCAAGTAGATGAAATCGAGGAGAGAAGGTAAGAGAGAGTTTCTTTTTTTTTTGTTCGGAGGGAGAGCAGAGAGAGCGAGAGGACGCAGGAGAGAGGGAGGGGTTGTGATGTGTGTGTGTGGGTGTCGGCAGATGAAGAAAAAGAAAGGGGGAATTATTTTCCCCTACAACTAGCCACACCATTATCTACATGCACACACATATTATCCTTACACCCAAACTTCCACATTCTATCACATTAACCCCCAAATCTAAATAACTACGCTATTATTCGAATTTCCACAATTTACGCCCTTGCTCGATAATTATAATATTTCTTTAAAAAAAATATGGCCCAAAAATACGGGTCTCTACAAAAACCGTTGATTTCGTTATGTTTGTTGAATAAAGTCATTCACGTAAATTTATGGCTCGATCAGGTTTTGGAAGCTCCATCATTGGCACTCAAATTTAATAATAGAATGATAATTTTCATCCGATTAAGTGTCTAGCTATAAGCGATCAAATTTGTTCTAAGGACCACCATTAAATTTGGATTTCTACGCATAGGGTGAAAGTTTGGCACCGATCCGTCTGTCAAATATATAGTGCCAATTGTTAAGCGCACCGCCCTGAATATCCGTATCTTGAGACAGTTGGATAATTATTTTTTTTAGTTACCTCTCAATATTTTTCCACTAAAAATTAAAAGAATTTTGATTTTTTGAATTAAATTTTGTAGAGAAAGAATTTAATTCAGACTAATATTTTGAGAGGAAATTGTAGTTGTATTCGAAAATTTGGGTATAGTACTCACTTTTTGGTGAATTTCTTGGATGAAAATTTTGAGCTAGAACTTCATTTTTAGTTTAAATTATTGAGGTATTGTGTAGGGACAAATTAGAATTTGAAAAAAATAGTGTGAAAGGAATCGAAAATGAAGATAATATGGTGGAAATTTTAAAATTTGAAAAAATAATGTGGCGGGAATTGAAAATAATTAGTGGTATGGTATTTTGCTGATTATAACTATCGCTTACTGAACATTCCGATTGAATTTTTTTTATACGACACGTTGTGGGTATGAAAACGTCAATTTATAGTGTTGTCATAACAAATTTGGTTATATTACTGAATTTGTGGTATGATATTTTGCTAATTATAACTATCATTAATTGAACATTCTGATTGAATTTTTTATACGACACGTTGTGGATATGAAAACGTCAATTTATGGTGTTATCATAAAAAATTTGGTTATATTACTGAATTTATGGTATTTTAGACATGTGTTATTACGGAATATTTTAATTAATTTCCTTTGGTACGACACATTGTGGTAAGAAAACGTCAATTTATGATATTGTCAAAACAATTGTGGTTTGTTATATAATTTGTGGTATTTAAGTATGTTTTCTTTTGATACGACACGATGTGTTAAGAAAATGACAATTTTAGGTGTTGTCATAACAATTGTGGTAATTTTATAAAATTTGTGGCATTTTACAAATATTTTTGGCTTTGGTATAACAATTGTTGATTCTGATACAACATATTTTGATTTTGTTACGGAATATCATACGAGTCAAAAAAAATTTGGTATAACTCATTGTGGTAAGATAATGCCAATTTATGGTGTTGTTATAACATTTGTGGGTAGCTTTATTTAATTTTTGATATTGTACGCATGTGTTTGGTTATGGTACAAGTATTATGGATTCCGGTAGGAATAATTATGGTTACATAATAACAATAGTTTTTAATTATGGGTAACCTGCTAATGACCTGTTCAACAGGTAAACTTTAAAGTGCAAGTCGTAACTAGAATCATAAATATGCATTAGAAAACCAAAAATCGTCATAATGAAAATCACAAATTGTCATAATTTAGACATACGGTATACCCTGTGTACCATAGCTTCCTCCATTTATAAAAGCGTTTGGATATTAATATGCTTAATAGATGGAGTATTACAGAAAGTGAATTTTTATTGAGAGAATCCAAAAGGTTCTACAGAGGTAATTTTCAAAAATCAATTCGGAGGTGATTTTTGAATTTTCGTATTTTTCAGTTCATTTTCGATAGTTCATAGTGGTAGAAATCCATTCCAGATTTCCAAACACCCAAAAAGGAAAATGGAAAGTGTAAAATGGAGTAAGGGGCGGCCAAACCCCACCTAATTTCCAAGAATCAGATCCAAAAATTTGACTCTCTGGCTCCAGGATAATTACTAGGCTCAAGTCCGGGTCCAGTATAGTCTCAAGAGCAGCAGCCCTTGAGGTTTGAACCCCTTACTTCTGTATTTGAAGCTTCGGCCGAAAGAGGAATTCCAACTGTTCTGAAATGTGGCACCAGTTCTGGTGGTTACTACCAGGTTTGTCGAGCCTGGTTTAGAGTAGATTCATATTGAGTTACTGGTGACTCATCGGAAGCGCCGAATTGGAACAGACACAACTGTGATGGCAAACACGGAATCCATGAAATAGTATCAGATCTAAAATTTGCGGCAGAATCTGAAGCTAGAATTTAAAATCTGTATCTACAACCGATAGCCCAAAGTTTTACTTATTGTATATATATAAGACATCAAGTGGCACCAACAGATAGCCTTCAAACCTTAATGCATGAAACACAACACGAACCAAATTTTTACTTATTGTATATATATAAGACATCAAGTGGCACCAACAGATAGCCTTCAAACCTTAATGCATGAAACACAACATGAACGATTTGGAATTCAGACGTGAATGGATCGTTAATGGGGAAAAGAAAAGGCAGACTATCCTTTCTTTTTCCTCCACAAAATCCTTAATTCGGGATCCAAATACAACCGAAGAGGGAGGGAAAAATCAGAACTTCTTGATGAACTCGAGAATGTGTTGGTTGATCTCGTCTGACTTTTCTTGGTTGAGGAAATGAGCTACACCTTCCATGACAACAACTTCATCCAACAGAGGCACGTATTTTTTAAACACGCCACCGTGTAAGAATTCCTTGGTGCCGGGAACGTTATAGACCAAGTCTAAATCACCCACTATAAATTTTGTAGGCACTTTGACTTGGGCCTCTGTCCAGGGTGCCGCGATTTCCCAATTTCTGCAACAAGAAGGGGGAAAGGTAAAGATATCTAAAGAATTGCAATAACCTCCTTTATGAAGCTGAACCGAGAAACCAAAAAGGCCAAATTTTACATCAATTTGTGCTAGGTCTTTAGTAGCAAAAAATCACTGCGTAACTCAACTAGAGAAATTTGAGCTACATAACTATCATAGTTGGAGAAAACCTATAGGCTTCGCTCAATTGACCCCGATAATTACATCAGTTGTCTCAGGAAAAGGTGGATACCGTATGAGTTTCTTTGAAGGGAAGCATTGCCTCTCAACTTACTACTCAAAAAAAATGCAAGATCTGTATTGACAAACTTTCTTGCAACCTGAAACCTTTATTGAACTTGAGAAAGAGATGGATAAAAAAAGGAGTTATTTTCCTTCTGTCCTTGTTTGGTTCTTAATTTTCAGAGGGAACGCAAACTTTTTCCATTCATTTTCTTCCCTCTATCTTTGTTCTCTTATTTGTCTTACTAATTTATGTTCTATTCGTTTCTATCCTCTTGATTGTAAAATCAAACAATATAAACTTATATTCCTTCCCACTTTCATTTATTACTTTGTTTGCAAAAGTAAACATAGACAAATAACCATTTCCTAGAAATTCTATTTCCTTCACAAGTTCCAAGTCTAGCCTAAATACGTAAATACTTGTAGATATTCCTTTCCTTTCTCTCCGATAAGTACCTTATGGCATGATATCGATGACTACTTAACGAAGTCCAATTGTTTCTTAAAGAAGGGGAAAAAGTGTTGGCAAATGGCAAAAGCAGAAAACTAGTTGATAAGGGTTGAAGTTGATTCGACACTACATGGAAACAAGCTGCAGTATCTTTAAAATCATGTGTATATGCACCATATCGATGGAAAGGTTTTCGTTCCAACAAAAGCTTGTAATATAACTTACAGATCCAAAGCTCGGTAGTAGTTAAGTCCTCCAGTGAAGCCGTTCTTTTTGAATTTGCTGGTATAGTAATCAACATCTTCTTCTGATAACCAAGAAGGCAAGATATCTGGAGTATCAGGAAAACTCTCGAATCCTTTTCCTTTAGGGAAATAAAATGTGCCAGGATCGCGGCATGTTAGAATTTTTTTTACCACCTCTCTAACACCAACCTGGGCAAATTCTGCTTCTATATCTCCAGGTTCCTACCACATTATTAGATTAGATTAGATTTTAAAGGCATCTTAAGCAAACCGTCGATAAATTTGAATTTGTACTAATTTCATTTGATGGCATTAATGACTTCTTGTTGAGGTCCTTATTGAGATATCAAGGAAAGCATACAGTTGCACTTGCAACTCACAAAGATATATACATCAAAAGGAGATACAATAAGGGTTTCTCAAGAATGAACTTTTTAGCACCAAATTCAAATCCTAGTGTGTTGTCTGCAGCACAACTGTATATTATACGAGGTTCTCAATAAATATTTCCCTAAGTCGTCCGCATAATGAAACAGACATAACTGTTGCCATTTCAGGTATTTCACTCTAAACCCTTGAAGGATTCCTTAATAAAGATCAAGGGTTGGGCTAGTGATCAGGCGCTCTCTTGCCAGCTAAGACCTATAATCAGGCACCACTTCCCTTTTACGCTCGTACCAGGTGACAAAAAGAAAAGCAAACACTAGAGTAAAAAGAGGTTTTTTTTACCTAACCCACCTAATTTGAACAAATTTAACAAACTGAGCATTTTCAAACTTATTTCTCAAACCCATTGTTTTTGAAAGTCGTCTTCCTGAGATGCACCTTTTAAGTTTTAAAGTCGTTGTGGGCACACGCCCCAAAAAAAAATCCCGTGGGTTTAGTGCATGGAAATTCCGGGTGCGCCCTATCTCGCGGAAAGCGCGGCGAAGTGCTTCGCAGATCAGAGAGTCGCCACTCGGGTTTTGTGGAGAGTACCCAAGAAACCGTGATTTTGAAAACATTTGGAGTGTGTTTGTTCGAGTTTGAAAAAGGCTTGTAGACTGGTCCGTCGTCACCTTTGAAATCTGAGGTTCGGGAGCCAGGTTACGAGAAGGGAAGGATTTTATGGCACCCCCTCTCGCCCAATCCGGAGATCGGTCTCTACTCAGGCGTTTTTATAAAACATTTACATTTCTCTCTTTATTTGATCATTTTCTTAGCCAGTTAGGGCGGGGGAACAGTTAATGGGGATTAAGACTGTAACACGTTTGCAGTTATGTACAAAAACGTGACAAAATGTTTATGGATGTTTGATGTTTGATCTAAACAAGTATAATAGATTGAGAACAAGCTTTTGTGAACGTTTTAGACAAGTTAGCACACACTGACTGTGCAATGATACACGCAGGAACAAGCCTGCATACCCTGGACTGCGTGCGCCACCCACAACTGGCGTGCGCCAGTGAGCCCAATACCACAGCTTCTGTTCTCAACCCTCTGGGCTCTGGAAAGGACCAGTGCATACCCAGGACAAACCACGCAGTTAAATATGGATTACTAAACTATTACAAACAAGATAAGGGCTTAGAAGCCACCAAAAGGACAGAAAACCCCTTAAACAATGAGGGGAGGATAAACAAAGGCCTGGATGGAGGATCCATGCAAGGGCCAAGCCACTGGAACCTGGATTACTACCGTACGCCACTGATGAAGGGCCGTACGCTGGTTGTTGTTTGGTGCCAATGCTTTGGCTTTGCATCATCTGGGCTCTGGAATATGACCAGAAGGCTCCCAGAGGCCATACTACACTAAAATACAGATGGAAGAGAAAGCAGCTCTAAGTATAGAAAGCGATAAGTTGGTTTTTATCATGCATCATGGTGATCAGAATGTAGATAAGACAAAATAAGGATGATCGGTGATCCCCACACCAGTTTTACCATACAGCCATGACTGGCGTACGGCACACATAACTGGCGTGCGCCACCTGATCATACCAAACGGCTTTGAAGCCTTGCTAGCTTTAGGGCCAGGACTGGTATAGATTACCAGCCTTGACCCTGCCAGCCCCCCTCAGGGGTCAGAACAGAAAGCAGAAAGCAAAGGTGGTATACCTTTTGTTGTGAGTTTGAAAGTGAGTTTGAGCTTTGAGCTTGAGAGAGGTTGATGGAGGATGAGTGTGGAGATGGTTATAGACTGTGGAGGGTGTGTTCTTCACTTGCTCTTTCTATGGGGAAGAAAGGAAGCAAAGAGCATTTAAGAGGAAGAAGACAAGATGTCTTGTTGCCTTAATGGAGCTAACCCCTTTGAACTTGGTAACCCTTGTAAGAGTGAGAGAAGGGAGTATATATAGGCAAAGGGGGCTGATCAGTTGGCTCTTAGGGGCTGTTTGGTTTGGCTTGGCAAAAAGGGGGGAGCCTCCCATGCATTTAATGCATGGGACTTGGCTTGAGAGGTGATGTAGGAGAGAGGGGGACAGTTCTGGTCGAAGAAATGATCAGGGGGTTGTAGCTGACGTCAGGTGGTTCCAAAAACTCCCGCGCGTCTGGCAGAAAAAGGTTGATTTGACTGGCATTGACTGGCGTACGCCCCTTGTTGAGTGGCGTGCGCCAGTAACTGGCGATGACTGACACGTGGCAGTGCTTCCTGCGCACGCTAGTCAAGAACCAGCGTACTCCAGTAGGGTTTTGCTGAGGCCATTTGGTTTTGGTTTAAGGGTTCGACAAGGGTTTGAAACGGGTTCGGACGAGGTTCGGGACGCTCAAAGCTCAAACTCATTCGCAAACTCGGGATGTTCTTAACCTTTAATCATCATTGGGGAATCAAAAGACCGTAAATAAACTATTCTGGAAAGTCCAAAATAGGGTGTCTACAGTAGCCCCCCTTTGACGGGACTTGGAGCACCATTGTTTTGGGTACAAGTAACGTCAAAGGTTTCCAGACACCCTCTCAAGGCTATCCAGAAGAAAATCGAAAATGCGGACACGTATTTAATGTACCGTCCATCGAGAGATTGAAGACGGGCGGACCATCTGAAGATCGTTGGAAGAGAGTTTGAACTCTGTTGAGAAATGAGGATGGGTGGACCATCATTGAATACCGAGGCGGACTCTCCTAGGGAATAGTCAGTTGCGGATAGATTAACGCCGTTAGGGATTAGACCTTCTTCGGCATAAGTAATTCCAACAGTCGCGGGTAAGTCGCGTCAGGTAGGTTGAATTCCATCTGTTGGGAATCAGAGCCAATCTCATTATCAGGGACCATCCGAGACAGAGCAATAAAACTGCTGGAAGATGTGCTAACGGTTGAATCGGACGGACAGACCGTCGTTGATTTTAAAGTTGGACGGACAGACCGTCGTTGACTTGAGGTTGGACAGACAGACCGCCGTTGATTTGAGGTTGGACGATGCGCTACTTGTAGACCGATGTGGACTAGGATAGGCGAACGGTGTTGTAGACTGATTGGACGGGCAGACCGTCGTCGTGGATCGATTGGACGATATTCTGATCGCCGTTAATCAGGGTGAACGCGGGAAATATTCTGATCGCCGTTGGTCGGGGTGAACGCGGGCAATATTCTGTTCACCGTTGATCGGAGTGAACGCGGGCAATATTCTGATCGCCGTTGATCGGGGTGAACGCGGGCAATATTCTGATCGCCGTTGATCGGGGTGATGACATGACTGATCATCGTTGATCGGGGTGAACGCGGGCAATATTCTGATCGCCGTTGATCGGGGTGAACGCGGGCAATATTCTGATCGCCGTTGGTCGGGGTGAACGCAGGCAATATTCTGATCGCCGTTGATCGGGGTGAACGCGGGCAATATTCTGATCGCCGTTGATCGGAGTGAACGCGGGCAATATTTTGATCGCCGTTGATCGGGGTGATGACATGACTGATCATCGTTGATCGGGGTGAACGCGGGCAATATTCTGATCGCCGTTAATCGGGGTGAAAGTGGGCAATATTCTGATCGCTGTTGATCGGGGTGATGACATGACTGATCATCGTTGATCGGGGTGATGACATGACTGACCATCGTTGAAATAGACGACATGGCTGATCGTCGGTGATGACATGGCTGATCATCGTTGAGAGGACGACATGGCTGATCGTCGTGTGAGTTTGGACAGGATGGGCTGTCATTGCTGGGGATCAAACTATCCTCGGCATAAAGAACTCCAACAATCACGGGTAGGTCGCGTCAGGTAGGTTAAATTCCATCTGTTGGGAATCAGAGCCAATCTCCTTATCAAGGACCATCCGAGACAGAGCAATAAGACTGCTGGAAAGATGCGCAATCGTTTGAATTGGAAGTGGACGGACAGACCGTCGTTGATTGGAAGTGGATGGATAGATCGTCGTTGACTTGAATTGGACGGATAGATCGTCGTTGATTTGGATTGGACGGATAGATCGTCGTTTGATTTGGATTGGACGGGCTCTGCTTGGGGAAATAGCGAACCGGGATGGAAGCATGGATCAGGGCAACATGGGCTGCCTGTTGGGAATGGGCCTCAACGCTGATTTGATTTGATTTGCCAATGCCACAACACTGACGATAGAAACGCCTCAACGCTGATTTGATTTGATTTGAACGCCTCAACATGCTTTGGATTGATTTGATTTAAAGCACTTTCCTGCTTTTGACATTTGATATACAATATGCAACGATAACGTATGCTAAACACATATGTACAAATTGAAAATGCAGGGGAAGACTAGGGCGGCCTCTAGGAAACGGGACGACACAAACGACGACCAGGGCAATTTTGACGATTGAGGGCTACCACTGAGCCACACTTTTGCTTTACTGCTTTGATTTGAGTTGCGGGCCTGCAGGTCCAGGTAGGTAACTTTCGAGCGGGTTAGAGGTTTGCTGCTTTGATTTGCTTTTGCATTAGGCCAATGTGTCCCTCTGTACTTGATGACTTGCTGCTTGGACTATGGATGCCGTAGCGGCGCTGTAAAAGTTGCATTATTCTCGGTTCATTGGAGATAGATAGAGTGTAAACCAATCGCTAATATCCAACTTGCATTGACGGGCGAATCGAGTTGACACACAGACACACGCACACGTATAGACTGCCTAGCTCGGAAGAGTGAGGAAGAAGAGTCCTAGGATAGAATGTAGACTCTTCGACACATGGGTAATAATGAAATTTTGGGCATTAACAGGCCAAAATCCAAAATATCCCCAGATAGGTGAAACTGACACTTGCATAAGGTCAAACATGTACAAAGACCTGTGTGAATAAATGAAATAGAGAAGAAAGCCCCGGAATGGGCAATAGACCGAAAAACTAGAAAAATGTCGCAAAGATGGACAAAATACGCAAAGGGATGACTCATATAGGCCCGGACTGAAACCGACACCCCCGTACAGTCACATTAGGCACATATGACCTGCACGGCATAGAAAACTTGGCGAGAGCCCTTAAAACCAATTTCGAAGCACCGAAACCTTGGTTTTAACTTGAAATTCCCACCGGGGGTTCAAAATCATCGTTAGGCGTGATGGCTGTCAACCGCTGTATGCTGCGGGAATTGGAGAAGCGCGCGCAGGTTTGAGACCAACGCGTGTCACTTTGAGCAAACGTGCGTGAGTCTCAAACTAGCGCGCGTGACTGGAAAGCTGCTCAAACTAGACTTCGCTGAACTTAGAATAAACTGTGAACCCGTTGGGGCCTCTAGCATTTCGTTCTGGTTTTGATGCTTCTCTTTTTCTTTTTTCTTTTTTTTTTTAAAAGGCTTTTGCTCAGCTTTGAAATTGAAGTAGTAGTTTGAAATAAGATTGAAAGACAAAGGGTTCCGCCTTCTATTTCTGATGAAGTTTGTTCTGTTCTTGACCCTTCTCGACCCTTGATGTGTACCCAAGCGTCAACCATGGATCCAATTGATAGAATATGACCGAGTCTCGAAAAGAGACTGCCTACGTATCCCATTCTGGCGACCATTGCGGAGTACCAAAGTCGTAAGCCTGTGATCCAATTGAATAGATTATGACCGAGTCACGAAGAGAGACTGCCTACGTATCCCACATTTTGGGGAATCAGGTCAAAACGTAGTTCAGGCCAAGGTTCACTCGTGTATTTTACCTCTCCTTTTACGCTCTAACTTTTGCCTAGTGCCGCCTTCTCAGGTTTCCGACCTAGCGAGCTTTCGACTTTTGCCCAATTACTTTTGCCTAGACCGCCTTCGCAGGTTTTCGGTCTAGCAGGCTGCTCTAACTTTTGCTTGGAACCGCCCACCCTTGTGGTTTTCGGCCCAACGAGCTTCTCTCAGGGAAAAGTGGCTCTTGAATTGATCCAGGTTGACTAAGGTATTTGAATTTGTTGCCGTTGAGGTCGATAATCTTTGACTGCAGCCCTTGATAAAATGGCTTTTGATAACACAGGGTCTTGACTGCTTTGGTTGGAAATGCCTCGCTCTAGGCCACTTTTGCGCCTTTCTAATGTGCGCTTGATGGAATGCCACTGACGCTGTTTTGAACATGGTACGAGGCCTGGAGCCTTCTGAGCTTCCGCTTTCTAGCTTGACATCCGGTGGCAGGAGATTTGATACTTTGTCATCTCATGATCGATTCAGGCGTGTCTTTTGTGAAACCATGCCAAAATGTCGATGGTCCTTCGAGCCTGTCTTACTAGGTGCAGTGTTCCTTTGGGGACAGCATTGAGCCAATTTTGTGTCATCCGGGGGGTCTACCTCATCTTTCAAGTTTATTGAAACTACTTCTTCTTTTAATAGGCCGAGCACGCCTTTCGTCTTCCCTTTCGGCGAGGGAACACATTTCCTTGGGGATGACCCCATCGAAATCTATCCCTTCGTCGTCAGGGTCGACACAGTTTATTCAAAAGCCAGCAAAGTACTTAGAAGCAAGATAGTGCATATCATAAAGAAAACCCCACGGGGTTGCCAAGTATAGCAAAAGACTCGAATTGAGAATAGAAGCTACGACATGGAGGGCCAAGAGAGACGAACTCCGACTCAGAGCTAGACTAAGACGACTTGACAGACACTGTGTCAGACTCAAACTCAAAAGTGTGCAATGCAAGCTAAACGCGATTTGAAAATGCAACTTTTATTGTTACCCTTGGCTTCCTCACAAAGAGGTAGGATTTGGAGGATATGGGGCCCAAGCAACAGCACTTCGGCCTCCTCAGCTTCTTTGACCAAACCTACTCGGTGTTCCCTTGAATAATGATCCTCAGCCTGTCGGTCTGCTCCTTTGCTTGATCGATCCGGTCCTCAACCAGTGTTTTCCAATTTTCAGCCCTATCTTCTATTCCGCACCCTGCAGCCTCGGATTCAGAAGGGATAAACACAGTCGGTTTGGGTTGAGTTTCTGGGACAATACAGAGGGTTGGGTTGAGTTTCTGGGACAATGCAGAGGGTTGGGTTGAGTATGGTGGAGCTCGGGTTGGTTTGAGTGGAGATGGGGTTGATTTGAGTGGAGGTGATAGATATCTGACCAACCAGAGTGTCAGACTTGAGTTGGAGCAAAGAGCTGGGACTGTCGTCAGGTTTTGATGGGAGTGGGGATGGAATAGTGCCATTATCGATGAGATTCTGAATGGCATGTCGGAGGCGGTAGCAAGCATCGGTGGGATGGCCAGGCGCTTGATGGAAAGCACAATAGGCATTTGGATCGTGAGACGCCGGGAGTGCTCGAGGTGGAGGAGTCGGACGGAGTGGCCTGAGGATGCCAGCTTGAAGGAGCTTCTCATAAACCGAGGACAAAGGTGCAGAGAAGCATGAGAAGACCCTTGGTGGGTTCCGGCGACTGGATTGAGGGTTGGTAGAACTTTTACTCACTCCGCCACTGTATAGCATTGTGCTGTCAAGGGAATGCACTCTTTCGGCACTGGGGATGATTTCTTTGTTGCGCATATCCTCCTTTTCGGAAATGGCTTTGAACAAAGAACCAGCGGTCTTCGGGCGAGTTCTAGCTTCATGACACTCAACTAGGTCTTTGAACATGTCTTTTGAGCACAACTCGGTTTCGATCGCAGGAGTGTGCCAGGCCTAAAGAGGTTCTTTGACTAGCCCCGGATCCGGCTTTGACATGATGGAGGTGAAAAGGTCAAACAGCCCCTGGACCATAACCATTTGTTTGTCCATTTTCTGGTTCATCTCTTGTACAGCCCTCTTTAGCTCAGCCAGCCCTGCTTATGCTGCCATTTTGGATTGATGATCGAGGAAGGTGATGGCCTAAAGCTCTTCGGTACTTTCCTTGACGGTGCAACGCCCAAAGCTAGACAGTAAAGCAATCGAAGGCTCAGGAAGTGTCCCTGCAATAGTTTTATTTGAAAGGATGCAATGTACACGTCGCCGTTGGTGTCCTCCTAGACTCTAGAACTAGCAGACAAAACCGTTTTATGACAAAGGTTTGAGAAAGGTTCGGGTTTTGCTGAGGCCATTTGGTACTCCAGTAGGGTTTTGCTGAGGCCATTTGGTTCTGGCTTGAGGGTTCGACAATGCAGGAACGGAACAACTAGGTGTTTGATAACATGATGCTATAACCAGGATGGCGTAAGCAGCACTGTGCCGGAGCCTTGAGCGGTGTAAGTGTTTAGCACTTTTAACCTGGGTGGTATGAGCACCATGTCATGTCTCCCGTTGTTCCTAGTTTTCCGTTTTGAAACCTCGATCGGGGTTTAGGCAAGGACTTAGAAAGTTTCGATTTCCCAAAGTCTCGTTGACCCAAGGAATTGGAAAGTTGATAACGTGCACCATCGCGATGCACGACTCGTCATTGGTCCAGGCAGCGCCTTGGCAGGCATAAAACGTTTTTGAAAGAGAGAAACCCTAGAAGCCGCCCTAGCATGCTCCTACGCAGAACGGTATGAATGTATGTATAGGCATGCGATAAGGAAAGCAGTAACACATAGACAGTTTATGGGGGTTAGATGCAAGTAATCCTACCCTGTGGGTTCCTGTCTTAGTTTGAAAGGTTCTATTGCTTTGTACGCGTGGCGAGGCTGGTTTTGGCTTGAGGGGGTCCCTCAGGCTAGAGATGTTTTTGTAGACACCCTATTCTGGACGGTCCAGATTAGTTTACTTACGGTCTTTGATTCCCCGATGATGATTAAGGTCAAAGAACACCCCGAGTTTGTGAATGAGTTTGAGCTTCGAGCGTCCTAAACCTCATCCGAACCCGTTTCAAACCTTTGTCGAACCTTCAAGCCAGAACAAAATGGCCTCAGCAAAACCCTAATGGAGTACGCTGGTGGTGGACTAGCGTGCGCAGGAGCCACTGCCACGTGTCAGTCATCCACGGTATCTGGCGCACGCCACTCAACAAGTGGCGCACGCCAGTCAATGCCAGTCAAATCAACCTTTTTCAGCCAAGTGGGCGGGAGTTTTTGCAGCCGACTGACGTCAGCTGGCAGCCCCCTGATCATTACCTCGGCCAGGAGCTGTCCCCTTCTCTCTCCTACACCCTCCATCAAGCCAAGTCCCATGCATTAAATGCATGGGAGGCTCCTCCATCCATTAACCTCCAAACAGCCCTTAAGGGAGCCAACTGATCTCAGTTTTCTTCCACCATAAATACCCCCCTTGCATTCATTTGCAAGGGGTTACCTCCATTAAGGCAAAAAAATCTCTCTTGTCTTTTTCTCCTTAAAGTGTTCTTGCTTCCTTTCTTTTCCCATAGAAAGAGTAAGTGAAGAACACTCACCTCCATCCATAGCCCTTACCACAATCATCTTCCAACTCTTAACTCTCAAGCTCAAGGTTCAAACTCATTTTAAACCCACAAGCAAAAGGTATAACACCTTCTGTTTTTGTTTCTTGTTCTGACCCCTGAGGGGGGCTGGCAGGGTCAAGGCTGGTAATCCATACCAGTCCTGGCCCTAATGCTAGCAAGGTTTCAAAACCGTGCACAATGATCAGTGGCGCACGCCAGTTATGAGTGCCGTACGCCAGTAATGGTGGTATGTGCAGAACTGGCGTGGGGATCATGGATCACTGTTTTGCTGCTTTATTTATATTCTGATCACCCTGATGCATGATAAAAACCAGTTTATTGCTTTCTGTATGTAGAACTGCTTTCTCTTCCATATGTATTTGTTGCTTAGTTTGGCCTTCTGGGTTCCTCTGGTCCTGTTCCAGAGCCCAGAATGTGCAAAGCCAAAGCATTGGAACCAAGAGGCTACTGGCGTACGGCCCTCCTTGAGTGGCGTACGGTATTGACTTGTGTTCCAGTGGCTTGGCCCTTGCATGGATCTTCCATCCAGGCCTTTGATCATCCTCCCCTCACTGTTTAAGGGGTTTTCTGTCTATTTGGTGGCTTCTTAGCCCATTAATCTGTCTGTAATAGCTTAGTAACCTTTATGAACTGCGTGGTTTGTCCTGGGTGTGCACTGGTCCTTTCCAGAGCCCAGAGGGTTGAGAACAGAAGCTGTGGGCTAAAGTCTACCGGCGCACGCCAGTAGTGGAGTGGCGCACGCAGGTCATGACTGCATGCAGTGGCCTGGCCAGTGCATGCAGGCTTGATTCTGTGTGCAACATTCCACAGCCAGTGTGTTCTAGTCTACTTAAAACGTCCACAAAAGCTTGTTCTCAATCTATTATACTTGTATAGATCAAACATCCATAAACATTTTGTCATGTTTTTGTACATAAATGCAAATGTGTTACAGTTTCAATCCCTATTAACTATTCCCCCGCCCTAACTGGTTAAAAGAATGATCAAACAAAGAGAGAAATGCAAATGTTTTATAAAGCGCCTAAGTAGAGACCGGTCTCCGGACTGGGCGAGGGGGGTTCCATAAAACCCTTCCCCTATCGTAATCTGGCTCCCGAACCTCAAGATCAAAGGTGACGACGGTCCAGTCTACAAAAGCCTTTTTCAAACTCAAGCGAATGCAATTCAAAACATTTTCAAAACCACGGTTTCTTGGGTACTCTCCGCAAAACCCGAGTGGCGACTCTCTGATCTGCGAAACATTTCGCCGCGCTTTCCGCGAGATAGGGGCGCACCCGGAATTTTATGCCTAAAACGCATGGGATTTTTTTTTTTGGGTCGCGTGCCCACAGTGGCGACTCTGCTGGGGAGTTTACATTAATCTACATTTGGAAGTTAATACATGAATGAACAATTTTCAAAAGTCTGTCAAAACAGTACGCTCCGCGCTGCTGAAGAACGGAATGGTAACATAACAGGATTCTACATCCGACCACTCCGAACTGGGGCTTTTACTATTGTTCACTTGTGTAGTTTTTTCCAAGTGTCGATTAATGAAGTGAGCCAAGCTTCAAAAGGTATTTTTTTAAAAAAGCATTCCATTTCTCTCTCTCGACCATTCTTTCGGCACGCGTACATTTGCATCGGTGTTCTATCAGCCCCGTTGAGGTGTTTTGGGTAACCGGCACAGTTTACTGGAGCCCGGGGTCCTCGAATGCCCAACAACCTTGGACGATGATGAGACGTATTACCGTTTGACCATTGCTTTGCTGCACGCAGGGCGATGGGAGGTATAAAACATCTCTAGCCTGAGGAACCCCCTTAAGCCAAAACCAGCCTCGTCACGCGTACAAAGCACTAGAACCTTTCAAAACTAAGACAGGAACCCACAGGGTAGGATTATTTGCATCTAACCCCCATAAACTGTCTATGTGTTACTGCTTTCCATATCGCATGCCTGTACATACATTCATACCGTTTTGCGTAGGAGCATGCTAGGGCGGCTTTTAGGGTTTTCTCTCTTTCAAACCCGTTTTATGCCTGCTAAGGCGCTGCCCAGACCGATGACGAGTCGTGCATCGTGATTGTGCACGTTATTATCTTTCCAATTCCTTGGGTTAACGAGACTTTGGAAAATCGAGACTTTCTAAGTCCTTGTCTAAAACTCAATTGAGGTTTCAAACAGAAAACTAGGAATGATGGGAGACATGACGTGATGCTCACACCACCCAGGTTAAAAGTGCTAAACACTTACACCGCTCAAGGCTCCAGCACAGTGTTGCTTATGCCATCCTGGTTACAGTATCATGTCATTAAGTACCTAGTTGTTCCGTTCCAACATTGAAACTTCGAAAGCGGAATAGTCAAAGACTTGGTTGTTTCGACATCTCTTAGTGTTAATCGATCCCGTCAAGGTACATCGCCGAAAATAAATCTGAGGACCTGGGCAGCGTCCGGCTGTCATAAAACGGTTTTGTCTGCTAGTTCTAGAGTCTAGGAGGACACCGACGACGCTCTTACAGGCATTTTCGTTGTTTCATTTTCCTTTCAAAATAAAACTATTGCAGGGACACTTCCTGAGCCTTCGATTGCTTTAATGTCTAGCTTTGGGCGTGGCACCGTCGAGAAAAGTACCGAAAAGAAGAGCCAAACCTGCTTGGGAGTGTTTGCCGGGGCTATTTCACTAGTACTTCCAAAGCCGTATCACCTTCCTCGATCATCAATCCAAAATGGCGGCACAAACAGAGCTGGCTGAGATAAAGAGGGTTGTAGAAGAAATGAGCCAGAAGCTGGACAAACAAATGATTATCATCCAGGGGCTGGTTGACGTTTCTACCTCTACCCTGTCAAAATCGGATTTGGCGCTAAACGCTGCTAATGCTGGAGCCAAAGAACCTCCTCAGGCCTGCCACACTCCGGCGGTCGAAATCAAGCCGTGCTCAAGAGACATGTTCAAAAGTCTGGCGGAGTTCCATGAGGTTAGAGTTCACCCAAAAGAGGATACTGAATCCCTGTTCAAAGTCACCCCCAAAGGCAGAAGAATGCACCATGTTGAAGGCGCAGTGTTGTGCAAAGCAAGCAGAGGTTCCACTTTGAACCCTCAATCCCGTCGCCGGAGCCAGCCAAGGACCTTCTCATGCTTATCTGCACCTCTGACCTCAGTTTACGAGAAGTTTCTCGATGCCGGTTCCATCAGGCCTCTAACCCCAACTCCACTGCCCAAGGTTCTCCCTGATAGCCACAACCCTAATCACTTCTGCACCTACCATCAAATGCCTGGCCATCCCACCAATGCTTGTTATCGCCTCCGACATGCCGTTCAAGATCTCATCGATAATGGCATCATTCCAGTCCCACTCCCATCAAAACCTGACGGCATTCCCAGCTCATTGCTTCAACTCAAGTCTGACCCTCTGGTTGGTCAGATATCTATCACCTCCACTCAAATCAACCCCACCTCCACTCAAATCAACCCAAAACTCCACCATACTCAACCCAACCCTCTGCACTGTCCCAGAAACTCAACCCAAACCAGCTGTGTTTAGCCCTTCTGAATCTGAGGCTGCAAGGTGCGGAATAGAAGATGGGGCTGAAAACTGGAAAGTACTGGTCGAGGACCGGATCGATCAAGCAAGGGAACAGACTGACAGTCTGAGGTCCTTCACTCAAGGGCATTTGGAGTTGCTGTTCTCCCAAGTGGGTTTAGTCAAAGAAGATGAGGAAGCTGAAGTGCTGTTGCTTGGGCCTGCCACCCTCTAGATCTCACCTCTTTGTGAGGAAGTCAAGGGTAATAATAAAAGTTGCATTTTCAAATCGCGTTTAGCTTGCATTGCACACTTTTGAGTCTGAGTCTGACACAGTGTCTGTCAAGTCGTCTTAGTCTAGCTCTGAGTTGGAGTTCGTGCCTCTAAGCCCTCCATGTCGTAGCTTCTATTCTCAATTCGAGTCTTTTGCTATACTTGGCAACCCCGTGGGGCTTTCTTTATGATATGCACTATCTTGCTTCTAAGTACTTTGCTGGCTTTTGAATAAACTATGTCGACCCTGACGACGAAGGGATAGATTTCGATGGGGTCATCCCCAAGGAAATGTGTTCCCTCGCCGAAAGGGAAGACGAAAGGCATGCTCAGCCTATTAAAAGAAGAAGTAGTTTCAATAAACTTGAAAGATAAGGTAGACCCCTGGATGACTTAAAATTGGCTCAACGCTGTCCCCCAAAGGAGCAATGTGCCCCGGATGACTTAAAATTGGCTCAACGCTGTCCCCCAAAGGAGCACTTGGCCCCGGATGGTTCAAAATTGGCTCAACGCTGTCCCCCAAAGGAGCATCGTGCCTGATCAGACAGGGTCAAAGAATTCATCGACGTTTTGGCATGGTCTCACAAGGACGCGCTTGGCGTCGATCGTGAGATAAAGAAGCTTCAAAACCCCTGCTAACGGATGCCAAGCCAGAAAACAGAAACTCAGAAGGCTCCAGGCCTTACACTGTGTCCAAGACAGCGTTAGCAGCATTCCATCAAGCGCACATTAAAAAGGCGCAAAAGTGGCCTGGAGCGAGGCATTTTCAACTGAAGTAGTCAGAACCCTACATTATCAAAAGCCATCTTATCTGGGGCTGCAGCCAAAGATCATCGATCTCGACGACAACAAAATTCAACACTCTAGTCAACCTGGATCAATTCAAGAGCCACTTTTCCCTGAGAGAAGCTCGTTGGACCGAAAACCACAAGGGTGGGCGGTGCCAAGTAAAAGTTAGAGCAGCCTGCTAGACCGAAAACCTAAGGAGGCGGTCTAGGCAAAAATAAATAGGCAAAAAGTCGAAAGCTCGCTAGGCCGGAAACCTGAGAAGGCGGCACTAGGCAAAAGTTAGAGCGTAAAAGGAGAGGTAAAACACACGAGTGAACCTTGGCCCGAACTACGTTTTGACCTGATTCCCCAGAATGGGATACGTAGGCAGTCTCTCTTCGAGACTCGGTCATAATCTATTCAATTGGATCACAGGTTTACGACTTTCATGCATCGCAATGGTCGCCTAAATGGGGTACGTAGCCAGTCTCTCTTCAAGACTCGGTCACAATTCATCAATTTGATCTAAGGCTTTAGCGCATCACCGTAGTCAGAACAGGACAAGCTTCAGCAGAAACATAAGGGGGGAATCCTTTCATCTTTCAACTTATTTCAAACTACTACTTCAATTTCAAAGCTGAGCAAAAGCCTTTTAAAAAAAAAAAGAAGAAAAAAAAGAAGCATAAAAAACAGAACGAAATGCTAGAGGCCCCAATGGGCTCACAGTTTATTCTAAGTTCAGCGAAGTCTAGTTTGCGCAGCTTTTCAGTCACGCGCGCTAGTTTGAGACTCACGCACGTTTGCTCAAAGCAACACGCGTTGATCTCAAACCTGCGCGCGCTTCTCCAATTCCCGCAGCATACAGCGGTTGGCAGCCATCACGCCTAACAACGATTTTGAACCCCCGGTGGGAATTTCAAGTTAAAACCAAGGTTTCGGTGCCTCGAAATTGGTTTTAAGGGCTCTTGCCAAGTTTTTCTATACCGTGCAGGTCATATGTGCCTAATGTGACTGTGCGGGGGTGTCGGTTTCAGTCCGGGCCTATATGAGTCATCCATTTGCGTCTTTTGTCCATCTTTGCGACATTTTTCAAGTTTTTCAGTCTATTGCCCATTCCGGGGCTTTCTTCTCTGTTTCGTTATTCGTACAGGTCTTTGTACATATTTGACTGTGTGTGAGTGTCAGTTTCACCTATCTAGGGATATTTTGGATTTTGGCCTGTTAATACCCAAAATTCCATTATTGCCCATGTATCAGAGAGTCTGCATTGTATCCTAGGACTCTTCTTCCTCATTCTTCCGAGCTAGGCAGTCAATACGTGTGCGTATGCCTGTGTGTCAACTCGTTTCGCTCGCCAATGCAAATTGGATATTAGCAATTGGTTTATACTCTATCTCCAATGAACCGAGAATAATGCAAGTTTTACAGCGCCACTACGGCATCCATGGGCCACGCAAGCAGAAAATCGTCAAGTACAAAAGGATATATTGGCCCAACGCAAAAGCAAATCAAGCAAGTCACAGGGTAATCTAACCCGCTCGAAAGTTACCTACCTGGACCTGCAGGCCCGCACCTCAAATCAAAGCAGCAAACCTCTAACCCACTCGAAAGTTACCTACCTGGACCTGCAAGCCCGCAACTCAAATCAAAGCAGTAAAGCAAAAGTGTGGCTCAATGGTAGCCCTCAATCGTCAAATTTGCCCTGGTCGTCGTTTGTGTCGTCCCGTCCTCTAGAAGCCGCCCTAGTCTGCCTTTGCATTTTCAATTTGTACATATGTGTTTAGCATATATTGTCGTTGCATATTGTATATCAAATGTCAAAAGCAGGAAAGTGCATCAAATCAAAATCAATCCAAAGCACATGGAGGCTTTCAAATCAAATCAAATCAAATCAAACCAGCATTAAGGCGTTTCTATCGTTAGTGTTGCGGCATTGGCAAACCAAATCAAATCAGCGTTGAGGCCCATTCCCAACAGGCAGCCCATGTTGCCCTGATCCATGTTTCCATCCCGGTTTGCTACTTCCCCAAGCAGACCCCGTCCATTTCAAATTAACGACGATCTATCCGTCCCACCTCAAATCAACGACGGGTTGTCCGTCCAATTCAAATCAACGACGATCTATCCGTCCAATTTCAAATCAACGACGGTCTGTCCGTCCACTTCAAATCAACGACGATCTATCCGTCCAATTTCAAATCAATGACGGTCTGTCCGTCCACTTCAAATCAACGACGGTCTGTCCGTCCAATCCTCAAATCAACGACGGGCTGTCCATCCAATTTCAAATCAACGACGGTCTGTCCGTCCACTTCAAATCAACGACGGTCTGTCCGTCCAATCCTCAAATCAACGACGGTCTGTCCATCCACTTCAAATCAACGACGGTCTGTCCGTCCAATCTCAAATCAACGACGGCCTGTCCGTCCAACTCCAATTCAATGGCAGTCTGCCCGTCCAATCTCAAATCAACGACGGTCTGTCCGTCCGATTCAACCGTTAGCGCATCTTCCAGCAGTCTTATTGCTCTGTCTTGTATGGTCCCTGATAAGGAGATTGGCTCTGATTCCCAACAGATGGAATTTAACCTACCTGACGCGACCTACCCATGATTGTTGGAGTTCTTTGTGCCGAGGATGGCTCGATCCCAAGCAATGACAGCCTGTCCTGTCCAAATCAACGACGGTCTGTCCGTCCACTTCCGATCAATGACAGCCTGCCTTATCCCAATTCAACGACGATCAGCCATGTCGTCCTTTCAATCCATCAACGACGCTCAGCCAAGTCGTCCTTTCAATCCATCAACGACGATAGGCCATATCGTCGTTTTCAATCCATCACCAACGTTCAACCATGTCGTCCTTTTTCAATCCTTCAACGACGATCAATATCGTCCTTTTCACTCCCTCAACGATGGTTAACGAGTCATCCTCAATGATGTCCCAAACTCAACGATGGTTAAGGAGTCATCCTCAATGATGACCCACCGTCCCAAACTCAACGATGGTTCCCGAGTCATCCTCATTGATGACCCACCGTCCCGATGGTTAACGAGTCATCCTCAATGATGGCCCACCGTCCCAAACTCAACGATGGTTCCCGAGTCATCCTCAATGATGACCCACCGTCCCGATGGTTAACGAGTCATCCTCAATGATGACCCACCGTCCCGATGGTTAACGAGTCATCCTCAATGATGACCCACCGTCCCAAACTCAACGATGGTTCCCGAGTCATCCTCAATGATGACCCACCGTCCCGATGGTTAACGAGTCATCCTCAATGATGACCCACCGTCCCGATGGTTAACGAGTCATCCTCAATGATGACCCACCGTCCCAAACTCAACGATGGTTCCCGAGTCATCCTCAATGATGACCCACCATCCCAAACTCAACGATGGTTCCCGAGTCATCCTCAATGATGACCCACCGTCCCAACTCAACGACGATCCATCCGTCCGATTTCAAATCAACGGCGATCTATCCGTCCGATTATCAAATCAAACAAGTAGCCCTGCGTTGCTTTCAAATGGATTCTTCCCCAGGAGAGTCCTCCAACAAGTGACGGCCTGCTCTGTCCATCTCAAATCAACGACGATCTATCCGTCCAATATCAATTCAACGACGATCCATCCGTCCAATATCAATTCAACGACGATCCATCCGTCCGATTTCAAATCAACGGCGATCTATCCGTCCGATTATCAAATCAAACAAGTAGCCCTGCGTTGCTTTCAAATGGATTCTTCCCCAGGAGAGTCCTCCAACAAGTGACGGCCTGCTCTGTCCATCTTAAATCAACGACGATCTATCCGTCCAATTTCAAATCAACGACGATCCATCCGTCCAATATCAATTCAACGACGATCCATCCGTCCAATATCAATTCAACGACGATCCATCCGTCCGATTTCAAATCAACGGCGATCTATCCGTCCGATTATCAAATCAAACAAGTAGCCCTGCGTTGCTTTCAAATGGATTCTTCCTTAGGAGAGTCCTCCAACAAGTGACGGCCTGCTCTGTCCATCTCAAATCAACGACGATCTATCCGTCCAATATCAATTCAACGACGATCCATCCGTCCGATTTCAAATCAACGGCGATCTATCCGTCCGATTATCAAATCAAACAAGTAGCCCTGGGTTGCTTTCAAATGGATTCTTCCCCAGGAGAGTCCTCCAACAAGTGACGGCCTGCTCTGTCCATCTCGAATCAACGACGATCTATCCGTCCAAATTCAATCAACGACGATCCATCCATAGGACTATATCTTTCTCAACAGAGCCGATTCACGGCTCATCACTCCCCAGCTAAATCAACCGCCCCGGCCGCGCTATCAAAAGCCAATGCCAGCATCGGCTCAGCCAAGCATATTATTTCCGGCAACGATCTAGCCGTTCCCATCAATCCAACCAGTCAGGTTATTTAAAGTTTTATGTTCTCATTGATTCGTATGTTCTGTTCCGGACGGCCTAGATGGGTGTCTAGAAAAACCTTTGACGTTACTTACGCCAAAGCAATGGTGCTCTAAATGCCGTCAAAGGGGGGCTACTGTAGACACCCTATTCTGGACGGTCCAGATTAGTTTACTTACGGTCTTTGATTCCCCGATGATGATTAAGGTCAAAGAACACCCCGAGTTTGTGAATGAGTTTGAGCTTCGAGCGTCCTAAACCTCATCCGAACCCGTTTCAAACCTTTGTCGAACCTTCAAGCCAGAACAAAATGGCCTCAGCAAAATCCTAATGGAGTACGCTGGTGGTGGACTAGCGTGCGCAGGAGCCACTGCCACGTGTCAGTCATCCACGGTATCTGGCGCACGCCGGTCAACCTTGGTCAACGCCGATCAATGCCGATCAACTTCAGTCAACCTTGGTCAATGCCGGTCAACCTTGGGAGGAGTTTTTTTTGTAAATCCTAGACAGAATCTCGGCCAGGAGCTGTCCCCTTCTCTCTCCTACACCCTCCATCAAGCCAAGTCCCATGCATTAAATGCATGGGAGGCTCCTCCATCCCTTAACCTCCAAACAGCCCTTAAGGGAGCCAACTGATCTCAGTTTTCTTCCACCATAAATACCCCCCTTGCATTCATTTGCAAGGGGTTCCCTCCATTAAGGCAAAAAAAATCTCTCTTGTCTTTTTCTCCTTAAAGTGTTCTTGCTTCCTTTCTTTTCCCATAGAAAGAGTAAGTGAAGAACACTCACCTCCATCCATAGCCCTTACCACAATCATCTTCCAACTCTTAACTCTCAAGCTCAAGGTTCAAACTCATTTTAAACCCACAAGCAAAAGGTATAACACCTTCTGTTTTTGTTTCTTGTTCTGACCCCTGAGGGGGGCTGGCAGGGTCAAGGCTGGTAATCCATACCAGTCCTGGCCCTAATGCTAGCAAGGTTTCAAAACCGTGCACATCAGAGGCGCACGCCAGTTCTTATTAGCTGTACGCCAGTCATGGCTTTATGGCACAACTGGCGTGGGGATCATAGATCATCACTTTTCTCACTTTATTGTTGTCTGATCACCCTGATGCATGATAAAACCAGTCTATTGTTTTCTGTATTTAGAACTGCTTTCTCTTCCATCTGTACTTTTGTGTAGTAGGGCCTCTGGGATCATTCTGGTCATATTCCAGAGCCCAGATGATGCAAAGCCAAAGCATTGGGACAAAAGGGAAAACTGGCGTACGGCTCTCATCTAGTGGCGTACGGTAGTGGTCCAAGTTCCAATGGCTTGGCCCTTGCATGGATCCTCCATCCAGGCCTTTGATCACCCTCCCCTCACTGTTTAAGGGGTTTTCTGTCCATTTGGTGGCTTCTTAGCCCATTAATCTGTCTGTAATAGCTTAGTAACCTTTATGAACTGCGTGGTTTGTCCTGGGTGTGCACTGGTCCTTTCCAGAGCCCAGAGGGTTGAGAACAGAAGCTGTGGGCTAAAGTCTACCGGCGCACGCCAGTAGTGGAGTGGCGCACGCAGGTCATGACTGCATGCAGTGGCCTGGCCAGTGCATGCATGCTTGATTCTGTGTGCAACATTCCACAGCCAGTGTGTTCTAGTCTACTTAAAACGTCCATAAAAGCTTGTTCTCAATCTATTATACTTGTATAGATCAAACATCCATAAACATTTTGTCATGTTTTTGTACATAAATGCAAATGTGTTACAGTTTCAATCCCTATTAACTGTTCCCCCGCCCTAACTGGTTAAAAGAATGATCAAACAAAGAGAGAAATGCAAATGTTTTATAAAGCGCCTAAGTAGAGACCGGTCTCCGGACTGGGCGAGGGGGGTTCCATAAAACCCTTCCCCTCAAGATCAAAGGTGACGACGGTCCAGTCTACAAAAGCCTTTTTCAAACTCAAGTGAATGCAATTCAAAACATTTTCAAAACCACGGTTTCTTGGGTACTCTCCGCAAAACCCGAGTGGCGACTCTCTGATATGCGAAGCATTTCGCCGCGCTTTCCGCGAGATAGGGGCGCACCCGGAATTTTATGCCTAAAACGCATGGGATTTTTTTTTTGGGTCGTGTGCCCACAGTTTTATACCTCCCATCGCAATGCGTGCAGCAGAGCAACGATCAAAAGGTAATACGTCTCATCATCGTCCAAGGTTGTTGGGCATTCGAGGACCCCGGACACCAGTAAACTATGCCAGTTACCCACAAAACACCTCAACGGGGCTGATAGAACACCGATGCAAATGTGCGCGTGCCGAAAGAATGATCGAGAGAGAGAGAATTGCAAAATACTTTTTGAAAAATGCCTTTTGAAGCTTGGCTCACTTCATTAATCGACACTCGGAGAAAACTACACAAGTGAACAATAGTAAAAGCCCCAGTTCGGAGTGGTCGGATGTAGAATCCTGTTACGTTACCATTCCGTTCTTCAGCAGCGCGGAGCGTACTGTTTTGACAGACTTTTGAAAATTGTTCATTTATGTATTAATTTCCAAATGTAGATTAATGTAATGTCCCCAGCGGAGTCGCCACTGTGGGCACACGCCCCAAAAAAAAATCCCGTGGGTTTAGTGCATGGAAATTCCGGGTGCGCCCTATCTCGCGGAAAGCGCGACGAAGTGCTTCGCAGATCAGAGAGTCACCACTCGGGTTTTGTGGAGAGTACCCAAGAAACCGTGATTTTGAAAACATTTGGAGTGTGTTTGTTCGAGTTTGAAAAAGGCTTGTAGACTGGTCCGTCGTCACCTTTGAAATATGAGGTTCGGGAGCCAGGTTACGAGAAGGGAATGGTTTTATGGCACCCCCTCTCGCCCAATCCGGAGATCGGTCTCTACTCAGGCATTTTTATAAAACATTTACATTTCTCTCTTTATTTGATCATTTTCTTAGCCAGTTAGGGCGGGGGAACAGTTAATGGGGATTAAGACTGTAACACATTTGCAGTTATGTACAAAAACGTGACAAAATGTTTATGGATGTTTGATGTTTGATCTAAACAAGTATAATAGATTGAGAACAAGTTTTTGTGAACGTTTTAAACAAGCTAGCACACACTGACTGTGCAATGATACACGCAGGAACAAGCCTGCATACCCTGGACTGCGTGCAGTCAGGACCTGCGTGCGCCACCCACAACTGGCGTGCGCTAGTGAGCCCAACCACAGCTTCTGTTCTCAACCCTCTGGGCTCTGGAAAGGACCAGTGCATACCCAGGACAAACCACGCAGTTAAATATGGATTACTAAACTATTACAAACAAGATAAGGGCTTAGAAGCCACCAAAAGGACAGAAAACCCCTTAAACAATGAGGGGAGGATAAACAAAGGCCTGGATGGAGGATCCATGCAAGGGCCAAGCCACTGGAACCTGGATTACTACCGTACGCCACTGATGAAGGGCCGTACGCTGGTTGTTGTTTGGTGCCAATGCTTTGGCTTTGCATCATCTGGGCTCTGGAATATGACCAGAAGGCTCCCAGAGGCCATACTATACTAAAATACAGATGGAAGAGAAAGCAGCTCTAAGTACAGAAAGCGATAAGTTGGTTTTTATCATGCATCATGGTGATCAGAATGTAGATAAGACAAAATAAGGATGATCGGTGATCCCCACACCAGTTTTACCATACAGCCATGACTGGAGTACGGCACACATAACTGGCGTGCGCCACCTGATCATACCAAACGGCTTTGAAGCCTTGCTAGCTTTAGGGCCAGGACTGGTATAGATTACCAGCCTTGACCCTGCCAGCCCCCCCCAGGGGTCAAAACAGAAAGCAGAAAGCAAAGGTGGTATACCTTTTGTTGTGAGTTTGAAAGTGAGTTTGAGCTTTGAGCTTGAGAGAGGTTGATGGAGGATGAGTGTGGAGATGGTTATAGACTGTGGAGGGTGTGTTCTTCACTTGCTCTTTCTATGGGGAAGAAAGGAAGCAAAGAGCATTTAAGAGGAAGAAGACAAGATGACTTGTTGCCTTAATGGAGCTAACCCCTTTTGAACTTGGTAACCCTTGTAAGAGTGAGAGAGGGGAGTATATATAGGCAAAGGGGGCTGATCAGTTGGCTCTTAGGGGCTGTTTGGTTTGGCTTGGCAAAAAGGTGGGAGCCTCCCATGCATTTAATGCATGGGACTTGGCTTGAGAGGTGATGTAGGAGAGAGGGGGACAGTTTTGGTCGAAGCAATGATCAGGGGGCTGTAGCTGACGTCAGGTGGTTACAAAAACTCCCGCGCGTCTGGCCGAAAAAGGTTGATTTGACTGGCATTGACTGGCGTACGCCCTTTTTTGAGTGGCGTGCGCTAGTAACTGGTGATGACTGACACGTGGCAGTGCTTCCTGTGCACGCTAGTCAAGAACCAGCGTACTCCAGTAGGATTTTGCTGAGGCCATTTGGTTCTGGTTTGAGGATTCGACAAGGGTTTGAAACGGGTTCGGACGAGGTTCGGGACGCTCAAAGCTCAAACTCATTCGCAAACTCGGGATGTTCTTGACCTTTAATCATCATTGGGGAATCAAAAGACCGTAAATAAACTATTCTGGAAAGTCCAAAATAGGGTGTCTACAGTCGTGTTTTGGTAACACAACTCAATACGCATTTTCAGGTTGACTCCAACCATAAACCCTTCCAATCTATCTCCCCTTACAATCAGCATTTTATTTTTCGAGAATAACTGTTATGATGGATTGATTGGGCCTTGGGGTTTGACTCATCATCTGCGAATTATTTGTTGTATATGTGGTTTTGCTATTATAGAATGGCATGCACAATGCACAAAAAGTAACATTTTTATTGTGCAAGTTCATTAGTTGACAGTGTGAGTCAATTATGTTCAAGAGCAAGTCAATTATGTTCGAGAGTGTCAGTTATTTATGGATATGACTCTACCACATGCACTTTCGTGCGATAGATAGCACACCGACCTTCCAAAAGATATGAATGAGTCAGTTGTTTAGGTAACAAATGCCAGTCATTTATTACCACGGGGCAAGTTCAACATCTATGAAGTGCTACTCAAAGGCCTTTTATATGATGTCTTTGGTGTGTGTCAATCATTTTCCAGGTGCAAGTATGTTATGGGAGACCTAAAAAGTGTACTATAGCAAAGTATCCTCGTAGAGCATATTATTGACTCGACCACAAATCTGTTAGAAGGAAATCCCTTGACTTCGCTTATGCCCTAATGCAGTAAAAAAAAGCAAACAAATTGCGTACATTGCAAATGCAAGTCTGTTTTGTATTGCCCAAAAAAGTTGCGTAAGACAAGTACATTCTTGGTTAGGTTTTTTGTGCTAATCGGCTGTGTTTCTAACAGAAGTTATTCACTTCTGGAGTACGAATCTGTTATGAGACAGAACGCAAGGGGATTGGCTGGAGTCTATCTAGAAAATGCGCATCAAAGTCGTGTTAGCAAAACACGACTTTATACTGTAGAGATGGGCCACAAAAACACAACTTCAAAAACAATTGGATTTGGAAAATAAGTTTGAAAATACTCTGTATGGAAAATCTGTTTGAAAAGAACGTGGTTTGGTAAAAAGAACTCATGAAAAGGATTCTTGGATTGTTGTTATATACCAACAAACACCCAAGTGTTCCAGAAAAATTTACCATGTATTGTCAAAAAGCTGCATGTAAAATGACCACAACCAAAAAGAAAAAAGAAACCGTAGATGTTAAATTCTACAATAAAAAACTGGGCCAAAAGTTATGTATTCGAGGGCCAATCTTAAATTTCCTTTGAAGTAGTCAGAAATCAACAAGGCTTTCATCTATTCTTAATTCAGCTTTCATCTATTCTGAAGTCAGCAGTCAAAGCATCAAAAAACAAGGCTAACATACAATAATGGAGAAACTGTGCACAAACCAAGGGAGTAGAGATCAGATCAACAAGGCTTCACACAGAAATGAAGTTCCACGATAACATAAAAATGGAGATGAATCAGAAAACTGGGAATGCAGTTAACAGAAGCACAGATAAAATACAGAGAAGCAAGATTTTACGGACCAAAAGAATGAAATGCAGATGAAAGCTAAGAGCATCTCCATTAGTTTTTTCTTGCTCGATCAATTCCATTTGTTTTGTCATTATAGCAAAGACTATTAGAGATGATATGGCATATCTTAACCAAACCCTTCGGGTGCTTTGTCTAATGCAGCATTTGGATGGTAAGACAAGAGAGGACCTGAATTCGGCAAATGTAATGGTCATCACCAAATATCGTACGAAACATATCAACAGGCTTTAACATAGGATTCCTGGGTCTAAAATGGACGCTCAAATTCACCAAAGCCTTAACTCTGTCAGGCCTATACAAGCACAAAGACCACGCAATGGTCGCCCCCCAGTCATGCCCAACAACAAACACCTGCACTACATACAAGTATATGTCCCATCACTCACTATCTTCAACAAATTCACAGAACAATCAAAAATTACGAATCCAAAACCGTAAATAACCATATTCAGGGCTGGGCCAAGCACTAGAAAATAAAGGCCAGTGCCTATGATCTCCAATTTCGAGAGGCCTCAATCTTTCTATTTATGTTTATGTATGTATACTGCAAATTTTGACTTCTCAAAACTACTTTCACTTGTAAAAGTTTAAAAAAAAAAAAAAAAACCTCCATAAATTCCCTTCATATTTACACATCTTTATTCCAGTATTTGATCCTTTCACAGCATTGATTGCTCTTTTTTTATTTTATTTTTTATAACTCAAGGTCAACTTACGCAGACCTCGACTAATTTTGGGATCCAATTCCACCGCCCACTTGTGGGAAGTGAATTGAAGTCGGAGCAATTGCTTTGTATAGAGTGAGCCCAAAGGAATTGATAGCACCTATAAGGTTTCGAACTTGAGACCTTAGGAGGGAGCAAACGCTTAAGTTCAAGTCTTGACCACGAGTCCAACCCTTGAGTTCACTTCTGACCACGAGGCCAATCCTTGGGATAAGCATTTGTTGCTCTTCTGTATTTCACCTTGTCGAATACTAAACTTTCAGACGCTAATGATTAGGTATTCTAGTAACAATTTCTCATCTCAAAAATCAAGAGAGAGAGAGAGAGAGATATTAGAATTTTCATTTTAATATTGATACTTAAATTCTTAAAGGCCTCCTATTAAAATCTCACCTTCACCCTCCAATGACCATATTATTCTCAACATTTCAACCAGAATAATTCTGTTAATAATGAGAAGACAACGTATTGAAAATAGAATATTTGGAAACAAAAGTGAATTCCATTGACCCCACCTGGTGTTCATCAGGCGCGATGGCATCGAGGAGAGCGATGATGTCCCCGACCACATGGAGGGTGGTGAATTTAGTGGAGTCGTGGAGGGGTGCTCCGGTGGTGTCACCGTAGCCGCGGAGATCGGGCGCCACGGCGCGGTAGCCGTGCGCCGCCATGTAGAGGATTTGGTGGCGCCATGAGTACCAGAGTTCTGGGAAGCCGTGGAGGAACAGGACAAGTGGGCCTTGGCCTTTCTCTGCTATGTGGATGTTTATGCCGTTTGCTGTGATCGTCTTGTGCTCTATCGTCTCCATCTCCCCACCTCTCTCTCTCTCTCTCTCTCTGTATAATTTTGCCAATAATGGCCGGCGGCTATGAATGTTTGTTTATTACAGCGAAAATGGGGGAAATTTTTCAGTGCCGGGTGGGCACGGGACACGTGGTGCCCGTGCGCCATCTCGGCCGTCCAATGAAGTTTTGGACGGCTCAGATCTGTTCGGGACCGAGATGGTGCCGGGCACCACGTGTCCCGTGCCCACCCGGCACTGAAAAATTTCTCCGAAAATGGATATTGGGTGGCCCCATCTCACAGTGCAGATCCATTGAATCACTTTCTAATAACAACTTTCTAGCATATCTCACCCTTCGGAGCCGTTGATCTCGTAAATTGACGGTTGAAATGTGCCGAATACTTTTTACTCCAAAACGACGTCGTTTTGACTCGATACATCTTAACCGTTGATTTGCAAGATCAACGGCTCCGAAAGATGGGACAGGCTCCTGTACGGATTGGGCTCGAACAGAGAATCCTCGGTGCGTATACCTACACACAAATGAGTACACAAATATACAAACACCTTTCACAAGAAGAGTGGGGCCCACACACACTTTCAGAGTTTATTGTTCCAATTAATACACTTTCGGAGTTGACTGGCAAAGTATTTTTGTAGTGGCCAGGCTCCGTTCTCTGTTCAGTTGCACATAAATGATGAGAAAAATAATTTTTGGTGATTTTCTGTGTATTTAGTTACTAGAAAAGTTGTAGAATTTACAATTTCAACTTTTCTAGTGAAAAAATACTTTTCTACAAAATAGGTCTTTACCAAAATGAAGAAATTCTATTTTCTTATTCACATAACTAATATCGAGATTTGCAATCTCAGAGGATGAGTTGTTCGATAGCTTGTACGTAGACGTAGAAATAACACATAGTGGTACAACACATCAAGTGCCGCTAAGGCACTTGACAAAACACAACGATAGATTTGTGATCTGTTTAGCCTTCAAATCTTATTGCATGAAAACACAACATGAAGCTAGCTAGCATCTGGAATTGAGACGTGCATTGATCTGTGATACAACTGAAGGAGGGAAAAATCAGAACTTGTTGATGAACGCGAGAATGTGTTGGTTGATCTCTTGAGGCTTTTCTTGATTGAGGTGGTGCGCGACACCTTCCATTACAACGACTTCCTCCAACAGAGGTACGTATTTCTTCATCCCGCCACCGTGTATGTATTCCTTGGCGCCGGGGATGTTATAGACCAAGTCCACAATAAATTTTGTTGGCACTTTGACTTGGGCCTCGGTCCACGGTGCCGCGAGTTCCCAATTTCTGCAACGAAGGTGGAAGAAAGGTAAACATATCTAAAGAATTGCAATTGCCTCCTTTTGGTTTTCCTGAGTAAAGGTAACCCAACAACATGAAACTGAACCTAGAAACCAAATAGGCCAACTTTCACATCATTTGTCGATGGGCCTTCAGAAGTAACAAATCCACTGCCTAACTTAACAGCAAAATTTGAGCTACATAACCATAGTTGGAGAAAACCCATAGGTTTCACTCAATTGACCCCAATAGTTACATCAGTTGTCTCAACTTATAATCAAAAACTTACAAGATTGTAAAGTAACTTACAAATCGAAAGCTTGGTAGTAGTTAATTCCTTCAGTGAAGCCGTTCTTTTCAAATTTGCTGGTGTAGTAATCAACATCCTCTTCTGATAACCAAGTAGGCAAGATAACTAGAGTATCAGGAAAACTCCCAAATCCTTTTCCTTTAGGGAAATAAATGTGCCAGGGTCGCGGTATGTTAGGAATTTTTTTTACCACATCTCTAACACCAATCTGGGCAAATTCAGCTTCAATATCTCCAGGTACCTATATCATAGATTTTATTGTTAGAGATGCTCCATCAAATGCGGCATTTGTAGGGTAATATAAGACAGGAGAGAACCTGAAATCGGCACATGTAATGTAATGGTCATCCCCAAACAACCCACGAAACATAGCAATAGGCTTTATCACAGGATCGCTGGGCATAAAATGGACGCTCAAAGTCACCAAAGCCTTGACTTTATCAGGCCTGTACAGGCACAAAGACCAAGCCATGAACGCGCCCCAGTCATGCCCAACAACAAACACCTGCACTACATAAACATATGTCCCATCAACAACTATCTTAAATTAAAATTCATAGAACAATCTAACGGCCCGTTTGGATGGAGGATTTGTTTTAGGTGGATTTGTAATGAGGGGGGATTTGAAGGTGGATATGTAATGAGGGAGGATTTGTTAAGAAGGGTGGCCCCACCTCTTAAGAAGGGGGGATTTGTAATGAGGTGTTTGGTAGGTTTTTTGAGAAGGGGGATTTGGAAGGTGGATATGATGGGAGAAGATGTGAAATGACTTTATTGCCCCCATATTATTAATTTAATGGGTAATATAGGTTAATTTAATAATAAATAAATAAATAAATTATTTTTTTACAAAAACTTGATAAAATTAAATAAAGTTATGTTTGAAATGTGTAAACGTTAAAAATTTTTTGTTAAAAAAAACGAATTAAATGGCATATATTCATTGTACAATAATATAATTATTATGAAATTATATAGAACAACAAATTTAATTTTTTGTAATAAAATAATTCAAATTACAAATCTGTTCAATGTTTAAAACGTTTTTGTAAGAGAATAATGATTTTTAATGAAAAAGTAAAAACCGAAATATCCCCAAGAAAATGTTAATTGTTAAAATTAGTTGGGTAGTTGAAAGCACACGGTCAACAAATTTGTTGGGTGTGTGGTAATTGAAAACACATGTTCACCAAAATTTTTTGGTCAATATTTCTATAAAAGGCACACATTTATACATTTTCCTTCATCCCATTCCATATCTCTTGTCCATTACAAGTAATTTTCAACTATTTTTGTATTTAGCCTCACAATGGCACGCGCCGCACGCCGAGCTTGGAGCGATGAGGAGGAGGAGTCATTACTAGAAAAACTTACGACTCTTGTAGATCAAGGTGTTTGGCAAGCTGATCACGGGTTTCGTCCCTCGTACTTGGGAGTATTGGAAGGTCAAATGAGATCTTCTTTCCCCCAAGGAGGTATTGCCGAAAATCATATTGAGGCAAAGATTAAGAATTAGAAACAAACTTGTTTCCAATTACAACACATGCTTCAAACACCCGGGTTTGGTTGGAATGCAACTGAAAATAGACTGGTGGTAGAAGATGCAGTTTGGAATCAGTATGCCCAAGTAAGTAATCAATATCCTTGAAAATTATATAAACTCATGTTTACGGTAATTTTTAAACCATTTTGCTACTATATGTGTAGGTCAATCGACGAGCTAGGCAGATGAGGGAAATTCAATTTCCCAATTATAATCGATGGTGCCATTGCTTTGGACGGGAGTATTGATATGGAGAAGTCGGAAGCTTAAGACAGATGTTGGACAATAAATTTGTACCATTCATAATGTACCTCAACTAAATGTTTAAATTTAATAAAGATGAGTTGTTTGTGTTCATATTACAGTCTTCATTTTGCGAATGATTGAAAAACACGTACAAGTTCAATCAGAATCAAATAAGTGTGCCAAGATAATACAACATAAGAAACCTAAGAAAAAAACTACAACGAAGTATGTTATTAGACTAGATCGATGTTGAACATCCAAACCATTTTCGGATGTGGAACCATTGTGACTTGATTGTTGTTGGGTTCGAACCGACTGCATTTGAAGGAGCCCGTATCTTTCCTCATGGAACTGTAACAATGCTCCTTCCGCTTCGTCGAACGTGGTGTATCTTTTGATCAAATTCCCGGGGTATCCATTAACCTGCAGTCCCGCGATCTCCCAACTTGTATAGATTCCCGGCTGACGGCCAATGAAAACCACCCAATATGTAAGCTTATCTTCACTTGACATTGCAAAATCTACGAGAAAAAACCAATTATCACATTTCATGAATACTATGATATTTGTATATGTAGTTGGCTCAGAAATTTTTCCCACCGGCACACAGTGCACCACTTGGCTACAACTTATGTTGCCAAATGGTGAGTAAACCATTGACCCTCATAAGTTGTCCCGCCAAGACAAGTGCCTCGCCGTTAAATTTGTCATAAATATCGTCATAGCCTTGTAAAACTGCCCAGAATGGAGAACCAAAACTGTCAAGTCAAAACGGCCAATAAACTGAACCAAATGCAACCATATACCAGCCAACAAACAGCAAATAAATTGGCCAAAAACCAGCCAGAAACCTTGCCAAACTTGCCATCACAATAACCCCAAAAACTAGCATGCAAATAACTGGGATAACAGCCATCACAATGAACCAAGTAACAGGCATAAAATGAACCAAATACTGCCCAAGGAACAGCAGGAACTTGGCATAACAATAACCAGAAATAAACAGAACCTAATGCAGGCAGAACCAGCCCACAAACAGGCCTGCACACACACACACACACACATACCCCTCATAACAGCAGTAGCAGCAGCCACAAAACAGCCACAAAACAGCCAAAGTACAAGCCAGAAACACAAAATATACTTGGGCTCAGACAATTACAACATTATCAAAGTAGCACTACCATTTGCAACTAAGTTGCCATTAAGGCCGTCATAATTGGCAAAGGCAATACCAACTAATCCATTAGTAGGTGAACATTGCATCATTGCCCAAAAAATTAACCCAAGAAACAACACCAAAACTGGGCAGAAACCTGCACCAAAAATGGCCAGAAACAAGCACGGAAACTGGGCAGAAACCACAACAAAAACTAGGCACAAAGCAGCACAAAAATTGGGCACAAAGCAGCACACAAACTGGGCAGAAACCAGCATCAAAATTGGGCAGAAACTGGGCAGAAACCAAAGCACAAAAACTGGCTTAAAACCCCAGTTATTTGCATAAGATAGTGCAGGCAATAACCAGCCAACAAAACAGCCACAAAACTGCACATAATGCAGTATAAAAACTGTCTAAAAACCAGCCACAAAACTGCCCAGATTGCAGAACCAAAACTGTAGATTGCAGAACCAAAACTGTAAAAAAAACAGCCACCAAACTATCCACAAACCAGCCACAAAACTGCCCAGAATTAAGAACCAAAACTGTCCAAAATACAGCCAGAAACAGCCACTATACTGCACCCAACCTGTCCAACAACCAGCCACAAAACAGCCCAGATTGTGGAACCAAAACTGTCAAAAAAACAGCCACAAATGATTCCACAAACCAGCCACAAAACAGTCCAGAAACCAGAATCTCCCATCCGACGACTCCTGGTACAAACCACCATTAAACCGCCCCTCCGCCGCTCGCCTCTGCCGTTCGAACAGCCATCACACACACACACACACACACAGCCACTTGAGTACAATTGAAGTCAGATTGTGCCCTTATATTTCCACCTTCATTTTGCCCAACATACCAACTAACATTTGGCTCAGATGTAATCAACGTAATGAAAGAAGCACTAGCATACAACTAAGTTGCCATTAAGACCCTCATAGCTGCACCAACTAATGCATTTGGACCAATCAATAAAATACATCATCATTGCCCAACTCAATTTGGATCATCAAAGTTGCCCAAAGAAGTAGCAAGTATTAAAGTGCATCATTGCCAAACTTACATTGGATCATCATAGTTGCCCAAACATATATAAGGTAGTAAAGTGCATCATTACAAAGTCATAAAGATGGCCTAATCCTCTTTGATCATCATCGTTGCCCAAAATAAATTCAAAGTACTACGCTCATCATCGTTGCCCAAAATAAATTCAAAGTACTACGATCATCATCGTTGCCCTAACAAGTACGAAATTTACATGATAAGAAGTTTAAAGATGTACGGTGAATCATTACAAAAAGAGGAGCTCGATACTCCACAAAACGGGTCATAAGTACTTTGTAGTTAATTACAAAAATGAGGAATCACATCCTCCGCCATTTTCAACGTTGTACGCACAAGTTTGAAGACATCCTTATGTGGTCTTCAATTTGATTTGCCCCGCTAATACGGCCTCCACCCAAGCTTGTCTATAGTTTTCTGGTATGCCATAAAACGTGTCCACGTTTTCTTCGGCCGACACAATAATGGCGTGTGCAGAAAACATATCAATCAATTGAAGGTCAAGCTTCTCAAGTTCGGCAAACACCCTCTCTTTTTTTGCAGAGAGTCGGTCCTCATATCCTACCGAATCGGCAATCTTAAGAAATGCCGAACTGCTTTGTTCCATGAAATTCCCAAATGCATCATGAAGGGACGCCTCTTTTGCGTCCACCTTTGCCTTCTTCTTTGGCCTTTCCGGCACGCCATTCATCGCTGGACTGTTCACATTGGTTCTCGGAGTGGGGGGATTGGCAAAGCTTGTTGGAGTCCCGGCAGAAGTTGATATGTCAACAAATGCCGGGTCACCATTTGCAAACGATGGGGTATAGTAGTCATCGAACAAGTCATCGGGGTTAAGAGTTTCAACGGGCTCGGCTTGAACATCGTCCAATTCAGCCGCATCCTCGGCTATTTCACCGGTGGCCCTATCCCTCCCAAATAACATTTGCCAACTCTCGTACATAGGGAAAGCCTTCCCATTCATCCCCTTCGCCTTCGGATGAGTCTACACATATCCAACAAATACATTAAGTGGGAGGCAACAACAAATTTCGTAAGTGATAATGGAATAGGAGAGATGTTACCTTCTCATAATCTTCCCACACCGCTTGGGAATCCACTTGAATGGAATTGGTTGCATAGTTCCAACCAAACCCACTAATACGTGTGATGTCGAGAATTACACTATACTTATCCTTCCAATTTTTGACTTTCGACTCGATGTTCGGTTGAGCTTTAAGCGTGGTTCCGGGCAATTTCTTTCTCAACTCCTTCTCAACTTCATTGAAGTAGCCCGGTTTAAAACCATTATGAGCTCTATACTTATCGCATATACACTCCATCATTGCAGCAAGTAGACACTCCTCTTCATTATGCGTCCATAGCCTACGAGGTTGTTTTTCTTTACCACTTGTTTGAGATTGTGCAGTTCCTTCACTTTCCATTATGTTTGCTAACCTGATTTTAATGACAATCACAATATGACATAGGAATTGTAGTCACGAAAGGCCTAAATATTTCATTGACAAACTAAACACAACCATTGTTCCACTGGTTTAACAAGTCTACAAGCAAATATGATTCAAATACATAAATAACACAGTTAAACATATCCTAATGGCCACCCCCAGGATGAGCTAACCAATCGTTGTACATTTGGGTTGCCAAGTTATCCCTCATTTGGGTCCATTGGTTTGTACTTTCAAGGGTTCTAATGTACTCATCAGGTGGTACATTATGTAAGTTCGCCTGCTCCCACGCTGTGTACTGAGCCTCAACGGGATCGACCTCCATTGTACGCTTAATGAGATTGTGGAGGAGGATACAGGCAGTGACGATACGACATTGAGTCCTAATGCGGTAAAAAGAATAAGATCTCAAAATTCCCCATCTCATCTTCAGCACCCCAAAGCATCTCTCCACAACATTTCGTGCTTTGGAGTGCTTCATGTTGAAGAACTCCTCCCGGCTCTGGGGCATGTGTCCTTGCCTCCAAATATTTATGTGGTATCGTTGACCCCTGTAAGGTGCTAATATTCCTGGCCCATTAGTGTATCCGGCATCAGCGAGGTAGTATTGACCTACAAATGATATTAGTTGCATTACATGAGTATGTTTACAGATATGGGGAGGGATGTTCACTAATGGAAAGGTTTTCAAGTCACATACCGTGTGGAATTTTCAACCCGTGAGGCCTTACCAAGGCGTTCTCGAGCACTCTTGAGTCTGTGGCAGAGCCTTCCCAACCAGACAACGCGTATACAAATTGTAAGTTACGACTACAAGCGCCTAACACATTTGTCGCGTAGTCACCCTTCCTTGACCTATAGCGTGCCTTGTGTTCGGTTGGGGGAAGGACAGGTATGAAAGTACCGTCTAAAGCCCCTAGACAATTCTACGAGAGACAAGAGAATTTTTATTAAGATAGTTAATTTTTATAATCAATAGGTGCATTACTATAGCTTACCATATGCCATTTATGTACCTCAAACCACTTCCACCTAGCATCTGGTTCATTGGCAGGAATAGGCTGAGGATGATACCACAAGACATTGTGAAGGCGCAATACCGCGATCAAAATTGAGTTGAAATGCCTACTAATTGTTTCCCCCGATCTCCAAAATTGTAAAATGGTACGCCTATTCTTCGTATGGTGCGCGATGATCCACAAAAATATCGCAACCTTCTCTACAACGGTGACATTCCTAGACGACTCTAGCCCATTTTGAGTAAGTAAATGGCACAATGTCATGAATGTATGCCTATTTACTCTCAATTGGTTGTGGCAAGTAGTGTCACTCTGGCGTACCAACCGATTAAGAGCGTCTATTTGGTGTTGGTAATAATTAGGATTGGGACGAAGATGAGGCTTTTGTCGAAGCCTTTGTCGATGTCTTTCGGCAATCAAGTCCGTAATTAACAAGTAAAGTTGAACAACGGTATTCACTACTCTCATCATACATAACACTGCTACCAATGTCTTACGGTTTGCCTTCTTTCTTCGTTCACGTTTCGTTAGTCTTGCCATCTGTTTCATAATGAAATTTAAGCAAAATTAAAGAGTGTTAGACCCATGATAGCCTACTTATGTTCTTCTACTGCATAATAACATGTTTACAACTAGTAAGATGTTTACAAGTCTTGGTTTTGTTTCTAGCATTCTGTCTTTATGTCATAACTTCATATTGACAATTTGTAGGTCAATTTCATATTAGAATCCCCAGATATTCAAATATTTGCATACCTGTATATTACAATATTCTCCATCTTCAATTTACAAAACATCAACCATTGATTATGCTTAATTTAGCAAAATTACCCAATCAATTATGTGTATGCACAATTATGCACCTAAACATAGTCTACGATATTGGAAATGTTTTTTGTGTAAGCGCCTATCTCACACAACCACCAAGTCAACCAAAAAGAGGTTCTTCCCTTTTTTCCCCTATGTACTCCATAGTCCAGACCTATATCTATTTCAGATATTCGCTGAAACCAATTTAACAGATTCAGTCCTATCACCAAATTATATGATTGTCTAGTGTGAGACACTGTGTGTGAATCCCCCAATCCAATTTATATGTGTTCATAAAATTTTCCTGCTACCTCTAGCCATCCAAAATTGTTGTGATTACCTAACCAATTGATTAGCTCATAGGGGTTGTCACAAAAGAGGGGATATGACTAAGTATTTTTTCCTAACATGAGCCACTTGCCTACAAAGCATGTTCAACTACCCAGAAACATACATAACCACCGTAAACCCACAAGCATGTTCAAACTATTACGGCAACTCAGATCAGAAAATGCTATAAATAGGGCAACTCAGATCAGAAAATGCGATAAATAGGGCAACTCAGATCAGAAAATGCGATAAATAGGGAACTCGGATCAGAAAATGCGATAAATAGGGCAACTCAGATCAGAAAATGCGATAAATAGGGCAACTCAGATCAGAAAATGCGATAAATAGGGCAACTCAGATCAGAAAATGCGATAAATAGGGCAACTCAGATCGCATGTTCTTCATTTAAAAACCTGTTCGAATCCTGGTAACAAGGCAACTCAGATTGCAAAATCATGGAGTATTCAGTTCAAATCACAGTTGGAAATGAAGAGAATGACAACATATTCCAACCAATTTCGAGATTATACGGCAACTCAGATCGCAACCCCAACTGTACAACATATTAGGGCAAAATCAACAACAAAAATTTTGATCTTTACGCCACTCAGATCCACAAAATCATGTAGTATTCTGTTCGAATCGTTGGTGGAAACCCCAATTCCAACATCAAAAACCCCCAAATCGATCATAAACCCTACCGTACAGTACAGTACAGTTCACGAAAATGGAGTCCAGAAACCATACCTCAGCCAGTGAAGGAGGAAGACGAGGGAGAGTTCAAACCGTCGGAGTACGTTGGTGGAGTCACCAGATTAGATCGGCGACCTCCGCTCTTCTCTCTCTCTCTCTCTCTTTCTTCTCTTCGTTGTTATGAGAAAACAAATACGAGGACGAGGTGTATCAACAAGGGGGATTTGGAGGGGTAAAAACGTCCCAAAAACACCCGGATTTGCTAACGACGGGGTGGAACCCGTTCTTCACAAATCCACCAGAAGGGGGATTTGAAGCCGCTACAGTAATCTTCTCCGGCTTCCCAAAATTCCAACCAAACACCGGATTTGAGTGGGACCTGGACTCCAAATCCGGCCGGCTCACAAATCTCCCTTCTTCTCCGCCATCCAAACAGGCCCTAAGTCTTCCATGAATATGTCTGTCGATGTGTTTGTGTTTTCCATGAATATGTCTGTGTATGTGTTTCTCCTCTTTTTTTTTTTCATAAATATGTGTGTAGATTTGCTTTTATACAATTGAAAATTGTACATGACCAATATTATAATTAAAAGTATCAAATCGACTTCCATTTTTGTTCGTTTTTAGCTTGAAATTAGTTCAACCATTTTCTTCACGCATTCATCTTTCTTGCCATAATTATTTAGGGGTCCTGTGTTTTTTTCCGTACAACAGAGTTATAAAAAATGTTTATGTTACCATTGAGCTAAAATTCTGGAGGAACTAGGATAATTCTCAAAATACAGAGAAAATATGTATTCCTACAATTTTTTGAAACAAACAGTCAAAAGTCAATTGACCACCTAAAACCTATACAGGAAAACCCATCGGTTTCTTTCCCTCCCTCACAACTCACTACATTTCTGCAAGTGAACATGGAATTAGCTGGTGGATCAATCCACTCTGGACAATCGATGTTATTAATGAGGCAAATTTCCATGTGAGGTGAGCTTGATGAAAGATACTGTAAGAGCTAATAAACCAACACAATAACCGTGTGAGGCTTCTCTCCAATTCCGGTTCAATTGGAGGATTTAAGATGTTACATTCAGAAGTTAAAGCTCCAAATTTCTCCACTCTCATGAAACCAAATATTAGATCCGAGAAAAGCAAAACGACCCGATATCAAACGGGGTGTTACTTTTCCAACGGATGGACAAAATCTACGATTTTAATTTCTAAAGTACGTCGAGGTGGCACAATCTCATGTCGGGTCTGTTACTTTCTACTCAAACCCGACATAGAGAGAAGATAAACCCTTTCTTTAATTCCCTTCATAAGTTCCAAACACGGGATTATGATCCAAGTTACCTGAAATTTGTAGAAGCTAAAAACTCTTCCTTTTTTCCGTTCATAAACTCCAAACAGGAGATTAGGATCAAAATGACCTGAAATTTATAAATGCTAAACACCGGCAGCGGCACTAACAGGCACACACTTAAAGTTTGTGATCTCCAGTGTGTGAAACTTATCACATGAAACAGAACAGAGAAAATACATATAGCCTCTTCATGTGTAATGAAGAAGAAACACATCATTTTCTGTCACAAATCCCTTCAAAACTCCATAGATCCCTGACACCTAAGGGAGGGGTAAATCAGAACTTCTTGATGTACTCAAGAATGTATTGGTTGATCTCGTCAGGCTTTTCTTGGTTCAGGAAGTGTGCTACTCCTTCCATGACGACAACTTCATCCAACAGAGGCACATATTTCTTGAATCCACCGCCTTGTACGTATTCCTTGACCCCTGGAATGTTATAGACCAAGTCTAAGTCGCCCACTATAAACTTCGTAGGCACTTTAACTTGGGTCCCTGTCCAGGGTCCTGTGAGCTCCCAATTTCTACAATGTAGATGTTAAAAGGAAAATGTGAAAATTTGCAGTCAACCCCATCAGAATGTATCAAGCAAAAACAAGCCTATTCCACAAGCTACAATCAAACATAATGATGAGATATCATATAGATATCTACAGAATTTCAATAATTGGACTACATTGATCAGTAGTCGTCGATATCATTGAAATGGAATAATTGCACTCCATTGATCAGTATCAATTGATCATTATAAAGATACTGATCGATGAATGTGAGACCCCAAGTCTGGGCATGAGTCCCACATCGGTAGTGTACGGAAAGTTGATTCCGTATATTATGAAACACGACGAGCTACTGTATAACTTGAGGTTAACCTGTTGAGCCACGTGGTTAGGCTAAGAGTTAAGCAGATCAGATGGCGCGGGTCGTGATACGTTTTATCAGAGCTTGCACCAACCGGAAGTGTGAGGTAGGTCCTGCGAGGAGACGTGCTTGGGTGGGCCCGACAAGTGAGGAGCTTGAGGTGCTTGGGCAGGTCCCACATAGGATGAGCCCGAGGTGCTTGTCGAGCATGAGACGAGCTTGAGGTGTTTGTCGTGCTTAAGAGGGGACTTGTCTCACAACGATTGGTGGGTGAAAGTGATGGACCTTGGGGCACAACGGGGGCGTTGTGGTCCAAGTGGGGGAGATTGTGAGACCCCAAGTCTAGGCATGAGTCCAAGTGGGGGAGATTGTGAAACGCGACGAGCTACTGTATAACTTGAGGTTAACCTATTGAGCCACGTGGTTAGGCTAAGAGTTAAGCATGTAATAATTGGACTCCATCGATCGACACCACTACCTGGAAACAAGCTGCAGTATCTCTAAAAACATCACGTCTAAGACTATACTAATAACCACAAACAAAAGCTTGTAAAGTAACTTACAAATCGAAAGCTCGGTAGTAGTTAATTCCTCCAGTGAAGCCGTTCTTTTCAAATTTGTTGGTATAGTAATCAACATCCTCTTCTGATAACCAAGAAGGCAAGATATCTGGAGTATCAGGAAAACTCCCAAATCCTTTTCCTTTAGGGAAATAAAATGTGCCAGGATCGCGGTATGTTAGGAATTTTTTGACCACATCTCTAGCTCCAATCTGGGCAAATTCAGCTTCAATATCTCCAGGTACCTACTATCATATCTTAGATTAGATTTTATTGGCATCTCACGCAAACATAGACATCAAACTTGTATCATATCTTAGCATTTATAGGGTAAGACAGGCGTGAGAGAACCTGAAATCGGCACATGTAATGGTCATCCCCGAACAACCCACGAAACATAGCAATAGGCTTCATCACAGGATCCCTAGGCATAAAATGGACGCTCAAATTCACCAAAGCCTTGACTCTATCAGGCCTGTACAAGCACAAAGACCACGCCATGAACGCGCCCTAGTCATGCCCAACAACAAACACCTGCACTACATAAACATGTCCCATCAACAATTATCTTAAATAAAATCATAGAACAGTCAAAATTTTCCATGAGAATATGTCTTGTGTAAGTGTTTATTTTCCATGAATATGTCTGTGTATGTGTTTCTCCTTCAGACCTTCTTCTTTTTTTTCATAAAAATAAGAGTTATTATAAAAAGTATGGCATAAAATAAATTCATTTATCTTTCGCTATTATTTATTTTAGTGATGTCTTGTTTAATTTTTTGGATCAATAATTTATTTTCACGAGATTGGTAATCGAAAAACATAAGAATATAAACTGACATTAGACAAATGTGGGAGGTAGCAATAGTGCAATTGACAAATGAACACTGTTGACCCATAATCTTCGCTTTGGTCATGTGGGAGGTAGCTACCGTTGTAGAATTCATTGATTATTCTCTTCTTTTTCGATAATGAGGTATTCGGATCAATTTACGTGCATTTCGACTAAATTTGAAAGATCAATCCTATCCTGCATCCGCTAGAAAGGGCCATTTAAATTCATTATTCTCTCTAAGATACCAAAAGACATATTTACCAAAACAAAACAAAAAATGATAGTACCAAACAAAAAAGCTACGTGCACAGCGGACCCGGGGTGCCTGCCGAGCGGCACCCGCTCGGCACCCCTGCCGAGCGGCCAATCCGGCCGTCCATCTCGGAATCAACTGTCCGGATCGAAACATCTTTTTCTTTTTCCTTTTCTTTTTTTTTTAAATCCATTCGGTACTTTTGCATCCGGGCCGTCCAAAACACTTTTGGACGGCTGAGATGCGCTCGGCACCCCTGCCAAGCACCCTTGCTTGGCAGGATCTCCCGATCCATGCACAGCAAGCTGTGTACAGACCCCTTTTTCTCCCGCCTCAGGTCGCACAAAGATGATCGGAGCCGCTCATTTTGTTCAAAAGGCCTAAATTCTGAAGTGATTTTGGGTGTTTTGTTAACGCCTCTAACGATATCGAACGAAGCTCATTTTTTACAGAAACCTTAAATGACATATTTTGAACAAAATGAGCGGCTCCGATCATCTTTGTGCAACCTGAGGTGGGAGAAAAAGGGGTCTGTGCACAGCTGCTGTGCACAGCTTGCTGTGCACATAGCACAGCTCAGTACCAAATGACATGAATGATTTTTTTTATTTTGTGTCTTGAGTTTTTTTTTTTTTAAAGAAAAAAAGCTTTTGGTTCAATTATCTCGTGGATTTAAAGTCGTTGAGATATTATTTGTATAATCAAAACCATTTCTCATTTCAATTGCTAGTTTTTTATTGTTTGTGTAGAAAGTCAAGTTGTTCAAATCCCGAAAAGTATCAAATCCATTTTTGTTCGTTTTTAGCTTCAAATTAGTTCAACCATTTTCTTCATGCATTCATCTTTCTTACCATAATTATTCAGGTGTCCAATGTTTTTTTCACGTCAAAAAATGCTTTCCGGACAATTAAGTTATCAAAAAAATGCTTCAGATTAGACGGTGCTAAAAACAATAAAGTTTCAAACAATAAATTTTTAGTCAAAAGAAATTTGTTTATTTTTACATAGAGCTTCGTATCATTTTATTTTTATAATTTCTATATTTTTATTACCGCTGAACTAACAATTCTGGAATCGAATATGCACAATTTTTCGAAAAAAACAGTCAAAAGTCAATTGACCACCTGGTGTTCATCAGGCGCAATGGCATCGAGAAGAGCAACGATGTCTCCAACGACATGGAGGGAAGTGAATTTAGTGCAGTCGTGGACGGGTGCTCCGGTGGTGTCGCCGTAGCCACGGAGGTCCGGCGCCACCGCACGGTAGCCTTGAGCGGCCATGTAGAGGATCTGGTGGCGCCATGAGTACCAGAGCTCCGGGAAACCGTGGAGGAACAGAACAAGCGGGCCTTGGCCTTTCTCTGCTATGTGGATTTTCATTCCGTTTGCTGTGATCGTCTTGTGCTCTATCGTCTCCATCTCTCTCTCTCCCTCTCTCTCTAGAATTCTTCTGTGTGGGATTTGCTGGTTTTTTCAGAAGAGAAGTGATACACCCAATCTTCCATTTTTAACGGATCGGATCATCTGATTTTGGAATTCCGGATCAAGCACCTACACACGTCGGTGGGTGTATCATTTCTGTCCGGTGGCCGGAGTGGACCCGGAGGGCGTGCGGTGGGCGTGCGGTGAGGGTGGGTTCGGTGGGTGTATCATTTCTGTTTTCAGAATCAGGATTAGGAGTGCGTATTAATCTTGGGAAAATTATTCTATATATACTTGGGTCACAGCCCCTCAGTGCTCTATGGTCCTTTTCCACCGCACATTGTTATGGGTAGATATGGCAATTCAACTCTCCCCGTCCGGTCCCGATCGATCGGGACGGGTTTTGTTGTATTTTTCGGAGGTCGGGGGAAAATTGATGAAATCCGGTCGGAGTCGGGTTGACGTTACCCTGTTCGGGTACCCGTCCCGCCCCACCCCGAAACCATTTTATGCATAAAAAATTATTTTTATTCTTATATTTTTACCCTTAGAACAAAAATACCACATAAAATATTAATTATTTCTTCCATTTTCCTTTTAGATAATAGATTTTGGTTAAATTATAATATTTATTTCATAAATTTTTATTGTTTATGCTCACTTATTTTAAAATTTAGATCATATTTTCTCAATAAATAAATAAAAAATGGGGGGGGGTGGATACCCATAAATTACCCGGTCCGGATTTAAGGCAGGACGTGGCTAAATTTTGGGGTCATGGTGTAGCAAAATCCGCCCCGCCCCGTTGCCATTTCTAATTATTGGACTCAAGAGAAATTATATCTACTCCACCATAATGTGATGGAAAAGGTCTTGGGCAGCAAGTGGTTGTACCATAGGAGCACGGAATAATATAGTCAATTGATGGTCGGCTGCTTTGTTGACTATCGGGTGAGAGAAGAGGCAAAATCTACCAGGGCTGACTATAAGTGGGTCCCTTTACTTCTTAAATTTTGTATGTTTTCTGAGAGCTTGTGCAGGTAAAAGATAACTCCCAAAATGACGGAAATAACCCACCATTCTCTGTAAATAACGCACAATTTCCCACAAAAGTACTTTACTACTACTGTTTCTTTTCCATTTGAGACTAGTTTCTTTTACCATTTCAGGCTGCGTGCTTAAAGAGCATGTACACTAATAAATACCGTAGATAAACTACCTTATGAAAAGTATGTATTTCTGGTTTAGCTATCAACTTTTTCTTTTTCATAACTACACCAACACTATTTATCATCTATTAAAATTTACATTTTTTGTATGTTTAATTTTTCTTAGAATGTATTAAGTGCTCCAATTTTAAATTTATTTGAATCGGTGCGAAAATTTTATTTTTTTGTCATGTTATCTTAAATGGTCATAATTAATTTTAGTCTGTAGGGTCTCATAATTAAATATTTATTCTTTATTTAAGACCATGTAGAGCAAATACTTGATTATGATAGTCCTAGAGACAAAAATTAATTACGACCCTTTAAGATAAAATGATCAAAAAATAAGATCTTCGTACCGATTCAAATGGAATAAAAATTTGAGCACTTAATTTTTGACTTTTTGTATATTAAAAAATATGGTTAAAAAATTAATTGCCCCAATTTTTTATCCGTTTGACCCGAGACGAACATCTTATTTTTCTGATCATTTTATTTTTCGATATTTGTAGTGAACTTTTTTTGTAAAGGAAAAATGGCTAATTGTTTACCTGAATTGATGCAAGCTTGTTTTGGTGTCCAAATTTGGTAAACAGTAAGTCTGTCTACACAGATAAATTGTACAGAGATTAGGCACAAATTTTGTTGTGGGACCCACCACGGATCTCACTCAAATAATTTGAACCGTTCATTAAATATACATTTTTGTAAAGGTCCACGCAAAAAATCATCTCAATCCGATACCTATAGATACTCGATCTAATCATCTAACTTTTTATTAGTCAGAAATCTAAATAACAAGTTGGATGATTGGATTGAGCACCTATAAGTATCGGATTGAGTTGATTATTCACGGAAATCATTAAAAAAAATATTTTACATTTAATGAACGGATCGGATCGTTTGTGTGAAACCCATGATAGACCCTACAATAAAATTTGTGCATAATCTGTACACAAATGTTCGTGTGGTTAGCAGCATTGTTTGGTAAAATAGCTTTATTTCAAAAGTCGAAAAAAAAATTCCCTATCAAAATACACCAATTTTATAGGAGAAAAGGAGAGCTTTGCTATTCATTACTCCAACAACTTGACAGCCTCATTAGGGGTGCAACTGAACATGGAATTAGCTGGTGGATCAATCCACTTATTGGACAATCGATGTTATTGATAAGGCAAATTTCCATGTGAGGTGAGCTTGATGAGGATAAGAGCTAATAAACCGTGTTAGGCTTCTCTGGAATTCCGGTTCAATTGGAGGATTTAGTTTTAAGATATCACGTTCAGAAGTTAAAGCTCCAAATTTCTCAACTCACATGAAACCAATATTAGATCCGAGAAAAGCAAACCAAACCGATATCGAACGGGGTGTTACTTTTCCAACGGGTAGATTAGGATGGACAAAATCTACGATTTTAATTTCTAAAGTACGTCGAGGAGGCACAATCTCACGTCGGGTCTGCAACTTTCTGCTCAAACCCGACATAAGAGAGATGATGTACTCTTTCTTTCCCTTCATAAGTTCCAAACACGGGATTGATTAGGATCCAAGTTACCTGAAATTAGGATCAAGAGATTAGGATCAAAATGACCTGAAATTTATAAATGCTAAATACTGGCAGCGGCACTAACAGACACACACTAAAAGTTTGTGATCTATAGTGTGTGAAACTTATTACATGAAACTCAACATGGTGTTCTTTTTTTGGAGCTCGGAGTTTTCGAAGGAATTGTGAACAGCAGAGAAAATACATATAGCCTCTTCATGTGTAATGAAGAAGAAACACATCATTTTCCTTCACAAATCCCTTCAAAGCTCCACAGATCCCAGGACCCAGACACGTAAGGGAGGGATAAATCAGAACTTCTTGATGTACTCAAGAATGTGTTGGTTGATCTCGTCGGGCTTTTCTTGGTTCAGGAAGTGTGCTACTCCTTCCATGACGACAACTTCATCCAACAGAGGCACATCTTTCTTGAATCCGCCGCCTTGTACGTATTCCTTGACCCCTGGGATGTTATAGACCAAGTCTAAGTCGCCCACTACAAACTTCGTAGGCACTTTAACTTGGGCCCCTGTCCAGGGTGCTGTGAGCTCCCAATTTCTGCAATGTAGAGGTTAAATGGAAAATGTAAAAATTTGCAGTCAACCCCATCAGAATGTATCAAGCAAAAACAAGCCTATCCCACAAGCTACAATCAAACATAATGATGAGATACGATAAACTGAATGCCAAGGATTCTCCTCAAAAAATTTGACCGACTGCTGAGTTGAATATCAACGATTGCCAAAAGGAAAAGAGGAATAAACTTCTGAGGTGAATCCGAAAGAATGCTGCAACATTAGCTTTCTTGAGCAGAGTTAACTCAACAACGTGAATTCGAACTAAGAACAAAAAAGGCAAGATTCACATCATTCTTGTATGGTGTTCATGACATTTGAAAAAAGCCTATTTCGAATGATGGAAAAACAAAGCTTGGGGAAAGCAGCAAATGAGGTGATCATAAACTTGATGGTGATTGAAGATGAGTCTGAATATCATATCAAAAGAAGCTGCAGTTTGTCTCTAATCATAAGAATTTATGTACTCTAATTATGAAAATTTCCTCATGCTGGTGGAAAAGTTGTGTTCTAACGTCCAAGAATCCAAAATTAACAACAACACGGAAGGCAACTTACAGATCCAAAGCTCGGTAGTAGTTAATTCCTCCAGTGAAGCCGTTCTTTTCAAATTTGCTGGTATAGTAATCAACATCTTCTTCTGATAACCAAGAAGGCAAGGTATCTGAAGTGTCAGGAAAACTCCCCAATCCTTTTCCTTTAGGGAAATATAATGCACCGGGATGGCGGTATGTTAGTAATTTTTTGACCACCTCTCTAACACCAATTTGGGCAAATTCAGCTTCGATATCTCCAGGTTCCTACCAATTGATTTAGATTAGAGTTTTAAACATCTTAAGCAAACTGTTCATAAATTTGAATCTCTACTAATGTCATCAAATGGCTTGGTATTGAGTTCCTTATTAAGAAATTCAAGGGAAGTACCCAGCTGCAACTCACCAACACAAATAAGCTAAATAGACATAGAGTAGGGGTTCCCAATTCTGATCCTTTTAGTGCCATTCAAAGCCTAGAGTGCGGTCTCCAGCACAAGTGTATATCCTCGTAGGTTCTCAATGAACATAACATTCCAAATATTGGGAGCACTGGAGGTTTGTCAAGTCGTTAACTTTAGGGCCTCGAATTTAGTCGAGGTGCACGCAAGTTGGTCCAAACATCCAGTTATTACAAAAAATATTTTGAGCAAAGTCCACTTTGACCCCATGTGGTTATCGCAATGTGCGGATACCCCCCTCATGGTTCAAAATTGACCACATAACCTACCTATGATTTTGAAAATGTGCGGATAGACCCCCTGTCGTCATATTTTCCATCCATATTAACGGAGGTGTATCTCACACGCCTCTAGAATATAATCTGAGTCGTTCAAAATGTATTAAATAAAGAATAAAGTATCTCTGTAAAAAATCATCTCGATCAAGCATCAATAACCTAGTGATCTAATTTTTAGTAAATTTAAATTTGAAATTTTAATTTCATAACAAAATCGATTCGACCATGAGCTTTTCATTTTTTGATTGACTTAAATTTTGGCATAGACGTAGTACTTGTCAAAATTTACAATATCAACGGTTTGGATTCAATTTTTGGTATAGGAGATGGTGTAGTTAGATTTAAAAAAGAAGAGGAATCAAGGGACATGATGAGGGTATATCAGTCTTTTAATGTTGTTTCCGTTAATATGGATGGAAAACATGACGGCATGGGGTCTATCCGCACATTTTTAAAATCACAGGTAAGATATGTGGTCAATTTTGAACCATGAGGGGGGTATCCGCACATGGCGATAACCACAAGGGGTCAAAGTGGACTTTGCTCAAATATTTTCATACATTGTCGACAAAATGCAATTCACCTAACTGTTGCCAGTGTATTGCGTAAAAGCTGCGAAGTAAAACACCTATTTTGAAATGTCCAGATTTTGACCACAATAAATAAGCAGCAAAAGTTATGTATTCGAGGGCCAAACTTAAATTTCATGTGAAATAGCCAGAACTTGATCTAGTACTGAGCACTGAGCACTGAGCACTCCTACTCAATAACATCAAGTGAAAATGCTCTATTTTCCTACTCTATTTTCCTAGTGAAAATGCTTTTTGCAGGCAGCGCCATTAGAGCACTGAGCACTCCTACTCAATAACATCAAGTTTAATAGACAAGCCGAACTCAAACAATACAAAACTTGGCTCGACTTGGCTAGGCTTGGCTGTTTACACCCCTACTCAGCAACATCATCCCACAAGGCCATTATAATGGCACAAGGTGCTTATGGGCCAAAAAACTCTCTCCAAATTACTCTAAAAAGGTACACCAAACTTTTACTGTAGAGTATTCTCTTGGACAGAGGCTGACTTAGGCATCGATCTGGCGAACCTCCAGCCGGTTGGCACTTATGAGTACATTGTTTCGCAATTAGCTCTCACAAGCATGCTCATCCTCATAACGGTGAACGGAAGAATTGACAACCCAACATTCAATAACAGCCGGAGCCGGTAGCGGTAAAACAGATGGTTAGAGATGCTCTATCTTATGTGTCTGACAATGGAGTACATTTCTTCTTATTACTAATATTTTTAATTTTAAAGATGGACAAGAGAGTACCTGAAATCGGCACATGTAATGGTCATCCCCAAAATACTTGCGCATCGTCTCAATAGTCTTCATCTTAGGATTCCTGGGAGTAAAATGGACGCTCAAACTCACATAAGCCTTGACTCTATCAAGCCTATACAAGCACAAAAACCACGCAAGAACTGCCCCCCAGTCATGCGCAACCACAAACACCTGCACTTGACATGTAATTATCCCCACAATCAGATTAATGCTTCAGACGCATACATTCGGACACAGATTTTTCGATACTCGTAACAAATCATAATTTCACAACAGAAACAGATAGACAGACTCTCACAGGTTATTTCTCTTTAGACAAATATGATGTTAAACACATTGAGACCCACCAAATGAATGGTTCAGATCGTGAATTGGTATCATGACGAGTCTCGTTTTGCATCACATTAGGAATCAGATAGGGATCATCGCATTGAGATCATATAATTGTTACTCAATCCTCGCATTTTGCTGGGCCTCTATAGGGAAAACAAACCATTTTAAGGAAAGATACATTGTACTACTATTGTAGTTTGGCCCCTGATGCAATGTTTCTTAAAATCCTAATTTATTTAAAATGAAAATAAAACTTCTCAAAATATAAAAAAAATTCCTTACAACATCCCAAAATCAAGTACCAGACCATATTTGCAGGACAGAGGGTGGATTTGTATAAAAAAGCTAAGTGACTTTTTTTTTATTTATCTCTATTTAATTTTTTTTGCATTTGTTTTTTTTGCGTCAGATTTTTGTGATTTATTGATTTGTCTCAACGAGAGGAATCGAAAAAATAAAAAATCAAGAGTTTCATTTTTTTGAATAAAAACAAAAATAAGTCGAAAAGACAATTTTTTGACTTTTTTTTTTTGTTTTTTTATAAAATTATGAGTTTCGAACAAAAAAATTTCTACTTTTTCGATTTCTATCAACGAGACAAATCAACAAGTAACAAAAGTTTGAAAAAAATTTATCTAATACAAAGAAAAATTAAAGTAAAGACAAAAAAAGAGGTCATTTTGACTTATTAAGCCAAATCAACCGAAATGAAAACAAAGAGAAGTCAATCGACCCCACCACATCCATAGAGATAGGTTCAAATTTTCCTTATTTCGATCAACATAGGTAGATAGGTTCGCCCACCTGTTTTTCATCAGGCGCTATGGCATCGAGGAGGGCAATGATGTCTCCGACGACATGAAGGGAGGTGAATTTGGTGGAGTCGTGGACGGGTGCTCCGGTAGTGTCGCCGTAGCCGCGGAGGTCGGGCGCCACGGCGCGGTAGCCGTGCGCCGCCATGTAGAGGATTTGGTGGCGCCATGAGTACCAGAGTTCTGGGAAGCCGTGGAGGAAGAGAACAAGTGGGCCTTGGCCTTTCTCTGCTATGTGGATGTTTATGCCGTTCGCTGTGACCGTCTTGTGCTCTTTCGTCTCCATCTCCCTCTCTCTCTCTCTCTCTCTCTCTCTAGAATTCTTGCGTGTGGGATTTGCTGGTTTTAGTTTTGGAGAAGTACCTAAACAAATCTTGCATTTTTTTTATAGGATATAGCCTTCTTTTTTTTGATCGGTGGATATAGCCTTCTTGGCCCCATTGTTATCTATCTATCTATCTATCTATCTCTATCAATATCATATATAAATGTAGTTGAAGCCAAAAAGATGTGGGAGAGGGAGAGAGAACTTTAGAAAAAATTATTCTATGCCTTAGCAGGGATACCGTCACGTGGTACTTCAAATTCATTTTACAATGTAATTACTTAGAGAAACTTAGGCTCCGTTCCAGAAACAAAATCATGTGTTTACGTAAATATTTTTTCTATTAATATGGATCTTATTTGATAGATCTCATTGAGATCTTGTTACGGTGTAAAAAAAATTGAAAAATTATTTTTCATTTACATTATTTTTGAGTTTGAAAATGTGAAATAAGCTACTTATTTTTTAAGAAAGTTTCTGGAACGGGGCCTTATTCAATTTTGGCGCAATTTCAGCTGTCTATTTCGGTAATTAATGGTTCGAATTTTAAAAAAATAATTCGCATGAAAGTTTATTCGTACGAAGAGTTAGGCTCTGTTAATTTCGATGTAAAATGTTTTACAATGTAAAATGTTTTTTCAGAAAACAAACTTCAAACTTTTTATTTTTCGATGTTTGATTGGCAGTTGGCACTTGAAAATATTTTTAGAAATCAACAAATAGTGTAAAGAGAGATGGGGAGCTTAAACGGTGGAGAGATATGAGATTATTGGAATTGAACGTGGGTCAGGATTGACGATCGAGGAAACTGAGCAGTGAGAATTACAGTAGAAAGCAGCGGGTTCATTTCGGAAAATAACTTACGGAAGATTTAAAGGTAAGTCATTTTCATCCAATTAATGAAAAATATTTTACATGTAAAATGTTTTCCTCATTTTTTACACAATCAAAACACCGGAAAATAGGTAAAACATTTTACGTCCAAACAAATGGAGCCTTAATCTCTTCTAGCGAATAGTTTTTTTTAAAATTCGGATCGTCCAACATATATTTGAACGCACGCGACTGAGTGCCATAAATTATTTTCATGGCTCCGCTGTAAAAAAGTTTTTTTTCCATTACTTAATTGTCATGGAGTATGTCAGTCCGTCAAAGTGCGGGTGCTGCCCAAATTTCTTTACCAACCACCAGCATATATTTAAGTGAGGTTTATTATGCAATGATAAAAAAGAAAAAGAGGTTTACATGCATAATTTTGGGTCTTACAGAAACTTTAATAATTTTTCTCAATAGTTAATGACTATTTGTTTCAAGTCCAAGTCATTTGGGATTCTAATTGCGGATGTGGCCCGATTAAGGCAAGAGTTTGAAGGTACGAGAGTGAATTTTATTCGGAGGATTGATAGTTTGGCGGCACACATTGTGGCCAAAGATGATGTGAGACGGAGTGAGATTTGTTTGTGGGAATTCTATCCCCCTTGGCTTTTGCGTCCCTCATGTGAGGATGAAAGCCCAACTTAATGTAATGGTTTTATTTTGTTGAGTTTAATAAAATCTGTCTTAAACTTTGGCAAAAAAAAAATTCAATGTAAGGCCCATTTTCGGGGTTTTTGCAAAACAAAATTATGGAATGGGTTGTAGGAATTGTTTATTTTATTTTCACGGAAAAAACATACTCATTCAATTCATTCAAACAAGTCATATGGCATCTACAAAAAATCATCCAAAAATGGATCAAGCCATACAACAGCTACTGATAATCACCCGAAAATAGAGATACAGAAAAATAGCCAGACCTTAAAAGAGACGAAACTAATGTCGAACTCCTAAGCAAGAGCCATTACCCATCCACACCGTAATCTTGAACGGAAAAGTGGAGCTAGTATGCAAACACCGGGCACCTCGAAATTGTTTATCTTGTTGAGTGAAACATTGACAAACTAAATCAACGTTATCGTAATAGGTAAGAGCAATATTACGTTACATTTTCTTCAAAAAATTAAAAGGCTAGCATGATATTAATCTACCTATATAAAATTGTAGAAAGACTTTTCTTGCTGATTCAGAATTGATCTGATGTACTATAAAGATACCATCTCGTGTCTTCTACTATGGTAGTACTTGTTTTCAAACGTCTGAATCCAATCTTGGATAGAAACAAGATTTTTCATGCTTGATTTGATCCGTTCTAATTTTAAATTTGGATTCTTTGATTCTGGTCTCCAACAATGGAGGGATTTGTTTGTTTGTTGGGACATTCGATCATAGAAATAGTATTCAATGAGCGCATTTTGTACAACAAATGGCGATTAACCAATTTCGACAACGAGTTTTGCAACAAGCCTTACAAAGAGCTATATATAAGAACTCTGACATCCAACCCTTACTTATTGAAGTAGCACCCTTACTGTACTTTTGTGGAGTAGATTATTCCATTCGCTAGCATTTACTATAATCTAACTTATTTAGCTTATTTGCTTAAAAAAAATAAAATAAAAGGTATTTGTTACCAATTATGAATAATCAAAAATTCGGCTTTTCTAGCTTATTTGACCCAAAAAAAGCTAGATTATTTTAAGTTCTAATTTGAAGCATTTTTTTGCGTATTTTAAGTTGTTAAAACATGAATGGATAAAAAAATCCCGAGGTGTATAAATTATTCGTACTCAAGATTTAAGGACAATCTAGACATTTTGTTTATAAAAAGCTAGTACTTATTAGACAATTTATTCAAGCAAAAGATTAAACTATTTTTACAAGTTACAAAAAGCTATAACAAATACTTTTATAACTTATTTTAATTTGTTACGGAGTATTAAATATTTGAAGAAGATAAACCAATTTGAGGTTACGACCTTTTGCGGACGCTTCAAACATTACTGCCTTTCATATTCATCACAAGCAATAAGGAGAAATGTCTACCAAGGAGGAAATCTTTTTTAACGGCGGAACAGTGAATAGTTCTTTACGGAGTCAATCGTGACCATCCAAAAATGTTTTTGGACTGTCTGAATATCCGGACCGTCCAGAACACTTTTGGAGGGTCGCGATTGATTGCTACTGTAAACAACTTGTTCACAGCAGAGCCGTGAATAAGTTCTCTCGAGTCTCGTCTACCAGTACCAGTCGTGATACTTCTCTATCTACCACCACCTTGGATTCTACTTCTGGCTCTTTAAAACACTAAAATCGATTCATCCTATTTTACAACTTTTTTGGTGCCAGAAAGGCCCGGAATGGACTTTATATTTGGATCACAATAAAACTTGGCGAAATAATTTTTACACTCTCATTTTATCTATTGTCACTTTCTTTTTTATCTTTATTCACGTGATCAAAGTGCCATTATTCTTCATATATATAAATAAATAAATAAAAAAAGAGCGTGAAAATCATTACCAACTTGTTGTCCCGATCAGAATCGGTCCAGGGCCACATTCGAATGCCTTGAGCATCACGTAATTTGTCCATTGTAAAGCAGCATGTGACGGATTGTGATGGTTTCTGGCAAGGGATTAGATGTGGATGTTTGTGGATTTTGCAGGGCCATTACTAATCGCACCCCCCGTGTCAGACCCCCCCTGACACGGGCAGGCCTTCTCCCTTTTACCCCCCAACCCCCGCCCCCCCCCAAATCCCAACCACGTGTCAATCCCTCCCCCCCCAACCCCAACCACGTCTCTCTCTCAGCACACTCTTACTCTCTTATTTAATTTTTTTATAAAATTTTAAATGTTAATAAATTTTTTTTCACATACTTTTTTTTAATAAATTTTACATTTTTGAAATCTACTCAACGAAACCTATCAAACGAACCTAATATTGATGGTTAAATGATGTAAAACGGAAAAATTATATTTTTGTGGTAGTTTAAACTGTCTAAATAGGTTGAAAAATTAAGTGTTCCGAATTTCAATCCGTTTGAACTGGTAAAAGATTTTAGTTTTCTGATCATTTTATCCTAAATGGCCATAATTAAATTTTGACTCTAGGACTCTCGTTGATGAACCCTAAGAGATATTTGATTCTACGAAACCAAAAATTCATTATGACCATTTAAGATAAAATGATAAAAAAAAAACAAGATCTTTCCACCGATTGAACCGGATTGCAAATCGGAACACTAAAATAATTTTAAATAAATAAAAAAGACACAAATACACAAAGTATAAACATTATAAATTAAATAACAAAAAATAACAAAAAATCGGTTATCGGTAATTTTTTAAACCTTTTTAGATAGTTTATATGTTAAAAAATTAAGTGTTCCAAATTTCAATCCGCTTGAACTAGTGGAAAGATTTTAGTTTCTTGATCATTTTATCCTAAATGGCCATAATTAAATTTTGACTCTAGGACTCTCGTTGATGAATCCTAAGAGATATTTGATTCTACGAAACCAAAAATTTATTATGACCATTTAAGATAAAATGATAAAAAAAAACAAGATCTTTCCACCGATTGAACCGGACTGCAAATCGGAACACTAAAATAATTTTAAATAAATAAAAAAGACACAAAGACACAAAGTAGAAACATTATAAATTAAATAACAAAAAATAACAAAAAATCGGTTATCGGTAATTTTTTAAACCTTTTAGACAGTTTATATGTTAAAAAATATAGTTAAAAAATTAAGTGTTCCAAATTTCAATCCGCTTGAACTGGTGGAAAGATTTTAGTTTCTTGATCATTTTATCCTAAATGGCCATAATTAAATTTTGACTCTAGGACTTTCGTTGATGAACCCTAAGAGATATTTGATTCTACGAAACCAAAAATTCATTATGACCATTTAAGATAAAATGATAAAAAAAAAAAAAATCTTTCCACCGATTGAACCGGATTGCAAATCGGAACACTAAAATAATTTTAAATAAATAAAAAAGGAAAAAATATATAGAGTATAAACATTATTACTTAAATAAAAAAAAACAAAAAAAAGGTTATTGTATTTTTGGGACAAGTTGCAGGTGGTGCAGGTGGTGGTTCAAAAGAGCCGGCCAGCCATTGTTGACTATTTTACTGGAAGCCTGAAGAAAGCATTTCTGCTTGTCAGAAGCCTGAAGAAAGCATGAAGAAAGCCGGCCATCAATGACAGTGGCCGTTGAAAGTTGAACCTGCAGCAGCATTGAGAGGATTGTTGCCCGTTATAAATTTGACAGTAGCGTCTATATAATCGATAGCGTATATATTCACACTTACTCTCATTCATCATATCCTCACAATTTTCTCAACTTTCATTTCGTTTTCGTAATTCATAGAAGAACATTATGGATCAGTACAATTTTTCATTTTCGGATAGTTGGTCAGTTGGGAACGATGTTGCTAATGATATTCCGTATGAGGAGAGCAGCTCCTACGTTGGGAACGATGTTGCTAATGATATTCCGTATGAGGAGAGCAGCTCCTACGTTGGGTGTGATTACACACCCGAATTTACGACTAACCATGTTAGAAGTTATTTTCCTCCAGACAAAGTAATTTAATTCCTCTAATTAATAGAATGTATTTTATGGGTGTTACATTTGTTACTTATTTTGTCATGTTTCAAGCATACTGGCTTCCCACGTGCACACACCCTCACTTATATGCCACCTAAAGCTTACATGCAATAATCAATATTTTTAATATACGGGATATTACATTGTGCTGATACGTATTCATTTTTTTTTTGTTATAGATATTTGAAACTAGAGCTGTCATGGTAGATTGGGTGCGGAGAGTTGGTAAGAAAAATGGTATTGTGATTGTCATAAGTAAATCTGCTAGTATAAAGGGTAACAAGATGCCGAAGTGCATTCTTATTTGTGAAAGGGGAGGATTGTACAGACCGTCACTGGAAGGGCATTCAATGCAAAGGAATACTGGAACAAAAAAATGTGATTGCCCGTTCAAACTGCGAGGTGTACCACAACCTCCAGACGGAGTCATGTGGAGTTTGCAGGTTGTTAAAGGTTTTCATAACCATGAACCAGCAGAAAGTTTTGAGGGACATGAGTACCCGTCAAGGTTGACCCCAATCCAGCAGCAATTTGTTCGTGACATGTCTAGCAGCACCGCGCCTCGAGAAATTCTTAATATCCTGAGACAACAAGACTCGTCAATTAGTACAGGAATCAGGAGTATTTACAATGTGAAGGCACAGTATAAGAAAGAGCAACTGGGGGGTCTACCTCCTATTGGGTACATTTTGAATGAATTAAACGAGAAAAATTACATTTACGATTACCTTACAAATGAACACAACGAAATCACAGATATTATTTGGGTTCATCCTAGAAGCCTTGAGCTATCTGTCAATTTTCCGTCCGTGTTGATTATTGTTGCGACATATAAGAGTAATGAGTATCGGATTCCACTATTGGAAGTTGTGGGTATCACATCCACAATGAAAACTTACTCTATTATGTTTGCATATTTGCATAATGAGACAAAAGAGCGACTGATATGGGCATTAGATACTTTAAAAAGATGGATGGTTGGAAAAGGGGCAGCGTTGCCATCGGTGATTGTTTCAGATAGGGATCTGGCACTTCTTGGCGCCATTGGAATATGTTTCCCCTTCGCACAACACATCATTTGTATTTGGCACATAAATCAGTGTGTAATGAAGAAGTGCAGGCCTATGCTTGGTACGAGGTGGGACGAGTTTTCGAATGCATGGCACGTTCTTATTCATTCATCGACACCGATGTCTTTGCAACAGAGGTGGACTGCCATGTGTGGAGAGTTTGAGCAATACTCCAATGCCATGCAATATCTTTGGGATACATGGTTAGGTCCTTACAAAGAGCGATTTGTTACAGCATATATAAACCAGTTTATGCACCTTGGGAGCAATTCAAGCCAAATGTAACTTTCCTATAGTCATTGTATATTTACTGTCCTGCACTAAAGAATACTTTATGTAACCTTCCTATTTAACACAGTGTATTATTAAATTGCAGGGCGGAGTCTGCGCATGCGAGGCTCAAACAATACTTGGGAGATACCATGTCCTCGCTTCAAACATCTTTTCAGAAAATAGAAAAGATGTTAACCAGTTAGTTCGCGGATATTCAGGGGTCGTTCCAGAAATCTCTCAACATTCCACGACACAGACATCTGCATGAAGGCATTTATAGTGAAATCAGAGGGCGCATTTCATTACAGGCAATGAACTTGATTCATAAGCAGGCAGAACGCACTGATAACGAAGCCGGCCTTTGCTTTTGTAAGATCAAAAGGACACACGGATTGCCATGCTTTCACGATATCGCATTTTACCGTTCTGTAGACAGACCAATTCCGTTAAGCTCTATCCACCCTCATTGGAGTACGTTGTCCATGCATGCCCAGATGCATACTGACGAGGGAGCACGACCTGACAGGGCAGCTCAGCTTTTTGAAAGATTAAATGAAATGGATTCCGACAGTCGAGAGTCTATGATGGACAGGTTTCTCGATATGGCGGATCCATCTCGTTGCACAGTTCAACCCCCAGCATACAACACAGAACACAGGGGTCGACCTACAAGCAGAGATGAGCAGAGTAGAGGTCACATACCTTCCTTCACAGTATCCACTTCAGAATCTCCGACCTCACGTATTCCAATATCGCGAAGGAGCAATGGGAGGGATCACCTCGTTGAGAAATTTCCTCAGCAGTATCAGTGTTATATTTCCCACTGTGTTGGCGTTCGACCCGACGGTCATTGTGGTTTCAGGGCGATAGCCGCGCAAGTCTATGGTTCTGAAGATGGATGGGCTCAAGTACGACAGGACCTTATCCAAGAGATTGAACAAAATTGGGTCCTGTATGAACAGCTTTATCCAGAACATAATTATGTACCCCAGGTGCTACAAAGACTTTGTTACTTCCAGTCATCGGCACCAGAGGATCATTGGATGGATTCTATATCATTTGGACTTGTCATTGCATCAACGTACAACGTTGTACTGCATACATTCGATATGATTGCTTCGAGTTGTCTCACTCACTTGCCGTTGAGCTCCCATCCAGTTCCATTAGCAACGCGCACACATATAGCTATTGGCCGTGTAAATAGCAATCACTTTGTGCAAGTTTTTCTATACCGTCATTGTCACGACCCAAACCCATGGGTTAAAGGTCTAATGACCGGCCAGTGAGTCTACGTCACCCTAGGCCTATCCTAATAAGTCAGTTTAGGGAATTCATAAAATCCTCTCATTAAAATAGATTACCTTAAGAAATTCAGTAAGCTGATTTCAATAATTCCAACATATTCCAGAGTTCTACGTGCGGAAATAAATATAATTGCTTAACAATACCTGCAAGTAACCATAGCATAACCTGACCGGAACAAGCCGGTTATCAAAATTCGAATGTCTTCAAGACAAGGCCTCATAGCTCTATACTCACATCAGAACAGTACTACTATATACACATAAGAACTGAGCACCAAAAAGATTTCGACTTGAGAGCAAAGCCGAGTCCATCTAATGCTGCTAACCTGAAAAGTATGGTTTTTGGAAAACTCCATAAGCTAAAGCTCGTATGAAACATGACATATCTAATAAACATGTTAAATCATGGATACAACTAACATCTTATAAAAAGTGTAGTCATACTCCTCAGTATCGAACATGTAAAATGTACTTCTTTCAAAGGTAATCAAATCTCAAGTCCATAATAAAATGAATTCAAGTCTTTCAATAGGCTTATGCTAAAAGCAATAATTCTAAGTCATCGGTTCATCAGTTCATTCACAGAATGAAATCCAACTTTTCAGGATAAAGCAGAAAACCATCATGATATTAAAAATATCACATTTCATAATACTCGTCGATTTCGCACATCTTTCATGAACAAGTTTCAACCAGAATCTAGAGGAGCGACCTCTATATCATAAAAGGGAATGACGTCAAACCATCAGGATACCTGGTCAATATCCTCCAACCTTATAACTCCAAATCCACTTTGTCTGTTTAAAGTCCTCAAGCACGGACACTTATTCAGATGCATCGACAGAAAAATATACATTTCATCAAGTCATTTAACAAGTTAATAAATATCCATGATTCCATTTAGAAAACATTTCTAAGATATTTCAACAGCAATGAAATATTTAAACAACACATGTAAACAAGATACGCATGTTTCACCTTGCTCCTGAAGACGCAGCTAATCTCTACTCGAGTCTTCACGTATTTCACACTAACGATCACACAGACCTAATGAGAATATCATAAACGTCCAAGTATGAGTACAATTAATGTACTAAGTCCGAATAATCTAATTCTAGTCGTCTAAGTCATAGCTTAGAGCCAATCTGTTACTAGGGGTAAAATGGTCATTTTACGTTCCAAGGTCAATCTATCCAAGCGCTATGAACTCAGATCTCTCATCTTATCAAATCTGATCCAAAAATCATAATTCATTCAGAACTCAAGTATAAAACTCAGTTTTAAAACATTTATGACTAAAAATGTCATTTTAGCACACATTGAATCCCAAGGGCAAAATAGTCATTTTAAATCTCTAAGTACGAAGTGTAAAATTTAAGTATCCTAATTATTCAAAAATTACAATCCTGTAATTTTTACAAAAATCAATAAAATTATATACAAAGTCTATTTTTGGCGTAGAAACGCAACACAATGGATCGGAGGTTCAACAACCTCTATTGGTAAAATGGTAAACACATTTCCACCTTAATATCACATGAAATTTCTGGGTAAAAACTTAGTTTTGTCAAAAACTCTCAAAAACCTATGCATGCAAAGTATTTTAAGAAATAAAAATAATACTTTGTTCATTTACTAAAATCTGTCACCCTTTCTTTGAAAAATCATATCTTATTCATGTAAGGTCCAAAAATACTCAAACCAGCGCCCAAACTTGCGTAACATCCATGTGTATCTACTGTAAAAATTGGAAGATTAGTTATCAACCAAATATTCTGCAGATTTCAAAAGAACAAGCTGTTCTACAGAAAAACAGGGCAGCCAAACATGTTTTAGTAGAAAATTCATAACTAATTCATTTCAACTTCAAAAATGTTGAAACCAGCGCTCAAAGTTGCAAAACATAAATTATTATTCTCAGTAAAAATACCAGATTCATAAATATAAAGGATTGTCCTTGGCAAACAAAAGAAAACAGATTGACCACAGTTTATGTCCCTGTCAGACAACTCTACTTTAAAAATTCACCAAATATTGTATATTTATCCAAATGATTTGATTCCAAAGCCAAAATGTTTCCAACTTAAAGGTTTAATTCCTGAAAAAAAACCATAGCCATGCAAGTAGTGAAAGTTTCCATAAATTTAAAAGAAGACAGACACAATCAGATTCGGACACACAGATTACAGTCAGTATTCAAAAATCCATAACTAATTCTGTGTTGATCGGTTTTGCATGTTCTTGGTATCAAAATCTTCGTCTTTAAACGTACTTTAAAAGTTATGAAGACTTCAAAAATTGAATCATAGCAGAAGGGTTCTCAAAATACGAATTTCCAAAAGGACAGTAATCTGTCTCCAAAAATTGGTGTTGTTTTGCCTAATCTTTTTGAGGTAATCAACTTCTAACACCTTAAAACCTTACACATCTGTTAAGAATATGATAATGGGTGTCCAAAATCAGAGGTTTGTAGCTTCCTAATCAAAATTATTCACATAGAAATGGCTAGAGAAAACAATTACCTAGTTGATCTTGATAGAGGAATTGGGTGTCCAAGAGCATGGAGATTCCTAGCTTCTTCTTCTTCTTCTTCTTCTTCTTCTTCTTCTTCTTCTTCTTCTTCTTCTTCTTCTTCTCTCTCTCTCTCTCTCTCTCTCTCTCTTTTGCCGTCCCACCTCCTCCCTTTCTTTTTTTTCTTTTTGTTTCCTTTTTCTTTCTTGCAAAATACAATAGTAATAATATATTATATGAATAATATTTTTATGCTAGTGTACACTTGGCACCTAACTAAACTAATGAGGTTGCCAAGTGTTGACTTGGTCTTGACACCTAGCCATGCACGCATGGCTAGTTCCGGAGCGCGACTCGCGTGCGGCTCGAAAAACTGTACGGGTTCCGGACTCAGAAAAATATAAAATTCGCACAGTACCCTAAATAAATTATTCTAAGAATAACCCCATTCGCGGAATTTCAAGGAAAAATCCAGAACACATAGATTTGTAATGCCTGACCGATTGACTTGTAAAATGTGTCCGTGACCAATAATTAAAGGTAGTGACGAATTATCATGTACTAATACTATTTTTAACGTGAGGGTTCTCACAGTCATTACCCTGTACCACCCATCATCATATGGTGGAGGCCAAATGCATCAAATGAAGCACAAGGATGGGCTCATCCTTATGAAGCACGCCTCCAATTGTGGTACGAAGTATTGCAGATAGATCCGCCGGGACGACAACCACAATTTGGCGGAAATATTGACTAAATTTGTGTATTTATTTATGTTCATGTATTGGTTCTATATACTCAATTATAATTAAATGAAGTTTGATTTCAGTTTGCATTATTGACTATTCAGAGAAATATAAAGAAAATTTAAATGAATTCAATATACATAATTTACTTGAAAATTGAAATATAGAAGTTTAAAAAAAATGAAGGACAAAAAAATAAAAACAAAAAAATAAGATATTAGGCCGAAAAAAATATAGTTTTTTCATTTTACATTATTTCACCATCAATATTAGGCTCGTTTGATAGGTTTCGTTGAGTAGATTTCATAAATATAAAATTTATTTAAAAAAAATATGTGAAAAAAAAGTTATTAACATTTAAAATTTTATTTAGAAAAAATAAATTATGAGCGAGCGCGCGGGGGGTGGGGGCGGGGGTAAAAGGGGCGGGGTAGAATGGGAAGTTAGTGGATCCATTGTCAGAGCCCCCTTGAGTCGTTACAGAGTAACAGCTCTCATTTTGCAGCATTGCAACTGCTGTGTATCTCTCTCTCTCTGGAGCCAATTGCGGAGACTGGTGAGTGGGCAAACTGATACAATCACGTTACACCAACGGCTACCTCCGCTGCCTAATTTGACTTCTATGCTCTCTCCGCTTCCTGTCAGTGCCGGCTCTGAGTTTTTTGGGGCCGGATGCGAACTTTATATTTGAGGTCCATTATAGAGTGATACACAAAAAAAAAAAGACTAGAAGAATTAAAAACAATGACAACACAAAACTCAATAATCATTATATACTTTAATCCAAAATATATTACTTAAACATCACCCTTCTCGCATTTTTTGCAGCAAAAGTAGTAATTAAGCTATTATAATCAAGTTTCGACACCATATCTTTTTCAATGGATAACATAGCTAATCCATTTAACCTTCCTATACCTAAGGGTACAAAATATATAGGGGCCCACAAAATTTGTGAAAATTTGGGGGCCAAATGCGGCCGCATTGCTGACGTATGTCCAAAGCCGGCTCTGCTTCATGTCTTCGATGCTACACCAACGGCTCGTTGGTCTATTGGATTAGTTTTTAGATGAATATAGAATGAGATGTGATATGGTGAAAATGCAAATATGCGCGGGATAATATGTTATAGGTGGTTTGTTTAAGTAATATTGGAAGAGTGCATAGCTGTCCTAAGAAGACGTCGTCTTGATTTCTGTTTCGTTATAGTACTTTTTTAAATTTTATGAGGAGTTTTTCAGTGCCGAGCGGGTATTGCTGACGTGGCACCCGCTCGGCGCATCTGAGCCTTTCGATTCACTTTTGGACAGCTCGGATTGAAACCCTCTCTCTCCTCTCACCCCAACACTTTCTCTCTCCCTTTTCTCTATCTAAATCTTAGCTGTTCAAATACGAAATGGACGGCTCGGATGCACGAGCGGGCACCACGTGATACCTGCTCGGCACTGAAAAATTTTCCAAATTTTATAAATGAAGTTAGGCCAAGTTTTACTACTTGTCAATGTCAAGTGTGCTAAACCGAAACGATCTAAAACTTTTAAAAATATGAATTTCAAGATTAGTCGAGGAGGCACAATCTCACGTCGGGTCTGCGACTTTCTGCTTAAACCCGACATAGAGAGAAGATGTACTCTTTCTTTCCCTTCATGAGTTCCAAACACGGGATTGATTAGGATCCAAGTTACCTGAAATTTGTAGAAGCTAAAAACTCTTCCTTTTTTTTTTTCCCCCGTTCAGAAAATCCAAACAAGAGATTAGGATCAAAATGACCTGAAATTTAAAAATGCTAAATACCGGCAGCGGCACGAACAGGCACACACTAAAAGTTTGTGATCTCTACTGTGTGAAACTTACTACATGAAACTCAACATGGTGTTCTTTTTTGGAGCACGGAGTTTTCGAAGGAATTGTGAACAGCAGAGAAAATACTTAGGGAAAATGACGGCCCAGGATGTGTATTGATAATTAATACCCGCCTTGGCGGGTATTACTTATCAAAATACATCATTGGCCGTCATTTTCCCAAATACATATAGCCTCTTCATGTGTAATGAAGAAGAAACACATCATTTTCCTTCACAAATCCCTTCAAAGCTCCACAGATCCCAGGACCCAGACACGTAAGGGAGGGGTAAATCAGAACTTCTTGATGTACTCAAGAATGTGTTGGTTGATGTCGTCGGGCTTTTCTTGGTTCAGGAAGTGTGCTACTCCTTCCATGACGACAACTTCATCCAACAGAGGCACATCTTTCTTGAATCCGCCGCCTTGTACGTATTCCTTGACCCCTGGGATGTGATATACCAAGTCTAAGTCGCCCACTATAAACTTCGTAGGCACTTTAACTTGGGCCCCTGTCCAGGGTGCTGTGAGCTCCCAATTTCTGCAATGTAGAGGTTAAATGGAAAATGTAAAAATTTGCAGTCAACCCCATCAGAATGTATCAAGCAAAAACAAGCCTATCCCACAAGCTACAATCAAACATAATGATGAGATACGATAAACTGAATGCCAAGGATTCTCCTCGAAAAATTTGACCGACTGCTGAGTTGAATATCAACGATTGCCAAAAGGAAAAGAGGAATCAACTTCTGAGGTGAATCCGAAAGAATGCTGCAACATTGGCTTTCTTGAGCAGAGATAACTCAACAACGTGAATTCGAACTAAGAACAAAAAAGGCAAGATTCACATCATTCTTGTATGGTGTTCATGACATTTGAAAAAAGCCTATTTCGAATGACGGAAAAACAAAGCTTGGGGAAAGCAGCAAATGAGGTGATCATAAACTTGATGGTGATTGAAGATGAGTCTGAATATCATATCAAAAGAAGCTGCAGTTTGTCTCTAATCATAAGAATTTATGTACTCTAATTATGAAAATTTCCTCGTGCTGGTGGAAAAGTTGTGTTCTAACGTCCAAGAATCCAAAATTAACAACAACACGGAAGGCAACTTACAGATCCAAAGCTCGGTAGTAGTTAATTCCTCCAGTGAAGCCGTTCTTTTCAAATTTGCTGGTATAGTAATCAACATCTTCTTCAGATAACCAAGAAGGCAAGGTATCTGAAGTGTCAGGAAAACTCCCAAATCCTTTTCCTTTAGGGAAATATAATGCACCAGGATGGCGGTGTGTTAGTAATTTTTTGACCACCTCTCTAACACCAATTTGGGCAAATTCAGCTTCGATATCTCCAGGTTCCTACCAATTGATTTAGATTAGAGTTTTAAACATCTTAAGCAAACTGTTCATAAATTTGAATCTCTACTAATGTCATCAAATGGCTTGGTATTGAGTTCCTTATTAAGAAATTCAAGGGAAGTACCCAGCTGTAACTCACCAACACAAATAAGCTAAATAGACATAGAGTAGGGGTTCCCAATTCTGATCCTTTTAGTGCCATTCAAAGCCTAGAGTGCGGTCTCCAGCACAAGTGTATATCCTCGTAGGTTCTCAATGAACATAACATTCCAAATATTGGGAGCACTGGAGGTTTGTCAAGTCGTTAACTTTAGGGCCTCGAATTTAGTCGAGGTGCACGCAAGTTGGTCCAAACATCCAGTTATTACAAAAAATATTTTGAGCAAAGTCCACTTTGACCCCCTGTGGTTATCGCAATGTGCGGATACCCCCTCATGGTTCAAAATTGACCACATAACCTACCTATGGTTTTGAAAATGTGCGGATAGACCCCTGTCGTCATATTTTCCATCCATATTAACGGAGGTGTATCTCACACGCCTCTATAATATAATCTGAGTCGTTCATAATGTATTAAATAAAGAATAGAGTATCTCTGTAAAAAATCATCTCGATCAAGCATCAATAACCTAGTGATCTAATTTTTAGTAAATTTAAATTTGAAATTTTAATTTCATAACAAAATCGATTCGACCATGAGCTTTTCATTTTTTGATTGACTTAAATTTTGGCATAGACGTAGTACTTGTCAAAATTTACAATATCAACGGTTTGGATTCAATTTTTGGTATAGGAGATGGTGTAGTTAGATTTAAAAAAGAAGAGGAATCAAGGGACATGATGAGGGTATATCAGTCTTTTAATGTTGTTTCCGTTAATATGGATGGAAAACATGACGGCATGGGGTCTATCCGCACATTTTTAAAATCACAGGTAAGTTATGTGGTCAATTTTGAACCATGAGGGGGGTATCCGCACATGGCGATAACCACAAGGGGTCAAAGTGGACTTTGCTCAAATATTTTCATACATTGTCGACAAAATGCAATTCACCTAACTGTTGCCAGTGTATTGCGTAAAAGCTGCGAAGTAAAACACCTATTTTGAAATGTCCAGATTTTGACCACAATAAATAAGCAGCAAAAGTTATGTATTCGAGGGCCAAACTTAAATTTCATGTGAAATAGCCAGAACTTGATCTAGTAGCTCTTGGGAATCCAAGTTTGATATAATTAAACTCAGCAGTCAAACCTTCGAAAACAGGGCTATGATATAGCAATGGAGAAACTATGCACAAAGCAAGGACTACTTGAGCTAAGTCAAATGGTGGAACGGTATGCAATATATATGAGTGGACTAGAAGTTCTATTCCTTCTCTCTCTTCCCACTTGCTCACCGGGGCCCGCACGTATAATATTACCGTGCGGGTCGATTTTTCCGTACCCTTTACTTTGAATTGTGGGCCCCACATGTGTAATTTTGTCGGGTTAGTGGGACACGTGGTGCACTGAGGAGCTTGCCCTGGGCCTTATATGTTGCAAAATGATTACTGTGGACCCCACTACATATTTAGCACTTTCCTGGCGACTGTTCATACAATTCAAACAGTTTTCCCTCTCTTCTTTATAAAGTAGTTACTTAATTGTTAAAGATTGCAGAAACATGTTTAGAGTTGGGCAAAAACGTTCTTCTGTGATATTTCCCTCTTATAAGGGAAATTACAAAAGGTATAAGACGTTTGGTGCTTATGGGCCAACTAACTCTCTCCAAATAACTAGTACTCCAAACTTTTACTGTAGAGTATTCTCTTGGACAGAGGCTGACTTAGGCGTCGATCTGGCGAACCTCCAGCCGGTTGGCACTTTCGAGTACATTGTTTCGCAATTAGCTCTCACAAGCATGCTCATCCTCATAACGGTGAACGGAAGAATTGACAACCCAACATTCAATAACAGTCGGAGCCGGTAGCGGTAAAACAGATGGTTAGAGATGCTCTATCTTATGTAGACAATGGAGTACATTTCTTCTTATTACTAATATTTTTAATTTTAAAGATGGACAAGAGAGTACCTGAAATCGGCAAATGTAATGGTCATCCCCAAAATACTTGCGCATCGTCTCAATAGTCTTCATCTTAGGATTCCTGGGAATAAAATGGACGCTCAAACTCACATAAGCCTTAACTCTATCAGGCCTATACAAGCACAAAAACCACGCAAGAACTGCCCCCCAGTCATGCGCAACCACAAACACCTGCACTTGACATGTAATTATCCCACATCAGATTAATGCTTCAGACGCACACATTCGGACACAGATTTTTTGATACATCGTGATATCCGCTTGCATTGAACTCTAGTATCCATTTAAATAAATCATATCTTAACAACGGAAACAGATAGACAGACTCTCACAGGTTATTTCTCTTTAGACAAATATGATGTTAAACACATTGAGACCCACCTAATGAATGGTTCGGATCGTGAATTGGTATCATGACGAGTCTCGTTTGAATCACATTAGGAATCAGATAGGGATCATCGCATTGAGATCATATAATTGTTACTCAATCCTCGCATTTTGCTGGGCCTCTCTAGGGAAAACAAACCATTTTAAGGAAAGATACATTGTACTACTATTGTAGTTTGGCCCCTGATGCAATGTTTCTTAAAATCCTAATTTATTTAAAATGAAATAAAACTTCTCAAAATATAAAAAAAATTCCTTATAACATCCCAAAATAAAGTACCAGACCATATTTGCAGGACAGAGGGTGGATTTGTATTAAAAAGCTAAGTGACTTTTTTTTTTTTTATCTCTATTCAAATTTTTTTGTATTTGTTTGTTTTACGTCAGATTTTTGTGACTTATTGATTTATCTCAACGAGAGGGATAAAAAAAATTAAAAAATTAAGAGTTTTATTTTTTTGAATAAAGACAAAAATAAGTTAAAAAACAATCTTTTTTTTATTTTTTTAATAAAATTATGAGTTTCGAACAATTTTTTTTCTACTTTTTCGATTTCTATCGACGAGACAAATCATCCAGTAACAAAAGTTTGAGAAAAATTTATCTAATACAAAGAAAAATTAAAGTAAAGACCAAAAAAAGAGAGGTCATTTTGACTTATTAAGCCAAATCAACCGAAATAAAAACAAAGAGAAGTCAATCGACCCCACCACCTCCATAGAGATAGGTTCAAATTTTCCTTATTTCGATCAACATAGGTAGATAGGTTCGCCCACCTGTTTTTCATCAGGCGCTATGGCATCGAGGAGGGCAATGATGTCTCCGACGACATGAAGGGAGGTGAATTTGGTGGAGTCGTGGACGGGTGCTCCGGTGGTGTCGCCGTAGCCGCGGAGGTCGGGCGCCACGGCGCGGTAGCCGTGCGCCGCCATGTAGAGGATTTGGTGGCGCCATGAGTACCAGAGTTCTGGGAAGCCGTGGAGGAAGAGGACAAGTGGGCCTTGGCCTTTCTCTGCTATGTGGATGTTTATGCCGTTCGCTGTGACCGTCTTGTGCTCTATCGTCTCCATATCTCTCTCTCTCTAGAATTCTTGCGTGTGGGATTTGCTGGTTTTAGTTTTGGAGAAGTACCTAAACAAATCTTGCATTTTTTATAGCCTTCTTGGCCCCATTGTTATACGGAGTAGTAGTATATGGAAACGAGACAAGTATAAGCATCGCCGATTAATGTTGACTAATTACTTAGGGAAACTTATTCCAGATTGCGCGCAATTTCAGCCGTCCGCTTCGGCAATCAATGATCCGGATTTAAAAAAAATTATTCGCATAAAAGTTTATTCGCGCGAAGAGTTAATCTCTTCGAGCGAATAGTTTTTTTAAAATTCGGACCGTCCAACACATAATTGAACGTACGTGACTAGGCGGTATAAATTATTTTCACGGCTCTACCGTAAAAAAAGTTTTTTTCCATTACTTGATTGTCATGGAGTACGTCAGTCCGTCAAAGTGCGGGTGCTGCCCAAATTTCTTTACCAACCTCCAGCATATATTTAAGTGAGGTTTATTATGCAATGATAAAAATGAAAAAGAGGTTTACATGCATAATTTTGGGTCTTACAGAAACTTTAATAATTTTTCTCAATAGTTAATGACTATTTGTTTCAAGTCCAAGTCATTTCTTAGCTTGCTAAAGTAGTACTCCCTCCGTCCCTTTTGTAGAGTTCAGTATTCCATTTTGGGTCGTCTCTTAATAAGTGTCCATTTTGTAAAGTTAGTGGGTAAAAGTTGGTGAATTTTCCATTTTGCCCCTAAAAGTAGATTCCATTTTGAAAAGTTAGTGAGTAAAAATATAATGATGATGTTTCCATAGAGGGTAATTAAGGAGGGAAAGTGGAGGTAAAAGTTGATTTGAAATATGTAATGATGATATTTTTTTAATAAGTTAGAATTACGAAGCAGGACACTTAAAAATGGACGGAGGGAGTATGTTTCAAATTTTGACGATGTTACTCAAACGTTGTCAAATTTATATTTTTACCTTAGTTAACTCATTATGGCCATTAGAGTACTTGAATTATTTCATAGAAATCTGCAAAAAAAAATGAAAGACTCAAATGCTGTTGTGGTAGTAAATAACTTTTTTTCCCTTTTTCTTTTGCCATGCATGGGAGGTCTTTTTTAGGCTTCACGCCAAATAATGGCTTTGAATGGAGAAATGCTCTAAATTTTTGTTTTTAAAATAAGGGAAAATTGGGCTGGCCCTAAGTCAATGTAAGCCAGGGCTATTCATCTGGGCTATTCATCATGGGTATGTGATGAGCCCAGTAGTGTTGGAGGCAATGGCGGCACGAGAGTGTTTGGTTTTGTTTTTCGAAAGAACTTGGGCTGCAGAAGGTGCACATTGAAGGAGATTCCTAATTGGTGATGGGCATGATTCAAAAGCAGCTAGCCAGATGTCAACACATCAGTTGGGATTCTAATTGTGGATGTGGCCCGATTAAGGCAAGAGTTTGAAGGTACGAGAGTGAATTTTATTCGGAGGATTGATAGTTTGGCGGCGCGCATTGTGGCCAAAGATGATGTGAGACGGAGTGAGATTTGTTTGTGGGAATTCTATCCCCCTTGGCTTTTGCGTCCCTCATGTGAGGATGAAAGCCCAACTTGATGTAATGGTTTTATTTCGTTGAGTTTAATAAAAATCTGTCTTAAACTTTGGCAAAAAAAAAATTCAATGTAAGGCCCATTTTTGGGGTTTTTGCAAAACAAAATTATGGAATGGGTTGTAGGAATTGTTTATTTTATTTTCACGGAAAAAACATACTCATTCAATTCATTCAAACAAGTCATATGGCATCTACAAAAAATCAACCAAAAATGGATCAAGCCATACAACAGCTACTGATAATCACCCGAAAATAGAGATACAGAAAAATATCCAGACCTTAAAAGAGACGAAACTAATGTCGAACTCCTAAGCAAGAGCCATTACCCATCCACACTGTAATCTTGAACGGCAAACGTGGAGCTAGTATGCAGACACCGGGCACCTCGAAATTGTTTATCTTGTTGAGTGAAACATTGACAAACTAAATCAACGTTATCGTAATAGGTAAGAGCAATATTACGTTACATTTTCTTCAAAAAATTAAAAGGCTAGCATGATATTAATCTACCTATATAAAATTGTAGAAAGACTTTTCTTGCTGATTCAGAATTGATCTGATGTACTATAAAGATACCATCTCGTGTCTTCTACTATGGTAGTACTTGTTTTCAAACGTCTGAATCCAATCTTGGATAGAAACAATTCCTTTTTTCCTTTTACATACACTTGTTGTCTCTATTTCTTTGATTCTCGTCTCCAACAATGGAGGGATTTGTTTGTTTGTTGGGACATTCGATCATAGAAATAGTAATCAATGAGCGCATTTTGTACAACAAATGGCGATTAACCAATTTCAACAACGATTTTTGCAACCAATTTCAACAACGATTTTTGCAACACGCCTTACAAAGAGCTATATATAGGAACTCTAACATCCAACCCTTACTATTGAAGTAGCACTCTTTCTTCTCGATTTAATAGAAGCCGAACGAGGTGAATATGGCCTTGAGTGAAAAAGTACTACTTTTGTAGATTATTCCGTTCGCTAGCATTTACTATAATCTAACTTATTTAGTTTATTTGCTTAAAAAAAGACAAATAAAAGGTATTTGTTACCAATTATGAATAATAAAAAATTTGGCTTTTCTAGCTTATTTGACCCCAAAAAAAACTAGATTATTTTCAGTTCTAATTTGAAGCGTTTTTTGCTTATTTTAAGTTGTTAAAACATGAATGGATAAAAGAATCCTAAGGTGTATAATTTATTCGTACTCAAGATTTAAGGACAATCTAGACATTTTGTTTATAAAAAGCTACTTATTAGACAATTTATTCAAGCAAATAGATTAAACTATTTTTACAAGTTACAAAAAGCTATAACAAATACTTTTATAACTTATTTTAATTTGTTACGGAGTATTAAATATTTGAAGAAGATAAACCTATTTGAGGTTACGACCTTTTGCGGACGCTTCAAACATTACTGCCTTTCCTATTCATCACAAGCAATAAGGAGAAATGTCTACCAAGGAGGAAATCTTTTTTAACGGCGGAACAGTGAATAGTTCTTTACGGAGTCAATCGTGACCATCCAAAAATGTTTTTGGACTGTCTGAATATCCGGACCGTCCAGAACACTTTTGGAGGGTCGCGATTGATTGCTACTGTAAACAACTTGTTCACAGCAGAGCCGTGAATAAGTTCTCTCGAGTCTCGTCTACCAGTACCAGTCGTGATACTTCTCTATCTACCACCACCTTGGATTCTACTTCTGGCTCTTTAAAACACTAAAATCGATTCATCCTATTTTACAACTTTTTTGGTGCCAGAATGGACTTCATATTTGGATCACAATAAAACTTGGCGAAATAATTTTTACACTCTCATTTTATCTATTGTCACTTTCTTTTTTATCTTTATTCACGTGATCAAAGTGCCAAGTTATTCTTCATATTCCAAAGGTTATATAATAAAAACGGTGGCCTACCATTTTTCAATTTCGGACCAATTTACCATTTAATTTCACCCATTTTACCAATTGCTCATGCCATGCCAAATTCTCCTTTACAATTTTGCCCCTCGATTTGGAAAAATTTACAAGATCCAAAGGTTTTATATTATTATTTTACTTTATTATTATTATTTTATTACTATTATATTCCAAAGGTTTTTTTATTATTATTTTTTTTTTCCAAGCATTTCCAAAGGTTATATAATAAAAAGGGGGTTTTGGCCTACCATTTTTCCAAAGGTTATATAATAAAAAGGGGTTTTTGGCCTACCATTTTCCAATTTCGGACCAATTTATCCTTTAATTTCACTCATTTTATCAATTGCTCATGCCATGCCAAATTCTCCTTTACAATTTTGCCCCTTGATTTCGAAAAATTTACAAGATCCAAAGGTTTTATATTATTATTTTACTTTATTATTATTATTTTATTACTATTATATTACAAAGGTTTTTTTATTATTATTATTATTTTTTCCAAGCATTTTTTATATAATAAGAAGGAGTTTTTGGCCTACCATTTTTCAATTTGGGACCAATTTACCCTTTGATTTGGCCCATTTTACACATTGCCCAGCCTTGCCAAATTCTCAATTACAAATTTTGCCCATCGATTTTGGACAATTTACAGTTTGCCTAGGTTTTATAATGCGCCACAGTTTGCCTAGATTTTGGCCTGCCATTTTTAATTTGGGACAATTTTGCCCTTTAATTTCGTTCATTTTACCAATTGCCCATGGATGCCATTTCCAATAATGCCCCTCCCCGCCTCCACCGTCACCTCCAGCCCAAGACCACCCAAAACACCCACCTCCCCTCTCCTCCGTGGCACCACCACCTTACTCTCCCCATACCACCGAGCTCCACCACCCGTCACCTCCTCCTCTTGGCCTCACCACCATCTCTTCCGTCCTTCGGCTCTCCGCCAAACCGCCACCAACAGTGGGTTTCACACCCACGCCGCTGCCGCGGGCACCGCCGGATGTCGCCTCAAGATTTCGGAACCACCACAGCGATCTACGAACACCGTGCAACACTTACCCGAGCTTAGAATCGCGTTTAAGGTAGTTTTTCGAAAACCCAAAACCTTAATCTGCATTTTAATGGAAATAGTACCGAAACTTAATTTTTGATGTAGATGGTGACCTAAATTTTATTTATTAATTAATGTTTAGTTCTGTTTCCATTAACTTTTAGTCCTATTTGTATGAAAAGTTTTTGGCAGATTAAATTGGATGGTTTAATTGTTGCATAGATGAGAAGTTATGGTGGATTGTGGTATTGAAATTCATGTGTAGAAAAATTGTGCGATTAATAAATTTATCGCAATAATCATAGTTTATGTAGTAATTATTTAATAATTAAATACGTAACAATTTGGATTTAAAATGTAAATAAGGAGATATTAATTTATCGGAATAATCGTAGTTTTTGTTCATCCATTTTTTGAAACCGTTTAACCCAAAACTAATTGCCCATGTAGTTAAGAGACGAAAGCGTATCAAATTCTTACTGCAAGTGTAACGAAAATTAACCCAAAGCAACAAAATTTGTTGTCAAGTTCCCTTTCCTTTAATCGAACAGGAATAAAACCAAATTCTAGGAAAAGATTTCACCATACAACTGTTGGAATTGGTGAAATAAGTTCAAAGACTTACGCTCTATGTGGTATGTATGTAAATCATCTAATGCTTTTGCTATTTTGATCAAACTATATAATATATATTCCTAGCTATTTTCATACTCTTCTATTGCTTCCAACTCTAAAATTACAAACAAGACATATCTAGCCTATATCAAAACTTATTTCCTTTGACGGGCATACATTCGTGCACAGCACGAAGGTGAATCTACCGTTTCCTAACACGCTCTCTTCAACGGGCAAAACATTCGTGCTGTGCACGAAGAAGGAACCTAGTATATATAAAAAAAAAAAAAAAAGAGCGTGAAAATCATTTCCAACTTGTTGTCCCGATCAGAATCGGTCCAGGGCCACATTCGAATGCCCTGAGCGTCAAGTAATTTGTCCATTGTAAAGCAGCATACGGATTGTGATGGTTTCTGGCAAGGGATCAGATGTGGATGTTTGTGGATTTTGCAGCATTGCAACTGCTGTGCATCTCTCTCTCTCTCTTGGGAGCCAATTGCGGAGACTGGTGAGTGGGCAAACTCTCTCTCGGGAGCCAATTGCGGAGACTGGTGAGTGGGCAAACTGACACAGTCACGTTACACCAACGGCTACCGCCGCTGCCTAATTTGGCTCCTCGCTAGTGCTTTCGGATAATAAAACTTCTATGCTCTCTCTTCTTCCCGTCTTCGATCCTACACCAACGGCTCGTTTGTCGATCGAATTAGTTCTTGGATAAATGAGATGTGATACGGTGAAAATGCGAATATGCACGGGATAATATGTTACAGGTGGTTTGTTTAAGTAATATTGGAAGAGTGCATAGATATCCTAAGAAGACGTCGTCTTGATTTAGGTTTCGTTAAAGTACTTTATTAAATTTTATAAATGAAGTTAGGCCAAGTTTTACTAATTGTCAATGTCAAGTGTGCTAAACAGACTAAACGATATAAAACTTTTTAAAATATGAATTTCAAGATTAGTCATTTTTAATTATATACTGTAACCCGGGGATAGTGTTGTCCGTGTAAGAAATATTTAAAGGGCTCACTTGGACACATTGTGATTAATAGAAGTGTCCACTTCCATTATAGATATAGTTGTGGTTTTAAGAACCTCTTGGCTTTCCAACATTCATTATTGTACTAGTTTAATTAATTGGTTTCTTTGATAGAAGGAAACTAGGAGGTCTTTATAAGGAGATATAGGGTCCTATGGTATCCATCAATCAAGGCACTCAAGTCATGCATAGGTTAGAAGACACCTAGATCTAATACGTGCGTGTTCGGTGATCAACTTGAGCAATTATGGCTAAAGGTTAATTCGATTCTATTTCCGTTGCGTATACTGGTATGGTATTATTTATCTTACAGTCCGAGCCATTCGTTCGGCAATTCAACAGTCAATATCTCATCTCCATCATCCGAGTCGTTCATTGCTGAAATACAATCTGAACCATTAGATTGCCAAACGGACGACTCGAATGGTATACAACACAATGCCGTCCACCGTCTGCACAGGCACCATGGAGTTTTTCATGGGAAACTCGCCCTCAGTTTACTACACAGTACAGTCCAATACCCTAGGAAAAGGAAAACAAGGAAAAGCATAGAAACAAAGTTGATCCGGTGAAAGCACAATTTTTTTCATTAGTTGCACATTTGACCACACACAATAAAGTGAGAGATAAACACAAAATAAAACCATAAAAATGAAAAACGCACTTCTCCAATACAATGGGAATCAAAATCACCTTTGGCCACTACCCTCAAAATGCTACTATCCCATAAACAAACTATTAATAAAAAAAAATCATCAAAATCAAGTTCTTCTTGATTAATGACTTTAAACCATAATATATGCTATCCAAACAGATAATTAAATTATGTCACCAAATAAATGGGCACGGTTGAGATGCTGTGCGACGAGTCCATGTTCAGCTCCCTGAGACTAATATACGGTATCTCCACCTCCCCCTTTCTCGCCGGGGTCAAAGTTCCGGCGAGAGGCCCCGACGACGGCCGGCTGGTGGTCAAGTACGGCGTGCTGGACCCGCTCCTGCTCTCCGTTACGTACACTGGGCCGGATATGGATCCCCTGAGGCCGTGACAGCGGTGGACCCCGTACCCGTCGTCGCGGTCGGCGTCGCGGGGGACCCACTTCCGCCGGAAGAAGAGGAGGGCGTTCCTCCACCACCGCCTCTTGGTCTTCTTGATCCTCTTGTGGGATTCGTCTCTGGAGATGGGCTTTTGGAGCCTGAAGTGGAGAGCGTCTATGGATCTTGATGCTGTCTCCCTCTTGTGCTTCCGTGCTTCCTCTAGCACCTACAGCAAACAACAGAGACAACAATATGTTCAGAGCGCTCAAAAAGATGTACAATCTTTTTAGTTTTTGGAGAGAGAGAGAGTGAAGGGGCCGGGATGAACCTGAAAATAATCGATTTGGGAGTCGAAGCCGTAGTCACTGAAGTGGTGAGGCTCAGGCATGGGGAATATGGGAGACTTGGTGGACATTCTCTCTCTAGATCACTTGCTCTTTCTTTGCTCACTCTCTCTCTGAGTGGGATGATGAGGCACCGTTTGCTTGTTCTGGTGCTCAAGCGAAAGAGCAGAGGTGGAGAAAACAAAGGGAAAAGTAGAGAGAGAGAGAGGTGTTTAATGTGAACAGGTGTTTGGGGCTCAAGGAGGGGGAAAATTTTTCAGTGCCGAGCGGGTACCACGTGGTGTCCGCTCGTGCATCCGAGCCGTCCATTTCGTGTTTGGACGGCTCAGATATTAAGAGAGAAAAAGGAGAGAGAAAGTGTTAGGATGAGAGGAGAGAGATGATTTTAATCCGAGCCGTCCAAAAGTGAATCGGACGGCTGAGATGCGCCAAACGGATGTCACGTCGATAATACTCACTCGGCACTGAAAAACTTCTCGAAGGAGGGAAATGACCGTTGATGTGATGTTTGCAAGCCGGCCCCTAGTTATAATTCCTAGTAAATGCTGTCACATTTTGTTTATTTTCAGACTCCAACGGTACCCGGACATTAAAATACTCACATAGAAGAGGTGAGAGTAGCGGTTAACATGTGATGTTGTTCTTTTTCAGTTTTCATTCACTGAAACACTGTTGGAGTTGCACTTCTTTTTTCGAGTGGGGATGTGGAATGCATTATTAACGATCGGGAAAATCTTCAATACACATCTCTTTAAGGTGTGTACTATATGCATCTATTATGTGATAAATATTGTGTCACCTCATAAGAGCTTGATGAGGATAAGAGCTAATAAACCAACACAATAACCGTGTTAGGCTTCTCTGGAATTCCGGTTCAATTGGAGGATTTAGTTTTAAGATATCACGTTCAGAAGTTAAAGCTCCAAATTTCTCCACTCACATGAAACCAATATTAGATCCGAGAAAAGCAAACCGACCCGATATCGAATGGGGTGTTACTTTTCCAACGGGTAGATTAGGATGGACAAAATCTACGATTTTAATTTCTAAAGTACGTCGAGGAGGCACAATCTCACGTCGGGTCTGCAACTTTCCGCTCAAACCCGACATAAGAGAGATGATGTACTCTTTCTTTCCCTTCATAAGTTCCAAACACGGGATTGATTAGGATCCAAGTTACCTGAAATTAGGATCAAGAGATTAGGATCAAAATGACCTGAAATTTATAAATGCTAAATACTGGCAGCGGCACTAACAGGCACACACTAAAAGTTTGTGATCTCTAGTGTGTGAAACTTATTACATGAAACTCAACATGGTGTTCTTTTTTGGAGCTTGGAGTTTTCGAAGGAATTGTGAACAGCAGAGAAAATACATATAGCCTCTTCATGTGTAATGAAGAAGAAACACATCATTTTCCTTCACAAATCCCTTCAAAGCTCCACAGATCCCAGGACCCAGACACGTAAAGGAGGGATAAATCAGAACTTCTTGATGTACTCAAGAATGTGTTGGTTGATCTCGTCGGGCTTTTCTTGGTTTAGGAAGTGTGCTACTCCTTCCATGACGACAACTTCATCCAACAGAGGCACATCTTTCTTGAATCCGCCGCCTTGTACGTATTCCTTGACCCCTGGGATGTTATAGACCAAGTCTAAGTCGCCCACTACAAACTTCGTAGGCACTTTAACTTGGGCCCCTGTCCAGGGTGCTGTGAGCTCCCAATTTCTGCAATGTATAGGTTAAATGGAAAATGTAAAAATTTGCAGTCAACCCCATCAGAATGTATCAAGCAAAAACAAGCATATCCCACAAGCTACAATCAAACATAATGATGAGATACGATAAACTGAATGCCAAGGATTCTCCTCAAAAAATTTGACCGACTGCTGAGTTGAATATCAACGATTGCCAAAAGGAAAAGAGTGAATCCGAAAGAATGCTGCAACATTAGCTTTCTTGAGCAGAGTTAACTCAACAATGTGAATTCGAACTAAGAACAAAAAAGGCAAGATTCACATCATTCTTGTATGGTGTTCATGACATTTGAAAAAAGCCTATTTCGAATGATGGAAAAACAAAGCTTGGGGAAAGCAGCAAATGAGGTGATCATAAACTTGATGGTGATTGAAGATGAGTCTGAATATCATATCAAAAGAAGCTGCAGTTTGTCTCTAATCATAAGAATTTATGTACTCTAATTATGAAAATTTCCTCATGCTGGTGGAAAAGTTGTGTTCTAACGTCCAAGAATCCAAAATTAACAACACGGAAGGCAACTTACAGATCCAAAGCTCGGTAGTAGTTAATTCCTCCGGTGAAGCCGTTCTTTTCAAATTTGCTGGTATAGTAATCAACATCTTCTTCTGATAACCAAGAAGGCAAGGTATCTGAAGTGTCAGGAAAACTCCCCAATCCTTTTCCTTTAGGGAAATATAATGCACCGGGATGGCGGTATGTTAGTAATTTTTTGACCACCTCTCTAACACCAATCTGGGCAAATTCAGCTTCGATATCTCCAGGTTCCTACCAATTGATTTAGATTAGAGTTTTAAACATCTTATGCAAACTGTTCATAAATTTGAATCTCTACTAATGTCATCAAATGGCTTGGTATTGAGTTCCTTATTAAGAAATTCAAGGGAAGTACCCAGCTGCAACCCACCAACACAAATAAGCTAAATAGACATAGAGTAGGGGTGCCCAATTCTGATCCTTTTAGTGCCATTCAAAGCCTAGAGTGCGGTCTCCAGCACAAGTGTATATCCTCGTAGGTTTTCAATGAACATAACATTCCAAATATTGGGAGCACTGGAGGTTTGTCAAGTCGTTAACTTTAGGGCCTCGAATTTAGTCGAGGTGCACGCAAGTTGGTCCAAACATCCAGTTATTACAAAAAATATTTTCAGCAAAGTCCACTTTGACCCTCTGTGGTTATCGCAATGTGCGGATACCCCCCTCATGGTTCAAAATTGACCACATAACCTAACTATGATTTTGAAAATGTGCGGATAGACCCCATGTCGTCATATTTTCCATCCATATTAACGGAGGTGTATCTCACACGCCTCTAGAATATAATCTGAGTCGTTCATAATGTATTAAATAAAGAATAGAGTATCTCTGTAAAAAATCATCTCGATCAAGCATCAATAACCTAGTGATCTAATTTTTAGTAAATTCAAATTTGAAATTTTAATTTCATAACAAAATCGATTCGACCATGAACTTTTCATTTTTTGATTGACTTGAATTTTGGCATAGATGTAGTACTCGTCAAAATTTACAATATCAACGGTTTGGATTCAATTTTTGGTATAGGAGATGGTGTAGTTAGATTTAAAAAAGAAGAGGAATCAAGGGACATGATGAGGGTATGTCAGTCTTTTTTAATGTTGTTTCCGTTAATATGGATGGAAAACATGACGGCAGGGGGTCTATCCGCTCATTTTTAAAATCACAGGTAGGTTATGTGGTCAATTTTGAACCATGAGGGGGGTATCCGCACATGGCGATAACCACAAGGGGTCAAAGTGGACTTTGCTCAAATATTTTCATACATTGTCGACAAAATGCAATGCACCTAACTGTTGCCAGTGTATTGCGTAAAAGCTGCGAAGTAAAACACCTATTTTGAAATGTCCAGATTTTGACCACAATAAATAAGCAGCAAAAGTTATGTATTCGAGGGCCAAACTTAAATTTCATGTGAAATAGCCAGAACTTGATCTTGATCTAGTAGCTATTGGGAATCCAAGTTTGATATAATTAAACTCAGCAGTCAAACCTTCGAAAACAGGGCTATGATATAGCAATGGAGAAACTATGCACAAACCAAGGACTACTAGAGAATTTTTTTTTATAGAAAACAAGTACTACTAGATAATTTGAAAACTCGAAATTCAGTATCACAGCCAATATAATAGACAGAGAAACAAGAATATATGGTTTACATTAAACTCGTTCAGAATAATGTGGCCGTGTATAATTTTTTTTCATTCTAAATCAACGCACTCAGCATTGTGGCTTACAATTCCAAGCTCGCCCACCTCAATTGAGTGAAATTTTGTTATGGAGGTCTTGTGTATATATCAATTTCGTTTCCTCTATTTTCCTAGTGAAAATGCTTTTTGCAGGCAGCGTCATTAGAGCACTCCTACTCAGTAACATCAAGTTTAATAGACAAGCCGAGCCTAAACAATACAAAACTTGGCCCGGCTTGGCTTGGCTTGGCTTGGCTGTTTACACCCCTACTCAGCAACATCATCCCACAAGGCCATTATAATGGCAAAAGGTGCTTATGGGCCAACTAACTCTCTCCAAATAACTCTAAAAAGGTACACCAAACTTTTACTGTAGAGTATTCTCTTGGACAGAGGCTGACTTAGGCGTCGATCTGGCGAACCTCCAGCCGGTTGGCACTTACGAGTACATTGTTTCGCAATTAGCTCTCACAAGCATACTCATCCTCATAATGGTGAACGGAAGAATTGACAACCCAACATTCAATATCAGCCAAAAGCCGGTAACGGTACAACAGATGGTTAGAGATGTTCTATCTGATGTAGACAATGGAGTACCTTTCTTCTTCTTCTTCTTCTTCTTTTCTTTTTTTTTTTTTTAATTTTAAAGATGGACAAGAGAGTACCTGAAATCGGCACATGTAATGGTCATCCCCAAAATACTTGCGCATCGTCTCAATAGTCTTCATCTTAGGATTCCTGGGAGTAAAATGGACGCTCAAACTTACATAAGCCTTGACTCTATCAGGCCTATACAAGCACAAAAACCACGCAAGAACTGCCCCCCAGTCATGCGCAACCACAAACACCTGCACTTGACATGTAATTATCCCCACAATCAGATTAATGCTTCAGACACATACATTCGGACACAGATTTTTCGATACACGTGATATCCGCTTGCATTGAACTCTAGTATCCATTTAAACAAATCATAATTTCACAACAGAAACAGATAGACAGACTCTCACAGGTTATTTCTCTTTAGACAAATATGATGTTAAACACATTGAGATCGTGAATTGGTATCATGACGAGTCTCGTTTTGCATCACATTAGGAATCAGATAGGGATCATCGCATTGAGATCATATAATTGTTACTCAATCCTCGCATTTTGCTGGGCCTCTATAGGGAAAACAAACCATTTTAAGGAAAGATACATTGTACTTGTACTATTGTAGTTTGGCCCCTGACGCAATGTTTCTTAAAATCCTAATTTATTTAAAATGAAATAAAACTTCTCAAAATATAAAAAAAATTCCTTATAACATCCCAAAATAAAGTACCAGACCATATTTGCAGGACAGAGGGTGGATTTGTATTAAAAAGCTAAGTGACTTTTTTTTTTTTTATCTCTATTCAAATTTTTTTGTATTTGTTTGTTTTGCGTCAGATTTTTGTAACTTATTGATTTGTCTCGACGAGAGGAATCAAAAAAATAAAAAATCAAGAGTTTTATTTTTTTGAATAAAGACAAAAATAAGTCAAAAAACAATCTTTTTTACTTTTTCTAATAAAATTATGAGTTTCGAACAATTTTTTTTCTACTTTTTCGATTTCTATCGACGAGACAAATCATCCAGTAACAAAAGTTTGAGAAAAATTTATCTAATACAAAGAAAAATTAAAGTAAAGCCCCAAAAAAAAAAGGTCATTTTGACTTATTAAGCCAAATCAACCGAAATAAAAACAAAGAGAAGTCAATCGACCCCACCACCTCCATAGAGATAGGTTCAAATTTTCCTTATTTCGATCAACATAGGTAGATAGGTTCGCCCACCTGTTTTTCATCAGGCGCTATGGCATCGAGGAGGGCAATGATGTCTCCGACGACTTGAAGGGAGGTGAATTTGGTGGAGTCGTGGACGGGTGCTCCGGTGGTGTCGCCGTAGCCGCGGAGGTCGGGCGCCACGGCGCGGTAGCCGTGCGCCGCCATGTAGAGGATTTGGTGGCGCCATGAGTACCAGAGTTCTGGGAAGCCGTGGAGGAAGAGAACAAGTGGGCCTTGGCCTTTCTCTGCTATGTGGATGTTTATGCCGTTCGCTGTGACCGTCTTGTGCTCTATCGTCTCCATATCTCTCTCTCTCTAGAATTCTTGCGTGTGGGATTTGCTGGTTTTAGTTTTGGAGAAGTACCTAAACAAATCTTGCATTTTTTTTTATAGGATATAGCCTTCTTTTTTTGATCGGTGGATATAGCCTTCTTTTTTTGATCGGTGGATATAGCCTTCTTGGCCTCATTGTTATCTATCTATCTATCTATCTATCTATCTCTATCAATATCCTATATAAATGTAGTTGAAGCCAAAAAGACGTGGCAGAGGGAGAGAGAACTTTAGGAAAAATTATTTTATGCCTTAGCAGGGATACCGTCACGTGGTACTTCAAATTCATTTTACACCACACATGTCTTTTAGTGTATAGAATTAGACTAATCCTAGCGTGCATCGAACATGAGACCAAAAAAATATTAGATTATATTTTTATCACTAGCGTTGTGCCCATTCAATATACAGAGTCGAAAAAAACTAATGTTAATTTTTTTCCCATGCATTGAACGGGTACAATATTTGATTTTTTTTGTTACAAATTAATTTGATTTAATTTTTTTGAAGTAATTTAATTTGATTTAATATTTCTTGCAATCTGAATCGTCCATTGCCGAGCATGGATGGCCTGGATTGGACCAACACTCATGTTGTTCCTGAGGGATAGCAGGCACCCCGGGTTCCTTTTCTATCAACTAGCGTCGTTCCCGTTCGATGCACATAACAAAATATTTGTGTGGCTCCACTACAAAATATCAAGCTCATACAAAATTTGTTGTTTGTCCCGTGCATCGAACGGAAACGACGCTAGTAGTAGTATATATGGAAACAAGACAAGTATGAGCATCGCCCATTAATGTTGACTAATTACTTAGAGAAACTTATTCAATGTTAGCGCAATTTCAGCTGTCTATTTTGGTAATTAATGGTTCGAATTTTAGAAAAATTATTCGCATGAAAGTTTATTCGTACGAAGAGTTAGGCTCCGTTTGTTTTGATGTAAAATGTTTTACAATGTAAAATATTTTTTCAGAAAATAAATTTCAAACTTTTTATTTTCCGATGTTTAGTTGGCAGTTGGCACTTAAAAATATTTTCAGAAATCAACAAAATAGTATAGAGAGAGATGGGGAGCTTAAACGGTGGAGAGATATGAGATTATTGGAATTGAACATGGGTCAGGACTGACGATCGAGGAAACTGAGCAGTGAGAATTACAGTAGAAAGCAGCGGGTTCATTTCGGAAAATAACTTACGGAAGATTTAAAGGTAAGTCATTTTCATCCAATTAATGAAAAATATTTTACATGTAAAATGTTTTCCTCATTTTTTACACAATCAAAACACCGGAAAATAGGTAAAACATTTTACGTCCAAACAAATGGAGCCTTAATCTCTTCTAGCGAATAGTTTTTTTCAAAATTCGGATCGTCCAACATATATTTGAACGCACGCGACTGAGTGCCATAAATTATTTTCATGGCTCCGCTGTAAAAAAGTTTTTTTTCCATTACTTAATTGTCATGGAGTATGTCAGTCCGTCAAAGTGCGGGTGCTGCCCAAATTTCTTTACCAACCACCAGCATATATTTAAGTGAGGTTTATTATGCAATGATAAAAAAGAAAAAGAGGTTTACATGCATAATTTTGGGTCTTACAGAAACTTTAATAATTTTTCTCAATAGTTAATGACTATTTGTTTCAAGTCCAAGTCATTTGGGATTCTAATTGCGGATGTGGCCCGATTAAGGCAAGAGTTTGAAGGTACGAGAGTGAATTTTATTCGGAGGATTGATAGTTTGGCGGCACACATTGTGGCCAAAGATGATGTGAGACGGAGTGAGATTTGTTTGTGGGAATTCTATCCCCCTTGGCTTTTGCGTCCCTCATGTGAGGATGAAAGCCCAACTTGATGTAATGGTTTTATTTTGTTGAGTTTAATAAAATCTGTCTTAAACTTTGGCAAAAAAAAAATTCAATGTAAGGCCCATTTTCGGGGTTTTTGCAAAACAAAATTATGGAATGGGTTGTAGGAATTGTTTATTTTATTTTCACGGAAAAAACATACTCATTCAATTCATTCAAACAAGTCATATGGCATCTACAAAAAATCATCCAAAAATGGATCAAGCCATACAACAGCTACTGATAATCACCCGAAAATAGAGATACAGAAAAATAGCCAGACCTTAAAAGAGACGAAACTAATGTCGAACTCCTAAGCAAGAGCCATTACCCATCCACACTGTAATCTTGAACGGCAAACGTGGAGCTAGTATGCAGACACCGGGCACCTCGAAATTGTTTATCTTGTTGAGTGAAACATTGACAAACTAAATCAACGTTATCGTAATAGGTAAGAGCAATATTACGTTACATTTTCTTCAAAAAATTAAAAGGCTAGCATGATATTAATCTACCTATATAAAATTGTAGAAAGACTTTTCTTGCTGATTCAGAATTGATCTGATGTACTATAAAGATACCATCTCGTGTCTTCTACTATGGTAGTACTTGTTTTCAAACGTCTGAATCCAATCTTGGATAGAAACAAGATTTTTCATGCTTGATTTGATCCGTTCTAATTTTAAATTTGGATTCTTTGATTCTGGTCTCCAACAATGGAGGGATTTGTTTGTTTGTTGGGACATTCGATCATAGAAATAGTAATCAATGAGCGCATTTTGTACAACAAATGGCGATTAACCAATTTCGACAACGAGTTTTGCAACAAGCCTTACAAAGAGCTATATATAAGAACTCTGACATCCAACCCTTACTTATTGAAGTAGCACCCTTACTGTACTTTTGTGGAGTAGATTATTCCATTCGCTAGCATTTACTATAATCTAACTTATTTAGCTTATTTGCTTAAAAAAATAAAATAAAAGGTATTTGTTACCAATTATGAATAATCAAAAATTCGGCTTTTCTAGCTTATTTGACCCAAAAAAAGCTAGATTATTTTAAGTTCTAATTTGAAGCATTTTTTTGCGTATTTTAAGTTGTTAAAACATGAATGGATAAAAAAATCCCGAGGTGTATAAATTATTCGTACTCAAGATTTAAGGACAATCTAGACATTTTGTTTATAAAAAGCTAGTACTTATTAGACAATTTATTCAAGCAAAAGATTAAACTATTTTTACAAGTTACAAAAAGCTATAACAAATACTTTTATAACTTATTTTAATTTGTTACGGAGTATTAAATATTTGAAGAAGATAAACCTATTTGAGGTTACGACCTTTTGCGGACGCTTCAAACATTACTGCCTTTCATATTCATCACAAGCAATAAGGAGAAATGTCTACCATGGAGGAAATCTTTTTTAACGGCGGAACAGTGAATAGTTCTTTACGGAGTCAATCGTGACCATCCAAAAATGTTTTTGGACTGTCTGAATATCCGGACCGTCCAGAACACTTTTGGAGGGTCGCGATTGATTGCTACTGTAAACAACTTGTTCACAGCAGAGCCGTGAATAAGTTCTCTCGAGTCTCGTCTACCAGTACCAGTCGTGATACTTCTCTATCTACCACCACCTTGGATTCTACTTCTGGCTCTTTAAAACACTAAAATCGATTCATCCTATTTTACAACTTTTTTGGTGCCAGAAAGGCCCGGAATGGACTTTATATTTGGATCACAATAAAACTTGGCGAAATAATTTTTACACTCTCATTTTATCTATTGTCACTTTCTTTTTTATCTTTATTCACGTGATCAAAGTGCCATTATTCTTCATATATATAAATAAATAAATAAATAAAGAGCGTGAAAATCATTACCAACTTGTTGTCCCGATCAGAATCGGTCCAGGGCCACATTCGAATGCCTTGAGCATCACGTAATTTGTCCATTGCAAAGCAGCATGTGACGGATTGTGATGGTTTCTGGCAAGGGATTAGATGTGGATGTTTGTGGATTTTGCAGGGCCATTACTAATCGCACCCCCCGTGTCAGACCCCCCTGACACGGGCAGGCCTTCTCCCTTTTACCCCCCCCCCCCCCCAACCCCAACCACGTCTCTCTCTCAGCACACTCTTACTCTCTTATTTAATTTTTTTATAAAATTTTAAATGTTAATAATTTTTTTTTCACATACTTTTTTTTAATAAATTTTACATTTTTGAAATCTACTCAACGAAACCTATCAAACGAACCTAATATTGATGGTTAAATGATGTAAAACGGAAAAATTATATTTTTGTGGTAGTTTAAACTGTCTAAATAGGTTGAAAAATTAAGTGTTCCGAATTTCAATCCGTTTGAACTGGTGAAAAGATTTTAGTTTTCTGATCATTTTATCCTAAATGGCCATAATTAAATTTTGACTCTAGGACTCTCGTTGATGAACCCTAAGAGATATTTGATTCTACGAAACCAAAAATTCATTATGACCATTTAAGATAAAATGATAAAAAAAACAAGATCTTTCCACCGATTGAACCGGATTGCAAATCGGAACACTAAAATAATTTTAAATAAATAAAAAAGACACAAAGACACAAAGTATAAACATTATAAATTAAATAACAAAAAATAACAAAAAATCGGTTATCCGTAATTTTTTAAACCTTTTTAGATAGTTTATATGTTAAAAAATTAAGTGTTCCAAATTTCAATCCGCTTGAACTGGTGGAAAGATTTTAGTTTCTTGATCATTTTATCCTAAATGGCCATAATTAAATTTTGACTCTAGGACTCTCGTTGATGAATCCTAAGAGATATTTGATTCTACGAAACCAAAAATTTATTATGACCATTTAAGATAAAATGATAAAAAAAAAATAAGATCTTTCCACCGATTGAACCGGACTGCAAATCGGAACACTAAAATAATTTTAAATAAATAAAAAAGACACAAAGACACAAAGTAGAAACATTATAAATTAAATAACAAAAAATAACAAAAAATCGGTTATCGGTAATTTTTTAAACCTTTTAGACAGTTTATATGTTAAAAAATATAGTTAAAAAATTAAGTGTTCCAAATTTCAATCCGCTTGAACTGGTGGAAAGATTTTAGTTTCTTGATCATTTTATCCTAAATGGCCATAATTAAATTTTGACTCTAGGACTTTCGTTGATGAACCCTAAGAGATATTTGATTCTACGAAACCAAAAATTCATTATGACCATTTAAGATAAAATGATAAAAAAAATAAGATCTTTCCACCGATTGAACTGGATTGCAAATCGGAACACTAAAATAATTTTAAATAAATAAAAAAGGAAAAAATATATAGAGTATAAACATTATTACTTAAATAAAAAAAAACAAAAAATAGGTTATTGTATTTTTGGGACAAGTTGCAGGTGGTGCAGGTGGTGGTTCAAAAGAGCCGGCCAGCCATTGTTGACTATTTTACTGGAAGCCTGAAGAAAGCATTTCTGCTTGTCAGAAGCCTGAAGAAAGCCAGCCATCAATGACAGTGGCCGTTGAAAGTTGAACCTGCAGCAGCATTGAGAGGATTGTTGCCCGTTATAAATTTGACAGTAGCGTCTATATAATCAGTAGCGTATATATTCACACTTACTCTCATTCATCATATCCTCACAATTTTCTCAACTTTCATTTCGTTTTCGTAATTCATAGAAGAACATTATGTATCAGTACAATTTTTCATTTTCGGATAGTTGGTCAGTTGGGAACGATGTTGCTAATGATATTCCGTATGAGGAGAGCAGCTCCTACGTTGGGAACGATGTTGCTAATGATATTCCGTATGAAGAGAGCAGCTCCTACGTTGGGTGTGATTACACACCCGAATTTACGACTAACCAGGTTAGAAGTTATTTTCCTCCAGACAAAGTAATTTAATTCCTCTAATTAATAGAATGTATTTTATGGGTGTTACATTTGTTACTTATTTTGTCATGTTTCAAGCATACTGGCTTCCCACGTGCACACACCCTCACTTATATGCCACCTAAAGCTTACATGCAATAATCAATATTTTTAATATACGGGATATTACATTGTACTGATACGTATTCATTTTTTTTTTTGTTATAGATATTTGAAACTAGAGCTGTCATGGTAGATTGGGTGCGGAGAGTTGGTAAGAAAAATGGTATTGTGATTGTCATAAGTAAATCTGCTAGTATAAAGGGTAACAAGATGCCGAAGTGCATTCTTATTTGTGAAAGGGGAGGATTGTACAGACCGTCACTGGAAGGGCATTCAATGCAAAGGAATACTGGAACAAAAAAATGTGATTGCCCGTTCAAACTGCGAGGTGTACCACAACCTCCAGACGGTGTCATGTGGAGTTTGCAGGTTGTTAAAGGTTTTCATAACCATGAACCAGCAGAAAGTTTTGAGGGACATGAGTACCCGTCAAGGTTGACCCCAATCCAGCAGCAATTTGTTCGTGACATGTCTAGCAGCACCGCGCCTCGAGAAATTCTTAATATCCTGAGACAACAAGACTCGTCAATTAGTACAGGAATCAGGAGTATTTACAATGTGAAGGCACAGTATAAGAAAGAGCAACTGGGGGGTCTACCTCCTATTGGGTACATTTTGAATGAATTAAACGAGAAAAATTACATTTACGATTACCTTACAAATGAACACAACGAAATCACAGATATTATTTGGGTTCATCCTAGAAGCCTTGAGCTATTTGTCAATTTTCCGACCGTGTTGATTATTGATGCGACATATAAGAGTAATGAGTATCGGATTCCACTATTGGAAGTTGTGGGTATCACATCCACAATGAAAACTTACTCTATTATGTTTGCATATTTGCATAATGAGACAAAAGAGCGACTGATATGGGCATTAGATACTTTAAAAAGATGGATGGTTGGAAAAGGGGCAGCGTTGCCATCGGTGATTGTTTCAGATAGGGATCTGGCACTTCTTGGCGCCATTGGAATATGTTTCCCCTTCGCACAACACATCCTTTGTATTTGGCACATAAATCAGTGTGTAATGAAGAAGTGCAGGCCTATGCTTGGTACGAGGTGGGACGAGTTTTCGAATGCATGGCACGTTCTTATTCATTCATCGACACCGATGTCTTTGCAACAGAGGTGGACTGCCATGTGTGGAGAGTTTGAGCAATACTCCAATGCCATGCAATATCTTTGGGATACATGGTTAGGTCCTTACAAAGAGCGATTTGTTACAGCATATATAAACCAGTTTATGCACCTTGGGAGCAATTCAAGCCAAATGTAACTTTCCTATAGTCATTGTATATTTACTGTCCTGCACTAAAGAATACTTTATGTAACTTTCCTATTTAACACAGTGTATTATTAAATTGCAGGGCGGAGTCTGCGCATGCGAGGCTCAAACAATACTTGGGAGATACCATGTCCTCGCTTCAAACATCTTTTCAGAAAATAGAAAAGATGTTGACCAGTCAGTTCGCGGATATTCAGGGGTCGTTCCAGAAATCTCTCAACATTCCACGACACAGACATCTGCATGAAGGCATTTATAGTGAAATCAGAGGGCGCATTTCATTACAGGCAATGAACTTGATTCATAAGCAGGCAGAACGCACTGATAACGAAGCCGGCCTTTGCTTTTGTAAGATCAAAAGGACACACGGATTGCCATGCTTTCACGATATCGCATTTTACCGTTCTGTGGACAGACCAATTCCGTTAAGTTCTATCCACCCTCATTGGAGTACGTTGTCCATGCATGCCCAGATGCATACTGACGAGGGAGCACGACCTGACAGGGCAGCTCAGCTTTTTGAAAGATTAAATGAAATGGATTCCGACAGTCGAGAGTCTATGATGGACAGGTTTCTCGATATGGCGGATCCATCTCGTTGCACAGTTCAACCCCCAGCATACAACACAGAACACAGGGGTCGACCTACAGGCAGAGATGAGCAGAGTAGAGGTCACATACCTTCCTTCACAGTATCCACTTCAGAATCTCCGACCTCACGTATTCCAATATCGCGAAGGAGCAATGGGAGGGATCACCTCGTTGAGAAATTTCCTCAGCAGTATCAGCGTTATATTTCCCACTGTGTTGACGTTCGACCCGACGGTCATTGTGGTTTCAGGGCGATAGCCGCGCAAGTCTATGGTTCTGAAGATGGATGGGCTCAAGTACGACAGGACCTTATCCAAGAGATTGAACAAAATTGGGTCCTGTATGAACAGCTTTATCCAGAACATAATTATGTACCCCAGGTGCTACAAAGACTTCGTTACTTCCAGTCATCGGCACCAGAGGATCATTGGATGGATTCTTTATCATTGGACTTGTCATTGCATCAACGTACAACGTTGTACTGCATACATTCGATATGATTGCTTCGAGTTGTCTCACTCACTTGCCGTTGAGCTCCCATCCAGTTCCATTAGCAACGCGCACACATATAGCTATTGGCCGTGTAAATAGCAATCACTTTGTGCAAGTTTTTCTATACCGTCATTACCCTGTACCACCCATCATCATATGGTGGAGGCCAAATGCATCAAATGAAGCACAAGGATGGGCTCATCCTTATGAAGCACGCCTCCAATTGTGGTACGAAGTAATAGAGATCCGCCGGGACGACAACCACAATTTGGCGGAAATATTGACTAAATTTGTGTATTTATTTATGTTCATGTATTGGTTCTATATACTCAATTATAATTAAATGAAGTTTGATTTCAGTTTGCATTATTGACTATTCAGAGAAATATAAAGAAAATTTAAATGAATTCAATATACATAATTTACTTGAAAATTGAAATATAGAAGTTTAAAAAAAATGAAGGACAAAAAAATAAAAACAAAAAAATAAGATATTAGGCCGAAAAAAATATAGTTTTTTCATTTTACATTATTTCACCATCAATATTAGGCTCGTTTGATAGGTTTCGTTGAGTAGATTTCATAAATATAAAATTTATTTAAAAAAAATATGTGAAAAAAAAGTTATTAACATTTAAAATTTTATTTAGAAAAAATAAAATAAGAGAGAGAGAGAGAGGGGGGGGGATGGGTCTGGGGTAAAAGGGGCGGGGTAGAATGGGAAGTTGGTGGGTCCATTGTCAGAGCCCCCCCTGACACGGGGGGGCGAGTAACAGCTCTCATTTTGCAGCATTGCAACTGCTGTGTATCTCTCTCTCTCTCTCTCTCTCTCTCTGGAGCCAATTGCGGAGACTGGTGAGTGGGCAAACTGATACAATCACGTTACACCAACGGCTACCTCCGCTGCCTAATTTGACTTCTATGCTCTCTCCGCTTCCTGTCAGTGCCGGCTCTGAGTTTTTTGGGGCCGGATGCGAACTTTATATTTGAGGTCCATTATAGAGTGATACACAAAAAAAAAAGACTAGAAGAATTAAAAACAATGACAACACAAAACTCAATAATCATTATATACTTTAATCCAAAATATATTACTTAAACATCACTCTTCTCGCATTTTTTGCAGCAAAAGTAGTAATTAAGCTATTATAATCAAGTTTCGACACCATATCTTTTTCAATGGATAACATAGCTAATCCATTTAACCTTCCTATACCTAAGGGTACAAAATATATAGGGGCCCACAAAATTCGTGAAAATTTGGGGGCCAAATGCGGCCGCATTGCTGACGTATGTCCAAAGCCGGCTCTGCTTCATGTCTTCGATGCTACACCAACGGCTCGTTGGTCTATTGGATTAGTTTTTAGATGAATATAGAATGAGATGTGATATGGTGAAAATGCAAATATGCGCGGGATAATATGTTATAGGTGGTTTGTTTAAGTAATATTGGAAGAGTGCATAGCTGTCCTAAGAAGACGTCGTCTTGATTTCTGTTTCGTTATAGTACTTTTTTAAATTTTATGAGGAGTTTTTCAGTGCCGAGCGGGTATTGCTGACGTGGCACCCGCTCGGCGCATCTGAGCCTTTCGATTCACTTTTGGACAGCTCGGATTGAAACCCTCTCTCTCCTCTCACCCCAACACTTTCTCTCTCCCTTTTCTCTATCTAAATCTTAGGTGTTCAAATACGAAATGGACGGCTCGGATGCACGAGCAGGCACCACGTGATACCTGCTCGGCACTGAAAAATTTTCCAAATTTTATAAATGAAGTTAGGCCAAGTTTTACTACTTGTCAATGTCAAGTGTGCTAAGCAGAAACGATCTAAAACTTTTAAAAATATGAATTTCAAGAATAGTCGAGGAGGCACAATCTCACGTCGGGTCTGCGACTTTCTGCTCAAACCCGACATAGAGAGAAGATGTACTCTTTCTTTCCCTTCATGAGTTCCAAACACGGGATTGATTAGGATCCAAGTTACCTGAAATTTGTAGAAGCTAAAAACTCTTCCTTTTTTTTTTTTTCCCCGTTCAGAAAATCCAAACAAGAGATTAGGATCAAAATGACCTGAAATTTAAAAATGCTAAATACCGGCAGCGGCACGAACAGGCACACACTAAAAGTTTGTGATCTCTACTGTGTGAAACTTATTACATGAAACTCAACATGGTGTTCTTTTTTGGAGCACGGAGTTTTCGAAGGAATTGTGAACAGCAGAGAAAATACTTAGGGAAAATGACGGCCCAGGATGTGTATTGATAATTAATACCCGCCTTGGCGGGTATTACTTATCAAAATACATCATTGGCCGTCATTTTCCCAAATACATATAGCCTCTTCATGTGTAATGAAGAAGAAACACATCATTTTCCTTCACAAATCCCTTCAAAGCTCCACAGATCCCAGGACCCAGACACGTAAGGGAGGGGTAAATCAGAACTTCTTGATGTACTCAAGAATGTGTTGGTTGATGTCGTCGGGCTTTTCTTGGTTCAGGAAGTGTGCTACTCCTTCCATGACGACAACTTCATCCAACAGAGGCACATCTTTCTTGAATCCGCCATCTTGTACGTATTCCTTGACCCCTGGGATGTGATATACCAAGTCTAAGTCGCCCACTATAAACTTCGTAGGCACTTTAACTTGGGCCCCTGTCCAGGGTGCTGTGAGCTCCCAATTTCTGCAATGTAGAGGTTAAATGGAAAATGTAAAAATTTGCAGTCAACCCCATCAGAATGTATCAAGCAAAAACAAGCCTATCCCACAAGCTACAATCAAACATAATGATGAGATACGATAAACTGAATGCCAAGGATTCTCCTCGAAAAATTTGACCGACTGCTGAGTTGAATATCAACGATTGCCAAAAGGAAAAGAGAATCAACTTCTGAGGTGAATCCGAAAGAATGCTGCAACATTGGCTTTCTTGAGCAGAGATAACTCAACAACGTGAATTCGAACTAAGAACAAAAAAGGCAAGATTCACATCATTCTTGTATGGTGTTCATGACATTTGAAAAAAGCCTATTTCGAATGACGGAAAAACAAAGCTTGGGGAAAGCAGCAAATGAGGTGATCATAAACTTGATGGTGATTGAAGAAGAGTCTGAATATCATATCAAAAGAAGCTGCAGTTTGTCTCTAATCATAAGAATTTATGTACTCTAATTATGAAAATTTCCTCGTGCTGGTGGAAAAGTTGTGTTCTAACGTCCAAGAATCCAAAATTAACAACAACACGGAAGGCAACTTACAGATCCAAAGCTCGGTAGTAGTTAATTCCTCCAGTGAAGCCGTTCTTTTCAAATTTGCTGGTATAGTAATCAACATCTTCTTCTGATAACCAAGAAGGCAAGGTATCTGAAGTGTCAGGAAAACTCCCAAATCCTTTTCCTTTAGGGAAATATAATGCACCAGGATGGCGGTGTGTTAGTAATTTTTTGACCACCTCTCTAACACCAATTTGGGCAAATTCAGCTTCGATATCTCCAGGTTCCTACCAATTGATTTAGATTAGAGTTTTAAACATCTTAAGCAAACTGTTCATAAATTTGAATCTCTACTAATGTCATCAAATGGCTTGGTATTGAGTTCCTTATTAAGAAATTCAAGGGAAGTACCCAGCTGTAACTCACCAACACAAATAAGCTAAATAGACATAGAGTAGGGGTTCCCAATTCTGATCCTTTTAGTGCCATTCAAAGCCTAGAGTGCGGTCTCCAGCACAAGTGTATATCCTCGTAGGTTCTCAATGAACATAACATTCCAAATATTAGGAGCACTGGAGGTTTGTCAAGTCGTTAACTTTAGGGCCTCGAATTTAGTCGAGGTGCACGCAAGTTGGTCCAAACATCCAGTTATTACAAAAAATATTTTGAGCAAAGTCCACTTTGACCCCCTGTGGTTATCGCAATGTGCGGATACCCCCTCATGGTTCAAAATTGACCACATAACCTACCTATGGTTTTGAAAATGTGCGGATGGACCCCTGTCGTCATATTTTCCATCCATATTAACGGAGGTGTATCTCACACGCCTCTATAATATAATCTGAGTCGTTCATAATGTATTAAATAAAGAATAGAGTATCTCTGTAAAAAATCATCTCGATCAAGCATCAATAACCTAGTGTTCTAATTTTTAGTAAATTTAAATTTGAAATTTTAATTTCATAACAAAATCGATTCGACCATGAGCTTTTCATTTTTTGATTGACTTAAATTTTGGCATAGACGTAGTACTTGTCAAAATTTACAATATCAACGGTTTGGATTCAATTTTTGGTATAGGAGATGGTGTAGTTAGATTTAAAAAAGAAAAAGAATCAAGGGACATGATGATAGTATATCGGTCTTTTAATGTTGTGTCCGTTAATATGGATGGAAAACATGACAGCAGGGGGACTATCCGCACATTTTTAAAATCACAAGTAAATTATGTGGTCAATTTTGAACCATGAGGGGGGTATCCGCACATGGCGATAACCACAAGGGGTCAAAGTGGACTTTGCTCAAATATTTTCATACATTGTCGACAAAATGCAATTCACCTAACTGTTGCCAGTGTATTGCGTAAAAGCTGCGAAGTAAAACACCTATTTTGAAATGTCCAGATTTTGACCACAATAAATAAGCAGCAAAAGTTATGTATTCGAGGGCCAAACTTAAATTTCATGTGAAATAGCCAGAACTTGATCTAGTAGCTCTTGGGAATCCAAGTTTGATATAATTAAACTCAGCAGTCAAACCTTCGAAAACAGGGCTATGATATAGCAATGGAGAAACTATGCACAAAGCAAGGACTACTTGAGCTAAGTCAAATGGTGGAACGGTATGCAATATATATGGGTGGACTAGAAGTTCTATTCCTTCTCTCTCTTCCCACTTGCTCACCGGGGCCCGCACGTATAATATTACCGTGCGGGCCGATTTTTCCGTACCCTTTAATTTGAATTGTGGGCCCCACATGTGTACTTTTGTCGGGTTAGTGGGACACGTGGTGCACTGAGGAGCTTGCCCTGGGCCTTATATGTTGCAAAATGATTACTGTGGACCCCACTACACATTTAGCACTTTCCTGGCAACTGTTCATACAATTCAAACAGTTTTCCCTCTCTTCTTTATAAAGTAGTTACTTAATTGTTAAAGATTGCAGAAACATGTTTAGAGTTGGGCAAAAACGTTCTTCTGTGATATTTCCCTCTTATAAGGGAAATTACAAAAGGTATAAGACGTTTGGTGCTTATGGGCCAACTAACTCTCTCCAAATAACTAGTACTCCAAACTTTTACTGTAGAGTATTCTCTTGGACAGAGGCTGACTTAGGCGTCGATCTGGCGAACCTCCAGCCGGTTGGCACTTTCGAGTACATTGTTTCGCAATTAGCTCTCACAAGCATGCTCATCCTCATAACGGTGAACGGAAGAATTGACAACCCAACATTCAATAACAGCCGGAGCCGGTAGCGATAAAACAGATGGTTAGAGATGCTCTATCTTATGTAGACAATGGAGTACATTTCTTCTTATTACTAATATTTTTAATTTTAAAGATGGACAAGAGAATACCTGAAATCGGCAAATGTAATGGTCATCCCCAAAATACTTGCGCATCGTCTCAATAGTCTTCATCTTAGGATTCCTGGGAATAAAATGGACGCTCAAACTCACATAAGCCTTAACTCTATCAGGCCTATACAAGCACAAAAACCACGCAAGAACTGCCCCCCAGTCATGCGCAACCACAAACACCTGCACTTGACATGTAATTATCCCACATCAGATTAATGCTTCAGACGCACACATTCGGACACAGATTTTTTGATACATCGTGATATCCGCTTGCATTGAACTCTAGTATCCATTTAAATAAATCATATCTTAACAACGGAAACAGATAGACAGACTCTCACAGATTATTTCTCTTTAGACAAATATGATGTTAAACACATTGAGACCCACCTAATGAATGGTTCGGATCGTGAATTGGTATCATGACGAGTCTCGTTTGAATCACATTAGGAATCAGATAGGGATCATCGCATTGAGATCATATAATTGTTACTCAATCCTCGCATTTTGCTGGGCCTCTCTAGGGAAAACAAACCATTTTAAGGAAAGATACATTGTACTACTATTGTAGTTTGGCCCCTGATGCAATGTTTCTTAAAATCCTAATTTATTTAAAATGAAATAAAACTTCTCAAAATATAAAAAAAATTCCTTATAACATCCCAAAATAAAGTACCAGACCATATTTGCAGGACAGAGGGTGGATTTGTATTAAAAAGCTAAGTGACTTTTTTTTTTTATCTCTATTCAAATTTTTTTGTATTTGTTTGTTTTACGTCAGATTAACGAAAGGAATCAAAAAAATAAAAAAAGAGTTTTATTTTTTAATAAAGACAAAAATAAGTCAAAAAACAATCTTTTTTACTTTTTTACTTTTTTTTAATAAAATTATGAGTTTCGAACAATTTTTTTTCTACTTTTTCGATTTCTATCAACGAGACAAATCATCCAGTAACAAAAGTTTGAGAAAAATTTATCTAATACAAAGAAAAATTAAAGTAAAGACCAAAAAAAGAGAGGTCATTTTGACTTATTAAGCCAAATCAACCGAAATAAAAACAAAGAGAAGTCAATCGACCCCACCACCTCCATAGAGATAGGTTCAAATTTTCCTTATTTCGATCAACATAGGTAGATAGGTTCGCCCACCTGTTTTTCATCAGGCGCTATGGCATCGAGGAGGGCAATGATGTCTCCGACGACATGAAGGGAGGTGAATTTGGTGGAGTCGTGGACGGGTGCTCCGGTGGTGTCGCCGTAGCCGCGGAGGTCGGGCGCCACGGCGCGGTAGCCGTGCGCCGCCATGTAGAGGATTTGGTGGCGCCATGAGTACCAGAGTTCTGGGAAGCCGTGGAGGAAGAGGACAAGTGGGCCTTGGCCTTTCTCTGCTATGTGGATGTTTATGCCGTTCGCTGTGACCGTCTTGTGCTCTATCGTCTCCATATCTCTCTCTCTCTAGAATTCTTGCGTGTGGGATTTGCTGGTTTTAGTTTTGGAGAAGTACCTAAACAAATCTTGCATTTTTTATAGCCTTCTTGGCCCCATTGTTATACGGAGTAGTAGTATATGGAAACGAGACAAGTATAAGCATCGCCGATTAATGTTGACTAATTACTTAGGGAAACTTATTCCAGATTGCGCGCAATTTCAGCCGTCCGCTTCGGCAATCAATGATCCGGATTTAAAAAAAATTATTCGCATAAAAGTTTATTCGCGCGAAGAGTTAATCTCTTCGAGCGAATAGTTTTTTTAAAATTCGGACCGTCCAACACATAATTGAACGTACGTGACTAGGCGGTATAAATTATTTTCACGGCTCTACCGTAAAAAAAGTTTTTTTCCATTACTTGATTGTCATGGAGTACGTCAGTCCGTCAAAGTGCGGGTGCTGCCCAAATTTCTTTACCAACCTCCAGCATATATTTAAGTGAGGTTTATTATGCAATGATAAAACAAAAAAAGAGGTTTACATGCATAATTTTGGGTCTTACAGAAACTTTAATAATTTTTCTCAATAGTTAATGACTATTTGTTTCAAGTCCAAGTCATTTCTTAGCTTGCTAAAGTAGTACTCCTGTAACGACCCGGATTTTCGACTCAGTATTCCATTTTGGGTCGTCTCTTAATAAGTGTCCATTTTGTAAAGTTAGTGGGTAAAAGTTGGTGAATTTTCCATTTTGCCCCTAAAAGTAGATTCCATTTTGAAAAGTTAGTGAGTAAAAATATAATGATGATGTTTCCATAGAGGGTAATTAAGGAGGGAAAGTGGAGGTAAAAGTTGATTTGAAATATGTAATGATGATATTTTTTTAATAAGTTAGAATTACGAAGCAGGACACTTAAAAATGGACGGAGGGAGTATGTTTCAAATTTTGACGATGTTACTCAAACGTTGTCAAATTTATATTTTTACCTTAGTTAACTCATTATGGCCATTAGAGTACTTGAATTATTTCATAGAAATCTGCAAAAAAAAATGAAAGACTCAAATGCTGTTGTGGTAGTAAATAACTTTTTCCCCCTTTTTCTTTTGCCATGCATGGGAGGTCTTTTTTAGGCTTCACGCCAAATAATGGCTTTGAATGGAGAAATGCTCTAAATTTTTGTTTTTAAAATAAGGGAAAATTGGGCTGGCCCTAAGTCAATGTAAGCCAGGGCTATTCATCTGGGCTATTCATCATGGGTATGTGATGAGCCCAGTAGTGTTGGAGGCAATGGCGGCACGAGAGTGTTTGGTTTTGTTTTTCGAAAGAACTTGGGCTGCAGAAGGTGCACATTGAAGGAGATTCCTAATTGGTGATGGGCATGATTCAAAAGCAGCTAGCCAGATGTCAACACATCAGTTGGGATTCTAATTGTGGATGTGGCCCGATTAAGGCAAGAGTTTGAAGGTACGAGAGTGAATTTTATTCGGAGGATTGATAGTTTGGCGGCGCGCATTGTGGCCAAAGATGATGTGAGACGGAGTGAGATTTGTTTGTGGGAATTCTATCCCCCTTGGCTTTTGCGTCCCTCATGTGAGGATGAAAGCCCAACTTGATGTAATGGTTTTATTTCGTTGAGTTTAATAAAAATCTGTCTTAAACTTTGGCAAAAAAAAAATTCAATGTAAGGCCCATTTTTGGGGTTTTTGCAAAACAAAATTATGGAATGGGTTGTAGGAATTGTTTATTTTATTTTCACGGAAAAAACATACTCATTCAATTCATTCAAACAAGTCATATGGCATCTACAAAAAATCATCCAAAAATGGATCAAGCCATACAACAGCTACTGATAATCACCCGAAAATAGAGATACAGAAAAATATCCAGACCTTAAAAGAGACGAAACTAATGTCGAACTCCTAAGCAAGAGCCATTACCCATCCACACTGTAATCTTGAACGGCAAACGTGGAGCTAGTATGCAGACACCGGGCACCTCGAAATTGTTTATCTTGTTGAGTGAAACATTGACAAACTAAATCAACGTTATCGTAATAGGTAAGAGCAATATTACGTTACATTTTCTTCAAAAAATTAAAAGGCTAGCATGATATTAATCTACCTATATAAAATTGTAGAAAGACTTTTCTTGCTGATTCAGAATTGATCTGATGTACTATAAAGATACCATCTCGTGTCTTCTACTATGGTAGTACTTGTTTTCAAACGTCTGAATCCAATCTTGGATAGAAACAATTCCTTTTTTCCTTTTACATACACTTGTTGTCTCTATTTCTTTGATTCTCGTCTCCAACAATGGAGGGATTTGTTTGTTTGTTGGGACATTCGATCATAGAAATAGTAATCAATGAGCGCATTTTGTACAACAAATGGCGATTAACCAATTTCAACAACGATTTTTGCAACCAATTTCAACAACGATTTTTGCAACACGCCTTACAAAGAGCTATATATAGGAACTCTAACATCCAACCCTTACTATTGAAGTAGCACTCTTTCTTCTCGATTTAATAGAAGCCGAACGAGGTGAATATGGCCTTGAGTGAAAAAGTACTACTTTTGTAGATTATTCCGTTCGCTAGCATTTACTATAATCTAACTTATTTAGTTTATTTGCTTAAAAAAAGACAAATAAAAGGTATTTGTTACCAATTATGAATAATAAAAAATTTGGCTTTTCTAGCTTATTTGACCCCAAAAAAAACTAGATTATTTTCAGTTCTAATTTGAAGCGTTTTTTGCTTATTTTAAGTTGTTAAAACATGAATGGATAAAAGAATCCTAAGGTGTATAATTTATTCGTACTCAAGATTTAAGGACAATCTAGACATTTTGTTTATAAAAAGCTACTTATTAGACAATTTATTCAAGCAAATAGATTAAACTATTTTTACAAGTTACAAAAAGCTATAACAAATACTTTTATAACTTATTTTAATTTGTTACGGAGTATTAAATATTTGAAGAAGATAAACCTATTTGAGGTTACGACCTTTTGCGGACGCTTCAAACATTACTGCCTTTCCTATTCATCACAAGCAATAAGGAGAAATGTCTACCAAGGAGGAAATCTTTTTTAACAGCGGAACAGTGAATAGTTCTTTGCGGAGTCAATCGTGACCATCCAAAAGTGTTTTTGGACTGTCTGAATATCCGAACCGTCCAGACCACTTTTGGAGGGTCGCGATTGATTGCTACTGTAAACAACTTGTTCACAGCAGAGCCGTGAATAAGTTCTCTTGAGTCTCATCTACCGGTACCAGTCGTGATACTTCTCTATCTACCACCACCTTGGATTCTACTTCTGGCTCTTAAAACACTAAAATCGATTCATCCTATTTTACAACTTTTTTGGTGCCAGAATGGACTTCATATTTGGATCACAATAAAACTTGGCGAAATAATTTTTACACTCTCATTTTATCTATTGTCACTTTCTTTTTTATCTTTATTCACGTGATCAAAGTGCCAAGTTATTCTTCATATTCCAAAGGTTACATAATAAAAAGGGGGTTTTGGCCTACCATTTTCCAATTTCGGACCAATTTACCCTTTAATTTCACCAATTTTACCAATTGCTCATGCCATGCCAAATTCTCCTTTACAATTTTGCCCCTCGATTTCGAAAAATTTACAAGATCCAAAGGTTTTATATTATTATTTTACTTTATTATTATTATTTTATTACTATTATATTCCAAAGGTTTTATTATTATTATTATTATTTTTTCCAAGCATTTCCAAAGGTTATATAATAAAAAGGGGTTTTTGGCCTACCATTTTTCCAAAGGTTATATAATAAAAAGGGGTTTTTGGCCTACCATTTTCCAATTTCGGACTAATTTATCCTTTAATTTCACTCATTTTACCAATTGCTCACGCCATGCCAAATTCTCCTTTACAATTTTGCCCCTCGATTTCGAAAAATTTCCAAGATCCAAAGGTTTTATATTATTATTTTACTTTATTATTATTATTTTATTACTATTATATTCCAAAGGTTTTTTTATTATTATTATTTTTTTTCCAAGCATTTTTTTTTATATAATAAGAAGGAGTTTTTGGCCTACCATTTTCAATTTGGGACCAATTTACCCTTTGATTTGGCCCATTTTACACATTGCCCAGCCTTGCCAAATTCTCAATTACAAATTTTGCCCATCGATTTTGGACAATTTACAGTTTGCCTAAGTTTTATAATACGCCATAGTTTGCCTAGATTTTGGCCTGCCATTTTTAATTTGGGACAATTTTGCCCTTTAATTTCGTTCATTTTACCAATTGCCCAGGGATGCCATTTCTAATAATGCCCCTCCCCGCCTCCACCGTCACCTCCAGCCCAAGACCACCCAAAACACCCACCTCCCCTCTCCTCCGTGGCACCACCACCTTACTCTCCCCATACCACCGAGCTCCACCACCCGTCACCTCCTCCTCTTGGCCTCACCACCATCTCTTCTGTCCTTCGGCTCTCCGCCGAACCGCCACCAACAGTGGGTTTCACACCCACGCCGCTGCCGCGGGCACCGCCGGATGCCGCCTCAAGATTTCGGAACCACCACAGCGATCTACGAACACCATGCAACACTTACCCGAGCTTAGAATCGCGTTTAAGGTAGTTTTTCGAAAACCCAAAATCTTAATCTGCATTTTAATGGAAATAGTACCGAAACTTAATTTTTGATGTAGATGGTGACCTAAATTTTATTTATTAATTAATGTTTAGTTCTGTTTCCATTAACTTTTAGTCCTATTTGTATGGAAAATTTTTTGGCAGATTAAATTGGATGGTTTAATTGTTGCATAGATGAGAAGTTATTGTGGATTGTGGTATTGAAATTTATGTGTAGAAAAATTGTGAGATTAATAAATTTATCGCAATAATCATAGTTTATGTAGTAATTATTTAATAATTAAATACGTAACAATTTGGATTTAAAATGTAAATAAGGAGATATTAATTTATCGGAATAATCGTAGTTTTTGTTCATCCATTTTTTGAAACCGTTTAACCCAAAACTAATTGCTCATGTAGTTAAGAGACGAAAGCGTATCAAATTCTTACTGCAAGTGTAACGAAAATTAACCCAAAGCAACAAAATTTGTTGTCAAGTTCCCTTTCCTTTAATCGAACAGGAATAAAACCAAATTCTAGGAAAAGATTTCACCATACAACTGTTGGAATTGGTGAAATAAGTTCAAAGACTTACGCTTTATGTGGTATGTATGTAAATCATCTAATGCTTTTGCTATTTTGATGAAACTATGTAATATATATTTCTAGCTATTTTCATACTCTTCTATTGCTTCCAGCTCTAAAATTACAAACAAGACATATCTAGCCCATATCAAAACTTATTCTCTTTGACGGGCATACATTCGTGCACAGCACGAAGGTGAATCTACCGTTTCCTAACACGCTCTCTTCAACGGACAAAACATTCGTGCTGTGCACGAAGAAGGACCCTAGTATATATATAAAAAAAAAAAAAAGGAGCGTGAAAATCATTTCCAACTTGTTGTCCCGATCAGAATCGGTCCAGGGCCACATTCGAATGCCCTGAGCGTCAAGTAATTTGTCCATTGCAAAGCAGCATACGGATTGTGATGGTTTCTGGCAAGGGATCAGATGTGGATGTTTGTGGATTTTGCAGCATTGCAACTGCTGTGCATCTCTCTCTCTCTCTTGGGAGCCAATTGCGGAGACTGGTGAGTGGGCAAACTCTCTCTCGGGAGCCAATTGCGGAGACTGGTGAGTGGGCAAACTGACACAGTCACGTTACACCAACGGCTACCGCCGCTGCCTAATTTGGCTCCTCGCTAGTGCTTTCGGATAATAAAACTTCTATGCTCTCTCTTCTTCCCGTCTTCGATCCTACACCAACGGCTCGTTTGTCGATCGAATTAGTTCTTAGATAAATGAGATGTGATATGGTGAAAATGCGAATATGCACGTGATAATATGTTACAGGTGGTTTGTTTAAGTAATATTGGAAGAGTGCATAGATATCCTAAGAAGACGTCGTCTTGATTTAGGTTTCGTTAAAGTACTTTATTAAATTTTATAAATGAAGTTAGGCCAAGTTTTACTAATTGTCAATGTCAAGTGTGCTAAACAGACTAAACGATATAAAACTTTTTAAAATATGAATTTCAAGATTAGACATTTTTAATTATATACTGTAACCCGGGGATAGTGTTGTCCGTGTAAGAAATATTTAAAGGGCTCACTTGGACACATTGTGATTAATAGAAGTGTCCACTCCCATTATAAATATAGTTGTGGTTTTAAGAACCTCTTGGCTTTCCAACATTCATTATTGTTAGTTTAACTAGTTTAATTAATTGGTTTATTTGATAGAAGGAAACTAGGAGGTCTTTATAAGGAGATATAGGGTCCTATGGTATCCATCAATCAAGGCACTCAAGTCATGCATAGATTAGAAGACACCTAGATCTAATACGTGCGTGTTCGGTGATCAACTTGAGCAATAATGGCTAAAGGTTAATTTGATTCTATTTCTGTTGCGTATACTGGTATGGTATTATTTATCTTACAGTCCGAGCCATTCGTTCGGCAATTCAACAGTCAATATCTCATCTCCATCATCCGAGTCGTTCATTGCTGAAATACAATCTGAACCATTAGATTGCCAAACGGACGACTCGAATGGTATACAACACAATGCCGTCCACCGTCTGCACAGGCACCATGGAGTTTTTCATGGGAAACTCGCCCTCAGTTTACTACACAGTACAGTCCAATACCCTAGGAAAAGGAAAACAAGGAAAAGCATAGAAACAAAGTTGATCCGGTGAAAGCACAATTTTTTTCATTAGTTGCACATTTGACCACACACAATAAAGTGAGAGATAAACACAAAATAAAACCATAAAAATGAAAAACGCACTTCTCCAATACAATGGGAATCAAAATCACCTTTGGCCACTACCCTCAAAATGCTACTATCCCATAAACAAACTATTAATAAAAAAAATCATCAAAATCAAGTTCTTCTTGATTAATGACTTTAAACCATAATATATGTTATCCAAACAGATAATTAAATTATGTCACCAAATAAATGGGCACGGTTGAGATGCTGTGCGACGAGTCCATGTTCAGCTCCCTGAGACTAATATACGGTATCTCCACCTCCCCCTTTCTCGCCGGGGTCAAAGTTCCGGCGAGAGGCCCCGACGACGGCCGGCTGGTGGTCAAGTACGGCGTGCTGGACCCGCTCCTGCTCTCCGTTACGTACACTGGGCCGGATATGGATCCCCTGAGGCCGTGACAGCGGTGGACCCCGTACCCGTCGTCGCGGTCGGCGTCGCGGGGGACCCACTTCCGCCGGAAGAAGAGGAGGGCGTTCCTCCACCACCGCCTCTTGGTCTTCTTGATCCTCTTGTGGGATTCGTCTCTGGAGATGGGCTTTTGGAGCCTGAAGTGGAGAGCGTCTATGGATCTTGATGCTGTCTCCCTCTTGTGCTTCCGTGCTTCCTCTAGCACCTACAGCAAACAACAGAGACAACAATATGTTCAGAGCGCTCAAAAAGATGTACAATCTTTTTAGTTTTTGGAGAGAGAGAGAGTGAAGGGGCCGGGATGAACCTGAAAATAATCGATTTGGGAGTCGAAGCCGTAGTCACTGAAGTGGTGAGGCTCAGGCATGGGGAATATGGGAGACTTGGTGGACATTCTCTCTCTAGATCACTTGCTCTTTCTTTGCTCACTCTCTCTCTCTCTCTCTGAGTGGGATGATGAGGCACCGTTTGCTTGTTCTGGTGCTCAAGCGAAAGAGCAGAGGTGGAGAAAACAAAGGGAAAAGTAGAGAGAGAGAGAGGTGTTTAATGTGAACAGGTGTTTGGGGCTCAAGGAGGGGGAAAATTTTTCAGTGCCGAGCGGGTACCACGTGGTGCCCGCTCGTGCATCCGAGCCGTCCATTTCGTGTTTGGACGGCTCAGATATTAAGAGAGAAAAAGGAGAGAGAAAGTGTTAGGATGAGAGGAGAGAGATGATTTTAATCCGAGCCGTCCAAAAGTGAATCGGACGGCTGAGATGCGCCAAACGGATGTCACGTCGATAATACTCACTCGGCACTGAAAAACTTCTCGAAGGAGGGAAATGACCGTTGATGTGATGTTTGCAAGCCGGCCCCTAGTTATAATTCCTAGTAAATGCTGTCACATTTTGTTTATTTTCAGACTCCAACGGTACCCGGACATTAAAATACTCACATAGAAGAGGTGAGAGTAGCGGTTAACATGTGATGTTGTTCTTTTTCAGTTTTCATTCACTGAAACACTGTTGGAGTTGCACTTCTTTTTTCGAGTGGGGATGTGGAATGCATTATTAACGATCGGGAAAATCTTCAATACACATCTCTTTAAGGTGTGTACTATATGCATCTATTATGTGATAAATATTGTGTCACCTCATAAGAGCTTGATGAGGATAAGAGCTAATAAACCAACACAATAACCGTGTTAGGCTTCTCTGGAATTCCGGTTCAATTGGAGGATTTAGTTTTAAGATATCACGTTCAGAAGTTAAAGCTCCAAATTTCTCCACTCACATGAAACCAATATTAGATCCGAGAAAAGCAAACCGACCCGATATCGAATGGGGTGTTACTTTTCCAACGGGTAGATTAGGATGGACAAAATCTACGATTTTAATTTCTAAAGTACGTCGAGGAGGCACAATCTCACGTCGGGTCTGCAACTTTCCGCTCAAACCCGACATAAGAGAGATGATGTACTCTTTCTTTCCCTTCATAAGTTCCAAACACGGGATTGATTAGGATCCAAGTTACCTGAAATTAGGATCAAGAGATTAGGATCAAAATGACCTGAAATTTATAAATGCTAAATACTGGCAGCGGCACTAACAGGCACACACTAAAAGTTTGTGATCTCTAGTGTGTGAAACTTATTACATGAAACTCAACATGGTGTTCTTTTTTGGAGCTTGGAGTTTTCGAAGGAATTGTGAACAGCAGAGAAAATACATATAGCCTCTTCATGTGTAATGAAGAAGAAACACATCATTTTCCTTCACAAATCCCTTCAAAGCTCCACAGATCCCAGGACCCAGACACGTAAAGGAGGGATAAATCAGAACTTCTTGATGTACTCAAGAATGTGTTGGTTGATCTCGTCGGGCTTTTCTTGGTTCAGGAAGTGTGCTACTCCTTCCATGACGACAACTTCATCCAACAGAGGCACATCTTTCTTGAATCCGCCGCCTTGTACGTATTCCTTGACCCCTGGGATGTTATAGACCAAGTCTAAGTCGCCCACTACAAACTTCGTAGGCACTTTAACTTGGGCCCCTGTCCAGGGTGCTGTGAGCTCCCAATTTCTGCAATGTAGAGGTTAAATGGAAAATGTAAAAATTTGCAGTCAACCCCATCAGAATGTATCAAGCAAAAACAAGCATATCCCACAAGCTACAATCAAACATAATGATGAGATACGATAAACTGAATGCCAAGGATTCTCCTCAAAAAATTTGACCGACTGCTGAGTTGAATATCAACGATTGCCAAAAGGAAAAGAGTGAATCCGAAAGAATGCTGCAACATTAGCTTTCTTGAGCAGAGTTAACTCAACAATGTGAATTCGAACTAAGAACAAAAAAGGCAAGATTCACATCATTCTTGTATGGTGTTCATGACATTTGAAAAAAGCCTATTTCGAATGATGGAAAAACAAAGCTTGGGGAAAGCAGCAAATGAGGTGATCATAAACTTGATGGTGATTGAAGATGAGTCTGAATATCATATCAAAAGAAGCTGCAGTTTGTCTCTAATCATAAGAATTTATGTACTCTAATTATGAAAATTTCCTCATGCTGGTGGAAAAGTTGTGTTCTAACGTCCAAGAATCCAAAATTAACAACACGGAAGGCAACTTACAGATCCAAAGCTCGGTAGTAGTTAATTCCTCCGGTGAAGCCGTTCTTTTCAAATTTGCTGGTATAGTAATCAACATCTTCTTCTGATAACCAAGAAGGCAAGGTATCTGAAGTGTCAGGAAAACTCCCCAATCCTTTTCCTTTAGGGAAATATAATGCACCGGGATGGCGGTATGTTAGTAATTTTTTGACCACCTCTCTAACACCAATCTGGGCAAATTCAGCTTCGATATCTCCAGGTTCCTACCAATTGATTTAGATTAGAGTTTTAAACATCTTATGCAAACTGTTCATAAATTTGAATCTCTACTAATGTCATCAAATGGCTTGGTATTGAGTTCCTTATTAAGAAATTCAAGGGAAGTACCCAGCTGCAACCCACCAACACAAATAAGCTAAATAGACATAGAGTAGGGGTGCCCAATTCTGATCCTTTTAGTGCCATTCAAAGCCTAGAGTGCGGTCTCCAGCACAAGTGTATATCCTCGTAGGTTTTCAATGAACATAACATTCCAAATATTGGGAGCACTGGAGGTTTGTCAAGTCGTTAACTTTAGGGCCTCGAATTTAGTCGAGGTGCACGCAAGTTGGTCCAAACATCCAGTTATTACAAAAAAATATTTTCAGCAAAGTCCACTTTGACCCTCTGTGGTTATCGCAATGTGCGGATACCCCCCTCATGGTTCAAAATTGACCACATAACCTAACTATGATTTTGAAAATGTGCGGATAGACCCCCTGTCGTCATATTTTCCATCCATATTAACGGAGGTGTATCTCACACGCCTCTAGAATATAATCTGAGTCGTTCATAATGTATTAAATAAAGAATAGAGTATCTCTGTAAAAAATCATATCGATCAAGCATCAATAACCTAGTGATCTAATTTTTAGTAAATTCAAATTTGAAATTTTAATTTCATAACAAAATCGATTCGACCATGAGCTTTTCATTTTTTGATTGACTTGAATTTTGGCATAGATGTAGTACTCGTCAAAATTTACAATATCAACGGTTTGGATTCAATTTTTGGTATAGGAGATGGTGTAGTTAGATTTAAAAAAGAAGAGGAATCAAGGGACATGATGAGGGTATGTCAGTCTTTTTTAATGTTGTTTCCGTTAATATGGATGGAAAACATGACGGCAGGGGGTCTATCCGCACATTTTTAAAATCACAGGTAGGTTATGTGGTCAATTTTGAACCATGAGGGGGGTATCCGCACATGGCGATAACCACAAGGGGTCAAAGTGGACTTTGCTCAAATATTTTCATACATTGTCGACAAAATGCAATGCACCTAACTGTTGCCAGTGTATTGCGTAAAAGCTGCGAAGTAAAACACCTATTTTGAAATGTCCAGATTTTGACCACAATAAATAAGCAGCAAAAGTTATGTATTCGAGGGCCAAACTTAAATTTCATGTGAAATAGCCAGAACTTGATCTTGATCTAGTAGCTATTGGGAATCCAAGTTTGATATAATTAAACTCAGCAGTCAAACCTTCGAAAACAGGGCTATGATATAGCAATGGAGAAACTATGCACAAACCAAGGACTACTAGAGAATTTTTTTTTATAGAAAACAAGTACTACTAGATAATTTGAAAACTCGAAATTCAGTATCACAGCCAATATAATAGACAGAGAAACAAGAATATATGGTTTACATTAAACTCGTTCAGAATAATGTGGCCGTGTATAATTTTTTTTCATTCTAAATCAACGCACTCAGCATTGTGGCTTACAATTCCAAGCTCGCCCACCTCAATTGAGTGAAATTTTGTTATGGAGGTCTTGTGTATATATCAATTTTGTTTCCTCTATTTTCCTAGTGAAAATGCTTTTTGCAGGCAGCGTCATTAGAGCACTCCTACTCAGTAACATCAAGTTTAATAGACAAGCCGAGCCTAAACAATACAAAACTTGGCCCGGCTTGGCTTGGCTTGGCTTGGCTGTTTACACCCCTACTCAGCAACATCATCCCACAAGGCCATTATAATGGCAAAAGGTGCTTATGGGCCAACTAACTCTCTCCAAATAACTCTAAAAAGGTACACCAAACTTTTACTGTAGAGTATTCTCTTGGACAGAGGCTGACTTAGGCGTCGATCTGGCGAACCTCCAGCCGGTTGGCACTTACGAGTACATTGTTTCGCAATTAGCTCTCACAAGCATACTCATCCTCATAATGGTGAACGGAAGAATTGACAACCCAACATTCAATATCAGCCAAAAGCCGGTAACGGTACAACAGATGGTTAGAGATGTTCTATCTGATGTAGACAATGGAGTACCTTTCTTCTTCTTCTTCTTCTTCTTCTTCTTTTCTTTTTTTTTTTTTTAATTTTAAAGATGGACAAGAGAGTACCTGAAATCGGCACATGTAATGGTCATCCCCAAAATACTTGCGCATCGTCTCAATAGTCTTCATCTTAGGATTCCTGGGAGTAAAATGGACGCTCAAACTTACATAAGCCTTGACTCTATCAGGCCTATACAAGCACAAAAACCACGCAAGAACTGCCCCCCAGTCATGCGCAACCACAAACACCTGCACTTGACATGTAATTATCCCCACAATCAGATTAATGCTTCAGACACATACATTCGGACACAGATTTTTCGATACACGTGATATACGCTTGCATTGAACTCTAGTATCCATTTAAACAAATCATAATTTCACAACAGAAACAGATAGACAGACTCTCACAGGTTATTTCTCTTTAGACAAATATGATGTTAAACACATTGAGATCGTGAATTGGTATCATGACGAGTCTCGTTTTGCATCACATTAGGAATCAGATAGGGATCATCGCATTGAGATCATATAATTGTTACTCAATCCTCGCATTTTGCTGGGCCTCTATAGGGAAAACAAACCATTTTAAGGAAAGATACATTGTACTTGTACTATTGTAGTTTGGCCCCTGATGCAATGTTTCTTAAAATCCTAATTTATTTAAAATGAAATAAAACTTCTCAAAATATAAAAAAAATTCCTTATAACATCCCAAAATAAAGTACCAGACCATATTTGCAGGACAGAGGGTGGATTTGTATTAAAAAGCTAAGTGACTTTTTTTTTTTTTATCTCTATTCAAATTTTTTTGTATTTGTTTGTTTTACGTCAGATTAACGAAAGGAATCGATTTATCTCAACGAGAGGAATAAAAAAAAATAAAAAATTAAGAGTTTTATTTTTTTGAATAAAGACAAAAATAAGTCAAAAAACAATCTTTTTTACTTTTTCTAATAAAATTATGAGTTTCGAACAATTTTTTTTCTACTTTTTCGATTTCTATCGACGAGACAAATCATCCAGTAACAAAAGTTTGAGAAAAATTTATCTAATACAAAGAAAAATTAAAGTAAAGACCCAAAAAAAAAGGTCATTTTGACTTATTAAGCCAAATCAACCGAAATAAAAACAAAGAGAAGTCAATCGACCCCACCACATCCATAGAGATAGGTTCAAATTTTCCTTATTTCGATCAACATAGGTAGATAGGTTCGCCCACCTGTTTTTCATCAGGCGCTATGGCATCGAGGAGGGCAATGATGTCTCCGACGACATGAAGGGAGGTGAATTTGGTGGAGTCGTGGACGGGTGCTCCGGTGGTGTCGCCGTAGCCGCGGAGGTCGGGCGCCACGGCGCGGTAGCCGTGCGCCGCCATGTAGAGGATTTGGTGGCGCCATGAGTACCAGAGTTCTGGGAAGCCGTGGAGGAAGAGGACAAGTGGGCCTTGGCCTTTCTCTGCTATGTGGATGTTTATGCCGTTCGCTGTGACCGTCTTGTGCTCTATCGTCTCCATCTCTCTCTCTCTCTCTCTAGAATTCTTGCGTGTGGGATTTGCTGGTTTTAGTTTTGGAGAAGTACCTAAATAAATCTTGCATCTTTTTTATAGGATATAGCCTTCTTTTTTTTGATCCGTGGATATAGCCTTCTTGGCCCCATTGTTATCTATCTATCTATCTCTATCAATATCCTATATAAATGTAGTTGAAGCCAAAAAGACGTGGGAGAGGGAGAGAGAACTTTAGGAAAAATTATTCTATGTCTTAGCGGGGATACCGTCACGTGGTACTTCAAATTCATTTTACACCACACATGTCTTTTAGTGTATAGAATTAGACTAATCCTAGCGTGCATCAAACATGAGACCAAAAAAATATTAGATTATATTTTTCTTCACTATCGTTGTGCCCATTCAATATACAGAGTCGAAAAAAACTAATGTTAATTTTTTTCCCATGCATTGAACGGGTACAATATTTGATTTTTTTTGTTACAAATTAATTTGATTTAATTTTTTTGAAGTAATTTAATTTGATTTAATATTTCTTGCAATCTGAATCGTCCATTGCCGAGCATGGACGGCCTGGATTGGACCAACACTCATGTTGTTCCTGAGGGATAGCAGGCACCCCGGGTTCCTTTTCTATCAACTAGCGTCGTTCCCGTTCGATGCACATGACAAAATATTTGTGTGGCTCCACTACAAAATATCAAGCTCATACAAAATTTGTTGTTTATCCCGTGCATCGAACGGAAACGACGCTAGTAGTAGTATATATGGAAACAAGACAAGTATGAGCATCGCCCATTAATGTTGACTAATTACTTAGAGAAACTTATTCAATGTTGGCGCAATTTCAGCTGTCTATTTCGATAATTAATGGTTCGAATTTTAGAAAAATTATTCGCATGAAAGTTTATTCGTACGAAGAGTTAGGCTCCGTTTGTTTCGATGTAAAATGTTTTACAATGTAAAATATTTTTTCAGAAAACAAATTTCAAACTTTTTATTTTCCGATGTTTGGTTGGCAGTTGGCACTTAAAAATATTTTCAGAAATCAACAAAATAGTATAGAGAGAGATGGGGAGCTTAAACGGTCGAGAGATATGAGATTATTGGAATTGAACGTGGGTCAGGACTGACGATCGAGGAAACTGAGCAGTGAGAATTACAGTAGAAAGCAGCGGGTTCATTTTGGAAAATAACTTACGGAAGATTTAAGGGTCGTCATTTTCATCCAATTAATGAAAAATATTTTACATGTAAAATATTTTCCTCATTTTTTATACAATCAAAACACCGAAAAATAGGTAAAACATTTTACGTCCAAACAAATGGAGCCTTAATCTCTTCTAGCGAATAGTTTTTTTCAAAATTCGGATCGTCCAACATATATTTGAACGCACGCGACTGAGTGCCATAAATTATTTTCATGGCTCCGCTGTAAAAAAAGTTTTTTTTCCATTACTTAATTGTCATGGAGTACGTCAGTCCGTCAAAGTGCGGGTGCTGCCCAAATTTCTTTACCAACCACCAGCATATATTTAAGTGAGGTTTATTATGCAATGATAAAAAAGAAAAAGAGGTTTACATGCATAATTTTGGGTCTTACAGAAACTTTAATAATTTTTCTCAATAGTTAATGACTATTTGTTTCAAGTCCAAGTCATTTGGGATTCTAATTGCGGATGTGGCCCGATTAAGGCAAGAGTTTGAAGGTACGAGAGTGAATTTTATTCGGAGGATTGATAGTTTGGCGGCGCACATTGTGGCCAAAGATGATGTGAGACGGAGTGAGATTTGTTTGTGGGAATTCTATCCCCCTTGGCTTTTGCGTCCCTCGTGTGAGGATGAAAGCCCAACTTGATGTAATGGTTTTATTTCGTTGAGTTTAATAAAATCTGTCTTAAACTTTGGCAAAAAAAAAATTCAATGTAAGGCCCATTTTCGGGGTTTTTTGCAAAACAAAATTATGGAATGGGTTGTAGGAATTGTTTATTTTATTTTCACGGAAAAAACATACTCATTCAATTCATTCAAACAAGTCATATGGCATCTACAAAAATTCATCCAAAAATGGATCAAGCCATACAACAGCTACTGATAATCACCCGAAAATAGAGATACAGAAAAATAGCCAGACCTTAAAAGAGACGAAACTAATGTCGAACTTCTAAGCAAGAGCCATTACCCATCCACACTGTAATCTTGAACGGCAAACGTGGAGCTAGTATGCAGACACCGGGCACCTCGAAATTGTTTATCTTGTTGAGTGAAACATTGACAAACTAAATCAACGTTATCGTAATAGGTAAGAGCAATATTACGTTACATTTTCTTCAAAAAATTAAAAGGCTAGCATGATATTAATCTACCTATATAAAATTGTAGAAAGACTTTTCTTGCTGATTCAGAATTGATCTGATGTACTATAAAGATACCATCTCGTGTCTTCTACTATGGTAGTACTTGTTTTCAAACGTCTGAATCCAATCTTGGATAGAAACAATTCCTTTTTTCCTTTTACATACACTTGTTGTCTCTATTTCTTTGATTCTCGTCTCCAACAATGGAGGGATTTGTTTGTTTGTTGGGACATTCGATCATAGAAATAGTAATCAATGAGCGCATTTTGTACAACAAATGGCGATTAACCAATTTCGACAACTAGTTTTGCAACAAGCCTTACAAAGAGCTATATATAAGAACTCTGACATCCAACCCATACTTATTGAAGTAGCACCCTTACTGTCCTTTTGTGGAGTAGATTATTCTATTCGCTAGCATTTACTATAATCTAACTTATTTAGCTTATTTGCTTAAAAAAAATAAAATAAAAGGTATTTGTTACCAATTATGAATAATCAAAAATTCGGTTTTTCTAGCTTATTTGACCCAAAAAAAAGCTAGATTATTTTAAGTCCTAATTTGAAGCATTTTTTTGCTTATTTTAAGTTGTTAAAACATGAATGGATAAAAGAATCCTGAGGTGTATAAATTATTCGTACTCAAGATTTAAGGACAATCTAGACATTTTGTTTATAAAAAGCTAGTACTTATTAGACAATTTATTCAAGCAAAAGATTAAACTATTTTTACAAGTTACAAAAAGCTATAACAAATACTTTTATAACTTATTTTAATTTGTTACGGAGTATTAAATATTTGAAGAAGATAAACCTATTTGAGGTTACGACCTTTTGCGGACGCTTCAAACATTACTGCCTTTCATATTCATCACAAGCAATAAGGAGAAATGTCTACCAAGGAGGAAATCTTTTTTAACGGCGGAACAGTGAATAGTTCTTTACGGAGTCAATCGTGACCATCCCAAAGTGTTTTTGGACTGTCTGAATATCCGGACCGTCCAGAACACTTTTGGAGGGTCGCGATTGATTGCTACTGTAAACAACTTGTTCACAGCAGAGCCGTGAATAAGTTCTCTCGAGTCTCGTCTACCAGTACCAGTCGTGATACTTCTCTATCTACCACCACCTTGGATTCTACTTCTGGCTCTTTAAAACACTAAAATCGATTCATCCTATTTTACAACTTTTTTGGTGCCAGAAAGGCCCAGAATGGACTTTATATTTGGGTCACAATAAAACTTGGCGAAATAATTTTTACACTCTCATTTTATCTATTGTCACTTTCTTTTTTATCTTTATTCACGTGATCAAAGTGCCATTATTCTTCATATATATAAATAAATAAATAAATAAAAGAGCGTGAAAATCATTTCCAACTTGTTGTCCCGATCAGAATCGGTCCAGGGCCACATTCGAATGCCTTGAGCATCACGTAATTTGTCCATTGCAAAGCAGCATGTGACGGATTGTGATGGTTTCTGGCAAGGGATCAGATGTGGATGTTTGTGGATTTTGCAGCATTGCAACTGCTGTGCATCTCTCTCTCTCTCTCTCTCTCTCTCTCTCTCTCTCTCTCTCTCTCTCTCTCTCTCTCTCTCTCGGGAGCCAATTGCGGAGACTGGTGAGTGGGCAAACTGATACAATCACATTACACCAACGGCTACCTCCGCTGCCTAATTTGACTTCTATGCTCTCTCCGCTTCCTGTCAGTGCCAGCTCTGAGTTTTTTGGGGCCGAATGCGAACTTTATATTTGTGGCCCATTATATAATACACACAAAAAAAAAAAGACTAGAAGAATTAAAAACAATGACAACACAAAACTCAATAATCATTATATACTTTAATCCAAAATATATTACTTAAACATCACCCTTCTCGCATTTTTTGTAGCAAAAGTAGTAATTAAGCTATTATAATCAAGTTTCAACACCATATCTTTTTCAATGGATAACATAGCTAATCCATTTAACCTTCCTATACCTAAGGGTACAAAATATATAGGGGCCCACAAAATTTGTGAAAATTTGGAGGCCAAATGCGGCCGCATCACTGACGTATGTCCAAAGTCGGCTCTGCTTCCTCTCTTCAATGCTACACCAACGGCTCGTTGGTCTATTGGATTAGTTTTTAGATGAATATAGAATGAGATGTGATATGGTGAAAATGCAAATATGCGCGGGATAATATGTTATAGGTGGTTTGTTTAAGTAATATTGGAAGAGTGCATAGATGTCCTAAGAAGACGTCGTCTTGATTTCTGTTTTGTTATAGTACTTTTTTAAATTTTATGAGGAGTTTTTCAGTGCCGAGCGGGTATTGCTGACGTGGCACCCGCTCGGCGCATCTAAGCCTTCCGATTCACTTTTGGACAGCTCGGATTGAAACCCTCTCTCTCCTCTCACCCCAACACTTTCTCTCTCCCTTTTCTCTATCTAAATCTTAGCCGTTCAAATACGAAATGGACGGCTCGGATGCACGAGCGGACACCACGTGATACCCGCTCGGCACTGAAAAATTTTCCAAATTTTATAAATGAAGTTAGGCCAAGTTGTACTACTTGTCAATGTCAAGTGTGCTAAACAGAAATGATCTAAAACTTTTAAAAATATGAATTTCAAGATTAGTCGAGGAGGCACAATCTCACGTCGGGTCTGCAACTTTCTGCTCAAACCCGGCATAGAGAGAAGATGTACTCTTTCTTTCCCTTCATGAGTTCCAAACACGGCATTGATTAGGATCCAAGTTACCTGAAATTTGTAGAAGCTAAAAACTCTTCCTTTTTTTTTTTTTTTTCCGTTCAGAAAATCCAAACAAGAGATTAGGATCAAAATGACCTGAAATTTATAAATGCTAAATACCGGCAGCGGCACTAACAGGCACACACTAAAAGTTTGTGATCTCTACTGTGTGAAACTTATTACATGAAACTCAACATGGTGTTCTTTTTTGGAGCACGGAGTTTTCGAAGGAATTGTGAACAGCAGAGAAAATACTTAGGGAAAATGACAGCCCAGGACGTGTATTGATAATTAATACCCGCCTTGGCAGGTATTAATTATCAAAATACATCCTTGGCAGTCATTTTCCCAAATACATATAGCCTCTTCATGTGTAATGAAGAAGAAACACATCATTTTCCTTCACAAATCCCTTCAAAGCTCCACAGATCCCAGGACCCAGACACGTAAGGGAGGGGTAAATCAGAACTTCTTGATGTACTCAAGAATGTGTTGGTTGATGTCGTCGGGCTTTTCTTGGTTCAGGAAGTGTGCTACTCCTTCCATGACGACAACTTCATCCAACAGAGGCACATCTTTCTTGAATCCGCCGCCTTGTACGTATTCCTTGACCCCTGGGATGTGATATACCAAGTCTAAGTCGCCCACTATAAACTTCATAGGCACTTTAACTTGGGCCCCTGTCCAGGGTGCTGTGAGCTCCCAATTTCTGCAATGTAGAGGTTAAATGGAAAATGTAAAAATTTGCAGTCAACCCCATCAGAATGTATCAAGCAAAAACAAGCCTATCCCACAAGCTACAATGAAACATAATGATGAGATACGATAAACTGAATGCCAAGGATTCTCCTCGAAAAATTTGACCGACTGCTGAGTTGAATATCAACGATTGCCAAAAGGAAAAGAGGAATCAACTTCTGAGGTGAATCCGAAAGAATGCTGCAACATTGGCTTTCTTGAGCAGAGGTAACTCAACAACGTGAATTCAAACTAAGAACAAAAAAGGCAAGATTCACATCATTCTTGTATGGTGTTCATGACATTTGAAAAAAGCCTATTTCGAATGACGGAAAAACAAAGCTTGGGGAAAGCAGCAAATGAGGTGATCATAAACTTGATGGTGCATGATTGAAGATGAGTCTGAATATCTCATATCAAAAGAAGCTGCAATTTGTCTCTAATCATGAGAATTTATGTACTCTAATTATGAAAATTTCCTCATGCTGGTGGAAAAGTTGTGTTCTAACGTCCAAGAATTGAAAATTAACAACAACACGGAAGGCAACTTACAGATCCCAAGCTCGGTAGTAGTTAATTCCTCCAGTGAACCCGTTCTTTTCGAATTTGCTGGTATAATAATCAACATCTTCTTCTGATAACCAAGAAGGCAAGGTATCTGAAGTATCAGGAAAACTCTCCAATCCTTTTCCTTTAGGGAAATATAATGCACTGGGATGGCGGTATGTTAGTAATTTTTTGACCACCTCTCTAACACCAATTTGGGCAAATTCAGCTTCGATATCTCCAGGTTCCTACCAATTGATTTAGATTAGAGTTTTAAACATCTTAAGCAAACTGTTCATAAATTTGAATCTCTACTAATGTCATCAAATGGCTTGGTATTGAGTTCCTTATTAAGAAATTCAAGGGAAGTACCCAGCTGCAACTCACCAACACAAATAAGCTAAATAGACATAGAGTAGGGGTTCCCAATTCTGATCCTTTTAGTGCCATTCAAAGCCTAGAGTGTGGTCTCCAGCACAAGTGTATATCCTCGTAGGTTCTCAATGAACATAACATTCCAAATATTGGGAGCACTGGAGGTTTGTCAAGTCGTTAACTTTAGGGCCTCGAATTTAGTCGAGGTGCACGCAAGTTGGTCCAAACATCCAGTTATTATGAAAAATATTTTCCTACATTGTCGACAAAATGCAATGCACCTAATTGTTGCCAGTGTATTGCGTAAAAGCTGCGAAGTAAAACACCTATTCTGAAATGTCCACATTTTGACCACAATAAATAAGCAGCAAAAGTTATGTATTCGAGGGCCAAACTTAAATTTCATGTGAAATAGCCAGAACTTGATCTAGTAGCTATTGGGAATCCAAGTTTGATATAATTAAACTCAGCAGTCAAACCTTCGAAGACAGGGCTATGATATAGCAATGGAGAAACTATGCACAAACCAAGGAGTACTAGAGAATTTTTTTTATAGAAAACAAGTACTACTAGAGAATTTGAAAACTCGAAATTCAGTATCACAGCCGATATAATAGACAGAGAAACAAGAATATATGGTTTACATTAAACTCGTTCAGAATAACGTGGCCGTGTATAATTTTTTCATTCTAAATCAACGCACTCAGCATTGTGGCTTACAATTCCAAGCTCGCCCACCTCAATTGAGTGAAATTTTGTTATGGAGGTCTTGTGTATATATCAATTTTGTTTCCTCTATTTTCCTAGTGAAAATGCTTTTTGCAGGCAGCATCATTAGAGCACTCCTACTCAGTAACATCAAGTTTAATAGACAAGCCGAGCCCAAACAATACAAAACTTGGCCCAGCTTGGCTTGGCTGTTTACACCCTGTAGGAAAGGTCAATATGCGCGACCGTTGACCGTTTGACTAACCAATGAGCATGTGACACGTGTACTCGTCCTCGCGGGGTTGACGATTTGACCGACGAACCCTAGCTCGCCACGTGGCGCCTCAGTCGCGCGACACGTGGCCCCTTGCGCGAGGGAGCCTCGCGCTACCCATCGCTCTGCAGCGACCATGTAAGGGTCGCGAGCTTTTATTCCTCCATTAAGGAGAGAATTACATTTATTCAGGTGAACACTTGGCGCGGTCCCAATCTAATGGAGACGATAACGCGGTTTAACCAAGACACCAGTGATTTGCCCAGGCTCTTATGCCTGCTCCGGCCTTTAGGCAGGACCCGAGGGGCCCCTTGAGGCTTGGCAGCGGTACAGGCGCGATCGATTAAGGTCACGACCTTGCCCTTACGGGAATGAAGGGGGATCTAGTGGTTTGGTGGCTGTAAAAGAAGAAGAGGATCTCCGCGAATAAGAGGATACGCTGACCGTCATACTCGCGGGTCATCGCGAGGGTCGCGACACCTCGGCGGTCAGGGGGTACAGGAGGGACACGTGTCATTTTATTAGCGCGCCACTTGGCGCCCGAGCATTAGCTCGTGTGGTCTATAAATATGAACGTTTCTTCACCAGATCCAAGGTTAAAGCCTTGTGAACATTTCCTAGAGAGAGAAAGTTGGTGAGCACTGATTTTAAAGGAGGTCTTATCCTCTTTCAGGGGCTCTATTGTCTTTCCTCTTGGGGATCTTTGGGTTTGGGTCTCCACTGCCTACCCTTCCTGTTCACCCCTGCTCTCTTCTTCACCCTTCTAGATCACTCCTTCCATTCCTTTCTATAAGCTATTCTAACCTCTCCGGCACATCTATTCCTAAGGGGTATTTGTCCACTCAGATTTCGGACCTATCCTACACACCCCTACTCAGCAACATCATCCCACAAGGCCATTATAATGGAAAAAGGTGCTTATGGGCCAACTAACTCTCTCCAAATAACTCTAAAAAGGTACTCCAAACTTTTATTGTAGAGTATTCTCTTGGACAGAGGCTGACTTAGGCGTCGATTTGGCGAACCTCCAGCCGATTGGCACTTACGAGTACATTGTTTCGCAATTAGCTCTCACAAGCATGCTCATCCTCATAACGGTGAACGGAAGAATTGACAACCCAACATTCAATAACAGCCGGAACCGGTAGCGGTAAAACAGATGGTTAAAGATGCTCTATCTTATGTGTCTGACAATGGAATACATTTCTTCTTATTACTAATATTTTTAATTTTAAAGATGGACAAGAGAGTACCTAAAATCGGCATATGTAATAGTCATCCCCAAAATACTTGCGCATCGTCTCAATAGTCTTCATCTTAGGATTCCTGGGAGTAAAATGGACGCTCAAACTCACATAAGCCTTGACTCTATCAGGCCTATATAAGCACAAAAGCCACGCAAGAACTGCCCCCCAGTCATGCGCTACCACAAACACCTGCACTTGACATGTAATTATCCCCCAATCAGATTAATGCTTCAGACGCATACATTCGGACACAGATTTTTCGATACACGTGATATCCGCTTGCATTGAACTCTAGTATCCATTTAAACAAATCATATCTTAACAACAGAAACAGATAGACAGACTCTCACAGGTTATTTCTCTTTAGACAAATATGATGTTAAACACATTGAGACCCACCAAATGAATGGTTCGGATCGTGAATTGGTATCATGACGAGTCTCGTTTTGCATCACATTAGGAATCAGATAGGGATCATCGCATTGAGATCATATAATTGTTACTCAATCCTCGCATTTTGCTGGGCCTCTATCGGGAAAACAAACCATTTTAAGGAAAGATACATTGTACTACTATTGTAGTTTGGCCCCTGATGCAATGTTTCTTAAAATCCTAATTTATTTAAAATGAAAATAAAACTTCTCAAAATATATAAAAAAAAATCCTTATAACATCCCAAAATAAAGTACTAGACCATATTTTGACCATATTTGCTGGAGAGAGGGTGGATTTGTATTAAAAAGTCAAGTGACTTATTTTATTTTATTTTATCTCTATTCAAATTTTTTTGAATTTGTTTGTTTTGCGTCAAATTTTTGTGACTTATTAATTTGTCTCAACAAGAGTAATCGAAAAAATAAAAAATCAAGAGTTTTTTTAATAAAGACAAAAATAGTCTTTTTGACTTTTTTAATAAAATTACGAGTTTAGAACAGTTTTTTTCTTTTTTTCCAATTTCTATCGACGAGACGAATCATCAATAAATAACGTTTGAGAAAAATTCATCTAATACAAAGAAAAGAAAAAAAAGAGGTCATTTTGACTTAATAAGCCAAATGAACCGAAATAAAAACAAAGAGAAGTCAATTGACCCCACCACATCCATAGATAGATGGGAATGACTTCAGTGTCCCCGGTTATTTTGGGGACACCGTAACTTTTGGCATAACAAAACCATTATGAGTATAACCAAAACCCATTACAAGCATAACAGAACCATAACAAAATTACGGTGTCCCCAAAATGACCGGGGACATCGTAGCATCATCAGGATGATGCTACGATGTCCCCGGTCATTTTGGGGACACCGTAATTTTTGGCATAACTTCACCATTATGAGCATAACTAAAATCCATTGCAAGCATAACAGAACCCAAACAAGACATAACAAAGGAATATCAAAAAAACCAACCAAGGCATAATCAAACCCAACCAAGGCATAACAAACAAGTTATGCCTTGTTATGGTTCTGTTATGCTTGTAATGGGTTTTGGTTATACTCATAATGGTTTTGTTATGCCAAAAGTTACGGTGTCCCTAAAATGACCGGGGACACCGAAGTCATTCCATGGATGGGTTCAAATTTTCCTTATTTCGATCAACATAGGTAGATACTAGATAGGTTAGCCCACCTGTTTTTCATCAGGCGCGATGGCATCGAGCAGGGCAATGATATCTCCGACGACATGAAGGGCGGTGAATTTGGTGGAGTCGTGGACGGGTGCTCCGGTGGTGTTGCCGTAGCCGCGGAGGTCGGGCGCCACGGCGCGGTAGCCGTGCGCCGCCATGTAGAGGATTTGGTGGCGCCATGAGTACCAGAGTTCTGGGAAGCCGTGGAGGAAGAGGACAAGTGGGCCTTGGCCTTTCTCTGCTATGTGGATGTTTATGCCGTTCGTTGTGACCGTCTTGTGCTCTATCGTCTCCATCTCCCTCTCCCTCTCTCTCTCTCTCTAGAATTCTTGCGTGTGGGATTTGCTGGTTTTAGTTTGGAGAAGTACCTAAACAAATCTTGCATTTTTTATAGCCTTAGTATATGGAAACGAGAAAAGTATGATTAATGTTGACTAATTAGTTGAGGGAAACTTATTCAAGGCTCCGTGCAATTTTAGTTGTCCGTTTCGGCAATCAATGGTCCGGATTTTAAAAAAATTATTCGCATGAAAGTTTATTCACGCGAAGAGTTAATCTCTTCTAGCGAATAGTTTTTTCAAAATTCGGACCGTCCAACACATATTTAAATGCACGCAACTGAGCATCATAAATTATTTTCTTGGCTCTACCGTAAAAAAAAGTTTTTTTTCCATTACTTAATTGTCATGGAGTACGTCAGTCTGTCAATGTGCGGGTTTAAACGCACGCAACTGAGCATCATAAATTATTTTTATGGCTCTACCGTAAAAAAAAGTTTTTTTTCCATTACTTAATTGTCATGGAGTACGTCAGTCCGTCAATGTGCGGGTGCTGCCCAAATTTCCTTACCAACCACCAGCATATATTTAAGTGAGGTTTATTATGCAATGATAAAAAAGAAAAAGAGGTTTATACGCATAATTTTGGGTCTTACAGATACTTTAATAATTTTTTCTCAATAGTTAATGACTATTTGTTTCAAGTCCAAGTCATTTCTTAGCTTTCTAAAGTAGTATGTTTCAAATTTTGACAATGTTACTCAAACGTTGTCAAATTTATATTCTTACCTTATTTAACTCATTATGGCCATTAGAGTACTTGAATTATTTCATAGAAATCTGCAAAAAAATGAAAGACACAAATGCTGTTGTGGTAGTAAATAACTTTTTTCCCCTTTTTCTTTTGCCATGCATGGGAGGTCTTTTTTAGGAGAAATTTTTCAGTGCCGGGTGGGCACGACCATGTGGTGCCCTGCACCATCTCAGCCGCCCAATAAAGTTTTGGACGGTCCAGATCTGTTCAGCTAATTTTAAAGTGTGAAATGACTAAAATATCCCTCGATAGCCGAACAGATCTCAACCGTCCAAGACTTCATTGGACGGCCGAGATTGGTGCAGGGCACCACGTGGCCCCATGCCCACCCAGCACTGAAAAATTTCTCCTTTTTCAGGCTTCACGCCAAATAATGGCTTTGAATGGAGAAATGCTCTAAATTTTTTTGTTTCAAAAAAAAGGTAAAATTGGGCTGGCCCTAAGTCAATGTAAGCCAGGGGCTATTCATCATGGGTACGTGATGAGCCCAGTAGTGTTGGAGGCAATGGCGGCACGAGAGTGTTTGGTTTTTGCGAAAGAACTTGGGCTGCAGAAGGTGCACATTGAAGGAGTTCCCAATTGGTGATGGGCATGATTCAAAAGCAGCTAGCCAGATGTCAACACATCAGTTAGGGTTCTAATTGCGGATGTGGCCCGATTAAGGCAAGAGTTTGAAGGTACGAGAGTGAATTTTATTCGGAGGATTGATAGTTCGGCGGCGCATGTTGTGGCCAAAGATGCTGTGAGACGGAGTGAGATTTGTTTGTGGGAATTCTATCCCCCCCTTGGCTTTTGCGTCCCTCATGTGAGGATGAAAGCCCAACTTGATGTAGTGGTTTTATTTCCTTGAGTTTAATAAAATCTATCTTAAACTTTGGGAAAAAAAAAAATCAATGTAAGGCCCATTTCGGGGTTTTTGTAAAACAAAATTACGGAATGGATTGTAGGAATTGTTTATTTTATTTTCACGGAAAAAACATACTCTTTCAATTCATTCAAACAAGTCATACAACATCTACAAAAAATCATCCAGAAATGGATCAAGCCATGCAATAGCTACTGATAATCACCCGAAAACAGAGATACAGAAAAATAGCCAGACCTTAAAAGAGACGAAACTAATGTCGAACTCTTAAGCAGGAGCCATTACCCATCCACACCGTAATCTTGAACGGCAAACGTGGAGCTAGTATGCAGACACTGGGCGCCTCGAAATTGTTTATCTTGTTGAGTGAAACATTGACAAACTAAATGTAACGACCCGGATTTTTTGCTCTAATTTTTTTCGAATAAAGAAATTATTTTTAATCAAATAGTCTATCGTAATCGATTAATTATTTAAAAGTATAATTCGATTAAACTAGAACCTAGAATAATTTTTTGATGATTAAAAATTTGGTTAGCTTATATACTATTAATTAGCCTGTAATAGCAATCCGTAATTTCTATCATTAATAATATTATTAAAAAGTATTATTAGTACTAATAAAATTATTGTCCTTAAGAGATTTATACAAAAATAATAATTATCTTAAAGCTTATTTATCTCTTTTAATTTTTGTAGTTGCATGCATGCCTAGAACTCTTCTCATCTCACCATCTCCTACTCCTACTAAATCTCTACCTCTCTCCTGACCGGATTTTCGTCCATAATTCGTTCATATCAAGACCCAAAAAAAATAAGAATCCTATTCGAATACAAACTTTCCTCCCTCATCCAAATTCTCTTATAAATACTCCTTTAATCCGACCCTAGGAGATATCACAGCAATCACCACGTTCCACCAGTCCAGAACGAGAGAAAAATTGGAGAGAAATCGGACTCCAATCCATGGAGTTCTAGAGAGAGAAAGAAAGAGAGAGAAAAGCGGGTTTGTGTTCTAAACCCAACTGAGATCCGAATTACCCATTCCAATCCCTTCCTACAACTCCTAACATCACCAAGCAAGCTTCAATTTAAGCCCAAGGTCTCCCGATCAAGAAAACCGAAGTCATCTTTCCCAAATGTTCAAAGTTTCGATTTTTTGATCAATTCAATCAAACCAAGGTATTATAATCTATCCCGAACACTCCTCTAAGTATATATAATGTTTTTAAGCATAACCCTATGCCCCGAATAGTCCCATGCATCGAAACCGTGGCGAAACAACAAAAAAATCGGATTCAGCATTCAACCTTGCGGCCGCAATGTTCGGGCCGCAAGAACCAGTGCCGAGTTTGCGGCAAAGGTTCCCACCGCAAGGTCAATTGGTCAGACCTTGCGGTTTGCTCTGTTTATGTTCGAAACCTCCTTTCGACCTTCCGAACCCGATTTTTGACACCCGAACTATTTTTCCTAGCTTTCTCACACCTCAAGGATCATAACTTGTTAATGTCATATTTTATTTCATTTTATTATCTATTTATTAATTATTTGTTCGAGTTCTTGTAAAAGTTTACAAACGAAAAATCCTTGCGACCTTATAAACCATTTAATTAATTCCCGAAATATTTTTTTTAGATTCTCTACATCCCAAGGATGATATGTTGTTAATCTCAATATATTTTATTATCCATTTATTTTACTTTTGACATCCTTAAAAATCATTTTTTTTATTTTAAAAATAATTCCGTAACCCTCCGGACCCACTTTTTGATACTCGAACATGTTACGTAGGACCGTTGGACTCCTTTTAGATCCATGCTACCTATTCTAGTGTTATTAATTACTTATTGAATTTATTATGGTCATTAATCAATCTATTTTCTTAATTAAAATTTATACAAGCCTAGACTTATTTTTATTTATTTATTTATCATAAAACTTTTATTTGATAAAAGTTTCTTATTTGTTTAATCACATCTTGGCCATACAGAACTAAGGGCAACGGCCCATTCATAAAAGGTTATGTGATTCAATGCATATTGTTTATTTCAATTATTATTCTCTTTGCTTAATTATTATTTCCAACTGCTGATTGATATGTTAGATTGGATCTTAGAGACATGGGGTGGTATGCGAAATAGAAATCACCTAGACGATGATAAGTAATGGATGAATTGGAAAAGTTTTTGTTTTAGATTGCCTGCAGGCGTGATTTTGAGTTGTGATGAGATTGTGATGAGATTGAAACTAGCGGGTGTCCAAGATTGAATTGATAGACTGGCGGGTGTCCAGTGATGATTGTGGAATGGTTGTGATGTGGTTTATAAGATAGGCGAACCCTAGTTGTGATTCAGGCATGGTAAGTTTTCTTTTGCTGTATTGAGAGGGATACACACTGGGTACATAACTTAGGTGCAATCCGTGACAGCAAAATAAAGTGATCCCATGGGACCGAGCATGGCTAGTGGTTGAGGGAGGAAAGATCTCGCGGTGAGATCTTAGATCACACGTCAGGTTAATGAATAGTAATAAACTGATTGATATGAAATACCTCTGTTATATTTTTTCGTACCATGTTTATCCTGCTTGATTGCTAGCTATAAAGTAAGAGGGGTGGTTGGGTTGGATTATTCTACTGGGTGATTTATCATTCACGGATACGTCTGTATCCTGGTAAATCGATTGCTTCGGCGATCAATTTGCCAGAGGGCGCAGGATTCAATGGAGAGGATTCAACGATGGTGCAGTTCGACACAAGAAGAATATCAGGATTAGAGATCGAGTATGCTTGGGATTCGTATCAAGCCTAGAGTCAGCTCTGAAGTTAATGTATTTTGAATTGGTAAATTTATTTTGAGATTGTAATAGACCTTTATTTTGGAAAATTATATTTATTTAGCAAAATCTTCTTAAGAAATTATTTTATTTTGCTTCCGAAAAGTCGGGGCGTTACACTAAATCAACCTTATCGTAATAGGTAAGAGCAATATTACGTTACATTTTCTTCAAAAAATTAAAAGGCTAGCATGATATTAATCTATACCTATATAAAATTGTAGAATGACTTTTCTTGCTGATTCAGAATTGATCTGATGTACTATAAAGATACCATCTCGTGTCTTCTACTATGGTAGTACTTGTTTTTCAAACGTCTGAATCCAATCTTGGATAGAAACAAGATTTTTCATGCTTGATTTGATCCGTTCTAATTTTAAATTTGGATTCTTTGATTCTGGTCCCCAACAATGGAGGGATTTGTTTGTTTATTGGGACATTCGATCATAGAAATAGTAATCAATGAGCGCATTTTGTACAACAAATGGCGATTAACCAATTTCGACAACGAGTTTTGCAACAAGCCTTATAAAGAGCTATATATAGGAACTCTGACATTGAACCCATTGAACCCTTACTTATTGAAGTAGCACTCTTTCGTCTCAATTTAATAGAGGCCGAACGAGGTGAATATGGCCAAAGAGTGAAAAAGTACTACTTTTGTAGATTATTGTGTTCGCTAGCATTTACTATAATTAATCTAACTTATTCAGCATATTTGCTTTAAAAAACTAATAAAGGGTATTTGTTAACAATTATGAATAATCAAAAATTTGGCCTTTCTAGCTTATTTGACCCAAAAAAGCTAGATTATTTTAAGTTCTAATTTGAAGCGCTTTTTTGCTTATTTTAAGTTGTTAAAACATGAATGGATAAAAGAATCCTAAGGTGTATAAGTTATTTGTACTCAAGATTTAAGGACAATCTAGACATTTTGTTTATAAAAAGCTACTTATTAGACAATTTATTCAAGCAAATAGTTTAAACTATTTTTACAAGTTATAAAATGCTATAACAAACACTTTTATAACTTATTTTAATATGTTACGGAGTATTAAATAGTATTTGAAGAAGATTTACCTATTTGAGGTTACGACCTTTTGCGGACGCTTCAAACATTACTGCCTTTCATATTCATCACAAGCAATAAGGAGAAATGTCTACCAAGGAGGAAATCTTTTTTAACGGCGGAACAGTGAATAGTTCTTTACGGAGTCAATCGTGACCATCCAAAAGTGTTTTTGGACTGTTTGAATATCCGGACCGTCCAGAACACTTTTGGAGGGTCGCGATTGATTGCTACTGTAAACAACTTGTTCACAGCAGAGCCGTGAATAAGTTCTCTCGAGTCTCGTCTACCAGTACCAGTCGTGATACTTCTCTATCTACCACCACCTTGGATTCTACTTCTGGCTCTTTAAAACACTAAAATCGATTCATCCTATTTTACAACTTTTTTGGTGCCAAAAAGGCCCAGAATGGACTTTATATTTGGATCACAATAAAACTTGGCGAAATAATTTTTACACTCTCATTTTATCTATTGTCACTTTCTTTTTTATCTTTATTCACGTGATCAAAGTGCCATTATTCTTCATATATATAAATAAATAAATAAAAAAAGAGCGTGAAAATCATTTCTAACTTGTTGTCCCGATCAGAATCGGTCCAGGGCCACATTCGAATGCCCTGAGCATCACGTAATTTGTATTTTGTCCATTGCAAAGCAGCATGTTACGGATTGTGATGGTTTCTGGCAAGGGATCAGATGTGGATGTTTGTGGATTTTGCAGCATTGCAACTGCTGTGCATCTCTCTCTCTCTCTTTCTCTGGCAAGGGATCAGATGTGGATGTTTGTGGATTTTGCAGCATTGCAACTGCTGTGCATCTCTCTCTCTCTCTCTCTCGGGAGCCAATTGCGGAGACTGGTGAGTGGGCAAACTGATACAATCACGTTACACCAACGGCTACCTCCGCTGCCTAATTTGACTTCTATCTTCGATGCTACACCAACGGCTCGTTGGTCTATTGGATTAGTTTTTAGATGAATATAGAATGAGATGTGATATGGTGAAAATGCAAATATGCGCGGGATAATATGTTATAGGTGGTTTGTTTAACTAATATTGGAAGAGTGCATAGATGTCCTAAGAAGACGTCGTCTTGATTTCTGTTTCGTTATAGTACTTTTTTAAATTTTATGAGGAGTTTTTCAGTGCCGACGTGGCACCCGCTCGGCGCATCTGAGCTTTCCGATTCACTTTTGGACAGCTCGGATTGAAACCCTCTCTCTCCTCTCACCCCAACACTTTCTCTCTCCCTTTTCTCTATCTAAATCTAAGTCATTCAAATACGAAATGGACGGCTCGGATGCACGAGCGGGCACCACGTGATACCCGCTCGGCACTGAAAATTTTTCCAAATTTTATAAATGAAGTTAGGCCAAGTTTTACTACTAATTGTCAATGTCAAGTGTGCTAAACAGAAACGATCTAAAACTTTTAAAAATATGAATTTCAAGATTAGTCGAGGAGGCACAATCTCACGTCGGGTCTGCGACTTTCTGCTCAAACCCGACATAGAGAGAAGATGTACTCTTTCTTTCCCTTCATAAGTTCCAAACACGGGATTGATTAGGATCCAAGTTACCTGAAATTTGTAGAAGCTAAAAACTCTTCCTTTTTTTTTTTTTTCCCGTTCAGAAAATCCAAACAAGAGATTAGGATCAAAATGACCTGAAATTTATAAATGCTAAATACCGGCAGCGGCACTAACAGGCACACACTAAAAGTTTGTGATCTCTAGTGTGTGAAACTTATTACATGAAACACAACACGGTGATCTTTTTGGAGCATGGAGTTTTCGAAGGAATTGTGAACAGCAGAGAAAATACATAGAGCCTCTTTATGTGTAATGAAGAAGAAACACATCATTTTCCTTCACAAATCCCTTCAAAGCTCCACAGATCCCAGGACCCAGACACGTAAGGGAGGGGTAAATCAGAACTTCTTGATGTACTCAAGAATGTGTTGGTTGATGTCGTCGGGCTTTTCTTGGTTCAGAAAGTGTGCTACTCCTTCCATGACGACAACTTCATCCAACAGAGGCACATCTTTCTTGAATCCGCCGCCTTGTACTTATTCCTTGACCCCTGGGATGTGATATACCAAGTCTAAGTCGCCCACTATAAACTTCGTAGGCACTTTAACTTGGGCCCCCGTCCAGGGTGCTGTGAGCTCCCAATTTCTGCAATGTAGAGGTTAAATGGAAAATGTAAAAATTTGCAGTCAACCCCATCAGAATGTATCAAGCAAAAACAAGCCTATCCCACAAGCTACAATCAAACATAATGATGAGATACGATAAACTGAATGCCAAGGATTCTCCTCAAAAAATTTGACCGACTGCTGAGTTGAATATCAACGATTGCCAAAAGGAAAAGAGGAATCAACTTCTGAGGTGAATCCGAAAGAATGCTGCAACATTGGCTTTCTTGAGCAGAGGTAGTCAACAACGTGAATTCGAACTAAGAACACAAAAGGCAAGATTCACATCATTCTTGTATGGTGTTCATGACATTTGAAAAAAGCCTATTTCGAATGATGGAAAAACAAAGCTTGGGGAAAGCAGCAAATGAGGTGATCATAAACTTGATGGTGATTGAAGATGAGTCTGAATATCTCATATCAAAAGAAGCTGCAGTTTGTCTCTAATCATGAGAATTTATGTACTCTAATTATGAAAATTTCCTCATGCTGGTGGAAAAGTTGTGTTCTAACGTCCAAGAATCCAAAATTAACAACAACATGGAAGGCAACTTACAAATCCAAAGCTCGGTAGTAGTTAATTCCTCCAGTGAACCCGTTCTTTTCGAATTTGCTGGTATAATAATCAACATCTTCTTCTGATAACCAAGAAGGCAAGGTATCTGAAGTATCAGGTAAACTTCCCAATCCTTTTCCTTTAGGGAAATATAATGCACCGGGATGGCGGTATGTTAGTAATTTTTTGACCACCTCTCTAACACCAATTTGGGCAAATTCAGCTTCGATATCTCCAGGTTCCTACCAATTGATTTAGATTAGAGTTTTAAACATCTTAAGCAAACTGTTCATAAATTTGAATCTCTACTAATGTCATCAAATGGCTTGGTATTGAGTTCCTTATTAAGAAATTCAAGGGAAGTACCCAGCTGCAACCCACCAACACAAATAAGCTAAATAGACATAGAGTAGGGGTTCCCAATTCTGATCCTTTTAGTGCCATTCAAAGCCTAGAGTGCGGTCTCCAGCACAAGTGTATATCCTCGTAGGTTCTCAATGAACATAACATTCCAAATATTGGGAGCAGTGGAGGTTTGTCAAGTCGTTAACTTTAGGGCCTCGAATTTAGTCGATGTGCACGCAAGTTGGTCCAAACATCCAGTTATTACGAAAAATATTTTCCTACATTGTCGACAAAATGCAATGCACCTAATTGTTGCCAGTGTATTGCGTAAAAGCTGCGAAGTAAAACACCTATTCTGAAATGTCCACATTTTGACCACATTTTGGCCCAGCTTGGCTTGGCTGTTTACACCCCTACTCAGCAACATCATCCCACAAGGCCATTATAATGGCAAAAGGTGCTTATGGGCCAACTAACTCTCTCCAAATAACTCTAAAAAGGTACTCCAAACTTTTACCGTAGAGTATTCTCTTGGACAGAGGCTGACTTAGGCGTCGATCTGGTGAACCTCCAGCCGGTTGGCACTTATGAGTACATTGTTTCGCAATTAGCTCTCACAAGCATGCTCATCCTCATAACGGTGAACGGAAGAATTGACAACCCAACATTCAATAACAGCCGGAGCCGGTTGCGGTAAAACAGATGGTTAGAGATGCTCTATCTTATGTAGACAATGGAGTACATTTCTTCTTATTACTGATATTTTTAATTTTAAAGATGGACAAGAGAGTACCTGAAATCGGCACATGTAATAGTCATCCCCAAAATACTTGCGCATCGTCTCAATAGTCTTCATCTTAGGATTCCTGGGAGTAAAATGGACGCTCAAACTCACATAAGCCTTGACTCTATCAGGCCTATACAAGCACAAAAGCCACGCAAGAACTGCCCCCCAGTCATGCGCAACCACAAACACCTGCACTTGACATGTAATTATCCCCACAATCAGATTAATGCTTCAGACGCATGCATTCGGACACAGATTTTTCGATACACATAATATCCGCTTGCATTGAACTCTAGTATCCATTTAAACAAATCATAATTCCACAACAGAAACAGCTAGACAGACTCTCACAGATTATTTCTCTTTAGACAAATATGATGTTAAACACATTGAGACCCACCAAATGAATGGTTCGGATCGTGAATTGGTATCATGACGAGTCTCGTTTTGCATCACATTAGGAATCAGATAGGGATCATCGCATTGAGATCATATAATTGTTACTCAATCCTCGCATTTTGCTGGGCCTCTATAGGGAAAACAAACCATTTTAAGGAGAGATACATTGTACTACTATTGTAGTTTGGCCCCTGATGCAATGTTTCTTAAAATCCTAATTTATTTAAAATGAAATAAAACTTCTCAAAATATAAAAAAAATTCCTAATAACATCCCAAAATAAAGTACCAGAGCATATTTGCAGGACAGAGGGTGGATTTGTATTAAAAAGCTAAGTGACTTTTTTTTTTTATCTCTATTCAAATTTTTTTGTATTTGTTTGTTTTGCGTCAGATTAACGAAAGGAATCAAAAAAATAAAAAATCAAGAGTTTTATTTTTTTGAATAAAGATAAAAATAAGTCAAAAAACAATCTTTTTTACTTTTTTTTATTTTTTTAATAAAATTATGAGTTTCGAACAATTTTTTTTCTACTTTTTCGATTTCTATCGACGAGACAAATCATCCGGTAACAAAAGTTTGAGAAAAATTTATCTAATACAAAGAAAAATTAAAGTAAAGACCCAAAAAAAAAGGTCATTTTGACTTATTAAGCCAAATCAACCGAAATAATAACAAAGAGAAGTCAATCGACCCCACCACATCCATAGAGATAGGTTCAAATTTTCCTTATTTCGATCAACATAGGTAGATAGGTTCGCCCACCTGTTTTTCATCAGGCGCTATGGCATCGAGGAGGGCAATGATGTCTCCGACGACATGAAGGGAGGTGAATTTGGTGGAGTCGTGGACGGGTGCTCCGGTGGTGTCGCCGTAGCCGCGGAGGTCGGGCGCCACGGCGCGGTAGCCGTGCGCCGCCATGTAGAGGATTTGGTGGCGCCATGAGTACCAGAGTTCTGGGAAGCCGTGGAGGAAGAGGACAAGTGGGCCTTGGCCTTTCTCTGCTATGTGGATGTTTATGCCGTTCGCTGTGACCGTCTTGTGCTCTATCGTCTCCATCTCTCTCTCTCTCTCTAGAATTTTTGCGTGTGGAATTTGCTGGTTTTAGTTTTGGAGAAGTACCTAAACAAATCTTGCATTTTTTATAGCCTTCTTGGCCCCATTGTTATCTATCTAGATATCTCTATCTCTATCAATATCCTATAGAAATGTAGTTGAAGCCAAAAAGCTCTCAACCTTTAGGGGGTGTTCTTCTAAATAATCCAATTGGCTTTCCCGCCAATTTTTTTTTGTCCTTATTCAAATTTTTTTCGCATTTTGTGGCTTATTGTCAATTTTTTGGGGATTATTGCTTCCTTATGACGAGAGTAATCTAAAAAGTAAAAAATTTTGGTCGAAATCAAATTTTTTTTGAATAAAGACGAAAATTGGCGGGAAAGCCACTTATTTCGTCTTTATTCAAAAAAAATTTGATTTCTACCAAATTTTTTTAATTTTTAGATTCCTCTCGTCATAAGGAAGCAATAATCCCCAAAAAATTGACAATAAGCCACAAAATGCAAAAAAAAAATTGAATAAGGACAAAAAAAAATTGGCGGGAAAGCCAATTGGATTAATCTTAAATCCTTAGAATTTTGAGTTTTTTTTCTTTTTAAATAAAAGAGAGAAAAACGTGGGAGTGGGGGGAGGGGAAGAGAGAGAAAGAGGGGGGGACGTGGGAGAGGGAGAGAGAACTTTAGGAAAAATTATTCTATGCCTTAGCAGGGATACCGTCACGTGGTACGTCAAATTCATTTTACACCACACATGTCTTTTAGTGTACAGAATTAGACTAATCCTAGCGTGCATCGAACATGAGACCAAAAAAATATTAGATTATATTTTTTATCACTAACGTTGTGCCCATTCAATATACAGAGTCCAAAAAAACTAATGTTAATTTTTTTCCCATGCATTGAACGGGTACAATATTTGATTTTTTTTGTTACAAATTAATTTGATTTAATTTTTTTTGAAGTAATTTAATTTGATTTAATATTTCTTGTAATCTGAATCGTCTATTACCGAGCATGGACGGCCCGGATTGGACCAACACTCATGTTGTTCCTGAGGGATAGCAGGCACCCCAGGTTCCTTTTCTATCAACTAGCGTCGTTCCCGTTCGATGCACATGACAAAATATTTATGTGGCTCCACTACAAAATATCAAGCTCATACAAAATTTGTTGTTTGTCCCGTGCATCGAACGGAAACGACGCTAGTAGTAGTATATATGGAAACGAGACAAGTATGAGCATCGCCCATTAATGTTGACTAATTACTTAGATAAACTTATTCAATGTTGGCGCAATTTCAGCTGTCTATTTCGGTAATTAATGGTTCGAATTTTAAAAAAATTATTCGCATGAAAGTTTATTCGTACGAAGAGTTAGGCTCTGTTTGTTTCGATGTAAAATGTTTTTGTAACACCCTAGGTGTTTAATTATGCTAATTATGCTCGTTTAAGTATAAGTTAATTATAGATGTTAAATTATGTGGCTTTAAGTGCTTACGTGTCCTTTATGTGCTATGTGACACACACGAATTATGTTTGAATTATAAGCCATGTATATGATTTATGTGTTATGAGCCAAATTTTCTAAGACAAAACATAGAGATTCATAAAACTAGGTTATGGGTCAATGTGAAAATATTATTGGATCCTTATTTGAAGAGAATGATATGTGAGGGTTTAATTGATAATTAGACCACCCATCTTCTAGACAAGTCCAGACTTAGAAGGAAGAAAAAAAAAAAGTATCGGCTCCCACTCTTTCATTCTTCCAACGCTTTTTCTCTCTCTCACTCTCAAGAAAAAAATCAAGAAGTCTTCTTGATCTTCTACTTCTACGGTTCAATCAAGTTCTTGGAGCAAGATTCAATCACAAATCCATCTCTCACTCAAGTGCTTGAAGCTCTCTCAATCCATGGTTTAAACCTAAAAGAGGTAAGTTTTCTTGTAGTGAGTTTGAAGAGAAATATGTCCAGAAATTTACTGGGTTTTGTACTCTAAGCCACGAATTTTTAGACATAGTAATTCAACTTTAAAAATTACGAAATTTTTATGGGATTTTCCTCTATGAGTCTACAATGTTGTGTAAAAATTTGGGATTTATATTCCTTAGAACAAAGTCTAGAAAAATCTCGCACTAGACTGCACTCTGTTTTACTGCTACTGCTGAATCTCTGTTTTGGCCTTCGATTTTCGGTGTGTTTGACCTAGTTCTTCATCACGTTATTTTCTGAAAATTTTATGAGAGATACCCATATGTGTCTAGTGTATTGTGTCCAAAATTGGTGTTCAATTCGAAGAGAATAATTTTAAACAATTCGTTTACTAAGCTGCGTTCTGTTTTGGACTGTGCTGAATTCTGCAGTTTTGTTCCTTATTCTTCTAATTTGTAAGGGAAGTTCTAGGCCACGTAAATTCTCAAGAAAATTTTGACACCATGTGCATATGAGTCCTCTTTATGTGTTAAAATTTTCTAGACCTAGTTCATTGTGGTTTATTCTCAAGAATCGTCGGAGCGAGTCAAGGTTAATTTGTCATTTTTTTGGGGGATCATGTATGTGCATCATTTTATGAGTTCTTTATGTAAATGATGTGTGTTCATATACAATATGTAGGATTTGGTGAACAAGAAAAGGATAAAAGGGACACAAGTTGATATTTACTTGAAGTGCAAAGAAAAGTGAGTAACCTCATACTTTGAATTGGGAATTTTTATGAACTTCTTTTTCTATGAAGTGTGATTGGTTTTCCTATGGTGTGAAGTAACGTGTCGACGTTATTGGCGTATTATGTTATAATGTGGAATGATTCTAAATGTGCTTTCTAAGATGTTACAAGTTCATGTATGTTGCAAGTTTTAGCTTATGAAGTATGTATGTCATGTCCTTGCTTTACCGTATGTGCCCGCTGGTGGGTTCCATAATAGCCAACAGTATGTGCCCGCTGGTGGGTTCCATAATAGCCAGTATTATGTGCCTCCCTGGAGGGTTCTATAATATCCAGGTATGTGCCTTCCTGGAGGGTTCTATAATATCCAGGTATGTGCCTTTGCCGATGGGTACCAATAATCGGCCGGGATCCCGATATGTGTCATGTATGTATACGTATGTGGTAAGCTTAGCGGTATTGGCTATGTAAATGTGTTCGAGTACTTTATGCTTTCATGTAAAATATCTTTTGGATTTCTTTTAAATGTTCGTAACTAGTGTGCTATATGTGTGTTGAATATTCAAAACCCCAAATTAGAGTATGAGTTTTACTCACTGAGCTTTTAGCTGACGGTTTAATTACCAATTTCAGGTGATGAAGTATGATAGCTTATAGGTGCAATGTTTTGTGCAAGTTTGGGCTTCATGGAATCATTTTGCATATAGAAAGGAAATAGAAAGAAGACTTGTATTTTGGGCACGTTTTGTACTTGTTTCCCTTATGATCAAGGATGTATATATTTTTGCAAAGTGATGTATGTAAGCTATGTATTTTAGGGATAGGTTATGGATGTTCATGCTAATGTAATTATGATATCATGAAAGTAATCGATGTATGGATGCTATTGACCAAATGGGTTGTGCTCGTTTTGCTAAAACTTGTTTATGGTTACTTTGTTTAATAGACCCCATAAATTTAAGTGAAGTTTTCTTAATCGCTTCCGCAAATGTTTAGTTAATTTTTATTTAGAGCACTTTTTCTTGAGCCCATTTGGTTATGTAAGAAGGCCTTGTTGGCCGGTCACGTGCCGTAATTCCCGATTAAGGGGTCCGGGGATAGCGGGACGTGACAGAGTGGTATCAGAGCATGCGTTAGTCTGGACTTAAGTGCATATGAGTTAGAATCATGTTTAAGAATGTATTCCTGCATGTACAAAGCTAAGATGAATTAGTACTGTTGATGCGTATGTAAGCTTTGTCTGTATTCATGTTCAAATGTGAATGTGGCTATTTGGTAAATATTATTGCGTAATACTTATCTTGTTTGTTTGTTGTAAAATAAATAAATATTGTTTTGCATATAATTTTTGTTTGTGTAATATTCTAGCATGAGTGAAGCCACTTCCGCAACTCCAACGATGGAGAGGGTGTTAGAAGGGTTGATGGAAGTAATCAAAAATAACAACAATCATCACCAAGAAGTTCATCATACGAGATCCCACATTGAACAGTTTCAAAAGCTCAAACCACCAGCGTTTGATGGCAAACAAGACCCATTGGTTGCACAATCATGGACTCTTGAAATGGAGAAATTTTTCGAAGTGATGGAATGCTCAGAAGAAGAAAAGGTGAAGCTGGCTACTTTTATGTTTACCGATGAGGCCTATAGGTGGTGGTTAACTATCAAAGATAGTGAACCAAATATGAAGTGGGACCGTTTCAAGGAAGTCTTTAATGGAATGTACTTTCCTCCGTCAGTGAAAGAGCAAATGATTGCCGAGTTCTTAAATTTGAAACAAGGCAACATGACAGTGACTGAATATGCTGCAAAGTTTACTCGGCTGTCTCGTTTTGCCACTTATGTTGTTGATACGGAAGACAAGAAGGCAAGGAAATTTGAAGGAGGGTTGAAGGATGATTTCAAAACTCCAGTCAAATTGTTGAAGTTACCTACCTATGCCGAGGTTCTTGATAGGGCTTTGATGATGGAGAGTGATGAAAAAGAGCTTGCAAAGAGAAGAGATCTTAAGAGGGTTAGAAATAATGGTAGCAATCAATTTCACTATCGCAATCAATTTCACAATCGGAATGAAGGCTCTAATAATTTCAAGAAGCAAAACACAAAAGGTTCAGGTGTGGGTTCCTTTATGCCGAGAGGTGGAAATGGGCAACCATGCTCCATATGTGGGAAAAATCATTCGGGACAACCATGTCGACTACTTTCGGGGGAATGTTTCAAATGTGGTCAAAAGGGTCACCATATTCGAGATTCTCCAATGAACAATATTGGAAATGCACCTAGACAAAATGTTTCTACATCGGGTTCTTCAAAGGGCAATTCAAAGGGCAAGAAGAGCATTGGAAGGAATGATCAAATGAGACAAGGAAGGGTGTTTGCTTTGGTTCCCGGAAATGTTCCTGCTTCTAATTCCGTCGTTTCAGGTACTATGTTAATTTGTGGTCGTCCAGCTCATGTTCTTATTGATTCGGGTTCTACACATTCATTCGTTTCTTATCGGTTTGCCTCATGCCTATCTACACCTCTTGAGCCATTAGGCTATATGCTATGTGTATCTACTCCTTCGGGAATTTCCATGTCCAGCACTTCTACATACAAATTATGTGATATCATGGTAGGAGGAGTTACCATGTTTGTTGATTTGATTCCTCTCGATATTCGAGATTTTGATGTTATACTTGGTATGGATTGGTTGACTAAGCATCATGCATCAATTGATTGTGTAGAAAAGAAAGTCATATTTAAACATCCCTCTCAAAGTGATCTTGTTTTTCAAGGAAAAGGAGTTGTGTCACCCCCTTATCTTATTTCAGTTATGCATGCCCGTCGTTTGCTTAGAAAGAAATGTCAAGGGTATTTAGTTAGTATCATTGATACACGACCTAAAGAGCTTGATGTATGTGATATTCCTGTGGTGAAAGATTTTCCAGATGTATTTCCTGAGGATTTGCCAGGTTTGCCTCCGGATCGAGAGATTGATTTTTCCATAGATGTTCTTCCCGGAACCCAACCAATTTCAAAGGCTCCATATCGAATGGCTCCGGTTGAGTTGAAAGAGTTGAAGGCACAACTTCAAGAGTTGTTAGATAAGAAATTCATTCAACCAAGTACATCTCCATGGGGTGCACCGGTGTTATTTGTGAAGAAGAAAGATGGTACTATGAGGCTTTGCGTAGATTATCGAGAGCTTAATAAAGTGACAGTCAAGAACAAGTATCCACTACCTAGAATTGATGATTTACTTGATCAATTGCAAGGTGCACAAGTGTTTTCCAAAATTGACCTTCGGTCAGGGTATCATCAATTGAAGGTGAAGACAGAGGATGTTTCCAAAACTGCATTCAGAATGAGGTACGGGCACTACGAGTTTTTGGTTATGCCTTTTGGGTTAACAAATGCACCAGCTGCGTTTATGGATTTAATGAATCGAATTTTCAAGCCGTACTTGGACACCTTTGTGATTGTTTTTATTGACGATATATTGGTGTACTCCAAGAGTATGGAAGAACATGAGGAACATTTGAGGATAGTGTTGCAAACTCTCAGAGAGAAGAAGTTGTATGCTAAATTTAAGAAGTGTGAATTTTGGCTTACTAGTATTGCTTTCCTTGGCCACGTTGTATCAAAGGATGGTATCTCGGTGGATCCAAATAAGGTTGAAGCAGTGATGAATTGGCCTAGACCCACTACAGTGACAGAGATACGGAGTTTCTTGGGGTTAGTAGGCTACTATCGTAAGTTTGTAAAGGATTTTTCAAAGATAGCAATGCCTAAGACAAGATTGATGCAGAAACATGTTGCATTTAAGTGGAGTGACGAATGTGAGCAAAGTTTTCAAGAGCTGAAACATCGACTTGTTACGGCCCCGGTGTTAACTATTCCTTCAGGTTCAGGTGGGTTTGTAATCTACAACGATGCATCACATAAGGGATTGGGTTGTGTGTTAATGCAAAATGATAAAGTGGTTGCTTATGCCTCTCGACAATTGAAGCCATATGAGAGAAACTATCCTACACATGATCTAGAGTTGGCAGCAGTGATTTTTGCTTTGAAAATTTGGAGACATCATTTGTATGGTGAGACATGTCAAATCTTCACGGATCATAAAAGCTTAAAGTACATATTTACGCAAAAGGAGTTAAATTTGAGACAAAGAAGGTGGTTGGAGTTGATGAAAGATTATGACTTGAGCATAAATTATCACCCCGGTAAAGCTAATGTGGTAGCTGATGCCTTAAGTAGGAAGTCTTCGGGAAATCTAGCTTATTTGATTACCGCGCAGCCCAAATTGATTAAAGAGCTAGAAGGGTTGGAGATTGAAGTGGTTACACATGAAAGAAGTGCTACTCTTATGAGTTTGACCATTCAACCTATTTTGCTTGAGTAAATTAAGTTCAAACTTTTTATTTTCCGATGTTTTACAATGTAAAATATTTTTTTAGAAAACAAACTTCAAACTTTTTATTTTCCGATGTTTGGTTGACAGTTGGCACTTAAAAATATTTTCAGAAATCAACAAAATAGTATAGAGAGAGATGGGGAGCTTAAACGGTGGAGAGATATGAGATTATTGGAATTGCACGTGGGTCAGGACTGACGATCGAGGAAACTGAGCAATGAGAATTACAGTAGAAAGCAGCGGGTTCATTTCGGAAAATAACTTACGGAAGATTTAAGAGTAAGTCATTTTCATCCAATTAATGAAAAATATTTTACATGTAAAATGTTTTCCTCATTTTTTATACAATCAAACACCGGAAAATAGGTAAAACATTTTACCGAAAAATATTTTACGTCCAAACAAATGGAGCCTTAATCTCTTCTAGCGAATAGTTTTTTTCAAAATTCGGACCGTCCATCATATATTTGAACGCACGCGACTGAGTGCCATAAATTATTTTCATGGCTCCGCTGTAAAAAAGTTTTTTTTCCATTACTTAATTGTCATGGAGTACGTCAGTCCGTCAAAGTGCGGGTGCTGCCCAAATTTCTTTACCAACCACCAGCATATATTTAAGTGAGGTTTATTATGCAATGATAAAAAAGAAAGGAAAATGATATTGGCACTTCAAAAATTGATGCAGGCACTTCAAAATCAGTGTAATTCCAAAGCCACTTTTCTTTGTCTTTTGGAGTGTCTGCATCAATTTTTGGAGTGCCAATATCATTTTCCAAAAGAAAAAGAGGTTTACATGCATAATTTTGGGTCTTACAGAAACTTTAATAATTTTTCTCAATAGTTAATGACTATTTGTTTCAAGTCCAAGTCATTTCTTAGCTTGCTAAAGTAGTACTCCCTCCGTCCCTTTTTTAGAGTTCAGTATTCCATTTTGGGTCATTTCTTAATAAGTGTCTATTTTGTAAAGTTAGTGGGTAAAAGTTGGTGAATTTTCCATTTTGCCCCTAAAAGTAGATTCCATTTTGAAAAGTTAGTGAGTAAAAATATAATGATGATGTTTCCATAAAGGGTAAGGAGGGAAAGTGGAGGTAAAAGTTGATTTGAGATGTGTAATGATGATATTTTTTTAATAAGTTGGAATTACAAAGCAGGACACTTAAAAAGGGACGGAAGGAGTATGTTTCAAATTTTGACGATGTTACTCAAACGTTGTCAAATTTATATTTTTACCTTAGTTAACTCATTATGGCCATTAGAGTACTTGAATTATTTCATAGAAATCTGCAAAAAAAATGAAAGACACAAATGCTGTTGTGGTAGTAAATAACTTTTTCCCCCTTTTTCTTTTGCCATGCATGGGAGGTCTTTTTTAGGCTTCACGCCAAATAATGGCTTTGAATGGAGAAATGCTCTAAATTTTTGTTTTTAAAATAAGGGAAAATTGGGCTGGCCCTAAGTCAATGTAAGCCAGGGCTATTCATCTGGGCTATTCATCATGGGTATGTGATGAGCCCAGTAGTGTTGGGGGCAATGGCGGCACAAGAGTGTTTGGTTTTGTTTTTTTTTGTTTTACAAAAAAAAAAAAGTTGGGATTCTAATTGCAGATGTGGCCCGATTAAGGCAAGAGTTTGAAGGTACGAGAGTGAATTTTATTCGGAGGATTGATAGTTTGGCCGCGCACATTGTGGCCAAAGATGATGTGAGACGGAGTGAGATTTGTTTGTGGGAATTCTATCCCCCTTGGCTTTTGCGTCCCTCATGTGAGGATGAAAGCCCAACTTGATGTAATGGTTTTATTTCGTTGAGTTTAATAAAATCTGTCTTATACTTTGGCAAAAAAAAAATTCAATGTAAGGCCCATTTTCGGGGTTTTTGCAAAACAAAATTATGGAATGGGTTGTAGGAATTGTTTATTTTATTTTCACGGAAAAAACATACTCATTCAATTCATTCAAACAAGTCATATGGCATCTACAAAAAATCATCCAAAAATGGATCAAGCCATACAACAGCTACTGATAATCACCCGAAAATAGAGATACAGAAAAATAGCCAGACCTTAAAAGAGACGAAACTAATGTCGAACTCCTAAGCAAGAGCCATTACCCATCCACACTGTAATCTTGAACGGCAAACGTGGAGCTAGTATGCAGACACCGGGCGCCTCGAAATTGTTTATCTTGTTGAGTGAAACATTGACAAACTAAATCAACCTTATCGTAATAGGTAAGAGCAATATTACGTTACATTTTCTTCAAAAAATTAAAAGGCTAGCATGATATTAATCTATACCTATATAAAATTGTAGAATGACTTTTCTTGCTGATTCAGAATTGATCTGATGTACCATAAAGATGCCATCTCGTGTCTTCTACTATGGTAGTACTTGTTTTCAAACGTCTGAATCCAATCTTGGATAGAAACAAGATTTTTCATGCTTGATTTGATCCGTTCTAATTTTAAATTTGGATTCTTTGATTCTGGTCTCCAACAATGGAGGGATTTGTTTGTTTGTTGGGACATTCGATCATAGAAATAGTAGTCAATGAGCGCATTTTGTACAACAAATGGCGATTAACCAATTTCGACAACGAGTTTTGCAACAAGCCTTACAAAGAGCTATATATAAAAGAACTCTGACATCCAACCCTTACTTATTGAAGTAGCACCCTTACTGTACTTTTGTAGATCATTCCATTCGCTAGCATTTACTATAATCTAACTTATTTAGCTTATTTGCTTAAAAAAAAAAAAAAGGTATTTGTTACCAATTATGAATAATCAAAAATTCGGCTTTTCTAGCTTATTTGACCCAAAAAAAAGCTAGATTATTTTAAGTTCTAATTTGAAGCGTTTTTTTGCTTATTTTAAGTTGTTAAAACATGAATGGATAAAAGAATCCTAAGAGTATCCACAATGTAATAATCAAAATCAAAAGATTGCTAAAGTTAGCAATGTGGACTTAAAAAAGTGCTCACATTGTAATAATCAAAGTTAGCAACCTCCTAACCAATAATCAAATTTGGGCATTTGAATAATCAAAAGTAACAATGTGAGACTTCACATTGCTAACTTTAGCAACCCTCTAAATGAATAATCAAAAGCTGACGTGGCAAGATTTGATTATTCACTTTTGATTATTACATTGCGGATGCGCTAAGGTGTATAAATTATTCGTACTCAAGATTTAAGGACAATCTAGACATTTTGTTTATAAAAAGCTAGTACTTATTAGACAATTTATTCAAGCAAAAGATTAAACTATTTTTACAAGTTACAAAAAGCTATAACAAATACTTTTATAACTTATTTTAATTTGTTACGGAGTATTAAATATTTGAAGAAGATAAACCTATTTGAGGTTACGACCTTTTGCGGACGCTTCAAACATTACTGCCTTTCATATTCATCACAAGCAATAAGGAGAAATGTCTACCAAGGAGGAAATCTTTTTTAACGGCGGAACAGTGAATAGTTCTTTACGGAGTCAATCGTAACCATCCAAAAGTGTTTTTGGACTGTCTGAATATTCGGACCGTCCAGAACACTTTTGGAGGGTCGCGATTGATTGCTACTGTAAACAAATGGAGAGAGAAAGAGAGAGAGAGAGAAGAGAGAAGGGAGGCGCAGTTCAACAGTGGAACTCGACGGTTTTCGTGGATAATCTCCCAAACGGAAATCGTAAGAGTTTCGTCTACAACCTTTTCTCAAGATTCGGAAGGATTAGGGATTGTTATATCCCAAATAAGAAAAGCAGATCTACGGGTCAGAGCTTTGGTTTCGTAAGGTATGAAAGCAGCGGGGATGCGATTCAAGCGGTCGACGCCACAAATAGGGCTTGGATCTGGGGCAGAGAACTGGTAGTAAACATAGCGAAGTATTTGAAGCACCAGGATAGCCATCCATCTCAAACTCAAAATCGCCCAAATCAGACTCAAAATCGCCCCAATCAGGTAACCCTAGGAGGAGGAGGAACCAATCTCAAGAATCAAAGGAAGCCCAGACCTTCAGTTAACAAAGGTACAGAAACAGAATACGGGAAAGAGATGGTTGTTTTTCAGAAAGAACAGCAGACACAAAAGGGCTACTCGCATCCGAAGGAAAGTAGTGTTAGGGGCACGGAAGTGTGGAGGAGGAAAGAGGTTCCAGAATCTAGCAAGCAAGGGGGAAATAGAAGGGAGACAATCAAAGAAGATGAAAGGAAAAATGAAGGAAACACCATAAACATTCCAGCAGTGGGAAATGGTTGGCTGAATAGGAGTGCAGTAGGCAGAATGAGAAGACTAATCTCAATTCAAGATCTGGAAAGAATTTTGAAGAAGGAAAAACTGGAAAGTGTGCATTTTAAACCCATGGGAGGGAGGTATGTGATTATAACATTTCCAAGTGAAGATATGAGAAAAGAAGCTATGCAAGAAAAATGGCTAGAGCTTTGGTTCGAAGAGGTTAGTCCATGGAATGGTGAGGCAGCAAAGAAAGAAAGATTTGTATGGATTGCATGCTACGGAATGCCTCTAAACGCTTGGAATGTACAATCTTTCAAAGCAATTGGAAGCAAGTGGGGTAGTTTTATTGAAGTTGACCAAGAGACCTTAAAGGAAGTATCATATGCAAAAGCCAGAGTTTTAATTGTCTCGGAAAATTCTAATAAGATTGAAGGGGAGGTCCAGGTAAATGTAAATGGAAGAAAATATTGTGTTCAAGTGGTAGAGGAAGAAACTTTCAGAACCGTAGCCTCAACAGAACCTACTGTAATTTCTGAAACAGAGATAGAAGACGATGTGGATAATACAGGTGATGACAAGGGCGCCAGCAGTGAAAAGGAAGAAAATTTAGTGGATGACATGGAAAGGCAGAGGAAGGAGCAATCGGATGATAAGGGAGAGGAAGCTGAAAAGTTTGAGGAAAATGAAAGGGTTGAGAAGGGTGATAAAGGCAGCCACAAATCAGTTTTGGGGAAGGAACCAAACGTAGAAAAGTCACTACTACAAGGAGAGACAGTTGGGGATATGGCTCAACGTAATAATGGGTCAGATGAGAGATTAAATGAAGAAAGTAGTAATTCAGTTCAGGGTTTGGATTCTATTGTTCAGGACTCCCAAAGCCCATTGAATGAAGAATGTTTCGAATCTATCAATAACCAGAACATAGAAACCCGGGAAGGTAACGAGCAGCAAAAAGAAAGGGAGAGAGCAAACGAAGATGCCAGTATCCATGCTGTGTATGTTTCAAACGCCAGTGTAAGGGCCTCTCAGGTACAGAGCATTAATCTCCACGTGGATTTAAATCCAAGTGCCATCAGGAAATGCATCAGAAGCCAACATCTTGAAGCAGCTTTGAGCACTGAAGGGGATGAAATAGATGAATACATCATCGCATCTCAGGAGCAGGAACAGATTTCAGTGGACAAGGAGCTGCAGAATACAATCATAGCAGGTAATAATCTTGGTATAAAATTTAGAGATGATGGTATACTAAGAATGAAGAAGATGATAGAAAATGAGGCAAAAGTCCTGAAAGCATCACTGAAAAATAACTCCTTTGCCCCTATTATGAGGGATCAATAATCTTCATAACAGAGTAATAAGTCAAAGGCTTCAATGAAGATCATCTCGTGGAATATAAGGGGTATTGGCAGTTCACTTAAAAAAAGGTTTGTTTCTAAAATTATCAGAGAAAGAAGTCCTGATGTTTTGTTTTTGCAAGAAACTAAAGTAGAGAGTTTTGAAAAGTCCACTGTTCAAAGAATGTGGGGTTCTTCGGAAGTTGAGTTTGTTGAGTCTGGGGCTGTAGGCATGTCAGGGGGAGTTTTAACAATTTGGAATCCAGAAAAATTTAAACCAAGAGAAGTCACAACTCATAGAAACTTTGTTATGTTGACTGGGTGCTTAGTAGGTTTGGAGTGTTTCATTGTTAATGTGTATGCACCAAATGAAGCAGCAGGCAAACGTGATTTGTGGGATGAACTATCTCATTTGAAGTCAATGTCTCAAATTCCATGGTGCATTGGAGGAGACTTTAATGAGATTAAGGCTATGTCTGAGAGATCAGGATGTAATAGAGTGGATAGTAACATGAGGGTCTTCAAAGAGTTTATTAATCAAACAGAATTAAAGGACTTACCAATGATGGGGAGGCAATTCACCTGGACTAATTTTCAGGATAATGCTATACACAGCAGAATTGATAGATTCCTAGTTTCGGTAGAATTTCTGGAAAATTTTAATCTGGTGCTATGGGGATTACCAAGGCCAATATCCGATCATGCTCCCATCATGATATCTGATAACAACTGGAACTGGGGGCCAAAACCCTTCAGGTTCATGGATGCTTGGTTATCTAATCCAAAATGTCTGCAAATAGCCAAAGAAGCATGGGAGACCACACCAACTTATGGATGGGCTGGATGTCAAATTGTCAAGAAGTCAAAAGAAGTCAAAAGAAGATTGAAGATTTGGAATAAAAAGGAATTTGGGGACGTGAGTATCAGATTGAAGGAGTTACAAGAAAAACTACATCAATTTGATCTGGTTAGCGAGACTAGGAATCTGAATGCTAATGAGAGGAACCAAAGAAGTGAGGTGAGAGGGGAAGCACTGAAATGCTCAAGATTGATGGAATGTATTTGGAGACAGAAATCTAGAATCAATTGGTTAAAGCTTGGAGATAGAAATACCAGATTTTTCCAACTTACAGCCAACAATAGATTCAAGAAGAACCTCATTTGCTCAATTAAGATGGATGGCAGACTGTTGGAGGAACCTGGTTTGATTAAAATGGCAGCTGTTGAATATTTCAAGGGAGTGTTTAAAGAAGATGTGGCAAACCGAGCTGAATTGGAAGGACCTTTCAAGAGAGTTTTGAACCCGGAAGAAGTGAAATTACTGGAGAAGCAATTTGAGGAAGAGGAGATTGTTGCAGCTATCAAGGATTGCAATAGTCTTAAAGCACCTGGCCCAGATGGTTTTAACTTTACTTATGTCAAAAAGGCATGGAGTTTTATGAAACAGGACATCATAGCTTTCTTTGCAGAGTTCTATGAGCATGGAAATCTTGCTAGAGGTATTAACTGCACTTTTATTGCTCTGATACCTAAAAAGGATGGTGCAAATTGCTTCAGTGACTTTAGGCCTATTAGTATGGTAGGTTTCGTTTATAAAATCCTGGCAAAAGTCCTAGCCAACAGACTAAGACAAGTGTTACCTACCATAATAGGAGAATCTCAAGCAGCCTTTATAGGAGGAAAGCAAATTCTCGACGGAGTTTTCATTGCAAACGAAATTATTGACTGTTGGAAAAAGGGCAAATCTGGAGGTTTGATCTTAAAATTAGATTTTGAGAAAGCCTACGATTGTGTTAACTGGAACTTCCTTTTGGACTTGATGAAAAAATTTGGGTGTGGGTCAAAATGGTGCAAGTGGATCCAGCAGTGTATATCCTCTACGTCGTTGTCAATACTAATAAATGGGTCGGCAACTGATGAAGTGTTCCCTCAAAAAGGCCTTCGACAGGGAGATCCTCTTTCACCTTTCCTGTTTAATATTGTGGTGGAAGCTTTCAACATCTTGATGGAAAGAGCTAAGGAGGAGGGTTCAATCAAAGGTATTCAGGTTGGGATAGATAGGATCAATATTTCACACCTCCAATTTGCTGATGACACAGTTTTGTTTTGCAATAACGATCTTGCTGAAATTCTTAGTATTAAAAGAATATTGAGAGGTTTTCAGGAAATGTCAGGTCTTAAGATCAATATGTCTAAGAGCATGCTATGTGGGGTACGTATCCAGAATCAAACTGTTGAAAAGCTGGCTCTTGTCATAGGTTGTAAAAGTGGAAAACTTCCCATGAAGTACCTTGGCTTTCCTCTTGGAGCAAACCCGAGGAGGATTCAAACATGGGCACCGGTTATTGAGAAAGTAGAAAAAGCTCTGAAGGCTTGGAGAAGAAGTACCATGTCCAAAAGTGGTAGGCTTACTCTGTTAATCTCAAACATGAGCAGTCTTCCCATTTATTACATGTCCTTATTCAAGATGCCAGCAGCAGTTGCGAACAAGATTGAAAGATTGCAAAGGAGTTTCCTATGGGGTGAGTCAGAGGAGAGAAGGAAATTGCATTTGATAAGCTGGGAGCAATTGTCAAAAAACAGGAAATATGGTGGACTGAGGATAAAGAGGCTCTTGGAACATAATGTGGCTCTGCTTGCTAGTTGGTGGTGGAGATTCACTAGGGAAAAGGATGCCTTGTGGGTCAAAGTAGTATTGAGCAAATATAAACTGGATAAAAACACTTGGCTACCTCAATTACCAACCAAAGGAAAATCATCAATAGTATGGAAGGATATCTGCTCTGTAGGAAGCTTATGTGCTGACATGGGAGATTGTGTAGTTCAAGGTTTTGTTTTTAAGGTGAATTCAGGAAGAAGCATCAAATTTTGGAAGGACAAATGGCTGGGAGAGGAGAGTTTAAAAGCAATTTTCCCAAGACTGTATAGGATTTCAACCCAACGGGAAGCCGTAATAGCAGATATGGTGGATGAACGTAATCATGATAATTGGGATTTCCATTTCACAAGACTTCTACGAGATATGGAAAAGGAGCAGTTAATGACTCTTGTCCAATTGTTGAGTGTAGTACAATTACAAGATGATCAAGAGGATTGTATGCAATGGAAATGGAGTAAAAACCTCAATTTTTCAGTGAAATCTGCGTACTCTAAGTGGGAGGAACAAAAATTCAGCGAGGAGAAAGAGTTACTTGCAGTTTGGAAAAACATTTGCCCACCAAAGGTAGAACTTTTTGCATGGATGGCAGTGCAGGAACGTATATCAGCTAGGTCAGTTTTGGTGAGAAGAGGGTTCCTCAACTCTGAACTTGGCTACTGCCCTGTATGCAACACTGAGGAGGAAACACCAAACCATCTTCTTCTCTTATGTAATGGAGCTAGGAGGGTTTGGAATGATATGTTGGCGTGGTGGCACATTGCTTGGGTCTGTCCTCCAACATTGAGAATCCTATTCTTGTTTTGGGATAGCTTTGCTTTCAAAAATTTTGAAAAATCCTGCTGGCAAGCCACTTTCTACGCAGCTGTCTGGACTATCTGGTTGTGTAGGAATGACACAGTCTTTAAGAATAAAGCATGGGTTGCAGAAGAAGTTGCGGATTTGGTTAAAACCAGAGTGGCGTTGTGGATAAAAGGAAAGTTTAATCTTCATGAGTACTCGGTCGAAGATTTCAAGTGGAATTTGGATGGGATCATGAAATTGAAGATGTAAGTGACTCCCCCTGATCTTTTTTGGGCTGTTTTGGGGTTTTGGGTGGGTAGGTGGGTGGGTGTCTCAGGTTTGGGCTGGTTTGAGGTCTCTGCTGTTTCCTGTTTTGGTCTTTTGGGTTTTTTGCTTTTTCTTTTTCTGCCTTGTTTTTAGTTTGTTTGTGGTTAATTGCTGGGGTGCTTTTGGTGTTTTTTTTTTCTGTTTCCTTTCTGGTTAGGTGGTTCTGAGTCTTCTGTGCTAGGTTGGGGTAGGTCTAGCTTCCCTCTTTGTCCTGCTTTTGTTTTGTTTTCAGTCGAGTCGGGAGTCTGTTTGGGTCTTTTGGTGTGTGGAGTCTGTAGTCTGTTTCCTTTTAAGCTTTCTAGTTTTGAGTTAGTTAATCTAGTTTAGCTGTTTCCTCTTGCCAACTCCTATGTTTTTGGAGGGCTAAGAGGGCTCTAGTGATCTAAAAGCTTGGTCAAGATGTCAAGATGAGGCTCACTTCTAGAGGCCAGTGGCGATGGCTTAACCTTAACTCTTTTCAACTCCCAATTCTTGGGAGGGCTAAGAGCCAATTGGGAGCTGCCTCCAGTCTTAACGAATTGGTTTCTGATGACACCGGTGCCGAATTAAAAGATCTTTAATTTACTACAATCATTGCTGGTGGTATGATGGTCAAGATAGCAAACAATCCCTGATGGAGCTTTGGACAGAATACTCTGAAGGCTAAGTAGATTATCCTACCACTCTTTCAACTCCACAGATTTGGAGGGCTAAGAGTCTTACTTTTAGTCGTGTCTGAACTGAGTGGAGAGCTAAGAGGGCTGTGAAGGAGCAAAGGAGTGTGTTCTGAATCCGTGCAGTTTTGGAATTCTACTACTCAACTGCTTGTGATTCCTGGTGTATACTTTCTCTCTTTTCAACTCCCAACTCTTGGGAGGGCTAAGAGTCATTCGGATGCCGAGGATTTGGGTATGTCTTTTATTTTACCTAAAGATGCACTCATGATATCGCATTGAGCTGAATATGGGAGCTGAAATTTTTACGGACACATGCTGGAAAACTATTTGCTGGAATTTTCATGAACAAATGGGATTATTGTGACGCTCTTGTTAATAATGGTCATAAGCTGAGTAATGAGCTGCAATTTACTGTGATTGGATATCAATGTTGTGGATTCTCTGTTGCTGATTATCTCTACTTCAACTGAGGTATACCTGGATTCGATCTGATACTTCTGTCACTGATGTTTCAAATGGTGTGCTCTGGAGTTGCTATGAAGCTGGAATACTAAGCTGCTTAAAGTCCCTGTTAGTGTAGAGTGTTGATGCTGTTTGTGTCATAAGGAATGGAGCTAAACGATAAACGGAACGTTGATTTATTGACACTCTTCTCTGATGGAACATGTGATGGAGTTCCTGCTATTCTTCTAACTTAATTCTGCAACTGGTTCAAGTCTACTAATTTCCTCAAAATGCTCTTCTCAAAGGAACCTGAAGCTGCTTTATCTTGATCCAAAGTTTCGAAGAAGTTGTTTCCGAATACCAAAGGGGTTTCCATTTTGCTGTCTTTTGGTGATTTCCAACAGATGTTCTGTGGGAGGATGGTTGGATGGCCTATTAGTATGAGGCTTATTCAATTATCATTGAATGGATCCTTTTCTTTTCCTTTTCTCTTGCCTAGGGCTTATATGGACTTCATTCTTTGAAGTTTCATATTTGACCTCTCCTCGATGTACCCTTTGTCGAGTTCTTAATAAAATATTGTTACTTATCAAAAAAAAAAAAAAAAACAACTTGTTCACAACAGAGCCGTGAATAAGTTCTCTCGAGTCTCGTCTACCAGTACCAGTCGTGATACTTCTCTATCTACCACCACCTTGGATTCTACTTCTGGCTCTTTAAAACACTAAAATCGATTCATCCTATTTTACAACTTTTTTGGTGCCAGAAAGGCCCAAAATGGACTTTATATTTGGATCACAATAAAACTTGGCGAAATAATTTTTACACTCTCATTTTATCTATTGTCACTTTCTTTTTTATCTTTATTCACGTGATCAAAGTGCCATTATTCTTCATATATATAAATAAATAAATAAATAAAGAGCGTGAAAATCATTTCCAACTTGTTGTCCCAATCAGAATCGGTCCAGGGCCACATTCGAATGCCCTGAGCATCACGTAATTTGTATTTTGTCCATTGCAAAGCAACATGTTACGGATTGTGATGGTTTCTGGCAAGGGATCAGATGTGGATGTTTGTGGATTTTGCAGCATTGCAACTGCTGTGCATCTATCTCTCTCTCTCTCTCTGGCAAGGGATCAGATGTGGATGTTTGTGGATTTTGCAGCATTGCAACTGCTGTGCATCTATCTCTCTCTCTCTCTCTGGCAAGGGATCAGATGTGGATGTTTGTGGATTTTGCAGCATTGCAACTGCTGTGCATCTCTCTCTCTCTCTCTCTGGCAAGGGATCAGATGTGGATGTTTGTGGATTTTGCAGCATTGCAACTGCTGTGCATCTCTCTCTCTCTCTCTCTCTCTCTCTCTCTCTCTCTCTCTCTCTCTCGGGAGCCAATTGCGGAGACTGGTGAGTGGGCAAACTGATACAATCACGTTACACCAACGGCTACCTCCGCTGCCTAATTTGACTTCTATGCTCTCTCCGCTCCCTGACTTCCTGTCTTCGATGCTACACCAACGGCTCATTGGTCTATTGGATTAGTTTTTAGATGAATATAGAATGAGATGTGATATGGTGAAAATGCAAATATGCGCGGGATAATATGTTATAGGTGGTTTGTTTAAGTAATATTGGAAGAGTGCATAGATGTCCTAACAAGACGTCGTCTTGATTTCTGTTTCGTTATAGTATTTTTTAAATTTTAAGAGGAGTTTTTCAGTGCCGAGCGGATATTGCCGACGTGGCACCCGCTCGGCGCATCTGAGCCTTCCAATTCACTTTTGGACAGTTCGGATTGAAACCATCTCTCTCCTCTCACCCCAACACTTTCTCTCTCCGGCCCTTTTCTCTATCTAAATCTAAGTCATTCAAATACGAAATGGACAGCTCGGATGCACGAGCGGGCACCACGTGATACCCGCTCGGCACTGAAAATTTTTCCAAATTTTATAAATGAAGTTAGGCCAAGTTTTACTACAGTAATTGTCAATGTCAAGTGTGCTAAACAGAAACGATCTAAAACTTTTAAAAATATGAATTTCAAGATTAGTCGAGGAGGCACAATCTCACGTCGGGTCTGCGACTTTCTGCTCAAACCCGACATAGAGAGAAGATGTACTCTTTCTTTCCCTTAATAAGTTCCAAACACGGGATTGATTAGGATCCAAGTTACCTGAAATTTGTAGAAGCTAAAAACTCTTCCTTTTTTTTTTTTCCGTTCAGAAAATCCAAACAAGAGATTAGGATCAAAATGACCTGAAATTTATAAATGCTAAATACCGGCAGCGGCACTAACAGGCACACACTAAAAGTTTGTGATCTCTAGTGTGTGAAACTTATTACATGAAACACAACATGGTGATCTTTTTGGAGCTTGGAGTTTTCGAAGGAATTGTGAACAGCATAGAAAATACATAGAGCCTCTTTATGTGTAATGAAGAAGAAACACATCATTTTCCTTCACAAATCCCTTCAAAGCTCCACAGATCCCAGGACCCAGACACGTAAGGGAGGGGTAAATCAGAACTTCTTGATGTACTCAAGAATGTGTTGGTTGACGTCGTAGGGCTTTTCTTGGTTCAGGAAGTGTGCTACTCCTTCCATGATGACAACTTCATCCAACAGAGGCACATCTTTCTTGAATCCGCCGCCTTGTACGTATTCCTTGACCCCTGGGATGTGATATACCAAGTCTAAGTCGCCCACTATAAACTTCGTAGGCACTTTAACTTGGGCCCCTGTCCAGGGTGCTGTGAGCTCCCAATTTCTGCAATGTAGAGGTTAAATGGAAAATGTAAAAATTTGCAGTCAACCCCATCAGAATGTATCAAGCAAAAACAAGCCTATCCCACAAGCTACAATCAAACATAATGATGAGATACGATAAACTGAATGCCAAGGATTCTCCTCGAAAAATTTGACCGACTGCTGAGTTGAATATCAACGATTGCCAAAAGGAAAAGAGGAACCAACTTCTGAGGTGAATCCGAAAGAATGCTGCAACATTGGCTTTCTTGAGCAGAGGTAGTCAACAACGTGAATTCGAACTAAGAACACAAAAGGCAAGATTCACATCATTCTTGTATGGTGTTCATGACATTTGAAAAAAGCCTATTTCGAATGATGGAAAAACAAAGCTTGGGGAAAGCAGCAAATGAGGTGATCATAAACTTGATGGTGATTGAAGATGAGTCTGAATATCTCATATCAAAAGAAGCTGCAGTTTGTCTCTAATCATGAGAATTTATGTACTCTAATTATGAAAATTTCCTCGTGCTGGTGGAAAAGTTGTGTTCTAACGTCCAAGAATCCAAAATTAACAACAACATGGAAGGTAACTTACAGATCCAAAGCTCGGTAGTAGTTAATTACTCCAGTGAACCCGTTCTTTTCGAATTTGCTGGTATAATAATCAACATCTTCTTCTGATAACCAAGAAGGCAAGGTATCTGAAGTATCAGGTAAACTCCCCAATCCTTTTCCTTTAGGGAAATATAATGCACCGGGATGGCGGTATGTTAGTAATTTTTTGACCACCTCTCTAACACCAATTTGGGCAAATTCAGCTTCGATATCTCCAGGTTCCTACCAATTGATTTAGATTAGAGTTTTAAACATCTTAAGCAAACTGTTCATAAATTTGAATCTCTACTAATGTCATCAAATGGCTTGGTATTGAGTTCCTTATTAAGAAATTCAAGGGAAGTACCCAGCTGCAACCCACCAACACAAATAAGCTAAATAGACATAGAGTAGGAGTTCCCAATTCTGATCCTTTTAGTGCCATTCAAAGCCTAGAGTGCGGTCTCCACCACAAGTGTATATCCTCGTAGGTTCTCAATGAACATAACATTCCAAATATTGGGAGCAGTGGAGGTTTGTCAAGTCGTTAACTTTAGGGCCTCGAATTTAGTCGAGGTGCACGCAAGTTGGTCCAAACATCCAGTTATTACGAAAAATATTTTCCTACATTGTCGACAAAATGCAATGCACCTAATTGTTGCCAGTGTATTACGTAAAAGCTGCGAAGTAAAACACCTATTCTGAAATGTCCACATTTTGGCCCAACTTATCTTGGCTGTTTACACCCCTACTCAGCAACATCATCCCACAAGGCCATTATAATGGCAAAAGGTGCTTATGGGCCAACTAACTCTCTCCAAATAACTCTAAAAAGGTACTCCAAACTTTTACCGTAGAGTATTCTCTTGGACAGAGGCTGACTTAGGCGTCGATCTGGCGAACCTCCAGCCGGTTGGCACTTACGAGTACATTGTTTCGCAATTAGCTCTCACAAGCATGCTCATCCTCATAACGGTGAACGGAAGAATTGACAACCCAACATTCAATAACAGCCGGAGCCGGTAGCGGTAAAACAGATGGTTAGAGATGCTCTATCTTATGTAGACAATGGAGTACATTTCTTCTTATTACTAATATTTTTAATTTTAAAGATGGACAAGAGAGTACCTGAAATCGGCACATGTAATAGTCATCCCCAAAATACTTGCGCATCGTCTCAATAGTCTTCATCTTAGGATTCCTGGGAATAAAATGGACGCTCAAACACACATAAGCCTTGACTCTATCAGGCCTATACAAGCACAAAAACCACGCAAGAGTTGCCCCCCAGTCATGCGCAACCACAAACACCTGCACTTGACATGTAATTATCCCCACAATCAAATTAATGCTTCAGATGCATGCATTCGGACACAGATTTTTCGATACACGTGATATCCGCTTGCATTGAACTCTAGTATCCATTTAAACAAATCATAATTTCACAACAGAAATAGATAGACAGACTCTCACAGGTTATTTCTCTTCAGACAAATATGATGTTAAACACATTGAGACCCACCAAATGAATGGTTCGGATCGTGAATTGGTATCATGACGAGTCTCGTTTTGCATCACATTAGGAATCAGATAGGGATCATCGCATTGAGATCATATAATTGTTACTCAATCCTCGCATTTTGCTGGGCCTCTATAGGGAAAACAAACCATTTTAAGGAGAGATACATTGTACTACTATTGTAGTTTGGCCCCTGATGCAATGTTTCTTAAAATCCTAATTTATTTAAAATGAAATAAAACTTCTCAAAATATAAAAAAAATTCCTAATAACATCCCAAAATAAAGTACCAGAGCATATTTGCAGGACAGAGGGTGGATTTGTATTAAAAAGCTAAGTGACTTTTTTTTTTATCTCTATTCAAATTTTTTTGTATTTGTTTGTTTTGCGTCAGATTAACGAAAGGAATCAAAAAAATAAAAAATCAAGAGTTTTATTTTTTTGAATAAAGATAAAAATAAGTCAAAAAACAATCTTTTTTACTTTTTTTAATAAAATTATGAGTTTTGAACAATTTTTTTTCTACTTTTTCGATTTCTATCGACGAGACAAATCATCCAGTAACAAAAGTTTGAGAAAAATTTATCTAATACAAAGAAAAATTAAAGTAAAGACCCAAAAAAAAAGGTCATTTTGACTTATTAAGCCAAATCAACCGAAATAAAAACAAAGAGAAGTCAATCGACCCCACCACATCCATAGAGATAGGTTCAAATTTTCCTTATTTCGATCAACATAGGTAGATAGGTTCGCCCACCTGTTTTTCATCAGGCGCTATGGCATCGAGGAGGGCAATGATGTCTCCGATGACATGAAGGGAGGTAATTTGGTGGAGTCGTGGACGGGTGCTCCGGTGGTGTCGCCGTAGCCGCGGAGGTCGGGCGCCACGGCGCGGTAGCCGTGCGCCGCCATGTAGAGGATTTGGTGGCGCCATGAGTACCAGAGTTCTGGGAAGCCGTGGAGGAAGAGGACAAGTGGGCCTTGGCCTTTCTCTGCTATGTGGATGTTTATGCCGTTCGCTGTGACCGTCTTGTGCTCTATCGTCTCCATCTCTCTCTCTCTCTCTAGAATTTTTGCGTGTGGAATTTGCTGGTTTTAGTTTTTGAGAAGTACCTAAACAAATCTTGCATTTTTTATAGCCTTCTTGGCCCCATTGTTATCTATCTAGATATCTCTATCTCTTCTCTATCAATATCCTATAGAAATGTAGTTGAAGCCAAAAAGCTCTCAACCCTTAATCTTAAAAACTTAGAATTTTGAGTTTTTTTTTCTAAATAAAAGAGAGAAACGTGGGAGTGGGGGAGGGGAAGAGAGAGAAAGAGGGGGGACGTGGGAGAGGGAGTGAGAACTTTAGGAAAAATTATTCTATGTCTTGGCAGGGATACCGTCACGTGGTACGTCAAATTCATTTTACACCACACATGTCTTTTAGTGTACAGAATTAGACTAATCCTAACGTGCATCGAACATGAGACCAAAAAAATATTAGATTATATTTTTTATCACTAGCGTTGTGCCCATTCAATATACAGAGTCGAAAAAAACTAATGTTAATTTTTTTCCCATGCATTGAACGGGTACAATATTTGATTTTTTTTGTTACAAATTAATTTGATTTAATTTTTTTTGAAGTAATTTAATTTGATTTAATATTTCTTGCAATCTGAATCGTCCATTGCCGAGCATGGACGGCCCGGATTGGACCAACACTCATGTTGTTCCTGAGGGATAGCAGGCACCCCAGGTTCCTTTTCTATCAACTAGTGTCGTTCCCGTTCGATGCACAGGACAAAATATTTATGTGGCTCCACTACAAAATATCGAGCTCATACAAAATTTGTTGTTTGTCCCGTGCATCGAACGGAAACGACGCTAGTAGTAGTATATATGGAAACGAGACAAGTATGAGCATCGCCCATTAATGTTGAATAATTACTTAGATAAACTTATTCAATGTTGGCGCAATTTCAACTGTCTATTTCGGTAATTAATGGTTCGAATTTTAAAAAAATTATTCGCATGAAAGTTTATTCGTACGAAGAGTTAGGCTCCGTTTGTTTCGATGTAAAATGTTTTACAATGTAAAATATTTTTTTAGAAAACAAACTTCAAACTTTTTATTTTCCGATGTTTGGTTGACAGTTGGCACTTAAAAATATTTTCAGAAATCAACAAAATAGTATAGAGAGAGATGGGGAGCTTAAACGGTGGAGAGATATGAGATTATTGGAATTGCACGTGGGTCAGGACTGACGATCGAGGAAACTGAGCAGTGAGAATTACAGTAGAAAGCAGCGGGTTCATTTCGGAAAATAACTTACGGAAGATTTAAGAGTAAGTCATTTTCATCCAATTAATGAAAAATATTTTACATGTAAAATGTTTTCCTCATTTTTTATACAATCAAACACCGGAAAATAGGTAAAACATTTTACCGAAAAATATTTTACGTCCAAACAAATGGAGCCTTAATCTCTTCTACCGAATAGTTTTTTTCAAAATTCGGACCGTCCATCATATATTTGAACGCACGCGACTGAGTGCCATAAATTATTTTCATGGCTCCGCTGTAAAAAAGTTTTTTTTCCATTACTTAATTGTCATGGATTACGTCAGTCCGTCAAGGTGCGGGTGCTGCCCAAATTTCTTTACCAACCACCAGCATATATTTAAGTGAGGTTTATTATGCAATGATAAAAAAGAAAGGAAAATGATATTAGCACTCCAAAATCAGTGTAATTCCAAAGCCACTTTTCTTTGTCTTTTGGAGTGTTTCCATCAATTTTTGGAGTGCCAATATCATTTTCCAAAAGAAAAAGAGGTTTACATGCATAATTTTGGGTCTTACAGAAACTTTAATAATTTTTCTCAATAGTTAATGACTATTTGTTTCAAGTCCAAGTCATTTCTTAGCTTGCTAAAGTAGTACTCCTGTAACGACCCGGATTTTCGACCCAATTTTTTTTTTTAATAATAGCGTTAATATTATTAGATCTTAATTATTATTATTATTCTTATATATATATCCTTTTCCTTAATAGATAAATACAAAAAATGTAATTATCTTATTTATCTCTTTTATTAGTTGCATACATGATTAGAATTCCTTCCATCTCTCCATCTCCTATTCCTACTCGATCTCTACCACTTCCCTAACCATATTTTCGTCCATATTAAACCCGCGAATTTGAAACCTTTTCAAATACGAATTATTCACTCTCATCGAAAATTCTCTTATAAATAACCCTTAAGCTCGACCCTAGGGTTCACCACGAAATTCCTCATACCCTACCAGTCCAGAAAAGAGAGAGAATTTGAAGAAAATCGAACTCCAATCCATGGAGTTTTAGAGAGAGAAAGAAAGAGAGAGAAAAGTGGGTTTCGTGTCTACGATCAACCGAAACTCAAATTGATCGTTCCAATCACTTCCCTCAACCCCAAGCATCTCCAAACGTCATCCAATTCGAGCCCAAGGTCCCCCGATCGCCAAAACCGAAGTTGTCTTCTCCAAACGCTCAAGATTCGTTTTAAATCAATCCGACCCGATTCGAGGTATTATAATCTATCCCGAACACTCCTCTAAGTATATTTAATGTTTTTAAGCATAACCCAATAGCCCCGTAGCCCCATGCATCGAAACCGTGACCAAACAATGGAAAACAACGAAAACTTGCGGCCGCAACCTGCGGACCGCAAGAACCAGCCGCGAGTTCGCGGCGACGTGCTCCACCGCAAGGTCAACCCGGTCCAACCTTGCGGTTTGTTCTGTTTTGTTCCGAATCCGTTTTTCGACATCCCGAACTCGATTTTCGACGCCCGATCTATTTTTCCTAGACTCCTAACACCTCAAAGATCATAACTTGTTAATATCATATTTTTTAATTTTAATATCTATTTAATTAATTTGTTTTGTTTATTTTCAATCAAAAGTTTCAAACGAAAAATCCTTGCGACCTTATAAACCAATTTATAAATTCCCAAAATATTTTTTTTAGATTCTTTACATCCTAAAGATGATATGTTGTTAATCTCGACATATTTTATTTATTAAATGATTTATTATCTATCTATTCTACTTTTGACAACTTTATAAATCATTTTTATTTTAAAAATAATTCCGTCACCCTCCGAACCACTTGTTGACACTTGAACAGGTTACGTAGGACCCTAGGACTCCTTTTAGAACCATGCTGCCTACTCTAGTGTTATTAACTACTTATTGTATTTATTATGATCATCAATCAATTTATTTTCCTAATTAAAAAGCCTAGATTATATTATTTTTATTAAAACTTTCATTTAATAAAAGTTCCTGACTTTATTAATGACTTGTTGATCATACCAAACTAAGGGCAACGGCCCATTCATAAAAGGTTATGTGATTCAATGCATATTGTTTATTTCAATTATTATTCTGTTTGCTTAATTATTATTTCCAACGGTTGAATGATCTGTTAGATTGGACCCTAGAGATATGGGGTGGTATGCGAACTAGAAATCGCCTAGACGATGATAAGTAATGGATGAATTGGAAAAAGTTTTTGTTTTTAGATTGCCTGCAGGCGTGATTTTGAGATTGCGATGATATTGTGATGAGATTGAAACTGGCGGGTGTCCAGTGATGAATTGATAGACTGACGTGTGTCCAGTGATGAATTGATAGACTGGCGTGTGTCCAGTGATGAATTGATAGCCTGGCGTGTGTCCAGTGATGAATTGATAGCCTGGCGTGTGTCCAGTGATGAATTGATAGTCTGGCGTGTGTCCAGTGATGATTGTGAAATGGTTGTGATGCGGTATATAAGATAGGCGAACCCTAGTTGTGATTCCGGCATGATAAGCTATCCCCTTGTTGTAGTTATTGTAACTTAGGTTATCTACGACAGCAAAGGGAAGTGATCTCATGGGACTGAGCATGGCTAGCGGTTGGGAAGGAAAGATCTCGTGGGTGAGATCTTCGATTACACGATAGGATAATGGATAGTAATAAATCAACTCATATGAAATATCTCTGTTTTACTTACTCGCACAATATCAATTGCTATGTTGGCTTTCACATAGAAACGTATCATGTTTATTGATTATGGATTCATGAATGTTGTATTTGTTGGGTCAGTCTTAGATTCGCTCGGTGGTTTCAATGAGAAATTATGTAGAAGTTGTTATGGTTAATGGAAAATGAAAATAGATGAAAGGTTGCGGGCTTAGCAGGACCTCAGGGGTAGCCTGACAGGACCTCGTGTTAATCGGGGGTAGCCTAGCAGGACCTGGAGGGTAGACTGAAACACCCGGTGTAGCTAGTGTGGACAAGCAGAACCTCTGGTAGCCTGGCAAGACCTCAAGTATTGGGGGTAGCCTAGCAGGACCTGGAGGGTAGCCTGATTGACCTTGTTTTGTGAGGGTGGCCAAGCAGGACCTCTGGGGTAGCCTGACAGGATCTCAAGTATTGGGGGTAGCCTAGCAGGACCTGGAGGGCAGCCTGATGGACCTAGAATTGTGAGAGTGGCCAAGCAGGACCTCTAGGGTAGCCTAACAGGACCTCAAGTATTGGGGGTAGCCTAGCAGGACCAGGAGGGCAGCCTGATGGACCTAGAATTGTGAGGGTGGCCAAGCAGGACCTCAGGGGTAGCCTGACAGGACCTCAGGTATTGAGGGTAGCCTAGCAGGACCTTGGGGGCAGCCTGATGGACCTAGAATTGTGAGGATAGTCTACTAGTACCGTGTGATATTGAAGGTAGCAGGACGTTTAAAATATGTTCAAAGAAATATTGAGTTCGTAAGGTGATGGATACTATGGTGCAGGGATGATTATGAAATGTGAGATTCAAAGGCTTGCTAATGGATTTACTTATTTAATGCTTGTCGTTCTATTATTTTCATATGAATTGTGATAAATCTGCTTAGCTGTAAAGTAAGAAGGGTGGTTGGGTTGGATTATTCTACTGGGTGATTTATCACTCACGGATACGTCTGTATCCTGGTAAATCGATTGCTTCGGCGATCAATTTGCCAGAGGGCGCAGGATTCAATGGAGGGGATTCAACAATGGTGCAGTTCGACACGGGAAGAATAATCAAGAGCGGAGATCGAGCATGCTTGGGATTCGTATCAAGCCTAGAGTCAGCTCTGAAGTAAATGTATTTTTGGATCAGAAAATTATCTTGAGATTGTAATAGACCTTTATTTTGGAAAATTATATTTATTTAGCAAAATTTTCTTAAGAAATTATTTTATTTTGCTTTCGAAAAGTCGGGGCGTTACAAATGGTATCAGAGCCTAGGTTCAACACTCGGCCTTGGGTAGATTGGGTAGAACACATTCTAAGAGCGTAAATCCGAATAGCTAAATGTTTACGGTATCTATTACTTCTTAAAACCATGAGATATCCTACCTAAGTATATCGTATAAATATTTATTTACCTGTTGCGACTCAGACTCCGAGGAGTTATGAAATCAACGTTAACTCCAATTAGAAAGAAGCGATAGAAGAGCCGTTCCTAATTGGTGGGCATATCAAACGAGACAGATAATCCCAGTACGAAGAAGGTAAGAAGACAAAATCTCGACAATAGAGGATAAGGAGACTATTCAGTAAATAGAGTACCTGTCGAAAAAGAATTCCCTTTCTCTAGGCGGATAATGACCGAAAATAGGATAGGATCAGTGTGAGAACGTTATTACACTCACTCCTTTTTGAGAACTAGATATTTAGAAAACCTTAAAATCCTGAACCTAACCTCATGGAGCAGTCGTTACAAGATTGGTACCAAAGGTCAACGACGCCACATTCTACGGTCATTTTGTCAACCTCACCATCAAGGACAATACGTGTAACCCTAATGCCAACGCCGCCCACGCCGTCAACATGCTTACGTAAATCCCGAGGTCGAATGCCAAACCAAACCCCAATGTGACGCTAAGTAGCAATGAGATTGTGCAACTTTTGTAGACGATTCGCCGCAATTGTGCTCTAAGCATTGTACGCCCTCAACCCTATAAACCGATGGATGAGAGCATGATACTATTAGAATTCTGCTAACCACGAGTCACCTATTTTCTACGAAGGAGTTTCCCAACAATGACGAAATCATAGTTTAAGCGAATTCAAAAGTTATTGGAACAACCAACATCCAAGAAGATGGTGACTGCATTACTTGGTGTCTTTTTCGCTCCAGGGAGAGGTCAACTACTAGAGAGACGTGATCAAACAACCGAAATGTGAACTCCATTTGAGGCACTACTCTCGAGAAGATAATTCTGGACATGGATCGATTACCTATTCTTTGCACCATTATTAGCTGTTATCAAAGAGACAAAAATTCTTCCTGTATGAAGGAGGTCGTATTTCTTTCTTATTTTAAGGGGGATAGAAGAGCTATTGACAATTGTTCATATTGATCATCTTTTTCATTCGATTGATCGTATTCTAACCTTCTGCTATTTTTGCAATCTCATGACTCTTCTTAAAATCACTTTGTCACTGTGACTCTTCATAGTTAGAGTTACAACTTCAACTAAACCCCAAATCGTTGAACTCCTGTTTATTCCAAACACCTAACTCTCGTGACATTTTCTTTTGTGAGTTAGATATTCCTAAAAATCATTTTGTTCCAACCCTCATAATTTGATTTGATTTGAAATCAACAGTTTACTCAAATATGAGTCTAACCTTTCCGATCCATTGAATGCTACATGTTTTGAAGCAATCCTCATTTATTTTGACAAGCGCACTATTAGCTATCCGCAACTGTTTCAAGTCGAAGGTACTTCTTTAATTTCGAGGACGAAATTATTTTAAGGGAGATAGGTTGTAACGACCCGGATTTTCGACCCAATTTTTTTTTTTTAATAATAGCGTTAATATTATTAGATCTTAATTATTATTATTATTCTTATATATATATCCTTTTCCTTAATAGATAAATACAAAAAATATAATTATCTTATTTATCTCTTTTATTAGTTGCATACATGATTAGAATTCCTTCCATCTCTCCATCTCCTATTCCTACTCGATCTCTACCACTCCCCTAACCATATTTTCGTCCATATTAAACCCGCGAATTTGAAACCTTTTCAAATACGAATTATTCACTCTCATCGAAAATTCTCTTATAAATAACCCTTAAGCTCGACCCTAGGGTTCACCACGAAATTCCTCATACCCTACCAGTCCAGAAAAGAGAGAGAATTTGAAGAAAATCGAACTCCAATCCATGGAGTTTTAGAGAGAGAAAGAAAGAGAGAGAAAAGTGGGTTTCGTGTCTACGATCAACCGAAACTCAAATTGATCGTTCCAATCACTTCCCTCAACCCCAAGCATCTCCAAACGTCATCCAATTCGAGCCCAAGGTTCCCCGATCGAAGAAACCGAAGTCTTCTTCTCCAAACGTTCAAGATTCGTTTTAAATCAATCCGACCCGATTCGAGGTATTATAATCTATCCCGAACACTCCTCTAAGTATATTTAATGTTTTTAAGCATAACCCAATAGCCCCGTAGCCCCATGCATCGAAACCGTGACCAAACAATGGAAAACAACGAAAACTGCGGCCGCAACCTGCGGACCGCAAGAACCAGCCGCGAGTTCGCGGCGACGTGCTCCACCGCAAGGTCAACCCGGTCCAACCTTGCGGTTTGTTCTGTTTTGTTCCGAATCCGTTTTTCGACATCCCGAACTCGATTTTCGACGCCCGATCTATTTTTCCTAGACTCCTAACACCTCAAAGATCATAACTTGTTAATATCATATTTTTTTAATTTTAATATCTATTTAATTAATTTGTTTTGTTTATTTTCAATCAAAAGTTTCAAACGAAAAATCCTTGCGACCTTATAAACCAATTTATAAATTCCCAAAATATTTTTTTTAGATTCTTTACATCCTAAAGATGATATGTTGTTAATCTCGACATATTTTATTTATTAAATGATTTATTATCTATCTATTCTACTTTTGACAACTTTATAAATCATTTTTATTTTAAAAATAATTCCGTAACCCTCCGGAACCACTTGTTGACACTTGAACAGGTTACGTAGGACCCTAGGACTCCTTTTAGAACCATGCTGCCTACTCTAGTGTTATTAACTACTTATTGTATTTATTATGATCATCAATCAATTTATTTTCCTAATTAAAAAGCCTAGATTATATTATTTTTATTAAAACTTTCATTTAATAAAAGTTCCTGACTTTATTAATGACTTGTTGATCATACCAAACTAAGGGCAACGGCCCATTCATAAAAGGTTATGTGATTCAATGCATATTGTTTATTTCAATTATTATTCTGTTTGCTTAATTATTATTTCCAACGGTTGAATGATCTGTTAGATTGGACCCTAGAGATATGGGGTGGTATGCGAACTAGAAATCGCCTAGACGATGATAAGTAATGGATGAATTGGAAAAAGTTTTTGTTTTTAGATTGCCTGCAGGCGTGATTTTGAGATTGCGATGATATTGTGATGAGATTGAAACTGGCGGGTGTCCAGTGATGAATTGATAGACTGACGTGTGTCCAGTGATGAATTGATAGACTGGCGTGTGTCCAGTGATGAATTGATAACCTGGCGTGTGTCCAGTGATGAATTGATAGACTGGCGTGTGTCCAGTGATGAATTGATAGCCTGGCGTGTGTCCAGTGATGATTGTGAAATGGTTGTGATGCGGTATATAAGATAGGCGAACCCTAGTTGTGATTCCGGCATGATAAGCTATCCCCTTGTTGTAGTTATTGTAACTTAGGTTATCTACGACAGCAAAGGGAAGTGATCTCATGGGACTGAGCATGGCTAGCGGTTGGGAAGGAAAGATCTCGTGGGTGAGATCTTCGATTACACGATAGGATAATGGATAGTAATAAATCAACTCATATGAAATATCTCTGTTTTACTTACTCGCACAATATCAATTGCTATGTTGGCTTTCACATAGAAACGTATCATGTTTATTGATTATGGATTCATGAATGTTGTATTTGTTGGGTCAGTCTTAGATTCGCTCGGTGGTTTCAATGAGAAATTATGTAGAAGTTGTTATGGTTAATGGAAAATGAAAATAGATGAAAGGTTGCGGGCTTAGCAGGACCTCAGGGGTAGCCTGACAGGACCTCGTGTTAATCGGGGGTAGCCTAGCAGGACCTTGAGGGTAGCCTGAAAGACCCGGTGTAGCTAGGGTGGCCAAGCAGGACCTCTGGGGTAGCCTGGCAGGACCTCAAGTATTGGGGGTAGCCTAGCAGGACCTGGAGGGCAGCCTGATGGACCTAGAATTGTGAGGGTGGCCAAGCAGGACCTCTGGGGTAGCCTGGCAGGACCTCAAGTATTGGGGGTAGCCTAGCAGGACCTTAAGGGCAGCCTGATGGACCTAGAATTGTGAGGGTGACCAAGCAGGACCTCAGGGGTAGCCTGGCGGGACCTCAAGTATTGAGGGTAGCCTAGCAGGACCTTGAGGGCAGCCTGATGGACCTAGAATTGTGAGGATAGTCTACTAGTACCGTGTGATATTGAAGGTAGCAGGACGTTTAAAATATGTTCAAAGAAATATTGAGTTCGTAAGGTGATGGATACTATGGTGCAGGGATGATTATGAAATGTGAGATTCAAAGGCTTGCTAATGGATTTACTTATTTAATGCTTGTCGTTCTATTATTTTCATATGAATTGTGATAAATCTGCTTAGCTGTAAAGTAAGAAGGGTGGTTGGGTTGGATTATTCTACTGGGTGATTTATCACTCACGGATACGTCTGTATCCTGGTAAATCGATTGCTTCGGCGATCAATTTGCCAGAGGGCGCAGGATTCAATGGAGGGGATTCAACAATGGTGCAGTTCGACACGGGAAGAATAATCAAGAGCGGAGATCGAGCATGCTTGGGATTCGTATCAAGCCTAGAGTCAGCTCTGAAGTAAATGTATTTTTGGATCAGGAAATTATCTTGAGATTGTAATAGACCTTTATTTTGGAAAATTATATTTATTTAGCAAAATTTTCTTAAGAAATTATTTTATTTTACTTCCGAAAAGTCGGGGCGTTACAACTCCCTCCGTCCCTTTTTTAGAGTTCAGTATTTCATTTTGGGTCGTCTCTTAATAAATGTCTATTTTGTAAAGTTAGTGGGTAAAAGTTGGTGAATTTTCCATTTTACCCCTAAAAGTAGATTCCATTTTGAAAAGTTAGTGAGTAAAAATATAATGATGATATTTCCATAGAGGGTAAGGAGGAAAAGTGGAGGTAAAAGTTGATTTGAAATGTGTAATGATGATATTTTTTTAGTAAGTTGGAATTACAAAGCAGGACACTTAAAAAGGGACGGAAGGAGTATGTTTCAAATTTTGACGATGCTACTCAAACGTTGTCAAATTTATATTGTTACCTTGGGAAAAATTCAAAAAAACCCCTGAACTTTGAACTCAATGTCAAATAGGCACCTGAACTTAAATAAACTTCAATTGAACACCTGAACTTTCACTCCGTTATTAATTTACCCCCGCCGTCTCAATCCCGTCTCAATCTGTGACTTGCCGTTAACGGCACAGTTAAATAAAAAATACTTACCACCAGTTTGCAATCCTATGAAGCAGAAACGTGATTATGAGAGCCTTAGAGACAAAATTTGATTATGTCTCTTTAGAATAATATGATCAGAATAATAAAATCTTCACACCCGTTCAAACGGATTAAAAATTGGAGCAATTAATTTTTTAACCATATTTTTTAATATATAAACGGTCTAAAAAAAATTAAGTGCTCAAATTTTCAAAAAGAATTTTTAAAAAAATTCCCCCTACTTCCAACATTTCTCTCTCCACTTATTACCCGGACCCGGGGGCTCTGCTGCCCCAAAGGCACATCAGCCCCTACCCACACACTAAAATAGCAACGTTTTGGTTAAATAAAAAATTCATACCACCAGTTTGCAATCCTATGGAGCAGAAACGTGATTATGAGAGCTTTAGAGACAAAATTTGATTATGTCTCTTTAGAATATTATGATCAGAATAATAAGATCTTCACACCCGTTCAAACGGATTAAAAATTGAAGCACTTAATTTTTTAATCATATTTTTTAATATATAAACGGTCATAAAAAATTAAGTGCTCAAATTTTCACTCCGTTTTGAATCAGTACAAAGATATTTAAGTGCTCGTAAAAAATTAAGTGCTCAGAAAATTAAGTGCTCATAATCACATTTCTGCTCCATATGGTCCTAAATAAAGAACACATACTTAATATGAGAGCCTTAGAGATAAAAATGAATTACGACCCTTTAGAATAATATGATAAGAATAAAAAGATCTTTGCACCGATTCGAACGGAGTGAAAATTTGAACACTTAGACCGTTTATATATTAAAAAATATGGTTAAAAAATTAAGTGCTCCAATTTTTAATCCGTTTGAACGGGTGTGAAGATTTTATTATTCTGATCATATTATTCTAAAGAGACATAATCAAATTTTGTCTCTAAGGCTCTCATAATCACGTTTCTGCTTCATAGGATTGCAAACTGGTGGTAAGTATTTTTTATTTAACTGTGCCGTTAACGGCAAGTCACGGATTGATACGGGATTGAGACGGCAGGGGGTAAATTAATAACGGAGTGAAAGTTCAGGTGTTCAATTGAAGTTTATTTAAGTTCAGGTGCCTATTTAACATTGAGTTCAAAGTTCAGGGGTTTTTTTGAATTTTTCCCTGTTACCTTAGTTAACTCATTATGGCCATTAGAGTACTTGAATTATTTCATAGAAATCTGCAAAAAAATGAAAGACACAAATGCTGTTGTGGTAGTAAATAACTTTTTCCCCCTTTTTCTTTTGCCATGCATGGGAGGTCTTTTTTAGACTTCACGCCAAATAATGGCTTTGAATGGAGAAATGCTCTAAATTTTTGTTTTTAAAATAAGGGAAAATTGGGCTGGCCCTAAGTCAATGTAAGCCAGGGCTATTCATCTGGGCTATTCATCATGGGTATGTGATGAGCCCAGTAGTGTTGGGGGCAATGGCGGCACAAGAGTGTTTGGTTTTGTTTTTATTTGTTTTTCAAAAAAAAAAAAGTTGGGATTCTAATTGCAGATGTGGCCCGATTAAAGCAAGAGTTTGAAGGTACGAGAGTGAATTTTATTCGGAGGATTGATAGTTTGGCGGCGCACATTGTGGCCAAAGATGATGTGAGACGGAGTGAGATTTGTTTGTGGGAATTCTATCCCCCTTGGCTTTTGCGTCCCTCATGTGAGGATGAAAGCCCAACTTGATGTAATGGTTTTATTTCGTTGAGTTTAATAAAATCTGTCTTATACTTTGGCAAAAAAAAAAATTCAATGTAAGGCCCATTTTCGGGGTTTTTGCAAAACAAAATTATGGAATGGGTTGTAAGAATTGTTTATTTTATTTTCACGGAAAAAACATACTCATTCAATTCATTCAAACAAGTCATATGGCATCTACAAAAAATCATCCAAAAATGGATCAAGCCATACAACAGCTACTGATAATCACCCGAAAATAGAGATACAGAAAAATAGCCAGACCTTAAAAGAGACGAAACTAATGTCGAACTCCTAAGCAAGAGCCATTACCCATCCACACTGTAATCTTGAACGACAAACATGGAACTAGTATGCAGACACCGGGCGCCTCGAAATTGTTTATCTTGTTGAGTGAAACATTGACAAACTAAATCAACCTTATCGTAATAGGTAAGAGCAATATTACGTTACATGTTCTTCAAAAAGTTAAAAGGCTAGCATGATATTAATCTATACCTATATAAAATTGTAGAATGACTTTTCTTGCTGATTCAGAATTGATCTGATGTACCATAAAGATGCCATCTCGTGCAAAACTTCTATGATGCTCCCAAGTGGTATGGGAGCATCATACTCCCAATGAATTAGAGCCATTGGATTGAAATTAGATAAATTCCAGCCTTTGGATTGAAACCCAAAACTAAAACTGGGTGGTTTTGTTGAAAACGAGGTGGTTTTGACCAAAAAAACGGAGGATTACTTACCATAGAACAGGAAATTTATACCATTTCTAAGGCAGCACTTACTATTGTATAAGCTAACACTTACCACACAAACAGGCAACGCTTACTATAACCGGTTGGTCAGGTAACAAGTTGCCATTAAGTAAATAAATAAAAAAAAAAGTATCTGATTTTTTGGCGGGAAAATTTGCAGATTTTAGGGATTTTTATATTAGAAGAATTATCTAAAAAATAGTGTTCATTTATAAATCTAGTTTAAAATTTTAATTGGTTATGAAAATATAAAAATTTGGAAAATATTTTCCATAATTTCCAAATGACATTATAAATGTATTTAATTGATTAATTTTTAAATAATCCTTTATTATAGATATATTTAAGTAACTTAGTTTTAAATATTATGGAAAAAATAAGATATTTATTAATATTTTGATAGCTTACAAATTTAGTTAATATATATTATAAAATGACGCCACAAGTTGATTGTTACAACAACATTGTACGATAAATATATATATTTTTAATAGTGATTGAATAATTTTGTAGAATTCTCTAGTATTTAATGAAATTAGGCCATTCAAATTCATTAATATAGTTTATAGTGATCAATATGATATATTTTACAAATCTAACAACTAATAGTGTTGATACTAATACATTTGGCAGTGATCAATGAACGAGAATTGATTCATTTGTAATTGATTGATCTGGTTATATGTTCAGCCAATTGATCAAACAATTTGAATCGATTAAGGTCATATTTGACAGATGTGGTAATTAACAATGATGTTGAATGATAGTGATTAGTGAAAATTAATATAATTGGCTAAAGTAGGTTGACTAATGGTTATTTGATGGTTAACATTGATCACTTAACAAATGAAGGAGTAAAAGTCTTTGAGGTTAACATTGATCACTTTGCTAATGTAAGAATAATCACTAGTGAACCAGCAAATTGAAATATCTCATTTATTTGATCCTTTTTTCAAAGTAAATTTATTAATATGGCTGCTTTTATTTAATTTATCATAAAAGTAATACAATATATCCAAATAAAATTTAATGTGGTAGGTAATAAGACATTAATGGGTAATAAGACATTAATGGTGATATACATTAATGTATACCTACCCGTTATTAATGTCATACTTACTATAGAATAAAGATTACTTACCAAAGAATATGGCTAGAGATACCATAAAAATTGAATTTTTACGACGAACTAATATTCGTTGATAAAACTTACCATGTGGTTGACAATACTTACCATGAAATAAGGGAACAACGACTATATCCTTAGACCAGTTTTACCACACAAACTTGTTCACGTTTTGTCAATTACCTTGTTTACCTACCACCAATTATGACATTAATGGTGCTTGGTTTCTCCACACCTACCTTAAACCCTGCAAACTTATCCACTTTAACTTCTCTAGCTCCCAGTCATCTCTCCTCTTGTCCAAAAAGCTCACATTCATCTCTTCTATTGTCCAAAAAAATGAAGATTTAAGAAGAACCTCCATAACAAGTTGAAGAAGCTCACCAAGTAAGTTTTTTTGAAGAATAAACTGAAATTAGTTGTGATGATTACCTCATACCAACTTACCAAATGATCATAAGTTGAAAAATCTCGAATAAGTGTTTCACAAAAATCTGATGAAGCTTCCCAAATTTTTATGTTTTTTATGGTTATACTTACCATTTACTATTTATTTTTATTACCATTTACTATGGCTTGTTATACTTACCAAATTTTTATGGTAAGGCAGTCAGTACAAAGTCAGTAATGGTAACAATGCCCAGATTCTAGTAAGTACACCCTGTATAAATGGTAAGTAATGCTATGGAAATGAGAAGAGCGCCCAGATTTTTTTAAGTACTGTCATTGAAATGGTAAGAATTCCCAGATTTTAGTAAGCACGCCCTGTATAAATGGTAAGTAATGCTATGGAAATAAAAAGTACGCCCAGAAGATTTTTGTAAGTCTTGTTATTGAAATGGTAAGAATTTCCAGATATTAGTAAGCACACCCTGTATAAATGGTAAGTAATGCTATGGAAATGAGAAGCACACCCAGATTTTTTGTAATTACGGTTTTAAGGGCATAACAATCTGTAGCTTAAACCCAAGCATAGCAGCCAACATCAATCTGTAACAGTCCAGAAAACTGTCCAAAACAAATGTGTTGGAGGGCAGCTGTCCTACCAGCCAAGCACATCCTACTAGTCACCAGAGTAGGAAATCTTGACGACACAATGTAATAGCGTGGAAAAAAAAAATTCTGCTAAAACTACTAGACCAAGCAATCACAAGCGAGAAACTTTCAAGGAGCACTTTAACCAAATATCAAGATCACCATAACAGCAGCAACAACAATAGAAAACTGTCCAAAACAGTCCAGATCACCATAACAGCTGGTCATTTCATTAGACAACAGCAGCAAACAAGGAGCATAACAGTTAGCTGCTACTATTACAACGAGCTGTTACCATTACAATATCAACAGAACAATAGAATGATCTAAAGTGAAGGCAGTATTTGCCATATCAAGTTTACAACAAAAGCCACAAAGGCACCTCACATTCATCAAGTTTACAATATGATTGAAATCAAGTTTACAACAAAAGCCACAAAGGCGCCGTGGTATCAAATTATCCTTCTAATGTTGCGGTATTTTTCTTGAGCCTTTCGGATGACTTCATTTCTGATTACGTTCTCCCCACAAAGGATCAATTCCAAAATCAAGTTGTTCCTAAACACAACATCAACAACTCTAATCAAATTTACAATCAAGTAAAAGTGGAAAGATTATGCATAGCCTTCTCAATGTACGCTTCAGAATGATCTTGAGCCTTTTGCTCTTTGTACGCTTCAGAACTTAGCTTAGCCTTTTCAATGTACTTTTGTTTAGCCTTGTCTCCCAAGGCTTTCCATTTTGCACGAATTTCGCTCATTGACTAAAATTATTTGAAAGAGTGCAAATCCTAGTTAGATACGTTGACAATCCACATGTGGGTAAACACAACTATAGAAAAAATTGTAGTTACCATTCGTTTTGATGAACTCTTCTTAGTCATCTTCTACTGTTCTTGGCTACAAAAAAATATTGTACATCAAATTGAATATCAAAAACACTAGGTTGCTAGAAGAACATAGACATTCATAATGATAACAAATAATGACACGTCAATATACAATATGTTGTATGCATATAAATCTTCGGCATGGACATACAAGACTTACCATTTATAGGAGAAACCAAATGTCGTGTATCTACACGTCAATATACTAAAATCTGGGAATTCTTACCATTTCAATAACAAGACTTACAAAAATCTTCTGGGTGTACTTCTCATTTCCATAGCATTACTTACCATTTATACAGGGTGTGCTTACTAAAATCTGGGAATTCTTACCATTTCAATGACAGTACTTAAAAAAATCTGGGCGCTCTTCTCATTTCCATAACATTACTTACCATTTATACAGGGTGTACTTACTAGAATCTGGGCATTGTTACCATTACTGACTTTGTACTGACTGCCTTACCATGACTACACATAAAAAGGTGAGAGGGGAGGGAGCACTGACCTACCCTGCCTTACCATTTTTGTAAGTAAGGTTATTGAAATGGTAAAAATTCCCAGATTTTAGTAAGCATAGTTTCCTTTGACATAACTGGGGATATGCTTTTAATGAAGCCTATGAGAGGGGGGAAAAAATCCTTTTACAACAAGAAATTGGACCAAAGATTGGTAAATTGGACCAAAGCTTATGAATTTATCACATTACTCATTAGTCATTGTGAACATGCAGCAATTGATGTTACTAACAGACCAATTTAAGAACACATGGAGTGACCTAAACTGAAGGACTCGCTCTCTGTCTTTTCTCCAACTATACCACAAGGGCTCCTATAAATTTCTGAATCTCCGATGTTGAAAATTCGGACACCTTGTGTATGGAGTGTGTCTGGCATGTCCAGTTGAGCAAGCACCCAATAAGTTATGACACTTATAATCCGATGTAAAAATTCCCAGAATTTAGTAAGCAAACCCTGTATAAATGGTAAGTAATGCTATGAAAATGAGAAGTATGCCCAGATTTTTGTAAGTATGGTTATTTAAATGCTATGGAAATGAGAAGGATACTTCTGGGTGGTCCAAACCACAAATCTTTTTGGTTGACGATAGGAGATTGAGTATTATCATACTCCCCTAGATTATATCTCTACCCTAATTGACTATTTCTAAGAAATTCTTGAAGCTTAAGTGACACTGAAAGAGGCAATATAAGTGAGTGATTCGCTGAAATAGATTCAAGATAGTAAAGATTGGAAAGACAGACCCATACTTCAACTGTACCCGCAACAGGAAAGGTTCCAGACGAGTATCGTAAAGGCCAACGCCGGCCTTGCCTCTCTCTCATTCGACACTATACCTCAGAAGGAAGAGGGAGAGTGACCAAAGGAAGGCCACCGTTCCAAAACCCGAGAGAGAGAGAGAGAGAGAGAGAGTTACCTCGTCGTGGGCTGTGGAGGTCAAGAGGAGTAGGAGTTGTGGAGGAGGGGCGTGGAGCAGCTACGGGAGTGGAGGATCTGTGGGCGCGGAGGTCAGGAGGCGTTCCTGCTATGGAGTTTCCATCGGCAGAGGGGGAGGCGAGTCAGAGAGAGGAGGGGGAATATCTAGGGCTTTCACGTTTTCCTAGTGTAACCGGGAGTAGGAGGGAGTAGGAGGTAGTGAGAGAAAGAGCGGAGAGAGATGAATTGCATTCAAGGGATTTGATGAATGGCCAGGATTAAAAGAACCATTATCCTACGGTTCAAATTTGATGGGAGTATCATACTCCCAAAACCAGTGGTTTTTGATGGGAGCATCATAGCCTTCCTCCATCTCGTGTCTTCTACTATGGTAGTACTTGTTTTCAAACGTCTGAATCCAATCTTGGATAGAAACAAGATTTTTCATGCTTGATTTGATCCGTTCTAATTTTAAATTTGGATTCTTTGATTCTGGTCCCCAACAATGGAGGGATTTGTTTGTTTATTGGGACATTCGATCATAGAAATAGTAATCAATGAGCGCATTTTGTACAACAAATGGCGATTAACCAATTTCGACAACGAGTTTTGCAACAAGCCTTATAAAGAGCTATATATAGGAACGCTGACATTGAACCCATTGAAGCCTTACTTATTGAAGTAGCACTCTTTCGTCTCAATTTAATAGAGGCCAAACGAGGTGAATATGGCCAAAGAGTGAAAAAGTACTACTTTTGTAGATTATTGTGTTCGCTAGCATTTACTATAATTAATCTAACTTATTCAGCATATTTGCTTTAAAAAACTAATAAAGGGTATTTGTTAACAATTATGAATAATCAAAAATTTGGCTTTTCTAGCTTATTTGACCCAAAAAAGCTAGATTATTTTAAGTTCTAATTTGAAGCGCTTTTTTGCTTATTTTAAGTTGTTAAAACATGAATGGATAAAAGAATCCTAAGGTGTATAAGTTATTCGTACTCAAGATTTAAGGACAATCTAGACATTTTGTTTATAAAAAGCTACTTATTAGACAATTTATTCAAGCAAATAGTTTAAACTATTTTTACAAGTTATAAAATGCTATAACAAACACTTTTATAACTTATTTTAATATGTTACGGAGTATTAAATAGTATTTGAAGAAGATTTACCTATTTGAGGTTACGACCTTTTGCGGACGCTTCAAACATTACTGCCTTTCATATTCATCACAAGCAATAAGGAGAAATGTCTACCAAGGAGGAAATCTTTTTTAACGGCGGAACAGTGAATAGTTCTTTACGGAGTCAATCGTGACCATCCAAAAGTGTTTTTGGACTGTTTGAATATCCGGACCGTCCAGAACACTTTTGGAGGGTCGTGATTGATTGCTACTGTAAACAACTTGTTCACAGCAGAGCCGTGAATAAGTTCTCTCGAGTCTCGTCTACCAGTACCAGTCGTGATACTTCTCTATCTACCACCACCTTGGATTCTACTTCTGGCTCTTTAAAACACTAAAATCGATTCATCCTATTTTACAACTTTTTTGGTGCCAAAAAGGCCCAGAATGGACTTTATATTTGGATCACAATAAAACTTGGCGAAATAATTTTTACACTCTCATTTTATCTATTGTCACTTTCTTTTTTATCTTTATTCACGTGATCAAAGTGCCATTATTCTTCATATATATAAATAAATAAATAAAAAAAGAGCGTGAAAATCATTTCTAACTTGTTGTCCCGATCAGAATCGGTCCAGGGCCACATTCGAATGCCCTGAGCATCACGTAATTTGTATTTTGTCCATTGCAAAGCAGCATGTTACGGATTGTGATGGTTTCTGGCAAGGGATCAGATGTGGATGTTTGTGGATTTTGCAGCATTGCAACTGCTGTGCATCTCTCTCTCTCTATCTCTAGCAAGGGATCAGATGTGGATGTTTGTGGATTTTGCAGCATTGCAACTGCTGTGCATCTCTCTCTCTCTCTCTCTCTCGGGAGCCAATTGCGGAGACTGGTGAGTGGGCAAACTGATACAATCACGTTACACCAACGGCTACCTCCGCTGCCTAATTTGACTTCTATGCTCTCTCCGCTTCCTGTCAGGCACTGCCGGCTCTGAGTTTTTTGGGGCCGGATGCGAACTTTATATTTGAGGCCCATTATATAATACACAAAAAAAAAAAGACTAGAAGAATTAAAAACAATGACAACACAAAACTCAATAATCATTATATACTTTAATCTAAAATATATTACTTAAACATCACCATTCTCGCATTTTTTGCAGCAAAAGTAGTAATTAAGCTATTATAATCAAGTTTCGACACCATATATTTTTCAATGGATAACATAACTAATCCATTTAACCTTTCTATACCTAAGGGTACAAAATATATAGGGGCCCACAAAATTCGTGAAAATTTGGGGGCCAAATGCGGCCGCATCACTGACGTATGTCCAAAGCCGGCTCTGCTTCCTATCTTCGATGCTACACCAACGGCTCGTTGGTCTATTGGATTAGTTTTTAGATGAATATAGAATGAGATGTGATATGGTGAAAATGCAAATATGCGCGGGATAATATGTAATAGGTGGTTTGTTTAAGTAACTAGGTTCTGCCTCGTGCAAGGCACGAGAATCATGCCCGTTGAAAAGGACATTTTTTGTTTCAGGGCAAAGATTGATGCTGTTTTTGATGGTTAGGGGTGTGAATGTAGGAATTAACGCAGAAAAAACAGTTGACAGCCACAAGGAATGAAAGCAGCAATGGGAAAACTTCAGCAGCATCGTTTCTTTTCTTTCTTTTTTCCATTGAGTGAAAGCATGCCTGTGAGAGGGTAGCACATGGAAGATCAGAGCTATGAAATTTGCATCTATAAGTTGGAATTAGGATCACAAAACAACTTCATAGTCCTCCCAAACGTTGTGAGGTGACAAGGAGGAAAAAGCAAAGGACAGTCCTCTAGCCCTCCATAAATAAGGAGTTGACAGCGCATAACACTTGGCTCAGAAAAATAAAAGCATCACCAGCAATTAATTTCTTCGCACTAACAAAGACACTCCAGGTTAAGTGGCGCCTGGGTTGTCCTGAAAGCGACATGTTTGGTTTATTTCTACCAATCAATATAAAACAGAAAAAACAAAGGTCAAGAAAACTCAGAATATGTTAATAATTACTGCCAACTATGAAGCACCAAACTCCTGAATCTCGACTTACAAGTACTTTTGTGTTGTTGATGTGCCATGAGTCCATGACAATGTCCTTTTGATAACAAAATCGTATCCGCAGCTGATTAGTAAGAGTGTTAAGTGACAAAGAACAATGTACCGTAGAGAACCAATAAAGTCAAGCAGACCAATTCAGTTTGCAACGACATTCCAATCAGCAATCCAAACATCTATTTAATAAAAAAGAGGATTTCTTTTTTGTTGTTGGTAAGCGTGTGAGTTGATAACAGAGAGGTTACCCTCAAACCAAGAACCATGAGCCTGGATGTCCGCAAACCACTAATGCCATTGAAAGGAAGTCACCATTTCAAATGGTTCATTACCGATTACAACTCTTAACCAACCACACTCTCAAACAGCTATCTACAATTGTTAGTTTGCAATGCACTCCAGTATCAATGCACTCCAGTATCAACATAGTTGGTTCCAAAATAAGGCAGACAGAAAATCGCCGACCCTAGGAGCTTTAATGAATGGAGGATGAATAATTAGACATATAGTGCACTGAGCAGAGAAAATAAAGCAATCGCAACCAGGTTGCCTACATTATCAGTTATAGAGTATTTAGCTCCATTGAAATTACTCACACCATGAAGCAGTAAGTAACAGAATGTTGACCATGAAATATGTGACGAAAGTGGCATTGATTGCGACGAAGATCAGTTGCAACCAGTTCTTGCCAGGGTGGCTGCTGGGACATGTCCTGAAAGAGGAAACTGGAAGTCAGCACCAGGCACCAACGACGACAATAGAATACAGTATGGCGATTCTTGTGGAAGTCGATGTATAAATCCACAAAAGCAGAGTTAATAGGAATTTTAGAGCTTACCAGTGGAGGCAAGCAATCATTCGCAAGCCTTCGAAGAACAGAAAATCCACCATGTGTGCTTGTGTCAGACGCAGTAAGTGTGTTGCAAAATGGATGGACATTGCAACTTTGAGGTTCTGGAAGAGGTGAATCTGGGCTGGTGATCTCGGTTTGCTGATCGACTCAAGGAAATAACAGGAATCAAACCGATAGAAAAGAAATAACAGTATATTGCAAGTCTGTAAGCAGTTATGGTGAATACTGCACATGTAAGCTTATGACGCATTCACATAAGAAAAATCAACCAAAATAATTGCCGGTTTTACAACCGATAATGGGGGAGAGAACTCACATCTGCTTCGGGTAAAAGAGTTATCTGCGCATAAACTTCATCTGTTTCCTGGTCAGCCTACAACCTAAGTTGATAATTACTAAGTGAACCCTTAAAGAAAGTAGCCAATGATAATGATAATACATACCCGCAGCTGAACATACATTACTTTGCAAAGTATTTTCGCTGGAAGATTGAATGAAAGGAGTTGTTGATCCAATCATTGATGGGTTGATGCTTTGAGCTGTAGGAAGAAGTACTGTACGTCAGTACACACAGAAGGTGAAACCAACTTGCATGGAAACAGGGAAGGCTATGTATATGGGGAGTAGAGTGTGTGTTAATGGGTTCCACTCAATCTTGGGAATGTTGAATAAGTAAACTCCCACATCACTCATATGCAGAAACAACAAGAACTCTAAGAGAAAACAAGAAGATAAGAAGACAACGTCACAACAGAGCTAAGAAAACAATTACATTAGATAATCCTGCTAATTAACCAAACTCTGTCAATGCCTCTCTACTCATATTGGTTATGAGCTATGAAGCACGGATACTCTATTTTGGCCTCCGTATCACGTATCGTATTCGTATCGGATACCGATACTCTCGGATACTCTCCGGATACGTATCTGATATGCTTTTTAAAGTATCCTGCTTTTAGAATTATTTTTTGGTATCCCGATACGTTTCGGATACGCGCGGATACTCTCGGATACTCTTCGGATACGTATCCGATACGTTTTTTTTAAAAGTATCCTGCTTTTAGAATTATTTTTGGTATCCCAATACGTTTTGGATATGCACGGATACGTTTTGGATACGCGCGAGAGTACATATGTTATTACTTAAAATATATGGATTAAAATTGCAAGTAGGACTATACTTTTCTTTTTCCCCCACCAATCAACACCAGAAACACACTGACGATATCCTCTCTCTCGAGAACCTTGTAAGTCTCTCTTTCGTTGTGTGTATATATGTAAATATATCTCCCTCAACATGTGAAATGGTGAACTTGTGTGATGGAAAACTTTAATCATTAATGAAATTTTAGGAATTAAAAATTATATATACACAACAACAACAACAGAATCTATGTAGTCTCCAATCAAAAATTATTTTATTTACTTTTATATTCAACGTATCCCCCAACGTATCGTATCCTTCTTTTTGAAAAAATGACGTATCTGCGTATCCGTATCGTATCCGTATCCGTGCTTCTTAGGTTATGAGGTTCATGGACAATGAATGAGCAATCTACAATCCGTCTCCATAATCTTCGTTTTCTTGTATAAACAACCAATTCAACAGATTTGAAGTTAAAATGCAACTATGCAACCATTTCAAATGGTTCCAGGCCCATCTTCCATGTTCTAAAAATGGAAAACTAACTTTTTGCTTCAGAGTTCAAAGGCTAAATACAGAGCCATCTAGCCTTGGAAAAAATTGCACTCCATAGATTTGTTAGTGATGAAACATCTCGTGTCTCCATCTTGGTCGACTAACCTGAAAGAATGATCCATTTGCAAAGAATTATGATTAGCCCGTTTAAATTTGCAAACGAAAAGGATTTTTTCAAATACTTATTTCTATGCAAATGGTAGGCGCCTAGGCGGTTAATAAAAACATGTTCAGGCAATTAATATAGCTGAGATGTAGAGACGGATATGTAACAATGCAAGAAATAATAAAAGAAACCATGAGGAATATGATGGAAATAAACACCAATTGACAAAAAAATTAACGGAAGGCAGTTTGACAGGATATGAACACGGGTATCCTAGACCAATTATTGTACCTGTAAGCAGTGATTGCATCCACATGGAGGGTGGGGTTCACAAATTAAGAAATATAAAAGGAAGACCAAGGATAATAAAGGTTGAGGTAATAAAAAGGTTATGATTAGTTTAAAATTGCCTGAATTATATGTCTCCAAATATAATCGATCGAAGGAAATGGAACCACATAGCCAGCATAAGCAATAGAGGAAATTCATTGGGCATGTGCTGGAGGAAAGCGTTGAGGCACCACCACGTGGCCCAAGACCTGTGAAAAAATTACAATGGACCCATTGCTCAACACTTATGTAGTAGAATGTTTAGCCTATTTGCTTAAAAGAAAGTTGATTAATGGGTTTGGTATAATTACCTGACTTTTCTAGCTTCTTTCGCAAAAAACAAACTGTTGGCTTTTTTTTGTTTTTCTTTTTTTGAAAAGGCTTTCTTGCTTTTGAAGCTGCCGTCACGTAGGGACAAAAAGGCCCATGATCTTTGCAATTCAGAGTGCTCTACAGACATTCTAAGGGCAATCTGAACACTCACTTGGTTAAGAAAAATACTCACAACTTATTTAATCTTAAGAGCTTAAACTTCCTGTCACATATCACAGTCTAAGAAACCAGATTGCCACAATCTAGGGAGCTAATTGTACAGGCCCAACCAATAATTTTTTTTGTACCAGCCCGATTTTTCAGGTGGTAGTGGTGCAGATAATTTTGGCATACTCATGACCGAGTAATTTCATCAAACAACAAAAACAAACCAAATATGAGATACTTTGGAGCTTGGAAATCAAGCATTTTGAAGTCTTCCTCATGTTAACCTCTAGATGATCCTTTTTAGACACAAAACATTCTGGAATCTGAAAAAGCAAATTTAATAAATGCATAATTGGGAAATTAAAAGATATTGTTAGGTCAGAAAATTCATCACCGCTTGCAGTAACATGTGGATCTAGATAGTCAAAGAACAAAAAGTACCTCTAATACACACTGATGCTTATTTGGTCTCACATTTTTCTGTAGCTCCTTTATCTGTGAAGAACATTTAAATCAATAAGATGCAAACATTTAAGCTGAAACAAGGAATTAAGTACTCAAATGATGAAAACAAGACTTGTCAACAGCAAGATTGAGAGACGACAGCAATGTTCCTGACAAGTTCTAAAAAGTAAATGTTTCCGATTAATCAAATGAGCCTGGAAGAGCCCTAAAAGGGGCTGAACAGGACCATCTTGTCCAAAACGAAGATTGGAGAGGATCCTGTTGCTCTATAAAAATAACACCCTCAAGCACAAAACATTTGCTATAGTTGTCTGCAAGGTCTAGAAGGTGAGGCCTGAGTCTCTCATTCTTCTGAATAGGTTTTATCACCATAGAAACATGTCTTTAAATTAATAATATGGTTTCAAACAGTCAAATTGGCGGTTTGAAAGTAGAAGCTAATTAATTGTCTTCATCTCTGTACTTCTTGATACTTGTAGTTCGACCACTTTCATAAAATTTGTAGCTCCACACTTGCTATGCTACTTCCAAGACGTTAATCAATAGTTGTTTCGATGCTTTTGTCCCCAAAAAAAAAAACTAACAGCCAGCGATACCATGAGAGAAAAAAACAGGAGATCCAACATTGGAAATAACCCTCAGATAATGAACAAATTGGGGAATAGAAAACGCAGAAAATACGAAGATAAATACCTTGCAGCAAGCCCACAGACAACATTCGATCAACATTATCCAAATGCCGTTGTATTGATTTCAAAAGCGTGTTTTGCGATGAAACTCAGCTTTCTAACTATGGAAATCTTGACTGCGTGCTGCATAATGAACGGCACGGGTGCGTCTTCTAACAGTTGGTCAAGCTCTGCCACAATACATCATGATAGCGAACAAGATTAACTAAACTATAGTAACAGATATGTAGTATTACCAAGGCAAAAAAACAATACGAAGACTACATACAGCAGAGCGCACAAGCCCACAAAACCCCCGTTATTCTATCGGCCCAAGGACAAGCACAACACGGAAAATAGCGTAAAGCCCTCTAAAAAAACCCCACAAACACAAAATTGGAAAACAACCCTGAACCCAAGAAACACAAAGGCTACAAAACCCCCGTTATAGAGCACAGCGTACAAGCCCACAAAACCCCCGTTATTCTATTGGCCCAAGCACAGGCACAACACGAAAAACAGAGTAAAGCCCTCTAAAAAAAAAACCCACAAACACAAAATCGAAAATAACACCGAAACCAAGAAACAAAACGGACAGCAGAAGGCAGACGGGCGTGTGAGTGCATGCTCGGGGAGGCAGGGCGAAATACTTACCTTAAAGCACAGAGCCGCAGAGCTCGCAAACAACCACAGACCGGCGTAATACATACAGTGATGACAAAGTACATCAGGAGCGAGGTAGGGTTGTGACGAATCCCCAAATAGACGAACAAGATCCAGCACGCATCCCGCGGCACTCCCAGATGAAGCCAGATAACCTACCGCGTCTGCGGAGGAAAAAAGAACATCCAAGCGAGTTACTTATCCACATGGCGTAGCTGTGTTTGTGGCCGGAGATTTGGACAGATCTGGAATAGAGTCGCCTCTGGAAATCAAGGCCGCGTCTGCTGTAGAAACTACTGGTCGATTTCTTCTTTGATTTTAGAGAGAGAGAGGAGGGTGGCTATGGGAGCCGATAAGAAAAGCGGCTGGAGAGAGAGAGGGGGAGAGGAGTGTATTACGCGAGGGTTCTCGAGTAGAGGACGATCGTCCTTTCATGGTGTACGTGGCTGCGTGTGGTCCGCCCAGCTGGGCCTCAAGGCAAGGAAGTAAAATTACAATTATACCCATCTGGCCTGGGCAATCTGTAAAATGCCCGAAATTAAAGAGCAAATCGGTCCGAAATTGGAAAAATGGCAGGCGAAAAGGCCTTTCTTATTAGATAAGGCTTGGAGATAAGGCTTGGATATTGGAAGAGTGCATAGATGTCCTAACAAGAAGTCGTCTTGATTTCTGTTTCGTTATAGTACTTTTTTAAATTTTATGAGGAGTTTTTTAGTGCCGAGCGGGTATTGCCGACGTGGCACCCGCTCGGCGCATCTGAGCCTTCCGATTCACTTTTGGACAGCTCGGATTGAAACCCTCTCGCTTCTCTCACCCCAACACTTTCTCTCTCCCTTTTCTCTATCTAAATCTGAGCCGTTCAAATACGAAATGGACGGCTCGGATGCACGAGCGGGCACCACGTGATACCCGCTCGGCATCGAAAAATTTTCCAAATTTTATAAATGAAGTTAGGCCAAGTTTTACTACTCCTTGTCTTTGTCAAGTGTGCTAAACAGAAACGATCTAAAACTTTTAAAAATATGAATTTCAAGATTAGTCGAGGAGGCACAATCTCACGTCGGGTCTGCGACTTTCTGCTCAAACCCGACATAGAGAGAAGATGTACTCTTTCTTTCCCTTCATGAGTTCCAAACACGGGATTGATTAGGATCCAAGTTACCTGAAATTTGTAGAAGCTAAAAACTCTTCCTTCTTTTTTTTTTTTCCGTTCAGAAAATCCAAACAAGAGATTAGGATCAAAATGACCTGAAATTTATAAATGCTAAATACCGGCAGCGGCACTAACAGGCACACACTAAGAGTTTGTGATCTCTAGTGTGTGAAACTTATTACATGAAACTCAACATGGTGTTCTTTTTTGGAGCTCGGAGTTTTCGAAGGAATTGTGAACAGCAGAGAAAATACATAGGGAAAATGACGGCCCAGGACATATAGCCTTGACGGGTATTAATTATCAAAATACATCCTTGGCCGTCATTTTCCCAAATACATATAGCCTCTTCATGTGTAATGAAGAAGAAACACATCATTTTCCTTCACAAATCCCTTCAAAGCTCCACAGATCCCAGGACCCAGACACGTAAGGGAGGGGTAAATCAGAACTTCTTGATGTACTCAAGAATGTGTTGGTTGATGTCGACGGGCTTTTCTTGGTTCAGGAAGTGTGCTACTCCTTCCATGACGACAACTTCATCCAACAGAGGCACATCTTTCTTGAATCCGCCGCCTTGTACGTATTCCTTGACCCCTGGGATGTGATATACCAAGTCTAAGTCGCCCACTATAAACTTCGTAGGCACTTTAACTTGGGCCCCTGTCCAGGGTGCTGTGAGCTCCCAATTTCTGCAATGTAGAGGTTAAATGGAAAATGTAAAAATTTGCAGTCAACCCCATCAGAATGTATCAAGCAAAAACAAGCCTATCCCACAAGCTACAATCAAACATAATGATGAGATGCGATAAACTGAATGCCAAGGATTCTCCTCGAAAAATTTGATCGACTCCTGAGTTGAATATCAACGATTGCCAAAAGGAAAAGAGGAATCAACTTCTGAGGTGAATCCGAAAGAATGCTGCAACATTAGCTTTCTTGAGCAGAGTTAACTCAACAACCGTTGTTGAATTCGAACTAAGAACAAAAAAGGCAAGATTCACATCATTCTTGTATGGTGTTCATGACATTTGAAAAAAGCCTATTTCGAATGATGGAAAAACAAAGGTTGGGGAAAGCAGCAAATGAGGTGATCATAAACTTGATGGTGATTGAAGATGAGTCTGAATATCATATCAAAAGAAGATGCAGTTTGTCTCTAATCATAAGAATTTATGTACTCTAATTATGAAAATTTCCTCATGCTGGTGGAAAAGTTGTGTTCTAACGTCCAAGAATCCAAAATTAACAACAACACGGAAGGCAACTTACAGATCCAAAGCTCGGTAGTAGTTAATTCCTCCAGTGAAGCCGTTCTTTTCAAATTTGCTGGTATAGTAATCAACATCTTCTTCTGATAACCAAGAAGGCAAGGTATCTGAAGTGTCAGGAAAACTCCCAAATCCTTTTCCTTTAGGGAAATATAATGCACCGGGATGGCGGTGTGTTAGTAATTTTTTGACCACCTCTCTAACACCAATTTGGGCAAATTCAGCTTCGATATCTCCAGGTTCCTACCAATTGATTTAGATTAGAGTTTTAAACATCTTAAGCAAACTGTTCATAAATTTGAATCTCTACTAATGTCATCAAATGGCTTGGTATTGAGTTCCTTATTAAGAAATTCAAGGGAAGTACCCAGCTGCAACTCACCAACACAAATAAGCTAAATACACATAGAGTAGGGGTTCCCAATTATGATCCTTTTAGTGCCATTCAAAGCCTAGAGTGCGGTCTCCAGCACAAGTGTATATCCTCGTAGGTTCTCAATGAACATAACATTCCAAATATTGGGAGCACTGGAGGTTTGTCAAGTCGTTAACTTTAGGGCCTCGAATTTAGTCGAGGTGCACGCAAGTTGGTCCAAACATCCAGTTATTACAAAAAATATTTTGAGCAAAGTCCACTTTGACCCCCTGTGGTTATAGCAATGTGCGGATACCCCCCTCATGGTTCAAAATTGACCACATAACCTACCCATGGTTTTGAAAACGTGCGGATAGACCCCCTGTCGTCATATTTTCCATCCATATTAACGGAGGTGTATCTCACACGCCTCTAGAATATAATCTGAGTCGTTCATAATGTATTAAATAAAGAATAGAGTATCTCTGTAAAAAATCATCTCGATCAAGCATCAATAACCTAGTGATCTAATTTTTAGTAAATTCAAATTTGAAAATTTAATTTCATAACAAAATCGATTCGACCATGAGCTTTTCATTTTTTGATTGACTTGAATTTTGGCATAGATGTAGTACTCGTCAAAATTTACAATATCAACGGTTTGGATTCAATTTTTGGTATAGGAGATGGTGTAGTTAGATTTAAAAAAGAAGAGGAATCAAGGGACATGATGAGGGTATATCAGTCTTTTAATGTTGTTTCCGTTAATATGGATGGAAAACATGACGGCAGGGGGTCTATCCGCACATTTTTAAAATCACAGGTAGGTTATGTGGTCAATTTTGAACCATGAGGGGGGTATCCGCACATGGCGATAACCACAAGGGGTCAAAGTGGACTTTGCTCAAATATTTTCATACATTGTCGACAAAATGCAATGCACCTAACTGTTGCCAGTGTATTGCGTAAAAGCTGCGAAGTAAAACACCTATTTTGAAATGTCTAGATTTTGACCACAATAAATAAGCAGCAAAAGTTATGTATTCGAGGGCCAAACTTAAATTTCATGTGAAATAGCCAGAACTTGATCTAGTAGCTATTGGGAATCCAAGTTTGATATAATTAAACTCAGCAGTCAAACCTTCGAAAACAGGGCTATGATATAGCAATGGAGAAACTATGCACAAACCAAGGACTACTAGAGAATTTTTTTATATAGAAAACAAGTACTACTAGAGAATTTGAAAACTCGAAATTCAGTATCACAGCCAATATAATAGACAGAGAAACAAGAATATATGGTTTACATTAAACTCGTTCAGAATAATGTGGCCGTGTATAATTTTTTCATTCTAAATCAACGCACTCAGCATTGTGGCTTACAATTCCAAGCTCGCCCACCTCAATTGAGTGAAATTTTGTTATGGAGGTCTTGTGCATATATCAATTTTGTTTCCTCTATTTTCCTAGTGAAAATGCTTTTTGCAGGCAGCGTCATTAGAGCACTCCTACTCAGTAACATCAAGTTTAATAGACAAGCCGAGCTCAAACAATACAAAACTTGGCCCGGCTTGGCTTGGCTGTTTACACCCCTACTCAGCAACATCATCCCACAAGGCCATTATAATGGCAAAAGGTGCTTATGGGCCAACTAACTCTCTCCAAATAACTCTAAAAAGGTACTCTAAACTTTTACTGTAGAGTATTCTCTTGGACAGAGGCTGACTTAGGCGTCGATCTGGCGAACCTCCAGCCGGTTGGCACTTACGAGTACTAATAAAATTGTGTAGAAAGAATGTTTCAGTTGTTTATTACCAATGGTGATTACAAACATATATACAACTCTAGCACTAGGTTTACAAGGAAAGGATCCACAATCAATGGAACGGAATCCCCCAATTAGTGAAACAGACCTAAAATAGAAAAGGAAAACAAGATCAATGGGATATTACAATATATTTTCTCCAACACTCCCCCTCAAGTTGGAGAGTGAATGTTGTGAAGTCCCAACTTGCCACTCAATAAATTGAAATTATCCTTTCCCAATGCCTTGGTAAAAATATCTGCTAGCTGAGTACGTGAAGGAACATAAGAAGGATTGATCAATCCGGCTTGCAGCTTCTCTCGAACTATATGGCAGTCTATCTCAATATGTTTCGTGCGCTCATGGAAAACTGGGTTTGCAGCTATATGTAAAGCCGCTTGATTATCGCAATATAAAGGTGCTGGATTTTCCTGAATGACTCTCAAATCATGTAAAATGTAGCGTAGCCATGTGAGCTCTAGACATGTGGCTGACATGACTCGATATTCTGCCTCTGCTGATGATCGGGCAACATTAGATTGTTTCTTGGCCTTCCAAGAGACGAGAGAATTACCCAGAAAAATACAATAACCCGTGATTGATCTTCTTGTGGTTGGGCAACCTGCCCAATCTGAATCACAATAAGCTTTTAAGGCAAGATTGTTGGTGGCCAAAAAAAGCAAACCTTGACCAGGAGTCCCCTTGATAAATCTTAGTACTCGTAGAGCAGCCTCCAAATGCGGTTTCCTTGGCTGGTGCATAAACTGACTCAAAGTTTGGACTGAGTATACTATGTCCGGCCTTGTCACAGTAAGATAGATTAACCGACCTACTAGTCTTCTGTACCTAGTAGGATTATCAAGTAGAACACCATCTGTAGGGGTGAGTTTTAGATGTTGTTCCATTGGGAACTTTTCTGGGCGTGCTCCTAAAAGACCAGCATCTTCTAAGATGTCTAATGCATATTTCCTTTGTGACATGAAAATGCCTTTCCTGGAACGGGAAAACTCGATACCCAAGAAATATTTTAAATCTCCTAGATCCTTAATGCGGAAGTGCTTTAGAAGAAATGACTTGAGGCATGCCATTTCTTGTAGATCATTCCCTGTGAGCAGAATATCGTCGACATAAATAAGAACTGCAGTAAAGGAATTGCCCGTGACCTTGGTGAAAAGTGAATAGTCAGCTTTTGATTGTTGAAAACCAGCACTCTTAATAGCATGAGAGAATTTAGAAAACCAATTTCTGGAGGCCTGTTTGAGGCCATAAAGAGATTTATTGAGCCGACATACTAAGTGCTCCCCCTGTCGGCGAAGGCCAGGTAGGGGCTCCATATAGACTTCTTCATGTAAATCGCCGTGGAAGAAGGCATTCTGAACATCAAGTTGATGAATAAACCAATTACGAGCAGCAGCTATAGTGAGAAGACACCGAAGTGTGGTAAGTTTAGCAGTGGGAGAGAATGTCTCAAGATAATCGAGACCCTCAACCTGAGTATACCCTTTAGCAACAAGGCGAGCCTTATACCGTTCAATGCTGCCATCAGAATGATATTTGATTTTGTAAACCCATCTGCATCCAATGGGTTTATGACCAGCGGGCAAGGGTACAAGTGACCAAGTGTTATTGTGTTGCAAAGCCTCCAATTCTGCTTGCATGGCATTTTGCCAATGCGGGTCACGGATAGCATGAGCATAAGAAGTAGGCTCTGTTTGTCCTGAAATTTTGGCTAAAAAAGCATAATGGGATGGGGACAAACGAGTAGGAGAAAGATAGTTGGATAAAGGATAGTGAGTACCTCGAGATGCAGATGGCGCCGGAGTCGATGAATTAGCGCGAGTAAGTGTGGTGTTGGACATATGATAATCCTGTTGCCATTTAGGAATCTGTTTGGTTCGGGTGGATTGGCGAATGGGAAAGGAATCAGGTTGGGGCTGATTGAGAGGTGCGGAAGTATGGGTGGGCGGGATGTCTGTATTGGATATGTCGGTTGGTGGGGTGGATATGGGCGTGGGAGATGTCGTGAGATCAGTTGGAGATGGGAGAGGCAGTGGTACCATGGTGGAGTCCATAGGGTCAGGAAAATCAAAAGTTGGGATGGGTAGGACGTTGTTGTAAGTAGGTGGAGATGGTGATGTGGTAGTGTAAGGAAAAATATTTTCATGAAAATGGACATCACGACTAACAAAAAACTGATGTGTATGCAAGTCGTAAAGTTTGTATCCTTTTTGACCAATGGGATAACCAACAAAGATACAACGGCGGGCACGAGAATCAAATTTGTGCAAGGGGTGAATCACTGTAGCATAGCAAAGGCATCCAAAAACTTTAATATGATTGAATGTGGGGGGTTTGTTGTGAAACAATTCATATGGAGACTTGTTAGATAACAATGGAGTGGGTAGCCGATTAATGAGGTAGACGGCAGTTAAGACACACTCCCCCCAAAACCGCAACGGGAGATTTGCTTGAAAACGCAAAGCCCGAGCCACAACGACGATATGGCGGTGCTTGCGTTCGACAACTCCATTTTGTTGTGGAGTATCCACACAAGAACGCTGATATTCGACACCGTGAGCAATAAAAAAATTTCGCATGGAATAAATTTCTGATCCGTTATCACTGCGAATTTTTTTAACGGTGGAATGAAATTGAGTGCGAGTAAAGACAAGAAAGGATTTAAGGAGGGACTGGGTTTCAGATTTATGACTCATGAGGAATATCCAGGTACAACGAGTAAAATCATCCACTATGGTAAGAAAATAACGTGCACCTGAATGCGTTGGAATTTTATGTGGTCCCCAAATGTCACAATGCAATAATTCAAAAGGTGCAACAGATGAAATAGAACTTAATAAAAAAGGAACTCTTGTCTGTTTGGCCATAGGACAGATGCGACAATTATTATCAAAAGAAACTTTATGTGAAGGAAGGGAACGAGCAAGTAACTGAAGACGAGAAGGAGAGGGATGCCCAAGACGCATGTGCCACAAGTTAGGTGTACTGGATGCATTGCAAGCAACAGATTCACTTCGTAATGGCGCCATGTAATAGAGACCACCACGTTGTTTACCCGAGCCAATCATCTTCCCCGTAGCCAAGTCCTGCAGGACACAAAAAGTGGGGAACAAAATAGCACAACAGTTTAGTGAGGTAGTAAGTTTACTTGCAGACATCAAATTTAAAGAAAATGAAGGAACACATAAAACATTGTTCAATGTGATGTCTTGATTAAAAGGTACGGTGCCAATGGAAGTAATAGGGGCAGCGGAACCATTGGGTAAATTGACAATGGGCAATGACGAAGACTGAGATTTTGTAAAAAAAGATGAGTAAGGAGTAATATGATCGGTTGCGCCGCTATCTAATATCCATGGTTGAGAATGATTAGAATTAATTGAAGGGATCTCAAAGGAAGACCGACCTGCTGCATTTGCATGTGCATGGGTAGATGATTGTGATTTTACCATAGATATAGCTGCTGCAAGTTGCTGGAATTGGTCGGGTGTAAGTCCATTCAATATATTCTGGTCGGAAACATTGGAGTGGGTTGACTGATCTTGAAGGCTGGATTGGGCCGCATGTGCAGTAGGTTGCGAGGAGGTGTTGTCACGGCCTGAAGGGCTGAAATTGCTGCGTTGGCCTTTGCGGCTGTCAAGGCCACGAGTTGATTTGTGACTGTCACGTTTTCCCGCGCTGCCAAAAGAATTGTTTCCATGTAATTTGCGGCAAAATTCTTCTGTGTGGCCATCTTTATCACAATGATTACAATGATAGAGTCGAGTACGACAGTTTGCTATTGTGTGTCCGTCTCTATCACAGTGATCACAATGAACTTTGGCATTTTTGAAACTATTGAGGCGACTTTGTGTGGTGGCAGCCATGGAAAAATTTTCAGCAACTCCGTTTGATAGTTCGCGTTGTTTCTCCTCCTGGATGATGAGAGAATATGCTTTGCGAACAGTGGGTAGAGGATTCATGAGCAGAATATGACCTCGGATACCACTATAGGTTTCGTTGAGGCCCATCAAAAATTGCATAATTCTGTCTTGATCTTGCTGTTCATTAAAAACTCTCATCCCTCCACAAGAACATGTAGGAGGGTTTTGGTAGGATGAGAGTTCATCCCACAAACTTTTCAGCTTTGTGTAATATGTCGAAACTGATGTTGAACTTTGTGAATGAGATGCTATTGCATTCTTGATTTGAAAAATCCTTGGAGCGTTACCTTGAGAAAAACGATCACGAAGATCCTCCCAAACTTCATGGGAAGTTTCTGCATATACAACTCCATCAGCCAAATCTGGTTCAACTGAGTTGAGGAGCCATGAAAGAACCATCTTGTCACAACGGACCCAAAGGGCAAAGTCCATTGGCTTCTTGGAAGCAGATGGTGGTTCGATGGTGCCATCGACAAAACCAATTTTGTTTTTGGCTGTGAGGGCGATGAGCATCGATCGATACCACATAGCATAATTGTCGCCATTGAGGCGTTTTGAAACTAGAACAAGCCCTGGATGATCAGAAGGATGGATGAAATAGGGACTAGAGGTGTCTACCATGGATTCACCTTTCTGTTTAGAGTTCTCCTCGGGTGCGGTCATGGTGGGGAGTGAATATTGTAAGGGAAAGATCAGTGCTTTGAGTAAAAGAGAGAAGTAAATCAAGGTCCACCACAATGGTGCTCTGATACCATAATAAAATTGTGTAGAAAGAATGTTTCAGTTGTTTATTACCAATGGTGATTACAAACATATATACAACTCTAGCACTAGGTTTACAAGGAAAGGATCCACAATCAATGGAACGGAATCCCCCAATTAGTGAAACAGACCTAAAATAGAAAAGGAAAACAAGATCAATGGGATATTACAATATATTTTCTCCAACAAGTACATTGTTTCGCAATTAGCTCTCACAAGCATGCTCATCCTCATAACGGTGAACGGAAGAATTGACAACCCAACATTCAATAATAGCCGGAGCCGGTAGCGGTAAAACAGATGGTTAGAGATGCTCTATCTTATGTAGACAATGGAGTACATTTCTTCTTATTACTAATATTTTTAATTTTAAAGATGGACAAGAGAGTACCTGAAATCGGCACATGTAATAGTCATCCCCAAAATACTTGCGCATCGTCTCAATAGTCTTCATCTTAGGATTCCTGGGAATAAAATGGACGCTCAAACACACATAAGCCTTGACTCTATCAGGCCTATACAAGCACAAAAACCACGCAAGAGTTGCCCCCCAGTCATGCGCAACCACAAACACCTGCACTTGACATGTAATTATCCCCACAATCAAATTAATGCTTCAGATGCATGCATTCGGACACAGATTTTTCGATACACGTGATATCCGCTTGCATTGAACTCTAGTATCCATTTAAACAAATCATAATTTCACAACAGAAATAGATAGACAGACTCTCACAGGTTATTTCTCTTCAGACAAATATGATGTTAAACACATTGAGACCCACCAAATGAATGGTTCGGATCGTGAATTGGTATCATGACGAGTCTCGTTTTGCATCACATTAGGAATCAGATAGGGATCATCGCATTGAGATCATATAATTGTTACTCAATCCTCGCATTTTGCTGGGCCTCTATAGGGAAAACAAACCATTTTAAGGAAAGATACATTGTACTACTATTGTAGTTTGGCCCCTGATGCAATGTTTCTTAAAATCCTAATTTATTTAAAATGAAATAAAACTTCTCAAAATATAAAAAAAATTCCTTATAACATCCCAAAATAAAGTACCAGACCATATTTACAGGACAGAGGGTGGATTTGTATTAAAAAGCTAAGTGACTTTTTTTTTTTTATATCTCTATTCAAATTTTTTTGTATTTGTTTGTTTTAGTCAGAATTTTGTGACTTATTGATTTGTCTCAACGAGAGAAATCAAAAAAATAAAAAATCAAGAGTTTTATTTTTTAATAAAGACAAAAATAAGTCAAAAAACAATCTTTTTTACTTTTTTACTTTTTTTTAATAAAATTATGAGTTTCGAACAATTTTTTTCCTACTTTTTCGATTTCTATCGACGAGACAAATCATCCAGTAACAAAAGTTTGAGAAAAATTTATCTAATACAAAGAAAAATTAAAGTAAAGACCAAAAAAAAAAGGTCATTTTGACTTATTAAGCCAAATCAACCGAAATAAAAACAAAGAGAAGTCAATCGACCCCACCACATCCATAGAGATAGGTTCAAATTTTCCTTATTTCGATCAACATAGGTAGATAGGTTCGCCCACCTGTTTTTCATCAGGCGCTATGGCATCGAGGAGGGCAATGATGTCTCCGACGACATGAAGGGAGGTGAATTTGGTGGAGTCGTGGACGGGTGCTCCGGTGGTGTCGCCGTAGCCGCGGAGGTCGGGCGCCACGGCGCGGTAGCCGTGCGCCGCCATGTAGAGGATTTGGTGGCGCCACGAGTACCAGAGTTCTGGGAAGCCGTGGAGGAAGAGGACAAGTGGGCCTTGGCCTTTCTCTGCTATGTGGATGTTTATGCCGTTCGCTGTGACCGTCTTGTGCTCTATCGTCTCCATCTCTCTCTCTCCCTAGAATTCTTGCGTGTGGGATTTGCTGGTTTTAGTTTTGGAGAAGTACCTAAACAAATCTTGCATTTTTTATAGCCTTCTTGGCCCCATTGTTATACTGTAGTAGTATATGGAAACGAGACAAGTATAAGCATCGCCGATTAATGTTGACTAATTACTTAGGGAAACTTATTCAAGATTGCGCGCAATTTCAGCCGTCCGTTTCGGCAATCAATGATCCGGATTTTAAAAAAATTATTCGCATGAAAGTTTATTTGCGCGAAGAGTTAATCTCTTCTAGCGAATAGTTTTTTCAAAATTCGGACCGTCCAACACATATTTAAACGCACGCAACTGAGCATCATAAATTATTTTCATGGCTCTACCGTAAAAAAAAGTTTTTTTTCCATTACTTAATTGTCATGGAATACGTCAGTCCGTCAATGTGCGGGTGCTGCCCAAATTTCTTTACCAACCACCAGCATATATTTAAGTGAGGTTTATTATGCAATGATAAAAAAGAAAAAGAGGTTTATATGCATAATTTTGGGTCTTACAAATACTTTAATAATTTTTTCTCAATAGTTAATGACTATTTGTTTCAAGTCCAAGTCATTTCTTAGCTTGCTAAAGTAGTATGTTTCAAATTTTGACAATGTTACTCAAACGTTGTCAAATTTATATTCTTACCTTAGTTAACTCATTATGGCCATTAGAGTACTTGAATTATTTCATAGAAATCTGCAAAAAAATGAAAGACACAAATGCTGTTGTGGTAGTAAATAACTTTTTTTCCCCTTTTTCTTTTGCCATGCATGGGAGGTCTTTTTTAGGAGAAATTTTTCAGTGCCGGGTGGGCACGGCCACGTGGTGCCTTGTACCATCTCGGCCGTTCAATGAAGTTTTGGACGGTCCAGATATGTTCGGCTAATTTTAAAGTGTGAAATGACTAAAATATCCCTCGGCAGCCGAACAGATCTCAGCCGTCCAAGACTTCATTGGACGGCTGAGATTGGTGCAGGGCACCACGTGGCCCCGTGCCCACCCGGCACTGAAAAATTTCTCCTTTTTTAGGCTTCACGCCAAATAATGGCTTTGAATGGAGAAATGCTCTAAATTTTTTTGTTTTAAAAAAAAGGTAAAATTGGGCTGGCCCTAAGTCAATGTAAGCCAGGGGCTATTCATCATGGGTACGTGATGAGCCCAGTATTGTTGGAGGCAATGGCGGCACGAGAGTGTTTGGTTTTTGCGAAAGAACTTGGGCTTCAGAAGGTGCACATTGAAGGAGTTCCCAATTGGTGATGGGCATGATTCAAAAGCAGCTAGCCAGATGTCAACACATCAGTTAGGGTTCTAATTGCGGATGTGGCCCGATTAAGGCAAGAGTTTGAAGGTACGAGAGTGAATTTTATTCGGAGGATTGATAGTTCGGCGGCGCACGTTGTGGCCAAAGATGCTGTGAGACGGAGTGAGATTTGTTTGTGGGAATTCTATCCCCCCTTGGCTTTTGCGTCCCTCATGTGAGGATGAAAGCCCAACTTGATGTAATGGTTTTATTTCCTTGAGTTTAATAAAATCTATCTTAAACTTTGGGAAAAAAAAAATCAATGTAAGGCCCATTTCGGGGTTTTTGTAAAACAAAATTACGGAATGGATTGTAGGAATTGTTTATTTTATTTTCACGGAAAAAACATACTCATTCAATTCATTCAAACAAGTCATACAACATCTACCAAAAATCATCCAGAAATGGATCAAGCCATGCAATAGCTACTGATAATCACCCGAAAACAGAGATACAGAAAAATAGCCAGACCTTAAAAGAGACGAAACTAATGTCGAACTCTTAAGCAGGAGCCATTACCCATCCACACCGTAATCTTGAACGGCAAACGTGGAGCTAGTATGCAGACACTGGGCGCCTCGAAATTGTTTATCTTGTTGAGTGAAACATTGACAAACTAAATCAACCTTATCGTAATAGGTAAGAGCAATATTACGTTACATTTTCTTCAAAAAATTAAAAGGCTAGCATGATATTAATCTATACCCATATAAAATTGTAGAATGACTTTTCTTGCTGATTCAGAATTGATCTGATGTACTATAAAGATACCATCTCGTGTCTTCTACTATGGTAGTACTTGTTTTTCAAACGTCTGAATCCAATCTTGGATAGAAACAAGATTTTTCATGCTTGATTTGATCCGTTCTAATTTTAAATTTGGATTCTTTGATTCTGGTCCCCAACAATGGAGGGATTTGTTTGTTTATTGGGACATTCGATCATAGAAATAGTAATCAATGAGCGCATTTTGTACAACAAATGGCGATTAACCAATTTCGACAACGAGTTTTGCAACAAGCCTTATAAAGAGCTATATATAGGAACTCTGACATTGAACCCTTACTTATTGAAGTAGCACTCTTTCGTCTCAATTTAATAGAGGCCGAACGAGGTGAATATGGCCAAAGAGTGAAAAAGTACTACTTTTGTAGATTATTGTGTTCGCTAGCATTTACTATAATTAATCTAACTTATTCAGCATATTTGCTTTAAAAAACTAATAAAGGGTATTTGTGAACAATTATGAATAATCAAAATTTTGGCTTTTCTAGCTTATTTGACCCAAAAAAGCTAGATTATTTTAAGTTCTAATTTGAAGCGCTTTTTTGCTTATTTTAAGTTGTTAAAACATGAATGGATAAAAGAATCCTAAGGTGTATAAGTTATTCGTACTCAAGATTTAAGGACAATCTAGACATTTTGTTTATAAAAAGCTACTTATTAGACAATTTATTCAAGCAAATAGTTTAAACTATTTTTACAAGTTATAAAATGCTATAACAAACACTTTTATAACTTATTTTAAATATGTTACGGAGTATTAAATAGTATTTGAAGAAGATAAACCTATTTGAGGTTACGACCTTTTGCGGACGCTTCAAACATTACTGCCTTTCATATATTCATCACAAGCAATAAGGAGAAATGTCTACCAAGGAGGAAATCTTTTTTAACGGCGGAACAGTGAATAGTTACACCAACGGCTAAATCTATTGTACTTCTCTCTCTCTCTAGCTCTCTCTCTCGGGAGCCAATTGTGGAGACTGGTGAGTGGGCAAACTGATACAATCACGTTACACCAACGGCTACCTCCGCTGCCTAATTTGACTTCTATGCTCTCTCCGCTCCCTGACTTCCTGTCTTCGATGCTACACCAACGGCTCGTTGGTCTATTGGATTAGTTTTTAGATGAATATAGAATGAGATGTGATATGGTGAAAATGCAAATATGCGCAGGATAATATGTTATAGGTGGTTTGTTTAAGTAATATTGGAAGAGTGCATAGATGTCCTAACAAGACGTCGTCTTGATTTCTGTTTCGTTATAGTACTTTTTTAAATTTTATGAGGAGTTTTTCAGTGCCGAGCGGATATTCCTGACGTGGCACCGGCTCGGCGCATCTGAGCCTTCCGATTCACTTTTGGACAGTTCGGATTGAAACCCTCTCTCTCCTCTCACCCCAACACTTTCTCTCTCCGGCCCTTTTCTCTATCTAAATCTGAGCCATTCAAATACGAAATGGACGGCTCGGATGCACGAGCGGGCACCACGTGATACCCGCTCGGCACTGAAAAAATTTCCGAATTTTATAAATGAAGTTAGGCCAAGTTTTACTACAGTAATTGTCAATGTCAAGTGTGCTAAACAGAAACGATCTAAAACTTTTAAAAATATGAATTTTAAGATTAGTCGAGGAGGCACAATCTCACGTCAGGTCTGCGACTTTCTGCTCAAACCCGACATAGAGAGAAGATGTACTCTTTCTTTTAGGGGTGAGCAAAAAATCCGTCAAACCGCGAATCCAGTCCAAACCGATCCAAACCGAAAAGTTTGGTTCGGTTTTTTAGTAATATGGTTTGATCATGGTTTAAAAAAATTAGAAACCGCTTTATATGGTTTGGTTTGTGGATTCACATTCACGGTCATGGTTTCAAACCGATCCAAACCGTATAATACAATTATATATAATTTAATTATTACCACTGCCATTTTGCTGCCTTATTTCAATTCAATAGCTTTAAGGAATTATCTTTGGCATTTTATCTTAAGATGTTTAATAGTTGGTATTCTTAGTTTGTTCATTTAGTGGTTTACCAGTATATCATTTTCTTAGTTAAGACTTGATGCAATTATTGGTATTCTACTCTTAATTAGTTGGTTGAAGTTAGTATGTTTTGATAATTTGAATGGAATTGGTTTTAATATAAGTTTTTTTTAATTTATCTTTGTAATTTTAAATACTTTAAATATTTTTTGAAGATAATAGTTTAGTTCAAAGCAAACCGTGGTTTAAACCGAAACCGAACCGTATTTATATGGTTTGGATTGGTTTGGTTCTACACTTTTTGTGGGTTGGTTTGGTTCTCCAAATTCATAATCCGTAGGTGTTGGTTTGGTTCTTGGTTTACTACAAAATCGAACCAATCCGAACCACGCTCACCCCTACTTTCTTTCCCTTCATAAGTTCCAAACACGGGATTGATTAGGATCCAAGTTACCTGAAATTTGTAGAAGCTAAAAACTCTTCCTTTTTTTTTTTTCCGTTCAAAAAATCCAAACAAGAGATTAGTATCAATATGACTTGAAATTTATAAATGCTAAATACCGGCAGCGGCACTAACAGGCACACACTAAAAGTTTGTGATCTCTATTGTGTGAAACTTATTACATGAAACACAACATGGTGATCTTTTTGGAGCTTGGAGTTTTCGAAGGAATTGTGAACAGCAGAGAAAATACATAGAGCCTCTTTATGTGTAATGAAGAAGAAACACATCATTTTCCTTCACAAATCCCTTCAAAGCTCCACAGATCCCAGGACCCAGACACGTAAGGGAGGGGTAAATCAGAACTTCTTGATGTACTCAAGAATGTGTTGGTTGATGTCGTCGGGCTTTTCTTGGTTCAGGAAGTGTGCTACTCCTTCCATGACGACAACTTCATCCAACAGAGGCACATCTTTCTTGAATCCGCCGCCTTGTACGTATTCCTTGACCCCTGGGATGTGATATACCAAGTCTAAGTCGCCCACTATAAACTTCGTAGGCACTTTAACTTGGGCCCCTGTCCAGGGTGCTGTGAGCTCCCAATTTCTGCAATGTAGAGGTCAAATGGAAAATGTAAAAATTTGGAGTCAACCCCATCAGAATGTATCAAGCAAAAACAAGCCTATCCCACAAGCTACAATCAAACATAATGATGAGATACGATAAACTGAATGCCAAGGATTCTCCTCGAAAAATTTGACCGACTGCTGAGTTGAATATCAACGATTGCCAAAAGGAAAAGAGGAATCAACTTCTGAGGTGAATCCGAAAGAATGCTGCAACATTGGCTTTCTTGAGCAGAGGTAGTCAACAACGTGAATTCGAACTAAGAACACAAAAGGCAAGATTCACATCATTCTTGTATGGTGTTCATGACATTTGAAAAAAGCCTATTTCGAATGATGGAAAAACAAAGCTTGGGGAAAGCAGCAAATGAGGTGATCATAAACTTGATGGTGATTGAAGATGAGTCTGAATATCTCATATCAAAAGAAGCTGCAGTTTGTCTCTAATCATGAGAATTTATGTACTCTAATTATGAAAATTTCCTCATGCTGGTGGAAAAGTTGTGTTCTAACGTCCAAGAATCCAAAATTAACAACAACATGGAAGGCAACTTACAGATCCAAAGCTCGGTAGTAGTTAATTCCTCCAGTGAACCCGTTCTTTTCGAATTTGCTGGTATAATAATCAACATCTTCTTCTGATAACCAAGAAGGCAAGGTATCTGAAGTATCAGGTAAACTCCCCAATCCTTTTCCTTTAGGGAAATATAATGCACCGGGATGGCGGTATGTTAGTAATTTTTTGACCACCTCTCTAACACCAATTTGGGCAAATTCAGCTTCGATATCTCCAGGTTCCTACCAATTGATTTAGATTAGAGTTTTAAACATCTTAAGCAAACTGTTCATAAATTTGAATCTCTACTAATGTCATCAAATGGCTTGGTATTGAGTTCCTTATTAAGAAATTCAAGGGAAGTACCCAGCTGCAACCCACCAACACAAATAAGCTAAATAGACATAGAGTAGGGGTTCCCAATTCTGATCCTTTTAGTGCCATTCAAAGCCTAGAGTGCGGTCTCCAGCACAAGTGTATATCCTCGTAGGTTCTCAATGAACATAACATTCCAAATATTGGGAGCAGTGGAGGTTTGTCAAGTCGTTAACTTTAGGGCCTCGAATTTAGTCGAGGTGCACGCAAGTTGGTCCAAACATCCAGTTATTACGAAAAATATTTTCCTACATTGTCGACAAAATGCAATGCACCTAATTGTTGCCAGTGTATTGCGTAAAAGCTGCGAAGTAAAACACCTATTCTGAAATGTCCACATTTTGGCCCAGCTTGGCTTGGCTGTTTACACCCCTACTCAGCAACATCATCCCACAAGGCCATTATAATGGCAAAAGGTGCTTATGGGCCAACTAACTCTCTCCAAATAACTCTAAAAAGGTACTCCAAACTTTTACTGTAGAGTATTCTCTTGGACAGAGGCTGACTTAGGCGTCGATCTGGCGAACCTCCAGCCGGTTGGCACTTATGAGTACATTGTTTCGCAATTAGCTCTCACAAGCATGCTCATCCTCATAACGGTGAACGGAAGAATTGACAACCCAACATTCAATAACAGCCGGAGCCAGTAGCGGTAAAACAGATGGTTAGAGATGCTCTATCTTATGTAGACAATGGTGTACATTTCTTCTTATTACTAATATTTTTAATTTTAAAGATGGACAAGAGAGTACCTGAAATCGGCACATGTAATAGTCATCCCCAAAATACTTGCGCATCGTCTCAATAGTCTTCATCTTAGGATTCCTGGGAGTAAAATGGACGCTCAAACTCACATAAGCCTTGACTCTATCAGGCCTATACAAGCACAAAAGCCACGCAAGAACGGCCCCCCAGTCATGCGCAACCACAAACACCTGCACTTGACATGTAATTATACGCATGCATTCGGACACAGATTTTTCGATACACGTGATATCCGCTTGCATTGAACTCTAGTATCCATTTAAACAAATCTTAATTTCACAACAGAAACAGATAGACAGACTCTCACAGGTTATTTCTCTTTAGACAAATATGATGTTAAACACATTGAGACCCACCAAATGAATGGTTCGGATCGTGAATTGGTATCATGACGAGTCTCGTTTTGCATCACATTAGGAATCAGATAGGGATCATCGCATTGAGATCATATAATTGTTACTCAATCCTCGCATTTTGCTGGGCCTCTATAGGGAAAACAAACCATTTTAAGGAGAGATACATTGTACTACTATTGTAGTTTGGCCCCTGATGCAATGTTTCTTAAAATCCTAATTTATTTAAAATGAAATAAAACTTCTCAAAATATAAAAAAAATTCCTAATAACATCCCAAAATAAAGTACCAGAGCATATTTGCAGGACAGAGGGTGGATTTGTATTAAAAAGCTAAGTGACTTTTTTTTTTTATATCTATTCAAATTTTTTTGTATTTGTTTGTTTTGCATCAGATTAACGAAAGGAATCAAAAAAATAAAAAATCAAGAGTTTTATTTTTTTGAATAAAGATAAAAATAAGTCAAAAAACAATCTTTTTTACTTTTTTTAATAAAATTATGAGTTTCGAACAATTTTTTTTCTACTTTTTCGATTTCTATCACGAGACAAATCATCCAGTAACAAAAGTTTGAGAAAAATTTATCTAATACAAAGAAAAATTAAAGTAAAGACCCAAAAAAAAAGGTCATTTTGACTTATTAAGCCAAATCAACCGAAATAAAAACAAAGAGAAGTCAATCGACCCCACCACATCCATAGAGATAGGTTCAAATTTTCCTTATTTCGATCAACATAGGTAGATAGGTTCGCCCACCTGTTTTTCATCAGGCGCTATGGCATCGAGGAGGGCAATGATGTCTCCGACGATATGAAGGGAGGTGAATTTGGTGGAGTCGTGGACGGGTGCTCCGGTGGTGTCGCCGTAGCCGCGGAGGTCGGGCGCCACGGCGCGGTAGCCGTGCGCCGCCATGTAGAGGATTTGGTGGCGCCATGAGTACCAGAGTTCTGGGAAGCCGTGGAGGAAGAGGACAAGTGGGCCTTGGCCTTTCTCTGCTATGTGGATGTTTATGCCGTTCGCTGTGACCGTCTTGTGCTCTATCGTCTCCATCTCTCTCTCTCTCTAGAATTCTTGCGTGTGGGATTTGCTGGTTTTAGTTTTGGAGAAGTACCTAAACAAATCTTGCATTTTTTATAGCCTTCTTGGCCCCATTGTTATCTATCTAGATATCTCTACCTCTATCAATATCCTATAGAAATGTAGTTGAAGCCAAAAAGCTCTCAACCCTTAATCTTAAATCCTTAGAATTTTGAGTTTTTTTCTTTTTAAATAAAAGAGAGAAAAACGTGGAAGTGGGGGGAGGGGAAGAGAGAGAAAGAGGGGGGACGTGGGAGAGGGAGAGAGAACTTTAGGAAAAATTATTCTATCCCTTAGCAGGGATACCGTCACGTGGTACGTCAAATTCATTTTACACCACACATGTTTTTTAGTGTACAGAATTAGACTAATCCTAGCGTGCATCGAACATGAGACCAAAAAAATATTAGATTATATTTTTTATCACTAGCGTTGTGCCCATTCAATATACAGAGTCGAAAAAAACTAATGTTAATTTTTTTCCCATGCATTGAACGGGTACAATATTTGATTTTTTTTGTTACAAATTAATTTGATTTAATTTTTTTTGAAGTAATTTAATTTGATTTAATATTTCTTGCAATCTGAATCGTCCATTGCCGAGCATGGACAGCCCGGATTGGACCAACACTCATATTGTTCCTGAGGGATAGCAGGCACCCCAGGTTCCTTTTCTATCAACTAGCGTCGTTCCCGTTCGATGCACAGGACAAAATATTTATGTGGCTCCACTACAAAATATCGAGCTCATACAAAATTTGTTGTTTGTCCCGTGCATCGAACGGAAACGACGCTAGTAGTAGTATATATGGAAACGAGACAAGTATGAGCATCGCCCATTAATGTTGACTAATTACTTAGATAAACTTATTCAATGTTGGCGCAATTTCAACTGTCTATTTCGGTAATTAATGGTTCGAATTTTAAAAAAATTATTCGCATGAAAGTTTATTCGTACGAAGAGTTAGGCTCCGTTTGTTTCGATGTAAAATGTTTTACAATATAAATATTTTTTTAGAAAACAAACTTCAAAATTTTTATTTTCCAATGTTTGGTTGGCAGTTGGCACTTAAAAATATTTTCAGAAATCAACAAAATAGTATAGAGAGAGATGGGGAGCTTAAACGGTGGAGAGATATGAGATTAGTGGAATTGCACGTGAGTCAGGACTGACGATCGAGGAAACTGAGCAGTGAGAATTACAGTAGAAAGCAGCGGGTTCATTTCGGAAAATAACTTACGGAAGATTTAAGAGTAAGTCATTTTCATCCAATTAATGAAAAATATTTTACATGTAAAATGTTTTCCTCATTTTTTATACAATCAAACACCGGAAAATAGGTAAAACATTTTACCGAAAAACAAATGGAGCCTTAATCTCTTCTAGCGAATAGTTTTTTTCAAAATTCGGACCGTCCATCATATATTTGAACGCACGCGACTGAGTGCCATAAATTATTTTCATGGCTCCGCTGTAAAAAAGTTTTTTTTCCATTACTTAATTGTCATGGAGTACGTCAGTCCGTCAAGGTGCGGGTGCTGCCCAAATTTCTTTACCAACCACCAGCATATATTTAAGTGAGGTTTATTATGCAATGATAAAAAAGAAAGGAAAATGATATTAGCACTCCAAAATCAGTGTAATTCCAAAGCCACTTTTCTTTGTCTTTTGGAGTGTTTCCATCAATTTTTGGAGTGCCAATATCATTTTCCAAAAGAAAAAGAGGTTTACATGCATAATTTTGGGTCTTACATAAACTTTAATAATTTTTCTCAATAGTTAATGACTATTTGTTTCAAGTCCAAGTCATTTCTTAGCTTGCTAAAGTAGTACTCCCTCCGTCCCCTTTTTTAGAGTTCAGTATTCCATTTTGGGTCGTCTCTTAATAAATGTCTATTTTGTAAAGTTAGTGGGTAAAAGTTGGTGAATTTTTCCATTTTGCTCCTAAAAGTAGATTCCATTTTGAAAAGTTAGTGAGTAAAAATATAATGATGATGTTTCCATAGATGGTAAGGAGGGAAAGTGGAGGTAGAAGTTGATTTGAAATGTGTAATGATGAGGATGGTTGGATGGCCTATTAGTATGAGGCTTTCTGTGGGAGGATGGTTGGATGGCCTATTAGTATGAGGCTTATTCAATTATCATTGAATGGATCCTTTTCTTTTCCTTTTCTCTTGCCTAGGGCTTATATGGACTTCATTCTTTGAAGTTTCATATTTGACCTCTCCTCGATGTACCCTTTGTCGAGTTCTTAATAAAATATTGTTACTTATCAAAAAAAAAAAAATGATGATATTTTTTTAATAAGTTGGAATTACAAAGCAGGACACTTAAAAAGGGACGGAAGGAGTATGTTTCAAATTTTGACGATGTTACTCAAACGTTGTCAAATTTATATTTTTACCTTAGTTAACTCATTATGGCCATTAGAGTACTTGAATTATTTCATAGAAATCTGCAAAAAAATGAAAGACACAAATGCTGTTGTAGTAAATAACTTTTTCCCCCTTTTTCTTTTGCCATGCATGGGAGGTCTTTTTTAGGCTTCACGCCAAATAATGGCTTTGAATGGAGAAATGCTCTAAATTTTTGTTTTTAAAATAAGGGAAAATTGGGCTGGCCCTAAGTCAATGTAAGCCAGGGCTATTCATCTGGGCTATTCATCATGGGTATGTGATGAGCCCAGTAGTGTTGCGGGCAATGGCGGCACAAGAGTGTTTGGTTTGGTTTTTTTTTGTTTTTCAAAAAATAAAAAGTTGGGATTCTAATTGCAGATGTGGCCCGATTAAGGCAAGAGTTTGAAGGTACGAGAGTGAATTTTATTCGGAGGATTGATAGTTTGGCGGCGCACATTGTGGCCAAAGATGATGTGAGACGGAGTGAGATTTGTTTGTGGGAATTCTATCCCCCTTGGCTTTTGCGTCCCTCATGTGAGGATGAAAGCCCAACTTGATGTAATGGTTTTATTTCGTTGAGTTTAATAAAATCTGTCTTATACTTTGGCAAAAAAAATATTCAATGTAAGGCCCATTTTCGGGGTTTTTGCAAAACAAAATTATGGAATGGATTGTAGGAATTGTTTATTTTATTTTCACGGAAAAAACATACTCATTCAATTCATTCAAACAAGTCATATGGCATCTACAAAAAATCATCCAAAAATGGATCAAGCCATACAACAGCTACTGATAATCACCCGAAAATAGAGATACAGAAAAATAGCCAGACCTTAAAAGAGACGAAACTAATGTCGAACTCCTAAGCAAGAGCCATTACTCATCCACACTGTAATCTTGAACGGCAAACGTGGAGCTAGTATGCAGACACCGGGCGCCTCGAAATTGTTTATCTTGTTGAGTGAAACATTGACAAACTAAATCAACCTTATCTTAATAGGTAAGAGCAATATTATGTTACATTTTCTTCAAAAAATTAAAAGGCTAGCATGATATTAATCTATACCTATATAAAATTGTAGAATGACTTTTCTTGCTGATTCAGAATTGATCTGATGTACCATAAAGATGCCATCTCGTGTCTTCTACTATGGTAGTACTTGTTTTCAAACGTCTGAATCCAATCTTGGATAGAAACAAGATTTTTCATGCTTGATTTGATCCGTTCTAATTTTAAATTTGGATTCTTTGATTCTGGTCTCCAACAATGGAGGGATTTGTTTGTTTGTTGGGACATTCGATCATAGAAATAGTAATCAATGAGCGCATTTTGCACAACAAATGGCGATTAACCAATTTCGACAACGAGTTTTGCAACAAGCCTTACAAAGAGCTATATATAAGAACTCTGACATCCAACCCTTACTTATTGAAGTAGCACCCTTACTGTACTTTTGTAGATTATTCCATTCGCTAGCATTTACTATAATCTAACTTATTTAGCTTATTTGCTTTAAAAAAATAAAATAAAAGGTATTTGTTACCAATTATGAATAATCAAAAATTCGGCTTTTCTAGCTTATTTGACCCAAAAAAAGCTAGATTATTTTAAGTTCTAATTTGAAGCGTTTTTTTGCTTAGGCCATCCACAATAGTATAATCAAAAAAGGATAATCAAAAGTTGACACATCAGCTTTTGATTATTTACTTAAGAGGTTGCTAAGTTTAACAGTGTTAAACTTCACAATGGTCACTTCTAGTCCATAACCAAAATAAGGGGTCTACTACAATTTCTCTCTCTCTCTCCCTTTGGGAAAAAATCGGTGACTTTCTTCCCTCCTATTATGAATTTTTTTTGTGTGGGGGGGGGGGGAATAAAAACGGGAAAGAAGGGTGAAATACCTTAATCCATCGACGATGGGTTGGATTGTAGATGATCGAGAGATATGAGTTTCACTTTTTGAGGGAAAGAAAGAGAAATAATTTGTCGGTGAAGTGAAGAAGATATAGAGTAGGCGAAAAAGAGAAAAAGAAAATATCAGTTGAAACACGCGTGTATACAAAATTTGGAACTAGTTAACTTATGTGGTGTGAAGTCCACAAATTTTGATTATTGAAAAAGGTTGCTAGTTTTGGTTATCCAAAGCCTAAAATTTGATTATTTCTAAGGATGTTGCTAAGTTTGATTATACCATTGTGAGCCATTTTTTGTACCAACATTGTTAACTTTAAAAACAATTGACTTTTGATTATACCACTGTGGATGGCCTTATTTTAAGTTGTTGAAACATGAATGGATAAAAGAATCCTAAGAGCATCCACAATTAATAATCAAAATCAAAAGATTGCTAAAGTTAGCAATGTGTACTTGGCCATCCACAGTGGTATAATCAAAAGCCAATTGTTTTTAAAGTTAACAATGTTGGTGCAAAAAATGGCTCACAATGGTATAATCAAACTTAGCAACATCCTTAGAAATAATCAAATTTTAGCTTTGGATAACCAAAACTAGCAACCTTTTTCAATAATCAAAATTTATGGACTTCACACCACATAAGTTAACTAGTTCCAAAATTTATAAACACGCGTGTTTCAACTGGTATTTTCTTCTTCTCTTCTTCGCCTATTCTATATCTTCTTCACTTTACCGACAAATTATTTCTCTTTCTTTCCCTTCAAAAGTGAAACTCATATCTCTCGATTATCTAGAATCCAACCCATCGTCACCGGATTAAGGTATTTCACTATTCTTTCCTGTTTTTTTTCCCCCCCCCCCCCCCCCCAAAAAAAAAAAAATTCATAATAGGAGGGAAGAAAGTCACCGATTTTTTCCCAAAATTAAAAGAGTAAATCGATATATTTTTGCCCAAAAAAACATAAATAGAGGGAAGTGAATGCGCGAGAAACAAAGGGAGAGAGAGAGAGATTGTAGTGGACCCCTTATTTTGGTTATGGACTAGAAGTGACCATTGTGAAGCTTAACATTGTTAAGCTTAGCAACCTCTTAAGTGAATAATCAAAAGCTGATGTGTCAACTTTTGGTTATCCTTTTTTGATTATACCACTGTGGATGGCCTTAAAAGTGCTCACATTGTAATAATCAAAGTTAGCAACCTCCTAACCAATAATCAAATTTGGTCATTTGAATAATCAAAAGTAACAATGTGGGACTTCACATTGCTAACTTTAGCAACCCTCTAAATGAATAATCAAAAGCTGACGTGGCAAGTTTTGATTATTCACTTTTGATTATTACATTGCGGATGCTCTAAGGTGTATAAATTATTCGTACTCAAGATTTAAGGACAATCTAGACATTTTGTTTATAAAAAGCTAGTACTTATTAGACAATTTATTCAAGCAAAAGATTAAACTATTTTTACAAGTTACAAAAAGCTATAACAAATACTTTTATAACTTATTTTAATTTGTTACGGAGTATTAAATATTTGAAGAAGATAAACCTACTTGAGGTTACGACCTTTTGCGGACGCTTCAAACATTACTGCCTTTCATATTCATCACAAGCAATAAGGAGAAATGTCTACCAAGGAGGAAATCTTTTTTAACGGCGGAACAGTGAATAGTTCTTTACGGAGTCAATCGTGACCATCCAAAAGTGTTTTTGGACTGTCTGAATATCCGGACCGTCCAGAACACTTTTGGAGGGTCACGATTGATTGCTACTGTAAACAACTTGTTCACAGCAGAGCCGTGAATAAGTTCTCTCGAGTCTCGTCTACCAGTACCAGTCGTGATACTTCTCTATCTACCACCACCTTGGATTCTACTTCTGGCTCTTTAAAACACTAAAATCGATTCATCCTATTTTACAACTTTTTTGGTGCCAGAATGGACTTCATATTTGGATCATAATAAAACTTGGCGAAATAATTTTTACACTCTCATTTTATCTATTGTCACTTTCTTTTTTATCTTTATTCACGTGATCAAAGTGCCATTATTCTTCATATATAAATAAATAAATAAATAAAGAGCGTGAAAATCATTTCCAACTTGTTGTCCCGATCTGAATCGGTCCAGGGCCACATTCGAATGCCCTGAGCATCACGTAATTTGTATTTTGTCCATTGCAAAGCAGCATGTTACGGATTGTGATGGTTTCTGGCAAGGGATCAGATGTGGATGTTTGTGGATTTTGCAGCATTGCAACTGCTGTGCATCTCTCTCTCTCTCTCTCTGGCAAGGGATCAGATGTGGATGTTTGTGGATTTTGCAGCATTGCAACTGCTGTGCATCTCTCTCTCTCTCTCTCTCTCTCTCTCTCTCTCTCTCTCTCTCTCTCTCTCTCTCTCTCTCTCTCTCTCTCTCTCTCTCTCTCTCTCTCTCTCTCTCTCTCGGGAGCCAATTGCGGAGACTGGTGAGTGGGCAAACTGATACAATCACGTTACACCAACGGCTACCTCCGCTGCCTAATTTGACTTCTATGCTCTCTCCGCTTCCTGTCAGTGCCGGCTCTGAGTTTTGTGAGGCCGGATGCGAACTTTATATTTGAGGCCCATTATATAATACACACAAAAAAAAAAGACTAGAAGAATTAAAAACAATGACAACACAAAACTCAATAATCATTATATACTTTAATCCAAAATATATTACTTAAACATCACCATTCTCGCATTTTTTGCAGCAAAAGTAGTAATTAAGCTATTATAATCAAGTTTCGACACCATATCTTTTTCAATGGATAACATAGCTAATCTATTTAACCTTCCTATACCTAAGGGTACAAAATATATAGGGGTCCACAAAATTCATGAAAATTTGGGGGCCAGATGCGACCGCATCACTGGCGTATGTCCAAAGCCGGCTTTGCTTCCTGTCTTCGATGCTACACCAACGGCTCGTTGGTCTATTGGATTAGTTTTTAGATGAATATAGAATGAGATGTGATATGGTGAAAATGCAAATATGCACGGGATAATCACTGTGTTCGGTTGGGCATTTTCAGATTTTATTTCAGGAAGATGTTTTTGAATGCCAAAAAGTGGTTTTCAAGTCTCCCGGCAAAGAGTACTCTCTTACTTTAAAATATGACAATTGAACCATGTGGTGCAGTAAAATAGGGCCGGGCCCACCACTCTCCTTTCCCCAACTTTTAACCTTTATAATGTGGTGCAATAAACAGCTGACAGCTTGTATATGGACGTTGGTTCAAGAGAGAGATGAGTGCTTGGGATTATTTTGCAAGAGAGAGATGAGTGGCTGGGATGAAACCGAGAGAGAGATGGGTGGTTGGGAGTAATTGAAGAGAGAGAGAGAGAGAGGATGGAACGTACAGACACACATTTGACATTTTTTCCGTCCCTTTTTCTTTTTTTCTTTTTTGGCAGCCTCAATCGGGGGTCCCATTTATTTTTGAAATAACTCATCCAATCACATATTTTTACATTTTAACTCAAAATTTTCAAATCAAATTTGCCATCCAAACACAGTGAATATGTTATAGGTGGTTTGTTTAAGTAATATTGGAAGAGTGCATAGATGTCCTAACAAGACGTCGTCTTGATTTCTGTTTCGTTATAGTACTTTTTTAAATTTTATGAGGAGTTTTTCAGTGCCGAGCGGATATTGCCGACGTGGCATCCGCTCGGCGCATCTGAGCCTTCCGATTCACTTTTGGACAGTTCGGATTGAAATCCTCTCTCTCCTCTCACCCCAACACTTTCTCTCTCCCATTTCTCTATCTAAATCTGAGCCGTTCAAATACGAAATGGACGGCTCGGATGCACGAGCGGGCACCACGTGATACCCGCTCGGCACTGAAAAATTTTCCAAATTTTATAAATGAAGTTAGGCCAAGTTTTACTACAGTAATTGTCAATGTCAAGTAGTGTGCTAAACAGAAACAATCTAAAACTTTTAAAAATATGAATTTCAAGATTAGTCGAGGAGGCACAATCTCACGTCGGGTCTGCAACTTTCTGCTCAAACCCGACATAGAGAGAAGATGTACTCTTTCTTTCCCTTCATAAGTTCCAAACACGGGATTGATTAGGATCCAAGTTACCTGAAATTTGTAGAAGCTAAAAACTCTTCCTTTTTTTTTTTTTTTTCCGTTCAGAAAATCCAAACAAGAGATTAGGATCAAAATGACCTGAAATTTATAAATGCTAAATACCGGCAGCGGCACTAACAGGCACACACTAAAAGTTTGTGATCTCTATTGTGTGAAACTTATTACATGAAACACAACATGGTGATCTTTTTGGAGCTTAGAGTTTTCGAAGGAATTGTGAACAGCAGAGAAAATACATAGAGCCTCTTTATGTGTAATGAAGAAGAAACACATCATTTTCCTTCACAAATCCCTTCAAAGCTCCACAGATCCCAGGACCCAGACACGTAAGGGAGGGGTAAATCAGAACTTCTTGATGTACTCAAGAATGTGTTGGTTGATGTCGTCGGGCTTTTCTTGGTTCAGGAAGTGTGCTACTCCTTCCATGACGACAACTTCATCCAACAGAGGCACATCTTTCTTGAATCCGCCGCCTTGTACGTATTCCTTGACCCCTGGGATGTGATATACCAAGTCTAAGTCGCCCACTATAAACTTCGTAGGCACTTTAACTTGGGCCCCTGTCCAGGGTGCTGTGAGCTCCCAATTTCTGCAATGTAGAGGTTAAATGGAAAATGTAAAAATTTGGAGTCAACCCCATCAGAATGTATCAAGCAAAAACAAGCCTATCCCACAAGCTACAATCAAACATAATGATGAGATACGATAAACTGAATGCCAAGGATTCTCCTCGAAAAATTTGACCGACTGCTGAGTTGAATATCAACGATTGCCAAAAGGAAAAGAGGAATCAACTTCTGAGGTGAATCCGAAAGAATGCTGCAACATTGGCTTTCTTGAGCAGAGGTAGTCAACAACGTGAATTCGAACTAAGAACACAAAAGGCAAGATTCACATCATTCTTGTATGGTGTTCATGACATTTGAAAAAAGCCTATTTCGAATGATGGAAAAACAAAGCTTGGGGAAAGCAGCAAATGAGGTGATCATAAACTTGATAGTGATTGAAGATGAGTCTGAATATCTCATATCAAAAGAAGCTGCAGTTTGTCTCTAATCATGAGAATTTATGTACTCTAATTATGGAAATTTCCTCATGCTGGTGGAAAAGTTGTGTTCTAACGTCCAAGAATCCAAAATTAACAACAACACGGAAGGCAACTTACAGATCCAAAGCTCGGTAGTAGTTAATTCCTCCAGTGAAGCCGTTCTTTTCAAATTTGCTGGTATAGTAATCAACATCTTCTTCTGATAACCAAGAAGGCAAGGTATCTGAAGTGTCAGGAAAACTCCCAAATCCTTTTCCTTTAGGGAAATATAATGCACCGGGATGGCGGTGTGTTAGTAATTTTTTGACCACCTCTCTAACACCAATTTGGGCAAATTCAGCTTCGATATCTCCAGGTTCCTACCAATTGATTTAGATTAGAGTTTTAAACATCTTAAGCAAACTGTTCATAAATTTGAATCTCTACTAATGTCATCAAATGGCTTGGTATTGAGTTCCTTATTAAGAAATTCAAGGGAAGTACCCAGCTGCAACTCACCAACACAAATAAGCTAAATAGACATAGAGTAGGGGTTCCCAATTCTGATCCTTTTAGTGCCATTCAAAGCCTAGAGTGCGGTCTCCAGCACAAGTGTATATCCTCGTAGGTTCTCAATGAACATAACATTCCAAATATTGGGAGCAGTGGAGGTTTGTCAAGTCGTTAACTTTAGGGCCTCAAATTTAGTCGAGGTGCACGCAAGTTGGTCCAAACATCCAGTTATTACAAAAAATATTTTGAGCAAATTCCATTTTGACCCCCTGTGGTTATCGCAATGTGCGGATACCCCCCTCATGGTTCAAAATTGACCACATAACCTACCCATGGTTTTGAAAATGTGCGGATAGACCCCCTGTCGTCATATTTTCCATCCATATTAACGGAGGTGTATCTCACACGCCCCTAGAATATAATCTGAGTCGTTCATAATGTATTAAATAAAGAATAGAGTATCTCTGTAAAAAATCATCTCGATCAGGCATCAATAACCAAGTGATCTAATTTTTAGTAAATTCAACTTTGAAATTTTAATTTCATAACAAAATCGATTCGACCATGAGTTTTTCATTTTTTGATTGACTTGAATTTTGGCATAGATGTAGTACTCGTCAAAATTTACAATATCAACGGTTTGGATTCAATTTTTGGTATAGGAGATGGTGTAGTTAGATTTAAAAAAGAAGAGGAATCAAGGGACATGATGAGGGTATATCAGTCTTTTAATGTTGTTTCCATTAATATGGATGGAAAACATGACGGCAGGGGGTCTATCCGCACATTTTTAAAATCACAGGTAGGTTATGTGGTCAATTTTGAACCATGAGTGGGATATCCGCACATGGCGATAACCACAAGGGGTCAAAGTGGACTTTGCTCAAATATTTTCATACATTGTCGACAAAATGCAATGCACCTAATTGTTGCCAGTGTATTGCGTAAAAGCTGCGAAGTAAAACACCTATTCTGAAATGTCCACATTTTGACCACAATAAATAAGCAGCAAAAGTTATGTATTCGAGGGCCAAACTTAAATTTCATGTGAAATAGCCAGAACTTGATCTAGTAGCTATTGGGAATCCAAGTTTGATATAATTAAACTCAGCAGTCAAACCTTCGAAAACAGGGCAATGATATAGCAATGGAGAAACTATGCACAAACCAAGGACTACTAGAGAATTTTTTTTTTATAGAAAACAAGTACTACTAGAGAATTTGAAAACTCGAAATTCAGTATCACAGCCGATATAATAGACAGAGAAACAAGAATATATGGTTTACATTAAACTCGTTCAGAATAATGTGGCCGTGTATAATTTTTTCATTCTAAATCAACGCACTCAGCATTGTGGCTTACAATTCCAAGCTCGCCCACCTCAATTGAGTGAAATTTTGTTATGGAGGTCTTGTGCATATATCAATTTTGTTTCCTCTATTTTCCTAGTGAAAATGCTTTTTGCAGGCAGCGTCATTAGAGCACTCCTACTCAGTAACATCAAGTTTAATAGACAAGTCGAGCTCAAACAATACAAAACTTGGCCCGGCTTGGCTTGGCTGTTTACAACCCTACTCAGCAACATCATCCCACAAGGCCATTATAATGGCAAAAGGTGCTTATGGGCCAACTAACTCTCTCCAAATAACTCTAAAAAGGTACTCCAAACTTTTACTGTAGAGTATTCTCTTGGACAAAGGCTGACTTAGGCGTCGATCTGGCGAACCTCCAGCCGGTTGGCACTTACGAGTACATTGTTTCGCAATTAGCTCTCACAAGCATGCTCATCCTCATAACGATGAACGTAAGAATTGACAACCCAACATTCAATAACAGCCGGAGCCGGTAGCGGTAAAACAGATGGTTAGAGATGCTCTATCTTATGTAGACAATGGAGTACATTTCTTCTTATTACTAATATTTTTAATTTTAAAGATGGACAAGAGAGTACCTGAAATCGGCACATGTAATAGTCATCCCCGAACAACCCACGAAACATAGCAATAGGCTTCATCACAAGATCCCTAGGCATAAAATGGACGCTCAAACTCACATAAGCCTTGACTCTATCAGGCCTATACAAGCACAAAAACCACGCAAGAACTGCCCCCCAGTCATGCGCAACCACAAACACCTGCACTTGACATGTAATTATCCCACAATCAGATTAATGCTTCAGATGCACACATTCGGACACAGATTTTTCGATACATCGTGATATCCGCTTGCATTGAACTCTAGTATCCATTTAAACAAATCATATCTTCACAACAGAAACAGATAGACAGACTCTCACAGGTTATTTCTCTTTAGACAAATATGATGTTAAACACATTGAGACCCACCAAATGAATGGTTCGGATCGTGAATTGGTATCATGACGAGTCTCGTTTTGCATCACATTAGGAATCAGATAGGGATCATCGCATTGAGATCGTATAATTGTTACTCAATCCTCGCAATTTGCTGGGCCTCTATAGGGAAAACAAACCATTTTAAGGAAAGATACATTGTACTACTATTGTAGTTTGGCCCCTGATGCAATGTTTCTTAAAATCCTAATTTATTTAAAATGAAATAAAACTTCTCAAAATATAAAAAAAAATTCCTTATAACATCCCAAAATCAAGTACCAGACCATATTTACAGGACAGATGGTGGATTTGTATTAAAAAGCTAAGTGACTTTTTTTTTTTTTTTATATCTCTATTCAAATTTTTTTGTATTTGTTTGTTTTACGTCAGATTTTTGTGACTTATTGATTTGTCTCAACGAGAGAAATCAAAAAAATAAAAAATCAAGAGTTTTATTTTTTTGAATAAAGACAAAAATAAGTCAAAAAACAATCTTTTTTACTTTTTTACTTTTTTTTAATAAAATTATGAGTTTCGAACAATTTTTTTCCTACTTTTTCGATTTCTATCGACGAGACAAATCATCCAGTAACAAAAGTTTGAGAAAAATTTATCTAATACAAAGAAAAATTAAAGTAAAGACCAAAAAAAAAAAGGTCATTTTGACTTATTAAGCCAAATCAACCGAAATAAAAACAAAGAGAAGTCAATCGACCCCACCACATCCATAGAGATAGGTTCAAATTTTCCTTATTTCGATCAACATAGGTAGACAGGTTAGCCCACCTGTTTTTCATCAGGCGCGATGGCATCGAGCAGGGCAATGATGTCTCCGACGACATGAAGGGAGGTGAATTTGGCAGAGTCGTGGACGGGTGCTCCGGTGGTGTCGCCGTAGCCGCGGAGGTCGGGCGCCACGGCGCGGTAGCCGTGCGCCGCCATGTAGAGGATTTGGTGGCGCCATGAGTACCAGAGTTCTGGGAAGCCGTGGAGGAAGAGGACAAGTGGGCCTTGGCCTTTCTCTGCTATGTGGATGTTTATGCCGTTCGCTGTGACCGTCTTGTGCTCTATCGTCTCCATCTCTCTCTCTCTCTAGAATTCTTGCGTGTGGGATTTGCTGGTTTTAGTTTTGGAGAAGTACCTAAACAAATCTTGCATTTTTTATAGCCTTCTTGGCCCCATTGTTATACTGTAGTAGTATATGGAAACGAGACAAGTATAAGCATCGGCGATTAATGTTGACTAATTACTTAGGGAAACTTATTCAAGATTGCGCGCAATTTCAGCCGTCCGTTTCGGCAATCAATGATCCGGATTTTAAAAAAATTATTCGCATGAAAGTTTATCAACAAATTGGTCTAAAGTCCAAAAGATGAGATCACAAAGCAGATTTAGTCCAGTTTAAGTTTCAATGATGTGTAAAGTCCATTAATGAAAATATTTTAGAGTTTAAGGTCCGTGAAAAGACCAAATTGCCTTTAATGAAACAAGGGCCTTGTTTGGCTAACACAAAAATATCTTTTTTCATTTAAATTGACTTTAATGAGACAAGGGCCTTGTTTGGCTAACATAAAAATGTCTTCTTTTTTTTTATTTTTTATTTTGACCGGTGTTACCGGCGTTGACTGGTGTATCTATTCATTTTTGCTATATCTGTTGATTTTTTTATTTTTTATTTTTTTGACCGTTGACCGACGTATCTATTCATTTTTGGTGTATCTGTTAATTTTTTTATTTTTTTGATCATTGACCGGTGTTGACGTCAACCGGTGTATCTGTTCATTTTTTGTGTATCTGTTTGGCTAACAAAAAAGACTTTGTTGTGGTTGTGGCAGTGGCGATGGCTGTGGAGTGGTGGTGGTGGTGTGGTGGAGGTGATGGCATGGTGGTGGTAGTAGTGGAGGTTATGGTGGCATGGTGGTGGCGTCGTGGTGGTGGTGGAAGTGGTGGTTGAGTGGTGGAGGTGGTGGTGGATGTAGAGGTGGTGGCATGGTGGTGATGGAGTGGTGGTGTAGGTGGTGGTGGAAGTGGAGGTTGTGAATTTGTTTTGGTATATCTGTTGTTGATATATCTGTATCTATTTTGTGTTGGTGTATCTGTTTTGGTGTATTGGTATATTTGTATCTGTTTTGTGTTGTGTTGGTGTATGTGTTTAGGTATATTTATATCTATTTTTGTGTATCTATTGTTGGTATATTTGTATCTATTTTGGTACATCTGCTGTTGATATAAGTGTATCTGTTTTGCGTTGGTGTATCTGTTGCGAGTATATCTGTAAGTGTTTTGTGTTGGTGTATATATCTTGGTATATCTGTATCTTTTTTTGTTGGTGCATCTGTTTTAGTATATCTATATCTATTTTGGTGTATTTATTGTTGATATATTTGTATCTATTTTGGTACATCTGCTATTGATATATCTGTATGAAAAAATTTCATATTAGCACCTGACTTTTCACGCAAATCACACAAACACCTGACCTTATCGAAATATCATATAAACACTTGAAGTATTAAAAACACTCATCAATTAAACTCCTACTGTCAACCTTCGTCCAAAAATAAACAGAAAACTTATTTCTCTCTCCAATTTTGCAAGAGAGAAGCCGGAGCAAACTCAAGCAGATATTGTTGGTATATTTGTATCTGTTTTGGTACATCTGCTGTTGATATATCTGTATCTGTTTTGTGTTGGTGTATCTGTTGTGGTATATCTATTGTATCTGTTTTGGTGTATTTGTATATGGTATATCTGTATCTGTTTTGTATTGTGGTGGTGGTGGCGGCGGTAGTAGTGGACATGATTGTGGAACTGGAGTGGTGGTAGTGGAACTAAGAGGTGGTGGAGTGGTTATGGAAGTGCTAATGGGGGTGGTGGAGGTGGTGGTGGAATGGTGGTAGAAGTGGTGGAAGTGGAGGTTGTGGTGGCATGGTGGTGGCGTCGTGGTGAAGGTGGTGGCATGGTAGTGGTGGAAGTAGAGGTGGTGGTGGTGGCGGCGTCATAGTGGTGGTGGTGGAAGTGGTGGTTGAGTGGTGGAGGTGGTTGCGTGGTGGCCGGTGATGGAGTGGTTGTGGAAGTAGAGGTTGTGGTGGCATGCTGGTGGTGGTGGTGGAGTGGTGGTAGAGGTAGTGGTGGAAGTGGAGGTTGTGGTGGCATGGTGGTAACGTCGTGGTGGTGGAAGTGGTGGTTGAGTGGTGAAGGTGGTGGTGGTAGCGTGGTGGTGATGGAGTGATGGCATGGTGGTGGTGGAAGTGGAGGTTGTGGTGGCATGGTGGTGGTGGAGGTGGAGGCGGTGGCGTGGTGGTGATGGAAGTGGAGGTTGTGGTGGCATGGTGGCGGTGGTGGTGGCGGCGTGGTGGTAGTGGTGGTGGAGGTGGACATGGTGGCGTGGTGGTGATGGAGTGGTGGTGGAAAGGGAGGTTGTGGTGGCATGGTAGAAGTGAAGGTTGAGTGGTGGTGGTGGAGGTGGAGGTGGTGGCGTGTTGGTGATGGAGTGGTGGTGGAGGTTGTGACGGCATGGTGGCGGCGTGGTGGTGGTGGTGATGGAAGTGGTGGTTGAGTGGTGGAGGTGGAGGTGGTGGCGTGGTGGTGATGGAGCGGTGGTAGAGGTGGTGGTGGAAGTGGAGGTTGTGGTAGCATGGTGGTGGTGGTGGTGGTGGAAGTGGTGGTTGAGTGGTGGTGGTGGAGGTGGTGGCGTGTTGGTGATGTAGTAGTAGTGGAGGTGGAGGTTGTGGCGGCATGATGGCGGTGGTGGTGGTGGTAGAAGTTGTGGTTGAGTGATGGAGGTAAAAATAAAAAATAAAAAATCAACAGATACATCAAAAATGAACAGATACACCAGTCAACGCCGGTCAACGCCAGTCAATGGTCAAATAGTGGTTCGGTCCTCGGATTCTTAAAAAACCGAACCGAACCGGACCGCGAGCACCCCTACTGGAGACTATATGGAAAAAAGTAGATGGACTAATTGTGGCATAAACCCCTAGACTATGTCCTCCTACTCAATTTACCCAAAGTTTATTTGCGCGAAGAGTTAATCTCTTCTAGCGAATAGTTTTTTCAAAATTCGGACCGTCCAACACATATTTAAATGCACGCAACTGAGCATCATAAATTATTTTCATGGCTCTACCGTAAAAAAAAGTTTTTTTTCCATTACTTAATTGTCATGGAATACGTCAGTCCGTCAATGTGCGGGTGCTGCCCAAATTTCTTTACCAACCACCAGCATATATTTAAGTGAGGTTTATTATGCAATGATAAAAAAGAAAAAGAGGTTTATATGCATAATTTTGGGTCTTACAAATACTTTAATAATTTTTTCTCAATAGTTAATGACTATTTGTTTCAAGTCCAAGTCATTTCTTAGCTTGCTAAAGTAGTATGTTTCAAATTTTGACAATGTTACTCAAACGTTGTCAAATTTATATTCTTACCTTATTTAACTCATTATGGCCATTAGAGTACTTGAATTATTTCATAGAAATCTGCAAAAAAATGAAAGACACAAATGCTGTTGTGGTAGTAAATAACTTTTTCCCCCTTTTTCTTTTGCCATGCATGGGAGGTCTTTTTTAGGAGAAATTTTTCAGTGCCGGGTGGGCACGACCATGTGGTGCCCTACACCATCTCAGCCGCCCAATGAAGTTTTGGACGGTCCAGATCTGTTCAGCTAATTTTAAAGTGTGAAATGACTAAAATATCTCTCGACAGCCGAACAGATCTCAACCGTCCAAGATTTCATTGGACGGCCGAGATTGGTGCAGGGCACCACGTGGCCCCGTGCCCACCCAACACTGAAAAATTTCTCCTTTTTTAGGCTTCACGCCAAATAATGGCTTTGAATGGAGAAATGCTCTAAATTTTTTGGGGTTCTTACCGGCCGGCCCAGTTTTGTGTCCGCATAGCCGTCCCAGTCCATCCCATGTCAAACCCTTTCCGCCCAAGCCCCGTTTCAAGTGGTATATCCAAAATACCCCCGCCCAAGCCCTGCCTCAAATAGATCCCAGGAACCTAGGTATTCATGAGAGAGACGGAGAGTTACAGATCGAGGACGGTGTCTTCGTCTTTTTAGCCGGTAGTGACGGCAACCTCTTCGAGCTTGATGATCGGTGCGGCCGGTGCTCCAACGTCTTCGTCTTCACCGCCGGCGGGTTCTTCCGTGTCTGTGCTCCTCCTCTCTCTGCTGCCGCCGTGGCGGACTTGGAGGCCACCGTTGGCAGGTTGATTCTATCTTCCTCTTCCTCCTCCTCCAAGAAAGACTCTTCTTCTGCTCCGCTTTCGAACGCGCCGCGGCCGCTGTCTTCTTCTTCTTCTTCGTCGAGCTCTGCTTCTCGTGATGGTTCGGGTCAGAGAATTGGGGGCGTTTCCGAGGACATCGTCAACTCGGTGGACCAGTTTCTTCGCGAGGCTTTGCAAAATCCTCGCGAGAGGCTTTCTGGTAAAGTGTTAACTAGGGTAATCAATTAGTTGCTCGTTTTTCACTTGATTGGACTCGGTGGTTTGCTTCTTGTGTTTGGAGGAAGCAGTGGTGGAGGATATGGAGCAGTGGCAGTGACGGCAGAGGAGGAGGCGGTGGATATAAATCTTGTTTCGGTGATAAGCGGAAGGCCGGGCAGAAGGCCAAGGGAAGGTGTTCTGTTTTTTTTGTGAATTCACACCTTTTGTGTTTTTTTTTTGTGGTGTGAATTCTTTTTTTAATGTGTGAATTCTTAATTTGGTGATGTGAATTCTATCTTTTTCAAGGTGTGAATTCTTTTTTTTGAATGTGTGAATTTTTTTTTCCGAAAGTATGAATTCTTAATTTGGTAATGTGAATTCTGTTTTTTTCAAATATGTAAATTCTGCAAAAATGGTATAAAATTATAGGGGTGTGAATTCTGCGAAAGGTGTGGAAATGGTTGTTTGTAGCCCCAAGAATTCACACCCGCCAGAGGTGTACGGGGGCTGAATTCACACACCAAGAATTCATCCGAAGGGGTGTGAATTTTGCAGATATGTGTGAATTCTGTAAATGGTGTAAATTATGCAAAGGCGTGTGAATTCTTGCAAAATGAGTGGTGAATTCTTGCAAAATTGTAGGTTGAAGAAGTAGGTGGTTTGTTGGGGGATGTGAATTGTTACTTTATTAAACTGTGTTGAATTTTTTTTAAGGTAATGTGAATTGTTGTATTTATATATAGGGTTTTTTTCTCCGTACAATAAATTTAATATTATTTGCATTTGGATGTGAATTTTGTACATATTTGTGTGAATTTAGACCTTTTTTCAGAATTCACACCCCCGAGAATGAAACAGGGTGTGAATTCTGGTGGTATGAATAGTGCAAAGGGGTGTGAATATTGTGGATGTGAATTCTGAAAAATGGTGTGAATTCTAAGGGATGTGAATTCTGGGGGTATGAATAATGCAGATGGGGCGTGAATTCTGAAAAAAAAAATGTGAATTTTAGGGGTGTGAATTCCGCAAAGGTGTGAATTCTCGGGGGGTGTGAATTCTCGGAGGTGTGAATTCTTGGAGTATGAAAAGTGATAGGGGCAAAATAGTAAAAGCATCTTTAAAAAGGGTCTAGATGGGATAACACTTTAAAAAAGGGTTTGCAAGGAACCCCATGTAAAATTTGGGACCGGCCAGGAATTTCCTGAAATTTTTTTGTTTTAAAAAAAAGGTAAAATTGGGCTGGCCCTAAGTCAATGTAAGCCAGGGGCTATTCATCATGGGTACGTGATGAGCCCAGTAGTGTTGGAGGCAATGGCGGCACGAGAGTGTTTGGTTTTGGGCGATTTACGGGCCGGTCCAATTTATAGATCTATATTTCCACCAACTCCTGCCCAAAACCAAAACACACAGCTGAGGATTTCTCCAACTTTTATACCAAAAACACCCCCTTCTTCTCCCGGACAATCTCTCTCTCTCTCTCTCTCAAACTTCCTCCGTCAGGTTAAGATCGAGGTCGGCTGTATCCGTCGCGTTACACGCCGATTGATGATTCAGGGATCTGAACAAGTCGACATTGCTTGCATTCGAGGCGGCGTCGACGTCGTCAGCCCGAGATCCACCGGAGAACTCCTGAATCGGTTGTAATACGCCGCCTAGAAGCACCGTCTCGACAGATGACTGACAGAGGTTCCAGTTTCCGATCCATAACAGCCCCACCGCTCCGAACAACAGCGACTGGAAGACTTAGATCTCGTTGGAAAAAAGAGACGAGGTACTCCGGCCGTCGTCGGCCGCCGGCTGTGTAAAATATATATATATATATATTGATATGAACTTGTTTGAAATTCCTTCATCGTGGAAGCACTGATCAGGTTGGGTTTTGTGATTTCCTTTCATTTTATTTTTCTCGCCTTCCATCGGTGTCCAACAAAATCAAGATGAAACGAAAAACGATAAATGAGGTTCATATATTGGACCGCTTTTAGGTGCTCGTGTGTTTTTTTTTTTTTTTCTTTTGGAATAATGCCTATATTTTTCCAAGCAGCCAAAGATGTGCTTTTTCTTAATTGTTTGCGTTTGCATTAGGTTGATTAGATTAATTAGACGTAATTATGGTTCGATTGCACTCGGAAGGAATGTTTTTGGTTCGTGTTGGTAATGGTAGGTTGAGGAATCCAAAAGTGAAAATTTAGTTATTTTACACGAATTTCACACTGCGAATTTGTGTTTGATTCCTATCGTCGAAGTAGTTGCGAATGATTCCTCACCTATTTTTGTGTACACGGGGTTTTTTAAAGAGTCAATCCTTATTCGGTCACAATGCGTGTTATCCATTGCATCACCACCAACCTCAACCGCCACTGCAAGAACAATTGATGTGGAAAAGCTGCTATTACAATATTTAGAAGATAAACCAAATCCCGCTGCTGCAGACAGACCTTGGACTAATGTAGGCACGGTTGGTCCACCCACAGAGGTAAGATTCTATCAAAGCTATGGAATGATGAGAACCGGACAAAATTGAGATTACCTTTGTTTCTGGTTTTGTTTTTCTTCTATTTGAAGTTTTTAAAAGTTAATGTTGTTCTTTGTGAACTTTAGTGAATCAAATATCTGACTAACTTCATACCTTAATTTGCATGGCTTAGGTAATGAGCAGCTCCTAACTTGTTTTAGTGTAGGCCCAGTTAAGCTCATTTTTAGGTAATAATGTGGTACTGGTTTCTCCATATCAAATATCTGACTAACTTGTTCTTTGATCATTGTCCTTGATTTTTCTAATATATAGTTGTGCGCTCTTTGCTTGAAAAAATGGAATTCTAACACATACCCCCTGAAATTTCGCATACCCCCTGTGAAATTCACATACCCCCTGTGAATTTCGCATACCCCTGTGAAATTCCATTCAAGAGTACTCTGATCAACTTGATGATTTTGTATGGATAATTTACCTATTGAAACGTGCAAATAGATAGTTTGACTCATCGAAGTGATATCCGAGGTGAGCTCCGTATACCAAATTTTCTTTCGCTTTGAAAAGAAGACTAAAAGAAGTAGATCATTGTCCTTGATTTTTCTAATATATAGTTGTGCGCTCTTTGCTTGAAAAAATGGAATTCTAACACATACCCCCTGAAATTTCGCATACCCCCTGTGAATTTCGCATACCCCTGTGAAATTCCATTCAAGAGTACTCTGATCAACTTGATGATTTTGTATGGATAATTTACCTATTGAAACGTGCAAATAGATAGTTTGACTCATCGAAGTGATATCCGAGGTGAGCTCCGTATACCAAATTTTCTTTCGCTTTGAAAAGAAGACTAAAAGAAGTAGATCATTGTCCTTGATTTTTCTAATATATAGTTGTGCGCTCTTTGCTTGAAAAAATGGAATTCTAACACATACCCCTGTGAATTTCGCATACCCCTTGTGAAATTCACATACCCCCTGTGAAATTCACATACCCCCTGTGAATTTCGCATACCCCTGTAAAATTCCATTCAAGAGTACTCTGATCAACTTGATGATTTTGTATGGATAATTTACCTATTGAAACGTGCAAATAGATAGTTTGACTCATCGAAGTGATATCCGAGGTGAGCTCCGTATACCAAATTTTCTTTCGCTTTGAAATTCCTTGTGATGTTTGCATTGAGCTTCGTGTTGTCTGCTTCAGGAAATTGCATGGCATCGGCTTGACGAACTTCTACCAGCGAATGATGATGTTATATCTCGGGGGATTACTGGCCTGAAGCTTTACATGGTTGCTCCTTTCTTGGCGTAAGAACCTTGTCGATCGTCTCCGTAAAGCATCTCGCGAGTAATTGAGTTTTTTTTTTTTACTTGGCACATTGGTATATGATTGCTTTGTTCTTGCAGATCTTTGAGAGCATGGATTTCAACACACCAGCCCCCAGTAGCATCGAAACCTAATATACCTTTGAAAGGTTTGCTTTGTTCTTGCTGTGATGTCATACGCTCGAGCAGCCTCCTCTTGGGTGCCTGTGAAAAGAAATGCGGGGTCTAGGTAAGTGTTGGGTTTTGCCCATGTGAAAGAGAAAAAGAAATAATTATAGTTAATTTGTTTTTAATTGGTTCGGTGGTGCAGCAGTGAAAGAGTTGGTTGGCTGGTCATATATTTATTGGCCTATGATATTGTGCTTATTGGAAGTGCTTAAGCTGGGCATGGAGTAATTGTGGTAATTGGTTTCAAGATGTCTTTGTTGTACTGCATCCATCCAGATTCTTCTCGGCAGATGGAGAGTTTATTGGCTTAAGTTATTTATAGGGACATCTTGTGCTGTGATTATGTAAGAGAGTAAGAAAACGACAGAGGAAAAAGATTGCGAGGGAGAATATTGTGTGAGTTTGTGAGAGAGATAAAAATACCGAGAGCTTAGGGTATTTTGTATCTCATTGTACTCATTCAAAATTAGTGGAAGTTGTTCTCTCTCCGTGGACGTACCTGAGTTTGGGGATCCACGTAATCTTGTCTCTTTTTAATAAATAAAAATCCATCTTCTAATTGTGTGAGACTGAGAATTTCACACTGTGAAATTTGTGAAAAAACTCATAGATATGTCATTTTCACAGTGTAAAATTGAGAATTTCACACTGTGAAATTTGTGAAAAACACTCATAAATAGGTCATTTTTACAGTGTGAAATTTGTGCAAAGCACTGTGAATTTTCAAAAAAAACATTACAAAAATTTATGAAAGTCGCCGACAAAAGCACTTTGAATTTGTGAACTCGCTGGAAAAAGCACTACAAATTTTGTAGTCACCGGCCGGAGGTGGTCGCCGGAAAAAATCGACGATCGGAGGTGGGCGCCGGAAAAGTTGTCGGCCGGAGGTGGGTCGCCGGAAAAGTCGCCGATCAGAAGTGGTTGCCGGAAAAATCGCCGGCCGGAGGTGGTCGCCGGAAAAGTTGTCGGCCGGAGGTGGTCGCCGGCCGGAGGTGGGTTGCCGGCCGGTGATGGGTTGTGCAATGGAGGTGGGAGGGGGTGGTTGTGTTTAATGAAGGGTAAAAGGGTAATCTTTATATGAGGTTGGTAAATACAAATTGAGTTCATCCTTAGTGGGAATTAAGTCTAGATTTTCTAGACCCACAGGTAATTTTCTGTTTGGTTTTTGCGAAAGAACTTGGGCTGCAGAAGGTGCACATTGAAGGAGTTCCCAATTGGTGATGGGCATGATTCAAAAGCAGCTAGCCAGATGTCAACACATCAGTTAGGGTTCTAATTGCGGATGTGGCCCGATTAAGGCAAGAGTTTGAAGGTACGAGAGTGAATTTTATTCGGAGGATTGGTAGTTCGGCGGCGCACGTTGTGGCCAAAGATGCTGTGAGACGGAGTGAGATTTGTTTGTGGGAATTCTATCCCCCCTTGGCTTTTGCATCCCTCATGTGAGGATGAAAGCCCAACTTGATGTAATGGTTTTATTTCCTTGAGTTTAATAAAATCTGTCTTAAACTTTGGAAAAAAAAAATTCAATGTAAGGCCCATTTCGGGGTTTTTGTAAAACAAAATTAGGGAATGGATTGTAGGAATTGTTTATTTTATTTTCACGGAAAAAACATACTCATTCAATTCATTCAAACAAGTCATACAACATCACAAAAAATCATCCAGAAATGGATCAAGCCATGCAATAGCTACTGATAATCACCCGAAAACAGAGATACAGAAAAATAGCCAGACCTTAAAAGAGACGAAACTAATGTCGAACTCTTAAGCAGGAGCCATTACCCATCCACACCGTAATCTTGAACGGCAAACGTGGAGCTAGTATGCAGACACTGGGCGCCTCGAAATTGTTTATCTTGTTGAGTGAAACATTGACAAACTAAATCAACCTTATCGTAATAGGTAAGAGCAATATTACGTTACATTTTCTTCAAAAAATTAAAAGGCTAGCATGATATTAATCTATACCTATATAAAATTGTAGAATGACTTTTCTTGCTGATTCAGAATTGATCTGATGTACTATAAAGATACCATCTCGTGTCTTCTACTATGGTAGTACTTGTTTTTCAAACGTCTGAATCCAATCTTGGATAGAAACAAGATTTTTCATGCTTGATTTGATCCGTTCTAATTTTAAATTTGGATTCTTTGATTCTGGTCCCCAACAATGGAGGGATTTGTTTGTTTATTGGGACATTCGATCATAGAAATAGTAATCAATGAGCGCATTTTGTACAACAAATGGCGATTAACCAATTTCGACAACGAGTTTTGCAACAAGCCTTATAAAGAGCTATATATAGGAACTCTGACATTGAACCCTTACTTATTGAAGTACCACTCTTTCGTCTCGATTTAATAGAGGCCGAACGAGGTGAATATGGCCAAAGAGTGAAAAAGTACTACTTTTGTAGATTATTGTGTTCGCTAGCATTTACTATAATTAATCTAACTTATTCAGCATATTTGCTTTAAAAAACTAATAAAGGGTATTTGTTAACAATTATGAATAATCAAAAATTTGGCTTTTCTAGCTTATTTGACCCAAAAAAAGATAGATTATTTTACGTTAAAATTTGAAGCGTTTTTTTGCTTATTTTAAGTTGTTAAAACATGAATGGATAAAAAAATCCTAAGGTGTATAAGTTATTCGTACTCAAGATTTAAGGACAATCTAGACATTTTATTTATAAAAAGCTATTAGACAATTTATTCAAGCTGTAGACACCCTATTTTGGACTTTCCGGAATAGTTTATTTACGGTCTTTTGATTCCCCGATGATGATTATGGTCAAGAACAACCTGAGTTTGCAAGTGTGTTTGAGCTCTGAGTGTCCTGAGCCTCGTCCGAACCCATTTCAAACCCTTGTCGAACCCTCAAGCCAGAACCAAATGGCCTCAACAAAACCCTACTGGAGTACGCTGGTGGAAAACTAGCGTGCGCAGGAACCACTGCCACTCTGGCGCACGCCACTCAAACAGTGGCGCACGCCAGTCAATACCAATCAAATCAACCTTTTTCAGCCAGCTGGGCGGGAGTTTTTGTAGCCGCCTGACGTCAGCTGACAGCCTCCTGATCATTGCTTCGGCCAGAAACTGTTCCCCTCTCTCTCCTACACCCTCCATCAAGCCTAGTCCCATGCATTAAATGCATGGGAGCTTCCTCCAAGGTTTGGCCATCCAAACAGCCCCTAAGGGCAGGCTGATCAGCCCTTCTCTCCTCCATAAATACCCCCTTTGCATTCATTTGCAAAGGATTGGCATCATTAAGAAAGGGTTAGCTCCATAAAGACTTCAAGTCTCTTTGTCTCCTTCCCATTGATTTTTCTTTGCTTCCTTTCTCTTCCATAGAAAGAGCAAGCAAGGGGAAACACTCCTCACAGCCTATAAACCTCACTACTCATCCTTCATCCATCCTTTTCAAGCTCAAGACTCAAACCATCTTCTCAAACTCACAAGCAAAGGTATAATACCTCTTGCTCCTGCTTTCTGTTCTGACCCCTGAGGGGGGCTGGCAGGGTCAAGGCTGGTAATCTATACCAGTCCTGGCCCTAATGCTAGCAAGGTTTCAAAACCGTGCACGATGATCAGTGGCGCACGCCAGTTGTGAGTACCGTACGCCAGTAATGGTGGTAGGTGCAAAACTGGTGTGGGGATCATGGATCGTTGTTTTCTTACATTATTTAAGCTTTGATCACCTTGCTGCATGTTAAAACCAGTTTACAGCTTTCTGTACTTAGAACTGCTTTCTTTGCTAACCGTGTTTATTGCTTAGTTTGGCCTTCTGGGTCCCTCTGGTCCTATTCCAGAACCCAGAATGTGCAAAGCCAAAGCATTGGAACCAAGAAACAACTGGCGTACGGCCCTTCCTTAGTGGCGTGCGCTAGTGGTCTATATTCCAGTGGCTTGGCCCTTGCATGGATCTTACATCCAGGCCTTTGATCATCCTCCCCTCACTGTTTAAGGGGTTTTTTTGTCTATTTGGAGGCTTTTAAGCCCATTAACCTGTCTGTAATAGTTTAGCAACCTTTATAAACTGCGTGGTTTGTCCTGGGTGTGCACTGGTCCTTTCCAGAGCCCAGAGGGTTGACAACAGAAGCTGTGGTCTTAGGCTTACCGGCGCACGCCAGTTGTGGTGTGGCGCATGCAGGCTTGTCCCTGTGTGCCCTACCTCACAGTCAGCGTGTTCTAGTCTGCTTAAAATGTCCACAAAAGCTTGTTCTCAATCTATTATACTTGTATAGATCAAACATCAGACATCCATAAACATTTTACCACATCTTTTGTACATAAATGCAATCTGTTACAGTTTCAATCCCTATTAACTGTTCCCCCGCCCTAACTGGTTAAAAGAATGATCAAATAAAGAGAGAAAATGCAAATGTTTTATAAAACGCCTGAGTAGAGACCGGTCTCCGGACTGGGCGAGAGGGGTGCCATAAAACCCTTCCCCTCTCGTAATCTGGCTCCCGAACCTCAAGATCGAAGGTGACGACGGTCCAGTCTACAAAAGCCTTTTTCAAAATCAAACAAACGCGATCCAAAACGTTTTCAAAAGAACGGTTTCTTGGGTGCAAACCGCAAAACCCGAGTGGCGACTCTCTGATCTGCGAAGCACTTCGCCGCGCTTTCCGCGAGATAAGGGCGCACCCGGAATTTTATGCCTAAACACGGAATTTTTGGGGCGTGTGCCCACACAAGCAAATAGATTAAACTATTTTTACAAGTTATAAAAAGCTATAACAAACACTTTTATAAATTATTTTAATTTGTTACGGAGTATTAAATATTTAAACCTATTTGAGGTTTCGACCTTTTGCGGACGCTTCAAACATTACTGCCTTTCCTATTCATCACAAGCAATACGGAGAAATGTCTACCAGGAGAAAATCTTTTTTAACGGCGGTGCCATGAATAGTTCTTTATGGAGCCAATCGTGACCATCCAAAAGTGTTTTTGGACTGTATGAATATCCGGACAGTCCAGAACACTTTTGAAGAGTCGAGATTGATTGCTACTGTAAACAACTTGTTCACAGCAGAACCGTGAATAAATTCTCTCGAGTCTCGTCTACCAGTACCAGTCGTGATACTTCTCTATCTACCACCACCTTGGATTCTACTTCTTGCTCTTAAAACACTGAAATCGATTCATCAACTTTACAACTTTTTTGGTGCCAGAATGGACTTCATATTTGGATCACGATACAACTTGGCGAAATAATTTTTACACTCTCATTTTATCTATTGTCACTTTCTTTTTTATCTTTATTCACGTGATCAAAGTGCCAAATTATCCTTCATATGAAAAAAGAGGGAAGTGTGAAAATCATTTCTAACTTGCCGTCCCGATCACAATTGGTCCAGGGCCACGTTTGGATGCCCTAAGCATTAAGTAATTTGTCCATTGCAAAGCAGCATGTTACGGGGTCCAGGGCCACGTTTGGATGCCCTGAGCATCAAGTAATTTGTCTATTGCAAAGCAGCATGTTAGAGCATCCACACCTGTCTCGCCACATTCCTTTTGACACTAAAATAACGAGCAAAACCCCAAAAATTAGGCTGCATCAACCTTGGCTGTTAACTCGTTATTCTACAAATTGTTTAACTTAGCTACAGTTCCTCGTGTCTCCAAGCGAGGAACTATTCACCAACTCTACTATATTTTATTATTTTAACTGTGTGCTTTTAACCCACTTTCTGTTCGGTCCAATAGTTTAACAAAAAATGTTACTTACACAACAATCTAAACACAACAATTTACACAACCTCTCACATGCATGTGGGCCCCACACACACTACTATTTGTGAGCCCCACATGCATGTGAGAGATGTGTAAGTTGTTGTGTAAGTATACATGGTTTTTTTTTTGGTATTAAATACGAATATTTAATTGAAAAGAGAGTGTGAGTAAAGAGCCTAATGCAGTAAACATTTTAAAAGTGGGTAGCTAAAATAATAAAGTGACGTTTTGCTCTCTAATTTAAAGATGTAAGGTCAACTTTTTATTTGGCAAATCCCATGACAAAAATACATTGATTTGTATCTTTTATTATTGAGTTGAAATTTATTCTTTATTTATTTCTAGAGTGTCTGTTTAGAAAGTTGAAGGAAATCAAATCGTTTGTAATTGAGAGGATGCGTTTTTAGGAACTAAAATCAATTATATTGTAATTGAGAGATAGAGAAGGAAAAGGATGGAAGGAATCAAGGAGATTCATGATCATGGCAGATGAATAAGGAAAGAGGATCTCAAAATCTGTGGGTTAAAAATAAGGCAACGTGCATCAGTTGTAATTGCTCGAGCAACTCCGAACAAGCCTATACAGGTGCTTGAGCAACTTGACAGATTGGGATTTCGAGGCTACCGAATATATGAGTGCAGCCCCTCTCTTGCTCTAAAACAGAGAAATATCTAAGGGAGATTTTTAGTTTGTTTCTTGGAAAAAGATATGATCGTTTGATCATCAAACTTCTGGATTAATTCCAAGAGCCTTCTCCAAACTTTGTGATTGTTAATCGAAGTGTTCTTCCGGTAGATTTCCGGTGGGTACCGACGGTGGATTCCGTAGGTTATTGGAAGGCTTGAGCGATTCAAGGCAGCGGCGGTTAAGCACTGGGTGCGGTGAACGAGTGATTTGGCAATCAACCTTGGTCAACCGAGAGCGATTCTAGGTTGTAAGTATAGGTTTTTGTTTGTAACCGTACAATGGATTATAGTGCATGATTTCCTTCCCGTGGTTTTTACCCGTTTAAGGGGTTTCCCATGTATATCTTTGTGTTCATCGTTTATTATTTTTTGATTCCGTTTATTTTGCTTGATTGAGTATTTAAATAGCGAAAAATGAATTTTCAAAAGACAATGGTGCGAATGCTCTTACGGATTGTGATGGTTTCTGGTAAGGGAGATGTAGATGTTCGTGGATTTTGCAGCATTGCAACTGCTCTCTCTCTCTCTCTCTCTCTCTCTCTCTCTCTCTCTCTCTCTCTCTCTCTCTCTCTCTCTCTCTCTCTCTCTCTCTCTCTCTCTCTCTCTCTCTCTCTCTCTCTCTCGTGGGAGCCAATTGCGGAGACTGGTGAGTGGGCAAACTGACACAATCACGTTACCAAGTGCTACGAAAGAAAACGACACCATCCAGTCCACCTTCTAATTTTGTAAGGCTCATCAATCCCAGATCAAACATCACTAGGAATGGAGTTTTGTTCACCCTCCACTTAAGAGGGTGATATAGGCATATGCTACCGCCGCTGCCTAATTTGGCTACTAGCTAGTGCTTTCGGATAATAAAACTTCTGCTCTCTCTTCTTCCCCTCTTTGATCCTACACTAATGGCTCGTTTGTCGATCGGATTAGTTTTTATAGATGAATATGGAATGAGATGTGATATGGTGAAAATGCGAATATGGACGGGATAATATGTTATAGGTGATTTGTTTAAGTAATATTGGAAGAGTGCATAGATGTCCTAAGAAGACGTCGTCTTGATTTCTGTTTCGTTGTAGTACTTTTTAAAATTTTAGAAATGAAGTTAGGCCAAGTTTTACTATAATTGTCAATGTGCAAGTGTGCCAAACAGACTAAACGGTCTAAAACTTTTTAAAATATGAATTTCAAGATTAGTCATTTTTATTTATATACTGTAACTCGGGAATAGTATTGTGCATCATCCGAGATGTTCGTTCGGCAATCCAATGGTCGATATTTCATCTCCATCATCCGAGTCGTTCATTGCTGAAATGCAATTTCAACCATTAAATTGTCAAACAGACGACTCGAATGGTACATAACAAGATGCTGTCCACCGTCCGCACAGCACCATAGAGTTTTTAATGGGAAACTCGCCCTCAGTTTACTACACAGTACAGGTCCAATTCCCTAGGAAAAGGAAAACAAGGAAAAGCATAGAAACAAAGTTGATCCGGTGAAAGCACAATTTTTCATTAGTTGCACATTTGACCACACACAATAAAGTGAGAGATAAACTCAAAATAAAAGCAAAAAAAATGAAAAACGCAGCAATTTTGTTCACACTCCTTAAAAAAAGGTGAACATTACCCTTCCTCTTATTGGTTGAAATAATATGGATCCTACTAAAAAGTGATGCTTACCATGCAATACACTTTGTGGTGGGATCCACACCATTTCAACCAATAGAAAGGAAGGTAATATTCACCCTCTTAAGCGGAGGGTGAACAAAACTCAACTCCTATTTAAAAAAAAAAATCATCAAAATCAAGTTCTTCTTGATTAATGACTTAAACCATAATATATGCTATCCAAACAGATATAATTAAATTATGTCACCAAATAAATGGGCACGGTTGAGATCCCGTGCGACGAGTCCATGTTCAGCTCCCTGAGGCTAATATACGGTATCTCCACCTCCCCCTTTCTCGCCGGGGTCAAAGTTCCGGCGAGAGGCCCCGACGACGGCCGGCTGGTGGTCAAGTACGGCGTGCTGGACCCGCTCCTGCTCTCCGTTACGTACACTGGGCCGGATATGGATCCCCTAAGGCCGCGACAGCGGTGGAACCCGTCGTCGCGGTCGGCGTCGCAGGGGACCCACTTCCGCCGGAAGAAGAGGAGGGCGTTCCTCCACCACCGCTTCTTGGTCTTCTTGATCCTCTTGTGGGATTCGTCTCTGGAGATGGGCTTTTGGAGCCTGAAGTGGAGAGCGTCTATGGATCTTGATGCGGTCTCCCTCTTGTGCTTCCGCGCTTCCTCTAGCACCTACAGCAAACAACAGAGACAACAATATGTTCAGAGCGCTCAAAAAGATGTACAATCTTTTTAGTTTTTGGAGAGAGAGAGAGTGAAGGGGCCGGGATGAACCTGAAAATAATCGATTTGGGGGTCGAAGCCGTAGTCACTGAAGTGGTGAGGCTCAGGCATAGGGAATATGGGAGACGTGGTGGACATTCTCTCTCTAGATCACTTGCTCTTTCTTTGCTCACTCTCTCTCTCTCTGGGTGGGATGATGAGGCACCGTTTGATTGTTCTGGTGCTCAAGCGAAAGAGCAGAGGTGGAGAAAACAAAGGGAAAAGTAGAGAGAGAGAGAGAGAGAGGTGTTTAATGTGAACAGGGTGTTTGGGGCTCAAGGAGGGAAATGGCCATTGATGTGATGTTTGCAAGCCGGCCCCTAGTTATAATTCCTAGTAAATGCTGTCACATTTTGTTTATTTTCAGACTCCAACGGTACCCGGACATTAAAATACTCACATAGAAGAGATGAGAGTAGCGGTTAAGGAGGAAATGACCGTTGCTGTCAGATTTTGTTTATTTCGTTGCTAATGCGTTCTCAATACCTGAGAACAAAATCAGGAATCGCAATACCCCTGGCCTTGTTCGTTTAGCAACTTTGGGTATTTTAGTTTTGATAGTAGGTAGAGAGAGAAATAGGGTAATGATTGGAGAGAGGGGTAATGAGTGGAGAGAGATAGAGAGAGAAATGAAATTAATGATTTGAAAAATAAGGTAATGATTGTAGAAAGATGTAGGGTAATGATTGAAAAACAAAATTAAAACAAAATAAATATGGAAAACGAACAGGGCCCCTACAATTGATGACTATTGGGGTGCGGAGATAATAAAAATTTGCCTCAACTTATCCCTCGTTAGTTTTAGACGAGCCGAACAATATCGAAAACTTCAATCATTTGAAATTCAGGTGGACCGTATCCACACCGATAACAAAAAATTGCCGTGACTGATGTCCAATTTGATAGGAGTAGTAGTTAAAAAATCCGAAAGAGATCTGGTTTTTGAGTGTGAACATGGTGAATGGTGGGTACAACTTTTGTTCATTAATGTGCATAAAACAGGCAGCTGGTTAGAAAGATCTCAAACAAGATCAAAACCGCCATTGCCACACATTCCATTGGAAAGATCTGCCATCATCTCCCCCGTGCCTCTCACAGATAATATTCATTGATTTATACGAAAAGGGCATCACGTGATTAGAACATGTGGTGATGTTCTTTTTCAGTTTTCATTCACTGAAACACTGTTGGAGTTGCACTTCTTTTTTCGAGTGGGGATGTGGAATGCATTATTAACAATTGGGATTTGGGAAAGTCTTCGATACACGCCTCTCTAAGGTGTGTACTATATGCATCTATTGTGTGATTAATATTGTGTCACCTCATAAAAAATTACTTGTAGGACCGGTCATTCATAATATTTTATTTCGTATCGTAACTTTTTAGCAATAGATTCATAACATATTGGGAATCATAACATTTTGGTGTGTTTCAATTAGGGTGCATATGATACACACCCAAATAAGGGGGTGTATTATAGTACTTCCCTTGACAATCTGATGGTACTCTGTATTTTTCCATTATGATCCTAAAACTAGCAAGGTTTCAATAACTGTGGTGTAGGGGATCTGCGCGCGCAAGTCCAAGGTTCACGGGCGCCGGTTTGGTGCTGCGCGCGCTGGTTTGTGTGGGGAGAGGAACCCTTGTTTTAATGCTTTCATATTTACATGTCAACACCCTGGAACATGTTAAAATCAGTTTACTGCTTATGTTAAAATTGCTAGCTGCTTTTCAATACCTATATATCTGTTGTATTGAATACCCCTGGGATCTTTTTCGACGTGTCCAAGAACCCAAGTTAGCCAAGCCAAGCACTAGAAGTTCAGTGGCGCGCGCCAGTTCCGTATTTGCGCGCGTAGGTTCAGTTTCAGTCCAATGGTTGGTTTTGCATGGGTAACTTGGTTGTGGCCATCATTTTTGTCCCCACACTGTTTATGGGGTTGTATTTTTTTCCTATTTTCTCTTAAGTTGTAATCTATTTGTCTTTATTTTCCATTTAAACTCTGTGGTATGTCTTGGGTGTGCACTGGTCCTTTCCAGAGCCCAGAAGGATAAAAGATAGAACTGTGATTTAAGGTGGATTTGCGCGCGCTAGTATGAGATAAAAAGGTTTAAAAAAGGGTTACAACTTTGTTAGAACTTTGTTACAACCTTGATACAACTTTAGTTACCAAAGTTACCAAGTTAGACTCTTGTAAGCTCAAAACTCAAGCATCAAACCACTTTGTTCAACACAACCACAACCTTCAAGCCTCAATCATCAAGTTCAATCACTCACTCAAACTCAAAACAAAGGTATAAACTTGCAGTTTTTCTGTTCTGATTCCTGAGGGGGGCTGGCAAGGGTAAAGCTGGTAATCTATACCAGTCCTCGTACGTGATCACATAGCTTAGGCTATACATTCATATAGAAAGAAAAGAGGGTAGTGATAATGCCAAAACTGTTTTTGTTCGTACCAAAACTCCAGTGCATAAAATTTTTGTACATTACACATGGTACAAACCTTTTGTGCACAAAAATAATTTTGACACCAACAAAAACAGTTTTGGCATTATCATTTCCTTAGAAAGAAGGCATATAAGCAAGGGGAACTGTCAGGCTTTGAGGGGTCATGGTAATATAAGTTCAGCTGAAAAAGACATTTCCCTTTTTAATAACGAATAAGGTCAGCTTCATAGCTCCAACCTAGTAAAAGGACGTTAATGCTTTATACGATAAATATTGGGTTCCTTTGATCCGATTTCTTGTGCTCAATTATGGTAGATTAAGCCAAAAGGCATATAAGCATTAAAAAAATGATGGCAAGGTTCATTACCCTCCTCGACGGAGACGTGGGTTGGTCACGCCCAAAGGAGGTTGCTACGTTGGTTGTCCCCTCCCACCCTTTTTTGCGGATAAAAAAAAGAAAAAAAAAGTACAACACCACTACACAAAACCAAAAATACCAATATGATCACCTCTCACATATAATTTTATACATGAAAAAAAATGAAAATTCGATGAAAGTGAAGTGTTTATATTGACGGATTTGGATTGGAGGAGTGGTAAAAGTATGAACTAATAGCAAAAATTCATCGCATCTGCTAACTTATTACTGGTTAAAAAAAAACTTTATTACTGGCGGACTAAAAGTAAAATCTAGATGGGTTGCTTGGAACATGGGGCCCAGTTCATGGAACCAAGCTTTGCGGGGGTAGGCTTTATAAAATCCATATCCTTAGATCCCACTGCCTCTCCCACTGCCAGCCCATAGAAAAGTGACAGACCAACACTGAGCCCATAATGAAGATGCTTGTGTATAATCAATCTTGATCTTTTCTTTTTGGTACACCTTTTGATCTTTTATCTCCATGAGATTAGGCCACGAGGCAACTTTTTCCATTGGGATATAGAAAGAGATTAAGAAGGATTTGATTTGAGAGAGAGAGAGAGAGAGAGAGAGAGAGAGAGATAATTCATATAAATTTCTTGTTCCTTTTTCTTTTTTAAAAATCTTTTTGACCTCTTAATTGCAACTGCGATACGACAAAGAGAACGAACAAGTGCAGAGTTAGTTTTCTAAAGTATTCTTGAATATTTCATAAAAATCAACTACATGGTGGTTTTTTTTTAATTATATTTTCTTTGCCAATTTAAAAAAAATCCGCTATGTTTTATAGACCGGTTTCCTGGGGGGCATTTCATTCATTCCCTCAATCCCGCGTCAAAATTTGACTACAATTTCACATTATCTTTGATAAGAGGAGCAGATAGTATTTGACTCAAACTACTACAAATTCCCATAATTAAACAACTAACAACAAAAACAAAAACTTTCTTGACCAACAAACCCTCACCCAACCAAACCACTCACCTAGCCCACTCCACTCCCATGTATTGGATTAGGGGTCACAAATGGAAAATGCTTTGAACATAATTTCAAACACAGTTGCATCCGTAGCCGATCGATGTATGTGGACTCGCATATATTGAAGTCTTTGGAGTTGTATCCGGATGGTGTGTTTCTATGCTTTTTGGTCAAAAAATACCGCAAAGGCTATTCCCGTCATTTCAACAATCCCGTGTCAAACTCGACTTCTACTGCACTGCGGAAGACCTAGACTCTAAAGAAGGGAATTTCAACTTCTCCGAAACCCACATGAACTTTCCCCCCAATCTCTCACACGCCAATTTCCCCACTTCAAATACACAATTGTATCCTCCCTCTCGCCTCACACAACCACTACTCTTCTCTCTCTCTCTCTCTCTCTCTCTCTCACAAACATGTCTTATCACCAAGTTACCGACAGCGGCATAACAGACACAGCAAACCTCGACGACTTGGCACCGAAGGGTGGCTACGGTCTAAGCGGTCGAATAATGCTAACCGCAATCGTGATGCTGTTCGCTGTGGTGGTCCTCATGGTCTGCCTCCACATCTACGCCCGCTGGTACCTCCACCGCGCGCGCCAGCTCCAGCTCCGCCGCCGCCGCCGCCGCGGCAGCCGCACCACCCTGGTCTTCTACTCCGAAGAGCCCAACTCCGCCGCCGCCTCGCGCGGCCTCGACGCCGCCCTCTTGGGATCCCTCCCCGTCTTCCTCTACTCGGCCCAAACCCACCCCCACGTGGTGGAATGCGCCGTGTGCTTGTCGGAGTTCGAGAAGAACGAGAAAGTCCGTGTCTTGCCCAAATGCAATCACGGGTTTCATTTGGATTGTATCGACATGTGGTTTCACTCCCACTCCACGTGCCCGCTGTGCCGGTCGCCGGTCGAACCGGTGGTTGAAGCGAGAGATTGTGTCGTTTCGGTTGGTGATATAGAATCCGGTTTACCCGGTACGAGTTCTGGGTTTTGCGACAGGTGCCAAGGAGCGGAACACGATTCGTCGTCGAGGAATCGGCCAAACCAACAAACACACGACGTTGCGCAGACGCAACGGTTGGGCGACAGGAGGAAGGGGTTGGATCTGCAAAGGGTGACGATCGAGGTGCCGAGGAGCCAAGAGTTCGGGGACGGGTTGAGGCTGAGTTCACCCGCGAGTCAGGGGTTGAGATCGCCGATGTCGGCTCGGTTCATGTCGTTGAAGAGAATACTCAGCTTCAACGCGAGAGGAGTGCCGGTTTCGCCGGGTGTGGGAACGAGTCGTGGGGTCGCGACGAGCGAGTTGGATGTGGAGAGCGGAAGGGACGAGTCGACTCAGGGGCAAAGCCGGGTTCAAACGCCGAGATAATAAGTTCAGAGAATATTCTACGTCTGAGTCAAGTAACGCGGCGGCGGCGGAGAAACGGATAAAGCAGCTTTCGGCGACTTGTCAGACAACTCTGGTCTCAAGGAATGTGGGTGGCACGTGGCATTTGGGAAAGCTATTTGATTATTTTGGGTAGTACACGTGGTAGTTCCAAAGGGTTGTTGTTTTCTGACAGGAGTCCCATGCTTACTTGGTATATTTGACCTTGTGTATATACCACATCGTTTATTTGTTTATTTAGGCGGCTAATTTTGTCACTCTTTTTTTTTGTTAACGTTATTTCCCTGTAAGTGTATTTTTGTACCAAAAATACACTTACAGAAGGTAGCGTTAACAAAAAAAGAAGTGGCAAAATTATTTCCCTTTATTTATGTTCTCAGAGTTTTTTATGTCAAGGCAAGGCAATAACACATGCCATAGAAGTTATACACATCATGTCAATATAGGTTAGAAATTTTGTAAGACGCAAGTTACTAGACATGAAGTCCCGAACTCGAGACCTCGGTGAACCATGGAATGATCGCCTGGTCAAGTGAAAACTCGGGACCTTGGTGAACTTGGAACAATCACCTGGTCAACTGGGCCAGTTTCATCTCTTTTGTACCAAAACGTTAAAATGGCATTGCAAAAGTTGTTTCTTAGCTGGGTATGGTGTTATTTTGTCAAAAAAAATACAAACTCGTATCATCCTTTATAATATAATTTTGGCATAACCACATGTTGTCCCTCAATACCCTTTCAGCATTTCTAACAATTCAAACTTGATGTTGTAAGTTTTATAAGGCTGCTAATTTTGCACTTCATTTTTTGTTAACGTCACTCCCCTGCAAGTGTATTTTTGGTGCAAAAAATACACTTGCAGGGGAGTGACGTTAACAAAAAAGAGAGTGGCAAAATCATTTCCCTTTTATAATTATTAAATTTGATGTCAAATTTGAAACCCAAAATAAAAGTACTGCCAAAATTGTTGGGACTGTATTTCACACGACGGCAAACAAGATATTGTCAAATTTTAATGCTATGTTTCGGCCTTGACAACTTCGTACTTACGAGAGTAGTGATGCCACTATAGTTAGGCATAGGATAAGAGGTCGGCGCACATTGAAGTCGGTGTCTAGCCGGAAACACTAGCTAGTGATCAATGTCTTGTATCGTAGAATTAAATAAGAATAAAATTAAGTTATTTGGTGAACTTGACTCACTATATCTATGATATGGTATACTTTACTACATTTTATGCTGGGATCGTTTAATTTTTTACGAGAGCTACAAGGCCCCAATAATGCCCCAATGTATATTTTACACGTTTGACTCTCCCCTTTTTATTTTTGTTTGGCGGGGTGATTGATACTCTTTGGACTTACACCGCTTGTAAGCCGCTTAACGATACCACTTCTCCACCCCCTTAGAAATAGGCTAGATATCTATCGAGTGAAAAAAAGAAGAAGAAGACTCTCCCATTTTTTTAACCAAACAAGTAAAAAAATTTAAACTTGAATTTGAAGTTTTTATTAGTACTTGGAGATCTCATTAAAATAAGTATAGACAAACGAGTTCATGCTCTTTTTTGTTATTACTTGGGAAAAAAAAAAGTGGAGGTATTCAGCACGAGGTTCAAAATCAGTCCTGAGAATACTTAATTCAATCTGTTGTTCATATCCGTTAAGAATAAAAAAGCTTGGATTATTAAATACTCCCTACGTCCCATTTTCATAGCAGTTCACTGCAAAAAAAGAAGTGCAATTATTGGATAAAAAAAACAAAGTACTCCCGTTCACAGTTTTCTAAATTTTTTACGCCAAATTAAAGAAATTAATCGATATCTTTAATTTGGTGCGAAGAAACACCAAAAAAACATGTGCAAAAGTACTTTCTTTACGGTTCGAAAATTGCACGTCTGTCCGTAGGTGACTATCGAAATGAGACGGGGGGAGTATTAATTTGACAAAGCTCCAAAACAAGGGTGGTAGAGACTAGTCTGAGCATGTTCATTTCGTGAATGCAATAAAAGCGAAAGTTGAATGGTCCAAGAATTAGGAAGAATAGGAAACACGGCATTATATTGACCAGAGGCGATGCGTGTAGAACTGGGAGTTTAAAATTGTACTTACGTACGTCACATTAGTCTTTGATTGACAAAAGCGATCGAGCTGAAATAGTGATTGAATTGGGAGTTTAAATTTTTTTTTTGTCTTCGACTCCTGATAACTTCTATGACGGTGTAGTTGATTGAATTGGGTGGAATGTATGTGTCTATTAGGTAGGGGAGAGAGAGAGAGAGAGAGAGAAGATATGAGGGTAACCCCGAGGGCTTAGCCTGATAGCTTGGCCCGGGACGGATTTGTTTCTTTTTAAGGTCTTAGGTTTGATTTTTTTTATCAGCAACTCTTGAGGTCACCTCACCCTATGCTTGGGAAACGGCTGTGAGAGAGATTAGCTAGTCTGAGGTGCAAGCAAGCTGGCTTGAGACACTGTGTATTGCTAAAAAAAAAGTAGTAAAGATACAAGTACAGCAAAGGCTGTACAGCAGTCGTGCACAGACCACTTTTACGCCTGTCTCGGGTCCCGCAAAGATGATCGGAGCCGCTCATTTTGTTCAAAATACTTCGTTTAGGGTACTTATAAAAAATCACCTCAACCCAATATCGGGAAGGGTGTTTACGAATCATCCAATTTTGCTTTAAAATTTAGCCTAAATTTTGAAGTAAAGTTGGATGATTCGTTCCCGATATTGGATTAATGTGATTTTTTACGGGGACCATAAACGAAGTATTTTGAAAAAATGAGAGGCTCCAATCATCTTTGCGGAACCCGAGACATGCGCAAAAGTGGTCTGTACACGGTTGCTGTACAGCATTTGTTGTACCTGTAGCAGCGTCCAAAAAAAAAGACATAAGATGAGGGTTTTCTGAGTTCTGGAGGTGGGATCCCTCAGCTCTTGATCCATTAACGAACAAACAAATCTCCGATCGCCCCAAAAGATTTCGATTTGTTCTTCGACGTTTCCAATTTTTAGTTGATCTTTTTGTCATGGATATTCTTTTTCTCGATCTGGGGATGCAGTAGTGCGCTCCGTGTAAAGCACCCTATATGGCAGATCCAGACCGTCCATATTAACAATCAATGGTTGAGATACGTTGAAGCACTCTTATCGGTCAAAGTTAAATAACATATCTGAACTATTGATTATCGAGATGGACGATCCAAATCTACCCTATAGATAAGCGTCCTAAAACTTCCCCGATTCCTTTTTCCTGTCGTTCGTTGGTGGGAGTCTTCGCTGGTGACTTGAAGGAAACTTAAATCGACTTCCCATGAAAAAGACTCACATGGCTTTTCCCCTCGAATACGCCTTTTGCGAAATTTTTTTCCCCCCTCCGACGCGTCTGGGTATCTTGACGTCCACGTTTCTTCTCCTGGTGTAAAACCATATTGAATGATTTTTAGTTTGGAAAAAAAAAAGGAGTACTCCATAGCAGACAACGACAAATAAACGGTCATAAAATGTGTTCACATTATGAGTGACTCATTTGCATCGAACAACTGCAGACATATCCGTGCCGGAATATTTGTCCGTAGGAGTTAGGACTGCTTTTTAGTTTCTATAGAATAGAATCCCAGTGATTTACCGAGGAAATTGGTCCACAAAGTTGTACTCCTTCCGTTCATTTTTAAATATCTCGTTTCGTAACTCCTACTTATTAAGAAAATATCATCATTACACATTTCACATCAATTTTTACCTCTACTTTCCCTACTTACCCTCTATGGAGACATCATCATTACACTTTTACTCACTAACTTTTCAAAATGGAATCTACTTTTAGGGGTAAAATGGAAAATGTACCAACTTTTACCTACTAACTTTACAAAATGGACACTTATTGAGGGACAGCCCAAAATGAAATACTGGACTTTAAAAAGTGGACAGAGGGAGCAGCACAAATCAAAATCCAATATATAGTACGGAGTATTTCTCATAAAAGGTGGTTCAAGCTCATATATTGGGACCTTTCTCTTGTCTATCTATATGAAAAAGACCAAATACGCAAAGCAGGACTCTTACTGAGTGGCCTTTATGTTGATTCTCTACAAGGTAAATAAATTGATGAAAAACTTTGGATGAAAATTTCATTAAAAGCTTGATTTAAGCAACATTTTCCAATTTTAGTATAACGTTTGTAATTATTTTCTGAAGACTTCCAGATATTCCATAAATAAAGTTCTTAAAATGCTACAGTATGAAAGAAAAAGGACATCATGTCCTAAACAGGATTTAACGTAATCAAGGGTTTTTTTTTTTTTTTTTGGATCTCAAGAAACATGCCCGGGGGCTACAAAACCATAATAGACATCCAAAGCAAGAATACTTGGAGCATCCGCACCAGTCTCTTTAAATTTTGAATTAAATTATCCCTTAAAAAGCTACTTTATTACTTTAGCTAGCCACTTTTACAATGTCTATGTATATTGGGATTTGTCTCACATCGGTTAATTATCTCCTCCAAAACTAGTATATGAGCCTAGGCGGCCTCTCCACTCTTTGCCAATTGGTTTGGAGTTGGATGCTTTAACAATGTACAACATCAGACTCTCCATCCGAAAACTATACCAGTAAAATAATTCGTATTATGTTTTTATTCTTTTTTATTTATTTATTCCATTATGTTCTCTCTCAAGTAGGAAGCAAGTAGGTGAGGAAGGACCACATTTGGGAAAAAGGTAAGGAAAAAGTAATATTTTATAGGTTAGTGAGTGAATAGTGGGTCGGTTCTAAAAGCGAGGAACTGTAACAAACTTTGTTTTGACCAAACAAGCAGCAAGGCTAAATGCAAAGTGATTTTTGTCCTTTCATTCGTTATTATAGCGCCATATGAAAAGTGAAGAGTGGATGCTCTTAGGAGGAGAGACCGACCATCCATTTGATAGGTAAGATTCCTCCTAATTGCACCGCCGCAATCCAATGAGCCACTCCATTGCCTTTCCTAGATGTCCAAGATAACCTCGACCCCACCATTGCTTGTCTACAGAATAGTACAGTACGTACCTAAAATTCGACTAGAAAACATGCCGTAATTGTATTATATGTATAAAATTTTACGATGTGAACATAATAGAAAATGATTGTAGCAGTGTTGTTTTTTAGTTAAAGAGATCACGGGTATGTCACATTGACGATTTTTGTTTAGTACCTTTCACACATCAAATTGTGCAGTCAAGATTTATGCAAGAATTCCAGGGCCCCGACCACTAACAGAAAGGCCCACCAGCAATGGCCTCACCACCACCCTGAGCTTCTCCCTCAAGAGTAGGACTGTAAATGAACCGAGTAGCTCACGCTCAAGTTTTTGGCTCGTTTACACCCCTACTCAAGAGTATCGCTTGTTTCATACTAAGAATTTACTCCTACAAATCAACATTCGTATGAAAATTAGACTTCGTATTCATTCCAAAGCCTTCAGTTAACAAGTACATCTCACGAGTAAATCAGTACATAAATGGAGCCTGAGTGGCTTGTTTCAATTTACAAATCAACATTCGTATCAGAATTAAAAGTATTCATTTATACAAAGCCTTGGGTTAACGAGTACGTCCAATGATAAGTTAAAGGATAGAACACCATATTGCATGTATGACACAATTACAATGGCCGGGCATTCCCTCATTGCTGAGCCATTCAACATGATTTGTTGAATTACAAATGTCAACCTGCAGAATGCATGTCCACTGGTTCAACCAGTCGAGACCTTCGTCTCCTCTTACCTTCAGGGGTGCACCTGATGCTGCCGACCTTACCTAGTTTAAGTGGGAACTTGGGACTCGACTGTGACTTGTCCCTTTCGCCTTTGTTGCATCCTTTCATTGTTGGTGATTTAGCTCTCTTTTTTGATGACCGGAGCTGCATTGCTTCATGTTTCTTGTCATGGCTAAGGAGCCTAACATGAAACGGATTCACAGCAGTGTAACATTGGAAGTCATTGCTAGTGCCATCCCTCTGTATGTCGACATTTCCATTGTTCACCTGTAAAAATTGATGCCCATTACTAATTCCATCCTAAAAGCATGCACTACTTCAAATTTTGAAGTTGACCATATGTTGCAACTTTTGCAAGGCTTCCTATATGTTTATAATCATCGGATTTCGTTACTGTTTCTGCATATGTTACATCGACTCAGGTACATGTGTAGATTGTGGGAACGTGTTGAATTCTTGGATTTATGTAATTCTCACTTAAAGGACAGGAGGAACACAACAAGATGGTCAGTTTTTCAAATACCAATGTTGCCATCTAGCATATCATGTACTAAATCTCCTTCCCAAGTGAATATTAAACTAAAAAGTTGGACACATCTCATATCTAAATACAAGAGGTTTTTTTTCCTTTTTTGAAAGGCCTAAACACAAGAGTCGAGTGTCTGATGCAACTACTTTATACATTCACAAGCACGATCCAAAAATAAAACATAGAAGCTGAAAGAGTTCATGACAAGCAAGGAAAGGGATTCCCATACTTGTGTCGGGTATAATCAAATGTGACAGGAGCTTCTTATGGTACCGTGAAATCAACCCCAAAAACTGGAGAGAAGGCACTTTTATATACTGCATAGGGATTATCAAACTTTTTTCCTTAACAGCAAATGAAACTGCAACAGCATAAATGGACTATACCGGTGCACAATAGAACGATCATAAAAGTTTTATGGAAGCTTTGACTTAGAGGGTATTGTCCAATCTAGATTCCCTAGAAATCCCTCCCCAATATCAAATGCAAATTACCAGTTGCAGAAGAGCAGAAAAGGTTCGAGCAACATCGTGTTTTTCTTGGCCCCTAACAACATCAGCAAATGACATGGCATTTGCAATGTCTGCTTCCACTGACAGCTTCTCCAAAACTCTGTCACCATATTTGTGAATATCAAATGGTGGGCGTGAATCCTGTCAAAGAAAGGTTAGCAGTGGTTCAAATTTAAGTGAACCTGAAATCCAAAATCGTCAAGTTTTGGATGTGTGAAAAATAGAAGTAAGAATGATGAAACACACTTGCTCTTCCAAGTTCTTTTCAATTCTCTGCTTCCATGTGGATACACGAGCAGCCAAATCAGTCTGTTTTTCCGTTTCAGCTATGCTAGCAAGGAGAGCATCCTAAATTCAGGAATATGGATTACAAACAATTATATGCTCTGGAAATAATCAAAGCAAAATGGTTATATTATGCAGAAATAAATTCCAACTTCATGAAAGGACATGCATTCCATGGTTTGCAAATCCCGATAGACAGCATACTGTTTTTATGCTTGTTCTTTTTTTTCTTCTTTTTCCTTTTATCAGCATTTTTATGCTTGTTCTGACATTAAGCAAACGTAAATTGGTTTATGCTATGTTTTGAATAAGTATATCAATACAGGTTCAACATATCAGTGCAAGTAACATGCAGCGGTCATTTCGAATCTGAAGTACCAGTAACGGTAAGCAAAATTATATGATCAATAAAGCTTAGTTTGCGCAGTTCAAAATAAATCAAACGTAATTTGCTTGCCTCCATGGGGTCAAGGATTTCATGTCATTTCGTAAAATACACAAATCCTCTCCAGAGAGAGCAAGAGAGAACATTTTAAGCCAATTGCACAGCAAATCCAGAACAACATGAAGAGCTATTCACATTTTCGAGCTTGGCAAGTCCATAGAGGTTTTTGGAGTATAAAATATGGTGGGTGTTGGGGACCTACTTGGAAGACGATCAATTTTTTCCAGCATGAAATATAGCAACCAATTGTGATAAATCAGAGAAATTCGAACTTACGAGGTGAGATCGACAAAGATCTTCTAGGCTGGCTTGTGAACTTGGGCCTTCATTTCCAAAAAACTCGTTATTGTCAAAGCAAACACCTCCATCATCGCGCTGCACAGACATCAACTAATGAGCAATCTAACATAATTGCTTACGGCCTTAGTTCCAGCTTCATGATGTGTAACAAATTAAAATTAACGTATCAGTGGTTTGCTAACCTTTTCAGGTTGCAGAGGTACGTCTTCATACTCATATCGACTTTCTGGCATGTCAAAATCAGGTGGATCAAAATCAAGGCCCCCATTATCAAATTCATTGTCTTCATTGTCATCCTTCGGATCACAAAATGCATCAAAAGTTTCACGCCCTCCATGAACAAGTGAATGTCTCAACTGCAAATGAAAAACATCAGGCATCATTTAACACCAGCATGACTAGACTACTTAAGGAGATAATATTAAACTTGAAAAACCAACCTTTTCATATAAAGAGGGCGATTTGGATTCTTGTTGTCTCTCCGAGGCACGACGCCGTGCTTCCCATACTTCAGATAGCTCTGCACTAATGGTACCATGCATTTTTGCAAGAGGGAACTGTGTTGTTATGGGTATCCGTTTAGTGGAATTAATCCCCTGCCTTTTGAAAGATTTCACTGCTCAGAGGCAAAAGAAAGTTAAACATGATTGAGGGCATAACAAAGAAGACCAACAAAACGAAAAAGTAAGAAAGAAACAAAAGCTTCAGCGACCTTTTTTAAAAGGTTTAACTCTCAGATTCCCGGGTTCATAGGGATTCAATGGCTTCCACGGATCATCTTCATCATCTGAATCATCAAAGTCCCTAGGTTCTGAACCTCCACCATCCATTTCAAATCCATCAATGTTGTTATCAGGGATGTTCCAGGCCTGATGATCATCCCCAATATTATGATCATTAAATTCGCAGCCATGATCAACTGGAGGAGATGGATTGAGATTAGCATCCTGTTTCTTTGCAGCTGACGACTTGTGGGCTCCCCCGGATCGGCTAATAGGAGACTGAAACCTCCTGCGAGATTTAGAGGTCAGAGAGCTACCTCTGCCAAAACCATTCTGCCATTTACCAGCTTTGTCATCCTTTAAATAATCGTTGACTGCTATTGCATCGCATGGGTCTAACAGAATGAAGTCCCGGTAAAGATCATTGGTGGCTAACTGCAAACCCGAAGGAACTAATCACTATTCACTAATCCAATGCTAAAGATTGTACATTTACTGCTCAAAAACATAAGAGAAAAAAGAAAACAGCAAAAGGTACCAGATATGACTCTAGTTCACTGCCATCACCAGTAGCATCTAAGCAATCACCTTCTAGCACAACTAAATTTGCAGGAGGCTTCACGAAGTTATTTGGTTGAGCGTCTTTGCATGTGGCACTATCCAGGGAATTCTTAGCTTCCACTGCGACACAACAAATTTAAGCCAAACAATGCGTTGTAAACCTGTAAATATTTACCTAACAAACACCCAATAACTACCTGGGATGTCATCTAAACCCCAAAAGTGATCATCTTCTTCATCAGGAACTGCACGAGAACCAGTTTCTTCTGATTGGTCTGATACGCCCTCTGGTTGATCGGTCTGCCTGTTCAAATGTAGCACAGGTAACAATTAAAAGTACATTTGTTTGTGTACTGCTTCAGTTTATGTTTTCCAGCCATTGCAACCCAATGATACATTTGCTCAATGGTCTAAGTCCATCTTGATATTATTGTATGAAGATCGATCACAGTTGTGGCAGCATAGAGTAGACAGAAGATCGAATTTGTTGATAGACAGGACAAGAATAGATGGATTATACAGTATCCAAAAATAGCTCTAGCATAGCTCACTATGGGTGGCATGTTATTGCCCACTAGGGCAGCTCCAGCCCTTGCCCTTTTTTTTTAACTCAAGTCCAAATTTTGAGTAAATATCCTTTAAAATCCACTCCCCTCCTTGACTCAAACCAATACCAAATTGAGTTTTACCCAAATTTATACTTACATCAAAGGAGACTCAAGTTCACAACTATGCCATTAATGAAGCGCTTACTCGAATTTGTGCTTTGGATTTGGGTTTGTCCCTTAAAATGCTTCAATTCATATGAGATGAAACTTTTACTCAAAATTTGCTCAATTGGGTAAGGGCTGGAGATGCTCTAACCATCAATTATGTTACATTAATTGGCTAAAACCATGTTTCAATTAGGCATATAGAGGAGAACCACAGATGAAAACGGAGTAAATTAAAAAAAATGGGAAAGCATAAAAAACAAAAGCTTCAACACTTCTCGGCCTTTGAAGAAGCAACATTAACATTCAATAAAACCTAGAATTTTATGTCAAATGCAAATGACATAATGTTAAGAAGTTACAATCCAAATATAAGGATAAGAGAACAACACAGCTAAATTCAAACCTCTTCTGCGAAACAAACTCCAAAGCATGTAAAACCAGCGAGTAAAGATATTCAACCTTCCGACTGTACACCTGAATTGAACCCTGAAGCAATAGAGCCGCTACACATACCCACACAAAAGCAAACAAACAAAAAAATCAGCCTCAAATATTCATCCACAACCAAAAAGATATCTCTTTTCCCTTCTTTTTTTCTAATGAGGGTAGTTCTAGGCCTTACTTAGCAACTACAAATACCCAAAAAAAGGTTGGGGGGAAACACACTCAAATTTACACCAACATCTAAAATTCCTGCCAAGAAGCCTTTGGCCCAATGGCATCAAGGGGTGCACTTAGGTGCTAGGAGTAAGGAGGTGAGGAGTTCAACTCGTCTAAGGTACTAATCTAACTAGTCTAACAATAGTAACTTTCACAGAGCAAAAAAAATAAAAAACAGCAACAATTCCTTATTTTTTTTGTTCTTTACTTTCTTCTGAAGAGGTTATCTGGTTTTGCCCTAATTTGACAAATTCATCAATAGAGCAGCTACAAATACCCAAGAAGGTGGGAAAACACACACTCAAATATACATTAGCTAAACAAATTTCACTTTTTATTTAATTTCTTTCTCCGTCTGGTTGTGCCTTAAATTGACAAATTCCTCAAGTACATGAGTCACCAAAACCCTAGCAGTAGAAATTTATAAAAAAAAAAAGTTGCCCACCCCTTCAAATTTGCATAAACAACAACTAAAAACTCAATTAAACAAAAAAAAATCTAGCTTTTGCGCAATCCCAAAATATACGAACCCTCGGCGAAGTTAACGGAGAAGTGGGCGTTATCGTGGTCGCCGTCGATTTCGCCGGAGCAAATCTTCAAGAGGTAGTCTTCGAGGTTCTTGGCGAGATCGACGGCCCAGTTGGATTCCAAGTCACGAAGGGGTTGCACCGTGTGGAATCGCCCACCGCTGTCGCCGGCTTCTCCTCTGCCGCTGTTGCTATTCATTTTCTGTCGTCGAGGGATGCGGACCGTCCATGACGGTTCTACTCGTGGTTCATTCCGTCTTTAATTACAACTGAGAAACGAAAATCCCAAGAAATTATGGCCTCTGGGTTTGGGAACACTTATGAAAACCCTGCAAAACGAGCAAGCGAGAGAGAGAGAGATTTCTGTTTTTTAGAGAGAGAGAGTTCAAAAGTTTTTGGTGGCCGTTTTCCCGCTTATACGAGAGCAGCGGAGCTTGTTGTGAGGTTGGGCTGGAACGGTTAGATAAGCCCAATGGAAGGTTAGTGAGAAGTCAGGCCCATTCTTGCTACGCTATTCGGATCCAATTCGGTCCACCAAAACAGATTAGGGTGTTTCGGTTTCTTAAAAAAGAAACTTTTAGAAAATAAAGGTAATTTGATATATCTTATTAAGATATTTTAAACGGTGCAAAAAAAAATTAAAAAATTATTTTTCATTTTTATTATATTTGAGTTTGAAATTACCTTCTTTTAGAAAAGGAAGGTTTAAAAAGAAAGCGGAACGGGATATTTGGAAACAACTTTTACAATCAAAATTTACAAAGAAAACTGATTTTCTGTATTTTTTGTCGGTCTTGATTTTCTCAGTTCACAAGTTTTCCCGTTTAGAATTATGGGAACATTTATTAAATACTGTAAAAGGCTGAGGCATTTTCTAAAGGAAATAAACGAAACGACATAAACGCTACTCCCAGTCCCACCAGTTCAAAATGTTAAATTTATCACGAAGAGACGTGTAATTTTCTAATAAAAAAAATACTCCTAGCATACTTCTGTGTGTAATTTTTTGATATTCTCTTAATACCAATTTAAGGATTTCAATTAGTTCTTTAATTTAGTGCGAAGAAATTCTCATTTTTTTACCCGAAATTTATACATCTTTTCATAGTACTGGAATATCATCTCAAATTCTTAATTTCTTACACGCGAATTTTGAATGGTAAGCTGTAATTGTTTTCGGTGGAAGGTTTCATGCACGACTTAGTAGGTTTTGTCTTTTTCATGTATGGGATCTCTATTCGGTTTGGAATTTTAGGGAGGTTTTTTCGAGTGAAGTAATGAGTAGAGAGAGATCAATGCAAAAAATTTATTAGAAACCGTGCGTAAGAATTTTGAGACCCAAAATAAACAAGCAAATGTCTCAAGCATGCAATAATCAGGTTTCTGAACACTTCTCCTATGCTTTTTTTTTTTATACCCAAGTGTTCTTGGTGCTGTCAGCTGTGTAACATATATGGCAGTTTTATATCGAAGCTACGCGAGTGGAAGTGTCAAGCCTTGTGCATGGTGTGAGAGTGTGTTTTCATATGAGTGAGTGTATACAGGTTGAGTTTGGTGAGTTTACTCCGGTGTATATACTTTTAGGCCTCGTTTGATAACAATAATAGATAGATGGGTTTCGTAAGGAGATGAGATTAGGATTGAAATTGATAATGAGAAGGAGTTTTTGGGATTGGACTATGGGCCGGCTTGTTCATCCCATGGTACTACCAATCTGGACGAATTTTGAAAACCAAACAAAATATTACTAATATGCTCATCTTAGCAATCCAATCCCAACCTCCAAGATGTTTATCAAACGGGGCCTTACTAAATATTCTCATCATAGTGAAAAGAACTAGATCCTTGCCGTGGAGTAGACGTGTTATTGCCGAACCACGCAAGTCGTAACTCTTGTGCCTCTCTATTTTAATTTTCTCAGTAGTTAGGTGACTCTGCATTGAATCGCAACACATTTTGAGATGGAGAGACTACTATTTTGAGACATAGAGAGACAGCTGGGAGAGTGAAAAACAACCCCATGAATTAATTAATTAATGGAATGACCATAAATTGAATAAATTCCCTTTCCAGTTTCCAATATATATTGTCACAATGAAATAGCACTGATTAGATTACATGTTCTTCCATCTCCCATTCCACAACCAAATCAAACATTAATCATGCCGGCGGCATACGGAACTCCCGTTGCCGGAATCCAAGAATCGCCGCCGATGAATTTGGCGGCGGTGAACATCTCGGCGTCCTTGGTAGCGATCTTCTGAATGCCAGGCCACTTCACTCTGTTAGTCTGAACTGCACCGGGCCCTCTGTTGTCGACCTCCGCGTACCACAGCGTGTTGAGGTTGACATCGCCCATCCACTCGGCCCATCCGGCCGGGTCGATCACGCTGTCGATTTGGGACTGCATGACCACCGTCCTTGAGAAGTTTTTCCATGGCCGTCCTAGGTACGACTTGAACTGTGATTGGACGGCGACGTATTCTGGTGCAGCTGTGATGGTGCAGTTCTGGAGCACGATTCCTGTTGGCAATTTAAATAGAGACGAAATAAACTTAAAATTTCTTGTTCCTTTAATCTCGTTATTATTTTTTATTCCTCTTGATTCCAATTAGATTCACGAGACTGATTCATCTCGTCGAGACAAATGAAAAAAAAAGAAAAGGAAAGAGAGAGTTTTGAACAATACCTGTAGTCCCACGCTTGTCGGTTCTTCCCTGGGCTGTGACCATGCAGCTCTGGTTCTCGAGTGGCTTCCTGATCACCATCTTGCAGTTCTGGAAGACCACGGCGGCGTTGCCGAAGATGAAGTCGACGGTGCCGGAGATGGTGCAGTCGCGGTAGAACTGCCGGTGGACGTGGGCGTAGAGGGTGTCTTGGTAGGCGTCGATTTGGCAGTTGTAAATGACTGCCCGGTCGGACGATACGCGGAGCGCCACGGCCTGGTGCTTCTCTCCTCCTGCGCTGTTCTCAAACCCAATGTCCTTGGCCATGAAATGATCTCCATCAACCGCTGCATATCCATTGAAATAACAATACTATCATCAGTATTGGCATTGAACAAGACAACCAGCTCTTTGATACTCCTAAATGATAGTAGTATTTATATGATAGTAACTTACTAACTTAGTATACGATCCAATTACTAGGGGCTATTCACCTTCCCGAGGTCTGATTAAAGTCGGGGCATAATCTCGAATGAAGAAACCCAGCACAAGAATTTATAACATGCGAATGAGAGCAGAACTTCATAGCATAAAATTTTTTAATCTATAATTGCGAGGTGACAACCACAACGCAAAGTTTTCAGTGTTGCCATACTGAATCTCCGTTGACAAATATGTGACTATGACATAAAAAAATTTGGCATTTTGATGGATGATAATACGACTATGACTTGTCATAGAAATATAACTAAGATAGAGAACTTGTCATAAAAATTTGGATGCATGATAATTTTTTTTTTTTTTTTGATAATCAAAAAGGGTAGAGGAGGGGGCGACCGACGTAGCAACCCCCCTTTGGCGTGACCATAGGGGCTCCAACCCGCTATGGAATGTCCGGTTCGAGCCATAGCTACTGTCCGTGAGGACAGGCCGTCACCACAGCACCACCCAGGCGCACAGCTGGCACAGGGCCCTCCACGCGTCCCTCCAACTCATATATATTTTTTTGCAGCTGGAGGGGCTCGAACCCGAGTGCACGTGGAGGGAGAGGCACTTAAGCCCCATCACCTATGCCAACTGGGCTACCACCCTGATGGTGATGCATGATAATTTGATAGGTGCAATTTGATAATAATAGTACAAATTCTTTAACTCAAGGTATTCTGGTCAGCATATACGCACGTCAACTAATTTCTACCACATTGGAGTATCACTTTGACGTTTGTTTATCAATTTGTCCCGAGCAATGCTACAGTAACCATCTTTGAGTATCATATTTTGGGTACCATATAACATGTCACAAAAATATCGGCAAAATGTGTTCCATGCACTACATGACAAATGAAACATTTTCCACCAATACATCGGTAACCCATCACATGGTACTCAAAGATAGTTGGTCCATCACATGGTACTCAAAGATAGTCACCAACGTATTATCGATTTGCTCCTTTGTATACTCGTACATGATAACAGGCAAAGAAGTGATGACTTACAAAAAGTTGCAGTCTTGTAGGTATTGTATCCACCAACATAGCTCCGACTTCCGGTGATCGTCGTCTTTGTGGGTCCATCTCCGATCAAATAAAGATTATCCATAGACTTTGTGATATTCACGTTCTCCTTATAAACACCAGCCTTGACATATATCACAAATGTACTGTTATTCCCCTTTAGAGGAATGTCTTTTAATGCTTCATTTATAGTCTTGTATTTCCCAGACCCATCTTGAGCCACCACCACATTCGGCTTCACCGCCGCCAAGCTCGCCTGAAGCAGCCCCCGCCGTCCAGCACTCAACCACGTCGGGAACCCGCCGGAGATTTCATCCGACAGGAGTTTCCGGCTGCCGGTGGGGCTATGGACATTGTAGGACGAGAGGGCTTTTGAGAGCTCGGTGATGATGGCGAGGCCGTTGCTGGTGAGCTCGCCGGAGAGTTTTAGGTACTTCTTCATCTGCTCGCCAGTGTCGCCGGTGGTGTTTTCGAAGCCGTCGAGGCAGGTTTGTTGGTAGGTGATGGCACCGGAGAGCCAGGTTTTGAGGTCGGTCACGTAGTCGTTGAGTCTCGTGACGTCCAAGGATCCGAACGCGTGGAAGGACTTTTGGAGGTCGTTGATGGAGAATTCCAGCAACTCCCGGCAGTTTTCCAGGGCGTCTTGGATTCTTGGGTCCTTGTCAGTCCGTGCCTGTTGACGAATATATTGCATATTTTCATAAATAATTTCTTGAAAAGAAAAAAAAATACTCAAAAACTTTATTTAGAAATTGCATGCATGCATGCATGGCATCATCACGTGAAATTTTCGCTATTAATTTTGATTATCTTAAATAAAACTTCACCAATACAATGTGACAGGGATATTTATGGAATTATTAGCTACTTCGGCCTATTGAAATAAACACAAATAAAATTTCACATTATTGTGCAAGAAATTCTGTTTGAAAAAACAAAACTTATACGTAAACTCATCTAGAAGCATGTGGATTGGTGTTTTTGTTGGGTATGAAGAAATCATTATTTGAAGGCCACATGCATAATTTTGTGTACACACATAATCTCTCTAAGGTAGTCATAATTTTCCAACATGAAAAATTTATACGAAGTTAGTGGATAGACTCGAGACCAAACCATTAAAATCGACGCGAGAAAGATAGAACATTGTATGATGCATACCGTGATGGACACACGAGGTGGGCTTTACAGTATGCACCATATATGTAGTATTAAAATCTCAATGATACTGTCGCATCATTCTTGTTAGGATTCTGTATACGAATTTTGGAAAGTATATTTATTTTCCTAGTATAGCATTACCTGTTTAAGGAAGCTAGAATTCCTGATGGCTTCCCCAAGATGTTTCACGGTGACATTGAAAGCCAACTGGATAAGCTGTTTGGGGTCGGAGGTGTTTCCGGCTGGGCCGGAGAGGGCATTCACACAAGTTTCCTTGTAATCCGTGGGTTGGCAAAGTTGTTGCACGGCCTTTGACGAGGTGGAGACCTGGCCACCGCTGGCCGTAGATCCCTCTGCGCCCTTGTTGTTCTTCCAGACTAATACACCCACCGTCGCTGCCATTGCCACCAACAAGATGCAGCAAACGGCGATGATCGGGGTTTTGGTCTTCTTCCCCATATTTTGTTTGGGAACGAATTAGTCTAACTTCTAGGAGAGAAAAAAGAGAGAAAAATGAAAAGGAAAATAAGATTTTGATAGGGGAAACAGAGCGCTTGGGGCCTTATTATTTTGGGTTTTTCTTGAAACAGGGTCTGTGTTTTTGCCCCTCGGGCTCTGGTTTGGGAAGATTTGGGACAATGGGGGTGTATATATATAAGTATGTGTGCCTGTAATTTAGGGGCAGGACAGAGATATGATCGGATGATTAGGGAAAGTACAGGTAATACCGTTGGTGAATGTGAGGCTTGGGATGGAACATGGCTGGATTTCCAAAATTGGAAGGGTCCTAAACTGGACATGGTCAAAGCAACAAGGCTGGATTTTTGCGGTCGAGATTTTGGGAAGTTTGTTTTACCATAATGAGCTCACCAAGGATCTCACTCCTCGATTTCGTTTGTACGAGAAGTCGAGGAGCTGTAATGATTAGTTCGAAACGTGGGCAAGTTGACCTGAAGAACCTTGCATTCCCCGAAAAAGATCTTACCTTGAGGATTTGAACTTATCAAATGACTTTGTTTTGAAAATACACTTAAACTATCAAAGTGATGTGTTAAACTTGATTGAGTCGGTTGGAAAAAAAGGTATTTCATGCATATCTTGGAGCCCTATAAAGCAGTGATTTGAATTTCCATTCGAAGTGAGGAAAAAATCAGCTTGATTTTGGCAAATAAACATGCCATATATGTAACCAATAAACATGCCATATATGTAACCAATTAGGGCTAACACAGTTTGTTAGGACTCTTGCATATGACTATCGAAACTTTCTACCTGCATGTAGGCGTTCTTGATTTCCTTTGTAATTGTTGGGATTGTTTCTGCCCCTAAAGGGCGTTGTAGTTGAGCAGGGCTTTAGTGATTGTGAAATTGCATTGTTTATAGTGATGGGGATACTGGTTGGGTAGAGATCTTATAGTGATTCTGGAGTTGTTATCAGTTTCACATCATTCTTGTATTTGTATTCCCCTACGGGTTTAAAAAAAAGAGGCCATATATGTAGGGTAATAGAGGGTTTAGTCCTTCAATTTGATTTAGAGCGAATGGTTACAGTTAATTGGGTCTCCAAGATTAGTCGAGGTGCACGTAAGGTGACCCGAACACCTGAGTTTAAAAAAAATCCATTACATCCGAAATCATCTTCTATACATCGACTCAGCAACTAATCAATCCCTTGCTCAATCTGATCATTTAACACAAACAATTGAAAAAAGCATGCGTTAATTTCATGCAAGACTACATTAGACAGTTCTACATCCTCAATACAATTGAGGAACTACTATGAGTTTTCAATAAACGATATTTCTGCCAATGAAATACGGGGGAAATCGATTCAAAATTTCTGAGAAATGTCACAACAATGATTGTAGCTCGATTTTAGCTAAACAACTGTTTTTCGATCGGTTCCATTATGAATTGTCCCAGTAGTGTTTGGAATATAATTTTGGCATACCACACTTGATGAATCTTCCTTGTCATACACTATAACAAGCCAAAGCTAAACAACTTTTTCGGGGACAAGCTTCATGTGTTTTCGGAGACTGCTTGTATACGTTTGGATTCAACGACTGGGTATTACTAAAAATTTGAAACCGGATGAGGCAAAACAAGCAACTTCTTTCAAAATCTACCTCGATCGATCAGTGTTTAACCAAGCCAAATCAATTAAAGAGCTATCAGTACATATTCAAACTTACATAAGCTTCATATAAAATACACTTCCCCACATCGCTCAGAAAGAAAACATAAGCTTCATATAAAATACATCTCAGACTTTTCATTTAACCTTTCCTTTTCCTTGTTTGGTTCTTTCAAACTTGCAATTCGACCCCTACATATTCAATTAATTGCGATAATGAGTCTCAATATTTTTTCTTTTCTTCTTAGTTTGTCACTCGACCTTCCATCGATTCGGCTTTTATGATGTGGACAGAACTTTAGCATAGGGCGCATGTAAAGATTTGGTAAAACTACCCAATCGAGCCTTATGTTCCAATCAATTGGAGTCAGCTACATAAATCATTTTCCTCCACTGAACTCTGTCAATGGCCACTTGTTCACACAAACCTACTATATTCATATCTTTGCGCACTACAGTATCTAATGTCAATTTAGGTCTACCCATCCCTATAGCATTGCTACCCAAAGCTATCATATCCGTTTTCTTAACTACTACATCGATCTCCTGGTCTACAGTAGACATGCCCAAACCACCTTAGCCTATTTTCCCTCAACTTTACTTCTATAGGTGCTACACCTACCATCTCACGAACCGTTTCATTTCTAATCATGTCTCGTTTAGTCTTACCACACATCCACCTCAACATTCTCATTTCCGCTATACTCATCTTGTTCACTTGATGTTTTTTAATAGGCCAACATTCTGTCCCGTAAAGCATCACTGGTCTGATGGCAATATATTCCATAGAATTTTTTCTTTAATTTTGTGGGTACCCTTTTGTCACACAGTACACCAGTAACGCTCCTCCACTTGAGTCACCCCACTTGGATCCTATGGGTCACATCATCGGCAATCTCTCCATATGTACTAATAATTGAGCCTAAGTACCTAAAATGATCACTCTTAGGTATCTCCTGGTCTTAGATCATCACTCTTTCTTCATGTACACTGCTCGTACCACTAAACTAGCACACTATATACTCAGTTTTACTCCTACTTATCCAAAAACCCTTTGACTTTAATGTTTCCCTCCAAATTTCTAGTTTTGTATTAACGCCTCTAGCGGTTTCATCTACGAGGACAATGTCATCTGAAACATCATACACCATGGGATATCCTCCTGAAATTGTCTAGTCAATTCATCCATAACTAAAGCAAAGAGGTATGGGCTCAAAGTTGACCCTTGATGCAATCCTACAGCGATTGGAAAATTCACTTGTTTCCCCTACTAGTGATTGAATGGTAGTGACGGCACATTCATACATGTCTCTAATCACCTCGATATACCCTTTGGTCACTCCCTTTCTCTCCAGAACCCACCATATGATGTCTCTAGGCGTCCTATCTTTGCTCTGTATTTTTCTACCATTTTCCTTAATAGGTAGATAGCTTCCATGCTAAAACTAAGTATGATTAAAAATAAAGAATCCATATCCGAAAGTACATTCACTTTCAGATACTCAAGACTCGCCATCAACTGAAGCTTGGCGAAATGAGTCTCATTAGCGGCCGGCGAGAGACTAGAGTCTAAGTCCAAAGTGTAGAGGAGCTAAGAGATATAAAAGTTGCAGAGGTTATAAATAATTAGTGTAGTTACCCTTTTATTTTTTAAATCTTCGACCTGCTTCTTTCTAAAGACCAGGTTCAATCCTGAGATTTTCGAGACCCTAGGCGAGTTCTAAAAATGGGGCCTCTCATTTCTTCATATATAACATAGTTTTCCAACATAAGAAGAAGGGCTCCCATGTGGCTCACTGGCACACGCTTTGGAAAAAATAAGTTCTTTTTCAATAAAAAATAAATAAAATGGATGGTAAAGACAACTTTAACTTCAACGAAAACTTGTCTCGTTCATGTTAAATTATCCGGACGTAGACCCATCAAGGGAGTACAGCACCCAGGTGTAGTGGTGTGTATTGGGGTCACAACAGGCCCCCATCTCCTCGATCAAGAGTACTTATTAACTTATTCAATGGATGGTCTTTATGGTACTGTACCTACCCGATGATACAATTCGTAGAGTTCATATCTTTAGATGAACGGGAAAATTTTGTTCTCAATCTCGGTCGTTCAAAAGTGTTTTAATTTAGATGTTCCGGGTTTTAAAAAAATTATTCGCGCAAATAGTATCATTGATTGCCGAAACGGACGGCTGAGACTGCATGACTCCGTAAATAGGCTGTTTGCAGCTGCTTCGGAAATAAATTTCTCTCTAGATGAACTCTAGACCACCATATAATTTTTTCCCTTAACTTGCTTGATTGTCCATGATTCTAATTATGATATCCAAAAGCAATAGTCGTATCATTTGTTTGCTCTTGATGTCATAGTTTGTTAACGGACGGAGTGAATAAAATTGGACTCTCTCTCTCTTCCATTGATCCTAACAAGGCGTCGGTCCAACAAAAAATCACATTCTTTTTTCCTTTTTGTGGTAAATAAAGAAGCACATTCTTGGTCATTCACCGAAAATATATAGTCTCTCCATTTTAAGACACCACCCTAGAGCATAGGTAAAAGGGGAAAAAAAACAATTTAGCTCAATTAGGTAATTTAAGAGCATTTTTGATGTAAGGAAGCGTATGAAAATTAACAAAAATAAACACGAGAACAAAATTCACAGTGTAGAGAAAATTCTCTGTTTTTCTTATTATTCAAACTCAGCCAAATTGCCCTAAGGTTTACAAGCCTAGCTATGCGACCCTAAACATACTAGGCAATGAAATAACAAAAATGCAATACTTGCCAACCAAGCCTAAACTAAGGAAATTACCTAATCGGAAAGAGATCAACAAAACAGGAAGATGTATCTCACAAATATTTACCAAATACAAAAGATATGTCCTAGACGTAAATATAATTAAAAGGAAACTAAATAAACTAAGTCAGGAAACTAAAAACAATGGAATATTTATTTCTAAAATTGCAAGACTATTTTTTAAACTTAAAAATATGGGTATTGCTAATACCAAAACTATTTTTGTTTGTTCCAAAACTGCACATGGTACAAATGTATCATGCACTAAAATTTCGGCACAAACCAAAATAGTTTACGGAAAAAAATGACTGAATGAAATAGGAATTAAAGTAGTCTTTTCATTTTAAGACACCACCCCAAAAATCTAGCTTAAGAACAAGAACAAAAAAATAAAATAAAATAGGACAGCTCAATTAAGGCAGAGGTCAATTAAGTCAAAAAAATACAAACAGTCAACCAAAATTCTCCGATTAATCACAGCAATCATTTTGGTCAAAAAAAAAAAATCAGAGCAACGCATTTTTTGCATTAGTGGTGGGAATTAAATTTGTGTTTTCAACTTAAAACCAGGAATAAAGAAAGGTGCATATAAAAGAGAGAGTATCTCCAACCCCCCAAGAAAACAGAAAAAATCAACACCTCTCTTTCTCTTTCTCTTTATAACTACTACTTCCAAACAGAAAACATTTGCAGCCCATTTTTTAGGGCTTGCAGTTATCAAGAATATTGCAATGGCCTGCAGCATGGGGAGAAGAGCTAGCTCAATCGGGCTTTTGATTGTGTTGTGTTTAGCTCTGGTCTCTTGCGGGGCCAACGCTAGGGGTGGCCGCGGTGGTGGTGGGGGCAGAGGCGTTCCTAACGTGGTCATAGGGAAAGAGTTCAACGTCTTGCAACATGGTGCCGTGCCCGGAGGAAGAGTGGATAGCACCGAGGTGATCATGATTGTGTTCTTACTTATAACTCGGTATCTGGCTCAAGGAACCGATTAATCTGAGACAAGAGTCGCCACACATTGTATTTTGATCATTGCATTTCTATAATGACCCTTACCAATAGAGACATACATATATTATTTTCAATTTTAATTTGGTCGTCGCACATTATTTTCATTTACCAATTTTTAATATTATGGGTGGGCTGAATTTCTTTTATTTTGCAGGGTTTCATGCAAGCATGGATAGCAGCATGTGCCTACCCGAGCGCTGCTCGGGTGGTTATCCCCCCAGGGGTTTTCAAAGTGGCCGAAATCATATTTAGTGGCCCATGCAAAAGCCCGACTCCCATTGTGGTACAACTCATGGGGACCGTAAGAGCGGACTCGGATCTTTCTAATTATCCCGATAAGGGATGGATAACGGTCACCCGCGTCAACGGAATCATGATCCTCGGCGGAGGGACTCTCGATGCCCAAGGCGCGAACGTGTGGAAGTACAACGATTGCAAAAGGAATTCCGACTGCGTCCATCTCCCCGCCGTAAGCAAGCTAGCAATCCTAATAGTACTGTATATATATAGCTTCTATTTAATTACAATGTGAGATTTGTATTGACAGAGTTTTATCTGTTGGTTTTTCCATGCACAGACTCTGTATCTGGTAAATGTCCAGAATGCCCGCATCCAGTGGGTCCATTTGGTTAACAGCATGGGATTTCACATGCATGTATCAGAGTGCCAAGACGTGAGGGTGAATCATGTTGACATTACTGCCCCTGCGGAGAGCCCGAACACCGACGGGATCCACGTTAGCAAATCCCAAATTGTCAAGATTGGAACAACCAATATTGCCACCGGCGACGACTGCATCTCTGTAGGGCAAGGAGCCATGAATGTCACTGTGAAGAAAGTAACATGTGGCCCTGGACACGGCTTTAGGTATATATATACTTCTTCAATCAAAACAATATCTCGCTCCGTCCCAAATTGCCCGCCCCCTACGAAAAATACAGGATTGCATTCTAAACATTTTCGACTTCGGAAAAAAATAAGTTATTGTAAAATTAATTGTGATGTTTACAGTGTGGGAAGCCTTGGGAAGTTGCCTAACGAATTGGACGTGAGAGGGGTCATAGTCAGGAACTGCACCTTAACGGGCACAACCAACGGCGTTAGGATCAAAACATTTCCGGCGTCAGATCCGAGCAGAGCTTCAGGAATCGTGTTCGGCAATATTGTCATGAACAATGTTGTGAATCCCGTCATCATCGATCAATCTTACGGCGGCAGACCCACCGACCAGGTCAGTTTGAAATTTATGCTAAACGGTCTAATTATCGGGCCCGGTAAGCTACAATGGGTCACCTTCAATTTGAATATGGAAAAAGTTTTGTCAAATGTACTTTTTAGTAACTTTAGATTATGATGCCTCAAATTTTGTGTCAATGTAGTACAAGTCTAAGTACAATTGGTTAATTGCCAAGTCTACTTATCGAGCCGAGTAAGCTACAATGGGTCACCTTCAATTTTAACGATCGATGTTGTTATGTGCAGCCTTCTCGTGTGAAGATCAGCGATGTTACATACCAAGACATAAGGGGAACAACAACCTCACCGGTTGCAGTCAACCTCATGTGCAGCAAATTGGTCCCTTGTCAAAACCTGAAATTTATCAACATCAAGTTGAGGTCCAGTGCAGGAATGATCAGCTCTACATGCACGAACGCCCAAGTCGGATACACCGGAATACAAAATCCACCACCTTGCAGGAGATGAGATTCTTGATTGATTGATTGATTGAGGAGATTACATTCGTACAAACAATAAGATTTGTAGAATAGAGGGGATCGATATTTCGGATTTGGAGTACGTACTGTTAAATTTCTAGTTATGTTTGCGCGTTTTTTTCTTTTTTGGTTTTCATTTGGAATGCACAAGTTTCATGAATAATGTTATGATCAATGTTTATATATCGAAGAGACGTTTTATTCTTTGTTCTTCGTCACTTTCACCTGATGCCCAAACTGATCACTATAGATTCTCAGTTAAGTACTCCATAAATGTTCTCATCTCATTCTACGATTGACTCGGAGCGTTTCCGATTGTGAGTCACGCTCTAGTCTATAAACACAATATACAGTATTGTTCCATAATGGGGCAGTACTTTGTTCCCATATTTTGCTATTTGTCCAGATCCACACATCATTGCTGCGCGCCAAGATGATAACTAGGGAAACCATCAACTCCGAAGAACTCAACCTGGAACCTCTTCTCACAGGTTACATCCCTTGGCAGCACAAAAATGTCTACTCATACAAAGGCCGGTATATCATGTTTTCGCATAATGTCGGGAAAAATCCACTTGGTGTAGAAATACACCCTCTGAGATGAACAACAGATCGATGCACGTCGCCAGAACCCTAATGCCTGCAAAACAAGACACCGTGAGCGCAACTTTAGCTATTGTCGGCAAAGGTCCTCCAATACCTAAGTTAGTCCACGCACTAACAAGATCCCCTAATTCACGTATGTAAAGTAAGAAACAGAGACATTGTACCTTTTCCTTAGGTTTTACCTCGGATCATGGGAACATTTTTTCTTTTGTCATATTTTCTTGAAATGCACCATTTCAATGCAAGTTGTTCGGGCAAAACATTTTTGGAGTTGAACACAAAAATAATTAGGGGTAGGAATGTAACCACATTGTTACGCCTAATTAATGAACGCAAGGGGCTCTGATAACATATTGAAATTTTTGGAGGCAGCGAAAGCAAATAACAAAAGAAAGAAAACAAGATGTTTTTGTGATAACATGTTGTAACGCATTAACGCCCCTAGCCCTCAAGCACCACCCTGATACCAATTCAATTGTAACGCCCCTAGTCCTCAAGCACCACAACCCAAATCAACAAACAGCAGATAAAAAAAATGAAACACCGGCCAACACCCACTTCCTTAAATTTTACAAACAATTTCGTATCTGATAAGCTATTTCCCACTAATAATCTTCTCTCCTATTCTCGTTTCTCTTCTTTTCCATTTCCTCTCATATTTTCCCTCTCTCCCTCGGGCTCTTCGTTTTTTTTTTCCTCCTGTACGGTTGTACCCCCACCTTTCCTTCTGTATATTTATAATCCAAACCTGACTCATCAAAAGAATCTAAAATCACGACACATGTCCAAAACAAATTATCTGTCTTGTGCTTCTTTTATTTTCTTCTTTTCAAGTAAGTCCAAGTCCCCAAAAGAGACAAAAGCCGTAGAGATACACATGCTTGGACAACACACCCTCTCTCTGTTATTAGCCCTCCACGTATTCCTCTCTTTCCATTCTTGTTTCTTTCACTTTCAGTAGATTTACTTCACACATGCACACTTGCACCTCAAATGTCTTCCACATCCACCGTCCTCACACAGCCACACACATACAACTTATGGTATTAATTCATAACTAAACCCTTCAAAGAGATTACATTGAGGGCCCACATAAAAATAAAATTCACTTTTCCATTTTTTTTCACTTATTCTCTTTCTGTAAGAACCGAGTCTCACACATGTCATGAGTAATAGCGATGAGCAAAAGTCCTGTCTTTCATGCTCGTTCAAACACACATAGAGCTTCACCATCATTTCTTTCGTGATCTGATCAGCAATAAAGAAATTGTTATGGAGTTCATCAACACCAATGACCAGCCAGCCTATATTCTCACCAAAGCAGTGACTTCGGAGAAGCTTGATAAATTCAAGACCCAATTGAAAATTACAAATTAAGAAGGAGTGTTAGCAGTTAATTTGTAATTTTTTAAAAGGAAGTTTGAAGAGTCTTGTAGATTTGTCTATAAATTGTTAATGTTAATTTAGTCCTATCTAGAAGTCGGAAGGTCAAGAGTTAGTCTTATATATCTAGAAGTCGGAAGGTCAAGAGTCAGTCTTATCTAGTTTTACCTTCCAGCATAAATAGAGGTCCTGATATAATGTTTTTGGCAAGTACCCAAGAATAAAATTAAATCTTGGGCTAATCCATCCATAGCTTTCGCTGCGCCAACAAAGGTTTAGTCACATAATCCTTGAAAATGTCCAACACTCTCGCTCTCAATCTTCACTCTTGCAAATTTTAGTAGGTTGAGATGTGTTTCAAAGACGCTTTCACACGATGACTTAGGGCCAAGGGGGACAGTAAGGAATGGGGTGGGGACGGTAAATTCGACCCCGCCCCGCCCCATTGCCATCCCTACGGCCAAAGCCATTTCTTTGAGAAACTCACGAACTTGGATTACAGACGAAACGAAATTAAACAAGCAATTCAAACACGTGCCGAGACAACTCCTCTTACATTTAGTGGCTTATACTCAATGCTCATGGCAGAAGATTTGTATATGGATAATGAGCAAGTTGATTCCTCTACTATTCTCCTTACTCATCATAATGGTACATATGACTCTCAGACCTACCTCTGCACCTATAGTTCTTGGTCCTATAACCAGAACTGTTGTTTCATCTTCTTCTCTTCCTAATTTAGTGGTTCATTCTCCTTTGTTACCTCAGTTATCTTCTTCTACTAATTCCTCACCACCTTCTATATCCATTCCTTTCTCTTTACTTGTTCAGGCACCTCCAACTACAGAACCTAATTCTTTTAACGAAGCTATGCATTTTCCTGAATAGAGACAGGCCATGTCCAGCAACAGAATCCAATGATCGTGCACAAATAGTGCAACAGGCTCTGTTTGTTTCGATGTAAAATGTTTTACAATGTAAAATATTTTCGATGTAAAATGTTTTTTTAGAAAACAAACTTCAAACTTTTATTTTCCGGTGTTTGGTTGATACTTGAAAATATTTTCAGAAATCAACAAAATAGTATGCAGAGAGAGATGGAGAGCTTAAACGGTGGAGAGATATGAGATTATTGGAATTAAACGTGGGTCAGGACTGACGATCGAAGAAACTGAGCAGTGAGAATTGCAGTAGAAGAAAACGGGTTCATTTCGGAAAATAACTTACGGAAGATTTAAGGGTAAGTCATTTTCATCCAATTGATGGAAAATGTTTTACATGTAAAATGTTTTCCTCATTTTTTAAACAACCAAACACCAGAAAATAGGTAAAATATTTTACCGGAAAACATTTTACGTCCAAACAAATGGAGCCTAACTGTAGTTTAGTTAACACGGCTTGTATTTTGGTTGACAGTTAGTTAGGTGGTCACATGTAGTTCAGTTACTTTTATGTATTCAATCTGTATAAGTACTCAGTTGTATATATTTCATTCAATCATTCAAGATCAATTGAGATGAATTACTTCAATTTCAGTAAAGTTTTTATAAAACTGAGAATAGTTGTGGTTTTGTAGGTTCGAATGATTCAAGAGCTGAACCTTTCCACGTTCAAGCATCAAGTCCAAAGGTGCCAGGAGCATCGTTATTCCCTATTGGAACCAGAGATTGAAAAAATTCAGAATGAGAAAGAGAAAATGAGCATCGAGCTCGATCAGGTATGAGCTTGGAAAAAGTTCAGATCTTAATGTTGGAGACCAACTTACCCAACAGAATGCAGAGACTTCAACCAACTTACACAAGCTTGAAGGGGTAAGCAACCAACTACTATACCTGATCTTTTTGCATAGACTTCAAACATTAATCTAACTTTCTTTTTGTTATTCCATTCAGGACATTCATGCATTGAAAGCGCAAATCGAATCAACAAAGTATCAAGTGATCAACTACCTTTTGTATACACTTATCGTGACCTCGGGCGTGTTTGTTGCCATGATCCGGTTTATGAAGGACTCCGCCTGAAGGACTCTCGTTTCAATTTCAAATTGAGTGGCTCCAAACCTAGTAAAGGTGACTCTCTCATTTCAATTTCGAATTGAGTGGTTCTGTTGTCATATCTCCATTTGATAAACTCCATTTACTTTTTGTTGTCTTCTCTATTGTTTTTCGACATCTGCATTTGTATGAGATGGTTTGCTCCTAAAGATTTTCTGACTATTGTTAGCTTCAAGATAATGAAGTTGAATTTTCTGACTGCTGTATGAGATGGTTTGCTCTTAAAGATTTTCTGACTGTTATGTCGTATGAGATGGTGAGTGCCAGATCTTGAAACAGCGATATCAATCAGAGTATAAGAGGATTGGTCGTGCTTTGGACTTTGCTCATTTAAAAGTAGACATATTATCCAATATAAAAACTGAAAAACAGTTTCTAATCGATTAAGTTTATGCTGAAATACAAAAACAACTGCACATGTCCAGTGATTTGGGGTTCACTTGAGACAAGTCCTTCGTATTAACATTTCCAGTTGATTTTGTGCGTTCTCTTGTAAGTTCATTAAGATTAGAATTCACTCATCAATGACATGACCGAATTACAGTATCATTTAGCATTATATATAGGTGTTTTTGTTTATGTCTGTGAATGACCTGATTAAGGCTCAATACATTTCAAATGTAGGTTTTTACCGCATTTTTCTATATGATCCAAGATACCTACGTCGCCAAAGTTTAACGACTAAATCCAATTCCAACTTGGAGCTGAAATTCTAAAACTAGGTTATTTTCTATTAACTAAAAGCATCAGGAGTTTTAGAGTATCTTTATAATCCCTGGGATGTAGAACGTCCGGCAACCTAATGCTTTTTACCCTTACTAATTTCTCTTTCAGTATCAATGGTAAAGTAGGCACCATAAAAGTGGGTACCAGTTACCAACCTTTTGTGGCGAATCGACTTCATTTTAATTTTCTGTTGAGCGGGCACGCACAACTCACCAATGACAGGATCCCAACTATGTTTAGATGAAAAATAGCTTCAGACTCCTCTTGTAAAAGTACAAACCTTTGAAAACACAACATCGTAGATACATGTAAGACTACGGCTTTTTTTATGACCAACCATTGTATAATCGTTTCATATGCAGTTCATTGAGTGCCTCCGCTTCTGGTTAGACCGCTAGAACTCTAGAAATGGTATTTCATCTGAGTTTTCAATCCAATGAAGGGACAGAATAAGTTGCCAGGGGGATAAATCCAATCGGCCATGCTATTCGGGGAACCAATGATTTCTTTCACGGTCCTGTTGACATCAGCAAGCGGAACCATTTCGAAATTAAGTACAAAACAATAAATAAATGATGCAACGAACAATAGATTCCTCCACAAGAGACTCACTGATGGAATCCCATATATCCACTGGTGTAGCTGATGAAGCAACAAGTATATCCAACCAATATATTGGGGAGCATGTACAGCCGACATCAAACCATCAAATGACTAGAATCTATGTTTCAGGGTTTCCTGTGCATAAAAAGGATTCTTACTTCAAAGACATGTAATCTCCAGCAAAGTATCTCTTTGCCAAACCAGCAAGCCCAAAAAGAACATCCCTTTTGAAGTTTGCTGTATCAGCTCGTATTTCATTTTCTCTTACTGTATGTTCTCAATCGCTTTCAACAAAATAACAAATAATTATTCTGCAAATTTTCAACAGATGCCATGTTGATGCACCAAAGAGAGGATGTAACACATTGGCTAGAGAAGACAGGACTAACATGCTAAAGCATAAAACATGTATTCTAAACCCCATATAAATGAAAACTACTACTACTTCCAAGCTCTTAATGACAAGTATTCAAACAGCTAAACTACATAAGCAAGAATCTACTACTACTACTACAGGAATAGACAATGTGATCGAACAAACGGCTAATGAAGCAATGCAATACATCTAGAACATAATCCAGCAAACCAAGGAACAGAGTACCCATTCTCAGGATCCAAAGCAACATTTGTAGATACACCAGAAGACATCATAACGCCTCACGATCATGAAGTAAACTACCTTACACAACACTTATAAGTTATATCACATTACCAATTACAACTTACGAGGATCCAGAACGCCATCCTAACTGAACATTACATGGGGCAATCGAGATGCAAAAAGCCTAGAACCACAACTTCAGAACACAACTCCGGACACAGCCCTATCCACACCCGTTCCACGCATGTGGACCTACCAAATGTACTAGAACCACACCCAAATGCACACACACTCGCACTCGCAACGGCCAAAGGGGCTATTATGAGTGCGTGTGGATTTGTGTGCAGACTGCGGCCCCGTGGCCAGTGTGAGTGTGTGCGCATTCGTGTGTAGCTCTAGCATTTTTAGCGGGCCTACGTGCATCGAACGGGGCTACAAACAGTTGTGTTTGGAGCTGTGTTTCTAAAATTGTGTTACCAGCGTTGCTCACACTTCCGACAGTACCTTCTTGACCGCGAAGTGCAAGCAATTGGAGAGCGTAATCCAAGATACCACCTTATAAACAACGTAAAACGCATGATCAAACGTGAAATCCTTCGACTCCTCGTCCTCGGACCATCCCAATCCATCGAAATTCCACCGCCCGCCGCCGGCCCCGCCGCCCCAGCCTAACGAACCGTCGCCTCCGCCGCCGCCGTAGCCGTAGAACTCGCCGCCGCCTTCCGGGTCATCGGAACCGCCGCCGGTCAAGGACCGCCGCCTCGTACGCCTCTTTCTGCGAGGTAGGGTTTTCAAGCTCGATTTTACTGGAGGGGGGCCAATGGCGGCGCAGATATGGAGGCTGGAGGAATTGGTGTAGGCTAGGGCTTGGATTGAAGGTAGAGTAACTGTATCGGCAAGGAGAGAGATCTCCATTGTCGAATGGGAGTAGTGAGCTTCTCGAATTGAGGAGAAGTTGGGGAAATGGATAGGTCACAGGTATAGTGTAGTTGGAGTTGTGGGGGAATTTAATTAATTTTCGGGGGGTGGATTTTCTCGGGGAAAATGAATAGGGCGGATAGAAACAACTGGAAATTAGAAGATGATATTAAATTCTTGGGAAAAAAACCGAAATAGTCCATGTAGTTAAGTGTTTGTGTCAATTTGATCCATATAGTTGTAATTGGCTCGATTTATACTCTGTACTTTTCATTTTGTTTCAATTTGGTCCAATTGCTAACTGCCGTTAGTCTGCCGTTAAGTCCTTTTAACTAAGGGTGAGCAAAAAATCCGTCAAACCGCGAATTCAATCCAAACCAATCCAAACCGAAAGGTTTGGTTCGGGTTTTTAGTAGTATGGTTTGGTCATGGTTTAAAAAAATTGGAAACCGCGTTATATGGTTTGGTTCGTGGATTCATGTTCACAGTTATGGTTCCAAACCGTATAATACATATATATATATATATACACACACAATTTAATTTAATTTAATTTAATTATGATTCACCAAATAAATATGACAGCTTTAGTCAACTACTTTTTCAATTTATTGATCCTATTAAATTTACCGTGATATTTAGTTTTTCTTCCCTGCCAAGATAATTTAAATTAAACTTCTATATATCACAATTGCCGACTAGCGAAATGGAGATCACTTTGATTTTGCTAGAACGGATCTGATGTTGTGTAGGCAATTTTATTTATTTTGCAAAATGGAGATCACTCTGATTTTGCAACAGAACTCTCATTTTGGTTCTTGGGCAAAGTTGATCACTTCCCATATATCTATTTTTATTGGGTCATTTGTATTTCTTTGTTTTGTTTTGTTTTTTTGTTGTTGTTGGTGTGACTTATTGTATATAAAGGTGGATTACAAAATGGCTCAACTCAAGTAAGAGTGGCAGAAGTTTAATTTAAATTATCTTGACAGAGAAAAAAAATTAAATATCGCAGTGAATTTAATAGGATCAATAAATTGGAAAAGTAGTTGACTAAAGCTCTCATATTTATTTGGTGATTCATAATTAAATTAAATTATGTGTATATATATATGTATTATACGGTTTGGATCGGTTTGGAACCATAACCGTGAACATGAATCCACGAACCAAACCATATAACGCGGTTTCCAATTTTTTTAAACCATGACCAAACCATACTACTAAAAACCTGATCCCAAACCTTTCGGTTTGGATTGGTTTAGACTGGATTCGCGGTTTGACAGATTTTTTGCTCACCCCTAGTTAAAAGGACTTAAAGGCAGACTAACGGCAGTTAGCAATTGGACCAAATTGGAACAAAATGGAAAGTACAGAGTGTAAATCGAGTCAATTACAACTACAGGGACCAACTTGACACAAACACTTAACTACAGGGACCATTTCGGTTTTTTTCCCTAAATTCTTTCTATCTTGGGTGGAAAATCCAAGATTTCCACCACACCTATTGTGGGTCCCATTGTGTATTTGTTGTAGAGATTTGAACCGTTGATTTTGTAGGAACCACAGTATAGTAGTATATCGACACAAAAATTTAGCTTGATTGAAAATCGAAAGGTGTATCAAAAATTAAATTTTGATTTATAAAATAAAAGGTCATGGACAACTTAACTTTAAAGATTCATACCATCCATTTTACAAATCAAAATTTAATTTTTGATATTTCTATCGATATCTGATGAAGCTAATTTTCTGCGTGGATATATATATTATTCTGAGAGTCTTACAAGATAAACGATTCAAATTAATGTAACAAATTCACGATAGGGCCCGCAAATTGCGGTGATGGAAACTTAGGATTTTCCACCTAAGGTGGAAAGAATTTAATCTCCTAGAATAGAGATTAGCATGACCGCACATGCACAAGATAATGCCTAGTGGATCCTATAAAAGTTTCTTTCTATTGTATATATACCCATTGAAGTTACTGCGTAAAATAGGCGTTTACGCAGTAACTTCAAAAAAAATCGAGTGTGTTTGGATATATATACAAAGAAAGAAACTTTTGTAGGATCCACTGGGCATTATCTCGTCCATGCCGAAAGGAATTCAAAAAAAATATTTTCCTACTGCCGGATCCATTACTATGCCCCTCCATATTTTTCTAAGCTACTACAAAACAGCACAAAGAAAAATACAACGTGAGAGAGAGTTTTTCCCTATACTAAATGGCCAAAACTCATGTTTTTATGGATTTTTACTTTATTCATCCTCCTCACAATATGACCATTGTCATTAGCTTGAAAACAATAAAAATTTAATTAAAACTCACCCTTAAAATCATGTTCACAGGCCGAGTTTGGGACGGATTGAAAAAGTAACTACAAGAAACAGAGCTTTTTGTGCCAGTAAAATCCCGTCACGGTTTAAAGATGAATATATAGATAACTAATGGAAGCTCAAGAGGTAACCTGGGTTGGTTTTGGAGAGTCGTACGCAAACAAAGATGTTATTGGGTTGGGTGATGGGATTTTCCGGCAAAATCAAGATGACCCAAGAACTGCACAAGTCTATAGACTTCAACTCTTAGGCATTTGGCATTTTACAGTTTTGAAGATTATAAAAATTGGCACATCAAAATGCAAGAGGTCGAGATGGGATCAATGAAGGTGCCCTCCTCGCAATTCACCCTTCTAGATTAGAGTGGAAAATGCAAATCTGTGTTCTCAAATACTCCTAGGAGCACAATTGGACACTCTTAAAGAGGGCAATTTGGTTGTTGGTCGTCTTGCAAAAATAGGGACCGATCGAGACACTTTACTGGTGACCGCTCCCGACGAAATACTAGAGATGCTTGTGGAAGATGCGGTTGAAGTGTCTCTTGCTAGGGGTTCATGAGTCCCCCTATTTAGAGTTTTCATTTCTGCCGCATCCAGAAAAAATGCCAATAGTTCAAACAACTTAACTGGAAGCCAATTTTAGCTTCAATCTTTTTAGCAAAATTCAGATGGCATAAAATCTGATTTTTTTGACATTCCAAATTTAACTTGAAACATATTTTTGCATTTACAATTTCTTTTGGGCCCGTAAGGAGAAAGGATAGAATATTGCATGTATAATACATGCAATATGTCAGGAATGGGCTTTAATGGACCAATGGTTATTGGTTAGTTTGTGTACAAAGCCCATAGACATGTAATGAGCTAAATTTTAGTTTTATGGGATTTTTTTTATGTATTCGGCCCAAAGTTTGCCATTTTGGTTACTGGGCTTGGCCCAAAATGTAGCCCACAATGGCAAATCGATCAAACCGGAAAAACCAGACCGGAACCAGCCAAATCAATTGAAACCAGACCGGTTGTGTTTCAACCAGTTCCGGTTTACAAATTCTCCAAACCGAATATCCGGCTCAGTCCCAAAAAAAATCCAAAAACCGGACCAAACCGGATTAGTCTTGGAGAAGAGATTGAATATATAGTAGTATTTCTTTAATGCCAAAGGAATCAAGTTCTTGTTTCTGGCGATTCAAACCACGATTCCTTGCAGTCCTCCTGTGGCTTTTGTCATTTGTCGACAAGGCCATCTTTGACAAGAGGATGAGAGGAACAAAATCCCAGGAGCTTTGGTTTTATCTTTTTTTGTTTGGAGTAGCCCGGTCTTGTCCAGTGTTTGGATAAGGTAAAATCTAACCTCAATTATCTTCGATCCGGGCCTTGCTGAGCCACCAAAACGTGATCAAAACTGTTCACTTTGACCTCGACGCGTAGAACAATTTTGTAGTAAGAGAACAAGTCAATCAAATACCGGTAACTTAGTTAGCTAATTACTACTTCTGTCTCGAATAACAAATAGAATTGCGAAAACACACAACAGGATAATTTGACGCGATTACTGCGTTACCAATATCCGAGCAACTTGATTTTTTCCAAGGCTATTCTACGCATCGCTCTTTGAACTTTTTTTATTTACTTATCCCAAGTCCAATCAAACAGAGCTTAGCCCAGAATTCCAGCAATAAACATGGAAGAGGTTTTTCTTTTTCGGAATTCATATGTGTAGCGTCTTCTTTGTACTACTCCCTCCGTCCCTTTATTACAGTCCAGTATTACATTTTATATTTTGGGCTGTACCTTAATAAGTGTCCATTTTGTAAAGTTAGTGGATAAAAGTTGGTGAATTATCTATTTTGTCCCTAAAAGTAGATTCCATTTTGAAAAGTTAGTGAGTAAAAGTGTAATGATGATGGGTAAGTAGGAAAAGTGGAGGAAAAAGTTGATGTGAAAGGTATAATGATGATATCTTTTTAATAAGTTGGAGTTACGGAGGACATTTAAAAAGGGACGGAGGGAGTAACATTTCTTCTGTCCATGACCCACAAAAAATGGGTCTTACATGAATACTTTGACAGGTTCACGAGCAACATACCATTAGAATAAAAATGGTATTCCCAATTTAATGAGAGGTAACCCCCCAAGGAAAATACAAATAAAAGATTTTCAAAATCAAATATTTCCTCTCTTTTTTTTAACAAAATCAATATTTCCAAGGCAACCGTATCACGCAAAATGTCTCTTGACAGCTAAATTCGATAGCATTCTAAACTTGTGAACTTCTAATTTATTAGTAACACAGCTAGATAGGAAAGATTTTCACACTTCTAGTTTAATTGGTTGCAAGGATTGTAATATAGAATGACAAAACGTTATTGAGATTTTTAAACTACAAACTGATTAGTGACTTTAGAAAAGTTGACATATTTCTAGATATAATTGCACTGTTTTCCATGTACCTTTTATATATCTGTGTAGAAACATAGAGAGATCCAAAAGATTCTGTTTCATTAGGAAAATATAAGAGTACTAAAGATGAACCAATTCGGAGGAAAGCCGGGGAATATATTTGACATCGATGATTATGTCACGCGATTCACTTAAAATTTTAATAGCAATTCGATCAACTTTTCTGACTTTTGTCATTTAACGATCTTAGGGCTTCTCTCACAAAATCTCTCCCTGTCGTATGTATGAAGACTTCAAGATATCGAAGAATTAATAGCATCTCCAAGGGAAGACGCAAAATTTTATACTACACATTATATAGGCATTTGCTTACCTACCTTGAAGTAGCCATTAGAACAAATCCTCTCCAAAGGATCTTCAAATAATTTTTCTTTTCTTTTCTTTTTTTGATTGGCAGACTTTTCTACTAATGAATAGGATTTGAATTTATTAATTGCGTTATTGTTTTGCTAATGTGGCTCTTTATTTAAATGAGAATGAAATTAAGTTTTGCTTTCTTCAAGATGCTCCCCAAAGAGAAAGTCAAACTCTGATTACTAAACTAAACAAATTTAAAAAGGAAGGGGCTTTGGTAGCTTGACTGCTTCATGACCCAATCAAGTGATGCCACGTGTAAAGTCAAACGGTAACCTCCCTTCTCAGCAACTAATCCACTTTTTAAAAAATATTTCTCTCCCTCCCTCAAACTGTGCCCTCTGTTTTCTTAACCGCTTCACCCACATTGAAAGCAAAGACGTACATTTGTTCATCTCTCTCTCTCTCTCTCTCTCTCTAACCAATGAGGATGGTGAGTGAAGAATCAGATCTCAAATCCCAGTTAGTGACAGAGACTTGCAACATATCGAGGCGCGCCATTGCTTGTGCTCATCGGCATGGTGGCAACCGAAGCAGATCGCCTTTCATTGACTGGTACCTAATTCTTCGAGTATGTTTGTTCTTCGAAACGTCTCTTTGTTCCAACTCGGAACAGTTTTTGAGTTTCTGATTTGTTTTGGTTATCGGGTTTCGATAGGTTGAAGAGAACGTAGGCTCGGATGTGATTAGAAAGCAATACCACAAACTTGGTACTACATCTTTCCGTAGATAGATGCACACACATAGATACTACCAGATTATTTAAAACTACGTCATGTTTTCTTGGCAGCTTTACAACTTCATCCTGATAAGAACAAGCATCCGAAGGCCGAAGTTGCCTTCAAGCTTCTGTCAGAGGTAAGTTTACGATTCCTTTTGTAAAGATCGTCTCCTTCACAAACACGTTCACTGGGTTAATCATCGACGATGGAAAGACCATCGTTATACATACATGTATGATAGTAACACAACCAAGTATAGAATAGATGGAGAACACGATCAGGAAAGGTAAATACTCCTAGTATGCAAACCGATATTATTGAATAAATCTCACCCAGACATTTAGACTTCTAATTTTTGAAACTGAGTCATTAGAGCAGAAAAATCTCAGATTATTCCGTGCTGAAATTCCGTGAAATTATTCATGATTGTGCCTTTACCATTGGTAGTTATCATGAGATTACACTAAGATAGGATATGCGAACAAATACTAGAAGTTTCTTACTTCGTTCAGGATACATTATTGAGATTACACTAAGAAGGGTGTAAAAAAAAAAGTATTTATATAGGTATCAAATCTCAAAAACATTCCAGATGTGTGAGAAACACTGATGTTAATGGCAGGCCTATGAATGCCTTTCTCAAGACGCAAAAAGAGCAGAATTTAACCTGGAGAGACGAAGTAGCCGCTGCATTGAGTGCAATAGAACTCCATGTGCAACCAGCAATCATCCGGCAACAACCAGAGGGTTTCTTCCTAGAGAAAGATCAGGTCAAAAAACCAGGCAAGGCTTTAAAGATCTGAGAACCAGATTTTCAGAAGAGATCCAGGTGATAGAAAATTGTTTAAGGGCTAACAAAGCATCAACAAAAGAATTCCCGATTTTCAACACAAGAAAAGAGCACCCTATTTTCAATCCATCCGATTACCGCTTCCAAGGTTACCCTCACCAGCGGACAGAGGGGTTCACAAGAAGCACAAGAGCTTTCACTACTTGAGGGCAGAGGCATTACCAAATGGCACGCTGAGGAAACTTGACTCCGCAGTCATTGAACTTAGATCCCCACCTCGATTACTGAAGTCCAAATCTTCTTATCGCAGTTTGTCATCCAAATCTTCTTATGTCAGTTAGTCTAGAGCAACAAATTCCATATACTAGGTTGATGTTCATGTCATTTCTTGTACAACAGTCCAGCATTTGGCATCGTACTATTATGATGCATTACACAAAAATTATACAATAAAAGGATCAGGATTTCGGGAAACACATCTAACATTTTCAATAAACTCCAAACAGAGGACAAAAGAAAATTGCACTGTGATATTATGCTTACAAACTCCCACTTCCATTCCAAACCAAAATAAAGAGCTCACAGATACATTTGCCAGTCAAGAACCGTAAGAGATTAGGTTAGTTTTAAGTAAAAATGACATGAGAGTGAAGCAAACAGAGAACATGCAAGGGACTGCACAGACCACCTTAAAACCGTACGCACAACATGAGCTCCATCACAAATTGTCTAGTTATACATCATTAACGCCTCGGTCTTGGAAAGCAGCAAACTCAGGTAGTATATCCTGTGACCTTGGGTCCGCATTTCTCTCTTTTCCTTTTTAAAGCTTTTTCTCCATGGGGTGAAAACTGGACCAATCTAAAACCAGTTTTTCTGGTTATCCTGCTATGATGGTAATTGTCATTGAGTTTTTCCTGTCCTAACTGGTGGAGAACTAAGAAGAGCACTTAGAGCAGCGTCTGTCAAGGATATGCAACAAATAAATCAAACCCTAACATAGAAAATAGACGAGCAGCAAAGCAACAACAACTTTACATTAACCCGGTCTCGTAAAGCCATTGCAAGTAAATAAATAATTTTGGAGGCCCCCAATTGTACAGGCCCATGTAAGAGTGAGGCCTATATAAACATATTTTTTTATACTCCGTATATTCAAAGTAAAGCCCAGTGAAAAAGTCAAAACATGAGATAATATCGATTTTTTTAAGAAGGATGAGATTTATAATATCGATTGGAGGGATTTATCATTTATGTTTTGAATTAAAAGTCTTGAGAGAAGTTTCACGGGAAAAAAACTAAGAAAGCCAATTGACATGCTAACTTACTTGAAGGCAAATGATAGTTGTTTTTTCAAATGCATGGATTGTGGACTACTCCGGTTACAATTAGCTCAGGAGAAAGAATATTTTCAGAGTTAAAATTGATTAAAAGTTTAAAACCTACCTTTTGATCAACCATGTCACAGAAAAAATTGAATGGATTGGCTGTTGTCTAACAAAAAAAAGACTCTGGTGAAAGAACTTACTATGCAAGTTTAATTAGGATTGATAATGCATCTAAAATGCGAGAAGAGTAATGTTTAAATAATAGCTTCGGAGATATCGTAATGGTTATTTATTATAGGTACTTGTGCACTCAAATGGTTGTAATGACTTTGTATGAAGGTTTTTTTTTTTTCTCAACTATTTTTGACAATGCAAAGTATTTTAACGACCTGTGTCAGCTAACTTGCTAACCCTTAGCCTAACTAAGTGACTCAAAAAGTTAACCTTAGATTATACGGTAGCTCCACACTTTTTTCTAAACCCATGCCTGGATTGTGTACTAAGGTGTGTTTCATATTGGAAAACAAAACGCGATACAAATAAGTTCCATTTTGTATGTTGAAGGTTGGTTAATATTTGTTAGTTGTTCACTCAATAACTAATATGTGTGTGAAGCAAGTGGAGTGGTAGGCACCGTATACTCTCATGCATTTGACTGGGGTTCATACCTCATTAACTATCACTGACACTAGTAACTTTCGCTGAGTACAAAAAAAAAACTAGTACTGTACTAATATGTGTGAAAATTAGAAAAACAAAAAAAGCTTTCGTGTGATGCTAATCATCTTATGCCTTTTCTCTGTCTCCATTATTTCTTGTTCTATAATATGCTAACCACCGACAAAGGCTTTTAGTTGGTGACAATAGGTAATAACTAATATGTGATATCTAAATTAAACGTCCAATGGGGTGTAATCCAATGAAAAAAACTGTTAAGTCGTTCAAGTCTATTAAGAAAATTAAAATTCTATTGAAACAATAACCAATAGGTAAATATTTGCTAAACTTTGTTAAGGCGTTTGTATACAATGCTCAATGGAGTGTAATCCCAGAGAAAAAGTTGGTAAAGTCATTCAGGTCTTTTAAAATGTTTTCTTCAAATCAAAAAAATGTTTGCATGTCTGGTACATAGTTGAGACTTGAGATGGAATTAAATCACTCCATTTTGGAAGATATAGGGTCAAAGTCGATTGCGTTACGTAACTCTGATAAAGGATTGTCCGGGCTCAAGCTGAAGCGGTTAGTGGCCCGAGGCCTCAACTGCTCAACTTGAACTGGAACCTACATCTGATCTGGCTGTAATTCCATTTCCCATTTCTCAAAACTAATTTAAAAAGGATTTCTTAATCTGTTTTTACATGTTATCCTTGGCTCTCAAACTTCCTCCAGCTAGCTATTTTCAACTATATTTATCTGTACGGGATAGTAATATTTTTCTTATAGTTTGATGTCGAACCCTATAAACCGAATAGTTCATGTGATCAAATCCGAAATTTAAGCACTTACAAACTCAACTCAAATCAAGTGGACTTGACTTGTTGGCTATATGGTTATAAGGGATCAGGGGAGAGAGGCCACAACCCACATGTTAGGTGGAATTGCGTTGTCTCTGTGTTTTTAGGGTCCCCAAAGTCTCAACATTGATACCCCCTCTCTCTCTCTCTCTCTCTCTCTCTCTCTCTCTCTCTCTCTCTCTCTCTCTCTCTCTCTCTCTCTCTCTCTCTCTCTCTCTCTTGTATTCGATGTTTGGGTCATCTTACGTACACTTCAATTAATCACCTCCTCAATGTGATCGAAGGCAAAAGTCATTCACACCGAGAATAGAAAAATTAGAAGAAATTACTTTCTCACGATACGTCTAACCCTGAGAATCGACTGATTGGTGGAAATTGGTGTCATCCCTCTTTATATTTTTTTTTTTAAACATAGGAGGTATCCACACACCCAAATGGGATGAAACTAATTATCCACCGAAGACCAGCCGCAGGGAACCAACATCAGCAAAAAGCAGTGAGAAGCAGATAGGAGAGGGGGCCACTGGACGCGCTCATGAGGCTATCCACATAAACTACCTTCTAACTGGTTGGTCTTACCACCTAGAATCGAACTCACACTTTCAAGATCGGAGCAAACCCCCTAGCCAGCGGAGACAATGTGATCATCCCTCTCCATCCAACTCAATATCGACAACACGAGATAGACCGGAAAGAATGGAACGCATGTAATTGGATAGGAACACATGTTTTTGCACCCTCTCTATTTATTAATACCATCCAAAACATGGGGTAGGTTCATTCAAGACAATAAACAAGATGCTCCCACCACATCGAGAGCATTTATTGATAGGAGTAGATTGTGGGACGGATGGATGAAAAAATGTAATTTTTATTGTAACTAAATTAGTACTCCTACCCAACTTGTATCGCATATTTGAGTCAGTTTACACACACATCGATTCGAGATAATAAAGTTAAGGCACCAATAAACCATCTTTTGACAATCATGATGGTTGAAAGAATGGTAGAATCCGCCTTTTTGTGCCGTATTTGGATCATATACTCGTGAAATGTGTTTATTATGTTAAATATACTAGATTTTGGTCAAAAGATGATTTTACAAATTTACTTGTTCGAAACTCTGATAATGAGATGGGAAAATGACTGTTAAGGACATATTTTGATAATTAATACCCGCCAATGATATTTTCAACATTAACAAATATTCTTAACATGTCCTTGGCGAGTATTAATTATCAAAATACGTCATGGGCCGTCATTTTCCCTAATGAGGATGGGTCTATATATATGATCAGCTGACGCACAGCGTGGTATTGCATATATGCTTCTTCAAAACATGCTTGATTCATTAATCTTAATCTTATAGGAAAACCAATAATTTTATTATTTTATGGCAAAACAATATTTAATTAGCCTCCTTAAATGTCCTTTTATCTTTATAAATTTCATTACAAAATCACATGCGGATGCATTGGCAACTTCTCCTAATAAACCAACATTGGTTCTGCTTTTTTTACGTGAAATTAATAAATCATATATGTACGGCGCTTACTTGATTATTTATGTACAAATCAAAATTGATCGACTACCAAATAAACGATCAATTATTTTTTAAAAAGTAAAGGCAATCTAATAAAAGATCGGCTCGATCAGATGTAACGTTAATTAAGATTGTCCCAATATGACCCAAAGATCACGGATTCGAGTTACGAAACCAGCTTATTCGTTTGCGGGGTAGGACTATGTATCTCCAACGTTCTCCGGACCATGCAGTAGCGGAACCTTGTGCGTTTGGGTGACCCCTTTTTATACATCCAAACACAACCTTAAACCCGTCTAAAATAGTACTAGGAGTGGGAACGAGAGAAATCGAAAGCGGTGAATGATGAAAATCAGGATCACGCGTGTAAAATTGGGACAGGGGTAGGACCAAAGGAGCATGAATGGCTGGGTGACACTGACACACAAAACTCCTCTCTCTCTCTCTCTCTCTCTCTCTCTCTTTCTCTCTCTCTCTCTCTCTCTCTCCTCTCTTGTTTCTTCTATATGGAGTATTCTGTCAAACTGATCGACTCCAGCCTGGCACACTACACATGGTTGAATGGGTCCCACCCCTTCCCTCCACACTGTCATCTCTCACATGCGATCTCCATCTGTAAAAACTAGTACTCGTAGTAAAAAGGAGAAAAACTTTTTAACGGGGACTCCTTTAAATAAAGTTTACGGCGGTCAATCTCGGTCGTCCAAAAGTGTTTCGGACGATCCAATTTAAACGCAATCTATTAACGGTAAGAAATGATTTATTGCCGCTAATAGATTGTTTTTAATTCGGATCGTCCAAAATACTTTTGGACGGCTGAGATTACGCAGAGTCGTGAATAAGTTGTTCTCTGTAAAAATTAGAAGGTTGATAGGATACACGAAAAGGGTTCATGAAAGGGAAGGAAACAAGTGTGCGGATCTCCTAGCGCAACATGCAAGATCACATATTTTCCCTTATTTATTGTATCTTTCGATTCCGTTTTGTATTAAGTCCTAATTTTGTGAGGACGTGAGGGGTATTACTTATCTCCAAACCTTGTATTCGCTTTAGTAGTTTAATCTATTTCCATTTTATTACCAAAAAAAAAAAAAAGGGTTCATGAAAGGGAAATCAACGGCCCAGATTTACTGTCTGGGCAATTGATATTTTTTTTCATGAACACTTCCATGGATCATTTTTCTAAAAATTATTCTATGCCATTAGGACACCGTCACTTAATGTCATAATACTTTTAGTATTTTTTTTAAAGTCCAATTGAGGAGGACGTTAGGGCATCAGTACTTGGCGATGTGGGATGCCCAAAACCACTACAAGATTACTCATTCTTCTTTTGAGGTTATTCCACCATGTGCTATGTGCATATCATCAGAGCTCATTCCAGAACACCTTCTTAAAAAATAAGTATTTATTTCACATTTTTAAATTCAAAAATAATGTAAATGAAAAATAATTTTTCGATTTTTTTTTCACCGTATCAAAACTCTCAATGAGATCTTAATTTCAAACAAGATCCATATTGTATATTTTTAGATTTCAATAAACCCATCATTTTTGAACTTGAAATTTGTCTTTTTAAAAAAATAAGTACTTATTTGGCATTCGGAAATGGGACCTTAATCTTCTCGTGAGCTCGATCTCCATAATGGCATTGAATTTTGATTGGTTCAGTAAAAACAACACATCAACTCTCTGTCACATTCTATTTTTGGACAAGGATCGATACACCACCCCTTCGATCTCAAAGTAAAATTGTGTACACGCACTTGCTCACATGATCTTTACTCTCTCTCTAGTTTCTACAACTGTGAGATATTCACTTTGTTTGGATGCCCTTTTTGAGAGTTACTCTCAACTCTCGGCACAGTTTTCAATAAATTTTTCTCTCTATCTTTCTCCACTCATTACTACTCAACTCTCAAAAATAACTTTCTAAAAACTCAACCAAACAAAGTGATTATTGTTACTTTGCTTTTTATTTGTCTACTCCAATTAAACCCGACCATGGTGGGCACGTACGCCCACCAAGCAATTGCCTGGAGCTACAAATTTCCGGCCCTACACAAGAGTAAAATTGCACAAACACACGGGTAAAATAATTTTTTCTTGACCTGACTGTAAAGTTGTTTCTCCGTTACCCCATTAAAAATAAATAAAACATTCGAATGATGGATATTTGATGTGAAAATTTGGTGGAAAATGCCAATGGTACAATTAAAGATCAAATAGCGAGCCGTGCTACAGTTCCTGATGGAGGGATCCCGACGGCGCCCTCAGCCTATTCCGGCCACCGGACGGTTGATCCGAGCCGTCCAAAAATTCTATAAAAAAAAACCGAGTGGGCTGTTGCGGGAATAAATGGCATTTGACGTGTGTAGGTGGCCGATCCAAACAGTCCATTTTTTTTGTTTATATATATATACAAAAAATGGAGTGCTTGGATTGGCCACCTACACACATCGGATGCCGTTGATTTTCGCGCAAGCCCACTCGGGTTTTTCTCACCGTCGGGATCCCTCCCGTCGGGAACCTTAGATTTTCTGGAAGCGAAGCTAAACAAAAAGGCGGAAGTACGGCCAGTGTCACATGCGGTCGACCCCATGTTAGCTTTTTCTTTGTCACCAACTGCGGACCATGTAGTACAACTCCAGTCTCACGAATTTTGCTATGCAACTTCTGCTCAATAAATGCCACGTTTTTTTCCCGGTAATCTTTATTATAAAACAGAAGGGTGTGGGGACAAATTGTTGGAACGGTTTAGATTCATTTGATCCAAATGCTGTAGTGCATCCTCCCACTTCCCGGTTAAGTGCCTATGATTTTTACCTAAATCACACAACTGCTATCCTCTTCCAACCGGGATGCGTAGTGCCGTAGGCACGGGTTAGCACTAGTACTTTATACATCAGCGGGGTATGAGAGAGTTAGTGAATTAGTAGGTTAGTTCACAGGGAATTTGGCCTCGTTTGATAACAGTGATAGATGGATGGGATTCGTAAGGAGATGGGATTAGGATTGGGATTCGTAAGGAGATGAGATTGGTAATGAGAAGGGATTGATAATGAGTATGTTTGTTTGGGATGGGATTAAATGATGGGATTATTAATATCATGTTTGTTTGAGATGAGATTAGATGATGGGATTGGATTGATAGAAGAAATTGGTAATGAAAAGGGATTGGTAATGTGAAGGAGTTGGGATTGGATTATTAATACCCCTCAATACCAAGTCCCACGGGGTATTAGCAATACCCCCTATTACCCGGATTTTTAATCCCATCGGACTACTAATCCGAACCATTTTTGGTACCAAACAAGGTATTAATAATACCAACACTCTACCAATCCAATCCCAACCCCTTGGAGGGTTATCAAACGGGGCTTTAGAGACTGTCCATAACCTTAAAACCCTGCCCTTGCCCCTCACGGGACTCGAACTGCTGCCTCCGCTGAGGGAGGAGGATGAGAAGACCAACTTGACAAGTTGTTTCTCAACCTTAGATGTCCACATCGCCAAAATCTCCACTCATTTTGTTTCATTGAGAACAATGCATCTAGGGTTGATAAAAGAACTGCATCGCAGCGTTAAAAGCTTGTTTTAGAGTAGTGCATATGGGGAGTTTTCGGCTCGTTTAGTAAACGAGCAGAGCAGAATTCGGCTTGTTCGACAAAAGTTCGGCTCGTTGAGAGAGATTTGAAAACTCGGCTTGGCTCGCTTACAACCGTCACTGTATAAAGAATACCTTTTGAATTTTTTTTGTTTGTTTAAAACGAAATTTGCAAATTATTTCCGAGCAAGAATGTCTTGAATACAAAGCTCGAACGTACTATTGCTCAGCTCCTTCGTTTTGTGATATTTAAAATTTTCAATATGCTTAGAGTATCTACAATGCTATAATCAAAAATGGATAACCAAAAGTTGCCACATCAGCTTTTGATTATCCATTTAAGAGATTGCTAAGGTTAGCAATGTAGAGGTCCACAATGGCATAATCAAAATTGAATAACCAAAAGTTGCCACATCACCATTTTAAATTACAAAAAAACTAATAACTGTGAACATAGAAATAGTTTTTTCTAAAATTAATTTTGAGACTAATGAAAACTATTTATTAGAAATAGACAATAATTTTTGAATTTTTTTAAAAAAGAAAAACAGAGTAAAGAAAAACAGCTTTTGTGTAATTACGATGTTTGAAAAAATAGTTTTTTTATATAAGAAAAGGTTTTGAAAAAAAACATTTTCTCATACAAAACAATTTTTCAAAAAAGAACAATTTTTTTGTATAAATTTTTTTTTTAAAATAGTTCAAAAATAATTTTTGGGGGAAAACAGTTTTTAAAAAAAGTTTTTAAGTAAAATATTTTTTTTGAAAACATTGTTGAAAAAGAAAAAAAGAGGGGAAAAGGGAAGAAATAGAACTTTTTTTGTAATGATGTATGTATTTGATTGAGAATGTAAGGTTCATTAAATTGGTTATTGGCAAAATGTTGTTAGTTTTGATTATCCAAAGTCCAAAATTTGATTATTTCTAAAGAGGTTGCTAAGTTTGATTATAGCATTGTAAGTCATATTTTGCAGCAACATTGTTAACTTTAAAAACCTAGCACTTTTGGTTATGCCATTGTGGATACTCTTATCTTTCAACTCCTGATTGCCTACGTTAAAGTTTGTTTTTGATCAACTTTTGGTTTATTTTTTTGTCCTTATTCAAATTTTTTTCGTATTTGTTAGTTTTGTGTCAATTTTTTGGGGATTATTGCATCTTCATGACGAGAGGAATCTAAAAAGTAAAAAATTATGATCGAAATCCAATTTTGTTTGAATAAAGACGAAAAAATTGGCTTATTGGCTTATTTTTGTCTTTATTCAAAAAAATTAGGTTTCAATCGAATTTTTTTTACTTTTTAGATTCCTCTCATCATGGAGATGCAATAATCTCCAAAAAATTAACGCAAAACTAACAAATAAGATTTTTTTTTGAATAAGGACAAAAAAATAAACCACTTGACTTATTTAGTCAGAGCCGTAATCAAACTTAGATACTAAATATTTTTGAATTTTTTTAAATTTGTAAGAATTTTTTTGCTATAGGTAAATATACTGCTATTAATTGTGGAGACTGTAAACTCATCTACACGATGACAAATACACTGTTATTAATTGTGGAGAGTGAAGAGATAGATAGAGAAATACTATAAGAGTAATAATTAAAAAAAATTATTAAAAAATGTGCAAAAAAAAAAAAGGTCTCTAAATTCAAACCAACCACTGTCTTTAGGCCTACTCAATGCCGCTGGACCAAAGGCCCGATAGTAAATTCACTTTTATTAGCGGATCAAAAAAAAAAATTACACTTTTACTTTTAACGTTATTCTTCTAAATAAGTCACTTTGGCTTATTTTTTGTTCTTATTCAAATTTTTTTCGTATCAATTGGCTTATCATCATTTTTTTGGGGATTATTGCATCCTCATGACAAGAGGAATCTAAAAAGTAAATTTTTTTTGATCGAAATCTAATTTTTTTTGAATAAAGACGAAAAAGTGGCTTATTGGCTTATTTTCGTCTTCATTAAAAAAATTAGATTTCGATCAAATTTTTTTACTTTTTAGATTTCTCTTGTCATGAGAATGCAATAACCCCAACAAAAAAATAATGATAAGCCAAGTGATACGAAAACAATTTGAATAAAGACAAAAAATAAGTCAAAGTAGCTTATTTAGAAGAACAACCATGTACTTGTTTATTCGGCTCGTTCTATTCGTGGATCCGTGTCCAAGGTAATTCTATCATCCTCTTCTCTCTCCCACTAATCATACTCTTAACACTTCCAGTATTCCGTTTTCCACCATCTCTCTCTCTCTCTCCCCACAGCAACACTCTCTTTCTCTCACTACAAGACTATAACTCTAATGGGTCCGTTACAAGGAAATTCAAACCATGGTTGTCGGCGACAAAACGTTATTGATGAGTATTTAATTGATGATTACCAATCATCATGTATTTTAATTACCTTATTCTCCTTTTTCACCTTCCCTTATGAAAGCTGGCATTGCTATATCAATATTCTCTCTCTCTCACACTTACCATGTATAAATTTTCTTGTCACTTATATAATAAAGGCACAAGGGTTTTGTGTGGTATTCTAATAAATCCCAGAAAGCTACTCTGCTTTTTTATACTCTGTTTTTTTGCTTCTGATGCAGTTGTTGCTGTTTGGGCATCAGAGTTCACTCCTGTCTCTTTGGCTGATGCACAGGCCGATACTCATGAAGATGCTAGTAAGTACGTTTCTTTTTCTATCTGGGTTTCTGATTTTCTCTCTCTCTTTTTCCCCTCTTGTCAAGAAAATTGACTTCTTATGAATCTTTGAGGGATTTTTGTTTTCAACTAGGGTTTAATTACTGTTTATGAGTACATATATGTGTGGTGCTGTCAATTGTCTATAAAGGACCAATCTTTTGAGATCTGCAATCGATTTCCTTTGTGGGTTTCTACCAATTTTGAGTTTGGAAGAGTTTCCTTTCATTCTTTCAAGTTCTAGTGTTAACGCCGTCCATTTACCAGAAAGAGCACTTTTTGATTCTGTAAACTCGTTTGAGTACTTGTGTTTCTTCTTCAATATTGGGTAATTTTGTTTCCATTGGTGTTGTCCTAGGAAATGCATTTTCCACGTACCCTTTAATTCAGTGGCTCGTTTTGCCTTTTGAAATCATGAGACTTTTAAGGGAAATGCTACAATACACCCTCTTAAATCGCCTTGACTTCATAACTTCTTGCATACAAATCCACAACATCGGTCTTGAATTCATCGTTTTTGTTTAGCAAGTCATGACATTGAGACGTAAATTCATAAATATTATTAATATCAACTTTCAGTTCGTAACATTTTTCGTCTTGATGTTATGAATCTTTGAAACAAGTGTTCCGAACTTTCATACAAATGCAATGAATTCAAAGTGATTCAACGGAGTGCTTACTCACCCAAAATTCCTATTTGGGTGTGTATTGGAGCACTTTCCGTTCACGGGAAAAACATACTTCATATGCACATTTGTGGGCTGATAGGTTTCAACAGCTCAATTTTTTTTTTTTTTCCAGATCTTTTGGTTTGCTGGAATTACTTTAGGTTGGAGGGGACGGTTATTCATTGGCCTCCTAGTGGCGATGGCCATTCACCTAAAGTGGCGAATAATAATTCCATCTTGTCATTTTTACGAAACCAAATGCTTGAATGAGCATCACAAAGAAACGATCATTGCGTTCTAACCTTCATTCCAGTGTACCAAATACTGCCCTAATGCATTAGAATTCCTTTTTGCTATTCGTAAAGGGCCAAGACAGCACACATTTGCTATTAGTCTCACGTGTGTATATATGTATGCATGTTGATGGTTTTATTTTTGTTTTTGATTGTGTTTTGTCCTCTCCTTTCTAGTTACCATTATATTGTTCATCTTTCTTTTTTTCTGACTTCGAATTTTGCTGTTAGTTTGGGCTTTAAGACATGGCCTTATATTGCTTGCCTGATTTCCTTTCTCTGGAGTTCTTCTATTTTTCTTTCTTTTTTCCTGACTTCGAATTTTGCTGTTAGTTTGGGCTCAAATATGGCCTTATATTGCTTTGCCTGATTTCCTTTCTCTGGAGTTCTTTTATTTTTTTGGTCTCTTTCCTTCTTTTCCTCTCATTTTTGTTTCAATTTCGACAATTTATATATCATCCTATGTAGTAGAAATGAAACTTGATTCCTTTACCAGCAAAATTCGCCCAAGCTTGTTCTAAGAATTTTGGGTCTTTTCCTTGTTCCTTTAGGCGGCATTGCTTTTACTTCTCCCGTTGAGCAATGCCATTGAAATCAATGTCAAAGGGAGCGAGAGACAATGTGAATATCAGCCCACACTACAACCGAGACCACATAGTGTTTCCATCCTGGAGTTTGGAGCTGTTGGGGATGGGAAAACTTTGAACACCCTTGCTTTCCAGAATGCGATTTTCTATCTCAAGTCGTTTGCTGACAAGGGCGGTGCTCAGCTGTATGTACCGGCGGGAAAATGGCTCACTGGAAGTTTCAATCTTACTAGCCATCTCACACTCTTCTTGGCAAGAGGTGCCATTGTTCTTGGATCTCAGGTTTTATTCTAATTCTAATCGATCTTTCTTCTAACATGTTGATTTCCGGTACTTCTGCTGCTCTGCATCACAAAGAACATTGACAAATAAGGGAATACTTATTCAAGAAGCATGAAGTTAATTCGTCTTACATTTTAGTCTTCAGTTGGAGTGTGCATTTAAGAGCTTCAAATTGATGGATTTGAAATAACTGTGACCAATGTTTTCAAATCGGGATACGTATCTTGTATCGTTTTTTCAATTGTATACATCGTATCAGGATACGTATCGTGTATCTTAGGATACGTGAGTTTTTATTGCTTAGTTGGACAAGATTTTTGGGCAGAACACTAATGGGGAATGAGACTATTTGTATTACACTGGAACTCAAACATTTTTTTGGCTTGGTAGAAAATAGCTAGACCCATCCCTATTTATACTACTCCATAGAAGGCTCTAGTACAAAGATATTTTCATACAAGATAAACTTTGAGGTAATTCTAGAATTACACATGTGACTAATTCTCACAAAAAAAAATTCTAGATATTTCGCAAGGATATTCTAGAGCTTCTAGAGATAGATATTTTAGTGTTCCTAAAAACTAGATATTTATATCTTCTTCAATAATATCTTCCATATTTGGATTTTGTCAATTGGACTTGTTTGGACTTAACTTTTTTTGCCAAAATACTAAATTTAGTTTATGCTTCAATAACGTTAATCATAATTAATATTAAAATACAACTAAAAAGTTGATACACCTAATAACAACGTTAATCATAATAAATATATAAAAGTTGATACACCTAATAACACAAACAAACTATGTTTATTTTTAAAAAAAAGTTTTTTTAAGAAGCAAAATTTCAAGTCTTTCAACTAGAGTCTACTACCTGTTCAAAAAAACTAGAGTCTACTACATAAAGACTTCATGTCCCTTTGCTAGGGAAAGAAAAGTTTTCTTCTATACAAGCGAGGTTGAATTTTATCAAATAGTTTGAAAGATGCAATAATTAGATTAGATCAAATGACTTAGATTAATGCATTTGGGGTTCCGCTTCCAGAAATAAGGTCCGACTTTTTTCCAATAAGTAATCGTAGGATACGTACCGAATTGGGATACGAGTATAAATGTAGGATACGCGGTTGTATCGTAGGATTTCTATACAAAAAGGGTACAGGGTGGGATACGTATCGTTCTCCGAAGGAGACGATACAGATCGTAGGGTACGTATCATATATCGTAGGTTTTTAACAACTATGACTGTGACTAGAGTTATTTGAATTCCTTCCAAACACGATCATAATACTTGTACACAAACATTAGCAAAAATGCTTTCTGTGGGCAAGTTTGGTTTGTCTTGACTTATCTTTTTTTCACAACTGTCTTATTTTGGCCTTAACTGATCTTTTTTTCATGTTCTGGTCAATTTTTATTTTCCCCTAAGTTAGGCCAACCTCAAAAAATCCCATTGTTCCTAATTCACTCATCCAGTGGAGCTTATTAGGTTGACAATAAGTGGAGACAATTTTTCGAGCCATAGGTTTTGAAAATATTTATGCTTGACAGGAAGCATCTCATTGGGAAATTGTTGAACCACTACCTTCCTATGGTCGAGGTCTAGAGCTTCCCGGAGGAAGGCATAGAAGCTTAATAAATGGATATCTGTTGCATGATGTGGTAGTAACAGGTAGAGTACTCCAAACTTGGGGTTTTCAAATTCGACCAATGATTAAATAACATTTTTTCTGGTTATCTAGTCACTTTTATCTCACATGATCATTCTTATATCATTGCACTAGGTGATAATGGAACTATTGATGGACAAGGCTCAGTTTGGTGGGAATGGTTCACATCACATTCATTAAACTATAGCCGGCCTCATCTTGTCGAATTTATCGGTTCCAAAGATATTGTTGTATCGAACCTAACTTTCCTTAATGCTCCCGCTTTCAATATTCATCCAGTATATTGCAGGTGAGTTGACCAACGCTAACGACTATCCATTTGGTTCTTTTATTATAAAGTTTGTTTATACCTCGACAAGCATTTGGAGTTGATAGAAAATACTATATGGATTTTATGCAGCAATGTGCAAGTTCAGAACATTTCAGTGTATGCTCCACCGGGATCACCTTACACTATTGGCCTAGTACCAGGTACATATGATGATCCAGGCATTCACTTCGTACTTTTTCCCGCTGTGAATTGATAATTTGGTAGCATGAGTTCATAGACGAACAATGGAGTGCCAATGGCCTAAGGATCTATGTGAATCTTTTTCTTTTGCAACTCTAGTTTAAACACTTGCACGAATTTACTCTAAGAACTGAACCTCGCTAAAACTCCTAATCATTTGAACAATCTATGTTCGTGATCGTGAAGAGAGAGACACTTTGTAGTAGTTTTTTTTTAATCATGGGTTATCAATTTTGGGTTACTGTTAGGAAGTTGCAAAGAATCATTGATATAACTGAACCTACATTCTTTCAGATTCTTCAGACAATGTATGCATAGAGAACTGTAGCATTAGCACCGGATATGACGCCATTGCACTCAAGAGTGGCTGGGATGAATACGGAATAGCCTATGGCAGGCCCTCAACAAGTGTACACATCAAGCAAGTATACCTCCAATCATTTTTGGGTTCTGCCCTTGCTTTCGGAAGCGAGATGTCCGGAGGCATTTCCAACGTCCTCGTGGAACAACTCTACATATACAACTCAAATTGCGGAGTTGAGTTCAGAACGACCAAAGGTAGAGGTGGGTATATCAAAGAAATTGTCATTTCAGATGTTGAGATGAAAAATGTCAAAACTGCTTTTAGTGCAACCGGCCAAAGTGGGTTCCACCCAGATGACAATTTTGATCCAAATGCATTACCCATTGTGGATCTGATCACTTTGCGAAATGTGATAGGATCAAATATCAGCCTTGCTGGAAGTTTCACCGGAATTAAAGAATCTCCTTTCACTTCCATATGTTTATCGAATATTTCCTTAGCAGTCACTAGTTCTGCTACTTATTGGGAATGTTCAAATGTTCTGGGTTTTTCTCAGTTAGTGTTTCCAGAACCGTGTCCTGACCTTAACTCTTCAGTCTCAAATTCTTCGTTCACATGCTTCTCTTTCCTAAATTCCAATGCCGAGGTTGCAACTTTATGATACCATTTTTCCCACCTACAAACTCGAAATCTTTCAGCTCCTCTACAATTAGCTCAGATTCTTTCAAAATAAGGCAAATGTCTAGAATACATGTTTCTTCCACCTTGCCCGCTTGCATTCTTGCATTGTTACTACTTGCAGATTGTTGTACAGCCCTCATTTCTTCATTCATGTGTAAGGAATTTTTGGCGGTGATTGTTTATTTCTTTTGAATCTGGCGCATTATATTCCATTGTAAAAGTAAAGGTTAGATGAAGTGACATTGCAATTTGAATCATGTGATTGGAATTAACATCAAATTTGGTTATTTACTCTCTCTCTCTCTCTCTCTCTCTCTCATTATGTGTGGTTTGGAATGATGCAGCAGAATTACACTGGTCATTCAAATATTTGCAGGGTATTAGACATTTAATAGCAGTGCTGTATTTGTTTGTTGGAGTGGAAATGCATATCTAATTAACCAAAATGGAAAGCTTATGAGAAGAATGAATGAACCGGTTGGACTTTAGAAAGACTTGCAATATACAACAAGAAACTGTGAGAACATGACTTGCAATGTTACAGTATGTGATTCTGACATTCTAACTATGCATATAAGTTTTCACTTAATCGATTCTCGCTTGTGCTTTCAACCCTTGCTCTCGCAAATGTTCGAGTTTGTTTGTTTTTTTTTTTTTTTTTTCTTAAGACACTTTTACGCTCGCGCTCATACTCCCGCACATGCATTATGTGACTAATAAGAGTATGATGGGTAAAGTTAACCTTCCCACTTTTCATACATTTTAAGTGATTGAAGCTACTTTTTTTTAGCAAGTGTCTAGACAATTGTTATATTTCCATTTAATAGAACTCATACCGGTCTACAAAGCTCAAAGAAAGATTGTACGGGCTTAATGAGCTTTATAATCAAGAGATGGAGGATTGCAACCCAACAGGGAGACTTTTTGTTTGGACACGAATTGTATTTTCTAAAATTCGTGACTTGCGGATTAAGATTAAATTCATAAGAATCACCAAACTTTTCTAGCCCGTCTTTCTTTATTTGTGTCTCTTCTGATCTCTATCTCTTCCTTCGAATGTCAAGAATACCCTAAAAGGAACAAAAACTTCAAGTTAACCGATCACTAGGGTTCAACAAACGGGGCAAATCGTTCTTTTTCTTGCATAATGAAGAGAGTGAAATTTTAGAAAACAAAAAGAATGACATCACTACTTATTAATTTCAGTTTCATAAGAAACCTCAATCTCTTTGATCCAAAACATACAAAATTACATTCGATTCCAGCCTCTTCCACTCAAGAAAAATAACTAGTAAAAACATGACAGTATGAGCCGTGAACAAGTTATTTATGGAGATGCTCAATCTCGGCCGTCCAAAAGTGTTTTGGAAGATCCAAAACATAATTCATTACCGTCCAAAACACTTTTGGACGGCCAAGATTGAGCTCCGTAATAACTTATAGAGGAAAGTCCACTTTCACCCCCTATGGTTATCGCCATGTGCGGATACACCCCCTTTGGTTTAAAAGTGTGCACATAACCCCCTGTGGTTTTCAAATTGTGCGGATAGACCCCCTGCCGTCATATTTTCCATCCATATTAACGGAAACAATGTTAAAAGACCGTTATACCCCCATCACATCCCTTGATTCTTCTTCTTTTTTAAATCTAACAACACCATCCCGTATACCAAAAATTGAATCCAAACCGTTGATATTGTAAATTTTGACGAGTACTATGTCTATGCCAAAATTCAAGTCAATCAAAAAATGAAAAGCTTATGGTCAAATCGATTTTGTTATGAAATTAAAATTTCAAATTTGAATTTACTAAAAATTAGATAACTGGGTTACTGATGGCTGATTAAGATGATTTTTTACAGAGATACTCTATTCTTTATTTAATACATTATGAACGACTCAGATTACATTTTAGAGGTGTGTGAAATACACCTCCGTTAATATAGATGGAAAATATGACGGCAAGGGGTCTATCCGCACAATTTGAAAACCACAGGGGGTTATGTGCACACTTTTAAACCACAGGGGTGTATCCGCACATGGCGATAACCATATGGGGTGAAAGTGGACTTTCCTATAACTTATACACGGAGCTACGTGAATAATTTTATTCTCTGTTTCCCTTCTTTTTCAAGTCTATCTAATAAGGGGTATTAATGTGATCCCAAGGAGTTAATGGGTGCATAGTGTGATTGAATCTAAACTAACGGGTGTTTGTGAAATTTACCCAAACTAAAATGAAAGAGGACGAACTAAACAGCGGCAGCGTCGTGTTGAACCAAAAACTTCTCCCTCCACCTTTTCCACCGCCGCCGCCGCGTAGATACTCGCCGCCCCTAGCTTTCCTCTTCTTCTTTCTGCAGTGAGGTACTTCACACACACTCACGCACCTGTATGTATTCTCGCGCATATGTGTCTTTATTCACCGACGTATATATGTATTTATATGTGTGTAACTTGCTAATTGTCCTGTTCAGGTAAGAAGGAAGAGGATTGGAATGGGATCCTCGAATATCAGGGACCTCTTGACCTCGTTTAGTCCGTCTTTGGACTTCTTCGCTATCAGTTCTGGCGATGGTCGAATTAAGGTACCTCAAACATTTTTGTGTTCTTTTTTGTTGTTGTTGTTGTTGAGGTTGAGAAATCAAAATAATACAAATGTCGAAGTAAACAAAGTTTGTTGCTCTTGGTTTTGCTCTCTCTCTAGATGTATACACATATATGTTTGTATTTGTATCTGAGAATGCATATTTTGATGATTTTATACCATGGAGCTTGTTATGATATCAGCATACCAGTGCAATTATGCACCAACAGAGATTTAGGGTTTGTTTGGAACTTGAAAAGAGAAGGGAAAATTAAATAGCTTTCTCTTTCCTTGCTTGATTTGAGAAGACAGAAAAGACAATAAGTACATTGAGCACGGTGAAATTTTCCTTCCATTTTCCTCACACTTATCTTCTTAATTATTTTCTCTCCCCTTCTCTTCTGTTCGACAAATTCCAAACAGAGCGTTAATCATAAGTTTGAGTAAAAGCTTCATTAACGACAGAATGATTAATTTAGAAGCCACTAAGAAAATTTAAAAAAAAAAAGTTTTTTGAGTGAAGAAAGAGTTAACTTAGTATGAGTTAAAGGAGTATTTTAACTCGAACTGGAGTTTCAGTCGAGATTAAGGGTCAGAGATCAGTTTGCATTATTTTTTTCCCATATCATGATTCTGATTTTGTCCAATTACTGTTGTGAAACACTTTTTCAGTTTGCAGTTTTGTCATTGTAGTGTATTAGAAGCGCCCATGAATGTGGAATTATACATTTGATTGTATTGGTTTATTTGGTCTGAAAGTTCGAGGTTTAAGCTCCTCTGAATTGATGATTTGGTTTCTCTCAGATTTGGGACACTGTGAAGGGCCAGGTCCAGACTGAGTTTGCAGATATTGTTTCATCCGGAGAAGCTAATTTGTTTGGTAAACCAGAAAGGGGCCATCTTTCAGTTGATTACACGTGCATGAAGTGGTTGTCTTTAGACAAAAAGGTTCAGTTTTTTTATAAGATTCTAATTTGGACTAGTCTTTTTTACGACATTGTTGATATTTAGTGAGTTGAAACTCGTTGATGATTTTTCAGAGAAAAAGGAAGCTTGGAAGTTCGTTGTTGATATTAGGAACGGGGAGTGGTGACGTATTAGCGCTGGATGTATCCGCTGGTCAAATGAAGTGGAGAGTTAGTGACTGTCATCCTGGGTGTGTTTCTTGCTTTAGCGTTGTGCTTTTATGGTATTTGCGATTGTTTAAGGAAACTCTTTATTATCCTGTTTCACATATCCAACTCCTAATCTATTGTCAGAAAAAGGTTTGCTTCGTGCTTCACAACTTTCTGAATTCTGATCACTGGTTCCGAAATTTGTAGTTGGTTAATGTTGTGTCGTTCAACTGCAAATTGCATTGAATTAGATGAGTTGCTTATCCAATCAGTAGTATAATTGGACAACATGTGTAGTTTCCCGTTTATAAATTTCCACGTGTGAGTGCCTTTTTGTATTGTAGTTGTATATCCCCTCTGTGAAACACGAGAACATATGCTGTTTCGTTAGTGATTTATATTCGAAATATGAGTTCTAGATACGAAGCTAAGATATCGTTGTTCACATGATCTGAGTGGATACTCATATTCCTCTGATTTTTGAAACGGAATTGGAGAAACCCAAAACTTCATGATGCCAGATAATTACTTGTTGTGATAGGATTTTAAAACTCTTAAGGGAGTTTGTAGCGCCCCATTAATAGAGTGCAATTTAGTACATACAACTTTTTAAAAATTTGTGTTGAACATCTAGAGTATAACATACCACTTATTAACTGGATGATGGGGCTAGAGGATCTGGATTCAAAATCAATATTTGCGCAGCCTAACCATGACTTCCTATGCAGTGGTGTTAGCACGATTTCATTTCCAACACATGATTCATGCATATACACGGCGGGCAAGGATGGGATGATTTGCAAGCTAGATTCAATGACAGGAAACTTGCTAGGGAAGTTCACAGCTTCTACAAAGGCAATATCTTCTATGTCTGTTTCATCAGGTTTGCAACTTTACTATTTCAATATTTTATCTATTGGAACTTATTCACTTGTTGCTTTAATTTTGTTGCGGAGAAAGCGCTTTGGGTTTCATCACTGTTGAATTAGTTCAAGCACGAAACATGTTTTGAAATGAACGAGACCTGGCATTATTATTTGTTTTTGTTTTGTAATGAAGTACTCTGTATCTATTTTTACCCATTTTCAATCCACTAGTTAATTGATCGCCATGTTTTTGTTCAGCATTTTATCAACCGGCTTATGTGATCTTTTTAATTGATCAGCTTCAGGGTTTATTTTTGAGTGATGTCCAATTTATATTGATGCTATTGTAATTGTTTTTGTGACACATCAATACGCTACGAGTCATCTGTATATTACCTTTTCTCATCTCTGTATCCTTTTGTTTATGTTTCGGTTTCCTCTGATGTTAGCCTCTAGTTGTTTGACTATAGTTTTGGTACCTGGATCTGGTTTACTGTGTCGAAACTGCTATTTATGTGGTGTGTTCCTGAAAGTCAGATGGGAAGACATTAGTGACTGCAGCTGCTCAACTAAAGGTTTTCAATTGTTCAGATTACAAAAAGATACAGAAGTTTTCGGGCCATCCTGTGAGTGTTTTTGCTTCTCCATTTAAATGTTGTTAGATGTCTCTTTCATTATCCCATTCAGAAACAACTGGAAATATATGACGTTTGGTTTTCTTCTTCTGCTTTCTGCTGTTTGTTCAAGTAACGTTCTTTCAACTGGTTAACAGGGGGCTGTCCGTTGTATGATCTTCACTGACGATGGGAAATACATTCTTTCTTCTGCTGCTGCTGAACGTTACGTTGCAGTTTGGAAACTGGATGGCGGAAAAAAGCAATCAGCTTGCTGTGTTCTTGCAATGGACCACCCTGCTGTTTTTCTGGATAGCCGGTGTGTTGATGCTGGGGATGTAGATGCTGCTGGCCTCTCTGTCGTAGCCATCTCGGAAATGGGAAATTGTTATTTTTGGTATGGGAAGAATGTTGAGGAATTACGCAATAGCAAGCCAACAAAAGTCTCCTTATCTCTTGATGATCCATTCTCCAAGACTCAGAAGGGTGCAGTACCTACTATATTAGCTGCAAAATTGCAAGGAATTGCGAAGCCTGCCTCTGGGCACGTATTTTTGGCCTATGGGTTGGCAATAAAGCCATCATTTGAGAAAATCCTAGTCCATTCTGGCACAGATATAAGATTGAACAGTTCCTCTGATGGACTCCTTCTACCCATCACTCAATCTCGCAAGTCTAAACAAGGGTCAAATAAACGTAACGAAGGTAAGTCACGATTGACCATAGGTTTCATGTCCACCTTGGTTTGTTCATCATGATTCTGTGAATGTTTGTGCATTAGAAACTTTGTACCCTTTGGAAACCTAGGTTCTGGAATTTCCTCCGCTTCCTGCTTCATCTTTCATGGATAAGTTGAGTGTTCACCATAGTGAATTGTTCCTTGTTTTGATACATGCTTTTGGATGGAAGTAATTTCCTTGTTGCATGAACCCGGGTTTCTCAATTTGGATTCATAGGTGTGTTGAAGTGATAGGTTTATCATGTGATGCTGACTAATGCATTTTCAACTGTCTTCTCGGACACGATCTTTTGCTGCACGGTGATCAGACATTCCACTTTATTTGCAATTCTTGAAATATGGAAACAAAAAAACTGCAGAATTGTAGTATAATCTTTGTTACTTTGGGATTCTTTTGTTCTGAAGCAGGGAGCTACCTACCTATTCCCAAGAATGTTTTGTTCATGATTTTGATGCAGAGTATTGATTACCTGACTCCATGTCATATCAAACTTTTCAATCATTTAAGGCTTACATCACCTCTGGTCTTTCCACCTGCTTTCATCAATTCTCCTAATAAGTCATTTAGTTTGGAAGTGATTCCTGTTATTCCCCATCGCCTCTTAGTCCTTTATTCTCCTTTCTATATGAAAATCTATCTTCAATTGGTGTTGATCATTGATGTTTGTCAACAGTTAGTGCTCTAGACCGTGCGAATGCAGAAGATGCCCTACTTCCAATACCTACATTTTTTGATTTGCATCACCAAAAGAAAAGACATCAAAATTCAAGTATTGTCCCTGATGAGGTAATGGCTGATGATTTGTTCGACAGCAAGCAGAGAGCCCCAGTTCAGGCCAAGAAAGGTGTGTCTAAATTATGTCAGAAAAGGTCCCCATTTTTTAATTCTGGTGCATGACCTCTTATATGTTTGTTATGTGACTTATGTCTATGGATTTTTTGGATGCTAGTATAGGGATAGTGGTATCTTTATCAGGCATTGTAACATGGGGTATATATTATCCTTCTAGTTCAGATGATTTCTGTAATTCCCATATCAATGTTGTTTTTGCTTATGTTGTCGCATGAACATTTAGTTCAGTGCAAAAAAGTGTTGTGTCAATTTTTTTTGTTCAAGGGGTATAGATTTTGTTAATGTTATATATATGGTTGGAATTATATTGCACTTTCTTTCTTCTGGTTGTGGTATATAGTAGTAAAGAACATTTTCTTTTCTTTGTTGCTCTTCCTTTTGGTTTTTTTTTTTTTTAAACCTTTTTATGATAATCACATTTCTTTGCTGCTTTATTTCTCTTGTTAAAAGCTTATTGTTTGAGAGAGAATCAATTATGAGTATTTTGCTCACTGATGTCCATTTGCGCAGATGACTTCAATGAGGTTGGAGACACTCCTATTGTGTGCATGGAGGACCGACTCAGGGCCTTAGGCATACTTGACAGTAAGGATGATCTTACATCTGATACGGTTATAGATTCTACGAAATTGAGGGGAATCGATATTGAGGCTAATTTGCCGCAGAGGAAGGTCAGTTTCCTGGTTTGGTGGGATTTGGTTATCCTTCTAAATTATTGCAGTTGTGTCTCATTTCAGTTATTTTCTTTGTTCTTTCATTATTTTCCTGTTATGATCTTTGTCTATGAATCATGCATGTGTTCAAACTCTTCTGATAGCTTAATTGCAATCTCAGATGAGGGGAGCTATTTTATCCATGGCTCCTAGTGATGCTTACAAGCAATTACAAGTCTTGGTGGCCACGTGGCAGTCAAGGTGCATTCCTCTACCCTCTTCTGAGGATTTGGTTTTGATATCTAACTTCTACTCACTAACAAGGTAAATGGGGAATAATAACCCCACATTGTGAGTCTAGCAATCTAAAAGTAAATGTAAATGCCCTGCCCCTGAAAAATCTGTCTTTATTTGGATTTGTGTGTAAGAGTTTGCCCGGTTACTTTATTATCAAAACAGCTTCTTATTTCTTCTCTGTTTACGTGGCACCTATAAGCAGGACTTAGACACTTTGGAAGATTGCTTTTCATGATGCATTCTAAGCTCTGAACATTGTTATAGAATGCATACATTTATGTTTTGGCATTTAACTGTTCTTGTTCCTTTTACAGGTCATGCCGTGGAAAGTATGTTCTTCCTTGGATCTGTTGCATATTGGTGAATCACAGTGACTACGTCATATCTCAGGAACCAGTGACCAAATTGCTGGATGCCTTAGATAGGGTAAAATTCTGTCTTGTTTTCCCTATCTTGCTTAATTCATTAACTTTGACGTTCATTATCGAGTTATTTGTCAGGCTTTAACCATGTTGTCTTCTTCCAGCTTACTAAGTCTAGAGGGGCATCGATTCATTCTTTATTACAATTGTCAGGTCGTTTGCAACTTGTAACGGCACAGGTAAATTACCTCACATGTCAATTGAGGTGGTTATGCAAATGCGTCGGGATTTTTAGTTTAAACTTTAAAGACGTAGTATTGAATTTGTATTGCTTTTCTCTAAGCAGATTGACAAGGCTGTTCAGAATGAAGGTCAGAGCTTTTTGCATGATCAGCAGATGGATGAAAGCGAAGATGATGATGTTGATGACGTTCTTTATGGTGAAGAAGACGAAGAATCCCAAAGTAGTGACGATGATGATGACTAGGATTTTTCCCTCCACAAGAGGTGATTGTTTCTTTTCCAAATCACATATTTATGTGCATGTTCGTTCCTAGATTGATGCTGCATTATTACTAGTAGTAAAAGCTTGGGTGCTAGTGATGGTAAGAACTTTGTAGGATTTCTGGTCTTTCTTTTATTATCTCTTTTAGATGAATGAAAAATTCTAACCATAACCCATTGGACGGTGGTTAAGATGCAAAAAGTTTGTCGGGATATGTCAGAATATTAAAAGTATGCAAAAGCTCATTGAAATTATAAATGTGCATTGAAGTTTTAACTGACGACAGCCCATTGGGCAATTGTGCTGTTCAATTTGGACAAGTGTTGATGCTTATTGCTGAAAATACTAACTTACCACCCATGTTGTTTCAGTGTCTTTCAGGGCTGGTCCAAGGGTTTTTAGTCCCCAAGGCCTAATAAAGAAAAATGTGCCCTTACTTTAGTTAGTTAGTTACAATGAACTGATTGCCATCGATTTACCTTGGCGTGTACCACTGTTTTTCGAGTTTTGTGGTGCGCGTTGATCTTCTTCTCTTGATTTCGCCGAGATCGTTAAGTTTTTTGGGAGAAACGATTTTGGGGAGGTGTTATTCGGTGGTTTGGGGGAAATGATTTTGGGAATTTAATGGGTTGGGAACTTGGGCTTATGGGATGGTGGGTTGAGCTAACTCATTACCTCTAATTGGGCATTTTTTCCCTTCTATTGAGCTTAAAAAGAGTCATACTCAAACTCAAATAGTGAAAATATTAGAGTGCCCTTACAAATTAAAATTTTTGGGATGCCCAAGGCCCAGGCCTCTTGGGCCTTGGGGTTGGGCCGGCCATGGTGTCTTTTAGGGTCTGCAAAACAGTTGTAAGAATTCACGCTCACTTCAGTTGGGATATTAAGTGCAGGGTTATGCTGTGGGTGGACAATTATTGTCCTGTGACAGTATGTTACGTGATGCATATGAAATTTGATATTCGAGAATTCTCTCTACGAAAACCTCTGCTAATGATCGGTTGCAAAATTTATAGAAGTCATCTTGTTTTGTTCAATTGGTCTTTCTGGTAGGATATTTGGAGAATTGAATATGTTCAATAAATCAAGGAGATCTGGCAACGTTTCTTTGTTTAATCCTGCATTACAATCAGATGGATGTTTGAGTAAGTTCAAATGCTTAATTTGCGGAGGCATTCCTGGTCAACTTTTTTCTAATGATCAAGGATCTCTTGGACAACGAAGGGATAGCCAAGTGGTAAGGCTTCCCTGTTACCAGGAAGGAGACCAGCTTCTCATTATGGGGTTCCATTCCACCTCCTAGGTTAGGTTAGATTAGGTTTCTTGATGTACTCAGAAAAGAAAAGAAAGGACCTCTTGGTTTCGCGGTTTGCAAAAGCTAACCAAGCTAAGAAATGATCAGTGCTCTTGGTTTGCAGAAAATAACTACGCTTTTTCTGCCTACTATTGACCCGTATTTGACCCGCTCATATTCAACCCGCACAAACCCGCCCATTTGCCACCTCTACGGCATAAAGCTTGTTTTGTCCAAGCTGGTGGAGCTACTCTTCATCCATCTTGTTTTTAAACCCCCAAGGGGTGGCGCAGCCGTTGCCATTTGGCACCCGGGGCCCCGAGAAGTCTTTGGTCTAGGCTTCGACTCCGACCCAAGTGCTATCAATTCCTATGCTGGGCTAGTTTGGACGGGGCTTTGTCCGGCTTTAATTAGCCCCCCGTTGGTGATTTGGTGTTTGACTCCCTCTCACATGCTTATCAATTCCTGTATTGTGCTAGTCCAGGCAGGATTTTATCCCTCCTTTAGCCCTTAGTTGGTCCCTCTGCTACTGGAGGTAGGATAGGTCCCTCGGGCTGGATACCGCGTAATTAATTTCTATTTTTCCTTTTTTTCTTTTTCTTGCTGTTTTTGGTGACACAGATGCATATGTGACTTTGATGCTAATTGTTTGAATTCCACAACAGGTTTCATTTGCATGGTTTTTTCCTTTCCTGGTGGATTCACAGATATTCACAGATAGGTTGATGTGGCTCGTATCTAACAACTATTGGCAAACTACCGATTTGTCCTTCCGTGATGTAACTTATTTTTTGTTTCGTTGGGAGAAAAGCACAGGCATGATATGTCAAAATTACTGTTTATGTAACCCACAGTTTTGTCTGACTTTCATTTACTAATGGCTTTGCTCGTACGTGATATTTTCAGTGGTTTGATTTCATGCTCTCGCTCTTATTTTTAATTTTTGGTCATGTATACGCACAGACATATTATGTGACCTAGATATTAACAACTTGTATCCTAACTCTAGTGGTTTGTTAAGTAGAAACATAGCATACAGTACTAATTAAGAGAAAATCTTCTTCACGGAGTAGGTGCTGTAAACACTCAATCGTGACCATTCGAAAGTATTTTGAACGGTCAAGATATTAATGAAACTTTTTCGAGAAAGAGTTACCTTCCCATGTCAGAAAAAGAAAGTGAATATACATTCCATCCCATTAAGCAATTTTTTGAGAAAATATTGGGATGAATGTTGACTGTGATATATAGGTTGCCACACAAAATAGTTTCTATGCTTTGCAAATTTGATACCGGTGAAGAGTGACAACCTCGCGCTCTCAATCATTACTCTTGCAGATTTTAGAAGTTTGAGATGTGTTTCAATGACGCTATTTGATGCAGCGCAAGAATACGGAAACACAAAATTAGCACTAGTTAAGATCCGTCAGGGCCATCATAAAAAAAAATTGAGTCATGTGCCTCCCTACGGGACACCCTTGAGCAGTTCAGCCTTTTCTCGGGGGTCAAACTGTTAACCGACAGAAATCCTCCATCACCCTTAGCTCTATTTCCATATCCCTACCCGCTGCAATCTCGTGGGGCTTCCACTCGGAGTTTCCAAAAACAAAAGGGGATGTTTCCAATTTATCCTTGACACCACACAGAGAATCCTAGCTGGACCTTCCTGAACGACTCTAAGTGTTCATCTGGAAATGCATCAAAGGTATCCTAGCTGTTAAAAAAGGCTTATCTTCCATAATGCCCCATCTCCCACCGAATGGTGCTACTGGTACAGACAAAAAAATCTGTACCAGTGGGTACAAACCCTTTATTGGACTCATTTTGGGTTTCAAAAAAATGATCAGAGTCGCTCATTTTGTTTAAAATAATTTGCTTATGATCCCTACGAAAAATAAGCTCAATCCGATATCGGTTAACACATCTACAAAACGTCCAACTTTGTCCCAGAATTCAAGCCTGAATTCTAGAGCAAAGTTTGGATGTTTCGTAAATGCTCTTACCGATACCGGATTGAGCTTATTTTTTGTAGGGATCATAAGCAAAGTATTTTAAACAAAATGAGCGACTTCAATCATTTTTTTGAGACCCAAAATGAGCTCAAAAAAGAATTTGTACCCACTGGTATAGATTTTTTGTTCTGTACCAGTAGACTTTCTGTCTCCCACCTATCTGTCCATTGTGTGCGGCTGATGAGGAATCAACGAAAGTGGGGACATTATTCACCCGTGGTCGGTTGTTGATCTTTACTACTCCGCTTATGAGCTTTACTACTCCACTTATGAGCCAGGTGGTTGGATTCTCCATTTTGTATTAGAGAATTGATTTCACTCATTTTTTGATATTCATTTTTTTTAAGTGTCTTTTAGCAAAAAAAATACATACAATTTTTGCACTAAAATTCAGAAAAAGAAGCGTGTTTATCAAAAAAAAGAAGTGTAGAAATAAATTCCCTTCATTATTTGTATTACTAGTGCTAACCCGTGCCTACGGCACTACGCATCCCGGTTGGAAGGGGATGGCAGTTGTGTGATTTAGGTGAAAACCATGGGCACTTAACCGGGAAGTGGGAGGATGCACTACAGCCTTTGGATCAAATGAATCTAAGCCGTTCTAACAATTTGTCCCCACACCCTTCTATTTTATAATAGAGATGGGTGCATTCTCAAAATCACACAATAGATGCACAACTTGATAATCAGTCATGGAAGAGCTTTTGCTTTTTTATTTTCTCCCAAGAATGGAAAGACCAAATTACCCCTTCATGTTAGGATAATTTTGAAGTTGCCCGCATGTTATAATCAAACTCTACCCGTTGTCCTCTATCAATGTTACCTTAGAATAATAATATTACCTTAAAAAAAAATTATCTCCATCTCAAAATAATATTACCAGGTGTTCTTGGAGTACTCTTACGCGGTATTCAATGAAATTATTCCATAGTTCAGGAACACCTCCACGTGGTGCTCCGGACCACTCCAAAACTACACATTCTTGTAAAGTCCACGATTAAATGTATTAACTAAATATGTGATTCTGAAATAATCTAGAGTACTAGGTGGTGGTATTCCTGAACTACTGAATAATTGTATTCCATTTATTCTAATATATACTACCTAAATATACATTGATGAAGAGTGTTAGAATATCGAAAAAATATCATAATCATATCATGATTTGATTATGATGTGAGTACAATTTGATTATAATTAGTTAAATAGATGACTCGTTGTATAGTTTCGGCATTCAATCCAAAGCGGCAAACTTTTTGCTTGGGAGCTACGGACGTCATTAATTCACCCCACGCGTGGCGTAAACTAATCCAGGAACATACTCCTATATAGGAGTAGTATATAAGAGATGATAGGGATTGACGCACAACAAGAACAACCATCTCACCAATCCGGAAAACATCGATCGAGCCAAAATCAGAAACGCGTGAGATGATGTTCTCTGCCGCAGGAGACATGCAGTCCGCGGCGTCGACGCTGTTCTCCGCGTACGCCTCGTTCGCGGCCTCGATGATGCTGATCCGGACGATGGCCAACGATCTGGTTCCGAGCCCGGTGCAAACCTACCTCCAATCGGTCCTCCAGTATTTGTTCGCACCGGTTTCGAACCAGATCACCGTCGTGGTGCACGAGCACCACGGTGGGATCAGCCGCAACGAAGTTTACGAGGCTGCGGAGGTGTACCTTGGCACCAAGATCAGCCCCAACAACGCGCGGTTCAAAGTTGGCAAGGCTCCCAAACAGAAGAGTCTCAACATCAGCCTCGAAAAGGGTGAGGAAATCGTCGACAGGTTTGATAATGATATAGAGCTCAAGTGGAGATTCATCTCCACCGAGCCCCAATACGGCCACGGGAATGAAAAGCGGTTTTCCGAGCTCAACTTCGATAAAAGGTATAAGGACAGAGTTGTGAACGAGTACTTGCCTTCTGTTTTGGCTAAGTCGAAGGAAATCAAGGACAGCGTTGACAAGGTGGTTAAGCTTTACACAAGAGACTGTTTTTATGATGATGATCGCTACGGCGGTGGTGGAGGAGGGGTTTGGGGTTCAATCAATCTCGATCATCCGGCTACCTTCGATACGTTAGCGATGGACCCCGAGTTAAAGAAGGCCATAATTGATGACTTGGAGAGATTTTTGAAGAGGAAGGATTTCTACAAGAAGGTAGGCAAGGCTTGGAAGAGAGGCTACTTGTTGTATGGCCCTCCTGGTACCGGTAAATCCAGCTTGATCGCCGCCATGGCAAACTATCTTAAGTTTGATGTCTACGATTTAGAGCTTACAAGTTTGTACTCCAACTCGGAACTCACGAGGATACTTGTGTCCACCACGAATCGATCCATCCTCGTAATTGAAGATGTTGATTGCAGTGTGGAGATGCAAGATCGGAAAGCAGGGACGACTGGGCGGCCATATGATCACAACACTAAGGTTCGTTATTTACTTTAACCTGCCCCGATTATTATTTAAGGGGACGATCGTCCACCGCCTAGCTAACAAAATTTTGTTGGGTGGTCTCAAGACTCAACTTGAAGCGACCCTTTAATATTTCTTACTTACCAGTACTGCTAAATTTTCACTCTTTATCTCTTGAGTTGGACCTGGAGTTGCGTCTAAATCGTTTGTGTGATGCTGAATTTGAAGAGCCTTCTTATTGTTACTCTTTTTGTAATTTAATGCAATCGATGTTGTGTTCTTTCTTATGCTGCAGTTGACACTCTCAGGTTTGTTGAACTTCATAGATGGTTTGTGGTCGAGCTGTGGGGATGAGCGAATCATCATTTTTACCACCAACTACAGAGAAAGGCTTGACCCTGCTCTATTGCGTCCTGGTCGCATGGACATGCACATACACATGTCCTATTGTACCAGTCAAGGATTCAAGATCCTAGCTTCCAATTACCTCGGTATCCATCATCACCACGCGCTCTTTGGTGAGATAGAAGGCCTAATAGAAAACTTAGAGGTCACCCCTGCTGAAGTTGCAGAAGAACTTATGAAGAGCGAGGATGCTGATATTGCTCTTGCAGGATTGGTCAATTTTCTCAAGCGCAAAGAGATGGAAGCCAGTGAGATTGCGGAAGACAAAACCAATGGACTGGAGGTACTGCGTGAAGAAAATGAACTTGAATTGTGTGAAACAAAAAAGTTGAAAATCCCCTAGATAACATCAGGAGGAAGTCCGTAAGAACAGTGGAGGAAGGGCTGTTAGAGGAGGAAAAAGTGAGCGCTAGCTAGTGATGTTATCAATTAAATAGGGACGGAGGGACTACTTCATCAGTAATTTCCAAATGGTCTGTGACAATTTGAATCGTACCCACCGAAAGATCCTCAGCATTGGAGGTATTCTTACCAACATTGCGGATCTCTCCCCACAAATTTCCAATCTTCGAAAAATTATTGGTATCCCAGAGATGAATAGGCATTCCATAACTAATCTCGATGGCGTTACGCTAAGTTTTGGGTTCCATTTCTGTATATTGATCACAAACCAGCTATTGAGGGAACCAAATTTGCCTCCATTGAAAACTGTCTCCAGGGCATAAATGGACTCAGAAGTGATCAAAGATGCGTTTCCCCCCCTAATCATCAAACGAGAATATTTGGACCAACTTTGTCATTAATAGTAACTTCCCTCAGTGTTTCCATCGTCCTGTTCTATCAATTCTGCACCAAAGCAATACTTCTCCATAGCCATCCATTTGCAGCCGCTTTTGCCTTAATTGAAAGCGTTGGTACTAAAGCCTGGATCCTGGGGTCTTTGTAGAGCAACAAATGCACTACGAGGTTGTAATGCACTTCAAAGGTGTCATTCGATATATCATCTATCATCACGATCAGAAGGATTGCCCATGTAAGGCATATGCAATATTACGTTGAGCCTCTTGTTAGGGAGGTACTTCGGCCCGAATTGGGGGATGGTGTTGTGTAGTGGTGTGCGGAGCACCGTGCTGTGCACCTCCGAGAGGCTCTCGATCGTTGGTTGCCGAGATGAGATCCGAGCCGTCTCGGAGGTGCGTAGTACGGTGTTGTGCACCCCAATGCACCAACCCGAAGTCCCTTGGTGACGGCGGATTTTCCAAATGGGACGAAAGTAAGGTAAAAAGGGTAACGCTCACCACCTAAGTTAGGAAATCAACGGGATAAAATATCACCACCCGAGGATTTAACTAGGGATACAGGGTTAGGGAACCGCTCACCACTCGAAGGAATCCACCTAAGAGATACAGAAACGGGAAACTCACCACCTATCGGAATTCATCGAAGGATAAGAGTTACAAGAAGAATTATCTTCTCACAAGCCAAAGACAATTTTTAATTCAACACACAACTTAGGATTTCATTCATAGCAACACAATTTATAGGCAACTTGGAACAACCTCCAAGAATAGGAAAAGACAGTTAACATTTTCAAGACTCAAATTAAAAAAGGACTTGACCATAGATTAATAGAAAAATGTGTTTGACTCTTGAAACTTAAAAAGACTCTTCGATCGACGCAATGACTTCTTGGACTTTGACCGACATCATTCTCCCCCGGTTGCGAAAACTCGTCCTCGAGTTTCCAAGGCTTGAAACAATTTAGAATGCTGAATCTTGTCTGCATCAACCTTGTACTTGAAATTAATTTTTTCATACCTGAACTTTAAAATATTGCCAAAAACGAAATGAACCATCTCCTGCAAATTGTGCTCTAGGTACGTAACCCATGGATTCTTGCTTGCAAAGTCTTTAATAAAATTCAAAAATGGATCTACATTTTGTTGCTCAAAAGATGCACCACATATTTGGAACTCACCATTTGCTTTAGAAACTTCTTCAACAATAGTTGTTTTTTCGTCGAAAATTGGTGATTCAATCCAAACAAAATGCTTTTTCACTTCAACTTCCAGTTTGCTCTCTTCAATATGCTTGATGTGAATAGCACTCACCATGGTACTAGATAATTGCAAAATTTGCTTTTGCCTATTGCCATCTTGAATATCATCGTTGACCACGAATGAATTATCAATTTCGCCATCAACGAGACCAACCGCTTCATTAGCCACACAAACAATATTCTTGATGTGCACATCATGCAAAATCAAGAACCCATCTTCAGTGTATTCATCATAGATCGAAGGCAAATTCCAATCCACGGTTGGTAGTGAAGAAGAAGAATCATTATCTGAAAATATTTCGTCCGACATTGTTTGAAATTGCAAGCAACAATAACTTGACATTGAACCCAAAGCTCTGATACCAAACTGACGGCGGATTTTCCAAATGGGACGAAAGAAAGGTAAAAAAGGATAAAAGGGTAACGCTCACCACCTAAGTTAGGAAATCAACGCGATAAGATATCATCCCCCGAGGATTTAACTAGGGATACAGGGCTAGGGAACCACTCACCACTCGAAGGAATCCACCTAAGAGATACAAAAAGGAAAACTCGCCACCTATCGGAATTCACCGAAGGATCAGAGTTACAAGAAGAATTATCTTCTCACAAGCCAAAGGCAATTTTTAATTCAACACACAACTTAGGATTTCATTCATAGCAACACAATTTATAGGCAACTTGGAACAACCCTCCAAGAATAGGAAAAGACACTTAACATTTTCAAGACACAAATTAAAAAGGACTTGACCATAGACTAATAGAAAAATGTGTTTGACTCTTGAAACTTAAAAAACACTTAGAAACTTAAAAAGACTCTTCGATCGACGCAATGACTTCTTGGACTTTGACCGACATCACTTGGGCCCATACTAGACCTCTCTAGTTAAGGAAAAAATTGAAGTGTTGCAAGAAAAATGGCAATAAGTGGAAGAACTCTCAAAAAGATTAAAGAATATATATGCAGACTATTCTAAAATGGATTGGAATATTGGAGAAAATTATTCTACAATTTCTCCAACGGAGACGGTGACGACCACACCAAATCAAATTTCCTTTCTTCATCGTATCCTCTGCACGCTTTGCAAAAATCTGGGGGAAAAAAACCAAAGAGTACTCTGTTTTGAGAACTCATTACCTCTCAATAATGGAGTCTTGGGTTCCACCTGCCTTCGTCTCTGTCTCCCATGTTGGGAGACAGACACGCATGCCAAGCCAACAGATTCTCATCGTTCCCAATCCTTCTATTTCTATACATACCTCTGAAAAGCTATCTCCCTTGTGATTCAAAATTTTAGAATTTACTTAGGAGATAGAGGAGATTCGTCAGGGATCCGGGACATCGTCACGTAGGACCCCAACAGCTAATTTCACTACAAATTCACGTGAGGTGAATACACAGTCCTACGCTCCGCATGAATTTGTGATGGAGAAGGGGGTTAGTAGTGAATTTAAAAATCGGCCGCTACTTAGCGTATTAGCTGACAGCCGCCCGCTATGTAGCGGTTTTTTGTATGTCCGTTACACCCTCTTTGTCGGCGGCGCTGCCCAAAATTCACATCCTTATCGGCCGGTTCTATGTGACCGCTACGGCCGCTTCAGGTGCTCTGGCGCCAAAACTAATTTTAAAAACTTCACGACCGCTACACCCGATTCCCACTATATATATAATTCGATATTTCCATTATCGCTACTGCTATTTAAAACCTCGAACACCGGTGGCGGTGCCACAAAACCACCTAATTAATTTTCGTTTACGTCGGCATGAGGTCATCCTTTCACGTCATCCCCTTTACGTCGTAGTCCGTAGCAAGCTAACTAACAAGCTTAACCTAATCCTAATCCGTTTATATAGTTGTATATATTGATACAGATGATGAGAGGCATAGAGGCACAACAACAATAATAACCATCCCCCCAAACCCGAAAAACAAAGAAAAACAAAAAAATCGAGCCAAAATGATGTAGGACAAAAATTTAGAGTTTTTGTATTTTATTTTTATTGTTTTAGAATAAGATTTTGACTAGGAATATTTTCGTTTAGGTTAGAATTATTAACTTTCCGTATTCAGTTTGATTTTGATTTCTACCTTTATTAGGATTCTTGGTCTACAAGAATTAGGATTTTATTTTAATTAATTAGGAAATATCTTTTATTTAATGCCGCTTGTTTTGGCATGATTTATTATTTCTTTTATAGTAGGATTTATAGGGTTAGGGTCTTATAAATAGGACTGTAACCTATTCAATTATTAATCTTTTAAAGCTTTTATTCAATAATATTGCAGAGATTCTCTCTAACTAGTCTCTCGTGAATTCCGCTGCGTCAAGAAAGAAAGAGAGAATCTCTGCAATATTATTGAATAAAAGCTTTAAAAGATGAATAATTGAATAGGTTACAGTCCTATTTATAAGACCCTAACCCTATAAATCCTACTATAAAAGAAATAATAAATCATGCCAAAACAAGCGGCATTAAATAAAAGATATTTCCTAATTAATTAAAATAAAATCCTAATTCTTGTAGACCAAGAATCCTAATAAAGGTAGAAATCAAAATCAAACTGAATACGGAAAGTTAATAATTCTAACCTAAACGAAAATATTCCTAGTCAAAATCTTATTCTAAAACAATAAAAATAAAATACAAAAACTCTAAATTTTTGTCCTACATCAATACTTCAACTCCTTTCTTAACTTGAAATAAAACTTCAATGAAAAGTGTATTTGCAAAAATTGTTTCTCAGTATGCTTTAACTTGTTGACAAAATTCACTAGAGGAATATTGAGAACCCAATCAAATTGCTGCACTCCAAGAAAATCAACAACTAGAACCTTAGGCTGTAGTTGCTGGTTCCCTAGACTTTGATTTATTATAGAGTTGGTTGGCACTCCTTTGTCAGAAAATCGGATTTCAGCAACAGCCATATTTTCTTGTAGTGTTGCAGTCAACTCCATTGTGGGTGATTCATCAAGCCCAAACGCACAAACCTCCAATGCAATATTCTTTTGTTCCTCCACAATAGCATCTGAAACAATTTCAGTATCCTCTTGCACACAAGCATCGATGTCAATTTCGTCTTGATCTTCAACATCAATTTTGACCTCCCTCACGACTTCTACAATAATTTGTTCTGCATGATACTGTTTTGGCCTATATTTTTCCTCCAACAATTGCTCATAATTCCATGGTAAAAATCTTTCTATCATACGTTTTTTAATTCTGTACCATGCATAAATTCGACGCTTGCCCAATTGATCTCTTAGAAATTGCAGATCTAGCCACCATCGTAGCGCTGGACCTGTAAGCTTCACTAACAAATACCTCCACATTTGTTCTGTCGGAATTTTTGCATACTCAAAGGAATCTTCGATGTCTAGAATCCAATCCAAACGATCTTCAAAAAATTCAAGACCACTAAATTTTGGCAAATTATCATAATACCTGAAATTTGGTTGTCGCTTTGTCGACTGATAATCATCATGGTTTTTGAATCGTTTGCCTTCAAATTTATTCCTACCATCGTAATGATAATAAGAATATCCTCTGGAGACGTTTTGGTTAATAGGTTGGTTGTGGGCAAATCCCTCAACGCGGTTCCTATCAACTTTGTGTTTAACAGGTTGACCATGGGCAAATCCCTTGGTGCGAGTCCTGTTAAATCCTTCACCACGACCAACGTCAATGGGTGTGTCTTCAACTTTGTTTGGTGCCATCGAACCAGGAAAAGCGTGGCTCTGATACCACTTGACGCAGCGGAATTCACGAGAGACTAGTTAGCGTACTAGTCCAAACGAGATAATCAACTCGTCGCAACGAGCAATTCTTGCGCACAAGAAAGAAAGAGAGAATCTCTGCAATATTATTGAATAAAAGCTTTAAAAGATTAATAATTGAATAGGTTACAGTCCTATTTATAAGACCTTAACCCTATAAATCCTACTATAAAAGAAATAATAAATCATGCCAAAACAAGCGGCATTAAATAAAAGATATTTCCTAATTAATTAAAATAAAATCCTAATTCTTGTAGACCAAGAATCCTAATAAAGGTAGAAATCAAAATCAAACTGAATACGGAAAGTTAATAATTCTAACCTAAACGAAAATATTCCTAGTCAAAATCTTATTCTAAAACAATAAAAATAAAATACAAAAACTCTAAATTTTTGTCCTACATCACAACTCGTCGCAACGAGCAATTCTTGCGCACAAGAAAGAAAGAGAGAATCTCTGCAATATTATTGAATAAAAGCTTTAAAAGATGAATAATTGAATAGGTTACAGTCCTATTTATAAGACCCTAACCCTATAAATCCTACTATAAAAGAAATAATAAATCATGCCAAAACAAGCGGCATTAAATAAAAGATATTTCCTAATTAATTAAAATAAAATCCTAATTCTTGTAGACCAAGAATCCTAATAAAGGTAGAAATCAAAATCAAACTGAATACGGAAAGTTAATAATTCTAACCTAAACGAAAATATTCCTAGTCAAAATCTTATTCTAAAACAATAAAAATAAAATACAAAAACTCTAAATTTTTGTCCTACATCAAGTTGATTATCTCGTTTGGACTAGTACGCTAACTAGTCTCTCGTGAATTCCGCTGCGTCAAGAAAGAAAGAGAGAATCTCTGCAATATTATTGAATAAAAGCTTTAAAAGATTAATAATTGAATAGGTTACAGTCCTATTTATAAGACCCTAACCCTATAAATCCTACTATAAAAGAAATAATAAATCATGCCAAAACAAGCGGCATTAAATAAAAGATATTTCCTAATTAATTAAAATAAAATCCTAATTCTTGTAGACCAAGAATCCTAATAAAGGTAGAAATCAAAATCAAACTGAATACGGAAAGTTAATAATTCTAACCTAAACGAAAATATTCCTAGTCAAAATCTTATTCTAAAACAATAAAAATAAAATACAAAAACTCTAAATTTTTGTCCTACATCACAAAATCAGTAGCATGCGTGGGAGGATGCTCCCTGCCGCCGGAGATATGCAGTCGGCGGCGTTGACACTGTTCTCCACGTACGCCTCGTTTGCAGGCTCGATGATGCTGATCCGGTCTATGGCCAACGAACTGGTTCCAAGCCCGGTGCGAAACTACCTTCAATCGGTCATCCACTCCTTCTTCGCCAAACATATCACCGTTAAAGTGCACGAGCACCTGAACGGTGGGATGATTCGAAACCAAATTTATGACGCTGCCGAGGTGTACCTACGCACCAAGATCAGCCCCGACACCAAGCGCTTCAGCATCGGCAAGACTCCCAAGCAGAAGAGCCTCAGCATTAGCCTCGAAATAGGCGAGGAAATACTCGACAGGTTTGGTGATGATATGGAGCTCAAGTGGAAGATGTCTATCGAGTCTCAGAACAACTACGGGAATGAGAAGCGGCTTTTCGAGCTCACCTTCAATAAAAAATTCATGGACAGGGTTTTGAAAGACTATGTGCCTTTTGTTTTGGCCAAGTCTAAGGAAATCACGGACAAGGACGACAAGGTGGTTAAGCTTTACACGAGAGCCGGTATTCCTGGCGGCGATGATGGCCATGGTGGTGGTGGACGAGGGGGTTGGGGTTCGATCAATCTTGATCATCCGGCCACGTTTGAGACGCTGGCGATGGACCCTGAGTTAAAGAAGGCCATCATTGATGACTTGGAGAGATTTTTGAAGAGGAAGGATTTCTACAAGGAGGTAGGCAAGGCTTGGAAGAGGGGTTACTTGTTGTATGGCCCTCCTGGTACTGGTAAATCAAGCTTGATCGCCGCCATAGCGAACTATCTTAACTTTGATATCTACGATTTGGAGCTTACAAGTTTGTGCTTCGACTCGGAACTCAGGAGGATACTTGTGTCCACCACCAATCGATCCATCCTTGTAATTGAAGATGTTGATTGCAGTGTGGAGATGCAAGATCGGCGATTGGGGGTCGAGCGACCAAATGATCGCCGCAGTAAGGTTCGTTATTTACTTTAACCGGCCCTGAATTTGTCAAATTGGCCTCTCTTTTTTGGGAATCGGGGATTCTGTATTACGGAAATGCAGGATTCCCGAGTATTTTTTTTGGTGGGTTAATGGGAGTTAAAGCACACAAGAACCTAGTGCTAGTCATTGTTGTTCTTTACCAGTTGAGGTAGAGCCCATATTTGTTTATGCTCTCACGTCCACAGGAAAAGGTTTTCAGCTAATACAACGAGCACACTATGGGGAATTCGATATTGTCAAAAGGCTAATTAAATATAAGCCTTGTGGACACGTCGGCTAAAAAGTGGTCGAGACTTCTTTAATTTCTCGGTATTGTATAAATCCAATTCAACTGAAGTTGTGTTATTTTTTATGCTACGTACAGTTGACGCTCTCAGGTTTATTGAACTTCATAGATGGTCTGTGGTCGAGCTGTGGGGATGAGCGGATCATCATTTTTACCACCAACTACAGAGACAAGCTTGACCCTGCTCTATTGCGCCCTGGTCGCATGGACATGCACATACCCATGTCCTATTGCACCAGTCAAGGATTCAAGTTCCTAGCTTCCAAGTACCTCGGTCTCCATGATCGCCACATGCTCTTTGGTAAGATAGAAGGCCTAATTGAGAAGGTAGAGGTCACCCCTGCTGAAGTTGCAGAAGAACTTATGAAGAGCGAGGATGCTGATATTGCTCTTGCTGGAGTTGTCAATCTTCTCAAGCGCAAGAAGATGGAAGGCAATGAGATTGAGGAAGTTGAAGGGTGTGAAACAAAAAGGTTCAAAATAGAAGAAATAGGAGGAAGTTTGTAAGAAACAGAGGAAGGGCTATTAGAGGAGTTGGAGGAAAAGTGAACGTACGCTAGTTAAGAAATGAGTGTAATAGACGTTGCTTTATTATTTTCTTTTAGTTTTGCAGTGAAGTATGTATTTTTACTTAGGCTTAATTGCAAGAACACCCCCTAAACTATCACTTTTTGGCAACTTCACCCCCTTAAGTTTAAATTTGAGCAACTTCACCCCCTAACTACCAAATTCGAGCAACTTCACCCCCTCCCCCATTTTCCGTCCAATTCTGTCATGAATTTGGATGGAAAATTTCAAAATTGGATGGAAAAGTAAATCAATGTACAAAAATGCCCTTATACAGCTACCCGTAGCCCAAAAAATGCCCTACCCGTAGCCGCTGGAAAATTTTGAAAAAAAAAAAAAAACCCACGATCCACTCCACTATATAAACCCAAAGCCCTTATTTCTTCTTTCCTTTCTCACCCGATAAGAACCCTAAACGATCTCTCTTCGCTCTCTCATCCAAAAATCCTCCAAATCAACAAGTTCCAAGCATTGATTGCGAGGATTCGAGTTGGGTTTTCTCAAATCAGTCTGAAATTCTTTGTCTCTCTCCCAACAAGGTAAACTCAAACCCCTTTCTCTCTCTCCATAAATTTCGAAACCCAAACCCCCATCCCTCAAATTCAAAAATCTTCAAAACCCTAACCCCATTGCTGGAATTTCGTGGTTTTGGGTTGTGCTTTCATTTTGTGTGATTTCTATGGTTGAGGCAGTCATGAGCAAGAAACGTTGTAGAGGAGAGAGAGAGAAAGAATGTTTTATCTGGTGTAGAGGTGTAGAAGAGAGAGTTTTTATTGCTGTCCAAAATTTTCAACATTGCACAGATTCTGATCTCTGGCTACGGGTAGAGCTTTTTTGGCACTACGGGTAGCGACTGAGTAGCTTGGGGTACGTTGGTCTTTTTATTTTGGTCCGTCCATTTTTTTAACGGAAAATGGGGGAGGGGGTGAAGTTGCTTGAATTTGGTAGTTAGGGGGGTGAAGTTGCTCGAATTTAAACTTAAGGGGGTTAAATTACCAAAAAATGATAGTTTAGGGGGTGTTCTTGCAATTAAGCCTTTTACTTATTCTCAATGCACCAGTTACTTAATCAAGTGTTTTGTTTAGTTATACGTAATTTAGAACTCTAATTATAAAAAATGGAGTGGAAAAATCATTCCTCTTTATTTAGTTATATGTAATTTAGGCTCCGTTCCGGAAACCTTCTTAAAAAATAAGTACTTATTTCACTCACTTCTTTTTCAAAAATAAGAACCACCTTTCCCAAACAAAAAGTTTCTTTCACATTTTCAAACTCAAATATAACATAAATGAAAAAAAAAAAAAAATTTTTTTGCACCGTATTAAAGATCTCAATGAGATCTATCAAACAAGATCCATAGTGATAGGAAAATTATTTGCGTAAACACATGATTTTTGAGCTTGAAGTTGCCGCATACAAAAAAAGAAGACTGTTGCAATGGGAATGAGGGCCAGCGGACGGAAATCGTGCCGGTAGCCGCGCCGGGCCATCTCCGGCCACCGGACGGCCGATCCGAGCCGTCCAAAAATTCTATAAAAAAAAAACAAGGGGGCCCCACGCGTGAATCAATGGCATCCGACGTGTGTAGGGTGCTTGATCCGAGCACCCATTTTTCGTGTACATATAATATTTGATAAGTACACAAAAAGGGGGTGCTCGGATCAAGCACCCTACACACCTCGGATGCCGTTGATTCCCGCTTAAGCCCCCTTGGTTTTTTTTTTTAGAATTTTTGGACGGCTCGGATTGACCGTCCGGTGGCCGGAGATGGCCCGGCGCGGCTACCGGTACGATTTCCCTCCGCCGGCCGGTATTTACCTATACAAATTCTACCAAAATAAGTACTCAGCTTCTTATTTTCAGGAACACCCCTTCTTATTCAACAAAAAAGAAGCTCTTATTCTCGTTCTGGAACGGAGCCTTAGAACTTTAATTATAAAAAATGGAGTGGAAAAATCATTCCTCCTGCACTTTCAATTCCAAGTGACCGATCCTCTTATTGCTTAGTCACAAATCAAGGAGTTCAAGACTAAACAACTGCCAAACAAGGATTTGAGATTTGGGTTAGGGCTGTTCGGCCGATCAACGTCTACTTATATTGTCTAAAATAGTTGGATTCCCCCCTCTAAATTGTCGTTTTATTGTATGCAGTTTTTTCAACTTCGATCCAAATGTTTATATTTTCTCATTGCTTTCGTCAAAACGAATAATTAATTTAAATATTACTATGGAAATACTAGACAAAAAAGTACGAGTAGTTTAGAAGTATGGGCCTAAGTTGTTTGAAATTAAGGTTCCCCCGTTGGTGGTAGACATGTGCTTGTGCAATTTATGCTCATAATTAATTCCCCTTAGCCGTAACATGCTCTAACACGTGTTGACTTGAAATGCAACTCGGGCGCAGCTGGAGTGATACGGAGATTAACTGGCCTTGCAGAACCTGTAATACGAACCCTTAGCCGGCAACTTCTTCCCGATAGGATTTGCAACCCAAAAAGAATTAGTGTGTAATTCTAGAATTACTTCAAAAATTATCTTATATGAAAATATCTTTGTACTAGAGTCTTCCATGAAATAGTATATATAGGGATAGGTTCTAGCCATTTTGTACCAAGCAAAAAAAAAAATGAGTTCAAGTGTAATACAAATATTCTATATCTTCTGAAAATCTACCATATGTCCAAATTATAAACACTATATACAGAAAATCTGCACATTAAAGAGTTAGGATAATAACAGAGTAGCTTTCCTCGTAACACAATTTCAGCAGAAATGCAACTTGGGCGCAGCTGGAGTGATAGGGAGAATAGCAGGCCTTGCAGAACCTGTAATAGGAACCCTTAGCCACTTCTTATCGGCAGCATTTGCAACCCATCTCAGAGGGGAGTTCCTTCAGAGGTGGTTCTTGAACCCTCTAGTCGACAACATCCGCTCCAATGGTGAATTTTTGAACCTCTCCCCCCGTCAAATTATCCAGAGGGCATTTGGCTCTGAACAACTTAGTGGCACTTAGGAGAGCATAGCAAGCCTCATGCGTGCAGAGGGTGCTTACATGGGAAGTAGACCGTCAAATTTTGTCCCGGAAAATACTTTTCTCGGCAAATGCAGCACTGGTCGTCGCCTCCGACCAAGTCATTGGCGTCAAATTTCATAATCGGAATGAAATGGAGGTCTGTGAAATGGGAAGGAACCGAAGGAACGAAAAGGCAAAGAAGATGTTGGGGTGGGGTTTTACCTAGATTTTAGGGCTTTTTACCTGGGGTTGAAAATGTCTAAGTTACCCTCGCAGTCCTTAATTTACTTTGGCCTTATCTTATTACTAATGCACTAAATAGTACTAATAAAGGAAAGTTTGGTTCACCTGAACTGAATGAAGATTGGACGGAATGGTCATTAGCTTTAAAATAATGCTAGCTTCCTCTTAACGAATGCACTAGTAATACTTTTACTTACTCACATATTACTCCAGTATTATTCATGTGATACGACGATTATTATTATTTTATTATGAAGGACACTTGACATCGTTTAATTCACTTAAAAGTTGAAAACAAATTATGGAAAGCTGAATTGCCCCGGACTCTTGCATTTCTTTCCAAGGTCAGAAGTTTAAATCTCTGCTTCTATGTGTGAGTGTTATTTTCAAATGTATTTGCCGGATTATTTCTCTCCTTAATGAGCCTGTTAGTTGAGTTGGACTTAAAAGATTGTGGAATTGTTTTGAGATATAACTGGGATAAATTACAGAGGATGTAACACATAGAGTACAAGTCGGATGGTTGAAGTGGATGAGTGCCTCGTGTGTGTTATGCGACCGTAGGATTCCCGCAAAGTTGAAGGAGAAATTCTACCGTACTGCTATAAGGCCATCAATGTTATACGGCAGAGAGTGTTGTGCTGCTAAGAAATAACGTGTGAGTAAGATGAGTGCAGCCGAAATGAGAATGCTGAAATGGATGTGTGGTAATATTTTACGAGATAGAATTAAAAACGAAAATATTCATGGAATGGTAGGGGTAGCATCATTTAGAAGCTAAGATGAGATAACATAGATTAAGGTGGTTTGGTCATGTCTACTGTAGACCCGTCGACACAGTAGTTAGGGGGAGTGATATGGTTACGGTAGATGGTAACACTAAGGGGGAGAGGAAGACCGAAATTAACCATAGAAATGGTAGCGCGCAAGGATCTAGGCTCACTTGATATCACGGAACACGATGCCCTTGACAAAGCTAAATGGAAAACACGAATTCATGTAGCCGACCACAATTGATTAGGACTCAAGACTCGGTTCGGTTTGGTTTGGTTAAGTAAGGGAAATGATTTTCACTCCCCGTTATATCCATTGGCACACCTTCTTTCTTTTTTTTGCATTTTATTAACGAAAAATTATTACAGTAATTTATTCTTGATTCACTTTTTCCATATTAAGGGGTAATTTAATACTTTCACGTGAATAAAAACAAAAAATAGAATGTCAATGGATAATATGGGAGTGTCAATATCATTTCCCTAGATGTAATTGTAGATGATTATAATTGTGGGCTTATATTGACTGTGAATGTGTAATTTTTTGATTTTTTGATTACAAGTGGTAGGAGTTTTACTGATAACAATCAAGGCAATACATTCAAAAAGTTGGTCGGAGTTCTAGCTTTCCAAGTCTTCACATACCAACCTCTCAATCTGAATTTCACCGTCGGCAATTGCCATTCAGGACCCGAACTAGTTTTTGGGAATCCCTTTAAAGCATAACCCCGTCCAAACTCAGAAAATATGCAACTCCAATACAGCAGCTCTCCACGCAACTGCCTCAGCAGTCAGCACCCAACACTGAGGTGGTGTTCCACTTTAAGAAAAAATGCTTTTTTTTCAAACGGAGGTAATTTCAAGTCCAAAAATCATGTATTTACGCAAATAATTTTCCTACCAATATGGATCTTGTTTGATAGATCTCATTAAGATCTTTAAAACGGTGCAAAAAAAATTGAAAAAATATTTTTCATTTTCATTATATTTGAGTTTGAAATTATCTCCGTTTGAAAAAAAAAGCACTTTTTCTTAAAGTGGAACACCACCTGATTCCGTTATACTAACTCTAATTCCCTGCACGAGCAGCCACAAACGAACCCTTACAATCTCGGATCACCATCCCAGCTAATTGTTTTGTCGTTTCGAGTATTCTCTGTCAACCCCTACTTGGGTAAAAATGTTTGACACTAGGACCAGGGGTAAGAGTGTTCGAGGGTAGAAACTAAATTAGAGTAATGACAGTATCAAATGCAAACACCAAAATCAGAGGGCTCATAATGATGGCCAAGAGTTGATAAGCCAAATATTACATTGACGAAGCAAATGGGCAACGAAATGAAGGTGTTCAAGGCCTAATACAACGATGGACACAATTGACCAAGCAAAAGTATTACTGCTTCCCATGTTGCTCTGTCACTGCTTAGCACGCTGTAAATTAGAGGTTCCACTTCCTATTTCTAGAAACAAATAAGCATTTACTTTCCCCTAATCAATAAGCAGTCCATTTAACCTCGAGAATCTTCAAGAAACGAGCATTCCACTTCCACGTAAAACTAGTAAATGCAGTTTAAAAGGATTCCTCAGAACCTTAGCATCAAGTATATAATAATATGTCAAAAAAAAACCACTCAAAAAAGTTCAGCCAACTCTACATACAGCTTGAAGTTCATCAGTAAACTTCCACAAACGAAATAGGAAATCATACAAAAACAACACCACTAGGATTGTATTTTAGCAATTTAACAGTTTTTTAGTACGGATAGGTCACTACACAAGGATACAACTACTTCCATCATATACACTGAGCTTTTTTGATAAATCCCTGATTACGATGTCCTCTGACTTATATTCTTCTGGTGGATCCCCAACTGAATCACCGTCCTACACCAAACGATATCCAATGACAAACTTCACTATTAAAAGTGGGAATAAATTCATTAGAACAGGTAGATGATTTAAACACAAAAATAAAAAACAAAAACAAAACATAAAGGATACCCACAAGATCATTAGCTGGTTTGAACAAGGAGAAGAAGGTCCTGGAAAAACCACTGGGTGTCCTCACTTTCAAATGAGGGCCAGATAACATTGATAGCGTAGCAAACTTCCTCAGTTGATCATCATGAGAAGCGAAAGGATCTAAAAACACCATCTCACCCACTCAATTCAGCAACTCGAACCTGAAACCCTTTACTTCCTATCAAGTTGGAAAAAATAGAAAAATCTGTCAATCAACAACAGAAAAACATAAGAACATTTTTCTGGTGTCCTATGGTTAGTCAAAAGCCCAGCATTTGTTTCTTCTGCACACATCCCACACCACAAAAGGAAGCAACATTCAACAAATACCACAACGATTACTCTCAAATAGCCCATAATTAGAGTTATTACAGATACAACAATATTTAGAAATTTTAGAGAAAGTACCACAGGCAACAATACCTAGTGCAATAGACACGGAGAATAAAAACAGCTGGAGGAAGAAGGAAAAATATGCCATGCATAAAACACAGAACAATGTGTGTACTATGAGGCAAACACGCAATGGATATGGGCGTTAAAAAGGTCACTATCTTCACCCGGCCCCTTGGTATTAGTTCAAAGAATCGAGTGGGAGGTTGCAGCAGGAATGAAAGATGCAACAACCTAAATTCATACCAATCAAAAATCACCTTTACACCTTTTCCCTTCACCAATAAAGCAAGGAAATGCCACATCAAAAGGACACTACACAAGACAGAAGTGCTCTTAAAGTTTTTCTAACTTACATTGGCTTCAAATAACGCATCAATAGCTCCATGAAGTTGGAGTTACTTATTCATACCTGCAAACTAGATTTTCCTACTAGGCAAGTTTTAAAAGAGGGCCAACACGTCCCAAACCGAACCTATTGCATTCCTAAGCTGAAATAAGTACAGTCCACCCACATATTTGGAGCTTCTAAGATACCAGTTCTTCCCAGCTTTTTAAAGTTGTTTTTAGCCCTTACGACAGAAGCAGTTCAACCCTGTCGATGTCACTTTCCACATGATGTCCTCACAAGCCATACGCAGTGCCAAACAGATTGGCACAGTCTATTACTATCAGAAAACTCACAACAAACACAACAGGTTAATATTACCTGCTTGGTGTCACTGTCCAGAATGTTTTGAGAAGCATGACCAACAAGGCGAGAAAAAATTCCCTTGTTCCCTGCATCAGAGCTTATGATGACAATGGTATCCCTAAAACCAACAGTCCTCCCTCGGTGGTCAATAAACATGCTACGATCAAGCACAGAGAGTAGAGCAGTGAATACAGACATATGCGCCTTCTCAACCTAATCAAGAAAAAGAATGCTGCACGGCCTCATTCTGACACTCTCTGGAAACTGCTCTCCCTTACAATATTCACGGACAGTGTACCTAAAATCCACAAATTGATGGTTTAACAGCCACCATAAAGAAAAAAAGTCAGCAAAGTAAATAAGCTTCATTGACCAAGGCAGTGTTTGGTTGACCATATTGAAGCTAGAATGGGATGGTCATTGCATTGGAAAGCTCATTCTGATTTGTCGCCCACAGAAAGAAAGAATGACAGGATGTACGTTCAAATAATAAGTCATTGACCAATTTACTAAATAGCCATTCCATAGGCAAAACAAGGAATGGCCATCCCATACCTACCCAAAATCTTTCAAATGAACCAAACACTACCTAAATTCACAGGATTCCGTAATACAATATGGAAAGGGGAGTGATTTTGCCACTCCCCTTTGTGTCTATATTAGATGATTTGTTTTGTGAGAGAAGGGGAGTGGCAAAATCAATTCCCTATGGAAAAGGTGAGCAGTAAAAATGGAGACAGAAAAACATCAAAGGTACAGTAAGAGACCCAGAAAGTGTATCTGTCAACCGTGAAAGTGAATTCAAGTCCGTATATTCTGACAAGTCAATTGTGAACAGCAGCTTTGCCCCATCATCTGCAACGAAATTCTCAGCAAGATCCCCAATAATTTTTTCTTTACTAGAAGTAGTGAGACCCAAGAAGAGGAATGCCGCAACTGGAAGGGAAGGCAGATAGTGTGGTGCATCCATAATCATCTTTGCAGCCTTTGCAACGATATTAGTTGCTTGTCCCCACAATCCATTGTGCAATTGTGCTTTAAGAGACTCCACCCCCTTCTTAGCCCTTTTGCTACCACCATCTCCCAAACTAAGGTCCACCTCCTCTTTCATGCCTCTTTGCACAACCTATGAAAAGCTCAATGGTAAGCAAAGGGTTGTAGACAAGAAGATCCACAAATGCACATGCACGAAGGTTTCGCAAATGAAAGATAGTTTTAACCTTTTCTTTATCACCCACAAGATTCGCATCAGTTTCGTTGATCATGAGTTTAATGATATCAACCAACTCTCGAATAGTTCCATCAACAAATTCGAAATCAGTTCAGTATCTACACTTGTGGTAGGATTTAATGCGTAAAGCTTTCTTTTCAACCAATAAATCCTATCGATTCTTGCTTTCTGTTTCCTGCACAAGACTCTCAATTCAGCTGATTTTTTTTTAACCTGCTTCAAAGCCTGCTCTTCAAAAAAATCTTCAAGCTTCACCAATCTATATGACAACTCCTGTGTTCCCACCAGGGTGTCAATGTAGATGATATAATTATCTTTAATCTCACCCTTTCCACACATCAATTGTAGCACAGGGACCAAATTCTCCTCTAACCAAACTTTTACAAGCTTTTCACCTCCCTATTACAACAAAGCAACCATCCACCACAGATGTTATGAAAATAAACATTGTACAACGACAATAAGGGTGACTGTTATTTGGATTGATGTGAGTTAAAAAGAAAAAAACAGAAACAAAGACGAGGAATGGGAAGACTAAGAAAATAAGATGACATACAAAATCCAACTATTAGAAGATTGCCAGATCTTGAAACAGCTATATCAATCAAACTATAATGGGATTCGTAGTGCTATACACTTGCTCATTTAGTAGTACACATATTATCCACAGCCAAAAACTGAACAACAGTTTCTAATCCATTAAGGTTATGCTGAAATACAAAAACAGCCACACATGTCCAATGATTTGGGGTTCACAATTCACTCATCAATGACAAGACCGAATTATTATTTACCATTATAGGTGTTTTTTGTTTGTCTGTGAATGAGCTGATTAAGGCTCAGTACATTTCAAATGTAGGCCTTTAGAGATGATCCAAGATACGAATCATTGCCAAAGTTTTACCACTAAATCCAATTCAAACTTGGAGCTGAAATACGATATTTAGGTTATTCCATTAACTAAAAACATCAGGAGTTTTAGAGTAGCTTAATTTCTAGGATGTAGAACATCCAGCAACCACTAACTAACGCAGAGTACTGCTTTTACCTCCACTAATTTCCTTTTTTAGTGTCAATGGTAAAGTAGCCACCATAAAAGTTGGTAACAGTTACCAACTTTCTCGTAGCGAACCGACTTCGTTTAATTTTCTGTTGAGCGGGAAAATACAGCTCACCAATGACAGGATCCCAATAATGTCCAGATTGAAAATAGCTTTGGACTCCTCTTGTAGAAGTACAGACCCTTGAAAACACAACGTTGTAGATGCATGTAAAACTATATTAGCATTTGAAGGTCCACAGGCCTATCTACTAAGAACTTTTTTTTTATGAATTATGACCAACCATTCACCATTTTATAATCGTTTCACTTTCAGTTATTGAGTGGCTCCGCCACTGATTAGACTGCTAGAACTCCAGCATTGGTATTTCATCTCAGTTTTCAACACGAATGATGGGGAAATAAGTAGCCAGGTCGACAAATCCAATAGGCCATGCTATCCGTGAACCAATGATTTCTTTCATGGTCCTGTTGACATCATAAACCGGAACCATCTCAAAGTTAAGTATAAATACAATAAATAAAACGCAACGATTACAACAATAGATTCCTCCACAAGAGACCCATATATTCACTGATTGAATCCCATATATGCACTGATATCCTCAGCTATTAATTTCAATCACTATCAACGGATGTTAGTCTAGATTTCTTAATTCCAGTCATTATTTCTTCCGCGCACACTCAGAAAACATGTCCACCTAAGCTGGTTTTCGAACAACACTTTCCGATCAACTAAATGCACAGGGGGCGGGGGCGACTTTCATTTTCTAGCCAATATGATAAGCAGCAAATAAATCACTAGAGTAGTGGTAAAACCTTTGTGGTGTCCTATTCCACTTTGTGGGTTTGACCAATGGTACCTCCCCTCTCTTTTGAAATAGGAAGATAATCCAATCCATTAATGTGATTCATCATAGAACTTGTAAAGAGCCATTCATGACAGAAAACAAACTCACCTGCCACCAAAAAGCCATCCACAATATCTCTGTTAATAAAGCTTCTGACGGGTATATAATAAGACCTTTTGGAGTCATGGAACTGGCAATCTCCCTCAGCTGCAGCCTTGCAATGGCCTTAGCATTCTGGAAACCAAGGCTTGAGAAAACAATGATATCATCCAGTTGTTCAAACAACTTATGTCCAAATTGCTTTTGCACCTGCACGAAATTAAGTACAAAAAAATCAGCATGTACGGTTTGGTCACACATTAGTACTTATCGGAACATAAATTCTTTATTAACCAATATATTCAAAACCTTAAAATGAAAAAATTGGAAAGATGGAGACAATAGATGAATAACACTAAATTCCTCCCATTAACCTCTTTGAGGCGAGAAAATGTGCTGCATCTATGCTTGCTTTCCTCTGGGTGGAGATTCAAAAGTTCCTTAATGGGGCATTCTTCAACCATCCGGAAACAGTTGCACGCAAATGATACTTCTTTATCAACTCCGATAGTTGAAGTCATAATAATCAGAGTCTTTGTAAAGTCTATGGTTTTTCCCTGGCTGTTGGTTAGCCTGCCACACCTTGAGATTTCAGTCACCATGTCAACGACAGAAACAGAGGCAGCATCAATATTGCTGAACAAGACAATACTAAATGGGTTCTTCTCCAAAGCATCTGTGAGTTCCCCCGAAGAACCGAGCTCTCCTTGGCTGTACGAGACAAGATACAGCAAAATAGAGGATCGTAATCAGAAACAGACCGATAGTGGAGATAAGGGGGAGGAAACATTGGCCAATTTGCCAGATCCATTACCTTGTTGGGACACCAAGGAGGCGAGAGACGGAATCTGGTTCAGTATATTTCGACAAGTCAAAGTAGATCAACGACCCTTTGCCCTCAAATAGCTCTTCGGTAAGAGCTTCTGCAAGCTCTGGCCCGTCATGACGGTGGCCACAGAGGAAGAGGAATGATCCGATGGCCTAGTCACACATCCCAGTGGACTCGGGCACTCAGCTCTTGACAAGGCATGGGAAATAGTGAGAATAGGGAATCGTTTTCCAAATAGCGTCCTAGATAGCCGTGTCACAAGGTCGTCCACAGGCGGCTTCAGGGAGGAGTGAAGGAGCCAAGATGCTGGAAAACCAGTCTCGGAGCTAGCCACCTGCACGCATGGAGGAAAGGGCGAATACATTATTTGTGTTCTGAAAGCACTGGATTTTCCAGCTCAACTGCCTGAAACTAAAGACGTAAAGGAAGCTACAAAACGCATAATCCAGGCCTGGCCTAGCATGTGAGAGAAATCCAAGTCAAAAACTCCATAGGGGATACCGATAAAAATATGCACCTTTGCAATGAGTTTCGGCCCAACCGTAATGAACTGCTGAAACTTTTTGTCGAAACCATTGGAGTTGAGGGTAACAAGAACATCAAGCTGCCTAACCATTTCGTTCCACCTATCGGTACGGATTGAAGAATGCAACGAACCATTATTTGGCAAACAAGAAAGGAGTTCTTGGAGCAACCCTTGCAACAGTTGAGCTTCCTTTACCAGTATTTCGGGGCTCCGCTTGTGCTGCTTCTTTGGAAAAGGCTTCCATTTGTTAAAGTAACAGTCCCAATTATCCATAGAATCTCTGAGCTCCTGATGTAGCAACAAGTTTATCCACCCAATCAATTAAACCCTACTGCCGTAAACAAAAGTGAGATAAATCTATTTTTAAGTGAAAGTGACAGAGTCAGTGTATACTAACATGATGGAGCCAAGCTTCGCGGTCAGGATCCTTCTCTTTCTTAATTTCGTGTATCTCAACGCAGGAGCGTACCAGCTTGTATTCATCAGCATCCAAACTTTTCTCATCCTCATCAACCTCACCAGCATCAAGTCGGAATCTCAATGTGCCACATGCTTTCTCTAGCAGATCAGCAGCCTTGCTTTGCAACAATGCCTCCCGAGATTCCAGGCTTTTTCCTTCATCTACATATAGTTTTTTAGGCGTAAGACGATTAATTTGCTGCTACCATTAAGTTAGTTAAGACCACGAAACAGAATCCAAAACTTTGGAACAAAAGCTCTATTACTACAGACCAAAACAAAGAGACTACAAACAAGGAATAAGTACCTTGAGAATGAACAACAGTGATTACTACTATAACATTCGTTAGACCAAGAAACGGAATCCAAATGTTAGAACCCAAATATTTATTAGTTTTCCTATAAATTGTTTCTCCATGTCACTTATCCAACATCAGTATCCATTGACTCAAATCCCCTTATACAGGCACAAACAAAAAAAAGAAGCCGAAGCACAACTAATTTTTCTCATCTTATCAGTAAAGAAACCAAAACAGAATAAAAAAAAAAAGGCAACAAAGCAACCAAAAATAACCAACCATCAAAGCATCTCCTGGCGATGTTACATGAAACGGTCAGAGCATCGCGAGTAATCCTAACGCCGTAAATCCTCTCCAACTTTTCCTTCACAGACGTTTAACAAATTCGGCTTAATTGCACCGTCTTCCATTCTTCGAAGAAAACCTATATGGATTTCAAAACAAAATCAAAACACGGATAAAAAAAACGATTCGAGACAATTCGTTTTTACGTGCAATGGAACATAAAAACCGACCGCTAGAGTTAGGGTTTGCGTTGGGGCTTGACAATTCTCTAGCGTAATTTACGTTTGCGAAACAGGCACACACCAGATACCACCATCGTTTCCCTCTCTTTTAAGATTCTTTAACCCTCGCTCGGATTTCTAACCCAATTTATAGTTTACGGTCTGTTTCCAATATTTGAAAAAGGAAAAAATGAAGAGAGAACCTCGGAATTCTCCCTAAACTATCACCCAAATGTTTCATAAGCATCTAAACTTATTGAGATGTCAATTAAGTACCTAATGTTGTTTATAATTTTCAATAGGATCGCCCCCCCTCAACATTTGCCAAATTTCAAACGGATTCCGGGATTCTGTAGTGCAGCCGATCTGACCGTTCATTTTCGGCAATGGACGACACGTATTTTAATCCAAACACTGAACGGTTCAGATCAATAGGGGCTCGGATTATATCCAGCCATCCGTGCCAAAATAGACGGCCGCACTACAACCCTGTAGTGCACGCGGCTGTTTACATCCTAAAATATGCTACCCAATAAGAAAATTACATGTGGCACTAAATATGGCACGGACCAATCAAAACATGTTATAACTATTCCCAACATGCATGAGATCAGGAATATTGGATATAATGTTACAATACAGTATCATTTGGATTGGAAATGGCCACATTTGGCCACAAAGCAATAGTCGAAGCAGTTAATGACAGATGTCGGCCACAAAACAATAGTCGAAGCAGTTAATGACAGATGTCACAAGATTAACCATGTTTAAGTAACTGATTTCTCAAGAACAATACAACGATGTTGTTTGGAGGCATCCGCCAAGGGAGAGTTAGCTATTTTTGCGATTGAAACTCTTTTCGAAGCACCTATTAGTGTTGCATAGAAGTAGGAAGATCATACTTTCATATATTGAGTGGAGAAATTAATGGAAAGACCAAGACCACTAGCAGTTAGAAGGCAGCAATAACCCCTATTGGAAGGAAACAAATCATTTCAAAGAAGATTTGAACAAGAATTTTAAGCGCCAAAGCAAACGCGGAGAACAAGACAAGCCTTCTGCCTATAAATAGAAGAATTGAAGGAAGAAGAAAGGATCTCCGACAAATTCATCATCTGACAATCCAAAACAAAAATGCTTGCTTGGAGATCTAAAGTAGTTTACAACTTAGGAAGTAGTTTGAAGTAGTTGTAGTTATAGTAATTGTAGTTTCTTATCTTACAAGTTGAAGATTTCATTTGGATGTAAGTGTACTTTCGATTAAATTCAAGTTATCTTACATTGTTTGGTTTCTTCTCTTGTTGAAATCTTAAGAGTAATCGTGTATAAGTTTGCTTTTGATTAAATTCAAGCTTGCGTATACTCAGTTATCTTTTATAGTTTCTTTGATTAGAAGTGTGTCGATTCAATTTTGGTTGATATCTTTTTAAAAAATCCTCTTCGTTGAGGTAAGGTAATTGAACGGATAATACAATTGCCTGATTAAGTTAGCTGTTTCTGAATTAATCTGAAAAGGATAGATTATACTCTTTTCAGGCACGCCCGCACACAACCATATTGCCAAAGATTGGATTGATTTAGCAACAAACAGCGCCAGAGCACTACTGGATTTTGAAATCCATTTCAAACGCACTTAATTATAGAGACACTGACATGGCAAAATTGTTGGTCACACACTGTATTTGAAGGATTCGGAAACCTGTAGTGCAGGGTGCACTATAGGGCGTGTAGTGCACATTACAGTCATCCAAGAGTGTTTTGGACGATCCAAATTTAAATAAAAAAATTTCAAGGAAGAGTTAAACTTTTCCCTGAAAAATTTTATTTTAAATTTAGACCGTTAAAACCACGTTTGGACGGCTGTGATCTGTCCCACAGGGCGCCTTGCAGGATCTCTGGATCCGTATTTGAAGGACGATAGCTTTGCGGACCCAAAAGAAAGGAGGGCAAAAATGTGTTTTGGTTGCTAGCCCTGTTTGATAAACTTATTAGACCTTGGGATTGGACTATCAATCCCAAGGGACTACCAATTCTTTGATTGGTACTAGTAAGGTGGGCTTTAGGGGGTATTATGAATACCCGGGGGAGATGGTATTATCAATCCCAACCCAACCCCCAACACATTCTCATTACCAATTCCTTCTATCAATCCAATCCTATCATCTAATCCCATCACAAACAAACATGATATTAATAATCCCATCATCCAATCCCATCTCAAACAAACATACTTATTATTAATCCCTTCTCATTATCAATCCCAATCCTAATCTCATCTCCTTACGAATCTCACTCATCTATCACTGTTATCAAACGGGAATGAGGGAGGGAGGCGGATGTGGGACTCCGATGTGGAAGTGTGAATGGTGGGCTTTGGACCTTTGGTGGTAGGTGACGGCGCCCTATAGGTGTTCGTGGATAAAGATGGGTAAATATGAAAGAAGGGAAGTTATAATGGTAAGAGAATACGTGAGGCAGTTTGGGGATGTGAAAATTAATTGATTGATCTTATAAAGTGCCTTTAAAAGTGTAAAAAGTGAATCGAAAATTGCATTTTTTGTTAGGGTTGGCAATGGGGATGGATCAGGGCCGGGGAATACTATCCTCGTCCCCTCCCCGATCCTCAACGCGCGAGGATTTGTTTTTTCCTCCATCCCCGTCCCAATCGAGAAACGGGGATCCACGCTGGATTCAAGGATTTAAAGTTATTACTTAAAAAAAATAGATTTGCTAAACAACGAGTAAAAAAATAACTTTTAATGAAAAAAAATTCAAAATAAGATACAGAACTTTAAGGACTTTAGAGCTGAAGAGTAATGAGCACAAATTTGGTTTCAATACAGGCAATCAAACAAAAGAGTAGTCCTGAGTCAAAAAACAACAAAGAGCAGTAGAGCATAAAAGGTGTGTGCGGCGCTGGAAAAGTGAAAACTGGCCGGGAGTGAAAATAAGAAGTAACCCTAGGAAAAGATAAGTAATACTAAAAGGTGTACATATATTTCGAAGAAACTGGCAGGGACCAAACGGGGGACGTCGGGATATGTTTGTCTCCGCCTCTTACCCAATCCCCGAAAATTTACAGAAAAAATTCCCATACCCTATCCAATCCCCAAACAGATCTCCAAATTACCGATCCGTTTGTGACAGGAATCGAATTGAATAAGGACGGGTTAGATGAAATGGTCATTCCTATTTCTTTCTTACCTTATTGACAACCTATTAGACTATCAATAGCATAATCATTTTTTTATAACGAAGTTTTGGACAGTTTACACACACGTCGATTAATCTTGAGAGACCAAACAACACATGGCCCATACATCTCTAGCCTACACCCTAAATAATGCCAGTGACCCTATCCTCATCATCTTCAACCCACAATGGCCATGGACTCGAGGATGCTGTCAAGCACCCTGCTTGCCAACAGTGCCGAGCGGCTAATTCGGCCGTTCATCTCAGCAATTACCAGCTCAGATAGGCCACTTGGCAGCATCTCCCAATCCGGACTCGGGGATGCTGCCAAGCATTCGGGCAGCGGTGCCAAGTGGGTGATCTAGCCGTTCTTCTTGGCAATTGACAGCAAGAATCTTAATCCAAGCAATCAACGGTTTGGATTTTTATGAGCTCGGATTAGATTCAAGCAGTTTGTGCCGAGATGAATGACCGAATAGGCCACTCGGCTCCGCTGCCAAACGTAGATGCTTGGCAGCATCTCCCAATCCCCGGGATGATGCCAAGCACCCTACTTGACAGCGATGCCGAGTGGCCAATCCGATCGTTCATCTCCCAATCCATTGAGCGTGATCACAAGTGAGCGATTTAGGTCGGATATAGGGTTTGCCATCACAGGTGATCATAGCCATTTGAGCGCATATATTAAAAAAAAGGTAGTAGTGAGTCAAGCCCAAAAGCCAAATGGAGATGTATAGGGCCGAAAAAAATCCGGTGAACCGTGAAACTCGTTCGAATTGATCTGATATGCACCTTTTAGATTTTGTCCGTTGATTAATGGTTCGGATACGGATTCAAAATTTAAAAAACCGTGAAATACAGATTAAGATTGAATTTTTATTTTAAAATCGTGAATTATCCAAATCAGACCGTGAAATATTTAAAAATATATAAAATATAATATATGAGAAACACATAGTAAATAGTTATATATAGTCTTTGAAAATTATGTCAATGGGATAAAAGTTGTCCGGAATGAATCATTTGGTCAATATAATTTGTGTACAAAATTGGGACCGAATTTTTGTTCAGACACAAATTTTATTTTAAAAAATCGTGACTAACGTATTAGAATTGAATTTATAAAAATCCTATCTGATCCGGACCATAGGCAACCCTAGAGCCGTTCTGAGCCCTAGAACCGAAAACCCCAAACGTAAAACCCTTTGTTCTGTCGCGCGAGCGCTCTCTCTCTCTCTCTCCTTCTACCTCTTCTTCTTCTTCTTCTTCTTTCTCCCTCGCTTCACTCAGTCTCTCGCTCTGTTGAAATGGACCAGCAACTCTTGGCTGACCATGACACTCTATGCTGCATTTGCCATTCCGTATACAGACCTGGTCAAAGAATTGCCCTGTATCACCCTTGCAAACATCCGGTTCACTCCCTTTGTTATAGGTTATTGAAATTGTCTGGGTTTCGACGCAGGTGTCCCATGGACAATTTGAAGAAGAGGACGGTGACAAAATTCAGAATTGATCCAAACATTGTTGATGCTCGAGTGTTTGAGGAAGGAGATGAGGAGGAGCATCCTGAGGAGGAGGATGAAGATGAGGATTCTCTCATATGCTGCTTCTGCTCGAAAACTATGGGCAAGGTTTTGGCATACAAGGAATGTTATTCATGTGGGGGTGAGTATCACGTGGCCTGTGCATGGGAAGCTGTAGGTTTTAAAAACTGCTACGGAGAAGGCTGTGAAGCCAAATTATCTTCAATGGCTGACCTCAAAGGTAAGGTGAGAAGGAATGGCAAGGTTGACTATTCGAGTCATTCGACCTCGTCGAGTTCGAGTTTGAGTTCCGGCTCCAGTTCAGAGGCTCTAGCTGCCGGCGCACCCGAGGAGGATCGGGAGACTGATCTCGTATTCGACATGGACCCGTAGATGGTAATTTTGGTATCTAAGTTCATTTTGCTAATGCATCCTTAAACGTCCTGTATATTCTCCTGTGAAAAAAAAATCATCTATTCAGCTTATGTAAACTGCTTTGTTTGGTTTGTGTTTTGAAAAGTTTTTTGAAAAATAGTAGGGGTAATAAGTGGAGAGAGATAGAGAGAGAAATGTTGAAAGTAGGAAGAATCTAGAGGGAATCTAGGAGGAATTTTTTGAAAAATTCTTTTTGAAAAGGGAAGAGAACAAGGAATAATGTGTGGACTTTTCGTTTGTGAGTTGCGACTGTCACTTGGTTCAATGTTTAACACACCTATGTTATGTGATACCTACTCTATCACCTCATCGCATTAGGAGTGTCATTAACTCTTAATTAAACATCAAACAATTAGTGTTCCATTTAGAGATGTGATATGTAATTTGCCAGTTCTCTGCTCTGTATTTTTAGTTGTACCCTTTTGTTCTCGTGCTACTTCTTTGTTATGAGTCATGTTCTTGTGCCCATGGCTAATTTTCTCGTTAAGAAACCGACATGAATCTGCACATGAGCAGTTGAGCTCCAAGTTATTGTTGAACCTGTCGAGGATTTCGTCGCCCTTCTTGACACTGATTTTGAGATTCCTTTTTGGGAGTCTTGCCAACGTTAAAGTGCTTGGTGTCAGGGCCGATCTTGGTGCGAAGGCACACCAAGTTATATTTTGCGAAATGGGCAAACAAATAGGAACTTGGAAGTGATATTTTTAATGGCTCAAAATTCAAATGGATGGCCCAGGAAGAATATTTGGACTGCCCCATGGACTGTCAAATAGAGAATGACTTGAAAACATTATCAGGATTGGAAGCATGCTTTGGTGGTCCCACTCCTCACCCATCATAAAATATCCAAAACAAACAGAAGAAATGGAATTGAAAATATTATTGAGATAATAAACACTTGGTTTGACTTCTATGATAAGCTTTTGTTTTAACAAGAGTGCCAATTGCCAAGTCCTAAATCTGCTAAAGTGGGTCTGCTTTCTCTCTAGGTACATAGAAATCCTCCTCCTCCCCGCACCTGAATCATTGTGATACAAGGCTCTCTACCCACCCTGATCTCGTGCTCCTATAATGTTCAACGGTGGTCCTTCATCCATTAGCTCTCTTCCCTCTCTAATCTGCATCTCGCTACTCCCCTCTCCCTTACTCAAAACTTTCCCTCTATCTTCTCCTTTCAATGTGTGGACTTTTCGTTTGTGAGTTGCGACTGTCACTTGGTTCAATGTTTAACACACCTATGTTATGTGATACCTACTCTATCACCTCATCGCATTAGGAGTGTCATTAACTCTTAATTAAACATCGAACAATTAGTGTTCCATTTAGAGATGTGATATGTAATTTGCCAGTTCTCTGCTCTGTATTTTTAGTTGTACCCTTTTGTTCTCGTGCTACTTCTTTGTTATGAGTCATGTTCTTGTGCCCATGGCTAATTTTCTCGTTAAGAAACCGACATGAATCTGCACATGAGCAGTTGAGCTCCAAGTTATTGTTGAACCTGTCGAGGATTTCGTCGCCCTTCTTGACACTGATTTTGAGATTCCTTTTTGGGAGTCTTGCCAACGTTAAAGTGCTTGGTGTCAGGGCCGATCTTGGTGCGAAGGCACACCAAGTTATATTTTGCGAAATGGGCAAACAAATAGGAACTTGGAAGTGATATTTTTAATGGCTCAAAATTCAAATGGATGGCCCAGGAAGAATATTTGGACTGCCCCATGGACTGTCAAATAGAGAATGACTTGAAAACATTATCAGGATTGGAAGCATGCTTTGGTGGTCCCACTCCTCACCCATCATAAAATATCCAAAACAAACAGAAGAAATGGAATTGAAAATATTATTGAGATAATAAACACTTGGTTTGACTTCTATGAAAAGCTTTTGTTTTAACAAGAGTGCCAATTGCCAAGTCCTAAATCTGCTAAAGTGGGTCTGCTTTCTCTCTAGGTACATAGAAATCCTCCTCCTCCCCGCACCTGAATCATTGTGATACAAGGCTCTCTACCCACCCTGATCTCGTGCTCCTATAATCTTCAACGGTGGTCCTTCATCCATTAGCTCTCTTCCCTCTCTAATCTGCATCTCGCTACTCCCCTCTCCCTTACTCAAAACTTTCCCTCTATCTTCTCCTTTCAATGGCAGTTGAGCTCTTGAATCCCTAGTTCTGAACCAAATGTTGAAGTTAATCTCATTACCGAAAATGTCAACGTTCAACCTCTGCAGCTTAGGCAAGTGTCCTTTCCTCCGCTCTGTCTCTCTCTATTCGGAAACTCGTTTTCCACCGATACCTGTTTTTTTTTTTTTTTATCTCTGCTTCATTAATTTTGTAACCAACGGGATTGGATTTAATGTTTATTTTGGTTTGCATTTCTTGCAGAGGGCCAATGTTAAATAGACATTTATCTTTACAGAGTTTAAAGTATGTTCGTTTTTCTTTGATAACATGGTAATGCTTTGTGTTTCCTCCGTAAAAGGTTGATTTTTTGTTTGTTTGTTATACTTAATGATGTCATTGATCTCTTGTCTTTAATGGGTTGTCTTTTCATTCTTCCTTAGGTTTGAAAAGCGGTTATATGTTGTATCTTTTCTTTTCTTTTGCTTTGTTTATTGTCTGTCGGCTACTATATTGGTCACTTCCTATTCTATTGAAGTTGCAGCTTTTTCTTTGGCAAGCTTGCAATTGAGACTTATTGTAAGTTATTGGAATCTTTAGACCATCTATTCTGTTTTATGAGATTGTTTGCGTGTCTGCTTTGCAACATTCCCGAGTTTGTGCATTCAACAATATGATCAGATTTGTTTCAGATCCTGGCTCGTTGCTTGGATATGTAAAGGGAAATCTTAGCACACCGATATCAATTGTTCTGACTTCTGTAGATAGTGGAGAAGTGACACCAATAGACGGTACATATATTGGGGCAAAAAGAAGGAACAGAGAGGACCAAGTGGCAGGGGAAAATGTAACAGAAACTGTTGGGATTGTTTTTATCACAGCTCATTTATTGCTGTCCAACCATGTTAACACAGCTTAAGATAACCCCTAATTGTTGTTATCGACATAATCCCTGATGTCACAAGTACATGTTACTAGGAAAACTGGAAAACATCTAAGAGGAGGAAACAACAGACTTCTGGCATCAGTCCTCTACTTTCTTTCCACACCATACTTTCTAGATTTTTTTATCCAAGGGAATCTTTAATAAGGAAATACTAGAATTTCCTGATTAGTAAAGTTGACCTCATGTCATGGAATCATTACTAACGGTCAATTTTGTTCAATTAGTCTGTTTTACTTCATCATTCCTATATATATTCACTTTGTTTCTTTCACTAGTACATTAGCTTGTTTTCTAACCTCTGTTCTGTTTGTTCTGCAGTCTCCTAAAGTTTCAGCTCTGCATAGAAACAAGTGGAGGTTATTTTGCATAGAATTACTATTTTTACTGGAACTACGAGTTAGTAATCTACATTTTTCTAAAGTTGCTTGTTATGGCTGAGGTACTAGTAATCGGAAGTTGCTCTAAGTTTGCTCTAAAGTTGCTTGTTATGGTTGAGGTACTAGTAATCGGAAGTTGCTCTAAGTTTGCTTGTTATGGCTGAGGTACTAGTAATTGGAAGTTGCTCTAAGTTTGCTCTAAAGTTGCTTGTTACTCGAAGTTTTCTTACAGCAATTTAGGGATGTTCTATTGTGACTTCGTGGAGAATGTGGATTAGGTTCAGAAAATTCTTAATCAACTTTGCCCTGGTTGTCAATTCCCAAATTTGTAGCATTTACTTTTCCTATAAACCAATCAACTCCAGACAAATTCCAATCTCTATATAGCTGGCCTGCGAAAAGTTTATGTTTGATAAAAGCTGTCATTAAAGAATTCTGGAGATCATCTCAATCATGGAGAGTACTGGACATCCCCTTAAAACCCACTTCTGTTGAGCTTTAATACTTGTATGCATGTGAGTCGGACCATAATAATATGACGAACTGTCCTTTGATTTGTAGGTAGGTAAATGGTGATGATAAGTTTTCAACATCTGTCCTGGGGGGGACCCATAGTTGGAATAGGGAGCCTAAAGTCAATTATCTGAAGGGAAGATAATTCCAGAACCCTTTCCAAAAAATTCGAAATAGAATAAGACAAAAGATAGAAGTTCCAGATAAAAAGCCACATGCGTTTCCTTTGTTTATCACTTCTTTTGGGAATGATCACCAAAGTTCCTCTTTCTTGTCTTCAAATTTTACCTCGGTAGGGCCAAGTTTTTCTTGATCCTTTGGGCTTGGGCTTGGGGTGATAGAGATGAGTTGTAAATCCAGACATACTGAGTTCGAAATTTGGCAATTTCTTGGGGTAGGCCGGTAGGGGTGGACTGCAAGGGAGAAATCTCTTGTGAATCCCGTAGCCACGGCGTGATTGGCCTGTCTTTGACCGGATCTGGGAGCGGAGTAGTCGAGGTCCGCGTAAGTTGACCCGGACACCCATAGCATATATTCTTGTAATTCCCTTGTAATTCCCTTTCCTAAAGCCTTGACTACTGCCCCTTCCCTCTCCCACTTCTCTTTCCACAGCCAACGAAACACCACCTTCCCTTCTCTTCTAGTACTATATTTTTATTACTGTTTCATCAAAGATTGTTCTTTTTCCTCCGGGAGGTAACCTAACGATCTCCTATTGTTTATGGCCCCATCCTTTCTGTAGTCCTTTTAACTTTCTCTATCTCAATCCAAACATTAGCGTAAATATCAGAACTTTATTGTCAAGTTTTCTCGCTTCTATGACATTGATCTTCTCAATTATGTTATCAGTTGTAGCTCCTTTGTATTGTGAGGAATGTTGTGATAAAAAACGGTGAATTTAATGGGAAAGGGGAGCCAAACAAAGAATATCATTTTTATTCTTGATTTGTCAAGAAATTCTAGTCATTTCTTTTCTTTTCTTTCCTTATCAAATTCCTGAATGCTAAAAAGGCTGTTAATAATTGATTGAATCTATCTTCGGCATCTTAACATTTATTGATGAGACTGGAATCTTACAGGTATTCGTCATCTCTGATGAGACATATATAGGGTACATTCATGACCTGCTCCGATTGATTCGAATCGAGTAAATCAATGGTGTCAACTTTGATCTCGAATCCTATAACGAACTCAAACAGAGCAACGAGGAAAAAGAATAAAGCACTACAAGCCACGAGTAAAGATCCATCTCAGAATCCAAACGGTGTGACGACGCAGTGGAAATCCAAATCAAAAAAGTATACTCTTCCAAACTCCTCCATGCTCTCTGTCAAGTACGCCGGATGAACCCAATTTTCATTGAATTTGATGTTTCCATTTAGAAGCATCGCTTCTCTCTTTCTCGCATTGACTGGATGTAACCCCTATGCCACATAATGGCGACCAGGTGGAGCCGTGCCATATTGGCTTGTTACATTTTTTGGAAGGTTCTGACCTATAACCAATTGGTATTAGATGGATTAACTTCTAGAATATATTTACAAAGTTTGGATGACTTAGATGAACTCTTAACACTCTCCCTCATGTGTAGCCCGAATGTACGTGGAGGTACGAATTGAAGACACAAGGAGATTTGAATCAGGCGATGAAGACTCGACCACATGAGGTAAGGTCATCCAAAACCTTGCTCTGATACTATATAATGTATTCTAATATTGCGCAGAGCGAAGCTCAAGTTCATGAAGTATAGGAGGCAGAGAGCGGCAACGCCGGTCGGAGAAGCCGAGGGGTGAGTATTTTGTGGTTGAGATGTAAGAATCTACCGGCTGTAGAGAGGAAGGCTAGAGTTCTTGGCCGGTTGGTTCCCGGTTGTATGAAAGAGCCGTAACCGGTTATTTTAGAAGATGCGACCGATTATATTGCTGCTCTTAAGATGCAGTTAGAGCCATGACTGCCCTTTCTGAGCTACTGTCTGGCTCTAGCGGCTCGAGTTGATTGCATCGTTCCGTTCTTATTCTCTGAATTCTCGAGTTGGGATGGACCAATCGTGCCGCCCTTGTGTGCGTCCAATACGCTCACTACTCTCATGGACGTATTGGCAACGAAAGGAAAATAATGGAAATATCCAGGCTGGCTTAATATATACTTGCTGCTGTCTTTTAGATTTAAGACATGTTACTCATTCGAAGCAGGGTGTTGGTTGGTTGTTTCATTAAGCCTTTTGTTGGCCTTCACGATAGCAATAATTCTGTGTATTTTGTATTTTGTAGATCAGTACTTTGTGTTCTGTCATCGCTGGCGTGTCTTAATTATTATAACGGCGACAACACATTGTACTTTTCTTACTATCAATGAAGTTCATTAATCTTCCAAAAAAAGGAAACATGTTACTCATTAAGAGCTTTTTGCATGCAACATGATCGTGGATTTTCAAGTTCTTTTTTTTCCCAGATTTTTTTTTTTTTTTTTTGTGCTTTTCGACAAACAGAAACTAAATTAATATCAAACAGGAAATACGTTTGTCTTTTGTTACCAGAAGCAATGTGGATTTTAGCCGAGTCGAGTCATTGTAGCTTTTCTTTTCCTTTTTATTGCTAAATGCAAAGTTTTGTCTCGACTAGTTTCATGTAATCCCTCGTCCCACTTAGAGATGGAACATAGCTTTCCGTCTATCTGAATATCCAGATGCGTAAGCAACAGAGGAATGTTATAAGAAACATGTGGAAACTCTTGAAAATAGTTCATCCGACTCTTAATACAACTAGAAGTTCACAAGTGTAACTTCCACAAAAGAAACAGCAAATCATACAAAAGAGAATCCACTTTGATTGAAAGTTAGTCGTCGAACAGTTCGAGTACTGATATGTTACTGCACAGTGGTACAACTGATTCCACCATGCACAACGAGCCCATTCGCTACACAGTTGAACACGATGTCCTCCAACTCGCATTCTTCAGGCGGATCCCCTTCTGAATCATCATCCTACAACACACGAAATGATATCTTGAGACACAAATTCTAAGCTTGAAAGAGAAAGAAGGTGAAACAGAAGAAATAAAATCTTGATGATTAAGACAGGAAACCAAAAAGATACCACAAGTTCATTAGCTGGTCCGAACAAGGTGAACAAGGTCGTAGGCAAATCTTCGGGTGACCTCCCTTTACAACAAGCACCAGCCGACAATGATAGTGTAGCAAACTCCCTCAGTTGATCATCATAAGATCCGAAAGGATTAAAAAACACAATCTCGTCCACTCGATTTAGCAATTCGCTCCTGAAACCCTTTACTTCCTATCAAGATGGGGGAAAAAAGAGGAAAAGTCTCTCAGTCAACAAAGAAAACCCTTCAGTGTCCATAGAGTCAAAAATTACGAAACCCGTCAATTGTTTCCTCTGGCCCACCTCCCACACCAGAAAAGGTGAAATCATTTAACATAACTACCACAACAATTGCCTCTCAAATCGCCCATAATCAGAGTTGGGCATTACAGATACCATAGCGTCTTGAAATTTCTAAACATACTCGGATAAATTGGAAAACGTATATGCAACAATATTTAGTGCAAATAGACAACAATTCAGCCGGTTGAAGGAGGAAATATAGTTGGAATGGATACAAACTGTATGGGGTCAACAGCAGGATTTGACTCTAAATGAAAGGTAGCATCCATACCATTGTACAAAGTCAAATAACAAGCAAGTAGTAACTAAATAGGAATGGGCATGGGGCATGGGGCATGGAAAAGGTCAATATCTCCACCCGGCCCCTTGGTACTAGTTCAAAGGAACTAGTGAAAGGATGCAGAAGGGATGCGCAACAGCGTAAATCCATACCAATCTATAATCAGTTTTACACCTTGACCGACAAAACAAAGGAAATAACACATCAAAAGATACAACAGAAGAAACAGAAGTGCACCTAAAGATTTTCTAACCTTTGCTGCGCCTTCATTTCACTCTCCAATTGTTCCATGTTACCGGAAAGCTAAGAGGAGGCCGTGGAAAAACTGGAGCAATTTATGGTTACGTAAGTGCTAGAATTGATCTACACGAGTTTTCATCGCAAAGTGTAACACCAGCTCGCTTAAAACTAAGTTTTTTATTTGGACCTTGTTCATCTATATTTATAATGCTCCAGAAACCTTAGTAACTTATTTTATCAAAGTAAATGTTGTCTCTTACAAAAACCTCTTTAAGCTGGAAAACCATCCACACGAAACCCTAAACCTAAGATAGATTCAAATGGATTGACAATTGAAAAGTGAAAAGCAAAAAAAAATCATAATTTGATCGATCAACGGTTGATCGATCATCAACCTGAATACGTGGAAATAGTTGTACATGGGTCGGTACAGTATAAATTAACATTAGATAGACATCATGGTGGTGACTTCGATTAAGGCATGTTCTGTGCAGTACGACCACATGTTTGCCAAAAAGAGTATCATAAAAAGAACAAAAAATCAAGGACAAGGCAAGTCCTTAAGAATTCGGGGGAAGCACATATGCTTGAACTTCATACCCTCTTTGGACTGGTTGCATCAGCTAATATTTTCCTTAAAAGAATCACTTTTGTGTAGCAAATCTTCTTGCATAATTTCCGTGGGCGGGGTCCATATGATAACACAGCCTTGGCTGTGGCGTCGCCCCGATGGAAGCTGGGTTTCCCAGCTAGCAAGGTTCAATAAAAGGTTGAAACGTCCAAACCAATAGTATTGGCATTCCTAAGATAATATTAGTACAGTCCACCCCCAAAATAGAGCTTCTAAAAATCAGTTCATCCCAGCTTTTTCAAGTTGCTTTTAGCCCATAAGCCAAAAGCAAAACTGTGCCAAGCAGATTGGCACTGCCTATTATTGTCACAACATATACAATAATATTTTAGGTACCATTACCTGCTTGATGTTACGGTCCCGTACAGTGTTTTGAGAACCATGACCAACAAGGCGAGCAAAAATTTCCTTGTTCCCGGCATCGGAGGTTATGATGACGATGGTATCCCTAAAACCAACTGTTCTTCCTCGGTGGTCAATAAACATGCTATGATCAAGCACAGAGAGTAGAGCTCTTAATACAGACATGTGGGCCTTCTCAACCTGATCAAACAAAAGAACGCTGCATGGCCTCATTCTGACATCATCTGGAAATATATCGCCTTTGCAGTGTTCACTGACCATGTACCTACAATCCAAAACTTGGTGGTTTTACTTTGTCACCAAATCACAAATAAAGAGGAAGTCAACAAAGTAAATAACCTTCACCAACACAAGGCAGTATTTGGTTTACAAGAATGAGGTTGGAATGGGTTCAACATCTGGTCCGCGAAAAGAAAGAATGACAGGAATCATTGTTGACCAATTTATGTAAACAGCCATTCCATAGGGAAGCCAAGGAATAACCATTCCATACCTCCACAAAAGCATTCCAATGAACCAAACACAACCTAGATTCAAGTGGTTCTAGAATACAATATTGATAATTTATGTGATCATTAAAACAGAGGAAGATAAACTTCAATGTACCCAGAAAGAGCATCCATCAGCCGTGGAAGTGAATTCGAGTCTGCATATTGCGACAAGTTAATTTCGAACAGCAGCTTTGCCCCGTCATCTGCAACGAAATCCTTAGCAAGTTCCTCGATCAGTTGTCCTTTACCAGAAGTAGTGAGACCCAAGAAGAGGAATGCCGCAACTGAGAGCAATGGCGGATACTGTGATGCATGAATAATCTTCAATGCAGACTTTGCTACAACATCAGTTGCTTTTCCCTGCAATCCAGCATGTGCTTTAAGAAACTCCACCCCCTTCTTAGCCCTTTTGGTAGCAACATCTCCCAGACTAAGCTCCACCTCCTCTTTCATGCCTCTTTGCATGACCTGTGAAAAGCCATGACAATGGTAAGCAAAGGGCTGTAGGAAAGATCCACAAATTAACATGCGCGAAGGTTGCACAAATGGTAGATATTTTTTCACCTTGTCTTTACCCGCCACAACCTTTTCTTCATCAGCCAAAAGATTAATTTCGTTGATCATGAGCTTTATGATATCAACCAACTCTCGAATTGCTCTATCAACAGATCCGATAGCATTATCTACACTTGCGATAGGACATAATGCATAAAGCTTTTTTTTCAACAAATAAACCCTATTGATTCTTTCTCTCTCTTTCCTGCACAAGACTCTCAATTCAGCTGATTTTTTTTTAACCCGCTTCAAAGCGTCAACTTCCACAAAATCTTCAGGCCTCACCAATCTATATGACAACTCCTGTGTTCCCACCAGGGTGTCAATGTAAATGATATAGTTATCTTCAATCTCGCACTTTTCACACATGTCGTGCAGCAAGGGGACGACATTCTGCTCCAGCCAAACCTTTACAACCTTTTCACCTCCCTATTCCAACCAAGAAAAAACCACCAGCCACAAATGTTACAAAAGGCAAACATCATCTAGAGGGAGCGAATATGGAGTCATTTGGATCGACTAAAGTTAGAAATTAAAATGGGAAATCAGAGACAAGAGGAAGGTAAAGACTAGCAATAACAAGATAAGTACCTAGTCCAATTATCAAAAGGTTGCAAGTTGATGCCGCAACACATAAACAACTGCACATGTCTAATACATAGTTGTCAAGGGCGAAAGGCGCAAAGTTCTGTTGGGCTTGAGGCGAGAGGCGCATGCCTTTTTGAAGAGAGGTGCACTTAAGCGAAAAAATAATTAATTCTGAAAATAATTGTGTTATGGGCACTTCTTTTTTTTTTTGAAAAAAGCTCGCTTTTTGAGCGCTTTTATGTAAAAATCGCATTTTTTTGACCGATTTAAAAGAGGTGCGCTTTTTTGCGCCTGGTCCCTTTTCTCACCTTGACGCCTTTTTGCGCTTTTTGCTTGCCTTTTTCAAGTCACCTCGCCTGGGGGTCAGTTAGGCGCTGGGGGTGCGCCTCACCTCGCCTTGGGCCTAGGCGCGCACCTTTGACAACTATGGTCTAGTAGCAACAGTCATAAACTAGACGCCATAAAAAGTTGGTACTAGTTACCAACTTTCTCATAGCAGACCGACTTCATTTAATTATCTGTCCAGCGGGTAGATACAACTCATGGATGACAGGATCCCATCACGTTTAGATGAAAAATAGTTCTAGACTCTTCTCGTAAAAGCACAAACCTCTGAACAGACAACGTTGTACATATTAGTAAAATCTTAATTATGTTACTGGGTCCACAGGCCTGTCTACTTATCCGTATGTCCAGCCATTGTATAATCAAATTCCCTTCTCAGTTCTTGGAGAGGCTCCACCACAGGTTAGACAGCCGAAATGGCAAGTAGTCTTAGTTTTCCAGCCAATGAAGGGACAAAAAGGTTTCCAGGAGGACAAATCCCAAGAGGCCATGCTATCCAAGAAACCAGTGGCTTCTTTCTTATTCTTGTTGACATCACAAACAGAACCATTTCAAGGTGAAGTTTAAATACTATGAATAAACGACGCATCAATTACAGTAACAGTTCTTCCGCAAGGGACCCATATATTCACTATTTCACTGTTTGAATCCAATGTAGTAACTGATATATCAGCATATTAATGTCAATAACTATCCTGGGATGTTTGATTGCATTTCTTGATTCCACATAGTCAACATGTCCAGCTAAGCTGGTTGCCGAACAGCACACGAGTATTGTTACTGTTATGCATTCAATTTCTGCGAAGACAATAAACAGGAATCCCTAGTTGTGACGCCTTTTTGGTACCACTTTGTGGGTTCAAACAATTGTACCTCTCCCTCTCCTCTTCAAATATGACCATAAATAATTCAGTAACTTGATTCAATATGGAACTTGGAAAAAGAGCCATTCAGGACAGAAAACAAATACACTCACCATCCACCAAAAAGCCTTCCACAATATTGCATTCAATGCAGCTTCAGAAGGGTAGATAATAAGACCTCTTGTAGTCATGGAACTGGCAATGTCCCTAAGCTGCAGCCTTGTAATAGCCTTAGAATACTGAGTGCTAAGGCCTGAGAAAACAACGATATCATCTAGTTGTTCAAACAACTCATGTTTTAACTGCTTTTGCACCTGCATAAAATAAACCACACCAAAAAAAAAAACTCAGCATGTACGGTTTGGTCGTTGATGTAAATTACCTAGAGCATCTCCAACCCATCCTCTATTTTCTCCTTTATTTAGGAGGAAAATTTTTGATACTCTGTATATAGAGTGGGGGGTAAAGAAACAAAAGGATCCTGCAAATTCACTTTTGGAATATAAAATGCAAAAAATATTAGATTCGGAGTGAGAGTGAATAATGATTGGAGGGAACGTGAACAAGTATTTGAAATAGAGATGGGATATGGAGATATAGAGAATTGTGATTGGAGTCTTGTATGAATAGTAAAGCTCTCCATATTCACTTTTTGATTAAAACTTTAATTTCATAAACTCAAATGGAGAAAATCATCAACTCAAATGGAGAAAAAGAAAGTGTTGGGTTGGAGATGCTCTTACCGGAAGGTAAATTCTACTTCTCACAGCAATATTCAAAAGCCTATAATGAAACACTGTAAAGATACGAACAATAATCAAAGAACACTATATTCCTGCCATTAACCTTTTTCAGGCGAGGAAATATGCTGCATCTATGCTTGCTTTCCTCAGGGTGCCGACTCAAAAGTTCTTTAATGGGACATTCTTCAACCATCCGGAAACAGTTGCATGCAAATGACACTTGTTTATCAAGCTCAATTCCGATTGTTGAGGTCATAATAATCAGAGTCTTTGTGAAGTCTATGGTTCTTCCCTGGACATTAGTTAGCCTGCCACTCCTTGAGATTTCAGTCAGGATGTCAACGACAGAACCTGGGGCCACGTCAATGTTGCTGAACAAGACAATACCAAATGGATTCCTCTCCAATTCCTCTGTGAGTTCCCCTGAAGAACCAACCTCTCCATGGCTGTACAAGACAAGAGATTGCAAAATAGAAGCTTGAAGTCAGGAAATAGCTGAGACAAGGAGAAGAAACATAGGCCAGATCCGTTACCTTGCTAGGACACCAAGGAGGCGAGGGACAGAATCTGCTTCAGTATATTTCGACAAGTCAAAGCGGATCAACGACCCTTTTCCATCGAATAGCTCATCGGCAAGAACTTCTGCAAGCTCTGGTCCATTATGACGGTGACCACAGAGGAAGAGGAATGAAGCAATCGGCCTAGTTGCACATCCTAGTGGCTGAGGGCTAACAGCCCTTGACAAGGCATGAGAAATAGTTAGAATAGGAAATTTTTTTCCGAATTGCCTCTTAGATAGTCGGGCCACAAGGTCGTCCAATGGCGGCTTCCAGGAGGAGCGAAGGAGCCAAGACGCTGGAACACCAGTCTCGAAGCTAGCCACCTACACAGATGGAGGACAGGGTGATACACTAATTATGCCCTGAACTGGTTTTTCCAGCTCAAATATGTGAAACCAGAGAAATTAAGATAAAAAAGAAAAAAAAATGATTTAAGCCAGGCCTGTCGCAGCAGTTGAGAGAAATCCAAGTCAAACACTCCAAATTAACTACAGAGATAACATGCACCTTTGCAAGCAGATTGGGTCCAACAGTTACAACTTGCTGAAATGTCTTGTGGAAACCGTTGGAGTTGAGGGTAACAAGAACATCAAGTTGCCTAATCATTTCGTTCCACCTATCGAGATCGATTGAACAATGCAAAGCACCATTATTTGGCAACCAAGAAAGGAGCTCTTGGCGCAACCCTTGCAACAGTTCAGACTCCCTGACCAGCCTTTCAGGGTTACGCTTGTGCTTCTTCTTCCGCAAAGGCTTCCATTCATCAAAAAAACGATCCCACTTGGCCATCGAATCTCTGAGCTCCTGTCGTAGCTGATGAAGAAGCAGGTATAACCAACCAATCACTTAACACTACAGCTATGACAAGAGATATAAAATTATCAAGTAAAAGTGATACAAGCAGCCTCTCTCTCTCTCCACACACACACACGGAGTCAGTGTATACTAACATGCTGGAGCCAAGCTTTACGGTCAGGATCTTTCTCTCTTATAGTTTCACGTAACTCAACAAAAGAGCGGGCCAGCTTGTATTCGTCAGCATCCAAACGTTTCTCATCCTCATCAAGCTCACCACCATCAAGTTGGGATCTCAATGCGATACAGGCTTTCTCTAGCAGATCAGCAGCCTTGCTTTGCAACGCCGCCTCCCGAGATTCCACGTTTTTTCCTTCATCTACATTTAATTTTTAGGCGTAAGACGATTGATTTGCTACTACCATTTAGTTAGTTAGACCAAAGTTTGAAACAAAAGCTTTATTATTTCTTCCTTTTTTTAAACCACCATGGCCATGTCCATTCTCAAGCAGATCATATGTTTTTCCTCGGGGTAAGTACGGCTAGGTCACGTGAGTAAGCAGATCATATGCTAATTATGCAACATCAGAATTGAATAGCTCTACAGACACACAAACACAGACATAAAAGAAGCCAAAGCACAAACAATATTTTTAAAATCAGTAAAATAAAAAACCACACCAACCATCGAAGTAAATCCTGGCAATATCACAGGAAAGGGTCAGAGTATCGCCAATAATTCTAACGCCGTAAATCCCCTCCAATTTTTCCTTCACTTGATCCTCGAGCTTACTTCGAATGTTGAATAAATTCGGCTTACTTGCACCATCTTCCATTCTTCGAAGATAACCTATATGGATTTCAAAACTAATTAAAAATACACATAGAAAAATATGGGTTTGCGTTGGCTTACCTATATGGATTTCAAATCGATTCGAGACAACAACTTATAATTCTGCAACTGAACCAAAAACAGAAATAAACAAGGAAAACCGACCGCTAGGGTTAGGGTTTGCGTTAACTTACCGATTCTCTAGCGTTTGCGAAACACCACCCCCGTCTCTCTCTTCGCTCTTCACCCCTCGGATTTCTAACCCCTTACACGTCGCTCTTTCTAGTCTGTATATATTTGGGCATGTTTTGATGGCAAGATGAAATAGGTGGGACGGACACGGACTAGGAGGCTCCCATTTTCACCACAGATTTTTCAGTGCCGGGTGGGTACCACGTGGTGCCCGCTCGGAGCATTCGAGCCGTTTATTGCGTTGCGTTTAAGGACGGCTTGAAATTTGGAGAGAGAAAATGTTGGGGTAGGAGGATTTCAATTCGAGCTGTCCAAAAACATATTGAACGATACAAATATATCAAATGAGTACTACGTGGGATATACCCATCCAGCACCGAAAAATTTCTCCATTTTCACAGTCAGAGTTTGTTTTTGTACAGGGATTAAAGACAGACGGCGTTTTTTTTTTTTTTTCCCCCAACCATAGTTGGCGTTTGTCTATTTACCCTGTAGGATGGGGCACCCTACAGGCCCTTTAGTGCAGATCCGGATCGTTCATGTCGATAATGAACCACAACTTTAATTCCAACATTAAACGGCTCAGACTATATTTAAACCATCGGTGTCAAAATGAACAGCCAAATCGGCCGTGCCTACACACCCTACAATGCAACCCGCAATACAGGATTTCCCATTCCATTTTTGCAAGGAGCCTGCTAGGGATGGTATTACCTAGTACTCCTTCCTAGAGCATTGGTCAAAAAATACTTTGCATTATCTATTCATCTTTATTCTCACTTTTTACGAAAAATTGGATAAGATGGGATTGAAGTGGGGATAAAGTGAAGTGGAGCCCAAGAAATAATAGATGAGATTATATGAATACTAGAATTAATTGTACTTTATTTTAGTTAGAGTAGGATAAAAGATGAGACAAACGTGACGAGAATAATTGTTTATTATTGAACGAGGAGGGATGACCAGATACTATCACCCCTCCTTGGTAGTATTTGTTAATTCCCTACACGGGGTACCACATGGACAAATCCTAGTCTAATCTTGCCCTTAATCTTGTGCACCAACAAACATCAAACTATGAAGGAAATTGATTTTCGCGCTCCACTATTGTACAAAGTGAAGCGTCTGCGTACATCTTTGGAGCTCCAAAATCAGTGTCCGTATTACTCTTTTTTTCCCTTTGCTGTGACTGAAAAGGTTGTTCTATGGAGTATTTATTTTTCTTCAACGCTTCCGCTGCCTTCCTGGAAATCCACCGTTTTTGTGTACTGCACCAATAAAGGTTCAGCCTATGTTGCCTTTGATTTCGTCTATGATGCTAGGATTCATAAATCCGTTTATATTGCATTTCATCAATCAAAACCGAACCGAACCGAACCGACTCATACCTAAAACCGACCGAATTAAACAAAAATTGATCGGTTCGGTCGGTTTCGGTTAAAATTTTCATCCCTAGTTGTGGCAGAGCCATATGGTACCAGAGGAGGAGTTTTTTTGTTTTGTTTTGATCGGCACCAGAGGAGGAGTTCACAAGTAAACTTCCACAAAAGGAACAGGAAATCATGAGAAGAACGAATCCACTTGGATTATAATTACTCATAGCTGTTTAACAGTTTGAGTACATGCTGCTTCCACCATGCACGGTAAGCCCCTTTGATAAACAGTTGAACACAATGTCCTCCAACTTTTCTTCGGGCGTCTCCCCTTCTGAATCATCGTCATCCTAACACAAACGAAATGGCACAAATTCCAAGCTTGAAGGAGGAAGAAGGTGAAACAGATGAAATAAAATCTTGATGATTAAGACAGAACCAAAAAGATACCCACAAGATCATTAGCTGGTTCGAACAAGGTCGTAGGTAAATCTTCGGGTGACCTCCCATTCAAACGAGCGCCAGCCAACAATGATAGCGTAGCATACTTCCTCAGTTGTTCATCAGGAGATGTGAAAGGATTGGAAAACACCATCTCATCCACTTGATTTAGCAACTCACACCTGAAACCCTTTACTTCCTATCAAGATGGAAAAAATAGAAGTCTATCAGCCAACAACGAAAATAAAATAAAAAACATCATCTGTTTCCCCTGCACACATCCCACACCAGAAAAGGGTGAATTACTTCTTTCAGAGTAATGTATTAGATACCATACCATCTTAAAATTCTAAACATAGTCAGATAAATTGGCAAACATATACAACAAAAATTAGTGCAATGGACAAGGTCAAAAATCAGCCGGAGGGGAGGAAAAATATACCATCCATATGATTGTGCAAAGTGAAATGACGAGTGAGTAGCAACTAAGTAGAATGGGTATGCGGCATGGAAAAGGTCACTATCTCCACCCGGCCCCTTGGTACTGCTTCAAAGGTACCAGTGAGAGGTTGCACAAGGAATGTGAGGTGCAACAGCATAAATCAATACCATTTACACCTCTATCAACAAAAAAGTGAAATACCACATCAAAAGGATACAACACAAGAAACAGAAGTGCTTCTAAAGATCTTCTAACCTATGTTAGCTTCATTTCACACACCAATTATTCCATGTTGCAGGAAAGCTAAGAAAAGGAGGCCATAGGAAAAAACTGAACCAAGTTATCGTTACTTACTCGTACCTTCGCAGCCCAAAGGCAAACAGGAAGTCAGTGGAGACTCCAGGACTTCAATCCAGTGGAGTCATTTAAAACTACTATAGCAAGTCACACATACCAATTGTGATATTTCTCTGGTATCAATAACTCGATGTACTCATATGAAATTATGAACTATAGTATGCAAAACAACAAAGAATTATTACATGTATTAAAAATAAAAAAAAACGAAGATGCAAGTGCTAAAATTGATCTACATGAGTTTCCATCGCAGAGTGTACCACTAGCCCGCTTAAAACTAAGCTTTTGTATTTGGGCCTTGTCCACTTGAAAGGTTAACATGGTTTACTGCTTCCAAAACTTTAGTTACTTATGTACATCAAAGTACATGTTGTCTCTTACAAGAACCTCTAACAATATAAATTTGCAAGAAAGAAAAGGAATAAAAAGCCCTCGATATTCAAGCTAGAAAACCATCGACAAGAAACCCTAAAACCTACAATAGGTTCAAACGGATTAAAAATTGAAAAGTACAAGGCAAAAAAATCCTAATTTTTGTTTCAAAGACACCTAATTTGATCCTAATAGTTGTAAATGGGTCGTTACAGTAAAAGTTACAAGTAGACAAACATGAGTCAAACATCATGCTGCTGCCTTGGGTAAATGCATGTATTGTCCACATGTTTGTCGCACAGGGTATCATAAAGTAGAAATGCAAGGACAAGGCAAGTCTTTAAGAATTAGGGGGAAGCATGAGAGCTCGTCCAGGGGAAAAGGGTCTCGAAAAAAAAACCTGTCGCGTGCTTCCTTTTGGGTCATACATAGGGCAGGCCAATGAGCCCTAATTTGTCTCCGCCGAGTGCCCGACCAAAATCTGGATGATCTTCCCTAGATCAATGAGTGAGAAAGCATCTTTATGAACATTCTAAAACTAAAAGCATACGGAAACAGCAACTATGGCTTTATGTGTTAAACTTCATACCCTTTTTTTACTGGTGGCATCAGCTAATATTTCTTGAAAAGTATCACTTTTCTGCAGTAAAAATTTTCTTGCATAATTTCAGGGGGTTCAAATCGTCGCCTGTGATAGAAGCTAGGTTTACCAGCTAGCAAGGTTTAAAAAAATGTTGAAACGTCCAAACCAAAACTATTGGCATCCCTAAGCTGATAAAATTACAGTCCACCCCTCAAATATAGAGCTTCTAAAAGGTCCGTTCTTCCCAGCTTTTTCAAGTTGTTTTATACCATACGCAAAAGCAAAAGTGTGCCAAACAGATTGGCACGGCCCACTATTGTCAAAACATACACAACATTAAGTTAGATAATATTACCTGCTTGATGTTACTGTCACACACAAAGTTCTGAGAACCATGACCAACAAGGCGAGCAAAAATTTCCTTGTTCCCTGCATCGGAAGTTATGATGACAACGGTATCCCTAAAACCAACAGTTCTCCCCCGGTGATCAATTATCATGCTATGATCCAGCACAGAGAGTAGAGCAGTGAATACAGACATATGGGCCTTCTTAACCTGATCGAGCAAAAGAACACTGTATGACCTCATGCGAACATCATATGGAAATAGTTCCCCCTCGCAGCGGTCACTGACCATGTGCCTACAATCCACAGCTTGATGGTTTTACTTTGTCACCAAACACAAATAAAAGGAAGTCTAACAAAGCAAATAACCTTCATCAACACAGGGCAGTATTTGGTTGACTAGAATGAAGTTCGAATAGGATGGTTATTGCCTTGAAAAGCTCATTCCAACATTTGGTCGGGAAAAAGAAAGAATCACAGGATGTACATTAAAAATGCAATCATCGTTGCCCAATTTATGTAACAGCCATTCCACAGGTAAGCCAAGGAACAACCATTCCCTACTTTCCTGAAATCATTCCAATAAACCAAACACAACCAAAATTCAAGCGGTTTTAAAAAACTACAACGATAATGTGATCATTAAAACGGAGAAAGATAAAAATCAAAGTCACAATAAGAAACCCAGAAAGAGCATCTGTCAGTCGCGAAAGTGAATTCGAGTCTGCATATTCTGACAAGTCAATGGTGAACAACAGCTTTTCCCCGTCATCTGAAACGAAGTCCTTATCAAGTTCCTTTTCAAGTTTCCCTTTCCCAGAAGTAGTGAGACCCAAGAAGAGGAAAGATGCAGTTGGGAGGTATGGCGGATAATGTGGTGCATCAATAATCCTCAAAGCAGCCTTTGCTACAACCTTAGCTTCTTTTTCCTGCAATCCATCGTGCAATCGTGCTTTAAGAGACTCCACCCCCTTATTAGCCCTCTTCCTAGCACCATCTCCCAGACTAAGCTCCACCTCCTCTTTCATGCCTCTTTGCACGACCTGTGAAAAGCTAGGACAATGGTAAAAAAGGACAGTAGGAAAGAAGATCCACAAATGCACATGCACGAAGGTTACGCCAATTAAAGATATTATTACACCTTGTCTTCACCAGCTACAACCTTTTCTTTATCAGCCACAACATTCGCATCAATTTCTTTGATCATGAGTTTAATGATATCAACCAACTCTCGAATTGCTCTATCAACACATCTGAAATCAGTTCCAGTATCTACACATGTGGTAGGATTTAATGCATAAAGCTTTCTTTTCAACAAATAAATCCTGTTGACTCTTGCTTTTGCTTTCCCGCGCACGACTCTCAATTCAGCTGAAGATTTTTTAACCTGCTTCAAAGCCTCCTCCTCCACAAAATCTTCACGCCTCACCAATCTATATGACAACTCTTGTGTTCCCACTAGCGTGTCAATGTAAATAATATGATTATCCTAAATGTCACCCTTTGCATACATGTCACGCAGCACAGGGACCAAATTCTGCTCCAGCCAGACTTTTATAACCTTTTCACCTCCCTGTTTTAACAAAAGCAAGCACCAATCACAAATGTTTCAAAAACCAAATATTGTACAGAGGAAATGATTATGGAGGCATTCGCTAGACTTAAAAATGAAAAGGGAAATTAGAGACAAGAGGAAGGTGAAGACTAGCAGTAATAGATAAGTACCAAGTTCAATTATCAAAAGATTGCAAGTTGATGCCAAAACACAAAACAAATTATTTGGGGTTTACTTGAAACCTCGGTTCCACAATCAATCCCAGAGTCATTTGTTACATTTTCGAGTTGATGTCTGCCTTATCTTTAAGTTCAGTAAGATTACAGGTCACTCACTAATGACATGAAAGAATTATTTATTGGTGTCTTGCTTATGTCTGATAAAGGGCTGATTACAGATCAATGGTTTTGTCTCAAGTCTTTTTTAATTGTAGGCATTTAGGTATGATCGAAGAAAGGGATCGCAGCCAAAGTTTCATGATTGTGTGTCCAAAACTTTTACTACTATCAATTAAGTTTTATGTTAATGAATTGATATTATTACACATTCCAATTCCTTTCTGATACCTCCCAAAGAAAGAAAATCTCGAATTGGATCTCAAATTGAAAAAAGGGTCACGAAGTTCATAATATTTTGATTATTATATTGAGTTTACTATTAAGCTAAAGGCATCAGGAATTTTTTAGAGTATCTTGATAATTCTGGGCAGATAAAAAGTCCATTTAATCAGGAGCCAAAAGCCATAACCAGAACCGACTAGCAGCAAACAAACTGGGACAGTCAGATCCTTGGTACCCTAAGAAGCACGGCTTATGAAACCGGACACGGATACCTAACTACACGAACACGGGGATACGTTATTTTTCTAGAATATAGGGCAAGGACACGTTGGGGATACATTTGTGTATCCACTAGAGAATAGTGTGAGTGCGATGCACGCAAGCTAGTGCCCAATACAAAGATATTGAACAGTGGAAAAGCTAATTTTTACCTTTTTAATGATGAAATCCCTGATAATCAAATGTTAGCAAGTGTCCGAGAAGTGCCGATTGCATATTTTGTTTCTTAATCATAGACACCAAAGAAGTGTCGGACGCGTTGCAAAAAGAATTTCAGACACGTGTCTGAAATAAGATTTTTATTTCCCAACTAAGGATATGAAAAAGAGTATTGAATAGATGTCCAAGAGTGCCCGAGGATTGTCGTGTCCGACATGTGTCCGACACGGACACACTACTTTCTTTTTAAGTGTCCATACTTCTTAGTTGGTACCTATAGGGCCAGAGCCAGATAAATTGATGAAGTAATGACTTCGACTTTGAAGGCGCCAAGGAAATATGACCATCGAGTCTTTCATCTTATATTATGTACTCCTAGTTCAAAGATAAGCAGCAAAATATGACAAAAACACAACTTTATAGTAGGAGTTTGTATGGGAAAATGTTTTGAGGGAAAATCATAGAGATCCATACATGACCACTAATGAGATTGAAGTTGGCTTAAGTGTATTCTTTTCAGCGAACGCCATAGTAGAGATGGTTGTCTACTCCTACTACCTATCAAACAAACTTCAGTGAACTCACAATATGAGTAGAGTATTTGGGGAAAATAATATGCCGGTATCTTTAACCAATCTCTAACCAACAACAAAGCAGGCACTAGAAATAATACTCGTGATGAGAAAAGAGATGCCGAATAGACCAATTGCGGAACAAACCTCTATGAAAAGGGATTTTCCGAGAAAAATAAGGAAAATAAAAACCGACAGCTTGTGTTTCCGATGGTGTTGGAGTTCGTTGGGGACACTGCCTCTTCGTTTTGGAAAATGGTGGAACAAGTCTAATTAAAATAAAATAGTAACTACGTCGTAAATACTCTATTCAGTGGCTGCCATGGACAGCGGCAACTAAAGGCTTCGAATGTCCTACAACCATTAACTACAGCTTCTACCCTGTTAATTACCTCTCATAACGCAGTCGTAAACTAGACGCCATAAAAGTTGGTGCTAGTTACCAACTTTCTCAAAGCAAATATCTAACTAGCAGCTAGATATAACTCGTTGATGACAGGATCCCAACACGTTTAGATGAAAAATAGTTCTAGACTCCTCTTGTAAGAGTACAGACCTTTGAACAGACAATGTCGTCGATATACGTAAAATCTAGTAATTATATTTCAGGGTCCACGCGCCTATCTCATTATTTGTATGACCAACCATCATACATCAAGTTTCGTACTCAGTTCTTGGAGAGGCTCCAGAATAGGTTAGACAGCTAGAACTCCAGAAATGGTATTTCATCACAGTTTTCCAGCCAACAAAGGGAAAAATTCTTTTCCAGCAGGAAAAATCCCAGTAGGCCATGCTATCCGAGAAACAAGTGGCTTCTTTCTTATTCATGTTGACATAACAACTGAACCATTTCAAGGTGAAGTTTTAATAATATGAATAAAGGACGCAACGATTACAGCAATAGTGTCTCCCACAAGAGACCCATAAATTCACAAATTCACGGACTGAATATTGAACAGTGACTGATACCATCAGCCTATTAATTTCAATAATTATCCTAGGATGTCGGATTAAGTTTCTGGATTCCATATGTAATTTCTTTTGCACACAGTCAGAAACATTTCCAGCTAAGCTGGTTGCCAAACAGCATACGAGTATTGTAACTTTTTCATTTTCCACAAAGACTAAAAACAGGAATATAAATCGCTAGTTGTGACGCCTCTGTGGTGTACTAATCCACTCTGTGGGTTCAAACAATGGTACCTCCCCTCTCCTCTTCAAATATGACTATAAATCTAGTTCAATAATGTGATTCCAAATGGAACATGCAGAATGAGCCATTCATGATAGAAAACAAACACACTAACCGTCCACCAAAGAGCCTTCCACAATATCTCTTTTAATGCAGCTTCAGAAGGGTATATAATAAGACCTCCAGCAGTCAGGGAACTGGCAATGTCCCTCAGCTGCAGCCTTGCAATAGCCTTAGAATACTGCATACCAATGCCTGAGAAAAAAACAATATCATCCAGTTCTTCCAACAATTCCTGTTTTAACTGGTTTTTCACCTGCACGAAACAAAGTACAAAAAACTTCGTTGATGCAGTACAACTGACAGGAAGGTACATTCTACGTCTCACCGAAAAAAAACAAACCCTAAAACGAATCATTGTAGATATATGAACAATAACAAAATAACACTATTCCGCCCATTAACCTTTTCCAGGCGAGGAAATATGCTGCATTTATGATTGCATCCCTCAGGGTAGCGCTTCAAAACTTCTTTAATGGGACATTGTTCAACCATCCGGAAACAGTCGCATGCGAATGACACTTTTTTATCAGGTTCAACTCCGATTGTTGAGGTCATGATAATCAGAGTCTTTGTGAAGTCTATGGATCTTCCCTGACCATTGGATAGCCTGCCACACCTTGAGATATCAGTCAGGATGTCAACGACGGAAACTGGGGCCACGTCAATGTTGCTGAACAAGACAACACCAAATGGGTTCCTCTCCAATTCCTCTGTGAGTTCCCCTGAAGAACTGGGATCTCCTTGACTGTACAAGACAGGATACAGCAAAATAGAGGATCGTAATCAGAAACAGAGACCGATAGCGGAGATAAGGGGGAGGAAACATAGGCCAATTTGCCAGATCCATTACCTTGTTGGGACACCAAGGAGGCGAGAGACGGAATCTGGTTCAGTATATTTCAACAAGTCAAAGTGGATCAACGACCCTTTGCCCTCGAATAGCTCTTCGGCAAGAGCTTCTGCAAGCTCTGGCCCGTCATGACGGTGGCCACAGAGGAAGAGGAATGATCCGATTGGCCTAGAAGCACATCCTAGTGGCCCAGGTCTAACAGCCCTTGACAAGGCATGGGAAATTGTTAGAATAGTGAATTTCTTTCCGAATTTCCTCTTAGATAACCGTGCGGCAAGGCTGTCCAAGGAAGGCATCGAGGATGAGCGAAGAAGCCAAGATGCTGGAACACCGGTCAGGGAGCTAGCCACCTGCACAGATGGAGGACAGGGTGATACACTATTTACACCCTGAAGACGCTGGTTTTTCCAGCTCAAGTATGTGAAACCAGCGAAGTTAAGGAAGCTAAAAAAGCTTAAGCCAGGCCTGTCTTACCATGTGAGTAAAATCCAAGCCAATCACTCCAAATTCACATATGGCAAATAAATATGTACCTTTGCAAGGAGATCGGGTCCAACGGTTACAAATTGCTGAAACTTTTTGTAGAAACTGTCAGAGTCGAGGGTGACAAGAACATCAAGCTGCCTAATCATTTCATTCCATCTATCAGGATGGATTGAACAATGCAACGCACCATTATTTGGCAACCAAGAAAGAAGCTCTTGGTGCAACTCTTCCAACAGTTGGGCCTCCCTGACCAGTCTTTCGGGGCTGCGCTTGTGCTTCTTCTTCTGCAATGGCTTCCATTCCCTAAAAAACTGATCCCACTTAGCCATCGAATCGCAGAGCTCCTGTAGTACCTGATGAAGCAACAGGTATAACTAACCAATCAACTAATGTTACAGCTACAACAAGTGATATCAAAAAAATCAAGGATAATCATGACATTTTCTCTCTCCATCTCTTACAGACACAACCCCCAGAAAATAAAAATAAAAAAGTACGCCAAGTCGGTGTATATACTAACATAATTGAGCCAAGTATTGCGGTCAGGATCCTTCTCTCTCCCAATTCCACTTAGCTCAACAAAGGAGCGGACCAGCTTGTACAAGTCAGCGTCCAAACTTTTCTCATCCTCATCAACCTCACCAGCATCGAGTTTGGATTTCAACGCGTCACAGGCTTTCTCTAGCAGATCAGCAGCCTTGCTTTGCAACAGATCCTCCCGAGATTCCACGCTTTTTCCTTCATCTACATTTAAGTTAGTAGGCATAAGACAATTAATTTGCTACCACCAAAAAGTTAGTTAGAACAAGAAACATAATCCAAATGTTTGAGTGGGAGGACGGGAAGGGACGACCAGGGTATCTTCCCCCTAGGCATGACCTAACAGGGTTCCCCCGCCCACTATGGAATGTAAAGCTGTAGCTATGTGTCCCGATTAGGATCATCACCACAAGGTGTTCTTGCGAATTAACCATTGCCTGGCCCTGGAGGAGGACAGCCCTTAGCCATAGCCCCACCAAGGTGCGATTCGGACCTAGACAGAGCATCTGGTTCAAGACACTACTATAGGCAAGCGGGATTTGAACCCAAGACCATGGGGGGGGGGGGGGAGGAGAGAATTTCACCCCAGTTTATATAAATTGGTTTAATCGATTCAGTGTTTCAATGTTCTAAAAGTCGCTAGGTGCTAGTCGGGCGGCCACCTTCGAGCGATTAACCGGATTAATCGGCAATTAATTGGTGCATATGAATTAGTAATCGGTGATTAACCGTTAGTCGGATCTAATCGGATAGGCCCCGCCAACAAGCCGATTAATTCCTTGTTTTAGAACATTGCATTGTATACAGACATACAACCACAGATATAAAAGAAGCCAAAGCACAAGCACTATATTTTTAATCTGTTACGAGTAACGAAATCATAAGATATGAAGAAGAAAAAAAACAAACAAGACTTTCTGAATTTTTGAAAAATCGGAAAAAATGGAAAGATTGGTTTTCCGATTTTTCAAATATGAAAAGCTTGATCCGAGCACCTACACATATCGGATCAAGCTGATTTTTCGCGTACCCCCTCGGTTTTTTTTTTTAAAATTATTGAACGGTTCAGATCATTTGTACGGATCCCAGAGTGGGCCCTTACGGCGTGCGGTGGCCGGCCACCGCGTTTTGCCTTCGGTGGCCGTAGACTTTCTGAATCTTTGAATAGTTGTCTACAACACTAATCACGACCGTCTAAAAATGTTCTGGACGGTCCGAATTTTAATAAAACTTTTCCAGGGACTTGATTACTGCTGTAAAGAAGCTGTGAGCCGTGAATAAGTTTCTTGGAGAAATTTTTCGGTGCCGGGTGGGTAAATTCCACGTGGTATCCGCTCGGCACATCCGGACCGTCTAATACACTTTTGGATGGCTCGGATTGAAACTCTCTCTCTCCTCTCACCCCAACACTTTCTCTCTCTTTTTTCTCTCTTCAAATCCAAGCCGTTCAAAAAATGCAATAGACAGTTCGGATGTGCTGACGTGGTACCCACCCGGGACTGAGAAATTTTCCCTCTCCCATATGTTAGTATATCAAAAGCGATTTTGAGACAACTACTTTTAGTTCTGCAATTCGACAAAAACAGAAATAAACAAGGAAATTCACCCATTTTTTTATGTAAATGGCTGAGATTTATTACTGGGGCATTGATGCCCAAATACCATGCTGGTGAAAAATCCATGAGAAATGAAGTGATTTTTTTTGCATTTTAGCTCATTTTCTTTTCTTTTTTTATAAAAATGGAAATGCAAGGTACGGTATGGTACGGTACCCGTTACTTTCGCCAAAGAGTATTGTTCTGTCACACCACACCACTATTTGTAGAGCCACTGCACCTATATTGAAACCGAAACTAAAGTCACTGCACATGAAAATTTACGCCGAAGAGTATTGTTTTGTCACACCACACCACAATTTGTAGAGCCACCACACCTATACCGAAACTAAAGTCACTCCACGTGAAAATGGTGTTAGGAATATGTTTAGCCCCAATAAAGAACTATGGGCACTCAAACTGAGGCTTTGTCCAACCAGGTCCTGATTTTCCACCACCACTGAACCAACCCCCTCATTTGTCCTTTTAGCTCCTTTTTCCAGTTTTCAAAATGGAATACCACAGCAAGAAAACGAATGCAGTAATGCAAATTGAGGGGAGGAAAAAGGGCAAAATAATGGTACGTTACGAATAATGCTTTGGTTTAAAAATGTGTTTTGAAATGGGAGTTCAATGCAGTGGTCCTTTTATTGTCTGGGGTCTCAAATGCAGAACAAAATGGTCTGATGAGCCGTCCTTTTCGCTCACTTGTCCCCCATTATATGTCTGGCAAAATCTCTGTCTCCATATCTCATTTGTTTTGTTTTGCTATGGGATCTAAATTCTTGTTCCTCAATGTAGTACTCCTTATCAATGGGTCATAATATATCTTGAAATTTTTCGTGCCTCTAGATTTTAACGCCAAAGTTCATGTCCATTTTATTTTGCTTGGATGACGAGAAATCATAGTCAGATTCCATATATCGACGTTGCAAGTCTGAGCTCCTCTAATGGGGACACTGTACCTATTTGGGAGGGTGAATCCTTAAAATTTGAAAGTTTCGATAGTGCAGATATCCTCCCGCTCGCCCCTTCATATATCAATCGTAAAAAATTCTTGAATGCATGCAAGGCCACTTTAGACTGACTCTACATCATGTAATCCATATACCTAGTGGTAATGATGACCGAGGAGCGGATGAACTCAGGCTACTGTCCTACCCAAGTTTCAAGTTTTCCTTATAGTTATAGTTGTATTTTGTAAAAAGTTTAAATTTATATTGGTTCATCCACCCGACGTTTTCTTCTGAATTCTAACACCCGCCATCGATCCAAATTCTATTACAAATGAATTTAACATTATGAAGGATCATCGAAGACAAAATTGGATTCTGATTTTACATAGAGATGTAACACTAGCTTCTACTATTGTTTTTCTTTTAGAGTAGATATGTATATTCGCAACATTATAATTATAACTATATAATATGGAGCAGCGGTTTTTGAATTCTCTATATTTTGGACCATTGAATTTGTACATATTTTTCCTATAGCTGATATTTACAGGTAGTAAGACTAGAAATATACTTGGAAAGAATGAATATTTGGAAGAAGGATGAAAGAAAAACTAAAATTAATATTTCCTAATCTTATTCTGATTCCTTATTTTCGAATTTCCTTACTTTCCTAACAGTTATTAGTCAAAAACAATTACTGTGATTTAGGGCTCTCTCTCTCTCTCTCTCCCTCACACGTTAATTCCAAAACAGATTCCAATTTTGAATCCAAAACTATTTTCTCTCTCACACATACGTTTAGCGGGCTCTCTCTCTCTCTCTCTCTCTCTATATATATATATATATATACACACATACTAGCGCATGCCTGTGCCTAAAGACATGGTTCAAAGGATTGGATAATCAATACGGCTCTGAGAATGCTTAGCAAGGTGTGATAAGATATGGGAGTTAACCAAAAAAAGAGAGAGGTTATGTTCATATATTGCTTTTGCAGTACGCTACATGGTTGTTTAGTAAAGTAAAAACACATGCCAATTATCAAAACAAACGACGCGGATTTTGCAGATCACAATAGAGGTTTAGTACTCCAAGCCATCATTGATGCGAGCGGAGAAGGTACAGAGGAAAAGGTTGAATTAAACCCCCCTAATAAATGAAGTAAATCTTCCAAGTAAAATGCAAGATGTCAATAGCAAAAATAATCCAACATCGCAACTCAAGAAGAATTTTGTACAGAGTTTTATGCTCCCTTGCTTCTCCATTATACTGAACGGCCGATGAGATGCATCAGCAACAGTTCAGTGGGAGTAAGGTGATGTTGAAGATGTGTCAGCCTACGTTCAGACTCATCTATGACAATTACCATGTCCTTCAACTGATATACCTTGTCCAACCAACATGACTCTCCTTCAAGTTATAGCGTAGTCCTGAAATATCTAAACAGATTATATAATTTATAAGAAGCTAAGTCAAAGAATAAAAAACAAAAAGGACTTCTACATTCAAAGAATAAGACCACTTAGATTTCAAAATCTAAAAACCAATTTTCCACATGTTGGGCAGACAACCTGAAGCAGTCACAACCAACTAAATCCGCCACCTACTTGCAAAGCCCTCCTTCTCATTTCTCTAATATCCCATCCCCTTAGCACCCACTGCAGTGTAAAATATGCAAGGTTAGGGAACTGAAAAAACAAACATAACTTAGCCTAAAGGCAGGCCCAAATAACTTGTTAATCAAAGGACTACAATGCTGTGTGAATAAAAAAGTGGAAAAAAAGATATGCAATGCTTTTCAAATCCTTAGGCAGGTGAAAACATTATCTGACCCAAACCAAAATACCCCTGGTAAACACATCTATAATACAAATCAAAACACAATGTCATAAAGATATATAAACACATTAACACCTTATTAACAGCTTGAGGATATTGGACTCCAAATTATAGAAGTAAAAAAAAACAAATTAAGGTCATGAAATTCTTTAGGTCATTCTTAAACTCTAACCAAAACGAAAAGGAAAATAGTTAAATTTAGCAACGATACGTACTGGTCCAAAAAGATCTACGTCCAATACCTATGAAGCACCAACGACATGCTTGAAGAAATTAGTGATCTCACACTTGCAGAAGAATTAAGCCTGTACAGGGTATTTTGAGTTTCTAACCCTACAAAAGTAGGAAACAAAAAATCAAGAAAATAATGGCAGCATACAGTTGAATAGCTTGGGGGCTTGGGCCGGCCACTATTAAATCAATTTTATCAATTAGCTTTACACGACTAACCCTTGCATATTTCAATTTCAAGTAATTTTTCTGCTTGGGCACAACTTCATAGTTTATTTCTCCCAGCAACTATAGTTAACCATGAACTTAATTGGTTTTTAGTAGGTTAACCATGAACCACATTACACCACTACTAATTGCATTGCGCATGAAAACTATAGGAAATGCCCAAAAAGATCAACGTCCAATACCTATGAAGCACCAACGATACGCCTGAAGAAATTAGTGATCTCACACTTGCAGAAGAATTAAGCCCCTATAGGGCATTCTGAGTTTCTAACTCTACAAAAGTAGGAAACAAAAAAGAAGGAAAATAATGGCAGCGTATAGTTGAATAGCTTGGGGGCTTTGGTCGGCCACTATTTAATCAATTTTATCAATTAGCTTTACACAACTAACCCTTACATATACCAATTTCAAGAAATTTTCCTACTTGGACGCAACCTCATGGTTGATTTCTCCTAGCAACTATAGTTAATGAACCTTGCCTATGGTACCACCGCAACAATAAACCTTGACAAAAAAGAAAGCAAATCAAAGCTTTATATTTCCTCTTAGGAATTGGGCGAAAACAAAAAGAACTTACAACGTAAGAGGTTGTTGACAATTGTCTCTCTCATAGAGCAAAACCTTTTATTTTCTTGCTCAAGGAAAGAATAGAAAGTCAATTTCATGCTCATTGCTTAGGTTTAGCCAAACACGTAGAATGTAAGCAAAAACAAAATTTCCCACCCATGTCTCTCACACATTTTGTGGAACACATCCTCATGCATCTTCTGGCTAATCACTGGAAGCATATTAATTTCGTTTGCATTATTCATCCAATAAATGGGACAACAAAAAAACAAAGATGGGGTAACTACGTTAGTAAATTTGTTGATTCAAACACATTCACATTCGTAATTGCGTGTGAGGACGCTTGCTAGGATAAAAAGTCATGATAATTTTTTTTTTGATCGGCCAGAAAGCCATGAAGTTTATGTCTAGGTTTTTAACTGCGTTAGTTTTTTTTTGTTGTTGAATGATTGGGTATAAAGCTAGGTCTTTTGGTCGGCCAAAAAATCTAGACATAAAGAGCAATTCAGAGACCATAAATGGTATCAGCCACGTTAATTTTTTTTAGGTTGAAAGCACATTCACATTCGTAGCTAGGTATCGGCCAGAAAGCCATTAAAAGAAGAACGGTATAGGCCAAAAAAAAGAGAAAAAATTATGCCCGTTCAAGCACGGTATAGGCAAAAAAATAAGAGAAAAAAGAGAAACTTTATTGTAAAAAATCAGTGTAGCTAGGTTAGTTTTTTTTTAGGTTGAAAGCACATTCACATTTGTAGCTAGGTTTTTTGATCGGCCAAAAAGCCATTAAAAAGGGAAAAAAATTATGCCTGTTCAAGCATGGTATAAGCGAAAAAATAAGAGAAAAACTCTATTGTAAAAAATCAGTGTTTGTATAAAAATAAATAAACTCACCTCAAACTGTAGGGAACGTAATGAGAAGAACGTAGGATTTCGGTGTATCGAAGGATTTTCAAATTAAAGTACCTGTTAGTTTTTTTAGGTTCCAGAGCAAAGCTAGGTTTTTTGATCAACAAAAACTAACGTAGATAATCATCGGCCAAAGGAAGGAGAGAGAGAGAGAGAGAACTCTAAAGATTAGGATGAAGATAGTTTTGTCTGATTATAGATTACCATAATGTGTATTCAAATTTTGGAGATAATTTTGGCTAATTATAGATTACCATAATGTGTATTCAATTTTGGCTTGATTATAGAGTACCATAGTTAGCCACTAATTTCGACTGAAAAGGAATGATTGAACCAGCATAATTTTCCACTAATTTCGGCTGAAAAGGTATGATTGAACCGGCATAAGATTTCCAATCCAATGGTTGGAAAATATGTACCAATTCAATGGTGGAAAATATGTACCGCTCTTCCATATTATATAGATAGTTAGCCACTAATTTCGGCTGAAAAGGAATGATTGAACCGGCATAATTTTTTACTAATTTCGACTGAAAAGGCATGATTAAACTGGCATAAGATTTCCAATCCAACGGTTGGAAAATATGTACCAATTCAACGGTGGAAAATATGTACCACTCTTCCATATTATATAGATATATGTGTGTGTGTGTGTGTGTGTGTGGGCCCTATCATTTTTTGAAATGTATTCAGATTGCTAAATGTTTAGTTGGTTGAGTGATTGAGGGGAAAAAACTGATTAATTATATATTTGGTTATTTGATTCATTGCAATATGTTTGTGGCAACAAATGTATTGATTTTGGTTGCATCTTGATTCTAAGTCATAGTTTCATCTTCGCCTTCATCGGGTTGAAAGTTGAAAGCCAACGAAAATATACATGTGTCTGTGTTTCCACATTGGAATTAATTTTCTTATTTAACTTAATTTTCTATAGTACATAATGCAAGGGTGTAGGATCCATTCATATTTAACAAAAGACAAGTTGTTGCAATGGATGATTACTTTGATCCAATGGTTTAGGCTCATTCTCCTCCTTTCAGTAAAATACTCACACTTTTTGTACATATTACACAATTGCCGTGTTGGTTTATTTACTCCTAACAATTGTATATTAATGTTTATGTGATTTTTCAAAAAAAAAAAGAGAGAAAGAAAAGAATACCAAAACTTTCCAAATTATGTGCTAATTTGAAGAATATATATAGGGGAGCATTCCAGGGACACAAAAAAATGACACTCCATCTCAACCATTGAAGCTAATGACTGAGATTAGAAGTTCACAAAGAATTACTCCTAGCCACAAAGAATTACACCTGTCTGCGATGAATTAATCTTGGCCGCAAAGAATTACATTTGTTCGCAATGAATTACTCGTGGCCGTAATGAATTACTCTTGGCCGGGAATTATTTTTGAACCGCATCAAATTGCACTTGGCCGCATTGAATTGCACTTGACCGCATCGAAGTGCACTTGGCCGCATCGAATTGCACTCGAACGCTACGAATTGCACTAGGCCGCATCGAATTGCACTTGACCGCATCGAAGTGCACTTGGCCGCATCGAATTGCACTCGAACGCTACGAATTGCACTAGGCCGCATCGAATTGCTCTTGGCCGCAAAGAATTATTCTTGGCCGCACAAAATTACTCTTGGCCGCTACGAATTGCACTTGGCCGCATCAAATTGCACTTGGCCACATCGAATTGCTCTTGGCCGCTACGAATTGCTCTTGGCCGCATCGAATTGCTTTTGGCCACATCTAATTACACTTGGCCACATCAAATTACTTTATGGTCTAGCAATTTTTTGCGGCCAAGTGCAATTTAATGCGGTCAAGAGCAATTCTTGACAGCAAAGAGTAATTCTTCGCGGCCAGGAATAATTCTTTACGGCCAAGATTAATTCTTCGTGGCATGAGTAATTCTTCGAGGCCAGGAGTAATTCTTCGCGGCCAGGAGTAATATTTTGCAGCCATGAGTAATTCTTCGCGGCCAAAAGTAATTCTTCGCGGCCAATAGTAATTCTTCATGTCAGATTCTTTTTCTTTTTAATTAATAGGTAAGAGAACAAAATTGTTGTTCAATACAACTTGAGCTGTTGGTTTAGATGATTTGGAGTTTCCTGATCTGTCTGGGATTGAAGGTTGCAGATTTTTTGTTGGAGTTTTTTGGGTAGACAGAGTTTCAAACTCTACTCCTTACTTGGTTATATGTAATTTTGGAACTATTTTGCTTTTTTATTTTTCTAGGTCAGTTAAGGGAACAAATGCGATAGGGGTGTCACTTTTAAGTGAGTGGACGTTCAAAAAATTGAATTCGAGTTGGAATCCGTATGATTATACATTCTTAATATCTTTGATGCTACCCTTAATGCAACTAACGGAATTAAACAGATTTGGTAACATTTTTTGTGTTAGACTATTTTATGAACTTGGTTAGATGGACCATGTTTGAAACTTATTCTTAAAATAAAAAATTTCGAGAAGTAGATTTTGTTGGGAGAAGGAATTTTTTTCTAATTCACGGTTATTTGTAATGCTCATCTCGCATGAGGTGGGACTATACGCATATCCGGAACTCACCTCATATATGATGACGTTAAAAAGAACCATTGTATCCACACAAAAAACCTTCAAAAATGTAGGGTTTGATACTTCATTTAGACTATATTTAGAAAGCATTGGGCAATTACTAGTCAATATAAGTTTTTTGGCAGCATCTTAATTTGGAATACGTATTGGCAAAATTGATATTGTCTTCCATATCTACGAAATAAGTGTATAATATTTTTTGAAATGAATGTATAATATTTGCCCACCCGTCACTCAAATATTTGTGAGTCCGTCTCTGCCTAGTGGCGCCTATAAACCATTGGTATCGAGTCAGTCATTCAAGACATTCCCATAAAAAAAAAAAACAACAACAACAACAGAACCCATGTAGTCCCCAATCATTGGGATATGTATGGGGGAAGATTGGAGACACGATTAATTCCAATGACAATCTTAGATTTAAAAAAAAATTCCAATGACAATCTGAAAAAAGTGGTCTCTCCTAGTGAATTGGATAGGTGTCCCTCCTCCTACTGATTTTCAATTTTTCTTACATGTCCTCGTATTTTATGCTTGATCTTTGCACCACATGCAAATACACGTACGGTCCCCACAACCATCGGTCTTCTATCACTCAGCTTTCGTATTTCCAAACGTAAGATCCTTAGAAATCTTCTTTGTATGTTACTTGTCCTTTGTCTCATGCATGTTTAGATATGGTGGGCAAACATGCATGTACGCAGTGGCGGATTCAGAATTTGCCTCACGTGGGGGCACATTATACTAATGTACGCAGTGGCGGACCCATTTAGGGTAGAAACTCTGCGGGGAAGGAGGGGAGGGGAAGGAAGTGGAGCGGCGGCTAGGTTTAGAAGGTCTTAGAGAGATAGGCTCTCATTTGGAGACATTGGGGTTTGATAGAATTGTCAACACTCCAATTGGGGCGAGTCATTTTGGCAACAAAATGAATGATCCATTTGTCCATTCCAATTAACCGGCCGTTCACCTAAATTGGTGACTGATGATTCCATTTGTAATTATTTGCATCATGTGAACTTTTAATAAAGCAAATGAGATTGGCTTATTCACGGTCGTGAATAAGTCATTTGCGAAACTGAATGATCTCAGTTGTCCGTTTTGATATTGGACAGTCCGAATTTTAATGAAACTTTTCCGAGGAAGAGTTTAGCTCACATATAAATATCTAGTTTTTAAAAACTCTAAAATATTCTTGTGAAATATCTAGATTTTTTTTATGAGAATTAGTACGTAGTTCTAAAATTACTTCAAAATTTATGTTATATGAAAATATCTTTCTACTAGAGGGAAAGCAAAGCCAAGCAGATTTAGCACCGAGCACTAGGTGAGGAGTGGGACCACCAAAACAAAAGCTTTTCATAGAAGTCAAACCAAGTATTAATTATCTCAGTAATATTCTCAATTCCATTCCTTCTGTTTGTTTAGAGACTTTACGACGGGTGAGGAGTGGGACCACCAAAGCATGGGGCAGTCCAAATATTCTTCCTGGGCCATCCATTTGAATTTTGAGTCATTAAAAATACTACTTCAAAGTTTCAATTTGTTTGCCCATTTCGCAAAATATAACTTATTAGGGGAACATAATAATTGTACCTTATAATGTCAAATCTTTTTTAAAATGCCCTTCAATTGAAATGGTACTTGTCACTTCAGCTTTAGAGAAAAAAGATTTTTGACTTTTCAGGATGGACAAATAATTGCCGATAAAGAAAAGATGGACAAATAATCTAGGACAACAAAAAGTGAACAAATAAAATGGGATGGAGAGTGTATCATTCAACCTCCTTTTTCCCTATCATGCTCCACATGATACATCACCAACAGCAACCATCCCCATCCCCCACAATCCGGGAAAAAATCGAGCCAAAATTAGTAATGCGTGAGAGGATGTTCTCTGCCGCAAGACATATGCAGTCAGCAGCGTCGACGCACACCTTGTTTGCATCCTCAATGATGTTGATCCGGTCGATGGCCAACGATCTAGTTCCAAGACCGGTATAGGCCTCACACGTCGACGGGTCGAACTTCGTGAATTTGGGCAGGTGGAAAGTGGGCTCTGGCGGCGTGTTGATTATGTGGGAGGTGAATGGGGAGACGCCGAGATCTTTTAGCTGCCTTTCAAGCCCTGGGCGCGGCGGTTTGCCGTGCTCGTCCGTTTTCGATCTCTTTGAATCTCTTTCTTTGTGTTCTTTTGCCGACGTCTTCTCGGCTTCCCTTTGCCGTAGCTTGTCTCGTAGGTCCCTCTCCGTTCGGCGTGGTCCGTCGACGGTTTTGTCGTTGTGGCGACGGGTTTTGTTCTCGTCGTTCGCGCCCTCAACGCGTACGTCTTTCCCGTTGCGCCGAGCGTAGTGCTCATCGTCTTTGTTTTCAATGGGAATGTTCCCCAGGCGCTCAGAGACATGGGGTCTGGTTCGGGCAGAGTCTCGGCTACGGTGCGAGGCCGTTGTGCGAGAGAACTCTGCGCGACCAGTCGAGTACGTACTTGTAAACGACTCGGTGTCCCTTGTCCTGGTTCCATCGTGATGGCTTCTAGAACGATGTGTCCCAGATACTGTGGGTTGCTTATAGAGGATGATTCCCCTGGCGTCGTCTGGTGCTGGAGTGAAGCCTAGGCGGTCTTTCACGGATCCGCGTTGGCCTCCTTCGTTCTGACGCCCTTGCGGTGGTGGAGGTGGAGGTGGATGCGGTGTTTGCCCTCCTCTACCCCTGTCTCCGCCAGATCGTGATGCGGCAGGGGTGGCGTCCTGCTGCATGCGTTGCTTCATTTGGGCCACTTCCGCCCTTAGCGCTGCTAGTTCATTGTCGCGTTCGTCGTCGCGACGCTGCAGTAGGCGGATGTAGGCCGAAGTGACGTCGTCTGAGACCGGTGAGACCGGACCCAGGGGCGAGGGAGAGGGACATGTGCCTTTCGAGGGTTGGCGTGGAATTGACGTTTCCACCTGCGTCTTTGGCCCCCGAAACGGTTGCGTCTGCTATATCTCCGCCCATGGTAGGTGATTTGGTGGTTGTTTTACGAAGGAGTGAGGGGGGGTTTGGAGGATGAGAGAGCCGTTTAGGTCAGAAGATGTTTCACGTCGGGTTCACCAATTGTGTGGCCCGTGATCCTTTGGTCCTCGATCCTTCGTTGGTTGGTTCGATAATGGGTTAACTTTCTTCTCCTAGCCTGCACAAGGAACGCACGACTAAGACCTGGCCGGGGGTTGTCCCGGCAAGGCCCTCCGGCGAGAGGATGAGTATAGCGCAGAGAGGAAGCAAAAAGCTTTAGAGAGAGTAAGTGTGAGTATTGAGTAGTGTGTACCTGTTAGGGTTACCATCTCTAGGTATTTATAATGCCTTCTGACTTGCCCTCCAAGTACGATCGCGTGCCTTCCACGGGCCACGTGACGTCATAGTGACGTCGAGGAATGGATCTGACAACCGTTTTCAGGGCTGAGCTGGCACACCCATGTGCGCCCGTGATCATCTTATGTTGTAACCGCTTCTGCACGTGGCAGGGCGCGTGGCTTTTCAGCCAGTCACCGTCGGCTGCACGCCATGCTCTGAAGGTATCTGAACGCGGGCAATGCCGAGCATGGCCATGCGTTTAACGAGGGAAGTAACATCGCTGGAGACTCTGCCGACGGCACAATCTGAGCATGGGTTTGTCCGCTGCCGAGCCTGAGGCAAACCGAATACACATGACGAGTCATCGTCGGCACGCCGTGCATGAAGCCTCTGATCGGTTCATGGCAGGTCAGGTCCGCACCATGCGAACACCTGTGTTCGGCCCGCTACACTAACTATGCAACATCAGAATTGAATAGCTCTACAGACACACAAACACAGACATAAAAGAAGCCAAAGCACAAATAATATTTTTAAAATCAGTAAAATAAAAAACCAGACCAACCATCGAAGTAAATCCTGGCAATATCACAGGAAAGGGTCAGAGTATCGCCAATAATTCTAACGCCGTAAATCCCCTCCAACTTTTCCTTCACTTGATCCACGAGCTTACTTCGAATGTTGAATAAATTCGGCTTAATTGCACCATCTTCCATTCTTCGAAGATAACCTATATGGATTTCAAAACTAATTAAAAATACACATAGAAAAATCGATTCGAGACAACTACTTATAATTCTGCAACTAAACCAAAAACAGAAATAAACAAGGAAAACCGACCGCTAGGGTTAGGGTTTGCGTTGGCTTACCGATTCTCTAGCGTTTGCGAAACACCACCCCCATTTTCCTGGCAAGATGAAATAGGTGGGACGGACACGAGGAATTTTTCAGTGCCGAGCGGGTATTGCCCACGTGGCACTCGCTCGGCGCATCCGAGCCGTCCGATACACTTTTGGATTAAAACGCTATCTCCCCTCTCACCCCAACACTTTCACACTTCAAACACAATAGTTTTAGAGCCCAATGAACTGGCAAACATGGTGGGCTCAGCAGTAGCGGAAGCAATGAAGGCCTCAACATCGGCCCAACCCCAAGAAAAGCCCAAATTCTGATTACCGTTGTTATGCATTTGTAAGGTCACCTGCGGTGCCTAATTCATTAATAATATGAGCCATTCCAATGTTATTATAAGTTCCCAATGCCCTTTTAAGTAAAGCAATCCCAAGACAAATGTTCTATTTTCTGTTTCCTCTTTATTTTAATTGATCTTTGCAAATAAACATATATAAACCCTGAATACCTTTCATTAAATGAATTACATTCAATGGAAATATACAATGCGACTGTTTATGCTATATCGCAAAACAGAAGCAACAGATGAATCCCACACGACAAACATAAATATAGCATTATCCCTAATATTTCCACAACGTCCAGTGGTATTAACTCCCATGTCTTTGAAAGAGGTCACAATACGACTACGACCATTGAACTTCAAGAACCGCTTCAGAGTGAACATAGTGCCAGAAACATTCTCATTAACATACTTCCGCTCCCTGACTAGAACTTTAAATCTGCTTAGTTGATCAACACGAACATGTTGATGGCCTTGAGCCGCAAGCTTTTCAAGGAGAGCCTTGTATGGTGCGCAGGCAGTCGTGTAGTGGCCGAGCTCGTTGTGGTAAGTGCATTTCTTCCTTGGGTTTTAATCCGGTTGGCCGGTGTCGGTTCCGAGCTTGCCCGTCGGCCATTCAAACCACGGTTGTCTCATTATTTCTTTCAGAAAGGACCAAATTGGTTCTTTAAAGTGAGTGGTTTCGGCCACGTGGTCATGCTCTTTCGGCGGACGCTCTTTCCCCTTTTGAATGTTGTGCACTTGCTTCTTCGGCTGCACTTGTTGGGTCGCCGTTTGTACCGGCAGCTGGTGTACGGTTGAGGAGAATGGATTGTTAGAGCTTGGGATTCCCTGTGCGACCCTGTCTGCATAAAGCTCCTCGAGAGCACAAAATCTTTCCACGACCCGCATCAGTTCACCCATGCCGTGTGGTGGGCGGATGGCGAGTTCGTCTAAGATTTTGCTCCAGGTTTCCAGGCCATTCTTGAAAGTGCATGCAGCCCAATATTCGTCGATTCCTGGGATCTCGTTGAACAGCTGCCAGTAGCGCTCGGCATATTGCCTGAGGGTTTCCGACGATAGTTTTCTCATCTGAGACAGGGATTCAGGCTCTTTAGCCGTTTTGTTGCTTGTGATGAAGCGTGTGTTGAAGGCGCGTTCAAGGTCGGCCAGGGTCCTTACGGATCCAGCGGGCAATTTGTTGAACCACTGGAGCCCTAGGGAGCCGAGGTTGGACGGGAACGCCTTGAATTTTACCTCATCTTTAAGCGTGCAGAGTTCAATGGTTTGTCTGAAATGGATGAGGTGAGTGTAGGCCTCACACGTCGACGGGTCGAACTTCGTGAATTTGGGCAGGTGGAAAGTGGGCTCTAGCGGCGTGTTGATTATGTGGGAGGTGAATGGGGAGACGCCGAGATCTTTTAGCTGCCTTTCAAACCCTGGGCGCGGCGGTTTGCCGTGCTCGTTCGTTTTCGATCTCTTTGAATCTCTTTCTTTGTGTTCTTTTGCCGACGTCTTCTCGGCTTCCCTTTGCCGTAGCTTGTCTCGTAGGTCCCTCTCCGTTCGGCGTGGGCCGTCGACGGTTTTGTTGTTGTGGCGACGGGTTTTGTTCTCGTCGTTCGCGCCCTCAACGCGTACGTCTTTCCCGTTGCGCCGAGAGTAGTGCTCATCGTCTTTGTTTTCAATGGGAATGTTCCCCAGGCGCTCAGAGACATGGGGTCTGGTTCGGGCAGAGTCTCGGCTACGGTGCGAGGCCGTTGTGCGAGAGAACTCTGCGCGACCAGTCGAGTACGTACTTGTAAACGAATCGGTGTCCCTTGTCCTGGTTCCATCGTGATGGCTTCTAGAACGATGTGTCCCAGATACTGTGGGTTGCTTATAGAGGATGATTCCCCTGGCGTCGTCTGGTGCTGGAGTGAAGCCTAGGCGGTCTTTCACGGATCCACGTTGGCCTCCTTCGTTCTGACGCCCTTGCGGTGGTGGAGGTGGAGGTGGATGCGGTGTTTGCCCTCCTCTACCCCTGTCTCCGCCAGATCGTGATGCGGCAGGGGTGGCGTCCTGCTGCATGCGTTGCTTCATTTGGGCCACTTCCGCCCTTAGCGCTGCTAGTTCATTGTCGCGTTCGTCGTCGCGACGCTGCAGTAGGCGGATGTAGGCCGAAGTGACGTCGTCTGAGACCGGTGAGAGCCCGGACCCAGGGGCGAGGGAGAGGGACATGTGCCTTTCGAGGGTTGGCGTGGAATTGACGTTTCCACCTGCGTCTTTGGCCCCCGAAACGGTTGCGTCTGCTATATCTCCGCCCATGGTAGGTGATTTGGTGGTTGTTTTACGAAGGAGTGAGGGGGGGTTTGGAGGATGAGAGAGCCGTTTAGGTCAGAAGATGTTTCACGTCGGGTTCACCAATTGTGTGGCCCGTGATCCTTTGGTCCTCGATCCTTCGTTGGTTGGTTCGATAATGGGTTAACTTTCTTCTCCTAGCCTGCACAAGGAACGCACGACTAAGACCTGGCCGGGGGTTGTCCCGGCAAGGCCCTCCGGCGAGAGGATGAGTATAGCGCAGAGAGGAAGCAAAAAGCTTTAGAGAGAGTAAGTGTGAGTATTGAGTAGTGTGTACTTGTTAGGGTTACCATTTCTAGGTATTTATAATGCCTTCTGACTTGCCCTCCTAGTACGATCGCGTGCCTTCCACGGGCCACGTGACGTCATAGTGACGTCGAGGAATGGATCTGACAACAGTTTTCAGGGCTGAGCTGGCACACCCATGTGCGCCCGTGATCATCTTATGTTGTAACCGCTTCTGCACGTGGCAGGGCGCGTGGCTTTTCAGCCAGTCACCGTCGGCTGCACGCCCTGCTCTGAAGGTATCCGAACGCGGGCAATGCCGAGCATGGCCATGCGTTTAACGAGGGAAGTAACATCGCTGGAGACTCTGCCGACGGCACAATCCGAGCGTGGGTTTGCCTGCTGCCGAGCATGAGGCAAACCGATAATACATGATGACTCATCGTCGGCAAGCCGTGCACGAAGCCTTTGATCGGTTCATGGCAGGTCTGGTTCGCACCATGTGAACATCTGTGTTCGGCCTGCTACACTAACTATGCAACATCAGAATTGAATAGCTCTACAGACACACAAACACAGACATAAAAGAAGCCAAAGCACAAACAATATTTTTAAAATCAGTAAAATAAAAAACCAGACCAACCATCGAAGTAAATCCTGGCAATATCACAGGAAAGGGTCAGAGTATCGCCAATAATTCTAACGCCGTAAATCCCCTCCAACTTTTCCTTCACTTGATCCACGAGCTTACTTCGAATGTTGAATAAATTCGGCTTAATTGCACCATCTTCCATTCTTCGAAGATAACCTATATGGATTTCAAAACTAATTAAAAATACACATAGAAAAATCGATTCGAGACAACTACTTATAATTCTGCAACTAAACCAAAAACAGAAATAAACAAGGAAAACCGACCGCTAGGGTTAGGGTTTGCGTTGGCTTACCGATTCTCTAGCGTTTGCGAAACACCACCCCCATTTTCCTGGCAAGATGAAATAGGTGGGACGGACACGAGGAATTTTTCAGTGCCGAGCGGGTATTGCCCACGTGGCACTCGCTCGGCGCATCCGAGCCGTCCGATACACTTTTGGATTAAAACGCTATCTCCCCTCTCACCCCAACACTTTCTCTCTCCAAATCTGAGTCGTTCAAAAATGAAATGAACGGCTCGGATGCATGAGCGGGCACCACGTGGTACCCGCTTGACACTGAAGGAATGAAGGCCTCAACATCAGCCCAACCCCAAGAAAAGCCCAAATTCTGATTACCGTTGTTATGCATTTGTAAGGTCACCTGCGGTGCCTAATTCATTAATAATATGAGCCATTCCAATGTTATTATAAGTTCCCAATGCCCTTTTAAGTAAAGCAATCCCAAGACAAATGTTCTATTTTCTGTTTCCTCTTTATTTTAATTGATCTTTGCAAATAAACATATATAAACCCTGAATACCTTTCATTAAATGAATTACATTCAATGGAAATATACAATGCGACTGTTTATGCTATATCGCAAAACAGAAGCAACAGATGAATCCCACACGACAAACATAAATATAGCATTATCCCTAATATTTCCATAACGTCCAGTGGTATTAACTCCCATGTCTTTGAAAGAGGTCACAATACGACTACGACCATTGAACTTCAAGAACCGCTTCAGAGTGAACATAGTGCCAGAAACATTCTCATTAACATACTTCCGCTCCCTGACTAGAACTTTAAATCTGCTTAGTTGATCAACACGAACATGTTGATGGCCTTGAGCCGCAAGCTTTTCAAGGAGAGCCTTGTATGGTGCGCAGGCAGTCGTGTAGTGGCCGAGCTCGTTGTGGTAAGTGCATTTCTTCCTTGGGTTTTGATCCGGTTGGCCGGTGTCGGTTCCGAGCTTGCCCGTCGGCCATTCAAACCACGGTTGTCTCATTATTTCTTTCAGATAGGACCAAATTGGTTCTTTAAAGTGAGTGGTTTCGGCCACGTGGTCATGCTCCTTCGGCGGACGCTCCTTCCCCTTTTGAATGTTGTGCACTTGCTTCTTCGGCTGCACTTGTTGGGTCGCCGTTTGTACCGGCAGCTGGTGTACGGTTGAGGAGAATGGATTGTTAGAGCTTGGGATTCCCTGTGCGACCCTGTCTGCATAAAGCTCCTCGAGAGCACAAAATCTTTCCACGACCCGCATCAGTTCACCCATGCCGTGTGGTGGGCGGATGGCGAGTTCGTCTAAGATTTTGCTCCAGGTTTCCAGGCCATTCTTGAAAGTGCATGCAGCCCAATATTCGTCGATTCCTGGGATCTCGTTGAACAGCTGCCAGTAGCGCTCGGCATATTGCCTGAGGGTTTCCGACGATAGTTTTCTCATCTGAGACAGGGATTCAGGCTCTTTAGCCGTTTTGTTGCTTGTGATGAAGCGTGTGTTGAAGGCGCGTTCAAGGTCGGCCAGGGTCCTTACGGATCCAGCGGGCAATTTGTTGAACCACTGGAGCCCTAGGGAGCCGAGGCTGGACGGGAACGCCTTGAATTTTACCTCATCTTTAAGCGTGCAGAGTTCAATGGTTTGTCTGAAATGGATGAGGTGAGTGTAGGCCTCACACGTCGACGGGTCGAACTTCGTGAATTTGGGCAGGTGGAAAGTGGGCTCTAGCGGCGTGTTGAATATGTGGGAGGTGAATGGGGAGACGCCGAGATCTTTTAGCTGCCTTTCAAACCCTGGGCGCGGCGGTTTGCCGTGCTCGTCCGTTTTCGATCTCTTTGAATCTCTTTCTTTGTGTTCTTTTGCCGACGTCTTCTCGGCTTCCCTTTGCCGTAGCTTGTCTCGTAGGTCCCTCTCCGTTCGGCGTGGGCCGTCGACGGTTTTGTTGTTGTGGCGACGGGTTTTGTTCTCGTCGTTCGCGCCCTCAACGCGTACGTCTTTCCCGTTGCGTCGAGAGTAGTGCTCATCGTCTTTGTTTTCAATGGGAATGTTCCCCAGGCGCTCAGAGACATGGGGTCTGGTTCGGGCAGAGTCTCGGCTACGGTGCGAGGCCGTTGTGCGAGAGAACTCTGCGCGACCAGTCGAGTACGTACTTGTAAACGACTCGGTGTCCCTTGTCCTGGTTCCATCGTGATGGCTTCTAGAACGATGTGTCCCAGATACTGTGGGTTGCTTATAGAGGATGATTCCCCTGGCGTCGTCTGGTGCTGGAGTGAAGCCTAGGCGGTCTTTCACGGATCCACGTTGGCCTCCTTCGTCCTGACGCCCTTGCGGTGGTGGAGGTGGAGGTGGATGCGGTGTTTGCCCTCCTCTACCCCTGTCTCCGCCAGATCGTGATGCGGCAGGGGTGGCGTCCTGCTGCATGCGTTGCTTCATTTGGGCCACTTCCGCCCTTAGCGCTGCTAGTTCATTGTCGCGTTCGTCGTCGCGACGCTGCAGTAGGCGGATGTAGGCCGAAGTGACGTCGTCTGAGACCGGTGAGAGCCCGGACCCAGGGGCGAGGGAGAGGGACATGTGCCTTTCGAGGGTTGGCGTGGAATTGACGTTTCCACCTGCGTCTTTGGCCCCCGAAACGGTTGCGTCTGCTATATCTCCGCCCATGGTAGGTGATTTGGTGGTTGTTTTACGAAGGAGTGAGGGGGGGTTTGGAGGATGAGAGAGCCGTTTAGGTCAGAAGATGTTTCACGTCGGGTTCACCAATTGTGTGGCCCGTGATCCTTTGGTCCTCGATCCTTCGTTGGTTGGTTCGATAATGGGTTAGCTTTCTTCTCCTAGCCTGCACAAGGAACGCACGACTAAGACCTGGCCGGAGGTTGTCCCGGCAAGGCCCTCCGGCGAGAGGATGAGTATAGCGCAGAGAGGAAGCAAAAAGCTTTAGAGAGAGTAAGTGTGAGTATTGAGTAGTGTGTACCTGTTAGGGTTACCATCTCTAGGTATTTATAATGCCTTCTGACTTGCCCTCCTAGTACGATCGCGTGCCTTCCACGGGCCACGTGACGTCATAGTGACGTCGAGGAATGGATCTGACAACAGTTTTCAGGGCTGAGCTGGCACACCCATGTGCGCCCGTGATCATCTTATGTTGTAACCGCTTCTGCACGTGGCAGGGCGCGTGGCTTTTCAGCCAGTCACCGTCGGCTGCACGCCATGCTCTGAAGGTATCCGAACGCGGGCAATGCCGAGCATGGCCATGCGTTTAACGAGGGAAGTAACATCGCTGGAGACTCTGCCGACGGCACAATCCGAGCATGGGTTTGTCCGCTGCCGAGCCTGAGGCAAACCGAATACACATGACGAGTCATCGTCGGCACGCCGTGCATGAAGCCTCTGATCGGTTCATGGCAGGTCAGGTCCGCACCATGCGAACACCTGTGTTCGGCCCGCTACACTAACTATGCAACATCAGAATTGAATAGCTCTACAGACACACAAACACAGACATAAAAGAAGCCAAAGCACAAACAATATTTTTAAAATCAGTAAAATAAAAAACCAGACCAACCATCGAAGTAAATCCTGGCAATATCACAGGAAAGGGTCAGAGTATCGCCAATAATTCTAACGCCGTAAATCCCCTCCAACTTTTCCTTCACTTGATCCACGAGCTTACTTCGAATGTTGAATAAATTCGGCTTAATTGCACCATCTTCCATTCTTCGAAGATAACCTATATGGATTTCAAAACTAATTAAAAATACACATAGAAAAATCGATTCGAGACAACTACTTATAATTCTGCAACTAAACCAAAAACAGAAATAAACAAGGAAAACCGACCGCTAGGGTTAGGGTTTGCGTTGGCTTACCGATTCTCTAGCGTTTGCGAAACACCACCCCCATTTTCCTGGCAAGATGAAATAGGTGGGACGGACACGAGGAATTTTTCAGTGCCGAGCGGGTATTGCCCACGTGGCACTCGCTCGGCGCATCCGAGCCGTCCGATACACTTTTGGATTAAAACGCTATCTCCCCTCTCACCCCAACACTTTCTCTCTCCAAATCTGAGCCGTTCAAAAATGAAATGAACGGCTCGGATGCATGAGCGGGCACCACGTGGTACCCGCTTGACACTGAAGCAATGAAGGCCTCAACATCAGCCCAACCCCAAGAAAAGCCCAAATTCTGATTACCGTTGTTATGCATTTGTAAGGTCACCTGCGGTGCCTAATTCATTAATAATATGAGCCATTCCAATGTTATTATAAGTTCCCAATGCCCTTTTAAGTAAAGCAATCCCAAGACAAATGTTCTATTTTCTGTTTCCTCTTTATTTTAATTGATCTTTGCAAATAAACATATATAAACCCTGAATACCTTTCATTAAATGAATTACATTCAATGGAAATATACAATGCGACTGTTTATGCTATATCGCAAAACAGAAGCAACAGATGAATCCCACACGACAAACATAAATATAGCATTATCCCTAATATTTCCATAACGTCCAGTGGTATTAACTCCCATGTCTTTGAAAGAGGTCACAATACGACTACGACCATTGAACTTCAAGAACCGCTTCAGAGTGAACATAGTGCCAGAAACATTCTCATTAACATACTTCCGCTCCCTGACTAGAACTTTAAATCTGCTTAGTTGATCAACACGAACATGTTGATGGCCTTGAGCCGCAAGCTTTTCAAGGAGAGCCTTGTATGGTGCGCAGGCAGTCGTGTAGTGGCCGAGCTCGTTGTGGTAAGTGCATTTCTTCCTTGGGTTTTAATCCGGTTGGCCGGTGTCGGTTCCGAGCTTGCCCGTCGGCCATTCAAACCACGGTTGTCTCATTATTTCTTTCAGAAAGGACCAAATTGGTTCTTTAAAGTGAGTGGTTTCGGCCACGTGGTCATGCTCTTTCGGCGGACGCTCTTTCCCCTTTTGAATGTTGTGCACTTGCTTCTTCGGCTGCACTTGTTGGGTCGCCGTTTGTACCGGCAGCTGGTGTACGGTTGAGGAGAATGGATTGTTAGAGCTTGGGATTCCCTGTGCGGCCCTGTCTGCATAAAGCTCCTCGAGAGCACAAAATCTTTCCACGACCCGCATCAGTTCACCCATGCCGTGTGGTGGGCGGATGGCGAGTTCGTCTAAGATTTTGCTCCAGGTTTCCAGGCCATTCTTGAAAGTGCGTGCAGCCCAATATTCGTCGATTCCTGGGATCTCGTTGAACAGCTGCCAGTAGCGCTCGGCATATTGCCTGAGGGTTTCCGACGATAGTTTTCTCATCTGAGACAGGGATTCAGGCTCTTTAGCCGTTTTGTTGCTTGTGATGAAGCGTGTGTTGAAGGCGCGTTCAAGGTCGGCCAGGGTCCTTACGGATCAAGCGGGCAATTTGTTGAACCACTGGAGCCCTAGGGAGCCGAGGCTGGACGGGAACGCCTTGAATTTTACCTCATCTTTAAGCGTGCAGAGTTCAATGGTTTGTCTGAAATGGATGAGGTGAGTGTAGGCCTCACACGTCGACGGGTCGAACTTCGTGAATTTGGGCAGGTGGAAAGTGGGCTCTCGCGGCGTGTTGATTATGTGGGAGGTGAATGGGGAGACGCCGAGATCTTTTAGCTGCCTTTCAAACCCTGGGCGCGGCGGTTTGCCGTGCTCGTCCGTTTTCGATCTCTTTGAATCTCTTTCTTTGTGTTCTTTTGCCGACGTCTTCTCGGCTTCCCTTTGCCGTAGCTTGTCTCGTAGGTCCCTCTCCGTTCGGCATGGGCCGTCGACGGTTTTGTCGTTGTGGCGACGGGTTTTGTTCTCGTCGTTCGCGCCCTCAACGCGTACGTCTTTCCCGTTGCGCCGAGCGTAGTGCTCATCGTCTTTGTTTTCAATGGGAATGTTCCCCAGGCGCTCAGAGACATGGGGTCTGGTTCGGGCAGAGTCTCGGCTACGGTGCGAGGCCGTTGTGCGAGAGAACTCTGCGCGACCAGTCGAGTACGTACTTGTAAACGACTCGGTGTCCCTTGTCCTGGTTCCATCGTGATGGCTTCTAGAACGATGTGTCCCAGATACTGTGGGTTGCTTATAGAGGATGATTCCCCTGGCGTCGTCCGGTGCTGGAGTGAAGCCTAGGCGGTCTTTCACGGATCCGCGTTGGCCTCCTTCGTTCTGACGCCCTTGCGGTGGTGGAGGTGGAAGTGGATGCGGTGTTTGCCCTCCTCTACCCCTGTCTCCGCCAGATCGTGATGCGGCAGGGGTGGCGTCCTGCTGCATGCGTTGCTTCATTTGGGCCACTTCCGCCCTTAGCGCTGCTAGTTCATTGTCGCGTTCGTCGTCGCGACGCTGCAGTAGGAGGATGTAGGCCGAAGTGACGTCGTCTGAGACCGGTGAGAGCCCAGACCCAGGGGCGAGGGAGAGGGACATGTGCCTTTCGAGGGTTGGCGTGGAATTGACGTTTCCACCTGCGTCTTTGGCCCCCGAAACGGTTGCGTCTGCTATATCTCCGCCCATGGTAGGTGATTTGGTGGTTGTTTTACGAAGGAGTGAGGGGGGGTTTGGAGGATGAGAGAGCCGTTTAGGTCAGAAGATGTTTCACGTCGGGTTCACCAATTGTGTGGCCCGTGATCCTTTGGTCCTCGATCCTTCGTTGGTTGGTTCGATAATGGGTTAGCTTTCTTCTCCTAGCCTGCACAAGGAACGCACGGCTAAGACCTGGCCGGGGGTTGTCCCGGCAAGGCCCTCCGGCGAGAGGATGAGTATAGCGCAGAGAGGAAGCAAAAAGCTTTAGAGAGAGTAAGTGTGAGTATTGAGTAGTGTGTACCTGTTAGGGTTACCATCTCTAGGTATTTATAATGCCTTCTGATTTGCCCTCCAAGTACGATCGCGTGCCTTCCACGGGCCACGTGACGTCATAGTGACGTCGAGGAATGGATCTGACAACCGTTTTCAGGGCTGAGCTGGCACACCCATGTGCGCCCGTGATCATCTTATGTTGTAACCGCTTCTGCACGTGGCAGGGCGCGTGGCTTTTCAGCCAGTCACCGTCGGCTGCACGTCGTGCTCTGAAGGTATCCGAACGCGGGCAATGCCGAGCATGGCCATGCGTTTAACGAGGGAAGTAACATCGCTGGAGACTCTGCCGACGGCACAATCCGAGCATGGGTTTGTCCGCTGCCGAGCCTGAGGCAAACCGAATACACATGACGAGTCATCGTCGGCACGCCGTGCATGAAGCCTCTGATCGGTTCATGGCAGGTCAGGTCCGCACCATGCGAACACCTGTGTTCGGCCCGCTACACTAACTATGCAACATCAGAATTGAATAGCTCTACAGACACACAAACACAGACATAAAAGAAGCCAAAGCACAAACAATATTTTTAAAATCAGTAAAATAAAAAACCAGACCAACCATCGAAGTAAATCCTGGCAATATCACAGGAAAGGGTCAGAGTATCGCCAATAATTCTAACGCCGTAAATCCCCTCCAACTTTTCCTTCACTTGATCCTCGAGCTTACTTCGAATGTTGAATAAATTCGGCTTAATTGCACCATCTTCCATTCTTCGAAGATAACCTATATGGATTTCAAAACTAATTAAAAATACACATAGAAAAATCGATTCGAGACAACTACTTATAATTCTGCAACTGAACCAAAAACAGAAATAAACAAGGAAAACCGACCGCTAGGGTTAGGGTTTGCGTTGGCTTACCGATTCTCTAGCGTTTGCGAAACACCACCCCCATTTTCCTGGCAAGATGAAATAGGTGGGACGGACACGAGGAATTTTTCAGTGCCGAGCGGGTATTGCCCACGTGGCACTCGCTCGGCGCATTCGAGCCGTCCGATACACTTTTAGATTAAAACGCTATCTCCCCTCTCACCCCAACACTTTCTCTCTCCTTTTCTCTCTCCAAATCTGAGCCGTTCAAAAATGAAATGAACGGCTCGGATGCATGAGCGGGCACCACGTGGTACCCGCTTGACACTGAAAAATTTTCTTACGGACACGGACTAAGGATGCTCCCATTTTCACGACAGATTTTTTCAGTGCCGGGTGGGTACCACGTAGTGGCCGCTCGGTGCATCCGAGCCGTTCATTGCGTTGCGTTTTTGGACGGCTTGGAATTTGGAGAGAGAAAGTGTTGGAGTGAGAAGAGAGAGAGTTTCAATCCGAACTATCCAAAAATGTATTGAACGGTCCGAATATGTCGAGTGGATACCATGTGGGATATACCCATCCGACACCGAAAAATTTCTCCATTTTCACAGTCAGAGTTTGTTTTTGTATAAATAAATAGAGATTAAAGACAAACGGCCTTTTTTTTTTTTTCCCCCCGACCATAGTCGACGTTTGTCTATTTACCCTATAGGATTGGTTGCCCTACATGTCCCTGTAGTGCAAATCCGGATCGTTCATGTTGATAATGGACCTCTTAGATTTTAATTCCAACTTTAGACGGCTTGGATCAATAGAAGCTTGGATTATATTGGATCCGTTGGTGTCAAAATGGACAGCCAAATCGGCCGTGCCTACACACCCTACAATGCAACCTGCAATACAGGATTTCTCATTCCATTTTTGCAAGGAGCCTGCAAGGGATGGTATTACCTAGTACTCCTTCCTAGAGCATTGGTCAAAAAATACTTTGCATTATCTATTCATCTTTATTCTCACTTTTTACGAAAAATTGAATAAGATGGGATTGAAGTGGGGATAAAGTGAAGTGGGGCCCAAGAAATAAAAGATGAGATTATATGAATACTAGAATTAATTGTACTTTATTTTAGTTAGAGTATGATAAAAGATGAGACAAACGTGATGAGAATAACTGTTTACTATTGATACTATCACCCCTCCTTGGTAGTATTTGTTAATTCCCTACACGGGGTACCACATGGACAAATCCTAGTCTAATCTTGCCCTTAATCTTGTGCACCAACAAACATCAGACTATGAAGGAAATTGATTTTCGCGCTCCACTATTGTACAAAGTGAAGCGTCTGTGTACATCTTTGGAGCTCCAAAATCAGTGTCCGTATTACTCTTTTTTTCCCTTTGCTGTGACTGAAAAGGTTGTTCTATGGAGTATTTATTTTTCTTCAACGCTTCCTGCTGCCTTCCTGGAAATCCACCGTTTTTGTGTACTGCACCAATAAAGGTTCAGCCTATGTTGCCTTTGATTTCGTCTATGATGCTAGGATTCATAAATCCGTTTATATTGCATTTCATCAATCAATCTATGCTATAAGCAAATGTAACCAGGCTCAAAAGCCTCCTATGCCTCCTACCCCCCATCCTAAATCCCCTTTCTTTTTTTTCAGAAATCCTACATATATACACGAAAAATAGGATGTTTGGATCAAGCACCCTACACACATCGGATGATGTTGATTCCCGCGTAGCCCCCTCGTTTTTTTTTTTTTTAAATTTTGGACAGCTCGGATCGGCCGTCCGGTGGCCGGAGACGGTCAGGTAAGGCCGTCGGTACGATTTCGGTAGAGGGATGGTCGGTCCCTATAGCTAGACTCCATTTTTTTAGTTTTCCTTTTCATTAATTTGCTTTTTTAAACCTTCATTTTTCATAATTTTGAATAAACTTAAGCTAGAACTACTATTCATAGACTAAAATTTTAATTTATAACAATAGACATATGCATCCCGCGCACAGAACAGTTGTTAGTTCTACTACATAGCAGTGAAAATGCTCATTGACAGAGGTGCTCGTTTCCGGGTAGAAGAATAGTGGACCTTTTTTTTTTTAAATCAAATTACGGTAGGGAAAGTTTTAAAAAATACTTCATTGTTTATGGGTAGTCTCCCTCATGTTGTCTACCATATTTTCGGAATGGGAAGGGCTATAGTTCACCCGCCGCACTACACCGTGTCGTGCGGCCGATCCGGCCATCCATCTCGGCACAAATGGCTCACTCACAAACACATAAGCAAATACACAAACTCACCCACAAAACACGTGGGGTCCACACTAGAGATTTGTAGAGTGGATAGACCCCACATTGTCTTGTGTGTAATTGTAGAGCTATTGTAGTTTTTTTTTATAAAAGGTTTATAAAGAAGCACTAGGGCGTATTGCGCGCGCTCTCTCTCTCTCGCTGTCGACCAGCAAGAGTGGAAAAGCAAATAGGAAGTGAAAACTCAGTTGTGGCAGAGCCATATGGTACCAGAGGAGGAGTTTTTTTGTTTTGTTTTGATCGGCACCAGAGGAGGAGTTCACAAGTAAACTTCCACAAAAGGAACAGGAAATCATGAGAAGAACGAATCCACTTGGATTATAATTACTCATAGCTGTTTAACAGTTTGAGTACATGCTGCTTCCACCATGCACGATAAGACCCTTTGATAAACAGTCGAACACAATGTCCTCCAACTTTTCTTCAGGCGTCTCCCCTTCTGAATCATCGTCATCCTAACACAAACGAAATGGCACAAATTCCAAGCTTGAAGGAGGAAGAAGGTGAAACAGAAGAAATAAAATCTTGATGATCAAGACAGAACCAAAAAGATACCCACAAGATCATTAGCTGGTTCGAACAAGGTCGTAGGTAAATCTTCAGGTGACCTCCCATTCAAACGAGCGCCAGCCAACAATGATAGCGTAGCATACTTCCTCAGTTGTTCATCAGGAGATGTGAAAGGATTGGAAAACTCCATCTCATCCACTTGATTTAGCAACTCACACCTGAAACCCTTTACTTCCTATCAAGATGGAAAAAATAGAAGTCTATCAGCCAACAACGAAAAACAAAGAACATCCTTTTCGGTGTCCGTAGGGTCAAAAATAAAATAAAAAACATCATCTGTTTCCCCTGCACACATCCCACACTCTTTCAGGGTAATGTATTAGATACCATACCATCTTGAAATTCTAAACATAGTCAGATAAATTGGCAAACATATGCAACAAAAATTAGTGCAATGGACAAGGTCAAAAATCAGCCGGAGAGGAGGAAAAATATACCATCCATATGATTGTGCAAAGTGAAATGAGGAGTGAGTAGCAACTAAGTAGAATGGGTATGCGGCATGGAAAAGGTCACTATCTCCACCCGGCCCCTTGGTACTGCTTCAAAGGTACCAGTGAGAGGTTGCACAAGGAATGTGAGGTGCAACAGCATAAATCAATACCATTTACACCTCTATCAACAAAAAAGTGAAATTCCACGTCAAAAGGATACAACACAAGAAACAGAAGTGCTTCTAAAGATCTTCTAACCCATGTAAGCTTCATTTCACACACCAATTATTCCATGTCGCAGGAAAGCTAAGAAAAGGAGGCCATAGGAAAAAACTGAACCAAGTTATCGTTACTTACTCGTACCTTCGCAGCCTAAAGGCAATAGGGAAGTCAGTGGAGACTCCAGGACTTCAATCCAGTGGTGTCATTTAAAACTACTATAGCAAGTCACACATACCAATTGTGATATTTCTCTTGTATCAATAACTCGATGTACTCATATGAAATTATGAACTATAGTATGCAAAACAACAAAGAATTATTACATGTATTAAAAATAAAAAAACAAAGATGCAAGTGCTAAAATTGATCTACACGAGTTTCCATCGCAGCGTGTACCACTAGCCCGCTTAAAACTAAGCTTTTGTATTTGGGCCTTGTCCACTTGAAAAATTCGCATCTTTGATCATGAGTTTAATGATATCAACCAACTCTCGAATTACTCTATCAACACATCCGAAATCAGTTCCAGTATCTACACTAGTGGAAGGATTTAATGCGTAAAGCTTTCTTTTCAACAAATAAATCCTATTGACTCTTGCTTTCTTTTTTCTGTGCAAGACTCTCAATTCAGCTGAAGATTTTTTAACCTTCTTCAAAGCCTCGTCTTCCACAAAATCTTCACGCCTCACCAATCTATATGACACAACTCTTGTGTTCCCACTAGCGTGTCAATGTAAATAATATGATTATCCTTAATGTCGCCCTTTGCGCACATGTCACGCAGCACAGGGACCAAATTCTGCTCCAGCCAGACTTTTATAACCTTTTCACCTCCCTGTTTTAACAAAAGCAAGCACCAATCACAAATGTTTCAAAAACCAAATATTGCACAGAGGAAATGATAATGGAGGCAATCACTAGACTTAAAAATGAAAAGGGAAATTAGAGACAAGAGGAAGGTGAAGACTAGCAGTAATAGATAAGTACCAAGTTCAATAATCAAAAGATTGCAAGTTGATGCCAAAACACAAAACAACTGCACATGTCCAATTAGTTGGGGTTCACTTGAAACCACGGTTCCACAATCAATCCCAGAGTCATTTATTACATTTTCGAGTTGATGTCTGCCTTATCTTTAAGTTCAGTAAGATTAGAGGTCACTCACTAATGACATGAAAGAATTGTTTATTGGTGTCTTGCATATGTCTGATAAAGGGCTGATTACAGATCAATGGTTTTATCTCAAATCTTTTTGAATTGTAGGCATATAGGTATGATCGAAGAAAGGGATCGCAGCCAAAGTTTCATGATTGTGTGTCCAAAACTTTTACTACTATCAATTAAATTTTCTGTTAATGAATTGATATTATTACACACATTCCAATTCCTTTCCGATACCTCCCAAAGAAAGAAAATCTCGAATTGGATCTCAAATTGAAAAAAGGGTCACGAAGTTCAGAATATTTTGATTATTATATTGAGTTTTCTATTAAGCTAAAGGCATCAGGAATTTTTTAGAGTATCTTGATAATTCTGGGCAGATAAAAAGTCCATTTAATCAGGAGCCAAAAGCCATAACCAAAACCGACTAGCAGCAAACAAACTGGGACAGTCAGATCCTTGGTACCCTAAGAACCACGGATTATAAAACCGGACACAGCTACCTAACAACACGAACACGGGGATACGTTATTTTTCTAGAATATAGGGCAAGGACACGTTGGGGATACATTTGTGTATCCACTAGAGAATAGTGTGAGTGCGATGCACGCGAGCTAGTGCCCAATACAAAGATATTGAACGGTGGAAAAGCTAATTTTTACCTTTTTAACGATGAAATCCCTGATTATCAAATGTTAGCAAGTGTCCGAGAAGTGCCGATCACATATTTTGTTTCTTAATCATAAACGCCAAAGAAGTGTCGGATGCCATAGAAGTGTCGGACGCATTGCAAAAAGAGTGTCAGACACGTGTCCGAAATAAGATTTTTATTTCCTAACTAAGGATACGAAAAAGAGTATCGAATAGATGTCCAAGAGTGCCCGAGGATTGTCGGTGTCCGACACGTGTCGGACACGGACACACTACTTTCTTTTAAGTGTCCATATTTCTTAGTTGGTACCTATAGGGCCAAAGCCAGATATATTGATGAAGTAATGACTTCGACTTTGAAGGCGCCAAGGAAATATGACTAACGAGTCTTTCATCTTATAATATGTACTCCTAGTTCAAAGATAAGCAGCAAAATATGACAAAAACACAACTTTATAGTAGGAGTTTGTATGGGGAAATGTTTGAGGGAAAATCATAGAGATCCATACATGACCACTAATGAGATTGCAGTTGGCTTAAGTGTATTCTTTTCAGCGAACACCATAGTAGAGATGGTTGTCTACTCCTACTACCTATCAAACAAACTTCAGTGAACTCGCAATAAGAGTGGAGTATTTGGGGAAAATAATATGCCGGTATCTTTAACCAATCTCTAACCAACAACAATGCAGGCACTAGAAATAGTACTCGTGACGAGAAAAGAGATGCTGAATAGACCAATTGCGGAACAAACCTCTATGAAAAGGGATTTTCCGAGAAAAATAAGGAAAATAAAAACCGACAGCTTGTGCTTCCGGTGGTGTTGGAGTTCATTGGGGACACTGCCTCTTCGTTTTGGAAAATGGTGGAACAAGTCTAATTAAAATAAAATAGTAACTACGTCGTAAATACTCTATTCAGCGGCTGCCATGGACAGCGGCAACTAAAGGCTTCGAACGTCCTACAACCATTAACTACAGCTTCTACCCTGTTAATTACCTCTCATAACGCAGTCGTAAACTAGACGCCATAAAAGTTGGTGCTAGTTACCAACTTTATCAAAGCAAATATCTAACTAGCAGCTAGATATAACTCGTTGATGACAGGATCCCAACACGTTTAGATGAAAAATAGTTCTAGACTCCTCTTGTAAGAGTACAGACCTTTGAACAGACAATGTCGTAGATATACGTAAAATCTTAATTATATTTCAGGGTCCACGCGCCTATCTCCTTATTTGTATGACCAACCATCATACATCAAGTTTCATTCTCAGTTCTTGGAGAGGCTCCAGAATAGCTTAGACAGCTAGAACTCCAGAAATGGTATTTCATCTCAGTTTTCCAGCCAACAAAGGGACAAATTCTTTTCCAGCAGGAAAAATCCCAGTAGGCCATGCTATCCGAGAAACAAGTGGCTTCTTTCTTATTCATGTTGACATAACAACTGAACCATTTCAAGGTGAAGTTTTAATAATATGAATAAAGGACGCAACGATTGCAGCAATAGTGTCTCCCACAAGAGACCCATAAATTCACGGACTGAATATTGTACAGTGACTGATACCATCAGCCTATTAATTTCAATAATTATCCTAGGATGTCGGATTAAGTTTCTGGATTCCATATGTAATTTCTTTTGCGCACAGTCAGAAACATTTCCAGCTAAGCTGTTTGCCTAACAGCATACGAGTATTGTTACTTTTTCATTTTCCACAAAGGCTAAAAACAGGAAGATAAATCGCTAGTTGTGACGCCTCTGTGGTGTACTAATCCACTCTGTGGGTTCAAACAATGGTACCTCCCCTCTCCAAATATGACTATAAATCTAGTTCAATAATGTGATTCCAAATGGAACATGCAGAATGAGCCATTCATGATAGAAAACAAACACACTAACCGTCCACCAAAGAGCCTTCCACAATATCTCTTTTAATGCAGCTTCAGAAGGGTATATAATAAGACCTCCAGCAGTCAGGGAACTGGCAATGTCCCTCAGCTGCAGCCTTGCAATAGCCTTAGAATACTGCATACCAATGCCTGAGAAAAAAACAATATTATCCAGTTATTCCAACAATTCCTGTTTTAACTGGTTTTGCACCTGCACGAAACAAAGTACAAAAAACTTCGTTGATGCAGTACAACTGACAGGAAGGTACATTCTACGTCTCACCGAAATATTCAAACCCTAAAATGAATCATTGTAGATATATGAATAATAACAAAATAACACTATTCCGCCCATTAACCTTTTCCAGGCGAGGAAATATGTTAAGATCGCTTCCCTCAGGGTAGCGCTTCAAAACTTCTTTAATGGGACATTGTTCAACCATCCGGAAACAGTCGCATGCGAATGACACTTTTTTATCAGGTTCAACTCCAATTGTTGAGGTCATGATAATCAGAGTCTTTGTGAAGTCTATGGTTCTTCCCTGACCATTGGATAGCCTGCCACACCTTGAGATATCAGTCAGGATGTCAATGACAGAAACTGGGGCCACGTCAATGTTGCTGAACAAGACAACACCAAATGGGTTCCTCTCCAATTCCTCTGCAAGTTCCCCTGAAGAACTGGGATCTCCTTGACTGTACAAGACAGGATACAGCAAAATAGAGGATCGTAATCAGAAACAGAGACCGATAGTGTTGGAAAATGCACGTGAGTCAGTTGTTCTATTGTCCTAGTCTTTAGGAAAGTCTATCTTTTACCTAGTCTTTAGGAGTAAGTTGGAGTTTGTTGCACTATTTACTGAGTCTGTTAGCACTTTGTTAGGAATTAGCTGTTGGTTATTGTTAGATTGTAGTGGCTAACATGTAATGAGACATGTCTCAGTAGATTAGTTTGTCTTAGCTAGGGTGCTATTTGTTAGATTCTTTGTACAAAAGGGTACTTTAGTCATTTGTATTGTAGGGATGTATATATTCCCCTTTTCTCTGTTAATGAAATCAGATGAGAGATTTCTCACGCTCAATTCTTTCTCTCTCCAAATTCGTTCATGGTATCAGAGCATCACGATCTAGGGCACCGGATCTTTTTCCCACCTGGACTCTCGCCGACTACCGGCGACCTCCGGCGAACTTCGGCGAACCCAGGTTGTTCTCGTTTGAGGTCTTTCTACCTCCGGTTGGACTCGTTTTGAGTGTTTTCTGGTGCCGATTGGGTATTTTTTCTGCTGCCTATTGCTTCCAAGATCTGGTATGTGCTCGTTCTTTATGTTTGTTGCTGTTGATCATCTCTGTAAGCTTCCGCTACCGCCTCTTTGCTTCTGAAAGTGACTGGGCCTGGTTATCCGAGGTTCCTTTTTCATGTGTTTCGAAGCCTGTGGTTAGTTTACTCGTAACCCACTATTTAGGGGGCGTTTGCTGCACTTGAACAGTGATTTGTGTTTGTATTGTTCAGTTGTGCAACTTCTTTTTTCGGCAGTCCACTGTTTTTGAGCCTTCAATATGTCAGAGGAGAATCCATTTTCAAATGAAGGAACTGGTAAGTCTAGTTCAAACAGTGGAATGGGTTATAGTCCTTTTCTTGACAACACTCCGATGGATATCTGCCGCGTCAAGTTAGATGGTTCCAATTATCTATTTTGGTCGCGTGCGTTTACACTGGCTATCACCACTAAGGGTCTCCTACACTACCTTACTGAGAATGTGGTGAAACCCACGGAGGGACCAGATCTCACAAAATGGACCAATCATAATGCCTTGGTCTTGACATGGCTGTTTAATTCGATGTCTTCTACTATTCAGAATAGCTTTATGTATCTTGATACGCCAAAGCAGGTTTGGGATGCCGTGGCAGAGACTTATTCTCAAAAAGGGAATGACGCCCAAATTTTTGAGTTGAGGAAGAAACTCAAGGCCGTTGTGCAAAACAATCGACCAGTTGCTGACTATTATGCAGAGATAATGGGGCTCTGGCAGGCACTTGATTTTTATCAAAGTTATCGGCCTGTTTGTGCTACTAATGCAGCTGCTTTCCAACAAATGGTTGGGAAAGATCGTGTTTATGACTTTATGGCAGGTCTTGATGTGGATTATGATCAGCACCGTGGGCATGTGCTGAGTCGTACCCCTCTTCCCTCTCTTGGCGAGGCTTATGCAAGTATTCAGCAAGAGGAGACTCGCAGAAATTCTATGGCTCCTCCCTTGATGGCATCCACTCCAGATCACTCAGCCTTGGTATCTATTCCCTTTCCACGGGATGGTAAAACAGGACAGAGCCAGTTGAAGGCCAAAGGTGTTTCGGTTGATCGAGCCTCACTCCATTGTGACTATTGTGATAAAAATGGTCATACCAAGGAATACTGTTGGAAGTTACATGGTAAACCTAACTCACGGGGACACCGAGGTGGTCGTAGTGGTGGTTCTGTGCGCTCTTATGCCAATGCCACAGAGTCTGCTGGTGACTCTATATCTAATACTGGTGATTCTTTTTCTCCCGAAGAGATGCAAGTTCTCAGGCGGCTAATGAGTAACCAAGGTCCTCCATCCTCTATGGCTTCTAATTCCACTACTTCCTCCCACTCTGCCAACTCAGGTATACAAGCTCATATTTCTCCAGCTTCTATCTCTATTCCTTGGATAATCGATTCTGGTGCCACAGACCATATGACAGGTTGCTCATCCTTTTTTGATTCCTATCTGCTATTTCAGGGAAAGGTTCCATTCGCTGCTCACCTACCTTACCTCTTTCTTCCGTTCTCCATGTTCCAAATTTTACTACTAATCTTATATCTGTTAGTAGTCTCACACAATCTTTGAATTGTTCAGTGACATTTTTTCCCACTCATTGTGTCTTTCAGGAACTGGAAACAGGAAAGACGATTGGTACCGGTAGAGCTCAGGATGGCCTGTATTTTTTGGAGTCTGTGCCTTGTCCTTCTTTTACACCCTTATCATTGGGTCATGCCCTTGAGGCGGATACGGGTTCAGCTCTTCCTCTATTGCATCAGTGGCACCGTAGACTTGGCCACCCTTCTTTTGGTATTTTAGAGAAACTTTTCCCTACTTTAACTAAACGATGTTCTAGAAGTAGGTTCTTTTGTGAAGCTTGTGAACTTGCAAAACATAGACGTTCCTTTTATGCTCCTGTTCATCAGAGAAGTGCTTCTCCTTTTATGGTTGTCCACACTGATGTCTGGGGTCCTTCTCCCATTACCTCTAATTCTGGTTATCGCTATTTTGTTACCTTTATTGATTGTCATTCTCGTATAACTTGGGTGTATCTACTTTGAGCAAAAAGTGAAGTTTTCTCATGCTTCCAGTCATTTCATAAGATGGTGCACACACAATTTGATACCAACATCAAGATACTTCGTTGTGACAATGGGACTGAATATATGAACGGTCCCTTCAAGTCATATCTTGATGGCCATGGTATTCTTTTCCAAACCACTTGTGTAGATACGCCGCAGCAAAATGGAGTTGCGGAAAGGAAGAACCGGCATCTTGATGATGTGGCTCGCTCTCTTATGTTTACTATGAATTTTCCTAAACATTTTTGGGGCGAGGCTATCCTTACACCTCTTATCTTATTAATCGAATGCCATCCAGTGTTCTTCAATTCCGGACTCACTTGGATTTCCTTCCTGGTAACTTTCGGGTCTCTACTCTTCCTCCTAAGATTTTTGGTTGTGTTTGTTATGTGCATGCTCCTCACCACCCCGGTGGAAAGTTAGATCCTAAAGCTCGTAAATGCGTTTTTCTTGGCTACTTCCCCACTCAAAAGGGGTATCATTGCTATGACCCTCTTTCTCGAAAGAAATTTGTTTCAATGGATGTCACCTTTTGGGAACACCAACCCTTTTACCCTCTCTCGTCCTCATCTCTTCAGGGGGAGAGTTCTAGAGGGGAAGAGATGTTGACATCTTGTGGTTTTGATTTGTGGTCATTTCCCCAAACTGTTGGTGAGGGGGAGAATGTTGGTACAGGGGAGAACATTGGTGAGGGGGAGGAGGCTTCTCCTAGCCTTAGTAATCCTGAAGGGGAGAGAGAGGAACCTGAATCTAGAGAAAGAATAATGCCAGATGCAAGAGAAAGATTGGACAGACCTGAGTTAAAAACTTTCACTCGCAAGAAAAAGGGCCAACTTGGTGCATTACCACAGTACCAATCATCATCACCAGTCCCAGTTCCTGACGCTTCAGCTGAGTCTTCTGGTAAATCTCCTTCCTCTATATCCCTTCCTTTTGATGATCTTGATGTGCCTATTGCTCATAGAAAGCCAATTCGTACACATAAAGTGCCGGCTCGATTATGTACCCAACATTCCATTTCGCAATTTGTTTCATATTCTCGTCTGTCTCCTTCGTACTCTACCTTTCTTTCTTCTCTTTCTTCTATACCTATTCCACAGGGTTGGAAGGAAGCTTTTGCAATTCCTAAGTGGAATGAAGCTATGGTAGAGGAGATGAAGGCCTTGAAGAAAAATGGCACTGGGAGTTAGTGTCTCTTCCTCGGGAAAAGAATGCAGTGGGATGTAAATGGGTGTTCACGGTTAAGCATAAAGCTGATGGCACTGTTGAGAGGTACAAGGCAAGATTGGTTGCCAAAGGCTATACTCGGACATATGGCATTGACTATGAAGAAACCTTTGCTCCAGTGGCCAAGATGAACTCTATTCGCACCTTGTTGTCTGTGCTGCTACTCTAAACTGGCCACTTCAACAGTTTGATGTGAAGAATGCTTTTCTTCATGGTGATTTGGAAGAAGAGGTGTATATGGATATACCACCTGGTTTTTCTTCCTCTACCACTGAGAGCAAGGTGTGTAGGTTGAAGAAGGCTCTCTATGGCTTGAAACAATCACCAAGAGCATGGTTTGACAGATTTCTCAAGGCCATGTTGAAACTTGGATACACGCAGAGTCATGCTGATCATACTATGTTCACCAAGAGGAGTGATGGTAAGATTGCCATCCTTATAGTTTATGTGGATGACATAATTATGACAGGTGATGATGTGAATGAGCTTCAGATGCTTAAAGTTCTTCTTGCCAAGGAATTTGAAATTAAGGAGCTGGGGGCGATGCAATACTTTCTTGGCATGGAGGTGGCTAGATCCGAGAAAGGGATCTTCATTTCCCAAAGGAAATATATTCTTGACCTCTTGGAGGAGACAGGGATGCTGGGGTGCAAGCCCGCTGACACTCCTATTGAGGTCAATCATCATCTTGGTAGCGTGGGAGAGCATGCGGATAAGGAAAGATATCAGAGACTTGTGGGTCGTTTGATATACTTATCCCACACACGTCCAGATATTTCTTATGCAATGGGAGTTGTCAGTCAATTTATGCATGACCCTCGTTCTTCTCACCTTGATGCTGTTTATCGTATCTTGAGGTACCTAAAATCCTCTCCGGGCAAAGGTATTTTGTTTTCAAACCATGGTCATTTGAGGTTGGAATCCTTCACTGATGCAGACTGGGCAGGATCTATTGATGATAGACGTTCTACCTCTGGCTATTGCACTTTCCTTGGTGGGAATTTAGTTACGTGGAGAAGCAAAAAGCAATCTGTGGTAGCGAGGTCAAGTGCAGAATTACAGAGCCATGGCACATGGTGTTTGTGAGCTTTTATGGCTTCAAACTTTTTGCATGATTTGGGAATTGTTGATCACAGTCCTATGAAACTGTACTGTGATAACAAGGCTGCTATCAATATCGCTCATAACCCTGTTCAACATGATCGGACAAAGCATATAGAGATTGATAGACACTTTATCAAAGAGAAGCTGAGCAGTGGTGTAATATGCATGCCTTATGTGAAATCCGAGGACCAATTAGCTGATGTGTTTACTAAAGGTCTTAGTAGTAAGGTATTTCATCGTATCCTCTCCAAGTTGGGCATGATCAATATCTATGCACCAACTTGAGGGGGAGTGTTAGATTGTAGTGGCTAACATGTAATGAGACATGTCTCAGTAGATTAGTTTGTCTTAGCTAGGGTGCTATTTGTTAGATTCTTTGTACAAAAGGGTACTTTAGTCATTTGTATTGTAGGGATGTATATATTCCCCTTTTCTCTGTTAATGAAATCAGATGAGAGATTTCTCACGCTCAATTCTTTCTCTCTCCAAATTCGTTCAGTTATTAGCTCTATAAATAGAGCATGTTATCATGAGTCAGTTATTGAGTTTTCAGCAACAAATTCAGTCTCCTGTTTTCAATATTTAACAGAGGTATCAGAGCCACCGAGTGAGAAAAGTGAGATAGAGATTGGGTATAGCAGCAGCTTTACTTCTACTTCACTTGTTTTCTGCCGCTGTGCAAACGATGGCTTCAGAAACTTTTGTGCAGCCAGCCATTCCACGCTTTGATGGTCACTATGATCATTGGAGCATGCTCATGGAGAACTTCTTAAGGTCCAAAGAATACTGGACGGTGGTTGTTTCTGGAGTAGCAGAACCAGCCGAAGGTGTTGTGCTGACAGATGCGCAAAAGACGGAGCTTGAAGGGCTGAAGTTGAAAGATCTCAAAGCAAAGAATTATCTCTTCCAAGCTATTGATCGCTCAATCTTGGAAACCATTCTTTGCAAGGACAACGCCAAGCATATTTGGGATTCTATGAAGAAGAAGTACCAAGGATCAGCAAGGGCAAAGAGGCTGCAGCTTCAAGCCTTTCGTTCGGAGTTTGAATTGCTTCGAATGAAATCAGGAGAGTCAGTTACAGATTATTTTTCAAGAACGATGACAATCGTCAACAAGATGCGGATCCATGGCGACAAGACCGACGACGTCACCGTTGTTGAAAAGATTCTTCGATCCATGGCAACAAAATTTAATTTTGTTGTCTGTTCCATAGAAGAAGCTAATGATATTGATGCACTTTCAATTGATGAATTACAGAGTTCTTTGTTGGTTCATGAGCAAAAAATTAACCAACAGGAGAAAGAGGAACAAGCATTGAAGGCCTCATTAGAAAATCACTCTACAACAAGTAGAGCTGATAGAGGACGAGGTAGGGACAGAGGTCGAGGTCAAGGAGGCAGAGGCAACAATGATCGTGGAAACCAACAACAACAACATCAGTATCAAGAGAATCAATTTCAAGGAAGAGGAAGAGGACGTGGTGGTCATCACTCAACTTCTTATGGACCAAAGTCAGCAGACAAGTCCAATGTTGAATGCTACAAATGTCATAGGTATGGTCATTATCAGTCCGAATGCCGTACTAATTTGAATAGACAAAGTGGCGAAAGAACTAACTTTGCAGAAAAAGAAGAAGAGGTGTCTCTTTTGATGGTGTGTCACGTGAAGGAAGAAACTCAACCGAACATGTGGTATTTAGACACGGGCTGCAGCAATCACATGTGTGGGGATAAGAAGTTGTTCTCTAACTTGGACGAATCTTTCTGCAACACTGTCAAGTTCGGCGACAATTCCACGGTTGCTGTTATGGGAAAAGGAAGTGTAACCATCCAGACCAAAGGAAATCTCACCCACACTATCTCTAATGTTCTTTTTGTGCCAGATTTAAAGACCAACTTGCTTAGTGTGGGTCAGTTGCAAGAAAAGGGATACGAGATTTCTATCAAAGGTGGAGTTTGTCAAATTCAAGATGCAAAGTTGGGCTTAATTGCTCAAGTTAACATGACGGCAAATCGCATGTTCCCGCTTCATCTCCACAACACCAATCATTCATGCTTCTCAGCAAAGGAGCGGGATGCGGCATGGCTATGGCATTTTCGCTATGGTCACCTAAACTTTGGTGGATTGAAGACTTTACAACAGAAAAATATGGTGATTGGTCTTCCTCAAATCGCAGCTCCGTCTGGAGTTTGTGAAGAATGTGTTGTTAGCAAACAACACCGAAATCAATTTCCACAAGGACCATCATGGAGAGCGAAGAAGGCCTTGGAGCTTGTTCATTCCGACATCTGCGGGCCAATAACACCATGCTCTAATGGAGGTAAAAGATACATAATTACCTTCATTGATGATTATAGTCGTAAAATCTGGGTTTGTTTTTTGGAAGAAAAATCTGAAGCCTTTGCAGCCTTTAAAAGCTATAAAGCGCTTGTTGAGAAAGAAGTTGGCAGCCCAATAAAAATTCTTCGCACAGATTGTGGTGGAGAATATAACTCACTTGAATTTGCAAATTTTTGTGAGACCCATGGAATCAAGAGACAGCTTACAGCAGCTTATACACCCCAACAAAATGGCGTTTGCGAGAGGAAGAATCGCACTATAATGAATATGGTGCGAAGCCTTCTGAGAAGGAGTGGTATTCCGAAGAATTTCTGGCCCGAAGCAGTTAATTGGAGCACTCATGTTTTGAATAGAAGTCCCACACTTGCTGTTCAAAACATGACACCAGAGGAAGCATGGAGCGGACGAAGACCGGCGGTAGATCATTTCAGAATTTTTGGGTGTGTGGCATATGCCCATATTCCAGATCAGAAGAGAAAAAAACTTGATGACAAGGGAGAGAAATGCATTTTTCTTGGTGTTAGTGATCAATCAAAAGCTTATAAGCTTTACAATCCTATCACTAAGAAAATTCTCATCAGTCGAGACGTCATTTTTGATGAAGCACAAACCTGGCCGTGGAATACAAATGTTGTTGGAGAACAAATTCCAACAAGTTTTGATGGAGAAAATGATGATGAAGCAAATCAGTCCCAGCAACGACTTGTTCCAGCAATTGCTGGTCTTGAGAATCCTCAAAATGAAGCTCCTATGGCCTCTGAAATCACACCGACAACACCAGAAGTTGACGAACAGGTTGAAGCAGCAGCTGGATCACGTTCTCATCGTGTTCGGAAGAGGCCAGCATGGATGTCGGATTATGAAGTAACTGGAATTGATCAATCTGATGATCCACTCACTCACTTTGCTCTATTTTCAGATTGTGACCCTACAATTTTTGAAAGTGCTGTCAAAGAATCAAAATGGCGGAAGGCTATGGATGCTGAAATTGCAGCCATCGAAAAGAATGATACTTGGGAGCTATCTGATCTTCCAAAAGGGCACAAAACAATTGGTGTAAAGTGGGTTTACAAGACAAAGCTAAAAGAGAACGGTGAAGTTGACAAGTACAAGGCGCGCTTGGTGGCCAAGGGCTATAAACAAGAGTTTGGTGTTGATTACAAAGAAGTCTTTGCTCCGGTTGCAAGGCATGACACAATCAGATTGGTGATCGCATTGGCAGCTCAAAACTCATGGCCTATCTTCCAGTTGGACGTGAAGTCGGCATTCCTCCACGGAGATTTGAAAGAACTGGTATTTATCGATCAACCTCCTGGTTATGTGAAACTTGGAAATGAGCATAAAGTGTATAAATTAAAGAAGGCTCTATATGGATTAAAGCAAGCTCCACGGGCTTGGTATAATCGTATAGAAACTTATTTTTTGAAGGAAGGATTTCAAAAATGTCCTTATGAACATACACTTTTCATAAAGATTGAAGATGGAGGGAGAATGCTCATTGTCTGCTTATATGTCGATGATTTGATTTATACTGGAAATGATAGTGCCATGTTTGAGAAATTTAAGGAGTCCATGATGGCTGAATTTGAGATGTCTGATCTTGGCATGATGCATTACTTTCTTGGTATCGAAGTGGTGCAGCTCCCTACTGGCATTTTTATTTCTCAAAAGAAGTATATGCGAGAAATCTTGGACAGGTTTCAGATGAAGGATTGTAATCCTGTTTCTATACCATCTGAGTTTGGCTTGAAGCTAAACAAAGATAATGGAGGAAAGATGGTTGACAATACACTTTTCAAGCAGATAGTGGGGAGCTTAATGTATTTGACTGCAACAAGGCCTGATATAATGCATGCTGTAAGTGTCCTTAGTAGATACATGGAGCGTCCGACGGAGTTTCATCTCTTGGCTGCAAAACGAGTTTTTCGGTACTTGCAAGGTACTAAGGAGTTTGGGCTGTTCTACAAGAAGGGAGAAAAATCAGATTTGCTTGGTTTCACAGATAGTGATTATGCAGGAGATTCAGAGGATCGAAAAAGCACATCTGGGTATGTTTTCATGATGGGGACAGGAGCTGTTTCATGGTCATCGAAGAAGCAACCAATCGTCACATTATCAACCACTGAAGCTGAATTTGTTGCTGCAACAGCTTGTGCTTGTCAAGCTATTTGGCTAAGGAAAATTCTTAAAGAGCTGCATTTTGAGCAAGAAGGGTCTACTCTCATTTATTGTGACAACAGTTCAGCAATAAAGCTCTCAAAGAATCCTGTTCTACATGGTCGAAGCAAACATATTGATGTGAAGTTTCACTTCTTAAGAGACCTCACAAATGATGGTGTAATTGATCTTATCTACTGCAAGAGTGAAGACCAGGTTGCTGACATATTTACCAAGACCCTCAAATTGTCTGCATTTCAGAAACTAAGAAAGATGCTTGGTGTTTGCACTTTGGATGATCCCTTCACTAAACAGAATGTTGAAACATCAGTTTAAGGGAGGGATTGTTGGAAAATGCACGTGAGTCAGTTGTTCTATTGTCCTAGTCTTTAGGAAAGTCTATCTTTTACCTAGTCTTTAGGAGTAAGTTGGAGTTTGTTGCACTATTTACTGAGTCTATTAGCACTTTGTTAGGAATTAGCTGTTGGTTATTAGCTCTATAAATAGAGCATGTTATCATGAGTCAGTTATTGCCGAAGCTCTATAAATAGGCATAAATTCAGTCTCCTGTTTTCAATATTTAACAGATAGAGGAGATAAGGGGGAGGAAACATAGGCCAATTTGCCAGATCCATTACCTTGTTGGGACACCAAGGAGGCGAGAGACGGAATCTGGTTCAGTATATTTCAACAAGTCAAAGTGGATCAACGACCCTTTGCCCTCGAATAGCTCTTCTGCAAGAACTTCTGCAAGCTCTGGCCCGTCATGACGGTGGCCACAGAGGAAGAGGAATGATCCGATTGGCCTAGAAGCACATCCTAGTGGCCCAGGTCTAACAGCCCTTGACAAGGCATGGGAAATTGTTAGAATAGTGAATTTCTTTCCGAATTTCCTCTGAGATAACCGTGCGGCAAGGCTGTCCAAGGAAGGCATCGAGGATGAGCGAAGAAGCCAAGATGCTGGAACACCAGTCAGGGAGCTAGCCACCTGCAGAGATGGAGGACACGGTGATACATGATTTACACCCTGAAGACACTGGTTTTTCCAGCTCAAGTATGTGAAACCAGCGAAGTTAAGGAAGCTTAAAAAGCTTAAGCCAGGCCTGCCTTACCATGTGAGTAAAATCCAAGCCAAACACTCCAAATTCAATTATGGCAAATAAACATGTACCTTTGCAAGGAGATCGGTTCCAACGGTTACAAATTGCTGAAACTTTTTGTAGAAACTGTCAGGAGTCGAGGGTGACAAGAACATCAAGCTGCCTAATCATTTCATTCCATCTATCAGGATGGATTGAACAATGCAACGCACCATTATTTGGCAACCAAGAAAGAAGCTCTTGGCGCAACTCTTCCAACAGTTGGGCCTCCCTGACCAGTCTTTCGGGGCTGTGCTTGTGCTTCTTCTTCTGCAATGGCTTCCATTCCCTAAAAAACTGATCCCACTTAACCATCGAATCGCGGAGCTCCTGTAGTACCTGATTAAGCAACAGGTATAACCAACCAATCAACTAATGTTACAGCTACAACAAGTGATATCAAAAAAATCAAGGATAATCAAGACATTTTCTATCTCCCTCTCTCCATCTCTTACAGACACAACCCCCAGAAAATAAAAATAAAAAAGTACGCCAAGTCGGTGTATATACTAACATAATTGAGCCAAGTATTGCGGTCAGGATCCTTCTCTCTCCCAATTCCACTTAGCTCAACAAAGGAGCGGACCAGCTTGTACAAGTCAGCGTCCAAACTTTTCTCATCCTCATCAACCTCACCAGCATCGAGTTTGGATTTCAACGCGTCACAGGCTTTCTCTAGCAGATCAGCAGCCTTGCTTTGCAACAATTCCTCCCGAGATTCCACGCTTTTTCCTTCATCTACATTTAAGTTAGTAAGCATAAGACAATTAATTTGCTACCACCAAAAAGTTGGTTAGAACAAGAAACATAATCCAAATGTTTGAAACGACAGGTTATTCTATTTTATTTTGAACCACCATGACTTTGTCCGTACTCCAGCATATCATATGTTTTTTTTTTTTTTGGGTTGAGTGGGAGGATGGGAAGGGACGACCAGGGTATCTTCCCCCCTAGGCATGACCTAACAGGGTTCCCCCGCCCACTATGGAATGTAAAGCTGTAGCTATGTGTCCCGATTAGGATCATCACCACAAGGTGTTCTTGCGAATTAACCATTGCCTGGCCCTGGAGGAGGACAGCCCTTAGCCATAGCCCCACCAAGGTGCGATTCGGACCCAGACAGAGCATCTGGTTCAAGATACTACTACAGGCAAGCGGGATTCGAACCCAAGACCATGGGGGGAGAGAATTTCACCCCAGTTAATATAAGTTGGTTTAATCGATTCAGTGTTTCAATGTTCTAAAAGTCGCTAGGCGCTAGTCGGGCGGCCAGCCACCTTCGAGCGATGAACCGGATTAATCGGTGCATATGAATTAATAATCGGCAATTAACCGTTAGTCAGACCTAATTGGATAGGCTCCGCCAACGAGCCGATTAATTCCTTGTTTTAGAACATTGCATTGTATACAGACATACAACCACAGATATAAAAGAAGCCAAAGCACAAGCACAATATTTTTAAATCTGTTACGAGTAACGAAATCATAAGATATGAAGAAGAAAAAAAACAAACAAGACCAACCATCAAAGTATATCCTGGCGATGGTACAGGAGAGGGTCAGAGTATTGCGAATAATTCTAACGCCGTAAAATACTCTCCAACTTTTCCTTCACTTGATCCTCGAGCTTACTTCGAATGTTGAACAAATTCGGCTTACTTGCACCATTTTCCATTCTTACAAGAAAACCTAGATGAGTATTGAAATCACGAGAAAAATCTTTGTATACTTGTTTACAGCTCTAAAGCAGCCGTTAAAGAACACTTTTGGACGGTCACGATTTATTGTTGCTATCAAGAAGCTGTTCACGGATGAGTTAGGAAAATCTTTGAATGGTTGTCTACGGCACTAATCACGACCGTCTAAAAATGTTCTGGAATGTCTGGATTTTAATGAGCGAAAAAGTTTCATTAAAATCTGGACCGTACAGAATATTTTTGGACGGTCGCGATTGATTGCTGCGATAAAAAAGTTGTTTACGGGTAAGCCGTGAAATAATGCCCATGCCCCAATGCCATGCTGGTGAAAAATCAATTAATATAAAGCCATGAGAAATGGTGATTTTTTCGCATTTTAGCTCATTTTCTTTTCTTTTTTTATAAAAATGGAAATGCACCGCCAAAGTGAATTGTTTTATCACACTATTGCACCACTATCTGTAGAGCCACCACATCTATATCAGAGTCGAAACTAAAGTCACTCCACGTGAGAATTGTGTTAGGAATATGTTTAACCCCAATAAAGAACTATGGCTAGTGGCCACTCAAACCCAAGCATTGTCCAACCAGGTCCTAATTTTCCACCACCACTAAGAGCAACTCCAATGGAGAAGTAAAATACATCCGGATGGATAGTTATTTTAGATGAAAAAAGTGGTTAAAAGTTAGTTAGATGTAAAATAGAACTCACCCCTCTCTAATGGTGAGATGTAAAATAGGGATGGATAATTAACTAATTTTCCCTCCACCTTATTTTTTTTCCCAACTTTATCAAGCCTAATTCAAGTACTACTTCAGTTAAAAAATAATTATGGTATCCGGTAATCGAGGACTTAAAAAAAAAAGTTTAATTCCGCAATTTTTTTTTTACTTCCGTCCAAAATAGGAGCAATTTGGACACCAACTCCCATCCACTTCAACTACACCATTTATCTCTCTCGATCGTTAATCCCTCTCTCCTCTCTCGATCAAAATTTAGGTTAACTCCGACTGTCCAAAATTTTGGTAGAACCGTAGAAGCAGTTGGGTTGATCACCTGTCAATTATAGCTATATAATCATACGGGGATGGAAATATCCATCCCCTTTTCCATTTGTGCCATTTTACATCCCCATTGGAGCATGTTTTTTTGTATATGGATTGTATTATAGGTATACAACCTGGTTTCCATCCCCATTGGGATGCTCTAAACCAACCCCTCATTTGTCGTTTTAGCTCCCTTTTTCAGTTTTCAAAATTACCACAGCAAGAAATCGAAGGCAGTAATTTTTTATTTTTTTTTTGTGATAAGCAAATGCAATAATCAAATTGAGGGGAGGAAAAGCGGCAAAATAATGCTTGCGATTAATGCTCTGGTTTAAAAATGTGTATTGAAATGCGAGTTCAATGCAGTGGTCCTTTTAATGTCTGGTCTCAAATCCAGAACAAAATGGTCTAATGAGCCGTCCTTTTCGCTCCCTTGTCCCCCATTATATATCTGGCAAAATCTGTGTCTCCATATCCCATTTGTTTTTTGTTTTGTTTTGGTATGGGATCTTCTCTACGTACATCTATAAATTCTAGTTCGTCTCAATGGACTCCTTATCAATGGGTCATATCTACTCGATCGGTCTTCTATCACTCAGCTTTCGTATTTTCAAATATACATATTTCTGTGTTTCCGCATTAGAATTAATTTTCTTATTTAACTTAATTTTCTATAGTACATAACGCAAGGGTGTAGGGTCCATTCATACTTAACAAAAGACAATTTGTTGCAATGGATGATTATTTTGATCCAATGGTTTAGGCTCATTCTCCTCCTTTCAGTAAAGTACTCACACTTTTTGCACATATTACACAATTGCCGTGTGGGTTTATTTACTCCTAACAACTGTATATTAACGTCTCTGTGATTTTTCTATAAAAAAAAAAAGAGAGAGAAGAATACCAAGATTTTCTAAATTCTGTGCTAATTTGATGAATATATATAGAGGAGCATTCCGGGGACCAAAAAAAAAAAGACACTCCATCTCAACCATTGAAGCCAATGGCTGAGATTAGAAGTTCACAAAAAATTACCATTGGCCGCAAAGAATTCCAATGACAATCTGAAAATACTGGTCTCTCCTGATGAATTGGATAGGTGTCCCTCCTCCCAATGATTTTCAATTTTTCTTACATGTCCTCACTCATATTTTATGCTTGATCTTTGCACCACATGCAAATACACGTACAGTCCCCACAACCAGCTCGATCGGTCTTCTATCACTCAGCTTTCGTATTTCCAAATGCAATATCCTCAGAAATCTTCTCTGCATGTTACTTGTTCTTTGTCTCATGCATATATATATGTTTAGATATGGTGGGCAAACATGCATGTACGTAATCCATGTGATTTGCTTAGGACGATAATTAGTAAGAAGATAACCTTGAAAAATCTCGATCTCATCTTTTTTGTTGTGGTTTTTGAGTGAGCTACTTGTGTAATCCTATACCACTCAGCCAACCAATGTGATCCATCCTCATATATACTCGGCGCCTATCTTTTCTTTTCTTTCTATTTTTGTTGATAACTTTGTACCCATTCTGAGAGAATAGATGTTCACTCACAAAAAAACTAGTTATACGAAAAATCTACGTATTTCATACCCACAACAACGTATGGATCCCACAAATTTTTTTTGAAAGAAAACCCAGTACTGCGTACCTATAATGAATATGCAGGGGCGGACGTATAGAGGGGTGGGTGTAGCATATGCCACTCCCCAATTCCAAAAAATAAATCTTTTTACACCAACATGAAATTCAATTTGGTACTTATCGGTATTCGAACAACTTGGGTTTTTACACAAACAATGAAAAAATAAAAGGTTTCGGATCATATAAATAATAGCTCAATGACTTTCATTTAAAGACCACGAGATTGTTGAACCAAGATTTTGTCTTTTTAACAAAGAAATACTACAACTTAAGACAAAACCAGATTTTATGGTAGACTTCTCTCTCGTATTTTTTACGAACATATATATATGCAACAATTATTAGTTGACGTTCATTGAAAAAGTGCCCCCCTAAACCCAACTCCTGGCTTCGCCGCTGTGGATATGCAATAGGTACATTTTTTTGCGTGTATTTTTTTGTGTACCTATAACATTTGTGATCAATACCTTGAGAAGTGTTATCCCAATTCCATTCTTAAACTTAGAACGTATGTTTATTACTCTCCCCTCCTGCTGCCCCAGCATAACCCTAGCCGCCAATTAGTACTAGTATATTGTTTGGTAACAGTGGTACACTAAAGAAACTTGGTTAATGCCTTGCTGCCAACCCTTTTTCCTTCACACCACACAAAGTGGCTAAAAATTCTTGAGATTGTTGAAAAACAACTAAATTCATTTGCCGATCGTTGAACGTAGGAGTGTTTGTTATTGTTTTTTGGTTCAGCATTTCTACTCTTTAGATTTTGTCTTTGCCTTATTTGGCATAATTATTCTATTTTCACTCATCAGCCAAGTAGCGATACCAACAAACACAAGCCAACACATCTATTCCGTTGCACCCAAAAAAAAAAACAATATGAAAGATCCTCATTGATGCTTTGAGTGTCTTTTTGACTACCTTTCAGTGTTTTAACAGTATCAACCATTTCTATAAATGAGAGAAACTTATTCAGGACAATCACAATCATCTATTTGAGTAATTTATGGTTGAGATTCGTTTTCAATTTTGACCGGTCACAATTGCTTTTTATCAGTCAAAATTGTTTTTCAATTAGGACCATCCAAAATACTTTTGGACGGCCGCAATTGAGCTCCGTAATTACTTATTTACGGAATCCTCAATAAATAAGTTTTTCTTTTCTACAAATTTAAAAACAATGGACACAAGGTATGAAAGCTTTGGTCAACGCTGCCAATTACGAGAACTGGTCAAACGTAGGGGGCACTTATTCCAACACCTTAGCTACATAGGAGTATTTTTTTAATGAGTACTGCTATGAATACCTATCAAAACCGCAGGGAAATCTTACCGATGGCCACGCCGGGTAATCTCTGGCCACCGGACGGCCGATTCAAGCCGTTCAAAAATTCTAAAAAAAAATTCGAGGGGGCCCACACGGAAATCAATGGCATCCGATGTGTGTAAGGTGCTTGATCTAAACACCCTATTTTTCGTGTATATGCGTGGGAATCAAATGCATCCGATGTGTGTAGGGTGTTTAGATCAAGCATCCTATACACATCGGATGCCGTTGATTCCCTCAAGGGCCCTTTCGATTTTTTTTATAGAATTTTTGGACGGCTCAGATCAGCCGTCCGGTGGCCGAAGACGGTCCGACGTGGCCGTTGGTACGATTTCCCTAGGGGGCGTCGGTACCTATATCATTTCTGTTTTTTAATAGAGCCTCTACTCATGCTCTCAATTTTCATTTGCCCGCAATCACGCTCTCGTGAATTTTAATATTGTAAGATATTTTTTAAAAACGCTCTTACGTTCGTATATTTGCTCTCAATTCTATATGCACACGCTGATTATGTAACTTACATCCTACCACACAAGGTTCACTGAATTTCATTTCTATCAAATGCTTTCTTGTGTCCAAATTAATTTCATATACCACGTTCGAATCAAAATCCAATCCAACGATGTACATTCACATGCAGGAACTAGTGTAAAATAAAAGTATTAGTATCGAAAAAGAGTATGTGAATATTGCTTTCATATGATATTGAGAAAGACTTCGAAAATAGATAATAGATATGTTTGAAGTCGTTTAACATGCACATATGCTTCCAACATACATGCGGAATTCGTAAATTGAACGACTTCTAGCACAATGGCAGGCAAATGGTGCAGATCTATTCCGCTAAAGGTTTTTAAAAAATAAGTATTATTTGTAATTTTTAAACTTTAAAATAATATATATTTATGAAATTTATTTTTTAATTTATTTTTGCACCGTGCAAAAAATTTATCAAATAAAATTCATATTATATAAAAAATTATTTTAGTAAATCAATTACGAATATTTTTAAGTTTAAAAATTATAAATAAGTACTTATTTTTTAATAAGATTCCTTAGCGGAACACAACCTTCGGACTGCCCCATGAATGGTGCAGATCTGATTTCCCAAAACCCTAGTTGTAACGGAAGCTGCAACACCAAATCCTTGCCATTACTTTTCCCCAAATAGTCCCCAACCCAAAATGTAATTAAAAAAACTCAGTCGCGCCGTTTTTCATTTCAGAGGTCCATTTTGGCGGGTGAACCTGTTGGATCAAAAAGTTTGGGGAAAAAACAAGGCTAGTTCCGTCATTTCACCACACCCGTTCTAGGGTTTTCCCGACTCGTTTATAAGCCAAAAGGGCTTTTTTCCTGGATCGGCCACGGGTGGTTCTCTGTCGGTTTTCTCTCTCTCCTCTCTCTCTACGTCAGTCTCATCCAATTCCCACACACACGCCGCTACAACCCACTACACCCCCCTGCCGATTGCCATCTCTCTTTCCATCTCTCTCTCTCTCTCTCTCTCTCTCTCTAGAAATAGAGATTGTACCTGAGGATTCTGCATTCGTTTCTTTTCTCTGGGTATTTTGATCCCGGTTCTTGTGATCAGGGTCTTAACAGAGTCACTTATTAGCCTCTGTTTTCAGCAGAGTAAAACCATTTTCAATTCATAAGCTACCAATTTCATCTGGGTCGTAACCCATTTGGAGAAAATAGGCTATAAAAATGGTGGATCTGAGTGACAAAGTAAGTGATCACCCCTCACCAACTTGTTTCTCATTTCATTCTGGGTAATCTTCGATGTTTTTGTATCATAGTTTGATTTAATTTGTGAGATGATTCAGGGATCAGAGTCGGAAGAAATGAATAGCAGCAGCAGCACATCCACAGATAAGGGTTCGACCGAATGGAACCAGATTAAGACCTGCGTTGATTGTGGGACTTCGAAGACTCCCCTCTGGAGAGGTGGCCCATCTGGCCCTAAGGTCTGATCCATCTTCACTACCCTCGTATCTGCACAAATACTTCGTACCTATGTACTTACGTGTTTTGATTTTGAGCATGTTTCCGAACGAGCCGAGTAGTTGGTTGTTCAAGTTTAGTTATGTAATAACATGTTTTCAAACCGTTGCCTCGGCTTCAATTGATCGCTGCTAGTGGACTGTGTGATTGGTCCTTAAAAATTAGATGCACGTGAGTTGGTGTGAAAACCTAAGTTCGTAAAGAAAAAAGAAGTTTCCAAAACGTATTTAAGCTTGTTTATCACTATTCATTAGTAGGAGATACATTCCTACTAGCTGACAAATTAATTTTTTGATTGATTTTTAACTAGCTCAACACTTGTCGAACTCAAGTAGCTTCATTTACTTATATAGTTGTACTAATTTTGGTGATTTGATCTGGGTTTTTTTTTATTGATGCAGTCACTGTGCAATGCGTGTGGGATCAGAAGCAGGAAGAAGAGAAGGGCATTGTTGGGTCTGAACAAAACAGAGGATAAGAAATCGAAGAAAAACGACGGGAATAATCACAACAGAAAATTGGGGGAATCGATAAAGAGCAAGCTGTTGGCGTTGGGGAAAGAGGCGATGTGGCGGAGATCGACGGTGGAGAAGCTGAGGAGGAAGCTGGGAGAAGAAGAGCAGGCGGCTGTCCTGTTGATGGCTCTGTCTTGTGGCTCTGTTTATGCTTAAGTTTTTTTTTTTTTTTAAATCTTTCGGTATTAGGAAGTGAAAAAAGAAGATTGAGAATGTCATTGATGACTTTCTAGGAGTATTAAAAATGTAAAATCTTCTGTTGTCCTTCTAATCTTAAGTGATTTTTGCCCGCCCTTTTCATTTGTTTCCTTTTCTGTTGTGGTTTCGATCATCTTCTTGTGGTTTCGATCATCTTCTTTCCCCAAGTTAATCGAAACTAGAAAATATAAGCACATGAGGTCATGAAAATTTATTGTAGGATAGGAACCAGCATTTCTATCGAGGAGTGTTGAAAACGGGAAAAACCATGACGCACGGCACTCGTGGATCGCAATTTGGTGTTTTCGGCAGGTGAAGAATTGGAGTACGCAATATGGGTCTGTTTCTATTTACGGAACAAAAGCGTATCATCATGTTTCAACCGTTAAATTTGCCACTACGTTAGTTAATGAGCACCGCGCGATCAGGCGGCCCATATGATAATGAAGGGTTATCCCAGAAAAGTCGTGTCCATTAGGTCCCCACAATATTATCCTCCGTGAAAGCCGAATGCAAGAGTAAGAGTGAACATCAATTGAGAATTTATTTGTTTTTTTATAACAGCAAAATTTATTTATTTTTAATCTTGAAATTATTACAAGACTAATTAGGAGCAAAGAAATACTAGTAGCACCATACTCAAAGAACAACCATTTGTTCAAACTGAGACCCAAAACTTACGATTAGCAAGAAGTCAATCAAAGACACTCATTGGGCTAAAGCCCAAACACCCCTATGAGTTGGGGCTTGGGCAGGTTTGATCTCGACTCCATCACATCAAAGCCCCATAGTCAAGAGAAAGCCCAAACATGAATTGGACCGAAGCCCATATTGAGATTGTACATTTCGCACAAGAAAAGGCAGAAAATAAAGGGAAAATAATGGTCAAGAACGTGTTTTGATAATTAATACCCTTTAAGGACATTTTCAGCATTAACAAATATTCTTAATTTGTTCTTGACGGGTATTAATTATCAAAATACGTAATGGGCCGTCATTTTCCGGAAAATAAACTAACAGTAATTAGCTGGGTTTATGGAAAATTCAATGGGCACAAGGTGGTCCAAAAACGAAACCCTTCGCGACTTTTAGAAGTCGTCCACACGAGCAATTTTACGTGGGCTACTGTACTACAAGCCGACCCATGAATTTTACTAAGGCCCGGCCCAAGATAAATACATTTCCTTCTTGGAGAGAGAGAAGATAAAAAAGAATAACAATAAATGGCTAACATCACTTGTGTCCATACCATATTACGTGCACCTCGACTAATTCCGAGTCCCTGAAATTTAACAACCGAACAAATCTCTAGTGGTCCGAAAGAGATTAATAGCACCTGAGAAGTTTCGAATTCGAGTTATTAGGAAAGAACAAACACCTAAGTCTCAGGTTTTTGACCATTAGGGCCAAGGGCGAAATCACTTATAAAAACCGAAAATTGTATGGGACTAATGAGAATTTTCTTATTATTAGTAATTTCACAGGTTACTCTTACATTCTTTTCAGGTGCGGCTTGCATATTCAACCTTTTTTGTACCTATACATCCCGTGTACTCAAAATTTTTACTTGGAAATTAAAATGGAGTATACCATATATGGTGTAGGCCACAACCAAAAGAATAATTCTACGGACGCAGATAGATGTGCACAGATTCAGAAACATATGTGTACACATTCACAACCGTCCAATATACATGGGTTTACACGGTAGATGGGGAACCCAGGCCATAAATATTGAACAGTTGTTGGACAAATATCTGTCTGAATGTCTGAATTCATGCATACTCATATGTGTCCATAGCGTTTTTGCAACCCAAAATTATTGGAGTAAGGTTATTTGATTAAAGTTTAATCGATTTGGGTCGTGGGTCGAGGATTTATTGGATCGAAATTAATGGGCCAAGGTAAGAGCATGTGGGCCCAATTAATTTCAGTTTGATTTGGGCTTGAGTTTGTGAGTTTGGGCCTGTTTACAAGGATTATTCGGCTGGCCCAGGGTTTGGTTTGGGTTTGTTATGATGGATCAAATGTGAATGTGGGCTAGTTAAGTTAAAAATGCCTTTTAATTTATTAAATGGCCCATTACCCAAGTGACCCATGGAACGTGGAAAGAAGTTAGAAAGTTGTTACCTGGGGAGAAATTATTTGACCGTATCAAAGTAATTGGTTGCTCCAGATGGCCTACAAAAGGGGGAAGTGATTTAGTATGGATGATTGCCACATGGCTATTTGACTTGGTCAAATTGGCTTGCTACCCATTGAGGCCCACGAAAAGGGGAGTGAGGTGAACCATTATTTGCCCATGATCTAAAATCAACGTGGGTTGATTTTCATTTACTCCAGTAACTTCCCACGATGGGGAATTGTCATGGGCAGATATTTACAACTTCTTTCAACCGCCCATGATCCCATGCATGATGGAAGATCATGGGACACGTGTCACCTCAAGGAGCAAGGGCGGGAAATCCTTGCATGCAAGAACCGTGGAAGCTTGGCCTATAAATACTAGAAGTCAAGAAGGAAAAATGGTTCACACACCAATCAAGCTCAACGCTTTAAAAACCAAAGCCTTCCCAGCGAAGCAATTATCTCTATTTTCTCACCTTTTACTCAATTACTTCACCAAGTAATTCGAGCTTCGTCTCTCTTGTATCCCAACTTTATTATTACGCAACATAATAAAGTTATTCATATCTCTCTCCATCCCTTACTTTATTATTACGATATAGTAAAGTACTTCTACGTTCGGTTAGGAAATTACTAAGTCCTCACACTACGAGGCAAAACCACGGATCTTCACTGCAATCCAGCCCTTAGGTTTACACAGTCTCTTTTCGAATCGTTCTCCTACATGACCGTGTCTTCTGTAATTTCTTTTAGCATTTTTGATCCAGTCAAAGATCCCAAAGCGTGTCCACGATGAAACCTCAAAAGGCCCACCAATGATTTTTTGTTGTTTTCGCTGTTTTTTTTACTTTTTTCCTTTTGGACAGTTCACATGAGACGAGACAGCACACAAAGATGGTGAGTACTGGTGAAAGCGTATCTCATAGCATAGCATGTGAATCCCATATAGACAATCTATAGTGTATTTTTTTATGTCATTTTGGTTGGTAATAAACAATATAGAGAATGTTGCATGTGTTGTACTAAAATGTAGGCGTTTAGTTTTATATGTTTATAACAGAGTAATAATCATAATCATAATAATAGTATGGTTTTGGTCAATTTGCTTCATGGGCAGATCTTTTAGATTGAAGCTGATCGAAAAGAATTGAATGTATTTTAAGCTGAATATACCCAAACTAGTTAGAAAACTAATAAAAGTTGACTGGTTTTGGACGATCCATTCGTTTTAGCTTTTTTAGGAGGTATGCTAAGAAAAGGAAATAGAAACAATTGGAACCCTTAACTAATTTTTCTGTCCCCGGGAAGAGATTATTTTTTCGTATGTCATACTCCCTGTACAAAAGTCTACAATAAAATCTCCCCCATATTCTTTTTATTATTGAAAACAAAAAAGCATATGCTACAATATTCTCATTGGTTAGTACCATGATTCGTGAGATAATATGTAAAAGAATAATCTCTTTTAACATATTTGAAAGGAAGTCTCCCCCCTCCACATAAACATAATATAGCTAATTTGCACGTACTAGCTAGCTATTGATTATCTAGCTCAAATGGACTAGGGTGCAGAAATTTGACACATCAAAGGTGCCAAAAAAAACTCATGATCATTGTCTAAGCTCAATTGGAGCGAGCATATAATATAATTCAAGAAATCAATTTGTGTCGACAAGGGGTGTTTCCATTAATAATTTTGGGCTACAACTTATTGGATTTTGGCAACTCGTTCACGCTAACTCACAATTTATAGATTAGTAGAAATAATTTGATATTTTTCAACAAAAAGAAGTGATCCATGAGTTATTACTTACCGGCAATTCAGGAAGACAATGTCAATATACAAAGGGGTAGGACAATGTTCAATGCGAACATGCTGCCAGTTGCTTTTAAAATTTCAAATGAGAGAGAGAGGGAGGAAAGATTCTCAATTCGGTGACCCCACCACCAACGGACCTTTCCCACATGCGACTTCTTCAATTAAACATTAAACTAGGGGAAATGCTACTGTGTCCACCCGCCGTTTGGAGACACCGTAAAAAATGGTATAACTCATCATCCTTAAACTAGAGGGTGAGAGTACATGACTTACGAGTCCGGATCCGCTGACCGACTCCTCCTGTACGACCCGTTTGTTCCAATTCTTTCGGCCGTTAATCTCGCAAATCAATAATTAAAATGGGTCAAACATTTTTTTCTCAAAACGACGTTGTTTTGAAGCAATGCTCGGCCATTTCGGCTGTTGATTTACGAGATCAACAGCTGAAAAGGGATGGGACAAACGGGTCGTACAGGGAATCTCAAGGCGTGACTTACTGTCTTTATAAAAATTGGTTCCACTATTTGAACTTTTACTACGTCCGAGTAATAAATAATACTAACATGAATGACATGTCTCAAAATCATTTAACCTGTTTGGTTTGGATTTTGAAAGAATTTTTTTAGAATAATGAATGAAAATAAAATAAAAAAATTATTGAATACCGTGCACAAAATTTTAGAAACTCTAACACATTTGTTTTTGTTTGTTTTAGATCATTTGGTCCATTTAGACGAAAGGGAAAGCTAAGCCTAAATTCGCATATATTTTACACACGAATACATTTGAAATCGTCTGATATGTGTAAGTTTTTTTTTATCCGCTGATATGTGTAGGTTGTACACTCTTTTTTTTTGAATTCAGTCAATTCATTCAAGCCCGAAGGCAAATATTACATCACAAAATTTAGGAGTGCACCAAATTATCTAATTCGGGACCTTAGGACACCCTGCAAAAGCAAATCTATACTAGGTGCCGATATGAGAATCCCGTCCGGGACAAGGCAGAGAGATCTCAAACGAAATCCCAGAATAAATCATTACACAATAAGAACAGATGAAATTGAAATAACGCACAGAATACAAGCGTAAAGGAAAGGCTGCTCTCACGGACAGACCATAGCGACCGCCGGCCGGTTGTACACTCTAGATATAGCCTCTTTCATTATCAAATTTTTCCAAATACATCTATATCCGAATTTGTGCGTATTCCTCTGTTTGTGGATTCTTTTAATCGTACTTTTCGGTAGTAGAGAAACGAGGGATCACTCGAGTGGACCCACTCAAACACGCCACTTCAACAAATAAACAAACAACTCCCCAAAAAAACACAAAAAAAATTGTTTTCCAAAAAATTTACAGCTTCAACTAGCTGTACAGTGCTCATCATTTTTCTCTCCGCGTTTCCTCTTCCATCTACTCTCTGTATCTATAAAGTACTCCGTATATGTAGCGCGCTCTCTCTCTCTCTCTCTCTCCACATTCAAACTTTGAAATCAAGAGAGAGAAACAAAACAACCATGACCCGCCGTCTCTTCTTCCTCCCCCTCCTCTTCCTCTCTCTCCTCTCCACCACCACCGCCGCCCCAACCACATCCACCGCCGCCCCAGCGCCGGCCTCCGACTCCTGCGACGGCATATTCCTCTCCTACGTCTACAACGGCGGCGTCCAGCTCCCCCCGACCCGAAAATCCCACCCGACCCAACAACCCTACAGCTTCAAATCCACCCTAACCATACTCAACAACGGCATCGACCCTTTGAAATCGTGGATGGTATTCGTGGGGTTTCAGCACGGCGAATACTTGGTCTCTGCTTCCAATGCTGTCTTAGCCGACGGGAATAGCATACCTGGGTTTGTAACAAACGGCACCGTTTTCGCCGGGTACCCGAGTACTGATCTGATGACTGCTATTCAGACGGCTGGGGACATCACCCAGATGTCGGCCCAGATTGATCTGTTGGGTACCCAGTTCGGTGTCGGGTCGCCCGATGTCCCTATGCCTACTAATATCACGCTTGCTAATGATGGCTGGCTTTGTCCCGCACCAACTATGCAAGGTAATTTTTTTTTTTTTTTTGTTTCATGATTTTACTTAAAATTTGATGTGTTGTTTTTGGGTGTATCGATGGGTTTGATTTAATCTGGGTACGATTGGGAATTTGCTTCTTCCTTTTTTTTTCTTGTTTCTTTTGGTTGCTATGGATTTTTGGGAAGTCAACGGAAATTTTGGATTGTTATATTTAGGACATCCTTATAGCACGCCATTGGAGAACCTCTAGATGGCATTTTGGAAGAGATTATTTTGATGGGGTTTTGTTTTAGTCTAAAGTAGTCTTTTTTAGTATTAATTCCACATAAACATGGATATGATGTTCTCGGGTATATTGATGGGTTTGATTTGATCTATATATCCTGTTGGGAATTTGCATATTTCTTGTTTTTTGGCTGCTAAGAATTTGTGAGAAGTCAACGGACATTTTAGAATTTGTGTTTTTAGATGATCCCTATGGCACAAAATTGAAGAAGCTCTAGATGGAAATTTTGGTAGAGATTAGTTTTGATGGGGATTTTTGTTATAGTTTTTATACATTCTGTAATTATCTTCGTGGGCGTTTTGTATGGTATGCATCTGATCAAGTAGTTTATGTATCTACTATCTAGAGAGTGGTCTGTGGGTTTTTTCAATGTTAGAGGGTGTGGTGATGAGACAAAGTTGGGGTTGTAGGATGTATACATTTTGTATCTGACTCTATGATTGTGAGTTATAAGCAACAAATTGCTTACCATGAGGTTTTGATCCATGGGATACTCATTGATGTTATTTTCCTTTCTTTTTAGGAGTCGGAGAGTTAAAATGTTGGACTATTAGAAGTCATGAAATTTGAATCCTGTGTTTCGAAAAACTTGGATGTTCCAAATCTCATTCTCTAGTAAACTTGACATTTCAGTTTTCAGGCTGTGATGTTTCATGATTTGATTTCACTCTAGTATATGTGGGAGAGATGGAGTGGAATTGGACATCGGATTCCAAACTAGTTTTATCTTGGTTATAAATGTCTTGCGAACCCACTCTAGTTGTAGTTGGTTTGACTCCACTCATCACTTAGGTGGGATTTGGATGAGGCTTTGAAACCCAAACTCAGATATATCTTTTTTGGCCTTTGTTTTTGATGAGAGGTCTATTGAAATGGACCAATGTTACCGCTACCCAATGTCCGGACTGGATCCAAAAAGCTTGAGTTCATTCTCAAACCAGCTTATAGTGTAAATGAAGATTTCAAAATTAGCTGAACATGGTGGGAAGAAGTGTATTTGGTTCTTTCCTGTTACAAAAATAATACTATTAACTACAACTACAGTGAAGTCTTCCTTGAATGTCTTTTAGGTTGGTGGGAAGAACGTAAAGAAAAGCACTTCGAGAATGAAACGAGTAATCCACATTGCTTTTCCTCTGTAAATAAGTTCTAGAAGTTGGAGAATAAAGAACTGGTAGAAAGTGGATACTTTGTAATATGTAATATTGTCGATTAATGTGAATTCAGTATGCTGTTTCTTTGCAAGTGTTGTTTAACCTATGTTATGGAGTATGGACATTTATTGTTTGTGTTTCTTATAGGGACGAGTCAAATGCAAGTATGCTGTACCGAAGACCGAACCTTGAAAAATAATATCACCACAGCTGATGAATTTCTGCCACGCCAAAATGGTGATCTTACAATAATGTATGATGTGATCAATACATATGACTCAAGTTACTTGGCTCAGGTCACAATCTCAAACAATAATCCCCTTGGCCGCCTTGATAACTGGAAATTAAGTTGGGATTGGATGAGAGAGGAGTTCATTTATGCCATGAAAGGTGCTTATCCTGAAGTTCTTGATACGACAGAGTGCCTCTATGGTAAACAAGGTGAATACTACCAGACCTTGGACTTTTCAACTGTATTGAATTGTCAAAGAAGGCCAACTATAGTCGACCTCCCTCCAAATTTGGTCAACAACACTAACTTAGGATCGATACCCTTTTGTTGCCGAAACGGTACAATCTTGCCTCCGTCGATGGACCCAAGCAAATCCATTTCTGCTTTCCAGATCAACGTATACAAAATGCCGCCGGATCTCAACCGCTCTGAGCTCACCCCACCCCAGAACTGGCAGATCAATGGCACCCTTAACCCGGATTACCAATGTGGGCCCCCATTACAGGTGAGCCCTAGCCTGTTCCCAGACCCCAATGGGTCACCATCAGATAAAACCGCATTTGCCAGCTGGCAGGTGGTTTGTAATATCACAGAGCCTAAGGGAGTGAAGCCTAAATGTTGTGTCTCATTTTCTGCTTATTACAATGAATCCATAATCCCTTGCAATACATGTGCTTGTGGGTGTCCTAGTCCTTCCAGTACTACTTGTAGTACTACTGCTCCAGCTCTTCTTCTTCCAGCTCAGGCGATTCTTGTACCTTTTGATAATCGGACTGCTCTCGCAAATGCTTGGGCCGAGCTCAACCATTTTGCAAGGCCCAACCCATTACCCTGTGGAGATAACTGTGGTGTGAGCATCAATTGGCATTTGTACACAGACTACACTAAGGGATGGACCGCAAGGATCACGATCTTCAATTGGGACGGCGAGCCGTTTGTTGATTGGTTCACCGCGGTGGAATTGGACAAGGCGGCCCCTGGTTTCGAAAAAGTGTATTCATTTAACGGGACTCAGTTAAGTGGTGTTGACAATAATACGATATTCATGCAGGGGCTTGAAGGGCTGAATTATCTCGTGGCAGAAACGCCCGGAGCGGATCCACAGAAGGATCCTAGCGTCCCTGGTAAACAACAGTCGGTGATTTCATTTACGAAGAAACAGACCCCTGGAATCAATGTGGTCGGTGGGGATGGGTTCCCCTCTAAAGTATATTTCAATGGGGACGAATGCTCACTTCCTACAGTACTTCCGTCAGGTAGTGCTTATAGGAAGGGCTCAAATATTAGCATTTCGGTGCTCCTAGCAGCCATAGTAGCATTCTTGTTAATGCAGTGGTAGTTATTGGATGACGCTCGTCTACTTCATTAACTTGGATGACTCTCCCCTAGAAAGTATGGCTCTCATGATTTTACCAGAAACACAAGTTTGGCCATGCAGAAGGTTCTGACACTCGATTCGGTTTGTTGATTGCTGTTGCCCTGTAGATTATGTTGGGGGAATATCAGAGTTCCATTTCTTTTATCAGATGTTATATCATGGCATGACAGTATAGAGTTCAGCTTTTGTGTATACAGCATTGGACTGAGAGGCGTATCAGTATATTCTTTTTGATATGTTTCAAATTGTCTTCTTTTTGTGGATTATGTGCAAGTGGTTTGTTTTCCGCAGTGTTAACTTCTGTTAGCTAGAAATTTTTTGAACGAAACTCTCCCTTTCAGTTCTGTTTTAGAGGTCTTCCTTCCCCCAGCTTGGTAATTTGTATAATTTCAGCATCCCCTTCTTTGTTCCCGATGTCTCATATAGATGGTCTGGAAACCTACTGGAATCTGGAATTGTGCGATAGCTTGATTTATATTGTTGGGTCTTTCCAAGTAAAGTAAGCTGAGCTTCTTTTCTCACCGGAGGGCTCAGGATCAAGTCTTCCTGCTTACATTGGAACCCAATCTTTGACATTATGGATCAATGTTTGGTATAGTTTTTTCTCTTTGCGGTCCAGGCACGGTTGTCTGTGAAAACCCGTCGTGGCTCTCTTTTGGTTTGTTTTTCTCATTTGTTAGATAAATGTCTGGAAACCGGTTTTGAGTTGGAGACATACCACATACCCTTACCGAGTGTCCAGTATGGGTACTTTTACACATTTCTAGCCTATAAAAATGGGTACCTTTACACATCTAAGAAGAATCCAGTTATGGGGTGTAAACGGTTTGGTACGGTCTGGTTTTGGCATTTTTCCAAACCGGACATTTCGGTTTGGACATTTTACCAACAAAACCAAACCGAAGCAAATATTAATGGTTCGGTTTGGTTTGACTGGTTTATAACGGTTTTTCGGTTGCTTAATGGCGTATAGTCTAAAAAATCCCACCCATGACATTGATAATTTCCCCCAAGCTTCATTTATGTACAAAGCAACTATAATTTCTACAATCAAGTATTAGTACAATCATATTTATAATGTCCCATTCCGCTAAGGTTCTCTTTAACTATTTCCCGCTTTACGAGTTAGACATGCCATTCTCTCACAATGTATCACCTTTAATTCAAAAAATGGGTTCTTTTTTAAAAAATAACTACTTTAGTCCCTCTTTAACAACTAAATGTAATTTCTCAAATATGAGTCTTTAAAATACTACTCCCTCCGTCCCATAAAGTTTGGCACTTTCACTATTCCAGCCCTATGAGAAAATTAACTACTCCCTCCGTCCCTTTTTAAATGTCCTGCTTCGTAACTCCAACTTATTAAAAATACATCATCATTATACCTTTCACATCAACTTTTTCCTCCACTTTCCCTACTTACCCATCATCATTACACTTTTACTCACTAACTTTTCAAAATGGAATCTACTTTTAGGGATAAAATAGGCAATTCACCAACTTTTACCCACTAACTTTACAAAATAGACACTTATTAAGGGACAGCCCAAAATGGAATACTGGACTATAATAAAGGGACGGAGGGAGTATATCTTTTAATCCGTAATGTTTTTTATAGGCAATATGGATCTTGTTTGATAGATTTTAATTTGTTCTATTAAACAAAGTTAAAAAAAATCGTCTAAAACATTATAGATTGAAAGATATAAGCAATTTAAAAATGGCACGCATTCCTGAAAATGCCAAACTTTATAGGATGGAGGGAGTATAAAGCAAAAATCAATTGAGTAGAAGCCATAAGTAGCCAAAATACCAAAAATACCAAAACAACTAACATTGAGTCAAGATCCACAAAAAAAAAAAAAACTAACATTGGGTCATTCACAGAACTTTTTTTATGGTTGGAACTAATTACCGTTTTCTGGTATATGTGAGGCTAAGCTACATTTTACACATTTTTTCTGTTATGGATACTCGTATAAATCTTTGACCAAAAAAGTATATATTTCCGTCCGGTCCGGATTATACTGGATTGGAGAATGGGAAACCAAATCAAACCGATTAATTCAGTTTGGCTAACAATCAAACTAGACCAAACCAAATTACCTCTAGAAACCAAACCAATCCACCGGTTTGGTCTAGTTTCAGTTTTTTATTCAGTTTACCGGTTTCTACTTTCACCCATAGGTTTCCATGATACCTTCATTTTGTTGAATGAGAGATGTATAAAAGATATAAAAATAAATACTGTACAGGATAAAAAGGGGCCCATCCCAGATGATCCGGGGATGCTGTAGTGCACTCCAATCTCGTTCGATGCCGATAAAACAAGGATACATGGGGGCACCTAGGGGAGAAAACACCCAAACACGATACTCTACCCTGCCACACAAATATACAATGGCAAGGGCTAACAACCTATCAACCATATGCCATGGCACGGCAATTCTCACTGATATAGCTTCCCACATCCTTTTAGTAATGATGATGACAGTTGAAAAAGAGGGACCCGGGGACCCTGCCGAGCGGCACCCCTGCCGAGCGGGTGTCAAGCGGCCAATCCGGTCGTTTTTTGGACGGCCGAGATGCGCTCGGACCCCTGCCAAGCACCCCTGCTTGGCAGGGTCTCCCAGTCCGAAAAAGAGAGAGTTATGATCCTCCGCATTTAATGTACAAAGCACACAGCTTAAAAATGGAGTGATTTCCCCCTCCTGGTCCTCCCATAAACAATGGCAACAAGTCTCCATAATGATGGCAAATAGCGTGCGAAGCAAGAATAAATTAAGTAAATCCAACTATCCAAGGCAATGAAACTCACATGCCTGCCTTTAGCTTCTGCTATGATTATCCGATAAGTAAAAAAGACGTACGTAAACCCCAAAGACAATTTTTAATTTTTTTTGGGATCATTTTCCCAAAGACATTTGTTAGGCCAGGTAACATAGAACAGAGTTGAATAAGGAGAGATAAGAGCAGAGAAGATTGGGACATGATTTTGCATCATTTTGTATGTCACCAACATTATTAATTTATTCCCCTGTGGTACTGTAATCCTTCCACGGACGTATTACGGATTTGGGACAAAAAAGAAGAAGGACTCAGACCCGTCTCATTGTCATCCCTAATTGCAAAACACAAAAAAAGATCAAAAGGAATTGTTTTACTATTCCCGAGGTACATAGACAGCAAATGTAAAAGGAAAAAAGGATAGTGCAGAAGAGCGCAACCAACTCGAGCCGCTAGAGCCGGACAGTAGCTCAGCAAGGGCAGTCATGTCTGACTCTAACTGCATCTCAAGAACAGCAATACAAGCTCAGCAAGGGCAGTCATGTCTGTGACTCTAACTGCATCTCAAGAGCAGCAATTCAATCAGTCGCATCTTCTAAAATAACCGGTAATGGTTCTTTCATACAAAGGGGAACCAGCCAGCCAAGAACTCTAGCCTTCCTCTGCACAGCCGGTAGATTCTTACTTCTCAACCGCAAAAAAATACTCACCCTCGGCTTCTTGGATGGGATCACCGCCATTGCCGCTCCATGCCTCCAGTTCCTTCTCGTGAACTTGAGCTTCGGACTGTTGGTCATCGGTCATGTTAGCATAATATTAAGAAATATTACGTAGTATCATAGCTAGGTTCTCATTTTCCATGGTCCAGTCTTCGTCGCCTGAGTCAAATCTTCTCGTCTTTTCAATTTAAAATCCATGTACATCTAGGATGCACGTGAGGGGCAGTGTTGGAGTTTATTTAAAAGGCTACTCTACCGAATGTCAGTTGATTTTAGGTCGGAACATTGTAGGGAATCTAACAAGTCAATATTGCACAGCTCCACCTGGTCCTTCCCTTGGCCGTCAAGGAGAGAACACTATCGGCGGCTCCAAGCATGGCTCAGCCCCGGAGATAGATTCAATCAAAAAAATTGGTAATTGATGCTGAATTTGATTAGAACAATAAATTAACAGCCTTTTTTACATTCAGGAATTTGATGAAAAATATAGAGAAAGAAAAACAAAAATGATATTCGTTCTTTGGCTCCCCTTTCCCATTAGATTCACTGTTTTGGTTAGATTTGGTGCGGAAGAGCTTCCCCCCTTCTTATCACAACATTCCTCACAATCCAAAAGGAGCTGCAACTGATAACATAATTGAGAAGATCAACGTCATTGAGTCAAAAAAACTTGTACAAAAATTCTAATATTTACGCTAATTTTCAGATCGAGATAGAGAAAGTTAAAAGGACTACAGAAAGGAAGGCATCATAAAATAGAGGAGATCGTATCGTTACGTTACCTCTCGGAGGAAAAAGAACAATCTTTGAAACTCAGCTTTTGGCAATTAAAGGTCGGTCACAGAGTTGCAATCGATTGATTCTTAGATTTCAAACCGTAATCAATATAAGGAAACCATGTGTAAGTATAAATATATATAGTACTAGAAGAGAAGGGATGGTGGTGTTTCGTTGGCTGTGGAAAGAGAAGTGGGAGAGGGAAGGGGCAGTAGTCAAGGCTTTAGGAAAGGAACCACAAGAATATATTCGAAGGCATCTGGGTCAGCTTATGCGTACCTCGACTATTCAACTCCCTGATCCGGTCAAAGATAGGTCATTCACAACGAGGCGATGAGATTTACAAGAGATTTCTCTCTTACAGTCTACCTCAAGAGCTTGCCAAATTTTGAACTCAAGATGTCTGGATTTACGACTCATCCCTATCACCCCAAGCCCAAAGGATCAAGAAAAACTTGGCTCTACTAAGGTAAATTTCGAAGCATGTGGTTTTTTATCTGGGAACTTCTATCTTTTGCCTAATTCTATTTAGAATTTCTTGGAAAGGGTTCTTGTAATATCTTCCCTTCAGGCACTTGACTCTAGGCACCCTAATCCAACTAAGGTCCCCTCACATATTCAAAAAAACTAAGGTCCCCTCTTTTCCCCAGGAAAGATGTTGAAAACTTATCATCATTGTCCAGCTCACGTACAAGTACTAAAGCTCAACAGAAATGGGTTTTAAGGGAATTTCCACTCTCCATGGTTGAGATGATCTCCAGAATTCTTTAATAACAGGCTTTATCAACACTAGGAATTTAATTTTGTCCATCCTCCATATAAGATGGTGAACATTAACCCCCTTCCTATTAGTTGAAATAGTGTTAGATTATACCACAAAGTAATGCCATGGTTGTCAAAATGTGTATTGCAGGGGTATAACCTACACTATTTCAACCAATAAAAGAGAGAGTAATGTTCACCCTCTTTTAAGAATAGTGAAAAAAATTGCACTCCAGCACTAGAGGCCGGGGCTAACGCGATGCGGGTGCAAGTCGAATTTTGATAAAATTTGTCAAAATTCTATCAAACGAGAAGTGGAAAGTATTTGTGCATATTTTATCAAAATTCGACTTGCACACGCATTACGTGCAGGGGTGCCTCTAGTAATTTTAAAAGTACTTGATTGTACCTTCCATTTGAACTTGATGTGGCCTATTTCTTTTTGCCTTGACCATATGTTGGTGATTGTCGAGGTCGTCGCTATGTATTCCGAGCCCTTCTTGGAGTTGCATTGAAAAAGCTCGATGTTCCTGATAAGAAAAAAAATTGGGTAAAACATGAATGCAGTAGTATATAATGACAATTGCATCGGGTTTTTCTTCTCTTTTTTGTCAGATTTAATTTTTTTTAACCATAAGAACACAGTTGCCTATAAGGTTGAATTGGCAAAATAGCCCTTCTTTGTCTAGACGAATTGCGTCGTATTTCTCCGGTATCAAGTTGTGGATGAGGCTGTCTTGTAGTTTGGTCAGAACAATTAGCTGACCTCTTGCTTGCTGTGTGATGCAACGATGTTCTAATATGTGGGCAACTTGCTCAGTTGTCATGTTTTGTATTCGCACTTGTTTTGAGTATTCATTCCTTTGTCTTCGCTGTGCAATTTCAGCTATGGTGAGACTTTGTTGGTACCTAACAATTAGCTGACCTTCTTGCTGTGTGAGGCAATAATGTTCTAATATGTGGGCAACTTGCTCAGTTGTCATGTTTTGTAGTCGCCCTTGTTTGTGAGTATCCATTCATTTGTCTTCGCTGTGCAATTTCAGCTATGGTGAGATTTTGTCGGTCCTTTCATTGTTGCTCAGGATTTTCTTCTCTTGCTTATTCGGTCCATTCGCTTGATTGATCATCTTCCCCATTTGAATCCATGGTCTCTTCAATTTGATGTGAAAATCATGTAAAATCAAATGAATTAAAAAAGCAAGCACAATCATGTAATTAATAGATAAAAAGTACACAAAATAGTACGATTTTTAAGATGGTAAAAGTATATAAATACCCCATCAACTATTACTTTTTCTCCAAAACACCCCCTTACATTTAAAATCGCCCATAAAGACCCCTCAACTACTGAAAATAGAATTAATTGCTAACTCCGTTAACGGAATTAAGGAAATAACAAATATACCCTCTCCATATTATACAGGCCAACAGCCCTACCTCTCACACTATGTCTCTCTCTCCCGGCCGAACACACCACTTACCCCTCTCTCTGTGATCAGTCTCTCGCACAGATTCGACACCTGGTCCACCTCCAATATCTTCCTCCTGATAAACGTCTTCATCGAAAAGAACGTGTTCTCGGGGTTCACCACGGCCTGCTGCTTAGCGATCTGACCCACGAGCCGGTCCTAATTCTCCGTGTGCGCCACCACCGACAACGTCGTCCCCTGCCCCTCCGCGTTCGTCACGATCGTCAGCTTGCTGCCCTCCATGGCCACTACCGCCGAGTTCGTGGTCCCCAGGTCGATCCCCACCACCTTCTCATTCACCACCTGAGCCGCCTCAGAAGCAGTTTAGGTAAGGGTCTAGTTCTCATCGTTTTCCATTTCGATTTGGGGGCTTGGAATTCGAATTTGGCATTTGTGGATTGGGGCTTAGTAAATCAAAACCAGGGTTAGGGTTTGATTTTGGGGATTTCTGAAATTGGTGATTTGTGATAGTTGTGGCTGTTGGAGATCGAGTGCGGGAGGGGGGGTTGGTGGTGGTGATTGGTGTCTGGCGGTGGTTTGGGATTGTGGTGGCGACAATGGTGGAGGGGGTAAAGTCGGTGTTGGACTGTGAATTGTGGTGGCGACAATGGTGCATTTACATGACCTATTCAACCCAAGTTTATTATTGTCAAAGGGTATTATTGTCCAAAAAACGCCCAATTTGCTAACATGTGACCTCCCAGCAATCAGTTTCGAGATGTAAGGGTGTCACTTGGGTTATGAGAATAGTTGAGGGGGTCTCCATGGGCGATATTAAATGTGAGGGGGTGTTTTGGAGAAAAAGTGATAGTTAAGGGGTTGTTTATGTACTTTTACCTTTTAAGATTGAAATGGCAAAGTTATATTTAAAAATTCTAACTCCACATCCATTTACACACCCCCATTCACAGTGGAAGTAGAATGATTGAAGTTATATTTGTGAGTTTTGTCCTTTTGTTATTTTACTTTTGAATAAAATTTTCTCAATCTCTGCTTCATTATATGACTACTATGTGAGCCCACTCATTACGTAATCCAATAGTCATAGGCATTACATTAACTTTATCTAAACTAAAATTATAAGTACGGGGAAGTACCAAGTTTTGTTTTAATATTTTTGCAATGATTCCAATCGTTTATATATATACACTTAATGATATGGAAATCACAATAAATCAAACTAAACCAAATCGAGCCTTATGTCCCAATCACTTGGGGTCCTTTTTTTTCATTGAGCTCTGTCAAGGGCCACTTGTTCACACAAACCTATTATACTCATATCTTTACTCATCACAGCATCTAATGTTAATTTAGGTTTACTCCTCCCCGTAACATTGCTACACGAAACTATCCTATCTGCTCTCTTAACTACTGCATCTCCTAATCCCAATACAGAAATCACAATACGAGTAAAATATAGAAACTAGATGGAAATTCTAAAGAGCAATCAAGTCTGTCACTTCTCTAATCCCAGAGGCAAATCCTCTATTACTCCCAACCGACTTACACACAAAATTGTTAATCCCAGAGACAAATCCTTGATCACTCCCAACTGTCTTATACACGAAATTTGTTCTTTCCTGAACTTAGCATTGTTCGGACAGCCCCTCTCTCTCTCTCTCTCTCTCTCTCTCTCTCTCTCTCTCTCTCTCTCTCTCTCTATGAACTCACTACGGTTTAGGAAGGCAACCACTAAGCAAACATGGAATTGTAAGGCAGGTCACTAAATATTGCAATGTTAGTTTTTACGTCATTAAAAGAGGAGAAGAAATAGAAAAAAGAAAGCATGTGAAGTAAAGAGAAGAGACAGGGAAAGTGACTTTACTATTTACGTCGCTAAAAGAGAAGAGAAGAGGAGAAGAAATTGAAAAAAAGAAAGCATGTGAAGTAAAGAGAAGAAATAGGAAAAGGGAATTTACTATTTTGTACTTTTATGAGTGGAATATTCTGACTTCTGTTTTCTTCTTTTCTTGTTTAAGTAGGAAATTGCAAAAATAAAACGTATGCTATTTCCTTCTCTCAATTCCACACCGACAATAGGAAAAACTCAATGGTTCTTCAAGGATGACAACAGTTTTTTTTTCTTATTTGTGCAACAGAAATAAAAGTAAAAACGTTTTTTCTAGGGAAAATTTCAAAATACCCCCCAACCTTTACATCAAAATTTAATTAGACTCCCAACCTTTTAAAAACTTCAATTTTACTCCCAACGTTATCTTCCGTTAATCAAAACGCCCCCTTCCGTCCGAATGACTAACGGATTTCGTTAAAAGCTCTGTTAAATAGCGTCCCGATCGAATTTCGATGATCCGAGCCGCTCAATGTGTTCAAAACGTGATTTTAAGGGTACCCATGAGAAATCAGCAAAAAAAATGATTGGGAAGGGCTTCATCTGAACAGTTTTTTATTGAATGGATCATCGAAATTCGATTGGAAAATGGGAGGTGCGGATCGATCTGGATTTTGTTCAAGTCCGAACGTCCGGATTTTGCTTCGGTACGCACCTCTCCTTTTCTGATCGAATTTCGATGATCCAAGCCACTCAATGTGATTAGAACGTGATTTTAAGGGTACCCGCAAGAAATCAACCAAAAAAAAATGATCGAGAAGGGCTTCATCTGAACAGTTTTTTATTGAATATAGTTCAATAAAAAACTGTTCAGATGAAGCCCTTCTCGATCATTTTTTGTTGTTGATTTCTTAAGGATACCCTTAAAATCACGTTTTGAACACATTGAATGGCTCGGATCATCAAATTTCGATCGAGACGATATTTAACGGAGCCTTTAACGAAATCCGTTAGTCATTCGGACGGAAGGGGGCATTTTGATTAACGGAAGATAACGTTGGGAGTAAAATTGAAGTTTTTAAAAGGTTGGGAGTCTAATTGAATTTTGGTGTAAAGGTTGGGGGGTATTTTGAATTTTTTCCTTTTTTCTATTGGGTAATAAAGGAAATCATTTTTGTGACAGCTTTAAAAACAGGTCACACCAAAAGCTCCTCTCCCTTCATATATTAGAAGAATAAAGGGTAAATTTCACTTACCTCCCCTCACATTTTTTAAATTGCACTTACCTCCCATGTCAGACTTGTCGGCTAACAGACGTTAACAGAGTGCATGAATGTACAGTTTTACCCTTTCATTGACCTCCCCTGAGATTTCTAACAATTGCAGATACTTCCCCTAGGTCTCTCTCTGCTATATAATTTAAACTATAATTTAATTAAGATATTATAGTTAATGCAATAGTTATCAAGTCTAGAATTTAAAAAATGAAAGTTTACTTCATCTTATCTCTAAATTTCTTGTGAAAACAAACTTTAAAATTACAGTATAATTTTTTGCCTATTTTCAAAGATTTAAATATTTAGTTTTAGATTTCTAGTTTCATTGAAGTTGTGAAATTTTAATTCCAGCAAAATTCTAAAGGTATTTGTATTGGGAACCCATTACCATTTTTTCCAATTATAATTTTGTTGCTTTATAAATTAAATTGAATTTTATTAGAATATCCTATCATAAATATTATTATCGAAAAAAATATATGGGTGAATCATGTAGCCATAAGGTCCTTTTCTGAAAAAATAGAAGATTAATTTTGACAAAAAAAAAATTGACATATGTACTGCTAATTTAAATTGGCCTCAATTAGCAACTATATTCTATATACCATAGAATTTTTTAATACCATGAAACTTTTAAACTTTTAATCACAAATTTGTTTTACAAGATCCAAAAGTTCGGAAAAAATTCAGCTGGAGAAAAAAATATGGTTTGGCTAAGAAATTGTGTAAGAGTTTTAGCCAAAATATGCCTTTTTACTCCAATCAATCTTTTCCCAGTTTGGATGACATGTAACCTTAATTTAAAACCATGTATTTTAGAAATTTTTGTTATTCTTTGCACACACAAAAAAAAGATTTTGAAGTTTCATGATAAAGGATAGGGTTGGGGAAAAAAGTTTACCTTAATTTAAAGCCATATTTTTTTTAGAAATTTTTGTTATTCTATGCAAAAAAAAAAAGAAGAGACTTTTGAAGTTTCATGATAAAGGAAAGAAATTGTAATTGCTTTGTATTTATGCCTACATTTGCATTTGACTTCAAAAAAGTCAAAAGTTGTTTCAAGTTTCCTACAAAAAAAATTAAGGAAAAAAATTGTAACTTAATCTCTATATTTATGCCTAATATGCATTTGACTTCAAAAAATCAAAAGTGTTTTCAAAGTTTCTTAAAATAAATGCTTATACACACAAATTTAAAATCAATGTATATATGTGTTTAATTCTGAAGATACACGTGCATGTGAGATATGTATAATAACTTAATCTCGCTTTTAAATAGTTTTAATTAGGAACATTAATGTCTTTTAAATTGAGTCCAGAAGGGAATTCATTTCACAAAATCATTCTAAAGGGGTAAAATTGGTAATGAAATAGATTTAGTAGCTGATGTAAGCATTTTCCGTTACCTAGAACGGTCTTCTAACGGCAATGGGGGAATCTGCAGCCGACAACTGAAGTAGAGGGGAGGTAAGTGCAATTTTTAAAACGTGAGGGGAGGTGTCTGTCATTGTCAGAAACCTCAGGGGAGGTAAGTGAAATTTACCCAAGAATAAAAGATAGATAAACTTGTCGCGGGCAACTATATAGAGATAAAGTTTGATGTGCCAGAGGCATCATGAGAGCATAACAAGCACAACCAACTTTAAAATAAAATAAAAAACTTTTGTACCATTAAAAGAACTCTCTACATCAATGCATTAAAACAGTCAAACAACTTGAGAGTAAATGAAGCAACTCTAGCACCTTTAAACCTAAAGCAGAGTACCTCAAGCAAATGCAGTAAAAAAAACCCAATGAAAATAAACAGATAAGTTGTTCAACTCCTGCATTACCTAGCATTACCTGCAAGATGGAATTTCAATTACAAAAACAAAATGTGAAACATGCGAAATACAATGCATAAAATTACCTGCAACTTGAGAGTAAATGAAGCAACTCTAGCACCTTTAACTAGTAACATACAGTATGCTACTAGTTCACAATCATACAGTATGTTACTAGTTATACCATGTGAGCTTACTAGTTCACGATAAGAAAATACCAAGAAGGAGAGAACAATCCGGGGAGCTCCTGCTGCCAGCCTGCCAATAAACCAGAAGACACCAGGAGTTCACAAACTTATCACAACAACACAAACAACACAACTTACATGAACCAGATCACTAGAATATGCACAAAAGATGAGTTCTAATGAAGGACAGATACGGATACGGGATATGGATACGACACGATACGGATACGGCGATACGGCAAAATCTAAAAAAATAGGATACGGATACGTCGGGGATACGACTGTATAAATTATACTCCCTCCGTCCCTTTTTAAATGTCCTGCTTCGTAACTCCAACTTATTAAAAAGACATCATCATTATACCTTTCACATCAACTTTTTCCTCCACTTTCCCTACTTACCCATCATCATTACACTTTTACTCACTAACTTTTCAAAATGAAATCTACTTTTAGGGACAAAATAGACAATTCACCAACTTTTACCCACTAACTTTACAAAATGGACACTTATTAAGGGACAGCCCAAAATGGAATACTGGACTGTAATAAAGGGACGGAGGGAGTACATTTTTATAATTATTAGTCTCCTGGGCATAAAAGTGCAGCCATAAGAAATAAAAGAGTTGTTGAATTGCCAATACCAAGCATTAAGTACATGTCAATTTCAAAAGAGTAGGAACTTATATCCAAAAGATTAGAATTTCGTAAAAAAGGGGAAAAATTTTACAGATTAGTAGGCAATAGACTAATAGGTATGCATATAATATACTTCATATACATACACATATATCTATGTACCAGTGTATGTATTAGATATAATAATTTAGTGTATGTACTAGATGTAATTTGTTGTATATGTAAACAATAGAAATCCACACCAATAAAACAGAAAGAACCTTGTGAATCAAAGGTTCAAGCGATCTAGGGTGGAAAATATGGACCAGTTCAAGGGATGATCTATCGATGTGCATAATTTCCTAAGTTTTATATTTTTAGTAATGCTACTATTACAATTTGTGCCTCCATATCCCATTTGTTTTGTTTTGGTATGGGATCTTCTCTACATCTATAAATTCTAGTTCGTCTCAATGGACTCCTTATCAATGAGTCATATGTTGAAATTTTTCGTGCATTTGGATTTTTTCGACAAACAAGCTCAATGCATTATATTAAAACACAAGATTACAAGTTCAACAAAGCTGCCCTTGCTTTCACATGAGCAGCCCGCACTACTTGTCTATCCACCTTAACAACTTTAACTACAAAAAAACGAGTACATAACATAAGGAACAAAAATCCAAAAGAACCGTAAAGAGCCGTATGCAAGATAAACTCGGCATCTGCAAGATTGAAAAGCCCCTGCACGAAAGCTGCACAATCAGTACGAATGCAAATCTCTCGCAACCCTTGACCAAAGGCCCATTCTAGCACTAACAAACTAGCCCTGATTTCTACCATAGCTGCTGAAGAACAGGTTCATGTCCCTTTTATTTTGTTTGGATGACGAGAAATCATAGTCGGATTCCATATACCGACGTTGTATTACAATTTCCCCCTTTTAGTTTGTTCTTGATTCTTTAAAAAATTTCATTTTAACCCCCACCATATCCTAAATCCTAAATGTATCCTGTCGTATCCCCGCGTATCTGAAATAAAAATATTTAATTTAAATGCAGGATACTTATTTGCCGTATCCGATACGGTATTCGTATCCCTCGTGTATACGATACTCATATGTGACTAGTTTCGGAGTATCCGTGCTTCATAGATTCCAACAGTCTACAATTCATGTACTCGTTGACATTCAAATAGAAACTATTTACTAACCAGGCCAAGCTACCAACATCGATCAATGGTTTTTTTTACCTCAGTCACTCTTCTTATCCAGATCAGACTTCTTCTTTGCCAGATCGTAAATGGCGGTGGTCGTCGTCTCGATCGAAGCCAAGGTAGTCCCGATCGAAGCCACGGTAGTCCCCATGGAGTCCATCTTGGTCGTAACCGCATCCTCAAACGGGGTCTTCTTGAAGAAGACCTCACCCAGGAGTGTTCCAAAAGCGAAACTCGAGGAGATGATAAAGAACATGCCCACTGTTGTCGACACATCCTCCGCAAATCGGCTATGGAACACCGGAGCAGAAGGAGCAGAGAACGCCCTATGAAACAACCTACAGAACGCCATTCGCTCTCGCTCGCTCGCTCTCGCTCTCTCTCTCTCTCTCTTCCACACTCTTACAAATATATTACAAAAATGCCATCAGTTCTTTTTACCCAAATCAGATTATGTCGGAAGCGATTTAGTGTCTAAGTCACTAGCTAGCAAGTGCCGTATATATACTCTTCGAAAATCTTGGTCATGACTTTTTTTTTGGTCATACGGTATATACATCAGCGGGGATTAACAGGGGTTCAGAGACTATTCACGGTCCTGAACCCCAAACCTGCTCCTCGTAGGACTCGAACTCAGATCACCACTGAGGAAATAAATAAGACAACCAACTTCACAAATTTGGTTTCAAAATCTGACATCAAGGTTGGTTACATAGCGTTCCATATATACTCTTCGAAAATCTTGATCCTTTTTAGTGCCAATATTGTCAATGTTGGTCTAACGCTTCCCTTTAATATAGCCCTCAACCGTAATCATATCACTCTTTCGAACTTGGGCATATAAACTTGTCTAAACCACGTTTATCTATTCTATCTTATAGGGTATATAGAATAAGACTTTTATCCATCTATCTTATAGGATATAGTGCTTGCCCGTGCCTACGGCACTACGCACCCGAGAGTGAGAGCGAATGGCGTTCTGTAGGTTGTTCCGTAGGGCGTTCTCTGCTCCTTCTGCTCCGGTGTTCCATAGCCGATTTGCGGAGGATGTGTCGACGACAGCGGGCATGTTCTTTATCATCTCCTCGAGTTTCGCTTTTGGAACACTCCTGGGTGAGGTCTTCTTCAAGAAGACCCCGTTTGAGGATGCAGTTACGACCAAGATGGACTCCATGGGGACTACCGTGGCTTTGATCGGGACTACCATGGCTTCGATCGAGACGACGACCACCGCCATTTACGATCTGGCAAAGAAGAAGTCTAATCTGGATAAGAAGAGTGACTGAGGTAAAAAAAAACCATTGATCGATGTTGGTAGCTTGGCCTGGTTAGTAAATAGTTTCTATTTGAATGTCAACGAGTACATGAATTGTCCACTGTTGGAATCTATGAAGCACGGATACTCCGAAACTAGTCACATACGAGTATCGTATACACGAGGGATACAGATACCGTATCGGATACGGCAAATAAGTCTCCTGCATTTAAATTAAATATTTTTATTTTAGATACGCGGGGATACAGCAGGATACATTTAGGATTTAGGATATGGTGGGGGTTAAAATGAAATTTTTTAAAGAATCAAGAACAAACTAAAAGGGGGAAATTGTAATACAACGTCGGTATATGGAATCCGACTATGATTTCTCGTCATCCAAACAAAATAAAAGGGACATGAACCTGTTCTTCAGCAGCTATGGTAGAAATCAGGGCTGGTTTGTTAGTGCTGGAATGGGCCTTTGGTCAAGGGTTGCGGGAGATTTGCGTTCGTACTGATTGTGCAGCTTTCGTGCAGGGGCTTCTCGATCTCAATCCTCCAATTCTACACATCTAATGGTTCAAAAAATAACTCTCACAAACTAACTTTTGAATGGAAATTTGGTAAATAAAGTGGGATTTTTAATGGCAAATATCGAGACTGTATTCCCTTTTTCTTGGCCGGTACACAAACAAGCCCTTGCACCCCTGTCTCTCTCTCACGGCTGAATCTCTCTCTCACTCCTGAATTCAAAACCCCAAATTTTGATTTCAAAATTCAAACCTCCCCCCCCCCTCTCTCTCTTTCTCTCTCTTCTGGTACTAGAAGATTCAAACCCCCTCCATCTCACGACCTCTATCTCCGGCGATGGCCCTCATCGCCGAACCCTTATCCAGCGAGCAACCCAGTACTCTCTTTCTCTTGCAACACCCACCCACCAATCTCACCCTTTCACCCTTTGTTTCTCCTATCTACCCCACCGAAGTTGAGCACCTCGAACCAAATCGTCGCGACTGACCTCGGCAGGTAATCGGATTCTTGATTTCCAACCCATCTAATCTTCGATTTTCTTCCCTGTGTATGGTTTTGAACACATCTAATTTGGGTATGATTGTATTTTGTATGCTCTTCAGGTGTATTTTGTGTATCATAACGGAAGACTAGATTTTTTCTTCAGTAAACAATTTTGTTCATTGTTTGTCCATATGACAAGAGAAGGGGGGTTTTTTCCAAAGATCCCTAAATAATATTCCTTTTCTTTCGATCTCAACCCTCCAATTCTACACATCCAATGGTTCAAAAAATAACTCTCTCACAAACTAACTTTTGAATGGCAGTTTGGTAAATAAAGTGGGATTTTTAATGGCAATCATCGAGACTGTGTTCCCTTTTTCTTGGCCGGTACACAAACAAGCCCTTGCACCCCTGTCTCTCTCTCACGGCTGAATCTCTCTCACTCCTGAATTCACAAAAGAGGTTTAGTAGTAATTAACATGCCTTCCCCAAATATAAGTAGTACTAACATAAAAATATAAGAGGTTTATTAGTTTGGCTTAAAAAGGTCGTTTGGATTAATTTTTAATCTTTATTATAAAAAATTGCACATATAAATTTTGCGTCAAATTTTTGTGAATTATAAATTTGACACAACTAACATATGCAATTTTTTTTTTATTTTTTACCAAAGACAAAAAAACAAGCCAGTTTCTTTTTAGATTGCTCAATTTTCTTGTTTTGGCTTATGAATTAAGACTGATTATTTTTCCCCTCATTCAATATTTTTTCACATTTGCTAATTTTGTATAAATTTCGGTGGATTATTTGTTCGTCACGACAAGAGGAATCTAAGAAATTTAAAATTATGGACCAAACTAAATTTTTTGGATAAAGAAAAAAATAATTCATAAAGTCTGAATGTTTCAGATTATTTTTGTCTATTTTGATTTTTTTTTTATTTAGTGAACTCTTTTAAGATTTTGACAAAAATATTTAACCTTTTAGATTGCAATCGTCTCCACAAACCAATACTCAGAATTTTAACAAATGCGAAATAAATATGAATAAAAAATAATAATCAAACGGATTTTTTTTTCTTTTTTGTCATTCCATAATCCTAATCTACTCTATTCTAGGGGATTTGGGAAGAGGATGAATGCTACTCCAATCTACTTGTGGGCACACGCCCCAAAAATCCCGTGTTTTAATGCATGAAATCCTGGGTGCGCCCTTATCCTGCGGAAAGCGCGGCGAAGTGCTTCGCAGATCAGAGAGTCGCCACTCGGGTTTTGCGGTTAGTACCCAAGAAACCGTTCTTTTGAAAATGTTTGGACCACGTCCGTTTGATTTTGAAAAAGGCTTTTGTAGACTAGGCCGTCGTCACCTTCGATCTTGAGGTTCGGGAACCAGATTACGAGAAGGGAAGGGTTTTATGGCACCCCCCTCGCCCAGTCCGGAGACCGGTCTCTACTCAGGCGTTTTGTAAAACATTTGCATTTCTCTCTTTATTTGATCATTCTTTTAACCAGTTAGGGCGGGGGAACAGTTAATAGGGATTAAAACTGTAAACAAGTTGCATTTATATACAAAAGATGTAACAAAATGTTTATGGATGATGATGTTTGATCTAAGCAAATATAATAGATTGAGAACAAGCTTTGTGGTTGTTTTAGACAAGCTAGTGCACGCTGTTTGTGCGGTAGTGCACACAGAAGCAAGCCTGCTTGCACTGGCTAAGCCACTGCATGTAGCCATGATCTGCGTGCGCCACCCCACAATTGGCGTGCGCCGGTGAGCCTAAGACCACAGCTTCTGTTCTCAACCCTCTGGGCTCTGGAAAGGACCAGTGCACACCCAGGACAAACCACGCAGTTAAATATGGATTACTAAGCTATTACAGACAATGTAAAGGGCTTAAAAGCCACCAAATAGACAGAAAATCCCTTAAACAGTGAGGGGAGGATGATCAGAGGCCTGGAGCCTAGTTGCCATGCCACTGGTCCTTGTCACAACTGCCGTATGCTAGTGAATAGAGACCGTATGCCAGTTGTGTCATTCTTCCAATGCTTGGCTTTGCACCATCTGGGCTCTGGAACATAACCAGAAGGATCCCAGAGGCCTTTCTAAGCAGAAAGGAAAAACTAAGTACAATTCTTAAACATTTCTAGAATACAGAAATCTTTAAACTTGTTTTAGCATGCATCAGTGTGATCAGAATGTAAATAAGACAAAATAAGGATGATCGGTGATCCCCACAGCAGTGGTGCACATACATCCATAACTGGCGTACGGATTAATGTCACTGGCGTGCGCCACTTATCTCTACACACGATCTTTGAAACTTTGCCAGCTTTAGGGCCAGGACTGGTATAGATTACCAGCCTTGACCCTGCCAGCCCCCCTCCGGGGTCAGAACAGAAAACAGGAGCAAAAGATGTTATACCTTTGCTTGAGAGTTTGATGGATGGTTTGAACTTTGAGCTTGAAAGAAGATGGATGGAGGGTGGATGTAGTGAGGTTTGAGGACTGTGGAGAGTATGTTCCCTTGCTTGCTCTTTCTATGGAAGAGAAAGGAAGCAAAGGAGAATGATGAAGAAGAGGACAAAGGGGCTTGAACTCTTTAATGGTGCTAACCCTTTTGAACTTGGTAACCCTTTGCAAGAGTGAGAGAGGGGAGTATATATAGGCAAAAGGGGCTGAGATCAGTTTGGCCTTTAGGGGCTGTTTGGATGATCAAGTATTGGAGGAAGCTCCCATGCATTAAATGCATGGGACTTGGCTTGATGGAAGGGAAAGGAACAGTTCTGGCCGGAGTAATGATCAGGGGGGCTGGCTCCAGCCCAGCTGGCTGAAAAGGTTGATTTGACTGGTGCTGACTGGCGTGCGCCACTTGTTGAGTGGCGTGCGCCATAGAGTGGTAGTGACTGACACGTGTCAGTGGTTCCTGCGCACGCTAGTCCACCACCAGCGTACTCCAGCAGGGTTTTGTTGAGGCCATTTGGCTCTGGCTCGAGGGTTCGACAAGGGTTTGAAATGGGTTTGGACGAGGTTCGGGACGCTCAAAGCTCAAACTCATCAAACAACTCGGTATGTTCTCGACCTTAATCATCATTGGGGAATCAAAGACCGTAAATAAACTATTCTGGAAAGTCCAAAATAGGGTGTCTACAGTAGCCCCCCTTTGACGGCACTTGGAGCACCATTGTTTTGGTACAAGTAACGTCAAAGGTTTCTAGACACCCTCTCAAGGCTATCCAGAAGAAATAGAAAATGCGGACATGTATTTAAATGTACCATCCATTGAGAGATTGAAGACGGGCGGACCATCTGAAGATTGTTGGGAAAAGAGTTTGAACTCTGTTGGAAAATAGGGATGGGTGGACCATCATTGAATGGTGAGGTGGACTCTCCTGGGGAATAGTTAGTTGTGGATGGATCAATGCCACTAGGGATCAAACCTTCTTTGGCATAAGCCAACGGTTGAGTCGGACGGACAGACCGTCGTTGATTTGATTTTGGATGTACAGACCGTCGTTGATTTTAGAGTTGGACGGACAGGCCGTCGTTGATTTGAAGGTTGGACGAACAGACCGTCGTTGATGGGGTTGGACGGACAGACCGCCGTTGATTTGAGGTTGGACGGACGACCGTCGTTGATTTGAGGTTGGACGACGACCGTCGTTGATTTGAAGGTTGGACGGACAGACCGCCGTTGATTTGGACAGGACGGGCTGTCATTGCTGGGGATCGAACTATCTTTGGCACAAAGAATCCCAACAATCACGGGTAGGTCGCGTCGGGTAGGTTAAATTCCATCTGTTGGGAATCAGAGTCAATCTCCTTATCATGGACCATCCGAGGCAGAGCAATAAGACTGCTGGAAGATGTGTTACTTGTAGACCAATGTGGACTAGGATAGGCGAACGGTGTTGTAGATCGATTGACGGCGATCGATCGTGATCGATGAACGCGGGCAATATTCGATCGACGATATTCTCGATCGCCGATGAACGAATATTACGACGGTTGAACGCGGGCAATATTCTGATCGCGGTCGGCGGTGAACGCGGGCAATATTCGGATCGTCGTTGAACGCGGGCAATATTCGATCGCCGTTGGTCGGGTGAACGCGGGCAATATTCGGATCGCCGTTGGTCGGACGATATTTCGATCGCCGTTGGTCGGGGTGAACGCGGGCAATATTCTCGATCGCCGTTGGTCGGGGTGAACGCGGGCAATATTCTCATCGCGGTCGGCGGTGAACGCGGGCAATATTCGGATCGCCGTCGGCGGTGAACGCGGGCAATATTCGATCGCCGTTGGTCGGGGTGAACGCGGGCAATATTCGATCGCCGTTGGTCGGGGTGAACGCGGGCAATATTCGGATCGCGTTGGGTGGGGTGAACGCGGGCAATATTCGATCGCCGTTGGTCGGGGTGAACGCGGGCAATATTCTCGATCGCCGTTGGTCGGGTGAACGCGGGCAATATTCGATCGCCGTTGGTCGGGTGAACGCGGGCAATATTCGATCGCCGTTGGTCGGGGTGAACGCGGGCAATATTCGGATCGCCGTCGGCGGTGAACGCGGGCAATATTCGATCGCCGTTGGTCGGGTGAACGCGGGCAATATTCTCGATCGCCGTTGGTCGGGGTGAACGCGGGCAATATTCGATCGCCGTTGGTCGGGGTGAACGCGGGCAATATTCTCGATCGCCGTTGGTCGGGGTGAACGCGGGCAATATTCTCGATCGCCGTTGGTCGGGGTGAACGCGGGCAATATTCTCGATCGCCGTTGGTCGGGGTGAACGCGGCAATATTCTCGATCGCCGTTGGTCGGTGGTGAACGCGGGCAATATTCGATCGCCGTTGGTCGGGGTGAACGCGGGCAATATTCGTTCGATCGCCGTTGGTCGGGGTGAACGCGGGCAATATTCTCGATCGCCGTTGGTCGGGGTGAACGCGGGCAATATTCTCGATCGCCGTTGGTCGGGGTGAACGCGGGCAATATTCTCGATCGCCGTTGGTCGGGTGAACGCGGGCAATTTCGATCGCCGTTGGTCGGGGTGAACGCGGGCAATATTCTCGATCGCCGTTGGTCGGGGTGAACGCGGGCAATATTCTCGATCGCCGTTGGTCGGGTGAACGCGGGCAATATTCTCATCGCCGTTGGTCGGTGGTGTCACGGGCAATATTCTGATCGCCGTTGGTCGGGGTGAACGCGGGCAATATTCTGATCGCCGTTGATCGGTGTGAACGCGGGCAATATTCTGATCGCCGTTGATCGGTGTGAACGCGGGCAATATTCTGATCGCCGTTGATCGGTGGTGAACGCGGGCAATATTCTGATCGCCGTTGGTCGGGGTGAACGCGGGCAATATTCTGATCGCCGTTGATCGGTGGTGATGACATGACTGATCATCGTTGAGAGGACGACATGGCTGATCGTCGGTGATGACATGGCTGATCATCGTTGAGAGGACGATATGGCTGATCGTCGGTGATGACATGGCTGATCATCGTTGAGATGGACGATATGGCCGATCGTCGGTGATGACATGGCCGATCATCGCTGAGGTGGACGACATGGTCGATCGCCGGTGATGACATGGTCGTCATCGTTGAGATGGACGAAATGGCCGATCGTCGGTGATGACATGGCCGGTCATCGTTGAGATGGACGATATGGTCGATCGTCGGTGATGACATGGCTGATCATCGTTGAGATGGACGATATGGTGATCGTCGGTGATGACATGGCCGATCATCGTTGAATTTGAACAGAACGGCTGTTGTTGAGGATAAAGCTAACCATGGCACGGATAGTTCCAACAAATCACGGGTAGGTCGCGTCAGGTAGGTTAAATTCCATCCGTTGGGAATCAGAGCCAATCTCCTTATCATGGACCATCCGAGACAGAGCAATAAGACTGCTGGAAGATACGCTAACGGTTTGAATTGGAAGTTGGACGGACAGACCGTCGTTGATTTGAAGTAGGACGGATGGATCGTCGTTGATTGGAATAGGACGGATAGATCGTCGTTGATTTGAAAACGGGACGGATGGATCGTCGTTGATTTGAAAATGGGACGGATGGATCGTCGCTGATTTAGAATTGGGACGGATAGATCGTCGTTGATTTGAATTGGACGGATAGATCGTCGTTGATTGGAATTGGACGGATAGATCGTCGTTGATTGGAATTGGACGGATAGATCGTCGTTGATTGGAAATTGACGGATAGATCGTCGTTGATTGGAATTGGACGGATAGATCGTCGTTGATTGGAATTGGACGGATAGATCGTCGTTGATTTGGAATTGGACGGATAGATCGTCGTTGATTGAGAATAGGACGGATAGATCGTCGTTGATGTTCGGACAGGCTCTGCTTGGGGAAATAGCGAACCGGGATGGAAGCATGGATCAGGGCAACATGGGCTGCCTGCCGGGAATGGGCCTCAATGCTGATTTGATTTGATTTGCCAATGCCACAACACTGATGATAGAAATGCCTCAACGCTGGTTTGATTTGACTTGCCAATGCCACAACATTGACTGTAGAAAATGCCTCACTGCTGGTTTGGCTTGATTTGATTTGAAGCGATCTCCTGCTTTTGACATTTGATATACAATATGCAACGATAATATATGCTAAACACATATGTACAAATTGAAAATGCAAGGGCAGACTAGGGCGGCTTCTAGAGAACGGGACGACACAAACGACGACCAAGACAATTTTGAGAACGGGACGACACAAACGACGACCAAGACAATTTTGACGATCGAGGGCTACCACTGAGCCACACTTTTGCTTTACTGCTTTGATTTGAGTTGCGGGCCTGCAGGTCTAGGTAGGTAACTTTCGAGTGGGTTAGAGGTTTGCTGCTTTGATTTGATTTTGCGTTGGGCCAATGTATCCCTCTGTTCTTGACGATTTGCCGCTTGCTTGGACCATGGACGCCGTAGTGGCGTTGTAAAAGTTGCATCATTCTTGGTTCATTGGAGGTAGAGTATAAACCAATTGCTAATATCCAACTTGCATTGACGAGCGAATCGAGTTGACACACGGACATACGCACACGTATAGACTGCCTAGCTCGGAAGAATGGGGAAGAAGAGTCCTAGGATACAATGCAGACTCTCTGACACATGGGCAATAATGAAATTTTGGGCATTAATAGTGCCAAAATCCAAAATATCCCTAGATAGGTGAAACTGACACTCACACACAGTCAAATATGTACAAAGGCCTGTGTGAATAACAAAATAGAGAAGAAAGCCCCGGAATGGGCAATAGACCGGAAAACTAGAAAAACGTCGCAAAGATGGACAAAGTACGCAAATGGAACGACTCATATAGGCCCGGACTGAAATCGACACCCCCGCACAGCCACATTAGGCACATATGACCTGCACGGCATAGAAAACTTGGCAAGAGCCCTTAAAACCAATTTCGAGGCACCGAAACCTTGGTATTAACTTGAAATTCCCACCGGGGTTCAAAATCGTTGTTAGGCGTGATGGCTGCCGACTGCTGCCTGCGGCAAGAATTGAAGAAGCGCGCGCAGGTTTGAGACCAACGCGTGTCACTTTGAGAAAACGTGCGTGAGTCTCAAACTAGCGCGCGTGACTGAAAAGCTGCGTAAATTAGACTTCGCTGAACTTAGAATAAACTGGAGCCCGTTGGGGCCTCGTAAGCATTTCGTTCTGTTTTTGATGCTTTTCTTTTCCTTTTCTTCTTTTTTTTAAGGCTTTTGCTCAGCTTTGAAATTGAAGTAGTAGTTTGAAATAAGATTGAAAGACAAAGGGTTCCCCCTTCTGCTTCCGATGAAGCTTGTTCTGTTCTTGACCCTTCTCGACCCTTGATGTGTACCAAAACGCCAATCCATGGATCCAATTGATAGAATATGACCGAGTCTTAAAGAGAGACTGCCTACGTATCCCTTTTCAAGGAATCAGGTCAGAACGTAGTTCAGGCTAAGGTTCGCTTGTGTATTTTACCTCTCCTTTTACGCTCTAACTTTTGCCTAGTGCCGCCTTCTAAGGTTTTCGGCCTAGAGAGCTTTCGACTTTTGCCCATTTATTTTTGCCTAGACCGCCTTCATAGGTTTTCGATCTAGCAGGCTGCTCTAATTTTTGCTTGGAACCGCCCACCCTTGTGGTTTTCGGCCCAACGAGCATCTCAGGGAAAAGTAGTTCTTGAATTGATCCAAGTTGACTAGAGTGTTGAATTTGTTGTCGTCGAGATCGATGATCTTTGGCTGCAGCCCCAGAAAAGATGGCTTTTGATAATGCAGGGTCCTGACTGCTTCAGTTGAAAATGCCTCGCTCCAGGCCACTTTTGCGCCTTTTTAATGTGTGCTTGATGGAATGCTGCTAACGCTGTCTTGAACATGGTACGAGGCCTGGAGCCTTCTGAGCTTCCGCTTTCTATCTTGGCATCCGGTGGCAGGGGATTTGATGTTTCCTTATCTCATGATCAACGCCAGGTGCGTCTTTGTGAGACCATGCCAAAACGTTGATGAATTCTTTGACCCTGTCTGATCGGGCACGATGCTCCTTTGGGGGACAGCGTTGAGCCAATTTTGAACCATCCGGGGCACAATGCTCCCTTGGGGGACAGCATTGAGCCAATTTTAAGTCATCCGGGGGTCTATCTTATCTTTCAAGTTTATTGAAACTACTTCTTCTTTTAATAGGCCGAGCATGCCTTTCGTCTTCCCTTTCGGCGAGGAAACATATTTCCTTGGGGATGACCCCATCGAAATCTATCCCTTCGTCGTCAGGGTCGACACAGTTTATTCAAAAACCAGCAAATTACTTATAAGCAAGATAGTGCATATTATAACGAAAGCCCCACGGGGTTGCCAAGCACAGACAAAAGACTCGAATTTGAGAATAGAAGCTACGACATGGAGGGCCAAGAGGCACGAACTCCGACTCGGAGCTAGACTAAAACGACTTGACAGATACTGTGTCAGACTCGGACTCAAAAGTGTGCAATGCAAGCTAGACGCGATTTGAAAATGCAACTTTTATTGCTACCCTTTGCTTCCTCACAGAGAGGTGGGATCTAGAGGATGTCAGGCCCAAGCAACAGCACTTCAGCTTCCTCAGCTTCTTTGACCAAACCTACTCGGTGCTCCCATGAACAAGGATCCCCAAATTGTCAGTCCACTCATTTGCTAGATCGATCCGGTCCTCAACCAGTGCTTTCCCGCTTTCAGCCCCGTCTTCTATTCCACAACTTACGGCCTCGGATTCAGAAGGGATAAACATAGTTGGTTTGGGTTGAGTTTCTGGGATATGCAGAGGGTTGGGTTGAGTATGGTGGAGCTCGGGTTGATTTGAGTGGAGATGGGGTTGATTTGAGTGGAGGTGATAGATATCGGACCAACCAGAGTCAGACTTGAGTTGGAGCAAGGAGCTGGAAATATCGTCGGGTTTTGATGGGAGTGGGGGTGGAATAGTGCCATTATCGATGAGATTCCGAATGGCATGTCGAAGGCGGTAGCAAGCATCGATGGGATGGCCAGGCGTTTGATGGTAGGTGCAGAAGGCATTTGGATTGTGAGACGCCGGGAGTGCTCGAGGTGGAGGAGTCGGACGGAGTGGCCTGAGGATGCCAGCTTCAAAGAGCTTCTCATAAACCGAGGACAAAGGTGCAGAGAAGCACGAGAAGACCCTTGGTGGGTTCCGGCGACTGGATTGAGGGTTGGCAGAACTTTTACTCACTCCGCCGCTGTATAGCATTGTGCTGTCAAGGGCATGCACTCTTTCGGCACTGGGGATGATTTCTTTGTTGCGCATATCCTCCCTTTCGGCACTGGCTTTGAACAAGGAACCAGCGGTCTTCGGGCGGGTTCTAGCTTCATGACACTCAACTAGGTCTTTGAACATATCTTTTGAGCACAACTCAGTTCCGCTCGCAGGAGTGTGACAGGCCTGAAGAGGTTCTTTGACTAGCCCCGGATCCGGTTTAGACATGATGGAGGTGAAAAGGTCAAATAGCCCCTGGACCATAACCATTTGCTTGTCCATTTTATGGTTCATTTCTTGTACAGCCCTCTTCAGCTCAGCCAACTCTGCTTGTGCTGCCATTTTGGATTGATGATCGAGGACGGTGATATGGCGGTGAAATAGCCCCGGTAGATGCTCCCAAGCAGGTTTGGCTCTTCTTTTTGGTACTTTCTTTGACGGTGTGGCGCCCAAAGCTAGACAGTAAAGCAATCGAAGGCTCAGGAAGTGTCCCTGCAATAGTTTTATTTGAAATGATGCAATGTACATGTTGCCGTTGGTGTCCTCCTAGACTCTACAACTAACAGACAAAACCGTTTTATGACAGCGGGACGCTGCCCAGGTCCTCGGATTTCTTTTCGACAGTGTACCTTGAAGGGATCGTCTAATACTAGGAGATGTCGAAACAGCCTAAGTCTTTGACTATTCCGCTTTCGAAGTTTCAATGTTGGAATGGAACAACTCGGTGTCGACGACATGATACCGTAACCAGGGGGCGTAGGCAGCACTGTGCCGGAGCCTTGAATGGTGTAAGTGTTTAGCACTTTTAACCTGGGTGGTATGTGCATCATGTCACGTCTCCCGTCGTTCCTAGTTTTTTGCTTGAAACCTCGATCGGGTTTAGGCAAGGGCTTAGAAAGTCTCGATTTCCCAAAGTCTCGTTGACCCAAGGAATTTGGAAAGTTGATAACGTGCACCATCACGATGCACGACTCGTCATCGGTCGAGGCAGCGCCCTAGCAGGCATAAAACGGTCTTGAAAGAGAGACAACCCCAAAAGCCGCCCTAGCATGCTCCTACGCAGAGCGGTATGAATGTATGTACAGGCATGCGATATGGAAAGCAGTAACACATAGACAGTTTATGGGGGTTAGATGCAAGTAATCCTACCTTGTGGGTTCCTGTCTTAGTTTTGAAAGGTTCTATTGCTTTGTACACGTGGCGAGGCCGGTTTTGGCTTAAGGGGGTTCCTCGGGCTAGAGATGTTTTATACCTCCCATCGCAATGCGTGCAGCAGAGCAATGGTCAAGCGGTAATGCGACTCATCATCGACCAAGGTTGTTGGGCATTCGAGGACCCCGGGCTCCAGAAAACTGTGCCGGTTACCCAAAACACCTCAACGGGGCTGATAGAACACCGATGCAAATGAACGCGCGTCGAAAGAATGATAGAGAGAGAGAAACGCAATGCTCTTGAAAAACACCTTTTGAAGCTTGGCTCACTTCATTAATCGACACTTGGAGAAAACTACATAAGTGAACAATAGTAAAAAACCCCAATGCGGAGTGGTCGGATGTAGAATCCTGTTACGTTACCATTCCGTTCTTCAGCAGCGCGGAGCGTACTGTTTTGACAGACTTTTGAAAATTGTTCATTCATGTATTAATTTTCAAATGTTGATTTAATGTAATGTCCCCAGCAGAGTCGCCACTGTGGGCACACGCCCCAAAAATCCCATGTTTTAAGCATGAAATCCTGGGTGCGCCCTTATCTGCGGAAAGCGCGGCGAAGTGCTTCGCAGATCAGAGAGTCGCCACTTGGGTTTTGCGGTTAGTACCCAAGAAACCGTTCTTTTGAAAATGTTTGGACCACGTCCGTTTGATTTTGAAAAAGGCTTTTGTAGACTAGGCCGTCGTCACCTTCGATCTTGAGGTTCGGGAACCAGATTACGAGAAGGGAAGGGTTTTATGGCACCCCCCTCGCCCAATCCGGAGACCGGTCTCTACTCAGGCGTTTTATAAAACATTTGCATTTCTCTCTTTATTTGAACAGTCTTGTCACCCGTGAGGGCGGGCGAACAGTTAATAGGGATTAAAACTGTTAACACGGTGCAGTTATATACAAAAGATGTAACAAAATGTTTATGGATGATGATGTTTGATCTAAGCAAATATAATAGATTGAGAACAAGCTTCTGTGGTTGTTTTAGACAAGCTAGTGCACGCTGTTTGTGCGGTAGTGCACACAGACGCAAGCCTGCTTGCACTGGCTAAGCCACTGCATGTAGCCATGATCTGCGTGCGCCACCCCACAATTGGCGTGCGCCGGTGAGCCTACGACCACAGCTTCTGTTCTCGACCCTCTGGGCTCTGGAAAGGACCAGTGCACACCCAGGACAAACCACGCAGTTAAATATGGATTACTAAGCTATTACAGACAATGTAAAGGGCTTAAAAGCCACCAAATAGACAGAAAATCCCTTAAACAGTGAGGGGAGGATGATCAGAGGCCTGGAGCCTAGTTGCCATGCAAGGGCCAGCCACTGGCCAAGGAGCGACTGGCGCACGCGTACGCCAGTTGACTCTGCTCAGTCAGTGCTTGGCTTTGCACCATCTGGGCTCTGGAACATGACCAGAAGACCCCCAGAGGCATTCCAAAGAAACAGAAAGGAAAAACTAAGTACAATGCTTAAACAGTTCTACAATACAGAAAGCTGTAAACTTGTTTTAGCATGCATCAGGGTGATCAGAATGTAAATAAGACAAAATAAGGATGATCGGTGATCCCCACACCAGTTTCACCATACAGCCATGACTGGCGTACGGTACAAGTAACTGGCGTGCGCCACCTGATCATACCAAACGGCTTTGAAGCCTTGCCAGCTTTAGGGCCAGGACTGGTATAGATTACCAGCCTTGACCCTGCCAGCCCCCCTCAGGGGTCAGAACAGAAAACAGGAGCAAAAGATGTTATACCTTTGCTTGAGAGTTTGATGGATGGTTTGAACTTTGAGCTTGAAAGAAGATGGATGGAGGGTGGATGTAGTGAGGTTTGAGGACTGTGGAGAGTATGTTCCCTTGCTTGCTCTTTCTATGGAAGAGAAAGGAAGCAAAGGAGAATGATGAAGAAGAGGACAAAGGGGCTTGAACTCTTTAATGGTGCTAACCCTTTTGAACTTGGTAACCCTTTGCAAGAGTGAGAGAGGGGAGTATATATAGGCAAAAGGGGCTGAGATCAGTTTGGCCTTTAGGGGCTGTTTGGATGATCAAGTATTGGAGGAAGCTCCCATGCATTAAATGCATGGGACTTGGCTTGATGGAAGGGAAAGGAACAGTTCTGGCCGGAGTAATGATCAGGGGGGCTGCCAGCTGACGTCAGGCGGCTGCAGAGGCTCCCGCCCAGCTGGCTGAAAAGGTTGATTTGACTGGTGCTGACTGGCGTGCGCCACTTGTTGAGTGGCGTGCGCCATAGAGTGGTAGTGACTGACACGTGTCAGTGGTTCCTGCGCACGCTAGTCCACCACCAGCGTACTCCAGCAGGGTTTTGTTGAGGCCATTTGGTTCTGGCTTGAGGGTTCGACAAGGGTTTGAAATGGGTTTGGACGAGGTTCGGGACGCTCAAAGCTCAAACTCATCAAACAACTCGGTATGTTCTCGACCTTAATCATCATTGGGGAATCAAAGACCGTAAATAAACTATTCTGGAAAGTCCAAAATAGGGTGTCTACACTACTCTATTCTAGGATGAATGCTTATGGGAATCGAAGTATAAGGTAAGTACAAAGTGCACTCCACTCCACATGCAATTAAACTCACTATTTAGGCCAAAACGGAATGTTTTAAGTGGTTGATTTTCTTTTCACATATTGCTTCCTTTCTGTATTGCTTTCTTTTTGCTTGTCAAGGAAGGACAAGCTAAAGAAAGCACTTAAAACTAACCTCAACCTTTTTTTTTATGAACAACACAGTAGCTAAAGTGAAGAAGAAGAAGAAGAACTAATGTGATACACCAATTACGTTTCGGGTTCTGTAGTTGTCAATCAATTCTTTTTAGGTAATAATTCTGCTTGACGAAGGGAAGATTATAACGATCGAAAAGCTCCAAAAAAAATTCATTGAATAAGAAGAAATCGAAGAAGACAGTTCCTTACCATATTTGTGTCTTTAAAGACGGTCGGTCTTAAGAGAGTTACCAATATGTTCGGCTTGTTTGGTTATATTAGCACCATTATTGAATCCTAAGCCCAAGGGGGAAAAAAAAAAAATACTCCATCATTCCTATGGGAGTAACCAAAAATACAATGAGATCGTAGAAGGCAAAAAAAGAGCAGTCTGCTTGTTTAGAAAGGTTCTGTGAGTATCAGTTTAACCATAACTCGCAATACTGAAGTTACTGGCTATTTCGGTATATGATTTTAATTTTTACATGGCGAAACATTATTGTATTTCATTTTTGCGTTGTAATCTCCATGCAAAGGGTCGACCCGACCTCTATATGTGCAAGGGGTGATTGAACGCGACGTAGAAAATCGGGTTAAGTTGATTTATATAAATAGACTCGTTTTCTTTAAACACGAATGATTTGGAAAATCCTTGATCTAACACAATTACCTTGCTCAATGAGGAAGGGGAAAAAAACTCAAATGTTCATCCCTTTTTCTGCTACTCTTTCATTCCGAGGCATGCGTACTCATACTCTGGTTTTTACTCAGCATCTCCCCACCCCAAAAGAAAAATGGCTTTCACGATTTCTGATGATTAGTGTATCGATAATTAGCAGTCACTAGAAATTGGCTCCTCGTAACAATATCCAAATTCCAAAGTCCTGTACAGGCAGCAAGTCGCAACGCATAGAAACATGAAAGAACAAAATGTAAAGAGTTGATTATCAGTAGAGCTTATAGAGCATATAGATAAGGGTTCAAACTTTTAAGTCCGGCGAAGTTTTGTAGAATTGCAAAGTACCAAGACTTTATGTCTTGAGCAATCAAATGAAATCTGTACATCATCGTCTAGCTCCTAAAACAGCTCGTGGCTCTAAGAGTTAGAAAGTGCAGATTATTACTTGGAACCTCATCCCCACAACTCGAAAACAAAGTAGCACAAGAAAAATTTGCCAATCACCTACTACTGCTAGACAGTCTCACAAGTGAGATAATTTCTAGTTCATAGCCAGAATCACCTACAGAAGCAGTCAAAACTCTCCATGTATGCCTTTTCGCATACCATGAGGTGGTATCTTCCATCTGAAATGAACGATCTATCACATCCCTAAACTTCGAACTAAGCACACTAATCATAACTCGAAGATGCTGCAAAATAACTCAACATCTTCTGTCTTGAGCCAGGAACTGACTTCCGGCCGCTTGTTGGCAGAACAGAGATGAGTTCAGGTCCCAGCAATAGCAGCAAGTATGTACACCAGAAATTGCAACTACGGAGAGAACTAGAGCATGACGCGTTGGCTATATGGGAAGATTATCCAAGGAATAACTATCAAAAGTAAAGTCGTTCATAGCCGCTCCAAATCCCTCTTGCTGCTGGATGACAGGAGAAACATGTGCATTAATAAAATCAAGATAAATTAGATAGGGGACGCCGCAGTAGAAGAAGGAAGGAGTTCGTTGTATTTAACTAAAGTGTAGCCCTTGGATGGGGAGGCTCAGTTTGGTCTGATACTTTGATGTAATGAAAAAGAAGCTTACTAGTACTCCCTCCGTCCCAAATTGGATGTTAATTTTTGATATCTGTGTCAATTTCAATCCCTTATATCTTTCAACACGGATCTCAAAAAATATGCAATATGGATCTTGTTTGATAGTTCTCGATTAGTTCTATTATACAAAGTTTTCAAACTCATGAAAAACATTATAGATCGAAAGATATACGCGATGAAAAATGACACGAGTTTCAAAAATTGTCATCTTTTTTGGGACGGAGGGAGTATAAGGATTGAGGGACAGAAAACTGACCTGCTCGAGAAGTGCACTCATAAGGTCCTCCTGACTAAACTGCTCCGGAAATACGGTATTCTGAAAGCTTGCTTGAGGAAGTTTCTCAGCCTTAACTATCTGTGGATTGTTCATGAGAAGTGTATCACGTAGTTGACCAAGGTTTGGGGAGTTTCCGATAGAAGTATTTCTATTCACTACACCGTTTTGGCAAGAAGAAAACCTTTGTTGTTGGACCAAAATTGACGGCGGAACATTTATATTCCCTTGCCTGTTTCCACGTCGGGAGGCGTCGAAGGTGGGGCCTACATTCCCCAACTCCCAATCATGGGATCTCTGCTGATGCAGCTCATTGAAAATATCATAACTAGGAGTGAACCCTCTTGATCCTTTCATTTCCAAATTAACCTCTTCTTGGAGCACCCCTTTAGATGTGATACTAGACACCCCGGAATTGTTCCCTAGTGGAAAGCTATTGCCTTGAAAATCTGTTTTGTGGGATATGGAGAAATCTACCATTGACGAGGGTTGACAAACCCGATTGTAAACCGCAGCACCAACATTTTTGTCAACTTCTCCATTCCTTGCAAAACCCCCACTTCTTATACCACTTGAGAGATGATTGCCATTGGCGTCATTTAATATTAGTGGTCTTGATTGTGGTTGAGATATTTGTGTTACTAAAGAGCTATTCTGGCTTCCATTCGACATGGCTTGAGCATTCATCAATATTTGGGGTCTTGGTTGTGATTGGTGCAAATTGGCAAGTTGCTTTGGCTCCATTGTTGTTGGGATCCCATGAAGTAAGTTTATTTGCTTATTATTATTGCTTGACTGAGGCTTTGGGCCCTCCCCAAATCTTAGTCTCGGAGTTTCAAAGCTGAAAAGGTTCCTTTGATCGATGAAGGGTATGGAAATGCCAGATTTAGTGCTGGGCCTACCTAGAGCCGCCGCCGCTTGGAGTGTAGCGATACTTTGTGCTGGGAGTTGACCGGTGGCAGCAAGAGCTTGGAGATCAAGCCCATTGAGAGAAGATATCGAGTCCACAAAAGGGTTATTGAGTCCACTATGGTGCGGCGATACTGCGCTTAGCCTTTTAAGGTAGAGGCGATACTTCTGCACCAAATTGCTGCAGTTGTGAGTGCTCCATAAATGATTGTTTCCATTATGTAACAGCTACATACATGTTATAAAGGATATGAGAGTGGAACAAATGATTAATATCCATCAAGAAAAGTAGTACCATACCTGAAGGTGGCTAGCAACATTTTCTCTACTGAGTCCAGGAACGTTCATCAAGTCCAGAATTTTCTTAGGAACAGCCTCTGGGTAATTAGATATTAAAACATGAGTAAAATCTGGACATGTGAATTAATAACAGCTTGATGTACAAGCTAATTACATAATCAGCTCCACCAATAAGTATATTGGATCCACTTATAGAAAAGAAAATTAGTCGTAAGTTTATATCAAAGCACAAGATCTTATTCCTATGGCACTTCACACAGAAGTCCAATCTAAACTGCTTGTTGTTTACAGCGAGGCCAGGAACAGACCAAACATCCATCTTTTTTTTTTGGCTCAAATTAGCTTTTGTGAGATTCCCACACAAGATTTTATTTCGCATCGAGTAATGGTACGCTGCTGCAACAATACCGAAAGATAGTGCACTTGACATCGAGTGACTCAAACTACATATGAATGGACTTCGTCTTACACTTGATACTTCCATAGTTATCAATTTTAGGTTACACTTCCATAGTTATGAGTGCATTTTAAAGTTGTGGTTGTTCACACACCACAATAGGGTGCACGCAGTTTTCCTCAAAAATTCTTTGTCCTTCAAGGTTTTCACATTACACATCTTGCATGATCTGTTTCTTTACCCATTATAAGGTCAAGTTGTCTGCACTTGTCCTACACTCCTAGTCCATCGCCTTGCGTACTTGAATTTTCCTAGAACTTGGTTCATTTACCCTCCTCTAGGTCCGACTCTAATAGGAGTGAAACATACACAAATGCATAAGTTACAGCTGCTCTTATATGAAACTATCAGATCCCATACGTTGCGAAATACCATCAATTGTTATCTATCAATCAAAAAGGTACAATTAGCACAACAAATGCATTGGGATTTTTTTTTTTTGAGGATCAGATAAGAAAAATGAAATAAATGGGGTAAGACTCGTACTGTCAATGCCGAGTTGATTTACAGCTGCCACAAACTGTTGATGAAGCTCAACTGACCAAACCACCCGTGGCTTCTTTAGTGTAGACGTATCATCCCTATCCTCTTCTTCTTCATCCTCCTCCTCCTTCTGCCTCTTTAAGTTTCTACAATTTCCTTCATTTGCTGACGATGAGAAATCTGTATCTTCTGATGGCTTTTGTTTTCGTTCACCATCTTCTATGATATCTGATTGCTCAAAATCCTTCCACGCATCTTTCCTCTTCCGAACTACATGCTGCCATATGTTCCTCAGTGCCTCAATGCGAACTGGTTTGATTAGATAATCACAAGCACCATGAGTGACGCCTTTCATCACTACGTTCTTACTATCATCCGCTGACATCACTGAAAAAGCAACAAATCAGATCTCAGAATACATGAACATAAAATGCACGTTTCATTGACTGGATTAGACATGGGATTGGATTACAAATCCAATGGGAGCGTATTTCTAGCATTTCATTACAACGATTGGTGGAGAGAATTCGTATCCCTTGGATTACCAATACTACAAGAAATGGGATACACAGTACCTTGGGTGTGGTATTGCTAATCCCTTCACTACTAGTCAGTGTTTGGTACATTGCAGTGAAGCTGGAATGACGTTCCCTTGTAATGCTCATTCTTTTCTCATTCTATAAAAGAATGACGGGACGGACAGTGGTATCATTTGCACATTTAGGTGCATGGTCATTCCATTGGGAGGCCAAGGAATCTGGTGGGATACCTGATCTTTTGGGATAACATATCCCCTCACTGCTAGTCCAGCGAATCAAACATGGCGAAGTAAAACTATTACCGCTTTAAATGTCAACAAACACAGCCCGAACTGACTGAAACAAGAGGCTTACTGATAACAGGAAGGTCCATCTCCAGCCCAACGTGCTCAAGGAGTTTGAATCCATCCATGTCAGGCATGTGGACATCGCTTAAAACAATATCGAAACCATTTTTCCTCTCCCGTAGTAGCGATAGTGCAATCTCTGCTCGATTGCATTTGGTTACTGAAATCCCCAAGAAAAGTGAATCAATTATCACGTCACATAACGAAAATGCTAAAAATCCCTAGTTCCATGACAGCAAAAATAGCAAGAAGCTGATTGTCTATCCACAAGTGCACAAAGGAAGGCTAAACTTTTCTACATAAAACCCCCCAGAACCGTGAAACTAGCCCTTATATCAAGTTAAATAACTTCGAATGCATAAACAATATGTGTTGTCGGAGCAATTTGCCATTATGAACATGAACAATTTCCAAACCTGAAAAAGATAAAAGCTCAAAGAAAACCCTTGAAGACCTCAAATTGACCCCTAAATCAGGTTAAATAGCATTGCTTGAGTACAATTTGCCAAAAAACATAGATGTGCTGTCACACCAATTTGCAGTTTTCAACATGACCCATTTCTAGAAATGAACAAAGTTAAAACTTGGAGAAAAACATCAAAATTGACCCTTAAACAAAGTTAACACCAAAAAAAGAAGATTTAGTGTCACACCAATTTGTAATTTTCAACACGACCCCATTATCAAAACTGACCATAATCAGAGCTCAACAAACCGACCCCACACCCCAAAAGAACAACAATTGGCCGCTAAATCAAGTTAAACAACATCAATTGCAGAAGAGTTTCCAAAAGGAAGATGTGTTGTCCACTAAGTTGCAATTTTTAACAGAAGTACAGAACCCATTTCCAAAACTGAACTAAATCAAAGTTTTCGCTACAACCCAAATTAAAAAAATATATATCTGAAATTGATCCCTAAATCAGGTTGAATAACTTCAAATGCATAAGGATATGCAAAACGGAAGATGTGTTGTCAGACCAAACAGCAATTTTTGACCTAACCCATTTCCAGAACTGGACTAAAGCAAAGCTCAAAGTACTAAATCAAGTAATATTACACCCAAATCTCAGTGGGTTTGGAAAACTGGTTATATCTATTCATTGATTGCTAAACCCATAAAGAAAAACCTGTGTATAAAGCAGAAGAAAAAGAATAAATCATCAACCAAATAAACTATATACATGCATCGGCATAGCAAAGGACAATAATCTTGAATAAAAAAAAAGGGATTTCCAAACTCCAAAGAATGATGACAAAAACAGAACTTGAGAGAACCCAAATAGCCAAATCTCAACAAAACTTCAATTGGTTCAAGGTTGATTATAACCGACCATATACTGATTTTATGTGTATGCATATGGAAATATACCTTGGTAGAGGCAGTTCCTAAGCATTTTCTCTAAGATCATGAGACAAGTGGGGTCGTCGTCCACAACAAGTACCCGGAGACCCACCGGGAACTGGTCGGAAACCGCATCGCCTGAGTTCCAAGACACACCATCGCCGGAGTTCCAAGACACACTACAGCTCGGCATCGACATGGATTTCAGTTTAACTCCACATGCACATAAGGAACACACAAATACCCAATTCAAGAAATCCCAAGAACTTCAACAGAAGAACTCATAGATCTCAGAAAGAGAGTTGATTGCGAGGGAATTTGTTCTCTAGAGAGAGATAAAGTGGTTTCGTACAAACTCTTCTGTTCTATGTGAGATTGGAGACATGGGGTGTGGTCTGCTTGAACAAGTTCTTTTTTATGGAGAGAGAGATGGAAATGTTTGTGGGTTTTCCTTTTATGCCAAATTGTTTATTCCTTTTATTGAGAATGGGGCTCTCCGTTGAGTGTGGATCCAGCTCATGTGTGTGCTTATTAACTAACCCCACGCCAGCCAGCCAGCCAATACCAGTCTAGAGAAAATTTCTCTTTCAACCCTTATAGTTTAGTATATGTGCCAATTTTCCCTATTATCTTACTAACCTTCATTTATTTCCACGTAATTTGTCGCGATTTATACACCATTACGTGAGAGTAGATCTATACTCTATATTAACGCAAAGTCACTTATCGTGAAGAGGAACGTGGAAGCGACATGTGGCATGAGTTTTTTTATTGTTCTCAAAATTATTAGGTACAATCTTGCTTAATCTGAAAGAGTAATTTCTAAAAAATTAAAAGACAAAAGAAAGATAATTTGGGAAACTCTATGACCAACAAACATGGAAATTTGCTAATATATAGCCCTATAATCTTTTCTTTTTTTTTGTAAATTTCGCACATTGCACGGGTTGATTGCTAGTAATTTCTTAAGGCAAAGCTAGTAACTAAACATTGTTTATGTAATTGTATAGTTAAGGAGTATTATTTTTAACTTCTCGTTGCTATTTCTCTCCCGTCCTTGACCTTCACTCTTCCCTCCTACTTGGTTGTCTCGCGCACTTTTTGGTTATCGGCAAATCAAAAAATTCATATCATTAAGATCAAGTTGTCTCACGCACTTTGCACTTCCCCTACTTGGCAAGTAGAGTAGTTTTTACAACTTCTTGAAAATCAAGGCTGTAATATGTTTAACTTGTAGAACAACTAAAACTCAAAGTGATAGTAAAATGAAAGCTAGGGCAATTATCACATTCACTGAACTATAGGGGATAAAGTGAAGTTTGTCCAATCTGGATCAAATCCACAATTCCCTTTAATCATTGATACATTTCCGTTTTGCAGATGTGTTAACTTTTTAACAACCAATTGGGTTCTGAGTTACCAAAACAACATTCTCAATCGGTCAATCCATTGAAGTTCACACAGTAATGCTGTACTATGTTCGGTGTCTCTCTAGAAAAAGAAAGGCAGTTGATTTTACCACTCCTTTTTTGTTAACGCCAGTATATTTTTGGTGAAAAATACACTTGCAGGGGAGTGACGTTAACAAAAAAGTGAGTGGCAAAATTATTTCCCAAAAGGAAAAAAAAATTGCCAGGCACATATCCAAATGATAGGAAAATCCTCTAAATAATGCCGTGGATTCTACCATTACTTGTAAAAAGAAATGTAAAAATGAAGTGACTCGTCTCTGAACACATTATTCCTTTCTTTTTGAAAAAACTAGCTTCTTATTCTCTTTTGGTAGAGTGTTCGGGGCCAGTTTGCGTGCACCTCAGACTAATTTCTACAGTTCCTTCATTTTTCATTTCACACACTTACGAGTGGGGTGAGGAGAAAAAACTACTCGCATCTTAGTTGAATAATTTTTACACCTTGTCCAGAATTTCTACTTCTTGATTTGTCCGGAATTGAGGAATTAAAAGGATTTGGAAAAACTGCTCATATTTTGAGAACATGCACTTTTTTTTTTCTTTTATAACCGAATGTCTGGGCCAGTTTGCGCGCACCTCAACTAATTCCAGGGCCTTGAAGGTAACGATCAGGTATAACCCCCAGTAGCCCCAAGGTTTGTAATGTTTGGCTTAAACGGGAATGGAACCCGTGAACTCAAGGAGGAACACATATTGTTTTCTCACAACCACATGGCTAAACCCCTTGGGGTTGAGAACATGCACTTTAGGGCGTGTTTGCGATAGCTGTGGATACATATTTTAAATTCTAGCTTCAGATTCTGCTCCAAATTATGGATTTAATATCTAATAGATTTTGAAAAACATATTTACTATGAACAGTAAAATTATGATTAAGCTACAGTAAAAGGTGGTACTGTTTATTATAAAAAAAATAAAAAATTCAACATATGTAAAACTTGAAACTTAAAATCTTGTCCGAAAAACTTGTAAAGCTATCCAAAACCCAGCTTTAGAATTTTAAGAATTTTATTAGGTTCAGAGACTTCTTTGCAGTCCGAAGCAGAATTTCATATGTTTATCGAGAGAGAGAGAGAGAGAGAGAGAGAGAGAGAGAGGAGTGCATGCATATTCTCATTCTCTTTAGGACCTTTTCTCCATTCCAATGACTTTAACAAAGTGGGTGGCGTCCCAATACTTATGTCAGCTTCAAATTCCATGTCAGCAGCAGCTTCAGATTCCCATAAAAGCTGCAATACTCTCTATGAGCTTTTCATAACTAAACCTGTAATTGGTTAAATTATGCATGATTATAAGCTTTGTTTATTGTTTTTGGAGGGTTTAGCTTTTTATGGAGAAGATGGAGATGCTTTCAAGGCGGCCAAAACAAGAATATTTTAGTTCACGCGTTTTTCTGCATTCTAGCCTACATTCTTTTTCTAAATAAACAATTCATCTTTGATCGATGGTCATTTTTTAATTTTTTTTACAAGCATAAATTCAATTTTATAATTGCAAACACACAAACTTAAATAATTGGTTTAGAATGAAAAACAGAACATGCCTGACTGGAAATAAAAAATTTATTGTAAATATTGAGGTTTTTGCCGGGTGGAAATTACATGACATTTGGAAGAAATGTCTACGCTAACTTCGATAAGAAGAACTTCAAACTTTATTACGGGTAGAAAATAATTTTGGAATAAAATTTTAATTAAGGTGACCGGCGGAACGATGGAATCTAATATTGTGTTTGAATGCCATAAAAAGAAAGAAAAGAGAAGAGAAAAGTTGAACATGCCATCACTTTGTGTTTTTTTATATGTTTATCAATTTATAGTATTCATGAGATTATTTTTCTTTTCTTTCCGTTTTTGTGACCCTTTCCATAGTCGGCAAACAATTTTGAGGATTGTATATTTGTAAAAATGGACCAGTTAAACATTAACCCTAAAATTTTGGTCAAGCGGGCATGAAAAATTAAATAAGTGTTTGTCCTCCTTGACGTCGTCGCGTATTCGAATTCCGCAAAAGTCAAACATTCCAAACGTTAGGGCCACTGGAGGGTTTGTCGGACTGTTAACTTCTCAGAGCTCTAAAATTAGTCGAAATGCTCGCAAGCTGGTCCGGACATTTGGTTATTAGGACGAAGTGAACATTATTTTCCCAGCCGGTCAAAATCAGTAGAGCAACGTGAGGAGTTGGACTATTGGAACGCAGAAACCGGACGGACACGTGGTGGTTTCAGTTATTGGAACCGTGGGCCCTTCGAAAATGTAAAAGAAGCCAATAGGTTGCCGACTTAGTGGACCAACGCGGAGAGTGAGGTGGGCTGGGCTGGTCTGGGCCCTAACTCCTTCCTGTCTTTCCAATCATGGGCCCCCGATAGTCACGTGCGCCTTTCAAATAAGAATAAGAGTTTAAAATTATTTTCGCCGAAACCGTGATTTTTCCGTCATCGTCATTGTAATTAATTATGAGCTTCGGCAGGCGTCTAGAGCCCATAGCAGGGGTGAACAAAATATCCGTCAAATCGTGAATTCAGTCCAAACCAATCCAAATCGAAAAATTTGGTTCGGTTTTTTAGTAATATGGTTTGGTCATGGTTTAAAAAAATTAGAAACCGCATTATATGGTTTGATTTGTGGATTCATGTTCACGGTTATGGTTTCAAACCGATCCGAACTGTATAATATATATAGATATATATATATATATAATATTTATATTTATAGTTATAGTATATATATAATATTTATAGTTATATATATTTTAATTGTGATTTACCAAATAAATATGGGAGCCTACTTTCCTAATTTATTGATTCTATTAAATCCACCAATATTTAGTTTTCCAATTCCTATTTCTATAATTCCTCTACTACCATTACCAAGACTAATTACCCTAACTTTCTATATAAGAAAACCTATCCCTATATTATATAAACCTAACATACTAACGTAGCATCCATCTCTTGCCCAGTCACAATAAGCCATCTATCTTCTCTATCCATGGGTTCACTGTAGTGTAAAAAACCTACTGGTGCTAAATGTAATTACTGTGGAGCCACCTATGCATGGACTAGTTCTAATGGGACTAGTACCTTGAGAAATCATCTTCAAAAATGCACCCAGAACACATTCAAGAAAGACAAAAAAAAGTACGTAAAAGACTTTGCAATTTCAGACTAAGGTTGAAGGTAAAAAGGGTGAAAACAGTCTTGGATTGTGGAAATTTGATCAAGTTGCTTGCGGGAATACACTTGCTAAAATGAAAATCATAGATGAGTTACCTTTTAAGTTTGTGGATCATAAAGGTTTTCGCGAATTTTGCACTGTCATGCTACCACACTTTAATGTTAGTTTGTTTTGGTAATTTGAATGAAATTGATTTTAATATAAGTTTTTTTTTAATTTATCTTCGTAATTTTAAGTACTTCAAATATTTTTTTGGAGATGATAGCTTAGTTCAAAGTAAACCGTGGTTAAAACCGAAACCGAACCGTAGTCTAATGGATTGGATTGGTTTGGTTCTATGCCTTTTGTGGGTTGGTTTGGTTCTCTAAATTTATAATCCGTAGGTATTGGTTTGGTTCTTGGTTTACTATGAAACCAAACCAATCCGGACCATGCTCACCCCTAGCCCATAGAGTGATATATTCATGCAAAAAAAATTAGGAAAAATGACGGTCAATGACATTTTCAGCATTAATAAATATTTTCAGTATGTCCTTTAGGTGAGTATTAATTATCAAAATATGTCATGGGCCTTCATTTTCCTAAAAAATAATTGATTAAACATCAAGAGATATATAAAGATTTGAATTTTAATAAATGAAAAAATATAACCACTTTCCTGTCTTTCCTATTATGGGCCCCGATAGTCATGTTCATGTGCTTTTTAAATAAAACATCCTTATCGACTAGAAAGGCTCGGAGTTATTATTCCATGCCCCTGCGACAATACGTGGCGGTGTCCTAAACTCTTCTCTATCACATATTTGTATAGATTCTACACACTATGTGGTGGAGACCACATAGATATGGGGTGAAAAAATAGTTTGGGGTACCACATACACAAACCTTTACACACACATCAAGATACATACATATACTTCAAATACACATTGAACACACTTAGATTCTACACGTTCCTACACTACGACCTTGTTTTTAACTAAAGGGGCTACTTGGATGGAGTTAAAATAAGAGGGGAAAAATAAGAGGGGTATATGGAGAGGGCCCCATCCGTTTTCCCCCGTTTTTGGCATCCCAGTTTTGTTCCCCTATTATTTCTTACCCCCTCTTCGTTTTCGCCAGTTCTAGGATTTGTCCGATCTTAGTTTTGGGCTCCTCTTGAAGTCCCCAAAAATAATCCGGCTGTAGAGGGGTGTTTTGTGAACAAAGATACCCCTCGTTATCCCCTTTTCCCTTGGCAAAATAGTCATTTGACAGCTTTTCTCATCATCCACCCCTTCTTATCCCCTTTTTATAAACCATTCAAACAAAGTCAAATTTTATCCCCCTATTTAATACCTCATCCAAACTATATACTATTTTATCCCATTTCCATAAACATCAAATCAATGTGGGCCAACCCATCAAAAATAACACCCCCTACTATCTTATCCCCTTTCGTATTTTTAACCCCCGAAAAATTTACATGCATCAAAGCAGGCCCAAAGATATAAGGATCTTGTTTCGAACTTGGCATAAAGGTTTAGCTGTACTGAAAGAAATCATTCTTGTAGTTAGCTAGTTGCGGGAAAAGAATAACTTCATGCCAAAAATTAAGTTTTGTGACCTTTATAGATGGGTTTGAAAAGCTCCGAGTTGTACTACTCGAAGTCCTGTTATTGAAGACGGTTAGAGCTTCCTAAATAAAGGAATGACTAGTCATTTGAAAGACGTAAATTTATAGAGGAATGATTTGTCTGTCGTTGAAGTTGTTATTTAACCGACTATTTCGTATGTATGTAAGATCGCATTTAGCCATCGATGGAAAGCAAACAGGCCAGTTGAAAACATCTTGAAAAATTTAGCTCGATCTTACAGAACTGTTGTCCACAAACGATGGTTTGCCAAATTGGTGGGCTAAAATCACACTAGTCGTGCCGAAAAGAGTTGGCCTCTTGATTGCCAAATATTCACTGCTACGCAATTCTTGTACAATCACTCATCCACGCAAATATTACTACAATCACATATATATCGTGGAGAAATTTGTATTTGCACTTGAAAAAAATTCCATTCTATTTCTTTAAGACCCAAATAAGGGAAGGAAATTTTAAAATTTTCATTTCCACTTTTTGGCACAAGTTCCAAACACACCTTAAATATCATTATTTGCATAAAAATTGCATGTGGCAAGAGTCGAAATCCCGATAGAGTGCTCTGATCAAGAAGAACAACAATCAACTCTAATCTTGCATGCTGGTCGTGACAAAAAGAGTTTGCCTATCGACTACCAAAGATTTAGTACTACACAATTCTTCTACAATCTCTCACACAAATATTTTTACGCACGCTTTATTCACGCGAAGATCCACACACACTGCGCGGCGAATGAATGAGCGGTCTGTGAATGTTTGTGTACTAGGTAGGCTATTTAAGAATTTTTTGTTCCATACGACAACGTTGTCAGGTTACCTGTCCTCCACAGTTGATTTGAAGAACCTCTGACCCAGAGCTCGTGTCCGAATCGGATTGTAAAGATTCGCAACTGTGAGTACTTTCCCGCCATTGACGTAAGCCTTCTCTCTCAACCACCCACAGGTCGTTGGCCATTTCCGAAATTAACTCAAACCCAGTGTCCATATACGCCAACAACATATTATTAAACATGGAAAGATCTCAAAGAAGATCTCGAAGATTCCCTTGACAGATTGCTGATTTCCAGCATTAACTTAGTGATTTGCTCTGCTGTATTTTCCTTGTATAGTTCTCTTGATTTCTGCAGTTTTCCTTGTAAAGCATAACACAATGTATTCTTGTCTTATATATATCAATAAGTGAAGGTATCTCCAAATACAAGAAGGGAGAGAACCATTTTAGCAACCAACCTTTTCTTCTTAGTATATTCTGTAATACATATACATATGCATAAATCTCCGCCGTTCCGCCAGTACCATTAAGGTTGGTAGAGAGACAGAGAGAGTGAAGAATCCCGTATAATTTTTGAGTTCGAAATTTGACAATTTCTTAAAACGAGACCGTAAGAGAGAAATTAATAGTGAATTCCTTAGTCACGGATTCACGGCGTAGATGACATGCCTTTGATTAAACCGGGGACTAGTAGAATTGCGCGTAACCTGGACACGACACCTTCAAACCAGGGGGAAAAAAAAAAGTGCGAAGAATCCCCCTGCTCTTTCTCTTACTTCTTGCTCTCCGTACAGTCTAACCTTTGTTTTCAAACCCAGGTTTTTCGGGGATTATTTATGTAAAGATTTGAGCTTTGTTAGTTAGAATCCACAACCGAAATACACTAGGAATGGATGTGTGATGTGTGCTTGTTGAGCTACACAAATTGCATGTTTCCACTATTAATCCTAACTGAATTGTTAATGTGTGCAGGTATGCCCAGTTTGTGCAGAATGAGTAGGGATGGATTTGGTTGGCCTTATTTACCATGCAACATGGAAATTCTTTAAAGATATCCGTTTTATTTGCCCGAAATTATACTTTGGCTGCTTCATATGTTTTCACTTGGTGGTGTGCTCTTGTGTTTGTGGCGTGGCTTGTGAAACATGACGTTGATCTATGGACAAACTTTTGTTTACATTATTTCCTTCGTCATTAGCTTAATCTTAACCCTCTGCTGGAGTAGCTCATAGCATGTTTGTAACCGGTCACACCAGGGAATTGTATTTCAACGTAATTCGTATATCCTAATAATGTCATTAACTGTGAATCCAAAGATATAACGAATATTTGCAGATGATTATGAGCTCTCATCATTCTGCCTGTTCACCAGACTTTGCCTTGTATAATGATTTCCTAGGAAAAGCAACCCACACATTTGCTCATCATTCTGCCTGTTCACCAGACTTTGCCTTGTATAATGATTTCCTAGGAAAAGCAACCCAAACTTTTGTTTAATGTTTGATTTCATTCAAGGAAGTAGACTGATGTTCCTTGACTTGAGGTTACGTGCAGCGCAAGTGGAGATTTCTGAAGATTGGGTCTAATTCGACTCTTTCTATACTGAGAAAGGAGCTGCATGAAGGAAATCTGCAATCTCTTCTTGGTGGTTCTCAGCACTTGGTTTCATCCTCCAACACCAAACCTGATCCATTACTGTCCTCGTTTATGTGCAATCTTCCTGTGGTTGAACCTGAGCTTGTAAGCACACAACCCCATTCTATAGAGGAAGCAGGATTGACGAAGGAAAGCTCAAGTGAGGATTCCTCGCATAGGTAAGAGAACTGATGTTATTCGTTAGTTTATTTTCGTTCTTGGTCCTGTTTGCACCATATCCGTACTTTCTTATATTTCCCGTCGATCGGGTGACACGTGGCATAAATAGGAGGGTATTATTGGATAATCAATGAGACTTATGGTCTAATTAATTTATAAAGCCATAATAAGGTTTTTCATAAATTAATTATGAGAAGAGGGTTTGCCCGTCGACTGGTTATTATAGTTTCCGTTGATTGGTTATTATAGTTCCTTACCTTCAGCAATTGAATCACAGGTGTTAAAAGGGAGTGTACTTGGTTCTCCCACGATCAAAGATGCAGTTGTCCCATGATCAAAGAAGTTATTTTCTCATGATTAAAAGGGGCCGTTATCCAGATATGTTCAAATGTCCGTGGAAGTTATTTATCAGAGTTAGATGGAAAAGCTTAACTGCCATTTTGGTGGGAGGATTCAAATTCAAATTGAAGGAGGCCTATTTAAGTACGAATTAGTAGCAGTTTCAAGGACACACACAAACAACGCCAATCAGGCCTTTATCTTTTCTTTTCTAGGAGTAGCTTTTAACTTGTAATCGTTCACACGATAATTTTTATCGTTTGTTCTTCTACTTTGAAGTTTAATAGAGTCCATTTTATTATTATTCTTCCATAATGCATCCACTTCATTGTTTGTTTCCAAAGAAGTCCTGAAACACGATTCTGCCATCGATCCCCGTCGATTGAATCGATCCAGAAAACTTGATAACAGGTCCTCCATGAATTAGAATTCAGAAATAGATGAGAAACTAGAACGTGCTGCGATTAAGAGTTGGTCTTGACCCCGGAGAATTTAATTCCAGCGGAATGCAGTTCAGTGCTCATACAAGATTATGTGATAATCAAATGACTAGTTATGTCGCTTAGGATACTCCATGAACTACCGAATAAACTAGATACTCACATTTGGTGTGGGCCCCACACTCAACTACTAACTAGTCTACTGCAAAGCAGTTGGGTTTATTTCTAAAGCAGGAGGAAATATGCGATTGTTTAGGAGACCCATTTATGGTTTTTCTTTTAGAAATGGCAGTTCCTTACTACTGGCTGAGAAAGTTGCGAGTTGAGTGATGATCAGTGGTGGTTACATTCTGCCTTGCCTATGGTAGTATGTTGCACATTAGGAGTTTTATTTGAAAATTGTTTCCGTTGGTGTATTTTTTGTGTGCAAAGACTATATCTAATTCCAATTTCCTGCGACAGAAATACAATTTTGTGCGACAGAAATATCCATCAGTCTCCCTTGTCAGACAAGGAACAAGAAGATAGAGCTAGAAGATGTGATTTTGTCAAAGGGCTGCTGCTATCTACTTTCCTGGATGACAATTGAGTAGAGTAAGAATGAGAAATTCTTAGCTGATATACTAGTAGTAGTGCACTTCATTGCTGGAACCGTAGTTTTGAGGAGGGGAGTCGGTAGAGAATCCAGTTTAACACATTGTTATGGGTGAAACAGTGAGAGACCTGATTGATTAACATTGTATTACCTATTGTATATGTAAATACGTAAAGCGTATATGGATATTTATTGGAAGATGGAAGAAGTTCGTATGCTGCCTAGCTTTTCTCCCTATCTAAGCGTACTTCTGCAACTGCCCATTTGTCTCTTCGTCCCCCTTTTTTCCTTTGAAATTCTGCATGTTTAGATCTTGGTAATTAGCTAAAGAAAACTGGCTCAGCTACATATTAGTGTATCTTGTAGCCTTTGGTATGGTACGTTGAGTTTAGAACTCATGAAACTACCACCTAGTTTAGCCCGTGTACGTTTCTTAAGAGGATTGGGTTTTATGGTTTGAAAGTTGATGAACTAGTAAATGGCCTTAAATTGCTGCAACCATTGTTGATACATTTCAGCAAAAACTCTTTGATGAGATGTTGTTGAACAAAAGCCGCCAATGGGCAAATAACAGTTGCCTTGAATGCAATCATAGATACTATTATTATTTGGCAACATGGTGGTTTTATCAGCAACAGGGTGGTTAATCTGAGGTGAGAGAGAGAGAGAGAAGCGAGGCGAAAGGAGTGGCATTGCAGCAAAAAAATGGGCAAGAAATCCTTCTGACTGGATTTCTATGGTCATAGGAATTTCTTTTTCTTTCACACACGTTTATAATTTGAATACGTACTTGGACACACTAGCAGTCAAATGAAAATTCAGTGCACAAGCATGCTTACATGGGCAAACATGCGCATATTTATGTTTCACACAAACCAAAGGAAATTACAATTGACAAATATATGCTCATGCATTTCTGGCGCAATACATTTAGATTCATTCAGTTGATGTGAACTTGTAGGAGGCATAGGAAAGCGTGCCAAGCTGCCAGCTATTGTGGATTAGTTCAGCTTTTGCATTTTCACCCGCGGCGCCAATGGCTACATGCAATGGATAGAAGTGGTCTGGCCTCGGGTGTGCCGCTTTTGCATGCGGTGCTCTCTCTTCGTAGTGGTTGACATCTTCATACCTACAAGAAGGAATAACAAGTCACTACTAACCCACTAACATTAACAATGACACCCAAAAAAAAAAAACAGAGCATCTAATTGAAACATGTAAGTCATATAACAATATCATGCGAAATCAACATATACGCATCCTACCATGTTTTGTTCCTTAAAATGGAACTTGTAACGGTATCTGCTTCATACAGTTAATCAACATATACGCATGCTGCCATGTTCTTTGTGGCATATACGACCAAACTGCTCAAAAGACAAACTTGTTTGGGCAGACAAGAACACACCATCCACGGTGTCTTGTGTACTCTAGGAATATTTTTTTGACATTAGTATTAAAGGATGTCAATTTACTTCTCTGAATAAGTCCCCTTAACCCCCAAAATTGACCAGTTTTGGTGTTTACCCCTAGGATTTACTTCTCATTCTTAGCTTTTTGTGTTTCCCTATAAATAGGAGGGTAATGTATGCCTTCATTGGTTCTTGTTTGATATGTTCTGCTCAAAGACATAATATCTATTTACCCAAAAGAAAGAAACACTTATGACATAAAGCTAATGTTACCTTCCATCGAGAAGGGCATCTTTGAGCCAAGTATCGAACTCCAAAGCCCAAGAAGCAACGGAACCATCCCCGGACCGGCTTAGGGCTCTCAAGTTGTGAACGGCGGAACCAGAACCAATAATGAGGACACCTTCCTCCTTGAGAGGAGCCAATGCCTTTCCAAGATTATAATGGTAAGTTCCATCCCTATTAGTCTGGACGGAGAGCTGGCACACTGGGATATCAGCATCTGGGAACATGAGCATGAGTGGCACCCAAGCTCCATGGTCTAGCCCACGCTTTTTATCCACGCTCACCTTTTGGTAGCCTGATGCCATTAGTAATTCTTTCACCCTTGTCGCTAATTCTGGAGCTCCCGGTGCTGGATACTTGAGCTTTTGGTATCAGAAGAAACAACGGAACATGAGTTTCAGATATACCATAGCAAAACTTGGAACAATGGCTCCTTCTTTACAACAGTAAAAAATCAAAAGGTATAGACTTGAAGATTTGAACTATTTTGAGTCAATTGTAAAGCTTAGCAATTGCAGTGTTTTCCAGTCCAGTAGTTGGGTTCAAATAACATTTGAGATATAGAGTCAGTTCAGACTCAAAATCTACTTACTTGTTATTCGTTGACGTACTTTCTGGAATCCATGTGCGCGACATGTTTTTAAAAAGACCCTTGATGGATTTACAGAACAGGATTCGCACACGAATTTATACGATTCATTAATAACCAAAATTGATGCAAAGCACATGGTACAATTACAAATTTACAAAGAAGCATATACAATATATTTTGCAATCACAACCCAACGAGTAATATTCAGTGGCCTTGGGACATCGCCACGTGGTGCTCCAGGCCCTTCTCCCACACACATTGTGGTAGGGTCCATACACTTTCTGTTGGGCCCCCACCACAATGTGTGGTGGTGCCCCAAGGGCATAGAATAATCTTTCCAACCCAACAACAATAGCCATCCTTTTTAATTAAATGCAAGATAAGCAAGGTAAGGGAGGAGGATACAATGTCAACATCCTACCAAACTTGACACCAAACCATCTAGCCCCCACGAAAAAGTAATAGTATAGAGAATTCTAGGCGTACACGCAGAGAAAACTAATGAAGAAAATTCATAATCAGTGAGTAATCGTCTGGAGACAGAAAAAAGGGTTCAACTCCTCCCATGCTCACTCTGATGATCAAAATTCTTCAATGTTTAGAGATCATTGAAAATATTGTCAATAATGACAACAATTAAAAATTTTAAATATAATTTTAAAACAGATTTATCCTAGAAAAATTATGTTTGTTATATGTTTGCATAACGTATCATGGTATGATGGTAACATGTGTTACAATCCTGTGTTAGGAAATATTGTTTGCATAACTTATCACGAGATGTGTTAGAATCTTGTGTAGGGCAGATAAACGAATTAACCGCTCATGTTCACTAGTTAAAAACTCGTTTGAGATAGGTTGCTACATAAACAAATCAATCTTGAACACCTTTTTGGAGCTCATTTAAACTTTCGAACCATGCTCGGACTAATTACTAATGCTCGGCTCGTTCTGCTTATGATGATTTGAAAAATTCAAGACACTCATGATTGGCTCGATTAGAGCTCGTTCGTCTCTAAATAAGCCATGCTCGAACATATCTCTTCGGCTAGTTCGATTCGTTTGTTGTTTTTTACAAGCTCGCTAGGGATTCTGATCTTTAAAACAGGCCCAGAAATGACTAAAAAGATGAAAACTGGACATCCAAGAAAAGGAATAAGAACCTTATACATCTCTTGGGGGAAGTTGTAGAAATCATAGATGGTGTCGCAGGTGCCGGAGATAGCGTTGACGGCGGGGTAATCGGTCTCCCAGTGGCCGGAGATGACGAGGATGGAGGTGGGCGGTGGTCTCTGTACGCCGCCGTATACGGTGTCCCTGAACGATTTCAAGAAACCCCTGGCCGGCAACGAATCGTCGATGGAAAGCGTGGGCGACCCATGTGATATGTAGTATGTCTCCTTCACCTTCGCCTGCACCATCTCTCTCTCTCTCTCTCCAACAAAGTACGATAGAATACTCTCTCTCTCTTGTTAGTGCAAAAGTCGTCGTAGCCAATGAAAGTGGATAAACAGAAATGCAGAAATGCTTCAAGTCATTTTACTATGTCGCCGCATATTTGCTCCCACCAATTTGAGAGAATTCGGTGTGCACCGGGTTCTAGAAAGAAACAACAATTAGAGTTGATCTAATTTGCCGTCCAATGAATTGGTAGAACCCCTTGCCCTTATATAGGCACGAAACATGACTGGTAGCCAAAGATCGCATCTCTTGGATTAATCTCAATAATCATACCTTTTGATTAGATTATGTCTATTCATTTAACTTGAATAGACACATCTTTTGCCTTTAAATTCAATAACCGTGTCCATTCGTATAACCTGAATAGACACACCTTTTAAATTAAAATCGTTCACCAATATTCACATTTAATATCCATTAAATATTTTGGAAATGTTACAACATCTCCCCAACAAAGTACTATAGAATACTCATACGGAAAGAAACAGAGAGATAAATAAATAAATAAATAAAGAGGGACCGGTAAACGACCACCTACCCCAACGAAGGGGAAGTTTGGTGGGTGCTGATGCCACGAGGTTTCCACCGGCTGGTTCCAGTGTCAAGTAGTAGTTTTTCCGTTTATCCGAATCACTGAAAGCCTCAGGCCCAGGCCAACTTTCGGGGTTCCCCTGGATGGAAAATTGTTAGAGCAACTTTATCAGTTGAGGTAAAATAGCTAAAACGCTATTTTACCTAAGCAAAACCTCCAAATGAGCACTACACCAGATTAGGTAAAGGCTGAGCTAAAACCCATCTATGAACAGTGCTTAGATAAATATACCTAAGCACTATTCACCATGTATGTAGTATTTTATTAATTGTTCTCTCTCTCCTCCTCTCTCTCTTCCCAGAAAATAAAAAGAAAATAAAAGTAATAATATTTTAATAGAGAATAGGTTAAATAGATAATATTGGTGTAGTGTTGAGAGAAATATGAGTAGGTAAAATGAAAAAAATGCACTGTTCACGGGGCATTTTACCTTTTCATTGGTAAACTTGCTCTTAGTATCTTGTTTTAGAACATAACAAGATAAAAACACCAAATCGGAACCGGTTTATCTCAAGATAGAGGCCTTGTGAAATTATATTAACTGGTGTCAAATCAATCCTGCTTTTTGATGTGGTTGATGTTATCAAGAAGCTCGATACTGTGAATAGTTTAGATCATCAAAATAGGCTTAAGAAGAGTCCACGAATGGACTAACTGAACGGTCCAATCAATTTTCATGGACAGGAGAGGATCCTCTTCCTTATTAAATTGAAGTTATGGAGCAACGACTTTGTAGCGTTACATTTATAGGCCCAATGCGGGTTAACCAATATCCAAAAAATGCCGTTTTCGCAGCAATTTGGGCGTGCCCGAACGTGTGCATCGAGGGTCATCCGCCCCGCAGCCCTGGCTGACTTCTAAAGGTTGTCTTCGTTCCCAACATTTGGGTTTCAGGCATAGTTGATTTCAGAGCCCATGAGTAACCACCAGCAAGTTAATATGAAGACTGCTTTAACTATATAGCCCACGCGTGTAGTTTTTTTTCCTAGAGGATTGGGAATTAGTGTTTGGAAGTGTGACGGACTAGAAAATTGCTTATATTGCAACCATTACTCTTGTATTTCAGGAAAACTCTTCGATGAAATATTACCGGGAAGTTCTTTTTATTGAATAAAAGCCGCCAATGGACAAATAACATTACCCTTGAAATGTGATAAATAGCTAGTATTTGGCAACGTTTGGAGGTTAATTTGAGGTTCCTATGCGGTGTGGTGTCCCGTTATTGTCCTTAGACATAACATTATTTTGTCTTACCTTGACGTAAAATGAAAATCTGAGGATCCTACGATGAGAGAGAGAGCATTGAAGTTTTTAGCAAGAAATATTTTTCACTATCTCATTTTGGTCTGTCATAATGTGCCTGCGCCCGCGCACTAGTAGGTCTTCATATGAAAATTCAGTACACTGTACACAAGCATGTTTACATAGGCATATGTGCTCTTATTATGGTTCAAACAGGGTACAAACTAAACGAAATTACATTTGAGAAATATATGCTCATGCATTTCTGTCACGAAGGATGAAGGTTCACTCGGTCGTTGTGAACTTATAAGAGGCATAAGAAAGTGTACCAAGGTCCCAGCTATGGTGGATAAGTTCGGCTTTTGCGTTTTCACCCGCGGCGCCAATGGCTACATGCAGCGGATAGAAGTGGTCTGGCCACGGGTGTGCTGTTTTTGCATGCGGTGCTCTCTCTTCGTAGTGATTGACATCTTCATATCTACAACACGAAATAACAAAAGAAACATCATGCCCATGAGGACAGAATTGGTAATTTCCCTTTCCGTAACAAGAACAAAATTTAGAATGGTAAACTAAAAGGAGCCATAACGCCACGACTGTTTTTTATGCTGCCACAACAATTTCAGTTATCTGACACGTCTACCTTGCCGAGGATAAACAAGCGTTCTCTCTCCCCTTTTCCACTTTTGACTTGCACTTTTCTCTCCTCCACTGCCTTCGCTTGCAACAAAACCAAAGTAGCCTCTACTGTCTGGTTTGAGTTCCCGAACACAACAGAAGGGAAAATGCAAGCAAAAAGAAATGTATGCGTACATTGAACAACATGCATCTTCAATCCCTATAGCTCGAGTTGCAACTTTAATAAAAAACCAGCCATGGGCCAGCCATGGTTGTCACTGCAAGTTCAATAAAAAACCACCGAATTATACAATAGAGTTGCTTCAAAAGCACCAACTCACCGTGAAATCAATTGAAACTTTCCTCTATTCCATTCCAAATTCGATTTCTGCCATTTAGCCGCCTATTGGGCCAGCCATGGTTGTCACTGCAAGTTCGAATTTGAGAACACCAAAAATCTCATTGAAAGAGAGAGGGCTTGGTTTAGATTTTCGCTGGGAGTGTATGTGGTTATTGTGGTGGTCATTTTAAAGGGTTGATACAGGAAGAAGAGAGTAAAGAAATGAAAAGGTGCGCCCGGAAACAGAAGAGAGGAGATGCAGGTCCACTCACGAGGATAACGCTGTCAGATGACCAAAATAGTCATGGCAGAATATAAATGGGTCGTCGCATTATCATCACTGTAAATAAAATTGATCAATCATTTCAAGAATCAAAGTTGCCAAAACCACGCTCAGTGATTGAGCCCATTTTCCTCATCTTTCTGACTCGGGAAGCCCACTTATGGATGGGTAGCAGGTGGTAATCCTAAGCAAAAAGTGTGCTTTTCTAACACCATCTTCCACTCAAGATAGTGTTGAAACTTGTTAGTTCCCTCCCAGCAGAAAGCAGACGATGACATGCATTCAAGAAGACTAAAAAAACATTTGGATTTTGTTAAGATGTGCTTGAAAGGAGCATGCTGTGCCATTTGAGGAAACAAAAGACAGAAAGAACAGGCTCGATCAACCAAATTCCAGAATCCTATAGTCCAGGAGGCTAAAATGCAAAAAATTTAAAAAGAAGTTAACACTAACATATAAAGCATCTAATCTAAACATAAACATAGCTGTCATAGAACAGTATCATATGAAATCAAATCGGTGACACAAAACTGTAAGGAACAAAAAGGGGAACTGTACCTGTATCTGTTTCAGTGATTTATTCAACATCTCCCATCTACGCATGATACCATGGGTTTCATAACCAAACTGCTCAAAAGACAAACTTGTTTGAGCAGACAAGGAAGCACTACCAACGGGCTACTGTCTACTATATAAAGCAAGAAAGGAACTGTAGGGCTTTTCCAATATTCAACGCCCTACCTCTTATGTACTTGATCAAATTTGCTCTGGTGTTACTATTAAAGGCAGTGGACAAGTCCCCCTTCACTCTCGGCCAGTTTTCGTGTATTAACCACTAGGATAATCTATTTTCATTCTTTGCCTTTTGTGTTTTCCTGTAACTACAAAGGTATGCCTTCATTGGTTCTCGTTGGATTTTCGTGTATTAACCACTAGGATATTCTATTCTCATTCTTTGCTTTTGTGTTTTCCTGTAAGTCTGTAACTACGAAGGTATGCCTTCATTGGTTCTTGTTGGATTTTTGTGTATTAACCAATAGGATATTCTATTCTCATTCTTTGCTTTTGTGTTGCCTTCATTGGTTTCTCGTTGGATATGTTCTTCACATGGACATGACATCTCATTTGCCCAGAAAAATAAACGTACTCCGTAAATAAAGCTAATTTTACCTTCCATTGAGAAGGGCGTCTTTGAGCCACGTATCAAACTCCAAAGCCCAAGGAGCAACGGAGCCATCTCTGGACTGTCGTAGGGCCCTCAGGTTGTGAGTGGCAGAACCAGACCCAATAATAAGGACACCTTCCTCCTTGAGAGGAGCCAATGCTTTCCCCAGATTATAATGATAAGTTCCATCCCTATTGGCCTGGATTGAGAGCTGGCACACTGGTATATCAGCCTCTGGGAACATGAGCATGAGTGGCACCCAAGCTCCATGGTCTAGCCCACGCTTTTTATCCACACTCACCCGTTGGAACCCAGATGCCGTTAGTAATTCTTTCACCCTTGTCGCTAATTGTGGAGCTCCCGGTGCCGGAAACTTGAGCTTTTGGTACAGAAGAAATAATGGAACATGAGGTTCAGATCCCATAGCAAACTTAAAACAATGTTTCCTTGTTTACAACTATATACACTTCCATTGTATAGACTTGAATATTTTGAACTTTTACTCATCAGTTACAGTTTTTCCAGTCCCACACTTTGGGTTCAAATAACATTCCTGATTTTGGGTTAATTCAGACTTAAAATCTACATGCTCAGTTATTTACCAACTCACACTTCTTGGAATCCATTCGCCGAGATGCTTTGAACAGGACCCTTGATAACAGACGAAATTCGTGCAAAACACACAAATTTTCAAAGAAGCGTATGCACAAATTTAGGAATCACAACCCAACAACAATAACAATCCTTAATAACATTGAGCTAGGACTATGTTCAAAGTGGATCCAGGTGTTAACAGATTTATCTGATTTACTCATCTGACACAACAAATCATTAAAATGGAATCTCTGTTGGGCTCCAAGAATCCGGACAAAATTGTCATGGACCGAAGAGAAGCTGCCCCTAACTAATATAGGTTAGGGGTCATCATTATTTTGTCCATTCTATAAGTACATCAGTGACTAAAGATTAAGGGTTTCATTCCCCTCCCCATAATCCTTTTGATGAATGCAAGATAAGCAAGGTAAGGAGGAGGATCCAAAGTCAACATACTACCTAACCTGAACCCAAACCTCACCTAGCCCTGACGAAAAAGTCATCAAACAAGAAATAGTGTAGAGAATTCTAGAGAAACACAGAGATAACAATGAAGAAAATTCTTAATCAGTGAGTTACTTGGAGACCCAAAAAATGGTGTTCAGCTCGTCCCAATCCCACTTCGATGATGGAAGTTCACTGTTCAAAGTTCATCGAGAACAAAATCAATCACGTCAAAAGTTATGGTGATCGCATATGGATAAAATGATTTTAAAACAGATTATCTTGGAAAAAATGTGTTTTTGGTTACGCATTGTGTCCCGGACCATGACTTGTGTGTTCCTCGGGCTAATCTATCCCGCCTCTCCCAAAACCAGCCGTTTTCAACGCTTACGCATGCATGTGGTGAGGTGCCCAACAATTGCTGGCAAGGGCAATGTGTGAGACCTTAGGATACATGGAGCAACCTAACCTAGGACCGTCACGCCACCCTTGGGGTTTTGGGGGAAAACTATGTTAGCATAATTTCACACAAAATATGCTTTACAATCCTGTCTTAATTGATATCCTAGGATTTGATTTTTGACATGTTCATATGTTTGTTGTTCATGATGAGCTCTAAAAAGACCAAACAGGACATCCAAGAAAAGGAAGAAGTACCTTATACATCTCTTGGGGGAAGCCGTAGAAATCATAGATGGTGTCGCAGGTGCCGGAGACGGCGTTGACGGTGGGATAATCGGTCTCCCAGTGGCCGGAGATGACGAGGATTGAGGTGGGTGGTGGTCTCTGTGCGCCGCCGTAAACGGTGTCCCTGAACGATTTCAAGAAACCCCTGGCCGGCAACGAATCATCGATGGAAAGCGTGGGTGACCCATGTGATATGTAGTATGTCTCCTTCACCTTCGCCTGCACCATCTCTCTCTCTCTCTCTCTCTCTCTCTACAAACGAATGATGCAGAAACAAATAAAGAGGAACAGTACAACTTAACTCGCTCTCGCCTTTCAATTTCTTATGTCAACGACTACCTACCACGGGGAAGTTTGGTAGGTCCCTTTCGGTAATCGTTACCAGTGGGGCCGATACATACTGCACACTTTCTGTGTGCGGGGCCCATCTCATTTGTGAATATATGTGTATTCTTGTAATTGTGTGTGATAGGGTTTTGAATTTTGGATTCTAATCATTATCTTATTTCTATTCAATTATTACTCTCATTTTTCTCTCTATCTCTCCAATAATTACTCTTATTTTCAATTATTACTCTATTTCTTTCTATACTCATTACCTATAAATCCAAATCCAAAATCCCAAAATGAACGGGGCTGTTTGGCAATTATCACTCTACTAGAGCTATATAACATTCGGACCATGAAGATGTTCATGAATGATCCAAATGCATGTGCAAATGTTCATGAAAGTAAATGAATGGTCTAGATTCACTTGCATTTACTTTCATGCGGTGGCGGACCCAGAAATTTCATATACTGGGGGCACTTATTATTCACAATCTTAAAAAATATTTCTCTGTATGTATACCACTAAATTATCGTTCAACCATTAAATATTGATCACTCATTCTATTTCGCAACCGATTTTTCACAATATTCATGGCTGAAAATACCCTTTTAACTGTCGCGGTGGCAACTGTAAGATTAATGCCAAAGTCAAGAGCAAGTAAACTAAATGATATTAGTAATTTGATTTTCGTTATATTGTGGATTGAGAGGAAAATAAAAAGAGGTAGAACAAAAATGAAGAAATAAAGGAAAGAGGTAGAACAAAAATGAAAAAATAAAGAAAAGAGGAAGAACAAAAATGGAGAAACAAAGAAAAAACAAGGAAGGGGTCATCGGATTTGAACTCAAGCCTTTGGAACTTTTTACAATTTGCAATGATACCATGCTAATGGTTTGTGCTAGTTTTGGAGACTTTTTTGTATTTATATCTAACTTTTTTAACTATTTTTTTAAAAAAAGGAGTGGGGGCACGTGACTCTACGTGTCCCAACGTGGGTCCGCCCTTGCTTTCATGGACACTTCATGGTTCGGATGTCATGGATCATATCTTTTTTTTTTATGTTTAATCTTGAGCCCACGTGAATTTGTGGTAGGAGAGGAGGTTGTGGTCATGGTACCAGGACCACCTAATAATTTTTCTTGAAATGGAGAGAAGTTGTATTTTTCCACTGATTTGGACCATGGTGGTGTCTTTGTACATTTGCTGGATGAATTCAACCGGATAAATTGAACCAAGATACCGTACGAGTATTAAACAATGAGATAAACTACTAATCTTAATATTTCATGTTTTAATCAAATCTACTTTGTAAGAAAACTAATGAATTAGTTCCGCCCGATGACACTTTATTTATATATCCGACTGTAATAGGAATCGACTTCTCTTCAATCCATAATTAAAAGAGTCTACCAAGCAGTCCGAATAGCTATGATCCATTTCGAATGATCTATACTACTAATACTATTTTTTCAAATTAGTTATCAATGTACTCCTATTAGGAGGAGGAGTTTATGGAAAAAAGAGCTCGGCAGTCATTTATCGCTATTGGATAGACATAAACGGCCAAAAAGACACATATTGTTATTGGTCGTTTAAAACTTTTTGCATATGTAAATTTTTCGCATACGTCATTGACGTTTATACATTACGAATTGTCTGAAATTGTTATTATTAGTTTTTTTTTTTTTTGTTCGGCATGAATTTGTTATTAATCGTTGAAGTTAAAAAGGAATGAAGCTCTAATTCAAACTCCAACGGCCCTGCGGCTGCGAAGAACTACTCCTGTATGTACATAACGTTTTCCTTACGAGAATCAAAAGTACTTGAAAATATGTTTTATTAAGAAACTCGTAAAAGAAAGAACAAAGTACGTAGTGCTGAAGTTCCAAGCAAAAAGCTTGGGATTCCTCTTTGCAACTGCTGCTACTTCACGCTAATACATTGATAAATATTGTGCCATCATTAAAGAGTATAAAAAGAAACAAAAACAAGGGAAAAGGCTAAACATTTTCGGCAGACTCTATCTCAACCGCACTGCGAACTGAGAATGGGAGTTGGTCAGATTCCAAGGTGCCAGAGAAACCATTCTTGAGCGCCCAAGCAGCAGGATGGCTAGCGAGAATATATTTTATATCCTGTAAATAAGTCATGGTGGACCAATGTGGCAACTAAGCTTCATTCCGAATAGACTTGATGAGGGTTAAAGCATCCCTTCCATAATGACAACATCCCAAGACTCTTTATCAACCCAGATGCAAGACATTCTGGCTGCTTCAGCTTAACGAGGGGGAGGAAGAGTTGCCCACAAGGGTCTTTGCCCAAACTATTGCACTGGTATAATCTCTAACCACAACAGCAATGGCCATCTTTCCACCAGAAAAAGCGGCATCAAAATTTGCCTTGAAAACTCCTTCAATTGGGGTGCACCACTTCATAGGGAAAAAAATAGGATCCAAAGATAATAACAGTTTAGGAGAATCTACAGATTTAGCTAGGCCATGCTACTTCCATAAGTGAACAATTTCCTTCAAAATAAGATCCACATCAATAGGGCAATTTTCAAATATCTTTTTGTTTCTCGCAGACCACACCTTTTCCGTCAAAATAGCAACAAAGGAAGGAAACTCAGACTTGTGCGCAGATTTTGGAATTCCCAAAGGGTTTGGCTTCAAAATAAGCTGTATCCAATCTAACCTAGAAGAAGCCTGACACCGATTAGTTCGAATGTTCCAGCACTTAAACCAGATCATTTTGGATACGGAGCAAAAGAAGAATAAATGAGTTGCAGACTCTTCAAAATGCCCACAAAGAGGGCAACAAGAATCCTGTATGTAAAATCTCGAAGCCAACAAAGCCCTGGTTGGGATGACATCGGCAGCAAATCTCCACAACATGGTTTTAGAGCCTTTCCAAATCATAGAATCAGAAGCTTTCTTTTGCACTTCGAGAAAATTCTTCTTGTAGCAATATTTCCTCAACATAGTTGAGGTCCAAAGCTTCTTTTCCCCATTCAGTAATTGCCATCCTAGTTTAGCCAGAAGAGCTTTATTGGTATGAACCATTTTCCTAAATCCCAAGCCCCCCTGATCTTTGGGTTTGTACAAGGAGCTCCAAGCCTTTAAATGACATCCTTTTATTTCTTCTTTTGTCCCCCACCAAAATCTACACATCTTAGAATCCATAGCATCACATGTAGAAATTGGAAGCTGAAAAGTGGACATGGCAGTTATGGGCATAGACATAGCTGCAGATTTTAACAGAGTAGCTCTACCTGCGAACGACAAGACCTTGGCCTTCCATCCTTTCAGTTTATCGCTAAGCTTATCCACAATGCTACTGAAGGCTTGTCTTTTTGATCTACCAACAAACAGAGGTAACCCCAAGTAGATGGCTTCTTTTTTCCCTTGTTGGAGGCCCAACTCTTGCTTTACAACAGAAACACATTCTCTGCTAGCATTTTTACTGAAGAAGATCGCAGACTTTGAAGTATTGACAAGTTGTCCAGACCATCCAATTGTTTATCCTCCAATTGTGATCCGTGACCAATACCGCGTAGAAAATCCTTGTGACTCTATTTTTTTTTCTGTCTTACACATTCATAATGTGAATACAAAATTGTGCACACACACTAGCAGGTCATCAAATGAAAATTCAGTACACAAGCATGCTTACATAGGCAAATATGCTCTTATTTAATATATTTATGGTTCAAACAGGGCACAAACCAAAGGAAATTACAATTGCCAAATATATGCTCATGCATTTCTGCCGCAGTGCATTTCGATTCATTCGGCTGTTGTGAACTTGTAGGAGGCATAGGAAAGCGTGCCACTCTGCCAGCTATGGTGGATCAGTTCAACTTTTGCATTTTCACCCGCGGCGCCAATGGCTACATGCAATGGATAGAAGTGGTCTGGCCACGGGTGTGCCGCTTTTGCATGCGGTGCTCTCTCTTCGTAGTGATTGATATCTTCATATCTACAACAAGAAATAACAAAAGAAACATCATGTACACGAGGACAGAATTGGTAAGTTCCCTTTCCGTGACAAGAACAAAATTTAGAACGTTTCAATAAAATTGATCAATCATTTCAAGAATCAAAGTTGCCAAAACTATGCTCGGTGATTGAGCCCATTTTCCTCATTTTTCTGACTCGGGAAGCCAACTTATAGACCGACAAACAGGTGGTCATTCTTGGCAAAATGTGCGCTTCTCTAACACGATCTTCCTAAAGAAACATGGTTTTAAAATAGGTAAAATGGATGCAGTATCCATATGATTTAATGGATTTTAAGCTTTGGAGAAAATGATATAGAATCGAAAAGCTTGCCTATATGATATTGTTGAAACATGTTAGTTCCCTCCCACCAGAAAGCAGACGACGACATGCATTCGATAGGACTAACAAGAATTTGGATTTTGTTAAGATGAGCTTGAAAGTTACATGTTATGCCATTGAGTCAACAAAAGAAAGAAAGAATCAACTTCGTCAACCAAAACCCAAGAAGAAAGAAATAAAGAACCAACTTGATCAACCAAAATCATAATCCTAGAGTCCAGGAGGCTAACTGCTAAAATCTACAAACAAGTTGGAATGCTAACGTATAGAGCATCTAATTGAAACGTAACATAGCTGTCAAAACAATAGAATTTGGTGACACAAAACTGTAATGCACAAAAAGGGGAACTGTAACGGTATCTGCTTCATTCACTTAATCACCAACTACGCATCATACCATGGGTTTTGTGGCACATATACCCAAACTGCTCAGAAGACGGACTTGTTTGAGCAGACAAGGAAACATTATCAATGGTGTACTATATAAAGTAAGAAAGGAACTGCAGGGCTTTTCCAATATTCTACGCCCCTACCTCTAATGTGCTTGATCAAATTTCTTTTGGTGTTAGTATTAAAGGCTCTCAGTTTACTTCTGTGGATAAGTCCCCCCTGGCACCTTAACTCCCAAATTGGCCAGTTTTCGTGTATTAACCAATAGGATTTCCTATTCTCATCCTAAGATTCTGTGTTTTCCTGTAAATAGGAAGAAGGCATGCCTTCGTTGGTTCTTGTTGATATGTTCTTCACACGGACATGACATCTCATTTATTTATCCCCCGAAAAAACTCCGCACATGATGTAATATTACCTTCCATCGAGAAGGGCGTCTTTGAGCCAAGTATCGAACTCCAAAGCCCAAGAAGCAACGGAGCCATCTGTCAGGCGTGGGGCCCTCAAGTTGTGAGTGGCAGAACCAGATCCAATAATGAGGACACCTTCCTCCTTGAGAGGGGCCAATGCTTTCCCCAGATTATAATGATAAGTTCCATCCCTATTAGTCTGGACAGAGAGCTGGCACACTGGGATATCAGCCTCTGGAAACATGAGCATGAGTGGCACCCAAGCTCCATGGTCTAGCCCACGCTTCTTATCCACACTCACCCGTTGGAACCCAGATGCCGTTAGTAATTCTTTCACCCTTGTCGCTAATTGTGGAGCTCCCGGTGTCGGATACTTGAGCTTTTGGTATCAGAAGAAATAATGGAACATGAGGTTCAGATCCCATCGCAAACTTAAAGCAACGGTTCCTTCTTTACAACAGTAAAATTTTAAAGGTAAAGACTTGAACTTTTTTCGAACTTAAGCGTCGTAAAATCAAAAAAGTATAGACTTGAAGATCTGAACTATTTTCAGTCAATTGTAAAACTTATCAATTACAGTTCCAGTCCAGCACTTGGGTTCAATTTTCAAATTACACTCTACATACTTGTTAGTTGTTGTCATACTTTATGGAATCCATTCGCAGATATGTTTCGAAAAAGATCCTTGATTTTACAGAAGAACAGGATTAACACACATTTATGTGTTCATCAACAGCCAAGGTTCATGCAGAACACATACGGATTTACAACGAAGGATATACGAAAATTTTTGCAATCACCACCCAACAACAATACCATTAAATTAGGTCAGGACTGTGTTCACAGTGGATTACAGGTGCCTTAACAGATTTCTTTCATGCCTGTTTTGGATCGATTTAAAAAATCATCAAATGAGATCAGGGGTGGCTCCAAGGATCTGCACAAAACCATGACGGACCGAAGAGAGGCTGCCCCCAACTCCCTAACTGAAATAGGTTACGAGTCATAACTTTTTCCTTCCGATGAATGCAAGATAAGCAAGTTGAGGGGTAGGATCCAAAGTCAACATCCTACCTAACCTGACCACAAACCGCCTAGCCCTGACGACAAGAAAGACCAAACCCAAGAAAAGTAAGTACTGTAGTACCTTATACATCTCTTGGGGGAAGCCGTAGAAATCATAGATGGTGTCGCAGGTGCCGGAGACGGCGTTGACGGTGGGGTAATCGGTCTCCCAGTGGCCGGAGATGACGAGGATTGAGGTGGGCGGTGGTCTCTGCGCGCCGCCGTAGACGGTGTCCCTGAAGGATTTCAAGAAACCCCTGGCCGGCAAGGAATCGTCGATGGAAAGCGTGGGTGCCCCGTGTGATATGTAGTACGTCTCCTCCACCTTCGCCTGCACCATCTCTCTCTCTCTACTCTCTCTCCTCCTACAAACGTAGGATGCAGCAACAAGCAAGTAAACAACTAAGAGGAACCGTAAAACATAGTACTCTACTAGTCTAATTAACTTTGCATTTCTCATGTCAACGACAACCTACCGGCGGGCAGTTCGGTAGGTGATGCCACGTGGTTTCCACCGGTTGAAATGGAATTGTATTTTCCCAGTGATTTGATTCTGGAGCATGGGTGTGTCTATGTGCATTTCTAGGCTGAATTCAGGGGCTGTTCGCCCAAATAATCCACCTGGCTTTTTGGCTTTCCCCGGAAAAAAAAAAAAAGAAGGCCTCACATGACACTGTAGCTGTTTTGGCGTTTTTGGCTCAATTTTGCCGGGAAAGCCGGCTTAATTAAATTCCCGAACAGCCCCTCAGTCGGATAATTTGAACCAAGAATTCTACTACTCCAAGGTATTAGCGAAGTGACACTTTTGTCCCAACAATTAATTTATAACCACACACAAATACACAAATTTCTGTGTGTAAGGGTGTGTGATTGTTGAAGAAATATTTGTCCCAATAAGATAAAGTGAAGTATGATGATATCGATGAATGATGAGAGTACTATATATTCTACGTAGTTAAATTTATTGTGTAGGAGTACTAGTTTGCCATGTCATCTCTGCCTCGCTCCGGGTCAGCACCTCCGAAATAAACGAAGGACTTCATTTAACGATAGAGTCAATCCTGAACAAAAGCTTGTGCTGTGGTTGCTTTAGACTTCTTCTTCTTCTTTTTTTAATTTCAGGAAGCCCTCCTACTTTTTTATCCCTTATAATAGTCCAACAAAATGGCCTCATTTTATACTTTTGTTTCAAGCCCCTGAAAAATCACGGTCAATTTAGCGACCCCGCGATCACTCTCTGATGTTTGAATGATCAAAATAAGGTAAAGCTTAAAGATGAGTTTTGTACTCTATTAATTTCTCAGTCCCGAGTTTTGTACTCTATTAATTTCTCAGTCCCTCTAGTCGGGTGGGCGCCGGCCGGTCTTTCGACCATATCCCCCTAAAAACTGTACGTGCAGGTCTCCCTGCGTGCAGCTCGTGCCATTCGAGGTGGCCCAGCCCAGCATTCATTCGAAAATTTTGTAGTGAAATTGAGACTGCTCGACCTCGGAGGCTAATTCGTGTGTCGGCAGCCCTGTCTGTCGCACCGCTAGCTCTATCTATTCAATTATAATTTGCTTTAAAAATCCTTCCATTTTTGTCAAATGACCTGGCCTGACGGCCTCCCCTCCCTGGCTAGCTGGCTCTTCCACCGTCCGGGCTCCATTTCCTCCTTAAGTTATGCTCCCCCGGCGCAGGCCATGAGGACTTTGTCGAACAATTCTAAAAACCATAGGATATTCTAATGTCCCAAACTATCTATCTATCTTAAATATTGATGTACTAGTTGTATATGTCGAAAGGAGCTTAATCGGTCATTTATGGCGGCTATTGGTTGATTCACATATGTTTGAAAGAAAACATAAATGATCAAAATGACACATATCATTATTCAAACACCTAAAATTATTTGCATACATTATTTACACATTCACAATTATCTGAATTTCTTATTAACTATTATCAATTATTAAGGTTACGCGCATGACTCTGTGATCTCAAAATCCTACGAGCCAGCGGAAAATTACTCGAAAATATGTCTTGTAAGAAACTCATAAAAGCAGAAACTAGAAACAGAGTACATAGTACTGAGTTTAACCTTGCCCAGTCTTTCTTCAACAACAGAGGGTGCTAAAGAGATGAGAAAAAACTAATCATAACTAGCAATTTGAAGATGCCTCTTATTACTCCCATACCACTGTCTGATTAAAACCTACTCATTTTTTTTCTTCAACAACAGAGGGTGCTAAAGAGATGAGAAAAAACTAATCATAACTAGCAATTTGAAGATGCCTCTTATTACTCCCATACCACTGTCTGATTAAAACCTACTCATTTTTTATAGGTCCCATCTCTTTCCTCCTTCATTAACCCTTCAGTGTGTTCACTGAAGGACAAGCTCAAGAAAGCACTAAAATCTAACCTCACCCTTTTTTATGAACACCACAGGAGCTAAAGTGAAGAAGAAGAAGAAGGAATAACCAGCATCAACTGGATGCCTCTTATTACTCACACCCCACCATATGATCATAACCTACTCTTTTTGACAGGTCCCATGACTCCCATCTCTTTGGCCTTTGCCCTCAGCAGATGCTTCTGCACCTTCCCAGTAGCGGTCTTAGGCAACGGACCAAAAACAATTGATTTCGGAACCCAATAGGCCGGCATCTTAGATCGACAGAACTGTGTTATATCTTCGGCCAAACGCTGTTCGGTTGACTTGTCTATACCCGGCTTCAATGTCACAAAAGCACAAGGCGACTCTCCCCACCTCTCATCTGGCCTCGCCACCACAGATGCCTCCAAAATTTTTGGGTGTGCGTATAGTACATTTTCTATCTCCACACTACTTATGTTTTCGCCTCCGGATATGATAATGTCCTTTGACCTATCTTTAACTTCTATATACCCATCTGGATGCTTCACGCCTAGATCCCCAGAGTGAAACCACCCGTTTGCAAAAGCCTCCGCATTTGCTTTGGGATTCTTCAAGTATCCCTTCATCACAGCATTCCCACGCAGCACAATCTCTCCGACGGTAGTTCCATCAGCAGGCACAGGCGTCATGTCTTTTGTGTTGACAATATCGAGACCCTCCAATGCAATGTATCGAACACCTTGACGGGCATGGAGTCGGGCTTGAGTTTCTTGGGGAAGTGAGTCCCATTCGGGCTTCCATGCGCATACAGTGGAGGGGCCGTAGGTTTCTGAGAGGCCGTAAGTGTGGGCGACACGAAACCCAAGTCGGGACATTGCGGATAGGAGAGAAGGGGGTGGGGCCGCACCAGCCGTCATGACATGCACTAAGCGAGGAAGGGGGAGGGTGGTTTCATCTGGAGAAGCGTTCACTATTGTGTTGAGCACAACCGGCGCAGCGCAGAAATGGGTCACCCCTTGGTTGGCTATGGCTGAATAAACTGCCTTAGCTGTGACCTGTAAATGTCAATGACTCCAGTGAGCAACAATTTAGATAGTAGAAGAGCAAGTTTCACTGAATGAATTGATAGCCTCCGAAAAATGCCTTAACTTGAACTAAATTGACCAAGAAACTTCAACCTCGTTTAAGCTCTATGTCTGGTGACTAAGAGGGTAAGGAGGATCCAATGGCATATAGCCAATAGTGTAGGGTAAACAAACTCCTGCTCCGAATAATGGAAAATATTCTTCTTCAAGTAAAAGTAACTTAAGAAACACATACATATCCTACTTGCCAGATCAATAATGTAAGAGTAGTCCAGACTCCAAACCAAGGTCAATTGTCAACCAAGTACCAAACAAGGATGCACTGGTCAATCATCTTTGATATCTTTCATATTGCTTTCTGATGGTTAAGACCTCAAAAACAGTTATTCAAGAGCAACACAAATAAACTCCACTGTTATATCTGACTGCATCTAATAAATGGATCATTTGGATTGTTTCCCGCTTCTTTTTTATGGATGGGCTCAAATGGATACATCAAGTTATCAACAGCTGCAGTAGTGAAATGATGTAATTTTTTAAGAGGATCATCAAGTGAAAAACCCCAGAGAGTTACCTGTCGAAGGCATATGCTAGTCCCACAAAGAGCTGCAAGTGTCCAGGGGAAACACCAACCATTGCAATGGAACATGGGTAGAGTCCAAAGGTAAACAGCTCCTTCATTCATCCCCCATGCTAGAGCATAACTCAAAGACATGAGATACGCTCCTCGGTGGTGCAAAACGACCCCCTTAGGACTGGCCGTTGTACCAGAAGTGTACCCCAACGCTATGCTATGCCATTCATCCTCTGGTGGCTTCCAAGCAAACTCGGGATCTCCGGTTTCCAAAAACTTCTCATAATCAAGTGCTCCTCTTCCTAAAGCATATTTGAGTGACTTCGGATCACAGCTTTCATCAGCAATGACAATCAAAAGTGGAGACCGAAAATTGCTTTTCGTATTGTTTGCCCAAATTTTCAAAGCTTCCTCTGCCAATGGGAAAAACTCTTGGTCAACCATTACAACGGCAGCTGATGAATGCTCTAAAAGAAAAGCAACAGTTTGTGCGTTTAGCCGAATGTTGACAGGGTTTATAACAGCCCCAGCCATTGGAACACCAAAATGAGCTTCATAGATTGCAGGGACATTCGGTGCAATTACTGCCACCTGCCAGCATAAATATAGAAGTAAGCTGTGAAAGATTAAAGAACTGGTTTTTGGATCACTAAGTTCACAGTTTCCGAGTAAAAGTATATCATGTTTTGGAAAGAATGGCTGTTCCAAAACAGAACTTAGTAACCAGTTTTCAGGTACTTTAGCACTACAAGTACATAAATTGAACACACAGACTTCCTACAGTTCAAGCCATCTTGCCAATTAAGAAGGCATCTTAATCAATGTGATAAGCACAAACGGTAGTTAAGGCTATAATAAACCCTTCTCAGCATTGACAAGCACAATGGTAGTTAAGGCTGTTACAAAACCGGTTCGCCAATTTCGTTAAAGCCGTCACTTTTTAAGAAATTTTGTCTTTAGTGTACTTTGTTCAACTATTTGATCCAACTCTTTTAGATTTTCACACCCCTCTATTCACCTAGAGGTAATAGTTTGATTGTAATCCGAACCAACTGAAAACCTCCCATTTCTAATAACATCCAGCTAGAAGCATAAAAATACTGTAAAACACTTCCCCATGGATATCAGGTAACCATGTATGTAAAGGCATATTCGGCAATTTGACAACAAAATCAATAAAAATACATGGGTGCCAGTCGTGCCGGACGTGCTGAAATTGCTTCAGCGGGAGCTGCAGGCTGTACTGGACCACTGGTAACGTCCTTTGTTCTTCTATAATTTTCAGGGTGTGAAATCCATCGTTACAAAAGTGGGAAAAATTAAAAATTGATGAAAAGCTAAAAACAGTTCAGAACAGATTAAGCAAATCTTACAAACCCTGGCTTTTAAAGACACCAACCATCGCTTAAAAGTAAAATTTTCATCACTCTTTCATGGGGAAAACAGCACAAACATCTGCTGATGGTTATGCTGGAAAGCTTCAACATGGCTTATGCTAGGCATCGTTTTGCCTAATCCCAAGTTTGTTTGTTCTGCTTAAGAAGCCAACTTTAGATTATTGGACCTCTCTTAAAAAGCCAGAACAGAGTCCAAACAAGATATTAACAATAAGTAAAAAAAACTAGTTTCCTTTCAGCTCGCCAAAAAAGGCATCCCAAATTCTTTAGGCAGGCTTTGTTTTGTTTTGTTTTTGTTTTGGGGGGGGTGGATAAAAACAAAGCCTAACAAAGTTGATCTTATTTATTTTTCGTTATGGAGTTTCAGCTACCAAATTTTACGTAAACAACATGAAGCATGCCGCGGAAGTTTGTAATAAATTGTAAATCCAATAAATTCTTCACACCATGAGGATGTATTTGACTCAAACGAGCTGAAATTTCAGAAAATTCACTATCTTTTCTCCGTTTTCTCGTTTCTTACACAGTAGCCAAATGAAGGGCAAAAGGAGAAGAGTGGTGAAGAAACTATACCGTGCTACCGAAGCCGACGGAGCGGTTGGAAAGAGCGGAGGCCAATCGACGGCAGCGCTGGTAGGTCTGGAGCCACGTGTAGCGCACCGATCCATGGATTACCGAATTGCGGTTGGGATGCACCAGAGCTGCCCTGTCAAGAAACCACAAGGATGTCAATGCTGTGTAGTTGGCTGCGTTCTTCGGCAGATCGTCTATGTCTCTCTCCCCCACCATTTCTGCTCACCTCTCTCTCTCTCTCTCTCTGTAGATGACCTTTGGCGGTACACAGTGCACACATACATAGTTGTTCAACAAATGAACTCTCCCGACCTTGATGGGCAAAAGGCTAGTAGTAGAAGTTATCCAAATTCAGCTACAAGTTATCCAAGGCAAAGTCCACTTTCACCCCACCCCGTGAGTACCGTCATGTGCGGATGCTCACTTTATGATTTAAAAATGACCACATATCCTACTTGTGGTTTTAAAAATTTGCGGATAGATCTCCTGTCGTCATATTTTTCATCCATATTAACGGATACAACATTAAAAGACCGATATACCCTCATCATTTCTCTTGATTCTTCTTCTTTTTTAAATCTAACCACACTATATACCAAAAATTGAATCCAAATCGTTGATATTGTAAATTTTGACGAGTACTACATCTATGCCAAAATTCAAGTCAATCAAAAAATGAAAATCTCATGGTCAAATCGATTTTGTTATGAAATTAAAATTTCAAATTTGAATTTACTAAAAATTTGATCACTGGGTTATTGATGCCTGATCGAGATGATTTTTTACAGAGATACTCTATTCTTTTATTTAATACATTATGAACGACTCAGATTACATTCTAGAGGCGTGTGAGATACACCTCCGTTAATATGGATGAAAAACATGACGGCAGGGGGTCTATCCGCACATTTTTTAAACCACAGGTAGGTTATGTGGTCGGTTTTAAACCATGAGGGAGGTATCCGCACATGACGATAACTACAGGAGGTGAAAGTGGACTTTTCTCTTATCCAAACCAATTTCATTTTTTTCTTCTTAGGACAGGATGTACGGATGAATTTACATGCACCTCGACTAATTTCGGATTTTTGAAGTTAACAATCAACAAATTTTCCAACAGTCTCAAAGTTTGAAATGTTTAATTTTTTGTAGAAATCAAACATGCGAGCTCGTTTATGTCCACATGACAAGGGATTAAAGCTAGCCAACCAAGTTCTTTATTGCCAACTTGTACTAGTGTTATATTTGCGATAAAATAAAATACTAGATTCATGTCACTAAAAATATAGTATACTCCAAATTAAGGTATTAGATGGCAATTTTTGGCACTAAATTTGTTGTTTTGTGGTAGGTGTTCCGCAGCAAATACATATACCGATAGTGTGGGTCTACAATCCCTTGTCATGTTCTTGGTAATGTTGTTGGCGATTTTCGGATACCGACAAAACATTGGAATCTGTATTTATCTTTTTCCATCCGGGTTTGGGAGGTAGATTTTTAGGTTGAGTCTAGATAATCCGTCCGGTAGATGAAGTCTTTTGGGATAAGGATTTGCTCATGTCAAAGATTGCTTTCAACTCAAAGAGGTATAATCAGGCATTGCATATACTATTTGTTATTGGGTTTTTTCTATGCATCTTAGATGTAAGTTGTTTTAAATCCTTGTTAATATTTGCATGAGTGTCTTCTCTATTTTTGCCTTTGAGCTTGCTAGAAAAGAATATTTTCTGAGGCATTAGTATAGAGTAGTGTGCCTGGTTGTTGAAAGCATGAAATTTTTCTAAGGCATGAGACCATTTGTTACGAGTACGAGGCATAATGTAGCGCTTGTGGGGCACCTTCGCGCTCCATCGCTTTGCAAGCCCTTAGCTCCTCAGCCTCCTCTATAGCGCCCTGCTAGCCCTTGGCGTCCTAGAGCTCTGGTGGCGCTCTTCAAATGTTCTTGAGTTTTGATTTATTTTTATTCCCAGACTTCGCGACTTCGCGTGGCGCTCTAGCGCCTGTATGCACTTGAGCACTTCGCCGGATCTACTTTCCCATTGGTTGACACTAGGGCTTCGTCCTTGCACATATATAAACATCATTTTCACCCTGTTAGGGTATGACACTTGTTATGCAAAAAGCTAGTGATGGAACACAATTAATCAGGTTTGATTCTCGATATCGGGCCGTAACAAAATAAATTTGTTGTAAATTTTCTAGTTCCAACGAGAATGACTAGTCTTTGGCCAAAGCGGAGAGGGAATTAGTTAACGTGCACGTGAGCTAAGCTGTACACCTCTAAACTACTATCAAACAAAAAAATGCTAGTACTAGGAGTCATCAAAACCAAATTCAGCTAGAAGTTATCAAAACCAATTTCTCTTCAGCCAAATTTTGGAGTATTAGATAGATGGCCTTTTTGGCACTAAATTTATTGTTTTATGGTAGGCGTTCCGCAGCCAGAAAATGCAGTAGTGTGGGGCCCCATCCCTTGTCATGTCTCAACTTTCAAAACTCTCTCATATAATGCACATGATATCTCTCTTTTTCTGATTGGCATTGATTTGGTAGGTCATTAAAAAAGTCGTGTCAATAGAGCAATTTTGCTTAAACTTGATAGGAGTATTTTAATACTCTAGCATGCCAAATTGGGACAAGGGTCCTAACCAGTTCGGTTTAGTTTGTATCCGTTGGGGGCCCTTATCGGGCCTGCAATAATGATCGGTATTGTTCATTTTTTATAGCTCGTCGAGAACGTTGGCCATGCCAAAAACCAAGTTGATCGGATATCGTTTGATATGGTTTCGAAATGTATTTTTCGGATAAATGTGTTGAATGGGTTGTAATCCAGTGTTGCACATTTTTTTACCCCAAACTTAATACATTTCGAAACCATATCAAACGATATCCGATCAACTCGATTTTTGGTGTGGGCTACGTTTTCGACGAGCTCTGAAAAATGAACGATACCGATTATTGTTACGGACACAAGAAGGGCCCAAAATGAGTCCAAACTGAACCGAAATAGTTGAAGTCTAACTGGTTAAGACCCTTAGCCGCCAACTTGTACTATGGCATGCCAATTTCTAACCTTTGACAATCAAGTACCACGCATCGTGCGGATAAAAATTAAAAAAAAAAGTACCACGCATCGTGGCACCTCGCCCGATAATGATTTACTTGCATTTAGATTTGGTGAGATTGTGGGTTTAACTCCAATGAAACGAAAGTTTACGGCCTTAATAAGGATTGAAAAGAAATGGGAAAATGATGGCCAATAACGTGTTTTGATAATCAATATCCATCAAGGATATTTTCAGTATTAAAAAATATTCTTAATTTGTCCTTGACGGGTATTAATTATCAAAATACGTCTCGGCCGTCATTTTCCCAAAAGAAATTTGGCTAGCATAAATGCTTTTAACGTGTGACAAAACTAAGTGGGCATGCTAAGTGCTGGGAATCTGCAATGGTTAAGTGTAAAATTATGATAGTTACATATTATTACATACTTGTTTGATGCGTGAAAAATAAAATAAAAATTTAGATTTAATACACGTTCCATTTTTTAGAAGACATACTGTTATAGGGGGGCCGCTTTTTCAAATAAGTACTTAAAAAATAAAAATCTATTTTCAAATTTAAAAATAATGAGCTTACAATTTTTTTTAATTAAATCATTTCAACAGTCCCATTCCCCCTAAATTTTTCTATCTTTTTATTTCGGTATTTCTATTCGTCTTTTCTGTGTTTTAGTTAGATTAGCATTATATTTTTTAGATTAATCATTCCCCTCGACAAGAAAAATCTAAAAGTAGAATATTATGACATAAATTAAAAAAGTTCACTGATGATGAAAATACCAAACAACCGGTACTTTTCGTTTAGAGTGTCCTCTTATATGAATTTTTTTTTTAATTTTAGTCCACCTTTTATACTTTTCTTATTTACGCAAAAAGCTCAACAAAAACTTACTAGTAAGAAAAGGCTGCTGATTTTGCCACTCCCTTTTTTTGTTAACGGCACTCCCCTGCAAGTGTAAAAATATACTTACAGGGAAGTGCCGTTAACAAAAAAAAAGGAGTGACAAAATTATTTCCCTAAGAAAAATACCGAACAGAGTTGGTGGACAAAAATGAGGAAACCATCATTTGACTGAAACCATCACATGCAATTATTTTTGCTCATCTTCCTGCTCACCTCCACATACAACCATTTCCCATTTTCATCCAAAATTCCAAATCAGAACTAGGGACGACTTATTAGAAAGGAAAATAGTTACCCTTCCAATCCTCCTCCTTCCTCCTTCGCTTTTTACTTGTGATGTAAATAAATTCAGACAGAGACCTCAACCTCAACGATTGGTACGTTCTTCTCCGCCCCACAAACACAGTCTCTCTCTCTCTCTCTCTCTCTGTGTGTGTGTGTGTGTGTGTGTGTATATACGTATATGTATGTGTACATATGTATGAAAAAACGTATTTTTGTTTCCGATAGAGCTCGCCATCTGTTGATCAATTGCGCTGTTTTAATCAAATTGGTTTTCGTTGATTGATTCGTGCTAGGTCGGTGATTTCGATGTTTTGACTGATCGGTCAAGTTTTTTGAGGATTTTTTTGCCAAATGGAAAATACCATACAAGGACGTCTCGCTGGCTGGGAAACTCATGGATTCCGTACAATGGCAGGCACGTAAAATACTGAATCACAATTTGTTGTATTTGTTTTGTTTTGTTTTGCTTTGCTTGTAGTTTATAATTTGGACAAGTAAGTACTTTTGTCCTGTTTGATAGTAATTCTCATTGTTATAGGTTTGGACAAGTAAATTAAATTCTTTGTCTCGGTGGGCCCAGTCCATACGACTCGGCGCGTAAGCCGGCCCGGACACTTGAGTTATCAAATAAATAAATAAAAACCTTTGTCCATGTTTGCTTGAAGTTGTAGGTTTGATATCAGGGGATGTTGAGACACTTGGATCGTCCAATTTTGTTTTACGTGATATTTGAAGTAAAGAAGCTCATATATGCTAGACAGAAACACTTGTAGCCTTCACATGATGGTGAGAGAGAAATCTCACAAACCACATTTCTGCATGAGTTAAACGTATCGTTTAGAAATTATATGAATATAAAAAGCACATAAGTGTTTAGGCTGTGCCTCCGTACCAGTACTCAAGCTATGCCCCACGGGATAATGTCCCTTGTTCATCGATTTTTGGAGATATAGGAGGGGCCGCTATTTCAGCAGGAAAATTTTGTGAGAGCAGCCCCTCCCACACCCCCATCGATTGGGGATTACATGGGTACTTTTATTGTTGTTGTTGCTATGTAGGTTTAAGAACATCCGACAATTGAAGATGCTCAAAAACTGATGCTCGTGTTCGCATCCATGTAATAAAGACTTAACTCACTTAAGTGAAGGGCAAGATTAAAGCATTGTGGTGTTAGGAATGCTTAAAGGGGGCCTTTTATTTCCGACATTTAGGTGATGTAGTTGACATTGGGATGACCATGAAAAGTTGGGCCTTAATAGCCTATGATGTGATTGAGAATTCTACCATAGAATAAGGTAGAATGGCAATATTGAGCTGATAGATATGTAGACTCCCCGGTTCTCTTTCCTGCTAGGCATGCTGTCAGCATCACGTAAACCAATCTTTTAACATTTTAGGAGGGATATGTGGGATTACCCTGAAAGTTTGGTTGATGTACCAATGAAAGCCGTGATAACTTTTAATTTAGGCAAAAAATTTAGTATATTATAAACCAGACTGGCACAATTGATATTCTACAGCTGTCCCGAGTACTAGGCTTCCCATCTCTTTCTTCCTGATAGTTATAGGTTGACAGTTGTATTCTAGATTAGCGTCCTTAATGGTTATTTTGTGTTGTTACTAGTTTTTGACACAGTAAATCAGCGATTTTTTATTTTTTATTTTTGCTTTTGTTATATTTCATGCTTATAGCTCATTATGATCCTGGTTTAATGGACAGATTTGGATGTTGTCAACATCATGGACGAAGCCAAGGCAAGATGGTTAAGGCCAAATGAGATCCATGCAATATTGTGTAACTATAAGTATTTCAGCATCAACGTCAAGCCGGTGAACTTGCCAAAAAGTAAGTAGTTTTCATTGTAGCGGGAAAGGAGTATAATAGTGATTAACACAATTGGACCTGGCTCCAACGGTCTATGTTATCTTTTGAACTCAGAGATTTATCATCCATCTAAGCGGATTGCGATTCTACTTTGTCTTGGTTTTCTTTAAATTCTATAGGCGGTACAATCGTATTGTTTGACCGTAAAAAGCTCAGAAACTTTCGGAGAGATGGTCATAATTGGAAGAAGAAGAAGGATGGGAAGACTGTCAAAGAAGCTCATGAACACTTAAAAGTAAGATCTTCAAACTGGTAAATGTCATGTATTTGCCATAATAAGCTTCTTTTTTTTATGTGAATTTCTTGTAGTCTAACATATGTTTTCTTTTGCTATTTCCCCATTCATAATAGCAGACTATACTAAGCCATGATGAGAGTAACTCCATTTTAAAAATTTCATCAAGCTTGAGATGCGTTCTCTTTTTTTTGTTGGAATAGTGGAGCAAAATTATGTCATAATTGTGGCCTGGAAATCCAAGGTGACAAATGATGTAGTTAATTCGAGGATTCACTGAATAAAATAAAAGGTGGACCCGTAAGATATGCATATAACGGTAATGCAAAATCAGATTCAATTTTGAAGTGATAGATCTTTTGCAATTTTCAGCAGGATTTGAATACCACTAGCTGCTACACTTAAAACCAAGTCCTAAATGTTAATACAGAGAAGTAAAAGCCAAATGCAAAATATTTGATATCCTGCAGAATTTTTGATGTCCCTGGTAGTTTTTAATGTTAGTATATTTTTTACTTGAAAATTAAAATACTTCTTTAAGCTAGCTACACATTGCTATGGTTTTGAGATAAGTTTTCTACTCGTAGTCGAACTTAAAGTTGGGAGGACAAAGTCTTGAAAGCTAGCTACACATTGCTCGTGATTAAATTTTTTTTTTTATCTAGAGTCGGAAATATAGCTCTCTTTCCTGTTCCCCCACACTTGAAGAAGGAAAAAGTTACGGCCGTAGCTTCCGGTTTCCGAAATGTATTATACCATGAGAAAGCTGCATAGTTAGTGTTTAATGTTTATCTTACGATAAACGTGTATATCTATTTCTGGGAAATTATATTTGCACGGGTAAAATTCAAACTAATGCATTTTTACTTTAAGTACAGGTTGGTAATGAGGAAAGGATCCATGTGTACTATGCTCATGGTGAAGATAACTCGACCTTTGTCCGCAGATGCTACTGGCTTCTTGATAAGTATGCAATGGTTAAAGCTTACGTGGTTCCATGAATCACCCTTTCCTACCTGTTATTTCTACTCATTGCTTGGCATGTCACCGAAGGTTGCTTATGCTAAGTTTTCTCTTTTTTTTGGTCGGATTTTGTTGCAGGACTCTGGAACATATTGTCCTTGTTCATTACCGTGAAACTCAAGAGGTTGGTATCTTTTACTAAACTCCCATTCTTTCACAAACACTTGCACGCACACAAGTCTCGTGTGCTGATTTACGGGTTTCTAATCTTGGAGTTTTTGGGATTTTTTTGGGTTGGGAAGTTAGTTACATAAGTTAAATGAGGGTTCTAGTAATTAATGAGTGACTTGATTTTTAATTGAGGCATTTGCTGTTATGAAACTCTTTGTTAGAATTATTAATTCTTATATAACAAAAAAAAATATTTTTCTTAGCTTTGTTTGTTCTGAAGACGTTACTAAAATTACCATATTAGTTAGTTGATATGGACCATATGGTTTTCACCATTGGAGACTAGTTTCCTGGCATCTGACACCTTTAAAACCTCCATTCAATTCTTTAAGACACACCTTAAAGTGTATGACACCAACAGGCTAGTAACTTGCCTTGAGGGGGGCCACAATCTTTATTGAGAATGGGATTCCCATAACACACTTGCGCTGGAAATCTGATTTCCTTTTATTTCTTACCAATTCTACGTTAACTCAGGAGGAAGCACACTGTAGAGTCTTTTCTTCGCTAGTTGAGGTTCTGTAGTTCTTTTGATTATCTATTCTCGGAGCGTGCAGAGAATGTGCCTCTTTTGGTGCTTTAGTAAGATTCCATCTACTTCCAATTAGTTAACTGGTACAATTTTGGCATGCCATATGCCTTGGCTTCTAACTTAGGCTATATGCTTCTTTTACATGCTGTATGACAATGAGGAAGTCCGTTAGCCTTGTTTTATTAAGTAAATTCCAAGTTCTTCACTTGATACCCTTAAGTCTTCGCTGATTCCCAAAAGAAATGAAAAAGTATTTTGTTTTGGCATCCACTTTAGGAGGTAACAACTGGTACTAACTATAAACTGGGCTGTGGTTGATTATGACTCAGTTGCAGGGTTCTCCCGGCAATCCTGTGAATTCAAATTCTAGTTCAGCCCTCTCTGACCCTTCTGCTTCTTGGCTCTTATCAGAGGAAACTGATTCTGGGGCTGATGCAGCGAATTATATTACTGAGAAAGCACAATTAGGTAACAATAAAGGAACTTCTATTCAGTAAACTTGTATTTATCACAAGTGAAACGAGTCAAACGACTTATGTCTTTGAGTCCAGTGTAATGAAATTCTGGAGTACAAGTGACTTTCAAACTAAATCCGAACTTTAAAGAGAAGTTCTGTATTTCTATTTTCTCAAATTATTAGTATGCGTAGATCATACAACGTATCATTATGACTAATATTCTTCACCTTCAGAAAATTGTTGTATTAGATTCTCATTCTCCCCTCTTGGCGACTTAACAGAGCCTGGTGATAATATGACCATTATAAATCATGAAATGAGACTTCATGAGATCAATACACTGGATTGGGAAGAGCTTCTGGTGCCTGATGATCTCAACAAGTTGAGTGCACCTGATGGAGGTAGTTAACTTGATGCTTCTTTAAGTACAGCTAGCAGCTCCTAAGGGAGCGATTGACCTTGTACCTTTTTAGGGATTGATATTTGTCTATTCTTCTTATCTCTGAAATTCGTGACAGGAAAAACTCCACGCTTTGAGCGGCAGAATCAGTATAAAACAAATGAATTCACTAGTAATGTAAGCAGAATCTCTCTCTCTCTCTCTCTCTCTCTCTCTGTTTATCCTTATGTAACTATTAATTCTTCCAACTACAAATAGTTTGCGGAAAGGAATAGTTGACCTGAAGTATCCAGATCTTCTCTGCATAATCGCTGACTGAATGTCTTAAAACCTTTTGTCACTAGAAAAAATCGGAAAAAGGGAAAGAGAAGGATGGGGTTTCTCTCGCTTTTGGGTTTTGCAGGGACATCTGGAGAGCAAACTCCGCTTAACATCATGCTTTCTAGCAGTTGGCAAATCCCCCCTTGGATTTTTGCCTCAGCTTAGCTGACTTTTCGCTTGTTCGGAAAGTATGCTTTCTTGATTCATGTAATTCCTTAATGAATTTATTATTCATCGAGAAAGAAAACTCTAATCTTAATAATAAATTCTTCTTCGAAGTAGTCTCTTGTTATTGCAGTCTAGGCTGTCTAGCTATTACAACCATGCCACCTACTACGAATTCATGGTCGTGTTATTCTATTTTAGATGTTTATAGGTCGAGAAGTAAAAACTGTAAAATGGATTTTAACTTGGCCCTGACTTTACATATTCTAAATAAGCTGGTAACATCCCGAAACTTAAACCATTATGGTATTTGTATCACTAACTTTTTTCTTTTTTCCCAAGTATAACTTAAAAAATGCTTCATCTTGCAGGGTAGCATTTCATCAGCCAACAAATTACCTGAGGAGAGTTCTTTGGGGAGTCTCGGTGAGTCAGATGCCCGAAGTTACTCCATTGGGTTGAATGCATTGGATAGTCCTTTCTTCCAGAACATGAGTGGTGACACAAATGTAAATTTGCCGAGAGAGGTTTCAGAACTGGTGACAGTGGGCACTGCTGACACTTTAGACACACTGGGCAAGGATGGCTTGCAAACTCAAGAGAGCTTTGGAAGGTGGATGAACTACATCTTGACAGATTCTCCTGGATCTGTTGATGATCCAATTCTGGAATCCTCGATTCCGACAGGTCATGAATTGTCTACCTTACAGATAATGGATCATCCTCAGTCATTTGTTCCTGGACAACTTTTCAGTATTACAGATGTCTCTCCTGCATGGGCTTTTTCAACTGAAGAAACGAAGGTTATCTTCTTTATGATTACTGTAGCATGACTACACATCTGGTTATGCCTGCACAATTTTCACATGTACTAGGACAAGCCTTTTGTTTTGACATATGCATTATATGCGGTTCATTTTCTGGGTTTTTTTCACCTTAACAGGTACCAAAAGTCAGAATCCAGATAATGGCCATCTGACTACTAATTTCCCGTGGCATAGAAAATGGTGCATCTGTACTTATGGAGGGGGAATATTACGAAGGGGATGGTTTGGAGTGGTATGGGGACTGGATTGGTGAGAAAGAAAGGAGGAGAGGGGGGAAGGATCCAGTGCAGTGATTGAAGGGTAATCAACAAATAGAAGGGGAAACTTGCAGTGGCAAGCCAGGATTTGGGTGGGGAGGTGGCGCTGTTTGATTACACACATATTGTTAAATATTGTCCGTAAGAATATGAAGAGAAATATTAAGTTAAAATCAGTCTTTATCATGGACTTTGCTTTTAAAGAATTCAAGAAAGGCTTGTTTCAACTCTTTCATGGTCTTTAAATGAGCGTGATTGAGATGTAATTTCTTTAATCCGTATCGTTCAGTTCGTAAATTGCTATTTTTCATCCTTTATGTAACAAATCAAGATGTTAGGATACCGATAAGTGTCAAAACGACTTTTGTTAGGGTTGGCCTGTGCCCCCTCTACACAGCTCCATCCCCGGAAACATGTTAGTTGGGGAACTGAGGAGGGAAAGAGACTGAGGCTGCGGGGGAATCCTTCCTTGATGGCCATTCTGTATCCAAGCTTGGCTCATGGAATGGCCTTACAAATTTGGGAGGATACTGGACACTCAAGTGCTAGGTTATGGTGTATGTGACTGCCGCTTGATATCTCTAGTTGCACATGAACCCATCAAGTATGCTTAATTAGACGAGTTAATGATACAAGTATATAACTTACCAATACTGTGACATTGTGCTACATTGTTACGTGTTAATACATAAACATCGTTATTATGCCAAAAGAAGTTATCTGGGAGATATGAAGTAGTTATGCCTTGGTGGCCTTGGACTTCATAATTAGGTGAAGCTGACATTTGGTTACTTCACTTACTTACCCACACCCTGAGTCCATGTGAAAGGAAAAATGAGGCTTAAACTGGATGCAACTTCTGTTTCGAAGAGTTGCTGGAGCAAGTGAGAAGTGGGAGGTAGATAAAGCTTTAACTATGATGCTACTATGAAAAAGACTGGTCTGGTGGGAGGTTGGGAAGGGCTTTGTCAATTGTAATCGCTATTGTTGTTGAGATATATCATGTTTTTAATGTTTTCTATTTTTGTTTTACCCTTTGTGGATGCTTGAGCTCTTCTGGAACTTGTTTGTTGGGCTCCTTGGTGGCTTTATCTATTGTCATCTCTTGCTTTTGTACATAAGTGGTGCCCCTGACGCCTTCACTTGTCGGACATGAGTCTTAGGGAGTATTTATGAGAAGTCTCTGACCTTTAGTAATTATTATTGCAGATACTCATCACTGGATTCTTTAATGACGGGCATCAACATCTGTCCAGATCCAATATGTATTGTGTCTGTGGAGATGAATGTTATCCTGCAGAAATTATCCAGCCTGGAGTATTTCGCTGTTTGGTTTCACCACATACCCCCGGATTAGTGAATCTTTATTTTAGTTTGGATGCTTGCAATCCCATCAGCCAAGTTATGACCTTTGAGTATCGTGCTCCTTTGGTGCGCGACTCTATGATATGTTCGGAGAATACTGGGGCGAATTGGGAGGATTATAGAGTTCAGATGAGACTTGCTCACTTGCTCTTTTCTACCACTAAGAGCCTTAGCATTTTTTCAAGTAAAGTACTGCCAAATGCCCTCAAAGAGGCCAAAATATTTGCCCACAAAACCTCCCACATTGTGGATGGTTGGGCATATACGATGGAGTCAGTTGAAAATAACCAAATCTCTTTTCAACAAGCCAAGGACAGCTTGTTCGAACTCACTTTGAAGAACAAACTATACGAATGGCTGTTGGAAAGAGTAGTTGAAGGGGGTAAAACTTCTGATCATGATGATCAAGGTCAAGGAGTAATCCATTTGTGTGCTATCTTAGATTATACGTGGGCTGTCTGCCCATTTGCCTGGTCTGGCTTATCATTGGATTATCGGGACAAATTTGGATGGACTGCTCTTCATTGGGCTGCATATTGTGGAAGGTATGGATAATTCTTGTCTTTCACATCAGATACCAGAAAATCTAGTACTACTAAATGGGTTGCTAAATATCTTCTTGGGAACTCCTGAGTAGTTTTTTGTTTTCCCTTCTCTCAATCATGTTTCATTTTTTTAGTTGCTAATGTCATGGATAATAGTAGTATTATATGGCTCCTGACATAGCAGAATGGCGAAAAGGATTCTTGTGCCCATCCCCAATTGATTTGGACACAAGTTTGGTTGTTTTTTTTTTAATAATATTCTAACTATCCATTTCATGCCAATGTTGCCAATGTAATGTCAAGGGAAAAAAATGTGAGGTGGCAATACCTGCATGGATCAAATAAGTCCTTTCTTGTTGGAGTGGATAAATTCTTTTGATATCTTCATTTCTTAACATGAGCGATTTGTTTTCCTGCGGATAAAAGAAAGCTATAGACAATCTCCACTTTCAGGGAGAAAATGGTTGCTGCTCTTCTTTCTGCTGGAGCAAAGCCAAACTTGGTCACAGACCCAAATTCAGAAAATCGCAGTGGATGCACTGCAGCTGATCTCGCATCTAGAAAAGGTCACGATGGTTTAGCAGCTTATCTTGCAGAAAAGGCTTTAGTGGATCACTTTAAGGATATGACAATAGCTGGAAATGTCAGTGGCTCCTTGCAAAACAATACCCCTGATTCGGTGAATGGTGGGAACGAAACCCAAGAGGAGTTGTGTCTGAAGGACACTCTGGCTGCTTATCGGACGGCTGCTGACGCTGCAGCGCGTATACAGGCTGCATTCAGGGAGCACTCATTCAAGCTAAGGACAAAAGCAGTCCAGTTTTCCAATCCCGAGGATGAAGCTCGTAACATAGTTGCTGCAATGAAGATCCAGCATGCATTCCGGAACTATGAGACAAGGAAACAGATGTCAGCTGCTGTTCGAATTCAACATAGGTTCCGAACTTGGAAGATGCGAAAAGACTTTCTCAATTTGCGACGTCATGCTATCAGAATTCAAGTAAGCCCTCTCCATAGTACTAACTGTACTATTATTGGTGTAATAGATATGATTAGAGTGGAGGAGGAGGAAGGGGAGAAGGATGTAGAAAGACACGAGGGCCACAAGATTAATAGCATACAGGCCACACCTTAAATTCTCAATTCATAATTGACTAATACAATGATCAGAGCCTTTTATTGGGCTGAACAGTGACAAAGTAGGAAACTGGAAGCTCTGAAAAAATAGAAAATCTGATAATAACGAGTAAGTAGTTGTGCATAGACCTTGAGTCTGCAGCATTCAACATTCTGCATGCCATTATATGTCAGCTGACTCTATCCTCCATTTGGCCTGCTTAGAGTTACTTATGTCATCCTAAATGACATGGCTCTTAAGAGCCAGTAGTTTCGGACCTGATCGATGCAAGTCTCCATGGGAGTAGAAAGGACATGGTGTTAAGATGATTTCTTTGCTTAGTTCTCATGCATGTTATCAAGGCATAAAGAACAAAAACATTAACTTCTCTATTTTGCAGAATTCATTATGATGATTACTTGCAACCTGCATGCCCATTCTTTCCGCCAATAATTACTCATATACTCAACTTTATTTGATGCAGGCTGTTTATCGAGGCTTCCAAGTCCGGAAACATTATCGGAAGATATGTTGGTCTGTTGGAGTGCTTGAAAAAGCATTATTACGCTGGCGTATGAAGAGAAGAGGCTTCCGTGGGCTTCGGGTTTGCCCTGTGGAAGCTGTGGAAGATCAGAAGCATGAAAGTGATGTGGAGGAGGACTTCTTCAAAGCCAGTAGGCAACAAGCTGAAGAGCGTGTTGAGAGGTCTGTTGTACGGGTCCAAGCCATGTTTCGTTCAAAGAAAGCGCAACAAGAATATCGGAATATGAAGTTGGCGTATGATCAAGCAAGGGTAGGTTTTTTCCTTTGGGGGCTAGTTTAAAACATATGAATATAATGATCGCTTGACCAAATTAACCTTTTGTTTTGTGCAGCGCCAGTATGAAGGACTTGTGTCTCCCGATACAGATATGGGCTAAGTGAGTACTAGGATTTCTTAGTTTACTAGGCAATTTACTGTGGCACCCAAGGAAAAGAAAAAGGTTCCAAAGGCGAAGTTTGTGGTGTTCTACATATACATCTTGTAAATTTCTAGACTAGACTAATAGAGTTTCTTTTGTCTTTCCAAGAAACTTTAGTTTCAGTTCCCTTGTTCTGTTGCCTTCTTGTTATGATTCTTGAAAGGTTTCAGTGTTTTATCTTCCAGATGTTTAGGGTACATTCTCCTTGGTAGTGTTTGAGATCGCCGAAATACTAGCAATCTCTCCATTAACACCCACCTAGAGCTCTTTTTTCTTTTTCTTTTTCTTTTTGTACACAACTCACCTCACACTATGATGCTGAAGTGATTTTAGCATATTTTAGCAACTTATGTTGGGATCCTCTTACATTGACGTTAGCTGGACGTTTTCCTTTTTGATACAGAAGAGGGTTATATGATATAGTTCATGGGTGTTGGAAAGATTTGTTATCAAAACCCATGTGATCGAGCTTACGGAAAGATGGTCAAAATTTAACATATATAATGTCCGAATTCAGGAGAATATTAAGGGTAAAGATATCAAGAGTACATAATCTTGAAAATATCTAAATAAATGTTGCTTTACGTGGCGCTCATTGTAGAAATTGACGCATCTGGCTTTCATATCAACGACAGTCACGACGTCATCCCCTGAATCATTCCGGCAGAGGTACAGCACATAAGACCTACTCCAAGCAAGTGATAAACATGGACGCGAATGATTTTCATACCATCTGTTAACCAAATCAAAGCATCATTTATCAGAACCCTTAAGGCCTTAACACATTCTATATGAGCACCAATGGTGTGCTTAGCTTCTATCGCAAACAAACAAACAAGATTCATTGGAGGAAAAAAGCATCCGAACAAGGTACGCAAAAGACTTGTTATGCAAACACATCCAAGGCATGCCAATTCCATGAAGTTACTTGATGTGCAACCTCTATCACTAGAAGCAAGAGTCAAAAAGGATCCATTTCCTGGGCAATCGTCCAGATGTTCCTCTTACCCAAAAACAATGTCTCAAGGGGTTCCATCAATTGCAAGCAATAGAACACACCCTTTATTTATCTGCAATACTGTGTCAAATACAAAGAGAGGGGAAACAAACAGAAAAAACTTAAGCTTCGCTACAAGGGCTAAAAAAAATACAAATATTAATACTATGCCAGAAAGCCGAAAGGGTAATAGGTACTAATAGAGGCCGCAAGGTAAATTCTACATTCCAATTGGTATTCATACCATCAAACAGCAGAAAATAGCTTTGCAGAGTCGTTTCTCTATTGTGTCTACTTGATGTACTGGGACATCCATTTAAAGCCGTCGCCATAACCCATCTTGCGCACGATGCTGCACATGAATACCTCAAGAGGACGGACATTTGAGTCGGCAAGGTTAACCTTACCCTTACCGGTAGTAAGGCCAGTTAAACCCAAATAATGTCGCAACTCATCTTCTGAGGCAGCATAAGGTATATCAATCTTGTTCCCAAGTATGAGAAATGGGACATTTCCAAGTGACTCATCCGAGAGGAGGGCATCCAATTCCTTTTTAGACTCGGCAAATCTTTCTTTGTCGTAAGCATCAACAAGGTACACCACAGCATCCACCTGCATGGATGAACAACCACATGTTTAAAAACTGAGTCACCTTGTCCACTACTCCTTAAATGAGGAGTAATATGGACTTCATGTCTTGAGAGAAACCAGAAAAACAACAGTAACGATAACAGGACAGAGAAAACATTCAGGCAGCCGTTTATTTAGCATTGCAACTAACATGAGGTCTCTACTCCAGATGGCTCAAGCCTAACAGATACTGAAGACAAAGTTCCAGTCCAAACTACAAAATGCATGGATAAAGTATGAATGTGAATAAGAAAAGACAACTGAAAAGTCTGAAATTATACCACGAGGTTATATCATGTAATGATGTCTAGACAGACTAGAAAATTCCAAACCAAAGTTTTTTTTGAAGAGCATTCACACAAACTCTGGTGCTAAGGTTCTTCCTAATGAATTTAGATCTCTCTCTCTCTCTCTCTCTCTCTCTCTCTCTCTCTCTCACACACACACACACACACAATAAAAACACTTACGTTAGCTCTCCACTTGCAGATGTCCAAAAACCTTCTACAACACTGGTTTTGTACTTCTTGCAGCTTCATCTCCAGAATGCAACATACTGAATCTACACGGTGATAGAAACTGGAACACGATAAAGAAGAACACCATTTACAATAGGCTAGTGATGGGGATTGAACATGCGCGTGGCGGATTCACAATCCATTGCCTACTTGGCTAAAGCCCCTCCTACAACGGCATAGGTTTAAGTCTCTATCCACAATAAGATCCTTTTTTCCCTATTCTTGTTATCAAAGAGAAGCTTTTTCCTATATACTATAATTGCAAGTCAATAAATGTGTTTTGTATCAACTCCCAAAATATAACTCCACAAACGACTACTGGAAAAAGAACCAAAGGAAGAAGTCAAATTCCCATAAAAAAATATGCACCTCGGCTGAAACATCTCAAGAAGTGGCATCCAGCCATGTGCCCACACCTTTATATGTGAGTACAGAGAAAACTCATATTAAGGTTTTGATCACCCTAACAAAAAAAACCTATGAGGAACAATGTAATTCTAAACAAATTAGATTTCGATATCACAAGACTTCACCTGGGCATAATAGTCCTTCCAGACTCGGCGAGCGATCTGATGCCCTCCCAAATCAAAAGCCTTGAACTTAATTTGTCCTATACTCAATTCCTCTGATGTCGGATACTGCGTTGGTTGATGCTGAACCAATCTCTGCCACACATCCCACAAAAATTAAGATTACTCATCTTTTTCCTGGTGTTTGATATCAACTCAAAGTAACGACGACAATTCCTACCTGAATTAAAAGTACGAATTAAAGGTCCGCTTGGACGAAGCTGGATTTCGAATGAAGTTATTTCACATTAGTATCCAGTTCAATAAATACCCTGTCTTTTACCTCAGTCTCACAAGACGCATAAGCTAGACCTTGTTGTTCCTGGAAATGGAACATGTTGTTCTAAAACAAGTTTACATTCAACTGGCATCCCTTGATTTCACATATATAAAGACGGAGCCTTAAAATCAGTTTGTCATTCAAAAACAAAAGGACAAGATGAAAACAGTCAAGAGATGAGATTCTGTATTAGCTCATGGAGGAATTGCATCAAGAGCTCTTCCAAGGAACCAGAACTTGTGCTCGGCCTGGAATATTTCTTGTAGTAAACTTTTTACTACTTCATAATAGCTAGTGCTGGTTGTATGCCTAGAAGGATGATACTGGTTTTGTTGTTTCCCTGTCCATTGTTTTGTGCTCTCTAGTGTTGTGGTATTGTTGGATAGAGTGTCGCTTCCCAGGGGTATGCCCTAGTGATCATGTTCTTTGTTTGGTTCAATGAAAACTTTTTTTTTTTTGGGTAACGCAGGTGTCCAGGTCAGTTTGCGCGCACCTCGGACTAATCCCTACAGCCCCTCCCACACCTGTTTCGCACGCTTATGCTCTGGGATGAGGTGGCCCTAAGAGTAGTTGGCATAGAGAATTAGAAGGGAGCAAACCCCCAAGTCCCGGGCCAAGATCACCTAGCCAACCTTGGTGTTGGTTCAATGACAACTTACCCAACAAACAAAAAACAAAATGAAAAGTAAGAGTCTCATGGACATGGATTCCCCTGTCCTCGTCTGCTCCTACTAATTGGGAAAAAAGAACTCGACTTAACCAATCCATAATTGTGAACTCGTGGCTGAACATAGATTTTGCACATGGTTCCCTAATTACTGTATTAAAACACATGAATCGCACATATCTGCATGCATATACACACAAAAATCTACATATGTAGAGAGAGAGAGAGAGAGAGTAAGAAGCACGCACCTCATCTTTCAACATGTGAAGCAAGGTGGTCTTTCCGGCATTATCAAGCCCTAAAAACAAGATCTTGGCTTCTTTCTGCCACAAACCCAGAGACGCAAGAACTCCGTAAAACCAATCCAGCAGAAACATGATTCCAATTCAAACACCCCAACACAACCGCGCTCGAATAATTGTCGCCGGAAAATTAAACGGCAGAGTTAATGGCCGACGGAGGAATCAAAGGGAGGATGAATATAGCTTCATCTATCTTGTACGTATTCTACCAAATGTAAAAGGAAAACGGAATCACTTAGAATCAGTGAGAAAATGACAAGGGATAAATACTACAGTACGTTCGGGGCTGATTTTGATTGCAACGGGTTACCCGATGGGCCGGTTAATGTGGGCTGAGAGTGAGTGAAAGTGGGTGGTGACGTGGGATCGGTGGAAGCACAGCTGTAGTGGTAACCGGGAATATCCGGTGACTGGTTGTGCCAGGTGGAGGACTGGGATTGGTCTGTACGCGTCACCAGAAGCGTTACCAGCCATCGATATGGAAACCGTCGGCAAATGATTTTGCCAACGAATCTTCGGTCACCAAGGAGAAGAGCTGTATCTACTCAACGCAAAATTATTCAAAGCCTTTTTCGACATAAAAATGTGTGGAGCCCACACGAATGAAATGGTTGCTAAAGAAGAGTTTGAAGCACCGTCACGTAGGGTTATAAATGAATTGAGCTTGAGTTTGATTTTTCGGCTCGTTTAGTTAACGGGCCGAGTGGAGCTCGACTCGTTCGATAAAAGCTCTAGTAAACAAGCCAAATTTGAGCTCGACAAAATTCAACTCAACTCGTTTACAGCCCTGCGGCCTCGTGATGCCCAGGGCATGGAATAACTCAACACGTGCATAACTATAGTAAACAAATTGGTACTCCTCCATCGGATGGTTTTTCACAATAGTCTACTGTTCTGTTGTGGGTGGTTTTCATCAAGCCGATTAGTGGTTTTTCGACAAGTTTTTTGGCGAAGCTCAGGCGACATTCCGGCGGCTTCAACGTCATTCCTTTCATTGCTAGATTGGTTTTTAGATGTTTTTTATTTATTTATTTATTTATAATTTTCTCTTTGGTAGGCCTATGGGCCATTAAAAAAAATTGCAACGGTTTTTATTTTTTTTTCCTTCCTTTTTTAAGGATCGTTAGGTCCTACACTAACCTAGATTTATGAGAAGAGAGAATGAGGATCACCCCAATCGTCTCAATGGGGTTTAAGACCTCCCTAATGAAAATAATAAGTTCTTACCACCCGGGCTACCCCCAAGTGGCTCTATATTTAAGTTGTTGATTTTACGCATAACTATGTATGTGAATAATCAGACTATTGAAATATCAATAAAGAAAATAAATTATATACACCGGTAGTGTAAAACATTTGTTTCCTCTAAATCAATTATATTGCGTCACATCATCAAAACAGTAGTCTCAATTAAAAGAATTGGCGCCGTGGCGTAATACAATTGATTTAGATAAAATAAATATTTACACCGACGGTGTAAATAATTTAATTTCATCGATAAATGTCTTATAAAGATCCTATTTTTGGGAGGAAAAGACAAACATGGTGAGTGTGATCATATGTGGTATTTCGTATGCAAAATGCCTGTGTCTTGCAGCCCAGCCCAAGCCCGCCACCCATGTGTTGTCAAAGCAACAGAAAAGCCCAGCAGAGGCAAAGCCCAGCACTTCCACTCGCCGGCCCAACACAATCAGAGCAAGGGCTCCGCAAGAACTCAGATAAGAAGCAAAACCCTTTTCATCTCGTTCGTCATACTCCGAAACTAACGCCAGGGGAGCCGAACAAGCAAAGGTCAAATGCAATTTCCATTTTCTCTGATCTTTATTTACTCCCTTTTTTATCTATATGAATTTGCGTTTATAGCTTCGTTAATCCGTGACCGATTTGCGATTCTGATTGGGGTTTTGAAGCAGAGATGGCGAAGTCGAAGAACCACACGGCTCACAACCAGTCGTACAAGGCTCACAGGAACGGGATCAAGAAACCCAGGAAGCACCGTCACTCTTCCACCAAAGGGGTATGTTCTTTGTGGTATACACAAACCTTTACTGTACATAGTTATGGAGAAATCTACTGTGCTTTACCCCCATGCCATAAGGAATTAATGAGATTTTTTGGTGAATGTTTTAGGAAGCGATGTGTGTAGTTTCAAATCCATCGTTTTTTGAAAATGCTAACTGATAATATGTAAAAGGTGCATGATATCGGAGAAAAGTGTATATATATCTGTGAAACTATATTAATGTACTTGAAAGGGTATTGATAGCTCATTAGCAAGACCGTTTGTTTATTGCCTGCTCGTTCTCCAGATCCATTTGGCTCTCCGTATGTAAACTTTGTTGTATTTTCTAAGCCTCACCACTTTTGGCATAAAGATGGTTAATAGGCAAGTTTAGTGGCAAATTCTTTCATAAATAAATCAAGAAGCTAGGTTGGCCACATAAGATCTACTACTTCTGGCATGAGATTAATTGTAGACTTTTTCAAGGATTAAAGTGGTCTCGGGAGCAGGATAGTCTTTTGAAATGAATTGTTGCTTATGTTCGATTTAAGGCAATGCAGCTCAAAGGTGTCTAGCCTTCAAACCTTAACCCTGCTATCTTTGAACAACTTGGGAGCCTCCTAGGAGAATTTTGGTTACTTCTTAGTCTCTATGAGCAATGTAATTTGATTGGAATGCCGTTCTAGACCCTTTTGTTTTTGCTGTTTTGTTTTCATCAAAATTCTTGAGTCTAGATTACCAAAGACAAATAGTAGTAGTTTCCAAGGTGTGTCACATACGTACGAAAGTGATAGTAGTAGTTACGGGACTGTTTGTTACGGTAGGAATCTTGTGGTCTCTTGTCACGAGATTTTGTACTTAAAATATGCTTTTCATATATCCTTTCAAGTTTCAAGGTGTTACTTATGAACCATTGTGATCTAGACATCTAGTTATGAACAATTATGGTGGATGTATATTGTAGTCTTTCCCATGAACAGCCACACCTACATTTGCACCGAACGGATTTATAGGTGCTTTTGTGCATTTTGTGATAGATGGATCCAAAGTTTCTGAGGAACCAGAGGTATGCGAGGAAGCACAACAAGAAGAGTGGTGAAACGGCCACAGAGGAAGAGTAAACGCGCTTCTGAAATGTCATCGACAATAGTTTTGTCTCTTGCTATTTTCTCCTTTGAAATGCTGAGAACAAAATGGCTTTGTTAGAATGATGTGGATTGCAATTTATCTTGTTTAGTATGAGCTTTAGCCTTGTCTGTTTTTCTGGGATATTACCATTGCTGGATGTTGAGGATCATATAAGTTGAGCTTGTACTGGTTCTTCTTTCAATGTATTGTTATGGTTTGGTTCGAGTTCCTCTATGGTTGCACTTTATTTGGTTCGACGGAGTGTTTTTTTTTTTTTTTTTTTTTTGTAGCTGAAATTTGAAGTAGATGAATCTCTTGTAGTTGTTCCTTTTTCATCAATGGTAAATTTATGATAGAGTCTTAGAAAAGGATTTAACAGTTAGAAACATGGTTTTTCTGCAATTTTTTTGAAAGTTGATAGCCATTGAGGAACTATCTTGCATTTGCCATCTAGTTTTTGTGGAACTGCATGCACTACAATTCAAGTATATGGTTTACTAGAAGTGGCTCCAGAGTTGGAAGCTTTGGCGCCCCAACCAAATGCATATTGTTTCGGTTTCTGTACAGGCTTAAATCCTGAGATCCATGCACGCATGCATGAGATCCAATTTGTTAAGGTGGGACTGATTTGGTTTCTGCTGAAGGGTTGAAGTTCTAGTGTCAAATTCCACCCTGTTTTTTCACCAATTTGTTTTGCTTCACTGATAACATGGGAAGCATTGAAGCAGTACAGGAGACCACATATCATAATCCACAGGGTGTTCTTGTGAGCTGGTTTCAAAATAGAAGAACATGGAGGTGAAAAGGATTGCTTGGACGAAAGAACATGGGGTTTCTACCTGGTGTTGAAAAGATGATAATTTGATGCATCTCTTGTCTTATAATTTGCTCTCATTTTGTCGATTTCAGTCGAGTGTGCGATTTTAGTTACCCGCTTGCCCTCTTTGTTCAGATTTACTTGGATCCTCACTCATATAAGTGACCAAAAAATGTACTACAACATTTTCCTAATTATCCCAGAATATTGCATAGGGCGGATCAACTTTGAACTCGTGTTTACTCGTTAAAAACTGATTTGAGATCTGGTTATTAACAAATCAAGTTTAAACATTGGGTATTAATAATGACAAATTTGTTTTTGTTATTGTCGAAACTCCAGTGAATAAAAGATTTGTACATTGAACATCATACGAGCATTTTATGCACCGGAGTTCTGACACTAACAAATACCCGTTTGACATTATCATTTTCGTAAACATTTTGTCAAAGCTTGTTAAGCTTTCATATCAAGCTCAAATAAACTACTATTCAACTTTTTTAACTTCTAATGTTCAAAAAATTCAAATCATACGAGGCCGTCTCGATTAAACTCGTTAGACAGATCAGAAAAAGAATGCAACACAGGGACATGGATAAGCTCATTTCAATCTTCAAATGAAGTTTTGACACGTTGGATTTGTTTACGAGCCCTAATCTAACGATGAGGGGCGTTGTAGACCGATAAGAGCTTGGCCGGCACCCGTAGCAGGTGATCGTACCATCGCCGTTCGCAACAACCACAACGTGGCGGGAATGCCGCGAACCCCGCCATACTCGTCACTCAAAACCCCCACACGTATACGTCTCACAGTTCCACGCGTCCCTTCTCTCTCCTCTTCTTCATCTCCACTCACTCTCTCTCTCTCTCTCTACATTCACTTTTGTACGTAGCTGTTCCAGTTGATATCCTTGCCCTTGCCATATTCTCTCTCTCTCTCCTGTTCCAGTTTTGTGTTCTTGATATCCTTGCCCTTGCCAGAAGGATTCCAATAACTAATCAAAGAGAGAAAGGATGAGCAATACCAGTGGTAAGAACTTGGAGACCCGAACGCTACTGGATGAGTTCCGGAACTTCGACAAGGAAGGGTTCTTGGATCTCGGCCACCCCCTCCTCAACCGCATCGCTGAAAGCTTCGTCAAAGCCGCTGGGGTACGAATTATTACTTTTACCTTTTCCTTTTCTTTTTATATAACTCAAGTGTCTGGTCAGCTTTCTCGCACATCGAATAATCATGGACCAATTCCACCGCTCACTTGCGGGGTCTCAATTAAAGCCAGAACTCTTTGCTCTGTATAGATTGGCCACACAAAGGAGTTGATAGCACTTAAGTTGATAGGAGTTGATAGCACTTAAGTTTCCAACCTGAGGCCTAGAAAAAATTTATACATATACCTTGCGAAATACACACACAAAATCAATCACACATGATATGTACGTAAAATGTGACGAACCTCTCTGTCTCTATCTCTGACTAACAGATTGGAGCAGTTCAGGCTGTGGCGCGGGAGGCTTATTTTGTGACCGTTGAAGGTTTGATGAGTGATGATTCCTTTCTGTTTGTTTAATTGTTTCGTTATTCGCCTTGAAAAGATTGGTTACATTTATGGGTGTTTGGGAACAAATTATTTCTTGGATTCTGAATTCGAAATTCTAAATCGCAGATTATTGATTTTTGGGTTATAAAGAGGATTGTAAAAGTGTTTCGATAATACATGCATAATAGGTTTTGTAATGGGGTCTTGTGAGTAATTCAAACAGAGTCCGAAAAGTCCTCAAGGGTGATTTTCGGAATCTGCGTTGTCTATTCCTTTTTGAAAATGAAAACAGAATCCATGCTATAATCAGCTCCCAAACTCTGAAATTAAAAATGCAAAATGTAAAACCAAGGCTGCCAAACAGGCCTGTATTATAGTACTAGTTTATCGTTTTTGTGTAAAGCAGGGGCAGGGTTGGATAGTGGTGTAGTACCACCGGAGATTACGGGTGGCAAGAAACGTCGATTCCCAGACCTAAGAGGTACTTGATTTCTTGATTGCATTGTTAGTCTCTGTATTTCCTATATTTCTGGTTAATAAGAATGGCACAGATTAGGGTTTTGTTCAATTGCGTAGAATATAGGACGACAAACATGATTTTTGTTATGTGTGACTTCCTTTCGTGGACTTTTGCACTTCAAGTGACATTAGTATTCCGTCACATATTTAGGAGTTGAGTTTTCTTCACCCTCCACTTAAGAAGGAGGAGGGTATTGTTCACCCTCTTTTAAGGAGGGTGAACAAAATTGCACTCCATAGGTATGTTTTAGTTGTTTCACTGGGGGAAGTGTTAGAGCTCTTCCTGTATCCTATAACTATGACTGTCCGAAAGTAGTATGTGAGTCCGAGGAGCCTTCCCACTCATTGTTAAATAGTTTTGAGTTGGACACACTGACATATGTTGAAATTGCATTTTGACTGCCCAAAGTATTTGCTACTTGGTAATCTTTCGGTGGTAGTTGAAACCTTGTTTATCGTGATAGACGAAAACGTTGAAAGAACTTTAGTTACTTGGTATCCCCTAATGTGGTGAGTCCAACCCAAATGCATTAATTAGTGAAAAAGGAGGAGAGTACGTTGCTATTAGCGACTATAATTGGTTTTCCGCAAGCCCATCGATGTGTTTGTGAAAATTGGATTCTCGAATCATCTTTGACGCTAGTAAAACTTGACTAAATATGATGTACAGTGTTGCATATCACGTCCTCTATTCCTTGATATTTGGAAGGGAGCGGATCGTTTTTTGTGGGATGATTAAACATAACATCAATCAGAATTTGCATGGATGGCTTTATGTTTGTAGATCATAGCCCAGTATTTTGATCCAATTGGATGTGATTCTTGCTCAATATAGTCGGTTTGGAAAGTTATTTTATTCATGCACTTTATTTTCCTCGATGTTCTTGCAGGGGAAACCAGCTCCACGTCTCTTGAAGCCTTGGTAAGACTTGAGCTCAGTAGATTTTCTACTAAACAAGTTGCCAAAAAAAGAGTGGAAGGCTTTTTTGGGTTCATTTTGCATATTAGACTAAAGAACAAATATTTGGAATGGATAATGCCTTATATTAAAGGTGCGAGTGGAAAGTAATTTTAGTCTCAGGTCTGGATGGACTTTTTATGTAAGCCCTAACAGCAAGTAGGATTATTTACGTGTGCATTTCTCTGTCTGATTCTCGTGGCTTCTGATAACGATGTTTTCAGGTGAAGAACACCGGAAAAGAATCACTGCAATGGGGTAAGTCAGTACTCTGAGTGGACTCCCTTTTCTCTTACTCATTCAAAGTCTGTGTCAGAGGAGGTTAGATAAGTTAAATCCTTCTATTTGCTCAAAATTTTGTCGACCAAGTTCAACAGCCGAGTTTTTATGTTTGTCGGTAGTCTTGCACAATCCTTTTGAGGCACCTGAAACTATATGAAAAAGAGAGAATACAATTGCCTTACAGATGGCTGATGAGCCGGTTCCTGCATTAGGTCTCATTATAGTGCTCGATATAATCTTGAACTTGAAGGATGGTGACAATGGTTCTTACGCTGTAGGACTGGCTGCTGGAATGTACTCTGGACTCACCTATGGACTAAAAGAGGCTCGTGGAACTCATGATTGGGTAAGTTGTCAATCATCGTCTATTACTTTTGTTACAATGTCTTGGACCTCTGTACCCGCTACTTCTGAATGAAACTTGAAGGGTTTTTATGGGATTTTTAGTCTCTTGTGCTTCAACAACTTGATACACCTCAGTGACCTCACTAGTACTACTAGAAATTACTTTGGTTGGAAACGGACATAGGAGGAAGCAAGTTCAGATATTGATTTAAGTTGATTTTAAGTACGGGGAGTTGAAAAAGTTTCCCATTTTGTAAAGCCCAGGGTTTTTATGGGATTTTTAGTTTCTTGTGCTTCAACAACTTGATACACCTCAGTGACCTCACTAGTACTACTAGAAATTACTTTGGGTGGAAACGGACAAAGGAGGAAGCAAGTTCAGATATTGATTTAAGTTGATTTTAAGTACAGCGAGTCGAAAAAGTTTCCCATTTTGTTAAGCTTTTGTTCAATGTCTTCACCATGACTATAATTTTGTGCATGTCACTTCCGTTATCATTCCCGGTACAGGTAAGGGGGGTACACCACATGCCCTATCCTGTGGTTCGATATGGGTGACCTTCATGGAATTCAACAAAACAATGTCTGAATCTTCAAGGTAATCAGGCAGAACATGTTTCTAGGAGCTTGTCCTTGGACATTTTGCGGGGATATTTTGGTTGGTTAAATACACGGTTTTGAAACGAAGGAACGGAAAAAAATGAATTGTGGGACGTGTGTTCCCTACGTGCCTAATTCACTAGGGTAACATTAACCTCAGTTTAGTTTGTATTCTCTGAAATTTAGTTGGTGGTTTTGCTTTAGAGTCTTTACTCTATAAAGTAGGCATATGTGTGGTTGCTCTCTAGAAGTTGGTAGGACATCGACGACAGTGCCGGTACATATTTTGAGCGCCGGTCTGGGCAGAGCTAGTATCTCACATCACTTTCGGTTTCTTTTGGTGCAGAAAAATAGTGCAATGGCAGGAGCAATTACAGGGGTGGCGCTGGCTCTCACATCGGATGATTCTTCCCACGAGCAGATTGTTCAAAGTGCCATTACTGGGGCAGCAATTTCTACCGCTGCTAACCTTCTGAAAGGGATTTTCTAATAACCTGATCCAGGAATTACGTTGCTTTTCTTGTCAACTTTATATGGAAGTACTCCTACATGTCTAGTTCTTGTGGGAAAAAGACGTTGCTGCGACTTGTCTTTACTTGTATTTTGTTTCGAGGGACCAGCTACATCATGATTTCAAAGCATCTAGAGGGGTAGGCAAATCATGTTCCTGCTGTTTTGTTTTTGGATACTTTTGAGGTTGGTACTTGGTAGGATCTTATGCTTGGATCAGCATTTAAAAATCGACTTGTTGCATACAATATAATCAGCGGCAGATGAATGGTAATTTTAGTTCATTTGTTGCCCTTTGTGATCCGAAATTCGTGGTTTTAGAGTGTGTTCACTTTTAAAATAAATTAAGTTCAAAGAAAACTGTAAGATCGCATTATGTTTAAGGCAGAATTTAAGCCTACTCGGATTAGTGAAGTGCACATTTAGTACATGTCAAATGTCTAAACTAGACATAATTACTTCGAATTAATTCTAAGTGTTTTTGATTAGTATTGTGAAAACCAGAGTTTGGTCCCCTTTTCTGGGTGGGTATTAGTAGGTACTAGTACTCCAGTTGAGATCAAGAAAAGGAATAGACACTTCCTAGACAGTAGCCTACGGGTTAACTAGTCTTGGTAATTATGAACTTGGTCATTCCGGCCGCATGAAGCGCCCACTATATATTTTTTCGGGAATTGATTGATTTTCACTCTCCTTTTTTTTTTATATTCATACTCTGTCTTTTAGTAGTAAAAAGAATATATATATTTTCAACACTTAAAAACAAGGAATTTTTTATATTCATACTCTGTCTTTTAGTAGTAAAAAGAATATATATATTTTCAACACTAAAAAACAAGAAAAGAGTTTGGATTCCAAAAAGAGAGTGCATGTGAAAATCAATTTCCTATTTTTTATATAAAGGTTGATCCAAAAAGATTTTCATAAAAAATTCTATTACAAAAATCGAATCGGGCATATTTTGTATAGAGAAGGCTTAGAGTAAATATTGTTGGGCCAATTATATATATAGGGGTCCTAACTCCTAAGAATTTAAGCCTCATTTGTAGCTTTTTTTTTTGGAAGGCCCAAAACTTAGGCTTTCTTGACTTTTCCCGTAAGCCGGCTCTGGATGTGCACTTGATGATACAGACGCAAGTATGAGCTTGGAATAGTGATTGGTGTTTTTAGAAGTTTGGATTGGAGAAGACATTGGAGATTGAGGACTTGGGGTTGCTGGGTGATGATTCTGAGATGCTAGCTTGAGGATGTGGAGTGATTGGTAACCCGTACTTTAATTTGGAAATGCTTGGAGATTCTCTCTCTCTTCCAACTATGCGAGAAACATTAGGCATACGTGTTGGTCCATTTCTAGTTACTATAATCTCTCCCAAAGAGAAAAAACCTTATTACTCTCCATCGAAATGAAGATTAATTAATATTCAGACGCATATTAATTAAATGCTTTTGAACTAATTAGTTTATGTGCATAAGTGTTAATTAACACTTTGTGAAGCTATTCAAGCAAACTACTGTGATCGATTTTCTTAATTTTCTCTCTCCTAATTGGTTTTCTTTTTCTTTTTTTAAACGGCAAAAAAAAATTATAATATTTGAAACTATTACGTACAAAAACTAAAGGAATAAGGATTTGACGACATCAAATTCCTAGATCTAAAATAATATATTCTTAAATATAAAAACAATCATGTGCCCAAGAATATGAGATCTTATCCTAAAATTGACAAGAAGTGAAACCAAAAAAACATCCACCGGAACAAACCCACTCTTAAAGGGCAAAGCCCAGAATGCCCATTAGGACAAGGGCACTCCTAAAGGGCAAAGTAAGTTGCATACACTCGGCAACTTCTTCAGTTCACCTCTTAAGGCACCACGCAATCACCCAGTGGCTTCTTGACTTCACCTTCCGAGGCACCACCGTGGATCTTGCTGAAATTGGAACGAAGTTCAAAAAACAATAGAATTGATTGAATTGTTCCATGGGTAGTGCAAATGATGTACTAATTAATGTATTACTTTCAGAAATTACCAAAAATGGAGTGTTACATGTCAAAAACCAGCAGCACATTAGGTCCAAGGGTTAGTTCGGTTGGTTGGTAGGTTTACTCCCACACCAATTGACCATGGTTTACTTTTTTGGGCTAGACTCAAACTGTAAGAAAATAATTTGTTATGAATTCCCTAGTCTTGACGTGAATGATCTGTCCCTAACCGAAGCCGGAAGGAAATTAGTTGATGTTGTAAACTGGCCCGGATATCCTGACCGTAAAAAAAAACAAACAAACAAAACCAACAGCACATTGTTGTGAAAAATGGATGGACTACTTTCGTGTCCTTTCCATGCCTACTTTTTATCGTCGAGCAGAATCAATTCATTGTAGAATGCCCGCTTTTGTTCATGTCATTCAAGGTAATAAAGGCATATGCCGTTCAATGCGCTCTCAATTCAGCACTGCAGAATTAGCCATTGGCGATTAGGCAGCTTGCAAAGTTGAAACGTATTAGAGAGAGAGAGAGAGTCTAGACAGCTGCCATTGAAATTAGCCATTGGCGATTAGGCAGCTACCATTGAAAACCCTGTTCGGTTTGGATTTTGAGAGATGTTTTTCAGAGTAATAAGTAGAGAGAAAAAAAAATTATTAGAGATCGTGCGCAGGATTTTTGAGACCCCAAACGAATAACAAATCAGGTGATTGAAAAACAAATCATAGTCCTTTTGATATACCCTCACAAATGACACATAATGTTACTTGGTCGTATCTCCTTAATTTTCATACCGCGGCTAATGCTCAATACTAGTAGTAATAATTATGATTCTTGTGGACTAGATGATATATGCACGTCATGTATAACCATAGTGGTTTTTTTAACTAACTAAGAAAATGTTTTAAAGATCATCTTTTCTTAGATTTTTATTTTTATTTTTGGCTACCGATGAAGATGTCCCAAGTTTCACCCTCACCAATCTCCAAATTACAAAGTCCGAACTCAGTGGTGAGTGAGGAATAGATTTTTAACCATCCACCCCTAGAAGTTTAAACTCATGGCTTCACATATGGAAGTCACAGGACCTGACCAACTGGACCAAGGCTCTAGCCAACTAGATCTATACATACAACCCAGTCAGTTTCTGGATACCAGGCTTAGATCCATCTGTTCTTTATGCCTTATATGACATTCAGTTTCTGTGTGATTGATTCATATAAGATGTCATATTAAGAAAACCAAACATAGAACCGAAATGTGATCACTCTAATATTACCGGTAAAAAGTACATGCAGAATAATGTGACTGAGTAGTTTTGCTAATTAAATAGTAGCAACAGTTTAGATTTGAGATTCAGAAAGTGTACAGATTCATGCAAAAGTTCTCATCTTTTGCTGGTAACCAGCTAAGAAGAACAAGGACGACGATCAAAAGAAAGAAGAAGAACAAGGACATATGGTCAGTTGCATCAAGACTGAACTTAAGCACACGGAATTGCCACAAGCAGATCGACCTCAATCTCTCCAATGATGGCCGCAGTTAGGGTTGCAGCAAACAAAGAACAACATCATACCTTCTTCTCCCCATGCAGTTGCCTGCACATTTTCCTCAACAAAAAGAAAAAACTTCAGAATGATAGAAATTATCCCCAATTTGTGTACTTAGCAAAAGTATACAGGAAATTTGGAACCCACAGAATAGAGTTGCCACTTGCCAAATTAGCAAATCAACTCCAAAACTGCAAAATCTCTTTGCAGCCATAAAAATATTCGCCATTTTTAATTTCTTTTCTCTAGATTCACACAACGCTATGCAATATGGTTGTGAATAAAAAGAAATCCTGAAACTACTACATGCACTCCATGGTTAGATGCGAACACCAATCTAAGAGAATCAAACATCTAATTTTCTGCTTTACATACCCATAGCCAAAGGCAGAACAACAGTCAAAATGGGTTGAACTAAATCATAGGTTGAGAATGGAAATCTAATTGCTTGAACAGATTGTACAATGTACTCCATGGTTAGATGCGAACACCACAAGTGGATGAAATGGCAAAAAGAATCAGAGAGCATGGCATGAATGCAACTTTTGTAATAGACATTGACAAACTGAATGCACAACTACATAGTGTTCGAACATTAAAACGTTACTCAACTGATTTCTTAACGTTCGCTGGTACTTATACGTATACACAGAACTTAAAATTTACTATTCACAAAACTGAACTGAAATTTTTTATCTTCTTCTCTTTCTCTTCCTACCAAACAATAGAAGGGAATTTTTTTTTAATTTTCCTTTCTTTTCCAAACAGAGCCTAAAGGATGACTCCAAAACCCTAGTCGTCACAGCAGCCAAAGAAAGAGAGAGAGAAATGACAATCGGCTCTTTCTTCAGAGCTTTGCACACTACTCCGGGCGACGCCGCCCGAGTGAGGTTCTCTCAGGACATGACAATCTATGGCGTTGGAGCGGAGCTTTCATCGGAGACACTTTCTCCAGCAAGCCAACGTTTGAGCAAGGGGTGGCGGAAAAGATGGAAACATTGGATGTTACGCTGACGAAAATCTCTACCACAGCAACGACCATCTCTACCACAGCCACAGGTATGAGCAAAATTCTAGCAGATCTGTTGCCGACCCTCTCAGATCTTCTGAAATCCAAGGGCAAATGAGGTAATTCTTTTGGATCTCTCTTTATAAGCTATAGCAAACTTAAGTCAATTAAATTAAAGTGGGACAATGGATCCGAGTATGATACGTACACGAGTATTTCTCTTTCTGTTCAATTGCAGTTTCTGCTCACCATCGAACCTATTTGTCACATTATAAGTATGAAAGCAATACAATAATGGCAAAGCAGAATCAAAACAGAAACTGCAATTGAACAGAAAGAGAAATACTCGTGTATGTATCATACTCGGATCCATTGTCCCACTTTAATTTAATTGGCTTAAGTTTGCTATAGCTTATAAAGAGAGATCCAAAAGAATTACCTCATTTGCCCTTGGATTTCAGAAGATCTGAGGGGTCGGCAACAAATCTGCTAGAGTTTTGCTCATACCTGTGGTAGAGATGGTCGTTGTTGTGGTAGAGATTTTCGTCAGCGTAACATCCAATGTTTCCATCTTTTCCGCCACCCCCTGCTCAAACGTTGGCTTGCTGGAGAAAGTGTCTCCGATGAAAGTTCCGGCGCCAACGCCTGCAGAAAGAATGAAGATGGTTGACATATAGATCATCATGTCCTAAGAGAACCTCGCTCGGGCGGTGTCGCCCGGAGCAGTGTGCAAAGCTCTGAAGAAAGAGCCGATTGCCATTTCTCTCCTCTCTCTCTCTCTCTCTCTTCGGCTGCTGTGACGACTAGGGTTTCGTCTCTATCTCACTACATAAGTACATATTTATACTAGGGTTTTGGAGTCGTCCTTTAGGCTCTGTTTGGAACTTAAGGAAAGGAAAGGAAAATAAAGGAAAATAAAAAAAAATTCCCTTCTATTGTTTGGTTGGAAGAGAAAGAGAGAAGAAAATAAAAAATTTCAATTTTGTGAATAGTAAATTTTCCTTCCCTTTTTCCCCTTAAAATCACGTTCTGATCATATTGAGTGGCTTGGATCATCGAAATTCAATCGGGAAAGGGAAAAACTGGGGAGGTCCTCATTTTAACTAAAATGAGAACATCCTCATTTGAAACGGACTCTGTGTGTGTGTGTCTATATATATATCGTGTGTGCATATTCTTGTATTTGTGCACTTAAAGTTTAGGGTTGTGAGTAGGGTTTGCTCAAATGTTTTGGAGCCCAACCAATTAGGAAACCCTCATTTCTTCTATCATGATTTTGGTTTTTACATGGCTGTTTTGAGGAATTTTCTAATTAAAGCTAGGATGCTAAGGCCGTGTTCTCGCTAAATTATTGTCCGGGTATTATTGATTGTCCTTTTCTGAGTTTTTGTTAAATTGATGTCAAAATTTGAAGCATTGCTTATTTGTTGGAAATTGACTTATATACTCCCCTTTTTATCACATACACTCCTCTTTTTTTTGTCTTTATTTGGCATAAATTTACTCTATTGCCCCTTAATGTGTAAAAAAGTGAACTTCTGAAAGGGTAAAAAGGTAAATTCACATTAATAAGGACAAAAAAATGGAGTGTATGTGGTAAAAAGGGGAGTGTAGAAGTCAATTCCCTATTTGTTTCAGCCAAAGTAGTCTAGAAAAGACTAAAAGTTTGAAACTGCCGTCATTTTTTGGTCTTAACTGAACTTTTTCCAACCTTGGTTCCTTTTTTTGTAACTTTCTAATTCCTCTCGTTGAGACGAATGATTACAACATCACCACAACAATAACATAACTCATCTAGTCCATAGTGGTTGGGGGCATTGGTAGGAGAGGATTGGAGACCTAACCTTTGGCAATATATGCACAAAGTGGCTGTTATCATAATACCACAAAAAACTAAACAAGTACTGTAATTACGAAAAGTACATAATATGGAAAAAAACTAAAACAATAATCTAGGACGATATGTCAATTTCTTTTGAGATGGGAAAGGGTTGAAGTCTAGAACCATTGCATTAAAAATTGGGCATTTGTGGATATAATGATTTGCTGCAATTATTTGTGATGCAAATTTGTGGGAGGTTTTTTCATTTGTCGTGGCTGTGGGCCTGTGGCGATGTAGAACCTTCTTAATGTTTGAATTGAAAGTGTTCGGTTTTATAATCTTTGTGAATTGTGCATTTGTACTCTTGCAAAAGTTGAGGGTATAGTGGAATTTATTGATTGAGGACTGATGATTGAACAATCACCTCATTGATATAATGTAAATTGTATGGAATTTTTTTTTTGACAAGCAAGATCATCCCAGTTATGTTAAAACGAAAAACAGTACAACTACAATAAAGGACACTATCGGCTCGGAAATACACAAAACAACAAACTAAAAAACAAAAACAAAAAACAAAAAGCCGTGTGCACTTCTCAACGTATGAATGAAATACGCAAAACGAGCAGAGAAAACTGACTTTAATTTTAGTTCATTTGTTGCCCTTTGTGATCTGAAATTCGTGGTTTTAGTGTGTGCGCTCTTTTAAAATAAATTAAGTTCAAAGAAAACTGTAAGATCGCATTATGTTTAAGGCAGAATTTAAGCCTACTCGGATTAATGAAGTGCACATTTAGTACATGTCAAATGTCTAAACTAGACATAATTACTTCGAATTAATTCTAAGTGACTTTGATTAGCATTGTGAATGAAACAGTCTCGTAAAAACCCACAACTAAATGGAGATAAACCTACAACCGAATGGAAGGGGAGTCACTAGACCAGAGTTTGGTCCCCTTTTCTGGGTGGGATTAGAAAGTACTAGTGCTCCAGTTGAGATCAAGAAAAGGAATAGACACTTCCTAGACAGTAGCCTACGGGTTAACTAGTCTTGGTAATTATGAACTTGGTCATTCCAGCCGCATGAAGCAACCACTATATATTTTTTCGGGAATTGATTGATTTTCACTCTTTTTTTCTATATTCATTTTCTGTCTTTTAGTAGTAAAAAGAATACATATATTTTCAACACTAAAAAACAAGAAAAGAGTTTGGATACCAATAAAAGAGTGCATGTGGAAATCAATTCCCTATTTTTTACACAAAAGGTTGATCCAAAAAGATTTTCATAAAAAATTCCATTACAAATGATTTACCATTACAAAAATCGAATCGGGCATATTTTGTATAGAGAAGGCTTCGAGTAAATATTGTTGGGCCAATTATATATATAGAGGTCCTAACTCCTAAGAATTTAGGCCTCATTTATAACTTCCATTTCTAGTTACTATAATCTCTCCCAAAGAGAAAAACCTTATTACTCTCCATCGAAACGAAGATTAATTAATATTCAAACGTATATTAATTAAGGAAAATGATTTTGCCACTTCTTTTTTTGATAACGACACTCCCCTACAAGTGTATTTTTGCACCCAAAAATACACTTGCAGGGGAGTGCCGTTAACATAAATGGAAGTGGCAAAATCAGCAACCTTAATTAAATGCTTTTGAACTTCAAGTAATTAGTTTATGTGCCTAAGTGTTAATTAACACTTTGTGAAGCTATTCAAGCAAACTACTGTGATTGTTTTTCTTAATTTCCTCTCTCCTAATTGGTTTTCTTTTTTTTTTTTAAACGGCAAAAAAAAATTATAATCTTTGAAACTATTACGTACAAAGACTAAAGGAAAAAGGATTTGACGACATCAAATTCCTAAATCTAAAATAATATATTCTTAAATATAAAAACAATCATGTGCCCAAGAATCTGAGACTTTATCCTGAGATTGATAAGAAGCCAAACCAAAGAAACATCCACCGGAACAAATCCACTCCTAAAGGGCAAAGCCCAGAATGCCCATTGGAACAAGGGCACTCCTAAAGGGCAAAGTAAGTTGCATACACGTTCACCTCTTAAGGCACCACACAACCACCCGGTGGCTTCTTGACTTCACCTCCCGAGGCACCACCGTGGATCTGGCTAAAATTGGAACGAAGTTCAAAAAACAATAGAAAATAACGAGATTGAAATTAAAAATGAATTAAACCATACCTCATCACTTTATCTTTCACTGCATGAAGCCTGTTATTGCGATAAGAATTAGACAAAAAAACTATAGCATAGATATATTATCACCTCTCTTTTTTTTTTTGAATTGGTGCATCCAAAACAAACAAGATAAGACACATACCCATCAGCAACCTTCCTGCCCAGGGCCATTCCAACCATTACACATATCGTATACATAACTGAAACAAATACATACCTTACAGGTAGAGAAATCATCGGGAATTATTTCGAAAGATAGAAATATACATATTGAATACAATAATAGCCAAATACATAATAGCCGAATAATATACACATTGTATACATATTAATGGAACAAATACATACAGGTAGAGAAAACGAAATATTTTGAAAGAGAAATATACACATTGAACAAAAAACAGCTGCAAATGAGGTGCAAAATCTGGTGCAAATGAGGTTTCGAAAATGGTGCAAAATTAACTGCTGCAAAATCTGGTGCAAAACGTCACAAAACAGTAACTACTTAAGTTCAGAGAGCTCAAACGCATAAACCTTCATAGCTCCATAGTGCAGAAAACATAACATAGACCAATAAGTTCATAAAAATATACATAGCTGTTTTGCCGATAACTGTCTACTGAAACGAGATACACCATTCTGTGGCAGAGCAGACCCAAGTCTTGCAGCTGCAGATCTGACTCTTCCATGTACAAAATCAGTCCGCTGTGAGAAGCAGTTTTCTTCCAGGTCCCTTAATGTGATGTGAATATGGGTTATACATTGTCCAAAAAATCTGTCTATATGGCTTCGTTAGTGTCACTGCTGTCTGTTCTGAGCAAAATCTACGTGAGTAGCAGCGTTCTATTATCCAAGCCACTAAGGCCATATTTCATAACTTTACACCACGTCATATCCTCTGCTATTATAAGTAAGAGCTATGCTACTTCAAGAGACTTTTTCACATATCATGCACATACATTTTTGTGGGCCCAATCTCTCGTCTCACAAGATGATCTGAACTGCTCATCCTTCCTAAAATATTTTTTTGAGGGTTCTTGTAAAAAATCAGCTCAAACATATATCTGCAAGACCTTATGCAAAAAATGTATTCACCAACGGATATCCATTCGAGCTGATGTTTTTCAAAAACCCTCATAAAATTTAGGAAAGATGAGTGGTTCAGATCATCATTCTTGGGCCCATAAAAAATGTATGTGCATGATTTATGTAAAAAAAAAACCTATGGCGAAAGGACTTTCGTAAAATAAGTACTCACCTCGAGAGCCAGCAAAAAGATACCAATATAAGGTCACTCCCTACGTGGAGTCATCGTACTCATCGTCACTTCTGAACCTAGCATCAACAATTTTTTTAGTACACTGGAAAACAAAGAAAAACAATGAACAAACTTTTTTACACATCATGCACATACATTTTTTAGAGAGTGTTGTTTTCCAGTGTACTAACAAAAAATATTGATGCTAGGTTTGGAAGCGACAACGAGCACCACGACTCCACGTAGGGAGTGACCTTATGTTGGTATCTTTTTGCTTGCTCTCGAGGTAGGTCGTAGGTGTACTTATTTTACGAAAGACCTCTCGGCATAATTTTTCTACACAGGTCATGCACATACATTTTTTGTGGGCCCATCTCGAGCCCCATAAGAATGATTTAACCCGCTCATCTTTCCTAAAATACTTTTTTGAGGGTTATGGTAAAAAATTAGCTCGAACCGATATCAGTAAGACCTTTTTCAAAAAGTGTTTTACAAGAACCCTCAAAAACATATTTTAGGAAAAATGAGCGGTTTAAATCATCCTTATGGGGCTCGAGATGGGCCGACAAAAAATGTATGTGCATGACCTGTGTAGAAAAATTATGCCGAAAGGTCTTCCGTAAAATAAGTACACCTACCTTGAGAGCAAGCAAAAAGATACCAACATAAGGTCACTCCCTACGTGAAGTCCCAGTGCTCGTTGTCGCTTCCAAACCTAGCATCAATATTTTTTGTTAGTACACTAGAAAACAATGAAAACAACACTATCTCAAAAGCTACTCACCTTATGTCCACCTTAAGCAGCAGGTATTTTAGGAAAGATTAGCGGTTCAGATCATCCTTATGGGGCCTGAGATGGGCTCTCAAAAAATGTATGTGCATGACCTGTGTACAAAAATTAAGCCGAAATGTCTTTCGTAAAATAAGTACACCTACCTTGAAAGCAAGCAAATAGATACCAACATAAGGTCACTCCCTACGTGGAGTTCGCGGTGCTCGTTGTTGCTTCCAAACCTAGCATCAATATTTTTTGTTATACACTGGAAAACAATGAAAACAACACTCGCTCAAAAGCTACTCCACTCATGTCCGCCTCAAGCAGCAAGTATTTAGATGAGCGGTTCAGATCATTCTTATGGGGCCAAAGGACCCACAAAAAATGTATGTGCATGACTTGTGTAGAAAAATTATGCATAAAGGTCTTTCGCAAAATTAGAACACCTACCTCAAGGGCAAGCAAAAAGATACCAACATAAGGTCACTCTCTATGTGGAGTCGTGGAGCTCCTTGTCGCTTCCGAACCTAGCATCAATACTTTTTGGTAGTACACTGGAAAACAATGAAAACAACACTCTCTCAAAAGCTACCCCCCTCATGTCCACCCCAAGCAGCGAGATGATATGCGGCAGCAATTTTTTTATCTTGTTCCACTCCCAAGTTTGCAAGGCGGTCCGCCACTTTGTTGACCTCCTGGGGTACCTTGCATCAACATATACATCCACACAGTATTAATATTGAGATACGCATAAAATCAACAATTGCATGCTGATAAAAAAAAAAAAGAACAATTGCATGCTGATAAAAAAAACAATGAACAATTGCAACCACTTTCTCTAATACTCTTTTCCTCATTCAAATATAGCAATTGATTTTCAGCTCCAACTATTAATGAATATTTTACCGATAAGATTCATATTTGGTTTGGTTTGGTTTGATTCATATTTCCACCAAACACAAGCAATACCCAATGGTGTACCCATAGTTTTATTGGAAAAGACCCATTAGAGATGTTTACAACCTAAGTGCACAATAAATTGATGACTCTCACACATGATAACTTTCCAAAGTGGTTGCCATTGACAACCATTTGCAGCAACATCAAACAACGGCATCAAGACACTACCCAATTCGTTTCTTTCTTTTTCTCCCTTAATTCTCCTTGTTATCCAAATTAAACACAAGTCAAACCAAACAAATCAAACCGAGCCTTATGTCCCAATCAATTGAGATCGGCTAATGAATACTTTTTCTCCATTGAGTTCTCTCGAGGGCTACTTGTTCACTCAAACCCATTAAACTCAGATCTTTGCGCATAACAGAGTCCATGTCAATTTAGGTCTTTCCCTCTCTGTAGAGCTACTACCTAAATCTATCTTATCCGTTCTCTTAACTACTACATTTACAAACCTACGATAGACATGCCCAAACCACCTTAAGCCTATTTTTCCAACTTCTCTCCTCTATAAGTGCTACATCTACCATCTCGCGGACCGTTTCATTTCTAATCATGTCTCATCTAATCTTACCACAAATCCACCTCAACATTCTCATTTTTGCTAAACTCATCTTTGTTTCTTAATAGGCCAACATTCTATCCCGTAAAACATCGTTACTTCATGGCAGTTCCGTAGAATTTTTCCTTCAATTTTGTTAGTACAATCTTGTCACATAATACACCAATAGCGCGTCTCCACTTGAGCCACCCCACTTGGATCCTATAGGTCGCATCATCTGCAACCTCTTTATCTTTACTACTAATTGAGCCTAAAAACCTAAAATAATCACTCTTCGGTATCTCCTAGTCTTGGACCATCAGACCATCACTCATTCTTCATGCGCACGGCTGGTAACCACTAAACACAAGTCATGCTAAATCCCAAAACCAAATGCTCCAATATCAATAGGTCTAGATGCAAACAAATTAAAGAAGCCAAAAGATAAACTAAGAATACTTAATGCGATTAGGAACCCATTGTTATTTTCCCCTTTTCCTCTCCACGACTTTTTCTTCCAACTTATTTGTGTAAGGTTTTTTTGTTTTCTTTCATCTCTTTACCTATATATCCACATGCACACTAGCACTTCAAATGTCTTTCACGTGTACACACATCACGCATAACTTATGGTATTTATAACTATACATCCCTATAGTTTTAAGAATGTCTTTCACGTGCACACAACCCATAAATATATATATATATATATATATATATATATATTAATTCTTTTTTCTTTAAGAACCGGGTCTCACAAAAAAAAAAAAGATTGAAAGTGAATCATCAATGTGTCTTGCACATTTTACAAAAGAAAAAAATTTGTCTGACACAAAGATTTGCATGTCCGTTTTTAATCTTGTGGTACTACTACTATTTCAGTTTCAGCACTTTGAAGACTGAAGAGATAAAACCGTCACCCTCACTGTTTTTTCTTTTGTTTTCAGATGGAAAAAGTGAGGAACTTAGTGCCATAGGTTGACTACATATGGCATCAATTAAATAACCAAATAAGATAAGAATTACTCCACTAATTTACCATACTATAAATAAATTCGTTGGTATTTCAATTATTCTACAACCACAAACACCTACACAAACCCACTCACATTCACATTGGGGCCCACACACACTACACCTCCAGTGTGTGTGAGCCCCACCGAAAGATGCGAGTGTGTGTACAATATGTGTATGAGTGTTTGTGGTTATATAATAATTGTTTTTGAACATGATAATCTAAAGGCTACATAAACATGAATGCATATCTTTTTAACCCTCTTGTTCAAACAACTAGATAAGTAATCGAAAGTGCGTGGTAAGAAAAGATACAAACAACTAGATAAGTAATCAAAAGTGCATGGCAAGAAAAGATAGTGCTGACAAAGGCTTCATGTCACTCTCAAGAATGCTTTCCACAGCAACAACCTGATCAAAACAATGTCTATCAGACTTTGAGTAATAGAAATCAAGTAATTTTCAATAATTTGTGACACACTGAGAAAAAAGTTAAGGAAAAACATAATCATTTGGAGCTCATCAATGAACTGTAATTTCACTAGCATGCGTGTTATATCCAAGGGACTGAACTGTAATTTCGTATTCTTGTTGTATTTCCGTGGATTTAGGGAGTTAGTTGAAGTTAGTTAGGAGAGAGGGGAGGGAATTGTAAGGGAGGCGTTATAAATAATGGGTAGTCCCCATAACTGAGCGTGTGTAATTTTCCAAGAATAATACAGAGCAGAGCAGAGCAGTATGGTTCTTGGCCTGATTACGCCCTGTAACCACCATGGCCAACGGAACTAGAACAGTCAGAAAATTTGAGGAAGCATTGAGATCGTTGAAAGAGGCTAACGAGAAGAATGTGTCGGAAATTGGGGAAATCAAGAATTCCCTTAAAGATTTGGGGGATATCAAGGAATTGATTGCGGCCATGAGCGTGAAGTACGATCAGATGGCAGGCCACGTTTACGGGAAGTCGCATCAGAACCCAAATGGAAGATTTCGCATGGATCGTCAAGAACCAAATGGAGGATTTCGCACGGATCGTCAAGAACCATCAGGATTTTCTCAGTTAGGGTTTCAAGCTCTTGGGGATCATCCCCTAAGGTCAGAACATCAAACCCATGCGCCATTTTCCTTTAATCAGAGATATGCAAAGATTGAATTTCCTCGTTTCTATGGTGACAATCCACATGGGTGGCTCTATAAATGTGAACGATATTTTGAGTACAATGCTGTTGATAATCTAGATAAAGTCAAACTGGCATCCTTGCATTTAGAGGACTCCACACTCCAGTGGTTTCAAAAATGCCATCATTATATTACTTGGGAATTGTTTACACAAGGTTTGTTATCAAGATTTGGTCCTAACTCGTACGAAGATGCAATGGGGGACTTAACCAAATTATGGCAGACCAGCACTGTGAGAGCTTACCAAGAACAGTTTGAAATCTTGGCAAATAAGACCCAAAATCTTTCTGAAACCTTCTTTGTTGCCTGCTTCATTAGTGGTCTCAAGGATGAAATCCAACCAGGAGTGTTAATGTTTAGACCAACTTCTATCACCCAAGCAATAGGAATGGCCAAATTACAAGAAACCAGTATTGAAGCAATCAAGCAATTACCAAGAAAACTAGGATGGGAATCAAATCCGAGGGGAATCCTTCCCTTGTAAACAGATCATCCATGAGTAGTGGAGGCAGTGGAGGTTTTGTGAGGAAGGAGTTTTCTAAGGAGTTGGAGGAAAAGAGGGCAAAAGGGTTATGCTTTAAGTGCAGTGAGAGGTATACTAAGGGGCACGTGTGTAAAAAGAAGCAACTGTTTGTGTTGGAAGGAGAAGAAGATGAGCAAATACCAACACCAATTCTTGAAGAAGAGATAGAGGAAGGAGAGGAGCAGTTGACTGGAGAAGAACCTCAGATTTCTTTAGATGCTCTAACTGGTTCAATCTCCTACAGAACCATGAGGGTCAGAGGAAATGTTAAGAAAAAGCTTATTATAATCTTGATGGATTCGGGAAGTACTCATAACTTTTTAAATCCAGAAGTGGTTAAGAGGGCTAACATAAAAACTGAGAACACTGATTCATTACCAGTGTCAGTAGCTGATGGTACAAAGATGCTGAGCACAGCCATGTGCAAGAACTTCCAATGGGAAATGCAAGGGACCAAATTTCAGGCTGACATGAGGATTTTGCAGTTAAAAGGATGTGATATGGTCTTAGGCATTCAGTGGTTGGCAACTTTGGGGCCAGTCAAATGGGATTTTACAAATCTCAGCATGGAATTTCACCTCAATGGCAGAAAGCATGTAGTAAGGGGAGGAAAGAATGATGAGCTGAAGATTGTGGGTTAAGGGAAGATGCACAAGTTGTTACAGAAACAACCTCAGGGGGCTGTAGCTCAATTTGTCTGTTGCAAGCTGACTGCATTCCAAGGGAAGAGGACACTCCACAAGACTTGGGAGTTTTACTTTCAGAATTTGCAGATGTTTTCCAGGAGCCAAAGGAACTCCCACCCCCTAGGTCACATGACCACTGCATCCCCCTCAAGCCAGGAACTGAACCAACAAATGTGAGGCCTTACAGGTATCCTTACTTCCAAAAAACTGAGATTGAACATGTTATATCCAAGGAACTGAATTGTAATTTCGTATTCTTGTTGTATTTCCGTGGATTTAGGGAGTTAGTTGAAGTTAGTTAGGAGAGGGTGGAGGGAATTGTAAGGGAGGCGTTATAAATAATGGGGAGTCCCCATAACTGAGTGTGTGTAATTTTCCAAAAGAATAATACAAGACTGAGTCTTTTCTCCCTACATTTTCTGTTTCTTCTTCCCTAGCCATTACAATGCGCCACATAAAACATAAAAAAAAAACAGGGAAATTAGGGCTACTCTTATAGTATTCACAGCGCGGTATATAACTTTAATAAAAGAATTCCAACCAAAAAGAAAAAAACGGAGTAAATATTAAAAAAACACAATAAAAAACTGGAAATAGGAGCATGCTACTATACACTACTCCAGAAAGACAAGATCGAGAAGTTTTACCTGCTTAAAACAGTTTGAACCAGCCGCCCTTCTTAGCCTCCGTCGCCGCCGGCGCCGCCTTCTTAGCCTCCATCGCCGCCTTCTTGATTTCCTCCACGTCTCCCGAAATCTTCTCCAGAGAGCTTGACATGGTTCCCAAGGTTTCAGTGACAGCCTTCTCATATGGCTTCAGCCCGGCAACCCAGCCGATGAAAACAGTAGCGCCGGCATAAAGACCGCTCCAAACAGCTACGCCGGCGGCGTAAGTGACAAGATCCTGGCTTAATTTATCTCTGATCGACATCGTTTTGTTTCTTCTCTCTCGCGGGCGGCGTAGGGTTACGTACTCATTTGCAATATATACAGTGGGATCCCGGACGGGGTGTTTGGTGCGGGTAATCCAACGGCTGGATTAGAAAGTAGGAGCTCGCGGGTTATAAGGGGAAAATGGGTCGGGTATAAACAAAACCCTCCAGAAAAATCCGGACCCCCCACTCGTTCAGTTCCAGACGCGAAGAGGGAGAGAGAGAGAGAGAAGAACCCTAAGGCCATCACAGTGGTATAATCAAAAGCCAATTGTTTTTAAAGTTAACAATGTTGGTGCAAAAAATGGCTCACAATGGTATAATCAAACTTAGCAACATCCTTAGAAATAATCAAATTTTGAGTTTTGGATAATCAAAACTAGCAACATTTTTCAATAATCAAAATTTGTGGACTTCACACTACATAAGTTAACTAGTTCCAAAATTTGTATACACACGTGTTTCAACTGGTATTTTCTTTTTCTCTTCTTCACCTACTCTATATCTTCTTCACTTCACCGACAAATTATTTCTCTTTCTTTCCCTCCAAAAGTTAAACTCATATCTCTCGATCATCTACAATCCAACCCATCGTCGCCGGATTAAGGTATTTCACTCTTCTTTCCCGTTTTTATTTCCACCCCCAGAAAAAAAAATCATAATACAAGGGAAGAAAGTCACCGATTTTTCCCCAAAATTAAAAAGGAAATCGATATATTTTGTCCAAAAAAACGTAAATGGAGGGAAGTGAATGGCTCACGCGCACGCGAGAGAGAGAGAGAGATTTTAGAGTGGACCCCTTATTTTGATTATGGACTAGAAGTGACCATTGTGAAGCTTAACATTGTTAAGCTTAGCAACCTCTTAAGTGAATAATCAAAAGCTGATGTGTCAATTTTTGATTATCCTTTTTTTATTATACCACTATGGATGGCCTAAGCAGACAACGAAATCAAAAAACAACTGAGGAGGTGAAGAAGATCTGCGGAAGAGGAAGACCGAACAAGGTATATCTCTATCTCTCTCTCCATATCGATCGATCATAGAAAGGGTTAGCGTTCGATTTTGTTTTGACAAACCCAAAAACTAGAAAGGGATTTCGATTTCGTTCCATTTCGATTTCAACAAGGTCTCTCTCTCTCTCCCTCTCGATCTGTCTCTCTCTCAATTTCGATTTCATTCGGTTAGGGTTCTATTTCGTTTTAGGAAAATTAGGGTTTTTGGGGTTCGATTTAGGGCTTCGAACGACATTCATTTTCTGCGAACGAGATTCATTTTCATAGGTTTTTCGATTTCAATTGGTGTTTGCTAGATGAATTTGTTTTGAACATTGAACAACCTATTGCAGGGGTTTCTGCAAACCAAAATGTACAAGTATATATAGAATCCTCTTCCAATTTCTGCAAATTCAACTCATATACTTATGTTATATCATCCGCCTTAAAACCAACCTTGGTTCGCAGAAACTCATGCAGTAGCTCCCACTGCGATCGCTCAATAAAAATAAAAAAAACCATTGTTGTAGGTCATGTCCAAAGGTACACACACAGGATTATTTACATATATATGTTGTAGGTTCCTTAAGATTCCTTTTTATGTTGCTAATTCATGCTGACAATTATCTTCATGCTCTGAGCCTTTTCAGAGTCCAATTCGTATATTTTCTCGAATTCTTGTTTCAGTTGTTGTTGTTACTGCACCACAATTTTGAGAACTCTAATTTACTTTTGTGTCTTGTCACTCTGCAGATAACAGTGAATGGGAGTTCCAGAAATATGGTCACTAGAGCATTTAGTAGCATCGCAGCCGACCTGTTCAAGACCAAATCCATTTCTTTCTTCTTTTTTCTGGGGATAGATATTATTTCTTTTTTTTTTTTTGGATACATACTAGTTTTACGTCCAAAAAATCAAAGATGGGTGATCCACAATATTCTCCACAAAATTGAAGTATAATGTGTTTTTGACTTGGTTGTATGGCGTTCAATAAATTTCATCATCTTTTGATATATGTATGGGGGTCCCTATGTATGGTGTTCAATATTCTTTTGTGTTTTGTGTGTTTGTGATGGTTTCCGAGGCTTTTTGGTACTGGGTTATTTGTAAGTGACTGTAATGACCAGTCAAGACAAGACAACAGCATAACCACCACAGCAGCATAACCAGTAACCACCAGAAGCATGAAGGATGGATCTGAGATTGCATTCTTGCTTGATAAGGAGGATCTGCTCCATGATTTGGCAGATTTGATTGGAAAATTGAAATGTTACTTCCCTACTACCAGCAAAGCCATTAGTTTGCCAATTAGTGCAGAATTACAGTATACTGTAGGTTCTATATGCCAAATAGATTTGCACATAACTACCAGTCCATTCCATCTTTATTCTGAAGAACCAAAAACTGCCTTAATGACTAAACGAAGCTACATCAACTCCAAAAGCTACGTAACTCCCATTTTATTGCAGCAACAGTCAAATGAACCAAAACACACAATTGCATGGTTAAATACAATGAGCGGAGTGGTCTCGACATTACATGTATGCGGTTTCTTTTTCTTTCTTTTTTTGGTACATGAAAAACCAAGAAGAAGCCGGGGCAAGGGGATTGCCTTGGACCCAATGCAGGAGAAGCTAAAAAGAACAGTCAGCCCTTAGGCAAATCCCAAGCATTAAGTAGCCTAATATTGTCACGAGAGGGGGTGATGTTCCTTCAACCAGCAAAAGAACTGCTACTTAGCACACAATCTTTTGTTGAAGAGGAAAGCCAGTGCACTTCCCTTGATGCCATTTCTTGTGTCCAAGTACTCGTACATTGGGCTCGCAAATATCTGCAAAAATATATGGAACTTGAAGTTAAGTGCAGTTCTAGTGGTGGTGAAAATAGATAAATGAGACAATGTCTTAAATAAGTGTAGAACACGATACATGTGAGATGCACCAAACATCTATGTATGTACTCACCGTTTGGTACTTTGTAATCTACAAGGAAATCACTATATGTCTATATCTCATGAATATTTGGATAAAAGATAGAAATGAAATGCAACACAGTAACACTACTATTGTCCAGTCTAAAGGAGGATAATACACATAAATTTGCACTGCTCTACTTTGATTGTTGGATTTCAAGTTAACTTGTGTTTTTTGCGATGCATGTCCTAGTTAGGAAAGAGTTCTTCAAGTGTGTGAAGCATAACGGAGTATATAAACTTGACCTCCTACAGCACAAGTTATAACCTTAATAAAATGCGAAGAGCTAAGAAAATCAAAAAATCAAAAAGTTCTACACGTATGACCTTCAAAATAATGAAATGAGAACTTGAACAGCAAGACATGTAGAAATTAGCCAAAAAAAATTGTTTATAAAAAAATGGATTTTGTATTATCTAAATTTTTTCGGTTTGTCAATACCTAACCAAAATCGAAATCAAGCCCTAGGCCAAATGAAATCGTCGGTCAGTTTATGTGATTCACAAATGAAGACGTAAGCCTTTCAAAGCCCTAAATCAATCTCCCAAAAAAACGCAGAAAAAAATCTTGTTCTAAGCCCTAAATTGAACTACAAAAAATCCTCATTTTTCTAAAACGAAATTGAACCCTAATCGAACGAAACCAAAATCGAGAGAGACACAGGACGAGAGAGAGAGAGAGACCTTGTTGAAATCGAAAACCCTTTCTAATTTTTGGGTTTCTCAAAACAAAATCGAACCCTAACCCTTTCTATGATCGATTGATATCGAGAGAGAAAGAGAGATACCTTGTTCGGTCTTCCTCTTCCCTGGATCTTCTTCACTTCCTTCGTTGTTTTTCGATTTCGTCTTCTGCGTAGGGTTCTTCTCTTCTCTCTCTCTCTCTTCGCGTCTGGAACTGAACGAGTGGGGGGTCCGGATTTTTCTGGAGGGTTTTGTTTAAACCCGACCCATTTTCCCCTTATAACCCGCGAGCTCCCACTTTTTATAATCCAGCCGTTGGATTAGATCCAACGGTTCTGGGCAGAGTCCCGCACCAAATACTCCGTCCGGGATCGTTTGATTCGCGGATTTTCCTGCCAACTGAACACTAGGCCTCGTTTGATTCGCGGATTAACTGCCTGGGATAGGACTAAATGTACCTTATCCTGAGTTATCTCACGTTTGGTTCCGACTGTCGAGATTATTAATCCCAGGATTAATTTTATCACTATATGGGGGTACTTAATAATCCTAGGGGGAGGTGGGATTACGTAGGATTAACAAATAAGGAATTGTTTTCAAAAATATTTCGATGATATTGAGATTGATTTCAAAAAGCATTTTCAGAATTATTTTATTTAATATTAATTTCAGAAATTGTTTTGAAAAAACTTTTTTTTAAAAATATATATTTTCAAAACTTTCTTATTTTACAAAAACTTATAAAAAAAACTATTTTCAAAATTTTCATGTTTTTCAAAAATGTTTTCAGAAATTTTTTTTTTTTTAAAATACGAAAAATGTTTTTTAAAACTTTCTTTTCTCAAAAACTATTTTGTTTTTTCTTTCAGAAAATTGATTTTCAAATTTTTTAAGAAATTTGTTTTTTTAAAACAAATTAGTTCAAAAAAAAAAAAAACTTTTCCCAAATTGTTTTGTAATAAAAATGTTTCACAAAATTATTTGTTTTAAAATGTTTCTTTCTTCGAAAAATGTTTTTGAAATTTATTTATTTATTTTATTCCTTATCCTATAATTAATCCAACGCGAATCAAACATGGGATTGGGTAAAATTAGAGATGAAATTAATCCTAAGACTGTTAATCCCATCATTTTCAATCCGCGAATCAAACGAGGCCTTAGAGTAAATTAAATTACACTAACTTCCCCTACAGAAACCTCCCAGGGTTTCTGAAATTACACTGTTTGTCCCTGGATGGAGCTAGTAACCGAGAAGTGGAATGACACACTTACCCTTAGAACGAAGAAAGGGAATCTGGGTTATGTAGTCCTAAATAAACGATTTTCTAGCCCAAGCCATTACCATTTACCGTACATTTTTTATATGCTCATTTACCATACAATGAAATTTCAACAAGTGGTCAAACTGAACTATATACCTCACTTCTTTATCCATGCATTTTTACAGGATAGCCAGTGATCCCCCACCACCAAGCCCAGCACTAACGCCACCAGTTACCTCTCCCACAATCATCAGACCCTAACAACACAACTCAATCGAGTATTTCTAAAGCCAATTCCTTTTTTCCAAAATTAAATGATCAACAATTGGAATGTAATGAGGATATTTTCAACTTTTCATTAAATTATTAACCGCAATATACTTAAAATTATACGGGGGTCTAAAGAGTTTACAATCATTCCTCTAATTTTTTTTGGTCAAAGTGTATGAAAAAATACAATTATAATCCAAAAATTACTATAAGCCCAAACCAACTACAAGTCTAATTAGGGGGAGAAACAAATGCAACCCAACTACAAGCCAATCAAGGGGAGAAATAATCCCAAAAAATAGCAAACAATAGCTATTTGCCAGATGCTGACTGATCTTCTATGGTTTTAAAGGTCTCTTCTATTCCGTGATTCCAAAATTGATTGGCAACTTGGTTGTGCAATATAGGTCCATCAACGGATGTATTGTTGCATTCGCATTTTCATTCTTTAAACATGTATGAATGGCTTTCAATGTTCTCTTGTTTGTTTGTTTTTTAATCTGTTTTTGTTTACTGTGCAGAAGGGCAACAGGAGAGGGACAAAATGTGCTTGTTAAAGTACCCGTACCCAAACGTTGGTTAATCATGTTTAGAGAGCGCCTAATCCATCCACTGTCACTCGGGAATTTTGTTCTCTGAAGAGGACTCTGACTATGATCGCGCAATGAAAAGGTAGATTTTATCATCTGATGTGGCTAATTCATTCAACAACCAGTCTGGAAAACACAATCGTAAGCGCACATGGAATGGAAAGCCTGCAGGGGAATCGGGTTTTCTAACAAAAAGAAAGATAGAGTTGTTGGGTATAAACAGTTTTCACGTGAACTGTGGGTATGAGGAGGGCGGCGGGAATGCAAAGGGCTATGACACTAAACAGAAGGCAACTGGAAATGGGACTAATTCTACATGCGATGGTGAACAGGATCATAGCAGTCAATTTGGCGTTACTTGGGGACTGGATACAAGTGACGAAGCCAGTGAGGACGATGCGGGGAAAGACACGGGAATCAGAGAAGGATGCTCCTCCCTCATCATGAAGATCCTAAGCTGGAACTGCAGAGGGATGGGCCACGCTCGTGTGGTTCAATCAGCAAAATCTATGGTCCTACTAAATAAGGTCAATTTGGTTTTCCTTATCGAAACCAAATGTAGTGTTGACCACTTAAGTGAGTATTTTGGTTGGTCTATATGTACTACTACAAAATTTTGTGGTATGGATTATGTGAAAGCTAGGGGAGGCCTTTGGGCAACCTGGGATGACACTTTTAGCTAAGCTCATCGGCAAGGATCACCGTTTTATTTTACTTCATGTTATCAAATCTAATGGGAAGGAATGGAGTGTATTACTATTATATGGGCATCTAGTGGTAGAAAATACTTGTAGCTTGGAAGTCTCTTTCTTTTCTTCCTTCTTCTCTTGTTTTACCTTTTGTTCTTGTCGGTGACTTTAATCAAGTGTTTCAACCAACCGAGAAATTAAGCAATAGCAGGACGCTGATCAGAGGCATGGACTGGGCAAATAATTCTACTTCTTCACATAACCTGGAAGACTTTGGAGAAATTGGATAGAGCCATGAGCTCATTGGATTGAAAAGTATCTTCCTCGAGCCGCACTTCCGAGATAATTACCCCTCCAATAGGGGGGCCAAATTCGAAGCTGCTTGGTTTATTGGGGGGCCAAATTCGAAGCTGCTTGGTTGTGGTAGGATGAAGCTACCATCACTTCTTGACGGGTTTGGCGTCTCCCGTTCACAGGGACGGTGACTTTCCTAGTACAGTATTAAGTAAACAAAAAACGCTTCTGTGACGTCTAAGAAATTGGAGTTCATTATCCGTTAGAAGCATTCAAAGTCAAACTTTTGCCTCTTGGCGTCCGTTGGAAGACATTCAAATATAACTTTGGAATGAAGGGTTCTCTGAACTGGGTATTCAGGATCCAGCAACTCGAGAAATGCTGTACAACCTCCTTTCTCAACACTCGAGAAATGCTGTACAACCTCCTTTCTCAACATGAATGTACAAGGGCCGAACGATGTAGTTTTATTTAGTTCCTCATCAATTGGCATATTCAGACCTTGCTAAACCTGAGAAATTTGGTAACATAACCAAAACATATTTTCAATAACCAACAACTAACCCGATTTGCCTATGAATTTTTAACTAGGCCAAACAACTACTTCGCTCCCAAGTATCAATCTTCTAGTTGAAAAACCGTGGCCAATGTGGAAAGGTGGATCATTTTGCTTAGTACACTAAACTCAAAACCTAAAAAAACACATCAGATAAAAGATGCATAGAGGCAGCTAGAGGCATGCATTCCCAAGATGTACAAAAGCTAAGTTTTGTATTCTGTTTTTTCATTACAAAACATCTCCAAAGAAAAAAACACCATAAACATCCCAGAAGCAGCGTTTTGTTTCCAATTTAACAAAAAACAGAATGCCAGAACTTGTATCTCTGAACATAAAGTAAAATATAGGGGAGCATGGTCAACCACCAACAAGCTGGTTCAACCACCAACAAGCCCTGCAACCAATGGAAAAGAGGAGGAAATTTTCAAAATGTCTGGAATAAAGTCATGCATACAAGCAAAGCAATGAGACCACAAGGGTAATACAACAAAGTTTGAATTCAAGCAGACAAGCACACACATGAATAAGCTCAAGGCATAAGCTGCACATTCAAAAGTGATAAAAATGAGAACTAATATATGTGTTAAGAGTGTTAATTTACAAAGTGAATAGGCTACTTGCACTTTTTGGTATATCTAAAGCACAAATTTAGGAAAAAGTAAGTTGCATAAACCTGGCGGTTTCTTCAGTTCACCGCATGAGGCACCACGTCACCACCCTATGGCTTCTTGACTTCACCTCCCCGGGCACCATGGTAGATCTCGCTGAAATTGGAACAAAGTTCAAAAAACAGTAGAAAATACCAAGATTGAAATTCAAAATTCCATTACAACATACCTCACTTTATCTTTCACTCCATAATACCTGTTATTGTGATAAGAACAGGATCAAAAATTCAAGAAAACTATTAAAAATGGAAGCAGATATAGATTATCAGAATTTTTTTTGAATCGGTGCATCTAAAACCAAGAAGATAAAGGCTGGGCATTAACACATACCCAATACATAATAGCCCAATACATAATAGCCGAATAATACACACAGCGTACACATCACTGGAACAAATCCATATAGGTAGAGAAAAAGAATTATTTTGTAAGATAGAAATATACACATTGAACAGGTACATGAACTGGTGCGAAACTGGTGCAAAACAGGTGCAAAAACTGGTGCGAAACTGGTGCAAAAACTGGCGCAAAGCAGGTGCAAAATTGGTGCAAAACAGTCACAAATACTTAAGTTCAGAGAGCTCAAACACATAAACCTTCACAGCTTCATAAGTTCACTGTCACAAGCACTGAAAAATATAATGCAGAAACATAATAGCTTCATAACATAGACCATTAAATTCATAACATAGACCAATAAGTTCAGAATACACCCATTTGTTCCAAATACTACTGCAGAAAGTATAAACAACAACTGCACTACCACCAATATTTCCAAAAACTACTGCAGTTCCAAAAAACAGACCACATCACAAGTGCTATTATGGAAACAGACCACAAGTGGTATTATGAAAACATATATAAAGCAAAAACAGAATAGTTTTTACTATTCTGTTTACTTTCTGCTTTGAGGGTAATATATGTAATGCAGATATATTGTGTTTTGATGTAAATACATGAGCAGGTGAGAAGGGTTGATTAAATTCCCAAAACCTTATTACTTAATATCTCTCTTCTTCTCTTCGCCCTACATCTTCTCTTCAAATACAAGCCCCAGTTTGACTTGCTACTATCAACTTATATAATAAAGACACAATCATAAATAGGTCAATATGACTTCAGTTCATTGTTAGTCTGCTGCAAAAGGTCTTATTCTCCAGAAAATTATTGGAAGCTCATGTCTACTCTCTCATACTGAATTATCACATGCTCTTGGCAACAAGAGGTTACAAAACACTTAAGAGGTTGGCAACATGCAGTGTGCCTCACCTGAATGTTGCACAACAAAATATTTGCCCTGCATCGACCTCCACCTCTTGATTCAATAAAATATCCTTTGAGCACAGTTCTAATGCCTAAGCACACTATCTAAGTCCCCATCAAAAACCCACGGAAGTCTAGGACTAGTACATAGCCAGCTTGGAGAAGAGACTAAATTTTACTTAATCAATCACCAAAACTGTAGATATATTCCACAAATACACTTCATTTTCCCAAAAGTGAGATCAACTCAAATGGATTCTCCTTAATAAGCAGAAGGTTGTAACTCCAAAAGGTTATTGCCCAACGTCGTGGGTAAGATATAACCTTTTTTTTTTTGCATGATTTGCATAATGGGGCCCCAGTCATACTCCACCCATGTTTTCACCCTTGGAACCCCCATGTTTAATCATTGAAGCAAGTATGAAGGGTGGCTCGAGAAGTTCCACGAGGGTAGTCATTTAAAAATTTAACTTGTGCAAGTTGTATTAGAAAATTTACACTTATCAATCTGTTTTTGCTAATTTAATACTGTATTTCTCAATGGTTAAATGGAAGAGAACTTCAATTAATGCATACCCTTCCGCCAGCTTCTCGCCCAAGGCAATTCCACACGTTGCACACACCGAATAAATCACTGGAACAAATATATACAGGTAGAGAAATTATTTCGAAAGACAGAAATATAGCCGAACACAATAATAGCCGAATAATAGTTGTAAGAACTTACCTATTTTTCTGACCTCATCATATCTGACGAGCCCCATCGCAAATCCACCACCGTCTCTCTCTCTCTCTCTCTCTCTCGTTCGCTCCTTCGCTCGCCCCTTCTCGCTACAAGCCCTAGAAGAAGAAGGAGCTGTGGAAACATAATGGAGTATATACGGTCGAGAAATTATCTTATGAAACGGGTTCTCATCCAAGGGCTGTACCTGTTTTAGCAGTCCGTTAAAATTACGCTTTATTTTTAAAAATCAGAAAGTCTAAAGCCACCGACGGGCACACGGGGCCCACTTCGGGTCTCGCACTGATGATTTGAGTCGTTCAATAATTTTAAAAAAATCGAGCGGACTACTGAAAAGTTAGCTCAATCCGACATGTGTGGGTACTCGATCCAATCTTTCCTTTTTTCACGAATCCGAAAAAAAGAATGAAAAGATAAAAGATTTGATCGAGCATCTAAACATATGGGATTAGTTTTATTTTTGACGGGCCCACTTGATTTTTTTACAAAATTATTGAACGGTTCGGATCATTCGTGCGGTGCCCGGAGGAGTGGGCCCCGCGTGCTCGACAGTGGCTCCCAGAGGTATGTGTATGAGAGTCCTTTCAAATTGCTATGGGTACAACACTTGTACATCACCTTGTGTGGGACTCATTTCGAGGTTCCACAAAAATATTTTGAGCCATTCAATTTGTTTAGAATTTTTTTAAGGGTTCCTGAAGAAAATCAGTTCAACCTGATATCAGTAAGTGCTTGATCCATACGTTATTTGTTTAGTCCGTACGATCAGAGACCAAAAAAAGAACTTAAGGATCAAGCCCGGCTGAACTGATTTTTGTATGGACCTTTTAAAAAAATTACTGAACAAATTAAATGCCTCAGACCATTTGTATGAGATCTCGAAATGGTCTCACAAAAGGTGATGTACAGGTGGTGTACACAAAGAGTGTTGTACCCATAGTAGGGCAAAAAATACCATTTAAATAATACTTTCTTAGCAGTATGTTTGTTAGTATGCTTTGTGATCCCTAGTTAGAGCATCACAGTGGAATAATAAAAAATAGATAATCAAAAATTATCACTATCATCTTTTTAATTATCCATTTAAAGTTAGTAATGTAGATGATCACAATAACATAATCAAAACTTGCCACATCACATTTTTAACCTATAAAAATCTAAAAATTGTCACCATATAAAATATTTTTTAAAAAAAATAGTTTTCAAACTAATAAAAACAGGTTATTAGAAATAGAAAATAATTTTTTGAAAAATTTTATTTTGAAAAAAACACTTTTCGTAAAAAGTTTTAAAGAAAACAATTTTTGAAAAAAAAATACATTTTTTTAAAATAACAATTTTTGATAAAAAAAATATTTTTTTACTAATAAAAAACAGTTTTTACTGTTTTGCAAGAAAACAAAATCTTTTTTTAAAAATATGAGAGAGAGAGAGAGAAATGGAAGAGAGAACAGGTTTGGTTATTGACAAAATGTTGCTAGTTTTGATAATCGAATGGTCAAAATTTGATGAGTTGCTAAAAGATTGTTATGTTTGGTTATACCACTGTGAAAACTTTTTTGAAAAACATTGCTAACTTTAGCAACTCTATGATTTTGGTTATTTCACTGTGGATGCTCTTAAATAATGCGTAACCTAGTAACTATATAGTCTATTTATTGGAGAACATTTTAGCATTAGAGCCACGTACGGCAAATAAAAAAAGAATATAGAGAAATTCATAAAATAAATTGGAAGTTTAGTTGCCACAATAAAATATCTCTAAAAACAATATACTACCAATTGTAGCGCTCGGAATTTCGATACAATTTGTGTTCGACTCTTCTCTATCGTGAAAAATTCGTTTGTGATATCATTTGAATGTTAGAAAGAAAATGTTGGGTGGGCAAACCTACATAGGTTTTTTTTACAAAAATAGTACTAATTTTGTTTTTACATAACTAGTACTATAACGATAAAGAAAACCTGGAACTTGGTAGCGGTTGCCTAAGTTCATCAGCTTTCAATCCGTCCTTGGGTGCAACGTGTATGAATCTCTATATAAATATAAGTGGGAGTAGAAATATGAGAGAAATGATTTTAACACTCATTTTTTATTCATTGGCACCTTATTTTTGTCTTTATATACGTGAAAGCATCAAAGTACCCTTCATATAAAAAAAAAGGTGACACAAGAAGTAAGGGTATTTTGGTAATTTTACAAAAAAAAAACAAAGACAAGAAAAGAGCGCCAGTGGAGAAGTAGGGACCGTGAAAATCATTTCCCAAAAGTATTTGTGTAATGTGTTTGATGGTAGAAGAATGGCATATTAAATAACTGAGAGTCCATGGGCCAACAACTCTTTTTGTCAAGACCAGCGGGATTTACATCTGGTTGTCGTATTGCTCAGTCGGTTAGAGCACGACATCTCGAGTTCGACTCCCACCAAAAGCAATTTTATACAAACAATGATATTTGAAAAATCTCTCTCTCTTGGTTCTTTTTGGTGGTGTTACCGAATCTTGAAAGCATGAGCCAATAACTACTTGTTACACTTACATTTGGGAGGATATTTTCGTGACGACTCCAAGAATTTATACCAGACTGTTTAGAAATTACCTTAACTCCATTAACCAGCCATTTTTATGCAAAATTTGTGTAGTAGGATAAATAGTGCAATAGAAAAACATGATCTCTATTCCAAAAATAAATTATCTAGTACGCAAAATGAAAACTTAAATATACATACATATATTTGGCAACAATAATTTTTTTTTTTCTTGTTTGTGCGCGCGTGTGTGTTGGAGACAATATTTGTGTGTGTGTGACGGTCCTGATGGAGGAGGGGTTTTTTTTTTGGGGCCATATTTTAGGAGAATGTTAGATTGTTAGTGTTAGTGTTAAGGGGGGAGGGGGAGGAGGTGGGGCTCGAACATAACTAGCGGGCGGTTATGTTAATGTTAGATTGTTAGTGTTAGTGTTAAGAAAAAAATTGAATTGTGGGACGTGCTTCACTAGGGTAACATAACTTCAGTTTAGAATGTATTATTCTCTGATAATTAATTAGTGGGCGGTTTTGCTTTGGTGACCGTGACTCCACTAAAGGCTATGCCCCTTAATGGTCTTTTGTATCCAATGTCGGGTTAGAGTCTTCTCTCTATCAAGAATAGGCATATCTGTGGTTACTCTCGAAGTTGTCGAGCACTGGTCTGGGCAGAGCTAGTATCTCACATCACTCCGTCAGTTTCTTTTGGTGCAGAAAAATAGTGCAATGGCAAGAGCAATTACAGGGCCGGGCAGCGCTGGCTCTTACAGGATGATTCTTCTCACGAACAGATTGTTCAAAGTGGTATAACTGGGGCAGGCAGCAATTGCAACCGCTGCTAACCTTCTGAAAGTGATTTTCGGAAAACCTGTCCTAGGAATTAAGTAGCTTCTTGGTAACGTCATATGGAAATACATGTCTAGTTCTTGTGAGAGCATCTGGAGGGGTGGGGTATTCATGTTCCTGATGATCTGTTTTTGGATACCTGAGGTTGGTACTTTGTTGGATCTTATCATCTTATTTCTTGGATCAGCGTTTTAGTTACTCACGTTTTGTTAACTGCGCGCGCGCGCATTTAGTACATGTCAAATTTCTAAACTCAAAACGATTACTTCGAATTCTCTGTCGAAGCAAAACTCCTTTGTTTATGCTACATAGCCTGGGGAGGTCTGTCCCTGTTCTCGGAGCAATGCGGTCTTCGGTGAAAGCAAATATCTGTTTTTTTCTTCTTGTTTCGTGGCTAGCTGGTCTCTTGAATTAAAAAAAGAGGGAGACTATGCTATAAGGTTTGAGGTGAAAATCCTTACTGTTTTCTTCTTTTTCTGTCTTAAAATGAACATTTCACAATGTACAGATATATAAACGGAAATAGCATAGGGCATTGCAAGTTAGTGAGGTAAAAGGAGCTTCAGCACGTTGTGTTTTTGTTCTATCTTGTTTAGGGAATACTCGAAGAACAACAACGAGTGTATGTGTTTGCAAAGGAGAGCATTTTCTTCTTGAACCAAGCTCCTGCAGCTATCCATGCTCCAATTCGGTCTAGTTTTAATGCAGCTATCATAACCCATTAAATGTACCTGATCTTTCCATTATACCCTTCCCCTTTCAAAAATTACACTTTTAACTCCCACCCACCCATCCAAATATAAACCCCCCCCCCCCCCCCCCCCCCCCTTACGTCTCCAAGATTCCGTCTCCCACCACCTCCATAGCCAGCACCGCCGCACCACAGCCTCTCTTCAAGGTGCTGTTCTCTCTCCCTCTCTCTCACTCTGTCCGTCAGTCTCTCTCTCTCTCTCACTCTGTTTGTCAGTCTCTCTCTCTGTGATTATATACATACATGTATATATATACACAATAACAGCAATTAGATCCTATATATTTTGGTAATTAATTAGATCCCATATTTGTTTAGAAATTTTGCTAATTAGATCTCGAAATTTTGGCAATTAGAACGGAAGCAGCTGCTGCCCCTTACTTCTGTTCTTCTTTTGCGTTGTCTGCGACGTTGCGACGTTAGGGCTTTGTTTCAACTTTGAATCGGAGTCGGCAGTCCAATCCACATCGACTCTTCTGTTCTTGTAATTGTTGTTGTTGAAGTCTTTTTTTTTTTTGTTGGGTTGGATTAGTTTCGATCGTTCCCGTTTCTAACTTCTCCAAACCGAATAATTGGTTCGGTCCCAAATGTATGTCCAAATTGGACCGAACCAAACTGATATCACCCCCAGCAGTTCCTATATAATTGGGACTCAGGCTCGGTTTTGTTTGGTTTGGCTTGGGCTATATACATAACAACGGAATTTTTTTGTTAATTTTGGCAACAATATTGAAAACTTTGAATTGTCGACTTCAATCTGGATTTCAAAATTTTCTAATTGACTTTGTATCGCACCAATCCTACTACATATGGATGGAACAAAGCAGACGCCACAACAACAAAGCATAGGCCATTGTAAACATAAAAATTTACCTCCTCACGCGGCTTTGAAGATACAATGTCCATCACAGTATCTTTCTTCTCCTCTGTCATCGTATGGTTGCCAATAGAATTTGATTCAATTTCAAAATTCAATCCTACAAGTGGGTCAAAAAATGGATCAATGGAAGGACTTGAACCTTCCAATTAATACAATATTTGGTCCTTGCTCCTCCTCCATTGAAAAAATTTGAGAGAGAGGAGAAAGAGAATGATGATTTAGAGAGATAGGAGAAGAGAAGATGAACAGTAGAAAGCCGAAGATGAAGAACATGAGGTTTTTTTTTTTTTTTAAACGTGAATGATGATTTTGAGGGGGAAGGGGGTAGGGGGTAGGGGATAATTTAGGGGTTTTGGTCATAAGACCATATAAGTCATTTCATGTATAGGTATAAGGGTAAGTAGGTCATTTTATATTAGGGGGTCATGTTGTAATTAGTTGAAAATTTTTAACGGGCTAAGGGAGAAAATGGGACTGACTATTCGCAGCCCCGTATTTTCTCCCTTAGCCCATTAAAAATTTTCAACTATCGAAATATGTTTTGACAGTTAGTTACCGAAATTGAGATACATTTTCGACAGTTAGTTACCGAAATTGAGGTACATTTTCAGCATTCAATTACCGAAATATATGTTTCTTGTGCATTTCCGACATGTAGTTACCGAAATATAATCTTATTTTCAACAGCTATTTACCGAAATGTATGTTCGGCAGTTGTTTACCGAAGGTTGAACATATTTTCAACATGTAGTTACCGAAATATAATCTTTAGAAATTTTTAACGGGTTATGAGAGAAAATACGGGGCTGCGAATAGTCGGCCCCGAGAAAATGCGAATAATCGCCCCTAGAAATTGTCGATGTAAAAGAGGGGAAAGTTTATTTCAGAAGAAGCCCCCACATTCTTCCTTGAATTACCAGCACGCCCCAATTCCGGAAATAAACACACTTTCGTGCTCCTCGAAGTCTCGAACCAAAACCCCAATACTGAGACACAAAACCTCTTCCGAGCAACATACAGCGAAGAGCGCTCTCTCTCTCTCTCTCTCTCTCTCTCTCTCTGTAATTTGTAAAAGCCCTCTAAAATCTCAGCTCTTCAAGATGAGTACCATGAAGTTTTGCCGCGAATGGTCAGTGGTCGATTAATCATTCCCCCTTTCATTTTTCCACCGAAAACACGCACCCACACACCCACATAAGTAGATTATTACACACCTACGAAAGTATGCAGTGAACTAATGCATGTGTGCTTATTATATGTATTGTTGTTTCCTTGTACTCCCTCAGCAACAACATTCTCTACCCTAAGGAAGACAAGGAGCAGAAAATCCTCCTTTACGCTTGCCGCAATTGCGATCACCAGGTCTCTCTCCCTCTCTCTGCATAATTTTGTTTTTATGCTCTTAAAGGTTAGGGTTTTGTGGGTAGGGCTTTATGCTCAATCAAAGGGGACCTTAGATATTGGAATATGTTCCATGTAGGGTAATGCATTTGCTCCGCTGATTTGAAGCTCGACCAATTAGAAAACCCTAATTTCTAAATATCATGGTCTTTGGTTTGACAATGGCTCTTTAGAATGCATATTTAACCTAGGATACTACATTAAATGGGGAGGGATTATAACGCAACCAAGCTATTCACAAGTAGCTTGAGCCTTGGCTCGTTAGTTAACGAACTCGAGCTCAAGTTTTTAAGCTTGTTTAGTTAATAAGCCGAGCTCGAGTTAATTGTAGCTCGGCTCGTTTGTAGCGGCTCGGCTTGTTTATAGAGGCTTTTTTCGTAAACGAACCAAGGTCGAAGTCGAACACTAGATACTAAACGAGCCAAGCTCGAGCTCGATAATTTCACTCGACTTCAGCTCTAGCCAGACTATTTTTTAAAGAGCAAAGCACGAGCACTTCAAAAGTTTGGCTCGTTTGTAGCCCTAGGAGGGAAAGACTTCTTGACATTATGTCAATTTATTTTGAGACATGAAAGGGTGAAGTGTAGAACTGTTGCATTAAGAATTAGGGATTCATAGATATCATTATTTGTTGCAATTATTTGTGATGCTAATTTGTCAGGAGGTTTTTTCATGTTCGGTAGCTGTGGGCCTGTGGCGATGTAGAAACTTCAAATGGTTTGAGCCGAAATTGTTTGGTTTTATAAGCTTTGTGCATTTGTACTTGTGCAAAAGTTGAAGGACATAAATAATTGGTGGAGGACTGATGATGAAAAATCACCTCATTATGTTTCTGTAGGGGTGTGAGATCATGTTCTGACTTTATTCAGATTTTACTTGGTATCTTACCTGACAAGGGGTTGACAATGTCTGATGCTCTTTCATTTTCTTTCTTATTGATATTCAGGAGGTTGCCGATAACAATTGTGTCTACAGAAACGAGATACACCATTCAGTGGCGGAGCGAACACAAGTTTTGCAGGATGTGGCTGCGGATCCGACTCTTCCGCGCACCAAATCAGTTCGCTGTGCTCAATGCGGACACGGAGAAGCAGTTTTCTTCCAGGTCACTTTCTGTGATGTGAATATGGGTTATATTTTCTAAAATCTGTCTATATGGCTTCTTTAGTTAAGGTTGAAAGTCATTGCTGTATGCATTCGCTGAGCAGAGACTAGAAAGGCATATCAATGCTTGAGTCCCCTGTGCATGTAGTATAGCCTAGGGATTAAAGACCTAACTCGAACTATGCTGTCATGTATATCAAATGGAACAATACTAGTCCTATGGTTTTCATTTGCGCAATTTGAAACTTAGATCTGTGTATACGTATAAGTACCAGCGGACGTTAAGAAATCAGTTGAGTAACGTTTTAATGTTCAAACACTATGTAGTTTGTCAATGTCTATTACAAAAGTTGCATTCATGCCATGTTCTCTGATTCTCTTTGCCATTTCATCCACTTGTGGTGTTCGCATCTAACCATGGAGTACATGTTCAAGCAATTAGATTTCTATTCTCAACCTATGATTTAGTTCAAGCCATTTTGACTGTTGTTCTGCCTTTGGCTATGGGTATGTAAAGCAGAAAATTAGATGTTTGTTTGCATCCGCTGATTCTCTTAGATTGTTGTTCACATCTAACCATGGAGTGCATGTCGTAGTTTCAGGATTTCTTTTTATTCACAACCATATTGCATAGCGTTGTGTGAATCTAGAGAAAGTAATTAGAAATTACTAAATTAATGGCGAATATTTTTATGGCTGCAAAGAGATTTTGCAGTTTTGGAGTTGATTTGCTAATCTGGCAACTCTATTCTGTGGGTTCCAATTTTCCTGTATACCTTTGCTAAGTACACAAATTGGGGATAATTTCTATCAATCTGAATTTTTTCTTTTCGTTGAGGAAAATGTGCAGGCAACTGCAAGGGGAGAAGAAGGTATGACGTTGTTCTTTGTTTGCTGCAACCCTAACTGCGGCCATCGTTGGAGAGATTGAGATCGATCTGACTTGTGGCAATTCCGTGTGCTGAAGTTCAGTCTTGATGCAACTGACCATATGTCCTTTGTTCTTCTTCTTTCTTTTGATCGTCGTCCTTGTTCTTCTTAGCTGGTTACCAACAAAAGATGAGAACTTTTGCATGAATCTGTACACTTGCTGAATCTCAAATCTAACTGTTGCTACTATTTAATTAGCAAAACTACTCAGTCACATTATTCTGCATGTACTTTTTACCGGTAATATTAGAGTGATCACATTTCGGTTCTATGTTTGGTTTTCTTAATATGACATCTTACATGAATCAATCACACAGAAACTGACTGGGTTAATGTCATATAAGGCATAAAGAACAGATGGTATCTAAGCCTGGTATCCAGAAACTGACTGGGTTGTATGTATAGATCTAGTTGGCTAGAGCCTTGGTCCAGTTGGTCAGGTCCTGTGACTTCCATATGTGAAGCCATGAGTTTAGACTTCTAGGGGTGGATGGTTAAAAATCTATTCCTCACTCACCACTGAGTTCGGACTTTGTAATTTGGAGATTGGTGAGGGTGAAACTTGGGACATCTTCATCGGTAGCCAAAAATAAAAATAAAAATCTAAGAAAAGATGATCTTTAAAACATTTTCTTAGTTAGTTAAAAAACCACTATGGTTATACATGACGTGCATATATCATCTAGTCCACAAGAATCATAATTATTAGTATTGAGCATTAGCCGCCGTATGAAAATTAAGGAGATACGACCAAGTAACATTATGTGTCATTTGTGAGGGTATATCAAAAGGACTATGATTTGTTTTTCGATCACTTGATTTCTAATTGGCCAGCTCTAGCCTCCAAGACTTAAGATACGGGTTTATTCGTTTAGGGTTTCAAAATCCCTGCGCACGATCTCCAATAATTTTTTTTTCTCTCTACTTATTACTCTTAGAAACATCTCTCAAAACCCAAACCGAACAAGATTTTCAATGCCAGCTGCCTAATTGCCAATGGCTAATTTCAATGGCAGCTGTCTAGACTCTCTCTCTCTCTCTGTGTAATACGTTTCAACTCTGCAAGCTGCCTAATCGACAGTGGCTAATTTTGCAGTGCTGATCTGCATATGCCTTTATTACCTTGAATTACATGAACAAAAGCGGGCATTCTACAATGAATTGATTTTGCTCGACGATAAAAAGTAGACATGGAAAGGACACGAAAGTAGTCCATCCATTTTTCACAACAATGTGCTGTTGGTTTTGTTTTTTTGTTTTTTTTGACGGTTAGGATATCCGGGCCAGTTTCCGTGCACATCAACTAATTTTCTTCCGGCTTCGGTTAGAGACAGATCACATCAACTAATTTCCTTTCGGCTTTGGTTAGAGAAGATCATTCACGTCAAGACTAAGAAATTCACAACAAATTATTTTCTTATAGTTTGAGTCTGACCCAAAAAAGTAAACCCTGGTCAATTGGCGTGGGAGTAAACCTACCAACCATCCGAACTAACCCTTGGAACTACCAACCATCCGAACTAACCCTTGGAACTTATGTGCTGCAGGTTTTTGACACGTAACACTCCATTCTTGGGTAATTTCTGAAAGTAATACATTAATTAGTACATCATTTGCACGACCCCATGGAACAATTCAATCAATTCTAATGGTAATTTCGTTCAAAGACGGAAATTGAGATTAGGAAGCCAGCTTTTAGCTTTTAGACTTTAGCTTTCCATGAATTTCCTTATGTAGACTGGCATCTCTAACTTGTTGGGATATGGTGGAAAAATAAGATCCAGAAACGAATTAACTCCCAACCGGAATACTCGAAAAGACAGTACGATAAATAAACTTGAGTCACTCTCGACCCAAAAAACACATGATAGAATTGTAGCCATCCTATTACTTATTGTCACAAACAACAACACAGTCGCGCATATTTGAGCACAGTTGCACATATTTTTCAATGCTTCTTCTGCGACTATTCCTAGCATGCTTTGATCTTACAGCTCTCTCTCTCTCTCTCTGCTACATGGTCAGGGTGCGGGTATTACTAAAAAAATATGATTCATTTTATTCATAATTTAAGAGCTCTACAAATATATGTACTCATGAGTACTGGACAAAACGTCCAATAAAGCATATCGGAGGATTAACTCATATCAATACCCTAGTGTCAAATGTTAGTAATTAGATTTGATCGATCGAGTAATGCATGCATTAATTCTATTCAACACATATTGCATGATCCTATAGATTAGATCCTATATATGTCACACCCCACTCTTGCATGATCAAGGCCCGCACAAAGTGGTGACATCTCCCAGGATAGACTTGCTTAGGCATTTATGTTAAATAAAGCAATTAAAGAAATACTGCAAATCGTAACTGAGACCAATGGGCGGGTTTGGGGTTCAAGTCTATGAACAATCTCTGAATCCTCTGTTGACTAACATACTAACACTCTACTAAGTGATAACCCCCGCTGATATATAAAGTGTGAAAAAAAAAAATTCTCTCTTAACGCCGAGCAAAAAAAAAAAAAATCTCTCTTAACACCTGACCTGACCTGACCATAACGAACCCAGCTCCAGCCGTAAAACATAGTATGTCATACACCCTTTCTTTTTTCTTTTTTGGTTGCTAGGTGTCCTCTAGGGACACTTGTACATTAGGTGTTAAATACCAATTATTTATGAGGTGTCATTTCTACCATCCGTAATACTACCTTATCAACTAACTAATCTTATTGTTATTAGGTACACGCTGTATTACTAATTAACTATATCTCAACACTATTTTACATGTATAAGATGGTATAATACATGCCAATAGGCAACAGTATATATAAAGCCTGAACAATCGTGGCCTTGACTATCAACTTATTTTTATTGTCACTAATAATACTATTTTTCTTGTATGAATAGCAATTCCCCAATCATCGACAAACACGTATTCAATTAGAGTACTGTCATTTAACATTTCAGGTGTCCTATCAAGTCATACCTCCTATGTATATAAAAAGCGCAAGAATCTTGAGACATGATCGTATAATTTAAACGTGCTTGTGATATACTGATCATATCCACCTCTATAGTCTATACCCTCAATGGATGCAGCTGCAGAATCGATAGGCGTGTGTTATGGTATGCTAGGCGACAACCTACCGCCAGCATCAGAAGTCGTAGCTCTCTACAAAACTCGAGGAATCCAAAGGATGAGAATCTACGATCCGAATCAAGCCGCTCTACAGGCGCTCAGAGGGTCCAACATTGAACTCATGGTTGGTGTCCCGAACTCGGATCTCCAAACTCTGGCTTCCAATCCTTCCAACGCAAATTCATGGGTTCAAAGAAACATTAGGAACTTCTGGCCAGGGGTCAAGTTTCGGTACATAGCAGTTGGAAATGAGGTTGGGCCCACAACAGGCCTGGCCCAATTCGTTCTTCCTGCCATGCGAAATGTCTACAATGCCATTGCTTCAGCTGGACTCCAGAACCAAATCAAGGTCTCGTTGATACTACTTTTCATGGAAATCATTCAATTGGGTCTTTCTTACTTTACAAAAGGAATTAAGAAGTGAAGTTTATAATTTCAAAGTGAATTTTTGAGATGGCATTACAAGTTTTTGGGTATGGTAAACTTTGTTCAACTTAAGTTTGACTTTTCCATCGCTAATTCATGCTCCAGTTTCATGAAGCGAAAAGTTGAATTATAAGTTGATTATATCTCGCAGTTTTCAGTCAAATGACAAACCTTCTTTTTCAACAAGTCATGCAATGAAAAGTCGTGATTTGTGAAGTTTGAAAAGTCGTGATTTGTGAAGTTTACAAAGTTTTATGAGAGACAATCTAATGATTTTGTGACTCAATTCTCAACAGGTTTCGACTGCAATTGACATGACACTTCTAGGGAACTCCTATCCACCATCACAAGGTGCCTTTTGAGGTGACGTTACGGCATTCCTAAACCCAATAATCGACTTCTTAGTACAAATCAAATCGCCCGTACTAGCGAATATCTACCCTTACTTTAGCTACTCCGGCAACCCACGTGACATCTCCCTGCCCTATGCCCTGTTCACTTCTCCGTCGAATGTAGTTTGCGATGGGCAACGTGGGTACCAAAACTTGTTCGATGCCATGTTGGATGCCTTGTATGCCGCCCTTGATAAGTCTGGTGGAGGTACCTTGGACGTGGTGGTGTCAGAAACCGGGTGGCCTTCTGTAGGTGCGTTTGGAGCGATAGTCGATAATGCACGTACTTATAACTCAAATTTGATTCGGCATGTCAAGGGAGGCACCCCGAGGAGGCCTAACAGAGCTACAGAAGCATACTTGTTTGCAATGTTTGACGAGAACAATAAGCAACCCGAGTTGGAAAAACACTTTGGGCTGTTTTTCCCGAATAAGCAGCCGAAATATACGCTCAATTTTGGTGCGGCAGAAAGGATTTGGGACGTTACTGCTGGGAATAATGCCTCAGTTTATCTGAGCAGAGATGTGTTGTAATAAGGAATCAGAGCTATGTATCATCCTATGCTACTTTCAAATAAGGGATATTGTAGGACATATTGCTTTCTTGACATCTGTAAACTTTTGTATTTCTTAATTTGCAAATCTTTTGTTCGAGCCTTTCAAAGATGAGGTTGTCTTTTTCACGGAGGCTTCGTGAACAGGTTGTTCACGGAGCTCGCGCAATCAATGGTTGAGATTCGTTTTCAATTCTTAGAATTGATTTTCAATCCGTACTGTCCAAAAATACTTTGGACGATCACAATTGGGCTCCGTAACTTTTCCTTCACAGAAACAACCGTAAAAAAAAATTTCTGTTCAAAGATTATGGCATCGCAAAAGTCTAATTCGAAGAAATTAAGCAAAAGTGAAGTCTGCAATGACAATGAAAAAGAAGTCCTGTGGATGATGTAAACGGATGATTGGTTTAGAAAAAGGAAATGGTGTGGCTGCTGGGATTCGAGCCCAGGTCTCCACGGCCACAACGTGGAATTCTTACCACTAAACTACAGCCACCAGATGGTTGGTCAACGTCGTAGTTTAATTATTTAACCAATACCTTCATCTAGCCCAATGCCTTTGCTATATACAAGCCCAGTTCTGAACTTTGTTATCCACAAGCTTAAGGGTTAGTACTGTTGAACTTTCTCATATTTGGAATCCTTCGAATGGAAAAAAAGTATCATATATAGCAGGAGATGTACTTTACGGGAAAGAGATCATGAGCATGATTCACACAAAAGAGAAGCTGGACCACTACTCCGACGCAAAAAAGAAGGTAATTATACAAAATAATGACTCATCTGCTTTGTTCTTGATTGATTATTAGAGTGTCAATTCTAGAGCACTATCCAAGTGTTTCAAAAAAAAAAGATTGTCTTTATGGCCTATAGCATCGTAAGATAACTAGAGAGCAATTCGACATTAGATAACTAGGATTGTCTTTGATCGAAGGTTGTGTATTTTCAAATTTTCGTCATATTGTGCGATTGAAATTGCATAGAAACAAAAGCAAACGATTTTGTGGATTAGCGCGCGAATGCCCACGTGTTCTCCAAAATGATCTTACTATGTGGGAAACTTCACTTTTTGTTTTTGATCAGTAGAAAACTTCACTTCATGACCGTATAAAAATTACCTCACTTGATGAGAGAATATATTATGAATATTACATGAACCACTAATCTTGTAATGAGGACCTAAAATGAGGACTACCCCATTTCTTCCCTTTCCCGATTGAATTTTGATGATCCGAGCCGCTCAATGTGTTCAGAACATGATTTTAAGGGTACACGCGATAAATCGGCAAAAAAAATGACCGGGAAGGGCTTGATTTGAGCAGTTTTATTTGAACCGTTCGATAAAAAATAAATAAAAACTGCTCAGATGAAGCCCTTCCCGGTCTTTTTTTTTTGCTGATTTCACGCGGATACCCTTAAAATCACGTTCTGAATACATTGAGCGGCTTGGATCATCAAAATTCAATCGGAAAATACAGGTCCTCATTTTATTAAAATGAGGTGGTCCTCATTAGAAGGGGACTCGTATAGAAACTATATCGAACTTATTAAGGTAATTTATTTCCAAATCTCATTTTTCTTTTAAATTGCACTCATCTCTTTGTCAACCGTCATATACTAGTAATGCAGTTTTATGAGAGAATGTATGAGAGCCGAATAATGCAGTTTTATTTAGTTCCTCGTCAATTGACATATTCAGACCGTGGTCAATGCGAAAAGGTGGATCATTTTACTTAGCTCACTATACAAAAAACCTAAAATAACACATCAGATAAAAGATGCGTAGAAGCAGCTAGAGGCATGCATTCCCTAGAGGCATGCATTCCCAAGATGTCCAAAAGCTAAGTTTATTTTATTTTATATTGTTATAGAACATCTCCAAAGAAAAGTACACCATAAACATCCCAAAAGCAGCGTTTTGTTTACAATATAACAAAAAACAGAGGGAAAGTCTACAATGTATATCCCTTAAAAAGGTGTACCATATGCATCTATTTTATGATTCATTTATAACATTTTAACGTGTTTCGTAACTTTTGTTCTAGAATTCATAACTTTTCAGCAGTACGATTCGTAACATTTTCATTATGATTCATAACATTTTGGTGTATTTCCGTAACCTTTATACAATTCGTAACTTTTTAGCAATATGATTCGTAACATTTTCTCAATAATTCATAATATTTTTGGGGGTGCATATGATACACACCCAAATAAGGGATGTGTATTATAGTCTTTCCCAAAACAGAATGCCAGAACTTGTAATCCTGGTAACCGGTAAATCTCCGAAGACAGGCAAGTCTCAAATGTACAAAAAGAGGACATCTAGCAGGTACTCCCAAGTATACCAGACACAAAGTAAAATATAAGGCACCATTGTCAACCATCTAAAGCTGGATCAACCACCAACAAGCCCTGCAACCAATGGAAAAGAGGAGGAGGAGGAGGAGGAGGAAATTTTCAAAATTTCTGGAATAAAGTCATGCATACAAGCAAAGCAATGAGACCCCAAGGGTAATGCAACAAAAGTTTGAATTCAAGCACACACATGAATAAGCTCAAGGCATAAGCAGCGCACATTCAAGAGAAATTCAACGCGAATATCTTAAAATTTAAGTAATATGACGAAACACTCCATTTCGGTTACTTCAAGTCTTCATCAAAAGAGTGAAAACTTGCAAGCGTTATTGTTCTGCGTTTAGGATATGGATTTCAAAATGAGCATTACTAAAATGATCGCATTTATCTAGTACTATATCATAATTAATTTAAGTGTCAGACACACAAAATACTCAATATATAGTCAACCAAGCAAATTTCAATTTAGGAGATGGCACGAAAATAATGAGATTCAAAACATTAGTGTACATACACAAGTAACTGTTCATTGATGAGCCCCATCGCGACTCCACCACCGTCAAGAAGGAGTTGTGGAAACATAATAGTAGTATATACGGTCGAGAAGTTATCTTATGAAACGGGTTTTCATCCGAGGGATGTACCTGTTTTAGTTGTCCCCATTTCATCAAGTAACGCTTTACTAGTAGTATTTAAATATATGTCATAGCTCATCGTTGTGTTCTGATCCCCGTAACCTAATGAAGTGGGGTGTTAATTTGTTATATTATCCTTTGTGAATCTCCAGGTATATGATATGACAAGTTTTGATTATTCACTTTTGATTATTACATTGAAGATGCTCTAAGTCAATTTGTTTAGTAAACTAATAACTATATAGTCTATATTTATTACTCCTATTTTGTTATATATATCTTAGTACCACGTACGGCAAATAAAAAAAGAATATAGAGAAATTCAAAAAATAGCAATGTGCATATTCAGTATTACCCTTCCAAGTGAAAAAAAAAAAAAACCACTCATGAAAGAATCACGTGTTACGATTGAGGATGCCGGATATCACTGACAACCACCGTAGAAAACGACTTATTCAACCACCTTAATGCCCCTGCTTACAAGCTCTCGCTACAAAGCCCAACAAAAAACAGAAAAGAATCATGTAAATTGACATTAGAAAAAAAAAAGGCAAAAAAAAATGTGATTATAAAAAGGGAGTGTAAAAAGCACTGTAAAGTGACGGCCAATGACGTGTTTAAATAATTAAAAATATCCGTCAATGACATTTTCAGCTTTAACAAATGTTCTCAGCATATTCTTGGCGGGTATTAATTATCAAAACACGTCTTGGACCGTCATTTTCTCCTAAATTAATTACGCGTGGAAAATGGAAAGCCCAACAACCTAAATTCACTGTCAACATTGGCCCAACAACTTCGTAGAACACGAAGAAAATAAGAGAGTTTAGCCCAATAACAAAAGGGCCAGCCTCTGTCGGCCGTTGGGCCTCCGACAACTTCTCCTCGGCCCCCAACATTCCCCTCACCTGAAATGTCACCTAACCAACAATCCACTGACGCGTGGACAGTTTTGCGTCTCAATGACGTGTCATCCATCCACTCATGGCAAAGTCGAGTCAAACTCGGAAAAATCTCAGCCCCACCCTCTCTCTCTCTCTCTCTCTCTCCTAATCGCTTTTTTTTTTCCTCTCTCTACAAAATCGATCGAAGGTTGTGTCTACAGAATCGATCGAAGGTTGTTGTATCTATCTCTAATTCTAACCTAAGAATGGCGGAGGACAAGTACAACATGAAGAATCCGGGGGTGAAGAGGATTCTACAGGAGGTGAAGGAGATGCAATCAAACCCTTCCGATGATTTCATGAGCCTCCCTCTCGAGGTCGGTCCCTCAATTTTGTCTATAATCCCTACTACTCCTCTATTTCTATACCTTCTTTTTGAATTTCTCAATTCTAATTGAGCTAGGGTTTTTAATTGGGAAGATCCATCGTTATCCTCCTTCAATTTCGCGATTGTTGTTTGTTTCATGCGATTTGAGGCAATTATTTCTCTTGTGATCGTGTGTGCTTGTTATTTTGGCAATTACTCGGCGTGGTTTTCTCATGAAGAGCAACCGTCCAAAACCTTACGGGCACTAGAGGTTTGCCTGGTCGATAAGTTCACGCACTGGGATTAGATTAGATTAGATTAGATTAGATATAGATTTTATTTGTTTCGTTTTTTTTTTTTTTTCCATTTCCAGGTCATGCGAATTTGTGTAACTCTTATTGTTTTTGCTCCTTTTCAATCTTTGGAATTGCAATCTGTGGCTCAGATTATGATGGATTATGGCTTTAACGGAGATTGGTGTCTTACCACTGAATCCAGTGTCCTAATGGTTAGATTTCGTTATTAAAATTTAGTGACCCTCGCTTAATTAGGTGAAAAATATTAATAAGAAAATGAACTGCCTTCATCTGTGTTTTGGTGTGGATCCAGGAATTTGATACAGAGGGCACCTTGTTTTTTGTAATCAACTATAACGAATATAAGTGTTCATGACAAAGCACAAATCCCTTAAGCTAACAATAAGCTTAAAAACTTGAATTTGATTTCTTGTCTCTTAGTAGCTACTGGCTTTGGCAAGTTGTTATTTTGCTTTTTTATTTTTATTTTGCATGATATAGGTAATCATTTCGTCCCCTAGGATTTGTACAAATTTATTTCATGGTGCAGTTTAATGTGAGCTGACTTGTTTCAATAGTGGTTGCTTGGGGAGTAGTAGGTGTCAAATCACGAGTGCAGGTTTATTAAGCTGACTTTTCTTCAGTGGATGTTGATGGGGGCCTTCAATTGGTTTATTCAATCTTGGCAATCTGTTAGTTGCATGGGATTTAAACTTCTTGCTCTTTGGTGGTTTTTGTTGTTTGTGTTTGCACATGAATCTGTTACTAATGAATCAAATTCGAGATTTCATTCCATACTTGCAGAGTTGTAGGTTATGATCATATGCTTGATGTTCTTTTCCTTTTGAATTCTTTGCTTATATGTTCCGCTTGGAAAATTTTGTATTCTCAGGCCTGTATGTTTGTTGCAGGAGAATATTTTTGAATGGCAATTCGCAATTAGGGGGCCCTGTGATACTGAGTTTGAGGGAGGTATCTATCATGGAAGAATCCAACTGCCTGCAGAATATCCGTTCAAGCCTCCATCATTTATGTTGTTGACGGTAATGTGGTGCTGTTTTTAAGAAACTCGTGACCAAGTTTCCCTATCTGACATCTGTTCTACGTTAGTCTATGTTGTCATTTGCTTTTACCCAGAAGGATTGTCTTATACTTTTAACAATCAATAAACGAATTTATTCTTCAGGGTTATGAAAGCTAACCTATTTTTGTTGCCCTTGTTTCAGCCAAATGGTCGCTTTGAAACACAAACAAAGATATGTCTAAGCATATCCAACCATCATCCTGAGCACTGGCAGCCGTCATGGAGTGGTAAAATCTTATTTCACGGATAATTTTAGTACAATGATTATCACTCCTCAAGCTATCTTTACATATTGCGGCTTCTGAGATCAGATTCTGCACCTTACTTACACTAAGGAATTGAGCAATTTCACTGCTAGGATAAATTGGATAATAATTAATTTCAGTGTGGCTAATTAGCATGGAAACGACCTCGTTCGAACCATTGTGAACAAAAATATGAACTAGCTTGGGATGTGTTGGTAAAACAAGTAAGTTTATGAGATTTAAGTGGACGTAAGATAGTTAGACAACTCCCTATTTATAGCATATATCGCAGTGGATGGATTGGTGAAAAAGGATTCATGTGGTTGATGCGTAGTGATTGGGGCACTAGTCTTGGTTTGCTTTTGATATGTTTGCAAACCTTTGAATGCTATGAGCCCGTATTATTCTTTATTCATCCTCTCATGATTAATAGTTACTATATTATAGACATAGCTGTAAATAACATTAGGGAATTTCTAGAATATGCTGGATATTGGTAAATTGGAGACCTCTTTGAGTATTCCCATGATATCATTGGAAAACCAACTTATATCACATGCTTATCGACACGTTATTAGATTTTACTGGATTTTATTGATTGAGTAAGCATTTTGCTGCTTGCAGTTAGGACTGCTTTACTAGCTTTAATCGCGTTCATGCCCACCAACCCTAATGGTGCTTTGGGCTCCTTAGACTACAAGAAAGAAGAAAGGCGCACTCTGGCAATTAAATCTCGGGAAGCTGCTCCAAGATTTGGTACTCCTGAACGGCAAAAAGTCATCGATGAGGTTTGCTATGGGCCTGGATTCTCCTTCTGGTATATGTCCTCTCATTTATTTTTGATTCCTACCACTCACATTTCTCATTGTACAGATCCATGAATTTATGCTAAGTAAGGCACCCCCAGTTCCTGAGCTTAATCCTTCTCAGCCTTCTGAAGAACATTCTACTGATGAAGCTAACCAGAGCCCTCAAGATGCTGGGGAAGGATCCACAAATCCAGCTGTGGGTGACAGGATTGTTGAAGAACCAAATGAAGGTCCTTTGAATGTGAATCCGAGACCTGAGGGTCCCGCAGTACCTAGACAGGTTCCTGTGGGACCACCCATAGGCGAGCACCAGCTGCTGCGTCCTAGGGTTCAGAAACCGGCTGATGATAGGTTGTTCACATTGGCCGCTGTTGGGCTTACTGTTGCCATCATCGTTCTTCTGTTCAAGAAGTTTATGAAAGCTAGTGGACATGGCGCTTTTTTCATGGACGAATCTTAGTGGTTGTGGTTTTATCCGTGTTTTGTTCTGCCTCGGGATTTGAGATATAATGTTATATTTTCTGCCAAACAGAGGAATTTGTATCTATACCATCTCTGTTGTTATTACGCTTATTACCAATAACATAAAGACAGGACAAGCTCGTATTCGTTTGGTATGGGATGAAAGAAATTATAGTTTGGTGTGGGATGAAAGAGATTATAAGAAGTTTGAATTATATGCGAATTGCCTCATTGTAATGATAACCAGTCTACTGATATCTCATGGATCTTACTATTGTTTTTTGGACGGAGAGGATATTTGCAACATCTTGTGTATACATTATAGCTTTCAGGTTAGCAAACTTTTATGTGCAAAATCCATTGAGGGCAACAAAGGTTCGTGATGAATTTGCGTATTCTTTTTGCAACCAACATAATTCGCTCGAAGTTGTGTTTTCAAGACAACCCCAGGGATTCGTCCCGGTAAGTAAGTAATGCATACAGTACTTTTTTAACAGACTGCTCAATCGGTTTTTTAAGGGATTCGCTTTTACCAAGTGCAGGTGTTAGAATTTGATAGTGAACCAAAAAGCTTTCGACTTTTGCATAGTTGTCCACTCGACTATATAGACGCCAAATTGTCCATTGATTTCACTTTTCGTAAGGAGTAACCCGTCTACCGCTGGGTCGTTCGGGAATTATTTCTGCAAGTTACAGGTAGGTAAGTCATGCCGTTGCCAACAAGAATTAAAAACAAAAACTCCGATTTTACGGCTGCTAGATACTGAGCAGTTACCCGTTGACAAGTTTTTTCTTTTCTTTTTTTTTTTGTATCGGCAACTGATTGACAAGTTCGTATGATACTTTGTGACCTTGGAAAATATTAGAATGCGGGGTTTATATTATTCCCTACCCTCAATCTCCCAAAATTGGGAAGGGAGAAAAAAATAGTGGCCAATTTTCCCTTCATCCCCTCAACTGAAGAAGCCTCCCTTAGTTTCCACTCCCTCCCTCCCATTTTATTTATGAACCAAACATCGTTAAAAATTAAAAACATAAAACCAGAGGAACTTTTTTTGTTGGTTAATGATAAGTATGGTAGATCTAAGGTGGTCAGCACTACAAGAATTACGGACCTGGGGAGTAGAAATTACTCTCGCCTGTACCTCCCTGGAAAGTCTTACCTGTGACAAAGTCAGGATATGTCAACTCTGCTTTTCAGACGGAGCTGTCATAAGGTCTGAGGACCAGCTCTGGTCTAATATTTCCCAATAAAGAGACCACACTAAGAAACCTAAATCTTAAGGGATAAAGGAATGCCGTCGATAAGATAAGCATAAAATGCCAATGATATACATAATCAAAGACGGATAAGGATTCCTAGCTAAGGCGGGATACACATGGATTCCTAGCTAAGGCAGGACTCCACATTACTCAAAGAGGTGATCCGGAATCCACGGGATGCAGTCCTACAAGGACTCAACCTCCTATCAAAATGCCTATAAATACGACAGTAGAACACCAATAAAAGGTAGGCAACTCATAATCGAGAATCTCAATTCTCTCATCATATAGCAAGTACTCTACTGACTTAGGCATCGGAGGGTGGGCTCTTGCTTTGTTTTGCAGGATCATTAAGCACAAAGAATAGACATCGGCTGAAAGAAAATTATTTAAAACAGTTTCCAGAGGCCGTAAGGAGGAGAAAAGAATTGGCATCCAAGATTGAAATTGAAGATCACATTAGCTCAACATTTCTGATAAATTATAGCCGAGGTTGCAATACATCCATAATAAATTTTTGTTCTAAATTTGCTCGATTTATTCGCATACACATTTTCACAAGATCCTATATCGATCTCTTCATTATAAAAGAAGGCGACGGTAACACAACAATAATGAACCATTACGCTAAAAATCAGCTCCACTTCATAGAAACAAACCAAATATTGAACAAGGTCACAAAACACTTACAGGGGTCCGAGTCCCACACCCACGGGAGTGCCTGTGAAACCCACAACCACATGAATGTTCTGTGCCATAATAGAAATACATAAATACATCACAGATGATCACTTGATCAAAGAAACAATAGCAAGGCAATTGCTTGTCATCTTAGAAAGCTTGGCATTGAATTCCAACAACACTGGCGAAGAAGCCTTCCCGACAAGAAAATCATCGTTGTCACTGAAATCCGTTATGGCAGCACTAAGCATGCTGTTCATGGTGCCAACATCATGCGAAGAAAGTGCGTCAAGCGCCTTCTGGAAATTGTCAAGAGCGTCATCATAGCTATCCTTGCAATCACTTATGGTGGAAGCAATATTGGGAGCAATCCCTGGAGAGGTAGCAATCTTTGTAGCCGCGGCAACAGCGACTTGTGTGTGTTCAGTAGCGGCTTTTATTGCAAGTTCCACAACAGAGATGGGGTCGGTTTTGCCATTGAGCAAAGGGGTGATTGATGAGATGCAAACTTCAGGGAAGTCAGTGGCAGCGCATATTTTCTTGAGTGATGGATCGGTGTGTAATGATTGTGGAACTGCCTTCATCAAACTTGGAAATATTGGAAATAGCGATTTTGGTTTCTGGTTTGAAGCGGGTAGATGGAACGGAACAAATTCTGGGGCAGCAACTGGTTGTGAAATTGGAGAAGCATACGGAGATGGAGATGGAGATGGAGATGGAAAGGTGGTTGGTTTTGTTCCATTGATTGGAACACATAGGGCATTTGCAGAGTTGAAGGTTATGATGGAGAAGATGGAGAAGATGAGTAGGGTATGATGATTGAGAGGCTCCATCTCGGTTGCTCTTTGGAATTGGAGAAAGTGGAGAGAATGAAAATGGGAAGGTGGAAATGAGGATATTACTAGTTGGGGAAGGAAAGGGTTAGTTATAACTCAAAACAACCAGTTACCCATGAAAACAGGATGACCATTGAGTTAATTGGAGTAAGTGAACTAGTGTGGTGCGCGCATCACGTCGCTGTGTTCCTGCCAATAGTAGGATGACACGTAGCCATTTTTCAGGAAAAAAGAAGGGATGGGGACAATTCGACTTCGTGTCATAAGACGAGGAAACGACAATGCTTGAATCCGCAGTTCACCGGATAATTTTTATAACCTAATCCTTGTAAACTGTCTTGGCCTTGTTTCAAGGAATTTCGTTGGTTGTCTGACTTGCCTTGACCTTGGGACTGCCTAAAATTTTTGTTTGATCAGTAAATTAAGCTTGCAACCTACACAAGTTTTTACCATATATAGGAGGCTAGATATGGTGCACTGAACTTGTGAGAGGAACTCCAACCACAAGGGGGATACAAGCTCTATCTGGATTTCCTCTTCTTTTCTTTTCTTTTTTCTTTCTTTCTCTTTGTTCTCTTCTCTCTGGATAGTAAGTTCTCGTAGGGTCAACGACTATGGTCTTTTTTCACCCCCTCTTTCTTTGGTCCCTCGGTGTTGAGGTTTTGGTCCCTCTGTCTTGAGGTCTACCAAGCGAATGAAACAATGGTGTTAGTTTCCAATTTTGGATTCAATTTGCTTCATATCTCCTCCCGTAGTTGGGTGGAAGGTGGGTTTTATAGTGAACACTGCTACTTCATACAAATCTGACAGAAAATCTTTTATCCGAATACAAACATCTCGAAAGTTATGATGGGATGTGTTTAAAATCGTGGTACCGAAAACTTCATCGTATCGGTGTTACAGCCATATGTATCAGCCAATACGCAAGTGAATAATACGTAACGACTGATACGATATGTAACGGTCTTTATTTAAAACCAGACTCTCATGACATCTTTCTATGATGATAAACTTTTCAATTCTGTCACAATAAGCCATCTACCACCCAGAGAGGGGTGCAGGAATAATGCAGCGCAACTAAAACAAACATATTTAGCCACCCAGAATAGCAAACCATTAGGAAACTCTAATTGCTTCTTGGAAATCTGAGTAGTTCAAAAGCAAATTTTATTCCCACAAACTATAGGATTATCGCAATGTAACCCCACATGACACCATCTGCAATCAACTTACTTGTAAGTTGTAACTCCTAGTACATGTAAATGAATTGAAACGTAAAGAACTCCGAGAAATGTTATTAAAAGTATGAAAAATTAATACAACTTCATTCTGGATTGTGGACTGAGTTCTAACGAGAAACAGAAATCCAGTTCAGATAGATGGAGCATCGCAGTCACTCATGATCCAAATGCTTCACGACCGTCACTGGACAAGAAGCATTATTCACCACATAGTTGCTAACACTGCCCATGATAGCCCTGGAAATTAAAATAGGCAAATAAAACCAAGAAACAATCAATTTCCATAGATAACATGGCCCACATCACCGATGGAATTATGTTTTGCTCTAAAACTTCACAAAAGCTGACTCAGTTCCAAGGGAAATTTTCCCGGATAAAATAGATCGTTAAAAATGCAAAGTAACTTTATAATGGGTGCTCTTCTCTGGCAAGCTCTTACCAAAGAGCTCGTCCATAGAGAAAGCCAAGTTTAAGTTGCCATAGCAAGGATTTGGAGTTAGTATGACACATGAAGAAGTGTACAAAAGGAAATTGAGGGCGTGCCACCAAAAAGTTTCATCCTTAGAGAATTTTAGATTGCAGTTCTGAAAAAAAAAAAAAAAAAGCAATCCAAAGAAATTACCTCTTGAGCTTGCCAAGGCCTCTGTTCCCTATAACAAGGGAGCTCAGAGGAATATTATCAATTGCTTCGCATATCTTCTCCCGAGCATCTCCCCAATAGATCTTCAAAACCACCACAATCTGTTCCACAATCGCACAAACTTAGTTTCCATTGTTAGAGAACCTCACAATTTTTGAAAACTCAAAAGGGTTTTTGAGGAAAAGACACTGCACCTCTTTCTGCGCAGCAGCAGTATTGGCAATATCCAATGTTTCAGGATCCGGCTTCACACCATATTTCTTCAAAATGACGGGTTCAGAGAACTCTCTCAAAGGGATTAGAGCTGCCCAAAATACACCAAATACAACACCCTTTTAAGTACATGATGAAACACATCTACTCAACTCAAACTAGACTCTATTCCAATCACGCCCAGGACTAAGTCCAGAACACACGCATAAACAGATCAATTAAGTGCCATTCTGGAACTCAAAACATCCCATTTTCGGTTTTTGATTACTAAAATAAAGGAAACATAACCACAAAGTGACAATATCATGCTTTTGAACGATGCCATGCCATGTTATATAATCCACCCGCATTATTTTCTAAATTGTGACATCCCAAGATGATCATTAGCCGAAGCCGTGTTTAGTATTTACACTTATCTTAGTAGCTGAGAATTATATTAAAGAACGGCATGTAAAAATCTAGCAGAGGAAGTTCACCTAATCAATAGAAGTATCCCAAACCAAACAAGAAAAGCAACCAAGATATAAACCAAGCTTTGATAATAATGGATAAAGTTTGGATCTCTATCATGAAGCATAATATCTGACCTTAAGTCTACGACTCTACATACACAACTCTCAACCAGACAACCACAACTCCGGACAAAACTGCATCCGGAGATGATCGATGCATGTGAATTCATGTGCATCGAACGGTTCCAGATGCAATTGTGTCCGGAGTTGTGTTCGAGTGATGCACACCATCTGAGGTATGTTTCCAAATTCCAAGAAAGTCACCTGTTCTTCTGCCTTGAAGCAATTTCCTATCATGAGTTTGATAACTGCTGGGGGATCTAGTCTCCATAAACACCTAATGATTACTCCCTCTAAAGGTAAAAATCAGCCACAGCAAATTTCCCGTTTCTGAATTTGTTAAAGAAAGTATTTTTAGATCTCCATGGCCATCACCAAGATCTAGATTTCAAGAACAACCATCAAATAATTAAGGATCCACAAAACTACATTTTACCCTTCTTATTACCCCTTTTTAGATCTCCATGGCCATCACCAAGATCTAGATTTCAAGAACAACCATCAAATAATTAAGGATCCACAAAACTACATTTTACCCTTCTTATTACCCCTCGAACAATAAGTAGACCCCAAGAACAGACTTTTACGTGTTTTAAATTAGCCCCAGCTCAGAATTCAAGAGATAATAAATCAATTGCATTCAAATTCATACACACACATCCCCACAAACAAACATATACTACATGGGTATATATATATAGAGAGAGAGAGAGAGGAGGGGGTGGTTACGGGAGCCGGTGGTTTGCCAGAGCTGCATCTCGCCCGCCTCATAATTGCCTTCGGGGAGAATGGTGATGAGGATAAGGTGATCCCCGGCGCGGACAAGGTTATCCACCGCCCACTTGAGTGCTTCCCTGCTGCATGGGGAGAAATCAATAGCGACACCCACCCTCCGATCTCCTTCCATCTCTGTCTTCTACGAATTCCTCTCTCTCTCTTTCTCTCTCTCTCTCTCTCTCTCTCTGTATGTATGTGTGTGTGTGTGTCGATCGGCTAATCTCCCGGGAAAGAGAAGGGAAAATTAGAAGCGCTTATCCTATAGTGCGGTGAGAGAAAAAGTACTCCCGTAGTAGTCCATAGTATGTGATGTTTCACGTGAACCGTTAGATTGTTGTCCACTAGTGGAGAAAGCAACGACCGTCCTTCTCTTCTTATGCTTACTTTTTTGAGTATGCCCGTGATGCGCAGATGGTGTTTTTAGATAATTATTTTAAAATTTTAGATTAGATCCCAAATACTCCACTCAATTGTGAGTGGTGCACCAAAGTGACATAATTTTATACTCGTACATAAAAATTATTAATAAATGATATTGACATTCTAAAAATTAATACATACACTCTAAAATAAGTATAATTCCAATGTTACTTTTTTTTTTTGAGTGTCTTTATCAATTTTTAGAGTGTCAATCACTGTGTTCGACTGTTCGGTTCGTACTAATTCAAAACAGAGATTTTTGAATAAAAATTGAGAATTTGTGATAGATTGCAAGGAAAAAATTTCAGTGCCGAGCGGGTACCACATGGTGTCCGTTCGCGCATCCGAGCCGTTCATTTCATTTTTTAAAGGCTCAGATTTGGAGAGAGAAAATGTTGGAATGAGAGGAGAGAGAGAGTTTTAATCCGAACCGTCTAAAAGTGTATCGGATGGCTTGGATGCGCCGAACGGATGCCACGTGGGCAATACCAGCTCGGCACTGAAAAATTCCTCCGGTTGCAGACTTGCAGTCAACAAAAATAGCAGACGCGGGCCCCTCTCCTTACTTTATCTGTGACCCATTCATTCAATTTCAGACCCATCCCTTCAATTCCAACGCTGCTACTCACACAAGTATACAACACTTATGCACAGATTCGGTGTGGGGCCTATTACAAGTTCCATACAAATGATCCAAATCATTCATTAAACAATTCAATACCTATAGATGCTCGATCCAACAATTTGATTTTTCATTCGGATTCTAGGATAATAAAAAGTCATATGATTGGATCGAGTAATTATAAATATCGGATTGAGCTGATTTTTTGCCCCTGAAAAAATATTTTACATTTAATGAACAGCTCGGATCATTTGTATGGAATCCGTAATGGGCCCCACACAAAAACCTGTGCACAGAATCTGTACATTTTTGTTGTGTGAGTATCATTACTGTTAAAAAAAATAGAGAGAGAGAGAGAGAGTGAAACGGTCCACTAGAAAGAACAGTTCCCAAACAGTCATTTGAGGGACCTACCATCTACTCTTTGACTTTACCTATTTTTTGGTCCCCTTCTTTTTAAACTAATTCTAATTCAAAAATAACTCTCGAAAATAAAAGTTCAAAACTATCATGATTCGCTATTCAAATACTCATTGATTGGGTGTCATGATTGTCTTGCATCATTGGAAGGATACTTTTGACAACGCGATAGTCTAATATATTCTCTAAATCTAGCTCACAACTTGAGCCAACTCAGTCTCATCAAACACTAAAAAATACGGAAAATAATAAAGTTGAATTGTACGAGTAGTTTAATTTATAGCTCCGCGGCTCTCTGTCCTTCACAAACCAATGTAGGTAACACAGTTGCTGCAGCTCATTCGTGGCAGAAAACCGAATGTCTAATTCAAGAGCTGTGTTTTACTGTTCTTCAATAACAAAAAGTGCTCTATGAGTGAGGCATTCAAATCGAAAAACGACAGACACCTATTATTCGCATATACACTTATAGAACTACAATACACATTTTTGGAATTTGAAGTCATCATTGATTTGGCATCATAGCTGTCATACTGTTTTAAGTTGATACTAACATTTCTTGTTGTATGAATCCAGCCATATCCTCAGTACAAAACATACCTTGTTGTCGACCACTTATCTTTAGATCAGGTAAATAAAGCTGACAAACAGAATCAAAATAACCTGTTCTGGACTAATTACCTCAGTTTACACTGCTCAAACTCCCAACTTTGGCAATGTTTTGGCAGTTTTGTCCTCTGATCTCCATGCCCTTCTCCAAGATTTAGTTTTCAGTTCGACTTGCTCAGTAGATGTTTCCAACTGAACATCCAGTTTCGACGGGTCCAACGATAGCTTCACATGAATGAAACCATCTAAATCAAATCCGGTTTCACTTTCCACATCATCAGATGGGCTACTTTGTTTGTCTCCCTTCTCATTAGTACCTGATAGGTAAAACGCGTTCTCATCCAAGTTTAAGAGTCGCTTTATGCTACCAATTGCTGGGTCAATGATGTCTAGGAACCCTGTAACCCATGAAGCATCATCTGCGACTTCTGTACGCTGTGGCACACAACAATCAGGTTTTAGTCTCCAAATTTGCTGGACAAATCTCCTTTCATGTAAAGCAATGATCTTACAAATGTTGACTGAGACTAATATTGTATACCATTGTGGGTTGTCTCAAATGCAATCCTGATTATAAGAATTACCCGTTTTACGCCCATTCAAGGTCTGACCCAATCTATAAACTGGTATGTTTTACCCGATTCGATGTGTAGGCTCTTCACACACATGAGGTTTGATTGGGGCCTTAAGGTTCTTTTCTATGAGATTGAGAGTTACATATAAAGTTGGCCTGCTGTAATGACTTTCCCTGGTGAAATTCATAAGCTATCCGTGGAAACAGGCCTATATTGTTGGCTCATTGTAATGACTTTTTCCATATGGAAATTCCTCAGCTAATATTCGCCTGTGGATGTAGGCTTTAAGCCAACCATGTACATCCTTTGGTATTCTTGTGTGATTGCTTTGGTTTCTGTTCCCGTTCTCATTTCCGTAGGTTATAAATGACTAAACTGAAGCACTCATTTGTAATCATTGGGGCATTTCATTCGCTTGATCTCATATCGGAGAGTTCTATTATGAGCACATTGAATGCAGGGCATTTCATTCGCTTGATCTCATATCGGAGAGTTCTATTATGAGCACATTGAATGCAATAGATTGGGTGGAAATTACCTGCTGGAAATAGAGATTACGAATCTCCTCAGCACGGATAGAATTTCCTTGATCCTCCTCCAAAGACGCCCACGTCATCCACGTAACATAGCTTTGGGAATTTATGTTTATAGAAGCCCTAAATAGTCTCCGAGCAGCTGATAAGTTGCCAGCTCTCCGCTCTAAAACTCCCCAAGCCTGCAAAATATGATGATAGCAACTGAACTCAAGGATGGCACGGTTACTGGGCAAAAGGATAAACCGACCCACTGTCACTTTTTCATATGGTCTCTTCTACCTGAAGACAACGAGCAGCGCTTTCAGTGGTTGAATTAATTGTCAATGCCCTTTCGTATAGTTCCCTTGCCGTCTCTATATTCCCTTCTTTCCACTCCATCCACCCCCAAGCCTAAATCATCCCAAGAAAAAACTATCAACCCAAAGCCTGAAATCCTATACAGAAAGTACATTGAAAGTCGAAAGATTAAAAAAAAAAAAAAAGCAACAAAAAAAAAACCAAAAAGAAGAAGAAAGATATTAATCTTTATTTTAATAGTAGTACATCAGTACAATAATATACATCACGTGTGCACAAGTTCCATAAAGAAAAGTGAAATGCAAGCACAGAATCTAGTTCTAATCCAAGTAAGCCGCAAAACAAAGCGAACAAATTTGGACATGAAATCAGGAATTCAACAAAGCAGAATGTAATTTGGGCCTTGGGGCCTAGTCCTAACAACATATATAAAGCCTAGTCAGAAAGACATAGAGTCATAGCACCTAAAACAGGGATTTTGGTTACTAAGCAGCATTGTCCTCCTTTCCTTTTTTCGAATAATTTAGTATCCAAAAGGGGTCGAAGATGATCATGGACAAACCGTTCCATGTTGCAAACTCAAATAAAGAGAATAAGACCAGAACTCAGTGAACTGTGACAAAATAAAATTAGTATTAGCACTGTCCGATTAAGTACAACCACTTACAATCCACACTGGTTGGTGCCTTGGGTCCACTTGTGATGCTCTCCTGAACAAAGCTCGCGCAAGATTTGTTGTTGAGTATTTGTATTCCAGTAATGCAAGAGACTGGAGAAGAACTGGATCCCTTGGATTCACTGCATGACCTATCTTCAGAAGTTTCCTTCCGAACTCAATATTCTCCCGATTAGCTTCAAAAGCTCCCCATACATGCCACGCAAACCTATTCTTTGGGCTGGCCTGGACTGCTTTCTGCATTTTTTAGAGAGAGAGAGGTATTGCAATAGCATACTGAGAACGGTGAGAAGTTCTGAACGCAAACATAAACTAACAAGTAAGGCACCGTTTGGATAGATGTTCAATTCCAACAAAAATTGAAAAAGATTTTGCTATAGTTGAATCGTGAAACCAGTGTGGAAACTGATAAGAGGTACAATAGATTAAGTTTGTAAGTATCCTTGCATAGCTACAGCTCTTTAAGGATTTCAAATCACTCTAGCAACTAGTCCTTTCAAATCCATAACGGAAAAGCTCCCAAATTCAATGTTGAAGTCAATCCATAAACTCTGAAACCTAGAGTTCAGCTCCTCTCACTGAATAATAACGTCAATTTCATTTGACATCCACATCTACCCGAACGGTTACCAAAGAAGAGCTCAGTATAGAGCTTCACAAGAAGTAACAAGTGAAATTGATGGAGCAAGAAAAATATAACCACCTCAAAAAGTTGTCGAGCAGCACGGTTGTTTTCCTGCTGCATTTCTAGTTGTGCCCATGCCTGTACCAAGGAAAATTGAGGGATACGAGTAAAGGACTTCATTAAATGCTGACACACAAAACAAAAAATCATCCTCTAAAGAACTAAGGTAGAAAACCACTTACAAGCCAGCTGGCGCAGCTGTTTGGGTTACATTTAGTGGCCTGCCTGAATAAATACCTTGCCTGCTCATAACGACTTGCTCTTACCTCAAGCAATGCAAGTGTTTGATATACATACTCGTTTCCACCACAGTATTTGATGCCTTTACCGAGGAGATTTCTTGCCTTCTTTATATTTCCCTCTTTTAGCTCCAAGACTGCCCATCCATGCCAAGCTGCGATATGTTTCTTATCAGCAACTGTGGCAGCATCAAACAATTCTCTAGCTCTCCTTATATTTCCAAGGTTATTTTCAAGAACAGCCCAGCACTGTTCCAAGGGGATGAGTCACGTATAAACTTATAATGCAAAAAAGATAAAAGAAAAGAAGGTACTCTTTGCATTAAAGTTGCTTCTCTTATCCCATCCAAACAGGTGCAAATGACTCTGCTCAGGAAAGATATCTTACTACAGCAAATGCTTCACATATTGTTACAAGTTCCCCACATGCGGGAGCACAAAAAAACTATTAGATGCCTGCTTGTCATGGAAAATAACAAGAAGGAGAAACAATCTCCATAGCTATACCAAGTTGGATTTTAGACACTGGTTAACCAATGACTTAAAAATCATAGTCTTGAATCTTGGTTAATATAAAAATCCAACATAAAGGCTTGACCTTAACAACTGAGGTTTTAGAAATTAACTTTGCAGGGTGACTCACACGTGATTACCACAGTTCCATGTTGTTAAAAAGATCAAGGAGCTTATGACTAAAGGGTAATTTAGCTTTGATCTTACAGTATGTACAGCAGTTTACAATCGTATTTAATTGTTAGGTCATACCTCTTTGCTTTTTCACTGCAAAAATGCATTAACGGTGGCTTGAACTTTTATCAATCAGTCTGAACAAGAGAAAAAATCTACGATGTGATCTACTGAGGGGAACATGTTGAAAATTGTCTAAGAACATGAAAGAGAGGTGTTCCTCAATGAATAAAACCCATCAGTCCTAGAGATGAAGCATTCAAAGAGCACATTCGTTTAAAGTACTCTATGGAAGGAGAAGACAATAGCCCAGAATACAAACAAGTATATAAATTCAACCCACCTGCCATATATAGGGGTTTTCGCCTTGCGTAGCTTGGCAACCTTTCTCATATACAGCTCTGGCTTCAGTTGGCTTTGATTGCCTACTTAATATCTTCCCCAAGGCCACATACGGCCTACCATCTTCTGGCCAATAAAGAATACACTGCACAAACCACAAAATCAAACGAAAACAACAATGTTGATCATTAGCTGAGACGTCTTTGGCCCAACGGCACCAGGAGTGCACTTAGGTGCCAGGAGAAAGGAGGTCAGGAATACTGACTTTCACCGATAAAAAAAAAATAAAATTGTTGACCATTATGTTCTTGACACCCTAAAATCCACACCTTGGATTTGGAATCCTAGTCTATCTCATTCCGAAGAAAAATTAGTAATAGATACACAAATAGAACTTCCATATAGGGATAAAATTTGTAATGACATGGGAGCCATATTTTCCGAATGGTAATGCTATACAAACAGACTTTTGTAATAATCCATTGAGAATGACATGGCTTTCGGTATCCCTCCCATCTTAACAAAGATAACACCTTAATAACCCAAAATCTACAAATATGCCAGCACATCATTCTGAATGACTTTTCCCATAACACTTGTATTTGTAAGTCATTTTCTTTTTCCAAATTTCAACACTAAGGAACAGGTATATGTGTATATATACACTTGTATGAGTACTGGAAATTTGTATATGTGTATCACCCAATTCACCCCCCCAAATAGTTAAGGATTACTAGATTCATACATGTTATTACCATCTGTATAAAAATCACCAGAATGATGTGATAACAATATTGCTGTAGAGAAACTAATCTATTCTTCACCTATATTTTGTTTACTAAAATTATAACACCGCATCATTCTGCATGACTTTCCCGCAAAACTTCTATTTGTAATTGTTTTGCTTTTTTTCACAATTACAAGACTAAGGATCAAAATGAGTCCCAATGAGTACTGGAATTTTCGTGCAAGAAGTATAGTTATGCATCATTACCCAAAAGTTATTAAGGATTACTGGATCCATACATGATACTATAATTTGAAGATAAACTAATTTCCCCTATAATTTTGTTTAAAGTGGAAGGCTCGTATTGAGCCCCACCTAATCCGAATGTAGTCATCCAATTTGAAATAAGACAGCTTCTGATTAAAATCCAACACATGAACTTCACTCAAGTTGAGACCACCAAATAAATACTACTACTAGAAAAAGTTGAAATTGACCTTCTGAAGAATGTTCTGTGCTTCATCGTACTGAAACTTCCTTGTCAGAATCTTAACTCGATACAGAGCCAAGTCCAAATTCACCAAAAGAGGCTTCTCCTCCCCTGGGCTCAACTCAACCCTCGTCTCCGGCTCGAAAATCGGCATCTTTTTCGCAAACTTCGAAAGCCGCTCATCTATAGGCGATGTCGAAGAAGGCAACTCAACATCATCATCTTCTTCTTCTTCACTTGCTCTCTCATCATTCTCGGTAACGTCACCGACTTCATCCTCCACCGAAATAATCTCCATAACCGGCCGTCGAACCACGAGCAACTCGTCCGATGACATTGTGGTAGTTTCGATCTGTTCATTGCTTCCATTTGTATCGGTGCTATTCAAAGATTGGGGCTTTTGCTGGGGAATTGGTGGTGGGGAGGATTGGTGAGAGGATAAGGGAGGGGGCAAGTGGGGGATTTTAATGGTGGATTTGAAGTGGTGGAATTTTGAAGGGTTAGGGTTTTGAGAGGAGTGAGAGAAGACTGAGAAATTGGAAGCTGAGGAAGTAGAAGAAGAAGAGAAGAGGTTCATCTCTCTCTCTCTCTCTCTCTCTCTCTCTCTCTCTGTCTGTGTCTGTAACGGATAAAACTGTGGGGATTACGTGGAAGGTGTTGGGCGGGGGAACGGATGAGGTCTACCAATGACTTTTTAGCCACTACTCCTCCTAAAAGGCTAAATTTCCACTTCTAATCCTCCAACTATTCAATTTTCCTCTCAAGAGCCGGCCGGTGTGCCAATTTGGGTTTTTGCTTCCGGTTGATGATTTCATATGTGCTACCTGTCAGTGGTTTAAGCTGGGGTTCCTTTAGGATCATCTACTACTTAGTCGTGAAATGAGACTCTTATGCTGACACCTAGTATTGGTCTGCTTCGGTAGTGTGTCCTTGAGCTGTTAAGCCTGGTATGCTTTTACAGTAGCTCATGTCTTAGATTTAGAAGTTTTGGTTCATTCATGTCTATTGTAAATTTGTAATGAAATCTTTTATTTTCGGGTACTTGTAATGAGAATTGCTTGACTGTTTGATAAAAAAAAATTCATCCTTAATCTATCAATTAAACATATACTATGAGTCTTTAAACTACTCAAATTGATATTGGCTTAGTCTAATTTTTTAGTATTTTTTATTGCCCGACGTCTACTTACACGACGAGAGCGACCATTCAATTTATAAAATAGGAGTATTGAAGAAATTACCGTTCTCAATTATTATAAACAACGATTGATCAAAAAATCATATTTTTTCTAGGGACAATTTTCTTCTTCTTTTTTCCAAAACTCAGTGGCAATGTTCTTGATGCAGAGAGACATGTTGGAAAAAAAGAAACAACCCCCTTTGCCCTAAGGCTTACATCCTTATTTATTTATAATGATAGCATTCTACACTAAAAATACTAACAAGGAAATAAAATAATGAAAAATTAAATCTAAGTCTTGGAGGACAAGAAAATAATAAAAGGCAAATAGAATCCGTCTAAATATTTTTTTGATTTTTTCAAAAAAATATTTAGACGGATTCTATGAAAACCTAATATTCGAAAATTTACACTAAAACAAAAAGATTCCTAATAAAATATTGATTTCAAAAATAATAAACTAAAATTCCGATATTTCTAGAATAATTAAAATATCGGCATGCATCAGTTATTAATCGTACTATTAAAACTTAAAAGGAACGGAATAAATTTTTGCCAAACATCTTGTGGAGATCCTACATGGTATATATGCACCTCGGAGTTGACGGAAAATTTCACCTATTCACTAGCTAGTCGAATGGTCCTAAAATTTTAGTTCAGTAAATTTTTTTTTTTTTTTGATATTCCTTAATTATGGTCTATTTTGACTAGTCAAAGGAGAAACTAAACCATTGTTTTTTTGGTTCTTCATTCCCATATTCAAATTTAGTCGCAAAAGTGGAGGAAAAAAAAAACAGTTTAGGAAAAAGAAAAAAAAAAGTGCTGGTTTTGGAAAACACACCGGAAAATAGAACTGTACTTGGACATCTTTCAACAAATATAATCCTACTTTTTACGGTGAGAAATCTACGGTTCCTCACTTAGCTTGCATGATTATTATTATGGAAAAGCCAAAAACATCAGATTCCGCAATATATAAAATCGATCAATTTATGTTTTTCTACTTAAGTCACAGGAGTTTATTAGAAAGAGATCTTGAAAAATGTATGGAACAGGAAACAGGATTTATAGCTAATTAAGGAGGTTAAGCTCCTATAAATTGACACAGCCACCTTCTCAAAAAGCTTAAAACCATCTCTGCAATTTGCTAAACTCAATTAGGTCTCAAGAATGGCTGTTCGCGTGGTCTTCTTCTCCTTGGTTATTGTCACTGTTATGCTCTGCAATCTAGGACTGGTATTCTCAGGTAATTTGAAAACAAACATCTCTATTTCTTTCTTTCTTCTCTTGATTTTGGGTACTTTGAGATGCTGCTGTCTTACAGGCTAGGCCATAGTATCCACTAGGTACAGTATACAGCTTCGCACGTATGGTTTTAATTTTTGAAAAAGGCTACTTCAAATATGTCCACGCCCAGCATGCGTTTATCGAGTTGCCAAACACGCGCGGGCCTATGAAATCACTCTACATGATCTGGAGAAACAAGTTTTTGAATGCGTATATGAGTGTATCAGAGCTCCAAGGGCTTGTCGTCGCCCATGGACTTGACTGGTCTAAGCCCAGGACAATCTCTTGGTCCCTAGGCCATCGTTTTATTTTTTTTTGGGTGTGTGCATTTAGTCACATGCAGCGTAAGCGTTAGTGATATATGTAAAGTACGTACAAGGGTGTCAATACCAGTCTATCATGTTGAACCTAGGACTCCCCATCATTTAATTGATGGTACATGACCATTGTGTAGTTGGAAGTCCCTAGCCGCCGGATGGGGACCCGAAAACTTGTTTCTTATCTCTTTTATATAAATGGAAAACAAAAAAAAAAACGCCTAGATACCAAACAGACCAGGTTCTAAACACATGACATGGGTATCTGATTTTGCTTTTCTTTCCTTTGTTGTTGTATTTGTTTCGATTTTGCAAGAGAATTGCACGAGCAGAGATATAACCATCTCACAGGGCGAGGAGTCATCGAAGGGGATACCCGAGTTCGTAGTGGAGATAGCCAACATATGTGCTTCAAATTCTAGTTGTGCTCCTTCCAATATCCATCTCTACTGTGGAAATTTTGCTTCTGCCTCGGAAGTGAACCCAGAAATCTTCAAGAGGCTGTCTTATGACGATTGCTTGGTGAATGGAGGAAAGCCTTTGAAAGACGATCGGATTATCAGATTCACTTACTCCAATAGCTTCAAGTATCCACTGAGATTCATGTTTGCCAAGTTCTGTTAATTACCTCAAATACGAAAACTTAATTGAGGTTCATGGGTGTCCAACAGGCAGGCAATATCACCCATAGTAGTCTTTTGAAGTTCAAGTGCAGCATCAGTTTATTATTTTAACCATTCGTTGTTCATGCTTTTCCTGATTGATGTAGGACAAAAATTGAGAGTTTTTGTATTTTATTTTTATTGTTTTAGAATAAGATTTTGACTAGGAATATTTTCGTTTAGGTTAGAATTATTAACTTTCCGTATTCAGTTTGATTTTGATTTCTACCTTTATTAGGATTCTTGGTCTACAAGAATTAGGATTTTATTTTAATTAATTAGGAAATATCTTTTATTTAATGCCGCTTGTTTTGGCATGATTTATTATTTCTTTTATAGTAGGATTTATAGGGTTAGGGTCTTATAAATAGGACTGTAACCTATTCAATTATTCATCTTTTAAAGCTTTTTCATCAATAATATTCAGACTTTTGTCTTTCTTTCTTGTGCGCAAGATTTGCTCGTTGCGACGGGTTGTTTATCTCGTTTGGACTAGTACGCTAACTAGTCTCTCGTGAATTCCGCTGCGTCAAGTGGTATCAGAGCCACGCTTTTCCTGGTTCGATGGCACCAAACAAAGTTGAAGACACACCCATTGACGTTGGTCGTGGTGAAGGATTTAACAGGACTCGCACCAAGGGATTTGCCCATGGTCAACCTGTTAAACACAAAGTTGATAGGAATCGCGTTGAGGGATTTGCCCACAACCAACCTATTAACCAAAACGTCTCCAGAGGATATTCTTATTATCATTACGATGGTAGGAATAAATTTGAAGGCAAACGATTCAAAAACCATGATGATTATCAGTCGACAAAGCGACAACCAAATTTCAGGTAGTATGATAATTTGCCAAAATTTAGTGGTCTTGAATTTTTTGAAGATCGTTTGGATTGGATTCTAGACATCGAAGATTCCTTTGAGTATGCAAAAATTCCGACAGAACAAATGTGGAGGTATTTGTTAGTGAAGCTTACAGGTCCAGCGCTACGATGGTGGCTAGATCTGCAATTTCTAAGAGATCGATTGGGCAAGCGTCGAATTTATGCATGGTACAGAATTAAAAAACGTATGATAGAAAGATTTTTACCATGGAATTATGAGCAATTGTTGGAGGAAAAATATAGGCCAAAACAGTATCATGCAGAACAAATTATTGTAGAAGTCGTGAGGGAGGTCAAAATTGAAGTTGAAGATCAAGACGAAATTGACATCGATGCTTGTGTGCAAGAGGATACTGAAATTGTTTCAGATTCTGTTGTGGAGGAACAAAAGAATATTGCATTGGAGGTTTGTGCGTTTGGGCTTGATGAATCACCCACAATGGAGTTGACTGCAACACTACAAGAAAATATGGCTGTTGCTGAAATCCGATTTTCTGACAAAGGAGTGCCAACCAACTCTATAATAAATCAAAGTCTAGAGAACCAGCAACTACAGCCTAAGGTTCTAGTTGTTGATTTTCTTGAAGTGCAGCAATTTGATTGGGTTCTCAATATTCCTCTAGTGAATTTTGTCAACAAGTTAAAGCATGCTGAGAAACAATCTTTGCAAATGCACTTTTCATTGAAGTTTTATTTCAAGTTAAGAAAGGAGTTGAAGTATTCTAAGTATCTGTTTCTTTGGCATGGAAGATGGCAGATTTCCAACGAGAACTCGAGGTCGAGTTCTTTTGAAGAAAAGGAGATCGATGTAGGACAAAAATTGAGAGTTTTTGTATTTTATTTTTATTGTTTTAGAATAAGATTTTGACTAGGAATATTTTCGTTTAGGTTAGAATTATTAACTTTCCGTATTCAGTTTGATTTTGATTTCTACCTTTATTAGGATTCTTGGTCTACAAGAATTAGGATTTTATTTTAATTAATTAGGAAATATCTTTTATTTAATGCCGCTTGTTTTGGCATGATTTATTATTTCTTTTATAGTAGGATTTATAGGGTTAGGGTCTTATAAATAGGACTGTAACCTATTCAATTATTCATCTTTTAAAGCTTTTTCATCAATAATATTCAGACTTTTGTCTTTATCTCGTTTGGACTAGTACGCTAACTAGTCTCTCGTGAATTCCGCTGCGTCACTGATGCAAAATTAGTTATTAAGTTTGGACATTCAAGTGATGTTTTTGAGTTGTTCGTGTATAAATACTGGACTTTTTATGAAGGAATGACTTTAGTTCCACAGAATTTGTCAATGCGGGTTCATTTTTAAACATGTACATATAGTACGTACTTAAGCAGACTATACTTGGTTCGCTTTACAAGTATCTTATAATTTAGCGGGGGCCAAAACGGCTGTTTTACTGGCTTGCCTTTCAGGCAGGGCCTTGTACGTCCAATCCTTGTTCGCGCCTCCAGGAGAGGTGAGGAAATTGACATTTAACTTTCAACTTGGACAATCAATTTGATTCTCTCGCTGAGTATACCAAAAGGACTAATACAGTTATATAAAAGAACATGGCGAACATTATATATTATTGTCAAAAGCCAAGTCACAGATGAGACTAGTATTGGGTTAACAATTATGTAAATCTTAAAGCATCAATAGATGCAAGGAGAAGCTAGATACTGTGGGAAAGGTGAGCATGTGTAATTCCAATTGTATCATTGGATATGGCGTTTTAGGTGACTCCAATTACATCATTTGATGAGTCCCACATAACACAGGTGATTGACGCATACAAAGTGTATACAAAGGTGATCACTCTTATATTATCCAGAAGAGAAATTTATTTTGCAGTTTGTATGTCTCAGCTCTATAAAGTCAAACAAAACAAAAGACAAGTGAAAAAAAGAGTGAATGATGGATCAGTAAGAGCATAGATTTAACTGGGCCTTTCTCCTCTCTCTGAAGGACTATAGTCTATAGGATAGTGAAATGCACAAAAAGAATTCTTTTGCAGGAACCAAACATAATGGCCGATCACAATGAATGAGGGGATTAATTTAAAAAAAATTCAGTTCAAGCACAGTAAAATGACCAAACAACTAAAATTTCAAGAAAAATGCTGGCTTTGCTCCTTTAAGCATTTTTTAAGGAAAAATGTAAAATAAAGTACACACGAGTCGTGCACCAAGTCCCCTGGCAAAGCAAGCTTCGGTATCAAGAATGGCAAAACCATCTCCATTCTTGTGCCAAACTTAATGCCAAATTGTGGCATTGCCTTCGTGATGTCAAAATTTGGCTACTCTCAAACTTGCCACATCATTGAAACCATTCAATTTTCATCGAAAGAATATAGTAAGTTTAATTTAATGGTGTGAATTTGAGATTGTGACAAGATAGCATCGAACCACATAAACATTGTTTCTTCTTTTTTTCTTAACTTCCGACACTGTAGCAAACTGAAAAAAAAAAAGTGTTCCAAAATAGTATTATTGTGGCACCAACGGGTGTAGTTTTTTTTTCAAAGGATACTACTACTATTACGAATTAGCAATAAATCTCGGTACTTAACTCCTACAAGGTCTTGTTCTAACTGAAATAATATTACAACAGAAAAAGAAACTAATCCTACTGATAAACTAAAAGCCTCTTTCGCCATTAAATCCGCACATTTGTTCGGATCAAACCTTAGCTCCACAGCCTGGAAATGATCAAGCAACCACCAACGGCTGTAGTTGCTCTTGCCTTTTGTCTCGAATAGCATCACTTCCTATTCCCAATTGCCGTTGGGATGGCTCTGAGCTTCTCTTGCTCTGCTTCAATTACCCCACAGCAGCAACTCCAAGGTAGCTTCTTCTTCGTGTACCTCTTTCTTTCTGCATAAGTACCAACGCATGTATATTATTGCTCTGTTTATCTTCTAGCTCCACTCAAAATCAGCAGCAGAAACAACAAATGCCTTCAGAAAGTGAAAGACCTCGTGAAAACAGTTGGGATTCCTTCCATCGCGACCTCACCACCCGTATCCCTCCAAAGAGGCAACTGGGTCAAGCTCATATGTGGTGCCAGCTTCGAGGTAATTTCTAAAACCCTCACTTACCCAGAAAAAAACCCTCATTTTTCTTGTGTGCTTCCACTGTCATGGATGGAATGGTTTGAAAATCCTAACCCCATATTCTCTCTCTTTCTCTAGGATGCCGTTGATATCCGGAATCTTTCACTGGTTTACACTCTGGCTGGAGGTGAAACTGTGTAGAAATTTGCAGTCTTTTGAATCAGGTGTTTTGGGTATCTCAAAATTCAGTTGATTTGTGTTGTTTTGTTGCAGTTGATTGCATTGATTGTGCGGCCGATGCATCAGTGGTGAGTGCAGTGAATGAAGGGATTGAAGCAGCTAGAGAGATTGTACCCCTACGGAGGCCCTGGGTTATGATCAGTGTAAATGACGATGAAGATCTTCACTTCCGCAAAGCAGGTAAATTAACATCATTTATTGATGTTCCCATGGATTTATAACATTACTAAATGATATATGTCCTAAGTGCTGTTTGGTGGAAAATCCCTGGTTTGTGGGCTTTGCTATAATTTAGATTTTTAACGTAACAGAAAGGAAATTTTATCCTATTACTTTCATGTCTTGTAACTGGTACAGAATGTACGGAAAAGTTTCTTACTTTGTTGTATGTAAAACTCGAGTATATGTTTTTCTTATGATGCGTCTGCAGTACCTGTATCATCATTATGCAAAAGATTGGAGGCTTTGGAGCTATTGAGAAATGTTTGGTGTAAAACAAGAATGAGCTGACCATTATAACTCCTAGGAGTCGTCAAGACTATCATTTTAACAAATAGCTTTTCCTAATATGGAGTTATAGGAGAAGGGAACAATTCTGCTTATTCAAGGATACAATTGAGCAAGTTTTTGACCATTCATATCTTAAAAAGCCAATACCATGTCGTAGGGACGCCAAACACATGCAAGTAGCATAATGAATGTGGAAGTGGTGAGGTTTGTTCATGATCTTTAACCTGCTGTGATATTGTTAAGCACCACAAAGCTAAGAACTTACACTGTTAGAGAGGTCATAACTTCAATCTTACTGTTTTCAACACTCTTATAGACCAAATCACCTTAGTGGTCATCTTAACCTGGTTTGTGACTCGTTGCCTTTTGGTTCTGAGCCATCTTGTTGCCATCTTAACAGAATTTGATCCAAACGATTGCCCTTTGGATTGTTCTAGACCATGTGAGATTGTTTGTCCTGCTAATGCAATATCACTGGAAGGTGCAGCTGGTGTACTTAAGGTACTTCCTTCACAAAAAGCCAAGTATTCAGCTTCCAAATATATCTCCATTCTGCTTTACTATTTCGTTTCTGACATTTGTATTAAACAAGGACGCAGGGTGGAGTAATAACTGAACGTTGTTATGGCTGCGGTCGCTGCCTACCAGTTTGTCCATACGACAAAATAAGTAGGTATTTCATTCGCTGAACTTCAATTATTTATAAGTTGGCTTCCATATCATATCGAATTTGTCTTCCCCTTAATGATGGTGGATTTTGCAATCTTATGCGTTTTACCTCTTCATACTCCGTTAGGTTGATGTTATTTCATTCTAATTTCTCTGTATTTGCTGAAACCTGGTTGAATTGATCTAGGAGCTATAACATATATAAGAGATGTTTCCGCTACAGCTGAGCTTCTTAGAAGAGATGATGTTGATGCTATAGAGATACATACAAGTGGAAGGTAGGCTGATGTCGAAGCTGTACTCTATAGAATGGAGCTGTTCATAGAGATTTGAGCATTTCCATATATAGAACTTTGAGAATGGGAAGTAATAAACTCTTCTAGATGACATGAAAAGCCATTAAATACTACAAAATGCTTCATAAAACTCAATGATGATTTCGGTAAAGCTCCTAGTAGCACCTTACTTAAATGAGTTACCTTAATACAATTAGTCGACGATAATCACCTAAATGCTCCACTTGGCCATGTTTGCTCACAGGAAAACTGAGCCCTTCAAAGAACTTTGGACTGGTTTGGGAGATTCAATGGGATATGTAAAGATTGTAGCCGTAAGTGCAGATAATTCCTTACTTCCCAAATTGTTAACCAAGTAGATGTCATATTAACATTGTGGGGACGTATACTGAATTCTCAGCCTTTTTAGATTAGCTTGCCTCATATTGGGGATTCAACCATATCGTCAATGAACATGCTGTACTCGATTATGCAACCCAATCTACACTGCTTCAATTTATGGCAGGTACATGTAGCCTTCAATATCTACTCCAATTTTCATTGTAGAATTATTGTTAACCTTCTTAGTTTACTGACAAATTGTAATTTTTGCATTTACCAAAGTTGGATGGTCGGCCCATGAGTGGAGATATTGGGCGAGGTGCCACAAGGGAAGCGATTTCTTTCGCTGTTTGCTTGGCTTCTGATAAGGATCGACCCCTTGGTTTGCATACAGAGTGGCATTATCAAGAATATTTAATTCTTTGTCGGATTTTGGTTTTTGAAACTGTAACATTCTTTTCACGTGGTAGGTTTTCTTCAATTGGCGGGTGGTACTAATGCTCACACGGTTGATGGGCTGAAAAGAGAGGGACTCTTCCAAGTTTCAACTCTTACCAGTATAACTTTCAACGTCTAACCTCGTACTTGTGTGTTGTACCTTCTGTTGTATCAATAAACCTTCTCTCTTTTTTTCTATTGAACTCAGAGGAAGGACCAATACCCATGAACTCATCTAGTTCACGTCATGCTTTAATCGGTGGAGTGGCCTATGGTGGGTATGCAAGGAAGGTCCGTACTATTTTTCTCGGTTCATGCTCACCTTGTTGTACTCTATGGGGCTGTGTTTGGATGAAGGTTCTTTGGAGGATTCATCAAGGGGAATGGAATGATTTCACTTCATATTCCCCTTGGCCTTGTCCTTCGCAAATCCATCCATGAAGCCTTGGACCAAATACAGCCTTGATATGAATGGATTTCACCAATAATTAACTTTCCTTTATTCTTGTTTCGGGCATACACAATTACTCCACTACGTACTAGAATTTTTACTTTCTTGTCATTCATTTTTGTAATTTTTTTCCTTCAGATAGTCGGACGAGTACTAACTTCAATGGAATCCCAGAATGGTCTTGCTCTAATTGAGGACCATCCCGAGTATCTTCTTATGGCACTAACAGAAGCCCTTGCTTTGGTTGGAACTGTCAAATGCTATGATACCAATCTGTATGCTTCTTAGCCCATTCGCTATTGAATGGTGAATAGTTCTTTTGGAGTATTTCTGTAAATTTGTGGGTTTTTTTTTTTTTTTGTATTTCTTCTTTTTGCATGCCCTACGTTTCTGTGTGGGCAATTAATTGCCTTGAATGGTTTTTCCTATTTTAGGGGCCTTTTTTTCTTTTTTTTTTTGGTTAGATAAATTCATGAAAACCAAAACCAAGTTGCAAGTTCTGCTGGACGTACCTCAGAGACATGAAAACTACGGAGTTCAAAGCTTGTTCGGTTGAAGGTTTTTAGATTTGAATTTGTAATGATTAGGGTATGGAGATAGGATAATGATTGGGGTAATGATTTGAGAGAGATATAGATAAAAATGAAAGTAGTGGTTGGAGATGGGGGTAATGAGTGGATGTTGGAGTAGGGTAATAATTTTGAGTCCAAATCCTCAATCCTCAACCGAACAAGCCCGATGGATAAACAAATTAAGTTCAAGCTCGTCGCTTGTGTGTGACTAGCACTGATAAACGAATTAAGTTACCGGAGTTCGAGCTCGAGAGACCATCTTCGCACTCAGCTCGAGAGACCATCTTCGAGCTCGATAAGCGAATTTGTTACATAAACAAATCTAGTTTGAACGCTTTTTTGAAACTTAATAAAGTACTCAGCTCACTTGCCTTACTATGTACTCCCTACTCCCTCCGTTCCAAATTGAGAGACCATCTTCGCACATGCAATAATTACACCTATATTGCCTATCATTTCCACCATTACCCCTGTATTTTACCTACTTTATAACACTTATATTAACTTGTGAGGGATACTTTTGAAAAATCACCAAATTTTTCCTTCCATTTTTGAAAAAAGGCCATCATTTTAGAACAATCCAAAATAGAATAATGGACTTTCAATTAGAAACAGAAGGAGTACTACAAAGAATTCAAACCAAACTTGGGTGCAATATTACTTTGAGTTTGTCTGCACAGGAACAAAGCAAAAAAACAAAAATTTGACTTGATTTGGGTGGGGTGCACCAGGCCGAGACAATAGTGCAACGCCAAGGCAACGCTCGAGAAACCCCAATAGCAAGCTACTGTGATGGCTCTCCCCCTCAAAAAATTAATTTAATATCATGTGAGCCGATGGCTCACGTATCAGATATTAAACTGATAAGAACAGATACTACACTTGATCTTAGCCAAAAGGCCGAGAAAGGTATGCTTTACTATATCTTGGGTTGCTTAATTTATAGTCATGTTCTCTCTCCTCGCTTTTCTGCATAGTCGATGTGGGAAACAAACCACCTACTGGGCTTTACACATTTTGCTTGGTCGTTTGTGCCGTGTGTCAGTTTGACTCAGTTTGTTTGAATGTGTTCCTTGTGTCCCAATTACATTTGACTCAGTTTGTTTGAATGTGTTCCTTGCTTGGTTAGTGAGTATCAGATTGTTTAAGGATCAGAAAAGCTCTGAATTAGCCCTATAGATAGCTGGTTTTCCATCCTTTAGGGGTCAAGGGTTCTGAATGTCTAGCTACTCTCTTCTTCTTTTTTCTTCTCATTAAACATGGTGATCAAGATACGTTGATATTGATCTTGGAGTTTGGCCCAGTGGTAGTGTAGCCTTAAGGTTCGAGATGGCCTTCGGAGTAGTCTAACATGTACTGACATTCTATCGCACAAAAAGAGAGATTGATATTGAATGCTATAGTTTGAGCATATTATGCAGTCCAATGTGTTTAAAGACCACCTATTTGTGGAGGGACTAATGAATGGAAAAGAAAAGGGCGAAAAGATGATCAAGTGATGCAATTAAGTTGATTGTAATTTTCCGATTTAAACAACTTAATTGGTTTCTTCGATTTTACTGTATTTTGATCATGGATAGCTTTAGAGATTTGGGGAAGAGGAGGAAAATTATAACCTATTGTGCTTCATTATTATCTTTGAAGAGTCGGAAGGGAATAAAAGGACGACAATTGGAACACCACATTGCCTTGAATAGTTTTTCCTATTTTTGGGTTTTGTTTGTACACTTTTTTGGGGTAAAGTTACAAACAAAACCAAGTTTCAAGTTCTGCTACCCACAGAAAACATGAAAAACGGAGTTCACAACTTGAGAATTACAGAGTTCAAAAACCCACCAAAGTAAACTAAAAGGGGGGATTTTGGCCCAGGAATTAAACGTTCTCAATTACACCCATCTGCGTGTGTCGAGCAATCTGAGTTTGGTACCCAACAAAGCAGAAAACTTTGAACTTGGTTTGGGTGGGGTGCGCCTGGCCAAGGCAATAGTGCAACGCCTAGGCGACGCTCGAGAGACCCCAGTAGCAAGCTACTGTGGTGGACCCTCCCCTCAAAAATTTAATTTAATATCATGTGAGCCGATGGCCCACGTATCAGATATTAAACTGATAAGAACAGATACTACACTTGATCTTAGCCAAAAGGCCGAGAAAGGTATGCCTTCTCCTATCTTGGGCTGCTTGTTTTGTAGTCATGTTCTCTTTCCTCTGTTCTCTGCTTAGTCGATGTGGGAAACAAACCACAAACTGGGTTTTACACGTTTTTGCCTGTATGCCGTCAGTTTGACTCAGTTGCACCTCGTGAGTCTCTTGTGTCCCAATTACATTGTTAACTGCTGAATTTTTAAAGGAGTACAAGACTGTTAAAGGATCAGGAAAACCTCTAAACTATATAAGACTGTTAAGGATCAGGAAAACCTCTAAACTAGCCCTGTGGATAGCTGGTTTTCCATCCTTTATGGGTCAAGGGTTTAAAGTCTAGCTTCTCTATTTTTAGTTGCTTCCCCATAAACATGGCGATCAAGATATGTTGATATAGAATAGACCATGGGGTTTGGCCCAAATAGTCGTGTAGCTTTAGAGTTCGATTCTTGTGGATAGGAGGTTGGCCCTTGTAGTAATTTTAACATATATACCCACATCCTATCGTCCGGCAAAAAAAAGATATTGATCTTAATTGCTATAGTTTGAGCATATTGTGCGAATCCAATGTGTTTAGACTACATACATGGGGGGGGGGGGGGATTTACGAATGGGGAAAGAAAAGAGCAAGAAGATAATCAAGCAACGTAATTAAATTTATTTATGTGCCAATTTAAAAAGTTAGTAAATTGATATGTTTTCGATTTTACTGTACTTTGGATCATGGATAGCCGGAGAGAGTTGGCAAGAGACTTATGCGCTTCATTATCTTTAAAGAGTGGGGATTAAAAAGGACGATAATTAGAAATTAATAACACCCGTAGGAAAGAATGTTGGCTGGTAATAATAATTTTTTTTTTTTTTGGGTTTCATGGTAAATAAAAATTTCCCACCAAATATTGTACATAGCTCCCTGTGATGTCAGTTCCAGTAGAATTATTAGGTCGGAATTAGATAATATCTCATCAGCCTAGCTTTAGTTTTGGTAGGGCTAGACTAGGACTAGGAGCCCTCATTAAACACTTGATAATCAAATGGCCGCACAAACAGCATCGAGCTATGGACGGCGTTGATTTCCAAGTCTATCACTTGTATTTTCCGGCTAAACATACTCTTACAATTTAAGCTCATTAAACACTTGATAATCAAATGGCCGCACAAACAGCATCGAGCTATGGACGGCTTTGATTTCCAAGTCATCACTTGTATTTTCCGGCTAAACATACTCTTACAATTTAAGCTCATTAAACACTTGATAATCAAATGGCCGCACAAACAGCATCGAGCTATGGACGGCGTTGATTTCCAAGTCTATCACTTGTATTTTCCGGCTAAACATACTCTTACAATTTAAGCTCATTAAACACTTGATAATCAAATGGCCGCACAAACAGCATCGAGCTATGGACGGCTTTGATTTCCAAGTCATCACTTGTATTTTCCAGCTAAACATACTCTTACAATTTAAGCTCATTAAACACTTGATAATCAAATGGCCGCACAAACAGCATCGAGCTATGAACGGCGTTGATTTCCAAGTCACTTTTTGTGGGGGGAAAAGCATTAAAGACCAATATTATGGTTATATGGAGTATCACTTTTTGTAATTCTTAAAAATATCATATTTGACTAAAATACAAATGTTAGGCCAAAGTCTTCATGGCCTTTAGTCAATCGTGGGGTGCTGGCAGTGCTGCATAACATCACTCACTATTGTTGAATACAAAGGCACAGCCGCACAGGGTACACATATATAGATATGTACAGATTAATTTGGTGGCGTAAAGCCACTTGGTTTTTTTGTCTTTATTTATTTATTTTTCTTTTTTTGGTTTTACGTTAAAATTTTGGGAATTATTTGTTCGTCTTGACGAGGATAATAAAAAAATTTAAAAAAATTATGCTCTAAACTCAAATTCTTTTGAATAAAGATAAAATAAGCCAACAAAATACTAAGTTAAGCGTCTTATTTATGCCAAACTAGGCCTTTAATGCTAGATGAGTAGATGTCTTTCGGTTCAATACTACTCTGTAAAAGGAATTGAACCATCATGGAAAAGAAGAAAAGGTTTATGTGGTGGCGGTAGATCGAAATATACGGAGTATTTTCAATTTTTTTCGGTATTCTCGTTTGGAAGCTTTCTCATTTCGGGCAAATGTGGATGATGAAACGTTTTCTTCCTACGCTTCAATGAAGCGTGGATTCTCTATGAACTATGTGGAACACTAAAACAATGGAGAAATCCTAAGAACTATGGATTTGAGCACCAAGTAAAACTTAGAACGTGTTTTAGTCTTGGTGGCTCCGACGATGTTTGTAGTGGCCTTCTTTCTACTAACTTTTTATAGACAAAAACCAAATGACTTATCAGTTCGATTCCACCATCTTTTAGTACTTTGAAAATCCTATTTATCGATATATAATAAAAGTTGGTCCGATTAAAAAATATGGAGTTGCAAGCGTTTTATCGAAATCAATTGTTTCTTGACCCGCTTAGGGTAAAATGGTCACGTCTATTGATGCACAAATGATTTTGGATCCAAACCACTTGAGTTAGAAAGTAAAATGAACAAGCTTTTTAACGATTCAAACCACACACAAATTGGAGTTCGGAAGTGTCCGGAGCAAACTCACAAAGTTTGGCCTGTTTTGCAGGTTTGAGAATGCGCCCTAGGCACACTACAATGCCCCCCCAGGCACCCTTCAATGCGCCTCAGGCGCATCCTTAAAGCTGCATAACAAACCAAACTTCGTGAGTTTGGCCCAGACACTCCCGAACTTCGATTTGCGCATGGTTTGAACTGTTAGAAAACTTGTTATATATACTTTCTAAGCAAAGTGGTTTTGATAAAAAATAATTTGTACATCAAAATTCATGACCGGTTTACCCTTAGTGGGTCGTAAAACAAAATATTTTAGTGGAACGGTCAAACGCCCCTCATTTTTAATCGAATCAGGACAAGTTATACATTCACAAACAAGGTTTTGAAAGTATTATAGACAATGGAAACGAATAATGAAAATAATTGAGTTTAATTTATGAAAATTTGGTAAAGGAGACCGATTCAAGTGGCCAACAACAACAAAAAAACCATAGCACCACTCTTCAAATCTTGAAAGGTAATCAACAAATTAAAGAAATTTTGATAAATATTCATAGCTACTAGTGCATCACAAGCGTTTTTTTTGTTTATAAAAATCATCACAAACGTTGAATATCCTTCATTTATGTTAGATGATGACATGTAAAATGTGGTTCTTTCAATCCTCATCATACATAAATTTGATTGGATTTTCCGCGGGGTTACTTCTTTAAAAAGGACGTATTTGCGGATATTTGTGGCAGCTTTTGTAACGCCCCGATTTTCGGACACGTTAATTAAATCATTTTAATTGATTTAATAATCCGTAAAACTAATTTAAGAAATGAAATTTTATTAAACAGAGTTTAGCAACGGAAATCTCAAATACCAAATTCAAAACTACTTAACTGTCTTACAACCCAACGAAATAAAACAGAGTTTGACAAATGTGATAACACTTTTGGAAATTCAAATAACAATATTTTAAATTAATAGAGCTTCTAAGGGTAAGGTATCCAAGGCTCGACAAACTCTCTTTCCTCAGTTGGGAGGTCCTGACCCTGGTACTGACCATCTTGTAGAGGATTCTGTTCTTCGGTCTCCTGATTACCTAGCATGAAACACCAGCCCAACGGCATTATAATGAGTTTTGAAACTCAGTAGATAAATCTTACCCATTAACCCTTACTCTACAAGCAATCACATTTATAATAAAAGGAGGTAATAATCGAATAGCACAAAACTTATTTCTTTATATAACCATCAACTTAAGTAAATTCCAGAATCTCAACTTTTATAATCATTCCAACACCGCAGTGTTAACCACGTTCCAAACTCATAATTTCACTGGACATACTTTACAGGTCCTGCTAGGCTACCCTCAACATCTCGAGGTCCTAGTAGGCTACTCTCACAATCCTGGGTCCATCAGGCTGCCCTCAAGGTCCTGCTAGGCTACCCTCAATACTTGAGGTCCTGCCAGGCTAGGCTGCCCTCAAGGTCCTACCAGGCTACCCCCGATCACACGAGGTCCTGTCAGGCTACCCCCAAGGTCCTGCTAAGCCCACAACCTTTCATCTGTTACCTTTTTCCTTTAACCATGACAACATCTACATAATTTCTCTAAGTCCATAACTCATCTAATGTCTCTAATGATCTTTCTACGTTCTCAGTTCAATTAATGAAGCAATCATTTCAAATAAGGAGTAAACAGATCATAATATAGCCACATACATAGGATAACTGAACCACCGTACACCAACCTTCAATGAGCTTAAATCCAAACTAACCTCACAACAATTTCAATATGCTTCGATGCCGAAGTAATTGCAAGTGGATCAACAATAACAACAGTTCATAAAAAAAAATAATGAAGCATAACATTATCTGCAGTTCAAAAGGCAAAAGAATTTCACATAAAGTATTCAGATTTTTCCTTGTGTCCTTTGGGTTTCATTAGGATTTTACACTTAGGTTCATTTTAATAACTTCTATTAATTGAGGATTGAATAGTTATTTTGTAAACCTTAGGGGTACTTAGTAATTTTAGTACTCTTAGGCTTTTTCAGATAATAGGCTTTTTCAGATAATATTACTGATGTAGTCAATTACGGTCTCACTCGAAAATATAGATCTTATATTAGTTAAAGTAATATTTCTTTTACTTATAAAACCTTTTTATTCATTTGATCGGACCAAACTTATACTCGTAGTGAAATAGTACTGTATTTCTTTTTATAAACAAAATGCTTGATCTTGTTAAGTGAATGTGACTTCTTTTCCCTCGAATAGATTTTACTAGCCTTTGAGATAAATTATAGAATTAGATTTTTAGACCAAAGCCTTGTACATAAATTTACTCTATATTCTGTTTCATACTTCTTATATATAGGTTCTATGCATAATCAATGTGTCGAGCTTCATGGTTCCATGCTTTGTACTAAACTAGTAGTATTATACTCTTTAAAGCTTAAATGATATCCAAATCTAGAGTCTAGTAATTCATAAAATTTACTCACCGAATCATAACTCAATATTTACTCACCGAGTTAAGACATCCTTGTGTTTTTTTGTTTTTATTTTTATATGTACTACTGTACATGTATACATCTCAAAGTTAAATCAATCCAATTTATCTTTTACTAATAATTAGATCGATCAGCTTAGTAATTAGTAAGTATAAATGCCTAAATTAACCAATTTATGCATTGCTTGAATCAACCTGACGAAAACTGTGATATTGGGATGTACGCTACCCAAACAAAATTCAACAAATCAAAACATGAATTCTTGCAATAAAGAAAAAAAATACTATATGTTTGAAAATACATGTTGCGGCCACGAGGTTGAATACAATGACCTTAAGGTGCGATGCGGTTTCAAACTGTTTTTCCTAGGATCCGAGTTTCTTTGTATGGGCTCGATTAATGGATTCCCTATATTCATCAAGAAAAAAATCTAATATGCTTAGAATTAAGGGGTAAAGAAAAATCTACCTTGGTTCTTGGAGTTTCAAGCTAAGAATGAATTTAACAAAAAATAGTATAACGGAGCGTGGCGGAGGCAATGGTGTATCTCCCCTCCTCCTTTCTTTCTTCTTCTTTTTCCTCCTTTCTTCTCGGCAAAATGGTAGTGAGGTTGGAAGGATTTGTTACTTGGGCAAAGTACAGATTACCTCCCTGTGGTTAAGAGCTTTGGCACATCACCTCCCTGACTTTTGGAAATAGCCAATTCCCCACCTCATGGTTTTCAATATTCTGCACTTAACCTCCCTACCGTTAAAAACTCCGTCTAAGTTACCGTAGAGTGGATCATACGCGCATATTTTAAGACTTGAAGTGAGTAAAAGTTAAAAACAAAATTAAAATTTCATACGAAAAGACTCCAATGCCCTTTTCCCATCTTCTTCCATTAATCTGCAAACCCTAAGAGTGAGAAGCCTAACCATCTAAAAGAAGGAAGATATACAACCCACCAATGGCCTCTCCCTCAGTCCCTCCTTTTCCAGCACCGCCAGCCAGCCACCCTCATCCTCCTTAACCCCGTCACCATCTCCAACCCCCGCCCCTCATGAGCCAAAGAGAACTCCCTCGTCAATTACAATGTCGATTTGAGTGATGGGTTCAGTAGTTTTGCTCGATTCAAAAATAAGCAAAAGGTGATCGACCGTCATCATCATCAGGAGACGGATGGCGAGAGGATGGGGTGGGTTTGGATCTGAGCTAGTCAAGATCGGTCCCCCAATTGTATTGGTCGTCCGGTGAGCAATTTCGACAAGCAAGCGGACAAATGACAGAAAATGAATCGAAGAAGCTCTTCTTTGTTTTTGAATCGAAGAAGCTTTGTTTTTCATCCTCTGACTTATCACCGCTTGTCCCGTGATCAGCACTGATCACCCTAAATTCCCTAATCTCAGTTCGACAAATAGGTTCATTATGTGAATTTCCGTTTGACCCAAAAAATAAAAATAAAAATAGGTCCATTATACATAAATAATCACTAGCTTAATCGCCTATTAACGTTCGTGTCCGTTCAATGCACAGGATTAAAAAAGGGAAATGATAATGTTAAAACTGTTTTTGTTGGTGCCAAAACTCTAGTGCACAAAAGCCTTATACCATATGCAGTGTACAAGATTTTTATAAACTGAAATTTTGGCACCAATAAAAACAATTTTGACATTATCACTACCCTAAAAAAAAACCACATTTGATTTTTTTCGGCTCCGTGCATCGAACAGGCACGAACGTTAATAGAGTATGTATAATGTTATACCCTTTCGATAAATGTGACAAAAAAAATTACATTAGTGTTTTTTTTCATTCTTGTGTATCGAACGGGTACACCGCTAGTTGATGTACATGATAAAAAAAATTCCGTTAGTTTATTTTCAGTCCCGTGTATCGAACAAGCAAAAAACGCTAGTTGAAAAAAAAATAGTTTAATATTTTATTCGATCCCGTGTTCGATGCACGTTGTCATTGGTAATGTACGGCTTAATAAGGTTAATACGGAGTTGTGGTTAAGTTAAGACTGCATATGTAATAGAGGAGTGAGAAAAAAGTGGGAAAGAGCATGAAACAAGACAGAGGGTAATACAGTCATTTAACATTTTCCGTTAACGGTGTTAGTATAGCAGTTTAATCCAAAACCATAAGGTGTGGAATTGGCTATTTCCAAAAGTTGGGGAGGTGATGTGCCAAAGCTTGTAACCACAGGGAGGTAATCTGTACTTTTCCCTTGTTTCTTTCTTGGTTAGGGATTACAAACAGGAAAAGTAGATAAATAAATAAAACAAGGAAAGGAAGAACAAAACAAAAGGTTAAAGGCTTGGCATCTCTCCCTCCCTTTGCCGTCTCTCTCCTCTCTCTCTCGGAAATAAAAAAAAAGATGGGGGAGTAATTGTGTCTCTCTCTCTCTCTCTCTCTCTCTCTCTCTCTCTCTCTCTCTCTCTCTCTCTCTCTCAGCCGAATAAATGGGGATTGGAAAGTGGGTTTGGTTTTTGCACAAAAAGAGGGGATGAGATAGAGGTGGTGGAGTGTGAGAGGGAAGTGGAGGTTTAGTTCTAATAGGATTCTAGTTAGGATTTAGATAGAAAGGGCAAGGGATAAATGTATATCTCTAAAGTATAATATATTTCGTATACGATTTTCTAAGTAATATCAATTATACACACAATAATGTATTTTAATTAATTAATCTAACTAATTACTGAATTAGTATTTAACATTTCAAATTTGTATTTAAAAAAAAATTAGGGCAAAAATCCGGGTCATTACAGCTTTAAAGTACGTTAATCAGTTCTAGTGCTCGATCCCTCATTTTATATTTCGAGTTGTGTAGCATAGTTTTCCATTTACATCGTATGTTCATGCTCTTGATTTTCGTTGACAGCTTTCATGAAATCGGAGTAGAAAAGAGCATTGAGCTCGTGTCCTAGCTTGTTAAGGTCATTTCCAAATAAAAATAAAAATACAATGCTTAAAAATGTAAAATTTCACTTGAAAACTAGAGGCAAGCTCAATTGATCGTCTGCGGTTTTCTCAATTGGATTTTGCTAAAATATTTCTTTCTGCTTGTATGAATCCGTTACTACACTCTGTGAAATAAATGAGAAGGAAAATGATCATGATTCTTGTAAAGAGGAGGATCAATAAAGCTAGCTAGCGATCGACTAGTTACCAACTGGTTAGCAATGAATTAGGGGGGACGTCTACTCTTCCAGTTGCATGGACCTAACTGACTACTCTGTGAAAAATGCGTAGCAACTAATCTGTTGCTTAACGAAATGGATAACCCATTATCATAAAATTACGAATATGGCAAAAAGTGCACCAATCTCTGCAATTGAGCTCACATGCGCAGACGGGTGCGAGAGCGCGAGCGTAAAAACGTCTTTCAAAAACCTCTCAAGCAAATAAAATTTGTGAGTGCGAGGATTGAGAGCCCCGATTGTTGAGTGAGAATAAAGAGCAGAAACGAATGCCATTTCAATGCTTACTTAATTTGGAACTCTACTTGCCAAAAAAGAAATGGATAACCCATTAACATTAAAAATTACGAATATTGCAAAAAGTGCATAATCAAACTCTGCAGTTGAGCTCTAATGCGCGGACGGGTACGGGAGTGCAAACGTAAAAACGTCTTTCAAAAACATCTTAAATTAACAACTAAAATTCGTAAGTGCAATGATTGAAAACCCGATAGCAAAGCGAGAATAAAAGCGGGCACGAATGTCATTTTAAAGGAAGATCAAGATTAATTGTTAACCTGTCCCAAATAGTTGCATGTGTCCAGTAGTGTTTTTTTTGGAAGATCAATAAACTTCATTGATAGTAAGAAAAATATAATGTGTTGTAGCCTTTACAATAATTAAGACACGCCAGCGACGAGCGAAGGCCAAACAAGGGCCTAACGAACAAAACACAAAGAACTGACCCGCAAAACACAAAATACACAAAGAACTATGCTATCGCCATTTTTTTTTTAAATTCTGTTGAGTTGAGTAACTATATATAGTTACACATGCTGCCACACTATTACTAGTTCTTTAGCTATTTTTCTCAAACGAAAGTAGATGTTTGATTTTTAAACGTTTAAACAATTGTAATAAGCCGCTATGTTTGAAACTTTGAAGTAGAGTTCCAAATTAAGCAAGCATGGAAATCATGTTTTGTTACAGTAATTTACTAATATGCAAGTCAACATTAAAAAGCATACGAAACAGACCATAATAGATGACTGAATCAAATAAACCATTTGTAGAACAATTCAACTATGCATGTTTTTTAGTAGTAATTTAATAATTAATATGCAAGTCAACATTAAAGCATATGAAAAATCCCAATGGGTTCGCACATGGAATTAATCCAAACATTCTAAACTTTGAGATCGACCACTAGAAAATTTGTCCGACCGTTAACTTCATGACTAATTGAGGTGCGCTCAAGCTGATCCGGATATCTGAATATAAAAGAAAACTTTAAAGCATATGGAAGAGACCATTATGGATGACTGAATCAAACCAGTTCCGGGGGAAAAAAAAAAATCAAACCAGTTGTAGAACAATTCAACTACGCAATGTGCTGCTCTAAGCAGACCTTCTTCTTTTTTTTAAAAAAAAAAAAAAATCATCTCTAAGCAAACTTAATTAGGTAAATTTCAATGAATAGGTTGGTGGAAAATTAAGGATGGGCCTTGGCATGGGTCCGGTTTTGCTCAAGAGCCGGTCTAGGCTCCATAAGACCAAATTAAACCATATAGAATTATAGTTAGTTTCTCACGTGTTAGTTAGACCAAGCAAATCTGATTCTTTTGAAGTCTTGACGTATGATGTTATTTTAAGAAAAAAAGAAAAAGAAAAACAAGAAGTATTGCAGTTTGTGAAGTTCCACAAATTAAATCAGCAATTGTTAATTGTTAATATAAGTAGGTTAAGTCGTGACTTAAGCTGGATAATATGCGTGCATGTCCAAGCGCGAGCTTCATGCGCTTCCCGAAAATATTCCAAACTACTTAAAACTAACAGAATCGAGAATTGAGAGGAGCGTGGAACAAAAAAACTGAGAGTGAGAGCGAATGATAGTACTGAATAACTATTTATTCGACATTCCTCATGTTTCTTGCAAAAGACTTAACATGATAATGACAAGACTAAATATGGTGAAAAGATGCAAGATTTCTTTGAATATACAATCATACTGGAATAAAAGTGATCCAATAAAAATAATACACCTCATGATATTGTATATCTCATACTTTTGTTACATTATATTGCGACCATATGTTTAATCTGAATTCAAAATAATTTAACTGAACACAGAATATTGTGTCATCTTAAAAATTCATATAATCTAATCTAGTATCCTAATTCGATCACAGAAACACCCACCGCATACCCACGACATGAAATCTTGCAAATTTTGTCATGCACATAAATAGAAACAAATTAACGAGATTCCTAAGAAATTTTATTGATTTCGTACATCCTTTGCTTGCTTTCTAACTACTCCAATTGTCCACCATTATAGTAATTTAGTTGCACCATATTATGGGTCAAGCCAACCATCCGGTCCCCGTCCACCTACCCTCTTTCTACCTTCCTTCCCTCCCTAAACAGGTCGACCATAATTCTCTTTTGTCGCCTTACTACAATTACTTTTTTTTTTAATCAACAAAATGAGTGGAGGAGGGGACTACCGGACATAGCAATTCTCCCTTGGCTGTAATCATATGGATTTTAGACCCGCGATGGGTCTCGGAAGGAACCAAAGAGCTTTAGTAACTCCCGTCTCACCAAATGCTAGCTAGTGGACCACGGTCAAATTTTGCAAAAGAACCAAGTTCGTAAAGACATCTCATAACTCAAACTCGTAACCTACAGACGACCCAATTTTGCAAAAGAACCAAGTTCGTAAAGACATCTCATAACTCAAATTCGTAACCTACAGACGACCCAAACCGAGCGGGGTGAGCCATGAGTCACTAGGCTTTACTACTAGTTGATCTATTTTTGTATTTAGTATTACTATTTTTGTTTTTATCAGCTATTACTATTTTCCCTGTCTACCAATAGGAAAACCCAAATCAGTCACGTGAGCTAACTACCACGGCCCGCACTTGCTTTCCCATTCTCTCTCCCCACGGAAAAATTATCCAATGACCTTGAGATATCGTAACGCGGTGCTCTCAAATCTTTTTCTCCATCACATATCTATCACAATGTACGCAACCCACACAAATGCGTGATAAAAGAAGAATTTGGAGCACTGCCTTATGATGCTGCAGTTGCATGAAATAATTACTCCTCTCTCTCTCTCTACAGACTACCCCCACTCTCTCTCTCTCTCTCCTGGTTAGCTCTCCCGCCTTCCCTATATACACACTCCCTCAACATTAAAAAAGAAAAGCCATCCCTCTCTACCCTTCCGATAGACCCGGTTCGCCGGAATCCACGAGCCCATCTTCCAGGTAGATACATATATAGTACATGTTTATGTTCCAATGTGCGATTATAAAACACTCTTAGAATGCATTTCTGATTGTTGAATCAAAGATCCCCTAACGTTTTCGGTTTTTTCTCAATAGACCAGGATTCATGATTATACTTCGTCTCTGTATGTTAAGCTTCGCGCTCTCCATTTGGCTAATCGGATTCTACCGATACGTTCGCGACTACATGCTTTGATTTCTTGAGCATTTGGAGCTTTTTAAATTCAGATCTGATTTTGTCTGTCCCTTAAAAGGGAGTTTCTTGAATTTGTGAATCGGAGTACATTACGTACTTGTTTGGATATCGTTTGATCGATACGACAGCTCTGGTGCGTTATCGCTTTCAGCTCTGCTCTATATGTTATTGCAATTGAGAATCAGAGCAGACATTTTGAAATCGTTCATTTACTTGGACTGAATCGGTTGAGTTTGGTGTAGGCCTACTGTGTTGGAGTTTTAAAATACAGAAATGCATTAAATTTAACTAGAATTGTTTTGGCTGCAACAATTCGTTTCCTTTTCTCTGTACGAATTCCAAATTTAGGAGTTGTTAGGATTAACTAGAGGAATCATGGTGTGGTATTGCGAGAACATACGGTCTGCACTTTCGAGCTGTTGAATTAAAACCTTGACTGATTTGAGCAGCTGCCAACAAAACAACATTTTTGTCTAACTCTTTTCGTTGTTTTTGTTTGTCTCAAACTAGCTCCTGCATGGAAACTACTCCTATATTTTTTGGGGTTTGGCATTATTTTACACGCATTACTTGAAGTGATAGCCAAATTATCAAACTAGCTCCTGCATGGAAACTACTCCTAAAAATGCTTAATTTTCATCTTCGTGATAGCCAAATTATCAATTTTGTCATGCAGGGGGAATATATGCTAACATTTGTATATGCATGCATTACTTGAAGTGTCTTTACTATAGTAACTTCCAAGTGCTTTTGGATTATTGTTTCTGTAACTTCCACCGTCACTTGAAATATGATGAAAAGATATGTTTTGCGTTTTCTTTGTGCACAGGTCTCTTAAGGTTAAACCATGGCTTCAGGACAAATTTTTTCCCGGACTACTCAAGCATTATTCTACAATTACAAACAACTGCCGATCCAACGGATGCTTGATTTTGACTTCCTTTGTGGTGTGTAAACTGATATGTCTTTCTTTTTCTCTTGAACATAATCATTGAATGTTAATACAACCACTCAGATTGTATTTTCCCCAACTTTTGAATTGGTGCTCAATGGTAACATACATCAACCTCTCTCTCCAGGTAGAGAAACACCTTCAGTTGCTGGAATTATCAATCCTGGTTCTGAGGGCTTTCAGAAACTTTTCTTCGGTCAGGAGGAAATCGCTATCCCAGTGCATTCAGCGTGCGTATTTTCACTCGTTCTATGTTTTCGACTTATGTAAACATCTAAATAATGTTGCGCGGCTTGCGCCTAAAAGCATTTGTAATTTCGTTGGAAAACTACAAAGATATTTGCTTTTGTACAATGAAATCAACTGGCATGCATGTAATCATGGTGTGCCGAGAAAACTGCTTTCTTAAACATTATACTTTCATTATTGTCCTGTCTGTTTGAAGATAAATAGAGTCCTATTAGATTATTGCTTTAAGTATTGGTGCTTGATGATTTGTCATTGTAGAATATATAGTAAATAAAGTTCACATATGGAAAAGTGATAAAAGCATCCTTATCTAACTTGGATTTCAATGCTGTCAACAACGTATGAAATTTAGTAAAGCCAAATTATAAGTACGAAACTGCTAGTTATGTATGTGAATGCAGATATAAAACATTGAATTCTGTTTTTTAGGCCCTCATTTTTTAGTTAAGACATTCTGATGCCAAACTGCCTCCAGAATTTCATTTTTGTGATGTTACAATCTTCTTACCTTCATATGGGTTCTTCCCCAGCATTGAAGCCGCCTGTGCAGCACATCCAACTGCTGATGTTTTTATAAACTTTGCATCATACAGAAGGTCAGCCCTCATTTATCCTGTGACATTCGTTTCTTAGGAGCATTTTTTTGCATCCCGTGTTCACATTCTTAATATTTTTGCAGTGCTTCTGCTTCATCTATGGCAGCTCTCAAACAGCCAACCATTAGAGTTGTGGCTATAATAGCTGAAGGTGTTCCTGAGTCAGACACCAAGCAGTTGATTGCTTATGCAAGAGCAAATAATAAGGTGAAAGCAATAACCCATGGTCTGTTAAAGCCTTAGTATTGTACTATTGATAACCAACTCATCTCGAAGCTTAAACCATTAGAGAGATGGAGTCATGGACAAAGTTTTGACTATATTGGTAGACACTGAGTTTCAAACACAAGAACTATTGCATGCTCTTGGTCCGACACCCTGATACTATTATGAATTATTGATCACCAACTCATTGAAAAGCTAAGCTCTGAGAGAGAGAGAGAGAGAGAGATTGATTTATTATTCACATCGTCATCACTAGCGAAAGTCAAGGAAGTGTGAGAGATTAATGAGGTGACTATTCTGTTAATTAGTATATGAAACATGCAACTTTTTTTTACCGTTTTGCGTTCATCTTCCTTTCGGACTCCTTACTATGCGTAGTTCAACGTTTTATCTGATACAATGGCTAATGGTGTTCATAGGTTGTTATTGGCCCAGCTACTGTTGGAGGTATTCAAGCTGGGGCTTTTAAGATTGGTGACACTGCCGGGACGACAGATAATATCATTGAATGCAAGCTCTACAGGCCTGGATCTGTTGGATTTGTCTCCAAATCTGTACGTAACATTCAATCACTTGAATTCTTCTCTTCTAAGCATACCCACATTCTATTCTATCATTACAAAAGTAGAATGTACTACACCTCTAAATTTCATGGACATTTTATATCGTGCTCTGAACTCTTCACTAGGCACACATTCCTTAACTGTCGAAAGGGAAAATAACTAAAGTTCGCCACAAAATTCAAGGATATGTTAGATCGCACTGTGTATGCTTCACAAGGCATGTAGTACTTTCATGTTTTAACTGTCAAAAGAGGAAGAATAAAAGGCTCACAAATTACTACCACAACTATCATTTGTGTCGATTAATTGCATGATGCATTGAAGATACTCTTGTTTTCATTTCTTCCTTCTAGAATTAATCTACGATGTCAAGTTACTGTTGTGGATATTGGCCAAGCCCGCAAGCTTTTGTATGTAGGATCAAGAACTATCACCCTTGGCTGGATTATCTAGGTGGAAGACTTGCAACCCAAGCTGGTTATTTATGGTTGCATAAATAATGTGTTTTATGTTCAATTGCAGGGAGGCATGTCTAACGAAATGTACAATACAATTGCCCGTGTAACAGATGGAATTTATGAAGGTATCTGTACAAGCTGGCTGTTATGTTTAGCTCTCGCTCTCAGATAGTTGGATGTCTACAGACTACTATTGTGTACACATTTAGGACTGAGGGTTATTTGCAATTCTTTAGGTATCGCAATTGGAGGAGATGTGTTTCCCGGATCTACACTTTCTGACCATGTTCTGCGGTTTAACAACATCCCACAGGTAGGCAATTCACCATTCTTTTGCAGAGTTGGACTTTTCTGCATCTTGATTTTGTCATTCTTGAACTTATCTGCATAATCTACATCAAGTTATTCGATAAAAGTTTCACTTTGTATGATTCAACTGAAAAACATCTTTTAATGGCTGCAACACTGAAAAAAAGGTTTGGAATGTCGCTAGAAATTTTGTTGAATTCACGTGGAAAACCCATAAAAATTCTCAACCAAAACAAGTTGCTACAAAATTTTAGACTAGGACAAGCCCGCATTTTTCTTGTGAAGATGTGATATTGATTAGCTAACATACTCTCAGTGCATTAGAGTGCAGTTGAGGAAGATATTGTAGATCTTTTGATTTTATGCCAACACATTTGCTTAGTCTCAAAACTTGCAAGTTCCAAATAAGCAGGACCTAATTTCCGATTTGAGCTCGGTTCTGATTCGGGAAGTAGAGAAGCATCTTCTCAAGCTGTCAAACCCAGCCTTAGCTCGTGTTAAGTTTTTTTAAGAGTGATATGGTTGTTGATGTGGTACTTTTCCTTTGAGGTTGATGTTGTTCCTTTTGTTTCTCTCACCTGGTATTCTGATTAACTCAGATCAAAATGGTGGTTGTACTTGGGGAACTTGGTGGACGGGATGAGTATTCCCTAGTGGAAGCCCTGAAACATGGGAAAATCAATAAACCTGTGGTTGCTTGGGTTAGTGGAACTTGTGCACGGCTCTTCAAGTCAGAAGTACAATTTGGTCATGCGGTGAGCTGCTGCCTTAATTTCCTCTATTTGACCTCTCTCTCTCTCTCTCTCTCTCTCTCTCTCTCTCTCTCATATGTTTTTCCATGATATGAGGATAACCTTTTTAGTGACTCAATGAAGGCATCGCCCTTAATTTTTGTTGATGTTGTCTGGATCAGGGAGCCAAGAGTGGCGGTGAGATGGAGTCTGCACAAGGAAAGAATCAAGCACTTCAGGAAGCTGGAGCTGTTGTCCCCAATTCATATGAAGAATTTGAAACTGCGATTAAAGATACATTTGAGAAGCTGGTAACATTTAGCATGTTGTCTCGTTACTCCTACATATGGGCATCCCTCTCCTCCACCACATATTCTAAATGTTTTTCTTTATGCTTTGCTTAGGTTGAGGAGGGAAAGATTTCTTCTGTAAAGGAAGTTAAGCCTCCACAAATACCTGAAGATCTTAACACTGCCATTAAGGCTGGGAAAGTTCGGGCTCCAACTCATATTATTTCCACCATATCTGACGATAGAGGTATAATTTGGACAAGTATACATTTTTAATCTACCCCAGCCATGTCGTGCTTAGTATTTTTTAAACCAGTCGTGCTTAGTATGAAACATAGTCGCAGATTAAAGAACAATAAAAACAGAAGGTATTGTCATATAGCTTTGTGAGTTTACGTACCTGCAAGTTATCAAGTATTCGAAATGGAAACTACAAAGATGGTTAGCGAGGCTATGGCGATCTTTAGCTTGATTTTGACTCTGAAGATAGAGAAAAAGGTACATATAAACTTTCCAGATAAGAGAGCAATGTAGAGACCTGAATTGCATCCAGCCAGGGTAAAGGTGAGAGAGTGTTGGTTGGAGAAGATGAGATTACGGATCAGTAGGAGTTTTTTTGTTCTTTTTTTTTTTTTTCGGGCGAATGTTAGTATTGTTAGAGTAGTTAGATTAGTTCCTTGGAGGAGGAGTTGAACTCCAAACCTCCTTTCTCCTGGCACTTAAGTGCACCCCCCTGACGCCAATGGGCCAAAGGTCTCTTGGCTATGGATCATTAGGAGTTAATTTGACAATCTATTCAAGGATAACCAGTCATGTTAGCTGTGTTAATAGGTTTTCTGATTTTCTCTATTTGCAGGTGAGGAGCCTTGCTATGCTGGTGTCCCAATGTCTTCCATAGTTGAACAAGGTTTTGGCGTGGGTGATGTCATCTCCCTCTTGTGGTTCAAGCGCAGCCTACCCCGTTATTGTACAAAGTTCATTGAGGTATATATAATGATCCCTTTTCTTCCATTCATAACATTTGTTGCATATTTTGTTGTTTTGTCAAATGCCTTTTATATTTTTTGCTTTTTTGTAATCAAATTATTCTGCCAGAAAGTCTCCTGTGAGAGCAGAACTATCTTTTCTAGCTGTGCCGTGACAACTATTTGTGACTTATCCAGATTTGCATAATGCTATGTGCGGACCATGGCCCCTGTGTCTCTGGTGCTCACAACACCATAGTAACTGCAAGGGCAGGGAAAGATCTTGTGTCCAGCCTTGTTTCAGGTGAAACTATGCAGTTTATTGGTTTCTTCAGTTAATGGAACAGCTTTTTCTTGTGGGGGGATGATTTTGTAGTGGACAACTGGAGTAAATTTGCTTTTGAAACAGGTTTGTTAACAATTGGTCCCCGATTTGGTGGAGCTATTGATGATGCTGCCCGATACTTTAAGGATGCTTATGACAGGGTGAGTTTCTGATGAGCTACCTAGGTAAATCAGAGAATAAAGCCTGGCTCTTTGATGTTTCCAGATTCTATGGGCTTATTTTAGTATCCTTTTTTTGTTTTCTGTTCTCAATTTCTGGTAAACGCAGAAATCTAGCTTGGTGAACAATTTGCAAACCCTTTTCTTGGGAGATTTTCTTTAAAACAACTCAACTCTTCAGGAAAACACCAAAAAGTTGTTTCCGAATCTGTCGACAACTTTTTCTGTCCAAAAAAGAATCAGTTGAATTTAAAGTGTGAACAGTTCAGGAAAAAGTATTCCGCATAACTGTTTTGAATATTTCAACCAAGCAGGGGTCAATACTTTCTCATCATGTCTTGTTTTGGCAGAGTCTTACACCTTATGAGTTCGTGGAAGATATGAAAAAGAAAGGCATTCGTGTGCCAGGAATTGGACACAGGTATAGAGCATCATTTTAGTTTGCATGGCTGGAACGCCTGTATTTAGTTGTTGAAACCACGCTAGGTACCTAAGAAACTATATTTGCTTCTTGTGTGAAGGATCAAGAGAGGGGACAACAGGGATAAAAGGGTAGAGCTTCTACAACTGTTTGCGCGGACTAATTTCCCTTCTGTGAAGTACATGGAATATGCGGTTCAAGTTGAAACCTACACTCTCTCCAAGGCAAATAACCTGGTCCTTAATGTAGATGGGGCAATCGGGTCTCTCTTCTTGGATCTCCTAGCAGGCAGTGGTATGTTCACCAAGCCAGAGATCGATGAGATTGTCGAGATTGGCTATCTGAATGGGCTCTTCGTGTTGGCGCGATCCATCGGTTTGATTGGGTAAGTTGACTTGCTCTTCCAAGTAACCTTAAGAAAATGAAAAACATAAAACCAAAAAATGCCCTGTAATGGGAGAGTAAGAAGCTCCCGTAATGGGACCCTACTCTTTCTTTTAGGCTCCCTGTAATGGGAGAGTAAGCAGCTCCGGAAAAAAAAGCCCTGCCCTTTTCCTTTATTACTAGGAGAGTAAGCAGCTCTCGTAATGGGACCTACTTTCTTTTAGGTTCAATAGTCTTCTGAGGTCTATACAAAGATAGAAGCAAGCGCTACAAAACAAAACCACGTGATAACGATTTGCCCGTATTATGTGGCCGTGTTCTTGATGTCTTTAGAGGGTATTAACCGCCCATGTGTACACTTCAGAGAGAGCGAATGAGAGAGATTTGCCTTCTGTGAAAGTAAAACGTTGAAAATAGCCCTACCTCTATGGCCCAAAAGCTTAAGCATAAGTTACGAAGTAGCAAGTAGGTGTTAATGTAAACTGTCATTGCAAAGATTTAGCATTGAATTTCCGCGTGTTCTTCATGATCTCTTTGTGTTTGTTCAGGCATACATTTGACCAGAAGAGATTGAAGCAGCCGCTATACCGTCACCCATGGGAGGATGTTCTCTACACCAAGTGACATGTTTCCAGACGGGGCTGATGCTTACCTCCCATCTTTCCTTTGGAAGTTTCAAATTATGAAATTTGTTGTGGTGTGATTGTTCTGTAGTTGATAGTCTTTGCATCGTGCTTTGTAGCCTCAGGTTGGACACCATTTGTTAATGGAAGTTATAAGGGGAAAACTCCCCATTCATCCATCAGAAATTAGTTGTCGCCATGAATAGTCCTTTGTTTAAGAAGGAAGTAATAACAGACACATGGCCATTTCTTCTTCCCAGCTTTCTTGTATGATGAGCAAATTGAATGGTATGCGGTGGTATCTTGTCAAATTTTGGGCGTCTTTGGCATGTTAACATGCATAACTTTTGTAAGTTGACGTGGACAAGTGTCTGCTGAAGCCAATCTATGTCTTTTTTAACATCAAACACCCGTAAGATCCTGAATCTAAGATGTCTGTTGTCTCCATCACATTAAAAAATGCAGCATACTTGTATGTGACTGTGGATGTCTGTTTTTCTGTTAGTGTGTGTGTGTGTGAGAGAGAGAGAGAGAGAGAGAGAGAGAGAGAGAGAGAGAGAGAGAGAGAGAGAGAGAGAAGGGCAACACATGGAATTAGGAAGCAGAGGGCTTTCATCCAATTGATGAGCAGCAACACTAGAAACATTGTACATGAAATGAAAGTAGTCTTTGGGTAGGACCTCTTGATAGTGTTCCGAGCTTAGGTTGATCTCAACCTTTCAAAATTAGCATTTTCACGATCAGCGCCTCTCTTTTTTTGGTACCATGGAAATAAATCACGATCACCACCTCACTTCTGAGCGCCATTGCTACAAACAAGTACGACGCACTAAATTTGTTAACATTTGAAATTAAATTTCAGAATAGGCAAAGCACCAGCTTGCAAGCATAACAGAGACAAACCAACGAGTGTCCACCCCATTCCCACTCAAGATGTTAATCAGAATATTTTTCCAATTTATCTCTGAAACAGAGGTAAGAAGCTCATATCATTTCCATTCAATTTACTACACATATGAAGAGAACAGAAATGTTTAGCAAACATCATATAGCCCATTGGCATGGTCGGAAGTTGTTGCAAGTGAAATAAGCATTTACACTTTTCCATTTCTTCAGACAAGGAAAAGCAATGTGGTGGACTTGATAGGTGGAAACTGACAAGGAAACCTTGACACTTCTAGGGTTGAAAGGCTTTTCTAGCGAAGCAAGTACCGAATGGCAGCAACGGCATCACCTTTGTGCTCCCGTAAAGTTCTTTCAGCCACCTTCTTGTCCAGCTGTTGCCAAGATGCAAAGGAAAAAACAATAAGAACCCTTGGCCGCAGAAATGAACTGTAACACGTTAAAAGAACACCACCGAATCTCTAGACGTAACCTCTAGTTCGATCGCAATTATGTCAACTTCAGCTGCATTTATCTTAACTGCTGCCAATTCTTTCTCCCTGCAAGAAACCAGTTTCCATCACCGTGTCTATATCATAGGTTGTGCCGCAATTGGCAGTACTTAACAAATGCCCGACTAGCAGAGAGGAACGAAAGTGCTTTCTACTTGAAAATTCACGGTTCAATCTCCTCTTAAGAAAGTCGAACACCACCGATCGCTGTTTACAATGAGCGTTGAATTTAGTTAAAGTATGCTATACTTCATTAATGAAGCAAATACAGTAACAACAACAATGCTGTCGCTTATAGTTCACCTTATGAAAAAAAGATGACAAAACAGAATCTTGTACTTTGGAGTAGGACTTCATTTCTTTTGTTATATGTTTTTTGGTTCAACCAAGAAGAGTTATATTTCTCGCTAACCAAAGACAAAATACACAGATGTAAAATCTTCAACAACATAAAAAAACAGGGGGGCAAAATACATAGACATAATCTAAAAATAAGGATAGGAGAAATGATTGAAAAAATCTGACCAACACCAACTCCTCAAGGTATATAAGCGAAAGTTTCAAAATATCATGCAACATTGCTCATTGTTTTCTCAGCTACTTCTTGTGCATGTTACTAAGAACCTTCGTGCGAATGACATTGTTTGATCTGTACTGCCGAAGAAAGCCATTATCTAATCTCGAGTTCCTTACTTCATCATAAGTTTGTGATATTCGACCCAACCAAGCCTAAGACTTGGACACATTCTGGAAACCAAATTTCTTGAATATTTAATCCAACACTGTGTTCACAAACTAACACGAAGCATTTCACGCATCAAATTGGGATTACTGTCCATAATCGCGCGGTGACCTCCAGTACTTATTTCAACTCTCATAAAAAAGAAGGCTTCTAGATGCTCCATCATTGTCACACAAGTAAAACAAAGATAGTTGAGAACCTTACGGATAACAGCCCTAAACCCTGTACCCTAAATCGAACCGACTGAATCCCACAGCATAAAGAATTCAACTTTCTCCTTTCTTTTTAATCATTCGAGAAGTAAAAAGAACTGGAAGTGTGAGAGACATATACGGATACCTCATTCGCATAGCATTCAAATCAGCCTCCTTAGCTGCAGAAATTGATGCCATAGCCTATATAATCCACACATACATACATCGCCACAACAATCATAAGTAACTTTTTCAATCAATTATACAACACATTCATGTTATCAAAGGTATGCTATACCTCTTGAACGCGAGTGGAATCGAGCTGACGGTCTTCGACATGGTCGGTGAGCTTGTCGAGGGCTTTGCTCTGCTGCTGCAAGTCCTTGGAGTCCTCTCTACTCTCTATCATCCCTTCTTCTCCACCGCCTCCTCCCTCCATTTTCCTTTCTTCCCCTGTAAATCTCTCTGAACTCCAAAAGAGCCGCAGCAAAACCCCTTTCTCTTCTTTCTCAGAGCAGTGATCAATGGACTAGGGCTTTTGGCTTTTCCAAATTCCAATGGCAATCAGATTCACACGCGCCCCGAACTGAACTGTTGATTGGGATTTCTTTTGTGTTTGGGCCGTTTGGCTCCTCTTTTGGGTTAAGGTCCAGTCCAGTTTGACTGTATCCAGTCCGGTCCATTTTTTATTTTGTTGGCCTAAATTGGGCTCAAAATAATGATGAAAACCGTTTTGTCGAGTTCGTCGAGAATTTCAACTGTGCGAATATTCATATCGATTGAATACCATTCAATATGTAAGCACGACACATTTATCTTGAAAAATGCACATTGGATCAAACCCATTTGCTCGAGATAAATGAGTTCCGACAAGGTATTGATATTGATCGGCATCATATCAATATTATCTTTTGCATGAAAGAGTTCTCAATAAAATAAACGGTTTTGATAATTATTATGGGCTGGAATAGGCCCCAAAAATAAAAAGCTGGACACAACCAAACGAAACTGAACTGGACCTTGACGCCCTCTTGTCCTAAACGGGGTTGCCCCCTCTTATTCGGCCAATGTGGGCCAGCTCTAAGTTATTGATGGTCCCCAAATAGTGTAAAATTGATAAAGCAGCTGAGAATTGATGACAGCAATGCGATGATAGCTACTGATCCTATGCCATGGAAGAGAAGATATAAGAGTTCCATTAAAGAGAGATACTTATTCACGGAGCAGTCGTGAATAAGTCATTTGCTGGGCCGCCAAATCACAGCCATCCTTTTCGACAATCAACGATTCGGATTTTAATGAAACTTTTTCGGAGAAGAGTTTAACTTGACTCTTTCCCGAAAAAGTCTGTTTAAAATCCGGACTGTCCAAAATACTTTGGACACGCGGGATTTACCTCCGCAAACACTTTTTATGGCACACTCCATAAAAAAGTTTTTCTCTTCATTAAAAATGAACATCTATCAAAGTTATTGCTAGTCATTGTCACATTGATGAGTTATTGGTTTTCAATTAGTTTATGGAAACAGAAAGCAAAAACAAAACTAATGCGAGAAATTGATCAGTTTAATGAGGTGGGGTTGGAATTCGGAAGCAATCACAGGGAGATTTTAATGTTGAAGTTTAACAACTACATGTCTAAGGAAAGTTGGGAGTATTGCAGTTGGCATCCAGTGATAAGACATGGATATTCAAAAGAAGAAAAGTAGGAAGAGATAGATGTAGGATTGATAAATGAACCAAACTAGGGGTTCTTACTGGCCGGTCCAGTTTTGTGTCTGCATAGCTGTCCCAGCCCACCCCGCATCAAACCCTTTCCACCCAAGCCCCGTTTCAAGTTGTATGCCCAAAAATACCCCCGCCCAAGCCTTGCCTCAGATTAAAACAGATTCTAGGAACCTAGGTATTCACGCGAGAGACAGAGTTACAGATCGAGGACGGTGTCTTCGTCTTCTTCGCCGGTGGTGACGGCGACCTCTTCGAGCTTGATGATCAGTGCGACCAGTGCTCCGGTGTCTTCGTCTTTGCCGGTGGCGGGTTCTTCCGCGTCTGTGCTCTGGATCGGCCATTTGAAGAGAAAAAGTAGAGTGCTCGATTTACTGAAAATCCAACCATCCCTGACGGTGCCAACGCTACCGTCGCCGTTGACTACGTGGCAGCTCTTGACGAAGTGCTTGTACGCCTGCGGGTTGTTGAAGCGGCGGACGACAGGCCAGACGGCGGAGATCGGGGTGGAGATCTGCTACGTCACGACGAAGTAGCACTGGTTGGGCCCCACCGCGTGGGCGTGGTAGCGAGACACGGTGTCTGGCACCGGGATTTTCAAAGAAAGAAAAGTGGGGGTGTAATGACGTAATGGAAGTTTTCCAAATTTTTTAAGCTGCTAAAATAGGTGTCAATTCATTTCGAGATGTGAATTTTAGTTTTTCAAATGTGTGAATTCTTCATTTTAGTGTGAACTCTTCATTTAGGTGTGAATTGTGTATTTTTTGAATTGTGAATTCTTAATTTAGAGATGTGAATTGTGCAGATGGGATGTGAATTATGCAGATGCGGTGCAAATTCTGCATTTAGGGGTGAATTTCGAAAAAGTGGTGTAAATTTTTGAAAGAGATGTGAATTCTGGGGGTATGAATAGTATAGATGGGACGTGAATTCTTCAAAAAATATGTGAATTTTAGGAGTGTGAATTATTGGGTATGACCAGTGTAGATGGGGTGTGAATTCTGCAAAAAAGATGTTAATTTTACGGGTGTGAATTCTGCAAAAGGTGTGAATTCTACAGAGGTGTGAATTCTACAAAAGGGTGTGAATTCTGGGAGGTGTGAATTCTATGAGGTGTGAATTCTTGGGGGTGTGAATTCTTGGGGGTGTGAATTCTCAAAGGTGTGAATTATTGAGGATGTGAATTTTGGAAGGTGTGAATTCTTGGGGTGTGTGAATTCTCGAAGGTGTGAATTGTAGGAGGTGTGAATTCTTGAGGTATGAAAAGTGATAAAAGTAAAATAGTAAAAGCATCTTTAAAAAAGGTTTAGATGGGATAAAACTTTAAAAAAGGGTTTACATGGAACCCACATAAAATATGGGACCGGCCAGGAATTTCCTGACCAAACTATTCAATTATGAGCTCGTTTTGGCTCGATAAAAGTTCTTTCAAGATTGGGTTGTCATGTAAATAAAGCCAAGCTTAATCATTTTTTTCAAACTCTTTCATTTCTCAAACTAAACTGGAACAATCCACCGCATCGGCTCATTTGACATCACTAGGTAGATGCTACTGCACATGATGGTGTGTTTTCTGCATAGGTTTGCAACACGCAGCTTAATTTTACACCAATGATACTGTTAATAAAGAAGATTGTGGCTGGATCTTCAATCTACATAATACAATAAATTAGAGTAGTAGTTGTTTCTGAGTACTGCTAGCCGTACCGACGGCCCCCCACCGAAATCGTACCGACGGCCACCGGAGGGCCGTCTCCGGCCATTGATTCTCGCGGTGGGCCCCTCGGTTTTTTTTTTTAGAATTTTTGGACGGCTCGGATCGGCCGTCCGGTGGCCGGAGACGGCCCTCCGGTGGCCGTCGGTACGATTTCGGTGGGGGGCCGTCGGTATACATATCATTTTCGGTTGTTTCTGGTACTCTGTTGCTTCTGGTCTTGGAAGCCAATACATACATTGAGGGGGCCATTTGCACCTGCACTGTCGAGAGCTTAACTGAACCTCTGGCTTACATCTTGATTGGGTCCATGGCAGCATTGATTTCAGTACTGGTTGTACTTTGACAAATCGTATATAAAACCATGTGCTGAAGTCCCAGTTGTGCAGCCCAGATTTCAGACACAAATGCCTCGATCTCCTCTGCTGTCATATGAGGGACATCAATTTTCTTGTACAAGACTTTGGGACAGTGCTTCTATGATAATGTGTCTATATTTTGGGAGAATACTGTTTTTCCCGAAAATTAATACACTACCTACTTTCCAATCATAAAAATGTGGTAATGGCTTTGGCATGGTTAAAACACCTTCAGAACGATTCTTTCTTGATAAGTAACCGACTTACAAATCAATTAAACGATATTGATATTAATATTTTTCGCATGTATTCAAAGCTATTTGTTGAATGATTTAAAAGTAGCTTAGCATAAAACCAAACTGTGACATTGATGAAAAGGCACAAGTACTGTTAGGGACCTAGAAGGGTAGGATAGTTTTTGAGTCCAAACTCCAATACCATAGAGTTTCTCAGATGAAAGGCATACAAGTACTATAACTACAAAAAATTAATGATTCCTAAACGTATTGTGAAGATAGACTTTAGTGTGACACTTCACGTAATATCTAAACCGTGGTCACCAATTTTAGTCTCTTAATTACGCTTTTCCTATCATGAGAAAACTAGTCTTGGTGGTTTTTGCTTGTAAAGCTGTACTGAGGTGGACTGCTAAGCCCCCAAAAAAATCTCACATGCTTACATAGATTAGCTTCACATGGTTCCAAACAACACATTGAGGAAGAGAATCCTAATTTTAGAAAGCCATTCCAGCTAGCTTTCTCTGCCTATGCCTATCCTTATCCTTCACCAAATGTCATGTCAACAATCTTTAACATACTGTATCATTGTGAACTAGTAAGCTCACATAGTATAAGAGGACAATAGTGTATCTTCTAGTCTTTAATGAAAATCGGACCTCCAAACAGCCCTAAGTTTGTTCTTGTCTGTATTTAGAGGAAAGTCAACTTTCACCCCCTGTGGTTATCGCCATGTGCGGATACACCCCCTGTGGTTTTCAAATTGTGCGGATAGACCCCCTGCCGTCATGTTTTCCATCCATATTAACGGAAATAACGTTAAAAGACCGTTATACCCCCATCACATCCCTTGATTCTTCTTCTTTTTTAAATCTAACCACACCATCCCGTATACCAAAAATTGAATCCAAACCGTTGATATTGTAAATTTTGACGAGTACTACGTCTATGCCAAAATTCAAGTCAATCAAAAAATGAAAAGTTTATGGTCAAATCGATTTTGTTATGAAATTAAAATTTCAAATTTGAATTTACTAAAAATTAGATCACTGGGTTACTGATGGCTGATTAAGATGATTTTTTTACAAAGATACTCTATTCTTTATTTAATACATTATGAACGACTCAGATTACATTCTAGAGGTGTGTGAGATACACCTCCGTTAATATGGATGGAAAATTTGACGGCAGGGGATCTATCCGCACAATTTGAAAACCACAGGGGGTTATGTGCACACTTTTAAACCACATGGGGTGTATCCGCACATGGCGATAACCACAGGGGGTGAAAGTGGACTTTCCTCTATTTAAATGCTCCATGTTGTGAAGTTACAAACTTGCAAAAAGTTTACTCATGAGAAATATGGACTTGAGAAATACAATGTGTGGAGTGATATTTGTGGTTTCATTTTGGGTTGAGGTTGATGGAGAGAAACTTAGTTATGGTTTCTATGAGAGAACATGCCCTCAAGTTGAGGACATCGTTAGCGATGGAGTTCAGTCCATGACTCTCTCTGATCCAACTTCCCCTGCTGGTCTGTTAAGGCTCATGTTCCATGACTGCCAAGTTCAGGTCTCTCTCTCTCTCTCTCTCTCTCTAAAACCAAGTTCATCCTCAGCCTCAGGTTACCATGTAAAAATGAAAACCTATGTACGACCATTTGCATTTATGTCAGAAGTACCAAAGTAGTGTTTGGTTTGGAATGATTTTGGGAAAAATGGAATGGCCATTTCATCAGCATAGAATGGTCATTTTTCTTTAAATTGATGATTCCATTTACAATGTACATTACATCAACTTCTTTTTTTTTCTCAGCTACAATACATCAACTTTTACCAAACCAAACGTCTAAACTGAAGATTAATCTTTTCATGCTAATCTTCATTTTAGTGAAGTGAACCACATATCTGCATTATGGCCTTAAGCTTAACTTTGGGAGCCAAACTTGCTCTGTCTTCCGCTTTTCAAAACATCTGTTTGTCATGGTTTTTTTTTTTAAAAATCTGTTTCATTTTCCAAAACGCATGAAAAACAGTGAAGCGCAAAAATGAAAACGTGCGTGTTTTTCAAACTTTTATTGTTTGAATTTTGCAAGAATCAAAATAAATAAATAAAACAAAGCCAAACAGAGCTAGCGCCCAATTGCCAATGATACAAACATAAGTAATCGACATAAGTTTGAAATATCTTTTTTTGATCGCAGGGCTGTGATTCATCTATCCTACTTGACCCAAATGACCAAGCCATGCAATCCGAGATGGGTTCATCCAAGAATTTTGGAATCCGACAGAGGGAGTCAATTGGCATAATAAAATCAATGGTGGAGGAGGCGTGCCCCCAGCAAGTTTCCTGTGCTGACATTATCATTTTGGCTGCTCGGGAGGCGATAGTGATTTCCGGAGGGCCCTTGGTAATCGTTCCATTGGGAAGAAGGGATTCCATTTCCCCTCCAAGCTATAAACTTGCTGATGCCATGCTTCCTCCTGGAAATATCGGAGTTGATGGAATGCTTCAGGTTTTTGCCAAGCATGGGATGACCATTGAAGAATCTGTGGCCATTTTGGGTATATGTGTGGCATGAAATCCTCATGCATACATTTTTTTCACAAGCAATATCATAAAAACTTTCTTTTGCACATTAGTGCCATGTCTTGTCCAACCGAAAACTATTTAATTGAGTCGGACACAACTCACTTTTGTTGATTTTCGATTCATTAAAGTGAAATCCGGAGATACTACCTTTTTCTCATGTGACCAACATCAGTGTTTGGGTCAAAATTTGCGTAGTTGTGTTTCGGGGTCTCGGACCGTTGAATGACAAGTCATTGACAAACAGGTGATTTGTGACCTTGATACATTACCCTTTTGCCTTTTGCATGCAGGTAGCCACACACTAGGAATCAGTCACTGTGAAAGTATCCTAAGCCGTCTCCAGAGCCCAGAAACAGGCAAGCCCAAATCTGCGGCGGAACCTGGGCTGGACCTGATAATAAGATCGGGCTGCCCACTGGGCTCATTGACACCAAACACTAGCTTTGTATTCAACGACCCAACTACACTCATTTTTGACAACCAATACTATGACAATGCCATGAGAGGCCGTGGAGTGCTGAGGGTCGATGCAGAGATGCCGCTGGATCCGCGAACGGCTCCATTTGTCCAACGGTTCGCGTCCGATCGGGATGGGTTCTTTCGGGCTTTCTCTTCTGCATTTGTTAAGCTGTCTTCTTCTGGGGTTCTTACTGGGAATCAAGGTGTTATTAGAGAAGTTTGTAATGAGATAAGCTGAGCAGTGGTGTTTTCTCGTTGTTTATGCGTTGATGTGGATAGTCTTAAATAAAGCTGCTACGGCAATTATATTCATCTCATTTATCTTATGGTGTGTACAAACGGAATTTTGGTGTGGAGTGAAATAAAAATAATACGAACTGTTACATAATTCCATTTTCAAACTCTGATTCTGCCCTTTCTCAATGAATCATAATCAATAAGAGAGAACTATGATGTATCAGTTTTTAACGAGCGAACACACGCCAGCTCGAACTTGAGTAGTTTGGTTTGTTTATCAGCTATATTTTCATCTCTTGTAGATTTGTTACATGGAAAAATGGTTTACAAACAGTATCTTGTTTGGAGTGGAATTAAAACAGTACAAAGTACAAACAGTAACAGTGATTCGTTTTCAAATTCCGATTCTTCGCTTCTTCAATGAGTCATAATTAACAAGATATGGCTATAATAATAGGGTGTGGATTGCTTTCAAAGTTTCAGCTTCTTTCTACTTATTGAAGACAAGATGACCTCACAGGTGAGTAAAATCCAGTACTGGAACCAAAACACAAACTCCTAGGAGTCACACAGCCCAACTGGGTTTCAATTTATCCCAGGAATGTAATTCCTATTCTCATCTCAATCCCGAAGGAAATACTGGCCTTACTTTCTTATATAGTGTTTTGATATAGGACTGTGACTTTGTTTGAATCATTGTTAGAGAAAAAGAACTTCGAGATGGTTATCAAACTTACCTTTCCCTTCTAACTTACCTGTACAAGTTCCTCCGTGAATTCATAATTCAAACAAAACCTGTCAATTTAGTCATATTGTTAGATTGTATTAGCCTCTTGTAATGAGACATGTCTCATGTGGTTAGGATGTAGTAGCTAGGGTGCTATTTGTTAAATTCTTTGTACATAAGGGCACTTTAGTCATTTGTATTGTAGGGCTGTATATATTCCCTTTTCTCTGTTAATGGAAAGCAGAAGAGGAATTCTCACGCTCAATTCTCTCTCTCTCTAAATTCGTTCATGGTATCAGAGCATGACGATCTAGGGCACCAGATCTTTCTCCACCTGGACTCTTGCTGACTACCGGCGACCTCCGGCGAACCCAGGTTGTTCTCGTTTGAGGTCTTTCTACCTCCGGTTGAACTCGTTTTGAGTGTTTTCTGGTGCCGATTGGGTATTTTTTTCTGCTGCCCATTGCTTCCAAGATCTGGTATGTGCTCGTTTTTTATGTTTGTTGCTGTTGATCATCTCTGTAAGCTTCTGCTATCGCCTCTTTGCTTTTGCTGAGCTGTTTGAGTAGCAGTTCGCTGGGTTCTTTTGATTGCCCGTGAGTCGATTTTTTGAACGTACAAGAGGTTTTTTGGACTTCATCTATAACTTGCTATATAGTCTGAAGGGTTTATGCCTCTATGTATTCGGGGTTTGCAGTTTATTGTTAGGGCAATTTCGTAGTCCCTGTTTGGGAGCTGTTTGGATTGTATTTGCCTTCCTCTGCCACTGTTGGGTACCGTTTTGCACTATACGTACGGGATTGTTTCGAGCTATTTGGCAATTGACGATATGTCGGAGGATCACAAGAATATTCCTGTTGGTACCCTTTCTCAGGGGGTTACAAACTCTCAGGCGCCTATGGCTAAGCTTGATACTCTGTCTTCCATAGCTTCTATTTCCACTACCTCCTTTGCTCACACAGGTATCCAACCTAGTGCATCTACTGCCACTTCTTCTCTTCCTTGGATAATAGATTCCGGTGCTACGGATCATATGACAGGTTGTTCATCCTTCTTTGACTCCTACTCTACATGCTCTGGTAAGGACAAAGTTCGAGTAGCTGATGGATCCCTATCTGCTATTTCAGGGAAAGGTTCCATTCGCTGCTCACCTACCTTACCTCTTTCTTCCGTCCTCCATGTTCCAAATTTTACTACTAATCTTATATCTGTTAGTAGTCTCACACAATCTTTGAATTGTTCAGTGACATTTTTTCCCACTCATTGTGTCTTTCAGGAACTGGGAACAGGAAAGACGATTGGTACTGGTAGAGCTCAGGATGGCCTTTATTTTTTGGAGTCTGTGCCTTGTTCTTCTTTTACACCCTTATCATTGGGTCATGCCCTTGAGGCGGACACGGGTTCAGCTCTTCCTCTATTGCATCAGTGGCACCGTAGACTTTTGTGAAGTAGGTTCTAGAAGTAGGTTCTTTTGTGAAGCTTGTGAACTTGCAAAACATAGACGTTCCTGTTATGCTCCTGTTCATCAGAGAAGTGCTTCTCCTTTTATGGTTGTCCACACTGATGTCTGGGGTCCTTCTCCCATTACCTCTAATTCGGGGTATCGCTATTTTGTTACCTTTATTGACTGTCATTCTCGTATAACTTGGGTGTATCTACTCCGAGCAAAAAATGAAGTTTTCTCATGCTTTCAGTCTTTTCATAAGATGGTGCACACACAATTTGATACCAACATCAAGATACTTCATTGTGACAATGGGACTGAATATATGAACGGTCCCTTCAAGTCATATCTTGATGGCAATGGCATCCTTTTTCAAACTACTTGTGTGGGTACACCGCAGCAAAATGGAGTTGCGGAAAGGAAGAACCGGCATCTTGCTGAGGTGGCTCGTTCTCTTATGTTCACTATGAATGTTCCTAAACATTTTTGGGGCGAGGCCATTCTTACAGCTTCTTATCTTATTAATCGAATGCCCTCCAGTGTTCTTCAATTCCGGACTCCCTTGGATTTCCTTCCTGGTAACTTTCGGGTCTCTACTCTTCCTCCTAAGGTTTTTGGTTGTGTTTGTTATGTGCATACTCCTCACCACCCCGGTGGAAAGTTAGATCCTAAAGCTCGTAAATGCATTTTCCTTGGCTACTCTCCCACTCAAAAGGGGTATCATTGTTATGACCCTCTTTCTCGAAAGAAATTTGTTTCAATGGATGTCACCTTTTGGGAACACCAACCATTCTACCCTCTCTCGTCCCCATCTCTTCAGGGGGAGAATTCTAGAGGGGAAGAGATGTTGACTAGAGGGGAAGAGATGTTGACACCTTGTGATTTTGATTTGTGGTACTCTCCCCCAACTGTTGGTGAGAGGGAGAATGTTGTTACAGGGGAGAACATTGGTGAGAGGGAGAATGTTATTACGGGGGAGAACATTGGTGAGGGGGAGGAGGCATCTCCCAGCCTTAGTAATCCTGAAGGGGAGAGAGAGGAACCTGAATCTGGAGAAAGAGTAATGCCGGATGCAAGAGAAAGATTGGACAGACCTGAGTTAAAAACTTTCACTCGCAAGAAAAAGGGCCAACCTGGTGCATTACCACAGTACCAATCATCATCACCAGTTCTAGTTCCTGACGCTTCAGCTGAGTCTTCTGGTAAATCTCCTTCCTCTATATCCCTTCCTTTTGATGATCTTGATGTGCCTATTGCTCATAGAAAGCCAATTCGTACACATAAAGTGCCGGCTCGATTATGTACCCAACATTCCATTTCGCAATTTGTTTCATATTCTCGTCTGTCTCCTTCGTACTCTACCTTTCTTTCTTCTCTTTCTTCTATACCTATTCCACAGGGTTGGAAGGAAGCTTTTGCAATTCCTAAGTGGAATGAAGCTATGGTAGAGGAGATGAAGGCCTTGAAGAAAAATGGCACATGGGAGTTAGTGTCTCTTCCTCGGGGAAAGAATGCAGTGGGATGTAAATGGGTGTTCACGGTTAAGCATAAAGTTGATGGCACTGTTGAGAGGTACAAGGCAAGATTGGTTGCCAAAGGCTATACTCGGACATATGGCATTGACTATGAAGAAACCTTTGCTCCAGTGGCCAAGATGAACTCTATTCGCACCTTGTTGTCTTGTGCTGCTACTCTAAACTGGCCACTTCAACAGTTTGATGTGAAGAATGCTTTTCTTCATGGTGATTTGGAAGAAGAGGTGTATATGGATATACCACCTGGTTTTTCTTCCTCTACCACTGAGGGCAAGGTGTGTAGGTTGGAGAAGGCTCTCTATGGCTTGAAACAATCACCAAGAGCGTGGTTTGACAGATTTCTCAAGGCCATGTTGAAACTTGGATACACGCAGAGTCATGCTGATCATACTATGTTCACCAAGAGGAGTGATGGTAAGATTGCCATCCTTATAGTTTATGTGGATGACATAATTATGACAGGTGATGATGTGAATGAGCTTCAGATGCTTAAAGTTCTTCTTGCCAAGGAATTTGAAATTAAGGAGTTGGGGGCGATGCAATACTTTCTTGGCATGGAGGTGGCTAGATCTGAGAAAGGGATCTTCATTTCCCAAAGGAAATATATTCTTGACCTCTTGGAGGAGACAGGGATGCTGGGGTGCAAGCCCGCTGACACTCCTATTGAGGTCAATCATCATCTTGGCAGCGTGGGAGAGCATGCGGATAAGGAAAGATATCAGAGACTTGTGGGTCGTCTGATATACTTATCTCACACACGTCCAGATATTTCTTATGCAGTGGGAGTTGTCAGTCAATTTATGCATGACCCTCGTTCTTCTCACCTTGATGCTGTTTATCGTATCTTGAGATACCTAAAATCCTCTCCAGGCAAAGGTATTTTGTTTTCAAACCATGGTCATTTGAGGTTGGAATCCTTCACTGATGCAGACTGGGCAGGATCTATTGATGATAGACGTTCTACCTCTGGCTATTGCACTTTCCTTGGTGGGAATTTAGTTACGTGGAGAAGCAAAAAGCAATCTGTGGTAGCGAGGTCAAGTGCAGAAGCTGAGTACAGAGCCATGGCACATGGTGTTTGTGAGCTTTTATGGCTTCAAACTTTTTTGCATGATTTGGGAATTGCTGATCACAGTTCTATGAAGCTGTACTGTGATAACAAGGCTGCTATCAATATCGCTCATAACCCCGTTCAACATGATCGGACAAAGCATATAGAGATTGATAGACACTTTATCAAAGAGAAGCTGAGCAGTGGTGTAATATGCATGCCTTATGTGAAATCCGAGGACCAATTGGCTGATGTGTTTACTAAAGGTCTTAGTAGTAAGGTGTTTCATCGTATCCTCTCCAAGTTGGGCATGATTAATATCTATGCACCAACTTGAGGGGGAGTGTTAGATTGTATTAGCCTCTTGTAATGAGACATGTCTCATGTGGTTAGGATGTAGTAGCTAGGGTGCTATTTGTTAAATTCTTTGTACATAAGGGCACTTTAGTCATTTGTATTGTAGGGCTGTATATATTCCTTTTTCTCTGTTAATGGAAAGCAGAAGAGGAATTCTCACGCTCAATTCTCTCTCTCTCTAAATTCGTTCACATATAGTATAAGATTGTGTGCTACTTCGAAAATTTGGACTCTAAGATTGGTGGAAAATTTTCAAATGATATCAATAACATTAGACCTTCACTTAAAATCGCTACGCATTTATAGATTTTTATACACTTTTTCATATATATAAATGCACTTTCTAGATATTATCCGCGGCTCTAAGGGCGGTCGTTACCATATTTCTTAGTTGTTTTGAGTGGTAAGAATCTTCTGTTATGCCTTTAGTACCATTTTCTTCCCAAAAAAAAAAGAAGGAGATTTATCATAAGTCACCATTGATTTAGAGGGAAAACCAAAAACAGATTTGGAAAGCAGATACATACCTCTCATGGACCACTATACAATTGTGTCTGGGATCTATTTCAGCCCATAAATCCCACTATATAGGACGTGTTCTTTTAGTAGAGTAAGTGGTAAAGAGACCAGCACGATCAAAAAACCCAACTAAAAACCAAATCTTCAGCATGGGACTACCCTTATAATTTGAAGGACTTAATAGTAATACTCTTTGCCCATACCACCCCTTACTTTGCCTGCCCATACCTATGATTTTGGTTGTTCTTGGCCCAGGTGGCGAGTTCAACTGACTGCATTGAATTTGCACAGGTTGTCAAGTCCCATTGGATCTTCAGCCCAAAAAAAATGGAAAACAAAAAGGCCCTATTGATTGGATTGAAACTTTGATGGGTAGTTAGGTTCGTTGGCAGGTGAAACATTTACTTCTTCCTACAAAAATATACTACAATGTTTTCAGCAAATTCACAAACTCCAGAGTCAGCTGCAAAGTTTTCCGTAAATTTCTGATATGGGTCTGGTTTTCTTCCATCTTCCGGGCCTAGTCACAATTATTAATTACCATCCCGAATGGATTTTCTTCTCACGGATTTGTTGCTGATTTTGCTGGGCATTTAATGTGAGTCTTTCATCACCCATGCTGTATTTTTACAGAAGCTGCTCTATAAAAGAGTAAGTCTTTATCACATTTTATACAAACTGTGTCTTCCATTGGTTTCTTTTTTGTTTTTGAATCCGGACTCTATGTTTTCTGCATTACCCATAACACGATAGTGCTCATAATGCTTTTGGTGTGTGTTGTTTTTGCCTAGTTTGCTCACCTGCAGTCCATATGTTTGATATGTGGTTCCAGTGATTCACACTGGTAGTGAAAGTATATTAAGGCATAAGTATCGAGGAAAGCAAGTTTTCTATTCTTTGTTTCGGTTGGGTTCATTGTTCTCCTCTTGATTTTATATTTTCATTTGCGAGTACAATTTAGGACACAGAACAACGTAAAATACAGCCTTTTCCCTTTCTTACAATCACTTTTCCTGGAGTGTGTTTGCACATATTGTTACTCTCTTTTGTTTTCACTGAAATGGGTATTCTTTTGGGTATGCCAACTGTTGGGATTGCATTTCAAATTTTGACAGTCTTGGCCTTGCCCGGGCTATGCTTGGAGGATAATGTTCCAGCTAATTTTGTTTTTGGAGATTCTTTGGTTGAGGTGGGAAACAACAACTACATTGTTTCTCTCTCAAAAGCTAACTTCATTCCTAATGGAATTGATTTTGGAAAGCCGACGGGGCGATTCACGAATGGAAGAACTATAGTCGACATTGTAGGCAAGTTTTTGTTTGTGTTACTCCTATTTTGTTAAACTGTTGTGCTACTCCTATTTGCTTTGGCATTTTTCAAAGTAGCAGCTGATTCAGAAATTTTGATTCTGATAACAATACTAATAATCTTTTATTTGTTCTTTGTTCTTTTTTTCCTATTGCCAGGTCAAGAAATTGGATTAAAACATTTTACTCCTCCATACTTAGATCCAACTACCACTGGACCTGTGGTTCTGCAAGGTGTCAGTTATGCTTCCGGTGGAGGTGGAATTCTAAATTATACTGGAAAGATCTTTGTGAGTTTCCTTGATTTCTATTTAATATAAAATGTATTTGTGCATCTCCAAAAACAAATGTTGAATCTGATTGTTTGTTGGATATTTAATAAACTTGGTCTCAATTTTGAAAAAGAAATTTCAAGATCACAATTAAGCACATCTATGTCATTGAAGTCATGTGAAATCAAGTGCATATTCTCGCAAGCTACTACATGTTAAGTACATATATACAAATAGATTTGAAAGGCACTAACGTATCGACTCCACAGGGTGGTAGGATCGACTTGGACGCACAGATGGATAACTTTGCGAACACCAGACAAGACATTATCTCAAGAATAGGTTCTCCAGCAGCGATGAAGCTATTCAATAGGGCTCTCTACTCGGTAACAATGGGCTCAAATGATTTCATCAACAACTACCTAGTACCTGTTCTCTCAACGGTTGAGCAAAAGTTGATTTCTCCACAGCTGTTTGTGGACACCTTGATCTCAAGATTTAGATTACAACTAACGGTATTCCACGCTTGCCACAACATAAACGTTTGTTTCGCAGATAAAATAGCAGGATTGGACTAACAATTTGACATAATAATTCTACGTTTGATAGTGCAAGTGGTCCAGGATACGAGGATAAGCAATCTCAAGTGACCATTTTATCTTGCATTTGTAGGATTATTTTGTCCCGGTGGAGGCAACATACACCGGATGCTAGTTTTCAAAAGACAAAAAATACCCTCTTTGGGATAAGCTTACCAGGGTAGCTTATCCTGTGTAATCTTATCCGTGTATCAAACATGGGTGAGACCGTGAGGCTGTATTAGATCTTGGATTTGTGCAGGCAAGCGGAAAAAGAATAAGAGATTGTATTTCATTGTATAATCCAATCTAAAGAACAAGAATTATTTACGTATTCTTTTCCCTCAGTTCCAAATACAACCTAAAAGAAGATTGTTAGAGAAAATCTAGCTTGTTAATAAACGCTCCATAACGATTTCGTAACATTCCTCAGAGACTCTACAATATGGGAGCTAGAAAGATCATTGTGGTCAATGTTGGGCCGATCGGGTGCATTCCGTACCAAAGAGAGATAAATCCATCCGCAGGAGAGAATTGTGTTGCTTTCCCAAATGAACTAGCTCAGATGTTCAACGCCCCATTGAAAGACCTCGTGGCAGAACTTAGTACAAATCTCAAGGGTGCAACGTTTATATACGCAGATGTTTACCGCATTGTAGATGATATTGTGCAAAATTACAAATCCTATGGTACGTTTATTGCAGATTTCAGATGTTTGATATCTTTGTTGCTTAAATTTTCTTGATCAATTACTGCTCATTTTGTGTCACAGGTTTTGAGATTGCGAATTCAGCATGTTGTGCCGTTGCTGGTAAATTTGGGGGTCTAATACCGTGTGGTCCAAAGTCTAAAGTTTGTCCGGACAGATCGAAGTACGTTTTTTGGGACCCTTACCATCCAACGGATGCCACTAATGTGATTATAGCAAAGCGATTGATGGATGGTGATTCTGATGATATTTCACCGGTGAATATCCGCCGCCTTATGAAATCTTGAACCGTGAAACATAATGAGATTGGTTCTGGAGATGGTGAAGTTAAACTTCAAATGGAAGCGGTCACGTCGTGCTCCCTTATTTTATTATGTTGTTACAGAAGATGATATATTTGAATTAGGCTTCACAAATTGCAAAACCTTATTATGGGCTATTGTGTTTACGAGATTGCATTGAGAGAACATCAACCTCATTCTTATTCCAAGACATCATTTTTTTTTCTGAAAATTGCGGGGGGACTCCTGCTGTAATTCTTTAAATCATAAATGCTCTCTCTCTCTCTCTCTCTCTCTCTCTCTCTCTCTCTCTCTCTCTCATTGAATAACAGGTAGTTGCATTTGCATCGTAGTAAAAGTAGATCAAACTATCTCCATCTCCTAAATCTTTGTCAGAAGTACAAAAATGTGCAACATCAGCCAAGGAATTGTACCTGAATTCCTTCAACTGAATTCAACAGAAGGGGAATAGGTTATGGATTCAATGTAATGATCCGGAGTCATCACTTCCTGTCTTACCTTTTGAGCCTCTTCAATCCTTCAACTGAATTTCTTTCTTCATTTTGTTCCTCTGTGACTTCTCCATTCTTAGCAAAGGCCTCCACGAATCTTGGATAGAGCCCATTAATGTAAATCTCAAAGTTCTTAAATACTTCAATTACATCCGAAGACCATAAATCCTTCTCTCCATATTAATCAATACAGAGAGGACCATCTCTGTATGCCATGCACGCCATCTAATATGGTTTTGGCACGTTCACAAAAATAGGCTTCAATAAAACCCTCCATTTTTTTTGGCCGTTGAGAAAGCACCACGAGTAGCAGTGTCGAAAGTGATGCCAAGAATGCTCTTGTTGTATTCCTTCGAATACTTTGTTCCTCAGGTGTTGGAGCGGCTCTCGATATCCTTTCAGCTGATTAAATACTTTGTTCCTCTTGTGTTGTATTCCCTTGAATACTCTGTTTCTCCATTTTAATTTCCATTAGCGAAATAGGGTTCGCTGGTTAGTAACAACGATTGGAGTGATACGAAAACTTGACCAATATGGTGGATTCCTAAAGGTTCCGAACACTCACAAGCGTGGTCACTCAAATCAGCATCAAGTGGAATCAAACAAATATCGCCGCTATTGAGTTCAAATTGTGTATTCAAATCTTATGGCCCAAAGCGTGTATGAAAAAGTACTTTAAGGTATCGGGCAATGCAATTGGAAGCGTCACGCTTGCTGCCAACCCGCTTTCTATCCCCCGAGCACTCAGTGGAAGAAGAGGAATATGCAACATTCCGAAGTACGAATTTGGGCCAAAATTTGGGCAATATAATTGAAACCAAAGTATGGATTGAAGCCAAAATTCTGCAGCTGTAATACAAAGTAAGTCAGTCAATTGGGAAGGAGTTATATTTCTTTTAGCTGACTATTCTTTTCTCCGTTAGTCTTCTGAATCACATATACCACTGAAACCACAACGCCACTTGTATGAATTATTGTCACATGGGCTAACTAGAATCGAGTTGACAAACCTCAAACTTAGAACTGGGGTTCGACAAGGTCTGTGAATTTCATGTGCGAGTTTTGTTCTTATGTTAAACGAAAGCATGTAATCATGCTTGGTATACAGTACTAGCGTCCTCAAACATTGGAATTGATTGTTCTCGAGTTGATTTCGTTAGAGCAGCAAAAGCCAGTTGTGAGATTTCTTGAAGATTTAACTATTACATGATCCAACATAAAACCGTCTCAATTCGTTCAACTTCATGTCTCCATCATATCGTGAAGCATATATAGCTCCCCCAAAAAAGGTACCGTCGTTCATATCAATTAGGGTGCTTTGAATATAACACATTTCCAGCATGAAATTTCTAAAGAAATTCTTGGCAAACGAACATATCATTGCATCCATCAATTCCTGATTCCAGCCGAAAATCAGAGAGAAAGGGAGATCAGAAATAGCTTTCTAGGCAGCAAATTATCCATCAAAAAGTAGTTGGAGTACAACTACTCAGAGCCCAGTGCACATTTCATCATTTCAATTCTTTCTGGATACCACATCAAATCTTGCTCAACATATTCAGCGGAGATTAACAAAGAACTGAATCACTACTACCTAAACAAGAAAAGGGGGAAATAATATGCAAATGTTAAAGGAGTCCTCAGTAGAAAATTGCTTGATTTGTCATCAAGGTTAGACAATCAGGTCTCAAAGATATCATGCCATCATAGGACCCCTCCTATTCTCAAACTCAGTAAAGATAATAATTTTCGACGACATAAATGAATTTGCTCAACAGTCTATTCACGAAACACAAAATAGTTTACTCCTACAATTTTCGAAATTGGCGTGCGACCCGAAAGAAAAAAATTGTGAAAAAAAAAAAAAAAGATTTGGCCGGAGATTATTCACTGCGCCTGGAAAGATATAGACGAAGTGACTCAACTCCCCTGCACTAAATCTGTGCCTATCTATATGCATATGCAAACAGATGACAGAAAACCTTTCCACTAATTCCAACGAAAGGTTTCCATCAATAGGCAATTCATCACTGAATAAAGATTGCACATAAGATACATACGAGAGAGAGAGAGAGAGAGAGAGAAGGTCAAGAAGAAAGGCGAGGTAGCAGCTTGGGTTAAGTACTGTGAAATTGGGAATTAGGGTTTTGTGGAGGGTTCGATCTAATGTATCAGAATTACCGAAAGCAGCTTCATCATCTCATTGTAATTACGAAATGACCAGTGGGCTATCGAACTTTGAACAACCAGGCTTGAATGAGGCCTTAATATCGGTATTTCCTAGGTGTCCAAGACAATTACATATGGGCCTGAGCCTGAGACCCCATGGGCCATGGTGATAATCCGACGTGGATGGGAAATATACTTTATTTTTATTTTTATTTTATCAAATGGGGAATATACTTTGGTGCTCAAATAGTTTTTCTCCTTCAATTAGTCGTACTGGCTCATTGGATGAATATATTACGGCGGTTGCGAGCCCCTCATTCTAGAGGAGAGTTGCAACTGTGGCCTTCTCCTCTCAACCTTTTTACTTAGCAAATAAAATAAAATAAAATAATTTTGCTCCTTCAACAAAATGCTAATTTCTATGTGTACATTTTTTAGCCTCCAACATATATTGTACAAAACAAAGGATTAACTACACTAAAGAAAATAATTTCCCTTGTTTTATTAGAGAGGAAATAGGAAAGAAAATTAAAAAAAAATTAAAAAGAAAATTTAAATAATGACAATTCTTAAATTTAAATTGAGTTTAAGTTAAGTTCAAGAGAACATGACCGAAGCATCTAAATCAAAAAATTGCAGGATAAAATATGGCATGAGTCATGAGCAACATGAATAAACTTCATAGGTCCCTCTACCATCCGCCGGAAAATGATACATCCACCGAACCAGTTCCACCGAACCAGTTCCACCGAACCACTCACCGCACCATCCATTGCCCGCCACGTGCAGTGGGTCCATTGTGCCAAAAAACAAAAAACAAAAAAACAAAAGAAAACAGCCAGGTACAAAAACCAATTCAATTCAAAAAAACGCGCGTTCTTCCTGTTTCAAGGGAGAGAGAGAGAGAGGAAGATGGAGAGACTGGCCGTTCTTCTGGTTCCAAGAGAGAGAGGAGCAGCCACACCTCCGACGCCGAAGACCCCCATCACCACCTCCGACGCCGACGACCCCCACCTCCGACCACCATGTCACCACCTCCGACCACCACGTCAGCGCTCGACCTCTGGCGACCACCACCATCTCGCTAGAATCGCGAAAACCGGACACCCATTGTTAAATCGGGACACACTCCACCGCCAGCCAAGGTCTCTCCTCTTCTCTCTCTCTCGCGCGCGCGTTATCTCTCTGAATTTGCCGATTATGCCCTAAAATCTACATCTTCAAACCCCAAAAATTAGGGTTTTAAAAATTGGGGAAATTGCAGATTTTTTTTGCTACCCATGATCTATCATTTGTTGCTGCCAATGCCTCACCTGTGTTTGTCATGCTCCCTCAGAGAAAGGGCTTGCAGGCTTCGCCATTGATTTTCTTATGGGTGGAGTTTCCGCTGCCGTGTCTAAAATTGCTGCTGCTCTCTTTCCCCCCCCTTATTTTTCACGACTGGATATTGCATTTTGGAATGAGGTTGTGGTGATCCTATTTGCTTACCTGTTTGCGATTCCCCATCCCAGGAGGGTGGTTAGAAGTGAGAAGTGAGGTGATTCAACGTGTGGTACCAGGCACTTTCTATGACCGAAATCAACCATTTTTCGTTCACGTCCCGTTCGGTTTAGCAAATCAACTACGAATGCCCTTGCCACAGATGCCCGAACCGAAGCATTTTCTGGTCCTGTACTTTTGAGTCCGAAAGTCCCATAGCGATAATTTGTGTTTTGTGTGCACGAATTACCTCTATGTATGTCTTTATAGTTGATTACCTCTTTGAATTGAATTCGCTTTCACTTGCAAAGAATGTTAGCTGATTACTTGTTTGATGTGTGCTGTGCATAGGATCGTATTAACAGTTTTTCTTGTCTTTGCGAATTGAATTTGCAGAGTCACCAATACCTTTTGAAGGATTCAAATATTTTGGACTGTTTGCGGCTGGAACGGTGGCTGTTTTCGGGGCTGGAATGAGCTTATTTTAGTGCAGTTTCTGGGCTGATTTTGGACCTGTTTCAGGATGGTTTTGTGACAGTTTTGGGGATCAAACGGACTGATTTTTGGGAGCTGAAATGCATCAAGTTTTGGGAAAAATGAGGGCTAGGGCTTTTAGGAGTTATCACTTGAAAAGGCGGTGAAGAGATTGAAGCTATTCAATGGAATCAAAGGCCAAGAAAAATAATCAATTTGTTGTAATTTGGAATAGCAAGTTGAAATTTGTTGGAATATTTAGTTGTAGTATCAAGTTTTAGTTTTGTGAAACCTAACTTTGTATGTAATTGATAACTATGATGAGAACGGCCTAGCGAGGGTTTTAAATTTATTGAATTGTGAATGTTTATATACAATGTCGGGTATTCTACTACTATGTTGGGTATTCCATTCACTCAAATGCTAATTTTTCTCTTTTCAACTCCTAGCTGTGGTCATTTGGGATGATTTTTGTATGCTGTCTAGAAATCTTTTATCCAGTTCTCTTTCAAGTTTCAACTCCTCTTGCTGGCAATCCATTTGTGCCGAAATTTGCTGGAAATCAATTTGTGCTATGGAGTTTCATGGTTGGGTTAAGTGGTGGAATACATGCTACTAATATACTGAGTTTTGTAGCTCTTTCAACTCCAACGAGTTGGAGAGCTAAGAGCTTGTATCCACAATGGTGCACTTAAAGATTGCTATTCCGATCCTTTAGATTGCTGCCATCACATTCGGTTGCCAAATGGTTTATAAAAAAAAATATATTTATATACAATGTTGTTTTCAGTTTGAGTTGATTGTCGCTGTTGTAAGTTTGAGACGCGAGACGTCGGGTTAGGCCATAAAGCAACGGAACTATGTCAAATTTTTCCAAGGATTATACTCCTAAAAGTGATTACGGACACAACACGATACGAACACAATTTCAAACAAGTAAAGTTCTACTTTGGCTTGCTTATTAATATGGGACACGCCACGATATGGACACAGGGAAAGATAACAACTCAAATTTACTTGGAGCAACCGCTAGAGCAATTGGAACTAAGATTTTTCATACAAATTGCAGTAGCAGCAGATGAAATTGGAAGAATACTGGCAGTCCAACAAAAGTAAAAAACATCAACTTGAAAACTTTGCCCACAAAAAAGGAGAGACATGTTCATACTCATAAAAAAAATTTATATTGTTCACCATTATCTCCTATATTCATCATTTCCAAATAACTTATATGTTGTCCTCCTTCCCAACTCTGTCCTTGACTTTGGTGATTGCTTGATTGTCCTCCTCCCCAACCTTGCCCCAAAAAACTTGATTGTCCTGCTCCCCAAACTTGAGTACCCGATTGTCCTCTCCAAACTTGACTATGAAGTGAACTTGGCATGTTGCTTTGTGAAGTTTGGAAGTTGTTACAAAATTGGTTGGAACCTATTCCGGTTGGGCATAAAGTTGGAGGAAATGGGAGGATGGTTCCGGCTTGGGCCATATTTGGTTGCATATTATGAGGCATCATATTTGGCCACATGAATTGCCCCGTATAACCTTGGAAACTCTGCCCAACCAAAAAAAAATTAACATGAAACATAATAAAGGGATTATAGAAAGAACGAACTTAGCAATAAAAAGTTTCTTACATTTAGATTTGCAACACTCTCTTGTGTCCCAAAAACATTGCCATCTGCATTCACCTGAAATGAGTAAAACAATATGACTATAAGCATTCATCCAAGATATGTATATGTCTATATTAACCAATATGCAACAAAAAAAAAAATACCTTCATATTTTCGTTTGACAATGTCTTCTTTGTTTGTTCTCTTTTCTTCTTACCAAATTTTTCAACAACACCTTCCTTTCTTTTTGTTGGCGGTCTCCCTTTTCGACGAACAGGTACTGGGTCAAGGATGTTCTGGCTCTCTTTGGAAGGTAGAACAACATCTTGTAGTGAAAAGGAATCATTTCGAGTATCGGAAACCATATTACTTCCACACACAACCGATGACTCAATCAACTCTCCTTTCAACTCTTGTAGCCGTCCCATCACCTTATCATACTTCTCTTGAGAACCTTCCGCCAAATCGGCAACCTCATTAAAGAGATTACACATATTGTCATGCCGACGTGCTTCAATTGTCGATGAGGAGTTATCGTAGTTGATACGAATTTTAGTGTGGGTCCTTTTTAGATTTTTTCTCCATCTTCTCAAGACATACTTCTCAGGTACTCTTTGAACTCTTCTTTCATGGAACACCATCAGTTGATGACGGCACACCATTCCTTTAAACTCAAACAATCGGCAATTACAATTTGCTTCATTGGTCTCACCATTAAACTCGACAGTAAATGGCACACATCTTGTCCACGTCTCATCTCCTTCTCCAAATGTGATGTCTTCTTTTACCTCATATTCTGACCAAACATCACCTACTTTTCTTTCTTTCAAAGAACAATTAAGTCTTCCAAAAAATTCGTCATGAAACTCTTTAAACTTTGCACGCGTGTAAGCACTTTGAAATTGCTTCTCTAACTCAGCTGTGGTCATGCACGGGATGTAAGAGTGCAAATCTTTTGCATCTTCATGTTTTTCATTTTCCACCTTTCTAGCCAATGCATTCTCATATTGCTCTACAAATTGTTTCAAAGTCGTCTTTGAGTGGATGTAACCATCAAAATATGAATTCATACCCTCACTTCTTTGTGTGGATGACATTCCCGCCCAAAATACATCTTTCACAAAAGCCGGCACCCATCGACTCCTCTCTAAGTACAACCCATTTAACCATTCATTATTTTGGAGGTCAAACTTTTTGATAAATACATCCCAAGCATTCTCAAATTCTTCTATTGTCAGTGAATCATAAACTACATTGTGCAAAGAAGATGAAATTGATTTATACGCGTCGCATTTTCCCAACTTCTCTGGCACCTTTTTCAAAATATGCCATATGCACCACCGGTGTTGGGTGTTAGGGAATACTTCTTCTATAGCATTCTTCATGGCCATACATTGATCGGTAATAATTGCTTTCGGAGCACAACCCCACATGCATGTCATCCAAGTCTTAAATAACCACGAGAATGACTTGGTGTCTTCATGAGAGACAAGTCCACATCCCAATAATATTGATTGACCATGATGATTTACGCCTACAAATGGAGCAAAAGGCATGTCATACTGGTTTACTAAGTACGTTGTGTCAAACGTCACAACATCCCCAAACTCCTTACAAGCTGCCCTACTCCTTGCATCAGCCCAAAATACATTCACTAGTCGACCCTCATCATCCAAATCCATGGCAAAAAAGAAGTCAGAATTGTCGGTTTTCATCTTCATGAAATAGCTATACATTGCCTCAGCATCTCCTTGAACAAGTAATTTACGTCGCTCTTTATTCACATAATTTCTGCAATCTCTGGGAAGATATGGAAGATTCTCAGGTCCCCCCGCTTGAATCTGAAGTGAGTTATAAGTCTTGTACAAGTTAATCCCGGCTTTATCATTCAATAGGAGCTTTCTTTTCACATGTTCATCAAGGACCCTATAGCTCTTGTGAAACCTAGCCTTTCCCGGACTATTTTCATGATTGTGCTCCAAAGCAACCCGATTTATCTTCCACTTTCCATCTAGGTTCTTAGACAAATTAATCCGAGCTCGACAGTCAATTTTTGTTTGTGGCCGTGGTTTGACTGGATTGGTTGTTTTCACCTGTGCCTTTCCACCGCGATTGCATTCAAAACATGCATGCCTCACTGTTCCATCTATTCCCTTTCTCGAGTTTCTTCTTGCCACAGCAAACCCTTTTTCTTTAGCATATGTTGAGTAATACAAATAAGCTTCCTCTTGTGTGTCGAATATCATTCCCTCCTTCGGTTCCTCAACTGTATGTACAGAATTTTCTGTTGTCTTCATTCCCTCCGCATTAATACCTATCTCATCACACTCTTGTTCTGAAGAACCATTCGATACCTCTTCTTCTTCTTGTTCACTGTCTCCACTCGATCGAGGAGGCAATGTCGACGGAACAAAATCCAACGACATCTCCTACATGTTCAAGATGGCATCAGAACCCACAGAAGGAATGTTCATTAATAGTTCTAGCCGACCAAAAATAAACAAATAAATACTTCACAATTCTTCTATCTCCAAATGCTAAAAAGTTGTTCTTAGTTGGGTGAATTGGGAATCTTGAAATCTGTGTTCGAAAAACAAAATCAACTAGCAAAACCAATTAGCACAAAATCAACTACTATAATGTAGATAGTGAATGCAGAATAATCGCAGCAACAAGAAGGAATACAAGTAAATTTGGTTCAAATAAATTAAACCCTTAACAACTGGGATAGCAATTTCACTCAGGAATCTAATCAAACAAGAAACGTTAATGTTTTAAAGCCCTACTATGAAATTTGGGAATTTTAAAAACCCAGGGTAAACTGATTTTGAAAAATTTCTCAGCCATGGCTCTTGGAACATGAATCGGGAAAACATAAAAGGAAAAACATGATAAAACCAAGAAGATGTTTAGTACACATTATGGCTTACTATTGTATTGGGCAAATTCTGTCACAGAGAGAGAGTGAAAGAGAGAGAGAGAGACCTTGGCAGTTGAGGTGGTCGCCGGAGGTTTAGCAGCTGACGTGGTGGTCGAAGGTGGTGATTCGGGTCGGCGGTGGTGGTCGTCAGCTCTGATGGTGGCCAGTCTCTCCATCTTCCTCTCTCTCTCTCTCCCCTGAAACAGGAAGAACGCGCGTTTTTTTGAATTGAATTGGGGTTTTTGTACCCGGCTGTTTTCTTTTGTTTTGTTTTTTTTTGTTTTTTGGCACAATGGACCCACTGCACGTGGCGGGCAATGGATGGTGCGGTGAGTGGTTCGGTGGAACTGGTTCGGTGGATGTATCATTTTCCTTTGCGAAACTTCATTACAATACGCTTGACATTTTCCTTCACAACGATAAATTTTACGTCACCCCTTACGACCCACCGATTCCTAACAACGTGTTCAAAAAGCACAAAATCATTTGATTTGATACCATCTTCCCCGGGTGGACCCAAAAACGCTGGAGGTTCAACCTCTCTCTCTATATATATATATATATATAGCCCCCACCTCACATTCACACCATTACGTACATACAACAAACAATATACGCGTTTATACTCCATTACATACGCCTTTCATTTATCACAGCTCTCAACTCTCAACCCTTGTTTCCGAGCCAGTATACAAGCACCTTGCGACCTTTTCGGGAAGAAAAAAACCCCACAAAATGTGTCCGACCGGCACCGCTCTCCGCCCCGAGATCGCCGAATCCCGGTCCGACTTGCGGTCGGCGTTCGACGTACTTGACGTGGACCACGACGGCAAGATAAGCCGCGACGATCTCCGGAAGGTTTACGGCGGCGGAGGGGGAGCTTCCGAGGAGGTGATTGGGGAGATGATGACGGCGGCGGATTCGAACGAGAACGGGTACGTGGAGTACGACGAATTCAAGGGGGTTTTGGAATTGAGGAGTAACGGGGCGATGGAGGCGGCGTTCCGGGTTATGGACCGAGATGGAGATGGCCGGGTCGGGCATGAGGATCTCAAGAGCTACCTAAAATGGGCTGGGTTTCATGATGCGAGCGATGAGGATATCAAGGCGATGATCAAATTGGGCGGTGGTGATGAAACCCACGGCGTGACTTTTGACGGTCTACTCAAGATTTTGGCCGTCTGATTATTATTATATGATGAATGAGCATGGCGAAAAATGAGGTCTTGGGGCAATTGGTTTTGGTTCCTTTTGTTTGTTTTGTTTGATAATCGAATATTCGGGTTAATTTATATGCAGCTTTATTAAATTTATTTGAGGAGGGCATAAAGTGATTGAAGAAATGCACAGTTGCCAAAGATTGTTTTTGGTCTAAATGTTTCTTGCCAGGTACGTAGGAGCAGTAATTATTCAAAAGATTGTTGGCGACGATTGGATTTAAAACTCCTTGTTGGAAATTAATTAGCTCATGCACTTCTTAAATGTCTGATGACTCACCCCTAGTTGGAAGATCGTGGAATGTCTTTGAATGGACCAGCTTCAATTTAAGATCCTTACTAGTAGTAAAAAATATGAGAGATTCTTCTAAAGCTTGTAAATGTGGTGGCAAAATGTCAAAGTGTAAGCGAATTGGGAGGCCCTTCTGCCATCCGGATCCCTAACTTCGATTGTGTTATTGGAAAAACAGTTGACTATGGTAGAATAGAAGAGCTTCCCCTGCCTCCAGGTCAGGGCCCGGTGGCATATATATAGCAGGATGTTTTTTTTAAAATGATTTTGGCACTTCAATTTTTTGTGATAGCACTTCAAAATTTGTCTTTTAGTATGTTTTACTATATATAATTTTTACACTAAAAAACAAGTTTTGGAGTGCCATCATAAAAAGTGGAGTACCAAAATCTTCTTCCTTTTTTATACCATTGGTTCCATTTTTTGTTTGGAAATGCTAAGGTCCATAAAGTTTATCGAAACATATGCAATAATTTTATGTGAAAATGGTTTTGATTTATACAATTCGATACGTCATACATACATATATACACCAACATGTTGTGGGCACACGCCCCAAAAATTCCCGCGTTTTTTTTGTATGTGAAAATTCCGGGTGCGCCCTTTTTGGAAAGCGCGGCGAGACGCTTCGCAAATCAGAGAGTCGCCACTCGGGTTTTGCAGTTAGTACCCAAGAAACCGTACTTTTGAAAACGTTTGGACCATGTTTGTTTGATTTTGAAAAAGGCTTGTAGACTGGACCGTCGTCACCTTCGATCTTGAGGTTCGGGAGCCAGATTACGAGAGGGGAAGGGTTTTATGGCACCCCCCTCGCCCAGTCCGGAGACCGGTCTCTACTCAGGCATTTTATAAAACATTTGCATTTCTCTCTTTATTTGATCATTCTTTTAACCAGTTAGGGCGGGGAAACAGTTAATAGGGATTAAAGCTGCAAACAAGTTGCATTTATGTACAAGATCGGTGGCAAAATGTTTATGGATGATGATGTTTGATCTAAGCAAATATAATAGATTGAGAACAAGCTTTTGTGGACATTTTAAGCAGACTGGAGCACACTGACTGTGAGATAGTGCACACAGGAACAAGCCTGCATGCACTGGCCAAGCCACTGCATGCAGTCATGACCTGCGTGCGCCACACCACAACTGGCGTGCGCCGGTAAGCCTAAGACCACAGCTTCTGTTATCAACCCTCTGGGCTCTGGAAATGACCAGTGCACACCCAGGACAAACCACACAGTTTATAAAGGTTACTAAGCTATTACAGACAGATTAATGGACTTAAAAGCCCCTAAATAGACAGAAAACCCCTTAAACAATGAGGGGAGGATGATCAAAGGCCTGGGTGGAAGATCCATGCAAGGGCCAAGCCACTGGAACACGAACCACTACCGTACGCCACTCAAGGAGGGCCGTACGCCAGTAGTCTCTTGGTTCCAATGCTTTGGCTTTGCACATTCTGGGCTCTGGAACAGGACCAGAAGGACCCAGAAGGCCAAACTAAGCAAAAGTACAGATGGAAGAGAAAGCAGTTCTAAGTACAGAATAATGAACTGGTTTTAGCATACATCAGGGTGACCAGAATGTAAATAAAGCAGAAAAACAATGATCCATGATCCCCACGCCAGTTTGGTACGTACTACCATGAATGGCGTACGGTACATAACTACTGGCGTGCGCCACTGATCATTGTGCACGGTTTTGAAACCCTGCTGGCATTAGGGCCAGGAGTGGTATAGATTACCAGCCTTGACCCTGCCAGCCCCCCTCAGGGGTCAGAACAGAAAGCAGGAGCAAAAGGTATTATACCTTTGCTTGTGAGTTTGATGGATGGTTTGAACTTTGAGCTTGCAAGGGGATGGATGGAGGATGGATGTAGTGAGGTTTGAGGACTGTGGAGAGTACTCCCTTTGCTTGCTCTTTCTATGGAAGAGAAAGGGAGCAAAGGAGCAATGAAAAAGAAGAAAACAAAAGGTTATTCACCTTAATGGAGCTAACCCCTTTGAACTTTTTGTAACCCTTTGCAAGGGTGAAGGGAGGGGTATTTATGGAGGGAGAGGACTGATCAGTTTTGGGCATTAAGGCTTGTTTGGCTTTAAGAAGCCTCCCATGCATTGAATGCATGGGACAAGGCTTGAAAGGTGGTGTAGGGATGGAGGGAGCAGCTCTGGACGAAGTAATCATCAGGAGACTGTGGCTGACGTCGGGGTGGCAGCAAAAGTCCCGCGCTTCTGGCTGAAAAAGGTTGATTTGACTGGCATGCGCCACTTGTTGAGTGGCGTGCGCCAGTAACCGGCGATGACTGACACGTGGCAATGATTCCTGCGCACGCTAGTCAAGAACCAGCGTACTCCAGTAGGGTTTTGCTGAGGCCATTTGGTTCTGGCTTGAAGGGTTTGAAAGGGGTTCGAAGAGGTTTTGGGATGAGGCTCGGGATGCTCAAAGCTCAAACACACTTGCAAACTCAGGATGTTCTTGACCATAATCATCATCGGGGAATCAAAAGACCGTAAATAAACTATTCTGGAAAGTCCAAAATAGGGTGCCTACACATGTGGATTGTGCAACATATATATTCGTATCTCAAATAAGTATAAACGTAGTATTAAGAGTGTTGAAATGCCTAATAGAAATTGTTTTAATTTTAAATTTTAGGAATAAATTTTACAAAATTATATGGATCTTGGGAAAGAGACCATGCTTAAATCTGTTGCTATTACAATGCCCAAATTTATCATGCAATGCTTTCTATTGCCAAAGCGAGTATGTAAGGACTTATGCAGTGTGATTAGGAACTTTTGGTGGGGCTCGAAAGAAGGTGAGAACAAAATCAGTTGGGTCAATTGGAATAAGCTTTGTGATAGTAAATTGCAGGGAGGGCTTGGCTTCCGTGATTTTCATTATTTCAATTTAGCCCATCTTGCTAAGCAAGGATGGTGTTTGGTTAATGGCCCCGGTTCTCTGTTGGATCGTTTATTCAAAGGGAAATACTTTCATAATTCCTCTTTTTGGGAAGCCTCCTGGGCTTGGAGGAGTATTTGTGCGGGTCAAACAGTGTTGCAAAAAGGGTGGAGATGGTGCGTTGGACCGTTGGTGATGATAAAGCTATTAGTATTTGGCGTGATTCTTGGCTTCCCCGTTCACTTAACTTTCGTGTGCTTAGTCCCGCCTCACCAGTGGATTCTCTCTATCACAGTGTTACTCGGGTCTCTGATCTTATTGATGAGGTAACTCACTCTTGGAATATCCCTTTAATCAAGACTTTATTTTCTAATATTGATGTGGAAGCTATTCTTTCAATTCCAATTAGCTCCCGAGGTGCTCCGAATAAAAGGGTATGGCATTATACAGATAATGGTTTATTTTCAGTCAAATCGGCATATCGCTTGACAAGATCCAGCAATATTCCGCACAACTCTAGAGAGAGAAGAGAATCCAATTCGGGCTCTTTAAAGGATGGTATTTGGAGACTAATCTGGTCCTTACGAGTTCCCAACAAGATTAAAATGTTTTTATGGCGATGCTCTCACAACGCTCTTGTGGTGTTATTCAATCTTTTCAAGAAGAAGATTGATGTTTCTCCTTACTGTTCGAGGTGTAATTCTGCATTTGAAACTATCGAGCATCTCATTTTTCAGTGTAAATCATCCAAGGAGGTGTGGGAAAATTCCCCCTTTGCTAACGCAGTCTCACCCTCCTGTGATTCTCTCTCATTTACTGAATGGTGGATTGTTATGGTCCAATTGGTTCGTGATTCTAGTGGCGTGGAAGATCTCCATGCTATTTTAGCCACTTTGTGTTGGATGTTATGGAAGGGGAGGAACACTGCGTACTTTGATAAAAAGTTCTGGACTTGCTCTGCTACATTTGAAAAAGCGATCACCCTATGTGAGGAGTTCAAGGCAGCTACAGAAACGGTCCATTCCCTCCCTAGACTCTCCACACCCCCCCCCCCGGTCCTGGCTTCCCCCTCCACCTAATGTTATTAAACTTAATGTTGACAGTGTAGTTAATAAGAAGAATGGCATTTTTGGTGTGGGTATTGTAGCAAGGAACCATTTTGGTGAAATTTTGGGGTCTATTTCAATTCCTTTTGTTGGTTTCTTATCGCCACGTTCTACTGAGGTTTTGGGATTTCGTGAAGCCCTTGTCACTACGGCTAATAGAGGATTTTCTGAAATTATTGTTGAAGGTGACTCGTTGCAAGTAGTTCAGGCTTTGATTCAAGATGGAAAGTCTCTCTCAGATTGTAGCTCTATTCTTGCTGATTGTGTAGAGCTCTTTCCTTTATTTTTCATCTTGTTCCTTTATTCATGTTAAGCGTTCTTGTAATAGGGTAGCCCATTCATTGGCTAAGCGTTCCCTATTAGGTGCTAGACTGAAGTGTTGGGGGGGTCCTGTCTCCCAATATCTCGCTAGTCTTGCCCGTGATGATGTTCGGTCCTCGGACCGCTCTTTGTCTTAATAAAATCATCCATTCTTCTGTGAAAAAAAAAAATTATCGTTTAGTAGGCAGGCAGTAGCAGTCTATATGGTAATATTTTAATATGGAAAATGGTAACTCTTTTGAAAACTTTCATACAAAATCTCTCACGAAAAGAACATGTAGGATTATCATAAGTTCATGATCTAATCACATCATTGTGAACAGAGCTAACAACTAAATATATTATGTCCTACAAATGTAGGAAGAACAAAATCAAAGATCATAAAGAGGGCCATTTTACCTTCACATGCAAGTGTTGCAAAGCCGTGAGATGTGGATGTTGCAAACATGATAACGTTTGGGTCACAATGTGTTGGTAATGTAAGAAGACAAAAATAAGCACAACCAAAGGATAGACAGAATTCAAGATTATTAAAGAGAGAACAGTAAGTTGAGATCAAGATAGAATTCACGATTACTAAAGAGAGAGCAATATAATGTCCATCTTCCCAAATGTTTCACCTCTTGGGGCAACACTTGAAATTGGAACTACCAGTCACTTGGAACCAGGCTTAGCCGAGATCAAATCCACCTTAGCCGAGATTTTATCCTTCAGAAACCGAGGCCGAAGGCACAGTAATCAACACTGAACCCAGCTGATCGAGTATGATGGGCTTATTTTTTGTATTGGTTGCGTTGTTGGGCTTGGTTATCTCGTGGACTCTCAAAATTGATGTAGTGTCCCGGGTTTGTACTATGTACTTCGTATCTGATGTAAAATGATCCCGTCTATTGATTGACAAAAAAGAAGAAGGAGGAAAACACGATAAGTCTAATTTGTCAACTCCTTTCCAAACTACAAAAGAACATTGCAAAGGAGTTAATTTCGCAACTATGCCTGAAGGACATTGCGAATTTGTTGGACAAATCTATCCTACTATACTTAATGCAATGCATTTGCCACGTCTATCACGTGGTGATAGTTTATTGTTTTCATACCGAGAAATAGTTTATCGTTTTCATACCGAGAATGGAGTCGTGTTATACCGGATGAAGAATTCATGGGGTAGATTTTGGGCAGATGACAGACATGCTTGAGTGGAGAGAAGAACCAACTCTAATCTCCAATCTAAGAAACTTTTGCATGCATTGATCGACTTTTGTCTGAACAGAAGGACCAGTTCAGTGAACTTATTCTTTGAAAACTCGAGTTGTTTTTACTAGTTTCTTCCTGTGGATCCTTGTTGTTTGCATGGTTCTTATCTTCAGTTGTTTAAGAATGGTTGATTCCTAGATTTTGGTTTATAGTGAGCTGAAGAAACACTTATGAATGCCAAAACTACATACCTTCAACAGGCATCAGCTAGACTGCCCCCTTCCTCAAAGTATCAAGTATCCGTGTCAAGCATGCCTTCCTGTTTCCCTTTCGTCTCCCTCACATTGCTACATCAGATATCACTTGCAAGTTAACTCAAGTTTAAACTTTGGGCCCCTTTCGTTTTGTCTAGTGACTCATCCTCCTAACCTTTAAGCACATGCTGATTATCTTGCCAACTTCATAATAATGTAACTTTTTAGCTTGGGTCTCTCTCTCTGTTCAACTACCTACCTATATACGCCTAATCTATCTTTTAGATTTTTAGGTCTTTGTCTTCTCCATCAGGTCTGTAGTTGCACATGATTGAGTAATATCGTTCATGATCTATCATACTCTTTCAATACAGAAGATGGATTATTCCTTACTATGCAATCAAAATAAAACAATTCAGTAATTACAAAAGTTCCTAGTTACACAAGGGCAAATTTGGAGTCATGACTACTTGTTCATAATGCCAAGAGCAAACATTCTCAAAACTTGCTTTCCTTCCCCAAATGCTGTGGAAACTACTACATTATCATTTTATATGGTGTATGGAATGCAGTAGGATGGTTTCATCTCCAAGGATGAAGATGTACTGGTGGATTTCCAGAGCTTGACTTGTACACTTAATAGAACTTCACGTTTTTCTTGAGCCGTAGAGCTTGTGGCTAGCTAGGATGCACACAAATTGGTAGCCCAGTCTTTTCCCACCTTCAGTTGCACCAACCAGTTGGTGGGTGTCCTCTTGTGATGGTGTTTGATGGCAACATCACAATATACCTCAATTGTTGGCTAGTTTCCCTTTTCAAATACTATGAAAGTAATACTTCCTCTAAGGGATCAGAGTGACATGGTTCTTTGAACCATGAGTCATCAACCAAAGCAGTTTGAGAAATCTTTATGAAAGGAGAGTTGATCTTGATGACATGATAAATCATACTAAAACTTAAACTACGGTAAACTTGTAAAGAAACATTGTTTACAATATAAATACCAGCTAACGAACAGGTTATAATAGTAGTTAAACTATTGTGGCAAAGCTGTCCTTGTAATCCATTAAGTACAATGAAAGCACATTAAGAAAATGGCAGGCTATCCAATGGAAGTTACTGGAAAAAGAGTAAGGATATCAATGGATCATTGAACTGCATTGTGCTAACTTTGGAAGTGGTTATAGAAGGTTCAGGTACGTAACGGGCCATACATCTGTTGATTTATCAGGTGCTTGTCAATGACTTTATTCGGGCTGATAATCTTTAAATTGATGTATGCTAAGCATGCACCAACATCTCAAAATCCAAACTGGAGAAAGAGAGTACTTACTACTTAGAGATAATGATTTGCCGTAATCCGAAAATTCTTCACCTATTTGCAATTTTGCACTGAAAAGCAATGGTTGCATGTCAATGTCATACACCAACTCTAGAAAACAATATAGGTTGCAAGTGAGTTAAGTTTCTGGTAGAAAATTATTCTAAGCGGAGCTTCCTTTCAAGTTCCTCTAAAAGAGATGATCTTCCCACGTAGGACCTAGGGGCAAATCCGCCTCTAATCCTAATGTTATGAAATTATAAATGGTAGAACACATACTAACTTTGTTCAGTCTTCAGACATATACCTAAATCATCTCTGCTTTCATGTTACTCGAGATTCTGAAGTGCTTCAAATTTTCTTTTTCCTGAACGAGTTTGGTTTACCTAGTTTTGTATAAACTCTTGTTTTTTAGCTGATTTACAGATATTTGCACAACAATGCAAGCATGTGTGCAGATAGAGATCTTTAGGTACACTCTGGGATTAATGCACCCGGAATCGAATGTTACATGATTCTTTCTTTAATCCTTTAGGCAATCTCAGTGATTTGGCTTGATTTTCCCTTGATAACAAATTAGTGTGCTAAGTGGAAGAATATCATAAAGTTACACATGATTGATTTTTACTAGAAGAATGAATATGATGCTCTAAAGTTGCTTGTTATGTCTCCGAGGCACTTTTTTTTTTTTTTTTAATCGGCAAAAATAAATTTCATTAACTCATAACATGAAGTACAGAGATAATAGGAGCTTGGGTACACTGGCCTGACCACCCAAGACCCTCATCTCCAAACCACACGGAGGAAACTGATTTAGGCCCAACAGGCTGAGTCCAAAGCAGGAGGAAAAACCCTAAAAATCCAAAGGTTGGTAAGAAACCAACCCAGCACCCATTGGGACACAGCCCAGAACACCTATTGGGACAATCCCATAATACCTATTGGGTCAAGCCCTCCTAAGAGGCCAAAGCCCAAACACCCCAAAAGAGTCTAAAATACTCAAACCAATACATAAACAGCTCAAAAAATGGGCCAAACCTAGCCCGAAAGGGCCAAGCCCAGCCCAAACACCTCTTCCTAACCCTAGCTCCTTCACAGATCAGCCACCACCACTAGTAACATCCAGTCTCTGAGGCACTTAGTAAATGACACTTACGGGTTTTTGCTTTACAAACAACTATCTGTACCAAAGTTACAAAAAACATACATTGAATGTCCTTGTGTGGTGTTCATTTTGAAGCAAGCTGACTGCACTTGACCTCATTTATTTTTGTCACAAAGCTGTAGGGCCTAGACTGATTCAGCTGGTACAGAGTTCTATTTTGCTTGCAAACCATTCCTGTTCAGATTTGTCCCAACCCCTTCTTTGGCTTAAGTTGTCAAACTGGTTTGACCAATGCTTACTTAAAGCCTTCTTCGAACTAGATGAATGGGAATACTATAGAAGTTCCTTGTGTCCGTAAGATGCCATTGGAGTGGAATTCCTAGATCCGCAACCATTCACCTTTGTTGGGCAACCCTTAAAACCTCCAAAAAAATACATTAGCTTAGCTCACAGTGGAAACGTTAGTTGTTGACAAGGCAAATATAGTTTCGATCGAAACTGAAAAAGTAGATTATTATGAAGTAAAAGATGTTTTTATGCTACAAAGCCCATGTTTTAAACCATTTCCTAATGTGATTAATTGACCTGCTTCTGAGCAAATACAGTAAATCGACCTCATTTGTGTGGACTGCCATGATTATTGAACTACGGCTTGGACACGTTTAGCATGTATTTAAGAGAAGATAGTTTGATGACACCGTTCACTACCATATTAAGAATCTGTTGTTCATACATAGAAGGAACCAGCTCCAACCATGTCAGACCTCTCTCTCTCTCTCTCTGAGTATGTATTTTAATATGTATATGCTTATCACTGTCTAATGGTGTCTCATGATAGGGACGCAACTGCTCTGGCACATCATAATGCCTTATTGTATCTTTGGTTATCTATAAAGTTCTTTAAGTTTTCTTACTGCAATTTACGAATATTTTATTGTATCCAAATGGTACCATGATTTTGGGGAGAATGTGGATTAGGTTCATGATTGCTTAAAATATGACATACATAGGCTCAACAGACCATAAGTACATTCAGGCAATTCTTAATCAATCTTCCCCTAGCTGTCAATTCCTTTTCCTCTTCCTCTAAACCAATCACCTCTAGACAAATACCAATCTCTTTATAGCTGGCCCGCGAAAAGCTTATGTTGATAAAAGCTTGGCGTTAAAACAATTCTCGCGATCATCTCAACCATGGAGAGTGGAAATCCCCTTAAACCCCACTTCTCTGTTGAGCTTTAATACTTGTATCATGCGAGTCGGATTAACCAATAATGAATTGTCCTTTGATGATTTGTAGGTGAATGGTGAAGAAAAATTTCTATGAACGCCTTTTCTGGGGAAAGGATGGGACCATATTTGGAATAGGGAGCCTAACTGTCAAATACCTGAAGGGAAGATAATTCCAGAGCCCTTTGCAAACACTGATTCGAAATAGAATAAGGCTAAAGACAGGAATGCCAGATAAACAACCACATGCATTTCCTTTGTTTATCCCTTCTTTTGGGAATGATCACTTTTTGTGTGGGATCCCAAAAGCAAAAGATTAGTGGGTGCCAACACCTTCACAATTAGCCAATTTAGTTTATCCATGTCATCACTTTTGTTTTCCTTCTATTGGGTTTATTTTTCGTTGTCAAGGCTAAATTGCAGGCTTTACCCAAAGTGGAACTCTTTTTCATATATTCTCTGCTGTTTTTTTTTTTTTTTTTAAAGTTTATTCTGTGTATGATTATTTTGGTCGCAGTGGACAAGCAGAAAGAAAAGGTAAATGCTGGTGTTGAAGCTTGTCTGAAGACACGAAAACAAGCATGAGATTAATATGTTATAGGTACTGGATATATTGTGATTTTTGAAAGGAATTGAAGTGTGGAAATGGCTTGAAAGGCCAACTTCGATCACGATTGTGATGTCGTTGCGGATGGAATCAGCTTGTTGAATTCAAAGGCAGAATTTACTAAACAAACATATACCCTTTTGATTTTCAGATGCGTAGTTCTATCATCTGAGAACCCGGGAGTCGTGCTGTGCCAGATTTTATCTCGGCAAATATAAATTTTCGAAAAGGATTCTCAATTTGATGACTTCTACATTGTGCTTAAAATTAGGAGCTTACTCCATTCCCCAAATAATCCCCCGCTTGCTTGTGAATGAGGAGTAATCGGTGACTTTTTTCGTTTTTGTGTTCAAAATTTACCTAGTAGAGCCAAGTTTTTCTTTTTTGGCTGTATCATGGGGCCCTACGGGTGAGACTGGGCACATGAGGTCGGGCCAGCTGGGGTGGGGGGCCAAACACAAAGGCAAATGGAGCAAAGACAAAGCACTGCAATAAACGGGTCGGTGTATTTATATGCCTGTGGCCTGGCCCCTGTGTGTATCGTACTGATGATATTTAAGCAGCTAGCTAGCCACGCGTGCTTTCTTGTGATTCCCTTTCCTTCCTTCAAAGCCTCTCTCTCTCTCTCTCTCTCTCTCTCTCTCTCAATAACTACTCTGCCTCTTCCCCTCTGTCTCCCCAGCCCAGCCCAGCCTTCTTCTCTTCTCTTCTCTTCTCTTCTCTTTCCACACCCAACCAATTCCTTTCTCTTCTATTTTAGTTTCCTTTCCTTGAATCATCTAAGAATCGATCGATTGCAACTACATGTAACCTACCTTGAATCGCCTCAAGCTGAGTTTCAAAGATTGTTCTTTTTCCTCCGAGAGGTAACGTAACGTAACGATCTCCTCTTTTTTATGGCGCCAATCATTTCTTTTTACTCCTTTATTAACTCTTAGGCTCTCTTTGGAACCTATGGAAAAGAAAAGAAAAGAAAAGAAAGGAAAATAAAAGAGAAGGAAAATGGAAGATAAAATTTACTATTCATTACACTTGAAATTCTTATTTTCTTTCTTTTTTCTCTTCCAACCAAATAATGGAAGGAAATTTTTTTTAATTTTCCTTTCTTTTTCCATGGATTCCGAACAGAACCGACTCTATTTCGATCCGAAAACTAGTAGCGTTAAAAAAATTCAGAATTTTAGCGTCTAGTTTCCTCACCCCTATGAGATTGTTGTTGATCTTCTCAATTATGTTATGGCTCCTTTCCATTGTGAGGAATGTTGGGATAAAGAAGCGAATTGAAGCTCTTCTCTTTCCCACCTAATCTCACCAAAACGGTGAGAAAGGGAGTACTCAATCAAAGAATATCATGTTTAATCTTTTTCTCACCGTATTTGATCAATCCAAATGAGTAGTGATATGACAAGAAATTCTAATCTTTTCCTTTTCTTCTCATCAAACTCCTCAATGCATAGGGGGCAGTTAATTCGTCCTTCTAATTAAAAAGTACCAATTCTTGTGTTTGAATCTATCTTGGGATCCAAAACATCTTTTCACTTGGCCTTTTAATCTACAGGTACTTGCCGAGAAAAAAAGAATACATACTTGTACTCGTCATCTCTGATGATGAGATATACATAGGCCTATTGTACGTGATCCGCTCAGATTCTATCCGAAAAGAGTAAAATTGATGGCGTCAACTGTGATCTCGAATCCTATAACTAACTCAAACAGAGCAACGTCGAGGAAAAAGAAGAAAGCACTGCAAGCCACGAGTAGAGACCAATCTCAGAATCCGAACGGCGCCACGACGCAGTGGAAATCCGAGTCGCAACAAGCAGCCTACTCTTCCAAACTCCTCCACGCTCTCCGTCAAGTACGCCCAAGCCCGGCCCCGCGCCCGGGCCGAGCAGTGCGTGAAGCCGCTGATAGAGTCTTAGCCGTGACGGCCAAGGGAAGGACCAGGTGGAGCCGCGCCATATTGACCAACAGGCTAAAGCTCAAGTTCATGAAGAACAACAGGAGGCAGAGAGTGGTGGCAACGGCGGTGAGCCGGTCGAAGAAGCCGAGAGTTAGTGTCTTGCGGTTGAGATGTAAGAATCTACCGGCTGTGCAGAGGAAGGCTAGAGTTCTTGGCCGGTTGGTTCCCGGTTGCAAGAAAGAGCCGTTACCGGTGATTCTAGAAGAGGCGACGGATTATATCGCTGCTCTTGAGATGCAGGTTAGAGCCATGAGTGCACTAGCTGAGCTGCTGTCGATCTCCGGCTCCGGCTCTAGCGGCTCCAGTTGATTGCGTCGTGGCGCTCCTATTCTCTGAATGATCTTCTTTTTGTTTTTTACATTTGTTTTCGTTTTACTATTATGTTTCCCCTCCTCTCCTCTCGTCTCTGTTTCTTGGGAATATTTCTCTGTTAATACAATTCCTTTAGAACTTTTTTTGTGTGTGTGTTTCCCAATTAGGGATGGCAATGAGACGGGTCGGATTTATTGTCTCCCATTCTATATCGGGCAGAGTCGTGGCGGGAGAAATCGAAGAAATGTCGGGCCGGGAAATAATGGCTCTCCATTCGTCCTTGTAATTTGTAGTAATTTTATTCTTGATAGGATTTTGAAAAAAATAAAATATTACTCCGTATAATGTATGATGACAGTTGAAAAGATAAAAACAAAGAACTTAAATACTAGTTTCCTTAATTACTTTAATAGGGGTCAGATCAGGTTAAATCGGGACAGGAAGTAATACCATCCCACGCTATTTTCTTCAATTCTCAGTTCACGGCAGGAGGTCAGAGGTGGAGATATGATTGAGGAAATCGCCATCCCTAAATTCGTCCATGGGAGATTACACCACAGGGAAATGTGGGTGACATACAAATCATATCCCAATCTTCTCTGCTTTTATCTCTATTCTTAATAATCTTTGCTTTAAGACTAACAAATGTCTTAGAGAATTACGTCTTTGATCCGATAATTATAGCAGAAAATAATAATTTTTTTAATCCAAATATTGAATCTCCAGCATTTTGACTAAAAGAACAAAAGGCATACAGTTCATCTCCAATTGCCCTTACAACACTAGGAGTCCAAGAAGTTGTTTGGTAAAGGTTTTAACATGATAAAAGTTGTGTCAAAGACTTAAAATTTTGGTTTTGAGGACTAGAGATGCTTTTAGTAGTTTAGACCCAAGGTTGTCAATACCGTTTCGGTACGTAACGTTTTAGGGAGAAATCCTACCTAGTATCACGCCAGTGATGGTACTTACCATGCCACTAACAGAAACGGTATGTACGGTATTCAGAGCTTTTGTGAGAAACAGAAACGGTATTCAGAGCTTTGATGAGAAACGACGTTTAAATGCGGTTAAGTTTCAAATCGATCATATCCAAATCTTATGGTTTAAACTTGCTGCTTCTCTCTTTTTGTCTGTCCACTGAAGTTGAACTGCCCAAATTTCCCCATTATCGAATTTGAACGGCTGGGGTAAATGAACAGTATGGGGGTAAAAGCGTGATTCCGGCCCATTGCTTTGGATAAGTTGTACGGTAATTGTTAATGAAGTGGGATCCAGCGACCATTGTACCTATCAAATTAATTCATTGCACCATAATACTATAATAAAAGAGCCAGCTGAGCCAGAGAAGAACTTCCGAACCGTCAAATTCATTTAACTGCCTTGGATTTACTGTTTCATTACTTTATTCTTGCTTCGCACGCTATTTGCCATCATTATCAACACTTGTTTTTATGGCCGTTGTGGGTTGAATATGATCATGATCAGGAGGATAGGGTTACTAGGCACTACTTCATCGGGGAGTAGGCCACTGATGTCTGGGCCATGTTTGGGCATGTGTGATGTTTCGTCTTGAGATTTTCGTAAATTGGTCGCAACACTTGGTTATAAAGAAAAATGTATGGGCTATCTGGGATCCTCAAAGCACTACAAGAAAAAGTGTATTCGCTGACGAAAAAAATGATGACGAAATTTAATTTTTACTATAGGTGACAAAACAACAAGATTTTCGTCACCAAAAGTTACTATAGGTTGTCTCCGAAAATCACTTTTTCGTCACCGGCCTATAACATGTTTTTGTCACTCTATAGTCTATAGTAACTTTTGCTGACGAAAATATACTTTTTCTTGCAGTGAAGGTCACTCTTTTGCTATCGTAATGAGGTGAGCATAAACTGGCTCGGACATCCTATTATTTTTAAAAAAAAGATGAGAAAGACAAATTTTATCCTATGTATAATTATGTGGTTCATCACATTTTGCTCGGAAGAGATTCTATTGATCTCATTTCCCTATCAATGATATGCACGTTGAGGCTTGGTTAATTAATGAATTTGATAAGTTCAAAGTAGGGTCTATACCACCGAGGTGGTAGCCCAGCTGGTGAGGCTCATCACCTCCCTTAACGCAGGCGGGAGTTCGAGTCCCGACAGGTACTCGAACCTCGTATGTGGACCAAAGGGGGGGAGTTTTCGTTGCTACGCTGGTCGCCCCCTCTCACCCTTTTGATGATCCAAAAAAAAAAAGGTAGGGTCTATGGGGGACCCAACGAATTTGATGACATGGTCATAGCCAGTGCACTACAGATAAGCAATTCTTTATTAATCTTTAATCTAATCTAATCTAATTTATTTATGTGATTCATGTGAGTGTACGCATTTTATTTTATTTTTTGTAAAATATTGAGCGTGCAAGTAGATGGAGTATCGGTTATTTTATGAATCCCATAGCCAATACTCCCTTCGTCCCATATAAGTTGGTCGCATATGAAACTATGTGTAATTTTTAAATTTAAAAAATAATAATGTATTTATTGAAATAATTTACTGATTTTTTTTTGCACCGTCCAAAAGATCTCATCGAGATCTATCAAAAAAAATCAATATTGCATAAAAAATTATTCCGGTAAGTACCTTTTTAAGCTTGAAAATTGCACATAATTTTGTAGGGGACTAACTTCACGGACGGAGGGAGTAATCAACTCGTACCGAGTCCCTTTTCTTTCCGCTATGTTTTCTATCGGTGGCATTCCTGCATTAAATTGCCACTTCCAGCCGTGTAAAACAGTCACTGAAATTGTTAAGAAAAAGCGAAAGATGTATTATTGATTGTATTCAAACCATAACCTAGCACGTCTTTATATAGGCTACAAGACACATAATAAGGAAATACGCATAATAAGGAAACCTAGACTAACTAGGAAACATAAATAATAATCTGCTTAAACTGAAAACATAATAATAAAGCTTAGAAAATATGGCAACATAATATTTTCCAATATTATGTTAACATCCCCCCTCAAACTCAAGTAGATCTACCAACTTGAGTTTGAAAAAGCCAAAAACCAGGAGCAGCCATGCCAAGTCAAGCTAAGAGAAACCAGAAGAAGCCAGGAAAGAGAAACGGGCAGAAGAGCCAAAAACAGCCATGAGCGAGAGAAGCCATGACATTAATAGAGGTTTAAAATGAAATCCGAGTACACGAGCTGGTTACATATTAAAACGAGTGCCCGGCGGACGGCAATGAAGTATAGGCCGCCCGCCAAGAGCGAAAATTCCACAGGGTCTAATTCTTGCTTTGATACCATGGTAAGAAAAGAGAAATGATGTATTATTGATGGTCTTCAAACCATAACCTAACACGCCTTTATATAGGTTACAAGACGCATAAAAAGGAAATACGCATAATAAGGAAACCTAGACTAACTAAGAAATATAAATAATAATCTACCTAAACTGGAAACATAATAATAAAACTTAGAAAATATGACAATATAATATTTCTCAATATTATAGAGACTTTCTCAGAGATCGATGACAGAGACTTTCCTCTCGTGGGAAAGTCTCTTTCCCAATATAATATTTCCCAACATAATAATAAAGCTTAACAATATTGAGGGGTTTCTCAAGCGGATCGAGGAGATTCGGACTTGGTTGGACAAGACACATGCATGTTCGAGTCTCCATACCCGGTGCTACTTTAGCTTCAGTTCTAGATGCAGTGAGATTCCTTACAAATTGCAGCGTGAGTTCCTGGTGGAGGTTACTAGCTTGCACTTCTATATATTTTGACAAAGAAACAGAAAAAAGCCAGTGAAAACAAAAGAAAAAACAGTGAGAGTGACAGTTTTAGCTCTTCAGTCTTTGAAGAGGTGAATCCAACGATGAGGGAGGTAGATTCCTCCGTCGTTCCGATATTTTGGCCGATTGACCAACGTTGTAGGAATAGAACCTCGGCTAGCTAGAATATATGATCAAGTGGGCCATATATCACGTGGCTTATTCTGATTTTATATATCTCCAGCTTAATTCAGTCACAAATAACGAAGGATCTATATGCAAATCTACTGTGTTTGTACAACATGGTGATTCACTTTTTTTTTTTACAATTTTTGTTCATAATTGAGAAGTAGTGTCATGCCTAGCTCGGTAACAAGCAGTTCAAGTCATTCCTTGCCTTGTTATATATTGACGCGGATCCAGAAATTATTTATAATGGGGGCACATAATTATTCATAACCTTAAAGAATTTCACCGTCAACTATAATTAATTAATTATACACCATTCCAAAAGTTTGTAAACATATCCACACATATGTATTCTCTGCTAGATTTTTTCACTTGAGCGGTGAAGCGGCAAAATACGTTTTGAGTAATTTACTTATATATCCCTTCGACTTTATACAAAAGTTCAGTTTGGTCCTTCAAGTTTCAATTTCAACAAATAAAACCTTCAATTTGCAAATTTGTTCCAATGTCATCCATCCGCTGGGTTCCGTTACTAATTCGGACGGAAAATGGGCATGTGCCCAGCACGTGACTGTTTTTAGGGGTAGAATTGCCCATTCACCTCCTCTTTTTCTTCTTCCAATTCTTCTCTCTCTCCAGCACTTTGCGGTGACGGGCAAACATAATTGACGGCGACAAAGCATGGGAACAGGTAAACAGCGAGGCACAGATCGACGGCGACGGCAGGGCTGAGAACAATGGCGGTGATGGAAGCTCAGTTCGGCAGCGGTGCAGCGAGAAATAGACCGCCGACTGCCAATTTAAGATGTCAAACCAGAACAGCGTAACAAAAAACGGTAACGAGAACGGATGTTGACGAACGCAAGGGGGGCGAGGGGTGCTCGATGTCAACGATGATGAAGTCACCGGCAGGGGAGATTTCGGATTTTGATTTTGGGTTCTTTGGGCTGCCATGATCAAACTCACATATGTTTTCACTTTCCCCTCCCCCTCTCTCTCTCTCTCTCTCTCTCTCTCTCTTCATCTCTGCGTTCTACTTCTCCATCACCCAGAACTCCAATTTACTCCGGCCATTAGACCCACAAAATCATAATTGATATAAAAACACACCCACATGTATAATTGTAGAAACTGAAGAAATTGAAGCTTTGCCAAAAAAAAAATCACCGAAAATTTTTTGGAGCTTTACTTTGTTTTGTGAATAAGTACACAATCCATAATCCATATACACACTTTGATTCATGAGACCAAGTTTGGCTGCATACCAAGACAAAGAAGTATGGGGATTTAAGAGACATGGATTTTTGGAAAATTGAAAAGATATGGGGTTGTAGACGAGATAATTAATGGAGGGGATGAGATTGAATTTTGGCGGCGAAGGTTGAGTTCAGGGCGGTCGCCGGAGGCAGAGGGCGAGGTGGTTGTCGGAGGTGAATCCGGTGATGGTGGGATTGCCGGTGGTGATGGGGTCGCATGCGTACTGACTCCTCCTCCTCCTCCTCTCTCTCTCTCTCTCTCTTTAAACCAGACTACAGACTGTTCCATTTTGAGGGATTTTGAACCTCTTTTTTTTTTTTTTGCAATTTTTGTTGTGTTAATGTTGGTGGGTGCCTTTTCAAAAAAAATGTTGGTGGGTGATGCGGTGGGTGTATCATTCCTCTAATTTTGGTGCCGTAGAATTTGTGAGAGATCATGAGAGAGAGAGAGAGAGTTAAATTATTCATTTTGCTAATTTTTTTCTGAAATTTTCTCTGTTTTTTGGCTAGTTGGAGGAATGGGTTGTATGGAGAGAGAGAGAGGGAGGAGGTGGAGAAGAAGAAGAAAGAAAAAGAAAGAGGAGGGAAATGGGCAAAAATGCCCTTGGGGAGAACACACGGGCCCATCACATACCCATTTTCCGTCCAAATTGGTAACGGCACCCAACGGATGGATGACATTGGAACAAATTTGCAAATTGAAGGTTTAATTTGTTGAAATTGGAACTTGAAGGGCCAAATTGAACTTTTGAGAAAAGTCGAAGGGATATATAAGTAAATCACTCATACGTTTTCCAAAATTTTGTTTTAATGTTCTGTTCTATCTTATTCTTTCCTAACTTAATAAAAGGACTCAGATTCCCTGCAAGTGCAATTTGCCCACAAGTATATCTCCTCTTGTCAATCCGAACCGTTCATATGATAGGGCTCGTCATATAATTTGTCCATTAAAAAATCTATGTTGATTAGACTTTAAATTAAAACAACTCCATCGAAATACTTATACTCATAAAAAATACATGGTCTAACAATTTTTTGCATAAATAAAATGTTCTTATCAAGTTGTTATCAGTGTCCGATCAACTTGAATTTTTGGGTGGACAAATTATTTGACAATCTCTACGTTATACACGTCTTGAATCATCGAGAAAAGATTCACAATTGTGCGAAATATACAAGAAAAAACTTTAGTTGAAAAAAATAGTATGTGAGGGTGTGGGGGCACATGACCCCACGTGCCCCTTAGTAAGTCCGCCTATGGACATGCACATCTCACGTCTTGTGTTGCCTAGTACGTTGTTGACATATACCATGCCTTGTTTAATCCGCAAGATATTCGAGATCCCCATTATGTGACTTTTGATTTTTTTTTCGTTGCAAATTAAGATGATCGATCACGTAGTAATCAATATCGGATGTAATACCGGATAATGGTGATCTTATTTCTCAAGTGGGTCACTATCACTATCACTATCACTATCGCTATCAATCGCTCGCAGCTAGCAGATCTTTTATGCCTTAATGGTACTCCATATACGTGTGAGCTTTCCTTGTTTACCACGTACGAGCCGGCCAGTACCCGAGGCAGATCCACTTGAAAGGTGATGATCAGTAGGAAATGTTTAATTTTGGGAAAAGAATTAACCAGATCGAGAAGCTTTGCTTGATGATCCGGTAAAATTTAAAGGACCACATGCAACCAAGAGGTTAGCTTCAAAAGTAAGCAGTGGGCTCCCCTTAATTTGTTTCATGTGCACATGTTACATTTAAACATGGAAATAGACATGCAACCCATGCAGCCGATAAAGCCACAAAATTAATAGAAAACCGGCCAGATGTATTATTTTAAATAATACTACTCCACTTGTCTTTTTCTCTTAAAACAAATGTGATCTGACTAGGTACTAAATGATATCTGACCATTTCCTCTCTTATTTTTTGTTTATGGATGTGCATGAAAATAGTACCAATAAGTGTCGTTAGATTAAGAAAAATGGTGGTACTTATTTCAAACTATTGAGGCTACTTATAAGTTAATTTACGCGCGTGTATTCAATAGGGCTTCCCGTCAAAATACTATCCTTGGGAGAAACATACATTATTCGATTGTGATCATGATACCGCTGTTGTGCTAACTAGTTTGAATTAGAGGACAAGTTTTAATCATTCGAATAAATATATATGGCCACCTTTACTAGTATTGTCACACACTGTAACATGCTAAAAGCCAAAGCTTAGAAATTAAGTAAACCAATTAGGAGAGAGACAAGAAAAAGCAATCGCATAAGTTTGCTTCACAAAGAGTCAATTAATTAATGCTTTTAGAAATAAACTACTCAACGTACTGAAATTTAAAAGGATATATAGAATTGAATAATCATCTGAATGTTTCTTTGGTATACGTTCGTTTTCCTGGAGCATAATGATAATAAGGTTTTTGTGTTTTTTTGGGAGATATATCTACAAACATGGGAATTGTTGAAATATTTTTTTGATTGAAAATGAAAAATATTATTCATAATGCATGCATATATTAATTCCACTGGCATCCAATGAGTTTCAAAATGACGCTAACGGTCGCCGGAAATCCCACAATTTGATCAGTAGTTGCCTAGCCGGCCAATACACTCCTTTGACGACATGAGTACTACATATATTATGAGTTTAATCATCATAATTTAATTACACCCAAAGAGCAATTAGGGGTTGATTAGGAATCAAAATCAACTGATTATAATTAACAATGTGAGCTGATTACAATCCCAATTAATGACATGATCGAAGTAATAATCCAGGCCATTATCCCATCATCTCACAGTCGACGGAGAAGTAAAGTGGGTTCCGCAAAGTAGGCCGGGATTGTTTGCTAAAGGGATTACATCAGTTTGGTTAAGCAGTTGAGTGCCCCCCACAAACCTTTTTAAGCCCGGCCTCACTAAACTCTCTTCATATATCTGAAAGAACAAATGTCACTAATTAAGGCTTACAGAAGAAGATTTTCAGGTAATTATGTGGTTATCACTTTTACAACACGTACGCTTTATCGCTCTCGGATTGGACTGGTTTGAAAACATTCGAATTGTTAATGATTAACCAAGCAAACCACCTAATTATCACGTGTACATTAGGTAAAGTTATTTTTGAAAGTATCACGTGTACATTAACTAGGTAGAGTTATTTTTGAAAGGCAAAGAAAGTTTATTAATCTTTGAATAAACATTACAAGACTAAAAGAAACAAGGATGAACGGTATCACATCTCTAAACAAAGCTTAAGAATAATCCTGTGTCAATCCAAGACCGTAGAGAGAGAGAGAGAGAGAGAGAGAGAGAGAGAGAGACCAAGATTGGCAAGCTACCAACCAGGGCCGGTTCTGAAATTTTGGAGGCCTAAGACGATCTTCGAAAGTAAGGCCCTTAATAATATATTGTAAGCAAAAATCAAATAAAAAGTCGATCATACTGAATAATTTTGATTCGGATATAGTATTTGTTTGCAATGAGAAGTACCGGAGTAGTAGCGTTTAAAAGGGGAAAAAAGATGCATCCATACAACCACCACACTGAATAATTTTGAAGGGCCCCAGAGATTTTTGGTGATCCCGTGACCTTTTACTCCTCCTTTTTGTTTTTTCTCTTTTGTTTTTTCCTGCATTCCGTGTTCCATTTTTTTGAGCCATTGGGGCTTAAGTATAAAATGTCCTCTTGGGTTTAAAATTGGGTCCTAAAACAACACATATATACTAGGTCCTAAAAATAAATGGGGGCCTTATTTTTTGACATTTTTTGGAGCTTAAGGCCCACGTCTCTTGGGCCTTAGCCCAGAGCCGGCAATGCTACCAACCAAGGTAACACCAATTTCACCAAACCCACAAACCTAATGGGCCAAGCACAAAACACCTATTGGTTCAAGCCCAACCCTAAAAAACCTAAAACTCCAACCCCTAGCATCATTCCAAACCAAAACTTTATCCACACTCTCTCTCTAAAGCAATTTGGCGATCTGAAACCCTTGGGCTCCCCCTTTGCCGCCACCTGCCGGGGGGGGAAGGTGCTTCTCTTTCCTTCCTCCCCCTCGGGTCCAATCATCCTCTTCCATCCCCCTCTATCTCTCTCTCCTACCTTCTCCTCCTTCAGATCGTGTCCCTCACCCTCTCCTTCGATTTTGATGAGTTTTCGCCCTCCCTGGTGTGGGAGGGTGAGGCATTTTCGCCAACCGATGGTTCCTTGGCTCCACTGGTCTACCTAGCGACATGGGAATCTCGTCGGTCGTGGGCGATTTGGTTGGTGGCGTTGTCTGGATCTGGTGTGCGTAGGTGGTGGGCGGTGGTGCGGTGGTGTACTTGTAGGTGTTTTTCTGACTTTTGTTTTGCAGGTTTTATCTTTTTTCAAAAATTGATCGGTGAAGATGGCGGTGTTGATCGGTGGTGGTTCCGTCCGATGGTGGTGAGGTGGATGTGGCCCCCATGGCTGGGATGCTCAGGTCATTTTGTGTGCCGAAGTCCGGTTGGCAGCCACTCCGAGCTCTCATTCGAGCGCAGGGCCAGCAGTTCGTCCTTCTTGGTTGTTGCTGTTGCTGGTTTTCATTGAAGGAGTTCGAGATCTGGTGGGATTGCTGGGGGCGTGCTGCTGTTTTGGTGGTGGTTTGATCTCCTTGCCCTGATTGCTTTGATTTTCATTGTCGTAAGCCGGAATCCGCCGCCGATCTCTACATCTGGGAGAGGCTGGCTCGGCTTAACGGCGAAGCTGGTTTTTCCGGTGGTTTGTGTGGCGGTGGTGATTGAAGTGGTTAGGGTTTTGGGGGCTGGTTTGGGTGGGCCGGTCCTTGGGTGGACCGGGTTAAGGTGTTTTGGGCTTTATTATGTATTATTTAGGTGTAGGGTTGAGCTTTATTGTTTTATTTGTCTTGGACCCTTGTAGACCTTTGGATAACTTGGGCTGTGCACTTGTGGTGTTTCATCCAACTTTTTGTTGAATCCCCTTCCCCTTTCCTCAATTTTAATAAAATTTCATCTTTTGCCAATCAAAAAAAGCATCATTCCAAACCAACCCCACACTGCATGCCATCCGACGTTCACACCAAACGCTGAGACCAAAATCACCATGCCTCCTCCACAGCCGCCAATAAGCATACAATTGCAACCTCCAGAACCAGCAGGAGAACCCTCCATAGGCACTGGTCAATTCCAAACGGGAATCGAAAAGAAAATGACAACAGCCACCGGAGACGCAGAGAAGGACATAACAACCACGGAGCCCAGCAAACATCGAATAACAACAATCAACGAACACTACCAGCCACCAGGATCTCACTTCATCATTAAGCCCCGTGCCAGAAACGACCAACAATGAAAATGGCAAAAATCCACTGTACTGGAAAAAGCTATCGAAGAGAGGGGGAGAAGGAAGCAGAAATGGACTAGAGAAAGGGAAAGAAAGAAGGAGAAAACCGAGGGAGAAGGGAGAAGCGAAAGAGAGAGGGAAGAGAGAGACAAGAGAAGAGAGAGAGAATAAAGATGACAGAGGAGAGAGAGAAAGGAAACCCTAGTTGCATAGAGTAAGAGAGCGAAAGGTTAGAGAGAAGGTAGAGGTGTAAAGGTACAGTTCATGTAAAGTAGTTTCGTGTTGTTCTTTTGAAGATAATAATGCAGTTGGCGTTGGGTATATTTTTCCTCAAATTTTTTGAGCTTAAAAGCTAATTTACATAAAATTTGAGAAACCTATTTGTTGTAGCTTATTATGAGAAAGATTTTATGCGTATGTTGAGAGGCTCTAGACAATGTTTGTTACATCTTTTTGCTTATAAGTGTTTTTTTCTTCTTTTTTTGAAAGGCTTTTTTGCTTATAAGTTGTTATCTCAAAGTTATGTTAAACACAAAAAAGAAACGTTTAGAAATTAAGGAACAGAAATGACTGCCTTTAATTTTGATTCTAAATGGTCGTCAACTCTTAACTTAATCAACTAATCTATGCTATGGATCCATAGATGCGGTCTTTTAAATAGAAAAAAATATAGCATAGTCTAAACTCCTAAGCATAATCCTACAATAAGACTTCGACAGTGGCCAAGATAAAGGGGTAAAGTTGAAACTTTGACTTTTGGTGGGTGGTAATTTTGTAAAATTTGCAAATAATTTGGAACGGTTCAAAAAGAAAATGTGAGTAAACAAAATGGGACAGATGAAGTATAATATTTGATGCGGATTGCAAAAATTATTCAGAGGTTGTTTGGCTGTGGAGTAGAATATGACTGGGTAAATAGAAATTGAACCATTTTTGCTAAGCCTAGTTATTTAGCCTTGAGGAGAAAAATACCGTAATTTAAGGGCCTCAATCTAAACATTCCCTCTAGTTTCACATGAGAATGACACGTTTGTCATTCTGAGCCATAATGCATATAGATTCTCTTCTCCTTGTCTTCATTCATTCTCTCTCTCTTTTTTTTTGAAATGAACGTTGCGTTAAACTAAATAGCGTTTACAAACTGGGGGTATACAACCCCTAACAAATCCGCATAAAGAAGATTAACAATATAATTAGAACTACAAGGGTAGATATCGTCATTTGCTAACGCAACCACACAATGGTTCGCTTCCCGATAGATGTGCTTGATCGACACCGCTTCCTCCATTAGACCTACAATTCAGTAAAATATTACCAAAGGGATGATTTGCTATTTGATTATCCTGCATGAGCTGGAAAACTCCTAGAGCATCAGTTTCTATCCCCAATTTCCGCCCACCCTCTGCTTTTGCCAACAGAAGTCCATCACGCAAAGCTAGAACTTTTGCCATCAAGCTTGAGCTCGCTATAATGGTGCTGTGAAAGCCCCCTAGCCACCACTATGGTGATCGCGTAGACTACCCTTGTACCTGCTTTACAGGGGCGGATCCATTATAGGGCACGTGGGGTCACGTGCCCCCACGGCTTTTTTTTTTAAAAAAATTTCCCGATTGTGTGTGTATATATATATATATATTATATGCTAACATATGCAATAAGTTGTTGAAGTTTGGTGCAATGGTTAGCAACATTTTTTAAGAAAGAAACGGTGAGAGTTCGATTCCCCGCACTCTGAAGTTTTCTTTTACTGTATTTTTTTTCAAAATCCACTAAAACTTTTTTGCCGTATTTTTTTTTTCAAAATCCACAAACTCTTTCACAACTAAGGTTTCCCCCACTTCCCAACGTCTCTAATCATTTGTGTAGTACTCAAATATGAATCCGCACATTGTATTTGTACATTTTTGGTCCCTGAAACTTGTACTTGTAGAGTTAATAATAGGAAAATAGATTATGAACATATAATAATTTTGTTTTAACACATATAGTCGAGGTGGGCAAATTTGCCCAAGTAGCTTGTTATTAAAATGCATATATACTTTTAAATTATTACATTATCATAAATGCTAAAATTATTTTGGTGTGAATGTGTTTAACTATAACTCACATATTACAGCGTTATAAAAAAAAATTGGTGCCCCCGCTATGTCAAATTCTAGGTCCGCCACTGGCGGTACCAATGATGGATTGAAAGCTCCATCTATATTAAGTTTCACAAAGTTTTCCCGTGGAGGAACCCAGCCCACAAGAACAGCTGTTTTGTGGCCCAAAGGATGTTGCTGAACCAAGAAGTAGTACCATTCCAAATACTTGCTCACAATAGAGCTGGTGACTAAAGTAGGGTCAGGCCACTTCGAGTTGGAATCAGGGTCAAAAGGACGTTTGTTTCTGTCATTCCAAATATGCCAAATACCAAAGAGGAAAATGATACTCTCTCTCTCTCACACACACACACACACATACACAGAGTTCAATTTAATCCGTTCTTGGTTTTCTGTTTGCTGTACATATGGGTTTTTGCATGGTACGGAAAGGAAGCATCAGAATATATGGGTTCGGTGTCCCACATGGTCATGGGGGAAAGGGAGCAACTTCATCCAGAATGCATTGATCACCCAGTCAGCATTTGAAAGATAACAACATAGAATTCTTTCGTGTATTCTCCTATGAGAGCTCCGAGGCATGGCTTTGAGCTTTATCCAATTTATGGAAAGGATGGGCGTTTGAAGTTTGGCTTGGGGGATATTGCGCCAGGAAAGAAAGCACCAGAATATCGTATCGTGGTTCGGTGTCGCACATGGGGGACGGGGAGCAACTTAACATAGAGTCCTCACACAAACCACTAGGGGTGAAAAAACAGAAGCTGGATAAGTTATCTCCGATGATGCCTTATGGGCACATTTCCGAGTGGGTCTTTGAAAAATTTCGGTGTCAAGGCTAAGAACTAAAGATGGACAATTTTCTAACGGCCCAATGGCGTCCATTTACACACCAAGAGCGGATGGATTACCGTAAGAAGATTGAAGAGAGCAGGGTACATAATGTATACACATCGAATTCATCCCTAGGAGAAGCAGAAACCAGCACTTCAAAGTGCAAAATTCAAGAAGTTCGTCCATATACTTTAGAATGCGACAACTTCAAGACCCATCATGTAACATTCAGGGGGAGTCAGTGACTTGAAAATTAAGTCTTCTACCCTTTATCTTTCGTCTTAGATTTTGTTGCACCGAATTTTCCATAGCAGTAAAAGATCTAAAAAAAAACAGAGCATAAAGACGATGAATGCTGACACAGCAGTCACTATTGCTTCATCTCATCATGCTGTTTCAAACTTCCATTCAAAAGAATAACGATTGCTGAACATTGAACTATACAACACTGATTCAACTTAAAAAGATACTGAACTGGATGCAACTGCAAGCAGCCATCTTTTTTTCGTTTGAGGAAACATGCCATCATTTAAAGAGCTAACAGTTTGGGATCATAGAAAGCTTCGCTCTCAATACATAAGAAGAAACGCGAATCTTATCACTAAAAATTTACTTTCCCCACAAAATGAAGTTGCGACATCAAAGCAACTTTTAGGTTTCTGCATCCTTTGACCAGTGTCTCTAACACACCTATTCTCCCATTGCTCCAGCATCAAACCTGGAAAAAAAAATGGTTTGAAATGTTTGACGTCAAATGAGCGTGAGTAAACCTCATTCTGTGCAATTTGTAACAGATAAAAGTGGCAAGGTATATGCATGGTCACAGAATCACCTCGACCCACCCCACTTTTTTAAATTAGCATTGTTTCAGCCTCTATAAGCTATTTTTGCTCATTAGATGCACACAATAAGCTACCCAAACTTGACGATGTAAAAAAGATAACATTCAAAACATAACCATCCCCCATAATTACAAAAAAGGGTCTAATTGGTAGGAAAAGTTGACAGTGGCCAAGATAGGTAGGAAAGTTTAGTCTTTTTCTTTCACGTGATGCACGACATTCACGTCAATTGAACAATTCAGTAGTATCTCTGTCAATGTAACTACAGTTGATCCATACATGAACACATTGCACAAAGTAGCCAAATTCGGACAAATCAAAGACGAACAAACTTCAATGAGCATTTATCAAGAAGATAGTAAATGCCGTTTGTTAACCCACCTCAACACCTTAGTCCTCCTACCAGTTCTTACAGCGCCAGATTGAACCCCTTTGACAAGAAATCATCCCTAGGAGAAGCAGAAACCAGCATACAGAAGATCAGGTAATATAAAAGAAAATGGGGAGTGCAACAGTAAAATCCTTACGTATTTATGTACATGTGACTTCAACAATATACATGACTCTATGCAACCCAAATACGCACAATGATGAAATTCACTTTCCCTGCAAATCGCATACTTGATCTGCGAATCTCATAATTGATCATGTCAATTAAGGAATCATTACACTACATCTAACACAAAGATGGCAAGAAAGAACAAGTTAAGCACCATTCAGAAAAAAGCTATAGCAAAAAAGGCACAATTTCAGAATGTTAGCTTACCTCTTCTTTTTGTTAGTCTTTTTCATAGATTTGGCTTGTGTCGCGTGCTTCTTCTCCCTGTTCCCACCACCGCCCTCAAGTCGAACAAGGCTACCCTCGCACACATCAGCTTCAAAATAACCTGGCGTGCCACGAATACTGGCTTCCTCAACCGTCCCCTCTTTAATGTCATACCACTTACATCTACCACTGTCATATTGGAAGAGTACCTTTCCACCACTCTTCGAATATCCTAGCAGCTTCACACCACCCGCATACCTTCTATCATTTGAGTGCTCAATTGACATTAACTTTTTCCAAGATTCCTTCACTCTATACTCCTTCATCACCCAAATATCAACGCGTACCTTGTCATAACAGCAAAGTACACAAAGGCATCCTTCCAACACCTCCGCAAATAAACGAAAATTGGCGTCCTTGTACTCGGGTTGGGGCACGATTCGGTATCTCTCCGTCGCGAGATCAAAAGAAACAATTGCATCAGGCTTTTCACCACCCAACTGATTCATAGCAACCCAATTCAAAGCCCCACCAGAAAATAAGCCAGGTTCCTGCCCAATAGAAAGGTAATCTGGAAAGTCGCGAACTTCCTTCCACGAATTCGATTTCAAACTATAAACCCAAACTTCAGAGTCCATAAACGCAACACCGTGATGCTGCACAACCCTAACCACTTTATAGTCATCAGTCACGGAGTCATACCCAAATCCATAAACAGCATTCACCACATTGCTGGAAAATGTGGGGACGGTTTCGATCGGGCAAACCGGTAGTTTCCAGTGCTTTTTGGTTGATGGGTTCCACAAGAAAATACCTTTTTCTTGGTTAGATAGACAGATCAAGCCATTGCAGGAACCCCACAAGCGAGTATAATGCTCAAAAGACGTGACCGGGATATCGAGGACAACAGTTTTCTCGATCGAGTCCGAGTCCATGGAGTATATGTGTGATTTTTGCGAGAGTGGGTGAATGTGAAACAGTACGAGGCTGACATTGGTCCTGGTTTGTATTGAACGATTAAGGTGAGTTTTGATGAAGTAAGGGCTGTCGATTAGGGCACACCATGGTTTAGATACGCACCTGAACTTGAGAAGGGGTTTCACCGGTAGTCTCGAGAGTATGTCGGTGATGATCTCCGGTGGGAGGGCCAGCATCGTGAAGGGGGTCTGGCAAAGTTCGTATCTTTGATTTCGCGGGATACGAGCAATCTCTATTCTTGTAAAAAAAAAAAAAAAATTTGGTAGTTTTGTGTGTTTTGTTTTGTTTTTTATATATTTTTGTTAGATTTGCATTATATTTTTTGGATTAAACATCGAAAGCAATCTAAAAAGTACAAAATTGTAACAGAAAGAAAAAAAAGATGAACAAAATATCAAACCGCTGTCTTATTTGTCTAAAGTATTGTCTTATTTGAATTTTTTAAACATCGGTCCATATTTTTATATTCTTTATTTATACTTTTCAACATCGATTGTCTTATTTGAATTTTTTAAACATCGGTCCATATTTTTATATTCTTTATTTATACTTTTCAACATTGATTAAGACGAACGATTAACCCCGGAAAACGAACGATTATTCCCAAAAATTATGATTAAAAACTGGAGTAAATAGAAAATATATTTTTATACTCTTCTGATTCATCTTGTCAAGACGAACGATTAGCCCCAAAAATTATAATGAAAAACTAAATAAAAAATTACAAAAAATAAAAAATATCGAACTAACTTTCAGGCTTATAAATTTAAAAGAACACAACCTAAATAGACGATCTTTATCAAGCGCACCGAATGGATTGTGAATGTTGTCGTGGGAAAGGATATGATAGGGAGTGTGGTCGACGCGCTGGGAGTGTTTATCGATGAAAGAAGGTCTCTAAAGGGAGAAAGAGCGAAGACGTGCCGAAGTGAAAGCTCTTGGGAGTATTGGCTTGTTAGTTTGAGTTTTGAAAGCGTCGTTGGCTTGGTTAGTCTTTACCTAACCAATAATCCCGTTCCATTATTATTTTTAATTTTTAAATATTTTATTTTTTGTTTTACAAAATATGTCATTCTCTTACAATATATTAAAAAATAAGTACTTATTTCATTAGTAGAACGAGGACTAATTTATACAATGAAATTGTTAAAGGAGGTGGTAATTGCGGGTCTGGTGTGGTCCGGTGCAAACCTTTTGTTAGGGAATCGCGCTAGCAGTGGTGGATCAGAAGAAGGGCTGTTGTTGGTGGTCGCATGGAGGTCGATCACAGAATTGCAGAGAAAGCGAGAGCAGATATGAGAGAACACCGACCTTTCGTGGTGTTGGTGTTGTGCTGGTGAAATATTTTGGTGGTGAATGGTTGGGAATAAAACTGGTGGTGCAGCTGTGGCGTGGTGGTGGTTATGGAGGAAGAGAAGCAGGTGTGGCGTGGTGGCTGGGAGGAGTTCAAAATTTGGGGAAAAATTAGGTTTGGATAGGGAAGAGAATTTTGGGAAGTTCATAGATATTTATTAGGTTACATATAGCAAATTGTTATAAGATTTGTGAGGCAGGCTTATAACAGACTACGTATACAAAATTTGTGGCTACAAATAGTTCGGCCAAATTGTTATAACAAACAATTAGGGGCATTGCTATTTGCAGTCATTTATTTTCTGAATGTAGCCTGTATATAATATGGTACACACCTTTTTATAATATGGTACACAGACTACGTTCATAAAATTTGTGGCGGCAAATAGCAAGCCCCTGGTATTTTTGAGTTTGGACTGATCCTTTAAGCCTTGAACGATATAACAAACGACGTCGTCCCATATCCTTTTGAAAGGGAAAGGCTCATTTTGTTGATTCTGGCTTGGTCTTCCTCTTCCTCTTCCCTAAACTCCAGCCAAAACCTCTAGAAGCAAAACTCTCTCTCTCTCTCTCTCTCTCTGGTAAAATGGCTACAACATCTTCGTCGTCTTCATCATCATCTGGGGTTCCAGAGAGAAGGGGTATTCCGGCAGCTGCTTTCGTGGAAGATGTACAGACCTATCTCTCTCAACTTGGTCTTGATGTCAACTCTGCCCTCGCCTTCCTCCAAGAAAGGTCCCTCCTTTCGCCCTTCATCCCTCTCTCTCTACGCTTGTCCCTTGCTCTATATTTCTTGACAAGAATATGCCTGCATATGTGTATGATCGAAAGTAATTGTATTAACTACAATCTATATCGTTAGTTGAGAAACTAGATCAGCGTCTACTTGGGTGTTATTGGATGTTAGTATCGATCGTAGATGTATCTATATTTGCAGCCTGTGCTACTTCCGTTTGATTCCATTCAAGACGCCTGATCTTACTGCAAATAGTGTTTGAGCCAGAACTTCTAGATGAGCTGGGCTAGATTTTGAAGTTTAGGCTGGGGGGTGGGTTGATGTGGATTTCAAAAGAAGTAATTTGACATTATTGTTGATTGGGATTAGCTCGAGTTTATATCTAATAGCTTAAATATGGGTTTCTGCTTTGATTTTGAGAGCTTTAGTTGGATTTGAAATTACTATTTGGTGAGAGTGATTTGAATTCCTTTCATGCTAAGGATTGTAGTTATACAATAATACAAACACAGTACATTTTATTTTTTTTTACCTCTAATCCATCTCCCTCATTTTAGTTTCACAAACCACCTAAAACTAAACCTCTACATATCCGTTGAAATTAAACATAAAATCCTTCAATTGAAATCCACATCTATCTAACTGAAACATTATGTCCAATGTTTTGTTGAAGGTAGTAACTTTGAATTGAAATTTTGGATTAGCTTATGCTTATGTGGTGGTCCCTGTTTGCAAAGCACTGGTTCTTGCTGGTCCCATTCCAGTTCCCAAATGATATGCTAGTCCATGTGATGTATAAACTTATTCACTCACTTTCTGCTAAATGGGTGAAAGAATGCTATTTTTCAGCATTGAGGTGAACTTCTGGTAGATCCTTTATGATTCTATTGCCCAGAGCCTTTGCTTTATCTTTTAGTGCTATCTATACTACATATAACTTGTTTGCCAGAATGTGGAAGTAGGCATTTCAATCGCTTGTCTTGAGTTCCTGGCTGTTTTAAGATTCCATTATCTGATAGCCCATAAGTCTATCTTATCTTTCTAAGTTCTATAAACTCCATCAATAACATTAAAAATCATCCACAAGGGCTTCTTATCATTATTCCTCACAGAAAAAGGGGTTTCTTTATATTTGATGTCTAGCGTTGCACTTGGATTCCTAGATTTTCGAAGCCCTGCTAAGCTTCTCAGCATGTTTGTCTTCAAGGACATGTTCGATTGCCGTTTTTTTTTTTTTTTGTGTGTGGAAGGATTAGAAAAGGTGGACGTTAGGATGGGGATAGAGGGGAGATGTGGGTCCCCAGAAATGGGTTGTGTATAGTTGTTCTATGTTTGATGTGGGTGGGACAAAGAATGGGATTAAGGGTGGAGGATCATTTTTGACCTTTGGATGAAGAGGGAAATAATCTCATATCGCAGGAGTAAATAGTACCCCCTCAAGTGGTATTATATATTCCTTTATGTGGTCTACTAAACGGGCAAATAGATTGGTATGCACTTGGATTCCTCAGATTTCAATGCACAGCCAAGGTTCGTAGGCTTTTTGTCCTTAAGGGCAAGTTTGATTGCCCGATTACTTTGTGGAAGGATTGGAAAATGTGGGATTAAGGATGGGGATGGGATAGAGGGGACATATGGGTCTGAGGGACAATAGTTAGGATTTTATATAGTGGTACTATGTTTGATTTCGGTGGGATAAAGAAGGATTTTTAACCGTTGGATGAAGAGGAAAATTTGTCAAATGGCCGAACTATTAGTTAATCCCTCCTTTGAATCCCGCCTTTATACCTCACGCAACAAACGCGGGACTGATTTGGTCAGGAAGATATGTGGGACCATATGCTCTCCAATGCCAGAAACCCACTCCTTTGTATTGGTATAAGACTAGCCCTAATTGTTCAGAGAAGTTCTCCCAAATGGCCAACAATGTTTTTGGACATCCCTGGACGAGTCAGATCTCAGATGATGTGATTAATAGTACTTTTTATATATTTTTGGACCTAGCTCATTCAGTTATTTGTGTTGTTCAGTTGTGGATGAATTTAATAGTGCTGTCATAGAATCAAGTTCTGGCACAATTGTGACTCTGCAGCTACTTGGGCTGCGTAAGACTCTTTAGTTGCAGTTAATCTGATTCCATAATGCTAGAGTACGACCTTATCTAGTGCCATACGTGTAGTAGGAGATATCACAAAGATTTGGCTTTGTGCCGATTCCAAGGGGGACTAAGCTCACAATGAAATATGGGGAGTCACATTTCTTACTAATGCCGGAAAGCCCTGCAACCCTTCCGACTAAGGCATGACTATATGATCTCTCAATATCAGAATGAGTTGGTATGGTTTACATGAAGATCTTTTGGCGTCAATAGTATATTTGGTGATGGAAAATCTTGGCCGAAAAATTAAGGAACAGGGCCTTGAGATAGTGCTATAGTCAATCCCAGAGAATAGTTTAAGGCTCTTTTGGCGTGGCTGCAACTTAATATAGGAGTGTTAATTTGGATGCTTATTCGATTCATTTATTTTGGCACTCAAAAAGGATTTGCACCCATTATTTTAGCAAGTCATTCCTGCTCATTTCTTTTTTTCTATCTCTTTTCCCAGACTTCAGCAATACAGATTGGTAGAGATGAAACTACTTGCGCAACAGAGGGAGCTTCAGGTTTCTTTCAAATAGCATCTCTTCTGTATGCAATATTGTGTGTTTATGAATTTAGGAGTCCTAAGTAATAGTGGCTTGATCATCAGAAACATGAAAAGGTTATTACTTCATGGAACTTCTTGTTGAATATTTGAAAATGATTTGTGATCTGGTCATTATCTATGGACACAGACACCTAAGTTGCACCTAGGATTGGAAAGAAGGTTCTGTGCATCCCAATTCTTCAAAATTTTGGTTCAAACCTTCTGTTGTATTATTTGTATGACCAATTTATGATCACTACAGCATGTGTCCTTGAGTATACCACTTGTCAAAATTATCTACCGAAAGAATGCAGAAAACTTTGCAACAAAATCTTTAATGGAAATGCACTATGGCATGTCTTTATCACATTTAGGCATTGAAAATGGGTGAACATTTATGGGCAAAAACTGTTTTGTTGAATTGTTTACCACTTTTATGGTTCAAGTCCAACACTGCTTTGATGTGTAAAGAGTTCCGGCAGTGTGTGTGGGTCGGTGGGTGGAAGAATTTCAGGTACATCAATAAATCGGTTCGCCAACCACATGTGTTTGGTTGCATAGTTCTGACATGTTAAGTCTGGGTACAAGCTTGGTTTAGAGGATTGGCATAGGCATATACTGCACAAGGAGTTTTTACTGGAGTTCAGTTAAAAAGTAAAAACTGGAGGTCTTGTTTTTTTCCCCCAAATGTATAGAATGAGTTGCCGTGGTTCTTTCAATCTGGTTTCTAGCTAAATGTCCTCAAAATTGAGCATTTTTAGAAATCTTAGTAAGTTGTGGTATAAATGTTTGTTTGGTCATGTTTCAGTCTCAGACTTGCTTTTTTCATTCTCTAAGTACCTCTGACACATGATTAGATGTCAGGAGTTTGTGTAAGTTGCTTACTTTTCTACTCATCTATATGAAGTTTGATGACTGCTTCTTGTTTCTTGTGGTTATTAGGCAAAGATTCCTGACATCGAGAAGTGCTTGGATGTAGTTGCGACTTTGCTAGCTAAGAAGGGTGCTGGTGAGGTTCGTTTAAAGACTTTCATCTGGTTAAGAGAATGTTGCAGCTACTGGATCATTAATTTCACGTCCTTGGTTTGTAACACTTGTTGTCTTATGCATCCTTGCAAATCCTAAACTAAGAAAATATGACTTCAACCACCAACATTAGCACGGCTATATAATCGGAATTTGACAACCATTAGATGGAAATTGCTAGAAAATAATAATTCCGACCCCAATGGCGAATTCATCTTGCTGTGATAGTAGGAGGGTTTCTTTGTTGTTCCATCTGGCTTGTCTAGTAGTTTCAACTGTGGCGGAAAACATGTGTTTCTAAGTGCTAAAGTGTTCCTTAGTGCCTGCTAACATCAGCCAGGTCAAGATCTTCATGTGTCCCATGAAGATTTTCCTCTCTACACCTCGTGGATGCTCGTTAATGCTTTTCCATATTGATCTTTGATCAATGAATTTTTGACATGTGAAATGCATAGATCTTAGAATGCATGAATGTGTGGGGCATGGTTTTTAAACTCATGGTGGTGGCTGTTAATTGTATATTGGATGTTGGGAAGTGTTGCAGTGTGTCCCCTATGCTCATGAAACTAACAGCATCCAAATTGCTACCTTTTGTTCCTGTGTTTAAAATCCTGAGGCCAATGATTTTCAGCCACACCTGTTTTCTTATAAGTTATTACTTTCTTATTCTTGTTGCAGGCACTGATTGCCGATTTTGAAGTGTCAGAAGGTATCTATTCTCGAGCATGCATCGAAGATACTGATTCAGTATGTTTATGGCTGGGAGCAAATGTCATGCTGGAGTACTCCTGTGAAGAGGTAACCTGATTTGATATCTTTAGATGTTAGCTTAGTTCTTTTCTACTGAGACACTCAACTTCTTTAAACTTCGGGCGCAGGCTACTACTCTTCTACAAAGCAATTTGGAAAATGCTAGAGCTAGTTTAGAAGTTCTTGTCGCAGATCTACAATTCTTGAGAGATCAGGTTACCGTTACACAGGTATAGTTGTTGTTTAACTCCTTGAAAAGATGGTTGACAAATGGACAAGCATGCTATATTCTTTGTGGTAATTAGTTTAAGAAACAATTCATAATTAGTTTAAGAAACAATTCAATAGCCATGCAGTTGCTTATGGCGCCATGATGAGGCCATGGATGCAACAGAACAATTGATCTTGCAACACGTTGCATAAGCTTGTTCACTTCTTTAATAATGAAAACTCACTTTGATTAGAGAGTTTGGTGGTGGATCTTTACAATTAACTATTATGGTTCAGGTCACAATTGCTCGTGTATACAACTGGGATGTACATCAGCGCAGAACTCGACAAGTTGCTGCTCCCATGGACTCTTGAGGAAAAACTCGCTACAGCAAGGTACGAGGTGGCAGAATGAACTTTGCTAGCGAAAAATGTGGTTCGGTTCTAGTTTCTCTTATCCATTCTTCTAGGAGATAGGATTGCCTCTCTTTTTTGGTTTTCTTTTCTTTTGTTGTAATATTAGTGAATTTGTTTTCTTCCAGTTGAGCTTTAGTTCTGGATTTTAACCCAGTGTGAGGGTGTTTTTATTAGATAGAGAAGTGACGGAGTACTCAGACCAGCTTTGTTGCATGACGAAACTCTTGGGCTTGTGCTGTAACAGTATGATTCTTGAAATTCTTTGAAATTCACTCCAACAGTTTTGGTCGATCATGTCTGTTTTCTTTTGTGCAGCCTCTTGTTTTGTTGGATAGATTGGTTGTAGTATTAATTTAGGGTGGGTTTGGAACTTGAGGAAAGAGAAAGAAAGGAGAAAACAAAACAATTTTCCTCCTCCGTTAGTGTAGTACTTATGATTTGGTAGGGGAAAGAAAAATCACTTTCGTTTCATTCTTTTCCCTTTTTCGTCTCAGGTAACTTGAGAAGTCCTGTTCTCTTTCTTATTTTCCTCAAATCAAACAAGGAATTATCTCGTTTCTTTTCCTTTGCGAAACCTTGCCAAGGAAAATAAGGAGTACAGTTTTCCTAAAATTTTCCTCTCGGTCGGTCTCTTTCTTTCCATTACTTTCCGAAAGTTCTCCACGCGTTGTTAGTTTTGTCTGATTTGTGCATTTCCCAGTAGGTGTTTCCAGAAATCATCATTCCAGATTTGTAATGGGGCCAACAGCAGAAACTTCATTGATAATTAAGTTCGCTTTCAGATGTGATTTTGCCGTCTCTAAGGCTCTGTTCAAGTTTCGGAAATATTGAGTGAGTAATGTTTAGAAAAGAAAAGTGAAAAAAAGAAGATTATTTTCCCGTGTGCGCGCACTTGGTTGACGATGAATTTTGCATGAAAATTAAAATTCTTGAATTCCGGAGGATGTATTTTCCATGAAAGTGTTTCCATGTGGAAAAAAAAATTGGGACTATGGGTCCCCGCTAAAAGTTACGTGAGAGTTAATTTTCTGTTCATTTATTGTCTTTTTTGTGCAACTGAACGGAGCCTAAAAGAGTTGTTAGGTTTAATCTTTTGAATTAGTGTACTGCTAAGCTTAGTCAGCAATGGAATTATGGACCCTTGAGTGTCTTTTTGAACAAGGGAAGTTTACGTTCACTGTTAGAGTTAACAATTGCATTTAATCTTAGCCTGTATCAATCTGGTTCCACAAGAAGTGGGGAGAGCACTAGTTTTCTCGTAACTTGTTATCAAAGGATATCATTATTGGTTTCTTTTGAAAAGTGCATACTAAATGTTAGATCGATGATATCTTTATTCTTGATTGCTGGGCTAGGGACACACACACGGTGTCCAAAATCATCGATTGAACTTTGAGATAGAAATGGAGAATTGGAAAGGAGGCTCATCCCTTCTGGTAGGGTTCACTTTTCAGTTCCGGGTCTTCCGCGACTAGGGGTAGGGCTCTTACTATCATGTTCAAATATGTTCAATCTTTTAAAAAAATGGTGATGCCGAGATCGAGTTGCAAGGATCGAGAGAGTGAATGTGCTTCCGGCCATCCCCTTTTTTCTTAACTTTATGATAAGTAAGATTTTTTTTCCTCAAAAGGGGTTAGCATTCTTCTCTGGTTTCAAAACCTTATAATGAAAATGATTCATCGAGGAGAATGTTTGTGATGCCTTCCTCGAGTTAGGACAAAAAAAACCAGGCCACACACACATCAAGAAACAGAAACACACTAAAAGATAAACAACCACTATACCAAAAGAAGAGAGAATTTTGGGATGAGGGATACACTTGCCTTGGTGATATGCATGTACTTATTTGACTTGGGTTTTTCTTTGTGAATGGGAGACCATCTTTTGTATTGTTTCAAGATTGCGCGTTGACAGTTGAAAAAAAGGGTGCAGAAAGGGTCCTGTTCACATCCAAGGTGGATAGCCCAAAGTTCACAATACCTACCCCCCCCCCCCCAAAAAAAAAAAAAAAAAAAGTACTTCGATGCATCGGTTTTAACTCAATGGCCGTGAGAGACTGTGTATGGTAAGGGATTTTGTAAGCCCCAAAAGAAAAGGTACTTAGATGCATTGGTTTAACTCAATGACTATGAAAAACTGTGTATGGTAAGGCATTTTGTAAGCTTCAAGTCTCTTGAAACTAAGGAACGACTATATCATAGGAGTACAATTTATCGAAAGGACTCCATCTTCTGGCAGATACCAGCCTCTTTAACTCTTTTTTCTTTAATTTTTTTAGGAAGTTGAAACTTGAAAAGAAACAACAACAACTCCTTACTTTAATGAAAAGGGGTTTTGAAGTCAATAGTATGTAGGAAAAATTAATGGTATCTGAATTTGGGTGTATTATATATACCTGAGCCTGAGCTTTCAGGTGGAACCCATGTTCAATACACTAGTGGTCACGACTCCACACATGCAACTGACTAGACCACTGGTTTGACCCCGGCCATCTCCATCTCCATCTCCAATAGTCAAACATTAGCCTAGATCTTACCTCCCCAACCTGACATTCCAACATCTTTTAATTATATATATGTCAAATCTATAATAAAACTTGTACGTAAATTAATTCCTTAGAATATATATAGGAGCAGAACAGTCAATAAAAAGGTTAGGTTAGTTTAGTGATCTGAGACACTCTTTTATATATTTAAATTGAGTAAAATCTTCATTACTCCTAACGTATTGGATAATTTTTTTTTCAAACGCAAATGCGTGATAGTGTTATTATCAAACCATAACTTTCGGTTGTTTCAAAAAGTAAAACAGCCACAACACATTCTGTATCGAAAGGGTGTATGGACTTTTTCATTTTCCTATACTAATAATTTTGTTTGTGAATCTTATTTAGAAGTTAAATCTCTTATATATATATATATATATCTTCATGGATTAGATTTCCGCCCACGAGAAGGAACATGAAGTCATGGAAATTGGACAAGGAAGTCAAGAAATTAATCTCTCATGAATCTCATAGAGATCGAGGAGGAGAAGAGAAAATTATAGCAACGAAATGCAAGATAGCAGTCCATGCATGCAATCTCGACCATTAATTTGAAAGCGATTTGAAGGGTTTATAGAATTAAAATAACTTAAAATGAATTTAACAAATCTGAGCATTTGATTATCTGGGACTCAGAGTGGTTTACGTAGTCCTGATTGATCAATACCATTGTAAATACGCGTACGCCAGTACATATTTACATGCAGTCTGCTTGCGAACGTACACTACGCGCGGCTGCTTTGGTTGCTGTAAAAAGAGAGAAATTTTCACTTCAAAATTTTTTGTAGAAGCGTGCACGCAACTCGAGAGAGATTTTGTCATTTACTGTGGTGGAGACGAGGTTCTCCTCTCGACAACAGGAGCTTTTGGCTGCTTCTGTCTTTGACGCGTTTACGTTACAAATTCTTAATTAATTTATTAATTAATTTCATATACTACGTACTCCAGTCTTCCACAAACGCATAATATATCTATCTATCTAATTAATTACCCTCCACCCCTAGACCGTCTCTAATTCTATGGGAAGTTTTTTGGGTGTTGAGCGGTACCACGTGGCGGTACCTGTTAGTCATTCGGATAGTCCAAACGTGTTTTGTATGGCTCATATATATTCTCTCTCTCCTCACCACACCACACCACACCACTCTTCTCTGTTTTTTTGTTTCTAAGATGGCCAAGATTTATTCGGTCTATCTCTCCTCATCCCACCACTCTCTCTTTCCTTTTTCTCTCTCTAAGATTCGGACCGTCCAAAACATGTTTGGATGGTCCGGATCGCCGATGAAATACCAAGGAAGGCGTGCTGTGCATCATTCAGGTCGTCTATCTCAGCAATCGATGATCCGGATTTTAAAACAAACTCTTTCAGGGAAGAGCATTTAAAATCCGGACCATCTTAAACACTTTTAAATAGCTGAGATTGCAGAGCACCGTGCATAGACTGCCCACGCGTTGTACCACGTGTATGGTACCTTACCGGCACCCAAAAATTTCTCCTAATTCGATCTATAGCCAAAATGAATTAGTAGTGGCTGTTGATTTTTGCCACTCCCATTTTTGTTAATATCACACCCCTGCAAGTGTATTTTTAGTAATTTGCAGAAAAGTGACGTTAACAAAAAAAAAAAATGGTGACAAAATCATTCCTCGGGAGAAATAAATAAAGATGTTGATGAGTTGGACTTTTAATCATCATGTGCGGCCCTGACTCCATCACTGGCCCCCACACGACTTTCTCATGAGTATATTAATTTGGACCGCAATAACCGGCTAGTGTTCTCATATGCTTCAAACTTCTAGAAATTAATGTTCCAGAGAAACAGTCAACTCCGAGGGTTTGAGTCCACACCCTGACTTTCATTTTCTATCTAGATAAATAGAAGCTTCACTTCTTTATTCTGAATTAGGGGCGTTTTCCGCCGAGCCTAAAGTCTATAAACGTCGAGTTATTTTCATTAAATTATACAGTAATTAGTTGTAGAAAATATGTTGGGTTAGTAGAAGAAAATGTGTTAAATGTTTTGGATGAACAATTTCATACAAGCCAATAAGTGATAGTGCAAAATATTAGTACTAGTATATTTTTTTTTTATCACCTTCTAGTCATGATATTATCCCTAAAAATATAAATTCACGTCACATATATGCTGCAACAGATGTATTTGTACACTTTTTTCCGTTTCAATACAAAGTGAAAACCGGTGTGAACGGTGAATACATGTACCAAGCTAGTTACAGAATTGTTGAATCACGTAAAATTTATGTGCATGTCATTTCTTTATATTTTTACTTGATTTAATATTCCTCACCGGATTTTGTGTTGTGAATCCGGAATATATAGTCGAGTAGCAGGGACTATTGATCGAACTCCCATTCGCATTGTAGGGTAGATGCAAAGTAAAAGATAGGAAAATAAAGAAAGAGTATAAGCCAAATTAAATGTAGTACTCCGCGTGATTTACCCACTTAAATTAAAATCGCCTTCACAAATTCAAGATCGAACACATATTCCTCTTAATATATGGTTTTTTGTAATAGTTGGGTGTTGAGGTTGACCATCTTTTAGATAGGTATAAAGATACAATTGAATTAGGTTCGTTTTATGATGTTAGGTCATAAGAAAGTAATTTTTTTTTGGTGTGAATTCTCTAGTTTTGGTATGCATGACTTGCTTTTGACCGGATCGAAAAGAGAATAGTCAAAATGCACGTAAGTTAGTCCGGACAATCCCTGACCTTCAAAAAAAGAGCAGAGAATAAGATAGGTACGTATATAGATATATGGAGAGAGAGAGAGAGAGAGAGGTAATTTAAAATCAATATTTTACATTGAGCAAGATATATATATATGTATATATAAGTTGGCGGAATCGCGGATCTAAAAATGAAGATGATGATAGTAGGAGTAATTAATTAAGTGGATATGAAATCCCGGAAAAACGTGAAGATGGATATTGTTTAAAGCATTAATTAAGAAAGTGGGATGGAATAAGTGGTGGTTGTGTAGAATCTAGCTAAATGGTGGCAATTAACCAGATATTAAGGGAGACGGAGACCCTATCTATATATCTACAAATTAGTAATTAAAACCCCCACGAATTGAATGATGCCAACCTTAATTAATTTACATACAATTAGAATAACGTACGTACCAGTGCAAATATCGATATACAAGTTTTAATTAGGTCTTTGTTAAATTAGCTGTAGTTAGCTAGCTAGGGTTTAATTTAGATCGAGCCCATATATATGTCTTACGTACCCTGCAGCCAGGTGTAGTGTAGCTAGCTAGCTAGGCTTGGGGCATCTTTGCAGGCTTTTTTCTTTTGAGAAACTAACGTACATTAGTAACATGAAGCAGTTAGAGCTAGCTAGGCTATGTCTAGCTAGCTATTAACTATATGTCTATATATATTCATTGCATGCATGCCTAAATGATTCATTCCTCTTCAACACATAGCCTAGCTAGCCGGACAAAAAGCTTAATACTACGAACTTTTCTGAGAGCAGTACCCAAAGTTACGTGTTGTTTCTTCCCCAGGTTTAAACTCTCAAATGGCCGGGTTACACCTAATTACAATTGTTGCATGCAACCATAATGCATGTCATACTAGCTTTTGATTGAGTCAGCATGCATGAAAATTCATCTCTCTATCATTCTATAATAATATTAAACAAGTTAAAATACGGAATTAAGCTTGATATATATATATATATATATATAGTCCGACGACTATGGGTACCAAAACCTTTAATTGCATGGGTATTGAAAATGTACAATAGCATGTGGGGCCGGCCCTCTTTTGGATCTCACACGAATAAACACAAAGTGTTCATTAAAATAATTAATGTTTGAACAGCCTCATAAAAATTCAGCTCTATTGATCGAATATGTTTAAGTGGTTAATCCAAATTCGATCAAGATATATCCTAACTAAACTCATAATGAAAGTACTTGAAATATTGGATCAATCATTTACACATATCCAATTATATGAATTCAAAATCATTTAAGGAGTCGCACGACTTATAAAATGATGGTGTGTACTTATTTTAATTAGAGCTTCCCATAACGAAAATATGGATATTGACATATATTATAAGTATATATATATATATTTTGTTTTAGCATATTGTTGTATTATGTATTGGCCGGCCACGTACAGTCACATGGAAATATCTTCAAACTTACGTCTCCCTCTGTCTAGCTATATATCATTGATTGTATCGCGCGCGCGCGTTGAACAAAACTAATAGAATTCATACGTTTTGACTTCGGACCATTGTGTTTGTTTTGTTTATTAATTGCTGATAGAAACCAACAAGGAGGATCTTAATTAACGATGCCGTGGAGATTGACTAATAACACCCCAAACCCTGGTCAATTTCATTAAATTATACATAGCATAGGAGTATTATTAATTAATTAATTAAGTCGGTGTCCGGCATTTATTAATTAATTAATTAGGATTGTACGAATCATGCAGCTTAATTTGTTGCTTTCTTTTTAATCTTTTGGTCGTCAAGAGAGACTAGCATAATCAACCCCTTGCGTTTACATATTCAAAGTCTCTAGTGGCTTTTGGCCGAATCCAAGTCAACCTTTGGGCAACGTCTTATTGCTTCTATTTTTAAACAGCAGTACTCTTACTCTAATTACTTATTAATCTCATCAACTACTCCTAATTAATTGCATGTCGACCTAATTTTAATTAATTCGCTCAGGATTGGGCAAGCCATTAATTGGAGATTTCCCAAAGCTAAAAACTACAGTAGTTAATTTCGGCATAAGATCGAACAGAGGCATCACATGCCCACCCTCGAGGTTGATGGCCGGCCGGTTTGTGGCTGATTATAATTATTAAAAAAGAAAGAAAAAAGTTTAATTATTGGGGGTTTTGTGACGCGCGCAGTTGCATCGGACTGTGAGAAGACATGCTCGATCAGCTTATGAAACAATATTCTAGCTAGCTATATATCATGCATGTATATATATATATATATACATATGTTGCATGTTAATTTCTATCTTTCATGTGTTTGAGGGATTTGCGGAGGAGCATGCAAGTATGGGTATCTAATAAATATAGGAGTATTGCTTTTAATTTGTTGTTCTTTTGAGAAACTAAGTACTCCGTACTTCGGAATTTTTAAGTTGGTATATATGGTTCAAATATTTATAACTTAGACATAGAGTTTGCTTTTTTATTAGACAATTGAAAGAAAAATTCCAATTCTTGTACGTACAAATTAATTGGAATCAAAATTATTTTTCACTCTTTAAGTTACTATACTGACCCTGATCATGACCCTTGACAGTGTCATCAATATTAAAAGTATATCTTAGGGAGATCTGGAGTACTGAAGGACTTTGGAATTGGGGCAATTTTAAGGTATTTTAGTGAAAGAAGAAGTATTAGAATATCTCTTAAAAAACAAAAAATATTCTTTTGGTGGAGATTTCACACGTACCCAATTCGGGTCAATTTACCCGGCCCCATTTGTAAAGTACGTAGTAGTAGATCAAAGTACGTGTAATTGTCTGGCTTTAGTTTTGGCATATATATATATATATATATATCTCACGTACAGCTCCCAAACTTTTTTTGGGGGGAATTCATTCACAGCTCCCAAACTTATCAAGGAAGTATTAATCGATCGCAGTCAACTGTTCGGTAAAACTAGTACCGTAGTTATTTATAAATATGACATTAATTACTAATAATTTGCCAACTAGCTAGCTAGCTTCTTCGTGCCTTATTTCAAAAAGTTATGGCATTTGAAAGAATCAAACAAAACAACTTGCTCGGTACGTATTAGGTAGATAGAAATAGAATTTATTCTTGATCGATCACTACAACATTCACAAGTTATTGCTACTATTCAACGCGTACGTACATGCAACAAGATTCGAACAAACACCTTGACCGATATGTATTTATATATTTTACAGTGACTGCAATTTTAAAATTTCTTATCACACTACGATTTTTTCAAATATTTATTTAGCCAAATATTTGTGCATTGTAGGATGGCAATTGAAGGAATACCATTAATTTACTTTTTATTATTTTCTCTCATATTAAGAAAATGAAGATTAAATCAAAACTTAGGTAAATTAGGGGTGGCAAATTGAACCCAAACTCACATACTAGAAAATAGACCCAACCCAGGCCATTTATTAGGTGGGTTAGAATGGGTCCAACCAATTTATTAATTGGGTCAACTTAAATTACCCAATAAGTCATGACATAACCCATAAAAAAAACAAAACAAAACCTCATCAATTGATAAGAAGCAAAGTTGTGTTCTATTTAGATCCACTGTTGCAGCTGCTGCTTTACCAATTTCTTTTGAAGGGATCAGCAGGACTCACCTTGATGAGGCTCAGGCTATTTGGGAGGTAAACAAGATCATGGGCCTTAGTTGCATGGGCGATGAGAAGGATGTTATTTGAAGAATCGCGATTATGGAAGCCGAAGATGAGGAACGGGTAAAGGGTCATGCTTCTCATTCGTTGATTGGCTCTTAGGTGTCTTTTTGGGTGTTGGTTGAATTATTAGGCTTTGGGTGGGGTGCTCCTTTTTCGGATCTTTGGATGTATCTTTTTAGGGTGTTGTTTTGGGTCTTAGGCATTAGGAGTTTATTTGGGATTGATGGTGCTCTGTCATTGCTGGCTTCTTGCCAACTTTTGGTTTGTTTTTCCCTCCTTTGGGTCCTTCTTGGCATATGATTGCTGGAGTTTGTTGTTTTCCCGTGCGGATTTTCTTTTTCTCCGACTTGATGTTGCGTAGGGTCCTTTTAATCTTTGTAATTTGTTTTCAAAGATTAATAAATTTTTTTGCCTTTCAAAAAAAAAAAATTTGATAAGATCGAAATCCCTGATCTTCTTCTTCAACAGACCTGAATTCTTGGTCAGATACATAATATATATATATAGACACACACACTTAATTAATTGTTCTTGTATAATGGATCATATGGGAGAAACCCAACCTCAATTGTCTTATTTTGTGACCACTGGAGGTTTGCCCGACCTTCAAGTTTCGAAATTAGTCGAGATGCACAGAAGTTGATTCGGACATCGGGTTATCAAATTTAAAAAAAAGCTCAATTATCTTATTTACGCAATCTAGAACATCAAGACGTTATTTCAGAATTCTCCAAATCAAATGACATACAGGGATAATATGATAATTTTTGTGTACATGGGTATTTTAGTTGTTTAGATATATAGGGGTAATATAGTCATTTCAACATAGATAGGTATTTTAGTCATTTTAAAATTTTAATATATATGTAATTGGATTAATGGGTGGGTCGGGTTTGCTTTCAAATAAATGGGTCGGGTATGGGTCATTAGGCTCACAGCTAATGGGTTCCAAATGGGTCAATGACCCATTAAAAAGCCAACCCGCTTATAACTTACTCATTTTAACCAAAATCCACCCATTTGACGTCCTTGAGGTAAAGATATAGTTTCTTCCGAATGAGTGACAAAATAAGAGGGTGGACCATTTATCAGTAGAATTGGTACGTAACTTTTCGAGTTTCCTGTTCATGCAATAATTAACATATATACTACTATGTAAAGCTGGTATACATAACATACATATACTATGAGACACATGATCATGATGCCACTGATTTCATCATTGCCTGATTCTCCCGCAGACAGACGTTAGATTATTGCCTCACGCAACATATGGCCGAATATACTTGTGACCACAATATATACTCCTTCAATATTTTCTAGCTGCATGTGTTTAACAAAATTATGATTCATTAATTACGACAAATTAATTACTACTTGACATTAGTATAATGATGTTAATTTCCACATACTTTTTCACCAGAACACTACTCTAGTATTTTTATCCTTGTTCAGCAGTTTTTTCACAAATGTCCCTCTAGTAGAAAAATAGAAGCACCATCGGTCCCATAAAGAGATAAAGATTGTCAGGTCCACAAACTTTTTTCATAAATCGAAAGAACTCATTGATATCTTGTAACGTGCAGGAAATAATTTCAAATTGTATTGATAAAAGTACAGTATTTTTAAGTTATCGTATAGCAGACGGAAAATTTGTTTGGGAAGAAAGTATGTAGTATCTAGAAACATTAAAGTTGAGATGTGAATGGTTGTGAATGGACGAGGGTGGAGGCTTGTCGGTGTCGGAAAAAGAAGTGGAAGATATGCTGAGTTGGTCACGCGGGAATTAAATTTAAAATGCCGCCATGTGTGTGTTTGTGTGTGTACACCCTTTTTTCTCTGAAACAGGGCCTAGCGTGCCAAAAACTTCTTTCACACGCTTGTAAAAATTCAATTCTCTTTTGATTTCTTCTTTGGCTTAAGGTGTAAGATAAGCTAGCCGTTAACCAAACAGGAATGCGCCGTGTTATATATGAGGCAAACTGTTCATTAATTTTTGACATCACAACCCCATCATGATCGATTTGTTGTGTTTTAGAAGCGCGAGTCGGGATTTATTGCACTTCAAATTCACTGGCTTTTTGGCATCACGACGCCATCATGATTCGTTGAGGGACGGAGCTAGGGTTCATGTAGAGAAGAGACCGAAATCTAGAACTTGGAATTTTACATAATCAAATGATAATAGAATACTAGAATTTATAAGTTTTGAATAGTGGTTTGAAATTCATGCATGAAATTAATCTAAGGAAGGAATAATGTTTTACAAGAAAAATACAGCCACTTTTTATTCCTACTTGACAAAACATAGATACATACATACATACATAAAAGGAAGTAAATGTTTTTTCCACCACATATCCACCTTTTATTTTATTTTTAAAAAATTTGCTGAGACCGATATAATACATTAGGATTAATATTTAATGTGTATTATATTTCACTCCGCATATAAGGTGATTCTAGCAATGTTGGAGGTGGTCCGGGCTCCCACCCTAAGGATTGAAAAGTAGTGCAATTAGCAAATATTTCATGATTAAAACCATGCAGCTAGCTACCCTTATCAATTAAGGTGAGGGGCCTAGCCTAGACAAAGGCAATGGAGATAGATATATGCACGTACGTAAAGGGGAAAAAGGCAAAAACTTTACGCATCCAATAAATGGACCACTTTATACGACTCGATCGATCTATCTCTATTTGATTACATTATCATTAATAACGCAACCTCGGTATCACATAATCGATCTGACGACATATATAAAGCCCAATTTATACTTTCTCTGTGGCAAAAAACTTGAGACTTCTCTTGATGATGTTTAAAGTTCGAATATAACCAGTTAACTAATACTGAAATTTCATTCTTCACTTTGGTCCCATATGCATGTGGGACTAAATAACTACACATACCCAAGAAATTGGTTTAAGATAATCCTTGATCACATGCACACCCTGGTCGTTAAATAAAAAATTTATCGGTTTGGATCGATAATATTCACGATTAGTTTCTATTTGAAAATAACCTCGAACGGTGAACAAAAGTGGTTGTACAATAGGAGATATAGAAGGGGATATACTATTGCCGGATTATACATTCAGAAGAGCGAATATCCGGTGTTCGCAATCAGCTAGGATATAAAATGGGGATACATAATCCAAGGGATTGTATAACCGGGAAAAAATGGATATACCCCTTCACTCCCTATTCTTCTCTATCCGTCCTCATTTAATGTACGTCAACTATTATATATAACGTGCAATTATTCCTACTATACATTTATCTATCACCACTGGATGCAAGGACAGAAAAGAAAATTGAACATATTTATCTTTCATCCACACCGATTCTCATCCAAGCATATGCTCATCATCTTCCTATTAATATATATCCAAAAACAAACTATTTATTTCTTATCCCTTAATTTCTACCATAACCCCATTTTGTATCGCTGTAAAACTCCTCCCGCATACTAGCACGTACCCAGTTAGTTACCACTCCTATATATGAAAGAGCCATATTAATACATTTCTAGACACCAAATAGACAATCTCCATTCTATTTTTTTTTTTAAAGGATTTTTATAAAAAAAGAAAAGAAAAGCTTTACTCATGCACTATGGTGTAGCCGTTAATTTTTGTTTTATTCAGATTTTTGAAGCTTTTCAAATATCTGGATGGGTAACGTTCCAATAAAATAAAAAAAAAGGGTAAGAATATGGATTCTTGTAATCCAAGCAAGAATTTTGCGTTAAAAGTGGAGAAAGAAAGGAAAGAAAATGAGAAAACCAAAAAAAAGCGGTATTCTTTTCAAATTCAGAAAGCAAGCGCGCACGCACGCACGCACACACGAGCCAAGCCTTCCTTATTCACGGCCACGTGTACGTGGAAACTATGTCCCGCAAGAGAGGGGGTCCCACACCAGTCAACAAGCCGCGTATGAAAGCGTGGACTAGTAGTACTATTTCGCTGGCTGGATCAATTGGCGGTCCTCTTGGCAGCGGTCCTATTCAAACATACGCCCACCGCCAGTTACCGGTCACTTTAGCACCCTTTTCTTTTCTTTTCTTTTCTTTTTTTCCTTTTTTTTGTAATGCAAAGGTATACCTAAAAGGGAGTAAATTAATCGCCTAAACACAAACCAAGACTGGTGGTTGATGGAGAGTACTGTTACATCAAATCACAACTAATATATACTAGTATAGTTATACTGTAACGAAATAGATTTTTTTTTATTAATTAGATAGAAAAGATAATACAACAAGTTTAATATCAGTACTAGATAATATTATATATCAATGCCAACTCAAATTCAGTACCCCGCCAATTATGAGCTCTCAAACCCCTAATAAAATTGGTTAGGCACTAACAAAACAAAAAAGGATAACCAAATCACAATAGATGCCAAAAGTGGCATGAATTACCTTCAATATTGGAATCTTGCTACAATAATGAAAATGTCACTATCAGACATATGGACTAGACGATGATACTAAATGCTATCGTGTATTTGATTTTATCAATATAAGTTGCATTTTCTAAATTAAAAAATGTGTTAATGACGCATTATAATATTAGTATCCCATTTTTTTATGCATTTTCTAATCCATTTGGACAACAATATTATGTTCACAGTGTCTGCCAGTTGCCGGTCATCCTCGGTGGATAACCTCCTCTGGCCAACCTGTTCTCCAAAAAACACCCATAAAACCGACACTACCCTTCCCTTTCAGAAATCTCTCTTCACACTTCCAAACCCCCAAAAAAAAAACTCACACACACACACACACACTCTCTCTCTCTCTCTCTCTCTCTCTCTCTCTCTCTCTCTCTCCAAGTGCACTTTAACGGCTGGAAATGAAGAATATATGCCCGTGATTAACCTATACATGGAGAAGAAAGTAGAAGACCTAAAGAACGAAAATCAACCGATGATGGCAAATTCGACATTTTCCGATCAGATTCCGACCAGTTTTGCTTTTCCTGGCATCTTCGACATGCCATGTGATTACAATGAAAAGGGCTCTTTTGATTTAGGCTTCATGGACATTCTGGGTTTCCAAGATTACTACTGCACCACTAGTAATAGTACTCCATCTTCTTTATTCGATTTGATACAAACGCCGCCCGTGGTTCCCTCTCCAGCTTCCACGTCGGAGGTGGTGAATACTCCGGCGACTCCCAATTCTACGTCGATCTCTTCCTCGTCGACCGAAGCAGCAAATGATCATGATCAGATTAAAGCAACAAAAGTGGAACAAGATGAAGAAGGAGAACAAGAGAAGACTAAGAAAGAGTAAGCACTTATTACTTTTTTCTTCTAATATCATTTGTTTTCATTTACTCAAGCTCCGGGCTAATTTAAGCATACCTCAGTTAATTTTTGAGAACCAATTCTACCATCCACGAGCGGAGAGTCCAATTAAGCTTTATAAACTGAGATTACAAGAGTTGATTAACTTGTTGCTGGTACAGTTCCTAGCTAATCATGAAAGAAAAAAGTGTTAAAGAGAAACATATTAAAGCCCATTTAGGGGATAACAAGATCTGGTTAATGGGTTCTCTGATCTGCAGAATCTCAGTGTGTGGACTTGAATTTGTGATGTAGATTATTCTAGAAAAGTTATGATTTTGTCTTCTTTTTCAATTTTTTATATGTGGGTTTTAGGCTGTTGAAACCCAAAAAGAAGAACCAAAAAAGGCAAAGGGAGCCGAGATTTGCGTTCATGACAAAGAGTGAAGTTGATCACTTGGATGATGGGTTCAGATGGAGGAAGTACGGCCAAAAAGCTGTGAAAAACAGCCCTTTTCCAAGGTACACAAAAATCATCAAAAATCCAATCTTGTCCCCCATGCCAATTTTGATTCCAGAAACACTTTTACTAAATAGGAAACGGTTTTTATTTTTCCGTTAAATAATTTTGTGGGTCATGCGATGTTTTCAATAATTACTACAGGAGCTACTACCGTTGCACTACACCAGCATGTGGCGTGAAGAAGAGAGTGGAGAGATCTTCCGACGATCCCTCGATCGTCGTCACCACTTACGAGGGCACGCATACCCACCCATGCCCCGTGACGCCGCGTGGGAGCATCGGATTTATGCCGGAAACTGCTGCTTTTGGCGGCGGCGTTGGTGGTGGGGCTTCTTCTTTTATATTTCCACCACCTCACTATCAGCAGCAGCCACCCTATTTTCAGAACCAAACACCCACCACAAGTTTGAGCTTTAGCACTACTACTACTACTACAAGTTCCTCATCATTTCCAACTTTTTTTCAAGATAGACGGTTTTGCCCCTCTTCATCTGATTCTTTCCTAAGAGATCATGGACTCCTTCAAGACATGATTGTACCTTCACATGTGCGGAAGGAGCTGAAAGAGGAGTGGAAGGATTGACTTTTTTTATCCGGTATGTACGTAGAGTTGTCTGACTGACTTTTCTTGATAAGGTTGAGGGTTTCTCTCTCTCTCTCTCTTTCTCTCTCTCTCTCCCTGATTGTCGTTGTAAAATGATCGAAGGCCCTTAATTAGCTATGGAGGACTAGCTATTTTTCTACTACTTTGTTTCTTAGCTTAATTTTGTTATTCTTTTGTACCTAGAGATCTTTTGTAGTTATGGGATTTTGGGTCTTATATCTTCTCTTTCTGGTTTTCAGTAACTAATCTCTTTAATTTCAATTATCATTCTTCTTGTTTTGCATTGATATTAACTACGTACTTCTTAATAAGGGCCGGGGCATATATATTGGTCAAATACAGTAAGTATTTATATATGTTTCGTATCCAGAAAAAGTACTACTCCGGCCGGGAGAAAACAAAATATATGGAATATCTCTGTTTCATTTGTACTATTAGGGTTAGGGTTTCTCCACTAATTAAGCAAGTTTGCACTGACACCTTTTATTTCAGTCTTCCTAGCTTGTTATGGGATGGGAACATCAGGGAGAACGTACTTGAAGAAACCCTAAAAATGGAATTGTGAAGTTTGATCATATGATTAATGAATTACTCGTATGTGATGTGGAGGAGGTGCTTAATTGAAAATATGTTCTGTACTTTTTGAAGCATGAACTGATCTCTCTTCGATCATTGCACTTATAAAAGTAGCCTTTACACTTTTCGGGCCCGATCGAGAAACCGAAATTTGAGAGAATGTGGTGATGGCTCTCTCGATCGATCAAGTTCGCAAAAATTCAATTGGTTATGAATATTTGACTCAAATACTTTATGATATTAGACATTGCATGGAGTTTATTTATCCTCGGTCTCTTAAAAAATCTGTATTAGCAAGTGATTGATCTATATATTTTTAGAATGGTCACACGAAACGGTACGTATTGTGCACACCAGCAGTCTTCCGTCAGATGCAGTATGATCTGGCCTAGACACCATGGCTCAAAATTCTAATACGACTTGTCATATGGAGTTTCTTGTCATTTCTCCTAAAGATAATTGCAACTAAGAAGGGAGTTTCAATTAAATCGGTCTTTTAACGCATTGGATGAATTCGAAATTTCACTCGCATGTCTGTTTCAGAGCTAGCAGTCCCGCGAACCTCGTTGTGCACACCTACAAGTGTTCGGTCAAGGCTTAATGGGTGCATATTTCTTTATTTGCGTACATATTGGCTAGGGAGTAGGTGGTGGTTAATGGTCGGAAGGATGGGATGAGATATTGGTGGAGTTATGGTTTCAGTTTGAGAATTAGCTGATCATGACATGAATGGTTTTCAATATTCCTATTGGAGTAGGAAAGGTCCTTGTCCCATATGGCACTGTCTTTGCTATAGGAATGTGGCAATAAGTTCAATTGAATACCTTGCTACTTATGGCCACTCATCATTCCTACCAAAAAAACTATGTAGAGAGAGGGCTTTGCATGAAAGGGCAATGGAATTGTACAACTTCTTCTAGCTACCTTTATCCCATACTTGGATGATCACACGAAATAGCTTTATGTACTACTCCACTTGTTACGTTACGTACTCGGTACAATCACTTGAACTATATAGCCAGATTCAACAACTTCCTTCAAGTTCAAGAGATTGAGCTAGTTTCATATGCTAGTAATAAAGAACAATTTTTAATTTTTCAGTCTCAAGTCGGGGGTCAGGTCCTTAAGAAATTAGACACCCAGAAGAAACCCTGAATAGTTTCGTCAATCAAAATATGAATTTATGTATAGGGTAAAAGTTGCACGCACAAGTGTGAAGATGGCTCGTCTCCACACTAGAGAGTGACGTTTGGCCAGTTGTCAGAACATATGTATTCATTTCTGTATATATATTTTTTTTTCTTTGGCTAACAAGAGTGTCAGAACTTCAACCCAGACTAATCCTTCAAGTCCATTTAATCTCTCATCTCAGATTATTATCAAGCCAAAGTCTTGGGAATAACCTTGAAAGGATTATCCTTCCCTTGAGGCTCAAACTTTAGACTTTCCATATGAAAAGTCTATATATGGTTCGACCAATTGGAACATTCCTGTTTGACAGAATGGCAACCGTATATGTACATAATTTGCTAGTAGTATATAATGCTAAAACAATACTATTATGTTATGACCATATTTAGATCACATGATGATGTTGCATATATTTGAGTAGTAGTATCTTATAGTACCGGCCGGAGTATCGATCCATATATAACTGTCACTTAACGTGGCTTTTAAGAAGTTGATTTGGAATTTGATGAGACCATGCCCACTGAAATATCCATTGTATATAGCTAGGTGGAAATAATGATGATGAGAAGTACAGAAAGCAATATTGCAAAACAACTTTCATATATATGCTGAAAGAAAGAATAATCACTGTACTGTATAGTGTTAGATCGATTCATGTATTCTCTTTACAATTGTGGAGTAGCTGGCTGGAAAAGATGACAATTAATATTGGTGTTTGTCTCTTCATACATATAGGAGTATATTCTCTTCTCATCTTGAAATTCAACAAAATTGAAATGCAATAATCATTATACAGCTGGAACATGCGATTTTCAGATATAATTTCATGACTTTTTTTGGTTGTTGGGTGAAGGATAAGAATCCTTGAGAAAAGACCAAAAAAGGCTTGTAATTGTGGTGGCGATATACTTTTCACATACATACATGCAGTTTAGTCAAAAGTAGATCCTTCTAGTACTGTCACATACGCGTAGAAAATAAACACAAAAAAAATAAAGGGAAAAAAAATAAAGTTTTAGACTTTAAGAAGCCCAGAGCTATCTTTTCGTTCAATAGTGATTCCACTTCTAAGTTCGAAGCAATAATATGTGATCCCTCAATGATACATATAAATGTTTCAAATACAGTTTATGATTTGACTTGCTCTTCACAACCATCACGATAAATATGCGTTCTCAAGCGATAAATAATATGAAGAAACCAAGCTTGTCAAGTTGGTTGTCTTATTTCTCTCCAATGGTGACCTTAATACCTCGCTAACCTCTGCTGATGTATATCGTGTGACAAAAAAATAAAAAAGCGATAAATAATACGGATTCTGTCTCTAGAATGATTAGTGTGTTGGACCAATCATTATCAAACGATTCAAAACCATATAACAAGTTAGGCCCAGAGGAACAAGTCATAGAGGGCCCATTCCGAAGTTCCATAATAGACTTGAAATAAAAGCTTTAACAAGTTTAGGGATGGCAATCTCGGCCGACCCGTTCGAACTTAGGGGATTCGTTTGGGGATTGGGTAGGGCCGACCCGTTCGAACTTAGGGGATTCGTTTGGGGATTGGGTAGGGCATGGGAATTTTTTTTTAAAAATTCGGGGATCGGGTAGGAGACGGGGATAGGTCTGTCCCCACCCCAAATCCTACCCATCTCCGTTCCCCGTTCGTTACCCGCCCCACCCCGTCCCTAAATCCCCAAAATATATATATTTATATATAAAAATAAATAAATATATACTATATTATATATACCCCGCCGCACCAGTGCGCCACTCGGTCCACTCTTCTCTTATTCTGTTTGTGGAGCTTTGTTGGCTCCTAACTTCCTGACCAACCGACAACCGTTACTAGTACTGTTTCCTCAACCCTTTTCCCTGGAAAAAAAATACAAAACAATCCAAGTCCTTTTGGCTTTCACATGCTAGTATATGCTGTTAGGTGCTGAAATTGTAAAATACAGGTGCCCGAATCCCCGTTTTGGATCCCCGTTCCTCATTTGGGTCGGGGATGGAGGAAAAAAACAAATTCCCGTTGGGGATCGGGTCGGGGATGGGGTAGGGGGTAATGGGTAGGGGGTGGAGGTAGTACCCCTGTTCCCGACCCGTCCCATTGCCATCCCTAAACAAGTTTTTGCTAAAGCTAAACGGAGTGTGTGTCTATATATATATATATATTTGAGACAAATTACGTTCGTCTTCACGAAATTGAAGACATTGATGGAAGCAATTGATTAAGGTAAGGTGCACGAGAAAGCAGTTTCAACACACAAAAAAACTTAATTCAATCTCTAGCAATGCAAAAAATTTATTAATGTCACATGTTAAGGAACAATGCCACATTAATGGCTCACAAGCTGTAATTAGGTTAGACAGTAACTGAGGCAGAGAAACCTCCCAACTAGAAGACAACTGAAAGGGTGGGGGAAAACCAACAATCTACTGTTACAACCCATGGAGGATATACATTCAAATCTCCTAAATCATGCCTCCCAGCACTCCCGCTATCTATCTAGTTCTGACATTGTGAAACATTATCCAACCAAAGTGATTTTTCCCGCATCAATCAAGTTCCTGCGATAAATGGATTGGCATGGCAAGAGCGGCAAATGTCAATTAACATCACAACCCAAACAACTTGCAAATGTTAAAAGAAAATTCGAGCAAGGGAGAAAAAACAGAAACTGTTCAGAACCTGAAGGCTTGTTTTTCCACATCCACTCCTGAGAAGCCTGAAGTCCCTGCAGCACAAGCAGAAGATGCAAAATGAGACAGAGATCAAGCAAGGAACCTAGTGATGGCAACGGGACAGATTGGAAGCACTCCGAACCCTCCACCCGTCCCCGAATCCCCGAATCCGCCCCGATCCCTGACGGATATTTTTTTTGGTCCTCCATCCCCGCCCCAAACGGGGAAAGGGAGATCCGCTCGGATATCTGGAGATCCGAATTTGAAAAGAAAAAAAAAACAGATTTTATTGGAAAAAAAAATAGCATTTTTCACTTTTCGAACTGCCGCGTCGAACCATCCAATATGGGTTGAACTTTATATTCTTTCCTCAAAGCCTGAATATTTTTACCCCCCATCAATAACAAAAAAAATTCCATACTTGTGGGAAACGTGCAGGATCATTGGCGGAACCAGCTGCTACCTGTAACTGTGAATAACCAAATTCCTGAAATACCGAAGGACAAAAGAACAGAGGTAAGGGAAAAGGTCAACATTGAAAGATCAACACCGTGCAGTATCTTGCTGAGTAGTTATAAGGGAACAAGTTCGTGGGAAGGTAAAAGTTGAACTAACTAAAAAAATTGATATAAATTTGAGTAAAGTGGTTTGGCCATATGAAACACAGATCAAACAGTGAGTCAATGTATGAGTGATACGATTCTAGTAAGAAGGTGCCGGAAATTGCCAAAAGGAGCAGAGATGGGCAGAGCAACACATGGGTTGAAAGGAAATAGCTGGCTTTGGACTACGCAAAAGATATGGACTTTAATAGAGCCAAACTAAGAAAATGCATGTGTGGCAGTCATAAATTATTGGGATCAAGATTGCTTGAGTTGGCAACAACAATGTCCAGCAACAGCACAACTAGACATTTTAAATCAAATTACATTGTAGGGTCGCCAACCCTACCCATAGAAGAAATTATCTTTTCATACAGAAAAACACCAAATCCAATGATAGATGATCCTGTAACTAAGCTACATGATACCTGTGCGTTTCGGGGACCTTTAACTCCAGAAGCCTGATACTGCAATTTCCAAAAATGAAATAAGCCACGAAACAACTCAAAACCTTGTAATGGAATGCACGACAGACACTCACTGATGATGGTAAAGAACTTTGTTGCAACTGCTGCGGGTGGTGCTGTGTTTGGGGTTGATTTTGTAGTTGAAGTTGCTGCATCTGCGGAACTTGCTGGGCAGACAGACTTTGAGGGTGAGACTGGGGGTGAGGCTGTTGAAGTGGCGGTTTTTGCTGTTGCTGCTGCTGTTCAAATAACGTCAACTCCTCTGGCTTCTCCCACTGCATGTCCATTCAGCAAGCATTTTGACACGCATTAGAGAGACAAAAGAAACTCCACAACAAAACATGTTATAAATTATGAACATAGAAGTTCCTTACTGTGCTTTGACCAGTTGAGCTATTATAGTAGTACTTGTAACCATCAGGGGAGGTGTGTTCTGTCCAAGCACATTTTGCAGGAGCTACTGCCTGCGATACTACAGGAAGAACCGGAGCAGCAGATGTGGAAGGAGGCACATCTGCCGCTGCTGTGATAGAAGGGGAGGTGGCAACTGTCTGTGGTACCATGCCGGCCCACATAGCCTGCAGCAAAAATATTCTTAGTATACTAGCCTCAAAATACCCTAAGGTCTTCAAGAACAAAAGCTTACACATAAAGTTCGAAAACAGTATAACTGTTTTGAGAGATGTTAAACAAGACAAATTGATTGGAACTAAAAAGCAGTAAGATGTCTAAGATCCTATTTCAAGGTGGTGTATACTTTTACTGAAAACTAACCACATTGACGATTTCTTTCTTATAGAAATGATGCCAGATCAGGGGCGCCTAACCTACACCGTCATTATATACACCCAAAATTTATATTTTCCTTCAGGATGGTCCCATTTTCCCAGAAATTACCACAAGGAGCACAAGAAAACGCCCAAAGCCAACAAAGCAGATAAATGAGCAATATTCCACTCAACCAATGTGGAATTTTCCATTTCTTCAACACCCCCTTCCCCCGTACCCTAAGGTTATGTAACTTACGTTAGATCCAGGATGCATGAGGGATTTAGGGAGGGGAAGGAAAGATTAATTAAAATGCTAAATTTATTTGCTGATGTTCTCTCCCTTGACAAATCCATCACCAAAAACAGCTTAAGCGACTATGCTTTGAAACAAGTAGTACCTGCTGTTTGGTAGCCTGAGAACTTTGCTGTGGCATTAAATTCTGATTTGAAGGTTGCATCAGCTGAAATTGTTGTTGAAGCTGAGAGAATGTCTGCTGAGATGATTGAAAGCTTGCCTGTAGATTTTGTTTCTGTTGAGATAACATCTGAGCAAACTGAGAAGGTGATTGTTGGAGAGACTGATGCAGTTGCTGCTGAGCTGGAGAAGGTTGCATCAGCGGTTGTAAGTTAACATTCATTGGGGCTTGTTGAGCAGATGAGGCACCCTGGTTGGCCTGAGGCTGAGAAACAGTTAACTGTTGCGATGGCAAAGCCTGAGTGAAGGGGTTTTGAGCAAAGGGCTGAGGAATTGGCAGTTGACCAAAATGCTGGAGAGGTGCATTGGGAGTCAGCATCTGGGAGTAAGATAATGAAGGCTGTGGATGTAGCTGCAGGGAAGCTGTAAAGTCTTGTGGCGACTGTAGTGGTTTCTGAAGGGGTGATATTTGTTGCTGCCCATTTGAAGGAACTTGTGGCAAAGACTGGTTAAAATTCTGCGAAACAATTCATGAAGGGCATGGGCACCCAATTCATCCCAAGAGGAACATGTTCCTATAAGAAAGCTACAGAAATTAATGAACCATACCTGCTGTAATGCTGAAGAGGAAACTGCAAGTCCACGAAGCACGCCATCCGCAGAGCCACCATGGCCATCAAGAGCACCACCCTAAAAATGTAAATAAAAGTCCTAAGGATAAGAGACGGAAAAAACTTACAATCAAGTAAAAATAATAATGAATGGAGCACGTAAAATAAGAATCCGATAAACAAAACTCCAAGAAACAGCAGACATGCAGCCTTCACACGGACTGACTGAATACAGAGCTACAAAAAGAAAAAAGCCTATAACCCATAGTTCAGGCCTATTGCAACAAAATCAACTTCAATTTTGAAGAAAGTCTTTAGCTACATTGACATAAAAACCGAACTCACAAAGGAACTTAAAAAAACTGATTGAAATCAACTTCCTTAACATTCTAATTCTTCAGCAAAATTCAGTAAAGGAGGGAGATGTTAAAGTTGAGCCCCTCCAGCAAACAAATTTTCAGTAAAACATAGTATTGAAATATTTTTACTTTGGACCCAGAAGCAAAAAAATTCCAGTTTGAAGGTTTATTTTCTAGCAGATATTAAATTCGTTTACTTGCCGACCAAAATGAGTTAAACATCATGCTAACTTGCTAAACAGATTATGTTACTCTAAAAGAAGACAAGGGCAAAAGAGAACTAGACAACATAAATCAATTGAAGAATGATTGAATTCCATACCACAGTTGGAGTTGGGCCATCCCCCGACCGAGGAAGCAACTGACTACCAAACCCTTGTATACCTGCATTTGGCAATGGCCCCGCATTTGGACTCATTGTATGCCAAGCATTAGATGGTATACGACCAAGCATGGGCTCACCAGGATTTAATGTTGGCCTGTCGGAGTAACCGTAACACAACTTCACGATAGAAAAAAGAAAAATAGAATCTAATACAATGGGAATGAGAGAGAAATATGTAACTATGAACTTCAACTTGTAGTTACTAAATGAAATACCTAACCCCTGGTGATTCAAACCGAGGACCAAAAGCTGGACCCCCAAATGCAGGACCACCCCTGCAAAGGAAAACAAATTGAACCATTAGCGAATACAAGCAGAAGGGATACAAACATGGAAGGCGGATACACATGTGCATCCTCAGTGTATCCCAAGTTATAACTCAACAGGGAGGAGAAATAAAGGTATAACTCTACATTGTTCTTCCTCCATCGGTGTATCCCAAGTTATTTTTCGAAATAGCAATTCTTTTGTATCTTAGTTGTAGAAAAATGTGCATCCTCAGGTTCTGAAGTATATCTGATTCCAAAACAAGTACCAGAAAACAACAAAACATGTTTGGAAGACTGCAGAAACGTCTCCAGAAGTGTCCAACACGTTGGGGAGCATATGAGTGTTGGTATGTGAAACTTGTCCGACACGAAGACACCAACTTCTTAGAAGTGGCACTGTGTTTCAATTGAATATATTTCTGCGTCAAATATTTCAAAAGTTCGATTGATGAATGATCATTAAAGTTCAACATAAGCTCCTAAACTTGAACTTGCAAGTACTCTCCTACCCACTTTTAACAAAGAAGCACATCATAGCTCTTTTCTAACTTAACTCTAGTCTAGTGAAGAGAAGTTAAATGGACAAAGAAATGGTACAAATAGAGTATGAGGAAAAACCTTGACTCTCCGGCTCTAGGTCTCTTTGGATCAGCAAACCGAACGATTAATGGTTGATCACACCCCTATGATGTAACAACGGAAAGGTAAATGAATAAGTTTCGCTAGCAGAAACAGAAAACAACACACCATTGAACCAGCAAAGAAGCTTACTTTCATAGTGTATAATCCATTAAGTGAACTAATAGCTGCCATCGCCATCTCTCTTTGAGAAAATTTTACGAATCCACACCCTTCATAAGAATAGGAAATTTCAAGCAAAAAAATGATGGAAGAAAGAAAACATTAACTGCAGTGCCATACAAAATGGATTACCAACTACATGGAAATATTCGCATAACATGGAAGAAGCATAAATCCTGCCAAACATGCTATGTCTAATACCCAATTATAGATTCTTCTTCTTCCATTTTTTATAACCTCTAATGTGTCATCTGATGACATACAAAAGGCCCTGATTGTGATACCGATTTCCCCGTCCGTAAGAATCGATTACAGGATGTATGCTCTTGTCCACTCCCATAAATAACAGCATGGTTACAAAAATCGAAAGGACTAAATAATGAAACTAATAAAGCAACAGGACAAACCACGGCTCTGCTTCATTTCATCACGCATGAGATAAACATCTTCAACTCGACCATACGGAGAAAAGATCTGACAAAGGAACAATCAGTTTTCACCATTCAACGATCATTGTTTGAGCAAAATATCTCTCTCACACACACATGAACATATACATTATCTACATGCATATATGTATATATAAGCAATATAAGTACGGGGATAAAGCATTCATAATAAGCAGTATGCTTTCATTTTTAGGCCCATCAGGGAGGGTATAGAATTTCAAGGGAGATAAAATTTTGAAAGAATGCTAGCTCTAAAATACCAATAGGCATCAGTAGAACAAAACACGAATAAAAGTGAAACATACTTCCTCAACTTCCTTTTCTGTAGCTTGTTTGCTCAGTGAGCCAACAAACAACTTGTGCTCAACTGCACCTAACATGAAAGGAAAAAGTCAGGATGGGAAACATAATGAATATACAATGTCAAAGTAAAGAGAGACGAAAGTAGGACGAGAAACCATAATCTTGGGGTTAGCTCCTCCAACCATTTATGCATTCAAACTATTCCTACTGGTTACATATAAGTAGTCAAGTTACTCCTCTGTTCAATAACTTAAGCTTTTGGACGACCGGTAATCTAACATGTTATGAAACCACTGGCTCTGGTGGGTCCTAGGTTCAAGTCCTGTTATACACTTTATTATCGATGTGTTTGCTGCCATAGCATTGAATTTTTCTATTCCTCATGGTGATTACATATCTTTACATGACTTATCAAAAAAAAAATTACATATCTTTACATGATTCATTTATTTTTGCTATTTTGGGGAAAAGAGATACAGAAGCCCAACATTGAATATTGTTAGCGACAAAAACACCAATCCAGTTAGCTTTATACACTCGGTTTTAATAAAGGTTATGATTGATCAAAGATGCTTTGAATGTTGAATTTCTTGTACACAGCGATTGGGTGGTGTTATTCATGTTGAATAAATGTTACTGCTCAATGCTCATTATGTCTTATGCCTTCTGGATTTACATTTGTATGCATATGAAATTAAGACATGTAAAAACATCTTTCTCATCGTGCATTGTACCCCTATTTGAAGCCTACTTTTTGAAAATTCCCACGTCTTGTGTTTGGAGTCTTGGACACTACTGTCATGTCTGTGTCCCTTGTCCATGTTTGTTCTTCTTAGGAGTTTCTTAGTAATGGCTTCACTTCACACACCCAGTTTCATGAATGTTCCTGCTTATCTTAAAGGCTCTAATAGCAATCCGGCAATTCCTAGTGGAGATGTAAAGGCTCAAATACTGCAGTACCTTAATCTATGAAGCAAAGTTATGATATTTAATCCTGCATCCAAATGTTTACTCGACAAAAAAACTTGATGCATCTTCCAGGGGAAAACGAATAAGAATGAGAAAAAGTATTCTCGAATTCCACATTTGCAAACATAGTGAGGAAAGAAGGTTTCAATAGTAAAAAAGACCCAGAAAGATATGGAACATTACCGAGACGTTCCCTCTCCCCATCAGCATATCTTACTTGGATAGGACCAACCCCCTGAAAAATATGAGAATCATCAGACTGTTAAACAACAGGCAGTCTCATCACATTGAATACAGAATGCATAGCAGCAAGGGAACTGACCCCAGGCAAAGTTCTTTGGTTGTGTAAACCTCTTATTGCCCTGTTAGCTTCTTCGGAAGTAGCGTATTTTATGAAACAACATCCTGCATAAGTAAATAGTATGCATCCTGACTTAAGTGACTCTTAGTTTTTCTAGTGTGATACAGAGGCAGTTACATAAATTTGCATGAACCAGTTGACTACATCATAACAAGATAAAAATATTACGAAGTACTGGATGAAAAAAACAACTGAATACTCTATAGTAGATTGGGTTTATAAGATCCAGGATCCAAGATACCGCATGCATGGATGTTATCATGGAGCCTTTCAAAACTATCACCAAAAAGCATCAGTTATACAATTAATCAATGTGAGATACACACATCCCACATAGACATCCTTGTTCACGATACGCCAGCATTGCGTACATCTCAGTCTATAAAGCCATAAGATTGATTCTATAAGGCCTGTGCAACAAGATTGAAGGAAAACAAAAAACCAACAGCAAGATCCATGTGTAGATAAGAAACCAGCGAACCTTCCAAATAATAGTAGTGACCAACATCAAAACCATCCATTGGCATGTCCAAAAGAGAAAATTGTGGCATCCCAAATTATGGTAGGCAATATAAAGTATAAACTGGCAACAATCCCAAGTTGTTATTACAAGACAAATATCTTCCGAGCGCTAAACCTCAAAACCCCTATGCAAGAAAATGGATCCCATAGTTACAACTTAATCATAACATTTGAATGGAGTTATAAAAATCGATGCTCCAGGGTGTCCAATCACAACCAACACACCACCCAAGGGGATTTGGTAACATAAAAGGCAAGGACCATCATTCAAATCACATCAACAATTGTCCTACATCTTTTAGCATGTCCACAAAACACAGGTTTATTCACTTGCAAAAATTCATGTTTTGCATACGTAGAGCCAACAGGCAGTGTCACTGACGGATGACATAAGAAAAAAAAATTCTTTTCAAACTGAACCCCATTTTGGATAAGCCAAACAAACTAATCTGTAGAATGTCATCCATTACGGAAAAATACATAGCGCGTTATGTTGCAAAGCATCATGCCATCATCATGCTATCATGTGTGCAATGGCAATGCCAAGAATACTGTTACAGCTTGTTCCACATTGGTTAATTATAACTTCCAAAACTAGTATATGAGCCAGGTCAGCTTCTACACTCATTGCCAATTGATTTTGAGTTGGATGCTTTAACATAGTATTGGAGCCAGGTGCTCAAAGGCTTTTGGTCAAGACTCTCTTGATTGATTGCCCCATTGTTTGTGCCTTAAGCGCACCTTGTTTCGTTGTGTCCAAATATAATGGATCCTTTGGTTATCTCTACGCGTGCTGGTCAGGGTCACTGGTGCGGGGTAGTGTTAGAACTTGCCCCACGCTAGTTAATTATAATATCCAAAACTACTATATGAGTCTAACAGCCTCTTCACTCATTGTCAATTGGTTTCGAGTAGGATGCTTTTGCAAATATTATTGCAACAAACAAAAGATTTCCCAGCCTTAGATGTTGCATCCAAGGTCATCAATAAAGAAGTGCAGCATGCCACAAAAGAATGCTTCCATGTCCGAATGACATTGTTGAATGGAGCTTATCTTTAAAAAACAATTGATAAGCCATCAATTCACGCATAACAAGCGAACCTTCCTGCAAGGTCCAACATGTCATAGAGTGTCCCAAGTCCTCAAGAAACTAGATATCAGAACATACAAAGGACTCTGGAATGCATAGATCTTCCAACTATACTTAGCTACTCATAGGATGCAACCAAGCTGAAAATTGGAAATGCTATCGATAAGCACAGGCAATGCACTCAAAAAGGAAATGTACCATGACCCAACTATTGATCGACAACAAGGTCGACAAGCTATCAGTTCGACCCTAAAGGTTTCATGTATGTGGATAAGTGATAACCAATTCAAACAAGTAACTACAAAACCCTCCTCACAAGTTAATTACGCTGAAACTACGCAAAGCAACAGAAGATAAAAGACAGTGGCCCTTCAATGTCATGAACCATAATTTCTGTAACAATCAACCTTGCTTCTCAGTCAAATGTTCATTGCCCAAGCGATGTTAGTTCTAAAAAAGGCCATTCCCTAACTATTAACAATCAGCACTATCAGACATACAACCACTCCACATAATACTGAAGAACAGCGCAAGAGAATGGAAGAAAAAAAGTTGATCCGTCAACCCCAGAGATACCATTAACATACACCCCACTATACCAAACAACATACATCTATCCCCATAGAGCTATCACCAACATGAGATTCACTACATCCATAACGAAGAATATGTGCTATAAGCTTGCCGCATATAATAAATTACTTGATGATAAATGCAACAACATGATCTACACTGCCACTACACCCATAACAACATACATCACAATTCCATCAATATAAGGCAATCAGAACCACCATAGGATTAAAGCCACCGTGGGATCAATAACAGCACAATCCAGTATCAAGAAATTAACGCGCAAGAGAGAGAGAGAGAGAGAGAGAGAGGCTTTTCATACAAATGCATATCAACAACAACTAATTGGCAGCTGAAATTACCTCCACAAATCAAACCCAACAGTAGACAACATCACAATCAGCAGTGTCTCAACCAAACAGGTTAACCATGTGGGGTGCTGCTATTTTCAAGGGAAGATTTTACATTCACACTGCAATTGTATCGAATACACGTAAAGATGCTCCTCACTCAATGCGTCAGAACCACACACAACCACCATGTATAGCAAATAAAAAATTCACAAGACCATGCCGTGTCGTTTAACAACCAAGCTTTGGCATTCACGACCTCAAACATTTTATTTTGAGAGCGCAAACAACAATAATTGAGAATGGTTTCTACACGAATTTACACCCACGCAGTTAAAATAGTATAGATACCACACAACTACATCAAAGCATATAGAAGAGCGGCAATGTTGGTAGCTCGAAATCCAAATTCCAAACTACTTGACGAGGAACACAGGAAATCGCATAATTGTTAAGTTTGTAACTAAGACAAAATATCCACATGACCACATATCTGCCACATCTCAGTATTGCACCACAGAACAAATGTCCTGGTCCATGATCAGCCACCATACAAGCAGCCAAATCACATGATTTCCCCAAACCAGAAGGAGAAAAGAGGAAAGACAAAATAAACCATCCCGAGCCCGAGGCCTAGTTAGCTTCAAATAATATTCAGCCGAATGAAAAAGAAGGCACCAGATACTACTTTCCCAATGAGAGGTCTAAGCTCCATAATTTAGCATTTGAAGAACAAGAAACCAGAACTCAGACAATGACGACAGTCAACATCTACAATTCGCAAAACAACATCACGTCCATCCCAACTTGTCAAAGGTAAAATTGTAAATAGACACACCCAGCCATTCATATTGAAGAGTTTGAAGAACAGCGAACCAAAAATCTGACAACTACGACGGCGATTATCAACATCCACAAGTGGCAAACCAAAATCATATCCATCCCAACTTCTCAAAGTAAAATTGTAATACGGACAAACCAAGCCATTCAAAATGAAGAACTCCCGGGCCACCAAAATAAGAAGAAAAACCATTCGAAATTCTCCACATAACAATGTGACTAATTCCGTTCATTGCCAATCATCCACGTATGTTTGTCACTTGCTATACAACAGTCACACTTCCACACATCTTAACATGAAAAAAAGCTACACTAATTATAAACAGAGACCCATTAAACTTGACGACCAGGAAATGCCCTCGCCGCTGCAACCAGGGCCGGTACTACAAGAGCAAGATCTATGTCTTCCAGGTTCCCAACCACTAGTCTATACACTTATGTTCTGAAAGTTTTTGTCCACTTCTTGGTTTACAGATCAAACATTAAAGAAAAGACGCTACCCAAAAACCAATAAGCTGAAAATTGCTGGAAAACTAACTGAGACGAAACATAAGCTTACAGGTGCCCCCGTCAGCCTCTCAAATGACCTGAAAATAGATGTTGGTACAAAATTACAATCAATCGAAAACCAATGCCATTTGCCCATACCTTGTTGTTGTCCTGTTCTCTTATCTTTGATTAAAGCAACCTCTAAAACATTGCCATGTTCCTCAAACAAAGGGCGAATCTGGCATCATGCAAACAGTTCTTTTAGGACGACAACAATAACTTCAGGTCTGAGCTAGAAAAATGCAATGGTTTTTCAGTTAAACCACAACCCGAATGCATCTCGTTTGGCGAATACAGAAATGGGATTGATATCGAGGACAAATAATCTCACTTTCATCTTATTCAACACAACGCCAAACAAGTTAAAACTAGTGCCACAAACTTGGTCCAATTGTGGAACAAACCAGAGATGGAAATTCATGGTGAAGCAATTTGAGGGGTGAGTCAATAGAAATGGATGAAACAATAACAAAGAACGTAATGCAACTGAATACAAAAGATACCAAGTTACCAACAAAGCAAATTTAGAACATAAATACCAAGGTATGCTAAATATCAACTTTCTATAATGACAAAGCTATATACAAATATCATAACGAAATTGAAAATGAACAATAGTTCATACACTCTTAGACTCTTAGTAACAGCATAGATATGCGCAAGATTAACAGCTTGATGAGAATGAGATAACCAACTTACTTCTTCCTCAGTGGCTGTCCTTGGAACAGATCCAACAAAAAGTTTGGCAAAATTTCCGCCATCTATATGATCTACAGCGAGGGGAAGAAAGAAAAAAACAATTAGGATTCTGGGTTGAGAATATGCTAGAAGCATGTCAACAAAATTGACATCATAAAAAAAATAAAAAGAAAAAGAAGCGCTAATAAACGGAAGAACTAAAGCTCAAAAGCATAAGACGAGTCCTAAAATGTGCCCACTAAGTGAAATTATCCAAAATTTGCTGCAGCCAACATATAGACTTGACAGGAAAGTGATTACATAGCAAATGAATCCTCCCATGTAAAGATAACAAGAGCTAAGATGATGCGTGGCCAGAGCCAGAGGAGGCATGTCCCCTAATTCCAAACTGTACGTGAACTCATTTTCCCCAACTTCCTCATCAAGTGAAGTTCCTACTAGCTGATATAAACACAAAAGCCAAATACCCAATCGAAACAATGTATCGACCAACGGGGAATACCCTGCCACTCAAACTTTACATAAGACATACGGAGTATAAATTTTTAACCTCAAACCTCTAATTGAACACCTGGACAACTGACTTGCAGACTCATCCAACACAGAAACAACAAAAAGGAAAGTTGATACTTCTAGGTCACCTAAGAATTGATGAATAATTAGTGCTCAGTTTGGTTAGTTGTGCAAAACGTTGTAGTTACTTATGTTCAGCAAATAAGATGATTTGGCTCGAGTTGCGTTTTATTTACTTATCTATATCACCACCCATATGAACAAAAGCAAAATAAGCTAATGACAGCCAAACAATAACTTATTTTGCATTTTGCTAATCAGTCTAATAGTCTATACTACAAGCCAATGTAGTTAGGCTCTAAAAGCCTCCAATCCCCCAATCCTAAATTCTTTGGGGGGGGGAGTCTATACTACAAGCCAATGTAGTTACGCTAATAGGCTCTAAAAGCCTCCAATCCCCCAATCCTAAATTCTTGGGAGGGAGGGAAAGAGATATTTTTGGGAGGTGGGAAGTTGAGAAGACAAATGAAAACCACATATTTTAGTTTTTGTCTGTTTGCTTTGTTTATACCTCCAGTTTTCATAACTTTGAATAAACCTGAGTTAATTTTTTCAGAGTACAAATTTTTAGTTCATAACAATAGCTATATGTATCTCTGTGCATAGGACGGGAGCGTTGTCAGTTCTCATCGAGGCAACTGTAATATTTTAATGTCCTCAGTATGTTTTGATTCAAAACCGTAGACTAGTATTTCTACATTAGAGTTAATTTTCAAGCACGACTAGTAAAGTTTAGGTCTTTGAATGACTACCCTAATGTTTGGATTGGAATTTGAAAAGTTTTTTGAAAAATAGTAGGGGAAATAAGTGGAGAGAGATAGAGAGAGAAATGTTGGAAGTAGGAGGAATCTAGGAGGAATTTTTTGAAAAATTCTTTTTGAATTGCAAAGAGAACAAGGCATAAACTTTCTAAAGCTGCCACTGGCCACTCAAACTTCGGTACTGCTCTCATTATTTGATATTCCTCATTCACAACAATCCAAATGGAGGCTAAGTTTAATTTGCGTCCTAAAAGGGAAAGAAAATATATATTTGAATAATTGGAGGATTGAGTTAGATACCTGGAGACCCTCCTCGAGTAGAAAAGGGATACCCTCGTTTCTGGCCAGAGAGAGGCATATGTTGATCGGAATTAAATACGTCGCCGCCCATTGGACGGAATCCTCCACCAGCACCTCTACCTCCGACTGGAGGGTAACGGGGTGGGCTGTCGAAAGGGCGGTGGTGATGGCCGCTGCTTCTGCCGTCACCGCCGCCGCTGCCGACGGAGAAGTCGTCTCGGAAATTGTTAGGGCTACGGCGGCGGGGGTGGTGGTTCATGGGGGTGTCGGAGGAGCGAGGAGGAGGCGGACCTCTGGAGTTCCTGTAGGAGGAGGGGTGTGAATCTGGACTGGTGCCGAAGCGGTCTCCTCTGTGTCTGTCCATCAATCTATCTATCTAATAAAATTCTGAAAAACAACAAAAACCCTAACCCTAGGACTATCCAGAAAACAAAACAGAGGGAGAGGGAAGCGAGTTCGGTGGGAGAGAGAGAGAGAGAGAGAGAGAGAGTGTGTTTAAAGACGAAACGATGTCGGGAAGGGGAGTGATAAAAGAAGATGTGATGTCACCGTCTTGAACTATGTCATACTACTTCACTTTGGTACTTGCGGACCAAGATTATTCCTCTTTGGTCCCTAGAGGATTCGTCATTACCCTATCTCCATGACGGGAAAGGGTTGTAGTGCATCCGCCACACTATATCGTATAGTACGATTGATCTAACCGTCCATCTTGGTGCGGACAGTTTGGATTGAGCGCACTACACATGTAGTACAGGATGCACTAAAGCACCCTCGAGTCTCTCCACCAAACACTGGGTTATCAAAGGAATCTATCTATCTATTTACATTATACTATATATATATATATATACATATACATATACACACACACTAAGCAAATGTAGTTTTTAAAAATAAAATCAAGTTTTTTCCTTAATTCTATTTCCTATGTGGCATATGACATTCGCTTAATAAATTTGTGTTAATTCTTAACATAAGCATTTGTCAGTGGAAAACCGTGGTTAATCCATAGGCACTGTAAAAATAGTACGTATGTCATTCCATTACAGCCTCATCCAAGGGAAAAATATGAGGTTTGAAATGGAAGCACTTTGTCACTCTTGGTGATGTTGGAAGAGTCAAATCTCACAAATTGACTGGGACTATTTTGGTACTTTTTTTTCCATCGAAATATTCAATTTAAATGAGTGATTTGACTAAAAAATTGTAATCTTACGAATTTTTTGGAACCTATGAAAAAAAAAATTGTTGTTTGGGTTAAAAACAAAAACAAAGAAGAGGGCAAAAAAGCAAAGGGAAAATGACGCCCAAGGATGTGTTTTGATAATTAATATCGGCTAAATACATTTTCGGTATTAACAAATATTTTCAGCATGTTCTTGGCGTTTATTAATTATCAAAACACGTCCTGAACCATTATTTTCCAAAAAATAAACAGTTTGGTTTTTTAACTGAACCGGTTCGGTTTGGTTTCTTTCTAGCCAAAATCAGTTTTCGGGGGAAAAAAAACCAAGTTGAGACCGAACCGAAAAGTGAATATAGGGTGCATATGTAGCATATCCACGCTGAATAAAATCCCCTAACCCCATAATATTATCTGGTCTATCGTTTTCCAGCAGCCGACTCACACCCCTCAACATTTTCGCCTCATCTCCCCCATCGGCCATCGTCTCTCCCAACCGTCACTCTCCCCCATCGTCTCTCTCCCTCATCATCTCTCTTAAGTCTTAGACTCCCACAATCTCTTTCCATCTTCCGGTCTGAATCTCGGACTCTCACCATCTCTCTCCATAATTCAGGACCTAAATCACAAGGTAATCTCGAAATTTGTTAATGTAATATCTTCTCTGTCATTACGTAAGTACGTAAATCCAAGATTGTGAGTTTTTCTTTCCAATCAGGACCCATTATTCATTTCCAGCCCAAACCGGGAAAACAGGCCGAAACCAAATGAAACCGAAATTAAACGGTTTGGATTTACATAAACCGATAACTTCGGTTTCGGTTATAAAAAAAACTGGACCGAACCAAACCGTTAACACCCCTAGATGTGAAAACTCTCTCTTATAGTCCTTCCGATTGCCATTTGCCGCTACGTAACGTAGAAGGTGCTCTCTCTCTCTCTCTCTCTCGTATTGAGCTTGGCTAGGGTTACGGAGTACTTATTCAGCTTCCTTTATACGGTAGCAGCGGAGTTGTGGCCTTTTAGGTTTTAGGGTTTATGCGTGTTGTCTAAAGTGTTCCAAACATATTCCGTTGTTTAGGTATCCAAGGACCGAACGCAACACGCAACAACCGTCGCTTTAAATGGATATTGATTCTGATACCGCTAATAAGAACTCGAAAACCCCCGAGGAATCTGCGTCAACTATGCAGATGGATTCCGAGGGATCTTCCAGCACCGCAGTAAGCAACTCACCCTTGCTCCAAAACCCTCTATTATGTCCCCTATTTTTTGTGACTGACATCATTTTGGTGATTTTTGGTTGGTGAAAAGAAGGACGATATTGCCAAGTCAATGGAGAATTTGGGCATCGAGAATTCATCATCCAGTTTCAAAAAAAAGCCAGTTATTATTATAGTGGTGGGAATGGCAGGTATTACATATAGCTGTACATGTGTGTATCTGGTATAGCGATACGACTTGTCTAAGTTTTCTAATTGGGTTATAATGGTCGATTACTACGTCATGTTTCCTAGGGAGTGGAAAAACAACTTTCTTAAATCGTCTGGTGTGTCATACCCAAGCTTCGAATATCAGGGGCTATGTAATGAACCTCGACCCTGCTGTTCTTACCCTCCCGTATGGTGCCAACATCGATATAAGAGACACTGTAAAATACAAGGAAGTGATGAAGCAATTTAACCTTGGTCCGAATGGTGGAATTCTGACGTCACTGAACTTGTTTGCTACCAAGTTTGATGAGGTAAAACTTTTGTTCGGGAAGTTTCTAGCTTGAAAATTGCTGCTTGAATTGGTTGTGTTGTGTTTCTACACATGTTAAAATCTAAGGCAGTCCTACTGTGGTTTTATGATTGGTCGAAGTGCTGCTAGTTGGGCTTTGAGTTTATGGTTTCATTGAAAACAGGACATGAACGCTTAACGTGTTTGCATTTTTTGGAACAATTACTAGTTAAGACAGGAAAGAGTTGTGCTAACTTATGAGATTAGTTTGTACTGCATTTCTGGTGATTAAGATTTGCGCAAATGCGTCCTTGTCATAACTCATACGTGCATTGCCTCGTCAATTTACACTAATTGTTAGTAATGTACATTTCAGGTCATCTCAGTTATTGAGAAACGTGCAGATCAACTTGATTATGTTCTTGTTGACACTCCTGGTCAGATTGAGATCTTCACCTGGTCTGCTTCTGGAGCAATAATAACAGAGGCCTTTGCTTCGACCTTTCCCACCATAGTTACGTACGTAGTTGATACGCCCCGTTCTGCCAGTCCGCAAACTTTTATGAGCAATATGCTTTATGCTTGTAGCATCCTTTACAAGACACGATTGCCTTTGGTGTTGGCATTCAACAAGACTGATGTGGCTCAGCACCAATTTGCTTTAGAGGTACCGTTTTGCCTGACTACGTGTCTGATGTGTATAATTTTTTTACTTATGATAGTTTGCATTCTCTTTCACTTGAGCTCTTAGGTACACATTCTGGTATTCTAATATTTTTTCACGTATTCAAATAGCATATTTGGTAAAAGATCAGAGAGTTGTAATCGTGATTCATTGGCGATACATGCGGTGATGCAAAAAGTCAAGCTGCCTCTCTTAAAATCTCAATTCCAACTAATTAATCTCCTTTGAAGTCTTGTATTGGTCTGGCTAATGTTCCATGGTCACTCAGTTTCAGTTACGTAAGAACCCCGATGATGGATGGATACATGGATACTGACGGTTCCTGCTAGATATGATATTGTCACTATGTGACTTCAAAAGGTAGATTTATTAGAAGGTTGTTTGGGTTCCAATAAAACAAAATATCCTTCTAGATGGCAAAATGTCAATTGGGAGATAGGTATGTGGAATGAAAGGAGTAGTGTATGAGGAAAGGAGAGTAGTATGTGTGTTTGTGACATGAATAGCATGACTTGAGGATAGGATGGGGAAATTGAGAAATGTGTAATGGCCTTCTAGGCCGAGTTATGCTCGGTTATTCTGTTTGTCAAAGGCTGAAAACCCTCCATCGAAGATCAATATCTTGGTGAGAAGTTGAAGGTATCAATGAATGGATTTATAGCCAAAGAGGCTGATGACATACGAGAAAGTAGGAACTGACTAATTCTTTGATAGCCTACTTTATATGATGCTAAATGTGGTTGAAATTTGAATAGCAACAGTCATGTGAAATAGTTGGTCTTGTGAATTGAAGAATGAAGACCCACCATAACTGCAAAAGCAAGTTGCAGGCACTACAAGGTTAAGTGGGAGGCGGAAAGCCAATAGGCCAGGATTCACGTGAACTTAAATGTACATGTAATAGAGTGGCTGATGAACAATACCATTAGATGCCTTTTAGCTGGATAAAGCATTATCCATTTCAATTCCTTGCTGTCATGCAATACCTTGAAATTTTAGAATTCCTGGTAGTTGCTACTCCATATGTGGACGCCATACATTCTCTTAAACTGTTTAATAATGTATGTCAAATGGTTGTGGAGAAGTAATGACGAAAACTTTCCATAATATGATGGACTGATGGTATCATGCTCAGTCTCAATGTTGTTTAACTCTACTTCCCTCGTGATTACAGCCCAAAGGATGCACATTTTGAGATATTTGGTGTAGAGTTTCTAGTTCAGGTGTATGCACTGGATGGAGGCATAAATTTGATAACCTTCCAAATAAAAGACATGCAATAAGTATACGGAGATATGATTATTTTTCTTCATATCAGAGAATCAGAAATGCTGCCCAGTGCCATACCTAGGAATAATGTGGATGAGTCCCGAGTTTCTTTATTTGTATTTTGTTTACTATTCGGAATTTTAAATTTTTTGTCAACAAAACGGACTATAATCGGAACTGATGCTTCAAAGTGAAGTTGAATGTACTTCGGTACTGTGCATGTGTCTTTCTCTCTCCCTCATTTTTGGTGGATTCCCTTAGTTCCTTCGTTCTCGGTTTGCCTTTTTCCCTACATGTATAACTTCATGCCACCTATTATCTTGTAATTTGGCTTGAATTATGTATTATTACTTTGACTGCGATGCAGTGGATGGAAGATTTTGAGGTATTTCATGCGGCACTAGATGCAGATCATTCATACTCGTCAACCCTTACAAGAAGCCTCTCTCTTGCACTGGAGGAGTTCTATAAGAATCTAAGATCTGTTGGAGTGTCAGCTGTTTCTGGGGCAGGAATGGATGCTTTCTTCAAGGCCATTGAAGCAAGTGCAGAAGAGTACATGGACACATACAAGTATAGCCTGCACTCAATGCCTTTTCTTACTATTTTCCTCAAGCGTAGGGTGAAGCCATATTGAGCAATAAACGTTCAAGTTTTATATGGTTTAAATTTTTTCTTTTTTAATGTAATTGTCCCTGAAAGGCGTTTTAATGAATTGTTTCCAACTAACGACATTTGGGTTTCTGAATAAGTAATCAAATACCGTTGTGTTGTAACTGTCTGATATTGTAGGGCTGATCTTGACAAGAGACGGTCAGAGAAGCAGCGTTTGGAGGAAGAACGGATACGAGAGAGCATGGAAAAGCTGAGGAAAGATATGGAGAAGTCGAGGGGGGAGACTGTGGTCTTGAGCACCGGTTTGAAGGACAAAGAAACCAGTAGCAAGGCCATGATGGAGGAAGATGACGAAGTGGAAGATGAAGAAGACGATGATGAGAGGTTGACAGAGGAAGAAGATTATGGTATAGATGAGGATGAGGATGAAGATGAAGAGGTTGCCGATTTTCGATTTTAACTTTTTCTTTCAGGTTTAAATGAATCAAAACTATGTAGGGCTTCAGTTCAGTTCCAGAAGCGTTGAGTTTTACCGTAGGACTGGCAAGCAAGTCACTGTCAGTTCAGTAAATTGTAACTAAATCTGTATTGCACTGGGTATTATAGGTTGGCTTTGGATCATGTTTGGGAAAGGAAACTTTCCTAGATGTCTGGTTTGGATGCCTTTATGAACAACTCTTTTTTGACAAAGTTGTCAAGTTTGACTGTGATAGCTGCAGGTGGCGGTAGTTATAATGCTCTTTAAGAACCTCTTCACCACAATAAGGAATAACTTATGCTTTGCTATTTTGTGACAACGAAGTCGGGCAAATGATGAATCACCTTTGCTCCTATTTCGTTTCATCACGGGCTATGTATTGTTAGCTAAAAACTTCCTGTGTATCTCATTTATCTTTTCTTGTAATTATGCTGCCCAGAATTGGAAGAATTTTTAAAAGTTAGTCGTGATAATGGTGCGGATGGGGTGGTTGTGCAGTTGCCTTGGTTAAGAGCCTTAAGTACTCGGCTCATCCTTTCCCAGGTTATTAGGTTGGACCCCTAAATAAGACCACTAGAGATACCACCAGATGTTTCCAGCTGGGGCTGTTAAAAGAACACGAACTAAGCTAATCGAGTTTGAGTTTGTGTTCGTTCGTTAAAAGCTTGTTCAAGATTTGTTTGTTACATAAACAAACTGAGCTTGAACATATTTTTAAAGCTTGTTAATATTTTGAACAAGCTAGTACTCGGCTCGTTCAGCTGATTATGTGTAAAAATATATATATATATATAAATTTAAGCTACTTGATATCGGTTCGTGTTTGGCTTGATTAAAGCTGGTTTAAGATCTAAGATCGGCCATATTTTTGAAACTTGTTAAGTTCAACTTTGACTCCATTGTCACTTAAAAAGACCCTTATTTTTGGGTCCGGATCCTCTCCCTCTAAACCCTGCGCCTCGGGTCAATCGCTACTTCACCACTTCCGTTAGGATTTCTTCCAAAAGATAACGGAAGCAAAGACATTTATGGCGGGAAAAGTGCAGAAACGCCAACGCCGATCACGAAACACGTGCTGTATTAGAGAGAGAGAGAGAGAGAGAGAGAGAGAGAGAGGTGCGTGTGTGTGTGTGTTTTTCAGTTCTTTGGTGATTCAGTTCAATCAGCAGATTAATAATGGAGAGAAACGAAGAGCTTCCTATCCCAATCTTCTCAACACTGGAACCAGTGTACGGACACGGCCCTCAACTCCAAGAAGCTCAACTCCGTCTCGACAACTTGAAATCCAAGTTCCTCCAAGTTTACGGCCACCTTCCTGATATCTACGCTCGCTCTCCAGGTATGTATATATATATATAGCACATAGATAGATGCATGCATATTAGTAACTAATTGACGTGGATGTGGTGCAGCCAAGGCATCAATATTTTGTTTCGGTGTGCATAGTTAACAACGCAATCTCGGAGACTACCCTTCGAAAACATGCAAAACGAGAGAAAAAGAATTTTGTCAATTGTATTTCAAATCGGAAAAGTCTAACATAGTAATTTGTAGGCAACCATATTTAGAGTTAACAGTGTGATGTTGTATCTTGTATAAGCAAAGAAGTGTAAACTTGAAATTCTCAGTATTATCAAAGCAAAATTGTCCAGTGTTGTCAATTGTATTTCAAATCGGTGTTGACAGTTGACACCACTATTTTTTTTTTCTATTGTTTCGCTATATCCAGTTGTCTTTCGTTGAAAACTAGAAATAATGGAATTTATGGTTATTCCGCTGGTTTCGTAGGAGACAGTACGCTTCCAATGGAAAGAAATAGAACTTTTATTCATTGGGTGCAGGGCGAGTAAACTTGATTGGGGAACATATTGACTATGAGGGCTACTCGGTGTTGCCGATGGCGATTCGACAGGACTCGATCGTTGCCATACGGAAGCGTGATGCTTCAGAGTCCGAAAAGCTTCTTTTGATTGCAAATGTTAGCGAGAAGTACTCCCTCTGTACTTACCCTGCTGATCCAAACCAGGTATAACCATACGAAGTTTTCGTGTGATGTTGTGGATTCCCTATAGTAATGGCCTTGTTCCATTTGGAGAAAAACGCCAGCCAATAGCATGCGAAGGTGCTTGACCTTTTTCATTTTGCAGGATATTGATTTGAAGAACCATAGGTGGGGTCATTATTTCATCTGTGGGTACGTTCTCAAAGTTAATTTTCGCTATGTTGCTGTAAATTACTACCCTGTGTTTTGATGTTAATTAAAGCTTCCAAGCAAACATGTTTATCTAATTTTCTTGCTTAGTTAGAGTTGGTCATGCTGTCATGGAAAGCAAAAGTGACAGGCCTTCGGTAGTGCTCTCTTTACCCTACTGACCTTGTTGGCATAGTTTGGGATGGGGCGCTCTTAGCTCCCTCCTTGGAAGAGAGTCGGGGGTATGCAGTCCATATGGTCACATATTCTTGTGTTATAAAGTATTAGATCTTCTTTGCCTAACTCAATCTCCTTGTGCATACATCAGCATGCTTCTGTGGGCTGTAGAAATTTGAACTTCCAAAGGCAGGACATTTTTCTCATAGCAGCTATCATGTTTCCTCTATTTTGCCAAAGTGTAAATGTGGGATGCAGTGGCGTAGCTATAAATTTGTGCCTATGGGGGCATAATCCAACGCATGTGACTTTATTGTGAAGAAAAAAATATGTACTATCTCGTTTTAAGAATCTAACACATCTTAATTTTCTTGAACTATTTCTTCAAGATCCCTATTAGGAAAAAGTGTTTAACTATCGTATTGTCTTAAAGTAGTTAAGTAGCTACGAAGAAATAAATTCAGAAATAATTTTTATATTTCACACTATAATTTCCACAACTATTTGCCCAAGTAACATAATCGAAGTTTTGGTTCTAAATGAATCATCTTCTATACAAAGAGAGGAAGTTATTGATAGATTTAAGAAGATAAAGAGAGGAATAAGTGAGAACGTGAGAATGAGCCTGGCTTGACTTGCATTTTGTGATTAGATAGTAGTTATAATGCCGTAAACAGGTTGGTATTTCGGAGGTGATAGTTCAGTGAATGGAGGCTTGCTTGTGAGTAATTAACATTTCAGTGGTCTAGGAGCACCGCCAACACCCTTCTCTATCACATATTTAGGTGAGACTCATATATTTGGTCTCGAGTCCCACATAAATATGTTGTGGAGAAGGGTATGGGGACACCATGTGACGGTGCCCCAAGAACACTCAATATTTTTTTCTTGTTTGGACGTTGCCTGCACCACATCACCACCCCCCCACCCCCCCCCCCCCAGGGTCCTTAACTATCTCCATCACTGGTGGGACACCATATTTTAAAGTTTGTTGCGAACATTTTGCAAGAAGTTACTAGTTCACAAACTTCATCATTTAAAAGTAAGATGTTTGGTTAAATGCTACTTTTCACATTGTTACAACAATTGTCTTATGCTGTTTTAATTACTTAAAATGATGTATAACCACAATCTTCTTGTTGTTTATGCGATTTGGAGTTTTCCTGATGAAGTGTTTTGGTAGTAACTCCTAAATTTTGTTTTTCTACTAGAGAATTACGTACATTTCCTGGTGTCCTGTGATGCTTGTGTAGTTTACCCTTCAATTTGTGGACTCCTGATGCAATGTGTGAGGAGTTGTGAGGCAATCAAATCCAATCCTGTCTGGATTCTGGTACTGGTGGAAAAGCCAACCTAGTCCTAGGTGATGTGCTAATCAGTTGCATCCTTACTTGAGGTGACAGATTTGCTAGGAATTCTGCTTTTTTTGCCGATTTACTGTGATAATGTATACCAGACCTCTGTGCTTTAAATGTGTACCCCAATTTAGAGTGGTCAACAGAAATGACCATTGGTTCACACTGCATAGAGTTGGTGAGAATTCCAAGTTTCTAGAAGTTATTCAACTGCTTTTTGATTTGAAGATATATAATCATGCAAAAAAAAAAACTGTGCAGAGTAACTAGTAGAAATACTTGCAGTTAATCATGGATATGGTTATTGAACTGAAACACTGTAAGCACCTAGTTTGTTGGTGGATTGTGTTTGTTCTCTTGGAACTGCTTAACACCCTCCACTGGAAGTCTGATAGTTTGTGTTTTGCAGGTACAAGGGCTACTATGGTTATGCAAAATCAAAAGGACTGGATGTTGGTGTACCAGTTGGACTTGATGTTATGATTGATGGAACAGTTCCTACTGGTATAGTTTCTCCTCACTTTCATGTAAAGCCAATGAAAAATGTTTGATCAAGTTGGTATATAACTACTGTAATTAATATTCAGCCAGCTATTTTTTGATAAAATGTTTCAGATCTGACTTGCCTGCTTTTTAATTTAGGTTCTGGATTGTCAAGCTCTGCAGCATTTGTTTGCTCTTCAACAATTGCCATAATGGCTGCCTTTGACGTGAACTTTCCAAAGGTAACCTGATCATTTCTCCATGGATGTATCATGTAAGTACGTATTTTATTTGTTTCATCTGGTTTCTCCATGGATGTCTCAGAATTTCGTATAAACTGAGAAGTGCTTTACCAAAGATATTCTTTCTCAAACTTCAATTAATGGAAATACTGTTTTGTTCCTTGGTGCTTGGTATGTTTTCAAGAACTAGGATGCTTGTTTGTGACTTTGTGAGATTATTGAGATTACCTAGTGTTGACCCTAGGATTTCTTTGGTTACTAAATTTGCTTCATGCTACATTGATCATTTATATGATCTGTGGAAATAACTGAGGGGATTCAATCCAAAACAGAAGAGCTCGCTTGCCCCTTTGACAGACTGAAGGCTGTTTTCTTGGTTTGCGGATAGGATAATAGGGTGCAGAGAATAGGTTTCGAGTTCTTTCTTTCTAGCCTTGCCCATTTGCTCTGTGTAATTGAGACACTCGAGTTCCACAGGGTGGCCATGTAATATAGTTTACATTAAATGTCCACATAGTAAGAGGCGTATATCTTTTTTATTGTTTCTTTTACCTATTCTAAGCTTATTCTTTTACAGAAAGAACTTGCGCAGCTTACATGTGAGAGCGAACGTCACATTGGGACGCAATCTGGCGGAATGGACCAGGTTACAATTCATGCATACTCATGGAAGTTATCCTAGTTTCCTTGAAGCTTCTGTGATGTAATCCTAAAAATGTACCTTGCCAAAACATGCCTTGGCTCTTAGAAACCATATTTACGTTGTGTATGGCAACGTCCAACTTCCAAATGCAACCCAAGAAAGAATGCTTTTGTTAAGTTGCTTGTTTTAGTTTAGGCCAGGTTCCAGGGCTGTCCCTGTTGTCCACGGAGACATTACTATCTATTGTAGTTTTTAGCAGATAACCCCTATTCTGGTTTATTGACATTTGATCTATTAGTCGTTGTCGTGTTTCACATTGCAGGCTATCTCTATCATGGCTAAATCTGGGTTTGCAGAGCTGATTGATTTCAATCCTGTTCATGCAACTGATGTGCCACTTCCCCCGGGTGGTTCTTTTGTAATAGCCCATTCATTGGCCGAGTCTAATAAAGCAGTCACTGCTGCTACAAATTACAATAATCGGGTGGTTGAATGCCGGCTAGCTGCCGTAAGTTTTATTATATTCGTCTTTTCTTTTTCAGTTTATGATAGCTGGTATAGATTATACATAAAACTGACCTGAATCATTTGTCTGTAGATATTAAGCCATTTAGAAGGCAATATTTATACATCGAACTTTTTTTTGTATGCTCAAGTACTTATTTAGCAAGTTTTAAATTGTAAATTTAAGGGTTTCCATCTTTTGATTAGTCCTTGCAGAAATAAATTGGAAGAGAGATAGATAGCTGGATTTTCATACGGTGTAATAACTTTGGTTTATACTTGTGTTACTTGTGATATTCGCGGCTAATGCAGATTGTACTCGGTATAAAGCTTGGAATGGAACCTCAAGAGGCAATTTCAAAAGTGAAGACTCTTTCCGATGTTGAAGGATTGTGTATATCATATGCTGGAAGTCATGGATCTTCTGATCCTGAACTTGCTGTCAAGGTATCTATTTATTTATTTTCTGCTGCAAAGCTGTCTTAGGAATTTTCTGCTGCAACTACATTGGAGGCTCAATGTGATATGGATTTTTGCTTATGTTGGTCAAAGGGATCGATCATGTGGTTTTTTCCCAAATATATATCAGTTCATAGTAGCTTGTGTCATTGCCGCAGGAACTTTTGAGTGAAGAAACTTATACAGCTGAAGATATTGAGAAAATAACCAAGGAAAACCTGATATCAATTTTTGCTAATTCTCCAACTTCTTTGGATGTGCTTAAAGCTGCCAAATGCTATAAGTTATACCAGGTAACTTTCTCTTACGGCAGCTTTTTCCTTCTTTTTTTTTTCTGTAAGTCTTGTGAGATTTTCCAACATTCTTGATAGAGTTGTAACTTGAAGTTGTAAACATGGATTGCTCTTATTTCCCTCTCTCTGTTTGTTAATTATGATATTCCTTTGGATCCATAAGAGTGCTGGTTTGCAAGTTGTTTTTTTTTTTTGAAGGTGGATCAGAATATTAGATGCTGTAGTAGGAGCCACTTCTGGGAGATTTTCTTAATGTCGATCATTTCATGACATCTTTTTGGAATGATAGTTTCGGTTCTGCTCTTAAGTTTTTCTTTTTTTGTTCCTTTTGTTTGGTGGAAATTACTACCTAGGTCTCATCTCCATGTCCTAATGTATTTAGCTTAAACATGGTATTCTCGAGTTAATAACGTGTAACTTGCTGACAGCTTGTTAGAGTTCTTCTTCGAAATAGAACTTTTGGCGAACTGTCTCATAATGGAAGGTTTCAGACACTCAGAAAACTGTTAATTTTGACCATCTTCAGTTTGAAGTTCTCTTCACTTTTGTTGTCCTTTCCTTAGGAGTACTATAAATCCATACTTTTTCCCATTTAAATGTCACTGGAGTTTATCCCTGTGGGAGTGTCCTACTAACTTCTGTTTAAATTGTTCGATTCCAGAGAGCTTCTCATGTGTATTCTGAAGCCAAGCGAGTATATGCTTTCAAGGACACTGTATCATCGAACTTAAGGTGAACTACGTTTTAGCATCACAAGTTACAATTTCAAATATGCTGTGACTGCTTAGATTTTTGATGCCTGTCACACCCTTATTAAGCTATCAGACAAGCTCTGGGCAGTTTGATGATTTGAAAGCCTATTGCTTTAGTTGTCTTGATTGTTAAACCCTTTGTTCTCTAGCTACGCTGAAGAGCTCTTGCAGGAAAAATTGGAAACTCTAGTTGAATTTTGTTGAAACTCTTCTTGCTAAGAGGACCAAGAGCGACTTACTGGACAAGCAAGGGCACGAGCGGCGACCTACACCATAAGATGAGCCTTTTCCCAGACCCCGCGAATGCCAGTAGGTAAAGGAACTGCTACTACCTCCTCTGCTGCTTCTTAAGCTACTGACACTCACAGCTGCTAACTCCTTAGGATCTGGAGAACAATATAGTAGGCTACCCCGTCCTCCGATTCATAGCTTTCATAGACAAATCGGTGATTAAGGATAGAACAAAATCCGTTTAGCATCATATCTAAGGTTGTCATTCAGTCTAGCCTGACATGGAACTTCTTTTGTTCAAAACAAACCCGATTCTCCATAATGAATTTGATGCTCTGAATTTTCCTCATCTAACTTCCTAGACTTCGTTATTGCAGTGAAGAGGAAGTGCTGAAGAAACTAGGTGACCTTATGAATGAAAGCCATTATAGCTGCAGCATTCTGTACGAGTGCAGGTACTTTTCCACAATCTCAAATTGTTACGCACTTGATGACACTGTAAGTTCATCCGACAATAGCCACATACAAAATGTAAATGTGCTTCATATTCAGTGGCAGCTTATGATTCTGACATATTAGATACTTCTCCAAATTAGACATATATTCAAGTAAATAAATACTGTAAATGAATGAATATATACGTTTAAAATTTTGGAATTATTTTTCGTAGATTTTGGTGTAACTCTTTGTAGATTTAAGTCATTTCAATGAGAAGAATCCGAAAAATGAAAAAAAATCTAGCTTATTTTTGACATTTCTATACTTTTTTAACAGTTTGGTTCATATTTGGTACTTTTTGCATCCTCCCACAAGATTACACTACATTTTTTTTTTTGACAAGGATTACACTACATATTGAGGTGTTCTACAATTGTCTCTCTCCATCTAGTTTGCGCCTGGATGTAAGCACAGTCGATGCAAGTTTTCAAGTTTGACTGTGATGGCTGAAAATTGTGGAAGTTGTAATGTTCTTTAGGCACCACTTCACCGTAATATGGAACAACTCATGCTTTGCTATTTTGTGACAATGAGAGCAATGATGAATTATATTTATTTCGTTTCATCACATGATACCAATTGCTTGTTGAAGAAACTTCCTCTATACCTCATTTCTTTTGTATCTTTTGCTGTAATTAGCTGCCCAGAATTGGAAGAACTTGTAAAGGTTTGTCGTGATAATGGTGCTCTTGGGGCAAGGCTTACAGGAGCCGGATGGGGTGGTTGTGCAGTTGCGTTGGTTAAAGAGTCTATAGTACCTCAATTCATCCTAAATCTAAAGGTTATTAATTCCTGTTCCAACTTCAATCCCAAACTTAAAACTAGTTCTTGGCAAATGGTTTTGACAAGGTTTCCATTTTGTTTGTATCAGGAGCAATTTTATGAGTCAAGACTCGTGAAAGGGGTGATTGAGAAGAATGATCTTGGTCTTTATGTTTTTGCTTCCAAGCCATCAAGTGGTGCTGCCATTTTGAAACTTTAGTACTAGTCATATACGTCTTTTGGGAAAAATCTGCGACCCGTGTCATTGATCTCGTTCTTTAAGGATTATGGTCATGTTAACAGAATTTAATGGACTTCTTTTGGTAATTTCTTGTTTCCGGTCTCATCACTCCTTGTGCGCCACCATCATTTCACCACCCCCACCACCGATCCTCTCTGCTTACACCACCATCATTTCACTGCCACTACCACCACCACACCTTCATCATGATCACCACCTCCACCACCACCGTCACTTTTCAACCACAATTACCACACCTCCACCACTGGCACCATAATTTAGCAGTCACATATCCACCACACAAACACATGGCAAGTGGCTAGTAGGCAAGGAAAAGTTGTCTGCGCGTCTGTTTTGAGGCTGATCTACGTTTATGATGCCATTGGTGATATCTCATTACTTTTGGGGCAAGGTTAATTGTTAGAGCTCACGTTTGATTACTGATTTCGAAGATTGAGAGGTCCATAGATTAGCTGTGATTTTTATAGAGAGGACCCTCATGTTTGAGGAAAGAATGCAATGAGAGAATCTACATAGGAAATTTTTAGATCGTATAAGATATTCAAGTTAATTATTTATCTTGACGAGCAGAATTTCAAAGTAAAATTTATTGGGGAAAATCGCTAAAAGATGAACAAATGTTTGGACCCGCGAGCTAATAACTCACATGCCTACGGAATTTTTAGTGATTAAACACTGAATGATAATAGGCCTTTCTCGTGACATTCCCAACATGCTCCCGCTCATGAATGCCAAACACACCTCTAAGTGTAAAGGTTATGTAAACTATCAAAGGTTAGTCAAGGCCTCAAGGGTATGGATCTAGCAAAAAGTTTATGAACATGGGTGGATAGCTTACAAGGGACTTTTTGCAAATATGTACTCCATGGCTTTTGAAATATCAGGATCTTTCAGCATAGGACGGAAGATGCGGATGTTGTGCCTGTGTTACGTAGGATAATGACTGATAAGGGGCATTATGTTGGAGGAACATCAAAAAATTGGGGAAGTCTACTCACACTCTTATTTTTAGAACGAAACTCAAACCATCAATTTGACACTTTAGCACATAGGCTCCATCAATTCGTGATAGTGCTTGACAGCGTGTTGTCTTTGTGTTGATTGTTGTATCTCAGGAGTATGCCCCGGTAATTTTGTACGTGCCTTGTTTTGGTTTAACTTTCAATTATCAAAAAAAAATACTCTTATCTTTGGGCCCTTACATGCCAATGGCCTGTCCTGGTAGTAACAACGGGGCCTCAAAATCGCAAGAAGTCTTTGGCATCTGGGGATGCTTAGAGCATCAACAGTCGTATAATCAAAACAAAAAGGTTTATAAAGTTAGCAATATTTGCTCAAAAAGAGCTCACATTGGAATAACCAAATTTAGAAACATCTTAGCAACTCATCAAATTTTGGCTATTGGATAATCAAAACTATAAACCTTTTGCCAATAATCAAATTTAATTGTTCTCACATTTCCTCAATCAAGTATACCATCATTACACAAAAACTTTCTTTCTTCTATTTTCAACATGTTCACAACAAAAATACTTTTAAAAACAATTTTTATTTTTTTTGAAAAAACAATTTTTTTTATTAAAACTGTTTTTCCCCTTTTTTTTAAAACAGTTTTATTTCAAAACAGGTTTTTTATTACAACTTTTTTTCAAAACTGTTCTTTCGAAAGAAACAACTTTTTCTATTCAAAAACTTTTTTTTTTTTTTACTTTTTCCCGAAAACTGTTTTTTTTTAAATCAAAGTTTTCAAAAAACTTTTTTTCTCTTTTTCTAATAACCTATTTTTATTAGTTTGAAAATTATTTTAAAAAAATTGTCACAATTTCTAGATTTTTATAAGTTAAAAGGTGATGTGGCAAGTTTTGGTTATTCAATTTTGATTTTACCACTGTGGACCTCTACATTGCTAACCTTAGCAACCCCTTAAATGGATAACCAAAAGATGATGTGGCACCTTTTGATTATCCACTTTTGATTATTCCATTGTGGATGCTCTTAGATGCTATCATGCTAAGAGAAAGGAAGTTAGGAGTTTAATTTATCCTCTAAGAGCATCTTCATCGTAATAAGCAAATGGATGTGGATAAACAAATTTAATAACATTGCCTCTAAAACATCCTACATTGTAATAAGCAAAGTTATAAGTCTTTTAGCAAACAACCAAATTCCACTCATTTACTAACCAAACTTAACAACTTTTACTAATAACCAAACTCAAAACTCAAAAACACCCTACATTGAATCGTCTCATCGAGACAAATAATTTGGTGTGGTCGGGTGTGTGATTAGAACTCATTTGCGATCGGACAAATGTGCATTTTGTATTGTGGGATTTTTTTTTGTTAGAGATGCAAAAATAACCAATGATGAGGTAGAAGTTGTTAAGTTTGATTACGGATTAAATGAATAATCAAATGCTGACGTGGTACATTTTGATTATTGATTTTGATTATTACCGTTGCGGATGCTCTAAGATATTAATCTAACTATTCTATTTTGTTTTTTAGAAAAAAGAGGCCCATAATCAGAGTGCAAGTATCCAATTTCACATGTAGATAAAGGAAAAAAAAAAAATAGAAAATTCCACATGGCTTTGCACCTCAAACAGAACGGTTGGTATACCAGGTCCTTGTTAATAGCCTTGAACTGAACTGAACCTAATCTCTAAAAGGAAGTGGTGGGTCCATTATTCCTCCCAACCTCCCGTCCTATCCTCTTTGAATGACAACCATGCAATTCCATAGAGTCATAAATTTAAGAAACAATAAAATAAAAAGTGTTTTAATGCCAAAATTATTTTTGTTTGTACCAAAATTGTAGTGTGTAAAAGTCTTGTTCTTGGCATTATCGCTTCCCTAGAATAAATTGACTAGCTAGTTCACTTTTTGGAACCCAATAAAATAAATTGACAAGGTCTGGAAGCCGACGGAACATTAACTGTAGGAGTATTATTCAAAGAAGTTAAAACAAGATGTAATTTTAGATTAAACACAATTTTAAAATATGAGGGGTGAAAATACAAACTTGAGAAAGGAGTACTACTACTACTACTACTACTAGGGCTTATCCCTCCGACCCGAGGAATTTTTCAGTACAGAGCGGGTATTGCCCACGTGACACCGTTCGGCGCATTCGAGCCGTTCAAAAATGAAATGAACGGCTCGGATGCGTGAGCGGGCACCATGTGGTAACCGCTAGTCACTGAAAAACGAATCTCCTTTACTGTTGACGAGGGCCCCAAAAACCACACACACCGACACTCTCCCTCGTTTGATTCCAGGGCGATCATCTTAATAACTACGGAGTACTACTACTACGACTGTACTAGTATCTCTCTCTCTCTCTATATATATATCGGAATCGGATCTAGGGCTCCTTCCTGCTTCTCATGCTAGTAATTGCTAATGCTATGTGAGCTTCTTCATTACTATGACCATCACTGGTGGTGGTGTGTGATTTGGGCATTTCTCCCTCTACTTCGTAAGTTTTAATGTGAATTCCGCGCTTACTTTAATTCTTTTACGAATATTCTTATGTGTCGTAATTATTAACTGTCATTCGATGCCTTGACTTTGTTCCTTGCTTTCATCTCAACTTAATTCATAAACTGTTCACCTCAAGCTATTGTTTTTACCCCTTTCTTCTTCTTTTTATTTTTCTTTCCCTGTTACTGATCCGTTTAATAATTCATTATTGGTTTTGTTCAAAGATTGAACCTTTTGCGAATCATCATCGAGTAATTTGGAGGGGACTCTTTGGACGGGACTTTTGTTTCAAGTTGGTATCAAGTTATTATTGAAGTAGAGTGATTTTTAGTTGTGACCAAATGGCAAAGGTTCACTTTTTGGCTTGAGGTTAAGGTGACCTCTTTAGGAAGCTTTGAAGTTATTGGGTTGAACTTACTTTTTGGCATAACAACTGGAAATTGTTGTCGGTGTTATGGATCACATGCCTCCAAGAGAGAGAGATTTCGTTGTCGATCTTGAGAGTGGTGGGACTACGTATGCAGAAGTGGGAAGTACAGACCCTGGTTTGGGTGCCAAGGTATCAAAGACTTTCGGCAAGATCTGCACCGGGTTTGGGAGTGTTGTTGATGGGTCGTTCACGAGTGAAAAGGGGATTTCTGAGGAGAATTTGAAATCATTAATAGATAAGAATGTTGAGGGCGACTGGGCCACGGATCCTGTGGAAAATACACCAGAGAAGGAGAGACGTAAATCAACAAGCGGTAAGAAAAAGCCTCCCAGACCTCCTCGACCTCCCAAATCACTGTCTTTGGATGCTTTTGACCAGAAGCTAATCAAGGAGATCTCAGAAATAGCTAGGGTCAAACGTGCAAGGATCGAGCGAATGAAGGGATTGAAGAAGATGAAAGCTGCAAAGGAGTCTACATCAACTGGCAATTTACTGGCCGTGATATTTGCCGTTCTCTTCTGTCTGGTTATAATCTTCCAAGGTAGTACTTCGCTTGGACTTTGTTTTCAACTTAATTTTCTATCATTATCTCTTCCCTTATTGTGTAACTTGTGTTGGTAGGGATTGTTTACATTGTCCGCTTGGTCTTTCTTCATTTCTCGGGCATGAAATTCAGTTTCCTTATGTTTTCCTTAATCTCTATCATAGTTGGTGAGATCATTCTGTATCTCGGATATTAATCTTCATATGCAGGGCTTTCTACTCCAGTGTCTCTCTTTTTGTTGTGGAGCACCCAAATGTGGAATGCTGTTTAATTTGTTTTCCATGCTTTTTGTTTATGTACTAAGAGTTTCAAAACCTTTTTTGATGGAATTTTGCAAGACATCATTCGTATGACTGATTGATGTTTGGATCACGCTGAATGATGGAATTGCGATTCCTATATCACAATTGTAAACTCATCCATTTGTTATTTGTCAAATTAGCCATCTTTTAGTTACTTGTAGAAAGCCAAGTGCTTTTGAACTACATTTGAACCAGGTATTAGGTTTAGATGTTGGCATGTTAAGTATAACTGAATTTTACATTTTTCTTTGATATCTACTAAAATCTATGGTGGAGATTGTGCCAAGGGGCAACAGCCTTGTACAGGAGGAGGAGAAGAAAAGAAAAAGAAGGGGGAAAATAAACAAGAGTCAATAAAGGAAAAGAAACACCGCATCTCCACTCCACTAATTTTACCAACTAGAACAAGAGTCAAGAGTCAAGAAAGGAAAAGAAAAAGAAGGGGGAAAACAAACCTTTCTTTGTAGGCGACTTACTTTTACTAAAAAATATGGCTTCTTGGTCGCTAAGTTACTTGGACTTATAAGTGCTCATTTATAATCATAGGCCTGAGAAAATTTTTGGCCTTCCATGTGCAATGTGAGTTGATGTTCCATGAATCTCCTATGGACCAGCCTAAAAGCCACCATGTGCCTTTGTTGACCCTAACCCTTTCAGGATTTGAAAACATCAATAGGATTACCCTTTTAGTCGAGCTGCGTATAAGCTAGCCCGTGCGTGGTATCAAAAGAAAAAATAGATCACTATGGCTCATCACTTTCCCTTTTGTGGATGTCCAGTCACCAGATTGAATCATTATCTTTTAGGTGAATCCTAGATATTTTCTTCAAGTATGATTTATGTTCATAGCTCTAATAAACTTGCATGGTCGGAGAGAGGAGAGGCTGAAGGGAAAAACCTTTGATAAAAGGACAACTCATTATTCAGTTTTACATTAAATTATTGTATGGTTTGAGATATGGATGCGTTATGGGAGCTCTTTGGTCAGTACAAACAGTATTGATGTACTTCTGTCACATCAATGATTCAGTTATTTGTTACTTACCACTTTCATGGTCTCGAAAAATGCTCATGTTGTTATGCTACATCTCTGTAGGAATGTGCCCTGGAAGAAGTTCATCAATTACTTTTGAGGGTTCCCCAGAGTCGGCTCGAGCAACTCCCTATGGTTTCATCTCTCTTCACTTCCACAAGAATACACCTGCTAGTCATATCAGCGTTTCTAGTTCCCGCTCTTCCAGGCATGTGACATCTCTCTTGCTCTCACACACATGCACGTGGAAGCTTGACTATTGAACAGTCAACTCAAGGCCATTTACTCGAAATTTATCTTGTTCTTTTTTCCTGTGGGTAAATTTATTCATTGAGACAAAAACCAGGCCAGAGGCCAACACCACCGACACCTAAACAAACTAGGACACCCCTCTCCCGCACAGGGGCACAGCAAGGGGAACAATAAAGCAATACCTAACTCCAAGAACCAAAAAATCAGGTTTACAGTCATGAACGAAGGCAAACAAGCCAGCTCAGCAAAACCTAACCTACACAGACCAGAGAGAGAGAGACTAAGGCTTAAAATTTCTGAAAGACGAGTTCCCGTAACTTCACTAGAGTCTGATCTTTGCTGTATCTTCCAAGAGTCTCCAAGAGCTCAGTTTAGACTTGACCTCCTAAACAACTATCTTGGCAGTAGCTGCAGGGGTAGCTGCTTTGTGTTGCAAAATCCGAACATTCCTTTCTTTCCCCAAGCTGTATATGGCAGCAGTTAAGGACAACTTATACAAAGTACTCCTTAAGCCAAAGCCTCTCCTTTGAAGACCAGCCCAAGAGACTTCTAGAAATCTGGTTCTTTTGCAGAAGAGCATGCCACACTTCAGCAGAGTAGGCACAGTCAAAAAACTAAAGGGCATGTGTCTCCTCCCAGTTCCACACAACACCCACTGATTAGAATATACTGTATAACTTTCCACTTAAGCAATCTGTCTCTAGTACTCAATCTTTCCCAAACAGCCAGTCAGGTGATGAAGCTCCATCAAGGAACATTCTTGCTAAACTAAACCCAGTCATGCCACGACTCTTCCAATTTCCTTTTTGGCTGTTTCTAATGGCCTCCCGAGCAAAGTGTACATATGAGAAGCTTGATCACTATATTAATCTGAAGTGTATAGCAGCAGTTGATAAATGTGACTTTTCTTGAATAACTTGGAGATTTTGAAGTTTTCGATCTTAAATTTCTCAGATGGCAACCTGATTCAGACTTTTGGAACCACCACTAGTTGACAGCTTCTTATTTCTTACTATTTTGCTTCTGAAAATAACTCATCATCCATTTGAACTGTTCTTTGCAGTTTAGTGCAGCAGGTTTCTGATTCAGTTACCGGTGGTAAGGTGAGAAGAGCTGCAAAATTTAAACAACAATTACGTGGGAACTGAATAGCCAGTCTATAATGGAGAATGGTATTTGAAGAATTGCCAACCTGGCCCAACCATTATTGATATGCAGTTTTTTATGTGCCGGTTGGCTGCCTCCCAAACATATATACCGCAAGGGTAATCAATATTATGAACTGAGGTAAATTACCACATGTGCTCTTTAGGGTATCTTTTTGAAGGATTCAAGTTCTTTCCTTAGTAAACTAGACTGGCCAAACTATGTTTGGTTTCTATTTCCAATGAAACTGGTGTACAGATGTTTTCTGAGGGATTGGGTTGAGAAATTTGAGAGAATAACCAGGTGCTACCTGATTATGTTGTATGATAGTTTTTATGGTCAAATGGAAATTCAATTAGCACTTTTTGTGGAGGGGATGAGCCTGTACACACGTATGGGGAGATAGTTGCTAATACTCGTAAAGATATATTTTATATGGTAGGGGTGAGCGACGATTGCCGCCTCACGACGATTGCCGCCTCATGCAACCACAGTAACCCCTAAGAGCATCCATATAAGTATCATAAATTTTGGACCATATTATGTCTCAAAAGTTACTTGTCGACCTTGGCTAGGCAACTTTTTTTCTATCACGCAAGTGTCTGGGCCAGTTGGCTAGGCAACTTTTTAAATCCACACTGCACCAAACATTGCATTTTATCTCTACTTCATTGGAATGTTTTCTTTTTCTGATCTATTTAAATATCCTTCTCGTTTCTTTTAACCCCTAATCCTACAGCTCATCTCCGTAAAGTAGGACGTAGCTTTCCCAACTCTCTTACTGCCCCGAATTAACTTCGGCCGTGATTTTGTTTATTCGTTGGGGAAATTAGGAGGGGAACTGGTTTGACTAGCTCGTTTTAGTGAAACACCCATGGAAAGGAGGGTTTAGATTGTCAATCTGACGGTGGGTTTGTTTCAAGAGCGTCTGAGTGTTGAAGCTCATTCGTTGAATATGTTGAGCAAGAGTATTGATAAAGCCCCTTTTGAGATTGTCTTCCCTAGAAAATATGTATCGTTAAGCCCTAATTCGAGAACATATTTTCATGAATTTGAGAATTCATGAACATGTATTTCTATCCGGCTTTGGGGGTTTTAGACTTCTAGTCACGTTAACAATATTCGCCCCCACTAATTGGTGTGCACCGAGTTGCAACGAATCTTTTATGAGGATAAAAGGAAGCCTGATCAATGATCTTCTACCTACGTCCGCACAAACGAAGGACAAACATAATATCGAGCCTAAAAGAATTAATAGAACTAAGAACTGTTAATTCTGTTTTTGCATAATAACAACACAGAAAGCAACAAATTAGAGAGAGGTTGTGTCTGGAATTATGTTGTGTCGAATGACTGAACAATGGCCTATTTATAGACTTATAGGCACTTTACGTGAAAGGTTGTGTCTTTAGTAAACACACATTAGGAATAGGAAGGGTCATGTATTTTGAAGACGATTAATCACAAAGGATCATGCCTTTTATAGGCATCCTTTCATGAAAACAATTAATTAGGAAGAGTCATCCGGTTGTTCAAGTTCCAGAAGACTCCAGATTTTAAAGGTTCCAACTTATGCACCAACTCCTAAAGGGAATGGGTCCTAAAGAGAATGAGAGGGGCTATAGTGCACCTGTCGCATTACACCGTGTAGTGCGTCTGTTCCGACCGTTCATTTCGGCACGAATGACTTGGATTTAATCTAAGCTCCTACAAATTCTAGCTGTCCATTGCCGAGATGGACGATCTGATTGGCCGCACTACATGTATAGTGCGGGGGTGCACTACAGCACCGCTGGGTCCATTCCTAAGACCTCCCGCTGCCTGACGACGTGTCTCTGGCTGTGTGTACAAGAGCACCTCTCTCTAACAATTCTCTCCCTAAAAAACAGGAGCACCTCTCTCTAACCCTAAAACAGCCGTCACACATCCTCTTCTCCTTCCCAAATATGGGCGGCGGGAGGGGAGGGATCAATCCATGCCTTCAGATCTGGTTTCCCTTCCCCCTTCTCCACCAAAACCGCTTGCCGTTCGCCGCCGTTCCGCTTCTGAGTTTGCAATCGTGTGGTCGCCGGTGGCTTCATGGGTCGCCGACTTGGGAGCTTGATCGGTAGGGGGCTAGGCAAGAGAAGTGCTGCTCAATGACGGAGGGAAATATATATATATATATATAGTTGCTTTATTTTGTTTTTTGTCCGGATTCAGTCCGGTTTATGTCAGGTGGTTTGTTGGTCATGTGCTTGGTATTAGTTTTATTTTCTGCGAACATGATCTCGCTAGGCGAGTTTGAAATAGGGTTGCACATACTGTGCTCTGATTGCCCTCTCTAATGATTTGTCCGGTCTGTGGACGCCCATTTGCCCCCATGAGATTCCTCTCCGTTGTGTAGACTTTCGCCTCGCAGTTAAATACAACTTCTCACATTTGTCAAAAAAAAAAAAAAAAAAGTCTCTGGCTGTGTGTATCCACGAATTCAAGAGAACACAAATGTCTCACGGGAGATAAATTAATTCTTTGAGGTTAATTAAAAAAGAAAAAAAGAAAAAATAATTCTTTCATTCCGATTTGTACGTAGCAAAACTCTTCCACAGCTCTCATACAAGTGGATAAGCAACCAAGTCAAGTGAGATGGATGAATTATATCTTACAGACTTTAGCCAAAAGAAAAATCCGAGAACGAACAAGTCTGGTTGTGGACCATTTCGATTAATTCTAAGATGAAAGAAGTTTCTGCATAACTGGGTCAGCAAAAAACCTTTACCAATCGATTGTGTGGAACTAAAAATCCCCAAAACAACTAGACTAAAAAAAGAGAGAGATCGAGCAAGTTTTAATTAATCAAATTGGAGTGTGAGTTAAACATGTGGGGGCCGGGCGGTGCACCAATCTTTCTAGACCCATTGGCATTCCTTTTCTCCAATCGCACCCCATGGTCCCGGCCGGTTATGACCGAGATCGAGCAATAAGCATTTTACACGATGAATACGGGCCTACTAAAGTGGGAATGTTGCAGCCAATGAGCTCTCCTCAATGGAAACTTTGTATCGTACTACATAATTTCACATATACCAAGTGAAGAATGAAGGCCAACAGGTAGCTACAAAAGAAAGTTTAAACAATATTACTTCAATTTTCATAACACACTTCTTTAATGGGGGACAAATATATAGTATATCAACAATATGAACACCAAACATTTACACCCAATCTGCTTGACAACTGGACCTAAATAGGGTGTGTGAATATATTGTGTGTACAAGAATGATTATAGTTCTGGCCTTCCGGATTAATGGGTGAAACAGTTCGATTTTGATAGCATACCTCATGCATCCTTGATAAAGGTGGCAATCCATGCATTGCATTAAGCACTGTTCAATAGATTTGACCATCTTCGGTTGAGAAATTAATTCATTTGTAATGTTTTTCCGGAGTTTGGAAACAAGTTGCCTAACCAACCAGGACTGATATTTTGTGTAATGTTTTTTCGGGCAACTCAACTACGTACTCAAGTCATGAATTTCTTTCTTTAATTTCTTTCTTTGCAATATATATATAGTTGTTGCTGGGTGTAATTGTAACATCAATTCAATACCCACGAAACAGTACGCATATGCACCTGCAGCATGTCCAATTTGGAGTTGTGCAACAATAAAGTTCATGCAGGCTTCGTAACAAAGTCTTGATCGACCAGCTAGCTGTAGCCTGACTACACACAACGTACGTACATGCATGCATGATACAGCTATATATATAGCAAACTGGAGGCCAGGCTTTGATGAATTAAATTTGTTGTCCATCCAATGTATATATATATGGCTCTGAGATATATAGTATGAAAACTAGTCTGTCAAGATCGATTGCAAGAAAATCCAAGATTGACGGATCAAAACCAATATGAAGTAGTTAGCCTGAAAACGGAAGTTAAAAGTAGGAAAATTACTAACAACGTACTCTTTAAAGCAAGCTTCAATCTCAAGACTCAAGAGGAGTTGGCGACTCCGATCCTCCTTGCACGCACCATTCTCATATATCCTTGTCCAAGTAACTCTGTGCGGGGACTCTTCTAGTTTATGCTTTTTCGTGGATGACGAGATCATTTTGTGTAACCAAAAGTCTTCCGTTGATGCAATCAAGAAATCCAAAAACCAAAATGATAGACAATTCAGAGACAGAATTGATGTTAATTTCTGGATTCATTACATCCAATCCTTTATCTTTTGTTTGCCAAAAATCTAAGGCCTAAACTTTTGTTTATATTTTGTTGGCAAAATGGAGCCTGAATATAAAACATAACGGTATTTGTCTCCACATAAAAACAAGAGCACCTCTCCATGTCAACACTAAAATTGGAGTGTTGACTTTGATAAATTTTAAAAATAATTATTTTTTGCTTAAGATTACTGAATTAATTCAAACACCGGAATGAAATTATTCCAGGTATTAAATTTCTAGGAATTTGATTCCAATTTCCAAGTAATTATATTCATATTCCTGCTCAAGAAAATTCCTAGTAATTATATTCGTATTCTTACTCAACATTCCGATCATCCAAACATAGGTTCAGAAAAGTGCTTAATTATTAATCATCAATAACAAAAATAATATAGTAGTATGTTGCAATTATTCAGGAACTGGAGGTCAGAAGATTAAATTTGATATATAACCCTCCAGCGACTTATAAACATGAAATTGCAAGGAATTATGAAGGCCCCTTCATAAACATGAACTGGAGGTCAGAAGATTTAAATTAGGATGAAGTTTTGTGAAAGGAGCATTGAGCCAATAATTCCTTGCCACGACCTCTATAACAGAACCAAGTTATTGAAGTTCAAACTCTTAAATGCTCGTTAAAAATTTGGTCGGTTCATTCAAATTGCATAGTAAATTTAAGCAAAATGAAATCAATTCGTGATTTTTTTTTTTAGTCTCCTACGAAACTAAGTAAAATAATTTTTCATAGAGTAATTTGTCTTTATATCCCTTTGGACTCACCAATTCTTATGGGACCACACTCAGAAAGAAGTACTCCCACATAACTTTTCAAAAAAAAAAAACCCAACCAACACATGCAATAAACCCAATAAAGCATAGCTGATTCAAAAATCATTTTCCTTACTGAAAATGACAAATTTTATTGATTTCTTCCCAAATATTATGTTCTTTATTCTACAGAGAACCTAATGAATCAGTCATGGACTCACCTAAGGTTTTTTCTCTGTTCCGTAATGGCATGCTTCTTGATCGTCTGGGAAATCGACCACGATTCCCCCTTCGTCGTCTCAGCTTTTTGGGTGGAGTGAAAATGACTGAAAAAAAAGTGGGAAATCGATAAGGGTTAGGGGAGGGAGGGGAATGGGCAAATATGCCCCTGGGGGTGGCTCACGTGATGGGCACACAGTGCTTTTCCGCCCAAATTACAGACAGGGGCCAACGGAAGGATGACATTGAAATAAATTTGCAAATCAAAGATTTAGTTGGGTGAAATTGAAACTAGAAGGATTAAGTTGAACTTTCAGGATAAGTCGAAGGGATATAAAGTCAAATCACTCGAATTCCTACTAAAATCCTAACCCTAGATACCTCACATGTGTGGCACGTGACCTTATAAAAGCGCCGCAAAGACTTCACAGTAACACAAAAAAAAATTGACAAAAAAAAAAAGAGTAACACACAAAGAAATACAAAGTTCACTAAGGGGAACCGTCCGATCTTATCCACGTCATCGATCCGCGTTACTTCGTGATTCAACGGCTGAGATGAAGGTATTGCAGAGAGAGCTACTGGGTAGAACGAAGCTGCTCCTTCTCTCCATCTGCTTCTCTCTCCTCCCCTGTTTTCCTTTCCCCCCAAACAATTTCTCCTGAATTTTGTCGAGTAAATTTTCCGAATATCCAAATCATGGAGGAAGAGAGAGAATTTGAAGAAACTCGTGACGCTGAGGAGACTGAGAAGGTGGAGGGAGTGGAAGAAGAAGAAGAAGAAGACGGAGAGGACGACGATGGCGATGACGACGACGTTGAGGACGAGGAGGAAGATGACGAGGAGGATGAGAGAGAGGTGCTGCCGAGCTCTGGTGGTCCTCCTCCGGTCCATCTGATAGAGGACGATGACGAGGATGATGAGGGAGATGACGACAACGGCGACGGCGGCGACGACGACGATGACGACGACGACGACGACGACGACGACGAAGACGAAGATGAGGACGACGATGAAGAAGAAGGCGAAGAAGAACAGGTTCTTTTGTTTAATTATTATTCTATGTTTCTGCAATTTTTTCAATAAATTACGTGTTGAACTTGTTCAGATCTCGTTTTTCTGTTTCTATTCTCTTTGTGTCTCTTCGCTTAATGCTCTGTTTCGAACTTGTGGAAAGAGAGGAGGGAAATACGTAATTAAGAAGAAAAATAGAGGATTTTTTTTACTGTACTTAATACTCCGTTTTACCCTCTTTTCTCTCTTCTCTCTCATACAGAACAACAGAATGGAAATTTTTTGGACTTTTCCTTCCTTTCCTTTCACTATGTTTAACTTGGGTTTTCTTCTGGTAAGAAATTTTTTAGATGTTCTTTTATGGAAATTTTTTGGACTTTTCCTTCCCTTCTCTTCCTTTCACTATGTTTAACTTAGATTTTGTTCTGGTAGGAAGTTTTTCAGATGGTCTTTCATGGAAAATAGGGTGAATTTTTCAGATCCGGTTTCCCGTTCAACATCGACGCAGGAAAAACTTTCTTGAAATGTCTAGGAGCTATTTTCCTTTAATCTAACTCTCTTGTTGTGTAGACTCTGCTCAAAATTTGTTTTTCAGGGTTTGTTAATACGATTTGAGTCCAGATCTGTCGATTTCTGCGAGTTTTATAATCTGTGCACTTGTGTTTCCTATACAATTCTTTAGGCTTTAACATGTTTTGTTTACAAAAAGCGGGAAAAAAAAGCTTGGAATTTTCGCTCTTATAACCAGTAACTGGCTAGGATGAAGGCTTTGTGGATCTGACTTCATATAGTGTTGTTACACTTTTCTTGTTTGTGGATATAAAATTTTCCGAGTCAATCTTGAAGTCCACCTTTTCTCGGCTTGGTTTCCTTCTCGATTCGGTTCAATTTGAGACTTTTTCTTAAGCCATATTTTTGTGACGAGAGACTTGTTTTGGGTTGTGAAAGAGTAGGTTGAGTTAGTTAATCAGTAGGAGGTTAGTTTGTTAATCAGAGTTGATATATTTTTCAAATTACATGTTAATTTGTCCTTGGGCGGAAGGGATCCTTCAAAGTAATAGTTTTCCTCCTGAATTGCTCGGAACTACATGGCCCTCATTTAATTCGCCGATCTTCAATTCATTCTTCAATATTCTTATTGTGGTGCTTCATTGTGTGTTTTGGTGCTTGTAAGAAATGAATGACATTAGCTTGTTCTTTTTCTGTCGTACAGATCCGACTGGTCTATTGATTTTGTCATTTTTGTGTCTGTCTTCCTTTATTTGTTTTTCATTTGTTTATGTATCCTTTTGTTAAATTACTTCAAAGTGTGGATTTTTTGAAACACGTACAAGTTACAACTAACTTGAAAAAGTGACTTTGGGTATAATTATCTCATCTGGCTGCTTGTGTATTCCATTGCTGTACAGGTATCTCGAAGTATTATTTTAGGTGCTTGGGTTGACCTTTAGTATCCCAGCCCCTTGCCGGTAGGTGTGAACTGGGTTCCTCCACATGGAGGAAGTACTCGTGCACAGGCAGCCAAACCATGATTCAGATTATTTAGCCTAATGAGTCGACATGGGGTTGTCAAGATTACTTGTGGTTCGAAATTCCAATAGGGCAATTAAAAAGAAAATTTCAGGTAGAAAATTTCTCGAGTCATCCTCCTGTTATTTAACTTCTTGAGAGGTCAACATCATCAACCTAAAGTCCTTTAGTCATGGACTCATGTGCTCAAGTCAAGTAATTTTGCTAAGCCAAAATATGGATGATAAACTTCTATTGTTTGCTCATCCACGTAAGAAGGGGAGCAACTGACTTGTCATGGGGGATTATCTTTTATCAGAAAGTTTGCTCTTTGCACACAGGCTCCATTAGCGCTCACTATAAGAACCTTTTTTCCCTCTGAATTGATTTTTTCTGAGGGGTGATTCTAGTTTCTGGTAAATTTTTAGTTTTCAGAACTTTGAAATTAGTGAGTCAAAAGCCTGTTGCAATTCTAGCTATTTGTCCTTGTTATTGTCTTTTTGAAAAGCTTCATTTTTCCCCAAGTTTTTTGCTGGTCATATTATGGGTAGTCGTTTATATTGTCCACCTTTGATGGATTGCCTTCACCCATGTTCCCCACTGCTCTCCTCTCCCTTATATTGCAGTGTTCTTCCTCGGTCAATTGCCTACTGATTTCTCTTACCTATGAATGACTATTTAGGAGGATATGGGAACCGAGTACCTTGTCCGGCCCCTGGGTCGTCCTGAGGAGGAGGAAGATAACAGTGATTTTGAACCAGAAGAGAATGGTGAGGAAGAAGACTTTGGTGAAGAGGATGAGGATGATGAAACTGGAGGGAAGGTGGAGGCTTCAGCAAAAAGGAAGAGGCCAGATGGAGATGACTCCGGTGATGATGATGATGGTGGTGGTGGTGAGGATGATGAGAGACCATCCAAAAGATAAGGGCATTGAGGTCAATCTTTCTCCCTCCCTCCCTCTTATAACTATCTTAGCTCTCTCTAGAGAGTAGAGTAGGATTCACGGATGATGTTCTGGTTTCGTGTAATATCATGTTGCAGTAGGGTAAAACATATCTCGGGGAATGCGTAGTTTATATCTGTTTCCGAAAAACTATTGGGACTTTTGATCTAGTTCTGGTGTGTGACTAGAGAAACTCTAGATACTTTGTTTCAATGTTCATTTTCCGTTGGTAGGTAGGTCTTTCAGTGCTCTGTTTCTATCCCTCTACTAGGCTGTTGAATGGTTTAAAGACGTGTGGACTTAATTATACATTGTGGGGTTTTTTTTGTTGGATGTAATATTGTACTGTACCATCTTTATTTCTGCCAAGACTGTTTATGTTTGCTGGCTATCGTGGAGATGGTTGTTTGTGCATTGAATTGAATTTCCTATATTATAAAGTCTGTTTAAGTTTGCATGATTTTTGTTGTGTGAGTGAGGAGGGGGCGATATTCGATCGGGTTGGAGATCGATCTGAATAATAGGGTAAAATCGAATTTGAAGTTTTGTTGGAGTGGAATGGGGGAGAGGGAGGTAAGTCTGGTTGATCTTTGATTGAACCCATCCCATGGGCTTTATTACTAGTAGTAAAAAGAGTTTAGAGCCCATGTCGATATTGGTGGGAAAGGTCATTCGGATATTGGGTAGGGTAAGATCCGAATAGAAAAAGGGAAGGGTGGTTGGATTGATGGGATGGAGATGTGAAATTTGGTTAAGAGACAGAAGAGAGCGATTGGTGGTAGAGGTGCCAAAATTTCTACGGATCCCCGAGTTCTATGGTCGTCGTCGTACCATTTCTATTCTATTCCTACACGTAACCCAAAAATTTAAAAAATGAAACTGTAAAGGAAATCTCTCTCCACTTAACAACGAGGAGGAGGAGGAGGAAAATGGGCGTACACCTAGCAGCTAGATATGGATGGATGGATCCAAAACAGTAACTTACTACTCCAATAATAAGAGGTTCACATAAACGAATAATAATTTAAAATCAATGTGTGTCCTTCTACCACGCCACGTGGATCCGTTGATGCCACCAGCCGCCACATGGTTGTCTCTAGTTTACCAATATTACCGTTTTGGCCCCTATGTATAACTACTTACCGACACCCGTACTAGTGGGGGCAGTTTTAGTTATTTTAAACATCTCCCGTATATAGATAGATATACATGCATGCATGTGATAACATGTTTTTTGTTTTTATCATAGCTATTATTATGTGGTACTATCATGTTATTTGTCTATTACTTTTTATTGAACTGACGAGCGGTGGTGGATCTGTGATTGACAGATGGCATCACGTAACAAGTGTGACTCAGCTCTGCAAATATTGGATCGGAAGCGATCAAGCTCACCGACTTTCCTTGGCAGAGGCGGCTGACATATACTATGAGTTGAGCAATGGTAGGAATGAATGCAACTTCGGATACTAACTGCTTCCGAAATCCTTCAATACACAGTCTCACTTACATTATCGCAACTTTGGATACCAACTGCGTCCGAAATCTTTCGATACACATAGTCTCACATACGTTGGACGGGTCTTGTCCTTGGAATTTTTGTATGAGTTCAGGAAAGGTGGCTGGCTCCCCCCCCCCCCCCGCAGCAAGGCTGTCGGTGGTGTTAAAGTGGGTCCCATGACATGGAACATGGACTGGGTAATAGTTGGGCCCTGGCATCAGCCATGCCAACCATCGACTAAAATGGTTCATGGATACCTTCATGATGTGAAAATTTGAGAGATTATGCACTTAATACGGGAAATAATGTTCACACTCCCTTTTTCGATTATGGCACACATTTTCTTGTCTTTTAGCGAGGAAAATACACACAAAAGTTTCACTAAAAAACAAGAAATAGAGTGCCATAAAAATAAAAATAAAAAGAGTGTAGAAATTATTTTCCTACTTGTTTTTCTATTTAAAAAAATAGAAATAAATTGTTTTGTAACAGTCCTTCTAAAATCATGACATGGAGAGGGCATGTTAAAGTCTCTAGAAATTAATTCGTAAAAAAGCATGAGAATATTAGAAATGTGTTTTGAGCTCAAAGTCTCAAGCCCTGAAGCATTGGGCCGGAAAGCCTAATATAAGGCTCATATAAGCCTTGGGCTTGGGCTAGACTTCACAACTTTTTAAAGTAACAGGCCGGCCTTATCGTGATATCGTGGGAGCAATTGAGTTTGGGCTGGGAGAGGTCTACCCCGATAATGAATGGGCCCAGTCCAGCGTGCGAAGTAGCCTCTTTAATTTGAGATCGATTTAAAGCCTTTAAAAGTGTATTTTTTTTCAAGTCATTTGTATATACTCTTATTCACCTCTTACCTATGGATCTAATTTTTTGTTTTAAAATTAATTTTTATGATGTTTCATTACTTATAAAAGTAGTGATTGAGAGAATACATATAATCTAGTAGGAGTTGATGTTTCTCTTGCAAGTAGATGAAAGGGTGATTATGCCATTTTCCTCATTAAATGAGGTGGCTTAATGGGACCCACATCGACAAATTTACGATTCAAGATGAAACGTGTTCAATAATATTGGATTCCTATATGTATCTAGCATATAATTATTCAAATTTTGTGGGACTCGTACAAGGGGTTTTGATATCACCGATAAGGGTTCTCAAGCAACTGAGTGCATTAGGGTTCCGAGACAATATGGGTTGGAGCATGCGATGATGTGCTTATGGGCCTCCTAAATATGGTACCACTTTTACTAGTATTTTTAATCGATTTAGGTCCGACGCTTTAGTATTCTTTATTCCAATAGTTTAATGTGGTTTTCAGTTGTTTATTAGATTTTTGGTTGATGATTATCTGGTTTTCAGTTTTTTTTTTTCTTAATCATGTGGTTTCCAGTTTTCAATGTGTATTTTCAAATGCAATATGCAATTTATTTTGTTTTTTGCTTGATTGTTGTGCAGATTCAGTATCACAACCCTTTCACTATTAGAATGCATCTTGGGGATGATTTTAAGGGTGGTCTCAAACAGTTTTACATAAGGGGAAGTGTGACATGCTTTGATTTTTGTTGGAGGGAGTGAAGATGGAAGATAGGGTCTCAAGTCTGCGTATAAATAAGGAGAATTGGAGATTTTTCCCTCCAACTACAATATCCACTGGGTAAGAGAAGAGGAAGGGACACTCACGTGTTAATTTTCCCTCCAAACGCAGGGCCATGGGGACACGTAAGCATCCTGCGTCAAACAATTGAAGGAAACAGACGGCGTGGGTGTAATTGATGAAATGTTGAATAGTTTAGAGATGTAATTGACATTTAGTGAAGTTTGGAGGTTTATGAAACATTTAAGCGATAGTTTAGAGGTTTTTTTTGAAAATTTTCCAAAAACATGATGAAAAGAAATGTCAAAAAAGAAAAAGAAGAGAAAAATTGAAGACGTACCAATGCCATATATCTGCGATTTATATTCGTTGTGGCACATAAACATGGGATGGGAGATACATCATTTTTTGTTGATTAACCAAAACACTCATTATTACCCCTTATGAACATCACCATTCACCACTTCAAAGTTCAAAGTTGTTGGCTACTTATTAAAGGTGAGATTCATGGAGATTGGAGATGTGATTTGGCGATTCTACCATCACCTCCCTTGGGGAAAAACCCGCCGGGTACACGTTCATTCCCTGAACCGTACACTATCCTCAGAATTTCCTCCGGTGTTCGGTCAAAACCAAGAGAGTTTTGGTCCCCTGCGAGAACGTTGCCCCTGATTTTCCCCTCGGCTCCTCTCAAATTCGGAACGATAAGGCCTTCGTCTTTCAGGCCTGAACTTCCCAGCTTGTTCCTGAGCTCTGAAATGCGGTTGGTGAATTCTACTACGGTGATTCCGTATGGCTTTACCTTTTCCGATGCCCGCTTGTAAAGCAGCCCTCTGATCACAGCGTCTTGGCCCGACTCCACTGCCAAAAGCCCTGCTACCAGCTGATATATATGCATGTGCATGGAGACGTACGTATATATAGAAGGAAAGATGAGAATTGGTAAGAAAATCCATAACAATTACTAGAAGTAATTTTATAGTACAAAATACTATACCCTTTTGGAAGTGGGGCTTTGGAGTTTGGGATTGGCCCCAACGTATCCAGTGAGTCCAACGTAGGGAACAACATAGGAAGCAATTAGAAAGTTGATTTCATTATCATAAGGATTGAAGGGTGGGTTCAATGCCCTTCCAAATGCACTATTCATTACTTCTCCAAACGCCTCTGCACTCAGATTCAGCTGTGGCCTCGCAAATCCTTTTACCGTGCTCTTAATTGCCCTGGCATATATATGCATGCAATTTTTCAGAACCCATTTATTTACAGTAATTAAACAACACTTAATTTATTCGTGAATATTTATTTCTTTTAAAAAAAGAGATTCTGAAAAAGGGAAAAGAATACTTCAAATTGTACTAGAGTCCAATTCCAATTATATAAGTGGGTCTAATTAATGAGATTGATTTGTTAAATTTATGGACAAACTTTCCCACATCCTTAATCAATTAATGAGATCGATTTTGTTCACCCACTTGTAGACGAAACTCATCATACTCTTAAATTGGTTCGCCAAGGTTCGTTACTTTAAGCGTGACCTACATCAGAATTCAAACCACCAGGTGATTGAATGTAATGTAATTGCTTTCAATTTCTAATTAGTTGGAGGTATGGATCTGATGCATTAGTTAAACCACACTTATCAAGGGTAATAAAAGAGAAATCAAATGAGAATTGAGTATAGAAACCTCAAGTGTCCAACTTCCTGGTAGGCAAATTGGAGGATAACATCATTCGTGAAAGGGTCCAGTGTGGCCTTTCTGGCGCCAACCGGTGGCGGGCCACCCATGGTGAGATCGGGAGCGACACTATCCAATCCCTGGCCCAACGAGGCCCATAAGAAGAGCTCTGCTTCCAAATACTCCAAATTTAGAGGGAACTCTAGGAGATCTGCGTCAGATTGAGGGACGACAGTTTTGAAATTCACGTTGTCGTCGGAACAAAAAGAAGTACGAACAAGAAGGAGGAGGAATGAGATGAAGACGGTTGCGGTGGCGGAGGTGGTGGCTGAAACAGACAATGCCATCTTTTCTTGTCTTTGTTTTGTTAAGTGATTTAGTACTTGTTTCATGGTTTTTCTCCAAGCCCTGCCCGCAAACGTATATATGCATGGTTCCTAACACCCACAGACAAAATTAGGGAAGCCACGTGGCAGAAGGCTAATCCACGTGCATGGGAGTTGATCAGAATTCTGAAGTGGAGGAGGAATAGGTGGCTACTTAAACGGTCATTGTCTTTTACTAGTAGGAGTACTACTACTATAGCATTGCTAGTTTGTTGTTGGAAGGAGCTTGATTTCAGGAGATAAAAGTAGTAACGATCTTTGTTCCTATTTTGAGTCCTTTTTGGATCTTCCAAACCAATTACTCACTCAAGAGGAGATCTGTTTAAGTTCAATTACGAAGGGAAAAATCACTTACTCTCCCTCTCTTTGGATTTAGCAAAACTACAAAAGACTTTATAGGCTCATTTCCCTTTGCAATGGGTCTTCTACAAATCTGGAACCAAAACTATCTGAGAAAACAACCGAGGAGGAAATATTCTAATGACCAAATTTCCACACAACAATGCAACCTTTGTTCACTTGCTCTCTTTTATGAAACAACAATAATGCTACACTCACCTCTGCCACCTCCTCCACCCACTCCTTCCTCCCACCACGATCCTCAAATCCCACCTCTCCTCCACCTCCACCTCCACCTCTCTCTCCTCCCCCCCCCCCCCCCAACACCCCTGATGGTTCCACTGCTTCCTCCTCTGACTACGACCCCAGATGGGTCGAATCTTTCCCCAAGTCCAAACCCTCCTTCTTTCCCCTCCTCCTAACCCCTTCTCTCTCCTCCCACCCCCTCAACTCTGCCCTCGCCACCGCCCTCTTCCGCCTCTCCTACAAGTCCCTCACCCGCCACTTCAACCTCAACTCCTCTGCCACCGCTTGTCGTGTTTTACACGAGTATGCAAGGCAATTATTGATAAATTAGGTTACTTGTTCGAATTCAAGTTGGATATCAAGGGAATTGTGGTGGGTATTGGTTGGATTTCACTGTGAAATGCAGCGGTGGGTGTAGACTTTCTCCTTATGAAAAATCCAGTCTCATGGTTCACAATTTCTCAAGGAAAGTAGTACACACTGTTATCCATACAATTGGGAGTAAAATTCTGTGGAAATAATTGCGGCGATCACATCATTCTGCTCAACAAGAGTATACTCCTGATAAAAACCACAGACCCGCACTGGCAAATGACAATGTGACTTTCTGCATGGTGTTGAAATCAGATGCCCCCTTTTTGGGCTCACTCTTTAAGAAGGACAGAGACCCCTCAATCCCATGATGTGCTGTCACGAGCTTAACTATTAAAAATCCCTGCAACTTTAGTCCAATCAAGCAGTTATGGGTTATTTTCCCCACCTTGCAATCAATAGGGGGTTTAACCAAAACTTATACAATGCTCCCAAATGATATGGGAGTATGATGCTCCCATTAAATTTGAACCCTTAGATTGAAAAGTAGGTAAATTACAGCCTTTAGATCAAAATCACTCAAAAAAAGTAGGGTGGGTTTTGCTAAAAACCAGATGGTTTTAAGAATTTTAGACCAAAACAACGTAGTATTCCGTATTACTTACCACAGAAACAGGTTTTATATACCATTCCTTAAGGCAATACTTATTATGTTGTATGGCTACACTTCCTTAAGAAACACTTACTATATTTGTTGATAACACTTATTACGTTACTGACAACACTTACCATAGAATAAGGAAAAAACGACTTGGGAGTATGATACTCCCAAACCATTCGGGAGCATCATAGCCGGAGCCGGGTTTAACAGGATCGACCTATATGGGATTAAGTTTCATGGTACATAGATGATAGAACCAACCTAATGGAACTTAAACATGCAAGGTAAAAATCACAAGGGGGAAGTATACTTCAGCACTCGACATTTTCAGTACACATGGCGCACTCGACATGTGTTATAAGTTCTCACTTCAGCTTAACACATGGGGAATGCAGACCAGTTGTATCAAAAGATAAGTCGCACACACACCAGGCACCCCCCTCAGCAAAACAGAAAATTCAAAAGAAAAAATTGGACCAAATAATTATCTTCTGTAACGGTTTATTGGCTCTATGAATGTTTCCAGAATAGATCACCAGTAATCGTCCCTTCTTCCCGTTGATGAAAAACATAGCCTCACACATATCTTATCCCGAGTGATGAGATAATGGCAACTTCAAACAAGGTGGGCGTTTTGACATGGAATGACTTAAAGTTCAGTTTCCCGAGCCTCAACCTAAACTGAAGGCAACATGAATAATTCATGTAGGAGTTCTGCACCCCATCCAACAGCCAAGCAACTCTAACAAGTTGCCCACCCACCAGAATGCAACCTTGTTGGAATGTATCCTGAAGGCCCTTGAGATTCCTAGGTTTGGTTTCACGTATCAAATCTAACCGACCAAAATTTCCATGATTTATATTGTCATTTAAGCCTTTTTATATTATGTTACCTCTCTAAATTTCAACAGAATCTGAAACCGTATTGAACTTGGCCATTACGAATTTTGTTCAAAAGCATAATCCTACTGAAAGCTTATCCCCCTTAGCAAAAGAACAACCCTCATTGATTTCTTGCCCCAACTTAATCTCTAAACTTTTGCAGATAACTTGTTTCACCAAACCTGTTATCATGGATCATGAACATAATTTCCTACCTCAACACTATGAGTTCTCATCCCAGAGAGTCAAGTAAAGATCTCTAGCCTAAAAGAACAAGGCTAGACCCAAAGTTTATTATGAGGATGAAATATGCCTGAACTTTCTGTGGGGTAAATGTACAGTAATGGGCTTGCCAGAGCGATCCAGCCTTTTCAGGACATTAAGGAACTTGGGTAGGCAAATGACAATAGGTTCCTGGGGATGAGAGACCACAAGGTCGAACAGGTGGAAGGCAAGATTATCTAGCACGATTCTGGAATCACAGCCTATATCCAGCCAAGAAGATCAGGAAACAAACCAGTGGTAAGGGAAGAAGCTTTCCATTTGGTTCACCTTCCTTGAAGTTCATGTGGTTGACCTTCTACAGGTACAGTCAACAGGGCTCAAGACTTTTACAACATTAGTTTCTGCAGGATAAAAAGATATTCCAGTCAATGCTTCGATATTTAATTTGTCTGCAGTTGGCTGAAGCCGCTGAACAAGACATAAGCAGAAGTGGAAATAGATTCACTCCAGGGAAGGGTTTCCAGATGGAGGCAAGATAAACAATATTATTTGGTAGGGAGAAAATCATTTTTTTTTTTTTTAGAAATCCGCCTAATCTTGTTTCCAAAATCAGCTTTTGTGCAAACAATTGATGCTGAAATCAAAAAACTTCAACCAGAGTCTAACAAAAAATGGAAACCTCAACCAGTTTTGTTTAGCTGTATAGATACCAGAAAAGTTACATAGGTATCCTAATTACTATTCAAGTCAAATTTGCACATAGCAGCTCAGCTACTGACGCCTAGAAAGTCATCAGATTGAACAAAATTTGTTGAAGGGAAGATCATTTACAGCTCCCCTTCATACCCAGGATGTATACATTCTCTATAAAGATAAGGTTGCAGGCTGGCATAATTAACCATCTATGCTTCATTTGATCATTACAACTCCCGACCCTGCACAAAAACACTCAAATAACAAGCTTTAGAGTATAAAACAGAGAATAGGTAACAAATAAGGGACTGGATGATATCAGATGAGAAGAATGTTCTTTATGCTTACTAAGAGTGTGGATTGACAGCAATGAAAACTATATGAATTTACACAATGATATAGACAACAAATTATTGTGCATATAGATGCTCTGGAGTCTGGACTATCAATGAAGGAAGCATGGTAATGTGCACATAAATTGAATTGGTTCTCTAGGCCTGCCCTCTCTGATGCCATTCGGCTTTGATTTGGGGCATGGTTCCACAGCAAAACAGGTATAGGGGGGCCACTGTTTCAGTGGTATTTTGAGCGCAGCCACTTTGTGGATATTGCCAAAGGTTAGGTCTGTCTCCAATCATCTCCCGCCCATACCCCCAATGATTGGGGACTACATGGGTTCTGTTGTTGTTGTATATCAACAACAAATGGCACAAGAAATATAAACAAGAAAAACATTTGTAAAAACCCATTGTCATGCATAATCTCAGCTACTAGATTGATGTTTAACAGTTAATATATCTAAAATAAAGATGACTATATCATTAACGAGAACCTAATTGCCAAGTTGAGAACACTGGATACTTGTAGAGGACGTTTCCACAGATGGTCTCATTTGGATTGTCCAGGGGTAAGGGGCTTTGAATTTATATAGCACAGACAGCCATGGTTAGGAAAAAGAAACCTGCATGATTTAAAAGCATACAAATGCCATACCCTGCAAGGGATGAGCCATTTTCCATCAGTCCAATCTTGATGAGGCCTCAAATCAGAATGCTGAAACTCCAATACCTCATTTGTGCCCCTAATGTAGACTTCATACTTTGAGCCTTGAAGGACTTTGCAGACACCACCAGCCCACCATGCAGCATTGTACCAAGCATCAACTTCTTCAAGTGGTTCAAAAGGATCCATCCTTTGAATTACAGGATGACAAGGCCTGATGCAGGGAGCATCAGCCTCTTCTTTTAGGAGCTTGTTTTCATCATCAGATTTCAGTGTCCTGTATTCTACCAAATACTTCCCAGTCCCTATAGAGCCTATGATGACTGCTGGGTACCAAGAACCTGAGAAACCTTCTTCGTCACTTTTGACCTCTACCTTCATCCCCTTGCAAAAGTAGTTTGCCTCTGCTGTCGTTAAGCCATTCTGGCAATTCGACTTTCCTGGTCTGGGCTTCAGAGACAAAACAGATGCCTTTTTCTGCATATCAAGCTTTCCAATATTAGAAAAATGCAAAATTAAACGAATGAGCACAGAAGAATTCTCGACTAGGTGGAAGTGATACCCGGAATTCAGCAACCCATTTTCCATGAATCCATTCTTGATGAGGCCTCAGGCTAAAATGCCCAAATTCCAGTTCCTCATTCGTAGTCCAGAAATAAACTGCATACTTTAAGCCATCAAGCACTCTGGAGACAAGACCCACCCACCATCCATCATTGTACCAAGCATCGACTTTCTCAAAAAGTTTGAAACGGTCAACCCGCTGTATATCGGGGGGACAAGGTCTAAGATGTGAAGCCTCGGTCTTCTCTTTAAGGGGTTGAGCTTCATCCTCTGATTTCAGTGTTTGGTATTCAATCAAGAACTTGTCCTCCCCTAGTGAGCCAACAATGACTGCAGTGAACCAAGAACCATGGTAACCTTCGTCATCACTTTTTACCTCCACTAGTGTCCCCTCCTTGAACTTTGCCTTTGACATTCTTCCACCCACCTTTACCTTGAACTCCACGTCTCTATTTCTGGACTTCAACTCTAACCCGGATGACCTCTGCATTTCAGACTCTCAAATATTGGTGAAACAACCAAAAAAATTGAAATCACGCAAATTTTAGTTAACCATTTGAACACAGGATAAGATAACTTGGCCCAGAGCAGTAATTCTGAGAGATATTATAGGGGAATGTGTTTTTCAGAGTTAATTGTAAAACCAAGACAGTTGTGTCTTAAGGAAGCAAGACAAAAGTGTTGTACTAGTCATTGAAGGCTAAAACTAGAACAGGGAACATAACACAGAAACTAAGAGGACACAGATATCCTACCCTGGAAGCAGTAACCCATTTACCATCAATCCAGTCTTGATGAAGCCTCAAATTAGAATGTTCAAGTGTTACTTCCTCATTCGTGCTCCTGACGTAGACTCTGTAATTGTAGTCATCAAGAACTTTAACAATGTCACTCACCCACCACCCATCTCTATACCAAGCATCAACTTCCTGAAACTTTTTAAAATGGCCGATTTGTGGAGTTTCAGGGGGGCAAGGCCTAATATTAGAAGCATCAACACTGTCTTTGAGGAGTGCAGTGCCATTCAATGTCTTCACCCTCTGGTATTCCACCAAAAACTTGTCAATCCCTATTAAGTCAACAATGACCGCTGCGTACCAAGAAACCTGGAAACCTTCTTTGACGCCTCCTACTTCCACCATTGTTCCCTTGCTGAACTTCGCATCTGACTTTGTTCCACTAAACTTTATCCTCAATTTCAATTCTTTAGGTTGGATCTGAACATAAATTGAGCACAAATGCAAATTGACTTAAAAACAGCATTTGAATTTCCAAGTGTGTGCGCATGTGTGTGTCTACACCTACATACAGAAAGTTCATGTATCATCAGAAAGAATTCCCATAGATTCCCTATATGAAAGATCCGATGAACTTATAATAAAATTTCAAAAAAGAAAGAAAAGGCCTGGATAAATAGAATACGAGAAGAAAACTGAAGCATCCTACCCAAAAACTAAAGTTCAATTTGCACCTCAGCTATGTTACATTTCCTATTTTTTAAAATGGATGGTCTCTTTTATATTATAAGAGAAAGCAAACTCCAGAGTCCACAGAAACAAATTGTACACTTTCTTTTCATAAGTTATCCATTTCAGATTAAATTGCCAGAGGTATAAACACATTGTACCAGGGAAATGTAAATCCCACAAGAAACAAGTTTTCATGGCACTCACACCAATATATGAAGTTGCAATATAATTATTTCATCAAATATTTTACGAAATTTCCAAAAGCTCCTTTCACCAATAATGGATTGAAATTCATCTGTTGCCCTTTTTTCCATTATACCATATTTGATGAAAGGATTGGCGAACCATAATAATATCGCCACTGTTACATATAGTACAGAGGAGCTGAAAACTTCATATTTTCCCTTCATTAATGTTTTAGTTTTAATTTTTTTAACTGACCGGGCTATTAATGTTTTAGCTCATCATATGAACTTCGTACTAGTACTACATAGTGAGGCAAAAGGACTGTAGTGCTGCGTATTAGGAGCTACTACATATTTTAACCCTAGAGTAAATAGTAATTAACAAAGACTCAAAGAGACAGCATAGCAAATTAAATAGTACTAGTAGTAATCTACTAATAAGATTGATTACCACCTGTTGGTGGAAAGGAGGGACCCAGGAGCCATCCTCCCAATCCCGATGAAGCCTTAAGTTCCACTGATCGAACTCCAACTGCTCCTCCAACACACCCTCAAACGACACAGCATACCTCGACTCCTCGAGTATATCCTTAATCGTTCCTCTCCGCCACGCCTTGTCGTGAAATGCGTCGACGTTTTCCCCAAATTTGAAGTAGCGGTGTAGCTCCTGGGGCGGCGAAGGCCTGACATTGGAAGCAGAGACGTACTCTCTGCGGCGTCGTTTGGTCACAGGCTCAGTATCGTCCTCCTCGGAGTGGGTTTCGTACTGGACGTAAATCTGGCCCTTGTGCTTAGCAGGAAATGGGCGGAGTATAGAGGCTGGGAACCATGAACAGCAAGAAGAAGAGTTGTTGTCGTCTCCTCCTTTGGTAACCTCCACCTTGTCCCCTTTCTCGAAATGCGGCAAGGGCATCGTGTCCGGAACCCTAATTTCTAGAGAGAGAGAGAAGCGTGGTTGTAAGAAGCGGGAGAGAAAGTGGAGAGTGGGAAGATTGATGATGAATGATGTTGAGGGGCCAATGGCGGGAGCACGGTGGCGTGGCGTCAGAATCAGCGAAAGTTACTACTGAAAATCTCCCCGTTTTATGCGCTTTAATTACGAAAACAATCGCCAAGCATATGAAGGGTGCCACGTAGCAAACTGATCAACCTTTTTCTCTTTGTCCAACGTATTGGATAATTTACTGCTCTTTCGATGGTGAGAAATGGTGAGATAAGAAAGGAGAGTCATTTCTTTTAAAATTTTACCATTTTTGATGAGATTGGATGAGAGAGGGAAAAAACCAATCAAAACATTTTATTTTTGTACTTTTCTCTTCTTTTCTCACCGAAATAGTCAATCAAAATGAGTGATTTGGTTAGAAACCGAAACCCTTTATTTTTTTTTACCTTGAAATCACTTCATGCAAATGGACTGTTATTGTTTTTATCCACACAAACTTACATTGTTGTCCTTTGAATATGTGAAAAATATAGTAGTATTGAAAAAAGGGCACCATGGTAAACTTATGTCAATAAAGACAGAAAATAGAGCATGAATTATTAAAAAAAGAATGTGAAAATCACTATCAATAATATAATAAAAAATGCTACTGTATTCCACATGTAAAGCTAACACAATAACATCCAATCCATGATAATCCATTCGATATCATCTTTTGTTTACAAGTATATGTATCACACCTAACATTTATTTCCATACTGAATTGTAGTAATGTGCTACATTATTATTATTATTATTATTATTTTAGCAAACCAGGGCATCCCAATATTATTAACAAACCCAACCAAAACAAACACAGTACAATAAGGGGACACTACCGGTCCTAAAAAAGAAAAAAGAAAAAAAAAACAAGAACAAAAAGGAAAGAGCCACATGGAACCACGACGTCGGAACTGGACCTGTCGAACACACTCGTGAAGAGGGGTTGGAGAGCCCGAAATTGAGAGGCCAGGTATGAACACGGAGCAAACCCTCGCGGATGACCCACCGCACCAACTTGAACTCGTCTCGCCATAGACTGAAGGAAAAATCCGCTACAGATGCCGTCTTCGTCGCCGGTACACTGATTCCAAGAAAAACCAGATCAAGAATCCTAAATCTGGTTCCTGAGTCCAAAAATGATGGAGAGAGTGGGAGATCTCACCTTCCAAAGAAGAGAACCTCAACCACCTCACAACCATGACAAGAGGAGAGATGAGAGAGAGACCGGAGAAGAGAGAGTGATCGAAGGAGAGGGGGACTGAGAGATTGAGATGCAGGAATGAAAGGAAAAGGGGGAACAGAGAAGAGGGGAAAGAAGGGAAGGGGGTGGCGAAAAAGGGGAGGAGGGGGAAACCCTCCCCAGGGAAAATGAAGTTACACAAACCTCTGAAGTTACACAATATCGGATGAACGTGGAAATATTACTGTATTTTTTTAGAAGATTCAAACCTCTGAATTTTTATTTTTATTTGGAAAGTAAAAAAAAAAAACTTTGGAAAAGATGTAGCAATTACACTCCGCTTATGATTTTTTCTCCTTCAAGATACAACGAGGACTCCCACTACTCTACACAAACGAGTTAAGAGTACATCATAACTACTTTTAACACCATATTACAACTTGCATTGAAATTCTTTTGCAAGGAAAAAGTCTACGTACTAACTCAATTCCGGACACAATTGCATTAAGAATCGTTCGATGCATGTGAGTATTCTTATTGTTTAGTAATTTTTAAAAAAAACTTTCTTAAAGTATTTGGAGTTAGGCACTCATCCTGACGAGAAAAATAAAAAAGGTTGACCAACATTTCAGAAAAGACAGATAAAACAATAATGTAATTTTCTTGAGAAAATTACCTTTATATCCCTTCGACTTATGTGAAAAGTTCAACTTAGTCCTTCCAGTTTCAATTTCACCCAATTAAACCTTCGATTTGCAAATTGATTCCAATGTCATCCTTCCGTTGGCTCCCGTCAGTAATTTGGACGGAAAAGGGTCATGTGCCCATCACGTGAGCATCCCCCAGGGGCATATTTGCCCATTCCCCTCCCTCCCCTAACCCTAATCAATTACCCTCCCCACTCCCCACCTCTCATCACCACCTGCCACCATCACCATTTCCCATCACCGGTTCCACCTCCACTCCTTACCACTCACCACCGAACTCCATCAGTCCATCTCACCATCACCACCACCGTGTACCTCCATCACCACCCGAGCCACTACCACTCAGCCTCCACCCTCGGCCTCCTCCGGTCACCACCAAGAACTCCATAACCACCAACCGGAGCTCCAGCCCGTACACCTCCACCGGCTCCCTAATCCCCCTCCACGCCACTTTCTAGCCTCCTCCCTCCATGCCACTTTCCAGCCAACAACCCACCCCACCCCACCATTAACATTCTGATTTTTCCAGGAAAAAAGCACACCCAGGCACACATATAGATTCATACATATACAGAGGAGAGAGAGAAGCCTTAATTTTGAAATCCTCAAATTGACGACTTAAATCTCAAATTTCGACACAAATAGTGATACGGGGTCCAAAGATCTCGAGGCGGTGTCCGGTGGCACTCCAACGGGGCCCACGGCGGCGGCGGCCACACAATCACTCATGGCACATACACTGTTTTTGTTTTTGTTTTGTTTTTTTTAAACACTAGAATGGGATTTGGGGAAGCGAGGGAGGTGTGTGGTGGTGGGTATCGGTGGTGGAGGAGGGCCGAGAGATGGAGGTGAGGTGGAGGTGGTGACTGGACCGGAGGAAGGGGATTAGGGAGCCGGGGAGGTGAGGTGAGGTGGTGGGGCGGTAGGAGGCTGGCCGAGAGGGAGGCTGGTGATGGTGGTGGCCGGCGGCGGTTATGGTGGTGTTGGCTATGGCTGCCTTTCTCTCTCTCTCTCTGCCGGACAGGACGGATGGGGGGAGGCTCCTCGCCTCCTCCAGGCTCTCTTTTCTTTTTCTTTTTTTCTTTTCTGGGTTTTATGTAAATGGAATGAGAGAGAGAGAGAGAGAGAGAGAGAGGAGAAGAAGGAGGAGGAGGTGAATGGGCAAATATGCCCTTGGGGAGAGCACATGTGCTGGGCACATGACCCTTTTCCGTCCAAATTACTGACGGGAGCCAACGGAAGGATGACATTGAAATCAATTTGCAAATCGAAGGTTTAATTGGGTGAAATTGAAACTGGAAGGACTAAGTTGAACTTTTCACATAAGTCGAAGGGATATAAAGGTAATTTTCTCAATTTTCTTTCAATTTTTTTCCTTCTTTATTGAAGAACTTCTCTTAAATTCCTTTCGCTGAGACAAATGAATAGTTTAAAAAAAGAACTAAGAAAATTAATAACAATTTCAAAAAACACAAACAAAAAGACACGTTCCTTAATTTAGGGAAAAACCATGAGCTAGCAAAAGTATCAAATCTGTCGGGTGCCGAAACCACCACCCTCAACAATAACTCCCTTGGTAGAATTGACCCAAAACCATATGTGCACATATATACCATTAGGTGAACAAGACTGGAAGATGCCACAACCGTTGATCTGATTATTTCCTCTGCCGAAAACATGCATGCCAAGAAAACCCACTTCTAAGGTCGTAAATACAGTAACAAGCAACAATCTACACAGTATACATAGAAGAAGCATTTATTTGAAAAAGAAAACTATTTGTCGATAGCTTATTTACACCAGATTCTGGACACAACTCTATTTGAAGTTGACATTACAACTAAACAAGATACAGTAGCATAGAACAGAGCTATCTATTCATACAACTACAATCTGGGAGGAGTTCACTGGGGAGGGCTTATGTTGTCAAGGATCCAACACCAATTTAATCCCTTTCTTGCCAGATATTCAGGCATCTCCCAACTGGAGTACGAAATCAAAAACTTATATACAGCTTATGGTAACTGTGAAGACTGCTTGCCAAACCTAGAGCACATCTCGATAGCAGCATTGAAGAAATCTGCACCGAGAACAGATTTTTTGAAAAAACCAGAGAGAGAGAGAGAGAGAGAGAGAGAGAGAGAAGTATAGCAAATCCCCTATTAGTCACTTATTATCAGGTTGTACCTACTTTGTTACTGACCAAGGAGTACTTAATCCCTCGAGGTGGAACTACAAATCCACTGAACACTAAAAGCACATCAAATCACGAGATTAGTTTGGACTCTTTGGAGCATGAACAATTCTCTGCTTTATGAAGCTGTAGTTTAAAGCTCTAGCTCACAACTTTATCACAAATTAGTATGAAGGGGCTTTGATCTTGAACTGTGTTTGAGATTCAGGACAAAACATGCAAGAGATGCAACACCCATCCAAACTTGAACTGTGTTTGAGATTCACGACAAAACATGCAAGAGATGCAACACCCATCCAAACTAGTACTACTATGTAAGGCACCACGACAAGATTGAAAAAATCATAATTAACAAACTAATGAAGCAAATCAAGGATGCTCCATAGAGAATAACGTACTGGGAAATCTGTGTCCTGTATCTGGAATCAATCATTCATTTGACGCAAGAGGCTGAAGCACCAACTCGTCATCCTCTGTTTGAGGTTTTGCTCTCCTTCCAAGGGAGAAAGGTTGGAGGATACATCGTGTCAAGCGACTCAATGGGTCCTGCAGTCCTTCCATCTCATAGTGTCCAAATCGCCAATCACGATCAATGTAAGGCCGCCTTATAGGTTCGTCAAGGCCTCCTGTTGAAACAAGGAAAATGAGAAACCCATCACGTGGCTGATCAGTGAGTAAATCGACATTAAAGATTACTACCACCAAGCATATCACTAGGAGCCTCTACCAAAGTTACAGGAGAGTTTTAATTTCCGATGTACCAAAAACAAAAAAGTTACAGGAGAGTTTTATACACTAACAACGTGATAGTCATAAACGAGGACTGGGGAAAAAGCAAGTGCTCTTGTGTTCGGATATTTGTGCACCAGTCAGTGTCTGAATGTAGAAAAAGTACAAGAAGAAGATATAACATCTGTTACTAACATGGCAGCAACGTCCCTAACAGTAACCTTAAAATGTAAGAGCGTATCATGTTTAATGAGTGCAGGAAGATCCACCAAGTTTGATACACACAAACATCACTTGAGGCACTTATCCCCTAAATACCTAATTTAAATCCTACCCAGATTGGTCTTGTAGTTTAGGGATGTAGCATTTGATAGGGACAGAACCACAAAGAAAGATCTAAGGGCCGGTTAAATAAGTTTCCGCATAGTAAGGTGAAATAAGCAACGAAGCCAAGAAAGTGGCATTCCAACATGGAGTAAAAATCCGAACTTCATTTCTTACCTGCATACATTAAACCGTGTTTATTAGCTGCTCGATAAAATGGTCTTGTTTTTCTCTCTTTAGCAGCTCTGTGGAGTTCATTCCATGCTTGTTTCCTGTCTTCACGTGTAACCTTACCAGTCATTGCCACCTGAAATTTAAAATCCGAGCTAAATTATCAGCAAAATCAACACAACGAGGAAAGGACACAGCAACTGAAACAAAACACACACACACACACAACTTTACTTTGGAAAACAAATGATACGAAGGACGAGGTATCCGTGCAAGATTATTGGCACGATCAACTGCTACAAGCCCAAACTTGGGACCATAGCCGTCAGCCCACTCCCAGTTATCAGAAATAGTCCAAAACAGGTACCCAAGCACAGGTACACCCTGTAAAATAAACAAAAGCAGACCTAACGACTTATAAAGTCAAAGATGAAAGCTATTCAAGAACATTTTAAAAGTGGACGTTCAGGGTCAAAACCATGATCATGGCCGCATAAATTGCAAGTAAATGCTCCAACAAGTATGGTCTTCTGATCAAATCTGTCTCATCAGAAACACCATTTTCAGTAATGATAAAAGGCACATTCAGATGTTTGTATCTTTCATGGAACTGAAGTAGCATGCGGTACAAGCCATCTGGATATAATCCACGTCCAGATTCACTGTACTCATCAGTCTCTACTAGCTTCAGTCCAGCACCACACACGACTTCCTGATCAATGAACAAAAATATAAGAACTAACCTGGATATTATTAAACTAAATATGCATAGCACAGTTATCTTGCTTAGAGATGAGCAGAACCTGCCCATAATAGTTTATTCCAATATAATCCAATTTGCCAGCAATAGTATCCAAATATGGGAAGAGAGTCAAAGAGTTAGCCAGTGTAACGGCAGGAACATCAAAGAGACCATATGGCCGCATAAAGGAGACATGGTGTGCTACTCCAACGATTGAATTTGATGAGGTGCTGCAGGAAAAGAAAACAATACTCAGAAAAACAACTATGTTATCCTAAGTTACCAAAATTGTCATCACTCTCCAAAATTCTTTAAGTGTCAGTTGGGAGACAAAACTTACAAACAACAAGAAGATGTGACTCACATACATGCACAATGGTATAACGCAGAAGTTTTCGTATAGAAGGTTCTCCAAGTTAAGAAGCACCTCATTAATCAGTTCAAACCATGATTTGTCATCAGAAAGAGGTAATCTAATATACTAATATACATATCAAGATTATAGAAAATCTCGTGACTGAAAGTAGTAGAAAGTATCCTTTCTGCCCGGAGTCTCATGGCTCCCGGTGTCCCACTGAAGTATGTAACTCAAATAGAAGGTGGGCCTGCAGAAAAACGATCTTATACCCCCAAGGCATTGCAGGTTAGCAAGTGTAGATATGTTTATTTTGTTTGCATTTTGTGTATCAAGCAGACAAAAATAAGTGCAAGCTATGTAGATACCTACATATATCACCATGCATTTGTTTCTTAAAACTCATGGTTTCAAAATGTAGTAGATATAATCATCACAAGTTTCTCTGTGGTGTTTCCTGAAATATGTAAAATCATAGGTACTGAACGAAACCTTTTCTCATGGATATAATCAAATGCCTTTGAGTGGGCTACTGCCATCCAGTGCATGGCTTGATGGAAAACACCAGTAGGTAGAGCAGAAGTAGCAACTTCCAGCACATCGGGATTACCACCGGGCCAAGCACCAGCACAATAAGTAAGCATACAAAAGACATGAGGCTCATTAAATGTTATCCAATAGTCTACAATATCTGAGACACCATCCACAACAAGCCTGCAAAATGAAAGATCATAAGAGGATTAGTAAATGTTTAGTTCAACTGAGTTACTCATGCAGGAAGAAGCCTAACCTTGTAAAATCCATGAAATAGTCCACAGTTTTCTCCAGCTTCCATCCTCCGTACTCTCCAGCCCAAGGTGGAAGTGAATGATGGAACAGGGTCAGCATCACCTTCATACCATAAGCGCGAACCCTACTGATAATCCATTTATATCGTTCTAATGCAGCATAATTGACCTGACAGATTATAAAACAACTGAATTTGGTGGAATTTTTAACGTCACAATCACTTCTTCATTTCCTATGCACATTTACAAAAAAGAAGAAGATATCCTTACGATGATAATTTAAACTTAGTTTGACTCCAAATTTACGTTGTCAATCAAGTTTACACAAAAATGGCAATGTGATAAACTAAGCACGCATGGACGAACATACACCCTAGTTGGAAAAAGACTTACAGCTTCATTACTCCCATTGATTGGCTCCTCTGGCATGATCCTTGTCCAATCTACACCCAATCGGAAGACACGAACACCAGCGGCTTTAGCCAGTTGCAATTCTGTATCAGGATCAGACCAAAACCTTAGCCTCTCCTCCCTGAAAGTAATTCATCACAGTACATTTCTTCCAAAGTCAACCATAAGCCCATTCTACACAAAAAAAACATACTGATTCCCAGGAATAAGCTTTTTTATTCTTCGATCAAAACATGTGAAAGGTATATAGATAAGAAAGAGCCAGATATGTTGGCAATTCAGCACGTAAAATTCAAGCACCAAAATACAGAGCAGGGCTTACGGGTGTGGAACGTTGTGCCAAGCAGCTACTTTATGATGACATTCTTCAGGTGTTGCAGGCTCTTCCTCTTCTGTATATTTCTCGAATCCCCTGATCATTGCCTCCATAGCTATTTTAATGGGCTTCTTTCTTTTCGCTCTTGTTTTACCATCTATGACGGGCAATGAAACTTGCTGAGTTCCGCCATCAGCGGAAGCAGAGCCCATTACTGGATCTGCTGGTTGCAGGTCATGCTGCAACAGCGATTCTGACTTGTCACAAGGGTTGTCTTCTGCAAACTCGAGCCAAGCATCATGAAGCCTGTCTTCGACGTGTGCTGGAGCAGTTGCCAATCCAAAGAAGAACTCCTTTTCACCTTCTACAGCGGAACACAATCCAGTTACATATTTAGATCCTTGATAATCAAGAAATGGTCAAATGTGTTTGTACACAGCAAAAACCATGATATCTCAAACCCTCACCATGGAAACAATGGATAAAGCCATGTAAACTTCGATTAATGTCAGAAATGCTTTCAATGATTGTATCAAAATTATCAGAAAAGATCACAATTTTACTTACCAAACTCCAAAGTACAGGCTCCTCCAAACTCCAAAGTAATAAGTAAGCCAAAAGAATCAAATACCTACAGATCACTAATGGCGTGCTGGACAGTGGACACACTACCGAATGTGTGAGTTTCATTTATAAGTTAGTGAATTGACAAGTTAACTTAACTGTAAGCCTTCTGTTTGTTTAGTTATACACTAACAATAATTGAAGCAACAGATGCTACGTCGCTTTGATATGAAACGCCCAAGAGGCAAAGGAGATGATGGTAGAGCAAACCATCAAAGAAGACAAAGAAGCACCTTGAACTAAGCCTAGAAACACTAACAACCCAAGAGCTAGGACAAGCACAAAGTTTGCAAAAACCGTAGACAAAGCTTAGTCGGGGAACCACATAAACTTGTGTTACTGAGTGATTTCGATTTTTTCTCTATGTTTCTGCATTCATATTCCCCTATATCCTGCGTTTAGGTTCCGCATATCCCCAACCACCCCCACTTGACACACTTTCTACTCGTCCATTGACGCACCCGTGTACCTGCTAAATTAGTGAAAGGTTGACATATAATTGGGACCCCTTTTTTTAAATGTGGACACTTGAACATACGATTTGTCTATCCCAATACACTCTACAGACGTTCTAACTAAAAGACCCACCATAACCAGCTTGCTTTTATTTCATAAAGTAGCATGTTGAAGCTCAATTAACAGGAACTCGAGAAGAGCAAGCTTAGGGTTGAGTTCGAACCTCAGCTCTGCACAAGCAGAGCTCAAATTTAGCAAACTGAGCAAAACTGCCTTGGAAATTGCAATAATAACAGCTCAAACAAAATATCGATTCCAATCAGTTCGTAACTAAAACTCCTCTAATTTGGAATTATTGAGCTCTTCGACACTGATAAAAGTACTAGTACTACTTATAAACAGCAAGGGATGCATGCAACAGCAATATTCATTAAAAAAAAAAAGTAAACATTTTCTCTACTCCAGGTTTGCAAAAGCGTTAAACTAGGTTTTCTTAATTTGGAGGAGTGAGTGAAGTGATAAGTATACCGGAGGAGGGAGAGACGTTGAAGGAGGCGAGGATGTCGGAGGAGTCGTCGATGGGAGAGCGGAAGGGGCGGAGGTTCTTACGGCGGTAAAAGGAGAAAGACACGGCGTTGGCTGCGACGGTGACCGTGACTAGGATGCCGGCGATCTTGGTCGCCGCCACGAACAGTGCCACCACAATCGCCATTGTTTGTTGTTGTAGAACAACTTGTTGGTTTGAGTGAACATGAAGCGAAGGAGAGATGAGATGAGATGAGATGCGTTATCCACGTGTCCTGTGACGGATCAAAAAAAATAATAAAAAATACGTGTCCTGTGACAGTTAACGTAAGCGACTCTTCACAATGGGAATATTTTTCAAAGAGCGTGGAATACACGCAACAGAAATATCAATGGAATGAATTTCTGACGTACCAAAAAAAACAAAAGAATTACTATCAATGGAACGCGGATAAAAATAAAAAAATAAATAAAGATCAATGGAACTGGTAGGAGAGTAGGAGTATATAGATATTAATTGGACATTATCCCCCCTTCAAGTCTTGGTATTCTCACCTTGTACCTTAATGTTCACTATGATCTCAATTTTAGACTCCTCCTCCACTTAAAACCGTCTAATTATTCCCAATACGGCTCAAAAACCAAACGTCTCATAAAAGTACTTTCTTTTGATATCTTGAGGTATCCGGACTAGTTTACACGTATCTAACTGGTCTCGGAAAAGTTAATCTCATCATCTACTAGTGGCTAGTGGGGACTAATTTAAAGCAAGAATAAAATCCTGTATGGATTGGGCCCCACAAGATCATCGAAAACCTAATACCCATGAGGGAGCAATCATTAAGCCCCAAATCTTAACCGCTAAGCCAACCTAGCTCTTTGGGTTTTTTTTTTTTTTTTTCGACTCAATTAATTGATGGAATGGACTAGGTGAAGAAACATGATATTTCTACGCATTAAACCTAGCTTATACCTAAGGAAATAAATATTCCTATCCAATTAAAAGACTAAACAACAAATCTCAACTCAAAACCGATAAGCTAAAAACCTCCTTTGTTGTGATAGTATTCCTTCAAAGGTCTATGTCTTCCCTTTCGTACCTACATCTCTCATGGTGTGTGGAGATAAGACGAATAGAAAACATACAAAAGTGGTCTTTTGAGTTTGTGGTTGAGTCTTTGGCATGTGTTTGGGTGATATAGGACAATAGTTTCTGAAAAATGACTTTAGATAGCCTTTTTTTTTTTTTTTGCCAAGATAACATTGTTGGTGCAATGATGCACAACCAATTTTGTTCGGCAAAATTCCTTTTGTATCCCATTTTCAACCAACTTTCTAAAACAATAGTATAACACTGCGTGTCACTGACCAATATCATAGACTTCACAAAGATATTCTTGAACATACTTGGGAGCGGAAAGTAAAATTAGGATGATTGAATCTTAAGACTAGTAACTTGTGATCTATAGGCACTACTATCTTTTCTATTTAAGTACTTGTTTGAAAATGAAAAAATCTATTTGTGCGTGTGCAAATCTACGTAATGTTTGTGAGCAACAATCTATGCACTATTTTTGTGCAACAATCGATTGTTTTGATCACCAACCCTTGTAAATTGTTTAAGTTAAATAAACTTCATTTCATAAATATAAACTAGTTTTGTGTGCAACGATCTACTGCCTGCGACGGTGAAGATCGATCACTCCGAAACGTTGAGATTGGCAGCTCCGTAGACAAGTACCCTCTCTCTCTCACACACACAAATACACACACAATTTTTGTCAAGAACAAAGTGGGAGAAAAATTGGTGGCTGGATTTGATGATGTAGCACAAATGGCTTTGCCATTCTTGCTACCATTTTTGGGTGAAAGTGGCAACAGAAATGGCTGGAGCCCAAAATGACGGCAAAAATGGACAACCATTAGAGCACCAATTTTTTGAAATTAATTTTGCCCATTTCTTTTAAAATGGCTTAAGCCATTTTTTCACTAGTGGATTAGGACGCCAAAGTACGTGGAAGTAGATGGATGGCTCCATTTGCTGATATTTTGAGATCAATCAGCTACGTACCTTTTTTTTAACTATTGGACTTACTCTAATTAGAACGCCAAGGTGGAAGTAGATGGATGGCTCCATTTGCTGATATTTTGAGATCGATCAGCTACCATGCACAGCTAGCTAGCTAGCATATATTCTCTTTTATATATATATATATATATATATATACACTTCTTTTCATATCCGGTCGCCCGGATTTTAGATTTGTCCGGATACTACTATTTTATTTCCCCCCCCCCCCCCTCCCCTTATTTGTCTGATTTTAGAAAAGAAGCCCCCGTTCCCATTCTCCACAGAAGAGAAAAGAACGGCGGAACCAGAGCGATCGATCGACGACCCAAGATCCAAACGCCCCTCTCTCTCTCGTTCTCTTCCTCTCTCTCTCGTTCGCTTCCTCTCTCTGCTTTTCGTTCCACAGCCAGAGAGTGAGAGAGAGAAACTGAAACGGAGGCGACCAAGAGAACAACGACCCAGTGGAGATCGAAGACGACCCAGTCTCTCTCTCTCCCTCTCTCTCTCTCTCGCTCTTTATCTCTCTCTCTCTCTCTCGTTCGAAACAATAACTGATTTTTTGCCCTAATTTCTGATACGAACGACCCACTCTGAGATTGAAGACGACGAACGAACGACGACCCAAGCTGAGATTGAGGACGACGAACGACGACCCAAGCTAAGGTCTCTCCCTCTCTCTGTCTCGTTCTTTGTCTCTCTCGTTTGATTTGATTTTTGAAAGAATAACTGACTTTTTTTCCCTAATTTCTGTGATTGAAATATCTACTGAGGTTAGCCATAGTTTTGATCCACTAGAAAGAACTTTTTTTAGTAAGTAATATCTACTTAGCTTATTTGGTCTAATCATTTGACTGAGAACTTTTTGCCGGAATAAGCCCTTTTGGAATAAGTGTGTTTGGCATGAGATTTCTTGGCCGCATACTTGGTTTGGAATGACCACATTGCCCCCCTCACCTTTGATGGAACAATTGAGCAGTGATCCATCGTCAGTCATGGGTGAATTGTAAAGTTTCAGTTGGTTTTTATTTTTTCTGCTGTGATGTCGATTAAATTTGAAACGATGGATAGAATCTCTGTTTTGTTTCAATCTGTCACTGTTATGCTCTTGGTTGGAATTTTTAAGCTCGAAATATGTCATGTGCCGTGACCGGTTCTTAGATCTTCCCTAGGCCTCCTCTCCTAAGGCTAAACCGCTATGATATAGGTTGGGATCAACGATTATGTGGACTGCTTTTTGTGTGACTTATGCTTATTTTTTTCCCTGTAATCTTTGAGATAATGTCTGCCATTGGTTGCCATTGGTAGGTACGTTACCCATAAGTCGGTGACAATTTGATAAAATGGAAGAACAAGATCGAACCAATGTTGATCCAACCCCTTGTTTCGAGCACCACCACCACCGAGGTATCTCTCTCCCTCTCTCAAATATTTGTTGCATATTATAGCATAAAGGTTTGTTTGTAAATGTTTGTTTGCATGTTAGTAATTGTTTTCTATTTTGATTTTTAGAATGCTATCTTTGGATGACATAGCAGTATCACCGTCACCATCCCAACTGTGTCAATCATCTGTGAATTCTTGTCAAGAAATTGACAGTCCTCCAGTTAAAAAAGCAGTTATACCGAAAATAGGCCAAGAATTTCTCAATTTAGACGACGTTTTTGCATTTTACAACGAGTATTCTAGACAAGCTGGATTTAGTGTCCGAATCAATTCTAGTCGGTTGGGTGAGAATGGTATAGTAATGAGGAAGGAGTACGTTTGTTTTAAAGAAGGGGAGAGGAAAAATTCTAAGGCAATGAAACGGCGTCGGGGTTTAACTAGAGAGAAATGTGGTGCAAAACTTGCTGTTGTCAGAAAAGGTGAAGTGTTTGCTGTATCAAAATTTGTCGAGGGTCATAACCATGAGCTTACAACGCCAAAAAAGGTTCATTTGTTAAAATCTCATCGCCGAGTATCAGCCGCACAAAAAGCTTTAACGCAACAATTATCTGATGCTAATGTACCAACTTGCCAACAAATGAGTATTTTTGAGTTGCAAGCGGGGGGTATTGAAAATGTTGGATTTTTACCACGAGATCTTTACAATGATAAAAGAGATAGGAAGAATGGTGTACATGGTCATGACGCGAACATTTTGTATGAGCATTTCGAGATGGAACAACAAAAGAATCCGGGCTTTAGGTTCACATTCGAGAAAGATGACAAAGATAGAATGACTCACTGTTTTTGGGCTGATGCGACATCTAGAAAGTCATATCAATATTTTGGGGACGTGGTAGTCTTTGATACTACGTACTACACAAACAAATATTCATTGATATTTGCACCTATATTGGGGGTCAACCACCATAGGCAGACAACACTTCTTGGGTGTGCGTTCTTGAGTGATGAAAAAACTGAATCGTTTGTGTGGTTCTTCAATGAATGGTTAAAAGCGATGCCAGGTGGACCACCCAAGATGATCATAACTGATCAAGATCCGGCGATGACAAGAGCAATTGCTTCTGCTCTTCCGAATACGTTTCATCGATATTGTATTTGGCACATTGTGAGCAAATTTTCTGAAAAATTGGGTGCATTGTCATATAAGGAACATTATGATGAGTTCAAGGATTGTATATGGAATTCTCAAACACCTGGAGAGTTCGATGCAAGATGGGCAACTATTGTAGGAAACTCTAACATGTCTAGTAATAAATGGTTGCAATACATGTATGAAATTCGTGGTAGATGGGTTCCCGCATATACGAAACACATTTTTTCTGCCCATATGACTAGTAGTCAACGAGCTGAAATTTCTCATTCGTTTTTCAAGAGGTATGTGTCCAGAGAAAATTCAATGATGGATTTTGTGACACGATTCAATAGGGCACTTGCCAAAATCCGACATAATGAATTGGATTTGGACCATAAAGATGTAAATGAGAAGCCTCTGTTGAAAACCTCGTGGGCAATGGAAAAGAAAATGAGTGAATTATATACATGGAGCATATTTGAGAGGTTTCAAGGGGAAATCTTTCAAATTAATGCGTATGTGGTTACGTTCATACGCGAGAATGAACATCGATGTTTGTGGAATGTTCAGAGAGAAGAATTGGAAGGTGCAAGAATTCGTGAGATTTCGGTTGACAAGTCATCGAACCTTGTCAGTTGTAGCTGTAAGCTGTTTGAATTCGATGGAATTCCTTGTCGGCACCTGTTGGCTTACCTTTTTAGAATGCAAATTAGGGAACTCCCTACTGAATACATCTTGCAGAGGTGGACGAAAACAGCAAAAGCGGGCAGGGTGATGGATGACTTAGGTAGTGGTGTGAGAGAAATATGTAACAGTTCACTTCTTGTGAGGCGACAAGGGCTCTTTCAACTTGCTTGTACAGTTATCGATGATGCTGTATTAGATGAAGAAGAAAGTGAAGTTGTGCGAGAAGGTTTGGAATCTACTCAAAAGAAGCTTGCATTGATGAGGATTTCTCGGACAGATGGTGGTACGAGTCGTATCCAAGTGCCTCTTTCTCTCGGAAGTCAAGTGCATCTTTCTCTCGGAAGCCAACATAATTTGAAAGAACCACTTCAAGTAAGGGCAAAGGGTTGTGGGAAGCGTTTGAAAGGGGGAAAAGAGAAGGCCGTCAAGAACAAGAGGAAATGTAATGGTTGTGGGTTAACGGGGCAATCGCATGACAAAAGGAATTGTCCAAAGCTTATGAGCATGTAAGTGGATGTTAATTTGTACTATGAAATTCAATTTTTATACACGGAATACATTGTAATTGTTATCTTCTTTTATTAGGTCTTCACAAGATGTTAGGTTGAGCGGCGACGACGACGACGACGACGTTGACGATGAGTGTAAGTGTTTGTGGTACATCTAAGTTTCATTGTTTACTTGTTCTTGTCTTTTGTTTCGTCCATTCATGTTATTATTTTCTTTGGGTTGCAGGATGGATTAGTGATTCAAAGGATGGCAGCACGAAATAACAAGGCTAGAACTCTTTATTTTCTTTCCAAGTGGCAAGTTTTCTTTCAGCACTACACTTGACAAATGCAAAAAAAAATACAGTAGAAGTAGCAAGTTTTCTTTCATTGGCCTCAAGTTTTCTTTCCAAGTGGTAAATGTTCGAATAGAATGTTAGCTGATATCCTGTGTGAGCTTTGTTACTTTGGTCATTCAAAGAAAACTTGCTACTTCTACTGTATAGAAAACTTGCTACTCGAACATTATGACCTTTTTTGCTAATTGTGTGAGCTTTGTTGCTAATTTTGGTTGGCATCTTATCAAACTGTGCAGTGCCACCTGCTGGTGGTGGGTGGGATGCTGCAGCTGCACCGCATGCAACCACAGAAGTGGCCTGGGAATGAGGAATTAGAAAGGACTTTTGCCCGAGACTGATTTTAACTTCTTTTTTTTCCTGTAGTTTTTGTTCTTTTCTTGATGATATTTATTGGTTAAAGTTTAAACAAATGACTATTGGAGAAGCTGCATTTAAGGTGCAGTGGGTGTGTAAGTTAACTTGTTTTCTCTAGATTTACTAATGCCTCCATTGCTCTTAAGTTTGCAAACATTATCCCACTTAATGAGATGCACTTTTTTCTTCCCAGATGAGTCCCCCGACAGAAAATTTCTATTGAGCATGTTTATGTTTTCACAAATGCTCACAGGTAAAGAGGGGAACCCCAAGGTCATGTATAAGACAGAGCCGGCAAGCAAGTAAAAACTGTCTATTGCCACTCGAAGGACTACAAATTAAGACAAATATACTCAAATTTTGCAGTTTTCCCGAGTAAAATCTCAATCTGAAACAGAGACCACAACAAATATTAAAATCTCCTCTCAACAGGAGAGGCAAGGTACCACACAAGCACAACCCTCCCCATCACATGGGTCAGCAATCTCCCATGAAATGTTCACAAGGCATTTTCCCACTAGAGGATCAGAAGAACTGACAACTAATAAATCATTTACAAAGAGCTGGATATGAATTGGTAGAGCTCCACAACATAGCCCACCAGAAATATAATTGCCCTGGGACCAAGCACCTTTCATTTTAACATTTCACGGCAGCCAGGTGAATGATTATATTTTTCAAAGACACAACAATCCAAAAGACAAGGAACGAATAAAAGTAAATTCATTTAAAACTAAAGTTTTAAACTACCGGTTACAACAAATACTAACGAATACAAATTACATTCACTTAAGAAGTGCAATGATAGCCACTACCAAGGCTAGCCCACTTAAGAATTGACAGACAATCAGCATGTGCTTTAAATTAGCCACGGTGACTTCAATGACTTGAACACGTGCATCATTGTTTACACTTTCACCTCAGGTGCAACACGTGGGTTGGGTTCGTGACACCCAATTTGATAGCACCACTTCCAGTACCCGCATTTTTCTTTGTCGTTTGAATCCTTTGGACACCTATAGTAGAGCCTTCCAGGATTATCATTTGACTCTGAAATATGCACAGCAGCTCTCAACCCACAGCAACATTTCTTGTTCTCAAATATAGGCTGCCGTGATTGAATGGTACTCCTGTTGCTTGAACTGGACATGACTGTTTGAACACAATTACTGCACACACACTGACACAATGCCTACACACACAAAAATATGTCCACCATAGCTACAAAGTAGAATTTATATAAAAAATTGAGAGAGGTAGTCTTTGGCTCAGCAAATTTTCATCATAGCCAAAAAAAGTGGCTCAAACAAATGAAATATTCAAGACACCACTTTTTTAAGGCACTTAGGCGGCAACATTAGTTTCCAAGCTGACCATCTAATGTTTCCAAGCCTTAGTACACATTATGATATACAGTTCTTTTCATATCCGATCGCCCGGATTTTAGATTTGTCCGGATACTATTATTTTGTTCCACAGCTAGAGAGTGAGAGGGAGAAAGAGAAACGGAGGCGATTGTATACGAACGACCCAAGCTGAGAACAACGACAACGAACGATCATACAATCAGCCCTAATGTCCAACACAGCTACAACTACAAGTAACTCATATAAAAAATTTGGATAGGCGGTTTTGGCTCAGGAAATTTTCATCACAGCCAAATAGAGTGGCTCAGATAAATGAATTGTTCACGACACCAAATTTTTAAGGCACTAAGGCGGCAACATTAGTTGCCAATTGACCATCTAATGTTTCCAGGCCTATGTACACATTGCATATTAATTTATCATCATAGCCATCAAATAGGGGCAAACAAATCTAGAAATAGGGGCAAACTCTCCCAATGGCTCAGAAAAATTTCATCATAGCCAAATAAAGTGGCTCAAATAAATGAAATGGTCACGACACAACATTTTTATGGCACTAAGGCGGCAACATTAGTTGCCAAGCTGACCATCTAATGTTTCCAAGCCTTAGTAAACATTGCATATTAATTTATCATGATAGCCATCAAAATGGGAAAGGGGGCTGGGGGGGAATAAAATAATGGTATCCGGACAAATCTAAAATCCGGGCGACCGGATATGAAAAGAACTGATATACACAGATCACAGTTCTATCATCACTAATAACACCAAACAAACCCCACTTCAAAATTCTCTGGCCAAAATCAGCATAAGTCACAAACGAAAACCAGTCCAAATAGCAACTGATCATAAGAAAATCCAACGGCTCAGACACAAATCCGGACCATAGATGCCCCAAATCGAATATCATATGTACAACCCCAAAATACTGTTAGGGTTTCAAAAATCATTCAATCAGTAGAAATCAGTCATCCCGAGATCGAACCACACAACCAAATCACAGAAATCAGCCCCTATTCTTCATTTAGGGTTTCCAAAATCGAAGATATACTGTTAGGGTTTTGAAAATCGTAGATACTGAGAGAGACAGAGAGAGAGAGAGAATAAGAGAGAGAGAGAGAGAGAGACCTTACGGCTTTGTCGCTCTGATCGTTCGTCGTCGGCCATCCCGATATCGATCGAAACCACACAAAAAAACACAAAAATCAGTTCGAAAATCACATCGAACGAGAGAGAGAGAGAAAGAGCGAGAGAGAGAGAGGGAGAGAGAGAGACCTTAGCGCTGACGTTCGTCGTCTTCGATCTCAACTGGGTCGTTGTTCTCTTGGTCGCCTCCGTTTCAGTTTCTCTCTCTCACTCTCTGGCTGTGGAACGAAAAGCAGAGAGAGGAAGCGAACGAGAGAGAGAGGAAGAGAACGAGAGAGAGAGGGGCGTTTGGATCTTGGGTCGTCGATCGATCGCTCTGCTGCTGCTGCTGCTGCTCTCTCTCTCTCTCTGTATCTACTGAGGGGAAGCGTATCAAGGAAGCTGTGGAGCTGTGGGGGGTTTTGACCCGAAGTGTAACCCGCGAGACCCGCGAGACGTTCTTTACCCGACCCATGGTCGCATTTTACCCGCGAGATGCTTTTTAAAATCACAGCCGTTGGATGAGATCCAACGGCTCAGACAGAAATCCGGACAAATCTAAAATCCGGGCGACCGGATATGAAAAGAAGTGTATATATATATATATATATACTATACTACGATTGATTTCAACCAAGAATACGCATGCACATGGAGTAGTTAATTATTAATTTAATTAGGAGATGAGAGATTTAATTGAACCCTTAAAGGCGTTTGGGTCAAGCAATACAATAGTACATACTATTACGAAGCACAACATGCGTGCATTCTGCATGCCCAAGTCAATAATATTGCATCCAAGTCTGTGATCAGCATTCGATCGGCCCAATTAAGTTACATCCAAGACCAGTACTACGTACGTACCTAGCTAGAGCTTAATTAGTACTACAACGTACGCAAGCTCTAATCCTTACCAAATACATACACCGATATATACTCCTAATTAAAATGGTCAAGAGAGAGATGGAATTAGACTTGTACGTATTTATGTACAACTTCCATTATTAATTACAAGCAATAACGTAATTGCATAATGCTGGAACGGGTATGCATGTGTACATATCATTTGTGAAAAGTGTATTAATATCGTAAAATATGCATGTATTGATATCCAAACTTTTTTGAAGTTATAATTTGTGTATTATTCTCCGTCTAATGGGAAGAGGTTAGCAAGACCGAAATTCAATTATTGGAGTACAAGTGGGTACTACTTACCCCAAGATTTGTGTGCTCGTAAGCTTATAAATGCAAACATTTCCAATTTAACCACAAAAAAGAAGAAGAAGAAGTTACCCAGTCAAACTATATATCAGCCTTAGAGATTATTTTGTAAAAAGATGGTTAGTTTGCAGCATTTTTCAAGGTAATTAATTGACTTTGGCAGTACTCCACTTTTTGATAATCACACTCTAATATTTGTTTTTTAGTATTTAAAATACACATAACAAGAACATTAAAAGACAAACAGTGGCCAGAGTGTGGTTAACTACAAAAAGTGAAGTGCCAAAATCATTGTCATTTTTCAAACATATATAGGATCAATAAGGGGGAATTAATATACTTTGATTGATTCTTTTAGATGATCGATTGATCGTTGTTCAGCTAACGATCGCTTCCATTACACTATACGTACTAAATATATATGGAACAGCACGATTCTAGTACTGGTGATTTGCTTTTCTGATATACCGAAGCTATGGTACACAGGGTATACCGTATGTCTAAATTATGACAATTTGTGATTTTCATTATGACGATTTTTGGTTTTCTAATGCATATTTATGATTCTAGTTACGACTTGCACTTTAAAGTTTACCTGTTGAACAGGTCATTAGCAGGTTACCCATAATTAAAAACTATTGTTATTATGTAACCATAATTATTCGTACCGGAATCCATAATACTTGTACCATAACCAAACACATGCGTACAATATCAAAAATTAAATAAAGCTACCCACAAATGTTATAACAACACCATAAATTGGCATTATCTTATCACAATGAGTTATACCAAATTTTTTTTGACTCGTATGATATTCCGTAACAAAATCAAAATATGTTGTATCAGAATCAACAATTGTTATACCAAAGCCAAAAATATTTGTAAAATGCCACAAATTTTATAAAATTACCACAATTGTTATGACAATACCTAAAATTGTCATTTTCTTAACACATCGTGTCGTATCAAAAGAAAACATTCTTAAATACCACAAATTATATAACAAACCACAATTGTTATGACAATATCATAAATTGACGTTTTCTTACCACAATGTGTTGTACCAAAGGAAATTAATTAAAATATTCCGTAATAACACATGTCTAAAATATAAATTCAGTAATATAACCAATTTTTTTATGATAACACCATAAATTGACGTTTTCATATCCACAACGTGTCGTATAAAAAATTCAATCAGAATGTTCAATTAATGATAGTTATAATTAGCAAAATATCATACCACAAATTCAGTAATATAACCAAATTTGATATGACAACACTATAAATTGACGTTTTCATACCCACAACGTGTCGTATAAAAAAAATTCAATCGGAATGTTCAGTAAACGATAGTTATAATCAGCAAAATACCATACCACTAATTATTTTCAATTCCCGCCACATTATTTTTTCAAATTTTAAAATTTCCACCATATTATCTTCATTTTCGATTCCTTTCACACTATTTTTTTCAAATTCTAATTTGTCCCTACACAATACCTCAATAATTTAAACTAAAAATGAAGTTCTAGCTCAAAATTTTCATCCAAGAAATTCACCAAAAAGTGAGTACTATACCCAAATTTTCGAATACAACTACAATTTCCTCTCAAAATATTAGTCTAAATTAAATTCTTTCTCTACAAAATTTAATTCAAAAAATCAAAATTCTTTCAATTTTTCATGGAAAAATATTGAGAGGTAACTAAAAATAATAATTATCCAACTGTCTCAAGATACGGATATTCAGGGCGGTGCGCTTAACAATTGGCACTATATATTTGACAGACGGATCGGTGCCAAACTTTCACCCTATGCATAGAAATCCAAATTTAATGGTGGTCCTTGGAACAAATTTGATCGCTTATAGCTAGACACTTAATTGGATGAAAATTATCATTCTATTATTAAATTTGAGTGCCAATGATGGAGCTTCCAAAACCTGATCGAGCCATAAATTTACGTGAATGACTTTATTCAACAAACATAACGAAATCAACGGTTTTGATCGTTACTATTGTGTCACGGTGGCAAGGCTACTCTACATCTAACTATAGAAGAGGACTAGGTTTCATATCAAATATAAATTAAATGTACATTCTAAATATCGTTAGCGAGTGAATTTCTAGAATGATTGATCAAAACTGTTAGAATATCAAGTTATACGATATTCACTATTGTCACCAAAATCAGAGATCATCAGATATCGACAACTGCATAATCGAAAAACATTTAAGGTATTCAAATACATTAAAGTCTAATAATGCACCACTCGAGCCCCATATAAGGCATTTTTTTTCGATCGGAACCATCTCTCTTTTACGTAATATGAATAAGAGATTAATTTTTTCCACCACCGGTGTAAACATTTATTTCCTCCAAATCAATTATATTGTGCCAATTCGTCAAAACAGTGGTCCCAATTATTTGAACATGGTGACGTGACGCAATATAATTGATTTGGAGGAAACAAATGTTTACACCGGCAGCAGTGTAAAGAATTTAATCTCTATGAATAAATCATATGTACCAAGAATAAAGTTGATCACTTATCGTTAGACCCTTAATCAAACGAAAATATCATTTTATGATTGAATCCGGGTGCCGATGAAAGGCCTTTCTAAACCCGATCGAGAAAAAAATTTACGTGAATTATTTAATCAACAAGCATAACGAAATCAATGATTTTGATCGTTATTATTGTGTCGTGGTCACAAGTCTACCGTATATTCAGTTACAACAGAGAAATTAGTTTCATATAAAGTATATTGAATGTACAAATTCTAAATGTTGTTTTTTTCAAGAAAAAATTCTAAATATTGTTATCAAGTATATTTATAAAATGATCGATCATGGGATATCGACAAATATGTAGTCAAACGATATTTAACGTGTCCGAATGCATTAAAGTCTATCGTTAATTGTGGTACGACATATTTTAGTCTTGCTACAGAATATTTGGATTAATTTCTTTTAGTACGACACATTGTGGTAAACAAATGCCAATTTTTGGTTTCGTCATAAAAGTTATGGTTATGTTATATAATTTGTGGTCATTTTTTGGAGAGGGAGGGGGAGAGAGAGTGAGGGAGGAGAGAACAACCGGTTACCTGCTCAGCCCTTTTTTCATTTTATTAGTTGATTTAATAAATGGGTGGTTCAGATCATTCACTTTTAAATCCAATGGTTTAAAATTATGGTGTGTACGGTACACCCCTTAATATGGGGTGTGTACCATAGGACTACCCATTAATAAAATCAATACTCGTGACTGGAGTTCTTAATTAGTTACTTACACAAACGTCAATTTTGAACTTAAGAAATGTTGCGTACTTACAAAAAAAAACCCCGGCCCTCGAGCATTCAAAATTGTAAAATGTGTAGCAGCACTGATCACCACGCCAAATTAAGGTATTAGGAAACTTATTATTGTTCCGAATCAAGGTTTGCTTATTTTAAACAAACACTTTCAAGTCCATGCCAAACCGTACGTCCACCCACTTGGGTAAGACTAAGAGTACGTATAGGAATTGAATTTTGTCTGTCACTTGTTAAAGAATCAAACGAAAGGGATATTTCATATCATATAGTGTGGTCCATTATACCATTACCATGTCTTTTTGTTAAGAGAAATTGTAGTACGTACTCCGCTAGCTTAGGCTTAGATAGCCCAGACTAGACTATATATATACAGTATACTAGTAAGTATACTACGTACGTACGTACACATTGATCAGATCGAGTTAAGGAGGAAGCTAGCTAGCAATCATTAATGTTTCAGGACCGGCCGGAATATTAATGAAATGAAAGCTAGCTGCTAGCTACACTACAACTGGCCTGGCCTGGCCTGGCCACCAATGTAATGTAACATCATTTTCATACGTACGTAGTGATCCAAGACTCTAAGACTAGGCCGGATTTTTATTTCCAAGACTGATAAACAATCCAGTTCCCATGTAAAACTACCTGTCTTTCCAATTGGATGATCAATCAGTCCCATCACCCACCCACGAGGAAGAACCAATAGAATACACTACTCCATTTACTAGTTGCTCCACTAGCTACTCAAGTCTTGATTATCAATCTGAAGGAGTAATTACTTTTGTACGTGTGGATAAAATTTAAGGTCATTTATGCCTTTCAGCATCACAAATTTCTTCCCTTTTTCCCGGCCCTCAATAGAATCCTAATGATTTAGATTCACGCTCGACCTTAATGTGCATGCTTAATTAGCTAGGGAAGTGAATTAGCTAGTTAGATCTGTTCATAAGATATGCAACTCTCAAATTTAGTTTTCAAACCACACTATACGTACGATATTGATATTGTAGTCGTATATGCATTTCAATATTGGATTGAAGATTGTTCATTTTTGGAGTCAGGCGTAGTAATTTTAGTAGTATGAGATTAATTAAGTATTTGACAGAAAGTCCTAAATCTTTGTGATTTCTAGGGGCGATTATATATATATATATATATATATATATATATATATATCTGTTTTACATGGTGTCACTGAGAAAAAGAGAGAAACAAAGGGTTGCATTGCATGGTAACTGTTGCCATTTTTGCAAGGCAGGCAGTGTACTGTAGACTGTAGAGTATTGGACCACAATTTCATTTCCAACTTGTTTGGCTCTTTCTTAGTGTGAATGAAGAATCTTGGCAGGTTTTTGTTTCTTTAATTCTTTGGTTCTTTCTCCACTCAAAAAATGGTTTATTCCCAAATGGGTACGTAGTGAAAACAGCTCTGTTTTTACACATGCATGCATGTTGGGGAATTTAAAGGTGGTCAGATTGGACATTAGTTACATATCCAACTTTCATTTGCCTTCTGAAATTGTGGCCGGTTTTCTGATTTAGTTACGTACGTACGTGTCGATCCCATCGAAGTCACAATATGAAATGAAGGCCAGGGCAACTAAATGATCATATGCGCGCACAATTAAATGGGCTATTCCTCTAGTACGTACGTACGTACATGCAACATGTTTTAATGGATAGAGTAGCACGCAATTAATTTTGTCGTTCAATGTCCACGGGAATTAGCACTCATTGTGTTCAATGCTTACAATACTGATTTATTTTGGTTCGAGCTAGTACTTGAAAAGCAGCCAAATTTTATGTTATTTTTCCATAAGGGCGCACAAGAAAATAGACATATCACATTTTGTGGAGTAAAGTGTGCGGCTCACACACTAATGTGTCATGAGAAAGATCATGGAGCACCACCACGTAATAGTAATTTAGGAGCACTCAATAATTACACATGCAATTTTGTGGGAGAGAATTAATTAATTAGCAGATGAAGCTCGAACGCAAATTAAGGTGAGCAGAAAGAGTACTTGCATGGCCTTGAGCATTGACAATGGCTCAATTTACTCTTATGCTTTACAAATTACAAGTGCATGGCCAGCAACAAACTGATAATAACTACCCATACAATTATGGTCTCTCTCACTTAAACCAGCTAGCTAGCCTTTATTTGGAGCTGCAAGCTAGCTAAGAGTAGTAACTAAGCAAATGAGACATAACATTATACTCCGGCCGTACGTAGTACAGTATAATCATTTGATCACTTGTTCAACTTTGGATCTATCGAGGAGGAACCCTTGGGATGGCCCCTTCTAATTAATTAATGGTCAACAGATCCAAGTTGACGTCATATGTGAATATGTATGAAAGTTATGTATAAGCTAGGACTACTTCTCTTGGTTTTGTATGTAATACTCCTATCAAATTAATGTCCAGCTTTTTTTTTTTTAAAGATATATAAATTAATATGGTCCCCAATAGAAAGCTGACCAATAAATATATACATCCATATGTACACACACACACACACATATATATATATATATATAACCAATGAAAGTGGTGCCGTAAGCAGGGGCAGATGGAGGGGGTGCAAGCGGGGGCCCGGGCCTCTGTATACCCCCAATTATCACACTAACTATATTAGATATTTAGGTTAATTTGGATCGAAAAGTTCTATAAGATCGGCCCCTGCAAGTCTCTTGAGTGAAAAAAATTTGATAAAATTTGTATATATGTTTGAAATTGTTGGGGACATATGAATTAATCCACTACGTACTATTATGTACATGAACATGAAGCCACATACGTACAGTGATTATATCAATGATAGGAAAATATTTAGTTAATGCAGGCACATATATATATTTCCCTATTTTATATATGAATGCGCTAGCTCTCCTATAAATTGAGTACTACTCCTATATACGTACTGTATCATTTTCAATGAAAAAAAGGGGTTGCATGCCGTCCGTCATGGGAAAAATATACTCGTATAGTGTAGTAGAGTAGTATATAGTATTACTTTACATTCTTTCTGGGCCTTAGACACCTGTCGCTGTCAGGTTCATCAGGGCAGCCCACTGGCTGTTCCAATTCTCTCCTCAATATAAGCTAGCCCACGCAATGAGAAGCCTCATCTCTTCACTCATTCCTCTCTCTCTCTCTCTCTCTCTCTCTCTCTCTCTCTCTCTCTCTCTCCAAGATAAGTGTCCTAGCTATTAGTTTGTGCTTTTTTCCCTCATGGGGGAGAGAGAAAAGCTTTCAGGTCATAAAGCAATGCAGAAATTTCTACAAGGTATGGCAAATCCTGATCGAGGTAGCCTTCTTTCAATACACACCCTTGTTTGGGGTGTACCATATGCACCCGTTGTGTGGTCTATATTGTGCCACCTCATAGCAAATCGTAACATTTTTTAGAGTTTCGTAACTTTTCAGGAATATGATTCGTAACATTTTCTTTATGATTCGTAACATTTTTGTGCGATTCGTAACATTTTCTCTATGATTCGTAACTTTTTTGTCGATTCGTAACTTTTATACAAAAAATCATAACTTTTTTCTATCAATTCGTAACATTTTTGGGGGTGCATATGATACACACCCAAATAAGGGGTGTGTATTGTAGAATTTCCCATTATTGAATCATACTCCTTTTGTGCACCGTCAAATGGACACTTATTGAATTCTAGCGTACAGCAAAATGTGTTTCCTCATGTTGAAGATTATTTAATTGGGGTACAATCCTTGGTGCAGGTCTTCTTCAAGCAACTGGAAACATCAAAATCCATGGGCAGAAGGGTCAAATCTTTGGGTTTCAGTGTGGCCTTGGGAGCTCCATTTTGATGGTGGCTTGTTCATGTTAATCTGGTGCTATCCTAACTGAGCTTTTCCACAACCTCTTCTTCGTTTTTCTTCTCTTCTTCCTCTATTTCTTTAGTATTTTTTTACCCTTCCCCTTTGTTCTTCTTTCGTGTTAAGTTTTCTTGACCTTGTAGGACCTTTTCTTGACCTTGTAAGACCATGCGCCATATTTTCAATCTTTGCCTTTTGTGTTTTCACAAATCTTGTTCAGTAAATTACTGATAAAGGTTTGGTCCTTGTCTTTCTTTATTCTCGCCCAACTCTCATTTTCCTTCCTTGTCTATCCCTCCTGAGCTATTCAACTTCATTAGGGTCAATCTTAACAATATTATCTACTAAAAAAACTGGTCCAATTAATTCTAGTCTAGAGGGCGCCTATCTGCGCGAGTTCACATCCGAGTTCATCTTATCATAACCTTTCACTCGTTGTAATTTAAAGCTGATCATGAAGGAGAGAATTCCTTAAGTGATCAGGTAGGATAAGATTGTACTTTCACAACTATGACTCGTCAACATTATTACCTTATACCTAGTAGATTTTTCATGTATGTTTGGTAGACGTACTACCTATGGATTTCAATGGTATCATTATTATGTGGGCCGATATTTGTTGTCACATGAATGGATTTGGTTTGTTTTTTACTGTTGTCGGCTGACAAGAGAGAGAGAGAGAGAGAGAGAGAGAGAGAGAGAGAGAGAGAGAGAGATGGAGCTGGACATGTGTGGAATGGAAAGAGGAAAAGTTGTTCTTCTCGTGACTGCTTTCATGTACAATAATATCCACAGTAGTAGTGTGGACTTGCCTCTCCTCCGTCCTCACATTCGTGTGGGGGTACTGACACTATGGAAAGCACTAGGCTTGTCTGCGGTCCATGTTTGGAATGGACTGCAAATGTGCGGTTGAAGTGTTCGTAGCCGTTGGATGGTGTTTTTAATGGTCAAGATTAAAAATAAACTTTTTTCCAGAATTTTATTTTAAAATCTGGACCGTTAAATGCAAAGATGAACGGCCGTAAATACAACTGCATGGGCTCTCTGCGGTTGGATGCAGAGAAGCCGGGTCCCTGTGGAAAAACCAAACTTCTGACTCTCTCTGGATCGGAAGCCAGTTCAATTTATTTTACTGGTGCTAGCTACGAACAATTTGTGGTACTGGAAAAGGCTTATATACTACTATATATATTCAGATCGAGGGGGAGAGGTGACGAGCTAAACTTGTTTTCAGTACTTGTCTCTGCTCTTTTTTTTCCATTATTAATGCTCGACTGTTTTTGTACATGACAAATGGAATTAGACAAGCGACTAGAGCTCTCAGTTTGACATTCTGTACACTACTGTAAGTAAAAGAAGGGTAATTAAGGATTGTTGATCCTCATTGATCTTGTGGGGTACTATTAAAATATAAATTCATTAGCCAAGTAATTTAATTTAGAAATAAAATTTCATTTATAATTCGGCCGTTAATTAGATTCATTATTGTGGTAACGAAAGAGGGTCTTTGCTTCTCTTTAATTATTGAGCGGGTTCAATTTAGTGGCTACGTACTCTCGCATGTATGGGAGTAGAGCTTAATTAGCGGTAGGCATATATGATATCGTGTGTGACATGATTGCGCTATAGCGAAGAAAACAACCAACGTTAGCTAACTCAAGATGATTGGCTAAACGTATCAATTGTACTGATTGTAATATGGCCTTTCAGAGTATACAACACTTAAGTCAACTGAAATTTGAGAAGCTAGGTTGACACAATTACAAGTATACTATTGCATAAAAAACAGTTGGTTAATATGTCTAAAATGTAATAAATGGGTTATTCGTATCGACCTCCTATGCGTTACATAGTTTACAGTTGGAACCATGTTATTATCCCATGTCAAAAGCTGTCAACCTTTTGCACCTCCAATAATTTTGGAGAGAGACAGGAAAATTGTAGTATCATCAACATTTAAACTACCAATTGAGTCATCAGCAAATGGTCAAGCAACTGATCAACCATCCATGGGCACCCGTTTGAGTCTCAACCCGACCCAAAAGTCTTAACAGTAGTAGGAGTAGTAGTATTTTTTTTTTTGGGGTCATAGTTTATTATGGGGGAGTTAGTGAGTTGGTAAGTTATACTAGTTTGGAGTATGTTAACTCTTTAAAATAATGTCAAAACAACGGCTATATATAATAAAAACTTCTACAACGGCTATATCACCAACGTCATTTTTCTGTAATGAAGGAAAGGCCAACGGTCATGTTCCTCCTTTGTGATGTTGGAGGTTGTAAATCACTACTCGAAGATTGATGAGGAGGGATTTGAGATGATTCAGAAGGAAACTGGTGGTATGGAACAATGTTAAAAGATGAGTTTAGCTCATATGGCTGGGACTCAAAGTGATCGAAATTATTCAGGTGAGTGGGATCCATTGATGGGAGGGATGGTTTTTAGCCCTTTGGTGTTCAACACATATATAGAAAAACAATGAAAAAGGCAACGGTAAATCAAGCTAACGGTAAGTTTTCAAAATAGAAAGTAGTGTGAGTATTTATGTTTTATGGTTGAAGTTTGAATTTATAGAGATAGATACCAACTTAATTATTGTTTGTTAGCTTTTTTGCCAAATTTGATAATCATGCTAACACACTACTAGATTTAGCACACTCTAGCACACAAACATTGCGGCACAAAAAATATATTTTTGTTTGTTAAGTCTTAACACACTAGTTAACAAATCCATTGCGGATACTCTTAGTTCACATGAGGTTCAGAGGTTATCGCCTTGAACCACACCCTCGCGGAACTCGAATTCCTGCCTCCACTAAAGGAGGAGGGTGAGCTTATTAACCAACTTGACAAGCTTGATTTGCTCACAGTAGTAGTAATTAATTAGGGAATGGAACTGCTGGCCAACTGTTGCCAGCTGTGAAAGTGATCCAAATGATGAACGCTATTTATATATCCCTCACAAAGATGTGTTTGGGGTGTTCAAGATTCGCAGTTGATCAGTGCCATAGGGAACATGTCAATGTCAAAGCAAATACCCATAAGATCTCCACACCATTCAATAACAAATACTCCACAAGGCTAGGCCTAACTGTGTGTGATTGGCCATCAGTCAAAGATTTTTTTTTCGTTTTTCTTTTTGGGTTTTGCCGAAGGGAAGATAGACACGAGGAACACAATGATTATGTTCACAAGTTGGCATTTGAAAAGTTACATGCCCTTACCTCTCTCTCTCTCTCTCTCCATTTATGGATGTGAGAAGAAATCAAAACACAAAAAAGCATTGAACTGGAACATTCATATGATACGCATCATATCCTAATGAGATCTGTGTTTTTTAACGGCCAACACAGGACCCATTTCGGCAAAAATCGTTTTCATCTTTCGGTTACATGCCCCTTTCAGTACTTTTTAAAGAAAATTCTGTAACTTTTACTCTTAATCATTTCTTATTTTCCGATACTGAAGTTACACGGCCCTGCCCATTCGTTTTAATGGCTTCTCAAGAAATGACTTGGTCGTGACCAAATTCTGCAGCATGCTTTAGAACTGTGATGGACATAAGAGGAGAAGTCATGACCTCATACGCTGTATTTGGAATGCCAAATTGAAAGAATACTGTGTTCGGATTCAAAAGCTTCAGTTGTTTGGTGAGGAGACCCCTTACATGGATAATTGGATATTGTAACAATCCAATCCATACCCAAGCAATGTACGATTCCCTAACAAAAATCAAGAAATATTACAACTGCTAAAAATGATAAAAACAATAGTATTCCAAGTTTGTCATGATTTGAAAACATACATGATGCAAGAAACTGGGTTAGAGGCTTTCCAAAACATAAGCCATCATCTACCCTTTAATCAGTTATCAACTACCATAACTGAAATATAAATCTGGTGAACTAGTTAACAATGATGTAGGCTGCCAGAAAACAGGCAGCACTAACCCATTATCAGTCTATAGCTGTGAATGTAGCTAGTATCATCTTTGTACAAAATGAAGTCAGCTCCATGTTAGACTTGTTCTTCAAATGTGAATCTGAGATTTGGAAACACCACGCGAGCATTTCTTCCGGCCGGATTTGCTCAGTGCACAAACACAAATCTCAAGTAGCTCGTAATCCTCGTCCCAAAATAGCTTGGACGCCTTCTCTGGATTCTCCAGTAGCATCTTCGAGGTCAGAAACCCTGCGATTGTCCACGTCTGAAAAAGTCGAGATTGCTTCCCTACAAATCTCCCACCGCGCATGTCATAATATTCAGGCCACTGGTCGACTGACAGCCTCTTTTCTGCCAAAGCAACTGCCTTTCTTGCTAATTCTGGCCTCTTCATCTTAATGCAGGCCAATGTGAACTGAAATATCAAGCAATAAAGACAAATAAATTAGCAGTGATTTAAATCAAAATACTCTAACTGTCTAACATGTGTCCTTACAACCAATTTCTGCTTTTGGTGGACCAACTCTATAAATCTGCGATCCCAGTCCAATACATATACATATACATTATTGATGACAGTGATGACAAATATGAAATGCGTACCAGTGTCCAAACAATTTGTTATCAAATATTACAAGGAACTCATGATTAAACCGAGCATTTAGCGTACCTGCCACAGAAGAGTTGGCCAGGATCCACCATTATGATATGACCAGGGCCTGCAAGTACGCACAAAGATTTTATCATGATTCACACCACAGCCAGCCAGGAGAGACAGGAAAACCATTAACGTAAACACTAAGAGCCTTACGTATTCTTCGGGTCACTTCCGGTGATTATACGCCATTCCTCATACTCCAAAGCGGGGTAACATATCTTCAGAGGCATGTGGGCCACAAGATCATCCCATTTGGCTTCAATCAAATTTAGAATACCCTCATTCTGTTTATGGGTACCCAAAGAAGAAACTATGGACCAAAGATTTCCAAGTGTAAAAAATCTGAAATCCATGTGACCAGGTTCTAGATTCCCGATGAGATAACCACCTTCTTCCGGAATCCAATCTACTAGCCAGGAGGGAATTTGATCAGGATAAATATTAAACTTATTGACAGCATCAGTAGAGTACTCCTCCGTCTTGTAACGGTATATTTCGTTTAGTTTCTTCATATCCACCCAGTAGTATTCTCTGATATGGAATGAAAGCGCACTGAGGCGGTTATTGATTGCTGCCACCAAATTCTTGGTTACATCGTTGACAATAAGCATCTCCCGGGAGCAGCGCAGAGCTGAGTAGAATAGAGCCTGTAAAAAATCAATTACATTATGCAAGAGATAGACCAAAAATGAAAGGAAGCACACTGAAATAAGATCCAGAAGGAACAAGTGGCATAGTTAATGAGAAAGAGAACCTTAAACTAACCATTTCCAAAATGAGAAAATAAATCTCTCTGCCTCAATCTTTTCTCTTATAGGTTCGCAAAACCAGGAATACATGAAGGAAAAAAAGAATGGAGGTTCAATCAGTTATCTTTACTCACTTGGATTTCAAGAGGATGACCATGAATACCCATCCGCCTATCAATCATGCAGGAACCATCAGTTACTAAGAGAGAAGGAAACATGTCGAACCCATCTGTTAAACACAGATTAAGTATCAGTCTTATGCCTGTCTGCACATCCACCCTCTCTTGCAACCCATAGTCACCAGTCAGCTTTCCATATGCTCTCAACAAAATAATCCACCACAATCCTGTCAGAGAGGTCAAAATCGGAACAATGATTCAGATTCTTGAAGCCTATTGTCGCTAAGAGGGAATTACTATGTCATGACATGTAATAATGGCATTGATAAAAAGGTCAGTGAGTATCCACATATGAAACAATTAAACAACAAGTTAAAGAAAAACATCTGCAGGTATGCGTTAACTCAAAAACCTATTACCAGAATCAACAGGTGCAACACGCCCAATAGCTGATTCACCAAAATCTGGGTCCAAGACATCCTCGACGGCTCCATCACTTCCATCCAGAGGCATTGTTTTGACTTTAAAACTTGCTGGCATCAAGCCCTGTCCAGGGCTGTAGCAATCAACGGTCTTCTCCCAACTCTAATCAAGAAACAGGGAAGAACTTTTAGTCTAAACAAATTAACAATTAGAGTGCATTTGGGCAAAAAGATTTACAACGCAAAAGCCTTGGAGCGGATTGTTGATTGCATGGGCTCACCAAAATTCAGTACATTGGTAAAATTTGGTAAAGCACGGTTCATGTTGATGTGGTGTTAGGCTGTTAATAGAAGGTCTCAGAATCACGGACAAAATGAAAGTATGGACGTGGTAGCTTCGTATAATAAAATCAACTTTGTAAAATGTCTAGAAATATATAGAATCTTCTCTCTTTTTATCCAAGACCTGAATTTTAATTTCCAGGTTTCAGACCACCTTTTGGTCTCAAATCCCTCCACCTTTATGAATATTCCAAAGCCAACATTTATGCCACCTAGTTCAGATAACAACTACAGCAAATCCTTTTGAAAAAAGCACAACACCATGTCACTGTGCACCATCTGGTAACTCGCAAAAGAAACAAGCCATTTTGGTATAATAGGTGACTAAAAGAACTCTGAGTGCCTTGCATTTACAAAAAATAAGCAATCAGCATGCAGGTACAACAAGTCCACTTTGTTGAGAGAGAAAATGTGTAAGAAATTAGATCCACCTATTAACCAAAAGGGAAAAGAACAAATAGTTATCCCATTCGGCGACCTATATCCATTTTCTATCAATTTCTGAAGGCAAATGGTACAACAAGTCCACTTAAGAATGCATTTGATGGCACCTATCACTCTTCATGTATTGTACCTATTATCATGTTCAAATTGCTATTCAATGAGGCTAATAACAAAGGCATCCATAAACGGAAAGATGTTACAAACCAAACATGAGGCACCCACAATCTCTGTTGAACTATCCAACTACTAAGACACATTACATCAAACCTGTAGACAACTTAATATACACGTGACATTCCACATGACAATCTATAGAATGACCATCTGACTGCATTGTTTGCAAGGATATGAATATTATTGTTAAACTGAGAACACAATATGGAAAAGTGGGATGAAGCTAGGACAGGCACAAAATACCTGCAACTGCAGCGTGTGAAGTAGAAAATTCCTGACGATCTCGCCTTCTCCATTAAGCAAGAATGCGAGCGCTGACGGGACAAAATCACGAACGAAGACCTGATCATAATTCAGAGGTTGCTTCTCACCAGGATCGTTAGCCGCGACTGTCCCCACAGGAATCCCACAGTAGTTCACAACAGCATCTCGAAGCAACTTCCATGCCTCCTTTTCAACCACAGACACCTCTCTCTCATGAATTGATACATTTATCCCATTCAAACCCTTTAAATCATCCACATTTACACTTCTATCATTATTAACTTCTTCCTTAGACACTTCACCTACATCTGGGATTATCTCTATCCTCTCAATCACCAGAGGCTTCACATTCAAACCACCTTGAATGTAAATACTCTCAAATCCCTTTTCATTAACCTGGGGTTTTTCCACTGCGGTTGAATGGTTCCTAATATCTGATGCTACATTAGCTACGAGTGAAAAGCATTTGCTTTTATCAACACTACAACTTGTAAATACCCTAGACTGAACCCAATTCGAATCGGACACATTAAAAGCCTTCCGATTCGAATTATTCACACGTTTGTACCCTAAAATCCTATTGTTAAAAGTATGAGATCGACAAAATTTGTCGACTTTAAATTTAGATTTCGACAAATTGTTAGCAACCAAATGATTATGGTTGCACTTTGGGATTGGGGATCCGAAAACTGAGGAATTTCTACAACTGATCAAGAGTCTACAGCAGGGTTTCATTGTGGAAATTCCAATACAACTGCAAGTATTCATTTTTATTTTTTCTTGATGAGAATCAACCGATTAGTCTAGTAGATACAGATTAAATACGAAACTTTTACGTAAGATTTTTTTTTTCCCCCCTGTCTGTAAGTATATGTACACCGATCTGCTAATCCTGGAAAACTGAATTAACAGAGACTGATCGCATAGATACAAGTATGGAAAAGAAAATTTAAACGATTGAAAAGAAAGAAAAGAAAATTAAACTGGTACTTACAGTTGGAGAGACGTTTAACGGGTTTGAATGGGAGAGAGAGAGGGTGCTTGAACTTTGAAAGATGAACAGAGATAAGTAAATTGTTTGTGAGGTGGTAGCTCGAAATTGAACATGGCTTTATATAGAAGAAAATGAAGACCCAAGTGGTGGAATTTTTGAGAAGGAATCGAGATTTTGGGAAAGTGATGAGAATAGTAGTATTAAAATCAATCTACTCGTTTACGAGTTTTGGATTACGGTAGTACCCTCCCACGTGCAAAATGATTTTCTAATGTTGACTTCTCTGTTTTTTTTTTTGCCCTTGAAAAAACAACCATTAAGAATTATGGAATCAATTTTAGGCCTGGTATTCGTGGATATTTGATTGTTCAATTTGCACAACTCTACTTACCATAAGAATATTAAGATTTCTCGACAACTTCAATAGCTACAAGTCTTCTATTTCTTATAAACAAAATTAAACTTTACAAATTCAAGATCTCTTTTACATTTTAGATCACTTTTACATTTTAGAATTCAACATTGACGTAAAGAAAATAAAATATAAGTTGATTGGTCAGTATACATTACAGAATATAGAAGTGAGTCATTAACAATTCATACTATGCAAGTAATTGTCCAGTCCCATGAATTTCGTAACTATGATCGATTCTCATGGTACGAGTAGTTAATTGAATGTCAAACACTAAATTTAAACAATAAAATGTGTATCATTTTACCAAAAAAAGTGAAGAGTTTGAGGAAAAAAAAGAGAGCGAATAGTGCTAGGAAAAACATAACGCTTTTAAGAAATAAAGAATATTGTAAACATGAAAAATAAAGGGAAATTATATTGGCACTCTAAAAATTGATGCAGACACTCCAAAATCAATGTAATTCCAAAGTCACTTTCTTTTATTTTTTGGAGTGTCTGCATCAATTTTTTAAATGCAAATATCATTTTCCAAAATAAATCCATGTTCACCACTACTCGTAGTAATTATTACACAAGAAAAAGTAGTAAATCCTTGCTCCTTTTTTCCAAGGCAAAAATATGTACACCGTTAAAAGTGAGCAGCGGGGAAGAATGAGGAGAGGAGGGTATAACAGTCATTGCATCATGGCTTTGGGAAAGGGTCCAGAAAGTCGGTTATTACCGTATTTAAAAATGTGCGGAAATCCAGAAAGCGCAAGTTTTGTCTCTTTTGGAAATACTAACAAAAATGCTACTTGCACAATGAAAAAAAACCCCTGAAAAAAAAGAAAAAGAAAAAAACCCCTGAAAAAGTGTCTGGTGTATACGGGTACATGCGGAGAATATCTAACGTGGATCGTTATTACTGGTTGGAACAAAGTAGTTTTCGTAGCAGTAACTATTTTTCCAACCCAATCATTCTGCAAACACAAATATTTATACAAATATTTACACAAATTCACTCACATTCACGTTGAGCCCCACACATGCTACACCTCTAATGTATGTGGGACCCACCTAAGGTTGTGAGTGTGTATGTATAAAGTGTTTGTGTGATTATTTGTAGTTATATAATAATACGGAGTAAATTGTTTCCAACAAACTTTCCCTAGAAAAGCGCGAAGGGTTTTATCGTCTACCTGGAAATTTACTCACATGATGGGTACGCCCCACACTATAAGTGTTCATAGCTTGTGGAATTTTATACTCCATCCGTTTAAATTTAAGTGTCTATTACAGTTCTGCGTGTCATTTTCAATGGCTTATATCTCTCAATGTATATTGCTAAACATATGTAATATGGATTTTGTTTGATAAATCTCAATTAATTCTATAAAACAATGATTATAAAAATACAAAACATAATATATGTTAAGAGATATAAGCAATTGAAAATGGCACGCAAAACTGTAGTGGAATAAGCTTTGGACCATCCCCACTGCACCAAAGATTCGTATGTTCATGTGGAAAGCCGTAAGAAATTGGGTGGCTTGTAGAGAAAATCTGGTTCGAAGGAAGTGTATTTCTAACCCAATCTGCCAAATTTGTGAGAGTGCAAATGAATCTATTGAACACCTCCTATTCCATTGTCCGTGGAGTAGGGCTGTATGGTTTGGGAGTGGTATGGCCTATTGGATTCTTCAAAAGGAGATTGCAGCAGTGGATAAATGGATGGAGGATATGCTATGTGGTTGCTTAGCAAAAGAGACCAGTAGAGAAGTAGTGGGAGCTATTTTCCAAATGAGTTGGGCAATATGGATGGCGAGAAATAACTTCGTGTTCAATGGCAAGAAGCTGGTTCCAAGTGATGTAATTGAGGAAGCTAGGAAAGCCAACGTGGATTACTTGCAAGCGGTGTGGACTAATCTGGAGAGGGGTCCCCCGAGGCCAAACCAGGTGGAGAGGTGGTCACCACCTCCTCCATCTGTTATTAAAGTGAACTGTGACGGAGCCTTTAATTCCTCCCGCAGCTTAGCTGCCTTTGGCATTCTTGCTAGAGATAGCGGTGGATCGGCTCAAGTGTGGCGATGTGGTCGAAAATTGGCGGCTTCGGTGCTTTCCATTGAGGCACGGGCATTGAGAATAGCATGCATGGTAGCTATACAGGAGGAGTATCAAACTGTGATCTTCGAATCTGATTGCAAACCCCTCATCGCCTACATTACCGAAGCTGAAGCTCAATGCCCGTGGGAAATAGAAGCAGTGGTCAAGGATATCAAAGAATGGGCAAAGACAAGGAATTGGTCTTTCAATTGGTGCAGAAGGGTTCAAAATAGAGCAGCTGATTGGATTGCGTCAAAATGTCTTAGTAGGGATTTGCTACTCTTTTCGGGTTGTATTCCGTCCGGTCTAAGTTCTATTCTATGTAATGACTTATCTTGAGTTTTGGAATACATTGACATCTTCAAAAAAAAAAAAAGACGGAGGGAGTATCTATTTCAAAATAATTGGTGATGAATGAAGAGGTCGCTCATGTTATTAAGTGATCACTCATTTTATTCCCAAATAATGTGAGACTATATTTCTTAAACATCCCAGTCACACAATACATGTCCGCGAGCGCAAGCAAATGCAAGAATGCGAATGCAAAAGCGTCTTGTCAAACAACTAAGATTTGAGGGTGGAGAGAGAGCGTAAATCGAAGAATGAGACTAAAAGTTATGTGTAGGTGTTTGTATGTATATGTGTACGGGTTTTAGAATTTTTGGTGTTTGGAAGCAGAGTGAAAGAACGCGTGGAGTTGCGAACTCGGTTCAATTTTCTGTTTAACGCGGGTTGTGGATAGTGTTTGACGTGTAGTTAACCAAAAAAGAGGATAGGGTTTGACGTAGCTTGTGGGGGACCTGACCTTGGATTCCTATCCTTACATGAATGTCAATTTACAAGTACTCCCTCCGTTCCAAAATATTTGTTCGATCCGCAAAACGGAGTGTTAAAAATAATATAATTTTTCCAAGAAAAAATCAAAAGTTTTTTAACAACTTACTAGATATCAATGAGTATTTTTTATTTATGAAAAAAGATTGAATTTTTTCTTGAAAAAATTGCATTATTTTTAACACTCCGTTTTGCGGACCGGACAAACATTTTGGGACGGAGGGAGTAATTTATAGTAGTTGAGTAAAAATACCAAGTAGGAAAGAAAAATTGAGCCAAAAAGATTACTGGTTCAATTCACCCTGTTACATTGAAAACTAAAATTCCAAAAGAGCATATTTTTTTTTTGGGTAAGGTAAAGATTTAGAGTGCTGCTATGGGTACATACAAAATGTACATACAATGTACATATAGATTTTGTGAGGCTCAAATCGGGTCCCACAAAGATGATCCAAACCGTCCATTATGTTTATTTTTCTGAATTTGTGGGGGCGACGAGTAGTTTTCGCCCCCACAAAATCAGAAAAAATCCTTACCGATATCGGGTTGAGCTGATTTTTTACAGGGCTTCATAAAAATATGTTTTAAAAATAATGGGCGGTTCGAATCATCTTTGTGGGACCCGATTTGAGCCCCACAAAATCCATATGTACATTGTATGTACATTTTGTATGTACCCTTAGCATTTTTGAAAGATTTATAACAAAACAGAGGCGCTACCCCTGAACACAGCATACAGCCAAGAAAAGGGAAAAGGGCTAGGAATATGCTGGGCTAGGAATATGCTCCTACCCTAACAACAAAAGAACAAACAGACAACTACTCCCAAAACAGAGCAAAGACAGAACTAAAAAGAGACCAAACTGAAGTTAACGACCGAGCAAGCCTTCCAGACTTCCAGTAGTCAAGTTTTGAAATGAAATGTTTAACTTGCGTAGGATTTGAACATGCAATCTCATGGAGGACAAACGCTAAAGTTTTCTTATACCCACTTAGCCAAATTCTTTGAGGTTGGCAAATGTATAGCGTTAGTATTAAGACATGGGCTGGCTTCAACCGTTAATAGGGGTTCTTCCAGGCCGGCCCCAAAATGTCAGCGCCTATCCATCAAAGTCCACTGTTTGTCAAACCAATTCCCCATAAGCCCCGTTTTAAGTGAAGTACCGAAAATACCCCACCTACTAAGACGCGTACAAGTACAACTGCTGGTCTTCGTCTTCCTCAGCAGTCTACGAAGCCATGACCCGCGCCAGCAGCTGGGCGACGGCCTTGGCAACGACGTTCTTAGTCCGCCGGACAGTGGAGACGCCGTTCGGTAGCCGGGAGTTTGGGTGCAACGGCGACACCGCCGGAGACGACGAAGTTGTCGACGATGATGGTGATGACGATGGAGGTGTGGGGTTTTAGATCTTTCACCGATGTTGAAAGAAATCAGAGAAACTAGAGAAAAGAAGAAGATCGAAAAATAGCAGAAGAAGATCGGATTGGAAAAAATCAGGATCGTGAAGTCATCTTCCTTCTTCTCACCTCTTTAAGCTCTGTTGTTCCATGGCTTTTTCTTTTTCTTGAACCGAAAAAAGGCGCTTGCTTTGGGGAAGATAAACAGCAACCCTAGAATTGAATAAGAGTAGTTGGAATGTGTTGAAGTTAAGTTTTTTTTTTTGATCCGGTGTTGAAGTTAAGTTAGTGTGTAACAGGAGCGCACTATTTTATCCTCCAAATTTTTTGTCAGTTTTAGCATATTTTTTAATTATTCAGGTTGCAATTGGTAATACTCCTACATTTTTATTTGGGTGTGAATTATGTTTTTTTCCAAAGGTATAAATTCTTAATTTGGGGATGTGAATTCTTCATTTTGGTGTGAATTCTGTCTTTTTCGAATGTGTGAATTCTTCATTTAGCTGTGAATTCTTCATCTAGATGCGAATTGTGTCTTTTTTGAAGGTGTGAATTCTGTGGATATGAATAGTGTAAAGAAGTGTGAACAATTCATACCTCATTTGAACAATTCACACCATCTGAAATAAAACAATTCACACCCCTCAAAATGCATAATTCACATATCACTACTCACTCCCCAAAATACATGATTCACACCCCAAAATAAAAGAATTCACATTCTCCAAAATGAAAAGAATCCACATCCCTCAAATGAAAGAATTCACACCCTTCTAAACAATTCACACCCTCCAAAATATAGAATTCACAACTCTCAAAATGCAGAATTCACACATCATTACTCACTCTCTAAAATAAACAATTCACACCCCTTAAATGTAGAATTCACATTCTCCAAAAATGAAAAGAATTTACATCCCTCAAATGAAAGAATTCACACCCATTCTAAGCAATTCACACCCTCCAAAACACAGAGTTCACAACTCTCAAAATGCAGAATTCACACATCACTACTCACTCTCCAAAATAAATAATTCACACCCCTCAAATGCAGAATTCACATTCTCCAAAAATGAAAAGAATTTACACCTCTCAAATGAAAGAATTCACACTCCTTCTAAACAATTCACACCCTATAAAATAAACAATTCACACCCCTCAAATGCAGAATTCACATTCTCCAAAAATGAAAAGAATTTACACCCCTCAAATGAAAGAATTCACACCACATCTAAACAATTCACACCCTACAAAATAAACAATTCACCCCCTCAAATGCAGAATTCACATTCTTCAAAAATGAAAAGAATTTACACCCTTCAAATGAAAGAATTCACACCCCTTCTAAACAATTCACACCCTACAAAATATAGAATTCACACATCATAACTCACTCTCTAAAATACACAATTCACAAACTAAAATGAAAGAATTCACACCCATCAAATGCAAAATTCACTCCCACTAAAATGAAAGAATTCATATCCCTTCTGAATAATTCACACCCTCCAAAATGAAAGAATTCACACCCCTCAAATCACAATTCACATCAAAAAAATACACAATTCATCCTCTCAAAAAAAAAAATCACATAATTTTTTATTCAATATGGGTCTTCTTTTATAGATCTCTTTGAGTAGATTCTAAACATATAAATTTTACAAAAAAAAAATGATATGCATAATAAAAGATATTAAATTTTAACTTTGTAATGCAAAAAATAAAAAATATGTCCACATCAGAGAGAAAAGGAGAGAGATTGGGGTTGGACAGAGAGAAAAGGAGAGATTGGGGTTCTTTGTTCACGTGGGTTTGTCTAGATTCGTTCGTGAAACAGCGGGAATGATACCCGTCAGTACAAATCTGACGCGTCACGTACTAAAACAAGGGGTAAGGGTAAACTAGTAAAAACACTTTTAAAAAGAGGCCGCAGGGGATACACATTATAAAAGGGGGTTGGGAAGGAACCCCAACAAATAAATAGGACCGGCCAGTAATTTCCTGTTATTTACACACTCGGCCTACAATCTTATGTTTGTGGTTAAAGAATACTAACTCAGATGTTGGGCAATCATGAAGCCCAAGTTTCTTGGCCTAGGCTTATTAGCCATCGATGATTTGGGCTTTTAGGCTGTTTAAGCCCATCCTTCATTGCCTCGTTCACCAAAACTTTGTGCTGGTTTGGCTCAAAGGGCCTAGTTTTCAACTCCTTAAAAGTTAAAACCTTTCTGATGGGCTAAAAGGCCCTTATTGCGTGGTTAGGTACAATCAATTCCTTCATTATTGTATAGTCATACGAGAAATTTTTCGGTGCCGGGTGATTATATCCCACGTGGTATCCGAGCAGTCCAAAAGTGTATTGGACGGCTCGGATTGAAACCCTATCTCTCCTCTCACCCCAACACTTTTTCTCTCATTTTTCTCTCTCCAAATCCGAGCTATCCAAAAACGCAATAGACGGCTCGGTTGCGCCGAGCGGGCACCACGTGATACCAACCTGACACTGAAATTTTTTCCATAGTCATACACCCTTGATTCCTATCGGGGAATGATACAACTTTGCACCCCCAAAATATATAGGATTGTGATTTTGGCATTCCAAAAATTGATGGAGGGGCTCCAAAACTGAGCTGTGTTAATACACAAAATGACCCGAACTGTGTTAATACACAAAACGATATCGTTTTGGAACTCCTCCATCAATTTTTGAAGTGCTAAAATTAATTTCCAATATATATTAAGCCCTTTACTTCCAAAGTACTACTACTAAATATGGTCCCACTACTACAATAATAGATAAATACCACACTAAGGAGATTCACAAAGATCACGGTTTTTAGTGAAAGCGTGATAAAAAGTGGTGCTTAAATTTTTTTATCTCAGTTTAAGTCCAAAACTGTGATAAAAAGTGGGTTTTAGCGCAAAATAAAAGACCTCGCTCTTGTGGCGAGATAAAAGAGAAAAGACCTCACCCTTGTGGCGTGATAAAAAACTTTAGCGCGGAAAAAAGTGAAATAAATGACCTCACTCACATGGCGAGATAAAAAGTCTAAAAAAACCGTGATAAAAATACTACTCATTTAGCCGCGCAATCTAAATTTTCCCGTGGACCGGGCTGGCACTCATTTAGGCGTTTTTTAAGATTATAAAAAAAAAAAAGAAACATCAAAACCCACGATCCACCCGCAATCCATCGTTCCTTCATTATTCACGTACGCTCTTCCAGAGCGCCTCTCTCTCTCTCTCTCCTCCTCTGTGTTGCAGATATATACGATCGCGGTGCAGATCTCCCCAATCACCGATTGGGAGGAAGATTTCAAAGAATGAATCGCCGTTTACCTAACAATGGGGTTTCGCGAAGCCCTAGATCTCTCTATACAAGCATCTCTCTCACATTGTGTGTGTATATGTCTATATAGATTTCTCCCTTTCTACTTATCAATCGCTTCTTCAATCTTTCTGTTTTTCAGTCTTTTTTCCGTTCTGTATTGTTAGAGTTTCAGTTGTTTGGGACCTATTGGCTCAGATCTGAGTTCAAGTTTGCACCTCAAAGATGCAAGTAGTAAGCATTCTACTTCTAATCGACGATATTCTTCCCTTAAAAGTGTTATACGTATATATATATCTTGGATATTTGTAGGTATATAAGCTCATAATCGATCAATCACTGCGTGTACCCTGAGTTTTAGGAATAATTTAGTAACTTCTGTTATTTTGGAGTTTTAGGGTTTATAGGAGTATTTAAGTTGAGTATAATTGTGTATGCTCATGTATGTCTCTGTATATTTTCTCTGTAATAGTACGCATTGTTTACACTAATTGTGTTAATTCTCTATAATAGTATGCACTGGTTACACTGAGTGTGGCTAATTCTGTGTAATGGGATGCATCGTGTTTTCTGATTGAACATTTTGATTTGTAGATTCTAAATATCTTTGTTCAGCTTTTTGGTAGGCTTAATACTTAATCATGTGCCACAAGGCAGGATATGTTAGTTTTCCATAGTAATTTTGTTGGTAATCAATAAAAAGTATGCTACTTCACTAGACATCATGACTTAGTTAGCATTGGCCTTCACAGCTTTCAGATTCATAAACATATTAAAATTGTACATAGCGATATTTCAGCCCTTCTATCTGAGGGAGAAATGAGAATGACTCTGTTAGCATCTTTCTTTTTTGATACTGAACATGTCAGGTTTCGTAGAACCTCTCAACTGAATATAAGAGTGGTTTGTGCTGCTTCGTCGGCCGCAGGAAGTTCAAGTTCCGAAGGCAACTTCAACCCGTATGAGGTAGTTTCAGATGGTGTTACGTTGAGCGATTCGTTTGCTTCATCAAGTTCTCCCTTTTTAATACTTTTTTTCAGGTGCTTGGTGTGAGCCCCGTTGCAGGATTTGAGGTGGTCAATGAGGCATATGCAAGAAAACAAAAGGCTGCACAGGAGAGAAGGGATGAAGCAACTGCTGCCCAAGTTGGTTACCCTTTTTTCCCATTCTATCCTGCTTGTGTTTTATTTATTTATTTGCAAAATGGTGTTTATGCAATTATTTTTGGGATGTGTGTTCTACATGTATTATTTCCAGTTAGAAGAGGCGTATGACAAAGTGTTGATGGCAGAATTGGAAAACTGAAAGAAGGGTGTGACATCTGGTTCCTTTGAGGTATATTTTACGAATCTCGGTTTGTGCCTGCTTCTAGTTTCGTATCTTGAAGGATGAAACAAGTTATTAAGTATTGATCTCTGAAGCTGCTGATGTTGAGGCTGGGATCTTACTTGTACCATGGACTGTCGAGGGAGATCACAGGGTTATTTATGAGGCTGTTGGCGTGTTCGTTAGTTTATTTTTTTTTTTGTAGAAGAGATAGTGTCACTGTCTTCATTATAAGATGTCTACCTGCCATTTTTCTAGTGCAATATGATGCTGTTAAGTGTTGAATTTTGGGAACCAAAACAAGGAAGCCAAAAGATCTTTTTTTTTTTTTTTTGAGAAACTTATGCTTATATCACCTCCTTCGCCTGGGGGAACTTTTGAATTTGCCTTGTTTTTCTGATTTTCCCAATGTTATATATGTTGTCGGCCATAAGTTTCAATGTATACCCCAACAATGAAGCCTAAAGAGTTTTGTGCAGAAAATTTGTTCTTATATCCCATCTTTTTCGTGGGATAAATTCTCAAACCATTCCATTGCTTCTTTACTCGAATGCTTTTTCAGTTTGCTGGACGCCTGACGCTTAGTTCCCATTAGTGTTTTACCATTTATCATGTGGTTCTCTATCTTGTGATGCTTCATTTAGATATTTCAAGACTTATGAGTGGTTATATTCTTTCTCATAATGTTGATTATTAGTCTTATGGTTCTATCATTCAGGTTTCTAAGTATATCAAGTATGCCGATAAGCAGCCAATAGTACCATGGTGGCCAAGGTCTGTCTTTGCATTTCATCATAGCATTAGAGAGTAGTGCCGTTACGAACTCTTCTTTGCAGTCCGATTGTATACTTTACCAATTTATTACTGTGCGTTGTATATTAGTATTAAAGCTGCTTTGGTAGTGTAACCAGGCTGATGATGACGAGGAGTATCAACTGGCTGACGGTGAGGATGGAATGAGTTCTTCCTCCGAAGATGTTGAATCTTCTGGGGCTCGATTGAATAAGGTGATATTGACTCTAGCTTTGGGTTCATTTTGGTATGTTGGCAACAAGGAATATGTTGCGAGTTATGCTATGGTCATTTATGTATAGCTCTTACCACTTGTTAGTTGCTGGAAATACAGTTTTAAGGCATAAATTTACCTCTGTCAATGCTGAAATTAAGTGTTAAGTGATGATACTAAAACTCAATTACTGCAACTACATTATTGGGTGTTGAAACTGAAATTTATTTGCAGGAAATAATGGTTTAAACGCTGGAAATGAATCAGCTATGGAGCAGCAACCACATCCATAATCTACCAGTAACAACACTAATTCAAACTTGCACTCGTCGGCCTTGATTTTTGGGGAGTGATAATTACAAATTTACAATCCAGTTTAAGACTCTTAGAATTCCTTTTTTTTTAGCCACTCAAAAGGGGTAGTGTGAGGCTAAAAGTAGAGTCCAGATGTCTTTCCCTTAGCTCCATTGCCCTTGTTTTGTCAGTCTACATGTAGCAGTTGAATCCTATCGGCACCCTGAAACTTCTGCGCCTCTGGTCTTAAGAACAGCAGTTGAAATCCTTAAGCGAGAGCATGTTTTTGACTTCTATAACATTCTCAGTTCTCCTATTGTTGAGGGAACAAAAGGGAGGGCTGTTCCAAACATAAGAAGGTGGATTTCTCGTGGCCCATGTGTCATTTGGTTATAGGCTAGCCTAGGGCTCATAACTTGAACAGTTTTCTAAATGCCCAACGGGGCTCAAAGGGAGTTTCCCACCCATAAACTTATGCCCGGATATGTGTTTTTATGAATGGTAATTTCAAGATGTTCTCTTGACTGCAGACTCGTGCTTTCAGTATGCTAATGTAGTTAGTTATTCGCTTTTTGGTTTTCTGCTGGATTTAGGCAATGGAGTTCTTGATGCTGCTACTTTTTGTTTTCTGGTGGATTTAGGCATGCTCTGAAAATGATGAAGTGCTTGAAATTGGCTTCAGAGAATGACGAGTGCTTGAAATTGGCTTCAAAGAATGAAGAATTCGTTGTAGCTTAGGACATAACTCCATGCTTGTGGTTCAATTAGTTTTCTTTGTCCTTTTTATTGTTAAACTTTTGTTCTGCATTTTATATGCATTTTCAGAAATTTGATTGACGTTAGATTAATTCAATGTAGGCTTTCCGGCACGATGTTTCTATGCATGACATGTTTTGTGCAAGATGCAATATTAGTTATGCATATTTCGTATTGCTATGTCTTTTGTTTTGGAGAAGATAGCTATGGGATGAATACATATTTTACGTGTATTTATTATTGGTTATAGATTCGGACATTTTTTAAATGCACAAAAAAAAAAAAGCATCTTTCAATCACATTTCTAGACTGTGATGATAAGAACATTTAATCACGGTTTTAGACGAAAACCGTGATCTAAAAACCAGAAAAGATCACACCTAACTATTTTCCATCTCATTTTTTAGCCATAAAAGATCACAGTGTTTGGTGGTGATCGTTATCTACATATAATCACGGTTTTTCAGGAAGAGTGTGATCAAAACTCGGGAAAGAACACGGAAACGAGTTTCCATCTCGGTTTTGGCTAGAAACGATCACGCTTTTTGGGTGTGATTGTTTCTATCTTTCAATCACGGTTTAAAACCGTGATAAAAAAGAATGACTTACAATCACACTCAAATCCATCACGGTAGGAGGAGTGTGATAGAAGACTAACTATCACTGCCAATAGATGTGATTGTTATGCTTTATTGTAGTAGTGTCCAAACACTCCATTTGGACCATTTCTAGTTAAAGCTTTCATTCTATAGCACATGGTCGCCAAAGGGAAAACTCAAACAGCAATTGAGTGAGCGATGGTTCAAATCCAAACATTTCAAGGCGGGTAAGTTATTCTATAGTCACGCCTAGGGGATCAACTACACTAGCCACCTCAGCCCACCCTTTAGTTTAGCAAAAAAAAGAAAGAAAAAAGATGTCAAGCACGCAGCCTCATGAATGCTAAGCACCGTGTTCACCAACGTGAGCAGTGATTAAAAAAAATCCATAAGTGATTAGACTTCGTGCAATATTATCCAATTTAAAACTTTGAATCACCACAAGCACTGTTTAGTTGCACGGAAAGGATGAGAAAGTATGGAAAAATCAATTTTTCTGTAACTTTTTATGTGTTCAGCTATCAAGAAAGTTATAGGAACCACAACTTCAATTTTCCCACTGGGAAACACTTTCTAACAAAATGAGTCTTGCCAAAAAGAAGAAATTCTTGTTTTTTTGTAAAATTTCTTGTCAAGAGAACACACAAAGGAAAATAAATTTCAATTTCATTTACTTCACCTCACTTCACTTTTCCTGTGATCAAATTTCCCACACAATATTCCCGTACAATTAAACGGAGCCTAAAACCCACTTAGAATATACACTTATTGAACTCAACTGCTCGACCCCTCTTGTCAAGAATTGAGTTTGTAGTCAAGGTTATAGGCTGCAAATCTCCCAATTAACCAATTGTTTATTTCGTGCTTGGAACTCGTTGTTAGTAGAATAATGTCAGTTAGTAGGCTAGTTCTACTGATTAACTCAATATCTAATCCAGTTCTCCATATTTGTCTCCAATTCCTTGTGTTATCGTTGAATGATCCACTAAGTGTAGCTAGCTGTGTTTGAGAATTCAGCACAATTGTTTTTGCAAGTTTGACTAAATCGAATTCGAGGTCTTTCCATGTAATGTAGCTCTTGACTAGTTGCGATGATTTCGCCTTTACTTTTTAAACCGATCGAGATGGTATTGCATGTCAAACAAAGTATATCAGACGGAATTTAAGAATGTTAGATTTCTTGGAGGGTTTTAACCTACAACCAATTGGCTATAGGTGGAGTAGTCTCTAGAATATATTAACCAAGCTTGGGTGGCTTAGATAAGAGATGTGGGACAAGTCTAACACTCCCTCTCACGTACAACCCGGATGCACGTAGAGGTGACAGACCAAGAGCTGACTGATTGAATTGGGCGATGGAGATAACAAAGACTTTCTCACGACAGGTGAGGCCATCCAAGACTTAGCTCTGATACCATGTTAGATTTCTTAGAGGGTTCTAACCTCCAACCAATTGGCTATAGGTGGAGTAGCCTCTAGAATATATTAACCAAGCTTGGGTGGCTTAGATAAGAGATGTGAGACAAGTCTAACAAAGAAAATTTAATTAGCTAGATTCTGGTTGAATGCAATAGTCCAACATGGGAGCTAGGTTGTATAACTTTAATTAAATTTAATAACGGTTAGTTCATTCTTAGCAACAACTCATTGGGAGGTTGTATAACTTGTATGACTGTTAAACAGTACGTAATTAGCTTGACGATGCATATATATATGCATCCAAACAATTATTAGGAGATGCACATGCTAGCTAGCTAGCTGTACAATGTTTTCCTCTCAATTTCAGTAGATATTAATTAGGTGATCATCAAGTAATTCTTAAAAAGTCATGTGCCCTCAAGATCCATGCATATACAGTACTTGAATAAATTAGTAATATATGCATTAAAATGTGTAAGCTAGCAAAAACTTGTGAGTACGTATGAAGAGGACGTACACATTCTTAATTACCACAAATCCTCATTAATTAGTTACATTACATGTCAAAATCAAATCTAGCTAGCTATTGCTAATTTGTTTAAGAAATCCTTCATCATATCATTAGTTTTTGTAATTATATATCGTGAAGTCATGTTCAATGTTCTAGCTAGCTAACTGATGACATGCACATTCTCATCGCGTGAGCTAGCCTAATTAGAATTACGTTACAAGTCAAAATCATGCCTAGCTGCATGCGCTAACCTTGCTCATGTTTATTAATTAATTAATTTCACACAATCCTACATCATAAGTGTCACAATATTAATTAATTATGTGGTTTTAATCCATGCTTACATGTGGACGAGCCTAACAACAACATATGTTGTTACTAATAGTGGAACTATAATAAGAGCATTATATAATTTTGTTACGGGCTGGAAAGGCATTGTACCCATAAATAGGAATGCCCAATAACTAACCTAAAAAAGAGATTAGAACTAAAACTAACTAATTCTGAGATGATGATCAGCCCAATGAAACTTGTGGCTGGGAGGATTTGGACATCCAAAGTTTTGCAGCATCTTAGCATATTATATATATCGTTTTCAAAACAAACCTTCACGCAACTGATGAAAGAGAAGGAAGTGCCGGTGGAAAAGAAGAAATGTCAAGGGTCAACTTGATTAATTATTAAAGAGAAAAGCACAAAAACATAGCACGCCACATCTATCATGTGGGCCCGATTTAAGTATTTGGTAATTCTGTAGTGCGGCAAGCCACGACACGATTATCTTGATTTGACAGTAACCCCCCCCCCCCCCCCCCCCCCCCCCCCACACACACACACACACACGTTAGGTGTGAGTTACCTGATCAGGAATTATTGATCTGAACTATTCATTTGTAAAGTTAATTAACCGTATCATTTACTAAAATTATAGAATAATCCAAGAACGGTAGTGACAGTGATCAAAATACATTCTTTAAATCCTGTAGATTGTTGTTTTTTCTTTCTTTAAAAAAAATAAGATTAACAAAGAAAAGAAATCGTTGCTTAAATTCATAAAGGGTAATCTCTAGGAAATAACCACAATCCAAATGACAGGAACACAACTCCACATCCATTTGTGTACGGCCAGTGCCCAACTGCGTGGATGGTTGGGGCGATGTCATATAATGAGCGTGCGTAAGTATGAGCTCGTAATGCATGTGCGTAAGAGTGAATAAAAGTGAGAATACAAATATAAAGCGTCTTTCGAAAACAACCTTAATTACTCAAATTTGCGAAAACAAACCTAAATTGAGATTTCAAGAGTGAATCCTATCAAACAGTTGTTTATCCCCATTTCTCTATTTATTATTCCGAAAAACCTCTCTAAAAAATTAAACAGAACAATACAAACCATACGTGACTTGAAAGGGATCTGGGGACCCTACCGGGAGGTAGGGTCAGCATGCATGTTGTCCGTCTTAAACACTATCGTTCCGGCCCAACAAACCATTCCCCCTTGAGCCTTGTTTGGTGCTCAATAATTGGGCAAGAGAGTATAAAATTAAACATTGGATTGAGCTTATTTTTTACAAGAACCCATAAAAATCATTTTAACAGTTATGAGCAGTTTGAATCGTTAATCTTTTTGTGGGGCTCATTTTGAATCTCACAAAGATGATTCAAATTGTTCATTAGTTCTATTTTTTTTTTATTGGTTCATACAAAAATTAGTTTAATCCGATATCGATAAGGGTATTTCAGAATTCGTACTCTTCCTGATATCGGATTGAGCTCATTTCTTATAAGAAGACATAAATAACAATTAAAATCCACCACTTTCTTCACGCGAAAGACACGGGTACTACTTTTCTCCCTTGCCAAAGACTGTGGTTCCCTACTTGTTGGAAGAGCAATATACGTAGGATTCAACGATATCTTGAGAAGTGGTGCCATCATCTAATAGGCTGTCACTCCCTCTGGGGCTGCCAGATTCCTTACCCACCACTTGGCTTATGAAGCAATCTCCGCCAAGTTGGACACTAAAGTCGGATGGTTTAGACAGATTTCTCGCTGCTAACTACGTGCCTGCCGCCAGACCCAACCTCCTAAGTACTACATACATAGCTTTGGCAAGGTGGCTATACCAGACCGTTATAAGCCGTTTGAGCACGACAAACACTGGAGGTATCTCATCCTCCATGGATTTAAAGTCTCCTAGACTTGTCACGATCCACCTCACACTCAACGCTCTAAGAATAGTTTTATCCTCCGCTTAAAATTTACACGAGATGGATCATTCCAAAAGATAACATTCGACCCGACTAGAAAAATGGAAGAAAGTTGATCACATAACCGAGTCAGAATTGTCCCTCTAGTCACCATACGAATAAAATCATCATACCAAGGAAAAATGTGCTTAAATGGCAAAGTTTTGAAACTCACCCGAAAAATTAAGACCGAACAAGACACATTACTCTCCATCTCTCCCAATGAACCATGAATGTCTATGCAAGAACCACCTACCCCCCAACTTTGAATACACTCCGTATGTCCGCAATCTATCTTGAAAGCCTCTAATAAATTAACACATGGAGCCATAGATTCAGGCGGCACATGCTGTAACCCAAGCTCTAATGGGGACCCTACAAAAAGAGTGGGCGGTTCACCCACAAGAGTGGGTGCAGGCTCAATTTCGATTTGTCGAGGAGGGGTGACCATTAGGTGTGTGGAACCAAGTAAAGTGTTAACCTCCTCAATAGACTGGCCAATATCAAAATTCTCAAAGTCAAAGTGAGCCAAACAAACGGCCAATGGGTCATCGGTCAAAATAGAAGGCAACGCCTCCTCCACTAAGTCCTCTAAGACATCGACTGCGAAGCAGTCTTCCTCCACTGGAGAAGGTCTCGCGGCCTTGTAAACATTAAGCTTAAGAGTCATGTTCCCAAAGGTCACCTCCATCTCCCCACTCCTCACATGAATGTTTGCATTAGCGGTCGCCAAGAAGGGACGACCAAGAATAACCGGAGTTTGCTTTTTGAGGGTTTGCACCGGTTCTGTGTCAAGGACTGTAAAATCAGTCGGAAAGTAAAAATCATTAACCTTAACAAGAACGTCCTCAATTACTCCACGTGGCACCTTAATGGATCTATCAGCTAATTGCAAGGTAACCGACGTTGGCTTCAACTCCAAAAGACAAAATTGTTCAAAAACAGAATATGGAATCAAGTTGACACTAGCCCCTAAGTCTAAAAGTGCGCGCTCTATGGCATGTTTCCCAATGACTATATCAATAGTCGGGGTACCAGGATCTTGCAACTTAGGGGGAGCATCAGATTGAAAAACAGAGCTCACTTGCTCGGTGAGAAGGACCTTTTTGGACACATTGGTTCTATTTTTCCTCTTTTGAGTGCAGAGGTCCTTAAGAAATTTTGCATAGAGTGGGACTTGTTTGATAGCATCTAGGAGTGGGATGTTAACTTTCACTTGCTTGAATACCTCAAGGGTATCCTCCATAGATGCTCCCCTCTTAGGAAAGGGAGATGGTGCATTCAAACATGATGGGAATGGGGCTTTAGGCACATAGGGTGGCACCTTAGGGCCCGCGCACACGGAAGTGGGTGATGCAGGTGTGACTGAAGGGGTTCCCTCCTTACTCTGTGAACTCTCCTCCCCAAAGTCATCGGGGTCAGAGGGAGCCAAATGCTCCTTCAGTTTTGCTTTCTCTGGTCGGGTTTCAACCTCTCTCTTATTGCGCAATGTCATGACTACCTTAGCGTCAGCAGGGGTAGTTTCGTGAATCACAAACTGCCCTTTAGGGGGCTGGACAGGCTGACTGGGCAACCTACCTTCTTCCCTACGACTCAATGCATTGGCTATTTGACCCACTTGGGTCTCGAGCCTCGCGATGGACTGTGTGTTGGTGTGCACTTGCTGTTGGGTGTCATTTAGTCTGTCAAGCGCTTGTAGCACCTTTTCCTCAAAGGATGGATCCCTCAAGGGCTGGGGAGGTGCTTGCTGGTGATTCTGTGAGCGATAGGCCGCAGGGTTAAACTGAGTGTTAAATGGCTGAGGCTGCTGGGCAGAAGAGCTACCCTGCTCCTGCGATTTCCACGAGAAGTTGGGGTGTTTGCTCCATCCCGGGTTGTAAGTACTAGAATACGGATCATTACCCGGTTGGGAGAAACCCCGTGCATTTGAGTACCCCTGTGCAGCGTTAACTTGCTCCTCCACAAAAATGGGAAATTGTGGGGCCGCAGGACAATCAGCAATGAAATGGGACGGACTAGCACATAAAGAACATGCCCCCTGATAAGGTGGAGGATGTGGGGTGGCCTGTCCCATGCAAAGAAGCTTTTCAACCTTTTCAGTCAATATTTCTACTTTAGAATGGAGGTCATGAGATGGTTTAATCTCGTACATACCTCGTGGCTTATCAGAACCAGTAGTGACCGACTTACCTCTCCTCTCAAAAGAAACATTTTGTAGGGACCCTTCACTCATAGTTTCAAACAATTGCCAGGCATCCTCTTCATTTTTAACCATCACAGAGCCTCCACATGAGGCATCAACCATCACACGATGCGGCAGAAGCAGCCCGGTATAAAAACTCTGTACTAATTGCCACTTAGGTATGTCATGGTGCGGACACTTACGAATGAGATCCCCATATCTCTCCCAAGCCTCATAGAACTGTTCATTCTCAGCTTGTTGGAAAGTGGTAATCTCCTGCCGAAGTCTGAGTGTTTTTCCTATGGGGAAAAATTTCTTAAGGAATGCTGCACTCATTTGTGCCCAAGTTGTTATAGAATTAGCTGGCAAAGTACTAAGCCAATGTTTGGCGTTCCCTATCAGAGTGAATTGAAACAAAATCAATCTCAATGCATCCCTCGGAAAATTATGAATTAAAAGCGTGGAACTGAGGGATTCAAATTCAGTGATGTGTTGATATGGATCCTCTTGAGCTTGCCCTTGAAACTTAGGGAGCATTTGGAGTGTACCGGGCTTAATCTCATACTGATTAGCCGCGATTGCAGGTAATCGTACACATGATGGTGTAGTGTAAGCCGTAGGGGCAAAGTGTGAGTTGAGAGGGAGGGGGTCAAGTACCACAAGCGCTCCATCAGCATCATCTGCCATTATGACTAAGTTGGTCTTTCTGTTACCCCTACGTCTCTTTTCTAAGTCCAAATTAAGAGGTACGAGTTCAGGTTCCTGTGACCGACGACCAAGCATGCAAGTTCAACACCCCTCGATTGTAAAAACGGGGCACTCTAGACACAGACACAAATTCGCCAAAAAGAACAAAACTCACAGTGGGTCAATGAAATCGCTTTATATCATGGCACCACTTCTCCTCCGTGATCTTTGCTCGTTTTGTCACCTTGTAACCTGTAGCTAAGAACACCAAAACTAACAAACAAAATTAAATTTAAAAAAAAATGAACTAAACTAAAAACGTATCGAACTTATGCAACCGTGCAAACTGTCCCCGGCAACGGCGCCAAAATTTGACCGCGTCGTTTCGTGTCAAAAATAAATTTATAAAATTGAGAATTAACTACTACTCCGTAGAATAGTGGTCAAGACCGAGTATCGTTCCGACGGAGACAGTATGGCTGAGTTACGACAAATTCGATTAATTTTTAGATTAATTCGGGCAAAGGAAGTTTGGTTGTTTGAATTTGGAGAGTTTATTAAACTAAGAGAATAACTTAAATGGAAAGTTTGTAACGATTGGAGAGAAAATATCTAGGGTTTGGAATCCACTCCGACTGCGTAACAATAATATGCATAGGCTAGGTTTATTTATTCGAATCAAAAGGGAGTATCGCTAGGACTTGCAAATCCTAACAATAATCGTCAAGAAAATAATCGGGTTATCAAAAGGCATAGACTATCCCATAGCACGGACCGTCTCTCAGTAGCACGGTTTGGCCACCTAACGGCACGATCCGTCTTACGAGCATAATCTATCTCAGAACTCCAACCACAATCAATGAAAACCATTGCAAGACTATGTATTTGAAATCCGGAATACAAATACTCAATAGATAAGAAAAAGTAAAATCAATCCATTCAATTGAAACGGAAAGAGTTCTTAGTCTCACAATCGATTAGAATAATAAAACCAAAACCCTAAACAAAAAATATAGTTACTTGATACGGAGTTTCATCCTTCCCTAGATAAGGGATTTAGCCGGCCATGGAGAAGAAAGAAGTGATCGAGATTGAAGAAGACATGGAAGACATGAACAAATCTCTCTGTCACGCCTCTTTCCGTCGTCTCTCGAAAAGTAAATTAAAAGTAACCTAAGTAATAAACTAAAGCCTCCCTTTTATAGTCTCGGCCTAAAACAAATAAGACTTAAAAAACGATCGAAACGTAAAATTGACGTGCTGCTGCCCGCTGGTCCGGACCAGCACTTCCTTTGTCCGGACAAGAAAAACAGATTGTCCAAATCATTGCTCCAGCCTTGGTCGTCCGGACCAACAAGTCTTTGGTCCGGACCAGATTTCTAGCCTTTGCCGTTTCGCTCATCTTCTTGCCGTGAACTCCACCGGAACATCCTTAATTCACGATTATTACTTCAAATCCTTTCCGAATGCTCCGTAAGCCCTAAAACATCACAAACCAATTAAATCTCATTAAATAACATTAGATAGGACCGACAAAGCCTAAGTTAATGGGAATAAACGGGTGCTTTTCAGCACCTATCACGCCCCCCAACTTACACTTTGCTAGTCCCTAGCAAAGAAAAGAACTAAACAACTAATGAAAGCAATGAAAGATAGGACATTTGAACCCCCGGGTTCTCCGGTAGGACGAGTTTAGTCTCGTAAAAGTGTGAGGGTTATCAGCAGTGAACACCCACAAACACGGGGAACCTTTCAACCCAAAAACCAAAACTTGTCATGCAACTCATCGACATATCAAGCAGAGGACACAAAGCTACCACAAAGATATAGCAACGCAAACATAGTTCCAAGCGCTAACAATTCAAGAAATAAACTGTGGCACTTAAGCTTAGCGTGTGTGAATACGGGCCTCAATCACATATGAACAATAACCAACTGCTCTCTTCGGACCGAGCCTCGACTTCAATTCTCACCGTGTCATGCACTCACAAATGAAATAACTCGAAACAAGGTGCATTATGAACTCTCAAGTGTGCGGTTTGGAAGTTACGAAAATGGAAAGCAAAGTACTTCGCACACAAGACACGAAAAGAACGCTTTATATGGACACACGGTCTCATGAACGAACCACCAAGAATTGGAATTCTCTCTCACATCCTTCAATCCACTTCCCATCACCCCAAGGATCAAATAGGACTTTAATTTCTGTTGTAATGTGGGGTAAGGAAAAATATTTCAAGGTTACGGTAAAACATCACGTGTCCGAGAATAGGCAAACAACTTAGGGCTAATTTAATAATGTGCGCCCAATTTTTTTTTCCACTTTTCAACTCCACCTTATCTCTCCTTCTAACCTTCCAACATTTTTCAATCATAAAACACGATTCCTCCTTTTCAAACATACTGATGCCCCTTTCTTCTTCTTTTTTTTCTTTTGTGTTGTTGTGTTTTCTTTGTTTTTTTTTTAGGGGCACCACCAATTCAAGTACAAAAATTCACAATCTATCCAAAAATTTCACCTTTACATTCTTGTCTTTCTCCAAACACAATATGGAAGGTGGAGCTAACCAAGAAAAGGCTAAATATATAAGGTTCAAAGTGGCTCGCAAGGGATAAATGTAAAAACAAAGGAACGAACCAGCTCAAGCATCAAGAAAACACCTATAATCCTCTCCCAGGGGTGTAACATCCATGTGACAAACCAAAACCAAGAGATATTGTTATACATTCAAGTCCAACACTTGGCGACCAAAGATAATGAGATTGACAACAAATGTGTTTCTTTCCATGACAAACAAAGAGTTTATTCGACACCACTCCAACAAAAAGCTTAAGGCACAAAAGCTCACTTGGGCATAAGTCTCCACTAATCATAGCCTTTAAGAACAGTCAAATCACAGCTCATAAGCAATCAAGGCCCGACGTGCAGTATGCAAAAGTGCCAAAACAAAAGTGCCAGCAGTCTAGCAAGTGAAACTACTCTGCCAAAGAGATATCGAAATGGTAGCAGCATGCTTATACTCAAGTAATCAACAAGCGAGCACAACAAACAACAATCTCATGTAGAAAGGCTCCCATTTTTTTTTAATTTTCAGTTTTCTCAATTTTTTTCCTTTTTTCGTTTTTAAGACTTTAAACAAACTACTAAAGAAAGCACCCGAATCATTCCCTGCCCCCCAACTTAAACTAGTCACTGTCCTCAGTGATTGCAAAGGCACTAAAAGAAATAAGGCAAGGAAAAGAAAGAGGGAGGAAGGGTATCACCTCGAGTGGAGAGCTAAGCAGAAAAGATAGGGCGACCGAAAGGCCCCCCAACTTGAACGAACCAACCTGCAATGCGTTAGTCTCCACCAAAACAAGATACGAAAATAAAGAACAAAACTAACTGACAAAACAAAAACTAAGCAAAAAGAAAAGAAAACTCACGATATTGCATAAAAACATAAATAACAATTAAAATCCACCACTTTCTTCACGCGAAAGACACGGGTACTACTTTTCTCCCTTGCCAAAGACTGTGGTTCCCTACTTGTTGGAAGAGCAATATACGTAGGATTCAACGATATCTTGAGAAGTGGTGCCATCATCTAATAGGTTGTCACTCCCTCTGGGGCTGCCAGATTCCTTACCCACCACTTGGCTTATGAAGCAATCTCCGCCAAGTTGGACACTAAAGTCGGATGGTTTAGACAGATTTCTCGCTGCTAACTACGTGCCTGCCGCCAGACCCAACCTCCTAAGTACTACATACATAGCTTTGGCAAGGTGGCTATACCAGACCGTTATAAGCCGTTTGAGCACGACAAACACTGGAGGTATCTCATCCTCCATGGATTTAAAGTCTCCTAGACTTGTCACGATCCACCTCACACTCAACGCTCTAAGAATAGTTTTATCCTCCGCTTAAAATTTACACGAGATGGATCATTCCAAAAGATAACATTCGACCCGACTAGAAAAATGGAAGAAAGTTGATCACATAACCGAGTCAGAATTGTCCCTCTAGTCACCATACGAATAAAATCATCATACCAAGGAAAAATGTGCTTAAATGGCAAAGTTTTGAAACTCACCTGAAAAATTAAGACCGAACAAGACACATTACTCTCCATCTCTCCCAATGAACCATGAATGTCTATGCAAGAACCACCTACCCCCCAACTTTGAATACACTCCGTATGTCCGCAATCTATCTTGAAAGCCTCTAATAAATTAACACATGGAGCCATAGATTCAGGCGGCACATGCTGTAACCCAAGCTCTAATGGGGACCCTACAAAAAGAGTGGGCGGTTCACCCACAAGAGTGGGTGCAGGCTCAATTTCGATTTGTCGAGGAGGGGTGACCATTAGGTGTGTGGAACCAAGTAAAGTGTTAACCTCCTCAATAGACTGGCCAATATCAAAATTCTCAAAGTCAAAGTGAGCCAAACAAACGGCCAATGGGTCATCGGTCAAAATAGAAGGCAACGCCTCCTCCACTAAGTCCTCTAAGACATCGACTGCGAAGCAGTCTTCCTCCACTGGAGAAGGTCTCGCGGCCTTGTAAACATTAAGCTTAAGAGTCATGTTCCCAAAGGTCACCTCCATCTCCCCACTCCTCACATGAATGTTTGCATTAGCGGTCGCCAAGAAGGGACGACCAAGAATAACCGGAGTTTGCTTTTTGAGGGTTTGCACCGGTTCTGTGTCAAGGACTGTAAAATCAGTCGGAAAGTAAAAATCATTAACCTTAACAAGAACGTCCTCAATTACTCCACGTGGCACCTTAATGGATCTATCAGCTAATTGCAAGGTAACCGACGTGGGCTTCAACTCCCCAAGCCCCAGTTGTTCATACACCGAGTATGGAATCAAGTTGACACTAGCCCCTAAGTCTAAAAGTGCGCGCTCTATGGCATGTTTCCCAATGACTATATCAATAGTCGGGGTACCAGGATCTTGCAACTTAGGGGGAGCATCAGATTGAAAAACAGAGCTCACTTGCTCGGTGAGAAGGACCTTTTTGGACACATTGGTTCTATTTTTCCTCTTTTGAGTGCAGAGGTCCTTAAGAAATTTTGCATAGAGTGGGACTTGTTTGATAGCATCTAGGAGTGGGATGTTAACTTTCACTTGCTTGAATACCTCAAGGGTATCCTCCATAGATGCTCCCCTCTTAGGAAAGGGAGATGGTGCATTCAAACATGATGGGAATGGGGCTTTAGGCACATAGGGTGGCACCTTAGGGCCCGCGCACACGGAAGTGGGTGATGCAGGTGTGACTGAAGGGGTTCCCTCCTTACTCTGTGAACTCTCCTCCCCAAAGTCATCGGGGTCAGAGGGAGCCAAATGCTCCTTCAGTTTTGCTTTCTCTGGTCGGGTTTCAACCTCTCTCTTATTGCGCAATGTCATGACTACCTTAGCGTCAGCATGGGTAGTTTCGTGAATCACAAACTGCCCTTTAGGGGGCTGGACAGGCTGACTGGGCAACCTACCTTCTTCCCTACGACTCAATGCATTGGCTATTTGACCCACTTGGGTCTCGAGCCTCGCGATGGACTGTGTGTTGGTGTGCACTTGCTGTTGGGTGTCATTTAGTCTGTCAAGCGCTTGTAGCACCTTTTCCTCAAAGGATGGATCCCTCAAGGGCTGGGGAGGTGCTTGCTGGTGATTCTGTGAGCGATAGGCCGCAGGGTTAAACTGAGTGTTAAATGGCTGAGGCTGCTGGGCAGAAGAGCTACCCTGCTCCTGCGATTTCCACGAGAAGTTGGGGTGTTTGCTCCATCCCGGGTTGTAAGTACTAGAATACGGATCATTACCCGGTTGGGAGAAACCCCGTGCATTTGAGTACCCCTGTGCAGCGTTAACTTGCTCCTCCACAAAAATGGGAAATTGTGGGGCCGCAGGACAATCAGCAATGAAATGGGACGGACTAGCACATAAAGAACATGCCCCCTGATAAGGTGGAGGATGTGGGGTGGCCTGTCCCATGCAAAGAAGCTTTTCAACCTTTTCAGTCAATATTTCTACTTTAGAATGGAGGTCATGAGATGGTTTAATCTCGTACATACCTCGTGGCTTATCAGAACTAGCAGTGACTGACTTACCTCTCCTCTCAAAAGAAACATTTTGTAGGGACCCTTCACTCATAGTTTCAAACAATTGCCAGGCATCCTCTTCATTTTTAACCATCACAGAGCCTCCACATGAGGCATCAACCATCACACGATGCGGCAGAAGCAGCCCGGTATAAAAACTCTGTACTAATTGCCACTTAGGTATGTCATGGTGCGGACACTTACGAATGAGATCCCCATATCTCTCCCAAGCCTCATAGAACTGTTCATTCTCAGCTTGTTGGAAAGTGGTAATCTCCTGCCGAAGTCTGAGTGTTTTTCCTATGGGGAAAAATTTCTTAAGGAATGCTGCACTCATTTGTGCCCAAGTTGTTATAGAATTAGCTGGCAAAGTACTAAGCCAATGTTTGGCGTTCCCTATCAGAGTGAATTGAAACAAAATCAATCTCAATGCATCCCTCGGAAAATTATGAATTAAAAGCGTGGAACTGAGGGATTCAAATTCAGTGATGTGTTGATATGGATCCTCTTGAGCTTGCCCTTGAAACTTAGGGAGCATTTGGAGTGTACCGGGCTTAATCTCATACTGATTAGCCGCGATTGCAGGTAATCGTACACATGATGGTGTAGTGTAAGCCGTAGGGGCAAAGTGTGAGTTGAGAGGGAGGGGGTCAAGTACCACAAGCGCTCCATCAGCATCATCTGCCATTATGACTAAGTTGGTCTTTCTGTTACCCCTACGTCTCTTTTCTAAGTCCAAATTAAGAGGTACGAGTTCAGGTTCCTGTGACCGACGACCAAGCATGCAAGTTCAACACCCCTCGATTGTAAAAACGGGGCACTCTAGACACAGACACAAATTCGCCAAAAAGAACAAAACTCACAGTGGGTCAATGAAATCGCTTTATATCATGGCACCACTTCTCCTCCGTGATCTTTGCTCGTTTTGTCACCTTGTAACCTGTAGCTAAGAACACCAAAACTAACAAACAAAATTAAATTTAAAAAAAAATGAACTAAACTAAAAACGTATCGAACTTATGCAACCGTGCAAACTGTCCCCGGCAACGGCGCCAAAATTTGACCGCGTCGTTTCGTGTCAAAAATAAATTTATAAAATTGAGAATTAACTACTACTCCGTAGAATAGTGGTCAAGACCGAGTATCGTTCCGACGGAGACAGTATGGCTGAGTTACGACAAATTCGATTAATTTTTAGATTAATTCGGGCAAAGGAAGTTTGGTTGTTTGAATTTGGAGAGTTTATTAAACTAAGAGAATAACTTAAATGGAAAGTTTGTAACGATTGGAGAGAAAATATCTAGGGTTTGGAATCCACTCCGACTGCGTAACAATAATATGCATAGGCTAGGTTTATTTATTCGAATCAAAAGGGAGTATCGCTAGGACTTGCAAATCCTAACAATAATCGTCAAGAAAATAATCGGGTTATCAAAAGGCATAGACTATCCCATAGCACGGACCGTCTCTCAGTAGCACGGTTTGGCCACCTAACGGCACGATCCGTCTTACGAGCATAATCTATCTCAGAACTCCAACCACAATCAATGAAAACCATTGCAAGACTATGTATTTGAAATCCGGAATACAAATACTCAATAGATAAGAAAAAGTAAAATCAATCCATTCAATTGAAACGGAAAGAGTTCTTAGTCTCACAATCGATTAGAATAATAAAACCAAAACCCTAAACAAAAAATATAGTTACTTGATACGGAGTTTCATCCTTCCCTAGATAAGGGATTTAGCCGGCCATGGAGAAGAAAGAAGTGATCGAGATTGAAGAAGACATGGAAGACATGAACAAATCTCTCTGTCACGCCTCTTTCCGTCGTCTCTCGAAAAGTAAATTAAAAGTAACCTAAGTAATAAACTAAAGCCTCCCTTTTATAGTCTCGGCCTAAAACAAATAAGACTTAAAAAACGATCGAAACGTAAAATTGACGTGCTGCTGCCCGCTGGTCCGGACCAGCACTTCCTTTGTCCGGACAAGAAAAACAGATTGTCCAAATCATTGCTCCAGCCTTGGTCGTCCGGACCAACAAGTCTTTGGTCCGGACCAGATTTCTAGCCTTTGCCGTTTCGCTCATCTTCTTGCCGTGAACTCCACCGGAACATCCTTAATTCACGATTATTACTTCAAATCCTTTCCGAATGCTCCGTAAGCCCTAAAACATCACAAACCAATTAAATCTCATTAAATAACATTAGATAGGACCGACAAAGCCTAAGTTAATGGGAATAAACGGGTGCTTTTCAGCACCTATCACGCCCCCCAACTTACACTTTGCTAGTCCCTAGCAAAGAAAAGAACTAAACAACTAATGAAAGCAATGAAAGATAGGACATTTGAACCCCCGGGTTCTCCGGTAGGACGAGTTTAGTCTCGTAAAAGTGTGAGGGTTATCAGCAGTGAACACCCACAAACACGGGGAACCTTTCAACCCAAAAACCAAAACTTGTCATGCAACTCATCGACATATCAAGCAGAGGACACAAAGCTACCACAAAGATATAGCAACGCAAACATAGTTCCAAGCGCTAACAATTCAAGAAATAAACTGTGGCACTTAAGCTTAGCGTGTGTGAATACGGGCCTCAATCACATATGAACAATAACCAACTGCTCTCTTCGGACCGAGCCTCGACTTCAATTCTCACCGTGTCATGCACTCACAAATGAAATAACTCGAAACAAGGTGCATTATGAACTCTCAAGTGTGCGGTTTGGAAGTTACGAAAATGGAAAGCAAAGTACTTCGCACACAAGACACGAAAAGAACGCTTTATATGGACACACGGTCTCATGAACGAACCACCAAGAATTGGAATTCTCTCTCACATCCTTCAATCCACTTCCCATCACCCCAAGGATCAAATAGGACTTTAATTTCTGTTGTAATGTGGGGTAAGGAAAAATATTTCAAGGTTACGGTAAAACATCACGTGTCCGAGAATAGGCAAACAACTTAGGGCTAATTTAATAATGTGCGCCCAATTTTTTTTTCCACTTTTCAACTCCACCTTATCTCTCCTTCTAACCTTCCAACATTTTTCAATCATAAAACACGATTCCTCCTTTTCAAACATACTGATGACCCTTTCTTCTTCTTTTTTTTCTTTTGTGTTGTTGTGTTTTCTTTGTTTTTTTTTTAGGGGCACCACCAATTCAAGTACAAAAATTCACAATCTATCCAAAAATTTCACCTTTACATTCTTGTCTTTCTCCAAACACAATATGGAAGGTGGAGCTAACCAAGAAAAGGCTAAATATATAAGGTTCAAAGTGGCTCGCAAGGGATAAATGTAAAAACAAAGGAACGAACCAGCTCAAGCATCAAGAAAACACCTATAATCCTCTCCCAGGGGTGTAACATCCATGTGACAAACCAAAACCAAGAGATATTGTTATACATTCAAGTCCAACACTTGGCGACCAAAGATAATGAGATTGACAACAAATGTGTTTCTTTCCATGACAAACAAAGAGTTTATTCGACACCACTCCAACAAAAAGCTTAAGGCACAAAAGCTCACTTGGGCATAAGTCTCCACTAATCATAGCCTTTAAGAACAGTCAAATCACAGCTCATAAGCAATCAAGGCCCGACGTGCAGTATGCAAAAGTGCCAAAACAAAAGTGCCAGCAGTCTAGCAAGTGAAACTACTCTGCCAAAGAGATATCGAAATGGTAGCAGCATGCTTATACTCAAGTAATCAACAAGCGAGCACAACAAACAACAATCTCATGTAGAAAGGCTCCCATTTTTTTTTAATTTTCAGTTTTCTCAATTTTTTTCCTTTTTTCGTTTTTAAGACTTTAAACAAACTACTAAAGAAAGCACCCGAATCATTCCCTGCCCCCCAACTTAAACTAGTCACTGTCCTCAGTGATTGCAAAGGCACTAAAAGAAATAAGGCAAGGAAAAGAAAGAGGGAGGAAGGGTATCACCTCGAGTGGAGAGCTAAGCAGAAAAGATAGGGCGACCGAAAGGCCCCCCAACTTGAACGAACCAACCTGCAATGCGTTAGTCTCCACCAAAACAAGATACGAAAATAAAGAACAAAACTAACTGACAAAACAAAAACTAAGCAAAAAGAAAAGAAAACTCACGATATTGCATAAAAACATAAATAACAATTAAAATCCACCACTTTCTTCACGCGAAAGACACGGGTACTACTTTTCTCCCTTGCCAAAGACTGTGGTTCCCTACTTGTTGGAAGAGCAATATACGTAGGATTCAACGATATCTTGAGAAGTGGTGCCATCATCTAATAGGCTGTCACTCCCTCTGGGGCTGCCAGATTCCTTACCCACCACTTGGCTTATGAAGCAATCTCCGCCAAGTTGGACACTAAAGTCGGATGGTTTAGACAGATTTCTCGCTGCTAACTACGTGCCTGCCGCCAGACCCAACCTCCTAAGTACTACATACATAGCTTTGGCAAGGTGGCTATACCAGACCGTTATAAGCCGTTTGAGCACGACAAACACTGGAGGTATCTCATCCTCCATGGATTTAAAGTCTCCTAGACTTGTCACGATCCACCTCACACTCAACGCTCTAAGAATAGTTTTATCCTCCGCTTAAAATTTACACGAGATGGATCATTCCAAAAGATAACATTCGACCCGACTAGAAAAATGGAAGAAAGTTGATCACATAACCGAGTCAGAATTGTCCCTCTAGTCACCATACGAATAAAATCATCATACCAAGGAAAAATGTGCTTAAATGGCAAAGTTTTGAAACTCACCTGAAAAATTAAGACCGAACAAGACACATTACTCTCCATCTCTCCCAATGAACCATGAATGTCTATGCAAGAACCACCTACCCCCCAACTTTGAATACACTCCGTATGTCCGCAATCTATCTTGAAAGCCTCTAATAAATTAACACATGGAGCCATAGATTCAGGCGGCACATGCTGTAACCCAAGCTCTAATGGGGACCCTACAAAAAGAGTGGGCGGTTCACCCACAAGAGTGGGTGCAGGCTCAATTTCGATTTGTCGAGGAGGGGTGACCATTAGGTGTGTGGAACCAAGTAAAGTGTTAACCTCCTCAATAGACTGGCCAATATCAAAATTCTCAAAGTCAAAGTGAGCCAAACAAACGGCCAATGGGTCATCGGTCAAAATAGAAGGCAACGCCTCCTCCACTAAGTCCTCTAAGACATCGACTGCGAAGCAGTCTTCCTCCACTGGAGAAGGTCTCGCGGCCTTGTAAACATTAAGCTTAAGAGTCATGTTCCCAAAGGTCACCTCCATCTCCCCACTCCTCACATGAATGTTTGCATTAGCGGTCGCCAAGAAGGGACGACCAAGAATAACCGGAGTTTGCTTTTTGAGGGTTTGCACCGGTTCTGTGTCAAGGACTGTAAAATCAGCCGGAAAGTAAAAATCATTAACCTTAACAAGAACGTCCTCAATTACTCCACGTGGCACCTTAATGGATCTATCAGCTAATTGCAAGGTAACCGACGTGGGCTTCAACTCCCCAAGCCCCAGTTGTTCATACACCGAGTATGGAATCAAGTTGACACTAGCCCCTAAGTCTAAAAGTGCGCGCTCTATGGCATGTTTCCCAATGACTATATCAATAGTCGGGGTACCAGGATCTTGCAACTTAGGGGGAGCATCAGATTGAAAAACAGAGCTCACTTGCTCGGTGAGAAGGACCTTTTTGGACACATTGGTTCTATTTTTCCTCTTTTGAGTGCAGAGGTCCTTAAGAAATTTTGCATAGAGTGGGACTTGTTTGATAGCATCTAGGAGTGGGATGTTAACTTTCACTTGCTTGAATACCTCAAGGGTATCCTCCATAGATGCTCCCCTCTTAGGAAAGGGAGATGGTGCATTCAAACATGATGGGAATGGGGCTTTAGGCACATAGGGTGGCACCTTAGGGCCCGCGCACACGGAAGTGGGTGATGCAGGTGTGACTGAAGGGGTTCCCTCCTTACTCTGTGAACTCTCCTCCCCAAAGTCATCGGGGTCAGAGGGAGCCAAATGCTCCTTCAGTTTTGCTTTCTCTGGTCGGGTTTCAACCTCTCTCTTATTGCGCAATGTCATGACTACCTTAGCGTCAGCATGGGTAGTTTCGTGAATCACAAACTGCCCTTTAGGGGGCTGGACAGGCTGACTGGGCAACCTACCTTCTTCCCTACGACTCAATGCATTGGCTATTTGACCCACTTGGGTCTCGAGCCTCGCGATGGACTGTGTGTTGGTGTGCACTTGCTGTTGGGTGTCATTTAGTCTGTCAAGCGCTTGTAGCACCTTTTCCTCAAAGGATGGATCCCTCAAGGGCTGGGGAGGTGCTTGCTGGTGATTCTGTGAGCGATAGGCCGCAGGGTTAAACTGAGTGTTAAATGGCTGAGGCTGCTGGGCAGAAGAGCTACCCTGCTCCTGCGATTTCCACGAGAAGTTGGGGTGTTTGCTCCATCCCGGGTTGTAAGTACTAGAATACGGATCATTACCCGGTTGGGAGAAACCCCGTGCATTTGAGTACCCCTGTGCAGCGTTAACTTGCTCCTCCACAAAAATGGGAAATTGTGGGGCCGCAGGACAATCAGCAATGAAATGGGACGGACTAGCACATAAAGAACATGCCCCCTGATAAGGTGGAGGATGTGGGGTGGCCTGTCCCATGCAAAGAAGCTTTTCAACCTTTTCAGTCAATATTTCTACTTTAGAATGGAGGTCATGAGATGGTTTAATCTCGTACATACCTCGTGGCTTATCAGAACCAGTAGTGACCGACTTACCTCTCCTCTCAAAAGAAACATTTTGTAGGGACCCTTCACTCATAGTTTCAAACAATTGCCAGGCATCCTCTTCATTTTTAACCATCACAGAGCCTCCACATGAGGCATCAACCATCACACGATGCGGCAGAAGCAGCCCGGTATAAAAACTCTGTACTAATTGCCACTTAGGTATGTCATGGTGCGGACACTTACGAATGAGATCCCCATATCTCTCCCAAGCCTCATAGAACTGTTCATTCTCAGCTTGTTGGAAAGTGGTAATCTCCTGCCGAAGTCTGAGTGTTTTTCCTATGGGGAAAAATTTCTTAAGGAATGCTGCACTCATTTGTGCCCAAGTTGTTATAGAATTAGCTGGCAAAGTACTAAGCCAATGTTTGGCGTTCCCTATCAGAGTGAATTGAAACAAAATCAATCTCAATGCATCCCTCGGAAAATTATGAATTAAAAGCGTGGAACTGAGGGATTCAAATTCAGTGATGTGTTGATATGGATCCTCTTGAGCTTGCCCTTGAAACTTAGGGAGCATTTGGAGTGTACCGGGCTTAATCTCATACTGATTAGCCGCGATTGCAGGTAATCGTACACATGATGGTGTAGTGTAAGCCGTAGGGGCAAAGTGTGAGTTGAGAGGGAGGGGGTCAAGTACCACAAGCGCTCCATCAGCATCATCTGCCATTATGACTAAGTTGGTCTTTCTGTTACCCCTACGTCTCTTTTCTAAGTCCAAATTAAGAGGTACGAGTTCAGGTTCCTGTGACCGACGACCAAGCATGCAAGTTCAACACCCCTCGATTGTAAAAACGGGGCACTCTAGACACAGACACAAATTCGCCAAAAAGAACAAAACTCACAGTGGGTCAATGAAATCGCTTTATATCATGGCACCACTTCTCCTCCGTGATCTTTGCTCGTTTTGTCACCTTGTAACCTGTAGCTAAGAACACCAAAACTAACAAACAAAATTAAATTTAAAAAAAAATGAACTAAACTAAAAACGTATCGAACTTATGCAACCGTGCAAACTGTCCCCGGCAACGGCGCCAAAATTTGACCGCGTCGTTTCGTGTCAAAAATAAATTTATAAAATTGAGAATTAACTACTACTCCGTAGAATAGTGGTCAAGACCGAGTATCGTTCCGACGGAGACAGTATGGCTGAGTTACGACAAATTCGATTAATTTTTAGATTAATTCGGGCAAAGGAAGTTTGGTTGTTTGAATTTGGAGAGTTTATTAAACTAAGAGAATAACTTAAATGGAAAGTTTGTAACGATTGGAGAGAAAATATCTAGGGTTTGGAATCCACTCCGACTGCGTAACAATAATATGCATAGGCTAGGTTTATTTATTCGAATCAAAAGGGAGTATCGCTAGGACTTGCAAATCCTAACAATAATCGTCAAGAAAATAATCGGGTTATCAAAAGGCATAGACTATCCCATAGCACGGACCGTCTCTCAGTAGCACGGTTTGGCCACCTAACGGCACGATCCGTCTTACGAGCATAATCTATCTCAGAACTCCAACCACAATCAATGAAAACCATTGCAAGACTATGTATTTGAAATCCGGAATACAAATACTCAATAGATAAGAAAAAGTAAAATCAATCCATTCAATTGAAACGGAAAGAGTTCTTAGTCTCACAATCGATTAGAATAATAAAACCAAAACCCTAAACAAAAAATATAGTTACTTGATACGGAGTTTCATCCTTCCCTAGATAAGGGATTTAGCCGGCCATGGAGAAGAAAGAAGTGATCGAGATTGAAGAAGACATGGAAGACATGAACAAATCTCTCTGTCACGCCTCTTTCCGTCGTCTCTCGAAAAGTAAATTAAAAGTAACCTAAGTAATAAACTAAAGCCTCCCTTTTATAGTCTCGGCCTAAAACAAATAAGACTTAAAAAACGATCGAAACGTAAAATTGACGTGCTGCTGCCCGCTGGTCCGGACCAGCACTTCCTTTGTCCGGACAAGAAAAACAGATTGTCCAAATCATTGCTCCAGCCTTGGTCGTCCGGACCAACAAGTCTTTGGTCCGGACCAGATTTCTAGCCTTTGCCGTTTCGCTCATCTTCTTGCCGTGAACTCCACCGGAACATCCTTAATTCACGATTATTACTTCAAATCCTTTCCGAATGCTCCGTAAGCCCTAAAACATCACAAACCAATTAAATCTCATTAAATAACATTAGATAGGACCGACAAAGCCTAAGTTAATGGGAATAAACGGGTGCTTTTCAGCACCTATCAGGACACACACACTTAAGAAGGGGAGTACGTTTAAGAAAGAAAATCAAGATAAAAAAGCCGACCAATGGTGGAAAGATAGAACTCTTCGACGAATGGTGGAGTCCAGCTGTACAAAGTACAAACCGTTAACCGTGTACACACACAATCCTCTTCTTCTTTTTCTTTTTTAATGTTTTTCTTTCTAATATTAGCACATGTACATAAAACACAACCTCTGCGCTGAAAGCCTGAAGCAGTGAAGCTAGTCTGTTCTTTTTAGGGGATTGTTAGATTAGTGTTATAATTTTTGGATTAATCATTCATTTCGATTAGAGAAGTCTGAAAAGTAAAGAATTATAACTAAAAACGAAAAAAAAAAGTTCACTGAAGAAGAAAAAATATAAAATATGTGTCTTTTTTTTGTCTAAAGTGTCGTCATGTATGAACTTTTTTTGAACATCGGTCCATATTTTATAGAGTACTTTTTCGATTTGTCTTGTTGAGACGAACGATTAACTCCAAATATTACAATGAAAATCTAAGCAAAATGTTACGAATAGTAAAAAATATCAAAATAAGTTCTGGACAAATAAGTTTTACAAGAACGTAGTCTTAGTTATAATCGTTTAACATGTCTTAGAACACCAAGATTGTATTCCTTTTGGATCTCTAGACTAAACTATTTTTTCTGCCCACGGTCCTTAATAAATTCTCTCTCCAATTATTACTCATTTTTTAAATCTCTCCCCTCTCTCTCTCTCTCTCTCTCTCTCGTTACTGTTTATAACTTCTCGTTCCGTAGTAATTTTTATCCGGTATCTCATTTATATCGGTACGGATTGTAATAATTGAAAAACCGATACTCTATCCGGCATTCATACCAATATTGCTCACATGGCATGCCAAAAACACTTTGAATAATCTCTCTCTCTCATACAGTGGCGGACCTAGAAATTCTATATACTGGGGGCACCTATTATTCACAATCTTAAAAATTATTTCTTTGTATGCATACCACTAAATTATCGCTCAATCATTGAATATTGATCACTCATTCTATTCCGCAACCGATTTTTGACAATCTTCATAGCTGAAAATATTCTTTCAACTGTCGTGGTGACAACCGTAAAATTAATGCCAAAGTTAAGAGAAAGTAAACTAAAGAATATAGTAATTTAGTAATTTGATTTTCGTACAATATTTTGGATTGGAAGGAAAACACAAAGAGATAGGACAAAAATGGAGAAATAAATGAAAGAGGTGGAACAAAAATAGAAAAATAAAGGAAAGAGATACAAAAATGGAGAAATAAAGGAAAGAGGTAGTCAAAAATAGGGAAAAAAAAAACAAGGAATGGAGTGCCTAGGTATCAGGCACCTAGAAGTTTTTTCTGTGTATTTAACCACCACACCACACCATGCCAATGTTTTAGTATTAGAGTAGGAAACTTTCATGTTTATATATCAAATTTTTATTTATTTATTTATTTTTAAAAAAAAAAGCGTGGAGGCACGTGACCCCACCCCTGCTCTCATACGCGGTGTTGGAAGGAGGAGAATTCTTTTTTTCGATCCGCGAAGGAGGAGAATTCAAGTAGTAATTCTTTGGGGATGAAGCGGGAGCCAGGGGGTTTCAATTGTTTCGGCTCAGTAGTGCTTCCGTCTAGGAAGCCTAACCATTTAAACACTCCTCCTACAACGAGTTATTATCCGGTGCTTTTAAAACACCGTCATGTAATACTCCAAGAACCCTTCCCAGCATACAAAGATGTGTAAATCGCATACTCGGTAGCGAGCCCACACCAAAGGATGATGAAAAAACCCAAGTAATATCATGTGACGACGGTACTCTAAAAGCAAGTACTACTAGTAGATAATTTTCCCCTCCTACAAATACTACTTTATAAGTGGACACGTGGAATCTCCTGAACACCTCCTCATCTGGTCCCCACTTGGGTGGCTTCTCTAAAATGGCACGCGGACTTTAAAGATTCCCGCCGCCATACCCATTACATATTCTCTCTCTCTCTCTCTCTCTCTCTCTCTCTCTCTCCACAGTCAGCACTGTTCCATCACGTTTTCATTCTTTGAAAGCAAAACTTCTCCATTCGCAAAAGCCAATCTACTCATAATTTTGTGATGAGGTTAACCCGTCCATTAATTTTGATTAACGTAAACTAAAACGCGATAAGTAGAAGAGTAAAAAACTTTGTATATTTTATAACCTATTTATAAATGGGGGTTCTACTTCTAAGGAATGTTTCCGTACGTCGGCAAATTAAACAAGCAACCAATTGAGTGCATTTGATCTAGAATATAATCATAATCATGCATGATGATGAAATCGGCTCAGCTTAATAAGTATGATTAGCATGACCCCACGAGCCACTCACGTGTCCTCACTTAACGTCATACATGACATCATCAAAATATTATTTCTACCCAATGCCTTGACTTTACAATCAAAAGTTACGGAGTTGATAATTTAAATTAACCAATGTCCCTAAATCATTGTTTCTTTTTTTCCCTCTAGAACCAGCACACGGGTTCATGCCCCATAGACTAGGCTTTCCAATATTCCATTGCTTAAAATAGTAATTAACATAGTAATAAACAAGTAATTAACCATGACCCACTTTTAAAAGAAAGTGGAATCAACTATTCACACCCTCAAACACTATGGAGTATTATACTAAACACTTAAGTTTAGCTCCTCCAATAATGCCATCAACAGTTCAAAAAAAAAGAAAAAAACAGTATCACGAAAGTCTCCATCAAAGAATTAGACCAAAAATGCCAAATTACGACTTTAACCTCCCCCAAAAATTAATAAAAACAATAAAGAAAAAGCGCAAATTAATAAAAGTAATTATACGCGCGTAATCCACAATTAATTATGCCTGTCCGCCCTAGCTAGTTCACAAATCCTGCTTTTGTTTGGTAAATTGATAGTACTAGCTACTAGTATCTACTCTCCAATTCTGTCCATGTTTACATGCTGTTGAGTTGCTGCTGTAAAAAACAAATGTCCTCAACGTTCCATAGATTGTCATTTGTGTCCCCCGCATCAAACCACTGGTTCAAGTTGTTCTGCTCCTCCATGGCTTGGAAATGATCTAACCCCGGGTTGAAGTAACCAGATGGGGTGGTTTGGGAATCCGGCCGGTTACTGATCTGATTAACTTGATAATAATCCTGGTTACTGGTACTATTAACAGGATAATTGTAATACTCATGAGTCAAGTCAGAAGCCGGTGAAATCTGAGTCACAAACGAATCCGAAGATGCTGCCGTGCTGGAATTGTCCGGCGTGAAACTCGGGTTGATAAGTCCTCCGCCAATATTAGCAGACATGTGGGGGATTACTTGGCCGATAGCGTTGGTTGTGGCCGTGTTGGCACTGGTGGAGCTGGCGCCGATGGGTGTTGTGGAAGAGGCTGCCTGAATTCTCTCGACCAAACGGGGCATCCAAAGATAGCGCATCGTATCCTTGAATTGCTTGCTATTTACGTCACATTTGAGCTGTTTGGCGTGTTTCTGAACCCGGGTTCGCCAATAGTTCTTGATTTCGTTATCAGTCCTCCCGGGTAAATGTTGTGCAATTTTGGACCACCTATTAATTCCCAATAAAGTTAATATGTATATTCCAGCCAAATCAAGATTATTGGTTAATTGGTTATAAGAATGAGATATATATGTATGTATCGATTAGGACTACATTGAACATTATTGTTTACCTATTGCCCCATCGAGAATGAAGTTCGAGAATGAGAAGTTGTTCTTCAAGGGTAATATTTCCACGTCGAACATCGGGGCGCAAATAGTTAAGCCACCTTAATCTACAGCTCTTTCCTGTTCGTTTCAGACCTGTTTCATTCAACTGTACGTATGAGAAATCTTTCGTAAACTTCATTCTTGAACTTTTCACACACAAATAACTATATATCCTTTCTTAATTTGCTTTTCACCAATCTTAATAAGAATATTGACCGTAGTACTAATAAAAAGGCACAAAATTATCCTTAATTTCCAGATTGGATGTTTTCCAATTAAACAAGTGAATACGTTCCTAATTAATGTCATATTCATTTTGTACTTGCGCAAAGGGAACCTTATTTCCTGCAATTATACTTTTGCATAGCTTCTTTGTAATAATCATATGAGTAGAAAACAAAAAGGCTAGATTTTATAACGAGAGAATAAACTAGGAGAAATACCAAGAAAACAGAAAGGAAAGTGGGAATTCGAATAATAGAAGTAGCTTTTGTTATTTTTGATCGGCAATAAAAATTTTATTAAAAATTTGACAAAGGGTATATCGAGGAAAGCCAAACACAAGCCAGAAAGATTGAGGCAAATGCATAGGGCAAATAGAAGTAGCCATTACAATCAACCCAAATTGGGTTTGCTAAATTTGGGATGCGGTGAAAGTTGGAACTGGGATGTATATATATATAATTGCAATAATATATATGCCATGCATATATAATGAACTAGCTATATATATACTTAGTAGATAGAGATATGTATAAATAAATTACCAGCACAGCGAGCGAGAGAGTTCCAGCGGCCTTCACCATTTTTGGCGATGTAATTCATGAGGGTGTAGTCTTCTTCAGCAGTCCACGGACCTCTCCTCAACTCCATCATCTCTTCTTCTTCACTAACTTGGATGGAATTACTACTATTATTACTATGATGATGATGATGATCGGCACAACTGTAGACGTCCATTTCCCAAAACGGAGACTCTGATTCGATTGATACAAAAGGAGGCTTTGATTGATGATAATGATCTGATCAGATGAGATGAGATGAGAAAGATAAGTTTAGAGAGAGAGAGAGAGGGGGATTGGATTAATAGTGCAAGGGGATAGAGAAGATGGGGGTCTTTATATAGCTACATGGATAGGTTTGAAAATTGGGAAAAAGGTGGGGCATGTGAGAGAATGCAAGCCGCAATAGAGAACTTGGGTTTTAATTATTGATTATATCAGTTGTTAATTAACACTTAAACTGAGTTAGCAATGGGGGCTTTCAACTTTGACGCTTTGGAGATGGGCAGTTCCGACCGCGGAAATGAAAATTTTCTTTTCTTTTCCTCCAAACAAGTTGCCCATTTTTTTTTAGTTCTTTGATCTTCATGCGTTCGCTTTGGTCCTCTAACACCATCTCATCTTACTGCGCGCATGATTCCCAATAAATTTTTTTATCCAATTATTACACTTATTTCTCTATTTATCTCTCCATTTTGTACTTAAACTCCCTCAAAAACCCAGTGTTTTGCTTGAACTTCCTGACTATTTGAATTCTTTTGTTTTTTTGCAACCCCAGTATTTTGATCTCTGTTCTCGGAATTAATGCAGAAGTACTATTTCGAATAAAAATGCAGTGAGAAGTGGTACGGCATATGACACTCGATCCATGAAAGGAAATGAATGGCACAGGTGATGTGAATCTTGGTCATTCATTTCTTTTCATAGACGGTTTCATGGACCGATTGTCATTTATGCTTACATTTTTGAAATGCAGTAATATTTGTTGGCCCATTTTAGGATCACATGGGAATCATATATATACTGCATGTTTTTTTTTTGTTTTTTTGTTTTTTTTTCTTGGCAAATGAATTTTTTTTTATTAAACTCGAAAGGGTACATCGAGTAAAAGGGAAAGGAGAACCAAAAAGTTCACCATGACCCCAAGGAAAAACAAAATTGAAGCAAAATTACATCAAAAAATACACCCAAGGGTACACCTAAATCGTGAGCCTTCTAATACCATCAAGATTCCTTTTAAAATCTTCCACCGTATATACCTTAACATCGAAAAGTCAACTTGACTCGATCTTTTGTATTTTAGAAAGTTATTTTCGTTATTTGAACGTTTAATTAGTTGGTAAATGTGAGGAGGCTCCGCTGTGCCACAATCAACATTTGATGGCCAGTAGTAGCCAGACTTCAATAACCTATATATGTATGCATAAAAAATATTTACTTCACATTAATTGCTTTATGTGACAACTGCGCGCAGAATATTGTATATTATTATGTCTGAGGTCTCAACTCGTCAGATAGCTTAGCTCTCCATATAATTACTCATAATTAAATATGGTTCTATATATCGATTGTGTCAAGTAGTACTCTAGACAAAAGACATATTTGTTGTTGTGTTCCAAAGTCATGTCCAAGTACACTTCTTTTTTCTTTTCTTTTCTTTTTTAATATAGGGGTTTCACGGGCTTGCTTGCGTGCATTTCGGACTAATCTCAACAGTCTCTCTCATAGTCTTTCACACACTTACACATTGAGATGATCATGTAACTCCAGGAGTTGCTAGAAAGAAGAATTGAATTTCGAGATTTTAGGTGGAAACAAACCCCTAAATCCTAGGCCCGGTTGTCCAAGTCCACCTTATCATCCTCTCTTTGCGCTGCCTAGCTAGAATTTACGGCTGTGCAGCTCTCTACAAAATTGTGAACCCCATCCTTTGCGTACTGTGGGACATAATTAACTGTTACACATAATTGACATATATTAATAGTAGTATCTATTATGGTAAGCCCCTTTCTCTTGGTATTAACTACGTACTCCTACTTAATTAAATATTACCTCTCGCAGGAGCTTAGGGCTAAGAGAAATAATACACAATCTATTTATGCTTTTCATTTGATCTTTCTATGATTTAGCTATTTCACTCAGTTTCAGAGGGTGCATATATGGCCTGATAGTGAGACGAAATAAGCTGGTCAATAAAATTTGCATTTGCATTTTAGAAATGACCACACTGATTAACACAAAAGGATTTTATTTTGGTCAATAAAATTTGCTAAAATATCGAAGTAAACAATAGATTCAATATTACATTGGCACCTCTCGTTGCCTACATAATGATTAAATTAAGTATTTACACATATTTTGTCTGCTTATGGAAGAGAGTCACATGAGAAAACTTGTTTAGCTAGGGTATAAATAATAAAATAAAACTACCTCTCTCTATAAAAGCTTTGAAATGAGTTTGTGAATATATAACAATCTAATAATTCAAACTATATACCAATAAATTTTGATTGCATACTAGTACGTATATGAAATCTTGCTTTTTAAAAAAAATAGTGGCAGAGCTAGGATTTACGTTCAGGAGTGGCAATGTTCAATGGGAGTCTACTTTTGTTATTGTGTATTATCCGTAAGAAAAATGAAAATGAAGGTCACATGTATATTCATATAATCAAATTTTGTCGTAAGCTTTTTGGCGAAAAATAATAAAAATTTGATCCAACTCCTTCGTGGTCTTCAAATGAAAGCCATTAAGATATATTTATGTGACCCAAACCAACCATTCTTTAAAAGAAATTATTCGTGTTATTTGCACAAAATATGAATTTATTTGAATATCGATAAGTGCCTCACTAAACTACTTTAGTGTAAAAAGTTTTGACTTGAAACTGAGGGTGAGTGTGCCACCTACCCACCGCCCCACCAGGTAGCTCCGCCCCAGTAGAAAAGTAAAAAGGGTAAATTTGAAAAGATGTTACATGTGTATATACATACTCCATAATTGTCATTAACCAGATAACGAAAGACGGAAAGAGTACTGAATGTTTCACGGATCACGAGTCACGTGTAGTGTGCGAATAGATTTTACCGAAAGCTAGCTGCATGAACTTCAGGGGAAACCAACGGGTTTGTAATTCAGCGGTTATCTCCTGGCCTCCCACGGGGGAGAACCAAGATTTAAGCCTCGTCAAAAGCATTTGGGCTGGGTAGTGACGTAGCTAGAAATATGAATTAATGGGGCACTGTGAAACAAAGAATTTCAACGATAGCCTTCAACAACAACCACAAATCGCTTGCGTTTTGTGGAGTGAGAAACAAAAGGGGAGTTTCAGGCATGTGCAGAGTGTTTCGTGTTCATCCACCTGAAAAGTAGTGAAAATTACTCGAATTTACAAAATCCACTTTGGGTTTTTACTTCGATAAGAAAAAAGATTAATTGTCTGACTTGATTTTTAAACAATTCAAGGAAATAAATACTTAATCCCTATATCTTTTAGTATTAGATCGAATCACACGTGTCATGCTTTAGCACTTTTTTTTTGCTAGGCAAAAGGAAAGTTTTATTAACTCATAACACAATGTACAGAGCTAATAAGATTATGAATACATCGGCCTGACCACTCATGACTCTCTTCTCCTAACCACGTGGGAGATGCTGATTTAGGCCAAACAGGCTGAGCCCAAACTAGGAGGGTCATGCTTTAGCACTTTGGTAGAATCTAGACAAAAACAATTGTATAATTTGATCAAGCCTGTACGAGAATGTGCAATTGATATGATTTATTTTGAGCAATGATTAAAAGATTAAGGCTTGCAAAATAAATGGTCCAGATCATTAGGGTGGAACTCGGTATGAATTTCAAATAAAGTAGGTAATTAATGTTTATCTAATTTTTTAGTGAGTGAACAAAACATACTTGGATACATGCGTATTTGTGCGAGGGAATGAATTATCTAAATAATGATAATTATTTAGCTCAAGTGAAATCTTAAATTGAAAAAAAAAAATTGCAGTGTATGCAGTGGGGGCACGTACCCCCACTGGTCCTCTATTAACTCCGCCGTTGGGGCTGGGTTCAGGGTCATGAACAATTTCTGAACCACTGTGGACTAATCTACTAACTTTCCCGCTAATCCTCCATAGATATATACAATATTGGGAAGAAGAAAAAAAAGAACTTGAGGGGAAATTCTTCCTGTGTAATAAGTTACTAATTTATACTATAAATAACTTTTTCCCTCCTCTTTACACATACAGTATGAGACATTATGCACCTTTGTGTTCTTAATTGTCGAATGCTTACATAGTAGTAGTAGTAGTTTATTTCATGCAATGGTGTTTCATCGGGAACATATACAATGATGGATACACATAAAAATGAACGAATCTAGATAGCTAGCTAGCTAGAAGAACAAAAGGTAATTAATTAAGGGACCCAACCCAACCAATAATTAAACACAACACTAGCTAGTTCACTTTAAGTATTCAGCACACGTACGATCTACTCTTACATTATTGTTGTTAGTTATTCCCAAGGGGCCAATTAGTGTAATCTTTGTACTCTGTTTCTCTTATTTAAATGAAATTCATCATGTTTGGAACATTTGGACAGGATAGATCCCACATATATATATATAGATATAGAATGAAAAGGAAAAGGGTTGGTCCTGAATATATATATATTTCGATGGGTATCGGATTTAAACTTTTAATTTGATATGCGATCCAAGCAGTGTTTATTGGGCCTAAGTGGTGATGATATATATATATATATCTTGGTTGTTAATAATCTGATACAGTACTATAAGGAGTATTATAATATGATACTCCCACATGAAGCAATTTTTCAACTACGTACAGTAGGACGATCGAGTTGATTTTCAATTTTTAATCTCCAAATCCCCAACAAGCTAGTTAGTAAGAGTATTTGTTCTAAGAGTAGTGACCGATCATAACTTACAGTACTTATGGGCAATATATGATTGAATAAATTTTGGATCTGTACGTATTGTTTTATCAGGTACTATATATATATATATATGTGTGTGTGTAGAATTTAACCATGTGACTGTCGAGTGTGAAGCAAATTCGAACAACAATGTATATTTTTAATATTATTTCCTCTAGGAGCATTTATCGATGCATGTCCAAGGCCACTATATCATGCATGTACTAATGTTCTCCAAAATGCATGCATATATGGTTCTATGACTTTGGAGATCGATCTAGTACATGCATGCTAGATGCATGCATGGAATCTCCTTCCTCCTGTCTTCTCGAAAAAAGAGGACAAATCTTCATCAATAAATACTCCAATAGACTAGCTAGGCACGCAACATGGCTTTACCATACATATACTAAATTAGTACATCCATTACAACCTCCTAAAAATGGGTACGTCAGATAGTGATTTCGCTTTTGAGATTTACTATGGTACATGAAACTCATCCATGAAAATCTCTAGGAAAAGGAAATGGACGGTTCAGATTCATACATGACAAAATACCACTACTCCCAAAGAGACACCCAAGACTCAAACACCATGCTAAAGAGTCTGAACCTTTGCCTTTTCGTCATCTTTCATTTCCATAATCATGATTTTTGAATAACCTCCTCATCATCACCCATGTAATCGAGGTCCATGATCTTGTTTACTGACCTGAGACTCATTTAGGTAATCTTGTTAATGCCTTCAAAAGGAATGGGTAAAGCAGCTGTTGCAACAGCGGAACTGAACAGAACGTATATAATTTTCCTTCTTTCTTCCACCTCTCCTTTTGGATTTAGGAAGGCTCAACATTTTTTTAATCAACTTCTGCTTTCATTTTCCTTTCCCAGTATCCTTAACCTCTTCGGCTGGATTGAGGTCAAGAAATAGCTCGATGCCCTCAACTTCCTTTATCATTTAAAAAACCTACTTGTGATAGGTTCCAAAAGCCTTTATCATGAAACTCCACTACCTCTGTAACTGAGTCATCTAAGTTCTGCCCGACTACGGTTGTCAAATCACTTAGTGCATGAAGCCATGGTTTCAGCTTCAATTCAATCTGTAAATTAGTACTTCAAAACTGCATGTTTTTCCCTTGAAGTACTATATATGTAGGATGAGCGATTACATGTATCGAGGAGATTAGTTGAAGATAGACTCAGGAAACCTTGTCGAAATAAAAAAAGATAGAAAAAAAAAAAAAACGAAAAAGGAAGCTAGGTGAATGTGTACAGTTCTTTCTTTAGTCTTTTTCTCAGTAACTTTTAAACAAGAAGAAAGAGCTAGCGAGGCTCCTTATGGAGTTTCTACAAAGCATGACTTTGGAACAATTTTTTTGGCGGTATTTTCTCGAGTAATAAAATAAAGATGAACTGAAAAAATAAGAAGTTCTGATTAAAAAGATTAAACAGAAATCAAGATTTTTTAGACATCACATACATATGTGGAGCTAAAGGGTAGAATGCACAATATGCTAGATATATAAGGTTGAGGTGTGAAAGGGGAAATTTTTTTTTTTCTCGATCGGCAAACGAAATTTTATTAACCTTGAAGGGGTACATCGAGGGAAAAAACGAGAGATACAAAGTACATCTTTCTTGTGTTTGGTTTTAATTTCAGTGTGAAAGGGGATTTGCCAATTAAAGTGGAGGGGAATAGTTATAGTTTTTCAAGGGAGATTCTAGCTGGAGAAAGAGAATGAATTCCCTTACTCCCCAAAAGGAGACTGGAGGGAGAAAAGCAAAGCAAAAGAAAAAAGAGAACAACAACCAATCTCTCTCTCTCTCTCTCTCTCTCTCTCTCTCTCTCTCTCTCTCTCTCTCTCTCTCTCTCTAATAGCTTGCTAGGTTGCCCCACCAATTAAGCAAAATCCTTTCTTCGATCCTCTGGACAAGAACTCCACCAGAAGTGACCACCTCAGAAGCCCCATCATCATCCTCTCATTATCATAAGTTGATTATTTATTACTCCTACTGTTTAGTCATCAACTGCCGCCAATTAATTCCCCCTCTTATTCAAAATAATACAACTATTTGATTGCCTGTTCTGACGATGGCATGGCTCTAACAACCATATATGGAGTTACTATTAGTCCAACAGTTAGACCTTTGATTTGATAGAGAAATATCTTGCTTTCAATTAATTGTTGTGACATGAAAAATTCAATACTCCAACTCATGAAAAGACTAGCCAGACTTAGCATGCAAGATAAGAGGGCAAGGACCATTGACCGCATGCACTCGTTTTCACTAATTGGGAGTTGGTCATTTACCACTAGGCTACAACTTTTGATATATATATATATATATATATATATATATATATATATATATATATGTTAGCAATATTGAAAAGAAGTCGATGATCTTGATGTAATCTACTGATAACGATCAGATGTGGCCACATGTACGTACGTACGTTGTTAATTTTTTGGATGTAAAAGTAAAGCCATTGGCTCGTAGCTAGCTAGTTTTAACAAGCAAGCAGTACTGCTGTGAGACTATTCTCTAATAATGATCGATGTAGCTAGCTAGCACAAATTAACTGACATGCACTTCTTTTAAAGTTAAATCCGACTATCAAATCAATATAGAAGTTGGAGGAATAAAGGCTAGCTAGCTCACCCAAAAATGAAAGGCACGTAGCACTTTGAAAAGGGAAGTAGGAACTACCTAGCTAGCTAGCTAGACGTGTAGTGGTTGATTGTTTAGAAAAAAACCAAAGGAAAAACACAGTTCCAAAGAAGACGCATGATGAAATCATACTAGTGAATTGGAGCTCCCTATTTGGGGTATGTTCTAGGAGTGCCAGTGGATATTAGAATATTGTAGGAATAGGGCTATATTAATAATCACAGACCTTATAAAAAAAAATATCACATACTATTTGATGTGACATTATACATGGCTAATTAACCATGCATATATAACAATATCAATCCCATAAACTTCATATATATTACTATAAATGCATGCATGTGTGATGTCAATATACACCGCCCATGTATTCCGATCCAATTTAAATATGGTAGATAAATTGCCCTCCCTTTGACCGGATTAATGAGGAGAATAATCGAAATATGCGCAAGTTAATGTGGAACCCTTGCTCTCGAACAAAAAATAATAATGGTAGATAAAGGGGGTCATGGGATGTAAAATGGAGGAGGTCCTATATATTATGAGAGCGACAAGACATACATATTATAGTATATATATACTATATATTTCCTGGCCTTGTTTGTCAAAAGATAGCCCGGCTTTTCAGCATCTAATGGCGTTGACGTTACCAATGGACGGTGTGCATCTCCATATACACTCTCTCTCTCTCTCTCTCTCTCTCTCTCTCTCTCTCACACCAGATACATAACATGTGTTTTTAACGTTATTATTATTATTATTAGTCCTTCCTTCTTCTTCGTCTGAAGCGTCTTTGACCCAAATTAGTAACATGCTGCCATTTTTTTCCCTCTTACAGACTAATTTATTGACCCTCCTACAGCAAGTATATTTCCAAAAGTATTTTTTTTTGTTGCCAATATTGTATAAATCAGCGGAGATTAGCGGGATGTTAGTACGTTAGTCCACATGAGATTCAGAGGTTGAACCCCAACAACGCCCCCTGTGGGGCTCAAACCTTGCCACCACTGTGGGGGGAGGGTGAGAAAGCCAGTTGTGCTAGCCTGGCTTCTCTCACAAGTATATGTTAGGTAGGGAATTTTATGATCGTTAGATTGATGTGGGTGTGTATAATCTCATACCAAAGCATCGATAACAACAGAAAAAAACTTTGAGGTGGCCTGGGTTGGTTCAATAGCTAGCCCCATATAATAACATTAGTTAAAATTACTAATTACTAGTTCGTTTAATTAATCTCTATTCGATCCCCAAACAATGACCGAAACGGAAATGAACTTCCTAGTAATTTACTTATCCAATCAAGGCTCAATAAGTAGGAGTACTCAATGACTAAATGCATCGAACACAGGATATACGTGATATATCCCTAAAAGGGTAAAAAAAAAAAATTAGGACGAAATCATGTCATGCACTAAAGTCTAAAACCATTGCAGATGACGACATTATGCCAGAAGACCTTAATTACCATACAACTGTGACTCCTCGATCATGACCCATTGGCCTAAGCTCTATTCGTTGAATCCACTACATCAGATCGAGCTCGATCGTACGTACGTGCTTAATTGCTGGCGTGGTTTAAGAATTAATGCAGTTGTGTTAATTACCAGTGAATTAACATTTCCTAGCTAAGTCATGGTAGTTAAGTTGTGTGTTGGAAAACATGCAGGATCGATGGAGTTTGTAATTATATATTTGAGACATTAAATCATTTTGTATTAGTTTAGCGTTTGTTTTGATCCATTACGTACCAAGGTTGATAGAGCTAGCCATGTAAATGGAGTGTATTGTGAACGAATTAATCTCATCATCACCTTGCAAAAGCTGCACTTTTACGAGCTAATTACCAATTTTAATTAGTTTAAGCAAAGTATATATACATGCATGATCTGTTAAAAGGCCGACTGACTAACCACGCGGCTTAGGGAGTAGTAATAATTTAATTAAACGTTAAACATGCTTGGGGTACGGTTTAATTTTGAAGATTAAAGTATTTGTTGATGTTCCCTGATCACGTGACTAGCTACTCATGACTAGTCTAAAAATACAGTATGCATGCGTAACTATGTTGGTTTCTAACTCTACATACTTTACTTTGATGATCCTGTATTTTCAAATTATTTTTTTTGACAACATGTTATCGTGCCGTTGTCCCACTAGGGCACGGTACATGATCATGTTTAGTGCTTACTATATACTGTAATATATACTCCCTCCGTCCCATTTTGGTTGTCCTTTTTTGATATTCATGTCAGTTTTCTCAATCGCTTACATCTTCCAACATGAATTTAAAAAAATATGCAATATGGATCTTATTTGATAGATTTCAATTTATTCTAAAATACAAAGTTGTCAAAATCATGAAAAACATTATCAATTGAAAGATATAGGCAATAGACACAAAAGAGACAAAAGAAATAATGGATAATGAAAATGGGACGGAGGGAGTAGTATATATATACAAATGACTTTGTTGGTTAATGTGGGGGGGGGGGTGGGGGCGGCAAAAAAAACCCGTAGGACAAGGGTATACGTTGGGCCCTTTTTCACTTCGATCAGTCTTCACAGTACCGTCTTTAATTAATTAATTCTGGGAGATGAGATGATCGAATTTTACCTTGGGGCTGATCAAAAAAAAAAAATTTCACCTTGGGGTGGGGGAGATGAGATCGAAGATAGAAATCTCATCATCTCCCTCCATGATCATGTCTGGTACGTACGTACCACGTGTTTGGAAGACATGGTTTTGGTCACGATCGACTACAAGTACGCACGCAGGGGGACCATTAATTTTCTTACTTTGTAGTATTTGGCATTAGTAAAACCAAACTTGGATGGATATACTTTGTTGGTAGGTGAGGTGATCCACCTTTTTGGAGGTCAGTCTTTGTATATATCATCTGATCGAGGAGCTAGCTATATATAATGGAGTTGGTGCATATATATATAGTTTTAAATAGCGGTAGCAGCAATAGGAATATATATCGAATGATACGTAACGGGAATCGGGTGTAGCAGTCGTCAATTTTTTGAAATTGTTTTTGGCGCCAGAGCACCTAGGTCCTGTAGTGGCAAAAAAGAAATCAGATATAAAGCGATACGTTGCGGGAATTGGCCAATATGAGTGTGAATTTTAGGTGACACCCGTATAATGCGATGTAGCGGTACCTGAGGCCTGAAAATTGCTATGTAGCGACTGGTTTTTAAATCTATGAATTGAGGGTTCGATTTAATTAATTAGTGTTGTTTGGGTTGTATTGTTGTCGATCAAATTAAGAGAACTACTGTATTGTAATACTGATCTCCTTAATTAGACTAATCAACAACTGAAGCCAAGAGGCCTTACAACCAGCTTACTTCTACAAGCAAAAAATGAAGGCTAAAAACAAATACTGCGAAATAGTAGGAAACAACATGATCAGGAAAAGATAGTACTAGTCTTCTTCTTTTTTTTAATTTCTTCGGCTAAAGTTATTTATTGTTAGACAAGTTAGGTTAGCACAATATTGAAGTTGAACTCCTAACTTCTTTACTCCTAGCACCTCACTAACTACCTAAGTGCATCATTGTTTGGCCAATATATTAAAGGCCTCTTGGCAAAGATAGAACTAGTACTTGCTAGCCAACCAGTGCCAAAAACTAATTAATTGATAGAGGTACCTGAGTAAGCTTGAATAAGGAAACAAGAAAGATACTCCGTATATATATATATACTAGTACTAGCCCGTGCCTACGGCACTACGCATCCCGGTTGAAAGGGGATGGCAGTTGTGTAATTTAGGTGAAAACCATGGGCACTTAACAGGAAAGTGGGAGGATGCATTACAGCCTTTGGATCAAATGAATCCTAGCCGTTCCAACAACTTGTCCCCACACTCTTCTGTTTTATAATAGAGATATATATAGAGAGAGAGAGAGAGAATTATTTCACTATTAATTAAGAATATGTTAATTAAAATACATCATCTCATCCCTATATAGAACCGTATATATATATATAATTAATTAATTAAACTTTTGAAGCACTAAACAATGAAATTTCGTGGAAAACCGCCATAGGCCACAACAAAATAAAGCAGTGAGTTTGGGCACTTACCCACCCGCATTGCCTCAAAATTCCTTGTTTTTAATCCCTTAATTCTAAGGTAATTAAGGAAGGAAGGAAAATCTCGGCGTGCAGTGAGATTACGAGGAATTTTTCTTAGTATTAATATTATAGTTAGCTAGCCATCCATATATATATATATAGTTACGATTCCTTGTTGCTAAAGGACCTTCCTTGTATATTCATGTTACTTTCAATTCTCATTCATTCTTTCATATATACTACAGTACTTAATTGATATCTAGCTAGATCGAATTGGGACGTACATTTGGATTAATATTAATGGAGGGGAGGGGAGGGGAGGGGAGGGGACCATTCATCCACCACTCAGGTCACTAGCTAGCTAATTAATGATCATTTTCTCCAAACTTCTACTTAATTACCTTTGTATCAAATTTAGTCCTGTAATTGCTGATAATTAATTAATAGTATCATTTTCATCCAATAGTATGTCAAATTAAACATTCAAGCTTAAATCTATATACATATGGAACGTGGGTGTAGCAAGACAATGGATTTTTGGATTGGAACAGTGACGATGAAAATGACGGTATTGATGACGAGGCAAATGACGATATTGACACTAATAATGGATCTGTAACTACAGTGATTGCGAAAAGGGACTGATTTTTAATTATTCAGATTGTGATGTATGTGATGGTGAGAAATATGACTAAAATTAGAAGAAGAAGAAATGTGATGCACAAGTCTAGATTCAATGGCACCTATTAGTTCAAGTCCATGTTGGAAAATGACCTGTGTCATTCGGAACCATTCTTTTTATTTTTCTAGTTATGAAGTGTTGGTATTATTCTTCCTATTAGTCATGATTGAACAAGTAATTAACCATGATTTGGACCCCTAGCTAGCTAGTGCATTCTACTGTGTTTGATCCTTAAATTTCTTCTTTTGGGACTTTAACTTTCGTTGTCTCGAACTTGATTTGGCAATGAGCTTATGGCATTTGTCAGATTATGCGATGTGAACACCCAATAATGAATGGTAATTTCAAAGCTCTAAAGACAAGGGGCAGCATTTGGGTGAAAGGAAGTCACAACCTTGACTCCTAACTTGTTTTTCCCTGACTTTGGTACTGGTATCTTGGTTATGGCTTCGAATTTGAAGGGATTAACCTCGATTCCTCACTCAGTAATATAAGAGGAATCCCAGCATCTTGTCCGCGGTGTGAACACTTTTAACGATTAAGGCACAGGTTTTACTTTCTAATCCTTTTAAAGAAATTCCTCGGTGCGTTATAGTGTCCTTCCCTATTCTTGGATTTGACTATCATATCGTCAACATAGACCTCAACTTCCTTGACTATGTTCGTTTTGGAATTTTGGATTTTGGGTAATGAGTGGAGAGAGAGAGAGAGAGAGAGAGAGAGAGAGAGAGAGAGATGAGAGTAATAATTGAGGAAGGAGTAATCATTTTGACCATGTTCGTTTTGGGATTTTGGGTAATGAGTGCAGAGATAGATAGAGAAATGAGAGTAATAATTGAGAGAAAATTTATTGCAGGCCATGTACAAAGAGAAAAGGTTGAGACTTGAGTCCCAAAACGAACATGGTCTTTATGTATCATGTCGTGTATTAATGTTGTGGCCATCGTTGATAGGTGGCGCTAGCATTCTTAAGTCCAAATGGCATAACCCTATAGCAATACGTCCCCTATGGTGTGATGAACGTTGTTTTCTCTATGTCGACCTCAGGGGACATCAAAATTTGGATATATCCTGAGAAGGCATTCTTGAAGAGAGCATGGCATGTCCTGCGGTATGATCTACACCAGGAAATTAGGAGAGTTCATATTAAGTGAACTCGATGTACCCTTATCGAGTTCATTTATAAATCTTCTTTTGGCGATCAAAGGAAAATATTGAAATGTCTTAGATAGATAGGACACTATTTATTTATTTAGTAGACTTTATGTAGGATATGCTAGCTAGTTACGTATTCTTGACATGAATCACATGCTGCAGGCATGAAATGAATATACAATTTAATCTTAATTTTTTTCTATTGGCAATAGAAAAACATCAATAAACGCAAATAATTACTCAAACAAAAAGAACCGACAGAAACAAATTTGTCAAGTATGAACTCGGCAATGCTTCCCCACAAGAACACAAAGGTGTTCTCATTCTTTCTTTGGCATCACAGACATTTGGTTGGCCAAAGCCCCAACACAGATAATGCATTAATTAACTAGATCCATTAATCAATTGTGGCTTATGCCTCAGCGAATAGCCACTATTTTATATCGTCGTGCGGCCTTTTCAAAACGTTGCGCACTGTATTATTTAAATAGAACTTTTTTTAAATTAAATAATCATGTGACTCGAGCCATTTATGGGCACCTCAACTAATCTTAGGGGACCATAAACTCACTGTTTACTAGCGGAGGCTCCATTTGAAGCCTGAACAAATACTCGTATGAACTGACACTAAAGAAGTTGATAGTACCTAAGAGGTTTTGAACTTGAGACCTTAATTAAGAGGGAGCAAACCCTAAGTCCTAGGCTTTAATATTTAACTACTAGGCCAACCAATTTGGGTTATTTGTTTAACAAAACTTGCAGGCAACAAGAAGATGGAAAGCATTGCTTTATTAGAATAAGAAAGTTTAAAACCATTGTGCTTGGAATTTTTATAATACGATGCTTCCATGATTATCCATTTTTCAAAGTTAGAAAATCGATCAGAATCAACAATAACAGTATAATGAATTATCTTCAGGTCATTCTGCCTTTTTTTTTTTTTTTTTATAAATTTTTGTTACCCCTTTTCAATGACATTAGTTTTCAACTCCTAGCGGCTATCAGTCTTTATAAAGTCTTATAGTTGGCCTTATGTTTTCAACAAAGGAAGCCTAAAAAATAAATTAATAGCATGATTTAGATCTAGCTCACTTCTCGTTCTATAGTATTTATTTAACAGGTAAAGAATTCACGTTGCGCAAAAGTCCTATCAACGAAATTGAATAATTGTTTCTAGCATAGTGCTTTATTCAAAAACAGTATGCTCATGCTAATTTTATATTAGCTAGGGAATTTCTGTACTTGTCCATTTTTTTTTAAGCAGGTGACTGTCGATCTGACTAAACATTCACCTAGTGTGTCGTCTGGTCACCTCCTACCATTGCTAAATTCCCAACGAACATTATTAATCGTAGTTAATTAACACAACAAAAAAGAGAATTAAATTAGTCGACCAAAACAATATCGATAAGTAACTTAATTTCTTGCAAAATGTATGCCAATATCTCAATTTAGTCAACTAAGCGATCTAGATGTCTTTTTTTTTTTTTTTGGTAAATTAGCTTGAAATTAAAAAAGGTTAACCGAATGTACAGCCTACAAGGGGCATACCCCAGAAGGAAAAGAAAAGGAAAAAAAACAAGAATGACAAAAGTGCGGTAAACCATGCACAACCCGCATAGAGAGTTAGATAAAGTAAATACATGAAGATGCCATGTGTACGGTAAGTAAAGTAAATAGAGCTAAATGAAATAGAGCTACCACCTGGCACAACCCGCCAGGCTAGGAAATAAGGTAAGTAAAGTAAATAGTCGAGGTCAGAGATGACCACATGATAACCAACACTGAGGAGAAGCCACCGAGTAAGACGGCTACAAAGCAAGCTGATCGGCTACTACAGAGGAACAAGGCATCAAGAGGCTCGAACCAGAGATGACGGCATCCGACAAGGCTACTGCTGCTGCTCAGTACCCTGCGATCTAGATGTCTTGGTAGACAGTACTTTAGATGTAATTAATTGAATCACGTTAATTTTATAATTTTCTTTCGTGGTAGATTAGAGTAACGTAGTCAGAGACGGATCTAGAGTTCGGCATACGGGGGCCAAAGCCCCCGCGTAGTTTCGGTTTTTTTTTTTTCCCAAATTTCGATAGCAATATTAGTTGTATTTTGCTTGAACACATAAATATTGTGTTTTGTATCGGGTGTTATTTAGACATTTAAATGCTTTAGAATCAGAATGTGTCCATTTTTGTTCACAAAAACCAACCTTTCTCTCTGCGCACGATTTCTCATAAGCTATCCCTTCAATTATGTTTTGTATCGGGTGTTATTTAGACATTTAAATGCTTTAGAATCAGAATGTGTCCATTTTTGTCACAAAAACCAACCTTTCTCTTTGCGCACGATTTCTCATAAGCTATCCCTTCAATTATTAGTATCATTTCTCTTTTTATCCCTCTCACTCGTTACCCAGAAAACTTCTTTCAAAACCCAAATCAAACAAACAATTAAATTCCCGAAATTTTAGAATCTTGTTGTTTATAGTTTGGCCCGTGCGTGTAGGAAATCTTGGTTCCGTCCCTGAACGTAGTGATATTGTTACAAGGGCTTCAACTTGTGTTGGTGATTGGTGAGTACTCTATCATCATGATATATATATAAGCACTGAAGCAGCACGTACAAGGGATCAATTCACTGGTATTCTTCTTATCTTTTTCGTGAACCTCGTAATTAATTGTATCATATATATCTGTAGTAAAAAAAAAAAATTGACATTATATATATATATATATAAAGCTTCTCGGTAAGTTGATGTATAAAGTCAGTCGTTTGACCCTATGAGATCTCATATATTTAAAGTCTTATGTGTAGTGAAACCTAATTGTTATGCTTTGACATTCTAAGAGTGGTTTTATATCAGCTTCCATTAATTATACTAGCTAGTTGATTCCATAGCAATTAAGTTGATTTCCGAGAAATTTCTTATACTTTTTGTTTGAATTGTGTGCGTGAGCACATAGAGTCTACTTGTTGCTCCTACTTGTCATGGTGAACATTAAACTAATAATCCAAGACTTGAGATAGATATATACCTCCAACTACTAAATATGCAAATTCAAAATGGCATGCATATATATATATATATATATATACGTTATTGTAAGAATTTATGTTGGAAACATCGTAAATGTCTATCAAAAAACCTATAACGTTTTCGCAATGGGTGTGGGTCACGCATCAAATTTACTATCCCATTATGAGTATGAATATATATTTTTGTATATATAATTAGAATAGAATATGATGAATTTGTTTGGTATCAGTAGCAATGCTGCAATAGTACTTGAGGCCAGCTTATATATGACTCCAATTAATATTAAATCAAACTTGTCATTCTAAAACTAAAAATTGAAGGCAAATTAATATTTCAGCATTCAAATACGTAGTTTTAGTAGTGCATGTACGTACCTTTGTAATTAAACTCCTACAATGGAGTAGTACAGTAATGTAATGTTAGTTACAAATTAATACTCCAATACCCGAAGTGCAGGCCGGCGGCCCATGCATGATGGAACAACTTCTTAACCCAACCCACATTTGATGGGCATTCCATTCCATTCCATATGTGTATTTGGGCTTTCTGTCCTATGGGCCAGAATTGCCATCTGATGATACCTACCTTTGGGTGGTTGTGTTGTGGCGTTTTAAGTTGGCATCTGGCCCATACATGGAAAAACAAGGCAGGCAAAGTGGCAAACTAGCCCTCGATCGGACCACGCAGGTAGATTAATTTAGATGCATCAATCAAGGCTCTCTCGCTATAATATCTACTGTATCTATCAGCACCCATTCCATTTGAAACTTTTTCAGGGCTGCTGAATCGCAAGCCTCTGTTCTCTGAAGCCTTCGACTTCGAGCACCCAAAAACCCAACAGAAAAGAAAATCACACACAAATCACAGAGAGAGAGAGAGAGAGAGAGAGAGAGAGAGATGGTGAAAGTTCGGATGAACACGGCCGATGTGGCCGCAGAGGTCAAGTGCTTGCGACGTTTAATCGGAATGCGCTGTTCCAACGTCTACGATCTCTCTCCTAAGGTCACAGATACATTCTACTATAATTATAAACCTCACCTCGTGTTTATACTTGTTAAACCGCCTGTCTGTTGGAGTGAGTGGTCGATTGATAATTGATATGAAAGGGGAATTTAATCGGCTTGTTTGATATATCCATTACTATTATTGTGTTGCAGACTTATGTGTTCAAGCTTATGAATAGTAGCGGAGTTACTGAATCTGGGGAGAGCGAGAAGGTGTTACTGTTGATGGAAAGTGGTGTGAGATTGCATACAACTGCTTACGTTCGGTGACGCCCTTCTTTCCATAGAGCTTTGTGCACTCTCTTTCCTTGCAACAAACTTAAAAAACTTTTCTGAATTGTTATAGCTTGGTGTATATGATATAGAGGCCAAACCACTAATTGCCATTTGGTTTTGAGTTAGATGATTTAACATGGCATTGCTAGGCTCTCGGAGGCTTTTGAGAAAGACTCTCTGGATTGACTCTTGCTTGGTCTATGCTATAAGAGAACTTTGTTTCCGTTCAATCCGTATGTCCCATAACGGTTAATTGTTGCCTCCAAAATCAGTATGATCTTGGGCGGGCTCTCCACTCATTTCCATTTGGTTTTGAGTTGGATGGTTGAAGATGTACTATAGCATACAATTATGACCTTACACATTTAAAGCTTCTACCTACTCAACCCATTGTAATTGCATGGCTTAGTTGTGCTGGGTTGAATTTTTCAGAGTTGAACCAACATAGTAGATACTGAAAAGTAAGATTGGTGAATTAGGTCTTTAGTGTATACTCAAGGCTAAATGGGTAAAATTGACCAGAGGAACGTGGAAAAAGATTGTGTAGAAATGGATCTTGTTGTGTTCTCTTTGCTTGTAACAAAAAGAAATAATTAGTGAGCTTGGTCTTTTGGCTTCTGCTATTTTTCTAGGGATAAAAGTAATACTCCTTCTGGTTTTACTCTCAAACTGAGGAAGCACATACGTACGAGGAGGCTTGAGGACGTGCGGCAGCTTGGATATGATCGAGTATAACCTTGATTGAACTTTTTATTTACATGCAAATTAGTTTGGATTCTGTGTTGTGTTTTGATTGCTTGTTTACTACATGAATATCGATGTATCTCTCTCTTTTTTTTAAATCTAATTTTCAGATAATCCTATTTCAATTTGGACTGGGCGCTAATGCGCATTACATTATTTTGGAGTTGTACGCCCAAGGAAATATTCTCCTCACAGACTCTGAGTTTATGGTTCTGACTCTTCTCCGGTCACACAGGTTGGTGGTGCATAATTGAAGTTCATTCTCTCTTGTTGCAGCATATTGATTCTTAACATGTCTTTTTGCTTCTATGTACATGTGAACGCCGGTATGAATCCATGTGCGCAGATGTGTTCTATAATGCCTTTGATCTATAATTTCCATTTCCATTTAAATGTTGCGGAGATATGGACCACTGGTTTGATCATATTTAGTTATGAGCTATGTAGCACGGACACGGGACACAGACACGACACCGACACGTAAATTTTCAGAAAATGGGGGACACGACACGTTTGGGGACACGTCTATATATATCAAGAATAAAATAAATTCAAATAAGATAAAAGGGATAAGCCAATACTAAACCCTAAATCTAATCGGAGAGAGAAAGAAAGAGTGAACTGTGAACATACAGAGAGAGAAAGAGAAGATCAGAAGAGCACATGAGAGAGAGGCGATAGTGAGAGGCGAGAGAAAGACGAGCATTGGAGAGAGAGAGGCGAGAGAGAGAGACGAGAGTGAGAGGCGAGAGAGAGAGAGAGAGGCGAACTTATCTGGATTGAGTCGTCGTCGATCAGTCTTCTTCTCTGTATTGCGTCGTCGATCAGAGTCGTCTGAGAGTGTAACGTACTACGTTATCTTTTTAAGGCTGGGATAGTTTTAATTACACTTAGATCCATTTTAAAAGTTCTCATATTTGTATTTTTACCCCCGAAGTGTCCCAAAAGTGTCCGAAAGTGTCTAGAAAGTGTCGGACTCCAAATATTGCCCAAAATAACAGGACACTTCTGGAGAAGTGTCCGACACGTGTTGGCCGCGTGTCCGGTGCGTGTCGGTGTCCGACACCGGTACGTCACCCCCGGTGGAGTGTCGGTGCTACATAGGTTATGAGTAATGATGAGCTATCATGATTCATGTTGGTTGTGGAAACATTACCCAGGCAGGGTTAAATATTAAGTGAGGTTCAATACATGTATGGAAAGTTTCTGCATGTATTTAGAGTCTTAGATGGTATTTGGATTTTAATCATTATGTAGGTAAAAGCAAACTTTTATTTATATCTCCAGCAGGGAGCGTGTGGACATGCATTTACTTGGGGGGATTCCATGGCATATGTGTTGCTGCACTACTTTATTGTGTTGCGGGTTAAATGTCTGCACTGTTCTAATTTTAGTTATGTAACAACGATTTGCTAATCATAGGGATGATGACAAAGGGTTTGCAATCATGTCACGTCATCGCTACCCGGTTGAAATTTGCCGAGTTTTTGAGCGGACTACCATTACAAAGCTGGTGGATGCCTTTGCATCTTTGAAGGAAGTTGATCACAATGACCATACTGAGAGGAATGAAGGTGGAATGAATGATTCTAGTGAGACCAAAGGAAAGCAAGGGAATCGCAAAAGTGGGAAATTATCCGACTCTAACAAATCTTCGACTGATGGTTCCCGAGCCAAACAAGCCACGCTGAAGGCTTTTCTTGGCGAGGCTTTGGGTTATGGACCCCAACTGTCCGAGCATATTATTCTTGATGCTGGTCTGCTTCCAAATACAAAAGTTGGCCCGGATTTCAATTTCAACAATGGTACACTTCAGGTTCTGACCCAAGCTGTTGTCAAGTTTGAGGACTGGTTAGAGGACATTATATCAGGTGATAGAATTCCGGAAGGATACATCTTAATGCAACAAAAGACTTTGGGCAAGAAGGAATATGCCACAGTTGAATCAGGAAGCTCTGCCCAGGTTTCTTCAAATTTTCTCTGCATTCATTTTGTGTTTTGTACCCAACAATGAACTGGAATCCGTTTGTTTTCTTTTTTCTTGATGGTCCTTCGTCCAGTCATAGATTTACAGGTGATTTTATTACGTGGTAATATTTTAGTCTTCTAACTTCTTTTGCAGATCTATGACGAATTCTGCCCCCTATTATTGAACCAGTTCAAGTCAAGGGATTCCGTTAAGTTTGAGACATTCGATGCGGCTTTGGACGAGTTTTACAGTAAAATTGAGGGTCAGCGGGTTGAACAACAGCAAAAAGCAAAAGAGGGATCTGCAATGCAGAAACTCAACAAAATTCGTGTGGATCAGGTCTACAGTTCATTAATATTTGTTTTTCTTTGAAGTCTGGGAGACTATTAAACTGTTCTAGATCCTTTGGTCTGAGGGAATTTCCCTTTGCTTTCTAGCCTGTCTTTCAGTTGTTTGATTAACTTATTGACATTTGTCTTAAGTTTTGGTTTTACATCTATTGATACCTAATTTGGGTGATGTGGGTAACTCAACTCTTGTGGGGCTAGTACAAAGCCCCAGTGGACTGTGGGACTGGTCACCCATAGTTAGTTGAGGTGCATGTAAGCAGACCCAGACAACCTTAGTTATTGCAATTTGTTGTAGGGGAGCCAAACGCAATAATTATAGTCTGGTGTGGTTTGGTATGTCTGGGTTATCATATATGGAGTGTTTGACAGATCTACATGTTTCCAATGCTCAAATAGGCCAAAAGGAGGACTATAGGGAAATGAGAATCGAAGTATCAGGACTCATTATGTTCATATTGTAAGACAATTAAACTTAAACACAGCGGAAATTGAAATTACTAACCTCCTGCCATTGTTGTTCTAGTGGAACAACCTCACACTCACTAGGTATAGGTGTCTTCTAACCTATGCAGGACTTTATGCCTTGATTGATGGATATCATAGGCCTTTATAGATGCTAGGTTAGGGACCCTCTACCTCCTCAAGACTCTTTAGTTTCCTTCCACGAAACTCAAACTAATGTAATCTTTGACTGTCACCAGTCAAGTGTGGACTGCCATTGCTGATCTATGGTGCATTCCCCTGGGTCTTGTCCTTTGGTCTCAGAAGATTGCCCGGTTCTGCTCTAATTTCAAAGGCAAGGGTTTCCCTAATCTTGTAAGGAGACTTGCTTTTGCTGCTTCAGTTTAGTTTGTTTGGCAAGAGAGGAATCATAGAATTTTTCAAGGCATCCAAAAGCCTCTTTCAGCTGTTGATGGGCAGGTCCGATTTGAAGTCAGGTTAAAAGCTTCCCAAAGCAGGAATGTGAAGCCTACCTCTTTATCCTCTCAGCTCTGCCAGAATTGACACATTTCTCTCTAGTTGTTTCTATTGAATAGGCTTTAGTTTCTTATATCCTTGTATAGACACATGCCTTTGATTCTTTGCACCTCTTGAGGATTTTTCCTTCTGAAAAACTGGACGCCGATTGTCATGCTAGAATAATGTAGTAGCACCATCAGCAATTATATGCTTAACAAAAGCTCTCGCTATACCAATAAGATTGAACAGCTTTCTCCTGGTCCAAGAACATGAAAAAGGCAGCTTCATGATATATAGTCTAGAGCCACTGGTTTTCTATGGTATATTTGTAACTCCACTTAACCCATAAAGATTTTTGCTTGAAAACAATGGTCCATAGATGTCTCATTATAGCTGCGTTGTTCCAATCGTCAATCTTCCTAAGACCTAGGCATCCTTCCTTTTTTGGTCTACATGTCCCAAGCAATCTTGTTTGAGTCCCTATACTTTTCAGTATCAGTCCAGAGGAAGTTCCCAAGGAATTCAATGTGCTGACTTCTGGACTTGGATGGATGAAGTGCATGGTCCAAATGACCTGCATGCTGAAAAGAACAGAGCTATTAATTTGGAATCCACCAGCTCAGGAGTTTTATTAGTCCACTTAGTAACCCTAGCTGTGATCTTGCCAAATGATAAGAGAACAATCAGGGGCTGAAAGCTTGGTGGATATAAGGGGAACCCCAAGTATCTAACACAAAGAGAGCCTGGTGAAACCAATCAACCACAGAGATCGAGCTTATCAGCTCAGAGATACCAGCGACAAAAATTCCACTCTTGTTCTTGTTGGGCTGAAGACCAGAAAGCTTATACTAGATCTCAAGCAAAGGACTTTGCAGTATGCACAATCTGAAAGGACTGATCATCAAGATTGCAGAGAATGAACAAGCCATTTGCAAAATGGATGTGAGTGATCCCCAGCTCATGACACTTAGGGTGGAAGTAAAATTGACCAGCAGCAATGTGGTGTTGCAAATTCCTGGAAGGATCTACATATATGTTTCTTCTTGGTTTTAGTTTTTGGCGTCCCTATCAATTTTTTTATTATTCCAATATCATAGTGAAGCATTCTAGCATCAAATGTTGTTGGAAAAATTAAAATATATCTATGATCTATATTTGGTTGTAGGAAAACCGTGTCCATACACTGAAGAAAGAAGTTGACCGTTCCATAACAATGGCTGAACTGATAGAATATAACTTGGAAGATGTTGATGCTGCTATTTTGGCGGTTCGTGTAGCTCTGGCAAATGGTATGAGTTGGGAAGATCTAGCTCGTATGGTGAAAGATGAGAAGAAATCTGGAAATCCGGTGGCAGGCCTCATTGAAAAGCTTTATCTTGAAAGAAATTGCATGACACTTCTTTTGAGCAACAATCTTGATGAAATGGAGGATGATGAAAAGACACAACCTGTGGAAAAGGTGTTACTCGACGTTCCAATTTGGAAATTGCATGACTCTGATTTTGAGCAACAAACTGTCTATGCCATGCTCACTGTTTCTTTTGGAAACTTATCTCTTTGCATAAAGGATCAAGTACATGCATGTAGTTTACTTTTAACTTCGATGGTTGTCAATTCTATTTTTAAAAATGTCTTACAAGCACAAGGTCAGTTGTGGGAAATTGCTGACATTTCGGCTGTTTCTTCTATTTCCATAGCTTTTGTTTTTGTGGTCAATTTTTAATACCACTTGGTCTTTTGTGTCATCGGATTCATTAAACATCTTAGCTTTATATTCCATGGTACGTATTTACTTGACGTTGGCATAAATTTGCACTTTCCAGGTAGAAATTGATCTGGCACTCTCAGCCCATGCTAATGCTCGGAGATTGTATGAACAGAAGAAAAAACAGGAAAGCAAACAGGAAAAGACAATAAGTGCTCATGAAAAAGCCTTCAAAGCTGCTGAGAGGAAGACCCGGCTCCAGCTTTCACAGGTAAATGCAGCCTGCACGTTGCTATGCTTTTCTATTTGCTTGAACGCCTGCTAATGCTAGTAGTATCTGTTAGGTAAATTCCACAGGTATTAAGCAGACGTTCAGTTTATGACCAACAATGTGAGAGTTGTATGGAAATGGTTCACCCACTGCATTTGCCACTCCTGAATCTATTCTGTTTGTGGTTGCCAAAATTTCATGGAACCAATAAAATTTTCTGTTAGTATGCAGGGTTGATTTTGCTGTACTTTGAAGTAAATTGCCAAAAAATCAATCAAATTCGATTGAGTTGCTAAATCTACAGTCCATCTGAAAACGTGGCCTCCACCAGTAAATGGATAGACAAAAGTACATAGCTTGGTTTTCTTCTGTCCACATCTGTGCTGTAGGTCTTGATCACCCGTTCACTTCTCAACACAGAAAAACTCCTACTCACCTGCCCAACGAGTGTCATTAATTTAAAAAGCAATTTTCTTGATTTTTCAACACGTTTGGATTATTTGTTCTTGGTATAGCATAGTAACTAATGCGGATGCCAAAAGTTAATGACATCGTCTTCTGCTCAAGGAAGAAAAAATATTAGTATTTGCATCACATTGGTTAATATTATGGTGACCTCCAGTTTAACTTCAAATGTCTCCATCTTATGGCTTGAAGTTAATGTCTAAGATTGGTGTCAATGTCATTCTAGCAAAGGGTATTATTTGTTCTTCTTCATACCAGCTTTTAAAGATCTCATTTGGGAATGCTTTACAAAAATTTGGTTTGCATATATAAGACTGACTATCTTCTCAGCTAAAACATAAAGAAATATAGATGACTATTTTTGGCAGTTTAGTGTGTTTTTTCACTGCTGTTTGCACATGTAAATGACTTACTATCTCCTCATTTAAAACAGAAAAGAATATAGATGACTACTTGCAGTTTATTGTTATTGTCACTATTATTTTGTTCATAGATAAGGAGAAGATGTTTTTTTCCTGGGTACCTAAGTTCTTTCTTACTATAATTTACAGGAGAAAACTGTTGCTGCAATTACACATATGCGAAAGGTTCATTGGTTTGAGAAATTCAATTGGTTTATCAGCAGTGAGAATTATTTGATTATCAGTGGACGAGATGCTCAACAGAATGAGATGATCGTTAAGCGTTATATGTCAAAAGGAGATCTGTAAGTTAACAAGGCATTCATCAGTTAATTTGTTTTTTATGCAGAATGTTTTCCATTACTTTGATTTGAGGATGCAGTTACTTTATATCTGTTTTTTGGTGGATTTGGGGTGTTGGGGGTTGACAAAACAGGTATATCCATGCTGATCTTCATGGAGCTTCTAGCACTGTGATCAAGAATCACAAGCCTGAACACCCTGTACCTCCCCTCACACTGAACCAAGCTGGATGTTTCACTGTTAGTTGCTTATCTTTCTATTTTCATGTATTCTCTTTCAATTGGCAATCTGTAAGGTTGAGATTATTCAGCATAATATCATTTGGAATTTAGGTTTGTCACAGTCAGGCATGGGATTCAAAGATTGTCACTAGTGCCTGGTGGGTATATCCTCACCAAGTGAGCAAAACTGCTCCTACAGGGGAATATCTTACTGTAGGAAGTTTCATGATCCGTGGGAAGAAGAACTTTCTTCCTCCGCATCCTCTTATAATGGGGTTTGGGATTTTGTTTCGCTTGGACGAGAGTTCCTTGGGATCTCATTTGAATGAAAGGAGGATAAGAGGTGATGAGGAAGGGATAAATGAGAACGAAGAAAGTGGCCCTTTCAAAGAAATATCTGATTCTGATTCAGAGGAGGAAGTTCCAATTGAAAAACATACACCAGAAAGAAGCAAAGAGTCATCAACAGATCATAGGAAGCTTATATCGGGAGGCTTATCTTTGGAGGTTGGCTCTGGTAACGGCTTGAGGTCCTCTGAATTTAAAGCTATCGATTCAGATGAAGTTTCGGTTGAAGAGAGTACTAACTTGAAGGATTTTGATGATAAGAAGGTGGCTGAAACTCCACTAGAGAGTGTGGCCTCTGTCTCCCCACAGCTTGAGGATATACTTGACAGAGCTCTCGAACTTGGAGCTGCTTCAATCTCTGCTAAAGATTATGGGTGCCTTGCTGCTCAAGTAAATTCTACAGAAGAACATAGCCGTGAAGATGAAAGGCCAATGGTAAGAGAGAAACCTTATATCTCAAAAGCTGAAAGAAGAAAGCTCAAGAAAGGAGAGAGTAGTAGTATTGCGGGAGAAAGTGTTGAGCATGAAAAAGAAAATGTAGAAGATAAGAGTATTGAAGTGAGTCAGCCTGACAAAAATGATCAAAATATGAAGCAAGGTGGTGGTGGAAAAGTCAGTCGTGGGCAGAGGAGCAAACTCAAGAAGCTGAAGGAGAAATATGCAAATCAAGACGAGGAAGAAAGGAGCATTCGCATGGCTTTACTGGCTGTGAGTATGACAACTTGCAGTATTACACCTGTTTTATATTCACTTTTGTGTTTTTGCCAAAGGTACCATTGCTATGTTAGTATGGCAGATTACTACAAGGGGTGTCAAGGCCGTTTCATCTGATCAAACCAAAGACATCACCCTTGGGACCAACCCAAGGGGATTAATTCTATCCGAGCTACAGCTCGTTGGCTAGCATTACACCTTAATTGATCACTGGACCATTGAAAATGTCCTTCTCTCTATGGTCTTATGGGCTCACATTGCATGGTAATTAGTTGAGTTTATGGTCTCTAGTCTCTGCAAATTCATATCACTGTCAGGGCTTTCTTGCCGTTGTGCATACCGATGCTCTGGACTATCAATGAAGGAAGCATGGTAATGTTTACAGAAATTAAATTGGGTCTCTAGGCCTGCTCTCTCTGATGCTATTTGGCTTTGATTAGTGGGCATGGTTCTGCAGCAAAACAGGTATAGGGGGGCCACTGTTTCAGTGGTATTCTGAGAGCAGCCACTTTGTGCATATTGCCAAAAGGTTAGGTCTGTCTCCAATCCTCCCCCGCCCATACCCCCAATGATTGGGGACAACATGGGTTCGAATGTTGATGTTGTTGTCAGGGCTTTCTTGCCTTACAGGCAGTGCTAGGCTAATATGAAGTTTCAGGGACCGGGTAGCACAAGCTTGATTCATGATCTCGAAAACGCACTTTTGTTGTTATGATGCTATTCTGAAAATTCTGGGAAACATTTGGGGTACCTTTGAAAAACGGATTCAGATTCAGTACAAGTTGGAAATTTACGGGAAACTCCAGAGCCAGTAGGGAGGAATTGGGAAGAATCTTAACTGAAACTATTTTCAAACTCTATAAGAATTATCTATCTGATGATTTTTTCAATGCCCAAATTGCCCGCAAAAAACTGCTTCCGTTTTTTATCTCTCAAGTTCTTATCCATTCTTCAACTCCTCCCGATTGCTTCACCTTTTAGTTTGAACAGTACGGGCTTAATTTTTTTGAATTCTCATAGCTTGCGCACTGTGTGCACGCCAAATAAAACTAAAAGTACGAGGCTTCTTATTTGTTCCTATGTGCTTCCTGTAGTAATCAATAAGTGATATTTTAATTTTCTTTTTGATTTCCCTTGAGTATCCATTGAAGTATCGGTATATGCTTCCTTATGTTCTTTTACTTTTCCCTTTCTGTTTGCAAAAGTTTCTGGCTTGTTGCTAGTAATCCCATTATGTTCCTCATTAGATTGTCAGACATTTCTTGTTTTTCGTTTCTCGAAGAGTTTTAGCTGCGTGAGTCCCACTTCCATTTCCCAATTGTTTCTGTCTGCTTCCTAGAATAGTAACTATGATTTTGGAGCCTCGTGTAGGTTATTTCCCAGAAATATCCTCTCGGGATACCCTTAAATTGTTGCATGCTTTAGTTAGTTATACTTAGTATATTGAAGGTATTTCTCGGACTAAGATTAAGTATAGTTTGGATAACATGTCAGCAACTTATCTGGTGGCTGTTTATTTAGGTATAATCATGTATTTATGCTGGAGTGCTGCTGTCAGTTGTGTTCTAGGTATGATTAATGGACCAAGCCTCAGATTGAGATAACAGCATATTAGCATGTACCATAAGGCCCTGTTTGATAGTCAGATAGTATTGATAACAGAACGTATCCAATTTTACCCTATTTCTGAACACATTGTAATAGCTTCTAGTTTGCTGTTATGTGACTTAAACCTTAGGATGAGATGTAATATACACCCTCCTGCAGTTTATCTTGTTCCCACTATTTCATTGTAGTTAGTTGTATACAACTATAGATTTGTGTGAATGTCTAGCATTCTTTCAGCTACATATATATGACTTTTCATTGTATTATTGCTTTTATTTCTCCCGCTTCATGAATCCCATGTGTGCTCCTCTGTTATCATGACATGCCTTGTGATTTTCTCTTCCATAGAATAATGTCTATGATATATTGTCAATGCACAATAGATACCTTGTTTTCCCAATTTTTATGGTCAACCACTAGTCACTGTATTACTGACAAAACTATTAATTTTCAGTCGGCTGGAAAAGTACAAAAGAATGATAAGGACTCGGAGAATGAAAAAGCAAGCACGGGAAAAGGCACAACACCCACTACAGGTATGTTTTCATATAATAGTTAAAATTCTCTCATTTGCATAGCTTTAGTGACGCTGCTATCTGATTGTTTAAATTCACACCTGTGTTTCCAATTGTCATCATTGGGTAAACGGTGAGTTTGTTGTTAAGGATGAATTCTATCATCCTTCCTAGTGTACCGGGTCAAAGAGATTCCTGTATGTCCTCTTTTGTAATGTTTACTCGTCATACTTTCCTCTACTGTCTGGTTAAAGGTCAAGTTTTTGCGTATCTGATTATAGATTATCCATTTGAAGTGACTTTAGCTCCCTTCTTGTTGTTTTGGGCAATGGTAGGTGCAGAAGATGCTGCCAAAATATGTTATAGATGTAAAAAGCCAGGTCATCTGTCTCGGGATTGTCAAGAACATCTTGATGAAGCAGTACATGGTCATTCCAATGGTGAACTTGAGGATAATGGCCATGCTAGTGTCGGTAATGGTGCCGATGTGATGGACAAGATAGCCATGGAGGAAGACGACATCCACGAGATAGGTGAAGAAGAGAGAGGCAAATTAACCGATGTTGATTACTTGACTGGGAATCCACTGCCTACTGATATTCTCTTATACGCCGTGCCTGTTTGTGGTCCATATAGTGCCCTGCAGTCCTATAAATATCGTGTGAAGATTATTCCTGGAACTGCAAAGAGAGGAAAAGGTATCCAAAAGTACAGTCTTTTCAACATATGATATCATTCTTCAACCGTTCATAACTTAATGGTTCTATCTTTTCGAGAAGATGGATATCCTTCTTGTGTTCCTGTTTTCCCTTGTTCTCCTGTATAGAAATACTCTGAAAATTTTATTTAGTTGCAACTTGCAAGAGTAAAGCTGTATTTCGATATAGGATTTGGGTGAGGAAATTAAAAAAGAGAGAAAGGTTAAATCCTTCAACTTTTCCATTTCCTTTTCCTTTTCCTTTCCCTACCCAGATCCTTGATCCATATGCAGCCTAAATGACATGTATCAGCTAATGGTATGAGCTAGAACTGTTCTAACTATTATTGGTCCGTGTTGTTCGTGCAGCTGCAAAAACAGCGATGAACTTGTTTAGTCACATCCCAGAAGCGTTGAACAGGGAGAAGGAATTGATGAAGGCATGTACGGATCCTGAGCTTGTTGCTGCAATTGTTGGAAATGTGAAAATCACAGCCGCGGGCCTTACTCAGCTGAAGCAAAAGCAAAAGAAAGGCAAGAAGACCAACAAGGGAAGTTAGCTTTAGCTCTTTGGGGATACGTACTGAAGTTTCACTAACTGGGATGCATGTTACATTGGTCACTGTACCTGTGATAGAAAGCCCGTACTCTTAAGTTAAGGTTTTGTCAGATCATATATGCTGTAAAGACAGGATTAAGGACAGAAAATTACTCTAGGAAAATGTTCAGCTGGCCCCTTAGCTGTTGTAGATCGATCATAGCATAAGAGCTAGTACTAGTTTGGCTCCTTGTGCTTTGGAGAGAGAGAGAGATAGATGTTTGGAACAGCAGGACAGCTTCACGACTATGTAATTGAATCAAAATCCTTGAATGCAGATCTAGTGCAATGAACAGCATAATAATCTGTTGCAACTTGCAATGAACAGCATTCTAGATGGACAAATGACACCATAATACTCTCGTAGGGAAAAATGACACCATAAGTACCATGTTTTTTGTCGTTCTTTTCTTGTCTCACGTGTGCAGATGAAGGAACTAGTTGTAATAGTATTGTAAACCTGGTGAAATATCTATTAGCAGATTTATATCATATATTTTAAGGTATTCATTGATCTACCCTTATATTTTAGCATTCACATAATGAACCCTTTGTTCACGAGCCTATCGAGCCAAATAACAATATGCTTATGTTTGGCTTGAATTCATAAACAAAAGAAAAAACATGATTGAGCTTGGTTTATATTTTTAATAAACAAATTCGAACAAGCCAAAAATCGAGCCGAGCTTGAGCTATTTGGTTCGTTTAGCAGCCCTAAATGCCTCCTAAAAAGTTGATATAAATTAAATTCATAAATGCATTCAACCATTTCTTCCTCCACCACCACCACTCTCACCGCTGCGCCACCACCCCTACCCCCACCATTACCATTCCACCACTACCACAAACTACATAGTGACCATTAGTAAAATTAAAGGAGAATCACTATAACTAATGGAATTAAAATTAATTCATTATTTTGTATTGATTCAGTGCTTAATATGTCTATCAAACAGTTTTTAGCTTGAAAAATTTAATATTCAACTTTCGGTACTTAATAGCTTTCATTTTTTTGCTAAAAGCACAAAGAAAATTGTATTGCTTGTGTGAGTTTCTCCTCTTATGGCACTTCATTATGCATGTAATTTTCCATTTCCTTTTCTTTCTTTCTGGATTCTTACAAAACTTTTCATTTTATTCAAATGCATAGAAGAAAATAAATTTCTTTTCCCTTTTCTTTTCTTTGACTACCCTTTCTTTCATTTTTACTTTTCAGTATAATTTTCTTTCTAGTTAAATGGACCCAAAAAAACAACTTTTGCCAAAATAAAATGAAAATAATTTTCACTCTTCTTTTTTTACAATCTAATCCCTTTTTTGTCTTTATCATCATGAATTTATAATATATGTTGTCCTTGGATGTGTGAAAACTATATTGAAAAAAGGAAAACGTAGTAAATTCACTTGGATAAATATAAAAAAAAAATGGGATTGTGGATCATAAAAAAGAAAGGAGATTGAAAATCATTTCCTAAATAAAAACACCAAAAATAGGGCAAATCAAATGGTACCTTATTGTTGCGTGGACGATATTGCCCCTTCAGTTAAAAGACCCGACCCAGGTGAGAAGTGGAGTACTTCTATTCTGGAGTAGTTCAGAGCTGGAAGGAAGGGAAGGGAACAGACAAGTCCCCCCTTGAGGGTTGAGGTTTGTGCGAAAAAGAACTCCTTCCTTCCTTCCTTCCTTCCTTCTCCTCCAGAAGTAGAGCTTGTATTTGCGACTTCGTAGTTGATGAATGAATGTCGTTCTGACTTCTACGACCTACGGATTCAACGCCTCGGTATACTTTTATCGTCTCGATTGTCAACTTGTCCATAAGATCGGCGATCGATTCTTCCTTTCCACTTTGTTTTGTGTATTCCACTTTTGCTTTTATCAATCCGCCATTAAGCTTTTGTTTTGTGCTTCAGTTCTTCTATTTCCCTAGATTCCGCGATGTTGTCGACATTCATTTGGTAAATTGGGGCTTTCTATGTTATACACCTCAGGTTCTTTAAGTTGGAAGTCATAGGCTTTGTTTGAGCTGAATACAAGTACAGGGAGGGAGTAATTTGTTACTCGGATCAATTTCTAGGGTTTTCTACGAAATTCGATCAGAATCAGAGCCAGCCCAATATATAAAATCGACAGGTACCTTTCTTTCTGCATATTATATTTCTCTCTCTCTCTGTTTGTGTTTTTTTTTTCTTTTTCAAATGGGTAATTCAGATGCTTAAAGCTTTAAACATGATAGTAAATGATCACTCCTTCAGGGATAAGGAAATGTCGTGAATCCCATTCAACGCAGAGATGTAGGAGTAATATACATTTAGGGGGGGGGTCTTTTGAGAATTTATTTCTTATTTTCATATCTCATTTAGGGGTTGAACTTGCATGCCTTCGATAATTTATTATCGTGGTTTTAGATATTTGTAGGCGCGTTGAATTGGGAGCGATTCAGCGCATAACTTCATAAGTGTTGGTTTTACATGTATTTAGGCCTGTTAAATGAACCAATCTGCTTCAGCTCAATCGCGTTTCTCTCATGATAAGCTCATTCGAGATCAGCCTGTTACGTAACAAACCATGCTTGAGCAGCAAGTTACTTGGCTTAATAAAAAGCTCGTCTGAGCTTGGTCAGATTGCAATGCTTGTCTTTTGGGAGTCATTCTTTTATTTTCTCGTGGGTGTCCGTTACTTCACCAGTGAAGCTTCCCTTATTTTTTCCTCAGTAGATCCAATCCAACCTACCCCTCCCAAGACACCCATTGATGGGTACTACCGTACTAACTAGGCATAGTTTTAGATTATGCCTTACTCCACTTATTTGCACCTTTACTCCACTTGTTTGCACTGTGGTCTTGTTCTCAAATTTGTTCTCAGTTTTGGTAAACGTTTGCGTCATCACTAACCATATATGCCATGGCTTGCCTTTAGTAGATCTGTTGTCCGTTGTTGGTTGGTTCCGTTTCCTTATGTGGGTTGAGAAATTTGGTTAAGGTGATGGAAAAAGAAAAGATGGGGATCCAAGCGGATTCTGCCCATGAAGGTGCTCCTGCTTCAAGCTTAGAGTCACAATCTGCAGAAGTTGGTAAGATAATGGAAGCTTCTTCAGTACTTTTGCTTAAGTAGAGTTATAATTAAAAAATTGATGAGGGGCTAATATGTTACTTTCGATGGTGGCAGAGAGGAAAGCTCGGGTGGATGCTGTATGGGAGCAAATGAGTAAAGGGGTATCTGTTAAGACACTGAAATCTGTCTCTGTCAAGTGTAGTTCAACTGTTAATAAACCTACACAGAAGAGTTCGATGGTGAGATTCCCTGATTATTTTGTTCAAAAACAATATTTTAAGGCTTTTACTGTCCACTGGATTATATTCTTACGTTGATGTTTCAGAGTTGGATGACATATTTGGGACTGGCACCTAAGAAGGCAGCATCCCCTGTGCAAGAGAAGCAACCTACCCCTACTTCAGTTCATAATGGCAACAGTGATGATGCCAAGAGGCTTGCTGCTGCTGCCTTGTCAGCAGTCAAGGATGCAGCTGCTTCAGCTGCCACTTCAGGCAAAGGCAAAGTTGAGGTAAGCACACATGTTGCACTTGTACACTTGTGCGGCTGTGCCTATTATCACTAGTCCCCTCTTTTGTCTTAATAAACTGGCCTTGACGCAAGTGCGCAATGTGTCTTCTTCTTGCTCTTTAGAAAATTGTGTGTCCCCATAAATAGGCATGTATCTAGTGGGTTCCTGCTAATTAGGGCTGTCCACGGATCGGGTGTGGTCGGGTTCGGGTCGGGTTAGACCCGACCGAATATTTGTCGGGTTGGTATTTTGCCACCCGAAACCGACCGAAGAAGTTATAGAAACCGCTCGATCGGGTTTGCCGTCGGGTCCGGTCGGGTCGGTCGGGTCCGGTCGGGTTTGTGGAACAAGAACAAGAACAGTCGAGAACAAGAACAACTGAACAAGAACAGATCAAGCAAAATCTTTAAAATAACAAATGATTATTACAAATCCAAGCTAATCTCCAAAATAATGTTGACTATTACGAACAACAAGAGCAGCCCATAGAATTCTTGCATCAACAATCTGATTTTCCCAAATTTAGATCTGAACCAAGCTTACCTGTGACCACCACCTCCATCTTCTTCAACATCTTCACTCCAATCGTACGTATGGACACTGATTTTCTTGACCCAAATTTAGATCTGAACCAAGCTTCATTTTCGTCAATCTAACTCTCAAAGTTTTTCGTCCACACACTCGTCTCGGCGATGGATAAACACCCAGATGAAAAACATAAATATGACTTATGAGAAACAAGCCCTACGTTTGGGTTTGGGTCAAGATCTACACTCATAAGTTTTATCTTTTCAGGCAAAAGGAGAAGTATCAAGCATGTGTCTGGAGGAGAGAGAGAGAGAGAGAGAGAGAGTGATTTGGGGGAGGAGGCGGCATGAGGACTGAGGAGGAAATCTGGAACTGGAAGTGTAGAACTGGACAGTCGGGTAGGGAATTTAGTCGTGTAAATACATATGTCGGTCGGGTCGGGTCCATCCGATAAATTATATGCTACACCCGACACCCGACCGACAATTTCCAAAACCCGACCAAAAGGACCCGAACCCGACCGAAAAGGGTAATCAGATCCGTCCGTTAGGTCTATTTTCGGGTCGGGTCGGGTCGGGTGGTCGGTCGGGTCGGATATGTGGACAGCCCTACTGCTAATGGACCATTTTCTAGCGATTGATGCTAATATTAGCTTATTCCTGTTTTAACTAAATTGCTGTTGAATTAATATCCATGTGGGGAAATGGCCAAACTTAAACTGGTTGTGGCCTTTGTTTACCTTTCCACTAATCAGCTCTGGTTTTGAGGGACCAACCCCTTAGGCCATAGTAAAGAACCTATAGCCTCATAATGAGGCCCTCATTGGTTGAAGTATAGAGGCAGAAGATATGCTGCTGGTCATAACTGTATTTAGCTTTGACACCTATGTGACTGCATTTAAGTGTGTAATTCAACCATTCTAGTGAAGTCTTTTTCTTCTTACAGATCACAGAGGTTCGGGACTTTGCCGGTCAAGATATTGAAGTAAAGAAACTGGTTGATGCCAATTCGAAGGAGGCTTCTGAAAAGAGCAGAGCCACCCCTTCTGCGGTCGATACAGTTCTAGAACAGATTAGGAAAAAGCAAAAGCTAAGTGTGCTGGACAAGACGAAGAAGGATTGGGGAGAGTTCAAAGAAGAAAACAAGGGACTGGAAGAGGAGTTGGATGCTTATAAGAAGAGCTCAAATCAGTATTTGGAAAGGGTTTCATTCTTGGAGCGAGCAGATTATAGGGAATTTGAGCGAGAGAGAGATGTCCGGCTTGCTGTGCAGGCCAAGAGGAAGCCTGATATGCGGGACGATCCTTGACTGCATGGTATGCTTCGATTACTTGCGCACGCACCCGATTAGTGGTCATTTCAGCATATTGAAAGGGGAAGAGGAGTGTGACTTTATCCATGCTTTTATGATATGTGATCCATTGCACAAGCTGTCCTACTAACCATTATTGGCAAATTTGGAGAAGAAGGAATCATCTTTGTCTTTAGCGAGCCTTTTATTCACTCTTTTTGCCTTTTGGCGATTGATTTGGATCCAAAACTGGAAGGAGCTTCGTATGATGATGGCGTGGTTGGTGGTTCCTTTTCTCCCACTTCATATTGTCTGGCTATGTTTGTCACAACATTAACTTATTCCAGAATTTTTCCGCTCATATTAATCCTCTAAGCTTTAGAATATGTATATTGTCATTGTGAGAGAGGGATTTCCGCCAATCTAATAACAAGATGCTAGTGTAATGTGAGCTCTGTGAATTTCTGAGAAGTTGTACAACGGAGCTCATCATTTAAAAGCATAATTTGACTTGAAGCTTTTTTCTGTTAATGAATACAAATATTCAAAACAACTACCTTCGGATAAAACCTAATCAGACCCCGCCGAGCGTTGTGATGAAATAAGATTATCCATTCCAAAGTGGCCAAAGTTAAGAACCAGAAAACAGTCTTCCAGTCATACTTTTGCAGTACATAGGTCATACTTCTTGGTCAAATGGCAGCCAAAGTTGGGTGAGAAAGGCATTCCATGAAACCGTACATCTGCAATTTAGGCTTTGATGCTGCTAGGAAGTATATCTTTGATGCAAGCCAACACGGCCTTTCACAGATGATAACATCCCAATATAAGCATGGAAATTATGCCTTTCGGCCCACTTATCCTTTCGGCCCACTTATTGAGGTGGATCAACAAATACCAAAACGAGAGAGAGAGAGAGAGAGAGAGAGAGAGCTGCAGTGCCTTACAAACTCAAGGCTCGCCTCACATTCTTATTAAAGTCCACACACGAGTAAGAAAAGTATCCAAAGGAGAACTGTGGTTGCATGCTAGATATGAAAGGATGTATAAGAATAGAAAAGAAAAGCAAATTTCTGTTCGTAATCTGCTCGATAAGTGACGGGCGGAAATCAGAAAGCCTTTGGCAAGTCACTCCAAAACTCTCAAAGGAATCTTAGATCAAGAAACAACGAAGATATACCACCTCTCCTATATGTGAATAGGCTTGTCATAAGTGGCCATGGCAGCCTCTTTCAGCGCCTCGCTCATTGTCGGATGGGCGTGGCACGTGCGTGCTATGTCCTCACTTGATGCTCCATAATGCAACGCAAGCACCGCCTCGTGAATGAGCTCCCCGGCATTTGGTGACATTATATGGACTCCCAAAATCTTGTCAGTCTCTTTCTCAGCTATTATCTTTACGATTCCTTCAGCATCATCAATAGCCTTGGCCCTGCTATTTGCCATGAAAGGAAACTTCCCAACTCTATAATCAACTCCGATGGCCTTCACCTGTTCCTCAGTCTTTCCCACAGATGCCACCTCTGGGTGTGTATAAACTACTCCAGGGACCAAATCATAGTCCACATGGCCTTCCTTGCCTGCTATAAATTCCACGCATGCAACTCCATCCTCTTCTGCCTTGTGGGCTAACATTGGCCCAGGAATAACATCTCCAATTGCATACACTCCTGAAACATTTGTTGCAAATCGTTCGTTAACTAAGATGCGACCAACCTTGTCAGTTTCCACTCCTATCTTGTCCAACCCGAGTCCAGCTGTAAATGGAACTCTCCCAGCAGAAACGAGAACAACATCAGCTTCAAGTGTGGTCTGCTCACCGCCAGCCGCTGGCTCAAGGGTCAACTTCACACCGTTTCCAGAAGAGTCTACTGATACCACCTTAGTTTTCAACATGAATTTCATCTTCTGCTTCTCAAGGGAGCGTTGAAATTGCTTGCGTACTTCACCATCCATTGTCGGAACGATGTCTGCTGCAAATTCAACGACTGTGACCTCAGAACCAAGACGGCCCCACACAGAGCCCATCTCAAGCCCTATGTAGCCAGCACCAATGACCACGAGTTTCTTTGGGATTTCTGAAAGAGCTAAAGCTCCCGTTGACGATACAATCCTCTTCTCATCGATTGTGATCCCTGGTAGAGACTTGATATCAGAGCCAGTGGCGACTATTATATTCTTGCCTTTGACAACAGTGTTCCCACCTTCAACGGAATCAACAGATACTTCGGATGGGGAGATGAACTTGCCATAGCCTTTGACATAGTTGACTTTGTTCTTCTTGAAAAGACCTTCAATACCACGCGTCAGATTAGATACAGCTTTATCTTTTTGGGCCATCATGGAGGGTAGATCAACCTCAACAGAAGGAAACTTAACACCATGGCTGGCAAATGAGTGTGTGGCTTCATGGTACATGTGGGAGGAATGAAGAAGAGCCTACAGATGAAATAAGAAAGATGTGATAGATAACGAAATAACTTCCACAAAGACAAGTTTGTAATAGATATATAAACCTTTTTGGAAAAAAGAAATGAAAGGAGAAAGACACTACAAAAGCAGGCTAGCTACATCTGAATCTAATTTCACTATAAACCAGATGGCTATATCATGGATGAACAATTTTATAGTGAAATTAGATTCAGACGTAGTACATGATATCTAGTTTATGGATGAAGTAGGCTAGATCCCTTCGAATTTAATATTTTTCCTAGAAAAAAAAAGAACAATTTTCTTACTCAGAAGACTGGTCATGCTAAGATAAGCACACTCAAGCGCAACATGGGCAAAATCCTTCAAGTTTAAAACATGGTTGTTTACCTTAATTGCAGTAAAAAAAAAAAAAAAAAACCTTAGGATGAAGAAAAATCAAGTTTCAAAAACCTAGTAAACCAAAAACTATATGGTAACAAACAGCACTCATCGTCTAAAGCATCCCAAGAAAAACAATAGTAATTACAAGTTGAAATTTATCTTCATCAAGTACACTCCACAATAATCTAGTTAAATTTGAAGGGGCCTATCAATTTATCAAACGAGCACTTCTACATGCATTTAAACTAATAAACACCATACACGATATCTGTTGGCAGGCTTGGTCTGGTGTTTGTACTCTCGTATTCTGGATATAGTCGGGTGTTAAATCTCCATATCACCCATTTCCCCCAGGCAAGACTTTTTATTTCGCCGCCAAAACAAAAGAAACTACTAAACATACTTCCGGTTTAGGGCAGGAACTTGATAATTTTAACATGAAAAGTCTTGTTGGTAATATCTCTCACTAGATCTGACAATCAGTCAGCAGCTATGAATTAATCAAGCAAAAGACAGTAGCGTAGTGAAAAACTTACCAAACCAACCCATATACGCACGCAACTCACCGATGAAGTAGTACATGAGATACTAAATAATACTCCTACTAATGAGAACACCTAACCTAATAAATGGAATACCTTGGAAGGGATGCAACCGACGTTGAGGCATGTGCCACCGAGAGTACCGCGCTTCTCGATGCAAGTGGTCTTGAGACCCAGCTGAGCGGCCTTTATGGCCGCCACGTAGCCGCCGGGACCACCGCCGATCACGACGACATCGTTATCGTCAGATCCCGACGAGGAGGAGGCGAAACCCCTGGAGGAGGTTAGAGAGAGGAGAGAGAACCTGAAGACATGAGGAGTGGAATTGGTGCAGAGATTCCTTGAGAGGAGGAGTGAGGCCTTTCGTCTGGTCAAGCTCCCCATTGCTGCCATTTTCTCCGCCCTCGTTAATTGATTTCCGAACCCCTCCCTCCTCTCCTTTATTTGGTTTGAAGTCGAGTCTACAAATAACGACGGCGGCGAGTGCAATTTTCCTCACCCTCTCACACTCGTTTGGTTGAAATGATACAGGTCCCATCCTGTAATATTCTTTTTGGTAAGTAATTTGAGATTCACGTCATTTCAATTAATAGAAAATAATATTCACGGGAGATATTAGAGACACGTCAATTACATCTCTCTCATAAATATATGGATCTTTAGCATTTATTATTAAATTCTCACACATATATATAAGAGACGTGTGGTTGAAATGTGACATATTGATGTGTTCCTAATATTTCACAATATTTACCCTCTTAAGTGGAGGGTAAACAAAACTCAACTCGACGGCAGCTTTCGAGGAAAAAAGGACAGCAATTCATGCCTTCTTTAGATGGAGATTTGAAAAATAAATTGTTCATTTCTAAATTGGGAATTGATTTTCACACCCTTTTTTATATTTACACTTTATTTTTTGCATTTTAACAAAAAATATATATGCACTTTCAACACTAAAAAACAAAAAAAAAGAGTGTAGATATCAAAAAAAAAAAGTGCGAAAATCAATTGCCTCTAAATTTACTACTACTACTTATTTCTAGCCATCCCTTATTCCCTTTGTTTCAAACCACGTGGCAAAACTAGGTTCAATTCTTTTTCTTCTTTTTTTTAAAAAAAACAGGGAAAACCAGGTTCAATTTAATCTATGTTAAATGAGTTTTCTTGTTTTAACTGTGTCATCACATGGCGTGATGATGTGGTGGTACGGTTTTACTCTTGACCAAACATGTGTGCATCATTATGTCCCTGTGGTGACCCGTATAGAAAATAGTTTTCTATGTTCGTTAGGTATAATGTTTGACTTCTGTTAAATATACATATAATAGTAGCTAAATATAGTTTTTATTAAAAAAAAATAGCCCCATATATGGTTTTTGCTAGGGCATCTGAGCCGTATACATTATATTATATTGTGAACAAGATAGTAATAGGAGGAGTCATCAATAACTCCATATGAAATCAAATAAAACCAGAAACAAAATAAGAATAGGAGAAGAGAGTAAGGATGGTGGCCTTCTTATCTCCATACTAGTGAAAGGTGATGATGTCCTCACCTCACACACCTTACCATCCCGACGCTGTTTGTTGGAATATTTGTTTTGCTTGGTGGAGGGCCTTCTTGACCCAACCTCCACTCAGATGAGATGAGATGAGATGAGGTTGATGCGAATGCGACCCCGGCCCCTTCAAATTTGGTTTGAAACTCGGGGAGTTTTGGAATGAGACTCTTTTTTCCTCGGAAACTTGCAACAACGTCCTTTCGTAGCACAACTTTTCAAAAAAATCCATCATTGCCAAATACTCCAGAGAGCAGAGGAGTGTGTGCAACATCTAGGCCATTACATCAGAGCATGCAATTTTGTTGAATACATGCATACATATGGATCAAATCAAATGTACATGGTCACAAAAATCAATCACACAGCTCACATGAGAAGTAGAACAGATGAGCCAAAATCATTCACAATTTACTCAATTTACCATAAACGAAATCAGTACAACGTTTTACACAAAGCCACAATACATTATGTGCACAATATCATCCGGGCCCAACCAATTCTAACCCGACAAGCAGAGCCGAAGCACACTACATACAATTGCAGGGAGATTGTCATACGTATTCAATAACAACGATTCGTCCACCAGTTCTCTGCCACACTGCTGTGGGTCATCTTGATGCCTCAATACTCGACAAGCCGAGCCCTACAGCATCTTCATTACCCATAACATCCCCAATCCCATCACAAGCAACAATCACGAATTCATCATCCTCAGTCAAAAGATTTTGTTTAATTTCCACCTCCGATATTAAAGGTGAGAAGACCCTGTAAGGGAATTTCATGTAGCCATCTCTGAGGCCACAGGTGACTAAGGTACCCATTCTCTACGTAACCACCTAGCTTTTCTACCCTTTGGTGCTCTGATGAATAACTAGGCCTGTGAAAAGAGCTTCCCTGTTGAAGTAAACTATACACATATCACACCCATGAGCCATCAATATAACGACTTGCCAAAGGTCATGCACAAGCTTCATAGTAGCAGCAAGCGCAAGCAGCTAAACAGGAGCTGTTCACTAGTGTCATACTACGTAATGCTGAACGTGAAACAATCCAGACCCTACCAGTTCGCATGGTTTGGTCCAGTTTCAAAACTGAATAGTGCCAATGCCTATTGAGATACCAGTCTACTGGAATAGGATTCCAAAGCTGGAAATCCATTCAATTTTCCCTACTTGCATATAACAAAATTGTAAGCTGACAATGTCATACCAATATGGAAACCAAGCATGTCAAAAGAAGGTAGAGAGGGAGTCATGAGAAATAGTGAAATACATAAATAAGTCACGGTACAAAAGTTTCCCATAAATTCAGCTAAAAGAGAGGGAAAAAGGAGTTCTAGGTGCAGCAATGTCTGAGATGCAAAAACATCAGTTGAAGGATTCTTGACGTTTGATACTACCAACCATGTCCCTTTGCTCCACAAAATGGACTCTTTGCATCACAGGCTTGATGATAGGAGAAACTCCAAAAAAGTACCTGTTCCAAACGTCAAGAATTTCACCATCCAGAAAGAAAAGAGAGATTAAACTAATATTGCAAATCGTAACCAGCATGATAGTATAATGCATTAGGTATAGCCAAAGGGAGTCAGACTAAACTGATTATCTTCCCTACAAGTTAGATGCGTGTTTGGAAAAGTGAAGTACATATGGTTGAGGAGCCATCAGCGTTTGAATTTGAAGCACCTTAATAAGAGCAATAGAGTAGAACAACTCGCATATCCATTTAGCGGAACAACAGTTCAATTATATGAGTTCCAGATATCTAAGTTAATGCTTTGCTCAAGTACTTAAAGGAATTCATTCAAATCTAGATGAAAGAAATGATCAAATCATGATAAACTTATGTGCAAATGATCAGCTAAAAAGGATGAGTAAATCAAAGGTTGTTTCCCCTAGGAAACCCAGAATAGAAAGGTAATGACCATTCTATACATGAAGAGTGAATGATTGTCTTTTACATATGATGTGTCGTTGCTACTTGTAGAAATAAGAAGGAAAAACATCAAGAGGAACGGAAGGAATACCTAACGAAACCGAATCAAACCTATCCCCAATTAGTGGTGCTTGGCGTGCTCAAACCAGCTTCTAGTACACATCAAGGCATTCATTAGTTCTGGACTCAAGAAAATGAGATCTCTATCAGGCTTCTTTATTATGGAGGAAAATGCTTCGTAGGAACTAGTTAGAGAAAATGGTATTGCCAAAAGATCACGAGCCATCTTGGATAGGATGGGATACTTGGGGCTTGCGGCTTTCCACCAATTCAGTAGTTTGAAATCCTTGCTCCAGGGCAATACAGGTTCCTCCAAATACAGCTCCAGCTCTGATTTTGGAGGCTGACTGTTAGACTGGATGAACTGGTTATACTCATCCAGACAATTAAACCCAAAACTAGGATTGTTGCGTCGTTCCACTTCTCTTGGAACCTCATCTTCTGAGTCAGAAGAGCTTGGATCAGAAGGTAAATCACTCCAAGCATTATCCGTTTCTATAGTACGGGCTGCATAATCATCAAAGAGACTCTGAACTGCCTTCAAGACAGTGGCAACTTGTGAATCGCCACCACTACCTTCATATTTCATGGAGGAGAAATCGATATACCTCATCTTGTATTGAGGATCCATCACAGTAGCAACAGCCAGTAGCAAAAATGTATCTTTCCAATACTCATCAAGCTTCTTTAACATTTTCCGAGCCATGGATTTCAGGAATCTGTCAGAACTAGTGGATTCTTTTCTTAAACTTACCCGCAATTCCCAGATATTATGAAGATAGATGCCAGCAGTTGGACATTTTGTATGAAACAACACCTCTGCTGCATTATTTATGCTCCCTACAAGTTTACAAACACTCCTAACTTTCTTCCATTCTTTGGCAGGTGGTATGTCCACAGGAAAGCACCCATTTTCTACAGTATACTGCCCTTTAGACTCCAGCTCTATAGCCTCTTGTAGTTTGTCTAGTGTAATGTGCCATAGAGGAGGTGATTTCCAGCAGACCACTAAACATCGAAGCTTCCAGATAAATGAATGTATCTCCTCAAAAGCATCCTCCACCATTAGGCGAAAAGTGTCAGCACAACAATGCACACAGAAAATCTGACCATTAAGTTGGAGTGATTTTTTCTCTTGAACTTTGTTTTTAATGATTTCAGCTGATTCATCATAATCTTCATGATTTACCACAGTGAGAGAGGCAATTTTGCTCAGTATGTCCATGTCAGACAGAGATTTCAGTATGGCTATTTCAGGAGGTTCATCAAGTGAGTACCAAACACGACTAAAATTAATGACCCAGTTTTTATGTTTCCAGTTCCCATCTATAAAATGAGCTGTTAGGCATAAATAATCATAGACATTTCTTCCATCATGCCCCAATGCATCTAAAGATAGGGTGATCTGCCCTTCGAAACTTCCTAAAACTTGCTTAATTTTTGCTTTTTCTTCCTCATAAATCCCCAAGCAATGGCGTTCAATATCAGGAAAAGAAATATGAAAGAGCGGATTAACTACTGCTAGGAAACTTTTGAAGTTAATGTTTACAAATGACTTGTGTGGCACTTTCTCAGCGCAAACAAGCATTCCAATAGCTCGGTAGGCCTTTTCTTTATCAAATACACGCCGATTACCATCATCGCCGTTCCAGCTTTCATGATCAGACTCAGAGGAGCTCAATCTAATAGCCTCATTATTAAAAGTTCGGAGCTTCTTTCTCATATCTAGTTAAGAGAAACAGATAAAAGTGTAAGGCTTTTGACCCTTACTCGATACTTAACGGTTTTGAAAAGCTTCGAGCACGCTAAGGGGTTGTTTGGACAAAAAAGCCACTGGCTTTTCCGCCAAATAGAGACGAAAATAAGCCAATAAGCCAATTTTTTCGTTTTTATTCAAAAAAAATTGGATTTCGATCAAAAAATTTTACTTTTTAGATTCCTCTTGTCATGAGGATGCAATAATCCCCAAAACATGATGATAAGCCAAGTGATACAAAAAAAAAATTTGAATAAGGACAAAAAATAAATCACTTGGCTTATTTAGCCGAACGGCCTCTAAGTTTCAATTTTAAGAGCTGAATTCCACCTCAAGGCAATGCACAATGATGACAAAAGATACAACAATGCAACACAGAAACATTTTCGCATACTGGTCATCCTCCAGGAGCATACTATTGTCAAGCCCAACAAAATTTGCAAAACAGAAATGATCTAAACCATTTTCCAAGGTTTAGGAAGGGCTTTCCAAAACTATACTGATGTGAAGATAAAGGGAAGAAAGACAAACCAAAACAAAGAACGCTATTTGTTTTGTTTTTGGTTTTTTTCTTTTCCTTACGTATTCTTGTTTTCAAAAATCCGCAAAGACGCCGTTTCTTTTAACATCTAGAAAGAGAAAGATAACTTCAAATGAAAATTATTATAGAGCATTGGATAGAGAAAATAGTTGATTTTAAGGAATCCAAAATGATATAGAGCATTGGTGTCGTGAGGAACAAAACGCCACATATATATGACCACAATAATAACATGTATTTACTTTAGTAGTGTTGAACACTTAACTCAAAAACAATTGAACACCCAACTCAAGCAATTGAACACTCAATCACAACCCAATTACATTCCATCAATCCAAATAATTCATAGTTGAACACCTAACACATTATCTCAAATAAAACTCACATTCCTAATTGAAAAAAAGAAAGAGAAAAAGAAGAATCTAGTGGTTTAAGTATTATGCCGGCCTGTGTTCTCTCTCCCTCTCTATTGTCGATGGTCTTAATGTGTCAATTTTGCATTCCTAACAATAACTACTTTTATTTTATTTTTTTATCTAGTTCGCTTATAGAATTAAAGACAAAGCTTTGAAAAATTCAATAACATACATTCCACATTAGCTTGAATAATATTCCTTCGAATTTAAGATTAAGATAGAAAATCTCATCATGGCATCCTAATGAACAATATATTTTGAAAAAGGGTCGGCCTCAACATACCCTCTACAATTTCTTTCAAAATGGTTTTAGTAGATTAATACACCGATTAAATGTTGGCAAAAAATCTGATAACTCATCTAGAATAACTCTAAAATTTAAGTCCCTCCATTCTCGAAACACTATTGACTACGCAATACAATAGCTTTAAAAATTTTGATTTTTTGTTAAAAAATATGGTACATATTTTTAAGTTCTCGGTTTGCCTCGTAGTTAATTTTCTTAAAATAAAAGTCATGTTTTTTTGTCTGCACTATTTATATTAATACATGAGATTTGCACATATATTATTGGTTGATACATCAACGAGTAGAGTTCAGGTAATTTTTGAACACCCTATCACAAATTCCTGGAGCCGCCACTGTCACAAAATAGAAAATGGATATAAAGCGAACTTAACCTGGTTTGGGTTGCTCTGGAATTGGATTAGTAGTATTATCGGTGGGTGTTGTTGGAAGCCCAAACCAAAATGAGTTCCGTCGACGGAATCGGAGAAAAACACAAAATTTTAGGGCACAAATTAGAGGTCACTACACAGTCTACTCATACAGTTCATGCCAATAGTACATGAGAGCATCTCCAGCCTTACCCAAAATTTTTATTCAAATTTGGTTAAAACCCAAATTAGGTAAGGTTCACTCTAATGGTATAATGATCTCTTACCTAAATATATTGTTTTTTTTTTTATTTTATGTTTTCAAGTGTATTTCCCTTCATTTTGGTTTCCATCCGTTTTTTTCCCCAACAACATCTCCTCCCGTTCAAAATGTAAGAGACAACAAATACCAAAATTTTTGTAGTTTTGCGTTGAATAAAAATTACCTTCTCCTTTTCTCCGATTCCACTTCTTTGCCTTTTTCTACTTGGCCAAGAAAACCACAAAATTTGCTCACTCATTTTTTAATTTTTGACCACCGTTTCGATAAAGAAACAGTAGTTTGATTGTTTTTGGCTTCCTAGTTTCTACTGCCACAGGAGAATTTTGTAGTAATATAATTTCTACTCCATGAGTTTGTTCTAGATCGATAGAATCCTCAAAAATTCCATACTCATCCATTGAGCAAATTGGAAACCCACAACTGTTGGTTGAGAGAGAGAAATGAGAGGTGACGAAAAGAGCAGCTAGCATCAGCAATTTTCTGGTCCTTTGCTCTCGGCATGGAAAGGGTTTTATTATCAAAGAAAGAGCCGTTGGAAAAGAGAAAGAGCTGTTGAAAAATGGGGAGAGACTTGGGTTGTCCTAGATTTGGACAAAGAAATGGTAAAACCCAAAATGAAGAAGGGTTTGAGAAAAGGATTGGAGAGGAATTTTTGTGATTTTTGCCTAAATTTTAAATTTGAATCTTAAAATGGGTCAAGGCTGAAGATGCATGCTCTAGAAAATAGAAATTGACAATATATAAAACTGACTACGAAATATAGATGATTAGAAATATTCTTGTCGGTAGAATAAATTAAGCCAATTCCAAAAAAAACACGTCATTTGAATATTTTTATTGGCTTCGAATCAGATACTCCCTCTGCTCCTAATTGAGAGTCTCTTATTCCATTTTTTGGGATGTTATAAAATGATTGTCCATTTTCAAAAATAGAAGTAAAAATTTGATAAAATTCAAAAATGTCTCTCATATTTGAATGCAAATGGTACAAAATAGGTAGAATATATGGGTAATGGTGAAAAATATGTGTAATGATTACATGTCCTCTAAAAAAAGTGGGAATTCCTTAGAAAGACTCTTATTTAAGAACGGAGGGGGGAGTATGAATTATTCATATCATCATTGAATGTTTGACAATGCAACTACCAGTGATTGAATTAACTTTTGGAGCCGTACAAGGGATCACATGAAAGCATTTGTACTGTAAGAATTTGCATATTCCTTGTACTCACGATCAAAGGCTTTATGCCTTGTTCTCTTTTCTTTTCAAAAAGAATTTTTCAAAAAATACCCCTTAGATTTCTTCTACTTTCAATATTTTTCTCTTTAACTCTCTCAACTTATTATTCCTATTATTTTTCAAAAAAAATTTCAAAAATCAAACCAAACACAGCATAAATCTAGTTGCTGGTACTGAGTACGCAGCAATACAATTGTCTTACAAAGCTGCATGTCACATGCATGGGCAAAAATCCTGTGCATGAGTAAAGGCCGATAGCTGAGATAGGTACTTTATGTCGGACCTTGAATCTTGTGTATTGGAGTAGTTTGTTCTAGACTATCAGACAAGCATGTGATTTACCAGGGCCGTTTTTGGCCTTAGACTCCAACTATGGCCCTCATTCTAAATAGAATAGCAACCAAGTGGTAGGCGTTTTATACTTTTGCATTATATGAGGGTTCAAATTTCTAATCCCACTAGCTCACAAGTATGAAAAAAAAACTCTCAAAAATGCATATTATTCATATATAGTCATCCGTATATACAAGAGGGTATTAATCAGATCTCATAATTAAAGGGATTCAAACTTCCTAACTTTATGTACATCAAATCCCATCATTAAGGGAATTTCAGATCTCAATTATCCACTTTTTTTTTTTTGTTTCTTTGTACTTGTTCTTTTTTCTTTTCTTTTTAATTTTTTGACTAGGAGACACCTTTTCAAGGTGTCGTGCCCTCTAAGTCTGGACTAGCAACTAGCAAGCTACAAGCATTGGAAAACATTGGGATAGATGGAGAAAGGCAAAACACAAGCTAGATCTTCGATCGAGTTTGGTGCTTGTGTCAGAGCTGGATCTTTGTTCGTTAGAAGGAGGCGCAAGCAACCCATTTGTTTAAATTGGGGTAAACTTGATTGTTTGCCTTACAGTAGATAGCGGAGAAGGCCTGATTGGTTATTTCTTTCATCGCCCCATAATTGCAAGCCAAAACGGATCAAAACACGTACAAAATTACCCCAAACTCTTATTTTATTTGGAATATTCCATCACTTAAGAAGGGAGCGGACATTTCTACGAGACAACTACTATGGCGCATAATGACTAGAAAACATAAGAGAAAAGTAAGCATTATATATCTTCATTTGCAATTGGAGTTATTTGTTCTAGAGGGAAAACCGAAAGATGAGTCTGCAACTGTAGCAGACTCGGAGATAGGCTAAAAAAATCCAAAAATCTAAGTGCCTCACTCTCTCTCTCTCTTTCATGTGTGTTCGTGTGTGATGTCATTTCTTCTATTTGATTCGTGTGTATTTTTTTTTTTTTGGGTATTTCGGAAATCTTTTTGAAAGGTTTTTGATGCACATGCAGGGGGTCTATGAATTAGTTGAGAAGTTAGCTTAGTTCTAGCTATGATTGATCAAATTATCTCTCTCAAGTAATTTCTTTCGTGAATCGATTTAGTGTTTGAGCTACTACGAAATTCAAAAAGTAATTCCAATCGGGTGGGTAGTGCCGTAGGCACGGACAATTCCAACCGGGGTGCGTAGTGCCGTAGGCACGGGCAAGCACTAGTATCTACGGCACTACGCACCGGTTCAACCGGATTGAAAAATGGAGCACTTAATTTTTTAATCACATTTTTGATGTGTGAACAGCGAACTTGTGTGCCGGTGTGTGTGAACGTGTGTGCATGTGCATGGTGGATGCCACCTAGGGCAAAGGGTGCCACATAGGACAACCCTTCTGTTTTATTAGATAGATACATACATTCAAACAAATAAATTATATACTTCTGAGATATTCTCTATTCTTTTTTGACATAGGAGTACTGATTCTCCGGAATGAGAATGGAAGGTCGAGTGGGGAGATGCACATGTGAACAGGGAATGAGCTAGAGATGAGTACTACTCTACATATTCATCCAATCATGATCTTATCAATATTGATTATTGAATCCACCGTCCAACGGGTCGGTCAATTAGTTGTTACTAGTAGTATATATGCATGCGTACAGATGAATATGGAGAAATGTTATAAAATCACCAAATAATTGATTGTTATCCCTTCCATTTTCTAAACAAATGTTTTGTTTCATCAATTTCTCTGCACTTTATTATTTTCACTATCCTGATTTAAAGAGAGATGCTATTGGTACATATAATTCGATCAGTACATACCTTGGGTACAGACTAGTTTTTGGCTCGTTTTAAGTCCCAAAAAAATGATCCGATCCACTCATTTTGCTTAAAATATATTTTTTAGAATCCCTGCAAAAAATTAGCTAAATTGAATATTGGAAGGGGCGTTTATGATACATCACACTTTGCTTCAGAATTGAAGCCTAAATTCTGAAGTAAAGTGGGATGTATATATCTTAAACGCCCCTACCGATATCTAATTTAGCTGATTTTTTGAAGAGACCGTACCCTAAATAAAATACAGTATTTTAAACAAAATGAGCGGATCGGATGATTTTTTTGGAAACCAAAATGGACCCGAAACTGGTCTGTACCCCGCCCATGGGTACAAGTACAAAATCTGTGTTGATATCTTTTCTCGATCTGTTAAAGAAGTTCGATCGTATCACTATTAATCGCTTCCCTTACCCGTGATATAAACACCAGCTAGCCCGTGATTACCCCATGACAGGTGGCGTCATCTGCATCGTCCCATCTCAGAGAGAGAGAGAGAGAGTGCATAACTGCATATGAAAACTCAAATTTCAGCGAAACCAACAGTGATAGCATGCATGTGATTTTCTTTTGTTGTTTTGGAAGTTTGATATCCGGTCCAAGCATTAATTGTTCATGCTAGCTTGTACGTATCACCTAGCTAAGCCTTTACATGACATCGTTGCCCCACAAGCAGGAGAATCGTCTAGTTACACGTGGAATTCAAAGACAGCCAATGCGTGAATCAAAGGAGTACGTTGGATCATTCCTGGTCCGCACCAAATCTAAACCGTCTATTTGCTACAATGAATTATTCAAATTTGCCGTTGAACTCTTACTATACCGACAAGAATTAAGCTAATTAAGAGTTTCTCATTATCAACATATCCGAACTACTGTATGATCCTAGCTAGTGTGGACTGTTTTATCTAGTCCAAACCTTGGAGTACTAGAGATGATCCAAATCCTCAATGAAAACATCAGTACTCCTTGCGTCAGGCTCAGAGGCAGGAAGATTAAGAATATTGAAAACATCAGTACTCCAATGATCATTTGGGGATCGGATCAGCTTGCCTCGTAAATAAACTGATATTGAATGTATTATTAAAATTTGTTACTTTTAGTTTTTAAACCAAACATAAACAACAATTTGCTCGGCTAGCTTGTAGGTTTTGTTTATCAGCCCGCCCTAATGAAGAAAGGCTTGAAATTAATTAAGTCCTAAATTCATAAACAGACTCCTCCGTTTTGGCACCTCTCAACTGTCCCTGACAGCACACAAGTGACAAACTAAGCCTACGTACGTACCAATAATAGTAGTAACAGTTTTTTACCTCCAAGTACAAAAAAGTGACACCTAGCCTCCATCCAATTAAGCTATATATATATAATCCTACAAGCTGGACACCTAGCTGCAATTAGTCGGACCATTACAAAGCAGTTTAATTGGAATTTGAATTCCCACTTGGTAGCTAGTTTGCATGGTAATTAAGCTAAAGATTAAGGAAATTGAACCGGCCAAACATTCTCGAGCATCACAAGGACAGATAATCATCTAGGTGGTTAGTTTTTTTTTTGATCGGCGTTTTAGGGGGAGGTTTGCTAGAGCTCGAACACACGTAGTTGCACTTGACACCATGCATGAGGGTGCCCCCACTGCGGAATTCAGAGCTTTGGTAGTGACTTGGGTTTTAGTTAGTGATCTAGAATGAGTGAATTTAGATGGATGAACACGCCTAATTATGGTACATATATATTAGAGGTGGCAATCTTAACCCATATTTTTTAACCCGCCCATATCCGTCCACTTTTAACCCAACCCAATCCGCCCATATTGTATAATGGGTTAATATGGGTTGAACCCATATCAACCCATATTTACATGGGTTTAGGTGGGTTAGAAATGAGTTCAATATGGGTTGGAGTTAAAAGACCCAACCCAAGTGCTTCACGTGTACTCCAATTACCAAACCACCACGATTTCTCAGCTTCTCCCAATTACATCGGCATTCGTTGTTTTCTGGAATTTATAGACTCATGGCTGTTGAGTGCCAAATTGAGATACTTACTCTCTCTCTCTCTCTCTCTCTCTCTCTCTCTCTCTCTCTCTCTCTCTCTCTCTCTCTCTCTCTCTCTCTCTCTCTCTCTCTCTCCAAGACCCAAGAAAGAAGGTAAAGTATACAGTCCACACAATTGAGTCTGGAATTCCCCCCAATTGACATATGTAAACTCATACATAAGATTACGGGCTTATCTACGCGATCGAGCTAGCCGAGCTACAGTTATCTCTAGCTCGGTTCCTTTCGAGTTCGATTTTTTTACTAAATAAACCGAACACGAACATGAATTATAATACGACACATACCATAAATAAACAAATCGAACTACATTCAAATCTGAAAACCCCAAACTAGGCATGTTCAGCAAAAAAAATATTAGGGTAAAAGTATAAAAAAAAAATTATTTTTTCGAATCTCTCGTCGAGATGAACTAATAGGGGTAAAAAGTTTGTTAAACAAGCAAATACAAAAAAAAAATTTGAATAGAGACAAAAAAAAGTCACTTGACTTTTTAATCCAAACCTAAGCGGTGGCTTCGCCTTTTCGTAAGTCTCTCTCTCCATACATAAACTAATCATATTCTTGTACAAGCATCATTGATTTTAATAGTAAAACCAGAGACGATTTCGTGTTTTTTTTAAGGCATGACTTAGGATTTTTTTTTCTTATTGATTTTGAAAGGTTCGTAGATGTGGTATTTTTATTTAGCAAGTCTGAGTTTCGATATAGGGGAATTAGTTTTTTTTTTTTTTTTGAAAACAAAAAAAAAAAAGGAAAAGGAAAGCGGGTCGGGTCGGGTCGGGTCGGGTTTGGATTTGGCTTGACCCATATTCGACCCGACCCGTTTCAACCCGTTTACTTTTTGACCCATATTCAACCCACCCATATTTGACCCGCGACCCATTTTAACCCGCTCAAACCCGCCCAGACCCGCCCGTTTGCCACCTCTAATATATATGATTAGGTTGGAATTTAAGGACAATGTGATAGATAGATAGATACGCATACATATTATTGGTCCCACCCGTGAATAGGGTTTAATATTCTGTTGTGTCGTGCACCAAACTGCTGCCTGCCTGCCTACCTTGTTTCTATGGCCACGATACGATAGGAGGTCAGCTAGCTTAGCTAAACAACAATGAAGAGTCACGAGACTACCCATGCATATATTTCTTTCCCATCATAGCCACGTTCACCCAGATTGCAACATCTTCTTTATTTTGTCATTCTCCCACCACATTCGCCAATCTCCAACCTTAGCTCTCTCCCTCTCTCCTCTCTCTCTCTCTCTCTCTCTCTCTCTCTCTAACAATGCATTGTTGGAATCACATGAAATAATGTTCAAAAAGTATCAAAGCTTGATTAACTTCTTGTCTGCATAACCTTTGTTAAAGTAGAACCTTCTTGTTTGTATACAGATATATGTGTATTTAAAAATCACGAATTGGTTCTATAATATATGAGGCCTTTTCTTCTATAATGCCTGTCTGCTATGAGAGGAAACCTTGAAATGACACTTATTGGAAAATTGCAAAATCATGATACACGGACCAGTTCAACAAATAAAATGAGCAATGCATTTGTCAACCATCATGCAATTATTCATTTTGGCAAATCTTTTTTTTTTTCTTTTATCGGCAAAGACATTTTGGCAAATCTCAGGTATACTATTGGAGGTTGTTTTTGCGGTTGTCCACTATAAGCAATTTTTCCCCAAAGTATATATATAAAGGAAATTTTGGGGGTCGCCTTGAGGCGAGGCACAACAAAAACATTCCTGTGCCTTGATTTTTGAGTGGAGAACGACACGAGTGTTCGTTTATGCGTTTGAGGCATACAGAGGCATACGCTTTTCATGCCTTTTTCCCAAATAACAGAGGCGAATGTATCTAAAGAGTTGGTTCATTGTTTTGAGGCAAGTGAAAGAGTTGATTAATTACAAATAGTTGGGATGAAGCCGAAGGGTTATTGCTTATTTGCGAATGATGGCATAACAAACAGAAGATCACTCACAAGTTACAAAACACAAACATAGATGTTAGAGAACAGCAGAGAATAATAGAAACATATAAAAGAAAAATCCAGCAAACAGAAGAACTCTGGACGACAACACACTGAAACAGACAAAGTGGAGATCGATGTAGAAACAGAAAGGAAAAACCTGTTCTTCTGTTGCACAATTGAACTTATTTTAGGTGTATTCCTTGGGACAATGATTTTTGGATCAACCAGAACTTGACGCGTGTCACCCCCGTCGGGCGTCGAGTTAGAACTGTTAATTACTATTAGGCACCCTTTCGGGTATAAATCACAACCCCTCTACTTTAACCGGTCCTTGCTTATTCAGTCGACAAGAGTTATGGAACTCCCAACCTCTTTAACTCCTCATTTCTTCATCTGTCCTCTCGTCCACTAATTTCGGCTTCAATATTTCAGAAGAAAGTGTAACTTTTTATATCACTTTCCTAGAAACAGTTGGGAGAAATTGACTCCATTGTTGAGATACACTTCAACTTGCTGCCATATTACCGTTCAAGTAAAATGAAGCCAACTCGTCGGCACTTGATAATTCTAATGGCCGTGGCTCTTATTTATCAAAATTTAGGCAATGTGGAAGGGAGAACCCATTTTCACAAGCAGAAGAAGAAAGGGTCCCCTGTTGAAGCTCCAAGTTCTCAAGAAGCTGTTTCTCCCTCCCCTGTTGAAGCTCCAAGTTTTCAAGAAGCTGTTTCACCCTCCCCTGTTTATCCTCCCCCAGTTCCTTCTGACCCAAGTGGTCCTGGTGATAATTCTAGCTCTGGCTGTGTCTTTGACGTTACGTCTTATGGGGCGGTCGGAGATGGGTCCACCGACGACACTCCCGCCTTTAGAACGGCCTGGAAAGCCGCCTGTGCCGTGGAATCCGCCGTTCTTTTGGTTCCCTCCGGTTATGTTTTCACAATTACTTCCACAATTTTCTCAGGCCCCTGTAATCGGGGATTAGTGTTTCAGGTAAGAACTGCAGCTAAATTTTCCCATCAATATTCTTCTCGGCTAGGGGTGTTTGTTACAGCTTTTTCTTTCCTTTTGGAACATATTGTTTTGCAACTTCCGTTTCCACTTTTGGGGTCAAACATTTTATACTAATTGTTTCAAAAAAGAAAGCAGATAATCCATAAAGGGGGGTTTATTTTGATGCTTTTAGCATAGTTAATTTTCACCCAAATTTTTGCTGCAACGAACGCCTCTAAATACCTAGGAAATTTTATAAAGGATGGTGGGAAATGCTATTTTTGGGTTAAATATTTTGAGTTTATGCATGTGAATAAGGTGGACGGGGTGTTGATGCCGCCTAATGGACCGGATTGCTGGCCAAAAACAGACAGTAACAAGCAATGGATTGTGTTTTACCGACTCGATGACATGACATTCACCGGAACTGGTACTATTGAAGGGAATGGCGAGAAGTGGTGGGAACTCCCTTGCAAACCCCATCGGGTACTTTACTCCTTACAATAACCCTGCAAACACACGCACGCACGCACACACATATATGCATAGAAAGTTGTCCTGGGTTTTGAACTTGTCTGAATCTCCAATATGTTTTTTTTTTGGGTAAATCAATCTCCAATATGTTGCTCTATCCATTCTTGATCTTTTACGGTTTCCCTTTTCTACTTTAACTGGCATTTCCAATTCTCAAGCTATCTGCACTGTATAAATATTCTATGATCAGCATTTATCTTGTTCTAGATCCATTCTTTTTTTTTAAAAAAAAATGCAGGTTTATTGTCAAACAATGAATGAAATGCCACGCTAACTTTAATTAAAATGCGGTTTTCAGGGTCCCGGCGGAACAACCTTGCCTGGACCATGTGACAGCCCTGCTGTAAGTACAAAACAAAAAAAAATGCTTACCGTTTTAATCCAACATTTGCTTCTTGTTTTAATCAATCATTTAGGGGTTTTCTGTTACGAATGAAATAAATTTGCTTACCATTTATTCAGCTAATTCGCTTCTTCCTGAGCACGAATTTGGTGGTTAGCGGGTTACGCATCCAAAACAGTCCCCAGTTCCACATGAAATTTGATGGGTGTCAAGGAGTACTGATAGACAAGTTGTCCATATCTTCCCCTAAGCTTAGCCCCAATACTGACGGCATCCACATTGAAAACACGAAATATGTTGGGATTTACAACTCTGTTATAGCAAATGGTAACCAAATCAAATCACACAAATTTGCTTTTTATCAGTTGTGTAATTTTTTTTTCTTGTGTGCATTAATATTCAATAATGTCACACTGATTTACCAGGGGATGATTGCATTTCCATCGGAACGGGGTGCTCAAATGTTGAAATAGACAGTGTAACTTGTGGACCGAGTCATGGCATCAGGTACATCAAAACATGCTTTATTTTCTATCGCTACTAAACCTGGTCATGCAACTAACCAATTGGCATTACTCTGGTTTTTGAGGCCACTTTTGTCATTACATCAAGTATCTTCACCCTTCTTCACTTATTTGACTTAGAAAACATGTCTACACCTCACGGATCCTATCCTTCGGCTGGTAGAGTGTTTTCTCAAACAAACAAAATAAATGAATAGCTCAAAAACACTCACTGTTTTTGCGGAGTTTGAGAGACTTTAGCCTAACTCAGCCGCTGGCCCCTATTATTATAAGCCCATGATGGGCATGGTCTGCATCCGATCAAGGATGCTAACTTCTTGAAATTGTGTTCTTTAAAAATTTTCCCATCGACAGTTTCCAAACAATTTGCAAAACAATCTTTTTGAGCTGTCATACAACAAAAATAGAACACAAAATGAAAACGATTCTACAGTGACCAAATACTCAGTTTCACTTGTTCTCGAAATGCATCCTAGTCAAGTCCCCCAGATCAGAGACTATTTCAGAGACATTACATTGGAATTTATTTTCGCCTGCAGCATTGGGAGCCTGGGGGTGCACAACTCCCAGGCATGTGTATCCAACATAACAGTTAGAAACGCAATGATAAGGGACTCGGACAATGGTCTCAGGATCAAGACATGGCAAGGCGGGGCGGGCAGTGTATCGGGCATAACATTCGACACCATCGAAATGGACAACGTCCGAAACTGCATAATCATAGACCAGTACTACTGCCTTACAAAGGCCTGTCGCAACGAGACTTCAGCAGTTTACCTCTCCGGTGTTTCCTACAACAACATAAAGGGGACCTACGACGTGCGGAGCCCACCGATTCACTTTGCTTGTAGTGACACCGTGCCCTGCACTAACATAACAATGTCTGAAGTTGAGTTGCTTCCGTTTGAAGGGGAATTGGTGGATGACCCATTTTGCTGGAATTCATACGGAACTCAGGAGACGTTGACAATTCCTCCCATTGATTGCTTGCAAGATGGGGAGCCCGAGTCTATGGCAGAGATTTCCTCTTATGGCTGTTAAAATTAGGAGACTTATGTTAGATACATATATATATAGTACTATACACTTTGTATAGAGCCCAAGAGCCATTATATTTGAAGTGGATTCTTGGGGGTTAATTTAGGCTCCATCCCTTTGGGATTTGTTTCCCTAAATGTGTGATGAGTCATGAGGGTGTGTGGTAGGGAGTTTGGGAAGGGTTTCCCTTACTTTGTAACAGAGTGGAATTTTTTTTTACATATATGGTTTTGTAATTCGAAACCCCTCTCGATCTGAGCTTTGGCAACCCCAAATAATGAAAGTCCTTACTATCCCACCTTTTTTGTTCTATACTGAAAGTCAGAAAATGCCGCAAAGTCTTGCCCAAGAGCGAGCCGGCCAGAGGGAAAATTCCAAGGGCTCAGCTGAGGGACCTAGCTAATCCTAATGGTTGATGCAGGGAAAAGAGAAGATAATCAATCCATTTTGATTCTGGAAAATCCTACTAGCAAACATTTTGCAAGAAGAGTCTAGCTCATTTTGTTGATTGCAAAGAAATATCCAATAAGTGGTATCCATCAAATAGCATCCTACGTATAACCCAAACTGTGAAGTTTCATAAGTGTGGGAAAAAGGGTACTATTATTCTTCTATTGGGTAAAGTAAGCAATGACACAGCTATTTTCATGAAAAACAGAGATGTAAACTAAGTACTTTTGTTATAGGAGTACATTTCAAGAGAGGCAAATTAATTTACCTAGAAATTGTTGTATCCATGAGTATTTTCTTATTTTACATAAAAGGGGAGGTGAATGTAATTTTTTCCGTGTTGTATTTTGAGGAATTTTAGTCTTTTAGCTAGTACTCATGAGTAATGCCGTTTAATGTATGGTAAAAATAGCTCATTGAGTTGTTGTTAAGGTATAAATTATGGATTAAAATGTGTGAAAAGTGTATAGAAGTACGTAAAAGTATATTAAAAAGTGTAAAAAAAATATATACAAGTTTGTGTTCTTTCTAGTACAGTACGTATAACTTATTGTTGACAACCAAGTGGGTATGGTCGGTATAGTACAATAATTTTGTGGAATTAGAGGAAAGGCTAATGTATTTTATGTGAAGAAACATTGAGAAGGTAAGTGTAAAACTAAAACAATAGCTCTAGGTGGCGACTATTTGCAACCCTGTTTTTTCTCTCTTAGTCCCTTACTCCATACAGTCCTTTTAAAACAGAAAATTTTCTCCAGGAAACCCAATAAATGTCTCTGATCTTCCAATTATACCCTTTCTCTAAAAAATTACACTTTAAACCCACTCACCCATCAAAACCCTAAACTCCCCACCCCTGGTCCCCCCACCCCATTTACGTCGTCCAGACCACTCCCACGCCATTTCCGCCTCCCACCTCCTCCACCTCCATAGCCACCACCGCAGCACCGCCACTCCTGCCGCCGCACACCGCCACACCACCACCTCAGGTGTCGCGCGCTCTCTCTCTCTCTCTCTCTCTCTGTTCTTCTTCTTCTTCTCTCTCTCTCTGTTCTTCACCACTGCCGCCGCACCACCACCTCAGGAGGAAGGTTAATCCCTTCGTTAGCTCTATTTGTTACAAATTGACGGAATGGGACGAAAGGGCCTAATTGTTGCCAAAATAACAATTTCAGATGCTTTTCTGAGAATCCGAAAAAAATTCAGGTGCGTTTTTGAATTTTTTCCTGAACAAAAATCAATCGAAAGTAAATCTGGGTCATTTCTTCGTTGTTGTTCTTGCAGATCTTCGACGTTTGATTTGTTTGGTTCCTAATTTTTTGTTCTTGTTACCGATTATGTGGTTTTCTTTTTCTTTGTCGTGGGAAATTTGGACGGTAGTTTGGAGGCAACATTCGAGATTATGTTTCGTCACCTACGATCACGTTGTAAGTTTCTCTGCTTGATTGTTGGTATTTTCTGCAGAAATTTGCATGAGTGTGATTAGGGCCGTAAACGAGCCGAATCTAGCCGAATATTAGAATGTTCAGATTCGTTCGTTAAGTTTGTAAGTAAACTTGAATTCGAGCCGAACTCAATGAAAATTTGACCAGCTGAGCTCGAGCTTAGTTTGCCTAGGTTCACGAGCCTAATCGAGCAGATATTGCTGGTTCATGTTCGGTCCATTTATGAAACGAGCCTAAAATTAAGGCTCAAGTTCGGTTCATTTAGTAGACGAATCAAACTCGAACGAGCCTTTAACCAAGTCAAGTCACGAATAGTTTACGCACGGCTAACTTCATTTACAGCCGTAAGTGTGATTATTCATTCGTCAGTTAGTAATTTTAATTTCTCCTTTCGTTTATTTTGACAGTCCCTTATATTAGAGGACGCCACCTCTATGACGCATATGCTGCTTTTCTGGTTATCGAATTGGCTTCCCGCACGTAAGTAATGTCTTAAACATATCTCATCCTGACATTGTCATCTAATCTCTCGATTGTTGATGCTTAGACAATAATTTTCTCAAAACTGATTAAAGTTGGTCCGGAGGGTAGGAGATCCTAGTTGTCGGGGGTGGAGGTAGCTTGTGTGGGGGTGGGTTAGTGCCACTGAGGTAGCAATAGTCATTAGTTTAAATCTTTCCTTCACATTGCATTAGTTAGTGTATTGTTTGTTGGAATTGGCATCAATATCTTAGGACATACAGCCATAACTAGATGCGTTCAAGTTCAGGCTGTAATATGAAATTTCCTCTTTGGTTTCCTTGGTGTTCTGTAGAGATTTTACCGCTTGTGTAGTTGTGCTTGAGATTGAATGGTCCAGCCCATGTTTCACATTCTTATTAATCATGAGATTTCCAAACTGAAGGTATCCTTTTTCTCCATGAGCCTTTTTTTTTGAACAGCAAAAAAAAAAAAAACTACTCTCTTTTCTACATGAGCTTTTTGGCTGACATGAAATGGTGAAGATAAAGTTTTGGCATGTTGACATCATTTTGCGGATGGTGTGCAATTTCCAAAAAAACTACTCTCTTTTGTGTGACTATCCTTGTTACTCTTACGAGTATGAACTCCTTTACTATGGGTAATGTCTGAAAGAATCATAATGGCATGCTTCATGTGAGGATAATGAAATATTTTTTAAATTTATAACTTCTGGGTACACCATCTCTAATGTCTTTGGCCCGATGGTATTTTTCCCGTCTTAGTTGAAAAATGGAAACCTGTTTTCGTTCTGGAATTGGCTAAGGTTTTTTGGTTTTATGGGCTAATCCTATTTGTGTGCGCGTTGCGTTGGGTTTAACTTATTTGAGTTCATTTTGTTCTCGCTTTCTGTAATAGTCAATTCATTAAGTTAATGCTTTTCTTTTACCATGGCCTTGTTCTGTGTGTCCACTTTCAGGGAAATCTACATGGCCAAGGAGGACTCACGTGATCGTGCGGAGGCAAGTTAGAGCTGCACCCTTAAGTACTTGAAGCTGAAGACTTCCTAATTTGTCATGTTCTGTTCATGTGGATATCGTAAAATAATGCACTATGGTTGAACCCATCTTGCTTGTCTGAGTGGGTTGTCACGAGTTGGTGGCCTCTCTTAATGTTATTGCTGCACCCCTAAGTACTTGAAGCTGAGGCTTCCTAATTTGTCATGTTCTCTGTTCATGTAGATATCTTTAAACAATGCACAACGGTTGACCCATTTTGCTTGTCTGGGCGGGTTGTCACGAGTTGGTGGCCTCTCTTAATGTTATTGTTGCCTTTGCGAAAATGAACAAAGCGACTTGTGTTGATTGTAAACTTGTTTTAAGCTATCAGTAGCTATTTGTCCTTTGTTGTAGATTGGCATGAACCTAAAGGAAAGGCTCAGCAAAGCTAGTTCTTTGTTGTAGTACCAAAGAGTGATAGATTGGCATGAACCTAAAGGAAAGGCTCAGCAAAGCTATTTGTCCATTGTAGTGGACTAATGTTGGAACCCCACAAAAAAATCAAATAGAAGAATGGTGTGGGCACACGCCCCAAAAATCCCGTGTTTTAGTGCATGAAATTCCGGGTGCGCCCTTATCTTGCGGAAAGCGCGGCGAAGTGCTTCGCAGATCAGAGAGTCGCCACTCGGGTTTTGCGGTTAGTACCCAAGAAACCGTTCTTTTGAAAACGTTTGGACCACGTCCGTTTGATTTTGAAAAAGGCTTTTGTAGACTGGGCCGTCGTCACCTTCGATCTTGAGGTTCGGGAGCCAGATTACGAGAGGGGAAGGGTTTTATGGCACCCCCCTCGCCCAGTCCGGAGATCGGTCTCTACTCAGGCGTTTTGTAAAACATTCGCATTTCTCTCTTTATTTGATCATTCTCTTAACCAGTTAGGGCGGGGGAACAGTTAATAGGGATTAAAACTGTAACAGATTGCATTTATGTACAAAAGATGTAACAAAATGTTTATGGATGGTGATGTTTGATCTAAGCAAATATAATAGATTGAGAACAAGCTTTTGTGGACGTTTTAGACAAACTAGCACACACTGACTGTGCAATGGCACACACAGGAACAAGCCTGCATGCACTGGACGAACCACTGCATGCAGTCAACACCTGCGTGCGCCACTCAAAACTGGCGTGCGCCGGTTAACCCAATACCACAGCTTCTGTTCTCAACCCTCTGGGCTCTGGAAAGGACCAGTGCACACCCAGGACAAACCACGCAGTTTATAGAGGTTACTAAACTATTATAGACAGATAAATGGGCTTAAAAGCCACCAAATAGACAGAAAACCCCTTAAACAGTGAGGGGAGCATGATCAGAGGCCTGGATGGAAGATCCATGCAAGGGCCAAGCCACTGGGACAAAGATAACTAGCGCACGCCACTGAGGAAGGGCCGCACGCCAGTTCTTTCTTGGTTCCAATGCTTTGGCTTTGCACATTCTGGGCTCTGGAATAGGACCAGAGGGACCCAGATGGCCAATATAAGCAATAAATATAGATAGGAAAGAAAGCAGTTCTAAATACAGAAAGCAGACTGGTTTTAGCATGCAACAGGGTGATCAAAGCTTAAATAATGCAAGAAAACAATGATCCATGATCCCCACACCAGTGTTGCACATACTACCATGACTGGCGTACGGTACATCACTACTGGCGTGCGCCACTGATCATTGTATACGGTTCTTGAAACCTTGCCAGCATTAGGGCCAGGACTGGTATAGATTACCGCCCCTCAGGGGTCAGAACAGAAAGCAGGAGCAAGAGGTATTATACCTTTGCTAGTGATTTTTGAAAGAGAGCTTGAGCTTTGAGCTTGAAGATGATGATGGATGTAGATGTGGTGAAGGTTATGGACTGTGGAGGATATGTTCTTCACTTACTCTTTCTATGAGGAAGAAAGGAAGCGAAGAACAATGAAGGAGAAGAAGACAAAGGATGGCTTGACTTTATGAAGCTACCCCTTTCTTAATGGTGCTAACCCTTTGCAAAGGAATGCAAATGGGGTATTTATGGAGGAGGGAGAGGGCTGATCAGCCTGGTCCTTAGGGGCTGTTTGGAGTGGTGAGACATTGGAGGAAGCTCCCATGCATTTAATGCATGGGACTTGGCTTGATGGAAGAGAAAGGAACTGTTTCTGGCCGAAGTAATGATCAGGGGGCTGCCAGCTGACGTCAGGCGGCTACAAAACTCCCGCCCAGCTGGCTGAAAAAGGTTGATTTGACTGGTGCTGACTGGCGTGCGCCACTTGTTGAGTGGCGTGCGCCAGAGATTGGTAATGACTGACACGTGGCAGTGGTTTCTGCGCACGCTAGTCTTCCACCAGCGTACTCCAGCAGGGTTTTGTTGAGGCCATTTGGTTCTGGCTTGAGGGTTCGACAAGGGTTTGAAATGGGTTTAGACGAGGTTCGGGATGCTCAAAGCTCAAACTCATCAACCAACTCGGTATGTTCTCGACTTTAATCATCATTGGGGAATCAAAAGACCGTAAATAAACTATTCTGGAAAGTCCAAAATAGGGTGTCTACAAATGGAAAAACTGTTCGGTAACAAAAATAAATCCATCGAATGGTCGGAATAATAAACTATCATGATAGTAATACAAAAATTGAACATAGTTGGATTACATAAATTTAAACTAGCAACCACGATTACATAGAATGAAACTTAAGATTGAATTGCAAATGGAAAAACAACATTCGGCCATTAAGGGGCCTGAACCAACCATTGATAGAACAGGAGAATTGGCCGTGTTCATTTATCAATCACGCACTGAAGGTTTGCGCTAGTGATATTCAAACATGTAGTCTTATGAGGTCGGAACAAAACGATGTTTCTTAGCACGAGACAAACACCCGTGTGAATTGCCGTGCGCACTCACATTCTCCATCGTAAACTCCACGTGTGAAATCATTTAGGGTCATTGGACCTATGTGGTTGCCGTGCGTTGAAGAATCACCCTGAAGAAAGTATCAAAAATTCAAAAATCCATTAAAACAAGTTTTCGTTATATAACTGTTGAACATAAGTATCAATTTCGATAACAACATGTCGAAAATATGTACAAAATTTGGTAAACAACTGTCGAACTATAGATATAGGGAAAATCATACATACATTTCGGTAAATATCTGTTGAAAACAAGAATATATTTCGGTAACTACACGTCGAAAATATGTTCAGACTTCGGAAAAAATCTGCCAAACCACTATTTTCGGTAAATAACTGTTGAAACAATAATTACATTTCGGTAACTACACGTCGAAAATATGTTCAAATTTCGGTAAACAATTGCCGAACCACTATATACAAAAATCATATATACATTTCGGTAAATAGCTGTTGAAACAATAATTATATTTCGGTAACTACACGTCGAAAATATGTTCAAACTTCGGTAAACAACTGTCGAACTATCTATATAGGGGAATCATACATACATTTCGGTAAATAGCTGTTGAAAATAAGATTATATTTCGGTAACTACACGTCGAAAATATGTTCAAACTTCGGTAAACAACTGCCGAAACCACTATATACAAAATTCATATATATACATTTCGGTAAATAGTTGTTGAAAAAAAGATTATATTTCGGTAACTACACGTCGAAAATATATTCAGACTTCGGTAAAAAACTGCTGAACCACTATTTTCGGTAAATAGCTGTTGAAACAATAATTATATTTCGGTAACTACACGTCGAAAATATGTTCATACTTCGGTAAACAACTGTCGAATTATATATATAGGGAAAATCATACATACATTTCGGTAAATATCTGTTGCAAACAAGATTATATTTCGGTAATTGAATGCTGAAAATGTATCTAAATTTCGGTAACTAACTGTTGAGTATGGTAATATTTTACAGTGGTTAGCTACCGAAATTACCTACTTTATTCTGTTCATTCTCTTCGAACCAGAAACATCGAAAAACCCTCGAAAAAACTGAGTTTTGTAAACCCAGACGCCACAACAACAAAACAGAGGCATTGAAAATGGAAAAACTTACCTCCTCACGCGGCTTCCAACATATAAGGTCCATCACAATATCTTTCTTCTCCTCTGCCATCGCATTGTAAATAGAATTTGATTCAATTTCAAAATCTAAACCTACAATTAGAACAAAAAATGGATCAATGGAAAGACTTGATCCTTTCATTGATACATTATTTGGTCTTTGTTCCTCCTCCATTGGAAGATTTGAGAGAGAGGAGAAAAGAAAATGATGAAGAGAGAGGAGAAGAGAAGAAGATGAACAGTACGAAGATGAAGAACAGTACGTAGATGAAGAACAGGTCTGTGTGTTTTTTTCTTTTAAAACGTAAATGATGATTTTGAGGGGAAAGGGGGAAAACGTGAATGATGATTTTGAGGGGAAGGGGGAAGTGGATAATTTAGGGGTTTTAGTCTTTGGGGTATATAGGTCATTTCACGTATAAGTATAAGGGTAAGTAGGTCACTTTGTATTAGGGGGTCATATTGTAATTAGTTGACAATTTTTAAAGGGCTAAGGGAGAAAAAATGAGGCTGCGAATAGTCGCCCCTAGCTCTAGCTCTTAACCCACCCAGCCCAGGTCGAAACGGAAAGCCCAAATATATACAGATCCATCCTCCGAAACACTCCTCATCATCAGAACGACGCAATCTGTTTTTTGAGCAAAAGGAAAGAAAAAGATGCCGTCTCTTCAGACAGCGTTGCCTCCTGAACTTGCCAATAATGCGATTCGAGTTTAGTACTCCGTACTCTCTCTCCCTCACTCTCTATTTACTATTGAAGGGTTCCATTTTGAATACTCCAATTGCGTTCAAATTACTACTCCAGTTTATTTTCCTCTCTTCATGGAAAAACTGTTACCTTGCTTGCTTGCTTGCATATATACTTGTAGTATCGCATAGTTAATTAATTCAACTCTTATTGGTTTTGTAGCTTTACCGTGAATGCCTTCGAAGGGCTAAATATGTAGGCAGTCGGGTATGTTCACTCTTTATCTATCTACTATCAACTCTTTTCTTATTGGTGTGTTCTGCATCTTCATATTATTTCGTTTCCATTTATATTTAAAATTCCTGTCTCAATATTAGATCGTCAAGACTATACATACGTATCAAAAATACTCCTAGATATTTTCCCATTCATTTCCGTTGATGCTCAGTGTCCTAGTTGGGCCATGATTCCTCTTTGTCTGATATGAGTTGATATGGGTGGGTTATATGGCGTGAAAGAAATTTGAGATGTTTTCAAGGGGTCGAAAAGTCTTTGTTTAGAATCCAAAGTTTTTAGCTTGTATAGTTGGGACAAGACTCAATAGAGAACGTTATCCTTCTGTTGACCAATTTTTAGCTTGGTTTGAGCTTCTCCATTCTTATGGGAGTGTATAGGGTGGCCTTTTCTATGTAAGGGTGGCGTTCCCTTACTGCCTTTTTGCTAATATAATTATTTACAGTGTTGCGGGTTGCTTTTTCCAACATTTACCTTCTGGCATTTGATAGAGATGCAATCATTGCGGATTATCTTTCTTTTGATGAGGGGGTTATAGTTTGGGACATCCGCTTGAGAAGGCAAATTCAAGATGGGGAGGAAGAGGATTTGATGGCTTTTTATGCTAGAGTGTATGGCATGCAAGGAATAGGAGAAGGGGAGGATGAGATGCGTTGGAAACTGTCTAAGTCAGGATGTTTTCAAGTGAAATCTTACTATCAAGCGTTAGGTGGTCGTGGAAATGTTTCTTTCCCTTGGCAAGCGATTTGGAAGACAGTGGCTCCGTTAAGGGTGAGTTTTTTTGTTTGGTGCGCAGCTCAAGGCAAGATCCTCACTATCGATTATTTGATTCGGAGGCGGAGAATCATTGTCAATAGGTGTTGCATGTGCAAAATGGATGCGGAGACAGTGGATCACCTTCTCATTCATTGCCCAGTAGCTTGGGAGCTTTGGTCCGTGGTGTTTTCTTGGTTTGGTTTAAAATGGGCCATGTCAAGGAATGTTATGGAACTTTTAATTGTTTGGAACGGGGCTAGAGTGGGCAAGAGAAGGAAGCGTGTGTGGGCCATGATCCCTCTTTGCTTGATGTGGACTATATGGCGCGAAAGGAATTCGAGGTGCTTTGAAGGGGTTGAAAAGCCTTTATTTAGAATCAAAAGTTTTGTGGTTTGTAGTTTGTATAGTTGGGACAAGGGAGAATGTAATCCCTCTATTGATCAATTTTTAGATTGGTTTGAGCTTTTCTCGTCAAATAGGGGTGGTGTATAGGGCCTTTTTGTATTGGTGGCCTTTTTTGTATACGGGCGGCATTCCCTTAATGCCTAGTTTCTAATATAAATACTTATCAAAAAAAGAAGAAGTTATCCTAGTCTATACCATAAACAAAAACAAAACAACAACAAGAGGCTAAGTTTGTAAACGAAATTGGCATTGAGTACATCTCAGTGTAATGGGGAAGACCCTTGTGATTGTTAGACTGGAGAGAGCCATCGAGCTACCCCTTTTCCGGCTTTCGGCATGATTATGATAGGTATCGGTGTTTAATGCATTTAATCTCTGTTGGTGGTTGATTTGGTATGGCTCACTCACTTTGGAGAATTCTCACTCCTCGAATGTACAATCACTTCTTGAGCCACTGGATAACATACAAAGGCAGGTATTTGAGTTGTGGTGGTTGTCTTTGCTGAACCACATAAATTAAGCTCCTCCTTGTCCTTGATAGGAGTTTTGGTTCGCGACCCATATCCGCTCCTCTGGAAACTCTCAGTATGCCTGAGAACTTTAGCTCCCTCTGTTTTAGCTTCTAGTCCAAGAGAAGGGTATTTGTTTTCCAACATTATCAAAGAGCCAGGTGTCACATATCTAATGATCTTGACATGCACCTAGTTGTCATATGGAAAATTTTAGTTTTGTAACTGTTACCTGTCAGTAACTAGTCAGAAAATGAACAAGTAGATGACTGCTACCTCTTTGCTTATTACCCATTCAGATCCTGTAGCCACTTTTGGATAAAATTCTCCTTCCTGCTACTTTAGTGGCCATGGTAAGGTAGAATAGTGAGATGCAGAAAATTGTTTTTCTTAATAGCTCAAGCAGATTCTTTGCCTTTAAGAGTGCCCGGAAATTTCCTCTAGAAGGAACTTGTTGCGGCCCAGTCAGGGATCTCAGTTTTGGGAATCCAGTGGATTTCCCTATGCATAAATGGAGGGTTCGGGGAGTCTCATGGGTAATTTGGAGGAGGTTGCATAAATGGAGGGTTCGGGGAGTCTCATGGGTAATTTGGAGCAGGTTTGACCTGAAGTTCGTACCCTTGGGTTGGTTTGGTTTTGATTGTGGTTGTGGTTTGGGTTTCCATTCATTGATTTCTGACATTTATCTACATGTCACTTTGGCTATGTTTTTTTTTTTTATCGGCGTCACTTTGGCTATGTTAAAGTATCCAACTCAAAACCAATTAGCAAAGAGTAGAGAGGCCTCCCAGGCTCATATACTAGTTTTGGAGGTTAAATTAATCTATGTGGGACAAGCTCTAACAGACTATAAACATTCTTATGTGTTAAAAAATAGTACCTTTATGCACACATCTAGTTGGATAACCTTGAGAGCCTTCTCAATCCTGCCGCCAACCAAACACTGTGGCAATAGCATGCTCGTAGAGCAGATAAGTTGTCTTATAAGAATACCACGGGATTAATGTGGCAATAACACGCTCCTATAGCAGATTAGTTGTCTTATGAGAATTCTATAGAAACAATTATAATTATCTTTGGGTTGAGATTTACTTCCAGGGTGATATACAGCCCTTATGCTTTTGGGGGTCCCCAAACATTTATAGGGGGCATAAAAATACAAGAACTAAGTTGGCTATCGAGAATTATAAACAGCCCTCGTGTTTTTGGGGTCTCCAAACATTTATAGGGCATAAAAAATACAAGAAGTAAGTTAAGCCAATAAGTTTGTAACTCCTCTCTTATTCTTTAGACAAAATTGGTTTGAGCCCCTAATCATAATTGGGATTGAGAAGACTATTATCAGCATGGTTTCTGTCCACAGCCATTGTTTTGTCCGATCAATGTTTTATAGCGGTTGAAGGTTCTTAGTATGGATGCCACAGAATTTCCTTAGTCTTTTGAGTTTTGACCCTTTAAGTTCATTGTTTTCAAATTGATCTCCCTCCATTCAAAAGGTTTTTGTGTTTAACCTGGTGCTTGCATGTGGTTAATCTGCAGCAACATAATACAGCACTTGTTATTGATATGGTGAGACAGCAGTTTAAAAGACATATGCATGAAACAGATCCTGAGAAGATTCAGAAGCTTAAGGACGAGTGAGTGTCATTGTCGTTGGCCTTTTCTCCTGGATCACTCTGCTCTATTGATATACCCTTAAGAGCAATTCTTTTAAATAGTTTTAACTTTGAATGCTCTAATAAGAGCATGTACAGCAGGCAGGCAAAGAGCATCTTAGCTATTTTACCTAAGCAAATGTCCAAAATGAGCACTACACCAGCCTCAATTGAGCTTCTGTAAAACACCTTTGCTACAATACTTCGGTATCTTTGCCGCGTGACTGTTCACCAGCAATTTCTTTTTTAATTTCTCTCTCTCTCTCTCTCTTCAGAAGGGTTTGGGTGTAATGGTTTTTGAAATCCTCCTTTGATCTCACCGACCAAGACATTGCCCAATTCCGGCGAGACCAGTCCACATGGGCGGCGTAAAAATGGCTGAGAAGATGAAAAATGGGTTCATTCATGTATACATATAGACATGTATAAAGTATCATATATAAGCGTGTATAATTTTGGGGTTCCTCAAGTAGGGGGAATTTTTGTTGGCCATTTGATTCCAAAAATCCAGATCTGAGTCAATGAAAAAAAGGATTTACGGATTATTGAGTGGCAAAAGTCACTCTTTGATGCTGCAGCCTACACATATTGTTCTAGGGCTTCAAACCCAAAATGGGAGGAAGAAGTACAAGAAAAGAAAAGAAAAGAGAAAAAGAAAAAAATGTTATTTTAATAGAGTATAGGTAAAATAGATAGTATTGGTGTGGTGTGGTGTTGAAAGAGATGTGAGTAGGTAAAATGAAAAAATTGCACTGTTCACTAGCATTTTTTCCTAAATGGTGTACATGCTCTAATATTTGTGCTTTCTGGATTCGTAGTGCGGCAAGGGGACTCATAAATCACATGCTACACGAATCTGAGAAGATGTCTGGCCGTAAATTCAGCCAGAGTTCTTGATGCTGATGTTGGTTGGAACATGGCTATGAATTTTATTCAGCCAGAGCTTTATTTCCAATGTTAAACATGGAGTGGAGATCCAAGGCCAAAGGTGTCTCTTTTGTACTATAACATTTTTGGGGCTTAAACTATTGTACTGTGTAAGATCAGTGTCGTTTGTTCGGAGTTGTTCACTTAGCAGGGAAACATTCAATACCTAAGTTAATTTGAGCATTTTCATCTTGTCTGAACAAGTGCTGGTTGTTGGGACAGGATTCATACCTATCAACTTTAAGCCAGAAAGGTTTTGAAGTCCTGTTCTTGTGAAACTAGCATCAATACGATTTCATCATACATTAGTATCGTAAAGCCACCTTATCATCCAATATGATTCATATGCATTCTCCCTTTTTAGTTCGTCTGTAATACGCAGAATTTTCCATTTGAAGGCTTTAACTTGGTTTCTACATTAACTAACTAGTATACCATATCAAAAGGATGATGTTTCAATGGAAACTCAAACCTTCCTTCATTAGACTGCAGCAGTTGTGTTTTCATTCATGTCTCTGCAACAACTAGGTTAGTCATGCTCACGATTGACAAACTTTTACTGTTTGGAGGTTTTTTTGGGGGTCCATTTACCGCCACTTCCACTCATTAAATTATTTAGAGTTGCTTTCTGATAGGCATTGATGCATTTGCTACTTGAAGCTTTTATATATCTAAGTGTCGAATTAGTTGTGGATGGATTGTAGATCATAAAGCAGAGTGACAAATGACCGTTGTAACTTGTGACATGATTCACCTAATACCCAACAAACGAATTTGTGCTCGAAGTAGGATCTACCGTGGATAGTAAGACAGGCAGCCTCTCCCCCTTCTTATGGCGGAACTCTAAACAGTCACGACACCGATAGGGTATAGCACCTGCTATTGCTCCACCTCACAATGTCTCTTCTTGCTGTGGTTGAACTTTCCCATTCCTCTGGTGGTTGATCTTTCCCATTCCTTTGCAACTGAGAACTTTCATGCCAATCTGTCTTCTTTCAGATGTAAAAATTGTTACACTTGGCTTCTTCAAAACAGGCCTCTCTCTCTCTTCTAATTCAGATGGTCCATTCAACAGTGCACCCTTTTGAATGAAGAGAAGGAAGACAACCATTCATGCGAATGCACGAAACGAACAAAAGCAAGCTCCTTTGTGGAGGTGCATGGCAGAGAAAGGAAGAGACGAGCATTCCAATAACCAGCAAGAAAATAAAACTATCCATATCTTGAATTCATTGATAAAAAAGTGAGAAATTCTTAACGTTTACACACTGTATTCCAATTAAAATCAGTCAATACCACCATTATACCCCGCAAAAACCCCAGACATCAGTAACTGCTGAACCGAACAACTTACAGCAGACAAACTCAAAAGTAGTACTGCAAAAGAAACAACAAAGACGAATCAAACAGAACAATAACCATGCATGATACACTCAAGTTTACAACGGAAGACCTGGAGAACTGATGTTACGATATTGCAATGCTGCACAGCTCCCAACACAAATAACTTCCGCATAATCGGGTATACCTCTGCAGCATAAAATTCAAGATCCACTTTTAACTCCTCCAGCTTCATCAATCTGTAAGGCTCTAGGATCAAGTGGAATGGTCCCAACTGTAACGAAACCAGAGGAGTCGCTGAAGCCATTAACTCTAACAGGCATCGAGCCCACTGTGACAATGTCAACTGGTTTAGTGTCTATTGTACCAACATTAGAGGGAACCTCCAAAGGTTTAGTTTCAGCCTGCTTAGGACTTATAGTTAGTGAACCAATCTTTAAAGACGATACATCATCATGCGTTGATTCATCTGCAATGTGAGCATTTTCCTTCACGATACTTGAGCTGCTGACATCAGGATCCAAAGAAACCTGATCTGTACAGTCCAGTCTCTTTTCCACGCTAGGAGGCCCATTACGCTTGGTAGCTTTCTCATCTCCACTAGAAGGCATGTCAACCAGAAAATTCTGCTTCCGGGGAGGATCTAATGCAGGTATAATGAACGAACCTGCATAGGTTTTGACCAGGAACCTAGCTTTCTCCTCCTGCATGAGCTTCTGCCGATTCTCGTAATACATAAAGTCATCCAGTAAAGATGTCCTCAATGTGTAGTTTTTGAATATTTTAAGCATCTCAATACCTTGCTTATACCATATCTGCAGTAAACAAACAATTATCATTAAAAACCACCAAATGGGGCAAAATATGCTCCCTTAGCATTCACAAGTTAATGAACTCTTCGAGTAAAAATGCATAAATATTCATCTTGTAAAACAAGAGTTCAAAATATGCCCACGGCTCTACAAAAGAACATTGGAATGGCATGGAAAAGCAAATGCACTGGTATTTGGATGGCTAGAAAATAAAATTGAAAGGTCAAATGCAAGATGGTATAGGGCGCAAAGAAAAGTGATTTAAGGAAAACAAAAGCAAGACAGTGGCTGGACGTGCAGAACTTCTCAACCTGGGACTACCAATCTGCCACATATAATGAAGCCAAAATACCGTCAATAATTCGTTTTTTTCTCATTATGAATGCTAACAGGAAACGTATCGAGTATCCTAAGTAACATTAGCAAAAGTTCATATACAGGTAAAAACCGTAAAATACTTATACCTTATAACAAACTCCAAAACTAATGCATGTATGAAAAAAAAAAAAAAAAAAGTTTTTAGGACGCAAAATTCCAAGTCTTCCAAGTGGGGTCTCTCTCACATTGAGGCTTTCTAGTGCCTCAGTCAAGGGAAGAGAAGATAACCCTTATTTGATCCAGGCAAAACACGATCTAAGTATGGTTCTTTCTTCTATTCGAGCCCTAATGATTGGGGTTGGGTTTTCTTCAAATGATTTGAATGTCACCATAACCAGCTCAAACGACTTAAAATTTTAGGGTTCCGATTCTTAAAATAAGGTTTGAGTTTTTTTTAATAACTAATCGCAGGATGTGTACCGCTAGGGATACGCGTATATATCATGGGATTCGTGTCGGCTCAAATTGTAGGTTATGTAGCCCGTGTTGTAGGTTTCTAGCAGTAAACACTAGAATTAACACTTACAGCATGGGTGATAGCTTGGAACCATTACAAATGTAAATTTAACTCAAACCAAAACATACGTTGCCTGTTAATGTAGATCACAAAACCTGTGCTTCCAATTAAACATCTTCCACCAAAATCAACCAAACAAACCAAAGGAACCAAACAAGCCACTTGATTGATATCAAATCTGTGCCCATGATAGAAGTATATGCAGCAACACTCGAGTTATAGGTACATGATCAAAATTGGAACAGTATATCAGGTACAAAAAGCTAAACAAACCTCTTGCGTATCTCTGCTGTTAGTTACTGGCTTATTCTCATTGTTCTCTAAAATGATGTGCCTAAAGTTGGGGTTTGGTAGATCTTTAATAATGTGCCACTTCACAGGGAAGCTTCCACTCCATTTATCTTGCTGCCAGAAATCCATATCTTTACGGAAGTCAACAGGACCGATCATTTCTGCAACACCACAGAACTGGCCACTAGCATTAACCTGCATTAAGAATAACAAAACATATTGTAAGATTAGAAAGTTGAGTAATTGTAAGGACAAAGCAAATAGATGGGAAACAAAGCTTGCTGCTTAAAAAGAAAATTCCTGTTTAATAATAGTTCAGCGAGAAAAACGAACAATCGACTACAACTTACAGAAAAGAACAGGAAGACGGGACAGCCTCTTGGATTTCCAGCAGCTATTCTCTGGGCATCTTCATATATACACTGCAGCTTCTTGTTTCCATTTGGTGTAGATGACCACACATTATACTTAATACTCTTGTGCACATCATCCTCGCTGTATGATTTGATTACAAAAAACTTTGCATGCAAATAATCTAATGGAAAATCATCCCTGTTATACTCATCAGTATAGACAACAATGTTTCCTTGTGCATCACTCTCTCCAGCTCTGGTTGTATAAGCTTTGACAGCCAAATGATTTCTAGATTTGTTGATTCTTGGGCCGCGATTCTGTTCAGTCAATGCATCCGGACCACCATTTACATCATTCGAGAGGCTGCCATTCTGGAACTTGGACTTTATCTTTTCCACTGTTGCCCGGCCATGAATACTTGATCCGTACGTAGACAAGCCGTTACTGGATGAGAGCGCCATTTTTAGTTGGTATGCTTTCCCATGTGAAATGCTATCTACAGCTTGGGAACCCCTGCCCTGTAGAAGACACAAGTTAGTAAAGAACATGGCAAACAATACCTGGAACTGGAAGCAACAAAGTGCAGTGATTGCAACATTTATTCTCCATTTGGTAGGAAGAAAGCAAATAGAAGGCCACGAAAAGGAGGGAAGCGAAGAGTGTTCTCATAAAAGATGGAATCCTGGGTCCTAAAGGGAAAAAGAGAAAAGAAAGAACGAAGAAGAAAGCGGGAGCCAGATTGTTTCGCAATTATATCCACCTATACAAATAGAGGTCACACTGTAATTTCATAGATTTTTATGGAAAGAGAGACTCGAGAATTAAGAAGAGCTTTTCTATGCTGGTATGCCCCATTCCGCTTTGGCAAATTAATACCTTGTAATTTGTTCCCCTCGCCTCTTCTTCCAAACCCAAACCAAAAAAAAGTTCTATCCTCCCAGATTGGCCCCCAAACAACAACAATAAGTGAACACATGGATGAACAACTTCAATGCTTTCTCAGAGAGACAGAAAAGCTGTAGGGCATTATCAGATTCAGGCAAAAGATGATACCTGTACTTGTGTTGACGCCAAACCGGAAAAACTGCTGGAAGTAACATTTCCATGAGCTGCAGGTAGCTTACTTGGTCCAGCATTAGCTTTAGGGCCTTCTGATACCCTTGCAAAAGAACGGGTGCTTGAAGCAGGCTTTGTGGCAGACCGAGCAAAGGCTGCAGATGCGGAAGACAGGTTACTTTTCAAACCTGGTCCATCAGCTCGATACGTAGTAAATGCTCCAGTATCTAAGAAGGGTTCGGTTGTGCTACTTGAGATGATCTCTGGGCCCGATTGGACAACCATGGGGAAGTATGCAGGTGGAGACAAAGGGTTTTCATAAGATGGGACGGTGTAACACTGCTGCGTCCCTGCAAATGGGCCATCGACTCCTATCATAGCTCCAGGAATGTAAGGGTTGTACGGATTGTATGGGGACTGTGCATACCCATAGCTAGGTGTATAATATACATATGGCAAACCATCAGTTTGCGCCCCCTGAAGAAGAAAAAAGTATATATTGAGAAAAAACCAAAAATAAATATTAATTTTGCATACAAAGAAAGGGCAAGAGAGAATACTGACCGTGTACTGAACTTCTTGACCATCCAAACCAAAAATTCTATGATGGTCATCCCAATCGCCAGATGATTCAAATCCTGACCACGTTGAACATAAAAAATTGCAGAAATGAGGTCCGGGAAACGAGGTGACTCAAAGCCTCATCCTAACCCATACTATGATAAGTATAAAGGCTTACCTGTACAGATGTACCCATAATTGGTGGCAGTAGGGTAATACAAGCCCTGTTCAACAACAAACTCCTGGGCTCCTTCATTATACATGACTTCAAGTTGTTCAAGGGGTGGATTTATTAAATGTGGGTATGACTCGGTCCCTTGAATCTAAAAGGAAAAACCCAAGATATGAGTCTATGTTCAACTATTAACATAAGAAGAGATGCACATAACATACACTCAGCCTTCCAAAGCGATACAACAAGGTCCAAATTTGATTAACTTCAAGCACTGGGGGAGAAATTACCAGATATGCTTCTGCATTTCCATGTTCAGAAATATTATACATTTCCATCCCAGGGCTGCCACTGAAATAGAAATCAATCAGAAGAGAAAAAAGGACATCAAGGAAAGCCAAAAAATTAGCTCAGCAAACAGAAATATTTGGAAAGCTATAGAAACTAATAATTTCTGGACATTCCTTTGCCCTAACTCTTTCAAGAAATATGAAGGGCCGGCATATATATACTATTGTAAATCCCTAAAAACAATTCCCAATGGTCACATACAGAGGTAAAATGAACATATAGTTTAAAAAAATTAAATAGAGTAAATTTAAAAATGTGGGGTTCCCAGAACTGTAGCACATGAATCGGCCCATGAGGAAGAGAGGAGGAGGTAGCATTCAAAATCTCAAACATCTCCTACTACAGTCTTATACCAACCCATCCACAAGCAGCCAAAGGAAACATTTACTTGAGAATACTCATCCCCTCATAATCAATATCTCTCCCACCTATATACCATGTAGGCCTGCATATAGCTCCATATCTAAGGTAATCCTAAGTGCCTAACAGCTTAGGCCCAAGTCGAACCTTTTGAAAATTAGGGCATGCAGACAATTTGTAGAGAGCCAAAATTTAACAGATGAAGGTAACAAAGACAAATTCAGAACTTTGGAGCATCATATCATTCTAATCAAGCACACAACCCTCAACTCCAATTATATGCGTGGCAAAAAATGCAAAGGCCTTCTCAATCACAGAACAAAAATAGGCCCAAAAAGTATACTTTCCTGAATGTTGCTTTACCGACAACCACACGCGCAAAAAGGGTTTTCGTTTTCCAAGAGATGGTAACAATTCTACAGTAAATGATTGTCAGATAATGAACAAGGGATATTTCTGTAGCCACAGGTATCGGGTAAGCTAAGCCGATGGCAGTGGGGATTGAATACAAAACCCTGAAACTTGTCAAGTTACTCATAATAAGCAGCTACAGAAATTAGGACACAACTTCTTCTAAAAAAAAAATAATAATTTGACACAACATATTACCTTGTAATGCTCCAGAAATTTCATGTCACCACAAATAAATTGCTCATACCCCTTTACTAAAGTAGTACAACGAGCCCCAACGAAATATGCAAGAAAAAGATGCGTACGTGCAATAAAATTGAATAAACGAGGGGATTATTACCCACAAAAAGGTGATTCAAGCCATGCTTGACCTAGCTTCAAGGGATAAATTGGACAAGTCGGGAATAGAGTTGAGGAGGGTTCTCTGCAACATTTTGTTCGTCAAAGAGGACACGCTTAAGGAAAACCCTAACCCTAAAATAGATGGAGGAGAATCTTGAAGAAGAACCAAAAAAAGGCGGTCTTCTTGGTGGGAGGAAATAAGAATAAACTCAGAGACGCGAATAGAGAGAGAGAGAGAGAGCGCGAGCGAGCGCGTTTCCTTTGGGTGCTCTGCTAAATACACGCCCAAAATTGTTTCCGACGCCCACCGCAGTTTCTTGATGCTTACTCTAGATGATTTTCCGAAACTACCCTCGGCTGGACGGCGACTCTTCGTGAAGAGCAAGAGGACACGCCGTCGGGTTTGCTACCTTCAGACTTCAGTGTGGCAAAAGTTGATAATATCACATTCTGTTTAGGGAAAAAAACTGAAATGGTCCCTGTAGTTAAGTGTTTGTGTCAACTTGGTCCCTATAGTTGTAATTGGCTCGATTTACATTCTGTACTTTCCATTTTGTTCCAACTTGGTCCAATTACTAACTGCCGTTCGTCTACCGTTAGTCCTTTTAACAGCAAAATCAAATGGCCCCTTTTTTTGGTGTTAAAACAGTAATTCTCTCATTCCCTCTTGCCCTAATATACATCTGAATCAAAATACAGCTCATTCTTCCATTCTCCATTGATAAGGAGGCACCTGAGAAGAAATTTGGTTATAGTTTTCTGCAAAAAGTTGCCCTCCAATTCTCCCCGTTCGGCTAAATAAACCAACTGCCTTATTTTTTTGTTCTTATTCAAATTTTTTTCGTATTTGTTAGTTTTTCGTCAATTTTTTTGGGATTATTGCATCGTCATGACAAGAGGAATCTAAAAAGTAAAAAATTACGATCGAAAATTAATTTTTTTGAATAAAGACAAAAATAAGCCAATAAGCCAATTTTTTTCGTCTTTATTAAAAAAAATTGGATTTCGATTATAAGTTTTTACTTTTTAGATTCCTCTCGTCATGACCCCCAAAAATTGACGAAAAACTAATAAATACGAAAATATTTTGAATAAGGACAAAAAAATAAGCCGAACGGGCAGCATTTTCATGATCAGCCACGAGGCAACATAATCACTGGTATTGTCTACCTGTTCAACTTGTGGACAAATACTGAGATGCCTTATTTTTCTACATAGTACTGAAAATGCATATATAACCATGTCCAAAAGTCACAACATGATATAGATCCAAAAGTCACAACATGATAAAGAACCATGTTCAAAAGTCAGAATATTACATAAACTCAGTTCCAAATTTAACAAGTCATAACCTAATACATATGACATAATAAACCACTCAACTAGGTTACAATAAACCTAACTTATCAGCCCAAGTGGTTACAAAAAATAGTGCCCTGGCATGTTTCCATTGTCTAATAGTCGAAAAACTCACCATATTCTGGCATGTTTCCGTTGAATCTACAGCAAGCCATATCTGGTTCCTCCATCTCTTGAAGTTAGCCAAGGTGTTGGATGTTTTTTTGCCTCCAAAATCGTCTGCTTCAAAATGAGAAGTTCAAATCCAGCGGGAAACAAATTAGGGCAACAGAAGAATGAGAGAATTACTGTTTTAACCCCAAAAAGGGGCCCATTTGATTTTGCTATTAAAAGGACTAACGGCGGACTAACGGCAGTTAGCAATTGGACTAAATTGGAACAAAATGGAAAGTACAGAGTGTAAATTGAGCCAATTACAACTACAGGGACTAAGTTGACACAAACACTTAACTACAAGGACCATTTCGGTTTTTTTTCCCTTCTTTTTAGTATATTGATTTTCAAACTTCCCTTTTTTTTTTTTGCTTTATAACACTTACTTATTTTTATTGTGATATAAATTTACAATGTTATCCTTATATGCGAGAAAGAGTATACAATTGAAAAGTTAAGTTTGTAAATTCACCTAGCAAGAGGATAAAAAAGGAGTATGAATATAAAAAAAATGGAGTGTGAAAATCAATTATCTATTTTTATAATAATATATTATTCCCTCTTAAAAAACAGAAGAAATTAAATATAGCCTAATCCATCACAAAAAGTACCTTTTCTTCATGGAACATGAACTAGTACCCTGAAGTGTAAGAAAGTCATTGAACAAATTACACCAACGTGAATCTTTTATATAATTTGTTTTACCTTTCTCATTTTGGATCGTGAATGTTTATCCGACTTATGGTAACTACGGATACGGAGCTACAATGGAGTGGTCAAATCACTCGTATACGAAACAAAAGGTATGGTGACAAACAAATTGAAAAAGTCAAAAAGTTCATTGTTCAGGTTTAGTTTAGAAACTAATTGAGTTTTAAAAATATGTTTGAGCATGACTTGTTTGAGCCAAAATGATCTCAAATAAACTTTAATCGAACCGAGCGCGAACATTTCTCGAGTAGTTTGAATTTTGTAAATATCACAAGTCAAATGAGTCAAGCAATGCTTGTTTGAGCTTGGTTTGGAAGTTTAACGAACTTCAAAAATATGTTCAAGCGTGTTTGTTTTACGTAACAAAACAATCCGAAACAAGCTTTTAACAAGTGAACACAAAGCCCCACTTTAGCGGTTTGATTCGTTTACCAGACCTTTATTAAAAAATATTGGAGTGCAAGAACTAGAAAATATGTGAACGATTGGTTTGCTCTCCCCTGATGCTGGTCCTGTGATTGGCTGGCTGTTTCGAGAAAAGGATACTCCTATAATAAAAGTTCTAGGCAAAGAAGCATCTTTCAGTCTTGGAGAAGGGGGTCAACTCCGATGCTTTTTTTAGCTGCATGCATATTACGCGAGTATCTCTCTAAGGAACAAGTAGCTAGTTCGACGCGCGAAGGGACAGCTTTTCCTCGGTCCATTCAGTCCACTCTCATCAGTAGATAGTAGATTGAATTGTGTTGGAGCATTTGATTGATTTATCAACATCTTTCTCATGATTTTCAATTGAAACCTTTGTAATTCTCGATGCGTAGATTATCCTTACAAGCAATAAAAGCCACAAATTAAGTAGAAAGTATTTATAGTTACAATAGTAATAATAACAAGGCCAATATTGACAAATGTTCAAGCGGTCGGCGATCACTAAGAAAGAGTTGAAGAGGAGGGATGGATAGCTCATTCCACTTCTCAAGCAGTTGGAAATCAGAATTAAAGCATCCACCCATTACTCAAATCAAGAACAAATACTCCCTACTAACAATAGTAAAGACTATTTCCAAAAAAAAAAAAAAACCAATAGTAAAGACAAGTAAACTATGCTTTGCCTACTGATGAGGGTGAAAAAATGCATGTAAAAAAAAACGAACACCGTCCAACCCGCCCCAGCAGTAGGATGATACCAGTTTTATATCCTGAAACTCCCAGTAATCAATCATAAACTACTCCTAGGCCTCGTTTGATTCGGGGACTAAAACAGACAGGATTAAGAGTCCTGGGATTAATAATGCTGGATTATTTGTCCTGGTACTAATTTAATCTTGAATCCTATACAATCCCCTGTTTGTTTCGCGCAGGATTAATATTGGGATATCCCATGCTGGGGCCAATCCCATGTTTGGTTCTGTCACTAAATTTCGGGATTAATTTTAGGACTATTTCTCTCTCTCCCCCTCTCTCAAGCAATCCAACCAATTTTTGGGCATTCCAACCAATTTCTCAAGCAATTCAACCAATTTCTCAAGCAATTCATAACCTGTTAAAGCCAAAAAAAAAAAAAAACCGTGCATGCCATAAAAGTTCTCTCTTCTCTCACTCCCTGCCATGTTAAGCTAATAACAAAACCCAAGCAATACACTTTCTCAAGCAATTCATAACCTGGGCATTTAAAACAATTTATCAACCAATAAAAGTGCCATTACATAACCTGGGCATTGCAACCAAACAATCTCATAACTTGGGCGTATATTTTCCAACATAGTTGACATAAAAGTGCCATTACATAACATGCTAAAGTCATCACAAAAAGACATCACATAAAGCCATTTCAAATGGCTTAAATGTCCCAGACACCAGTAACCATATGGCTAAATACATTTGATTATTTGTTTGAGAGCCACAAAAGTCCGTAATCAACTTCCCCCTTCTCGACCTAGTGACATCCATAATCATATTTTTGAGCACCGTCAAGCAGCCGGAAGCAAAAGGGCCATTCTTGGTTAGCCAATCTCCGGAATTGACAAGGCTTGAAAGGCATTGGAGCAACGTCTACTCCTCATTCTCGCTCCAATCTCGCTCCAAGCCCGCTGCGCCATTAACTATCAAAGAATGATTTAATTAGTTGTAGAAGGTAAACTGTGCAATACATTCAGGCACACTAATGCATTGAACCCACTTGTAAACTAATCCAAATCATTTCCAGTCAATCTTAAACCCACTAGTAATTCTTAGTTTCAATCCAAACTCTGTTTGAATGGCTTCAAGATAAGATAAAGGCCAAAACAGAAGTAGTAGACCTTATATCCTCAACTTCAGAAATAGAGTTAGGCCCAAACTAAGTCCAAAGAAGCAACAAGCTGGACCAAGCTTAACATCACAGATTAGGCATGAATCATCAAAGAGGGATCTCAGACCATTAGGAGCACACCAGCAGCAGCCGAAAACATACATACGTAGCTCAGCACCAAAGATGAAATCTTTCTCCTCTTTTTGAACTGAATTTGATTAAACTTTAAGCCACTTCAGTTAGCCCCTACAGCTTTTAGTCATTAAAACCTCAATTTCTTAGTTTCAATCCAAACTTCATTTGATCAAGTGTTTTCTTTTCAATTTGATCAAGTGGGTAGAACATAAATACGTGAACACAAATATGTAAAAATGAAACAGGTTCTAGGGTTTAGAAATATGTGAACACAAATAGGGTTTCAGAAACAAATTCTAGGGTTTAGAAACAGGTTCTGTCATTAAAAACGAAAACAAATTCTAGGGTTTAGAAACGGATCTAGGGTTTCAGAAACAAATTCAAAAGTGCCAAGTTTGAATCCATTCAGGTTTCTCAAACGAAAACAAAGCAGAGAGAGAGAGAGAGAGTATGTGTACCAGGTTCGAGAGAAATCGAGAGAGAATCGCGAAGTTGTCGAATCGCCTCATAGCTGCTCTGGTGTAGAGAGCGAGAAGAAGAAGAAGCGTGAAGAACATCGTGAAAGAGAGGCTTTTATACGAGTGGCATTTTTGCAATTCTCGAGAAGTTCCTTCCGCGTCTCTTCTTATCCCGGACTAAACAGTCCCACCCCCTCCCCTGTTATTGTAGACACCCTATTTTGGACTTTCCAGAATAGTTTATTTACGGTCTTTGATTCCCCGATGATGATTAAGGTCAAGAACATACCGAGTTGATTGATGAGTTTGAGTGTTGAGCGTCCCGGACCTCGTCCAAACCCATTTCAAACCCTTGTCGAACCCTCAAGCCAGAACCAAATGGCCTCAGCAAAACCCTACTGGAGTACGCTGGTGATTGGACTAGCGTGCGCAGGAACCACTGCCACGTGTCAGTCACTACACTCTCTGGCGCACGCCACTCAACAAGTGGCGCACGCCACTCAGCACCAGTCAAATCAACCTTTTCAGCCAGCTGGGCGGGAGCGTCTATAGCCGCCTGACGTCAGCTGGCAGCCCTCCTGATCATTACTTCAGCCAGAACTGTTCCTTTCTCTTCCATCAAGCCAAGTCCCATGCATTAAATGCATGGGAGCTTCCTCCAATATTTTGCCAAGCCAAACAGCCCCTAAAGGCCAAACTGATCTCAGCCCCTTTTGCCTATATATACTCCCCTCTCTCACTCTTGCAAAGGGTTACCAAGTTCAAAAGGGTTAGCACCATTAAAGAGTTCAAGCCCCTTTGTCCTCTTCTTCATCATTCTCCTTTGCTTCCTTTCTCTTCCATAGAAAGAGCAAGCAAGGGAACATACTCTCCACAGTCCTCAAACCTCACTACATCCACCCTCCATCCATCTTCTTTCAAGCTCAAAGTTCAAACCATCCATCAAACTCTCAAGCAAAGGTATAACATCTTTTGCTCCTGTTTTCTGTTCTGACCCCTGAGGGGGGCTGGCAGGGTCAAGGCTGGTAATCTATACCAGTCCTGGCCCTAAAGCTGGCAAGGCTTCAAAGCCGTTTGGTATGATCAGGTGGCGCACGCCAGTTACTTGTACCGCACGCCAGTCATGGCTGTATGGTGAAACTGGTGTGGGGATCACCGATCATCCTTATTTTGTCTTATTTACATTCTGATCACCCTGATGCATGCCTAAACAAGTTTACAGCTTTCTGTATTGTAGAACTGTTTAAGCATTGTACTTAGTTTTTCCTTTCTGTTTCTTTGGAATGCCTCTGGGGGTCTTCTGGTCATGTTCCAGAGCCCAGATGGTGCAAAGCCAAGCACTGACTGAGCAGTGTCAACTGGCGTACGGTACCATGCGTACGGCAGTAGTCTAGCTTCCAGTGGCTTGGCCCTTGCATGGATCTTCCATCCAGGCCTTTGATCATCCTCCCCTCACTGTTTAAGGGGTTTTCTGTCTATTTGGTGGCTTTTAAGCCCTTTACATTGTCTGTAATAGCTTAGTAATCCATATTTAACTGCGTGGTTTGTCCTGGGTGTGCACTGGTCCTTTCCAGAGCCCAGAGGGTTGAGAACAGAAGCTGTGGTCTTAGGCTCACCGGCGCACGCCAGTTGTGGGGTGGCGCACGCAGATCATGGCTACATGCAGTGGCTTAGCCAGTGCAAGCAGGCTTGCTTCTGTGTGCACTACTGCACAAACAGCGTGCACTAGCTTGTCTAAAACAACCACAGAAGCTTGTTCTCAATCTATTATATTTGCTTAGATCAAACATCATCATCCATAAACATTTTGTTACATCTTTTGTATATAAATGCAACTTGTTTACAGTTTTAATCCCTATTAACTGTTCCCCCGCCCTAACTGGTTAAAAGAATGATCAAATAAAGAGAGAAATGCGAATGTTTTACAAAACGCCTGAGTAGAGACCGGTCTCCGGACTGGGCGAGGGGGGTGCCATAAAACCCTTCCCCTCTCGTAATCTGGCTCCCGAACCTCAAGATCGAAGGTGACGACGGCCCAGTCTACAAAAGCCTTTTTCAAAACCAAACGGACGTGGTCCAAACATTTTCAAAAGAACGGTTTCTTGGGTACTAACCGCAAAACCCGAGTGGCGACTCTCTGATCTGCGAAGCACTTCGCCGCGCTTTCCGCAGGATAAGGGCGCACCCAGGATTTCATGCACTAAAACACGGGATTTTTGGGGCGTGTGCCCACAGTGGCGACTCTGCTGGGGATTTCTACATTAATCAACATTGGGAAATTAATACATGAATGAACAATTTTCAAAAGTCTGGCAAAACAGTACGCTCCGCGCTGCTGAAGAACGGAATGGTAACGTAACAGGATTCTACATCCGACCACTCCGCACTGGGGCTTTTATTATTGTTCGCTTATGTAGTTTCCTCCAAGTGTCGATTAATGAAGTGAGCCAAGCTTCAAAAGGCATTTTTTAAAAAAGCATCGCGTTTCCCTCTCTCGATCATTCTTTCGACGCGCGTTCATTTGCATCGGTGTTCTATCAGCCCCGTTGAGGTGTTTTGGGTAACCGGCACAGTTTACTGGAGCCCGGGGTCCTCGAATGCCCAACAACCTTGGACGATGATGAGACGTATTACCGTTTGACCATTGCTCTGCTGCACGCATTGCGATGGGAGGTATAAAACATCTCTAGTCTGAGGAACCCCTCTAAGCCAAAACCAGCCTCGCCATGCGTACAAAGCAATAGAACCTTTCAAACTAAGACAGGAACCCACAGGGTAGGATTACTTGCATCTAACCCCTATAAACTGTCTATGTGTTACTGCTTTCCATATCGCATGCCTGTACATACATCCATACCGTTCTGCGTAGGAGCATGTTAGGGCGGCTTTTAGGGTTGTCTTTCTTTCAAACCCGTTTTATGCCTGCTAGGGCGCTGCCTGGACCGATGACGAGTCGTGCATCGTGATGGTGCACGTTATTAACTTTCCAATTCCTTGGGTCAACGAGACTTTGGGAAATCAAGACTTTCTAAGTCCTTGCCTAAACCCGATCGAGGTTTCAAGCAGAAAGCTAGGAACAACAGGAAACATGCCATGATGCTCACACCGCTCAGGTTAAAAGTGCTAAACACTTACACCGCTCAAGGCTCCGGCACAGTGCTGCTTACGCCATCCTGGTTACAGCATCATGTCATCAAACACCTAGTCGTTCCGTTCCAGCATTGAAACTTCGAGAGCGGGATAGTCAAAGACTTAGGCTGTCTCGACATCTCTTAGTGTTAATCGATCCCGTCAAGGTACATCGCCGAAAAAAACCCGAACCTTTCTCAAACCTTTGTCATAAAACGGATTTGTCTGCTAGTTCTAGAGTCTAGGAGGACACCGACGACGCTCTTACAAGCATTTTCCGTTGTTTCATTTTCCTTTCAAAATAAAACTATTGCAGGGACACTTCCTAAGCCTTCGATTGCTTTACTGTCTAGCTTTGGGCGTGGCACCGTCGAGGAAAGTACCGAAAAGAAGAGCCAAACCTGCTTGGGAGTGTCTGCCGGGGCTATTTCACTAGTACTTCCAAAGCCGTATCACCTTCCTCGATCATCAATCCAAAATGGCGGCACAAACAGAGCTGGCTGAGATAAAGAGGGTTGTGGAAGAAATGAGCCAGAAGCTGGACAAACAAATGATTATCATCCAGGGGCTGGTTGACCTTTCTACCTCTACCCTGTCAAAATCGGATTTGGCGCTAAACGCTGCTAATGCTGGAGCCAAAGAACCTCCTCAGGCCTGCCACACTCCGGCGGTCGGAATCAAGCCGTGCTCAAGAGACATGTTCAAAAGTCTGGCCGAGTTCCATGAGGTTAGAGTTCACCCAAAAGAGGATGCTGAATCCCTGTTCAAAGTCACCCCCAAAGGCAGAAGAATGCACCATGTTGAAGGCGCAGTGTTGTGCAAAGCAAGCAGAGGTTCCACTTTGAACCCTCAATCCCGTCGCCGGAGCCAGCCAAGGACCTTCTCATGCTTATCTGCACCTCTGGCCTCAGTTTATGAGAAGCTTCTCGACACCGGTTCCATCAGGCCTCTAACCCCAACTCCACTGCCCAAGGTTCTCCCTGATAGCCACAACCCTAATCACTTCTGCACCTACCATCAAATGTCTGGCCATCCCACCAATGCTTGTTATCGCCTCCGACATGCCATTCAAGATCTCATCGATAATGGCATCATTCCAGTCCCACTCCCATCAAAACCTAAAGGCATTCCCAGCTCATTGCTTCAACTCAAGTCTGACCCTCTGGTTGGTCAGATATCTATCACCTCCACTCAAATCAACCCCACCTCCACTCAAATCAACCCAAACTCCACCATACTCAACCCAACCCTCTGCACTGTCCCAGAAACTCAACCGAAACCAGCTGTGTTTAGCCCTTCTGAATCCGAGGCCGTAGGTTGTGGAATAGAAGACGGGGCTGAAAGCGGGAAAGCACTGGTCGAGGACCGGATCGATCAAGCAAGGGAACAGACTGACAGTCTGAGGTCCTTCACTCAAGGGCATTTGGAGTTGCTGTTCTCCCAAGTGGGTTTAGTCAAAGAAGCTGAGGAAGCCGAAGTGCTGTTGCTTGGGCCTGACATCCTCTAGATCTCACCTCTCTGTGAGGAAGCCAAGGGTAACAATAAAAGTTGCATTTTCAAATCGCGTCTAGCTTGCATTGCACACTTTTGAGTCTGAGTCTGACACAGTATCTGTCAAGTCGTCTTAGTCTAGCTCGAGTCGGAGTTCGTGCCTCTTGGCCCTCCATGTCGTAGCTTCTATTCTCAAATTCGAGTCTTTTGCTATACTTGGCAACCCCGTGGGGCTTTCTTTATGATATGCACTATCTTGCTTCTAAGTACTTTGCTGGTTTTTGAATAAACTGTGTCGACCCTGACGACGAAGGGATAGATTTCGATGGGGTCATCCCCAAGGAAATGTGTTCCCTCGCCGAAAGGGAAGCCGAAAGGGAGGCCGAAAGGCATGCTCGGCCTATTAAAAGAAGAAGTAGTTTCAATAAACTTGAAAGATAAGGTAGACCCCGGGTGACTCAAAATTGGCTCAACGCTGTCCCCAAAGGAATATTGCACCGGATGGTTCAAAATTGGCTCAACGCTGTCCCCCAAAGGAGCATTGTGCCCCGGATGGTTCAAAATTGGCTCAACGCTGTCCCCCAAAGGAGCATCGTGCCCGATCAGACAGGGTCAAAGAATTCATCGACGTTTTGGCATGGTCTCACAAAGACACGCTTGGCGTCGATCGTGAGATAAAGAAGCTTTACAACCCCTGCCACCGGATGTCAAGCTAGAAAGCAGAAGCTCAGAAAGCTCCAGGCCTCGTGCCATGTTCAAAACAGTGTCAGCAGCATTCCATCGAGCGCACATTCAAAAGGTGCAAAAGTGGCCTGGAGCGAGGCGTTTTCAACTGAAGCAGTCAGGACCCTGCATTATCAAAAGCCGTCTTATCTGGGGCTGCAGCCAAAGATCATCGATCTCGACGACAACAAATTCAACACTCTAATCAACCTGGATCAATTCAAGAGCCACTTTTCCCTGAGAGAAGCTCGTTGGGCCGAAAACCACAAGGGTGGGCGGTTCCAAGCAAAAGTTAGAGCAGCCTGCTAGACCGAAAACCTAAGGAGGCGGTCTAGGCAAAAATAAATAGGCAAAAATTCGAAAGCTCGCTAGGCCGGAAACCTGAGAAGGCGGCACTAGGCAAAAGTTAGAGCGTAAAAAGGAGAGGTAAAACACACGAGTGAACCTTGGCCGGAACTACGTTTTGACCTGATTCCCCAAATGTGGGATACGTAGGCAGTCTCTCTTCAAGACTCGGTCATATTCTATCAATTGGATCCATGGTTGAAGTTTTGGTACACATCAAGGGTCAAGAAGGGTCAAGAACAGAACAAGCTTCATCAGAAACAGAAGGGGGAACCCTTTGTCTTTCAATCTTATTTCAAACTACTACTTCAATTTCAAAGCTGAGCAAAAGCCTTAAAAAAAAAAGAGAAGAAAAGGAAAAGAAAAGCATCAAAAACAGAACGAAATGCTTACGAGGCCCCAACGGACTCACAGTTTATTCTAAGCTCAGCAAAGTCTAGTTTGCGCAGCTTTTCAGTCGCGCGCGCTAGTTTGAGACTCACACATGTCTGCTCAAAGTGACACGTGTTGGTCTCAAACCTGCGCGCACTTCTTCAATTACCCCAGCATACAGCGGTTGGTAGCCATCACGCCTAACAACGATTTTGAACCCCCGGTGGGAATTTCAAGTTAAAACCAAGGTTTCGGTGCCTCGAAATTGGTTTTAAGGGCTCTTGCCAAGTTTTCTATGCCGTGCAGGTCATATGTGCCTAATGTGACTGTGCGGAGGTGTCGGTTTCAGCCCGGGCCTATATGAGTCATCCCTTTGTGTATTTTGTCCATCTTTGCGACATTTTTCTAGTTTTTCTGTCCATTGCCCATTCCGGGGCTTTCTTCTCTGTTTCGTTATTCGTACAGGTCTTTATACATATTTGACTGTGTATGAGTGTCAGTTTCACCTATCTAGGGATATTTTGGATTTTGGCCTGTTAATACCCAAAATTTCATTATTACCCATGTATCAGAGAGTCTGCATTGTATCCTAGGACTCTTCTTCCCCATTCTTCCGAGCTAGGCAGTCTACATGTGTGCGTATGTCTGTGTGTCAACTCGATTCGCTCGCCAATGCAAGTTGGATATTAGTGATTGGTTTATACTCTGTCTCCAATGAACCGAGAATAATGCAACTTTTACAGCCCCACTACGGCATCCATGGTCCAAGCAAGTAACAAGTCATCAAGAACAGAGGGATACATTGGCCCAACGCAAAAGCAAATCAAGCAAGTCACAGGGTGATCTAACCCTCTCGAAAGTTATCTACTTGGGCAGACAGGCCCGCACCTCCAATCAAAGCGGCAAACCTCTGACCCATTCGAAAGCTATCTACCTGGACCTGCAGGCCCGCAACTCAAAACAAAGAAGTAAAGCAAAAGTGTGGCTCAGTGGTAGCCCTCAATCGTCAAAATTGCCCTGGTCATCGTTTGTGTCGTCCCGTCCTCTAGAAGCCGCCCTAGTCTGCCTTTGCATTTTCAATTTGTACATATGTGTTTAGCATATATTGTCGTTGCATATTGTATATCAAATGTCAAAAGCAGGAAAGTGCATCAAATCAAAATCAATCCAAAGCACGTGGAGGCTTTCAAATCAAATCAAATCAAACCAGCATTGAGGCGTTTCTATCATCAGTGTTGCGGCATTGGCAAACCAAATCAAATCAGCGTTGAGGCCCATTCCCAACAGGCGGCCCATGTTGCCCTGATCCATGTTTCCATCCCGGTTTGCTACTTCCCCAAGCAGACCCCGTCCATTTCCAATCAACGACGGTCTGTCCGTCCACTTCAAATCAACGACGGTCTGTCCGTCCAATCTTCGAATCAACGACGGTCTGTCCGTCCAATCTTCAAATCAACGACGGTCTGCCCGTCCAAAATCAAATTAACGACGGTCTGTCCGTCCAATCCAATCCCAACTCAACGATGGTCTGTCCGTCCAATTTCAAATCAACGACGGTCTGCCCGTCCCATTCAACAAGTAGCGCATCATCCAACAGTCTTATTGCTCTGCCTCGGATGGTCCCTGATAAGGAGATTGGCTCTGATTCCCAACAGATGGAATTCAACCTGCCTGACGCGACCTACCCGTGATTGCTGGAACTATCTGTGTCATGGTTAGCTTCAACCTCAACGACAGTCAATCCTGTCCAGCCTCAACGATAGTCAATCCTGTCCAAATTCAACGACGATCAGCCATGTCGTCCTTTCAATCATTCAACGACGATCAGCCATGTCATCCTCTTCAATCTTTCAACGACGATTAGAATATTGTCAGTTCACTCACTCAACGATGGTTAACGAGTCATCCTCAATGATGACCCACCGTCTCGAATCAACGATGGTTAACGAGTCATTCTCAATGATGACCCACCGTCCCGACTCAACGATGGTTAACGAGTCATCCTCAATGATGACCCACCGTCCTAACTCAACGATGGTTAACGAGTCATCCTCAATGATGACCCACCGTCCCGACTCAACGATGGTTAACGAGTCATCCTCAATGATGACCCACCGTCCCGACTCAACGATGGTTAACGAGTCATCCTCAATGATGACCCACCGTCCCGACTCAACGATGGTTAACGAGTCATCCTCAATGATGACCCACCGTCCCGACTCAACGATGGTTAACGAGTCATCCTCAATGATGACCCACCGTCCCGACTCAACGATGGTTAACGAGTCATCCTCAATGATGACCCACCGTCCCGACTCAACGATGGTTAACGAGTCATCCTCAATGATGACCCACCGTCCTAACTCAACGATGGTTAACGAGTCATCCTCAATGATGACCCACCGTCCCAAATTAACGATGGTTCCCGAGTCATCCTCAATGATGACCCACCGTCCCGACTCAACGATGGTTAACGAGTCATCCTCAATGATGACCCACCGTCCCAAATCAACGATGGTTCCCGAGTCATCCTCAATGATGACCCACCGTCCCGACTCAACGATGGTTAACGAGTCATCCTCAATGATGACCCACCGTCCCAACTCAACGATGGTTAACGAGTCATCCTCAATGACGACCCACCGTCCCGACTCAACGATGGTTAACGAGTCATCCTCAATGATGACCCACCGTCCCGACTCAACGATGGTTAACGAGTCATCCTCAATGATGACCCACCGTCCCAACTCAACGATGGTTAACGAGTCATCCTCAATGATGACCCACCGTCCCAAATCAACGATGGTTAACGAGTCATCCTCAATGATGACCCACCGTCCCGACTCAACGATGGTTAACGAGTCATCCTCAATGATGACCCACCGTCCCGACTCAACGATGGTTAACGAGTCATCCTCAATGATGACCCACCGTCCCAAATCAACGATGGTTCCCGAGTCATCCTCAATGATGACCCACCGTCCCAAACTCAACGATGGTTCCCGAGTCATCCTCAATGATGACCCACCGTCCCAAACTCAACGATGGTTCCCGAGTCATCCCCAATGATGACCCACCGTCCAAAATCAACGACGGTCCTCCCGTCCAATTTCAAATCAACGACGGCCTGTCCGTCCAATTCAACTATTAGCGCATCTTCCAGCAGTCTTATTGCTCTGACTCGGATGGTCCATGATAAGGAGATTGGCTCTGATTCCCAGCAGATGGAATTTAACCTACCTGACGCGACCTGCCCGTGGTTTGTTGGAACTTCTTGTGTGCCGAATGAGGTTTGGTCCCCAGCGACGTTCATCGTTCCGCAATTAAACCATTTCCCCAAGCAAATTCAATTCAACAACGGTTCGTCCGTCCAACCCAAATTCAATTCAACGACGGTCTGTCCGTCCAATCCAATCTCAAATTCAACGACGGCCTGTCTGTCCAATCTCGAATCAACGACGGTCTGTCCGTCCAATCTCAAAATCAACGACGGTCTGCCCGTCCAATTTCAAATCAACGACGATCTATCCGTCCTATTCCAAATCAAAGACGATCCATCCGTCCTATTTCAAATCAACGACGATCTATCCGTCCTATTTCAAATCAACGACAATCTATCCGTCCAATTTCGATCAACGACGATCTATCCGTCCAAGTCAAATCAACGACGGTCTGTCCGTCCAACTTCCAATTCAACAAGTAGCACGCTGTCCAACAGTCTTATTGCTCTGCCTCGGATGGTCCATGATAAGTAGATTGGCTCTGATTCCCAACAGATGGAATTTAACCTACCTGACGCGACCTACCTGTGATTTGTTGGAACTATCCGTGCCATGGTTAGCTTTATCCTCAACAACAGCCAGTCCTGTTCAAATTCAACGATGACCAGCCATGTCATCACCGACGATCAGCCATGTCATCACCGATGATCAGCCATGTCATCACCGACGATCAGCCATGTCGTCCTCTCAACGATGATCAGCCATGTCATCACCGACGATCAGTCATGTCGTCCATTCAACGATGACCAGCCATGTCATCACCGACGATCAGCCATGTCGTCCCCTCAACGATGATCAGCCATGTCATCACCGACGATCAGTCATGTCGTCCATTCAACGATGACCAGCCATGTCATCACCGACGATCAGCCATGTCGTTCTCTCAACGATGACCAGCCATGTCATCACCGACGATCAGCCATGTCGTCCCCTCAACGATGATCAGCCATGTCATCACCGACGATCAGCCATGTCGTCCTCTCAACGTTGATCAGTCATGTCATCATCCCGAGCAACGGCGATCAGAATATTGCCCGCGTTCACCCCGACCAACGGCGATCAGAATATTGCCCGCGTTCACCACCGACCAACGGCGATCAGAATATTGCCCGCGTTCACCCCGACCAACGGCGATCAGAATATTGCCCGCGTTCACCACCGACCAACGGCGATCAGAATATTGCCCGCGTTCACCCCGACCAACGGCGATCAGAATATTGCCCGCGTTCACCCCGACCAACGGCGATCAGAATATTGCCCGCGTTCACCCCGAGCAACGGCGATCAGAACATTGCCCGCGTTCACCCTCTCAACGGCGATCAGAATATCGTCCGATCGATCCACGACGACGGTCTGCCCGTCCAATTAGTCTACAACACCGTCGCCTATCCTAGTCCACATCGGTCTACAAGTACCGCATCGTCCAACAGTCTTATTGCTCTGTCTCGGATGGTCCATGATAAGGAGATTGGCTCTGATTCCCAACAGATGGAATTTAACCTACCTGACGCGACCTACCCGTGATTGTTGGGATTCTTTGAGCCAAAGATAGTTCGATCCCCAGCAGTGACAGCCCGTCCTATCCAAATCAACGATGGTCTGTCCGTCCAACCTCAAATCAACGACGGTCTGTCCGTCCAACCTCAAATCAACGACGGTCTGTCCGTCCAAATCTAAAATCAACGACGGTCTGTCCGTCCAAAATCAAATCAACGACGATGGAATTTAACCTACCCGACGCGACCTACCCGTGGTTGTTGGAGTTACTTATGCCGAAGAAGGTTTGACCCCTAGCGGCGTCAATCTATCCGCAACTGATTATTCCCCAGGAGAGTCCGCCTCACCATTCAATGATGGTCCACCCATCCCTATTTTCCAACAGAGTTCAAACTCTCTTCCGACGATCTTCAGGTGGTCCGCCCATCTTCAATCTATCAATGGACGGTACATTTAAATACATGTCCGCATTTTCGATTTCCTTCTGGATAGCCTTGAGAGGGTGTCTAGAAACCTTTGACGTTACTTGTACCAAGACAATGGTGCTCCAAGTGCCGTCAAAGGGGGGCTACTGTAGACACCCTATTTTGGACTTTCCAGAATAGTTTATTTACGGTCTTTGATTCCCCGATGATGATTAAGGTCAAGAACATACCGAGTTGATTGATGAGTTTGAGTGTTGAGCGTCCCGGACCTCGTCCCAAACCCATTTCAAACCCTTGTCGAACCCTCGAGCCAGAACCAAATGGCCTCAAGAAACCCTACTGGAGTACGCTGGTGATTGGACTAGCGTGCGCAGAGGAACCACCGCCACGTGTCAGTCATCCCTCTCTGGCGCACGCCACTCAACCAGTGGCGCACGCCAGTCAGCACCAGTCAAATCAACCTTTTCAGCCAGCTGGGCGGGAGCTTCTGCAGCCGCCTGACGTCAGCTGGCAGCCCCCCTGATCATTACTTCAGCCAGAACTGTTCCTTTCTCTTCCATCAAGCCAAGTCCCATGCATTAAATGCATGGGAGCTTCCTCCAATATTTTGCCAAGCCAAACAGCCCCTAAAGGCCAAACTGATCTCAGCCCCTTTTGCCTATATATACTCCCCTCTCTCACTCTTGCAAAGGGTTACCAAGTTCAAAAGGGTTAGCACCATTAAAGAGTTCAAGCCCCTTTGTCCTCTTCTTCATCATTCTCCTTTGCTTCCTTTCTCTTCCATAGAAAGAGCAAGCAAGGGAACATACTCTCCACAGTCCTCAAACCTCACTACATCCACCCTCCATCCATCTTCTTTCAAGCTCAAAGTTCAAACCATCCATCAAACTCTCAAGCAAAGGTATAACATCTTTTGCTCCTGTTTTCTGTTCTGACCCCTGAGGGGGGCTGGCAGGGTCAAGGCTGGTAATCTATACCAGTCCTGGCCCTAAAGCTGGCAAGGCTTCAAAGCCGTTTGGTATGATCAGGTGGCGCACGCCGATTACTTGTACCGCACGCCGGTCATGGCTGTATGGTGAAACTGGTGTGGGGATCACCGATCATCCTTATTTTGTCTTATTTACATTCTGATCACACTGATGCATGCTAAAACAAGTTTACAGCTTTCTGTATTGTAGAACTGTTTAAGCATTGTACTTAGTTTTTCCTTTCTGTTTCTTTGGAATGCCTCTGGGGGTCTTCTGGTCATGTTCCAGAGCCCAGATGGTGCAAAGCCAAGCACTGACTGAGCAGTGTCAACTGGCGTACGGTACCATATACCTGCGTGCGCCAGTCGCTCCTTGGCCAGTGGCTGGCCCTTGCATGGCAACTAGGCTCCAGGCCTCTGATCATCCTCCCCTCACTGTTTAAGGGGTTTTCTGTCTATTTGGTGGCTTTTAAGCCCTTTACATTGTCTGTAATAGCTTAGTAATCCATATTTAACTGCGTGGTTTGTCCTGGGTGTGCACTGGTCCTGTCCAGAGCCCAGAGGGTTGAGAACAGAAGCTGTGGTCTTAGGCTCACCGGCGCACGCCAATTGTGGGGTGGCGCACGCAGATCATGGCTACATGCAGTGGCTTAGCCAGTGCAAGCAGGCTTGCTTCTGTGTGCACTACTGCACAAACAGCGTGCACTAGCTTGTCTAAAACAACCACAGAAGCTTGTTCTCAATCTATTATATTTGCTTAGATCAAACATCATCATCCATAAACATTTTGTTACATCTTTTGTATATAAATGCAACTTGTTTACAGTTTTAATCCCTATTAACTGTTCCCCCGCCCTAACTGGTTAAAAGAATGATCAAATAAAGAGAGAAATGCGAATGTTTTACAAAACGCCTGAGTAGAGACCGGTCTCCGGACTGGGCGAGGGGGGTGCCATAAAACCCTTCCCCTCTCGTAATCTGGCTCCCGAACCTAGATCGAAGGTGACGACGGCCCAGTCTACAAAAGCCTTTTTCAAAACCAAACGGACGTGGTCCAAACATTTTCAAAAGAACGGTTTCTTGGGTACTAACCGCAAAACCCGAGTGGCGACTCTCTGATCTGCGAAGCACTTCGCCGCGCTTTCCGCAGGATAAGGGCGCACCCAGGATTTCATGCACTAAAACACGGGATTTTTGGGGCGTGTGCCCACAGTTATTATATTATCCCCCCCATATAAGGATAAATATAGTCCTGGTATTAGCAATCCCATGCGCGGGAGCGGGAACCAAACGAAGGAAAAGATGGGATTAGGTGCCCTTAGTCCTATCCCAGGCACCTAATCCCCGAATCAAACAAGGCCCTAGTGAAGTACCTAGACCGCCCAAACTCACCTTTCTATAATACTCGCAACCACCACCCCACCCCATCTTGAGGCTGCGGCTGCAAGACCAAAGCCGGCGTCCCTCTAATTTCCACCACGGCCAGCAAAACCACCATCCCTCGCACCACCACGACAGCCACTGCTATCCCAACGTCCACCACCAACAGATTCAAAATGGTTCAGCCCACCACGTAAAGCCATATCCCGTACTTCTAGAGGCACCTGCTGGTTAGCCCCCTCCAGAACCTTAATGAGATCAGCAGCATATTTCCAATCTTGGTCAGAGAAAAAGGTGTATGACACACCGGTTGCCCCAGCTCTTCCCGTTCTTCCAATTCGGTGGTCCGGTGGACATAATCCTCAACCCCCGTGGGAAAATCATGGTTCACCACCACCCTGTGACGTGGAAATAATAAATAAAAACCTGAGGTAAATCACATGTAACGCACTGCAAATGACATTAAATCCTTCAAGAAATACCAATCAAAATCTCTGAACTTAAATCCACAAATCGAAACTCAGTTGACCGTAAAACATGAATCTGGTTGTTCATCAAACTACGAATCTCTTTCAAGATCATAAGGAAAGAGAGACTGACCTTATATCTCTGATGTCAAGTCCCCTGGCGGCAACATCAGTGGCAACTAAAATAGGGGACTTTCCAGTCCGGAATTGATTCAGCACCCGATCTCTCTCGTCCCGAGCCTTGTCTCAATGAATCACAGCAGCCCCAAAGTAACGCCCAATACTGCGTGCAAACTGGTCACACAACCTTTTTGTGGAACAGAATATAATCACCTTAGAGCCACGTTCTTGGGCCCTAAGAATCTTCTCCAACCGCCTCTGCTTCTCCATTTGAGGGACTACTTCAACATACTGCATAAAGCACTGTCCCCAGTCCCGGTGAGTAAGAGATTATATAGGCTCCAAGGAGTATGACTGCCAAAAATCCAATTTTGCTAGGGCAACCATTTGTGTGCCACACATTGTGTTCTGCCCTGCACGAACTTTTCATGACATAGTTTAAGCCAAGCATGCTCCTGGAGATTGCTGTTTCAATGAAAATGACATGAAATTGTTGTTTTTTGCTTTGTAAAGTTAATAACTAAACTCAACGTCTATAACTCGATACGTTGTTATGTGCAGGTCTATCACATGGGCACTTGGCCCAATTGTCAATGTGGAGTCCAGGGTTTGAGATATTGGAGCAACATCGACATCGCAAAATAGTAATCTAACCCATTAGTGATTAGCCTAACCATAAAAAATTTGGTTTTTACTAATAGCCCAATGGTAAGGAACATAGGAAGCAATGTAAACCATTTGAGCAGAATCCCCAGTCTGAAACTGCTTCCAAGCAAGACATGCAATTCCAGGAGGATGCATCCGGGGCGCTCACATAACTCGGGCAAGTAGAGTTGCTGCCAAAGTGGGTAGTTTTGTTTGTACTAATTTTAGGAGCATTGGCAGAAGCATGGAAAAAGACACCAGATAACATCACAAGGCAAGTAATGATTCCAAATTCCAATCATAGAAATAATCATCAGTCGTCTTCTTCCGTATCTATCCACAAAGCACATACTGACAATGGAGCCAACTACGTCAATAGTGCAAGTGACAAGAGACAGTGCTAAAGCTGTCTTGTTTGAAGCAAATCCATCTGATTGAACAATGGTGGGACTGTAGTACATGACGGTGTTGATCCCCAGAAATTATTGAGCCACTTGAACAGCAATACCCGCATAGAGACCCCTTCGCACGACATCATTACCCCAAGCTTTCTTCACTTTTCCTAACATGCTCGTCTCCTCAATTGTGCTTTCCACTTCCTTTTTAACTTGAACAGAATACTCCAAGGCTCTTATCTCCTCTTCAATTTCCTCAGCTGGATAGATTCTCTCCAAGATCTCCCTTGCTTCATCTACTCTTTCCTGTTAATACAATAAAACACTGTGTCTGTAAGTACAAAATCCACTTGGCAGTTCCAGAGATTGGCAAGACAAGATGATTGATCCATAGGGTGGATTTATTCAATGGTTTCATTACTATCTTCGGAAACGTAAGTACATGGATCATCTTGGATACATGGAATTCATTTGAAACGGATTTCAAGGATGGCTGGCCACGTTCATTTTTTCCTTTTAAGTTGATGAAGCCGCATTAAAATAAGTACGAGATGAAGAAGACTGGAAGACAATAAAAAGGAACTCTAGATTGTTTCTACTATTCATACATTTTGGTACAGCCATCTAGGAGACTCCAGAAGTGATAGCATTAAAATGAATTGCAGCAGGGCTGGAAGTGATGCAACACCAAGCATCCAACGCCAAGTTTCGGGTGTTTGATACAGGTTATAGTAAACTAGTTAGCAGTAGTAAGGAAACAATTCAATTCAATTACTATAACGAAAATGTTATTGTAAAATACATCAGTAAAGATGAAGCTTAATTTTCTGTTTTTGCTTTATAAAAGCATAAAAAACTAGATGCACAACATGTCTCCCTGGATAATACCTTAAGGAGAAGGCAAGGTTGACAAGATAGGACAAGAAGAGGCCTCAAATAATGAGAAGACAATTAGTGCTAACAAGTGCAGCTCAAATTCTAGCAGGGGAAGCTTCAGCAATGTAGAGAGGAGAAGTCATGGAAGCCATGCCAACTCCAAAACCAACAAAGATTCTTCCGATAATAATCACCCAAGGTGCAGGAGCAAGTGCCATGGTTATTGCACCAATAAAGAAGAAGAAATCAGCAATTATTATTGACATCCTCCTCCCTACCCGGTCATTCAGCCATCCACCGATTGCAGTACCCGCAATAGCACCGGCCACAGCCATGCTCACAATTGTTGACTACATATTATACGTACAACATATTAGTAAACTCAAAACAAACAAAGAAAGAGATATATGTGTATATATATATATATATATATATATATATACACACACACACTAATCTTCTAATGAGGACCTAAAATGAGGACCTAAATTGAGGACTACCCCATTTCTTCCATTTCCCGATTGAATTTTGATGATCCGAGCCGCTCAATGTGTTCAGAACGTGATTTTAAGGGTACCTGCGAGAAATCGGCAAAAAAAATGATCGGGAAGGGCTTGATTTGAGCAGTTTTTATTTGAACCGCTCGATAAAAAATAAATAGAAACTGCTCGGATGAAGCCCTTCCCAGTCTTTTTTTTTGCTGATTTCACGCGGGTACCCTTAAAATCACGTTCTGAACACATTGAGCGGCTCGGATCATCAAAATTCAATCGGAAAAGGGAGGTCCTCATTTTATTAAAATGCGGTGGTCCTTATTAGAAGGGGACTCTATATATATATATATATGTTACAACTAAACGTGTACTTCAATTTTTTTTTCCTGCAAGACTCACAAAGTCATCCTTGATGTAGAGGAGAGCACCCGAAATAACTCCTACAACCCCAGAGACAAAACGCATTATAATTAAGCACTACTCCTACTAAAGAGATTATTAGAGAGTATATCCCAAAGAAAATGTTGTATATCGGTGCCCCGATCCTTTCTATTCACAAATATACTATGTCACAAGCTATGTTTCGAACTTGAACTTGGAACTACTTGATGTTTTCCTCCAGTGTAGTTTCTTCTAGACATAAAACCAATGGAATCCAAAATCTTTTGACGTAGCTAAACAAATTTTTTCCCTCTTACAAAAAAAATTACAATGCAGGAATCATGATATTGCTAAACATATTTTGCAGTGGTCACGAATTGTGGTTTTTGTGGGTTTACATAGCTACTAACCTCTGTCATAACCAAAGAGGAGGCCTCCAATGCCAGCGGATAAGGCCAGCCTCATAATGTAAGGGGTCTTCCATGGGGTTTGCCAGGTTTCCTTGTACTCTGTTTCATCTGCTTTTGAAAATCCTCCCTTCACCATCTTCTCAGATTCTTACGAGGTTAAATCTACGTCGGAACTGCCTCCCCGGGAAGAACATAGAAAGAAATGTCCTATGTATATGCAAAATGTGAAAAAACAAATGCTAATGATAAAAATTGGTTCACACATTTTACCTAGTAGTATTTCCCACTCATTCATTCATGCATAACCATAATTACAATTAAGAACACGAGAACTAGAAGAAATGAGACAGAGAGAGATAAGAACTTTTTATCTTTCGATTACTATGATTGTTTTAATTATTACCGCAAGTGGGCTTCTTGTTCTTCTTTCTCCTTCCAGGATTGCGTTCCTTTATTCACCTACTAGTGAAGGCACACGTGCGTTGCACGTGGAAGTTGCGCCACAACTTGTAACATAGAGAACAATCTTATGTAATAATAGTGATCATAGATTTTTATTAGAAGGCTATATATATGTTTGGATTGGATGATAAACAATAGAATTCAGTGCATATGGTACAACCTTCTTTATTGTAACACATGGCATTGGCATTTGTAGAATGTTGGGAGAAAAAAAAAAGAATTAGTCTTATCAGAAGAATGACTCTAGTTCAACCTCTCATCTATCCTATTGGTCGATACTCGAGGTCCTCTCTAACAGGTTTGAAGAACTGATACTCGCGAGGGAAGTGGTGCAGGAATGAATAGGTAATACAGACCACCACATTGATTTCAAGTACGCAGAACAACAAATTCAATGTCACAAATTGAAGTATGTTAGTCACAAATTGAATATGTTAGTACCTTTCCTGTACTTCTAATTTTCACCATAACTTGGTTGAAGGTTTATAACACTAAAAAACTAAAAAATAATTTGCAAACTTTTCAGCGGTTGGGACAGATTTGTTGAAGAAGGGTTATTGGCCCACAAAAATATGCCAGATACATAATCACTTACATCATATAAACTAGGGCTTCTCGCGGTCTGATTCGGTTCGAATTTCTAAGAATCCGAGGACCGAACCGCTAGTCACGGTTTTTACAAAATAAAATCCGTGTCCGGACCAAAAGTCCTTCGGTTCGGTTCCAATCCAATCCGTGACTCGCAGATCGGTTGTGGTTTTGTCCACGGATTTTAGAAAAATTAAAGCTTAAGCATATATCCCACACTAAAAGGGAAGAAGGTTACACTCAAAATTAAGTTTAACACCACCAGGCAGTACTTGTTACATAAACTATCAAAGACCTACTTCAGAAATCAGATTCAAAAGAGTCTAAAAACTAGTAAATTGTATTATTATAGTCTAAGTAGCACTGACACGGACACGGATACGGCAGGGGACACGGACACGGGACACGGCAATTCTAAAAAAATGAAAATACGGACACGGCGGGGGACACGCCACGTGTGTATATATATATTTATATATATATATTAAATATATATTTTTTTCCATGCTTACATTGCAAAATGTAAATAATGAACAACTTAACAGTTAACATTCATATTTCCCCATAAATACTACTCCAACCATTAGTAGTTTTAACATAATAGATTATAGATGCATACATCGTAACATCGGTCCATTAAAGCAAAACAAAACATCCATAGTCATAGATTTAATACAACCCAATCAAAAGAGAGAACAGTCAGTATAAAAAAAAACAGTATGCAGGAGAGATGAGAGAGAGTCAGTTATACATATATATACACACTAATATATAGATATATATATACACATACATAAATATACACACATATATATAGAGAAACGGAGAGAGAGAGACAGAGACAGAGACAAAGAGGAACGAGAGACAGATAGAGATAGAGAGGAACGAGAGACAGAGGGACGAGAGAGAGAGAGAGATACCCGAAGGAGAGGAGAGGAGAGGAGAGGTGAGGAGTCTGAGAGCTCCTCGTCGTGTCTGTCTAGGGCTTGGAATTTGAATAAAATGAAAATTAACCAATCAGCCACTAATATAGGTTTTAAAGAAAAAATTACAGTTTAACCCAAAAGTTTTTTTTTTTTACCTTTGCGTTAAAGAGGTTAGAGGGATATTCAAGAATAAATTTTTGACCATCGATTCGGAGCCGTGCCTGAAGGCACGGGCATGCACTAGTGAAATTAATAATTGGAGATATAGGGTAATGATTGGAGAAAGATATAGGGTAATGATTGGAAACAAAACTAAAACTAAAACTAAACTAGGAACCGAACAAAGCCAGTAACATTACCATAATGCCTTCATTCCCAAATGTCATAACAGAACTCTAATTTTTTATTACCTAAATTGTGAAAGTGTTCCAACAAAAAGGGTGTAATCATTCATCTTTGGGATGATCTACCAACCAGGCAACCATTATAGTAACTAACACAAAAAGGAGACACCCTTTAGCTTAAGCTGGACCATACTATATCATTTGACACCCCGATCTTGTTTTAGATTTCCTTCGGACGCATCTGTTTTTAAAGTCAGACATGTGTCCAAAGATTGTACGGAAATTGTCGCCGTCCGACACCAGTACATACCTCTTACAACGTGTCCATCCTTCATAGACTATAATTCATCTATGCTGGGTTCTTGCAATAATTGGCCAATGCATGTTTTTGTACAAACAACTGTTTATACCATGGTGTGCAAGTTTAGTGGTACCAGCAGTGCGCATAAGGAAAGAGTGATGATCCAAGACCAGGAGATACCAAAGAGTGATCATTTTAGGTATTTAGGTTCAAATATTAGTAGAGATTGAGATATTGCCGATGATGTGACCCATAGGATTCAAGTGGGTGGCACAAGTGGAGGAGCGCTACTGATGTACTATGTGACAAGAGGGTACCCACAAAATTGAAGGGAAAATTCTATGGAACTGCCATAAGACCAGCAATACTTTACGGGACAGAATGTTGACCTATTAAGAAACAACAAGTGAGCAAGATGAGTAGCAAAAATGAGAATGTTGAGGTGGATGTGTTGTAAGACTAGACGAGACAGGATTAGAAATGAAACGGTTCGTGAGATGATAGGTGTGGCACCTATAGAGGAGAAGTTTTGGGAAAATAGGCTAAGGTGGTTTGGACATGTCTACCGTAGACCAGGAGATGCAGTAGTTAAGAGAACAGATAGGATAGTTTTGGGTAGCAATGCTACGGGGGGGGTCGACCTAAATTGACATTAGATGCTGTCGTACGCAAAGATATGAGTATAATGGGTTTGTGTGAATAAGTGGCCCTTGACAGAGCTCAATGGAGGAAAATGATTCATGTAGCCGACCCCAAGTGATTGGAACATAAGGCTCGGTTTGGTTTGGTAACTGTTTATACCATATAGCAGTTGCACTGACAAAGACAATAAGCACTAACCACCAAGGCTATTCAAACAAAGAGATGAGGATGATGGAGTGGTTGATAGACACGGATGTACTATTTGTGGCAATATTCCTCAAGACTTGTACATTCAGATAGGTTCATAATTGTGACCAAGTCTCTAGGTGCTGCAAAAAGGATCATTGCGTACGCCAAGGGAAGACTGACTTAGATTAAAAAAAAAAAAAAAAACCGAAGCAATATCCCCAATAAAACTCAGGACACACATTACCACATAAATCCAAGGGTCACCTGGGGCTAACAAAATTTGGAGGGAGTTTAGTGAAATTCTAATATGGGAAGGTATGGGAAATGATAAAGCTGAATTCCGCCCAAAAAAGACTCCCAAGTAGAAACATAGACATATACAGAGAAAGTAAGAGTGATTGCTCAAAATAATACTTGAGGCTCTCTCAGCATACTCTAGAGTACCAAAAATTTGGATAGTCTTTTCTGTTGTCTCTAGTCTATGTTTGCGACATATCATCAGCAAAATGCGATAACAAATCAATGGCCAGTGTCTTGCTTTGTTTAAAACTATGAAAACATGAGTTGTTGTGATTTTGAGGAACGGAGTCGGGGCCGCTCCACACGGACTCAACAAGTTGTAAATAAAATTGTCAAATTTGTGGTCGGTTCGCACCAAGGGAAAAGAAACCGCTCAAGTCCAACACCAAAAATGTTGAGGAATTCCATCGAACAGTTGGTCTACATAACACAAAAAAAGTTCTATCGATGTTTACAACCAACGCTAATGGATGTATAGACCATGGATAAGACTGAACTTATTGCGCAAACACGCAAAAAAGCAGTAAGTAATTGTAAATAAAACTGTTAAATACGTGGTCGCTTCGCACAAAGTGAAAAGAAACCCCTTAAATCCAAAAACCAAAAATGTTGAGGAATTTCATGGATCAAATGGTGTACCTAACATCAAAAAAACAAAAACAAAATGGAGCCTTTACTTTGGGATATCAATCTACTACTGATGATTAAAAGAAAGGGCGATGCAATCTAGACGATGGATAGGATTGTACTTACTTTGCAATGTCTGCATCTAGTGTTGGGGGCAGGAATTACGGCAACCAAGGGAGGTTTCCCGTATCAGTTATAACTGAATGAGAGGGGCAAAGAGAGAGTTGGAGGGAGAGTTTCTGTCCGGCGATCATTGAAGCGCTTGAAGTAGTTTGGGGGGCCGTTTGTTATTTCGATTGGACGTACGTGGCGTTTAATAGATGCCGTTTGGACTTTGGAGTCTTGAGGAAGAGAAATTTTTCAGCGCCCAGAGGGTATATCTACGTGGTGCCCTCTCGGCATTCTCGAGCCGTCCGATGTACTTTTGGACGGTTCAAATTAAAACATTTTCTCTCCTCTCAACCCTCCTCTTTCTCTCTCCAAATCTGAGCCGTTCAAAATCGCATCGAACGGCTCGGATGTGTCAAACGGGCACCACATGGTACCCATCTGGCACTGACAAAGGGTAATTTAGGAAGTAAAAAATCGACAATCATGTCAACCTTTTATAAGGAGGATAGATAAGGAGTATAGATATAGATATAGATAGAAGTATAGATAGATAGATATAGATTAAAAGGAGTATAGATAGATATAGATATAAATAGACGTACAGACTAAAACCCTACATGAATGCTTTAAATGCTTTATTTGGTTTCGTTTTTGAAAAAAAAATAAAGTGTAGTAGGAATAATAAGTGGAGAGAGATAGAGAGAGAATAATTGAAAGTAGAGGAAATCTATGAGAAATCTTTTGAAAATTACTTTTCAAAAACTAAAACAAACAAGGCATTCGTTTTACAAAACATTACCAGCACCCTGCCTTAAATAAAGATGAAGAGTTATTATCCCTTTTTTTTTCCTTCATATTTTTGAAGAAGCAGTCTTTTTTTTTTTTTTGAGAAGTCAATCAATACATTTCACGATACCCAGAGGTAAAAGCCCAAAGATTACAACGATTTCATCAAAAAATACAGGAATGAACCAAAACTACTAAAACCTAGACACGAAGAACATCCACTAGGAGTCTCCTGAGCACATTCTGCCAAAGGCAGACCATACATAAATGCTGGGCAATGATACCCGTCTCCGATTTTAGAAGTAGAGCTCAAAAGGACACCCAGCTCAAACCATAGCCGTAAGCACAGATGAAATCAACAACAAACTAGAACAAAACAAACTAAACAGACTGAAAACTTATTCGCCCACCTACCACGCCCACCGGATCTGGAAAAACAGACCGGTACAGTCACCGGACCGGGGAGACCGGCCGGGAGAAACCAAGCCAAAGACAGCCGGTACAGGAACCTCCGGCCAAGGAGCAATCGCCAGCGAAACGCCACCCCGTAAGCTGGAAACTTATTGCCGGAGGGAGCCGAGCCACCCTACTTCATCTCTCCGTCAGAGCTAGCCCAACAACACCAAATCAGAGGGAGGCGGAGGTGGAGGCGGAGAGGAGATGGTGAGGAGAAGGCGGTGGCGGCGGCGGCGGCTGAGAGAAGGTGGAGAGGAGCTGGCGGTGGAGGAGGAGGAGATGGTGGAGGCGAGAAGAAAGCAGATCTGGTTAGGAGAGGGATTCGACGGGCGGCGAGGTGAGGAAGGGTGGCCGGCAAAGGAGGAGGGGAGGAGGTGGGGCAAGGGGCGGCAGCCCCACCCCCCTAGGAAAAACCCTAACCGGTGAAAGTAGAGAGAGAAAGGAGAGAGCTCCTAGAGAGAGAAAGTAGGAGACACGTGTCCAAGTGGCAGTTGTTTACGCGGTGAAATATTTTTAACGCGGTGAAATATGAAGCAGTCTTTGAATGGCTGAAATTACTCCCACAAAATGCGCTTTGAATTTTTGAAAATTTGTCAAAAACAAGTTCCAAGAATTAGTGGTGGACGGGCGGATATTTCCATTCCAGTGTTTAGACATGAAATCCGCCTTGGGGATATATTTTTTCAATATTCTAGATGCTTGTTTGATTTTTTTCGGGAAACCTGAGGACACAAGGGATCGTTTGGTGAAGATTTTTGAAGAAATAAGGAAAGACATCTATATAATAACGGAGCTCAGTATTTGAATTCTATGTACATAAATCAAAGGTCCAAATTTATCTCCATATAAATCTAAGGGCTGAGAATAGTCTTAGAGCTGGAAAATCCTATCTTCAATCTTCTCTAACATTTCCTATTCCAACTCTCTTTTGTTATAGAAAGATAGAAAGCAATAAAATTTCATTGTAAAAAAAGGGCCAAATTTTGAAAAGGAAGTAATTTTTGAAACCTTAGCACTCTCTCTCTCTCTCCGAAGCAAAGAGAAATCTTTTATAACTTTTCCCATCCCAACTCTCTTTTGTTATAGAAAGTAATAAAATTTCATGTATAAAATTAGTGCAAAGCAAATCGTAAATTAAACAAAATGGTAAGAAATATTTTTGTTTATCGGTTGATCAATTTCAATTTTTTTGGTGTGTGTGTGTGTGTGTTTTTTTAAACTAAACAAAAAGGTAAGAAAAAAATCTATTTGATCCTAATTTAAGAAAAAATCTTTCCGTATAAATCAGTTTCGTTGGCGAGAGTGGTCAATAATTTCGCAATTCATTTTAGTTGCGTTCAAAACGCGTTGCACCGTGCCTTCAGGCACGGGCAAACTCTAGTATACATATATAATCTCTATTATAAAACAGAAAGGCGTGGGGACAAGTTGTTAGAATTGTCTGAATTTGTGTTGATCCAAGGGTTAAAGGGCATTCTCCTCATTTGATTAAAGTGCCCATAGTTTTAAACTAAATTACACAACTGCCATACATATCTCCTTTACGGTAGTTCCAACTAAACCCTAACCCCCAACTTCTCACTCCATCCTCCTCTATCACCGGCAACTCCGACCATCGGAACACCACCGACGAAATCAAGTCCCGTCCAAAGCTGAGCCAAGAAACCTCCGTGAAAGCAAAGGTAATGGGTCTAACAAAAAAACCATTTTGGGAGTTTTTGGTTCGAGGGTGAAAATTGGTTCTCAAGAGTTTTCACTTCTTTCCCTTTCTATGATTCTTTTCACGTTTTCAATTAAAGCTTAGTCTTGCATTACCATTATCTCGAAAGTTTTTCTTCCTTCATTTTTGTTTTCTAGATGTGAATTTGAATTTGAAGATTATTAGAGCCTCGGTGGAGTTGTCTCAAATTTGACCATTTTTCCATCTCAATTGACTACTTCCATCCAAATTGTATACTTACAGCTTTTGCTAATTAGTGTTTGGGCCATAGTTAGGATTTGATTTCGTGAGTGTCTTCTTATGCTGATGTCGAGTTGGGCTCTTAGTTATGAATTTTTATAATCTGTTTAGCACACAAGTCATGGTTCTATTCCTACACAAAAGTAACTTCACATCAGGAGTTTGATGCTAGCATTAGGGCATTGGTGCATTATAACCATGACTGTGTGCGCAGTTTGGTTTTCTTATTCGTGATAGTAGTGGTTGTTAGTAACAGTGGTATTATTTGACTTTGGATTGCACGGTTTTGATACAGGTTATATATGGTTTTAGTCTTTTTATGGTGATTTTTGGACTTGGCTCCTATAAATGTATCATGGTATTGTTCAGAGTTTTATGTGTCGTGTTATAGTTGAATTTGGATCCCATCAATGCAACTTCGTATTTATTGATTTGGACTTGCATTAGTAGTACCATAGGTACGGACAATTCTGTAGTCTTCGGCATGCACGTGAAAAGGAAAAGGGGGACTTTTATAAAGGGATAAAGGGAAAGGGGACTTCTTAGTTTTAGGGGATTTCAGCGGACGTTTTAGTTTAAGGGGGCTTCGGCAATGTGGGATTCATTTAGTTTTTTTTTTTCACAGCTAGGTTAGAGTTAGCATCCTTCAACCCTTGAAGCATCTTCTGTCACAACAAAACGAAAACCCAAGGCCAATTGCACCACAAAGTTAGCCACCATTTTCATAATCTCATAATCTGTCCCAGTATGTGGGATTCATAGTTAGAGAAAGTGGAAAAAGAGAGAGCTAGAGAACAAAGATTATGTTGCTTTACTTTTTGTAGGTTCCCATCTCTATGAGTTTGTTTTTTCCAATTTTTTAGGCTTTGTGTTCCAGTGAAAACTCTTTTACCCTAACTATCCTAACCTTTTTTAATTTTGATCTTTCCAATATTCGAGAAGAATTTTGGTCTTTTTTTGGAATGTCCACTGTAGTTCACTGTTACCAATTGGAATGTCCATTTTAAAGGAAAATTGAATGTGCTTAATTTGGAGTCATGGCTTCTAAAAATATCCCGTTTGATATTCTAAAAATCTCTGTTTCGAAGAGAATTTTCCTGGAGCATTTCATTTGCAATATTGAAGCTGATTTCTGTGGTTTTGTACTTTGTTATTGCTTTCTTGATGGAAATTGAAAAAGATGGTTTTGATAGCAGGTTGGTACCAGGTCGGTATTGTAATGACCCTGATTTTTGGTGAGTAAAAATTTCGTTAAATATTTGAATTTTTCATTTTCTTCCTAGGATAACTTGATTCCAACCAATTAGTTAGCCAAACCAATTGGATTTTAGGCCTAGTTAAACCTTCCTAACCAATTTTGAACCTTCCAAACTTTTTAAACTCTAGTTCTTCCTAGAAAGTCTACCTTGAAGCCTTATTCATTCTTTTGCATTGACAAGTCATTTTCAAAAGCCAAAGCCAACCCTTTAATCATTTCACTTTTCATTGACTTGTCATTTTTCCCACTCATGTCTATAAGCCCATCATTATGCATTCTTAATCAAATCACTTTCCTAGAAAGTGCATTGTTCTTTCTCTCCATTGAAAGGTCACTTCAAAAAGATATTTCTTCCAAGAATATCTCTTCTCATCATTTCTTCTTTACCCATTGAACAATAGTACGTAGGGTAATTTTTATCCTTCGGGTAATAGAAATAAGACTTGCCATAATCCAATGAGTACCTAAATTTGACTAGACAAGTCAAAACCAAATCCCATCATTTTGCTTCCATAAGTAGTATTCCTAGATTTTTGTAGGTGTTCATGCATGCAAGCCTAGAAAGAATAGACTTGAACCTAATTACCCACCAAAGTTACTTTCCTAGATCTTTTCCTAGGTATACATATGTATATATACCTCATAGCCTATTATAAACATGCCTATATATACATATATGCTTTCTAGGAAAAGTGTTAACCATTGGACAATATGTTGCACTTGAAAGCTTACCTTTAATCATTACCTTTTTTCCTAGACTTGGTAAGTCTACTTAGACCAAAGTATACTTAGTTGTATATATAGACATCATAGCGTATTATAAGCATGCCTATATACTTAGCTATACACTTTCTAGGAAATGACTTACCCATTGGTCAATAGACTACACTTGAAAGCCTTATACCATCATTACCTTTCCTCCTAGGCCTAATAGAACTACTTAGCACTTAAGTATACCCATATATAGACATATATATATATATACACACACACACATACACACATAATACTAGGAAGAGAGAGAGAGAGAGGCCGAGAGAGAGAGAGAGAGAGGAAAGTGTGTGTGTGTGTGCATGTGCCTAATTCAAGCTACCCTTCTTAGCCCTTAAGCCTAATTACTACTTTCCAACCCATTTTGAGACTACTTTAGACATGAAATCTAGCCCTTAATCATCCTAGAAATTGACTTACAACCTAGCCTAGGATTGACTAAACATGGGAAGACTACTCTTAGCCTAGTTATCATTTTTATTAGACTTGTAAGACTTGCTTAGCTAGGGTAAGACTACCTAGGATTTTTCCTTAAAAGCCTTAAGATCCTACTTGATTATATAGCCTTGTGCCTAAAAATGGAAGTGACAAGTGAGGCAAGGCTTTGGCATGCTTGGAAGACAAGATTTGACAACACAATGGAGCAAACCAATGAGAGCAAAGAGAGAGAGAGATAGCCGGCCAAAGAGAGGGAGAGAGAGCCAAGATTTTTGCTATAAATAGGCACCCCCTCATGCCATTCAACTCACACCTTCAAGCCTTTCAACTTCTCTCTCTAGAATTCTTGTGTTTGTCTTTGTTCTTGCCTTGATTCTTGAAGTTCTTCCTTTGTTCTTGAGTTCTTCAAGAAATTCATCCAAGACCGCCACTAAACCACCACTCGACCACCATTTCGATCCAAAAAGTTTAGTAGTTTAGTCAAGAACTAGTTTCGAGAGAAACTTCTTCTCTTTCGAAACTACCGTAAGCTTACCGTAGGAGGTTATTCCGTTCGATAGCCGACGTGCTTATCTTTTTCCGTAACCGTCCCTACCGCCAAGAAGAAAGGTAGAGTTTTGGGAAAATTAGTGTTCAGTGGCCCTTGGGGCAAAATATTCTCAAGTCATGGACTACTTTTCATAGAATTCATCTAAATATGAAAAGGAGAAAAGTAATTCCCAATACATGGACAGTGCGACCTAAAATGACTATTACGCCCCTCATGAAATAAACCCTAAATCCTCAATCCCACCCACCGTTCTCATTTCATACTTCATTCCCATTCGTACGCCCCTGAAGAGGAAGAGAACAATAGAGGTAGGTTTCTGCTTCTGCTATCCTTCGACCTCTTCTTCCTCTCTCACTTCATCTCTCTGTAAGTTACAGTAGATTAATCTCTCAATTCCACCCAAGAAGAAGCAGCATCTTCTCCTTCCCCAAGTGAGTTCGTCGTCGTACGCATCTGGTAAGGTTTTGGGTGTTTCAAATTTTTTGCAGCTTTCTCTTTTCTCATTTCATCCCTATCTCTCTGTTTGTAAGCAACTTGTTCTTTTCATTGTATGAGTGAGTGGTCTGATAAGCCAGAACTTGTTAGGTTTTAGGTACCCATTTTGTCATGCATAACAAGTGTTCGATAAATTGTTGAAGAAAAAGAAGTAAATACATCTCGTGCATTTATACGTAGGATATTGAGGGTCTTTCATTCTCCTATCAACAAATGGCAGTGACCTATATTTTTGCTCACTGAATGGTTGTCCCTTTACAAAGGTGTGTTGGTCTGTATGAAATGTGGTTCTTGTTCAAGTTACGTAACATGTTTTTTCCTGAAAATATAATAGTTGCTCTTTAAGTTACCTAATGTTGCTCCTTGTAAGAATTTTTGTTGCTCTCTATGTTTGAATGTATGCACCAAACTCTTGTCCCTTCAAATAGTTTCTCCCCCCAACCAGACTATTGTACATTGACGATAGGAATATTTAAAAAAAATTGATGAATTATGATGGACTTAATGGAAAAGGAAAAATTTCAAATAACTATTGTGGTTAATGGTATTCCATCGTTGTTGAAGGGTATGTCCTTCAGTTCAGTCAGTTCAGATTGTAGTTTGACAAGGCAACGAAAGTGCCTTTGTGGTGATAAGGTTGTTTTGAAGCCTTCTGAAACTGATATGAAGTTGTTCTCAAAACATTGAGACAACTACTTGGGCATGTGATATGCAGTACGAGGAGGGAGCATCATCTTCGTTGTTTACAACTATAGTTATATTCATTATAACATCATTATCCTAAAGTGCAAATGGAAGAAAAACAAAAGCAAAAGCACGAAAAGTACATTTACATGCATAAAAGTACATTTATATTCATTATAACATCATTATCCTATCTTTTTTTATCCCATGTTTTAACTCTCTCAATGGCTGTCCCTTTACCCTTGTGTGTTGCTCTGTATGAAATGTGGTTCTCTTTCAAGTCATGTAACTTGTTTTTTCCTGAAAATATAAAAGTTGCTCTGTAAGTCACCTAATGTTACTCCTTGTATGAACTTTTACTGCTCCCTATGTAAGAAAGTATGCCCTAGACTGTTAAGGTTGTTTTTTTTTCTGAAAATATAAAAGTTGCTCTTTTAGTCACCTAATGTTACTCCTTGTTTGAACTTTTGTTGCTCTCTATGTTAGAAAGTATGCCTTACACTGTTAAGGGCAGTCACCCATGTTTTAACTCACTCAATGGCTGTCTCTTTACCCTTGTGTGTTGCTCTGTATGAAATGTGGTTCTCCTTTGAGTCATGTAACTTGGTTTTTTCTGAAAATATAGAAGTTGCTCTATAAGTCACCTAATGTTACTCCTTGTATGAACTTTTGTTGCTCCTTATGTAAGAAAGTATGCCCTAGACTGTTAAGAGTTTTTTTTTCTTCTGAAAATATAAAAGTTGCTCTTTAAGTCACCTAATTTTACTCCTTATATGAACTTCTGTTGTACAAGAAGGTGCCATTAGGATTTTATGGATAGGTTTTTATGGAATCCATCTAGAGATGAAAGGGAAGAAAATAATTTTGCATACATGAAAAGGGCAACATAAAAAGATGAATATGCCCCTCAAGTGAAACCCTAAATCCCCAACCTCAAATCACTTCCTCCTCTTTTCCCATCCAAACACGCCGTCGATCGAGAACTCCACTATTTCCCTGGTAATCAGCAACGTTTTCCTTTCTTCTTCTCTCTCTCACAGCAATGAAATCCACCGACATCTCGACATCAAATCCCGTCGGTCTTCAAGTATGGGCCAGAACTATATTGAAAAAGCTGCATTTTTTAGGTAAGTTTCGGTTTCTCCTTTCCTCTTCGCTCTCTCTCTCTCTCTAGCAACAAAATCCACCGACTTCTCAATGTCAAGTCCCGTCGGTCTTCAAGTCTGGGCCAAGAACCATGTTAAAAAGCTGTGTTTTTTAAGATATTAAACATTACATTTGGAAGCAATGGTAATGGGTCTAGTACTTGATTTGTTCGATTAATTTGAAAAGTCGGTTGACGAAGTATGGGATGGTGAGATATGAACAGATCGTCAATGTTTGGGGGCTCATATCATTACTTCACTTAGTTATGGCAGCAATGCTTGTAAAATTTCAGAAATTCTGCAACTCAAGATGGAGTCAGAGAAGAAGATACAGAGGAAATGTTTTCATTTTTTTTGTATACTTTTGCTCCTTGTATCAATATATGTTGCTCTTTTTATTAAAATTCATTGCATCTTGTATGTGTGGACCTAAGTTGCTCCTTATTTTTTTTTCTGAGTAGCACGTATCTAAGTTGCTCATTGTATCAATATATGTTACTCTTTTTATTAAAATTCATTGCACCTTGTATGAACCTAAATTGCTCTTTATTTTTTCGAAGTAGCCCTTGAATTTACCCAACTTTTTATTTTTGAAAACTAATTTTTGCTCCTTTTTTTTTCCTGAGTAGCACGTAACTAATTTTTTTTGTACAATAAATTGCTTACATTATACAATTCGTTTTGATGGTCTCAATGGGTTTGACCACCCCTTTTTTTGATATTGTCATAACAAAACTGGTCCAATATTTGCTCCTTTATTCTCAATCTAGTTCAACACTATAATCTGGGTATTGACTACAGAAGTGCACTTTTGTTCTCTTAGTTGCGTCAGAAACTTAGATTTGGGGTTATTTATTTCTAAGCTTGGACTATTCTCTTAGATTAGTCCTGTTCATTAGATTGTTTTGCTTTTTCCTTTTGTCTCTTGGATTAGCAGTTTTTGGAGTTAGGGAAAGTACTTGGTCAGATTACGTATCCTCCAAATTTATTGCAGTTCGTTGATTATACTTTCACAAGTGAATGGTTATTCAACTTATATTTGTTGTTGTGATGTGCTAATAGCTTAATACTGCAATCTCAAAAGTGAATTGGATGTCAAGTGGTGAAAAATATCTTTGATCAAAGAATTTTTCTGCAATGATAACCAAAAATGTCTTGGAAACTCCTAAGAGAGAGTGTTGTCTCCCAACCAAACTTGATCGCAGAACCTAGTTGCTCCTCCTTAATAAACCTTCATTCTGAATCCTTGTTGCATACTCTCAAACAAGCAAGATGAAATTGCACCAGTAGAACATATATATGTCAGTCCATAAAGCAGAGCACTTCCCATGAGTTGGTGTTGTTTGCAAGAAGCATACATTACTGAGCCCATACTTATTTGTAATGACTTTAAGTCTTTAGCCCAAAGGGCTTCTTTCTCTTGGGAGAACCTCCACCACCATTTTGCCAATAGAGCTTGGTTGTGAACCATAAGCTTTTTTATTCCAAGACCACCCTGTGCTCTGCTTCTTGTCACCACATCCCATTTGACAAAATGAACTTCTTTTCACTGGACCCTTCCCATAGGGACTATCTCTGAATTCTTTCTAGTTTCTTTGCCACCACCATAGGGATTTTAAAGAGTGACATGGGGTATATAGGCATATTACTGAGTGTTGACTTAATAAGAGTGATCCTCCCTCCGATAGAAATGTATCTAGCTTTCCAAATGGCATTTTTTTGGAGACTCTATCCGCAATTGGTTGCCAAGTCTTAGCTCTCCTGGGATTTGCTCCCAAAGGCATACCCAGATATTTCATTGGAAGGTCCCCTTTCATGCATTCAAACAGATTTGCTAAGGCTTCCACCTCTTGCTCATTATTGTTTACTCCCAAACTTTTGGCCCTTTCAAATAAGATGTTGAGGGCTTCCACCACCACATTAAAGAGGAAAGGGGATAAGGGATCCCCCTTACCTTAGACCCCTCTGAGTTTTAAACTCCTGAGTAGGAGAATCATTGATCAGGACTGACATTGACACTGTGGAGATACATTCCTTGACCGAGCTACACCATTTGTCCCCACATCCCATCTTTCTTAGCAAATCCAGCAAGAACTTCCAATTCACAGTCATAAGAACTTCCCGAAAGGGTCTATGCCTCTATGGATCTATAGATATGTACTTTGAACTATTTAATCATGTTGCGATGATTGATTGTGTTCCTTTGAACAGTTATGTACGAGTGTGAAACAATTTCTTTTTCTTCTAATTTCTGCATTCTTTGATTAGGCTTTCAAGTTTCAAGAGGTCCATCACGAATAACGTTCATTTTCTTTACTTGCCTTAATGTGATTTGTAAGATCAAGGTATGGTGGATAGTTGTTACAGACATGAGCAGCGTCTTTGTTAATATGAGGACTCATGTCCCCGAAAAGCTACTACAACTTAACAGTGAAACGAGAACCTTACAAGCAACCAATAGTTTTGAAAACCTCAAGGTGTATCTATATTTCACACACCCTGTTCTGAACTCGTCTGCTAAAGTGTTGAATTCTCTCCACACAAGTCAGGGCTTGCTTCTTCCTATAAATGGAAATAGCCTCGAAAGCCGCAGATTTGGCTTTATGGTTAGTCAGCTAATAGTTATAACCTTCTTATTTCCACATTACTTCCGCAGATTTGGCTTTATGGTGATTTGGCACAGACTTTTAGGTTCATCTAATGTTCGTTGTTTCCTTTTGACATGGATGTGGGTTTAATCTCAGATTCTCAGAGGCCTGCAGTGATTTTGGCTACAACATCTAGCACAAGGACTAGAGAAAACAATATTTCAGTATTGATAGAGTTTATGAAGCCCATATTTGACTTCAACTCCTCCCATGTATCTGTCACTGGACGGCATTTGCAGAGGTGAGTAATTTCCCAAGTGGTGGTGCATAAACTCGGTGCACGTGTAAACAGGGCATTAGTATCATGAATCGTGTACAGAAATTTGCAAAAGTTTAGAAATATGCGACATGTATCAAATGTTTAACTTTGACGCATTATTAAAATGTGTGCATTTTCTTTATAATTATTGCATTGCCGAAGGGGACTTATGTTTCTATGCACAAACCGACACACGCATGCGCGCATGTATACACACACGCAAGAAACAAAGAAAATTTGACACGATGTGCAAGCAGTTTCAGGTTACTTGTGGAAACAACATTTTACAAGCATGAACTAGAAGACTGTTTATTGAGTAAATTCCTTTTCTTTTTTCTAAATCTAGCTTTCGTGAGATGAGTAAGAGAATATATGTCATAGAGACATAGGCAGAAAATGAAACTATAACTATCAGCGTCCCTGAAAATGTAACACAGGATGTTGCCGGAAACAAAAACATGGCATCTAATGTTCTACAAGTCAATCACTGTAAGGATCTTATCCTTTTGATTGTTTCCGCTCCTTCATTGTCTAGTCTTTTGTGATTCTGATTACTAGATTATTATCTGATCTGCTTATCCAACAATATGCAGATTCTGTACCGGTAATATCTTTGGTTCTTTCCAAACTTGTGACTGCTGCTTTTGCGGTGACGGCTATAGTTGCAGGTTTGCTAACTCTTTCAACTGCAAGTCTTCAATCTGTTGGGGCATTTCCAAGACCATCTTCTTCTTTGACATCTGATCCCGGAAGGAATCTTTTTGTAAGTTACCTACCTATTTTGATATCTTGCATATTTATTAGATTATTGCATTGTTTAGTTATATACTGAACTTTCATGAGCCAAGCCATAATAGGCTTTAAGATTGGAATGCTGCTCAGCCACCACCACTGGAGATAGAAGGATATATATTTGGAATTTCCCAATTTAGGATGGTAGTTATTGGGTAGATGAAAATTAAGATATGCAAGATTAAGCGAGATAAATGAACTATTTTGTTAAACCTGGAAGCCTTTAGAGTCAAGTTATTCCTTTTACTCTATACAGTCATCTAGAGGGTTATCCACTCTCTTCTCATGCAGCAACCTCTTCTCTTTCGCATAAATGGATTCTGACCATTTCTCGTTACGCTATCTCCGATTCTCGCAAGAAAGGTTGGATATGCAATGGGATTGAGCATTTAATATAATACTGTGGTGAAGTCATCTCTGACAATGTGTTTGTGTTGTATATGTTAGACTACAAGAGTCACAAACAATAAGAGAAGAACATCGCAAAATGGTTCAAATTGAGTTTCTTTGGGGCATCTTTGTGTCTGTTTTTGCTGCTTTCATTGTGAGTTCCTGCTTCCACTTTCTTGCACTCTATCTCCCCATCATATTTCCTTTCACATACAGAAATTCTCTTATCGCTTTTTGGCTCAGCGCCACTAGATTTCCATATGACGGCATGATATGTATGTCATGTGTTACATTACTGCCAGGTGAAAGAAAACCAATTTGTTATTGCACACATCCCTCATTATAGAGTACTATAGAGTACTCAACATTTGTAGCTGGCTAAAAACAGATGCAAAATAGACATAGATGGGCCGAACTTAAGAGTTCTATTTATGGTCCCGTATTTCTCTTGTATAGTTTACATGCTCAAGTGTTGCACGTTTGTCTAGACATTTACGTCAAGCTGGGCAAGAGTTTGTATGAAACTTCATGTGTGAGGAAGGACTGTAAGAGTACCGGGAGAAATTTGTTTACTTTTGTTTTTGTTTTTGATGAGTACTCCATTTTGTTAAGCCCAATCAAAATACAATCTCGAAGGGCCCCCAGTAATACAGCCATGGCCATTCCAGCCAGAAGAAACTCCTGCACTAATCTTGTATACAAAAACAGACCCCAGACAAGCCAAAACAAGCAAACCAGAAACTGCTATACAATATGTGCTTAGATAAGCTCCAACTGCTGCCTAAAGACTTATTCCATGGGGATGGTTTCTCACCCCTTCTAGAACACAAAAAAAAAAAATCCCTAATAGAGTTGAAAAGCTTAAGAGCCAACTGATCTACAGCAGGCTTATTCTGAAACACCCTGAGATTCCTCTTCATCCATATAGAGTACTCAGTAACAGCAATTACACACCTCATTATCAGACATTTAAGTCCCTTTACCTTTAGCATTCTGATGAAACCAATCCATAACTTCGGTTAGTCTACATGAAATTCCGGAATACGGGATCCTATCCCTTTCAGCAATCTAGAGAGCATAAGCGAAAGGGCACTGGAAAACAAAGTTTTGGTAAGACTTCTTACCATTAGAATAAAGCAAGCAGCTATCGTCCACCCTCATACCCCAACTATCAAGTCTATCCTTGGTGCTGAACCAATTTCTCTTATGTGGGAGATTATGTGAAAATTGCACACATCCCTCAAGTTGTTATTGTCGACTACAACTTTGGGGTAGTTAAAGTGGATGATGATATTTGAGATTGGGTGGTATCTTCAATTACGGTGCCCTGTTTTTAGTAGTAGTATATTACTACTTTTTTGGTGCTTGTGAACACTTAATTGCATGCCAACTTTATCTCTGTAATCTTTTTGTGAGTATTAAGAGTTTTATTTCCATTCTTCTTTGTTGTGAATGAAGTTTAGTACTATATCTATTGACCGGATTTAGAATAGCAAAGCATTGCCCTGGGTTTGTAATTAATTGAAGATCAAGACAAGACAACTCTGAATCAATGAATCTAGGTTCTCTTGGATTTGTGAAAATCATTGTTTCGTGGGTGTTATTATTACGATGATAGTAGTTTTTCATAGGGCTGCAATCATACAAAGGATATGTTCTAATGAAAGATGTGACTTGGATGCTTTTGAGTTTATTTTGGTCTTAATATAGTGTTCCAATACCAAGCTAGTGTTCTGATTACCAAGCTAGTGTTCTGATTCTCTTATTTTGTTGTTTGATTTTAGGTTTATCAAAGTTAAAGACGGTGTAGAATCAAGTGGCTACTTGACGTAATGTGATGTTTGTCTACCATGGTGGTACCAAGACCTAATGTTATGTTCATCTATTATGATGGATTTTTTGTATTTTGGAAAATATTTGGTTGAATGTAGTAGAGATATTGAAAGACAACAATGGGTTATGGCAGGATGTATTTTGACATTAGTTGTGTTATGAGACATTTAATACTTTGAGAGCTTATATGTTAAGATGTGTTTGAGAAGTTGTATGTTGTAAATTAGTTAATTGGATGCGAAAAATGGTGCAATAGGGCAAAATTTTCTAAATTAATCCAGTGATATGTTACCGGCGTTTGTGTATGTTATTCCAGGCGTTTATTAACTGGCGGAAAGTTCCCGGCGTTTAAAAAACCCCAGTAAAAGATGAGGAAACGCCGGAAAAAATGCCTAGTACTTTTCCCGGCGTTTTAACAAACCTCGGTAAAAGGAGCCAGATCTGGTCACCGGAACACTTTTATCGGCGTTTCTTTATCGTTGGAAAAAACGTCGGGTACTTTTCCCAGCGTTTTTAACAAACCCCAATAAAAGTCACCAGCTCTGGTCACCGGAAAACTTCTACCGGCGTTTATGAAACTCTGGGAAAAACGTTGGGTCCTTTCCCGGCGTTTACCAAACGCCGTATAGTATTCTCTAGCCCGGTAGTCGCGGCGTTTATCGAAAACGCCGGAAAGACTTTTGCCGGCGTTTATTTCACTTTTACCGGCGTTTTATAAACGCCAGAAAAGCCATTTTTTCTTGTAGTGTGCACACCTCGATGAATCCATGGACTTATTTTACCGTCCAGTACTTGAGTAACCAATTTAAAATGGGACAAAAGCCACGTATGGATTGACCCCACAAGAATTGAGACCACCTAGGAGGCTTAGAAGCTGAGAATTTTGAGGGAGCAAACCCTAAGTTTCAATCATTGACTACCAGGCCAGCCGTTCATAACCCAGCAGTCAAGTTTGTTCATGGCTTGAATAAGACTGAAATGGTACTTGGTACATACGGTATTGGTAGAAAATGGGTAGGTACGCTATTCAGCATATATTTAGACTTAAGTGATGTAAGATGAAGTCTCCTGATGCATGGTTTTGTATGGAACAATATGTGAATATATGAGAGCTTCTTTATGGCAATTAATTGAACTTGACGATTGGTTTTGGAAATTAAATTGCTCTCTGTGGAATAAAGTTGCCCTTTGTGGAAATTAAATTGCTCTCTGTGTATATTCATTTGCCATTTTCTAAAGGTACATGCCGATCATACCGATGTTAGTTGTCAATGGAAGTGAGGGAATTGGGATAGAATGGAGCTCAAATATTTCGAATTATAGCCTAAGGGATATAGTTGCAAATGTGAGACATTTATGAGGCAATGGAAGTTATGGATCCAACTGTACCAAAGGGTTCAAAGAACGATTGAGAGAATAGCAACCAATGAATCCAGGATTTTTTTGTTTTTGGGTGATTTAGCTTGAAATAGGAAAAGAAGCTAAGCGAATGTACAGCCTATAAGGAGCATACCCCAGGAGGAAAAAGAAGAAAATTGTCTGCCCTATGAATCCGGGGTTAGTTACACTTTCAGTGGAATTATAGAGGGAAGTCAATGACATCACACTCAGGAATTTAGAGCTGCCAATCCGACGATGGCCTCAAGATTACAAGGAATTTCTGCAATCAATTACGACGGGGAATGACTGTCCCTTTACCCTTCTGTGTTGGTCTGTATGAAATATGGTTCTTTCTGAAATATGCCCTAGACTGTTAAGGGTTGTTTTTTTTTCGAAAATACAAAAGTTGCTCTTTAAGTCACCTAATGTTACTCCTTGTATGAACTTTTGTTGCTCCCTATGTAAGAAAGTATGCCTTAGACTGTTAAGGGTTGTTATTTTCTAAAAATACAAAAGTTGCTCTTTAAGTCACCTAATGTTACTTCTTTTATGAACTTTTGTTGCTCTTTATGTAAGAAAGTATACCCTAAATTGTTAAGGGTTGGTTTTTTCTAAAAATACAAAAGTTGCTCTTTAAGTCACTTAATGTTACTCCTTGTATGAACTTTTGTTGTTCTCTATGTAAGAAAGTATGCCCTAGACTGTTAAGGGTTGTTTTTTTTTGGGAATTAAAAAAGTTAATAATTAAGTCACCTAATGTTACTCCGTGTATGAACTTTTGTTGCTCCTATGTAAGAAAGTATGCCCTAGACTGTAAGGGTTGTTTTTTTTCTGAAAATACAAAAGTTGCTCTTTAAGTCACCTAATGTTACTCCTTGTATGAACTTTTATTGCTCTCTATGTAAGAAAGTATGCCCTAGACTGTTAAGGGTTGTTTTTTTTTCTGAAAATACAAAAGTTGCTCTTTAAGTCACCTAATGTTACTCCTTGTATGAACTTTTGTTGCTCCCCATGTAAAAAAGTATGCCCTAGACTGTTAAGGGTTGTTTTTTTTTCGAAAATACAAAAGTTACTTTTTAAGTCACCTAATGTTACTCCTTGTATGAACTTTTGTTGCTCTATATATAAGAAAGTATGCTCTAAACTGTTAAGGGTTATTTTTTTCCCGAAAATACAAAAGTTGCTTTTTAAGTCACCTAATGTTACTCCTTGTATGAACTTTTGTTGCTCTCTATGTAAGAAAGTATGCCCTAGACTGTTAAGAGTTGTTTTTTTTCTGAAAATACAAAAGTTGCTCTGAAAATACAAAAAAATATCCTCCGGTTCAATTGGTGATTGCATTAAAAATCAAGGTGGTCAGCATCAGAAGTTATATTCTATTGGTTGTTTCATGTTAGAGACAAGAACGAAAATCAAGTAACTTCACCATATAAAAACAAAAAGTTTGCGCATATAGATGTACCTACACTAGTTGAAAAGGAAAGACTCTTATGTAAATATATATATATATATATATATATATATATATATATATATATATATATATATATATAAACTGAAGTTCAACAATCAAAACGTCAATCACACTCAGTAAAAGGAAGGAGCCAAAAAAAATCTCTGGGTCAATTGGTGATCGCATTTAAAATCAAGGTGGTCGGCATCAGTAGTTATATTCTATTGGTTAATTTCATGTCAGCGATAATGATGAAAGGCAAGTAACTTCACCATATAAAATCAAAATGTTTGCGCGTATAGATGCACTTACACTAGTTGAAAAGGAAAGACTCTTGCGTACATGTATTCACCGAAGTTAAACAATCCAAACGTCAATCACACTCAGTAAAAGCAAAGAGAAAAAAAACAGAAAAAAGAATCACACTCTGGTAGAATACAACCCAAGTAACAAACTCCATAGTGGGAAGAATATGGCAAAATCTTAATTAAAATGTTTCATAATAGCTTTGGTTTTGGGGATTTAATTTTCTGGGTAGCTTTTAAGTGAGGAATGCAAAAGACCCACGAACACGATCGAAATTAAAACATAAATTCAGACATACAGTAAAAATCAACTGAAAGAAAGTAAACATACTAATAGTCCCCGGCAATGGCGTCAAAGTTTGGAACATTTGTGTGACCCAAAAACGTGAGTAATATCATGCTTTAACCTCTACTTGAAGAATAGTGTACGAGTACTGGTGTCTAAGGCTAAGTTATGCTACCATGCAATCCATTCATAATGTAATTCCATGGAACATAAATTTGGTTTAAGAGAATTACTATCAACTAAAATAATACTGTGAAAACATAAGAGAGAAATCTTGGATTTTGAGTCCAGTTCTCGCATAACCAAGTTTGTACAGTTCCAGTTCACTATTCAGATCAAAATGGTTATTGCTAGGATCCGCATTAATTCCTATCAATAATCGCCAAGAAACTATATAATTGGCATAGATTATCACATAGCTCAAACTATCTTACTAGTACAATCCATGTCAATGCGCGATTCGTCTAATTGAGCAATACGTCTTCTAGACATAACCTATCTCAATCACCCAAATACTAGCAAACACAAGAACCCATTATATGACCCGCATTCAAACTTTAGAATACAACACGAAATAGATTGAAAAAGCTGAAATCAATTTCATAGACTGCAAAGGGTTCGTCCCATAATCCAAGCTGAAAAAGAATAGTAGAAACTATTTAAGCAAAGTTATTTGACAGTAAGCTTCAATCTTCACCTTGGAAGGGGTGTAGATATAGCCGCGCACATGTAGCTGCAAGCTCTCGCTGATGGAAGCCATGGAGATCTCTTCTTCTTGTTGCTTTTGCCTCTCTCTAGCCTTCTCAGAAAAATTCAAAACTCGAAAATCGAACTAGGATTGCCCTATTAAAGTTTTTGGGCCTCAAAATACATCAGAAAGCGCAAAATAAAACAAAACACGAGTCGCCCATTAAGAAGTCCCTCCGGATGACCGTGATTCCTGTCCGGACGGAGACCAACATTTTTTCCTTCTTTGGATCACGATTCAAGCCTCCAATCTCCACCGCAACACTCCAAGAGCCTTCCGGAAACTCCATTTCGCATCCATGGATTCGCAACCTGCAAACCCATGAAACACATTAAACTCAAACCAAACCAAACCGAGCCTTACGTCCCAATCACTTGGGGTCGGCTACATGAATCTGTTTCCTCACCAAGTACTATTAAATAAAACAAAAGTAAATTGGAGGGCTTAAATTAAATAAGTACTATCAACCCATGAAACACAGACTATTGAAGTACTTGCATTTATACCTGTTAATGAGAGAAACTTGATTCTTTTGAAGAATTTCCCACTGACGACACTCTTTAGTGGAGATAGGATGGAATAATAGAAGCTTGCATCAAGGCATGGAAATTGGTAGAACACTAGAGCCTGGAATAGGAATTCATCAGAGCGTCGTAAAAAAAAATTTAATACTTCCATGCCTACACAGAACAGTTTCTACTTACCCTCCACATTTTATTAAGATTAAGAAGAACGAGTTTCCACATAGTAAGTGAAACTGATTGCCAAATACTCGAAGTTATAAGACAAAATGATCCTAACAAAGCACTTAGTATACAAAGCCAACTCTCTCTATGTGCACACGCGCAGGGGTGTGTAGTACTAGGTGTGGGAAGAACCACATTTGACTGGTGAATACTTCCAAATGATTTCAAAAGAGCTTTCCAAATGATTTCAAAAGAGCTATGACTACCTGAAGTATAAAGACACTGATTGATTGATCAAGCACTTCATTCCAACCGACTTTGATGCTTCCCGTGCTTAGTCTGGGCCAAGTACCTCAAACACCGAACCCAATAGGAAGCTCAGCAGATTTCAAAACTCAAAGGCATTAAGTATGCAACTATCATACATTAGATTCCGGAAGAAATGGAAAAACAAGAACATTTTAGTCACTGAAATAGAGTAGATTCTGAAACAGTCTATAGTACGAGAAGACACGAAAATAACTTCATACCTTCAAGTAATCCTCTTGTCATTCAGATGAGATGCCACATATGAATATTAGTTTAACAACCTATAATTTTGTTCAAAAAAATGACTCAGATTCAGTTTTTTTTCTTGTGTCTGAGAGAGAGATAGAGAGAGAGAGAGAGTATACCAATGTGATAGAAGCTTAAGCACTTGCAGAATTGTATTTTGCCAATCCTAAGCAACACATGATCTTGGTGAACAAAACAATTGAACAACGTAATCCTTTCCATTCATATAAAAGTTGCTCTTTAAGTCACCTAATGTTACTCCTTGTATGAACAAAAGTTGCTCTCTATGTAAGAAAGTATGCCCTACGCTGTTAAGGGCAGTCACCCATGTTTTAACTCACTCAATGGCAGTCCCTTTACCCTTGTGTGTTGCTCTGTATGAAATGTGGTTCTCCTTCAAGTCATATAACTTGTTTTTTTCTGAAAATATAGAAGTTACTCTGTAAGTCACCTAATGTTACTCCTTGTATGAACTTTTGTTGCTCCCAATGTAAGAAAGTATGCCCTAGAAAATATAAAAGTTGCTCTTTAAGTCCCCTAATGTTACTCCTTGTATGAACTTTTGTTGCTCCCTATGTAAGAAAGTATGCCCTAGACTGTTAATTTTTTTTTTATTTTAAAATATAAAATTTGATCTGTAAGTATCCTAAAGTGAGTCCTGGTGTGAACGTTTGTTGCTCCCTATGTAAGAAAGTATGCCCTAGACTGTTAAGTGTTTGTTTTTTTCTGAAAATATAAAAGTTGCTCTTTAAGTCACCTAATGTTACTCCTTGTTTGAACTTTTGTTGCTCCCTATATAAGAAAGTATGCCCTAGACTGTTAAGGATTTGTTTTTTTTTCTGAAAATATAAAAGTTGCTCTTTAAGTCACATAATGTTACTCCTTGTTTGAACTTTTGTTGCTCCCTATGTAAGAAAATATGCCCTAGACTGTTTTTTTTTTTGCCCTAGACTGTTAAGAGCAGTCACACATGTTTTAACTCACTAAATGGCTGTCCCTTTACCCTTGTGTGTTGCTCTGTATGAAATATGGTTCTTCTTTAAGTCATGTAACATGTTTTCTCCTGAAAATATAATAGTTGCTCTTTAAATCACCTAATATTACTCCTTGTAAGAACTTTTGTTGCTCTCTATGTAATAATGTATGCCCCAGACTGTTAAGGGGATGAAGGTAAAATTCGATTTTTTATTATCTCTACAACACTTTCCCAACTTTACCTAGAGTCAAAGTTTTTTGGTTTCACCATTTTTCATAACTCATTGAATCGTGCCTCAACTCCCAATTCTTGGAGTCCATTAATGTGTGCGTAATTGAAATCTGGTCTTCATCCTATTTTTTTCCTTGATGTGTGTAGCCATTATTATCGCATTCAACTGTAAGTGCTTTCAATGTGGGGACAAACAAATAGCTCATAGATTCTACGCAAGTTAGTTAATGTATAGTGTGAAATTGTTGTGTCCCGATCGGCATCGAAAAACCATTGAGAAGGAGGGCTCAGTCATTGTATAGGACAAATCGTGGGATGATGTGCACCATCCTTGGTTCATTTGAATCGTTGGATTGCCGAACAAATGGTTCGGAAGGTGCAACCCGCACGACACCATCCCCAAGTGAAGAGATACATTACATAAAAATTTAAAAACTATCGATATCTATGGATTTATTTTAAATAAGAAGAATCCCGTGGGAGAAAAAGGAAACCCTAGTGTAGGTGGCTCCTACCTAGCTATGCTACCTCCCAAGATAAGATCCTACGTTCTCAAATCACAAGGCCAAATCCAGCACAATTTTATCTGATTAGTTTACTAATCTTCTCCCCTCAATACACCCGCTAAACAAACCTTGGACTTGCAGTTGGTTGGTCATTAGATACAATACAATAGTACTGGGTACAAAGTACAAACTAATCTGCCTTTTTGTAATATTCTTATAATTTCCTTTTCAGAGCCTCATTTGTTTTAATTTAGCCAAAAACACAATTAATTGTGATTTTCGACTGCAAACCTTATTTAGGGCAGAACCAGAATTTTGAGCAATGTATTAAGTCAATAACCCAGGCTAACTCCATCTTTAATTTGTCAATGAATTAATAAAAAGAGTACTCAACCCCCAAGAGGTTAACCCATGACTTAGGTTTTTGTTCTTTCTTAGTTTCGAAGCTTTTTAGGTGTTTCTTAGCCCATACAAGGTTGACTCCTTCAAGCTTTTTTTTTTTTTTTTTTGGTAAAAGACTCCTTCAACATTTTTAGCCCATACAAGGTTTGTCCCGGATTTAATCGGGCCCTCGACGAATTTGCCAAATGCCCTAATAATAAAATTTCTCTTTCCGTTTGTTCCAAACAGTACCTAACCATGTAACATTGACAAACTATCCACTTGTCAAATGACACCACAATCACATACATAAGCCCCTACATAGGTTGATATATATATAAACATACAGCAAATCGGGTCTAGCTCCCCCAGATAGCTGCATCACTGATCACTACCTAGTGTGTTCTACAAAGCGAAGAAACGTACCTAAATTCCCTTTACTTTTATGGGACTCAAAATAGATTCTGCTAACTGCTTTTTTTTATTATTATTGATATTGATATTGATAAAAAGGCTGTTTCGATTACAGAATCAGTGTAGTAATTCACTGGTGTGGGTCATGGGATTCTCACTTTCTTTACTTAGCCCCTCCCTCCCCTTCCCCTATCTTGTTCTCCCCTCTCTCTCGCTCGCCTGCCTCCACCACCATTTTCAGCAACTTCCGTACCTTTCTCTACATACATAAACAGATCATATATTGACCCATATGTATATTTGGAATCCCCTTTCCATCTGTCCAAGAATTCTCATTTGGCTCTTCTTCTACTCTAACTGATTCCCAAATCCCATTAGCAGAATCTCTTGAGATCAGAATTTGTTCACTGAGTGTATCCTCTGCTGATTATTCCGACTACATCCCACGTATCGCAAACGCATCAAAAGTTCCTTCTTCAGCATCATAATCCAGGTATGTCTCAATCTTTCTTTTTCCAAGTTAATTACGTTACCTCGGGTTTTTTTCGATTATTGGGTGTCTTTCGTCCTCATTTATTCCCAAACACACACAACGGCAAAATGCTTTAAATTAAATAACCAAAGCACACATGCACCACAAATGGCATACGGAAAACATATGGGAAACTAAATATCAAAGTTCTATACATCCATATTCAAATAATCATCATAAACAAAATACCTGTTACAAAGGGCAACAAACAGAGAAAAGATCTCCAACCCAGGGGATTTCGGAAGCAAATCAGTGCTGAAAGTTCAAACCCAGTCAATTCCGAAACCTGATAGAGGTCTCCGGTGGCCGGAAAATAACAGAGATGGTCGCCGAGTTCCAAGATCGCCTGAGGTCAGCGGCTACAGAAAACAACTGTGTCTGGAGATTCAAGTCCAATGAAAACGTCGAGGAAGATCGACGAATAGAGATGAGGGAATTGCTGGTCGTCGGTTGGCAAGAGAGAGAGGAGGAGAGAGGAGCAACGGGATGGGTTACAGAGAGCAACAGCGAGAGAGAGAGAGAGGGTTTCAGAGCTAGGGTTTGGATGTGATTTGGGTGGGAGAGTTGCGTGTTTTAGGAAGGAGGGAGGGATTCCAACGACGTCGTGTAGGGAGAGGGGTATTTTTGTCCATATATGTTTTCCATACCATGTATTGGGAAATAATTTTCTCCTTCTCATGACTTTGCAATTCCTAAAAACTAGTCCATCACTTGGGCTTTATTTGCGGTGGGCGCTATTCGCAGCGTAGTTTGTGCTACTCGCAGCCGATTAATTTTTTTTTCAATTATGGACAAAAATGCCCTCATGCAATTTGACCATTATACCCTTAAGACATCATGTTATTTGACCATTTTACCCTTTAAGAATAATACATAACCCCTTACATACAACCCCCAAAAATCATCACCTGAGATTTCCCTCCCTCCAGCCCAGAACGTGTCCTTCGTCCCCCATTCAAACTCCTCCATTTTCATCCCTACCCAGCTGCCATCACCCACCACCAAGCCCTCCCACCAGCAGCCAAGTCTACCTATCTTCCTCCTCTCCTCTTCCTCCTACATTGTGAATGGAAACCTCGATTGCTTCATCTCCCTCCATTGATAAACAAGAAATAGGTGACCCATCAATACACCATGATTTGGAGTCGGAAGATTGTGCAATGGAAGTTGAGAAACAAGTCACAAATGTTGTAGTGACGGAGCAAAAATCGCAGCAAGAGGTAAGCCCGCTCTCCATTTTCAATTTCAGAAGCCCTCCATTTTCAATTTCAATTCTGGCCCGATACAATTGGACACACAGTGCCAAAACTTTACTAATTTTTTGGATTCTAATGTCTGAATTATGTACAACCATTCGGATATTAATATCTGAATATTGTCAACATTGTTGGACTCTTATATCCGAATTTAGTGCCAGTTTTCAGATATTAATATCTAAATGAAACTGCAGAGAATCTGCACTTACAGTTGGACACACAGTGCCAAAATTTTACTAACCTTTCGGACTCTAATGTCTGATTTATGTACAACTATTTGGATATTAATATCCGAATATTGTCAACATTGTTGGACTCTTATATCCGAATTTAGTGCCAGTTTTCAGATATTAATATCTGAATGAAATTGCAGAGAATCCTCCACTTACCTGGTTTGTCTTTGGGTGTTACAGGGTGATATTTCAACACTTGGTAGTTATGTAGGGCCATTGACTATACCTACTTCCACTCGTCCTCCATATGATTGTACGGAGCATTTTACAACGGAGACGGTGAGTGTTTTTTTGATAGAGTATTTATCATGTGCAATCTTATATTACGGGCTATAATTTTTTGTTATGTGTGTGTAGGTTTTTCCGTCCGATGAAGCGTTGGTAGATTGGATAAGATGCACTGGTAAACAACACGGGTTTATCATTGTCATTATGGGTTCTGAGAAATGTATTAAGAATCGCACACCTAGGATGAGGTTTTCATGTGAAAGGAGCGGTAAGTATAGGCCGTTTGTGAAGAAGGTTGATGGGAAGGAGGTAGCTGTGAAGAAGAGAGTGCGGTCCACGGGCACCAAAAAATGTGAATGCCCATTTGAATTGAAAGTTGTAAAGGGCAATGATGGTTGGACTGTCTCTGTCCATAATGGCACTCACAACCATCCTCCAGCGGTGTACTTGGAGGGCCATTCGTATGCCGGGAGGTTGTCGGCAGAGCAGACTACCACAGTGGTTGATTTGTCAGTCGCTTTGGTCAAACCCAAAGAAATCCTAACCCATTTGAAGGTTCAAGATCCTGAGAACGTAACGTGTATCAAAACCGTGTACAATGTACGACACAAGTACCGAGTGACAGAGAAAGCTGGAAAATCGCAAATGCAACATTTGTTGGATCGGCTAGAAAAGTACCAGTACGTTCACTGGACCCGTGGGAACGAGACTGAGAATGTCACAGAGTTGTTCTGGTCTCCCCCATCTGCCGGGGAGATGTTACGTGCTTTTCCCCGAGTGTTAATGATGGATTGCACATACAAGACAAATAAGTACAGGTTTCCTTTGCTTCAAATTGTTGGTGTAACATCGACGGAGATGACTTTTTGTGCAGCGTTTGCTTTCATGGAGTGTGAAAAAACGGAAAACTACACTTGGGTCTTGGAGAAGTTAAAAGGCATGATGGATCCCAACGCGCTTCCGTCCGTTATTGTCACGGATAGGGAGTTGGCACTTATGAATGCCATCACAAAAGTTTTCCCTCATGCTACCCACCTCCTATGTAGGTGGCATATTGGCAAGAACGTATTAGCCAAGTGTAGAAAGATGTTTGATGACAAGATGTGGGAGGAGTTTATTTGCAGTTGGGGCCTAGTTGTCCTTTCAGCGAGTGTTGCACAGTACGAGGAGCGCCTTTGTGTTTTGAAGCGTGATTTTGAAATGGTTCCTGCAGCACTTCAGTACGTTGAGAAAAATTGGTTGGTACCCTACAAAGAGAGGTTTGTAGGAGCTTGGACGGACAAAGTCATGCATTTCGGAAACCTAACAAGTAACAGGTAAACGCTTCGTTCGCAACTCTTGCATTTTCCTTAATATTCATGTTATTCACGTGTTTTTGGAAATTTCTCATATATTCACGTTATTTGCTACGGCTAATATCTTGCCATATTTATTGATAGGGCGGAGAGTTCACATTCGAAGCTAAAAAATCATCTTGAAAACTCGCAATGCAATTTTGATACTATATGGGAGAAGATTCACAGATTGATGCTATTGCAAGTTACTGAAGTCAAAGCTTCTTTTGAGAAGAGCCTAAATACTGTGCAACATGATTTTAGGACAACTCTATTTGATAGGCTAAGGGGAGTTGTTTCGTCGAATGCCATGACACTTGTTTTAGCGGCATCCCATCAAGTCGAATGGTTTGTGGAATCAAAGCGTCAGTGCGAGTGTTCTTTGAGGCATACTCATGGTTTACCTTGCGCTCATGAGATTGCTCCTTACAAGATGGGAAATATCCCCTTACCGATTGAGTTAATCCATGACCATTGGAATAGGCTTTCTTTGCTTGCACCCCAAAATGAGGGTTCGATGGAGGAGACGCTTTTGGCTCACTTTGATTGTTTTTACAACAAGTTCTTGAATGAAGAAAATTATGATGTAAAGGTCAATTATGTTAAGAAGATGCAAGAGCTTGCGCATCCGAAAAGCAGTTCTCTCCTTGAACCCAAAGTGAATGCACAACCACGCGGTCGGAAGTCAACGAAAGAAAAAAATGCAGCCAAAGAACAAAATTCGACGCGTAGGGATCCCTCGGAGTTTGAGCACGTTCTGGCCTCCCTTGAAACCCCTAAGCCCGTGAAAGAGAAACCGCGGCGCAATCTGAAAGGGAAAGCAAAAGTTCCAGCACAACTTTATATATGCCCCTTCATCAATCAGTTCCCGGAAGCAATAAGACCTTACATAGAATCAGTCAAGGATGTTGACGATGATGGGAATTGTGGGTTTCGGGCAGTGTCGGGCTTTATGAAAGGCGATGTTCATGACTGGTTAATGGTAAGAAGTGATTTGTTGAAAGAGTTGGAAACACATTTACACCTTTACGAACAAGTGGTAGGGGGAACCCAGAGGGCTATGGAATTACTTCACATCTTGTCATGGTATGAAAGTCCGGCGCCACAGGAACAATGGATGACAATGCCAGACATGGGTCACATCATAGCATCTGCTTATAATTGTGTCCTTGTCCATTTATCAAATGTTCAATGTCTTACATTCCTCCCCCTCCAATCGAAGCCTTTACCCTCCATGAAACGAAAGGTTATTGCTATCGGGTTTGTTGATGGCGGACACTTTGTACAGGTATTATTTTGGTAAATGATTTGCTGTCTTCTATATAATGAATTATGCTCCTTAAGTCCAACTTAATTTATCTTTTTTGACTACCTAATGCATTTTGACAGGTATTCCTAAAAAAAGGTTCCCCTATGCCGCCAATAGCTTGCAATTGGAAAAGACATCGTCTTTCTATCGCTCAAAATTGGGATGCAGCACATGTTGCGGCCATTCAAAAGTTCAACGACATCATCGGCGTTGATGTAGCAACAAAGGAGGTCATCCATGTCAAGTAGCCATTTTTAGAATGAGAAACGATTTAATGTGTTGTAATATATACTGTGTTCTAATGTTATCAAAATTGGATGATTACGTCTGCGTGTAGTTTTCGGATCGTCAAGGAAAATCTTATATTGTATTTTTTTTTTGAAAACTCATAGTTGTCAAGTCTGTGACATTCTGTTCAGAAACTAGAATGGTGTCATGCTATCTCATAGTTTTCATTCTGTTAGGAAATTATAATCCAATTGAAGGTATACAAATCAGATATTAAAGTCCGAACATTGGTATAAATATCGGATATTTGTTTCCGAAATTATTGATCCAATTCGAACATTAGTATCCGAATGGTGTCATGCTACCTCATAGTTTTCATTCTGTTTGGAAATTAGAATCCAATTGAAGGTGTATAAATCATATATTAAAGTCCGAACATGTGTATAAATTTCGGATATTGTTTTCCGAAATTATTGATCCAATTCGAACATTAGTATCCGAATGGTGTCATGCCATAGTTTTCATTCTGTTCGGAAATTAGAATCCAATTAAAGGTGTAAAAATCAGATATTAAACTCTGAAAATGGGTACAACTTTCAGATATTTGTTTCCGAACTTATTGATCCACTTCGAACATTAGTATCCGATTGGTGTTATTCTATTTGCTAGTTTTGTTTCTGTTCGGAAATTACAATCCGAACAGAAATATAAATCAGAAAGTAAAGTCCAAAACTTGTTATATATTTCGGATATTTATTTCCGAATTTAATTCTCTCTGAATGAATGGGCTATGGACGAAAAAAAGTGCGAATGGGATGTAATTCTTCATCGTATAACGTGCCCACATTAAAATATATATTTGTAGGAATTTTAGTCATTGTAAAACGTGTTCGTATCCAAAAATCCAATGATGCTGGCATTTTTTGAAGCAAGAGTATTCAATGACACTTTAGATTCTTTCATTCGCGACCAAATTCCCCCATCCCACCTATTGCAAGGAATTGGTATATGCATCACTACTCATTCGCGGATGGATGTGATACACAATATTCAAACAAGATCGAAGAGTTTAAAAACATAGTGGGGAACGATGTGGCAACGACGGACATAATCGAACTAGATTAGGTTGGCCTGAAGGACTTTTATGTAAAATTGTAGTTCATAGAATCTTATTGTAAAATATGAAATTTATGCAAACCCATTTTTTTTTTTGGTAGTGTTCTATGTTTGTGTAGAGCATTGTCGGTTCGTACGACACTCATCATTTAAATCTAAATTTTCACATACGAGTATTGTGTAGCGAATTATTTGTGCCTAGGAAAGTATCAAGAATGATTCAAACCATAAAATTTACGTTTTGGTGCCCTACGTAGCATTCATATTGTCACGGTATCCAATTATCACAAATATCCTAATAGTTATCCGCAATAAAACAAAAGTCATTCCACCACGGAAAGTAGTCCATAAACCATGGCCATAAAGTGTCCAAAATAAATAGAAGGCCATAAAGTCCATCAAAACAAGTCGTGGAACACCAAATCTCAAGTACGGTCACGGCGCCGGCACCTAGTGTAACCACTCGAGTAACGATCCGAACTAGGGCCTGCTATGCTCACTTCAGCAGCCTCTGGTCCCCTCAAAGTCCTCTGCACTTCAACAAGTGCTTGTCGTAGTTCATACGGACAAGTTGAAGTTGTAGCCCTAGTCCCACCCAAAACACTGTCCAAAATGGCCAAAGCCGCTGCATTGCGCTCTTCCGCACTCTCGGTATACGGCACCTCTACGGGATGGGGTGAGACCCTGAAGTGGGAGACCGTCAAAAACCAAGGAAGGTAGTCGGGGTGTGACTCCCACGGGACTCCATGCTGAATCGGAACTCGTTTGTCCGCATTCAGGACATGATCGCGCCAATTTTCCCATTGACCATCTGTGTATGCATAGACCACATTGTACGAATGACTAGTAGCGCCTCTACTACCTCGCAACGGGACTAACGGAGGCCCAGGGACCAACTGCACCATGTCGAACTGCCTCAATACTCTATCAGGCAGGTACGGCTCAAGAACGGCCATGGCACGGATGCAGCCCGTGTAAAAAACAACATCTGCGACTACTTGCTTGCGACCTGTGTAGTCAAAAATCACCTGCCAAAACAAAAACACGTTACAAAACATAATTTCGTATTTGAAGATAACTATCCAACTCAAAACATACTTAAGCTTTCCACTAACCTGACTAGGACGTAGATCGTCTAACATCCCACGGTAGTGGTAAGTGGTCTCCATGGTAGTCTCCCGACGCGACAACCAACGTGCTGCCAGTGGTAGGTCCTCCGTGTAGGCTGGGTCCCTAGCGTGTCGAAACATAGGAAAATGCTCCCGAATCCATGCCTGCATTTTATTACACATAATACATATAATTACTAATGATTAAATGGAATAAGAATACGTCACAGTTATAAATGTGTTCGAGTTCGTATCCAAGTCTCGCTCATAATTGTTAATGTCCCGTATCCGTGTTGGACACGATGTCGTGTCTGTATCCGTGTCCGTATCCAATTCTAACTCATAGTTGTCAATGTCCCGTGTCCGTGTCGGACACGATGTCATGTCCGTGTCCGTATCCAAGTCTCACTCATAGTTATCAATGTCCCGTGTCCATGTTGGACACGGTGTCGTGTCCGTGTCCGTATCCAAGTCTCATTTATAGTTATCAATGTCCCGTGTCCATGTCGGACACGGTGTCTGTATCCGTATCCAAGTCTCACTCATAGTTATCAATGTCCAGTCTCCTTGTCGGACACGGTGTCGTGTCCGTGTCCGTATCCAAGTCTCACTCATAATTATCAATGTCCAGTCTCCTTGTCGGACACGGTGTCGTGTCCGTGTCCGTATCCAAGTCTCACTCATAGTTATCAATGTCCCGTGCCCATGTTGGACACGGTGTTGTGTCCGTGTCCGTATCCAAGTCTCACTCATAGTTATCAATGTCCCGTGTCCGTGTCCAAATTAATGTAAAAAATATAATTGATGAACAAAATATACTTGAATATAACTATGTACCTCCAACAAAGACGTGTAGCCACTCAGCTGCTTGCAATTACGTCTGCTTGCTTGTCCAAGTTGTCTGTACAAATGGCCCAACCCTCCTACACCCCAAGCATAGTCGCGAACCCGTCCCAAGTCCTCCAAAAGCGTGAGGAACTGAACAGAAACCGTCGTCCCAGTCTTGTCAGCAAAGAGAGTGCTGCCAAGGAGATAGAGCAAGTAAGCCCGTGCGCAACAATCAACCCTTTCCTCCGAGTCCCCATCTGCCACCTCACTAAAAGTTTTGATCAACCATTCAAACTCAACACGATTGTTTGTTGTAACTTTATTGTCCGCAACATCCGCCTCCACACCAAGACACCTCTGTACCATTGCCAAACACTCCTCCCTCGTCTTCTCCACTGCATGCACCGCTAACCCCTCCACTGGAAGACCAACAAGCTGCGGCACGTCATCCAGTGTAATAGTCATCTCCCCAAATCGAAAGTGAAAGCTATTTGTCTCCGGATGCCATCTCTCCACAAAGCCAGACAGTAATACTTTGTTGCAGTATGAAGAAATAATCTGAGAAAGTGGAAACAACCCTGAACTTTTGACCTTCATAAGTAACCTCTCATTTGCCTCCGCTATTGACCACTTCTTTAAATTACGTCCGTGCGAGTGCAGTTTCAACAACGGTCGCTCCCTACCGTTCCAAATATCAATAGCAACATGGTTCTTAAAATCCACTAACAAACTCCGATCTTGTGGACCAACTGCCTCATCGTCTACCTCATCTTGCCTCGCTTGACGCCCTCTCCCCCGTCCTTGTCCTCTCCCCCGTCCTCGTCCTCTCCCCCGTCCTCGTCCTCTCCCCCGTCCTCTCCCCCGTCCTCTGGCTTGTGTCGTTTCCTGTATATATTGCAAACAATAGTTTGGTCTAATAAATGAATTATAAATGAAACATAAACAAAAAATTCTAGACTAGTAGTAGTAGTAGTTCAGTGAAATATATCTATCCAATTCAAAGCTATAAACACAGAATCGTATTCTAACTTTCATGTACCTCGTCCTCCTGTTGATCAGACTCACGCTCATTCTCCCGTACATCACCATGTAGCTCATCCTCACAAATTTCAGCATGTGCCTCATCCTCCCCTACATTAGCATGTGGCTCATCCTCGCGTAGAACAACATGTGGCTCATCCTCCTGTACCTCCGAATGTATCTCAACCTCCACATCCTTCTCTACCTGAGCATGTTGCTCAACCTCCACATCCTTCTCTACCTGAGCATGTTGCTCAACCTCGACATCCTCCTCTACCTCCGAATGTACCTCAACCTCTTCTTGCCTCTGCCCTTGTCCTCGTCTTTTGCCTCGTTTCCTTTTCAAAGTTAAAGTTTGCGCAGCCTTCCTCTTCCTTGCAGAAACGGTAGGAGGAACTCGTTTCATTTCCTGTACATTGCAAACAATATGTTAGAACTGTAGTTGTCAAAATCGTATGATTTACGAACAAACGTACGAATCTATACATGAATCAAGGTTTTTCACATTATTGCATTTGACTAATATGAAACCACATGCAAAAATATAGTATTTATTTTCCTACTAGGTACTAGAGTCTACCTCACGATGTTGCTCAACCACCACATCCTCCTCACCCCCAACCTCTTGCCTCTGCCCTCTTCCTCGTGTTTTGGCTCGTTTACTTTCCAAAGTTAAAGCTTGCTCAGCCTTCCTCTTCCTTGCAGAAATGGTAGGAGGAACTCGTGTCATTGTATTTCTGTACATTGCAAACAATACATTAGTCTAACGCTTGAATTAAAGGTAGGTGAATCGGATACTAATTTCTGAATAAAGATACATAAATCGGTATCACACCCCGCTCCTAGAAACACCCAAAACGAAGTTTAACAAATAAGAAACTACCGTGTCAAGTAATAACAACGACAGGCCACATAAACCTTGGCTATAGAATTATATCAGAGTTAAGAACCACGAATTTATAAGATCAACGACAGGCCACATACACCAGCAGTGTCACACCAACTTGTAAACTCTGCCAAGATTAAAGTACACACCCAAATGACTTGGAATTTGGTATAACTCATAATAACACATCAAAGTTCATCCTTGATTTTTCCCGGAATTTTATAAGCAAGAGAACCAAGTCAAATTCAATCTCAAAGTCTGAAATTCTGTGCATGAAACATAGTTTTTCAGCAGAGCAGTCTGTGATCGAATATTCATTATAAATCGTGTACTTCATATTTTTCGATGATTCCATCGCCAAAACAACACCAACTTAACAATCTTTAAGACTCGAAAGGACCCATAACCAATAAACTTGTCTAAGTATAACAAATTTGATGAAAAACGCAGCTTTGGATGTTGCCCAGATTTTTCAAAATTTGTCAACATCAATAGTAGTAAGCAACTTCAAAATTCTACAAGTTCATGCTCATAATCCATCTATATACCAACTAACATGCATCAATCTTGGGTTTCCATGATCAAAATCATATTATCCATACCAATAAACAATATTTGAGAATTTAAGATGAATTAGGTATAAAATCACCATGTAAGCACTATAGAACCCTAATTCTTAAATCTCTTCCACGTAGGTTGATTCTATATGCAAATATTCATCAATACTCATAGTTTAAGGAAGATTTCTTACCACAAGAAGAGAAATTTTCCGATTACATATCAAACTCCAATAGATTACTTCAAGTTCTTCAAGCCAAACTAGGGTTTTCCTATTCTTTTTCAATGGAGAAGAAAGAACTCCGAGTGGGGTAATGTTATGAATGTTTATGGGTTCTCACAATCGGATTCTAATGATTGAAATTGAGGGGACAAATCGGACTCTAATGTCCGAATGGGGTAAAATACTTTGGATATTAAAATCCGAATGAGGCAAAACATTTTAGATATTAAATTCCGAATGACCTTACCTTGCAAATTCAGCTACATATTAAAATCCGAAAATTTTGTCAATCATTCCTGGACAATGTCAATGGTTCGTGTCATTGTCTAATCGGTTCACATTATATGATGAAAACGTCTAAAGTCAAAAGCTTACGGAGACCGATTACAGAATTGGAGTAAAATACATACACGACTCGGGTAAAATTTAAAGTCCGAATGGGGTCAAATATTTCGGATATTAAAATCCGACTGAGGCAAAAAAATTCAGATATTACATTCCGAATGAGCTATGCTAATAAATTCAGCTGCTGCTGTAATACATAGGGGCCAATCGGCCAATTGGATACTAAAATCCGAATGAGGCAATAAATTTCAGATCTTCAAATCCGAATAGGGGGCAAACAATCAGACTTTAATATCCGAAACTGTGGAAAACAATCGGACTCTAATGTTCGATCAAATCTGAAATATACGAAATAGCAACGTATTTACTGTGGGGTTTCTCAAAAAAATTCAAACAAATCGAACAACAAAAAAAAACCCGCGAAATAACAAGATTCAAAATTTTACCGATGTTCAACTTCGAAATAGTTGGTGATGCCGGCGTGTTGTGCTTTCTTCTCACACCTCCTTCGCCTCAAAGTTGTACTGCTATTATGGTGTGGTGTTGTGGTGGTTGTTGTGACAGATGGAGGAGAACAAGAAACGGGGCAAGAGAAGAAGAAGAAACGTGGGGGAGAGAGAGAGAGAGAGAGAGACGGGAGGTGGGGGTTGGTGGTGGCGGTAATGGTGGGTAGGTAGGTGGTGGCGGTACAGGAGCTGTGGACTGGTGTGAGAGAGAGAGACGGGAGCTGTGGACTGGACTGGAACGGACTGAAGTCGTAGAAGAAAACCTAGGTTAGAAAAGAGAAGGAACGAACGGACTGGCTGTGAATTGGGTGGGTTGTATGTTTTATTGTATAAAAGGGCAAAAAGGGAAATTCAGGGATAATTTGTTGGCTGTAAGTAGCAGATTCTTATAAGGTGGTGGTTTGTAGGTAGCAATCGACTGCGAGTAGCACAAACTGGGCTGCGAATAGCGGCCACCTTCCTTGCCCCTTTACCCACTGATTTGCAATTTCCCCATGGAGGGTATGTCGCATGTAGGACCCCACCACCTGCTCTCAAATTACTCCCTTCCGTCAAATTTTGATAGTCGTCTGCATTGTGCAATTTTTGGAAACAAAAAATACTCAGTAAATAAATCAAGTACAAATTTTGATAGTCGTTTGCATTGTTCATAATTTCTTAATTTTTATTCACATTAAGTTAAAGAAAAAGAATCAATCGAGATCTTTAATTTGATGCAAATAAACTTGAAATATCATGTACCTCTCGACATTAAAGCTTATTTCCTAACGTCTCACTTGCCGATCTTGACCCAATGGTATTTTGGGTACTTTAAGGACATATCTAGTATTCCTAGTTTGTTTTGATTTGGTACTGCTCTCACGGTCCGCAACAGAAACAGTGCTTTACTCCTAGATGTTCAGCCAGGTAGCTCTGGGTTTGAGTGACATTTCACCCTGAAATACTTTTTTTTTTTAACCAAAAACTTCACCTCTTTATGTAAGGGACTATCCTTTTGAAATGGAGATAGTATTTTTAATTCGCTCGCACTCTAAATTCTCATTTGCGATTTTTTGAAGTTTTGGAATGTTTTTCACTCATATTAGGCTCATGTTCACTTCCTCTCACGCTCTCATTATCTGAATGTATGCATATTGATCTGCATCCGTATCATTACACACGATTGGCCACACTATAAGAATTGTTTTATAAAATTGGAGATGGACACACCGTGCGTCACGGGGGAACTTTATTAAAGTACCTGAAATTTGTGGGGAAAAATTAGCAGTACTAACTTTTGAATTGAATATGTTCTGTATTTTATGGCCTACAATAAAGTAATGAGTGTTGAATTCCACTAGTAGGCGATTGAAGCATAAATAATACTCCCCCCGTCTCATAATGTTTGTCCAGTCCGCAAAACGGAAACGTAAAAATAATACTATTTTTTAAGAAAAGTTGGAAAAAATTTCAAAAATTTACTAGATCTCGACGAGTTTTTTTAACTTATGAAAAAAAATTGAATTTTTTCTTGAAAGAAATTCATTATTTTGTAGTCCTCGTTTCGCAGATCAAACAAACATTATGGGACTGATGGAGTATTTATCTTCAGTTTCTTTAGTTATTCAGTGTTGTTTATGATCCCCTCAAAGCATAAGTAATATTTATGAAGCAATTGAGAGGTTGGACTAACTTTTGGGGGGATTTTTTTGTTATTTTGGAAAATTTGATTTTTGGTAAAATACAACGGTTAATTTTCTTTATGTTAAATAAAGACAGTGTTTGGCTAATCTGTAGATTTATTCTAACAAGGGCTTCTTATGATAGTCGGCAAAAGCCCAAGTGGTGACGGTAAAACGACCAGAAAAGTTCGCATTTTAATTAGTCCGAGCGTATGGACTTTTCGCTAACTCTACGAAGTGTAAAAAATCCAAAAAGAAGTTCGTTACTTTGATTCATTGCACGGTAGCCTCATTTAGACCGTAACTTTCTAAAGACAAAATGAAAAAAAAGGGAAGATGAAAGGAAAAAGGCCCAACCAAAAAGGTGAAAACACATGGTTAAGACTAATTACAAATCAATACCTTAAGACCTCAACCAAATGGTCGGAAAAAATGTTCACACCAACACAGTTGGAGACTTCGGGCGCGTTATTTATCTCACAGTATTTACAAAAAAAATTACAAGAAGTACAATACTTTCAACACTAAATTGCTACAAAAAAAATTCAAACTCAGAATGGGAGAGTTTTGTGTCTAAGAGACTCTCTCATTCTAGCTCTGTTTCCGTTCGAGGGGGGTCTTTACATCGGAGAGGCAGAGGCGAGGCCGAATTTATCCGACAGGTTTGTTCGCGTAAAAGGCGCGAAGAGCTCCATCTGATGGGTGAACTGAACGTCGTGAACCAAAGGGTTACTGGTTCTTCCGGGAGGAGAACCCGAGTAGCAAGAGGGCGAGCATCCGGTGCATACCGATTCTCGTTCATTAGTTGTCTGCATTGAAGATCAATTAGTATAAGACTTGTTAAGGGGAGAAAAAACCAACAATATGTGATGTACTATTGAGTGAATCAAACCTTTTCGGAAATCATGCCGAGAATTCCGATTTCTTCATCGGTATGTTGCTGGCTGATGACAATGAGAAGATTATTCAGACGGGTTTCGAATAATCTTAGAAAGGAACAAAATCCCATAAGGAATTCATTTTCATAGGAGATAACACATTTTGAAATAGGTATATAGCAACTCTCTCTTATTCTCCAGCTAGAGTCCTAGACTACTCTAAATTCCAACATTTTTAGTACTAACTCTTTCGCAAATAGAAGCCAACCTCACTAACTACAACTAACAATGTTAACTTTCACCGAGCTAAAGAAAAAAGACATGCCATGCAGTCCGTTTTTCGAAATTCCAAAATGGCAAAGATGCAACATGATTCTTTACGAGAGAATTTTGTTAAAAATTCCGTTTGTATAACCTTGTTGAGGCGGATGCAAGAAAGTAAACCTGTGTTTGTTACATTTGAGGGGCTTGAGGAATTCAGGCACGGCGGATCCAAGGCGGCGCGGCTTCGGGGAAACTGGCCGGTCACCAGTAGCACTATTACTGCCTTGAAACCCATACTTGTATGGTTCTTGACCTGTATCAACAAGATTGCTTTTCACTGCTAAACGGTGCATGTTTCTAGTTTTTTCCTATTTGTTGAAGTAAATCAAATTAAGTCGCAAGTGAAAATACAAGAAAAAAGTGAATGTCCTAAACAAACATAGTAGTAGTACCATTTATTATCCCCATTCACACGGTTTAGGTTTGGTCAAAATAATGAATCGTTTATGAAAAGGAAGACTTTGACCAGCCACTCACGAAATGACACGTGGAGATGACAAGTGACAACACACAGGTGTTTGCTGCTATAAAGAGAGCTTTAATGCTATATGGCGCGAAATGAAGCCCGCGCGCTGACATAGCACGCGATGGAGGGCCTCAAAGAGATTAAATAAAAGATTAAAAATTATAAGAACAGAGAGATAGCGAGAGCCATCGCGAGAGGAGATTGGTCCACACAGCTTCAGGAAGCCAGAGAGCGCGAGAGGGGCTAAGATATGCAAAGATCACTCACATATCTAGTGTGCGCCTTTGTCAAAAGGCAGGACCAAAGGGGTTTTTTAGCGAAGATACGATCGCCGCAGGTCGCAACCTTGCTCCTACAGAAATTGAGAGAAATCTAGTGGTTTGGTGGCTAAGGAAAGGGGTCCGTCGCGGGGTGGCGCACGCAACTTGACATCATCCTCACGACCTCGGAAACAGAAGGGACACGTGTCGAGATTTGAATAGCCCGCCCTGGGAACCAACTTAAGCCCAGGAGCCAATATATACAAGTCCAACATTCCCATATAGACACAAAGACATAGAGACAGGGACAGGCTTTTCTAAAGGAAGGGAGTGGAGAGCATTGGACCGAAGGAAGAAGAACATTCTCCTTGGGCTGATCTCATCCAATCCATCTGGAAAATCTGTTCGTGTCCCACAACGAGATAGAGACGCGCTGCCTTTGTCTCTTCCGTTCCCTTGCCCTTTCCTTCATCTCACTTGATTGTCTCTCTTTTCCCCTCTCTTTCTAACCACCAACCAATCACACATCTCCAGCTCACGCGAGATTTACACGTCAGCTACCTAGCGCAAAACACGAACCTACACATGGCAAAGAATTGAAGACTAAAAGTTACTCATCAGCCACAAGCGCGAGAGAGAGAGAGAGAGAGAGAGAGAGAGAGAGAGAGAGAGAGAGAGAGTGTGTGGCCAGAATGGATCGAAGATGGTGTCCAAGTGAAGAAGAAATAATTGCATTTGCTTGGTTAAACATGGTTATAGGATGAGGATTAAATAAAGACATGGGTAAGATTTCCTAACTTTTCTCCACTCACATATTATATTTGTCAGTATGAACTGAGTTCTGGTATATTTGTCAGTATGAACTGAGTTCTGGTTTTGCAGGAGTGCGACATATGCTTGGCAGTTAGCACAGAAGCGACGCAAGGTTGACCAAGAAGTACTGTGGTCAAAACCAGCTCAGCTGCCTTCTGATGACCTAAAGACGGAGAAAAATGAAGTCGAAACAAGTTAAAATACCCACCAATAGTAAGATCTCAGGAAAAACTGGAAAATGGGGATCCAAGGCCAGATGGTAAAAGAAGGACGTTTTCGATCGGTTGGCAAGGTAGGCTGGAGTTCTGGTAAATTAAACTGTGGAAGACATGCTTGCTTTGGGTTTGTAATGGAAGCAAAGCAAAAGAAATGGAGCTGTTACTGTTTTTTTTTTGTCCTTCCTTGTAATATTTATTTTAGTTTTATTAGTTTTACCAGTTACATAGAGCGGCTTTGCTGAATGTTAAGATCTAGAAAAGTTGAGATTTTTGTTGTGCCATTTTAGCTTTGTTTTAAGATTTTGTCTCTTGAGTATGTGATGTAGCTGAGAAAATTTTGGACTCAAGTTATATGATTTCACATTTACATTTTTTGGGTTCGGCATAATGATCTCTGGGCAGCATATGCTATGCTTGTGATGGGGAAGGTTTCTCTCTTTTTTCTTTTTGCAATTACGCATTCTAATTAGTTGTTCAACCAGTAATTATTAGCCTTTCAATTTTCAATTATTAGACAAACGATGCAAAAAGAAAATACGGATCGTAAAGATCCAGATACGTGTTAAAGAGCCATTTGATGTGTATTAGACGATTTTGTATATATTGATGCCGATATTATGTCCATTGCAAAACGCTCTCAACTGTCGAGATACTAAAAAACGCTCTCAACTGTATGTCCATTGCAAAACGCACTCAACTGCATGTCAAGATACTAAAAAACCCTCTCAACTGTCGAGATACGCAAAAGTTCGGAAAAACCCGAAACTACCTCTGAGAGAGAGAGAGAGAGGGGGCGAGAGAGTAAAAATCTAAGCACGCAGGTCAGTGCTCTACACACAAGCCAGTACAAATCTAAGCACGCAAGCCAGTACTCTGCATTTAACAACATAAGTACAAATCTAAGCACACCCATCAATGCTCTGCATAATAAGGAAATACTTAAGGATATGAAGCCTCGAAATTCAAAGTATTGCCAGCTGAAATCATTTGGATGATGGGTTGGGCTAAAATTATTTAGACTGAAATTTTACATATATATATATATATATACACATATTTTTTGGGGGTTTTTGTGGTAGACATGGGCTACAGCCTAAGGTAGCCTATGGCTAGTTCCGCCATTGCTCTGGTGGGTTTACAGGTAAAGTGCTGGATTTTTCAGCATCATAACCTGGGACAACAAAAAAACCCGAACCCAAAATGAGATGAGGGCCTAAAAATACCTCATGGGGAAGAACTGGAAAAATAAGGGCCAAAAAGAGAAATGAAGACCAAAAATAGTGTGCATGGGAAAGAATACAGGTGCAAAAAATCACTCGCAGAAGAAGGGGGACCGGGGCTGGGAATAGGGGAACCATTTCCACCGCCTGATGTGGCTTCTGGTTCCACAGTTGATGTGGGAGGAATTGCACTAGGCTCTGGTGGGTTTACAGGTAAAGTGCTGGATTTTTCAGCATCATAACCTGGGACAACAAAAAAACTCTTTAAACTCTAGAGAGAGAGAGATAGAGCACTTCAAAATAAAACCCATAATGGTACCAACTAAAATACAGCCCATATACAGATATATGTACTCACAATTGGATGACTCCCAACCCAGAACCATCTTTTCGCGGTCGAAAACGATACGGTAGCCGGTCATGAAGTTTTCTGCATTGGGATTAAAGATTAACATCTTTTGGAACAGTTTCAGAATGCACATTTATACAGGCCGCAATTGGTAATGAAGCAGAGTGAACTACCCTTACTACTATCAACATGATTTTTGACGTAGATGTAGTTCTCGAAATTTTTTAAAACATGAATGGTTCCGGTCATCGAAATGGGATCAGGAAGGGACCAGAAAAGGCAGAAACTGGACGGTCTAGTCGTTTAGGGACTGCAGTCTGCAGGGGAGCCGAACTCGTCTACGAACCAGTCTGCAAAGGCCCTTTTGTGAAATAGAAGTACTTCACATCAATCCTTAGAAGAGAAAATTCCAACAGTGCAGCAGTAACATTCATAAATGGAAATAAATTCACTCAAGTACTGGGTACATGCAATGCAATAATAAACCAGATCCAGACACTTACGTCCAATGATATTTATGTCTCCACTTTTGATGATAGCCAAACAGTATAAGTAACCTTCACCCTAAGAATAATGATCACGCATTTCAGTATATTCCGAGAGGCAAGACTAGGATAATAAATTACAAATAAGTCGAATCCAATTTATTTTGTGAGAAGAAAAGTCAATATCACCTCGATAGAAATTGTTACTATAGGATGAGTAACATGGAATTGTTTACCGCCTTTCATGGTTAAATTCAGCGATGAAGCATTAATGCTTGTCTGATTTGCACTGCATGACGGAAAGAATCAGCCCTTGATGGTTTCAAAAGGTCACAAGAACAGGGCCACTATTGAGTCGAACTGACCATTTTAACCCGACTCGCTCTCCCCTTCACCGCCATCCTTCCACCACCACTACCTCCTCTGCTACAACCAACAACCGCCTACAACTATCACGACTCACCACATGCATTCACCACCTCTACACCACCAATAGCACCATGACCACCATCTCTCCCCCACCTTCCATCGCTACGACCACCCCACCTCTTCACCAACACGACTACACTCGTCATTGGGAGTATGACTATTGTCGTTGCCATGCTTCCACCACCACCACCTCCGTTACAACCACAGCCATCTCTCCACCACTATACCATCTTCTCTCTACCACAACCACATGCAGTCACTACCTCTCCACCACCACCACTTCCACTACAAGCACCACCACCTCTTCACTCGTCAAAACCCAACCAGAACTTCCAAATCCCAAAACCTGAAACCCACAATTCACAACCCCGTCAAACCATCTAACTCAACAGTCAACATCGACACAACTCTCTCTTAGCTTAGCTGGGAATTCATTTTAATTGGGCACTGCAATGTACAGGTCAAAAGACAAGCACTGAACGCTAAAAGAGGTGATTAATCAAAACAAGTGAACATCGCTGCTCCAATCTGTTTCCTCATGTAATATTTCAATTCAAGCACCCGAAGGTAAACCCTGGAGGAGTTCACAAGGAAATGAAAAAAAAATAAAAAAATTAGTGTTTATGACCACAAAAAGAATAAACCAGGTGAAGCAAAAACACGGAGAGGTCAGCGGCTTGATAGCTTAATCTATATCTTGATCATTTTGCAGAAAGTTTCAAAGCCTCTGATGATATCTGGTTTGTAAATCTGACCTTTGAACTTGTAAAGCTCAAGAGCATATGATACAAAACAAAAACCAGGGAGTTTGTCTCTTTTGCATTCAAAGATTGTGAAACAACATTCTGGCATGATCCGATCTTTCGCAGACTGCTGAGGCCTCACCTATACGGTACAATGAACTTATTAGTGCCAAGATTGTAAACAGTGCCAAATAAGCATAATAGGACTTCAATTTTTTATTTCGATAAATCAGGTGTTCGCGCCAGAAGTTTACCGATATAGAGAACTTTATTGATATAACTAAAAGTTACACAAGAATTTAGGACATAATTAAATACAAATCCATTCAAAAGAAATTCAGTTGTGGATTGTCAGCTATGAAGCACCGACACCTCAAAAGGTCGAAGAATCGCGGTGTCAGGACACGGGGACACGGGGACACCGCGGGATACCTCGGGGACACGTACGGGACACGCCACGTGGCGTGTCCCATAATTTAATATTAAATTTTGAGGGGGACACGGCTGGGGACACGGCGGGACACCGCTGGGGACACGGCGGGACACCGCTGGGGACACCGCGGGGTCAAATTGTATTTTTTTTTAAAATTTAAGGGCCAAATTGTAATTTTTAAAAATATTTGGGGTCAAATTGTTATTACTTAAAATATTGGGTTATAACGTAATTAACCTAATATATAAACATAACCCACGGCTTTTACAAACCCAAAAAAATAGAACCAGCAGCTGGAATCCTCTGATCTCAACGTAGAAGAACAAGCATCAGCTGCAGCTCTCTCCTCTCACTCTATCTCGTATTCTCTCTCTCATCTCGGTATGTATCTCTCTCTCATCTTGGTATGTATCTCTCTCTCTCGTAGTCTCTCTCTCATCTCGGTCTCTGCCTCACACACACACTCACATCTCAGTCTCTGCCTCACACACACACACACACACTGAACAGGTCTCTCTCTCTCTCTGAAAACTGTTTGTATGTAGGCATGTCTTCCTCAACGGGTGCTAGTAGCACACCCACTGGCGGGGATGATGTAGTGGGAGGAACACTTTGGAAATTTGTAACTAAATTGGAAAAATTACTTGGAAAAGGAGGAAACTTGAAAAAAATGGATGTTATGTTTTGTGACTTTTGTCTACATTTTAGCATTTAAACTTGAAAAAAATTGATATATATATATATATATAAATAAATAAATATACACGTGGCGTGTCCCCCGCGGTGTCGGTATCCCCATTTTTTTAGAATTGCCGTGTCCCCGTGTCCGTGTCCGTGTCCGTGCCGTGTCCGTGTCCGTGTCCGTGCATCATAGATTGTCAGGAACCTAAGAGAATCAAAAAAGGGAAAACTAAGGCTTTTTCTCCCAAATATGAAAATGGCCTAAACTACCCTCCAATTGGGTTTCTTCGTTTATTATTGTTTCCCATGAAATATGCCTTTTTATGACCCCTAATCCCCAACTGCAGAGCTACTTCGTTATGTCATTTAGACCAGAAATTATCCTATGAATGAGAGGCTCTAAGAGTAGTCGGGTCTAGCCATGAACCCATAAGTTTGTTAATAAAAATTTGCTTAGGCAGTAACAAACACTAGCAATACTTGGAGGGACAATTTGTTGCCTAACTTGGGTTCTATATTGGTTTTACCACTGGAACTTAACTTCCCAAGCAGTGTTTCTAACATCCATGACGTTGAATTGAGTCGATAAAAGCCTAAATCAAATTTTAAAATAATAAAACAAGTGAGAAATGCACAATATGCGACGTCGTCTCACTTCAGCTGTAAAACATAACCTGAATAGTCCCAAGATGACCAGAGAAATGTAATTACAGAATTTAAAGCAGAAAATGAGAATAAATGCGTGATACAAACTGGAACATGAGGTACGGAGGTACCTCTTTTCATTAGAAGGGGAACGACCTCCATACAAAAATATTCCATTTCACAACCTCTGAACTGGTGGCCTGTGAGGTTTTGGAGCTGAAATGCACAACACAACAAAATTAAGCGTAAATAAACTGTTTTCAAAATGCAAAACTAAATGCATGCTATGCATCTGACCCCGTCATTTTTATGTGGAAATCTAATCCAATTGAATGCAAAATTTAAGGACCACTTCACTCTAATTTCTTTTTGAAAAGGTCCTTTGAAGTTTCAGAACATTGTTGAGATGTTTCACATGCCACTTTTCTCATTATGGTAGAAACTTCCAGTTCTTAGTATCTAAAAGTACAGCAGTAACTACCCCAATTGAAACAAAATCAAGGAGCTCAGGAGGATCCTAAACAATGAAGCATAACACTTAGATCTGCCTCCCCAATTACAATAGTGTGTAATGTAGTGCAAAGTGAAGGCACCAAATTTAGAAATTGCCAATCAGGATGGATAAACACTTTGCCATGAGGTTGACACCCAAGGCATACAATGAAACCAAGATACTTTTTTCGCAAGAGACGCATATATCGGTTCAGGAGGATATTATATAGTCAGCAAGTAATGACACAATATCAAATCTAGAAGTAGTACTCACAAGAGAGAAAACCTAAAAATCAACCAGATCCAGATTCGGGTGGAGTACTCTTTGACCTATTCCAGATACACAGTTCTACAACCAAGCCATAACAGTCTTCCCTCCAATTACGAATCACTTGTACACTTGTACCATGTAATTAGTTTCTCTCATTGTATCTTCTATCCGTGCTACACCTATCATTCAAAGGTCTTCATTTCTAATTTTATCTCCCAAGTTTATCACACATCCATCTCAACATTCTCATTTCAACTACACATCTTACTTGCATGTTTCTTAGTAGCCCAACACTTCATGCCATATAACATATAGTTTGTCTGCTGGTAGTATGGTACAACTTCCCTTCAACTTTGTGGGTATCTTGAGGTCACACAACACTCCTAAAGCACTCCGCCACTTGATCCATCCAACTTGTATTCTATGTGTTACATCATCAGTTTCCAGCCAAAATCCTTAAAATAATCGTTTCTTGGTAATTCCTGATTTTGGAGGGTCACTCTGTCAATGGTAGCACTTTGATGACCACTAAACTTACAGTTCATGTACTCCTTTTTACTCCAACTGGTCCTAAATCATTTTGACTCCAGTGCTTCTCTACAAGTTTTTAATTTAGCATTAAAACATTTCACAATTTTATCTATCATGACAATATCATCCGCAAGCGACGTACAACAAGGCCATTTATGTCCGCTACCCTTCTCACGGAGCCGTACGTGGACATTACAGTTTACACCATGGGATAGCATCCTGAATATGTCTATTCAATTTAACCATAACTAAGGAAAAGATGTAATCCTACTGTGGTTGGGGATTCACTTGTTTTTCCTCTTGGGGATCTAATAGTAGTGATAGAACCTTCATACATGTCCTTAATCACATCAATATACCCTTTTGTCGCATCCTTCCTCCGCAAAACCCACCATATAACATCTCTAGGCACCTTATTGAATGTTTTTTCCAAGTTTATGAAAGCCATGTCAAAGTCCTTTTTCTCTCTTTACTTCTCAACTAATCCACTTAACAAGCAGATTGCTTCCATAGTTGATCTACCATGCACCCACATTGATTCTCCGATAACATTGTCATCATTCTTAGGCAATGCTCAAAACTATTTCTCACAACTTCATTTTATAGCTCATCAATTTACTACCTCTATAATAATTGCAACTTTGAAGTATCAGAATCATATGAACCAATGGCAACATCGTTCATATCCAATTCTGAAATCGACCAAAGGAGATTGCAATGACTCGTGCCTAATCCAACTCTACAAACCTTTTATTTTCCAAAAAAAAAGAACTAACTTTTGGCTTCTTTATTTACAGATTTTTTTATCAGATTCTTTATTTAAAGTAAAATGCTAATAAAAGTGGTTTCAATAACTACAAAGAAGATTCTATATGGTTTAATTATGAGCTACAAAGTCGTCAATCTAAACCAATGGCAACATTGTTCTTACCAAATCATGAAATCCACAGGAGATTGCACTGACTTGGGCTTAATCGACACTAGGAAACTTTTACTTTCCATGAAAAAAGGAACTACCTTTAAGTTTCTTTGTTTACAACTAACATGCTACTAGAAGTGGTTTAAAAAACTACACAGAAGCTTCTATAATATTTTCCTATGTGGTCATCAAAAATTGTATTGGAAACGCATACCATTGGGGTTCCCTTGCTCATAGAAGCTTCGTAACAGAGACACTGCTTCTGATGCCATTATTCCTCCAGTGCATTTAAAACCTCTTTGCCGTACTTCACCACCACTACACCAAAAACTAGATAATTAATCACAGACAAAGAACAAATTCGGAGAAAGCCATTAAGTTGAATCACATGCAGCACTAACCGGACACCAAATACAACCTTAACCTAGTATACTCCAGATAGCTTCAGAGAATAACATAAGGCTCTTTATTGAGAGATACAATCCTGATTCAACAGGTTAACTATAACACCTTACAATAGCTTGGCCCTGGAGATGTCCAGCCACAGAAGTCAATCAATTCTGTTTTTATTTGCTTCAGACATACTCCTACCGTCCTTTTCTGTTTGTCTATCTTTCCTAATTAGGATGTCCCAAATTACATGTCGACTATGAGTCAAAGCCTAACTGTATGTTTGGTTTACTTTTTAAAAAAAAAATCCAACTCAAATTCACTTATTACCCCTACTTTCAATCATTACTCTCATTTCTCTCTCCACTCATTACCCCTATCTCCAATCATTATTATCATTTCTCTATCTCTCTCCACTCATTACATCTATCTCCAATCATTATCCTAATTTCTCTCTTCACTCATTATCCAAAAAACCAAACTCAAAAAGGTTGTGAGAGCCATCGTTGTGAGGGTAAAGATAGAGTTTGTTCTTGGGACAAAGTGCCTTATGTTAATAAAAAAAATACAGTATGATCGGTGAATCCAGAATACAACTTCATTGGCCACAAAATATAGATTACATAAATCAAATATTATGAAATCCAAACGAAGCCCTATAAACAAGTCTCCTCAAAACAGATTCAACGCCTCACCAATGGGTGTTGGAGGTTGACCTGCATTTTGTCTCCCAGGATAAAACGGCTAAACCACAATCGTTGGAACACCTCGAAGGCCCCTTAGCGAACTCAACTTACGTCTGCCTCTCTCACACACAAGAACAATATACGAATGAAGCTTTGAGGATTCGTGGAACTGGTGAAGAAATAAGAACTGGGATGCTCAATTTATACACCACAGGAGGGTCCTTTGAAGTGCTCTAACATTGAAAACACCTCGTCAACGGGGGGAAAACCAAGTGGCCCTTCATGAATACAGGATAATCAAAAGGTTTTAGGAAAACCAAAAGCTTCTCCCATATGTTGCACCACATTAGATGAATCTGGAAACATGTCCAAATACGATGAATGTGAGAGACCTTCCGGTTGCCTGTTGAGACCTTCTAGATGCCCAACTTCATTCACCATTACTCCAATATTTCTAACATCTTATTCCTTTGAGCATAATATGTTGTGTAGGACTTTGAATATTTCTCCTTGTATTTTCAGTAGAAGTTTTGGAGATATTTAGCTGAGGTTTTTAGCTGTAGTTTGTTTTTTTGCCTATGGGCATGCCCTGGGATTGTTGAGCTTTCTTGTGGTGGTTATAAAATTTTAACTTACCCAATAAAAAGGTTTGTTGGATAGAGGGAGTACTTCAAAAGCAGTAAGATCCCAAATTGCTGCAGTCATAGATGGTTTGGAACTATAATTATTTACCACATGTTGCAGCATATTTCATACACCATGCAACACAACTATAATGACAAAATAATCCATGTTCTTAGGAGATCATGCTTGTGGAAAGGATAGTTCCACTGGTGGCCCACCTGGATTTGCCTAATTTTCTCCTCGTTCTAAGTATACAAAAGAGTTAAACCCCATCAGCATTACCAATCCATGTCCAGTTTGGTGCCTTGACTAGTATAAAGAGTGTTCCCCACAGTAATCCTCCATTCGCCTGACACCTAAGAAAAGATAGCTCAACAGCAGTGACCCTGGATTAATGACCATGGATGATCCTCCATTATCAAGATAGCTCTTGATAGGATTGAACAATATATTTCTAAATCATTACGGACTAAATGACCCCATGGAAGAATTTCATAGAAGGCTGGAAATTGAAGTAAAGAAGCTCACAGTACAGCACCAAAAACAAATTACCAAACTAAACTTGAATAAAGCCTTAAAAGAACAAAAACAGCTAAAGCATAAAATCAGCTCCCCAGGCAAGTTTATTTTTTCTTTTTTGATATGAAACTCCCTTGGCAAGTTCTATTGAGACCGTCTCCACTCCAGAAGACTAAGTTAGCCCTCGATTACGTTTCTTTCTCTTTTATTTCTTTTCAGACTTTATTCCAAAGAATAGGTGGCGATCTTTGTACGCAAGAGAAGTTTTGTTAACCAGCTTTGGTTCACTTCTCAGCACGTTTAAGGAGTTAGATCATGACATAAAACAGCTTTCCAGCTAGCTGTTAGATGGAAGTCCCAAGGCACAGAATTGTGAAATTTTTACCCAAGAAAATCCTCTTTACAAGTGCTGGAACTGCAAGTATGTTGAAGAAGAGGATAGAAAAACCCAAGGCAAAAGAATAAAAACCTTGGTATGAGAATCACTCTCCATACAATGAGCCCTTCATGTTTAACTGGTATATTGGGATCCCAAGACTTTTTTCTGCCAAATCCCTTTCAAGTTTACCATTTAGAGCTACATAACCGTGTCCCCTAAGATGATACTTTATCACTTCATTTGATTATTGGGCAAGCAGTCATTCTTAAGATGATCTTTTGACTCATTTGTGTTACTTCATTTAAAGTAAGAAGATGCCACTAAAGCATTATTTAGAAGTTTCAAACTATTGTCTTACCATATCTTTCAGAAAATTGCCAAGAAGAAAGAAATTGACACAAACTTGCACCCTATATTAGGCATAGAGATAAACCTAATGAGTGGTTCAGAGCTACTTGAATGCAAGGACAATATTGATCCACACCCTCCGAATTTATCATTTGCACAGCCATAATATACCTCCTTTACACCTAGACAGGAAAATACCACGAGTCAGAGACAATCCCAAAGAAAAAGAGTACACAAAATTTCAGTACAAGGACAACAGAATGAGCATACCCAGAATCGACAATGCAGCCGCACACATAATACATGGTTCACATGTAACATAAAGGACACATTTTGCAAATTTTTCAGCAACTTCTGCCGCTGATAGTCCGTTTTGATGCCATTGCTCAAGAAGAATATCAATAGCTTCCATCTCGGCGTGTCTTGTAGCCTGCATTCAACTTGCCAGAAAACTAAATTGCAAAATCAAACGACACAACCAACTAAAAAGAATATAGTATTACAAATCATCAATACCCATCCAGAATAATTCATTAGTCAATTGCAAAAGTCAACAATCAGTTATCCAAACAACAAAATGGAGGTACACCGAACTAGTATGTCACTTCAGCCAGGGTTACACACCAAATAAATACTTGTACCACTATGAAATAGGATCAACTAAAGGTACATATTGCACAAAAAAGATGCAACTTTCTGTGGTTGCAAATAAGTACCTAAGTAGGTTTCAATAAAGAGAATATACACTGAATTCACAAAGTTCCAGTAACATAGATATCAGAGCATGAACATAAAAACACAAAACACGAAATTCTAGAAGGAGGCCACGATTTTATTAAACTATTAGTAACGGTTAAGAACACATTTATTCTGCAACGATGCCACACATTACAAGTACCGATGAAGTAGTCAACTATAAAAAGGACGAGTAAAAAGGCCACAGGCATAAGTACAAGGTACTAGAAATGAAAATTTTGTAAAAGGTACTAGAGATGAAAATTTTGTAAGACAACAGAAAATAAGAGGTACTCCTGAATACGGTTAATGTTGGGATCCAATGAGTGAGAGGAAGGCTTTGAGAATCTTGGGGAAACAGCTGAAAATAAATCATCACTTCTCTCATTCTTGAACATTCTGCAGGACAGATAATGGTGAAGCTTGAATGGAGGGCACAAGTGGTTTTGACTTACGACACTACGTACTTATTTACTTCACTTAAAATAATTACACATCCACAAAATATACCTTTCTATGAGCACCCTACCCCAACTTTTTAAAGTTGCATTTTGACCTTCTAACATTTTCTCGAACTAAAAACATTGAAGGAAACAGGAGATTCACAATTGCATAAATTACCGCTCCTAATGGAGTTATTGATGTGGTGGCTTCTCCTTAAACCAGACTTGATAATATTTTGCAGTTTGCATCCCTTCGAACAAAAAGAGCAAAGGATAAAGAGGAGACTAGGATATAGTGACGGTGTCAAGAACTACAGTAAAATAACTAATATCACACAAGAAGACCATATGTTAACTTCATTCATACATGACTGTGATTATCCAATGGTTAGAGTTTATATACTGGACTAAACAAACAGGCTTTTCTTCTTTCCCCAACATGTGGGCAGAGGTAGAGGCGTGCAAAAAAACATTTTGTGATCTGGGGACAAATAATCTGAATAAACCACATAAAGAAAGGTGAAATGAGAAAAAAAGATGATGAGCATACATTACGTGTCTCTGTAGTCCGATTTCTTCCCGAAGCAATAACCTCCCCATCCCCGACAATCACACAGCTGCCCAATTCAAAATCAAAAACAGATGTTGAGAGAAGTAAAATACCTATACACAGTTACAATACTGTATCATACAATAATACCAACATTCGCAAACACAACCTGAGCGATCTTCTCATGAAGTTGCACATTTCATATATAAAACTCAAGAAAACAAGGCCTTGTTCCAATGAATTGCAGTTGGTTCCAGGGTTTACTATAGCATCCGTTACATATTTATCTCTAATGGTAGAATAGTCACAAAATTCAAAAATAACATCAACAGGGTATATGAAACTCTTAACTTGAAGTTGTGTAAAATTCTTGGTGGACAATTAACATACGCTGCGAAGGAAAATAAGCAAGATATTATCCTATGGCACTACGCTTGTCAGTGGACAGGATTTATGCCTAAGCAGTAGTCTCGGAGCCTTAAGCAACCGAGGAAAAACTTAGTTGCAAACATATCAGCAAGAGTCAGACAGCTTTGAAGCAAAATAAATACATACACCGGGAGCTTGGCAAATGCTCATACTAAATTTCAAGTTTTGTGCTAGACTAAAATATCAAAAAAAAAAAAAGACAGAAATGACAGGAAAAAAAAGGATACGACATGCGGAAGGAAACAAAAAGCCTTTCTATAACTAATGCTATACCCAGATTTTCTAGCAAACAAAAACAAATTTCAAGTTTTGTGCTATACCCAGATTTTCTAGCAAACAAAAACTAAGCAAAAGATCAGTTCATGTATCATTACAAGCCCCAATCACGCATCAACCTGGAAGAGCAAAAACTAACACGGAATCCCACTAGTGGCTCCATGTCCAAATTTAAGTGAGAATCAAAAGGGAAAATCATGTTTCAATCATTCAACAGCTATTTTGTCACTTTCTGCAGAAATTTAATACGCCAATCACGGATCTCTAGGCTGTTCACCAGACAAAAACTAATGCTCAATTGTCTATCTTTCCAACAAACAGCAGAGACAAATCAAATAACCTAATGTTGATTTGGAACATTGCTTTCATCTTTGAAGTTGGTTAGTAATCTAATATGAACGTAGGTTCAAAACTAATGAAATAACTAATTTCTTGCACAATAATTGAAATTTGTTTGACATGTTAAAAATATGGTAGAGGAGTGCCAAACTTTTAACAGGAGCAACTCAAATTAAACAAAAGACTACAAACAATGTATGATAACAATTTCTCAACGAGACCATTGAAAAGCTTACCCCACAGGTACTTCGAGGCTATCCAAGGCAACCTTTGCCTGGCAAAAGAGAAGGTAGAAAGTGTTGAAAACAAAAACCACCACCAAGATGAGAGGGCACAATCACGAACTTTGACAATCCAGACAGGAAAATAAAGCACGTGATGATACAATACGCATGATGCTTTTAAACACTAAGGCAATGCCTCATTCGAAGGTGAATACAAACAAACTATAGCGGCATGTGATCACTAAAGCTCCACTTGAAGATTGACTACCCACCAATACAGCTAAAGCTCACACGAAGATCCAATCTAGTTGTCTATACTTGACCAACTGTTTGTACAAAATGAAAAGCGTGATGAGGGTCCAGCTGCAAAGAGATGCAAGTAAATAAATATACTGCAGATCATGGGCTTTCAATCACATCAGTAACTGGAACTAGAGAATTTTTTTTTTGGAGTCTTAAATCTTAATATACTGCAGATCATGGCCTTGCAACCAAATTAACAGGCATTGTGAAAAATTGCGTATGCCTAGTAGACAATAAAAAAAAGGCCTTGAACCAGTTTGACAGGCCTAACAGCAAATTTCCACCATGTTAAGCCTTCTAACGAGCCTGACTTATAAGGGGTCTTGGAACAGTTTAGCAACCCTTACTGAGATTAGACAGGCCTGTTTAGACTCCGCAACCTCCATCATATAAAGAAACCTCTCAACCTCAGAAAGCCAGTAAGAAAGTCCTCAATATGCAAGTTACCGTTGAACGTGGGAAGATCCACCTTCACTTTGTAATCATCCAACCACGCCGTGCTGGACGGCTTCCTCCCTGTGCCTCTTCTTCATCTTCAGGTTCAAAATCTTCGGTATCAGCACGATGACGAAGATGCCTTGCAACCCGTCGATTCGAGAGGGTTTTCGTATTGCAGAACCGCTGTAAGTATCCCGCTTCTTTCTTGTAGTAGTAGTTAGTAGCTCGTATTTAACTTGGTGGTGGTGGCATAATCTCTCGCATATTCTGTTTGCTGAGTTGAGGTGGCGGCATAGCCCCTCCAGTCTGTTAGTTTGTTGATAGTTAGTACAGTAGTATTTACTTGTGTATTTGCTTAGTGGTAGGTGCCTCATTAAAGTGAGAGTTTCCTCTGTTTCATAATGCATTTACCCGTGTACTTTGGAAGCTTTATAACACGAGGGTTTGAAAAGTTAAGGGGAACCAGCCCCCTCATTTCATCCCAGCCTAGAATAAATGAGAAAGTACTTATATAAGTTATGCACACAAGCACCTATATTCGATCTTTGTTCTCTCTTGCTTCACTTCCACACTCTCTCGACAAGCGAGTACCAAAAAAAAACTCCAATAGATCAGTGGTTGCGCAACTTTGTCACAAAGTCATTCAGCCCTGGCACTTTCTCCTGTCCTATATCTGTGGGAAGCCATCCCTATCTGAGTTCACCAGGGATGAGCCCTCCCTTTGCCCATACGTGGGTGCCCGAATTGACCTTACTGGGGGGCCACACGACTCGGCTTGAAAACTTTGTAATTTTTTTCCATGAAACTTCATAATCTTTCCGGTTAGATATCAGATTCACCACTTGAACCAAGGTTGGTCCTGGCATGCCCACGCATGCAAGCTGCATCCAAGTACTTTCGCTATATCTTTCTCCAATCATTACCCTATATCTCCAATTATTAATTTCATTTCTCTATCCAATTATTACCTATTTCTCCAATCATTACCCTATTTCTCTCTCCACTCACTACCAAAACTAAACTACCAACCAATGGTAGTTTTTATTTCTTATGGGCAGACAACCACTCATTTCCCTAGTAGCACACTCATTAATGACTGCATAATATGAAATCGAAGCTTCATAAACCCTAGGTTGATTTTCCAATATTGCAAACTAATGGGACATGGTATTCAACAAAGTACAACTTATGAGAACTTATATCAAAGCCATAGGTGTTGAAGAATGAGATATTATAGCCACCAATGATAAATGAGATATTCTATCTATAGGAAAAATATGTGAAAGACAGAAGACTAGTTATGGTTCCTCTTATTTTCTCACAAGACCACCATCTACAATTTATGATACCTAACTTTTTAATAGCCCAGCGGATGAATAATCCTATGAGTTGATATGCAAACAGAGCAAGATATTGCTCTCAGTGCACTCAACTGTTCCCTTTAATAGCGCATGCATGTTCAGCACATCCCTGATCACAAAGTGCAAGTACAAAATGACCAATGAAACTCTAATGAAAAGAGATAGCTGTGAATATCCAAAGAACATGTCAGTCTTCGTATGAAGTGCAAGCTTCCATAGCTAATGACATAAATATAATTCTAACCCCAATTTAGACCTATTATATAATTCTACCATCAAAATATAATGGAAGCATGGAAATCGAACCAAGTGAAGAAAAGCCAACATGAATTAGATTGTTTAAGTTATAGGGTGAAAGGAAGACCAAAAAAGGGAGACAATCTCACTCAGTAATGAAAATTAAGATGGCATTTGGAGCAAACAGCTTGTGTGCCTACTTTGAAAGCCTTTCACGCTAACACTTGGGACAAGGCTCTAGTAAATAAGAGCTATGCAACAATATAATTTCAGAAGAATAACAACAATCATTAGTCTAAATGATGTATCTCCAAAATTTTAATGATCTATATATACACCTACAAGCTGATAAATGTCCTATTAAAAAAAAGGATGTATCTTTTATCTTGATTTGTTCACTAGTAACACAAGAGTCTTCTAACATTTACATACCATACTTAATGAATATATAATTAATAAGCAATGCAAAATTGGAGACAACTAAATCAGTTCTGAAAGATAGGCACTAATTTCCCACTTATCAAAATGTCTGCGCGTTACCTGTTGTACTGCAAGCTCCATAAATGCAATAGTTTCCTTTAATTCCGCACATGAGTCCATCTGATCAAATACAAAAGGGAGGTCAATTAACACCGAAGCACGTAAGTGCACGTGCAAATGTGCCCACATGAGTCCATCTGATCAAATACAAAAGGGAGGTCAATTGACACCGAAGCACGTAAGTGCACGTGCAAATGTGCCCACATGAGTCCATCTGATCAAATACAAAAGGGAGGTCAATTGACACCGAAGCACGTAAGTGCACGTGCAAATGTGCCAGCACAAACAAACCACGGATTTTCCACAGTCCGCACTGTGCCCCAAAGCCCTATCAAATCTCACAAGGAAAGTGTTACCATAGGGAATCATTGTTATATTTACTTGTGTATAAACTCTTCTTATCTTTGCTTATAAATGGACTTTTTCTTCGGTTCTGTGCTATGATGCACGGACACGGACACGGACACGGCACGGACACGGACACGGACACGGGGACACGGCAATTCTAAAAAAATGGGGATACCGACACCGCGGGGGACACGCCACGTGTATATTTATTTATTTATATATATATATATATATCAATTTTTTTCAAGTTTAAATGCTAAAATGTAGACAAAAGTCACAAAACATAACATCCATTTTTTTCAAGTTTCCTCCTTTTCCAAGTAATTTTTCCAATTTAGTTACAAATTTCCAAAGTGTTCCTCCCACTACATCATCCCCGCCAGTGGGTGTGCTACTAGCACCCGTTGAGGAAGACATGCCTACATACAAACAGTTTTCAGAGAGAGAGAGAGCTGTTCAGTGTGTGTGTGTGAGGCAGAGACCGAGATGAGAGAGAGACCGAGATGAGAGAGAGACTACGAGAGAGAGAGACCGAGATGAGAGAGAGACCAAGATGAGAGAGAGATACATACCGAGATGAGAGAGAGAATACGAGATAGAGTGAGAGGAGAGAGCTGCAGCTGATGCTTGTTCTTCTACGTTGAGATCAGAGGATTCCAGCTGCTGCTTCTATTTTTTTGGGTTTGTAAAAGCCGTGGGTTATGTTTATATATTAGGTTAATTACGTTATAACCCAATATTTTAAGTAATAACAATTTGACCCCAAATATTTTTAAAAATTACAATTTGGCCCTTAAATTTTTAAAAAAAATACAATTTGACCCCCGCGGTGTCCCCAGCGGTGTCCCGCGGTGTCCCCAGCGGTGTCCCGCCGTGTCCCCAGCCGTGTCCCCCTCAAAATTTAATATTAAATTATGGGACACGCCACGTGGCGTGTCCCGTACGTGTCCCCGAGGTATCCCGCGGTGTCCCCGTGTCCCCGTGTCCTGACACCGCGATTCTTCGACCTTTTGAGGTGTCGGTGCTTCATAGGTTCTGTGCTTATAAATGGATGATTGATCTACTTTGAATCAATAGAGATACTCCAAAACTTATTGGTTCTCTAGAACAGACAACGTTTCTTATCCTTGGCCCCCAACTACAAACTGCACAAACTAAATTATGACATTGAAGTTGGCAGATTTGTGATGTTCTATCCTAGGAACATCTAAACCTTTAATTATGAGGTAATAGGTAAATATATTTTGAATCGAGCTTTTGGAGGTGGATGGATGGGTGAGCGGGGATAATAAAAAAAAATACATTTTAAGATAAATATACAAGTTTCAAGTGGGTGATACAAATACAAAAAAGGACAAATGTGCCAAAAATCTCTCATATTTACATTTTTTGAGCTCAAGGACAAACACCTTTTGCAATCAAACATAAGTACAAATATGCCTATGAAAGTGCCTAAAACCCTACGATACCCTATATATGAAAGTTCCTAAAACCCTAGGGTACCCTATGAAAGTGTCTAAAACACTAATGCTGTGTTTGGATGAGTTTTTGAGAAATTTTTTATGAGAGTAATTATTGGAAGTAGGGGTAATGAGTGGAAAGAGAGAGAGAGAGAGAGAGAGAGAGAGAAATGAGAATAATGATTGGAGATAGGGGTAATGAGTGGAAAATAATGATTGAAAGTAGAGGTAATGAGTATTTTTTGAGTTAGCCGACTTCAAAAAGAAATAAAACTAACAATAAACTAAAAATCAATCAGTAGAGAGACATATTCTTGAAAATAACTATTTTAAAGACACTCCAAAAAAAGATAGTATTAGGGATCTCTCTATTTTGGTGATGCCAACTAGGCTTGGCTTTATCATATGATTCTTGCCAACAATCTCAATTCAATAACATGCAGATCTCATCTAACTAACCAAAACAACAAATTCTTTCTATGATGTCGTTTAAGAAAAATCCAAGTTGTTGACTCGGGATAGCTATAACAGAGTGACAGACTAAGTAAATTAAACAGTTTTAAGAAGAAACCGAAGGATTTGGCATGGAATCGAAAGGACTTACTTTCGTTGCTTTCCAGCTCTTCGAACTTGTTGTCTTCGAATAGATCAGTCTTTGCTTCTTCTGTTGCTGCTGCCTTGGGTTCAGTCGCTACCTATATGGCATCACACAGAATCGGATGAACCATTGATTTGTGCCAAGTCCACCTTGCAGCCTTGCCTGTTTCAAAAACCCATACATTAGCTGGGCAAGAAAAGAAACTGAAGAAATCACAAAAATCAAAACCAAAAACAGCAGAAATCGAGCCCCCAAAACCAGTTGGGACAAACAATCGTCAAATTGCTTCGCCCAAACGGTGACGTCGATATTATCGGAGTAGAGTCGTGCGCTTCTAAACCTATTTTCTGTACATCAGTCCAAAACAGATATTTTCTTCCCTAAATTGACATCTGAAAATGACACCCCTAATCACAGGACACATTCGGAAAACATGAAAAGTCCAGTTAGGGCAATTCAGTAATCGCGCAAAAGCATCAAAATGACACAAACACACCTCCTCACAAAGCTACTGCCCCCTCAATTAAAGGGCTCAATTGGAAAAATTAGGACAAAGTTGTAAGCCATCTTCATGTTCTTATTCTAGCATTTGATGGATACAATTCAACACAGGAGCACCAAACATGGAAGCAGCACAACTGGGTAAGCCAAGCACAAACTAAATAGAGTATGCCGGCAAGAAACACTAGGAACTCCACCCACGAGATATGCACTCATCAAAAAAACCATCCCTCCATTCTGATTTCCGCACCACAAGAGCACGAGGTTCAACAAAAGTAGCAACAGTATCAATTACCAGCATCAGCAGAGCCTTCAAAGTGCAGAAAAATTAAATTCCAATGCTTCCAAGACAAAAATGCAGCCAAAAATGCAACAGCTATTGCAGCACCAGGAACACCAGTCACCTGGATAAAAAACAGCGGCAGCAACCAAGCACCAAACCAAAATCCCCAGGATATTGCTCTGGTAGCAGTAGTGGCTTATGAGCAAAAAACAGCAGCAACAGAAACCAAAACAAAGCCACACAACACTCGGTCACTCCTCCACCCACCTCCCTGCCCCAACACACCAAACTCACACTCACCCAAAAGCGAAGACTAACAGCCCAAACAAGCCACACCCACACCCGTGCCACCCTTGCAAAAAAAAAAAACCAATCAATTCCCCCCACTTACACCACACACTCTCCCACCCACCCAACACCACAACCACACACACACACAAACACCTGACCAGAGACACATACACAACCCCCAGATTCACACACACACAAAAGCTTTTTAAGACCTCATAATGACTACCTCAAAGCATTGAAGTGACATACAATAACACTAAATGATACGCCCCTTGTAACTTGCTTGTTCTGTAACCAAAAGCAACCTTTATTTTGAGAAGCACTTCACAAAAGGAACCTGCAATCTTTTGATCTTGAGACTCCATAAGTTTTGCTGCAAATCCAAAGTAACCATATTTACAACTGCAGCCTATTGAATCAGATGCATCTACTTTGGTGGAGGATGGAAAAAAATAATAGGTGAAAAAAGATACAGCAAATTTAATAGGAGTTTAGATTTTGTTTTAGTGTTGTTTTGTTTGCTTCAATATTTTTCTTACGTGCTTAAAAGCACCAAGATCTCTTTCCTTATGAGATGGTCTTCATCTTTGGGATTACAACCCACCACCACCATGGGTTGCACAAGAGTATTATTGACAGCCTTGAGGCTTACTCAAACTGATGAGATAGCCTAGTTCAGGGTCTTTGAACTCCCACCGTAATGGCTACAAGCATGGACACGACACACTCCGGAGTCCGGATACAAGTTGGACATATTTAATGATTTCTCTATATGTTCATCGATGGACACGATGGGAACTTGTTAGGATTAGGTTGTAATGCAATTCTTAAGGGTCAGACTGGTCAGAATTTTGATTGAATAGTTAATGCTAAGATTATGAGATTTTTGTTCCTAATTTGATAGGAATGACATACAATTTTCACATGAAAATACAAGATAAACCTACAGAATACTTATACCTATATTCTCTCATTATATTCAACGCGTTTGTGTCTCAATTTTTCGATAAAATGACTCATGCGCCATCAAGTTCTGTGTTGGGTCAGTCCGTGCAGGGCTTTGCCCCGGCTTTAATTGGAACCTCCGCTAATGGATGTGGAACTCGTCCCCCAGTTAGTCCGTCCATTAGGCGGGATACCAATAAATAATAAAAATGAGTCCACATTTAAGTGTCGTGCTGTATCGTATCATTAGTAATTTAGTACATATTTGTGCTTCTTGGTGTAAGGGAGTTTAATACCCAACTCTCTTCCCCCTACCCCTAGGAAGATGTCTCCTGTTATTGCCATCTGCCTTTCCTGGTCCAGCCTAAAGGTTCAATCTTACTGGCAGGATTGTTCCCAAGCCATTGCACTGAGACTACCATCACATTTAGTGCATCAACCCTCTCCCCACTTTCCCCTCCTGAAATAGGCAAAAGTTTGCCTCCATGTCGCAACTATTTCCTAAAGGCTTCCTCTATGATTCTGCCATACCCATTAGCTTCATCCTTCAGGCAAATGTTAAGATTGAATCTGAGATCACGGTATGCATAGCAGTCAAAAGAACAGAAATTTTGAGAACTACCTCACTATTTCAGGGTGTTTTAGGTCAAATATCAGGAAAAGTGCCTACTCTCAGTATCATCAGTGAGCTGCATGTCTTCATGGAAACACTCAGGGCTAACTACTAACCGAAAAAGAAAAAAAAACTACTAACCTCATGGTTTCCCCCTTTCAACAACTTAATTAATAGTTGCTCACTATATGTAACCTCAAACAATAACCCCAGTAGCAAACAGGACACATATTCTAAACCCTATGCTACAACTTGAGAAGACAAATAAAAAAAATGAAACAAAATTAATGAACTAGTAAAGGAACATTAACGATATCCCAACTTAACATACTCCATTCCCTAGCTGAAAAAATTCTTTGCAGCTGTTATGTCTATGCAAATGGAATATGTTGTGCTGGTTTGCTTTAGTATGAATCTTGGCAAAAATACCACTGTCTAGGCACTTATACCAGTGACAGTTGTGAAAATTATTAGATGAATTGAGACTTGACCGCCAGTTGCTACTACCATTTTGCTGTACAATCACCGTAGCGGACAGCAAAAAACAAGCTACCAAATCAAACAAGGAAACAATCTCTCAACAACGAATATGGTCACTGATGCTTTTATATATCACACAAAACAAGGCCATGAAAGCAGCAGCGAAAACCATCAAGAAGGAATTCTCCATTTAAACAGCGACAATAAACGTGAACATTGGCATCCAACCAAAACCAAGTGAAGTGTCTCAAAACTGAACAAGAACACCCCAAAAGGATAGATATCCGACACAAACAACAAAACCAATCACTCAACCAACGGTATAAGTATAACGGGATTGCAGAAGCAAAATGCAAATAATCCACATCGTGGAAAAAAATATGATGACTCTATTTGTAACGTGCAAGACTGTTAAAACCATATTTCCCTGAACTTGAAAGACTCAAGTAAATTCTCCAAATGACAAACCACAGAGACAGCACATGAAATTAAAATTCATAATGCTATGCATTCTATCACACCACTGTGATGCTAAACTTGCAAATAAATGAAGGAATGGATCCTCAAACAAACTCTCTTTCCTCCCTCTTAATAATATGTTTCATGAATAGAACAATTCCAGCAATAACAGTTCAGCCTGTAGATTATGAAGTATTCCAACGATGACTTTGCATAAAGGCAACTAACTGCTCATGCTGACTCAGATAGTAATTGATTGGTAGGTAACAGAAATTTTACACTCAATAAGCAAAAGTGGATATTGATACATCAAAATTTAAAACAATATTTGGGGAAATTGAATTATCTCTCCACGGGCTTAGCTGAAGCATTAAGTTGAACACTAAATTGAAGAATACAGAAAAGCACAAACTCAAGATGAAGGAACTAAGTTCCACAGGTTCATCCCAAATCATGACACCAAAACAACTTGATCAGCAAATGTGAACTCTCAGCAAGTTACTACTAACAATGAACCAAACTGGGAAATAGATTAAACTACCAAAATTCAAACATAATCTCACTAAAATTGGCTTCCAGTGACAGAGAGCATGCGAAATGAATCACCGGGTCACTAGTTTTTCTTATCTTTCTTGTACTTGACCTCTTAGTTGCAGGAAACGCCTACTTGGTAGGCGCTCCCGGACGAGAAACGCGATTCCGCGTTTCTGGGTAAGAAACGCCATGGGAGCGCGTTCCCCTTGAGACGGGATCGCGCTCCTACCGGAGATGGGAGCTTACGGAGAGAGAGAGAGAGAGAGGTAGGTATCGACCTCAAAGCCCACTCCTGAAGTGACGATGACGAAGAGCTGCTGCTGCTGCGATCCTTTCTTTAGAACTGAATCAACTGAGAGAGAGAGAGAGGTATCGACCTCAAAGCCCACGCCTGAAGCGACGATGACGAAGAGCTGCTGCTGCTGCTGCGATCCTTTCTTTAGAACTGAATCAACTGATGACGAAGATAGGTTTTTAGGGTTTCGGCTCTTTCTTTTGTTTGGTGTGGGTTGGGCCATTTAAGGCTTATATTTGGGAAAATTAGTGTTCAGTGGCCTTGGGGCAAAATATTCTCAAGTCATGGACTACTTTTCATAGAATTCATCTAAATATGAAAAGGAGAAAAGTAATTCCCAATACATGGACAGTGCGACCTAAAATGACTATTACGCCCCTCATGAAATAAACCCTAAATCCTCAATCCCACCCACCGTTCTCATTTCATACTTCATTCCCATTCGTACACCCCTGAAGAGGAAGAGAACAATAGAGGTAGGTTTCTGCTTCTGCTATCCTTCGACCTCTTCTTCCTCTCTCACTTCATCTCTCAATTCCACCCAAGAAGAAGCAGTATCTTCTCCTTCCCCAAGTGAGTTCGTCGTCGTACGCATCTGGTAAGGTTTTGGGTGTTTCAAATTTTTTGCAGCTTTCTCTTTTCTCATTTCATCCCTATCTCTCTGTTTGTAAGCAACTTGTTCTTTTCATTGTATGAGTGAGTGGTCTGATAAGCCAGAACTTGTTAGGTTTTAGGTACCCATTTTGTCATGCATAACAAGTGTTCGATAAATTGTTAAAGAGAAAGAAGTAAATACATCTCGTGCATTTAGACGTAGGATATTGAGGGTCTTTCATTCTCCTATCAACAAATGGCAGTGACCTATATTTTTGCTCACTGAATGGTTGTCCCTTTACAAAGGTGTGTTGGTCTGTATGAAATGTGGTTCTTGTTCAAGTTACGTAACATGTTTTTTCCTGAAAATATAATAGTTGCTCTTTAAGTTACCTAATGTTGCTCCTTGTAAGAATTTTTGTTGCTCTCTATGTTTGAATGTATGCACCAAACTCTTGTCCCTTCAAATAGTTTCTCCCCCCAACCAGACTATTGTACATTGACGATAGGAATATTTAAAAAAAAATTGATGAATTATGATGGACTTAATGGAAAAGGAAAAATTTCAAATAACTATTGTGGTTAATGGTATTCCATCGTTGTTGAAGGATATGTCCTTCAGTTCAGTCAGTTCAGGTTATAGTTTGACAAGGCAACGAAAGTGCCTTTGTGGTGATAAGGTTGTTTTGAAGCCTTCTGGAACTGATATGAAGTTGTTCTCAAAACATTGAGACAACTACTTGGGCATGTGATATGCAGTACGAGGAGGGAGCATCATCTTCGTTGTTTACAACTATAGTTATATTCATTATAACATCATTATCCTAAAGTGCAAATGGAAGAAAAACAAAAGCAAAAGCACGAAAAGTACATTTACATGCATAAAAGTACATTTATATTCATTATAACATCATTATCCTATCTTTTTTTTATCCCATGTTTTAACTCTCTCAATGGCTGTCCCTTTACCCTTGTGTGTTGCTCTGTATGAAATATGGTTCTCTTTCAAGTCATGTAACTTGTTTTTTCCTGAAAATATAAAAGTTGCTCTGTAAGTCACCTAATGTTACTCCTTGTATGAACTTTTACTGCTCCCTATGTAAGAAAGTATGCCCTAGACTGTTAAGGTTGTTTTTTTTTTCTGAAAATATAAAAGTTGCTCTTTTAGTCACCTAATGTTACTCCTTGTTTGAACTTTTGTTGCTCTCTATGTTAGAAAGTATGCCTTACACTGTTAAGGGCAGTCACCCATGTCTTAACTCACTCAATGGCTGTCCCTTTACCCTTGTGTGTTGCTCTGTATGAAATGTGGTTCTCCTTCGAGTCATGTAACTTGTTTTTTTTCTGAAAATATAGAAGTTGCTCTATAAGTCACCTAATGTTACTCCTTGTATGAACTTTTGTTGCTCTTATGTAAGAAAGTATGCCCTAGACTGTTAAGGGTTTTTTTTTTCTTCTGAAAATAAAAAAGTTGCTCTTTAAGTCACCTAATTTACTCCTTATATGAACTTCTGTCGTACAAGAAGGTGCCATTAGGATTTTATGGATAGGTTTTTATGGAATCCATCTAGAGATGAAAGGGAAGAAAATAATTTCGCATACATGAAAAGGGCAACATAAAAAGATGAATATGCCCCTCAAGTGAAACCCTAAATCCCCAACCTCAAATCACTTCCTCCTCTTTTCCCATCCAAACACGCCGTCGATCAAGAACTCCACTATTTCCCTGGTAATCAGCAACGTTTTCCTTTCCTCTTCTCTCTCTCACAGCAATGAAATCCACCGACATCTCGACATCAAATCCCGTCGGTCTTCAAGTATGGGCCAGAACTATATTGAAAAAGCTGCATTTTTTAGGTAAGTTTCGGTTTCTCCTTTCCTCTTCGCTCTCTCTCTCTCTCTCTCTCTCTCTCTCTAGCAACAAAATCCACCGACTTCTCAATGTCAAGTCCCGTCGGTCTTCAAGTCTGGGCCAAGAACCATGTTAAAAAGCTGCGTTTTTTAAGATATTAAACATTACATTTGGAAGCAATGGTAATGGGTCTAGTACTTGATTTGTTCGATTAATTTGAAAAGTCGGTTGACGAAGTATGGGATGGTGAGATATGAACAGATCGTCAATGTTTGGGGGCTCATATCTTTACTTCACTTAGTTATGGCAGCAATGCTTGTAAAATTTCAGAAATTCTGCAACTCAAGATGGAGTCAGAGAAGAAGATACAGAGGAGATGTTTTCATTTTTTTTTTTGTATACTTTTGCTCCTTGTATCAATATATGTTGCTCTTTTTATTAAAATTCATTGCATCTTGTATGTATGGACCTAAGTTGCTCCTTATTTTTTTTTCTGAGTAGCACGTATCTAAGTTGCTCATTGTATCAATATATGTTACTCTTTTTATTAAAATTCATTGCACCTTGTATGAACCTAAATTGCTCTTTATTTTTTCGAAGTAGCCCTTGAATTTACCCAACTTTTTATTTTTGAAAACTAATTTTTGCTCCTTTTTTTTTCCTGAGTAGCACATAACTAATTTTTTTTGTACAATAAATTGCTTACATTATACAATTCGTTTTGATGGTCTCAATGGGTTTGACCACCCCTATTTTTGATATTGTGATAACAAAACTGGTCCAATATTTGTTCCTTTATTCTCAATCTAGTTCAACACTATAATCTGGGTATTGACTACAGAAGTGCACTTTTGTTCTCTTAGTTGCGTCAGAAACTTAGATTTGGGGTTATTTATTTCTAAGCTTGGACTATTCTCTTAGATTAGTCCTGTTCATTAGATTGTTTTGCTTTTTCCTTTTGTCTCTTGGATTAGCAGTTTTTGGAGTTAGGGAAAATACTTGGTCAGATTACGTATCCTCCAAATTTATTGCAGTTCGTTGATTATACTTTCACAAGTGAATGGTTATTCAACTTATATTTGTTGTTGTGATGTGCTAATAGCTTAATACTGCAATCTCAAAAGTGAATTGGATGTCAAGTGGTGAAAAATATCTTTGATCAAAGAATTTTTCTGCAATGATAACCAAAAATGTCTTGGAAACTCCTAAGAGAGAGTGTTGTCTCCCAACCAAACTTGATCGCAGAACCTAGTTGCTCCTCCTTAATAAACCTTCATTCTGAATCCTTGTTGCATACTCTCAAACAAGCAAGATGAAATTGCACCAGTAGAACATATATATGTCAGTCCATAATGCAGAGCACTTCCCATGAGTTGGTGTTGTTTGCAAGAAGCATACATTACTGAGCCCATACTTCATTGTAATGACTTTAAGTCTTTAGCCCAAAGGGCTTCTTTCTCTTGGGAGAACCTCCACCACCATTTTGCCAATAGAGCTTGGTTGTGAACCATAAGCTTTTTTATTCCAAGACCACCTTGTGCTCTGCTTCTTGTCACCACATCCCATTTCACAAAATGAACTTCTTTTCACTGGACCCTTCCCATAGGGACTATCTCTGAATTCTTTCTAGTTTCTTTGCCACCACCATAGGGATTTTAAAGAGTGACATGGGGTATATAGGCATATTACTGAGTGTTGACTTAATAAGAGTGATCCTCCCTCTGATAGAAATGTATCTAGCTTTCCAAATGGCATTTTTTTGGAGACTCTATCCGCAATTGGTTGCCAAGTCTTAGCTCTCCTGGGATTTGCTCCCAAAGGCATACCCAGATATTTCATTGGAAGGTCCCCTTTCATGCATTCAAACAAGTTTGCTATGCTTCCACCTCTTGCTCATTATTGTTTACTCCCAAACTTTTGGCCCTTTCAAATAAGATGTTGAGGGCTTCCGCCACCACATTAAAGAGGAAAGGGGATAAGGGATCCCCCCTACCTTAGACCCCTCTGAGTTTTAAACTCCTGAGTAGGAGAATCATTGACACTGTGGAGATACATTCCTTGACCCAGCTACACCATTTGTCCCCACATCCCATCTTTCTTAGCAAATCCAGCAAGAACTTCCAATTCACAGTCATAAGAACTTCCCGAAAGGGTCTATGCCTCTATGGATCTATAGATATGTACTTTGAACTATTTAATCATGTTGCGATGATTGATTGTGTTCCTTTGAACAGTTATGTACGAGTGTGAAACAATTTCTTTTTCTTCTGATTTCTGCATTCTTTGATTAGGCTTTCAAGTTTCAAGAGGTCCATCACGAATAACGTTCATTTTCTTTACTTGCCTTAATGTGATTTGTAAGATCAAGGTATGGTGGATAGTTGTTACAGACATGAGCAGCGTCTTTGTTAATATGAGGACTCATGTCCCCGAAAAGCTACTACAACTTAACAGTGAAACGAGAACCTTACAAGCAACCAATAGTTATGAAAACCTCAAGGTGTATCTGTATTTCACACACCCTGTTCTGAACTCGTCTGCTGAAGTGTTGAATTCTCTCCACACAAGTCAGGGCTTGCTTCTTCCTATAAATGGAAATAGCCTCGAAAGCCGCAGATTTGGCTTTATGGTTAGTCAGCTAATAGTTATAACCTTCTTATTTCCACATTACTTCCGCAGATTTGGCTTTATGGTGATTTGGCACTGACTTTTAGGTTCATCTAATGTTCGTTGTTTCCTTTTGACATGGATGTGGGTTTAATCTCAGATTCTCAGAGGCCTGCAGTGATTTTGGCTACAACATCTAGCACAAGGACTAGAGAAAACAGTATTTCAGTATTGATAGAGTTTTTGAAGCCCATACTTGACTTCAACTCCTCCCATGTATCTGTCACTGGACGGCATTTGCAGAGGTGAGTAATTTCCCAAGTGGTGGTGCATAAACTCGGTGCACGTGTAAACAGGGCATTAGTATCATGAATCGTGTACAGAAATTTACAAAAGTTTAGAAATATGCGACATGTATAAAGTTTGCATTATTAAAATGTGTGCATTTTCTTTATAATTATTGCATTGCCGAAGGGGACTTATGTTTCTATGCACAAACCGACACACGCACGCGCGCATGTATACACACACGCAAGAAACAAAGAAAATTTGACACGATGTGCAAGCAGTTTCATGTTACTTGTGGAAACAACATTTTACAAGCATGAACTAGAGGCACCCATTGTTCCAAACCTTGCACTGGTTCGGTTCATTACTGAAAAGCCACGCACTGGTCGCCATGCAGTGGTTTAGTTAGGAAGACATTAGCCATGCACCACTTCAATTTGGGTGCATTAGACTATTTATATAATTAGTTTTCCAAAAGTATTATTTTGCTAGTTTGTTATGCAATTAGTTGTGTCTGTTGCAATTAGTTTGTAACCGTTTTGTAAGTACTTTATTTATTTAAGAGGCACCCATTGGTGTTCGGTTTGTAACCGTTTTGTGTCGGTTGGGAAGGGGCGTAGGATGGGGCAGGTATTAATTGCAAGTGGTTGTGGCATTTGTGGAAAACAAAAAGTAGAAAATACCTTGTACATTTAAAAGGAGTATATATTAGGGGAGAGGTACTTGTGATTTTAATAAAACTAAAGTATAACCACTTGTTTTATCTTTGCCGTTAGTGCTAGGCAGGAGTCTCGTCCAATTGAACTTTAAGCTTGAAGTCTTTTTACTTTCGTTTGGGCCATGGCGGCCAGTGCTCCTATAGACAATGAAATTCTTTTTGTAGATTCGCCATCAAGAAAACTGCCCTTCCTTACAGATCGTCGCCGCATGAACTTTTTCAATAGAAGGGTTTGATTTGGGGAAATCTCTCTCAGACTTCGTGGTAAAAAATTTGGCCAAAATTTGAAGTGAGGTGGGTCCCTTTGGGTTTCTTTTCTTTTTTTTCTCGCGCATGCAACTGTGAAGTGATTACAACTTCTCCGAGAAGGAGCCAGGAGGGACCACAGACTGACATCTTGGATGCCACCTACCTAGTTGCTCTATAAGTCACCTAATGTTACTACTTGTATAAACTTTTGTTGCTCTCTATGTAAGAAAGTATGTCTTAGACTGTTAAGGGCAGTCAGCTATGTTTTAACTCACTGAATGGCTGTCCCTTTACCCTTGTGTGTTGGCCTGTATGAAATGTGGTTCTCCTTCAAGTGATGTAACATGTTTGTTTCTTGAAAATATAATAGTTGCTCCTTAAGTCACCTAATGTTACTCCTTGTATGAACTTTTGTTGCTCTCTATGTAAGAAAGTATGCCCTAAACTGTTAAGGGCAGTCACTCATGTTTTAACTCACTGAATGGCTGTCCCTTTACCCTTGTGTGTTGGTTTGTATCAAATGTGGTTCTCCTTCAAGTGATGTAACTTGTTTTTTTCCTGAAAATATAACAGTTGCTCATTAAGTCACCTAATGTTACTCATTCTAAGAATTTTTGTTGCTCTCTATGTAAGAATGTATCCCTAGACTGTAAAGGGCAGTCACCCATGGTTTAACTCACTGAATGGCTGTTCCTTTACCCTTGTGTGTTGATCTGTATGAAATGTGGTTCTCCTTCAAGTGATGCAACTTGTTTTTTTTCTGAAAATATAATTGTTGCTCTTTAAGTCACCTAATGTTACTCCTTCTACGAATTTTTGTTGCTCTCTATGTAAGAAAGTATGCCCTAGACTGTTAAAGGCAGTCACCCATGTTTGAACTCACTGAATGGCCTGTGAACTGATATGTTCCATGGGATATTTTTGAAAATTATATCTGCTCCCGATATAATCCTGCCTCAACTCCCAATTCTTGGAGTCAATTAATGTGTGCGTAATTGAAATCTAGTCTTCATCCCTTTTTTTTCCCTGATGTGTGTAGTCATTATTATCGCATTGAACTGGAAGCATATCAATATTTTAGGGTGCTTGCACACACTTCTTTACAGTTTTGTGCTTTGATGTTGAAATTAAATTAACATGCTTATACGGATGTGTCCGTGCAGATGCATTTTTGGGGAAACTAAAGATGGCTGCAGAAATTAAGGTAAGATTCACAAGACTGGTTGTAGCAGTTTCTTTTGTTGATAAGTTTCTATTATAGCCATTTTAACTAGTAAAGCCTTTGAATTGTCAAATTTATTTGCTTGATAAGGCTTGTTTGTTCATATCTTAGTTTAGTCCATTCCTTGATTGGGTAAGACGTTGGGATTTCTAGTTGGATAATTGGAATGGAGCGTGTCTCCTACGAAAACATATGCTCGTATCCTAATCATATCATACGCTTGCTTTTTCGAAAAAGGTGGACCTTATTTGGAATGTAGAATGGGCTTGTGAAAAAGTTCAAATCTCAGATGGAAGTAGAATGGAATTGTGAAAAGTTCAAATTTCCCTCTGTAGTTGTGTTACCTTTTATGGTGAAAGAGACTAGGTTTGAACCTGGCTCTTGTATGAATGTCCTCAAGGTTTGCTGGATTAGTCAAAGCTCTGCAAATGAATGAGCTGGTCGTGCTAGGAGAACTAAACCGGGAAGGTGTTATAGACTTTATTCAGAGAATGTGGCTATGTATTCCGGTTTTGATCAACTTGGTTATGAGATCGTATTGACTGGAAAGCATGTTCGGTTACATCATTCATGTTCATCGCTAATCTTTGGTCAAACGCTCAGTTGGCTGGTTTTTGGGGATATTCTGTCTATATTCAATAAAATTTCTGTTATGTAAGTAATGCAAATTTCTAATTCTGACAAATTAACAATTTTGTAATTGTGTTCCAGGCACCAAAGGTTGATTCGGCTGAAGATCGGTATCCTACTATTGGCGTACCAAGGTGCAATCGCACGGTGGAGATGCCATTTCCTAATTGTGTCAACTTGCTTGTACTAGACCCTTTTAAATTGAGCTATTTGGTTGTTTATTTTTATGTATGGTAATTAGCCCCTCTCTCTCTCTCTCTCTCTCTCTCTGTCTAACTATTGTTGAGACTAAAAGTGTAATGGTCATGTTCTAACCTTGGTACTTAATAGCAGACTCTTTCTTTGTTCTAATGATTGGTTTTCGTAGCTTTGGTTGTATGTCTTAATCAGGTGGTTTTGTAGTTGATTCTGAAGGCTATCTCATTGGATCTTCCGTTTGGTTGGTAATGTTGGTTATAGAAGAAAACTTTATTTGTTTTGGCTCTTTAATTAAATTTTGGGAAATATAGTGCGATGTGGATTTAAATTCTGGGAAATATATCAAACTTTCTTGGTGTTTTGAGTAACACTAAAACCTTCAATATTACGTGGTTGCACCTTGTATGAATACGGGACAAGATCTCTATTCACGTGCAAATGCGAGTAAAATTAATCTCGTACAATAATTTGACATAACCCACGCAATAACCTCATACAATAATTTGAACTACAAGCACGACAACTTAAAGGTAAAATAATACACACGAACTACAGTTATACGAGAACAATTTATTTCTTTTTTTGTTGTAGCAGATTCACAACGTGGCGCTCATAACCTTTACGGGTCATTGTCACGTTCATTTTCTCATTCTCATGCACCTTCATTTCCTGAAAATATACTTTATAATATCGTGGCACCCAATCGAGAGCACCCATCCGATAAGGTGGCACTTTCACATTGATGGAAACTTGTTTGACTTTGTAGCCCACGAAAATCATGTAGCATGCAGGGATGTTAATGATATCAGCTCCGAACGGCCTTTCAGCATCTACACATGCATTGATAGCTTGTTCTAAATCTTCCATTACAAACTTCTGAATATATGGAAGAGTTGTTTATATGGAGAACCCATTTCTGCATTAATGAAGCCTACTATTTCAAAAACTAAAACTCATTTTTGGTTCAATAACACCTCAATATTTTTCTACTATCATTACTACGAGAACCCAAAACACTTCCCGATACCAAAACATCCAATGAGCATGCGAAAACGTGCGAAGCACGGGCATTACATTAGTTAAAGCAAACAAACCACGAACACAACAGCATCTAGCTTTGGCATAGTTTTACAGGCCCAAAAACCAACTGAAGGAAACAGAGACAACAGATAACTTTGTCATAGTTGGACTGGTTTCCACTCGTTTGCTATTTGTGCGATTTGTTGGGGCGGATGAATACTTCTTGTTTATAACGCCAAGTGAGCCCAGCCAAGAAGTGAAACATCATCAAACCGACTTGTCTTAAGGCCTTTACACACGAGTAGTTCCTCGATCGTCCGAAGAGCTGCTTTTTGGCTATTCGGTGTCATCAATTTTGTTCACTATAATTTAGAATATGATTTTGAAAAGGTAACAACTATTTCTTTTTAAGAACAATTTTTTTGTCTTCTTCCAATTCCCTTTACTTTCATGAATATAGTTTTGATTGAGAGATCCATTTCATATGTCATGACCCATGAGGTGTCAATATTCCCTTTCCCCATGATCTTACTTCTATTCGTAAATTCACAACCGCTGTTTGGAAACTCATCATTTTTTATATTAGGTAATTGAATTGAATGTGGCATGCGGTAAATATTTTGGGAAACCTTTATTGCATTGAAATGTTATTTTTGGTGAGAATTTGTTGGTACATTTCAACTAATTGCTCTTTAAGTTACCTAATGTTACTCCTTGTAAGAACTTCTGTTGCTCTTTCTATAAGAATGTATGCCCCAGACTGTTAAGGACAGTGACCTATATTTTAACTCACTGAATGATTGTCCCTTTACAAAGGTATGTTGGTCTAAATGAAATGTGATTCTTGTTCAAGTCATGTAACATGTTTTTTTCCTGAAAATATAATAGTTGCTCTTTAAGTTACCTAATGTTGCTCCTTGTAAGAATTTTTGTTGCTCTTTCTGTAAGAATGTATGCCTCAGACTGTAAATGGCAGTGACTTATATTTTAACTCACTGAATGGTTGTCCCTTTACAAAGGTGTGTTAGTCTGTATGAAATGTGGTTTTTGTTTAAATCATGTAACATGTTTTTTTCCTGAAAATATAATAGTTGCTCTTTAAGTTACCTAATGTTGCTCCTTGTAAGAATTTTTGTTGCTCTCTGTGTAAGAATGTATGCCCCAGACTGTTGAAGGCAGTGACCTATATTTTAACTCATTGAATGGTTGTTCCTTTACAAAAATGTGTTAGTTTTATGAAATGTGGTTCTTGTTCAAATCATGTAATATGTTTTTTTCCTGAAAATATAATAGTTGCTCTTTAAGTTACCTAATGTTGCTCCTTGTAAGAATTTTTGTTGCTCTTTCTGTAAGAATGTATGCCTCAGACTGTACAGGGCAGTGACCTCTATTTTAACTCACTGAATGGTTGTCCCTTTAAAAAGGTGTGTAAGTCTGTATGAAATGTGGTTCTTGTTTAAATCATGTAACATGTTTTTTTCCTGAAAATATAATAGTTGCTCTTTAAGTTACCTAATGTTGCTCCTTGTAAGAATATTTGTTGCTCTCTCTGTAAGAATGTATGCCCCAGACTGTTAAGTGTAGTGACCTATATTTTAACTTACTGAATGGTTGTCCCTTTACAAAGGTGTTTTAGTCTGTATGAAATGTGGTTCTTGTTCAAATCATGTAACATTGTTTTTTTTGTAAAAATATAATAGTTGCTCTTTAAGTTATCTAATGTTACTCATTGTAAGAATTTTTGTTGCTCTCTCTGTAAGAATGTAATAGCATACTCAAATTAATAGCATTAATTTCATACTTGACTACCACTTCGTTCACGACCTCATCGTCGCACTGAAGTTCACTGCTGAAGAATTCTTATTTAGCCAGTTCATACCATCCATGCATAAAACTGAAACAAGAAATACCCCATCTTTATTCTTTTATTTTGAGGATAGCTATAATTTATGGCGTCCATAGATCACCATTTTATTGAAAACATCGCCAAAGTATTCTTAATTTCACGCCTCAAGGTCGTATAAAGTCTTAAGTCCTTGTATATCATCGGCATTCAAACCTTTGGTTGTTCCAGCAGCAATGCCAGGGAACATGATAGTATCTTGGACCTGGCTATGTGCAAGTCCAAGAAGGTGCCCAATTTCATGCAAGGCCACAGTCTCCAAATGAAACAAGCCCGCGATCGGCTCCATGGAAAACGAATGGTCCTCGTTGAAGTGAAACCTCCCGTCAGTTGGGGCAAAAGCATGGGCTAAGATCCCATTAGCCCTATTGAATGGTGCCCCGTCCCCATGGTCACCACGGTAGAACCCGATTTTAAGATCCGCAATCTCATGGTTTGGGCTCTCAGAGAATGTAAATTGAGTGTTGGAAGCCCATGTGCTGAATGCTCTGGCCACGGCGGACTTGGCATCCGAGTTGGTTCCGGGAGAAAATGCATAAGTGAGCTGGTACTTAGTTGGGGGCCTGCCTAGCACTAATAGCATACTCAAATTAATAGCATTAATTCCATACTCAAAAACTTGAATGGCATTTCATAGCAAACTCATACAAATTTACTCATAAAAATTGAAGGACACAATTTATTACTCATTCCTTAGCAATATGTTCAAAGCATTACATCTCCAAAATAACAAAAGTTGATCCAGCATCAAGTACTATGCTAAACTTGTATACAAGAATATCAGTACGAGAACATGTATCATAGGAACGGCAAGCTTCGAAGTTCCAACGAGCACTGGCAAGATCGTATCTACATCTCCGACAAAAAGTCATGGACCATCAATTTCTCTTTCAAGCCACAGACCTACATAGAGTGAAGACACCATCAATATGAATTGAAATTACAAATAGCCAACCAAACATCAATATGAATTGAACACTAGAACAGTAGAACTTCGATTTTGGCAAGTATGCACTGAAATCTCAAATATACCAGTAGTTAACAAGGATATAGCTGCATAAATGGACAACTAAGATCAACATTCACCCATTTACCAATAATGTAGGTTTTAGGATGCAGTAATAGTAGAAACTACTTCAGTCACATCTTTATCAAATGCACATTTAACCCAGTTATATAGAATATTAAGATGCTATGATTGATCTATATTCCAAAGGTTGTGGGTAGAGAAAACAAGAATCGAATGTAAGGCATTCAATTTCCACAAAACTCAACTATGTAGGTATTCATTCGATAATGGTATCTCGTCAATATACAATAGTATTAATTGACATAAATTCTCAATCATTTATTTGGAAATAGAGATCAAATAATTGCCAATTAATCACAATCTAATGCAACCCAAGGTGTAAATGACATGATCCACAATGATAAATGACTGATAACGTTATAATGATCTACATGATCTCCACGGCTCCACCACATCCAATTATGAAGATGATACAATCCTACTAAATACAATTAAAAAACTAAATAACAAGTGTCAGTGGAGAAGGCATGTCCACTTAGTCAAACAAAATTTTAACATTTCATATGTTAGACACTACATTTGAATAGTCTGACTTATAACAAGAACATTGTTAGGCATGGAGGATGAGTAATTCAACCAAACTATTAGTGACAGATGATCACTACCCCATCCTAAAAGACAAATTATATCTCATGTTTTTGCTAGTCAACTTTTGCTTCTAGTGTGAACCTGTTTAGGGCTTCTCCGTCCGACAGCTCTTTGCTTCAATGTGTGCAATAGGTAATTATAAACCTCAGGAAAGACCGACATTACATTACGCTAATAGTTTTCATGAGAAGCCATGGTTCCAAAAGAGTACCAATACCCAGAGTTTGAACGAGTTTGAACACCAAGACAAAGGAACTTCCAGCTAAAAATGAGAGTCCATAAAAGACAGCCAAAACAAAAGTAACTCCAGGAGGCAAGGTAAGCTGATGAACTTGATGTTCATATACCTTTATTTTGGGAAAGTGATTACTCCACGAACTGATGCACGTCGATATCCTATCAACTTTTTCAGAATCCTCGATTCTTCAGCAACGTCCATTGACTTCAGCTTGATTCTCATGCTTGCAGCTTTGGAGATTTGGCTTATAGAAGCTTAATGAACTGCATTTCAGCCATTGTGTCAGACACCTCTTCCATCACCACAAAGAAAAGCTTATTTAAGGAGACATCTGACAAGAAAAATCCACCAAGGCAGTAAAAATCCATTTGACAAGAAAAATCCACCATTGCGCTAGAACTATCATAAATGATTAGACATACATACATATGATGAAAAAGTAGAAAAAAGAAAGCAAAACTACCTAAATGACAGACACCTCCTAAGTCCTTATATTTTCTTCGCTATTCAACAGAGCAACTTGTACATGCAATGCTGACAAATGACAATAGAGCTCTAATTTGGATTCAACTTTTGCAATTTAAAAGGGTGCAGAAAATGAGTTCCTTCATAAAAATTTAGTCCCTAACATTTCGTCATTTTACTACACTCCTAGCTAATTCTCTGAAAGAGGAACCACTTGCAGGGAAACCAAAAGAAGTAATATCGGACACTGCACTCCTAGCTAGTTCTCTTTCTCCTGATAAACAGATTGACAAATGAGGGATTTTTGGATCGATCGAGTAAAGAAGATTTCGATCGACACTGAGACGATTCAGACCAGTGGAGTAACATTATTCATGGAAGAGAGAAGCTTCAACACGGTCGAGTGAGGTTATGCCTAGAAGAGAGAAGCATTGACACTATCGGGTTCCCATCGATTTGAGGTTATGCCTAGAAGAGATATACAGGTTTCTTCAAATGGCCTTAAGTAATCACACAGTAGCATAAGATTGTTACTCCCATATGCATACCAAAAGCCTAAGCAAAGTTACTGACCTCGCACCAATTATTGCAATTGCAGCCACAACACGACCAATCCTAGCAACTTCGAGGGGTTGTAACTGAACAACACTACAAGAAATAGTTCATAGTAAGCAATTACTAGTTATGGAATAACAAATAGTCTAAGAAGTTCTGTAAAATTTCACCTCAAAATCAAGGTCATATCTTCTGAACCTTTAGCCAAACCAACATGAATCTCCACATCTTGAGGTTATTTACTTGTATTCAGGAGTAGAGATATGGAGAAGAAAGTGCAGAACAAATTAGCTACTTAATAATAATTTAACCAGGTATACAACATTCAAAAGGACTTTCAGCACAAGCTACGTGGCCTTTGTGACAAGAAAACATAGCTTTAAAAGAAAAGAAAAGAAAAGAGACATAAGCAAGATAGCCTTGTTTTCAGCGCTTCTTCTCTGAGTTATTTTTGCCAAGTAAACTCATTAAAGAGGAAAATAATGTCTATGAGGACCACCTAATCAAAAGAAAAATGAATGGGAGAGGAGGGATATAACACTTGAATTCCAAAATGTAAAAACTGGGCCAAGGGAGGGGTTTGCCACAAAAAAAAAATGTACAAACCACCCAATTTCTCCAACATCAAACAATTTCAACTCGATGCAAGAAAATACATGTAAGGGAAAAAGAAGAGGGAAGAAAATCAGAACCTAATCAAAAGCCATTATGTCCGGCAGGTTTATACAATCACAAGGGCATTTTTTCGTGCGGTTAATCCTCTTTTTGAAAGCTATATTTATGCTTTTCTCTGTCCCCTATGCTACAACCATTTTTATAGGTATGCTCAGTTCTTTAAGAGCAATTGAACTCTAATTGATCATTCCAGATGGGACAATCAAATACTATCTTCCTAAATCTTTTGAAACATCAAAGCTACTACTAGGAAGATAACCAATCAAGTTTTTGTAGTCAGGATATGTGAGGCTTTTCGTCAAACACCTTCTAGCCATAGAAAACAAATATTCACAGTATTTGACCACATCCGAGAAATTTACTGAGTAAATAATTTACGGAGTTATTTGCTGACAATGGTTTCATAAGTTGTGTCCCTTGTCATCAGAACTTTATCTCACAGAGATAAGACAATGTTAGAAGAACCTATAATATGAAACAAAAAGAACACGCCGATAAGCAAACTAAAAACTCATAGTAGCTCTCTTTTCTTTATGTTTGAATGTCAAAAATCGTTCATTTACACATTTCATCGAACAATTGTAAGGCATAGAGAAGTGAGTGGTTGATTTTAAGAGTACTTTAGGAATCTTTGCCCATTGATATCAATTGTAGATGGATAGACGACAAACAAAAGACAGAAAGCTTTGTGTGTGTGTGTGTGTTGCCAGTGTCAAGAGAACCTAGGTAAGATTCCACCTTCCCTCATGCATAACGACATCAACATCAACCTATATGACTCAATCGACATTCCCAATTTTCTAGGCCATGATATTTATGCAATTTACACATGGGATTTAGGATTAAGAAAGAGAATCGAAAAAAATTCAGAATCAAACCTTAACCAGAAAATGGTCCAGTCACGGGGTAGTGACCAACGAAGATCGGCAGAGAGAACGTGAAAAACAACCATGATCGGTGACAGCAGGAGGGGCTGGTGTGCGGAGGCAACAAGAGCTGGCGTTGGGTACTGGTCATCAACAGTAGGTGAAAGAGAGAGACCAGAGAGAGCCTGGCGGTTGTGATATATCATGGCTTTTTTCGAGAAGGAAGAGGAAAAAAGAAACTGCAAAATTATAAGCCAGGAGAAGGTTGATCGAAACCCAATTTCTAGGGTTTCAACACCGAAGAAGAAGATGAACCATATTCCACCTTCAATCAGCGCTGGAAATTCCCCCAACTTCAAACCCACTGAATTCCAACGAAACCTGATTGAGGAAGATGCCTGCTCTCTGGTCGTCGGTTGGCAAGAAATAGAGGAGGAGAGAGGGAGCAACGGGATGGAGGGAGAGAGCAACACAGAGAGAGAGAGAGAGAGAGAGAGAGAGAGAGAGAGAGAGAGAGAGTGAGTGAGAGGGGGGTTTCAGCGAGGGTTTCAGAGTGATTTGGGTGGGAGGGTTTCACGTTTTGGGGAGGGAATAGAGAGAAGGGGAACAACGTCGTGTAGTAGGAGAAGGGGTATTTTTGTCCACCTCTGTTTTGAATTCCATGTATTGAGAAATATTTTTCTCCTTCCCATGACTTTTGAATTCCTAAAAACTAGTCCATGACTTGGGCATTATTTGCCCTTTTATCCACTGTTCTGCAATTCTCCCCTTATATTTCTCAATTAGTAAGTCAGAAGACATCTCATTTATTAATGGGCCAAATTTACAGTTTATATATCCAGTCAAATTACAGTTTCAAGACCCCATGTTTTAGTTTATTGCTCGAGAGACCCCTTATCTCATCTTTGTTGGTAAATTGTGATATACTTGTTATATAAAAAAGGAAACATAAATAATCTTAAAAAATTGACAAAAAATACATTTATTTTTCTGTATGACATAAATAAAAATATAGGAAGTACCAAAAATAAAAAATAAAAGTTACGAAATTATTTTAAAAATTATAAATAAAATATACATAGGCGCTCCCAAACTTAGGAGCTTTTGGGTACCTCCGCTCCCCCGCCCCCGCTCCCGCTTCATGCAACTAAGCTTGACCTTGCTTGCCCCATCCTTTAACTTCCCAACTCTACCCTTCTTCTTTTCTTCCTTCTCACCAGATTCTTCTCCCTTATCTGCCTTAGAAACAGATTTCCTCAACCTTTTCTCTCCAATCACTGAATCTCCCTTCTTCCTCTTCACACCCCCAAAATCCGAACCACCTACATCATCATCCTCACTCTTCTCCTTAGAAGCAGATTTCTTCAATCTTTTCTCTCCAATCACTAAATCTTCCATCTTCTTCTTCCTCTTCTTACCCCCAAAATCAGAACCACGAGCATCATCATCCTCACTCGTCTCCCCCTCAACACCTTCCACATCATCCAAAAACTCATCTTCATCTTCATCTTCAACACCCAATTACTCATCCATATACCTCACTTCATGAATCCTCCCCTTCTTCTTCATCACCGTCTTCTTCGCCCCACCATCTTCCCTACCCAATTTCTCAACCCCCTTAACAACATCCCCTTTCCCCCCTTCAACCAATCCCTTCACTCTTCAATCTTCAACTTGGCATCTGGAATCGCCTGATACACCGGCAATGCCAACGACTCCGCCAACTTCAAATGAAACGACCTCACACCGCCCCATTTCTTTGGCACAACCTCCACCACCCCTCAATCGCCGCCACCGCATTCTCCGCGACCTCTCCCGCCCCCATCAACGCCTTCCCGACCCTAACCACACAACAACTCCCCGTCCTCAAGTAAAACAGCCCCGAGCTACACGCCCTCTCAATCTGCTCCTTCCAGTTGTTATGAGTCAAGTCCACCCGCAACGGAATCTTCTTCTTCTTGAAAAACTGCCTCCCCAACAGCCTAGGCAGCAACGGAATCACGCGCTTATCAGCGAAAAACAAGTCATACGAATTGCACAGCTTTCTTTTCGCCTCATAGGGTTTGTAATCGGATTTCAACTTCGACAACCTAATGACCTTATCGACCGGTATGCCTTCCACGGCGAGCTTTTTCTTGGCGGCTTCCGAGGTGAGCTTGGAGTTGGGCCGGTCGTCGACAATGAGGCAAAGTGAGGAGGAGGTGTCGGGGTAGAAGAGGGGGTGGGGGAGGGGGATGAGGTGGGCGTTGGTGCGGGGCTTCGTGGGGATTTTTTTCAGGGTTAGGATTAGGTAGATGAAGTCTTCGTCGGCTGGGTCTAGGAGCTGAGGCTTTTGGGTCTTGGATTTGGAGAGTCTCCACTTGAGGAGAGTGGCTGCGGCCCTCTGGACTGTTTCTGGGCTGACTCGGGAGGTGATGGAGGTGGGCGCTGAAGGAACGGTGATCTCCGGCGCCGCCATGAGAGAGAGGAACGAAGAAAAAGCAGGGGAAACGGATCAAATCAAACTAGGGTTTTGGCTCTCAAAATCGGGAAAACAGAAAATTAGGGTTTTAACTCTTATTTTGTTTTATTACACTTTGACCTCTTCAAGTATTCCCTGGTATCACTTTACCTATATTAGCTAAATATTGTAACACATTGGTCCCTAATTTGCTAATTTTTTAACGAAGGAGACCTTCGAAAAATTTGAGGAAAAGCATCTTATCTTGGAACTTGGAAGAAGTGAATATTTTCTAGTGCTGCTACTGGTACAGCAGTTTGGGCATAGACAGCACGTACAACACGCGTTTGGGCCAGTCTCGGGTCCAACAAAGATAATCGGAGCCGCTTATTTTGTTCAATATATTTTGCTTAAGGTCCTTGTAAAAAATCAACTCCATCCGACATCGATAAGGGCATTTACAAAGCGTCCAAAATCTCTTTAGAAATTTTCTTAAGCAATTTTGGAAGCTTCGTAAACGTTCTTAACATTGTTGGATGATGCTGATTTTTTGCAGGAACCTTAAGCAAAATATATTGAACAAAATTAGCGGCTCCGATTAGTTTTGTTGGACCTGAGATGGGTCCAAACGCGCACTGTACGCACTATCTGTGTCCCAACTGCTGTACCAGTAGCATTTCTGTATTTTCTACTCATCCTTTACCCCCATGATTCCAGACAGGAGAGTGCTAGATACAGATGGGTCCCGTTCCAGTGGGACCCACCTGTATGTGAGAGGGGTGTGGTTGATGTGCCTCTAGGTGATGTGCATCTAGCATTTTCCGAAAGATATTTGTTGCGGGAACTATGATAGATATAGTGTTCCATTGTTTATTAGGTACGGTAAAATATGTTTGTTTATTACCTGTCAAGTTATCTTTTACTATATTTGTTGTGAATGATTTTAACTATTAAATAAAAAATTTGGGGATGGGTTTACGAGAGAGTGAAGTGTACAAATGATAACCGTCTCGGAATATAACTCAGGTTGTGTTCTTTTACACTTAACTTAAACTTAACTTATTTTTATTAATTCAGTTCATTCTTCTAACTTAACTTGTATTGTAATTGTGTGTGTTAGGCAATTAAATTTAAGTTTAGAAGAATGGATGAACTTAACTTATTTTAGTTTAATTTTCAAAAGGGGAGAAAAAGATAAGTTAAGTTAAGTTTAAGTTAAGTGTTAAAGAACGCAGCCTCAATGGGATATATGCTTTTGGCCAACGTGCCACCTTTTTTTTTTTTTTTTTGGCCAAACGATATACATTAAGTGGGCCGTTAGTAGTCAACAGGGGGTTAAGAGGCTAACCATAGCCCTGAATCCTAAATCTGCTCCCCGTGAGACTCGAACCTTGGTCACCACTGGGGAGAGTAGTGAGCATTCCACCTGAGCTAGCGTGGAAGTTCGCCAACGTGCCACTTTACGTATGAATTACATGTTGTTACTAATTGCTTGCTATTATTGAACTTTTTTTTTGTTAAAATTATGGTGATGATGACTTTCAATACCTAAAAAAAATAGAGTAACAAAAGATTAAAGAATTAAAAATTTGAGAGAGAATTTTTTTCGAGAAAGAGCATGAAATATACTGAATAATAAACAATTTATAGGAAGGTACACAACAAGACAAAAATAAAGCTACTAAGGATAATATGAATATGCGCTAGCTTTATCCAAAAAGTGGTGTTCTCCTGTAGCTCAATGCTGCATAAACGAAGACAAAGCCCTCTTAGGTAAGTAGTGGGCTTGATGGATATATTTGTGTGGCACCTTTGAGATCCTACAAAAAGAAAGCTTTGATATCTACTTTTTGAGATTGCGTAACAAAAATATATTAATGTGGTGACCTTCATTCTTCCCTCCAATATGCATGATAGCATTAACACAATCATTGAATATATATGCTGCAGTGAGATTGTTATTTAAAGACCATCTGATTGCTGCCAATATTGCTAGAAGTGTTGTTTTTTTGCTCAAAATCACAACCCCCGCCAACCTACATTGGCTAATGCCAGCTCCCCAACTGCCACCTATTCTTCTTACAGTCATTCTTGTGGTTCTAGAATTTTCCCTCTTCTTAATAGAAGAATAGTGTAGAATGCACCATTGAGGGCTATAAATATCATAGAGCCCACACACTTATGTGAGTGTTTGTGCATTTGTGCGTGTAAATGATTTGTGATTTTAGAATTTTCCCTCTTCTTAATAGAAGAAGAGTGTAGAATGCACCATTGAGGGCTATAAATATCATAGAGGCCACACACTTATGTGAGTGTTTGTGCATTAATGCGTGTAAATGATTTGTGGTTTTAGAATTTTCCCTATTCTGGAAAAAGAGTGTAGAATGCACCATTAAGGGCTATAAACATCCATGGGGTCTTAGCCATGGAGGTGTGTGCAAAAATTTTCGAGTGTGTGCAAGAAATTAAGAGAAAGAAATCTAAAGTGGTGTGAGCGCGGAGAGAAAGAGAGAGAGAGAGGGGGGGAGGTGGGGGGAGTTGAGTTCGAGCTCGGATTGGAGCTTCTCCTCGCCCCTTGGAGAGAGTTTTATAATCTAAACAAAATAAAAAAATCCCCACTTGCTGTAACCCAACAAAGAGAGAAACCTCATTTTTTGTCAACATCAGAGAGCTAGGAGCAAAATTATGAATCCCGTTCCGTACCGGCCGGTATGTACCGGAATAGTGTGAAACTGGTAACCTAGCCTCCCAATTCCGTCCCGGCCCCAATACCGGTGGTTACCGGAGAGTACCGGATTTTCCGGCCAATCTCGGCCGAGATGACAGTACCGCTGATTTCGTCCGGTATGTTTCACCGCTTGAGATCTCTGCACTTCCAGTTCCAAAACCCACTGATTCAAAAAAAAAAAAAAGTTCCAAAACCCAGCCTCAATGTCACTTGTATGCACTGGTGTAGCCCCAGATCTTCCACATCTGGGTCTCCGGCGAACGTCGTCTCGTCTCCGGTGACCTCGTTTCTTCCCCGGCAGCCTCGTTTACTTCGTCGGTGAAAAACAGAAAAGGGAACACCTGGGTATATGGGCGATGGTGGTCAAGATCTGTTGTAAATGAAGGATTGGGATGTTAGATATAGAGGGATATAGAGAGAGAGGCGTGAGGGGGAGAGAGAGGGTTCTAGAGAGAGCGAAGGAAGTGGGTTTTTCACTTTTTTTTGATCGGGGAACAGAAGTACTAGTGAGTTTGGTGGGCTTGATCCCATGTAGCCATACCTATAGTAATAAATATGCACCCATATAAGATGCTAAATGGTACTCATATTATAAGTAATTGTATGTTTTTGGAGTTATAATTATATATAATCGTAGTTGCGGTAAATCCGAAACGGTACCCGGTATTTAACCGGTACCGGTACGTACTGGTCTAGGAGGAAAATCGGTACCCTTACCGGTACGGTATTCAGAACTTTGGCTAGGAGCGATTCAAAGCACTAAATGGGAGAGAGAGTTCCACCCGTTCAACTGCCTCTTCATCACCACAGATGAATTCAACCACCGTCGATAAATTTCGTATTGATAACAATTCCAATTTCAAAGAATCCTACTTCATAGGAGATTAGTTATGGTTGTGATTGATTGCAGATTTAGAACATATTCTCAGATCGAAACAATGCAATTTTCCACATAGTATATTTGCTTGTGTTGTTACTTATTTTTACATTTATTATGCACTCATTTTTGTTTCCCCCTACATTTCTGGGGTTAAGTTTCCTTTTTTATTATTTAAATGTAGATAGTTCTTGCTGAAACACAAAGGAGTGCTGAGTTGGCAAAGAAAAGAACTGGCGAGGAATTGTCACACTATGCTAGGGGTATCGAGATTTTAAATGGTGATCGGTAATCCCTTGTCATATGCAGCTAACAGCCCATTTGAATGGAACAGCCCATTTGAATGGAGTGATTTCAAGAGAAAAGAAAAAGAAAGGGTTTTGGTTTCTAGCCAAATTATACGTTTGGATTGATTATTTTGGTGAGAAATTGAGAGAAATGTACAGAAATGAAATATTTTGACTGGCTTCCCCCCTTTCTCACTCAATCTCACAAAAAATGGTGAGATTTTATAAGAAAGGGCTCTCATTTCTTATCTCACCCTTTCTTATCATTCAGAGGGGCTGTAAAAGTAGAATTTCAAGCGGCCCTTGGTTCTAATTTTCAAAAAACAAAATAAAAAATCCCGAAGAGAGAAACCCTCGAGCCTGCATATTCGTGGAACTCAATCTCATTTAGAAAGCTTCTCTCTATCTTTCAGCAACGGAACGGGAAGGGGTTTTTGACAGAAACCCTCATTTTTTCTTTTCAAATTCAGATTAACTCAACCATCGTCGAGCAGGCGACAGAGTTCTCGTTCGTCTGCAATTGGCGTTTCTCAGGAGGAGTATTTAAGCGGGGCATCTTGTTTAGTCCGTTTTTTTAGTATCGGGGAAGGACTCAATGGTAGACTGGGCATTAACAGAACCAACTCGTCAGGTTTCTTCTCTCTATATTTTCAACTCCGTAAGCCTGAACCTGAACCTGAACCTACTGATTTTGATCAGTTGGTATATTTCAAATTATCATTAATAAACCAGTTGGACGGCTCGAAATCTATCCGAAAAGATTTTTCACATAGATTTAGTAAGAAGGAAGGTGTGTGCTGCGTATCAGATTTCACAAAAACGGAATTGCTTTTGAATCCTCATTTAGGCTTTCGTTTTAGAGAATGAGATTTGCCTGACAGTTGAAATCAATCTCTTAAATGAGAATAGTGGATATTACTACCATAAAACTCGAACTCGATTATCACATACAAGGTCGAACGAGGATGATGGATATGACACTGTATATTTATGGGAGATTCATGATTTCCAAAGTTTGAGGGAGATGGCGGAGAAGAGGGAGATCCTCTGTGTGAAGAGTAGAACTTTTCAAACCGTACAACGGGATTTCCACATAGTGGTGTATCCCGAGGTAAGAGTTGTTGCAAATTAATTTTAATTGTATATCTTATTTGAATTCATATTAGCTAACTTTTTTTGATGTCCAGGTAATGAAACCCACCTCGGGGTTTTTCTCAAGCCAGAGGAGCCTTCGTGCGACCAGATTCATTTCAGTGTTGTTAGTTGTTACATTGTGCATCGTGAATAAGAACGACCTTTGTATGTCAATGACGCGGAACTATCCAAATCCTATAAGAAAGTTCGGCTCAGATGAGTTTAACAGTTTCAAAGATCTTTTGGACTCATCTCATCTCTAGGATATGTTAACGTTGATAATGGATCCATCAAATTTATCATAAAAGTTCTTACGTTAAAAGAGACCATTTTAAAGGACCGAGAAGAGTTGAACAACGTTTATCGACTTGATTTCTCTGGCAAGTTTGTCATTTGGAGAGTGGATAACTTCTCGGCTTTCATAGACTTTTTGGGAGTTGGTTTAATGTTAGAAAGCCAGCCTTTTGTAGTTCATGGATGTGAGCATCGGATGGATAAGTTCATTGCTTATAGTTCGATTATATGAATTGTTATGTTTACGTTGTTTATTTGACGGTTTAACCTTTTTACGGTATTACGATGCAGTGATTTCAGTTAATGGCAGCATTTGCGCATCTTTGAAGTGCGAGAAGGTCCAAAAGGACTTTGTGTACAAAGTTGGCGTGTGGAATAGAGAAGAGATAGTCTTTGCCATTTCAACTTTCTACAACCCTACAATTTGCTTGAAGAAGCTGGCTGATGTATCGAGCGAAGACAGGTCAATGACATTCATTTTGCATATTCCGGATCATTTAGATCCAGGGGTCAGTGCGCTTCGTATTTCTATGTTGACTAATTCCTGTATTTGACATATGGTAGATATTGGTCTGATGCTCCAACCTATTAATGATTATCTGTTGGAAAAACCAGTGCCGGACATTATTTGTATTGGGTTCTAAGGTCACACTCACAGATGTCAAATACGTCATGGTTTTTATCTAAGTTTGGAAAGAGTTGCGGCTAGAAGGGATAGAGAATACGTCACATTACAAAACACCAAATATCATACATTACTAATTTGTACTTAGTTCTAAGTTCACTCACGGATGTCAACTACATCATGGTTTTCATCTACCTTAAGTTTGCAAGGGTTGCATCTAAAAGTAATAGGAGACATTGGAAAAAATTTATTTCTACTATGTATTCCATTCAGTTGTACCTCACATACATACAAAGATGAGACTTACACATCTTTTTCTACCATTACACCTTTTGGTACAATGACCTGTATTTTCAGTTAGATGATAGGTGATTGTAGTCTTTCACTCATCCACGCAGTCGTCTTAGGACTTCATTCATACAGGTGGAGATTTTGAATTTCGGTATGACTAAAATATTGCCACTATTCATCCTTCATTTACTGCAAGTCGTAAAAGACATTCTTTCTTTATCCTTCTTTTGAGTTTTGTGTGTACTTATTTTGCCTTTTCTTTTCATCTCTAGACCTAGTTAATTCTGCGTCTTGTCTGGCCTCATCCTTCTACTGCTTGCTATTTTCAGTTTAATTAAAATATTTTTCCACCTAATAATATTCAGTAGAATTCTTCTAAACTTTACGCAATTTGCTCCTGATATCCTACAACTTTTGTCAACATTGCTAAACAAGAATATATAGCTATTGCACTTTGTAAGCAGTTGGTGATACCTATCTTGACTTGGGGAATGAATTCTAAGAAGTGTGCATGTTGAAACAATTTCGGGTATAAAATCCACTTTAGCCCCCCTATGGTATAGGCCGGGTACGGATCACGCCCTTGACATTGCCGACCGACGCGACCCTGAACTCCAAATTCTATTGCTACTAAGATTTATCTTCCTTTGCTTCTGTTTGTAAATAAAAACTCTATATGTTATGCATATGAAGGAAAATGTGTGGTGCCAAAAAAATATCGGTGGGCCGATGGCTGCAGTTCATGGAGAATGAACCCAATACTGAACCATTGTGTAATTGGGATTCTAGTAATTCTGTCTGCTACACTTGAATATGAAGTTTGTATGATTTAATACAGGGGAAAAAAGGTTTGACATAACATAAGAATGTTCTGATTGATTTTCTCGTAGGTTTCAAGTTTTATACGAGTACCCATTTTGTAACTTTGTCTCGCTGTGCTTATATTTGCTCAACGGCCAAGTTACCACTCAACTTTTACTCAAATACACCGAGTCCAAAATCTTGTGTCTTATTTTTTGAAAAATTTCCCTACCTTTTTTAATGTTACGCATGGATCTTGAACTCTTATAAGATTTGACCTAAGAAGGTACCTCTAATGTCAACAAACTTGCATGATACCATAAAAGGTTATTCCAAGTGAGGTCTCAAGAAAATTTTGATCTATTTTACCATTTATTTGGTACTGAAATTCCACTGGTATTTATTGTTCATTTTCTTCAAAAAAGAAATCCATCTTCTTCATTTAAGGAATTCTAGTACTTGTGAATGTTATATGCCCTAAATTTTCAACTATATCAGATTATACAGTTTTTCAACCTGTTTTTGTTTGCTTTTGAACTTGTTTGCGTTTTTAATGTGTATATTCATATGTATACGATTCGTAGAATCTTATTGTCTCAGGATAGTTTTGCAGCTACGAGACATCGTTGATCTATTTTATTGCTTGATTGCTACAACATCCAATGCTAATATTTGACTTATCCAGGGTTGACCTGTTCTCCATGATATTGTTGCTATTGTCATGTCATTGAACTGAAAGAGTAATCCAATTATTTTATTTATATTTTCAGGAAGAGGAGACCTGTCATCCTATGAATATTCTATCCGTATTGTCATCTATTTTATGGTCGTCCTATCTAAAATGCTGTTTTTTTTCCCTACAAATATTTGAAGGTATATGTCAACTGGACCCTAGGAGTGAGCTATGGAAGCCTTATGCTACAGTGTGTAGTGATTATCCGAATATCCTTAAAGGGCTACTTAATTCTGCCATGGACATTTTGATAAAGCAGCTACACATTTCTCTACTTTGACGTCCTTGGTTAAGGAGATACAAGACCTTGATGTACCAGCTCTTGACATGATAAGGAAGGAAATCTTGACTGGTGGCCATCGTATAATTGATCGTGATAGCCGTATTGAGCACATTCAGGTAGAAAAACAGACTGAACAGGATGATGTGGTTACAGAAAGAGCTAGTCTATCTATTGCTTTTCTTTTTGAGGTTTCAAATTTCTGTTTTCCAGTTTTCAACTTCAATTTCAAGGAATCCTACTTCATAGGAGATTAGTTATGAATAAAAATCGTATTTCATAGAAGATTTGTTACGGATGTGATTAATTGCATGTCGAGAACAATTCCAATTTCAAAGAATCCTACTTCGTAGGAGATTAGTTATGGTTGTGATTGATCGCAGATTTAGAAAATATGCTATCACATAAACAGAACACATCAAAACAATGCAAAATTGTTGCATAGTATATTCGCTTGCATTGTTAGTTGTCTTTTATAAACAATATGCACTCATTTTTGTTTTCCCCCCTGCATCTACTTTTTCCTTACTCAAATGTAGACACTTCTTGCTGAAACGCAAAGCAATGCTGAGGTTGCAAAGGAAAAATTCGACAAGAAATTGAAATCCTTTGCTGGCATTATCGAGAATCTAAATGGTGATCGGCAATCACTTGCGGAAGAGATCAGACAATTCAAACGAGAAGTTTTGCAACTTGGAAAGAAGGCGGAAAAGGATGAGAGGGAGTTGGAAATTAGCCCGAAGCTCCTTGATGAATCTCAGGTATTAAAGCAGTTGTACTGAATAAATGCTCTTGTAAATTTGATTTATCTTGAAAATTGCATGACTAGTAATGTACTGTTGCTATTGAGAATTGTTCTGCTCTTTTCTTTTCTTTCCGACTCATCCCCTTTCATGCTTAGAATCTTTTGCATAGCTTGTCCCAAGCCTGGATAAAGGAGAATTGTGCCTTACTGCCTTAGGTAGCTAAAGCCCATCAGATCCTTATGGCATGATTCTGATTATGAAAATCTGTCGCAAACAGCCGATGTGTTTGTTAAGATGAGTGATAGGGTTACGGTAGAGGGTAACACAAAGGGGAGGGGTACACCAAGATTGACTTTAGAGGTGGTCATTCAAAAAAAAGGACAAGTCAGATATGTACTCGAAAATTGATATCAAGTGGGATTATAGAAAAATCTGAAAATTTTATCTTGCACTAATGTAAAAGGATGGCAATGTTTATTTTCTAGCTGGTAAGTTTCTTTTATTAAAATACCATAGAATGTAAAGGATGCAAGCGTTCTAATTGGGTATGGCCGTATGAGTCACATGTTCTACGAGAGCAATATTTGTTCACCCTCACACTCATTGGTGCAGAGGTTACTGTTCACCCTCGCTTAACGAGATGGATCAAACCACGCTCAATGTTGTGCTGTTGAAAAAAAAAATCTCACTCAATGTCCTACATTGTTATCCATCTCATGTCCGTCAAACATGGTAATGCGAGAATAATAAAAGTGGTAATATCTGCTGATCTGCCTCTTCTGGATGATTTTTGAATGATGACATTGTTTACATAGGAAACAAATAACCCATGTGCTAGAATTGCAGATTGCACTTACATGTAATTCAAGTCAACTGAGTGAAAGAAAAAGAGGCTGAAAGATCTAGTGGACAAGGTTGCCAAAGCTTCAGAGGGAGTTGGAAATTAGCCGGAAGCTCCTTGATGAATCTCAGGTATTAAAGCAATCGTATTGAATAAATGCTCTTGTAAATTTGATTTATCTTAAAAATTGCATGACTAGTAATGTAATGTTTCTATTGAGAATTGTTCTTTTATTTTCTTTCCAACTCATCCACTTTCATACTTAGAATCTTATGCACAGGCAGTCTCAAGCCTGGCCTGGATAAAGGAGGATTGTGCCTTATTGCCTTAGGTAGCTAAAGCCCATTAGATCTTATAACATGATTCTAATATGAAAATCTGTCGCAAACAGCCAATATGGTAAACTGGTAGTTAAGATTACTAATAGGGTTACAGTAGAGGGTAACACAAATGGTAGGGGTAGACCAAGATTGATTTTAGAGGTGGTCGTTCAAAAGAATGGACAAGTTAGATATGTACTCGAAAATTGATATCAAGTATGATTATAGAAAAATCTGAAAATTTTATCTTGCATTCATGTGAAAGGATGGAAACGTTTATTTTCTAGCTCGTTAGTTTCTTTTCTTCAAATACATAGAATGTAAAGGATCCAAGCGTTTTAATTGGGTATGGCCGTATGAGTCACATGTCCTATGAGAGCAATATTTGTTCACCCCCACACTCATTGGAGCAGAGGGTACTGTTCACCCTCGCTTAATGAGAGTGATCAAACCACACTCAATGCCGTGCTGTTGAATAAAAAATTCCACTCAATGTCCTACATTGTTATCCATCTCATGTCCGTCAAACATGGTAATGCGAGAATAATAAAAGTGGTAATATTTGCTGTTAGTTTGTTTTTGCTCTATATCTGCCTCTTCTGGATGATGTTTGAATGATGACATTGTTTACATAGGAAACAAACAACCCATGTGCTGGAATTGCAGAATGCACTTGCTGGTAAGTCAAGTCAACTGAATGAAAACATAAAAGAAGCTGAAAAATCTAGTGGACAAGGTTGCCAATCTGTAGAGGGAGTTGGAAATTAGCCAGAAGCTCATTGACGAATCTTAGGTATTAAACCAGTTCTATTGAATAAATCCTCTTGTAAATTTGATTTATCTTGAAATTTGCGTGACTAGTAATATAATGTTTCTATTGAGAATTGTTCCGTTCTTTTCTTTCCAACTCATCCCCTTTCATGCTTAGAATCTTCTAATGAGGCAGTTTCAAGCTTGGATAATGGAGGATTGTGTTGTACTGCCTTAGGTAGCTAAGGCCCATTAGATCATTATGACATGATTCTGATTATGAAAATCGGTCGCAAATAGCCGATGTGGTAGTTAAGATGAGTGATAGGGTTACGGTAGAGGGTAACACAAAGGGGAGGGGTTGACCAAGATTGACTTTAGAGGTGATCGTTCAAAAGAATGGACAAGTCAGATATGTCCTGAAAATTTATATCAAGTGGGATTGTAGAAAAATCTGAAAATTTTATCTTGCATTCATGTGAAAGGATGGCAATGTTTATTTTCTAGCTGGTAAGTTTCTTTTCTTCAAATACCATAGAATGTAAAGGATCCAAGCATTTTAATTGGGTATGGCCGTATGGGTCATATGTCCTACAAGAACAATATTTGTTCAGCCTTACCCATTGGTGCAGAGGGTACTGTTCACCCTCACTTAATGAGAGTCATCAAACCAAACTCAATGTCATGTTGTTGAAAAAAAAATCCAACGTAATGTCCTACATCGTTATCCATCTCATGTCCGTCAAACAAGGTATTGCGGGAAAAATAAAAGAGGTAACATCTAATGTTAGTTAGTTTGTTTTTGCTACGTAAGGCAGTAATCTAGCATGGAAGGAGAGGAGTTGGAAAAAAAAAAGATAAGAACAGAACAGAACAATTCTCAATAGAAATATTACATTACTAGTCATGCAATTTTCAAGATAAATAAAATTTACAAGAGCATTTATTCAGTACAACTGTTTTAATACCTGAGATTCGTTAAAGAGCTTCCGATTAATTTCCAACTCTCTCTCAACCTTGGCAACCTCGTCCACTAGATCTTTCAGCTTCTTTTCTGTTTTACTTAGTTGACTTGACTTACCTGCAAGTGCAATCTGCAATTTCAGCTCATGGGTTGTTTGTTTCCCATGTAAACAATGTCATCATTCAAATGTCATCCAGAAGAGGCAGATACAGAGCAAAAACAAACTAACATTAGATGTTACCTCTTTTATTTTCCCTGCAATACCTTGTTTGATGGACATGAGATGGATAACGATGTAGGACATTAAGTTGGATTTTTTTTTCAACAGCACGACATTGAGTTTGGTTTGATAACTCTCATTAAGTGAGGGTGAATAGTACCCTCTGCACCACTGAATAAGGCTGAACAAATATTGTTCTTGTAGGACATATGACCCATACGGCCATACCCAATTAAAATGATTGGATCCTTTACAATCTATGGTATTTGAAGAAAAGAAACTTACCAGCTAGAAAATAAACATTTCCATCCTTTCACATGAATGCAAGATAAAAATTTTCAGATTTTTCTACAATCCCACTTGATATCGATTTTCAGGACATATCTGACTCGTTCATTCTTTTGAATGACCATCTCTAAAGTCAATCTTGGTCAACCCTCCCCATCTTAACTACCACATCGGCTGTTTGCGACCGATTTTCATAATCAGAATAATGTCATAAGGATCTAATGGGCTTTAACTACCTAAGGCAGTACGGCACAATCCTCCATTATCCAGGCTTGGAATGGCTTCATTAGAAGATTCTAAGCATGAAAGGGGATGAGTTGGAAAGAAAATAACAAAACAATTCTCAATAGAAACATTACATTACTAGTCATGCAAATTTCAAGATAAATCAAATTTACAAGATGATTTATTCAGTAGAATTGGTTTAATACCTGAGATTCGTCAATGAGCTTCTGGCTAATTTCCAACTCCCTCTCAAGATTGACAACCTCGTCCACTAGATTTTTCAGCTTCTTTTTTGTTTCATTCAGTTGACTTGACTTACCAGCAAGTGCATTCTGCAATTCCAGCACATGGGTTGTTTGTTTCCCATGTAAACAATGTCATCATCCAGAAGAGGCAGATATAGAGCAAAAACAAACTAACAGTAGATATTACCATTTTTATTATTCTCACATTACCATGTTTGACGGACATGCGATGGATAACAATGTAGGACATTGAGTGGGATTTTTTATTCAACAGCACGGCATTGAGTGTGGTTTGATCACTCTCATTAAGCGAGGGAGAGCAGTACCCTCTGCACCAATGAGTGTGGGGGTGAACAAATATTGCTCTCATAGGACATGTGACTCGTACGGCCATACCCAATTAAAACGCTTGGATCCTTTACATTCTATGTATTTGAAGAAAATAAACTTACGAGCTAGAAAATAAACGTTTCCATCCTTTCACATGAATGCAAGAAAGATTTTTTAGATTTTTCTATAATCCCACTTGATATCAATTTTCGAGTACATATCTAACTTGTCCATTCTTTTGAACGACCACCTCTAAAGTCAATCTTGGTCTACCCTTACCATTTGTGTTACCCTCTACCATAACCCTATTAGTCATCTTAACTACCAGTCTATCACATTGGCTGTTTGTGACATATTTTCATAATCAGAATCATGTCATAATGATCTAATGGGCTTTAGCTACCTAAGGCACAATCCTCCTTTATCCAGGCTTGAGACTGCATGTGCATAAGATTCTAAGCATAAAAGTGGATGAGTTGGAAAGAAAATAAAAGAACAATTCTCAATAGAAACATTACATTACTAGTCACGCAATTTTCAAGATAAATCAAATTTACAAGAGCATTTATTCAGTACAACTGCTTTAATACCTGAGATTCGTCAAGGAGCTTTCGGCTAATTTCCAACTCCCTCTGAAGCTTGGCAACCTCGTCCACTAGATCTTTCAGCCTCTTTTCTTTTTCACTCAGTTGACTTGAATTACCTGCAAGTGCAATATGCAATTCCAGCAGATGGGTTATTTGTTTCCCATGTAAACAATGTTATCATTTAAACATCATCCAGAAGAGGCAGATATAGAGAGCAAAAATAAACTAACAGCAGATATTACCACTTTTATTATTCTCGCATTACCATGTTTGACGGACATTAGATGGAAAAAATGTAGAACATTGAGTGAGAATTTTTTTTTCAATAGCAAAACATTGAGCGTGGTTTGATCACTCTCGTTAAGCGAGGGTGAACAGTACCCTCTGCACCAGTGAGGGTGAACAAATATTGCTCTCATAGGACATGTGACTCATACGGCCATACCCAATTAGAACGCTTGCATCCTTTACATTCTTTGGTATTTGAAGAAAAGAAACTTTTTTTTGGTAAGTTGAAGAAGAAAAGAAACTTACTAGCTAGAAAATAAACATTGCCATCCTTTTACATGAATGCAAGATAAAATTTTCAGATTTTTCTATAATCCCACTTGATACCACTTAAGAATGACGTTTACCCACTGAAGATCACTCTTACCATTGATGAGTAACATAGACAGAAAGTATTACTCCATGACAAATGTGCAAAAAAAATTACAAGAATTACTCTTGTGAAGGATTATTCTTCTTTCTTTGTTAATCCACTTTATCATGTTGCTCCTGCTTTTTTAGTCTCTATTTTTTAGTTTGCAAGTATCAAATAAGGTTGTTTAATTTGTTAAGAGTTCTTCTTGTTCATTTGCCTATTTTTCACTGAACCGTTAAAATTGAATTTTCATTGTGTTTTGTTGGATTCAATTTATGATTTGTGAATAACGGATATAAATTGTGTTTTGATGGATTCAATGAATATTTTGATTTTGTTAGAACTGTGGCTCAGGAGTTCTAGAAAGAAGGCCAGATGCCGGAGCGGAGCAAAGCGCAACGAGTGGAGCGTAGCGGATACCTTGATTTTGATCAACAAATCACTAGCCTAATACCTTGATTTTGATCCACAAATCACACCACATGAACCAAAAGCTTAAGCTCATGGTACTAGTATAGCCCACAAGATTTGTTATCTGCCCAAAATCATTCATGTAGACTTCCGATGTGGGACGGCGTATACAATAAATATAGTAAATTATAGACATAAACACGAGGAGTATCATTTATAATTAAAAAATTTGGAAAAATATATAGTAAAACCTTACTAATATCGTTCCCTGGGGAAATTAAAAGACCATGCATGACTTCTCCGCCTAATTAATCCAGCGTTGGGAGGAAACTATTTGGTGTAAATTTTCCTGGGTAAAATTGAAAACATAAGAGGAAATGTAGAATTTGCTGCTAATAATTCACAAACCCCTATCAACTGCACTTGGAAAACACCAAAAGCATGTGGTAAAGTTAGATGGTTGGCCCTTGGGCCAGAAGGAGCCTTGCCATTGCGGATCCTACAGTAATAAAACCTTACATCACAAAATCCTTTCAAGAAGACCCTTGCTCTCACTCTTCATTCTCATTCTAGCTCTCGTTCTCAATCATCGCTCTCGAGAATTTTATTACTAATTTAGAATATTTTTTTTAAAAAGCTTTCATGCTCGCATTCACTTACGCACATTTTTGTGATTTCGAGTAAAACCGATCAACCATGGATTACACATAGGGACGGAGGGAAAGGGGGGCACCTGCCCCCACTCGAAACTAAAATAATTTTGTTATATTGTAGTATATTTAGCATAATTATGAAATTAAGTGTGCTACTACACATACACACTTGAATATATCTTGAAAATATACATATAAAATTAGTTTTATGTTTCAATTTTGTCATATGGTGCATTTATACTTGTTGGTTTCTAAACTATCTATCTATTTGGATTGATTCTTTTTTAATTGTACTTATTTTTAACCGTCTAAGAGCAATATTTTAAAATAATATCATTAATAAAACTATATCGATCATTCTAAAACTTTTCGATGTTCATGTAAAACATACCCTCAAAATTTGTCTAAGATTTTGTGCTTATTTTTACATAATTTAAGTGAAAGTATGTGTTATATATTTTTGTAGTTTGTAATGCATGCATTAATTGTGTGCAATCTTATTGTGGTTAACTAGAAAAATAAATTTTCACCACTATCATTAACATGGTGCCTCCACTAAATGATATTTTCTGAATCCGTCCCTGATTACACACTCATACTACAAGCATATGCAGTGCGGGCCCCGATATTTAGGTTGTCCAAACCCGACTCCAAACTTGGTTGCTCACATACTATTAAGTCATAAAAAAATAGAACGACATAAAAATAAAATAAAAATCAACATTACAATATTGTTCTTTTAGCTTGAATTACATTAATTAAAAAAATTAAAATCAAAATGTAACTCTAGTTATATTGTTTTATGATTACCACAATCCAATTCGAAGAAACTAATTTCTCCTTGCTTTTTCTTAAAGTAAAATCTTCAATTAAGTTATCGTACTTTAGCTTATCCACGTACTCATTTTCAATTAAGATCATAGCCAATCCACCTAATTTCTTGTGTAACATAATAGTCCGAAGGTAAATTTTTTATGTGACTTCAACTAAAAAACTACTCTTCGCCGAAGTAACCATTTTCACAAATTCATTTTAGCAAAAAAGACTACTATATGACGTTAAAATTCAGTGAGTAATATTTACCAACAATATAGACATAGCGTCAATATCAGTTATTGTAATCAAAAGGACTAAGAAAGTAAAATAGTTTGACCATAACAAAAATATATATATTACAACAAAGTTTATTTACCAAATAAACCCTTAGGGTGTGTTCTACTAACTAAATTTTTTTTTCTTTTCAAATAAGTACTTACATGAAAAAATAAAACAACAAAAAGTAAAAGTGAAAGGCTTAAGCAAATTTTTTTTTTTTTAAAATGTTCTGTGGAGAGAAAAAAAAAAAGGCATACCCTTGGAGGGGATGAAAAAAAACCAAAGGGGATTTGAGGCTTTGTGCTATGGACAGCACTCAATCCTGCGCATGTGCTATGAAAAGCGACAGCTTCTCCACTAGGCCGAAGAAACTATACTAGTAGCGCTAACTTTATTACATGCTTGGTGGTTAATTTTTTTTTTGAATTGTCCTGTGGTGGGGGTTGTCCAAGCCCGGGGGCTTGTTGGGCTCACCCCAGGGCCGGCCCCGGTGGCATCGATCTCCGTCAAGCTCATCAAAAGACCCAAATGGGCGTGTAGTCGGAATTGGCAAAGAGGGAAGCTACAAGCATATGCAGTGCGGGCCGGAGTATTGTAAGCTACTCTCTCAATGGAGTTAAAAGGGAAGTGTTGCCATGTTCAATTGGAGAGAGAGAGCTGCAAACGTATCCTACCAGCGAGTTTAACAGAACCATTTGTCCAAATTACCAAATTCTGTCACCAATTTAACGAATTTAGGTGGCAGGGGTTTACTTGAATAACGAAACAATAATTTAGGTATAAAATTGAAGTTTTCAAAAGTTTTAGGGTCCATTAGACATTGAGATCAAAATTAGGGAGTGTTCAAAAAATTTCCCATTGGATTGTACGCCTTGCAATTGTCGCTCTCTGTTGTCATCTCCACTTCCTCAATGTCAATGCCCCTCTGTTTTAGCACTGTCTACAATTATGAGAGAGAGAGAAAGAGAGAGAGTGAGTTTTCAGTTTTGACATAAATCCCAACTGATCATTTTGCTCTGTTCACCTCCTTGGTCCCGTGACTCTCTCTGCACAAAAACAGTCCTCTTGTCTCTCTGCCTCGCTCTGCACCCACGCTGGACTCTGCTATCCGTTCCTATTGGAGGCTTTGATTTCCTTTACTGGATAGGTTTTCGATTCTAATATCCTTCTCACTTCCTAATAGGCTTGAATTTCGGATTATGTGGATTTTTGAAAATGACATTTCATGACATTCGGGGAGTTTTTCTAGGTTTTTTTTAAGGTACTCTGTTTCCATTGTACTTCATCGTAGTGTATATTTACACCTACACATAGCAATTTTCCTCATTTAGAACGAAATAGGTTCTGGGGTTTTAGCATCCGTTCTGGGTTTTTCATGAAAATGGATTCCTAGTTTGATGCTCCGAAAAAAGCATTGACTTTCTCTTTTCGATGAGTTCAACATGAGTTGTCTAGGGTTTTGTGTTTGGATTTTTCCCTCTTAAAGAAAGCACCTTTGGCTTTTAATAGTATTACTTGACTTGTGTAGGGTTTAGGGTTTATGCCTGTTGAACTACAATCCCACTACCTGAGTCTTTTTTAGCATTTTCTTGGCATGTATTGATCTGGGTATCTGGAGTTTTCACCAATTTTGATACAATTGGTCTACCACTTCTCCTGTTTCTTCAACTTTCAGAGTGAATGGTTTCATTGTGTGGTCTTTCAATTCAAAGTTGATGATTCCACATGGTATTGCTTTTCTTTGGGCCTGTTAATTGAATTTCGTATGTCTTCCTCAACATTATGCTTGATTTCTCTCCATGATTTAGCTTCTGTTACTTGATTTTGCATGTTTTTCCGTTCTATCTTGAGTTGATTTAGCATTTTTTGTTGTTGTTGTTGTTTACTATTTCAGCTACTTTAAGATTCTGTATATGGGGGTTCCATCCAGTTTGAGGGTTCACCATGTGGTTTTGAAATCCTAGTTGTTGTATTCTATGTTACATCTGTGCTTGAAAAATTCTAGTTTTTTGAATTAAAAGTAATGTATTTATAAGAAAATTAGCGAATAGTCCGTATTTACGACACTACCCATTCCAATTGTGGAAATTGATTCATTATTGTATAGTATTTATTTCACTTTGGCACGAAAGAGAATTACTTTTGAGAGAGGGGGTGTTTTGAAATTTAATAAACGTTTTTGGGAAAATTAGTAAAGGAGGAGAGGAGACATGGCAATTGTGTAAATATGACTGAAAAGCGTGGACATCTTGATGAAAGGAGAAGAACGAACCTCAACAATTTAAGCCAATTAGTAGTTTTTTTAAAAACAAAAAACAAAAAATAAATAAGAACCTTAGCACAACGGGGCTTTAACAATTTAAGCCAATTAGTTTTTTCTTTTCTTTTGTTTCGACAAAATGAATCTAAGAAATAAAAAAACATAAAACAAACTAAATTTTTTTAACATAAGGATAAATATAATTCAACAAGCCATTTTGGATTATTTTTGTCTTCAGTAAACTTGAGACTTTTATCAAAATTTATATTTTTTAGATTTTTCTTGTCTGAACGAACTAATAATTCACAAAAAAAAAATCGACGCAAAACTAAAATGCAAAATAATTAGTAGTAAAATAAAGATAAAAAATTTAATCCAAATAAATTATTTAGGCCAAAACAACTCGTATGCATCGTCTAGTAATGTGCACCCTACGCACCCAACTTCCTTATAAATTCGCTTTTCTACTAAAATTTATTCTTTAATATTGTCAAGTTACAAGCAATACAAATACTAAAATACAAATTTTAGAATGTATTTATAAAAGAGTGGAATGTAAAGGTCATCTACTTAATAAAACACAAGGATGTGGGGACCACAGAAACACAAGTTGAAAGAAAGGCTGAGATTCATTTGATTAAAGGGCTAATGTGTGCTCTCTAACTCTCTTAAGAAAACGCCCACACTCTTACAAATATATTACAAAAATGTCATCGGTTCTTTTCATCCACTGCTCGGCTTCTGGCGTTGGCATAAAAAAACAAAAATATATTACAAAAATGCCCGAGCCTACGGCACTACCGGGGTGCGTTGTGGCGTAGGCACGAGCAAGCACTAGTTTCCTTATATTACACAGGTCCTCAAAAAATAAAATTACTAAGGTTGTTTTAGTAAGTCTCCCTTACCAAAGCAGGTATAAAAGCCACAATCTAAAAAACAAGTATGGAGAGCCATAATCTCACAAATAGAGGGGCAATTTTGGATTCTCAAATTTTTTTATTCTTCTGCTCGTTATATTTAAACAAATCACATAGATATTACGAACGGAGTATTTACGTATTATTTATATGCCTTTACAATTCGCCTTTTACATGTATTAAATATTAATCTTGTTCATTTTCGTGTTATGTGTTATATTCAAACAATATCGCTTTCAGATTTTACAAAAAGTATATACTATCCATGGGCATATTTCAATAGCCAATTTTTTTTATCTTTTTTTATTTTATAGCCAATACTTTCAACATCATAATAAAAAATACAATCATAATCTAGATATCAAATTATCCATCAAATACTACTGCATAATACATCTTTAACATGTTTTATTTACAATTGATCACGGTAACAATCTTAAATCGCAAGTAGGCCTATCAATGGACCGATAAGATTCGAATCTGAAACAGCTCCAAATCCAAATTTGGTATATCCGATCTGAGTGATCCAAATCCAATGAATGAGAATCCGAGTCCGAATCCGAACTTGGTATATCCAATCTGAGTTATCCAAATCCGATAAATGAGAAAGAACCAGCTACGTTGCACAGCAACCACTACAACGCGAACAAAGCAAAACCACTGCTGTTAACTCAATGGGTCCTCGATTTTGTTCGACGGAGTTTGTGTAACGCCCCGATTTTCTGAGGAATTTCGGAAGCATTAATAGATTATACTTAGCATAAATAATATCCTTTTTATTACAAACCACCGCAACATATCTCTTTATTACAGTTTGGAATGACGTTAATATGCTCTACCCCACATGTACGGAGGCCCTTGGGTGACATGACGTCACAGAGCAAAGACTCAGAGCGACTCTAGTTCTGATACGGATTCCAAGCGAACTCTTGCTCAGTCTCCGTCCTTGGAATCTCTCCAGTGATGAACTGCTCCAAACTGGGTTCCTGTTCTTCTATGTCGTCATTACCTGCAGCTTCTGGCAAATTGACCGCCGAAGCAATCGATTTACCAGGATACGAACGTATCCGTGAGTGATAAATCACTCAGTAGATACCCCTAAATCCATAACCCATAAAATACAAACAATAATATAATAATAAGCATAATGAATAAAGTTACAACAATCAAGAGCATATTATGAGATTATCTTGTCTTTAAGTGATTTCTAGATTTCTCTACCATGAGAAATAATCCTCCCGAACAACCTCTGAACTATGGCGACTCTGTCGATTTACCCTCTCCTTGCTTGCCCAGCCTGGGGTCCCAGACGAATAAGACCAAGCTACATGTCGGGTCAAACTCGGCTGTACCATCGCAAGGAGCGAATGATAACCAACCAACCGCGAGAAATGATACCCATACTCCGGTTTCATCCAATAAATTCACCCCGGAATATCCGGAAGATAAATCCAACAGTGCCATGTTCAGGGTTCGCAAGATGATAATTCACCGGTCTTTAACCACAAGTGCCGATACCGACGACCAATCTTTTAGGAAACCCACGGTCCTCGGCCACTTTGGTTATCTCCTGACCAAAACAAAATTTCACTTTCCCTAGGAATTTAACGTCTAATTAATTTATTCCAACATGCGAATACCGCCCGGGGTACCTATTGTCCAATTTCTACGTTCACGAAGCAACAATACGGCAATAACAATTTATCGAAATTCATGAAATTCGTTTTCACAATTTTAGTACCCTTAATTATTAAAACGTCCTTTTTATATATTCTTTTACTATTTATTTATTATTAGGGATAAAATCAGTTGATTATTTATAATGACAAATTAGTAATTTTTATGATTTATAAAATAGTCCACCTATTACTAAATAGTTTAAAATAATTTCTTTTTAAGATTAATCACAAGAATAGTTATTTCTTTAATAAATATTTATTAATGATATTTATTTAAATATCATACTAAGATAATATCTTCTTTTCTTTTTTTGTGCAACATACTAAATTTTAGTAGGACATTGGAAACCGTTTTCTTTTGAAAATCCTATTATTAGTTAACAAGGTTTATTAATCTATCGTTTTATCCTTTAATATAATTTGGAGAAATATTTCATTACCACTTATAATATTAAGTTAAGGATATGAATATCTTTTATTCACTAGTTTCCTTTCTAAAATTACTAAATAAAAGTATTATTAATTTAATATTTTTTATTTATTAATCTACGATCTCAAGATATTATATGTGTAATCATCAAGTAAAAAAAAAGAAAGTTGAGCACACATATAAACTAAAATTATTACCAATTATCCACTTAATCAACTAGATAAATCAAACTGATATAACTAATTCGTTTAATACTAAACTGATATTACTCAGTCAAAAATAATAGCAAGTCAGTAGTTTTTCATAATAATAATATCATAAAGGTTGTAAAATAAATATCATAAGGGTCATCTTCAACGTGAATAATATCAAATAGATAGTCGGGCCCATAAATAATATCAAAACGATGAATCTGGCCGAAAATGGACAGTAAGCTATATTTTTCGTTTGGGATCATTTTAAGCCCTAAAAACACGTCAAAACTACTCTATTATACTTAGGGAGAGTGGGAGAAGAGGTACATACTTTCGGTTTTGATCAAAACAAGCTTAAAAAGAGTTTTTGAGTTTTTCGGTTCGCCGGAGAGATGATCGGAGTACGGCTGTCCGGGATTGATTTAGGGCCGATGATGGATGTTTTGGGAAGTTTGAGGTGTGTATGGAAGTTTGGGGAGGTTAATTCGGGTTAAGAGGTGGTGCAAAAGCAAACCCACCTTTCTCTCTCTTAATCCTCCATGGGAGGAGCTTAAGCTTTTCTTTTCCCTTTTTTTTTTTTTCCTACTATTCTATTAGCCTCCTAACTGGACAGGGGTTTGAGAGAGAAGTGAGGAGTTGTGGTTTTGGAGGTGAGGGAGGGGTAGTATTTATAGAGGAATTGGGGAGGAAAGGAGAGGAGAGAGAGAGAGAGGTTTCGGCAGAGAGATGAGAGAGAGAAAATCTTGACGTGGAAGATTTGGAGGAAAATAATCTAGTGTGAAAGAGTGTACCAATATACGTAGAAACAAGTCGCGTGGTGTTCGATCGTCCGGTTTTCGTTTTCGAAAAATTCTAAGAATAACAAGAATTTAAATAAAAACTAATATTACGGAATTTTTATTTTATTAAAAAATTTCGGAATATTACAACCTATCCCCCTTAACAAAATTTCGTCCTCGAAATTTAAGGTGCACTCTCTATAGGGAATAGCTCTTTGTAATTCTCTCTCATTACATCTTCTCTTTCCCAAGTACTTTCTTCTATTCCACGGTGTCGCCAGAGTACTCTAACTAGTTTGATTGTTTTTCCTCTGATGACCTTCTCTCCATGGTCCTGGATTGCTACGGGTCTCTCTTCGAATGTCGTATCCTCGTCGACTGTGACATCTTCCCAGTTGATTATGTGGGAAGGGTGGGCCATGTACTTCCTTAACATAGAGACATGGAAGACATTGTGCACTCTGTCAAGCTGCGGTGGCAGTGCTAGCCTGTACGCAACTTCTCCAATCCTTTCGAGAATCTCAAATGGTCCGATGTAGCGAGGCGATAGCTTCCCTTTCTTTCCGAACCTGATGACTCCACGTTTAGGTCTGATCTTAAGGAAAACGTGGTCACCAACGGTGAATTCTAAGGGTCTCATTCTTCTGTCAGCATAACTCTTTTGGCGGCTCTGTGCTGTTTTGATCCGCTGAGTGATGATTTTGATCTTCTCATTTGTCTCTTTGACAAGATCTGGTCCAAGCAGGTGCATCTCTCCCACTTCGGTCCAGCATACCGGTGATCTGCAAGGGCGTCCATACAGTGCCTCGAATGGAGCCATTTCTATGCTTGCCTGATAACTGTTATTGTAAGCGAACTCCACCAAAGGTAGGTGTCGCTCCCAGCTTCCCTTGAAATCTAGTACACAGGCTCGGAGCATATCCTCCAGGGTCTGAATCGTCCTTTCGGATTGTCCATCTGTTTGAGGGTGAAAGGCGGTGCTCATCCTGAGATCCGTTCCCAGCGCTGTCTGTAAACCTTGCCAGAAAGCCGAAGTGAATCGTGGCTCTCGATCTGACACAATCGATACTGGAACTCCGTGCAATCTGATGATCTCCTTAATGTACAATCGGCTGAGAGTGTCCATGGAGTCTGTTATTCGCACAGGTAAGAAGTGTGCAGACTTTGTCAGACGATCGACGATTACCCAGATAGCATTATGGTTGTTGACTGATCTAGGCAATCCTGTGACAAAATCCATGGTGATGTGCTCCCATTTCCATCCTGGAATAGGAAGAGATTGTAGCTGTCCTCCTGGTTTCTGGTGCTCGGCCTTTACTTGCTGACACGTGAGGCATGTGGAGACGTATTTGGCCACGTCATCCTTCATTCCGCTCCACCAATATAGACGGCGCAGGTTATGATACATCTTGTTGCCTCCTGGATGTACAGCGAAATTAGAATGGTGGAACTCTTTCAAAACTGCTTCTCTGAGGGTCCCTATGCCCGGTACAAATATTCTGTCTCAGAATCTCAAACTCTTGTCGGGGTGAACTGTCCATCCTGTAACTGCTTTGTTGGTCGCCATCTGATATCGAATAAAGTCGCACTCCTGATCGAAAGTCTGAGCGAGCAGGATTTCTCTGTGCAACGCTGGTGTAGCGATCATGGCGAAAAAGCATGCTCTGCTGGATTCTGGTGATGGCTGAAGTCTGAATTCATTGATCTCATCCATCATCTTCCATTCTCTGACTGCCATACTTGCCACTTGTCCTCTGCCCTTGCGGCTAAGTGCATCAGCAACTACATTGGCTTTGCCTGGGTGATACGACAAAGTCAGCTTGTAGTCCTCCATGTATTCCATCCATCGTCGTTGGCGCAGATTTAGCTCCTTCTGGGTGAACAGATATTTTAGACTCTTATGATCAGTGAATACCTCGAATTCTTCCCCATATAAGTAATAACGCCATGTCTTGAGGGCGAATATTACTGCTGCTAATTCCAGATCGTGCGTGGGATAGTTCCTTTCATGCGGCTTAAGCTGGCGTGAACCATACTCTATAACTTTCCCATCCTGCATGAGCACACATCCGAGTCCATCTCTTGAGGCGTCACAATATACTGAATATCCCATGTTTCTCTCAGGAATGATCAGTATCGGCGCACTCGTCAATCTCCTCTTCAGCTCTTGGAATGACTTCTCGCATGCTTCATCCCAAACGAACTTGACTCCTTTTTTAGTCAGTCGGAACATGGGCTTTGATAAAACGGAGAAATCTTGAATGAACCTTCTGTAGTATCCAGCTAGTCCCAGAAAGCTCCGAATCTCAAACACTGTTGTCGGTCGCTTCCAGTTCAGAACGGCGTCAACCTTGCTGTCGTCGACGGAGATTCCTTTTTCTGACACAACATGTCCCAGAAATTTAACCTCTTTCATCCAAAACTCGCACTTGCTAGCCTTAGCATACAATTGATTGTTTCTAAGGATTTGCAGTACGATTCTCAGATGTTCTTCGTGTGCTTCCTCTGTTGGCGAGTAAACCAAGATATCGTCGATGAAGACCACCACAAATTTGTCCAAGTATGGTTGAAAGATCTTGTTCATCAAGCACATGAACACTGCTGGTGCATTGGTCAACCCAAATGGCATCACTAAGAATTCATAGTGACCGTATCTTGTCCGGAATGCGGTTATAGAAATATCACTATCCCTAATACGCAACTGGTGATATCCAGACCTCAGATCGATCTTTGAGAAACAAGTTGACCCTCTCAACTGGTCAAACAAGTCATTGATCCTCGGTAGTGGGTATCTGTTCTTGATTGTCATGCGATTCAACTGTCTGTAGTTGATACATAACCGTAACGTTCCTTCCTTCTTCTTAACAAAGAGTGCTGGAGCTCCCCAGGGTGATGTACTTGGCCGAATAAAACCCTTGTCCAGCAATTCCTGCAATTGAATCTTCAGCTCCTTCAATTCTGCTGGCGCCATTCTGTATGGTGCCATAGATATTGGTGCAGTACCTGGTTGAAGTTCGATAGTGAAATCTATCTCCCTATGTGGAGGTAGCCCAGGCAGTTCTTCAGGAAATACATCTTCGAATTCACACACAACTCGGGGTAAGTCTAGGTCCATCTGATCATTCTCCTGAAGTGACAGCTTAGCTAGCCATCCCGACAGTTGGTTGTGCGGTTTGTGTGCTGATGAAGTGGAGACAGGATCTTGTCTATCCCCCTTAAATTTGAAGCACGTCCCATCCTTCGAATAAGCCGTCACCATCTTGCGATGACAATCTATGACAGCTTGATAAGAAGAAAGCCAATCCATTCCCAAGATCACATCAAAATCCGCCATGTCGATAACCCTGAGATCACAAGTTATCCGCAGTCCAGAAACTTCTATTTCGCACCCTTTACAGACTAATCCAACAGATATCTTACCCCCTAATGGTGAAGTAACTTGCATCATCGCTCCTAGGGGTTCTGTGTCTAGTCCAAGTGATTTCGTACATGCAGTAGAAATGAACGAGTGCGATGCTCCAGAATCAATTAAAGCTTGTACACAAGTGTTGAAGAGTACAAGTGTACCTTGTATCATAGAGGGATCATTCTGTTCCTCTTCTGCCTGCAGTGCGAAGATCCTGCCAGCTCCGCTTGCCTGGTTGTTCCCTGCTGGTGCTTTACCCGCTTCATTGCTCTGGTGCGGGTGGTTCTGTTGTTGATTCTGCGCTTGATTCTGGTGCCACCCAATTCTTGCCGGGTTCTGGTTATTCTGATTCCACCCGATTCTATTCTGGTTGTTTTGGGGTTGAGCAGGTCTTAGTGGCAACTTTGGCTGACTCCCGAAATTATTGTTCTGTAGTTTGGGACACTGATTCCTGAAATGCCCTTCTTCATAGCAGTGAAAACAACGGACTGGTCCGGATTTTTGGAATTGACTCTGTCCCTGCCCGGATCCCTGGTTCCTCCATGGTTGCATCTGATGTTGTTGCGGCCGGTTATTACTATTCTGGTAATGCGGCTTCTGATTGGCAAACCCTTTGTTGTTGTGGTTATTGCGAATCGGCCCTCCAGACGACGATCCTCCTTTCTTGATGTTGTTCCATATCACCTTGGAGTCGGCATTCTCACGTTCCATTATGAGGGCACACTCAATAGCCTCAGGATAAGTGCGAAATTTTTGAGATACCACACTCTTCCGGATGCTAGGGTGAAGTCCCCACGCGAACCTCTTTGCCCGTGCTACAGGGGTTGCTATTAGGCTGGTAGCATGACGCGCTAAGCTTTCGAAGCACGTGATGTATTGGGAGACAGTCATCGTCCCCTGTTTTAAATCAATAAATTCTTGTAGTTTCGCGTCCTTGATTGGCTCTGGAAAGTATTTCTCGTTGAAAAGATTCTCAAATTGTCGCCACGTCATTGTCTCGACAGTGTTGGTGGCCTTGATCAGATCCCACCAATGGTCAGCTTCTCCTTGCAGTTGAAAGGCAGCTAGAGCGATGCGATCCTCTGCATGTGTGATGTTCATCGTGTCTAGAAACTTGGCAATCTGTTTCAGCCAGGTCTCAGCGACTGTGGGGTCACCTTCCCCATCCCAGATAGGTGGACGGCGCTTGCAAAAGGCGTCCAATAGCTGGTCTCTATTTCTGACCTGACGACCCTGCTGTGGCGCCGGTTGACGGGCCCCATTAACCTGTGGCAATGCTGCTGCTACTGCAGTGGCTATTACCTGCGCCAACTGCGCCACGTCCAATCCCCCGAGATTTCCGTTAGGGTTGTTGCCATTATTTCCGCCACTCGTACTAGCGCGATGATGGTCATTCCCATTGTCGCCAGGGGTTTCGTTTCCCGAACGAGTGTTCACCATCTATGAGTGTTCAGAATTTTAGTTAAGAGGGGGTCTATATAAGTCAAAACTATTTTGGGAATGTACGAACTACTGACAGAGGTAAGTAACCAATAAAGAAGTCAGACTTATGTTTTCTCACCGTACGTTCTCGATTATATAGTACTGATAGATTAAGAGGAAATACATAGGTAACAGATACGATCGAGTTTACGCTCTCGGATGTGATCTACCCAATCTACCCAAGTCTGAGGGGTTGAACCTATGCTCTGATACCACGTTGTAACGCCCCGATTTTCTGAGGAATTTCGGAAGCATTAATAGATTATACTTAGCATAAATAATATCCTTTTTATTACAAACCACCGCAACATATCTCTTTATTACAGTTTGGAATGACGTTAATATGCTCTACCCCACATGTACGGAGGCCCTTGGGTGACATGACGTCACAGAGCAAAGACTCAGAGCGACTCTAGTTCTGATACGGATTCCAAGCGAACTCTTGCTCAGTCTCCGTCCTTGGAATCTCTCCAGTGATGAACTGCTCCAAACTGGGTTCCTGTTCTTCTATGTCGTCATTACCTGCAGCTTCTGGCAAATTGACCGCCGAAGCAATCGATTTACCAGGATACGAACGTATCCGTGAGTGATAAATCACTCAGTAGATACCCCTAAATCCATAACCCATAAAATACAAACAATAATATAATAATAAGCATAATGAATAAAGTTACAACAATCAAGAGCATATTATGAGATTATCTTGTCTTTAAGTGATTTCTAGATTTCTCTACCATGAGAAATAATCCTCCCGAACAACCTCTGAACTATGGCGACTCTGTCGATTTACCCTCTCCTTGCTTGCCCAGCCTGGGGTCCCAGACGAATAAGACCAAGCTACATGTCGGGTCAAACTCGGCTGTACCATCGCAAGGAGCGAATGATAACCAACCAACCGCGAGAAATGATACCCATACTCCGGTTTCGTCCAATAAATCCACCCCCGGAATATCCGGAAGATAAATCCAACAGTGCCATGTTCAGGGTTCGCAAGATGATAATTCACCGGTCTTTAACCACAAGTGCCGATACCGACGACCAATCTTTCAGGAAACCCACGGTCCTCGGCCACTTTGGTTATCTCCTGACCAAAACAAAATTTCACTTTCCCTAGGAATTTAACGTCTAATTAATTTATTCCAACATGCGAATACCGTCCGGGGTACCTATTGTCCAATTTCTACGTTCACGAAGCAACAATACGGCAATAACAATTTATCGAAATTCATGAAATTCGTTTTCACAATTTTAGTACCCTTAATTATTAAAACGTCCTTTTTATATATTCTTTTACTATTTATTTATTATTAGGGATAAAATCAGTTGATTATTTATAATGACAAATTAGTAATTTTTATGATTTATAAAATAGTCCACCTATTACTAAATAGTTTAAAATAATTTCTTTTTAAGATTAATCACAAGAATAGTTATTTCTTTAATAAATATTTATTAATGATATTTATTTAAATATCATACTAAGATAATATCTTCTTTTCTTTTTTTGTGCAACATACTAAATTTTAGTAGGACATTGGAAACCGTTTTCTTTTGAAAATCCTATTATTAGTTAACAAGGTTTATTAATCTATCGTTTTATCCTTTAATATAATTTGGAGAAATATTTCATTACCACTTATAATATTAAGTTAAGGATATGAATATCTTTTATTCACTAGTTTCCTTTCTAAAATTACTAAATAAAAGTATTATTAATTTAATATTTTTTATTTATTAATCTACGATCTCAAGATATTATATGTGTAATCATCAAGTAAAAAAAAAGAAAGTTGAGCACACATATAAACTAAAATTATTACCAATTATCCACTTAATCAACTAGATAAATCAAACTGATATAACTAATTCGTTTAATACTAAACTGATATTACTCAGTCAAAAATAATAGCAAGTCAGTAGTTTTTCATAATAATAATATCATAAAGGTTGTAAAATAAATATCATAAGGGTCATCTTCAACGTGAATAATATCAAATAGATAGTCGGGCCCATAAATAATATCAAAACGATGAATCTGGCCGAAAATGGACAGTAAGCTATATTTTTCGTTTGGGATCATTTTAAGCCCTAAAAACACGTCAAAACTACTCTATTATACTTAGGGAGAGTGGGAGAAGAGGTACATACTTTCGGTTTTGATCAAAACAAGCTTAAAAAGAGTTTTTGAGTTTTTCGGTTCGCCGGAGAGATGATCGGAGTACGGCTGTCCGGGATTGATTTAGGGCCGATGATGGATGTTTTGGGAAGTTTGAGGTGTGTATGGAAGTTTGGGGAGGTTAATTCGGGTTAAGAGGTGGTGCAAAAGCAAACCCACCTTTCTCTCTCTTAATCCTCCATGGGAGGAGCTTAAGCTTTTCTTTTCCCTTTTTTTTTTTTTTTCCTACTATTCTATTAGCCTCCTAACTGGACAGGGGTTTGAGAGAGAAGTGAGGAGTTGTGGTTTTGGAGGTGAGGGAGGGGTAGTATTTATAGAGGAATTGGGGAGGAAAGGAGAGGAGAGAGAGAGAGAGAGGTTTCGGCAGAGAGATGAGAGAGAGAAAATCTTGACGTGGAAGATTTGGAGGAAAATAATCTAGTGTGAAAGAGTGTACCAATATACGTAGAAACAAGTCGCGTGGTGTTCGATCGTCCGGTTTTCGTTTTCGAAAAATTCTAAGAATAACAAGAATTTAAATAAAAACTAATATTACGGAATTTTTATTTTATTAAAAAATTTCGGAATATTACAGTTTGATCTACCAAAAGGCTTTATTATCATCTGATGAAGGATTCACGTACACGGACCAAGCGTTGAGAAAAGGGTATTCGAAAAGGCATATAGATAACATATTCCTAAGGTTCAAAAACCAAAAGGAGAAGGTGAATGCTTAATTTGACTTGTTCATCTTCCTCATCAAGATGCTGTTCTTTAAAAGTAAAAGATTTGCTATAATTTACAAACCTCGTCGATACAGAAGATGATATAACAAGAGCAAGATTGCTCATGCGACTGAAAAGTGGATGCAAACGGTCTCATTTGGTGATCCAAACCATGCATTTTACCAGCCTCAATGCGCACATCATCCATGCAGACAAGTCATGTTTTTGTCATAAAATTAATAGGCCGTCTATTTCTTGGATCCCTGGTGGGATGGGTGGATGGATGGAATGCGAAACCCAATCAAAATGTATTGCATTCCCCTCATTTCACGCCATGGATGAATTTGTCCATTTGAACCGCCCCTGAAACATCAAAACGACGAACTAATTGTGAGATATCCAGAATGTGAAACAGTAATATGGGTGGCAGAATATTATTCGCACATACTTATAAACAATCTAGTCTTTTAACGTCTAAGAAGTAGCTGCCTTTTTTTGTTTCAGTTTAGTTTCTTACAATATCTTCAGAAAAACAAATAAACAAAAATTGATATCAAACGCAAATTTCCTCCCAAGCGACCAAACTTTGCCCATCGGATAAGTTGCTCCATTGCAGGATGCAAGTCCCGGGTTCAACTTGCAAGTCGTACCAACACTACCGCGAACATATATTCACAATTGCACTGTGGAATAGGCATGGAATCATACATATCTCATACTCATAAATACAGGGGCTGCACAAACAATGTCGTTGCATGGGAATGGGATCCGCTAAGCTGGGCCAAAGAAAGTCTTCCGGGTATCACTAAAGTGAATTGGTTTTGAGAGCATTCCGCCAGTTTTTAGTGACTTTCACTTTCAACCCAATTCACCGACATGTTCATATATATGGAGTTACGATATATTGTGTATATGAGTTATTTTCTTATGGAAAGATTATACACCACCACCACTACTACTCCTCCTCCTACTACAACTAGTTAACAACAATACAATATCTTGGGGGCAACTTTCATACAAAGGGATTTGTGGCCCTCCCTCGGTCCCTCCTTTGTCACCATTTGACTTCTTCCAAATTGGTGAAAATAGAAATAACATGTAATATTTTGTACCCCTACTAGGTGTAGAGGGGCTGTTGCTGTAATATGTTTATGCTTCTTGTCAACTAGGTGTTTTCTATTCTTTTTTTGGTTTGGAGCGGCAAATGATTGTCGTCTGGTTGGGTGCCATCCTCTCGTTGGAATGCTTCCATTTGTTGTGATGCTTTTTGCTCCTTTCCTTTTGAACTTTTTAATTTCTTCAAAGATCAACAGTATTATCTTTTTCATCGTTCAAAAAAACAAAAGAAAAAGAACATGTAATATGACCCGTAGACCTTCCATTTCAAATTATCTAACCACTGATCATTTTCAAACCAAAAAAAGACATCATTCCAGAACTCTGAATGAATTTTCTGTATAACAATTCCTGATTCAGTCATTTACCTCTGTCATGGGCAGTCCATTGTTACATATCGTGACATGCTATCCAATCTTATTTGAGAAGCAGCCTGTGCGTCGCCTTTTTCTTGTAGCGCAGCTCACTGGTTTCTCTTAATCTGTCAATCTCAGAGAACAAGTCTATTTGACCCAATCTGGCCTGCTCATAAAAATATCATAAGGATAACCATTCAGTTCTCTGCCGGCACTAAAATCAAAAGTAATCAATGAAGCATAAGAAAAACTCTTATGTTTTTAACTGCATAATGCAGTTTCCATATGAACCATCAAAAAGATTCTGAAAGACTTCATCCTAAGAAAAATATCATTCCAAACACTTTGGATCTATATAATGCCTGTGAAAATTATTAAAAGGAAGATAAGGAAAGACGGAGTGGAAACTGTGGAAACTCTATATCCATCTCAAAACCAATTGGCAAAGAGTGGAGAGGTCTCAAATGTCATTAATGATCTCCAATTCCATGCCTAAGCAATGTGGGACAACTACTATAACAAAAACAATCACATATTTCAGGGATTAACTTGGAGGATTTTTGGACTCCCAAGGAAAAAAGGAGAATTGGCCTATGTACAAGGGGAGACAAATTGGAATTTACCAAAACTAAATAAACAAGAAAACATGACTTTAGCAAAGAGCAACTACATACTGTTTCGATAGAGGGATTTGATGAGAAAAGAAAGAACTAGGTTTTATCCCAAAATCTCACTATTTTTTTGTGAGTATCATTCATTCACAAATAGATAAGATTCTCATAATTCTTTCTTTTCCCACCATATCCTTCCATCCAAACGGGCAATTAGGTACATGCCTTCTTGGCATGTTGATTCCGCAGAGGTAGATGCGAAACATACATTGAGATCAATACCGGAATTCTCATGGCCCGTAACTTCCTTGGAAAATGGCGTTCCACGATCAGACCATGCATTCAATACCCCCTCATAGTTCAATTTCAATAGCAACTTGGACCGAGAATTCCCTTTTCGCGATTGTGAACTCTTTTCCACTGGTTTCAGAATCTTGTTTTTCTTCTTTTCTGAGGTTCCTGTGCTGAATTTAGGGGAGACGTCAAGGATATTTACAAGGGGAAATCTCCACCACTATTCTTCATCGACATGCTTCAATGCTCTAATACCCCTACGGCTCGTTTACAACCCTACGGCTCTGATATCCTTATTTGCGGTGTTCCAAGGAATAAAGATATCCTTATGTGGGTCTAAATAGAGTTTTCCACCTGTTATTGTTGGGAATAAAAACGCGGAAACACCCAAGCGCCGAGATTCAAACGCAATCACAATCGCAATCAATGGAAGTACGATGAAAAATAAAATAGAGAGACACACGCAAGATATACATGGTTCGGCAAAAACCTGTCTACTCCACGGAGAGGATCCCGTTCTTTTCACTATGAGAATTTCCGTACAAGTACACTTGAGTATGAAATAACCCACACCCAACCCTTATACACTCACTCATACAAGAACATACTCTCACCAAGTACTAGATTTGACCCTTGCACACATAAAACTTGCGGTAGAAAAACCCGTGTATCCGGCAGCTCCCAAAGGAGCTGCCCCCACACACAAACTGTTTTTCTTCCCTTTCCTCTCTGTCTGCCTACCGAAAAATACCTTCCTCAATGCCATTATATATACAACCATGCAATAAAAGCATAATACATGTTCCCATGAGAACATGGAAGGTCACACGGCAACAACAGTTAGCACTTCGGTTCCAGAGGCAAACAACCGGTGCAAGACTTAATACTTTGGTGGAATTCGAACCAACGCCATTGGGAACCCGAACCATCCCAACAGTTATTGGGGTACCAATTAATCTGCTTAAACAAGGTTGACAGCTTAATTGATTTCGTGGGAAATAATTTAAAAAGTTTAGTTAAGGGAAAAATTCTTCCGAATTTTGTTTGGCAAGAAAAATACCTTTCAAATTGGACTTGGGAGATTTTTTGATAACGTAATTTAGCACTTAAAACTTTATGTGTTGCTTGCCTGTTTTGGCTTAATAATCTCGCAAGATTATTATTTTGGTCTCTTATTCAAAAAAATTCAGCTGTGTTAGGTTTGCATCAAATTTTTTTTTTTTGGATTATTTGTTTGTCTCAATGAGAGGAATCCAAAAAATAAAAATTATGATAAAAATCTTAGACTTTTTGGATTAATTTTGTCTTCATTCAAAACAAAAAAAAAAGGTTCATATTTATTTATTTTGGGATTCTTTTGGTTGAAACAAACCAATAATCACAAAGATTGATGCGAAACTATCAAACACAAAAAACTTATAAAAAATAATCCTGTTTTATTATTGGAGGCTGTTAATGCCACAGAAGAATTTGTTAATGTCACGGACATTAATAATGTAAAATGCTAAAATGGCTTAATTGCCCTCCCTCCCTGGTAGTAATTAATATTGTTTTGACTTCTCTATTTAGCTTTCCTAAACTAACCCTTAGTAACTTTCTGTATACTGCACAAACGAAAATGAGATGGAGTAGCGGGGATGACGATTTTTTGTTGTTAGAAGACAGATTCGTTTTTTTAATAAATTTTTTTGTCGAGTTTTAATAAAAAATTTTGCCGATCAGAAAATAAAAAAAAGAAAAAGATTCGACGAGATTTTTGTGCAGGAGTAATGCAAGATACAAAGAAAACTTACTCCAAAAGTGCACCAAAAAAAGCAATCAGTGGTTGAAATTCATATTCAAGCTAGGTACCCTAGCATTATCATATTCAAGGTACTTTTTTATTCTTTTATACATACCTAAGGTCTATTTTCGTTTTTTAACTGTTACATATGGGTTCTAAGATTTGAAACCAAACTAAATGTCCAGGGTTTATAATTTTCTACCTATGTGTATTTTAGGAATTTCGCGATATGTTTTGCAACTTCATTTATACGTTTTAATATAATAATCTTTATTGATTTGTAATATGATAATTAAGCCTCCTTAATTATTAAGCCAAAGTGGCTATTATGAAAGTGTGTTCATTATATGTTTCCTAGATACTTAAAATTTTAAGCACCTCTTAACTTAATACATAGGCTAAAAGTTTTACTATAAATTAACCTAATGCTTAATTTTGGATGAATTTACCATTACTTTCATACCAGCACTCTCTTTGCCACCATCACCCCCTCTCCACTGCCTACCACCATTGCTAGCACCAACCCACCTCTTCACCACAACCACTCGACCACCGCCACCACTCCTACCACCATTTTAACCCGGCTCGCTCTCCCCTTCACCGCCATCCTTCCACCACCACTACCTCCTCTGCTACAACCAACAACCGCCTACAACTATCACGACTCACCACACGCATTCACCACATCTACACCACCAATAGCACCATGACCACCATCTCTCCCCCACCTTCCATCGCTACGACCACCCCACCTCTTCACCAACACGACTACTGTCGCTACGAGCCATTTGATGTGTATTAGACGATTTTGTATATATTGATGCCGATATTATGTCCATTGCAAAACGCTCTCAACTGTCGAGGTACTAAAAAACGCTCTCAACTGTATGTCCATTGCAAAACGCACTCAACTGCATGTCAAGATACTAAAAAACCCTCTCAACTGTCGAGATACACAAAAGTTCAGAAAAACCCGTAACTACCTCTGAGAGAGAGAGAGGGAGAGAGAGTAAAAATCTAAGCACGCAGGTCAGTGCTCTACACACAAGCCAGTACAAATCTAAGCACGCAAGCCAGTACTCTGCATTTAACAACATAAGTACAAATCTAAGCACACCCATCAATGCTCTGCATAATAAGGAAATACTTTAGGATATGAAGCCTCGAAATTCAAAGTATTGCCAGCTGAAATCATTTGGATGATGGGTTGGGCTAAAATTATTTAGACTGAAATTTTACATATATATTTATATATATACATATTTTTTGGGGGTTTTTGTGGTAGACATGGGCTACAGCCTAAGGTAGCCTATGGCTAGTTCCGCCATTGCTCTGGTGGGTTTACAGGTAAAGTGCTGGATTTTTCAGCATCATAACCTGGGACAACAAAAAAACCCGAACCCAAAATGAGATGAGGGCCTAAAAATACCTCATGGGGAAGAACTGGAAAAATAAGGGCCAAAAAGAGAAATGAAGACCAAAAATAGTGTGCATGGGAAAGAATACAGGTGCAAAAAATCACTCGCAGAAGAAGGGGGACCGGGGCTGGGAATAGGGGAACCATTTCCACCGCCTGATGTGGCTTCTGGTTCCACAGTTGATGTGGGAGGAATTGCACTAGGCTCTGGTGGGTTTACAGGTAAAGTGCTGGATTTTTCAGCATCATAACCTGGGACAACAAAAAAACTCTTTAAACTCTAGAGAGAGAGAGAGATAGAGCACTTCAAAATAAAACCCATAATGGTACCAACTAAAATACAGCCCATATACAGATATATGTACTCACAATTGGATGACTCCCAACCCAGAACCATCTTTTCGCGGTCGAAAACGATACGGTAGCCGGTCATGAAGTTTTCTGCATTGGGATTAAAGATTAACATCTTTTGGAACAGTTTCAGAATGCACATTTATACAGGCCGCAATTAGTAATGAAGCAGAGTGAACTACCCTTACTACTATCAACATGATTTTTGACGTAGATGTAGTTCTCGAAAATTTTTAAAACATGAATGGTTCCGGTCATTGAAGTGGGATCAGGAAGGGACCAGAAAAGGCAGAAACTGGACGGTCTAGTCGTTTAGGGACTGCAGTCTGCAGGGGAGCCGAACTCGTCTACGAACCAGTCTGCAAAGGCCCTTTTGTGAAATAGAAGTACTTCACATCAATCCTTAGAAGAGAAAATTCCAACAGTGCAGCAATAACATTCATAAATGGAAATAAATTCACTCAAGTACTGGGTACATGCAATGCAATAATAAACCAGATCCAGACACTTACGTCCAATGATATTTATGTCTCCACTTTTGATGATAGCCAAACAGTATAAGTAACCTTCACCCTAAGAATAATGATCACGCATTTCAGTATATTCCGAGAGGCAAGACTAGGATAATAAATTACAAATAAGTCGAATCCAATTTATTTTGTGAGAAGAAAAGTCAATATCACCTCGATAGAAATTATTACTATCGGATGAGTAACATGGAATTGTTTACCGCCTTTCATGGTTAAATTCAGCGATGAAGCATTAATGCTTGTCTGATTTGCACTGCACGACGGAAAGAATCAGCCCTTGATGGTTTCAAAAGGTCACAAGAACAGGGCCACTATTGAGTCGAACTGATCATTTTAACCCGACTCGCTCTCCCCTTCACTGCCATCCTTCCACCACCACTACCTCCTCTGCTACAACCAACAACCGCCTACAACTATCACGACTCACCACATGCATTCACCACCTCTACACCACTAATAGCACCATGACCACCATCTCTCCCCCACCTTCCATCGCTACGACCACCCCACCTCTTCACCAACACGACTACACTCGTCATTGGGAGTATGACTACTGTCGTTGCCATGCTTCCACCACCACCACCTCCGTTACAACCACAGCCACCTCTCCACCACTATACCATCTTCTCTCTACCACAACCACATGTAGTCACTACCTCTCCACCACCACCACCACCTCTTCACTCGTCAAAACCCAACCAAAACTTCCAAATCCCAAAACCTGAAACCCACAATTCACAACCCCATCAAACCATCTAACTCAACAGTCAACATCGACACAACTCTCTCTCAGCTTAGCTGGGAATTCATTTTAATTGGGCACTGCAAAATGTACAGGTCAAAAGACAAGCACTGAACGCTAAAATCAAGAGGTGATTAATCAAAACAAGTGAACATCGCTGCTCCAATCTGTTTCCTCATGTAATATTTCAATTCAAGCACCCGAAGGTAAACCCTGGAGGAGTTCACAAGGAAATGAAAAAAAAAAAAAAATTAGTGTTGATGACCACAAAAAGAATAAACCAGGTGAAGCAAAAACATGGAAAGGTCAGCGGCTTGATAGCTTAATCTATATCTTGATCATTTTGCTGAAAGTTTCAAAGCCTCCGATGATATCTGGTTTGTAAATCTGACCTTTGAACTTGTAAAGCTCAAGAGCATATGATACAAAACAAAAACCAGGGAGTTTGTCTCTTTTGCATTCAAAGATTGTGAAACAACATTCTGTCATGATCCGATCTTTCGCAGACTGCTGAGGCCTCACCTATACGGTACAATGAACTTATTAGTGCCAAGATTGTAAACAGTGCCAAATAAGCATAATAGGAGGACTTCAATTTTTTATTTCGATAAATCAGGTGTTTGCGCCAGAAATTTACCGATATAGAGAACTTTATTGATATAACTAAAAGTTGCACAAGAATTTGGGACTTAATTAAATACAAATCCATTCAAAAGAAATTCAGTTGTGGATTGTCAGGAACCTAAGAGAATCAAAAAAGGGAAAACTAAGGCTTTTTCTCCCAAATATGAAAATGGCCTAAACTACCCTCCAATTGGGTTTCTTCGTTTATTATTGTTTCCCATGCAATATGCCTTTTTATGACCCCTAATCCCCAACTGCAGAGCTACTTCGTTATGTCATTTAGACCAGAAATTATCCTATGAATGAGAGGCTCTAAGAGTAGTCGGGTCTAGCCATGAACCCATAAGTTTGTTAATAAAAATTTGCTTAGGCAGTAACAAACACTAGCAATACTTGGAGGGACAATTTGTTGCCTAACTTGGGTTCTATATTGGTTTTACCACTGGAACTTAACTTCCCAAGCAGTGTTTCTAACATCCATGACGTTGAAATGAGTCGATAAAAGCCTAAATCAAATTTTAAAATAATAAAACAAGTGGGAAATGCACAATATGCGACGTCGTCTCACTTCAGCTGTAAAACATAACCTGAATAGTCCCAAGATGACCAGAGAAATGTAATTACAGAATTTAAAGCAGAAAATGAGAATAAATGCGTGATACAAACTGGAACATGAGGTACGGAGGTACCTCTTTTCATTAGAAGGGGAACGACCTCCATACAAAAATATTCCATTTCACAACCTCTGAATTGGTGGCCTGTGAGGTTTTGGAGCTGAAATGCACAACACAACAAAATTAAGCGTAAATAAACTGTTTTCAAAATGCAAAACTAAGTGCATGCTATGCAGCTGACCCTGTCATTTTTATGTGGAAATCTAATCCAATTGAATGCAAAATTTAAGGACCACTTCACTCTAATTTCTTTTTGAAAAGGTCCTTTGGAGTTTCAGAACATTGTTGAGATGTTTCACATGCCACTTTTCTCATTATGGTAGAAACTTCCAGTTCTTAGTATCTAAAAGTACAGCAGTAACTACCCCAATTGAAACAAAATCAAGGAGCTCAGGGGGATCCTAAACAATGAAGCATAACACTTAGATCTGCCTCCCCAATTACAATAGTGTGTAATGTAGTACAAAGTGAAGGCACCAAATTTAGAAATTGCCAATCAGGATGGATAAACACTTTGCCATGAGGTTGACACCCAAGGCATACAATGAAACCAAGATACTTTCTTCACAAGAGACGCATATATTGGTTCAGGAGGATATTATATAGTCAGCAAGTAATGACATAATATCAAATCTAGAAGTAGTACTCACAAGAGAGAAAACCTAAAAATCAACCAGATCCAGATTCGGGTGGAGTACTCTTTGACCTATTCCAGATACACAGTTCTACAACCAAGCCATATCAGTCTTCCCTCCAATTACGAATCACTTGTACACTTGTACCATGTAATTAGTTTCTCTCATTGTATCTTCTATCCGCGCTACACCTATCATTCAAAGGTCTTCATTTCTAATTTTATCTCCCAAGTTTATCACACATCCATCTCAACATTCTCATTTCAACTACACATCTTACTTGCATGTTTCTTAGTAGCCCAACACTTCATGCCATATAACATATAGTTTGTCTGCTGGTAGTATGGTACAACTTCCCTTCAACTTTGTGGGTATCTTGAGGTCACACAACACTCCTAAAGCACTCCGCCACTTGATCCATCCAACTTGTATTCTATGTGTTACATCATCAGTTTCCAGCCAAAATCCTTAAAATAATCGTTTTTTGGTAATTCCTGATTTTGGAGGGTCACTCTGTCAATGGTAGCACTTTGATGACCACTAAACTTACAGTTCATGTACTCCTTTTTACTCCAACTGGTCCTAAATCATTTTGACTCCAGTGCTTCTCTACAAGTTTTTAATTTAGCATTAAAACATTTCACAATTTTATCTATCATGACAATATCATCCGCAAGCGACGTACAACAAGGCCATTTATGTTCGCTACCCTTCTCACGGAGCCGTACGTGGACATTACAGTTTACACCATGGGATAGCATCCTGAATATGTCTATTCAATTTAACCATAACTAAGGAAAAGATGTAATCCTACTGTGGTTGGGGATTCACTTGTTTTTTCTCTTGGGGATCTAATAGTAGTGATAGAACCTTCATACATGTCCTTAATCACATCAATATACCCTTTTGTCGCATCCTTCCTCCGCAAAACCCACCATATAACATCTCTAGGCACCTTATTGTATGTTTTTTCCAAGTTTATGAAAGCCATGTCAAAGTCCTTTTTCCCTCTTTACTTCTCAACTAATCCACTTAACAAGCAGATTGCTTCCATAGTTGATCTACCATGCACCCACATTGATTCTCCGATGACATTGTCATCATTCTTAGGCAATGCTCAAAACTATTTCTCACAACTTCATTTTATAGCTCATCAATTTACTACCTCTATAATAATTGCAACTTTGAAGTATCAGAATCATATGAACCAATGGCAACATCGTTCATATCCAATTCTGAAATCGACCAAAGGAGATTGCAATGACTCGTGCCTAATCCAACTCTACAAACCTTTTATTTTCCAAAAAAAAAGAACCAACTTTTGGCTTCTCTATTTACAGATTTTTTTATCAGATTCTTTATTTAAAGTAAAATGCTAATAAAAGTGGTTTCAATAACTACAAAGAAGATTCTATATGGTTTAATTATGAGCTACAAAGTCGTCAATCTAAACCAATGGCAACATTGTTCTTACCAAATCATGAAATCCACAGGAGATTGCACTGACTTGGGCTTAATCGACACTAGGAAACTTTTACTTTCCATGAAAAAAGGAACTACCTTTAATTTTCTTTGTTTACAACTAACATGCTACTAGAAGTGGTTTAAAAAACTACACAGAAGCTTCTATATTATTTTCCTATGTGGTCATCAAAAATTGTATTGGAAACGCATACCATTGGGGTTCCCTTGCTCATAGAAGCTTCGTAACAGAGACACTGCTTCTGATGCCATTATTCCTCCAGTGCATTTAAAACCTCTTTGCCGTACTTCACCACCACTACACAAAAAACTAGATAATTAATCACAGACAAAGAACAAATTCGGAGAAAGCCATTAAGTTGAATCACATGCAGCACTAACCGGACACCAAATACAACCTTAACCTAGTATACTCCAGATATCTTCAGAGAATAACATAAGGCTCTTTATTGAGAGATACAATCCTGATTCAACAGGTTAACTATAACACCTTACAATAGCTTGGCCCTGGAGATGTCCAGCCATAGAAGTCAATCAATTCGGTTTTTGTTTGCTTCAGACATACTCCCACTGTCCTTTTCTGTTTGTCTATTTTTCCTAATCAGGATGTCCCAAATTACATGTCAACTATGAGTCAAAGCCTAACTGTATGTTTGGTTTGCTTTTTGAAAAAAAAAATTCCAACTCAAATTCACTTATCACCCCTACTTTCAATCATTACTCTCATTTCTCTCTCCACTCATTACCCCTATCTCCAATCATTATTATCATTTCTCTATCTCTCTCCACTCATTACCTCTATCTCCAATCATTACCCTAATTTCTCTCTTCACTCATTATCCAAAAAACCAAACTCAAAAATTCTCAAAAACCCATTCAAACACAGCATAAATGTTTTGATGTCAAAACTATCCATTACATTTTTTGTTATGAAATGTGAATACTTTTCGAAGCGGAGAAAAGGGGGCATTATAGGAAACCAATGCCCTAAGTCATGTTTGAGTGCATAAAAATGCATGTCCCCTTGAAAAATTAGAACTCCCAAAGCTGACGAAGGTTGTGGTATAGAGATAGGCTTACTGAATGGGGAATGGTTGTGCCAACTGGTTGTGTGCTTTGTAAGAAAATTGTAACCAAGGGGTTGAATCTCATGGGCACCTTTCTTTGATTGTTGTTATTTGGAAAGTATTCGGGCTGATTTGTTGGATAGAAATCTAACTAATTCAAAGGCGTCCAAAGTGCTGGGATTATGAGTTGGATTGGGCTATCAAGCACTGTAAGGGGAAGGGATTCAGCTCTTCTTTGTATAAACTCTCCATTGCTGCTGCTTTATACCAAATTTGGCTTGAACGGAATGCTCAAATAGAAATGTAGTAATCCTGAGTTGGTTGTGAGAGTCATCGTTGTGAGGGTAAAGATAGAGTTTGTTCTTGGGACAAAGTGCCTTATGTTAATAAAAAAAATATAGTATGATCGGTGAATCCAGAATACAACTTCATTGGCCACAAAATATAGATTACATAAATCAAATATTATGAAATCCAAACGAAGCCCTATAAACAAGTCTCCTCAAAACAGATTCAATGCCTCACCAATGGGTGTTGGAGGTTGACCTACATTCTGTCTCCCAGGATAAAACGGCTAAACCACAATCGTTGGAACACCTCGAAGGCCGCCTTAGCGAACTCAACTTACGTCTGCCTCTCTCTCACACAAGAACAATATACGAATGAAGCTTTGAGGATTCGTGGAACTGGTGAAGAAACAAGAACTGGGATGCTAAATTTATACACCACATGAGGGTCCTTTGAAGTGCTCTAACATTGAAAACACCTCGTCAACGGGGGGAAAACCAAGTGGCCCTTCATGAATACAGGATAATCAAAAGGTTTCAGGAAAACCAAAAGCTTCTCCCATATGTTGCACCACATTAGATGAATCTAGAAACATGTCCAAATACGATGAATGTGAGAGACCTTCCGGTTGCCTGTTGAGACCTTCTAGATGCCCAACTTCATTCACCATTACTCCAATATTTCTAACATCTTATTCCTTTGAGCATAACATGTTGTGTAGGACTTCGAATATTTCTCCTTGTATTTTCAGTAGAAGTTTTGGAGATGTTTAGCTGAGGTTTTTAGCTGTAATTTATTTTTTTGCCTATGGGTATGCCCTGGGATTGTTGAGCTTTCTTTTGGTGGTTATAAAATTTTAACTTACCCAATAAAAAGGTTTGTTGGATAGAGGGAGTACTTCAAAAGCAGTAAGATCCCAAATTGCTGCAGTCATAGATGGTTTGGAACTATAATCTATTCTTATTTACCGCATGTTGCAGCATATTTCATACACCATGCAACACAACTATAATGACAAAATAATCCATGTTCTTAGGAGACAATGCTTGTGGAAAGGATAGTTCCACTGGTGGCCCACCTGGATTTGCCTAATTTTCTCCTCGTTCTAAGTATACAAAAGAGTTAAACCCCATCAGCATTACCAATCCATGTCCAGTTTGGTGCCTTGACTAGTATAAAGAGTGTTCCCCACAGTAATCCTCCATTCGCCTGACACCTAAGAAAAGATAGCTCAACAGCAGTGACCCTGGATTAATGACCATGGATGATCCTCCATTATCAAGATAGCTCTTGATAGGATTGAACAATATATTTCTAAATCATTACGGACTAAATGACCCCATGGAAGAATTTCATAGAAGGCTGGAAATTGAAGTAAAGAAGCCCACAGTACAGCACCAAAAATAAATTACCAAACTAAACTTGAATAAAGCCTTAAAAGAACAAAAATAGCTAAAGCATAAAATCAGCTCCCCAGGCAAGTTTATTTTTTCTTTTTTGATATGAAACTCCCTTGGCAAGTTCTATTGAGACCGTCTCCACTCCAGAAGACTAAGTTAGCCCTCGATTACGTTTCTCTTTCTCTTTTATTTCTTTTTAGACTTTATTCCAAAGAATAGGTGGCAATCTTTGTACGCAAGAGAAGTTTTGTTAACCAGATTCGGTTCACTTCTCAGCACGTTTAAGGAGTTAGATCATGACATAAAACAACTTTCCAGCTAGCTGTTAGATGGAAGTCCCAAGGCACAGAATTGTGAAATTTTTACCCAAGAAAATCCTCTTTACAAGTGCTGGAACTGCAAGTATGTTGAAGAAGAGGATAGAAAAACCCAAGGCAAAAGAATAAAAACCTTGGTGTGAGAATCACTCTCCATACAATGAGCCCTTCGTGTTTAACTGGTATATTGGGATCCCAAGACTTTTTTCTGCCAAATCCCTTTCAAGTTTACCATTTAGAGCTACATAACCGGGTCCCCTAAGATGATACTTTATCACTTCATTTGATTATTGGGCAAGCAGCAATTCTTAAGATGATCTTTTGACTCATTTGTGTTACTTCATTTAAAGTAAGAAGATGCCACTAAAGCATTATTTAGAAGTTTCAAACTATTGTCTTATCATATCTTTCAGAAAATTGCCAAGAAGAAAGAAATTGACACAAACTTGCACCCTATATTAGGCATAGAGATAAACCTAATGAGTGGTTCAGAGCTACTTGAATGCAAGGACAATATTGTTCCACACCCTCCAAATTTATCATTTGCACAGCCATAGTATACCTCCTTTACACCTAGACAGAAAAATACCACGAGTCAGAGACAATCCCAAAGAAAAAGAGTACACAAAATTTCAGTACAAGGACAACAGAATGAGCATGTAGAGACTCGTGTTTATTTTATCCATAGTTGATATTTATTAAATGCATAATTTTCGGAAAAGGATAATGGAATAACTGTATTTATGTGATTTGGGGTTAAAACGAAGGAATTGATTGTGGAAGGAGGTAATGTGTGATTTGTGGATTTAAGAGTATAAATAGGGGAGATGAGGGAGCATGGGATCATTTTCCCCTCACCCTCACTCACGTCTCTCTCTCCCGGTCTCTCTCTCCAACGCCTCTCTCACTCTCTCTTGCTCTCTCACCAAAATCACTCAAAAACCCACCAATATAACCTTCAATCCTTCGACCTCTATGCGTATTGCGGCCCGTATCCCGTTCATTGGAGCTCGAGGAGGTCGTATCCCGTTCGAATCGAAGTTTTCGGAGAGCTAGGGCTCGTAACTTTGTGGGTTTCGTTCTTCGGCTTTGAGGTAGGGATTCTACCTCTCAATACATGTAGTTGAAGTGTTTTCCTTGCTTGAAATTGTATCCATGGTTGTTGTTGTTGTTGTTGTGGTTGTTGTTGAAGTTCTGAAAATCTGCAGAAAAACTGCTCGTAAGCCTCCCGTATGGATACGGCCAAAAATCTGTATCCATACGGAACAAGCTGGAAAATTCGTAACCGACCCGTATCCATACGGCTTTTTTTCTCGTATCCATACAGTGAGCTTATCTCCAGAATTCACTGTTTTGCTCCAAAACCCATTGATTTGACCCCCGATCACTTTCAACTCGTTCCAAGTACTTCTAAAACCCTCCTAATCATTGTTGAACACCCTTGTTGGGCTCTTGTGCGTTCTTGGCACTTCCTTACTTTCGTTCGATATAATTTGTCCTAATTATCATATGAACTTGAAATGGAACGAAACGTTATGAAATTTGAGACACACAAAACTTGTTGACACAACGCGTGAACACTCAAGGCCCATCGACGGGTGGGTGCTTGGCAGGGGATATCAGGGTCCCATAAATAGCCTGGCAGGAGCTAATGCTCGTATTGATTATTCAAGGCCCAACCTTCGAGGTGGGTGCTTGGCAGGGGATATCGGGGTCCCATGAATAGCCCGGCAGGAGCTTCGGCTCATGACACATAACGCGAGACGGTTTGGATATGCGAGATATGATAATGGTTAAAGGTTGAGGGGTATTCTAAATCTCATGGCTTGTTTGTCGGATTGTTGAACCATTTCGATTGTTAGTTGCTTGGGCTATCCTTTGCATACGTCGTATTATCACTTTCGCATTTCTCTTGCATATATTGTCTGCGTAGCATTCCTACTGGGCTAGTGTAGCTCAAGCCTTATTTCTTTTCAGGTAATAACTCTGGACATTAGCGACCATGATTGGAGTGCTTGGGTATCGGACACAACGTTTTGAAAGCTAACATTGTAGAGTTACTTAGGCATCTTTGTAAATTCCTTTTGAAGATGTATTTGTAACTTAAGTGATGGTTCAATTGTCTATGGGATATTTTGTAAACTCTAAACTCTTGACCTTTGATGTCTATTCTTATTTGGGGCCGTTGTGCCAAAGATGTAATATTTTTGAACTCTTGGGCTTGGAGTATGGTTATGGGTAATTAATGATATTTTGGTAACGTGCGGATTATTGTGAGGTAATTGCTTAAGAAACTCTTTATATTTTATGTTGAAAATGGTGGTCGTGACAACTTGGTATCAGAGCACTAGGTTTAGAACACCTAGAGACCGTGGGGAGGCATTTCGCCTCATGGGTTCAAAATGTCGCGCCCTCTAACATAAATTGTGCATGCTTGCGTGACTAACATTTATGTGACTACATGGCATTGTGTTTTTGTTATCATAGAGTGGTGTAGAGTTAGTTACCCGTGTTGAGAAGTTGGAGGCTCCGACCTCATTGTAGTGATTGTGGTTGCGATTGTTGTTATTGATATCATTACAGTTGGTGGTCTTGGTCTGTACCATTTGTGGTAAGATGTCTTTTATATGAGATGTTAGATGGGCATGAGTGGTGACAATATTGATGTGTGAGAAAGGATATTTGTTAGCATGTGATAAAAGGGATAGAATGTTGATTTGACTTACGGGATGAGTGTTAGATGTATTTTTAATTGAAATTGCTCGGATTATGTGCTAAGTTAAACCTGTATGAGATGAGCTGTATAGGGTATAAGTATAAGGTGAGTAATATATGCGATGGGAATTGAGTTAGTGCGTGTATTGAATGTGTTTGGAAATGGTAAAGACTTGTTGTGATGAAATTATAGTTGATTGTTGTAGTGGTTGTTATTGAGACAGTTATTGTGAGCATAGGTAGGGCAAGTCGAACCTACATAAGGAGATATGTGTATCTAAGGTTAATATAGGAAAATGAGGGTTATAGGTAGGGTGTTAGAATACAGTTTGTGTCTTCTGGACACCCAGGCGACTACCGATGAGATCCAATTGGAAGAGGCGCTTGATCACCGCATCTTCTGGATGGAAGTCTCGGAAAGTCAACTGGACATTAGGGTTATACATAGGGGCTAGATATCTAGGCTTGGGGTAGATGACTGTCTATAAGAATTTTGTAGAAAATGGAAGCGCTATGGTATTGTTGTTGTCATTGCTGAAATAATTGTCATGGTGATGTCATTATAACAAGATGGTAGGATAACAGTTGTAGTGTTGCTTAGTGAGTTATGTGATTGAAGGAGAACTATATTGATGTATTTGAAGTCGAGTGGTTGACGTGAGTTATGTGGTGGGGAACGTGTTTGAAGTTTGTAAGGATTTATGAATGTGAACTATCGTGGTTGGAAACGAAGTGAAGAGTAGTTGGTGTGTCCTGATTTGAAATGGCGGGAAGCTTGGAGTGATAAATGTGAGAGGGAAACGGAACGTTGTGAGTTGAACGATTAGAGCGTAAAGAAACGGTATGATGTGTGTTCAAAAATGTAGACTAGACTGATGACAGTAGGGGATAGATTGGGGTATGTCGTTGGGATGATAGGTTTGTTTGAGAGAGATTAAGGGATAATGGTGATAGTGATAGTAGTGATGGTGATGGGAATGGTGTGGTTGTTATGATTGAGGTTGAGTGTAATTATGGTGGTGTCTTTGAGAAATATGAATGTCAATATGATTGCTTGGTGGAGAGAAAGAAATTTGTGAGCCGTGAAGTTTGTAGTGGGCGGGATCGTTAGAAGTTATTTGTGTGAGTGGATTCACCTCTTGAGTGATGGGGCGGTAGAAGCCTTAGACGTAACTAGGAGTATAGACATGTTGTCATTTGAAAACCCTAAGTCTTGTGGGCATTTAAGGAGGAGTCAGTCAATTCGTTTGTGTTGGTGTCAGAATTTTAGTATAGAAACAATCAATAGTATTGTATTTTAGTTGGTGCAGCTATTGGACACATTGTGTAGGTGCTAGGATGATGAGATGCTGTTAAGTTGTAATGTTGTTGAAATAGAGGAATGATTCGTATTGATTATACGTGCATTTGTGATGTAATGTTTCAATTGTGAATATGAGAAATACGTGATTTGATTTGACTAAATGAACGAGAATGCTCGGGATTGGTAAAGTGAATAGACATCGCGTGAGGTATTACAAGATTAGAAAGAACGAGACTGATATGATTGTGGTTACTGTTGGGTTTGCTAGAGCCATGAGATATGAAGTACTGGGTACCGAACGAGTTAGTTAATATGTGGGTGAATCGGATGTTGTCTGAGCCATTAATTGGTATGGATGGTTTGTTGATATATATTTCGTGTACGAAATCTATTGTTGTTTAGTGTTAACATATGTGTTTGACTTGATGTGCAATCTCGATGTGTGTAATTTGCTCATAGTTACGGTGCAGGGTAGACATTGATGTGTGCGTAGATTTTGCTACGGGAGAGACTATCTTTAGTTAGAATCTGGAACGTGTCCTTACTAAACTTTATTTGTATGATACGATTAGAAGGTTAGACACGGAAGGTATCTGCAATATGTCAATCCTTAGCTAATGGCTGGTGATAAGAAAAATAGTGAATTTGAGAGTTTGCCTGAACGGTATTGATATTGCGTTGTATTAAGTTACGTAGAGGGGACGCATTTTCATAGAAGTGAGTTTGGGTTAGAAACTAGTAATGATTCAGAGTGGAAAAAGGTGGAGTAGTGTTCGACCCTTAGTTGTGTTTGAATGTTAGATGGATGAAAAGGCATTAGAGGTTTATGTAGAGTTGATATAAGAGTTATGTGGGTAATAGGGATATGAAATGGAGGTAATGGCTGGCAGTTTTGAGATATAAGTGTTTCGAGATATCAATGGAGGTTAATTGTGTCCTTATGAGAGGGGAGTGAGTGCCACAAGGCAAGGAGCCATTTGGGAAGTGTCACGGGAGTGGTGTTGCTGACGATTAATAGCAGTATTAATAGAGATGAATTAGTTGTGAGATGTGTTTATACTTGAAGTCAAGTGAGGGGTTTGAATGATGAGTGAGTGGGTATAGTTGAGCAACGGGTGATGAGTCATTATATGGTTTAAGGATTCTAGGCTTTTAGCTTTTGTTCTAGTAGATGTTATTTGAGGTTCTTGGGGTTGGTGAGTAAAGAATTGATTCGTGGGTTGATGTAAATTGGGAAAGATGAAGCTTAGAGTTTAGAATTTGAGTTTTATAAGCAGTTCGAAATGTTCTTCTAGGAAGTTCAAGGGGTATATGGTAAAATGAAACAAAAAGAAGAAGAAGAAGAAGAGAACGTGGAGGTACTATTAGTTGGATTTCGTTACGGGTTTACCGAGGTCGCAAAGGAAGCATGATGCTGTTTGGGTAATCGTGGATCGTTTGACCAAAATCGCTCATTTTTTGCCTATTCGTGTTACCGATTCCGTAGAAACCTTGAGTCGTTTGTATACTCGGGAGATCATCCGTCTTCATGGGATTCCCGTATCCATCGTATCCGATCGTGATCCGAGGTTTACCGTACGTTTTTGGCAGAGTTTGCAAGCTGCTTTAGGCACCAATCTCTTGTTTAGCACCGCCTATCATCCTCAAACCGATGGACAATCCGAGAGAACGATTCAGATTCTAAAAGATATGCTTCGGGCTTGCGTGATGGATTTTCGGGGTAGTTGGGAGGATCACTTGTCGTTAGTCGAATTCACGTATAACAACAGCTATCAATCTAGTATCGAAGTGGCACCGTATGATGCTTTGTATGGAAGACCGTGTCGATCGCCGGTATGTTGGACCGAATTGGGAGAAGCTACACTAGTGGGGCCGGATATGATCACGGAGACCTCCGAGAGTATGAGAGCTATTCGACAACGCCTTAAAGAAGCTCAAGATAGAACGACCGAACAAGTCAAGGTGATTCGCCAAAGATTATTGACCGCGCAAAGTAGGCAAAGGAGTTATGCCGATCGTCGTCGTCGCCCGTTGTCCTTTGAAGAAGGGGATCACGTATTCCTTAAGGTATCGCCTCGTAGGGGATTATCACGTTTTGGGAAGAAAGGGAAACTATCGCCGCGTTATATCGGGCCGTTTGACATTATCGAGAAAATTGGGGAGGTTGCGTATCGCTTGGCTTTGCCACCGAAGCTAATGGGTGTCCATGACGTGTTTCACGTGTCTATGTTGAGAAAGTATGAACCGGATCCGTCGCATGTATTAGAGTGGTCCGAACTTGGGTTAGAGGCCGACGCGTCTTATGGGGAAGAACCGACACGTATCCTAGATTCGCGTGACCGAGTTTTGAGGGGTAAGACGATACCACTGGTGCGAGTCTTGTGGAGAAGTCAGAGTAGCGAGGAATCGACATGGGAAAGAGAGGACGAAATTAGGGAGAAATACCCGCACTTATTTCTGGAATGAGCCAATGTGAGTATTTACACTTTGAGCCTTTCGATAATTGACTTGTTGCATGATGATGAAATTGTGAATGTTGTATGCATGCATGATGCATTAGTGGTTAGCTTTGGCATGAAAATTTCGAGGACGAAATTTCTTTAAGGAGGGTAGAATGTAGAGACTCGTGTTTATTTTATCCATAGTTGATATTTATTAAATGCATAATTTTCGGAAAAGGATAATGGAATAACTGTATTTATGTGATTTGGGGTTAAAACGAAGGAATTGATTGTGGAAGGAGGTAATGTGTGATTTGTGGATTTAAGAGTATAAATAGGGGAGATGAGGGAGCATGGGATCATTTTCCCCTCACCCTCACTCACGTCTCTCTCTCCCGGTCTCTCTCTCCAACGCCTCTCTCACTCTCTCTTGCTCTCTCACCAAAATCACTCAAAAACCCACCAATATAACCTTCAATCCTTCGACCTCTACGCGTATTGCGGCCCGTATCCCGTTCATTGGAGCTCGAGGAGGTCGTATCCCGTTCGAATCGAAGTTTTCGGAGAGCTAGGGCTCGTAACTTTGTGGGTTTCGTTCTTCGGCTTTGAGGTAGGGATTCTACCTCTCAATACATGTAGTTGAAGTGTTTTCCTTGCTTGAAATTGTATCCATGGTTGTTGTTGTTGTTGTTGTGGTTGTTGTTGAAGTTCTGAAAATCTGCAGAAAACTGCTCGTAAGCCTCCCGTATGGATACGGCCAAAAATCTGTATCCATACGGAACAAGCTGGAAAATTCGTAACCGACCCGTATCCATACGGCTTTTTTTCTCGTATCCATACAGTGAGCTTATCTCCAGAATTCATTGTTTTGCTCCAAAACCCATTGATTTGACCCCCGATCACTTTCAACTCGTTCCAAGTACTTCTAAAACCCTCCTAATCATTGTTGAACACCCTTGTTGGGCTCTTGTGCGTTCTTGGCACTTCCTTACTTTCGTTCGATATAATTTGTCCTAATTATCATATGAACTTGAAATGGAACGAAACGTTATGAAATTTGAGACACACAAAACTTGTTGACACAACGCGTGAACACTCAAGGCCCATCGACGGGTGGGTGCTTGGCAGGGGATATCAGGGTCCCATAAATAGCCTTGCAGGAGCTAATGCTCGTATTGATTATTCAAGGCCCAACCTTCGAGGTGGGTGCTTGGCAGGGGATATCGGGGTCCCATGAATAGCCCGGCAGGAGCTTCGGCTCATGACACATAACGCGAGACGGTTTGGATATGCGAGATATGATAATGGTTAAAGGTTGAGGGGTATTCTAAATCTCATGGCTTGTTTGTCGGATTGTTGAACCATTTCGATTGTTAGTTGCTTGGGCTATCCTTTGCATACGTCGTATTATCACTTTCGCATTTCTCTTGCATATATTGTCTGCGTAGCATTCCTACTGGGCTAGTGTAGCTCAAGCCTTATTTCTTTTCAGGTAATAACTCTGGACATTAGCGACCATGATTGGAGTGCTTGGGTATCGGACACAACGTTTTGAAAGCTAACATTGTAGAGTTACTTAGGCATCTTTGTAAATTCCTTTTGAAGATGTATTTGTAACTTAAGTGATGGTTCAATTGTCTATGGGATATTTTGTAAACTCTAAACTCTTGACCTTTGATGTCTATTCTTATTTGGGGCCGTTGTGCCAAAGATGTAATATTTTTGAACTCTTGGGCTTGGAGTATGGTTATGGGTAATTAATGATATTTTGGTAACGTGCGGATTATTGTGAGGTAATTGCTTAAGAAACTCTTTATATTTTATGTTGAAAATGGTGGTCGTGACAGAGCATACCCAGAATCGACAATGCAGCCGCACACATAATACATGGTTCACATGTAACATAAAGGACACATTTTGCAAATTTTTCAGCAACTTCTGCCGCTAATAGTCCATTTTGATGCCACTGCTCAAGAAGAATATCAATAGCTTCCATCTCGCCGTTTCTTGTAGCCTGCATTCAACTTGCCAGAAAACTAAATTGCAAAATCGAACGACACAACCAACTAAAAAGAATATAGTATTCCAGATCATCAATACCCATCCAGAATAATTCATTAGTCAATTGCAAAAGTCAACAATCAGTTATCCAAACAACAAAATGGAGGTACACCGAACTAGTATGTCACTTCAGCCAGGGTTACACACCAAATAAATACTTGTACCACTATGAAATAGGATCAACTAAAGGTACATATTGCACAAAAAAGATGCAACTTTCTATGGTTGCAAATAAGTACCTAAGTAGGTTTCAATAAAGAGAATATACACTGAATTCATAAAGTTCCAGTAACATAGATATCAGAGTATGAACATAAAAACACAAAACACAAAATTCTAGAAGGAGGCCACGATTTTATTAAACTATTAGTAACGGTTAAGAACACATTTATTCTGCAACGATGCCACACATTACAGGTACTGATGAAGTAGTCAACCATAAAAAAGGACGAGTAAAAAGGCCACATGCATAAGTACAAGGTACTAGAGATGAAAATTTTGTAGGACAACAGAAAATAAGAGGTACTCCTGAATACGGTTAATGTTGGGATCCACTGAGTGAGAGGAAGGCTTTGAGAATCTTGGGGAAACAGCTGAAAATAAATCATCACTCCTCTCATTCTTGAACATTCTGCAGGACAGATAATGGTGAAGCTTGAATGGAGGGCGCAAGTGTTTTTCACTTACGACACTACGTACTTATTTACTTCACTTAAAATAATTACACATCCACAAAATCTACCTTACTATGAGCACCCTACCCCAACTTTTTAAAGTTGCATTTTGACCTTCTAACATTTTCTCGAACTAAAAACATTGAAGGAAACAGGAGATTCACAATTGCATAAATTACCGCTCCTAATGGAGTTATTGATGTGGTGGCTTCTCCTTAAACCAGACTTGATAATATTTTACAGTTTGCACCCCTCCGAACAAAAAGAGCAAAGGATAAAGAGGAGACTAGGATATAGTGACGGTGTCAAGAACTACAGTAAAATAACTAATATCACACAAGAAGACCATATGTTAACTTCATTCATACATGACCGTGATTATCCAATGGTTAGAATTTATATATTGGACTAAACAAACAGGCTTTTCTTCTTTCCCCAGCATGTGGACAGAGATAGAGGTGTGCAAAAAAACATTTTGTGATATGGGGACAAACAATCTGAATAAACCACATAAAGAGAGGTGAAATGAGAAAAAAAGATGATGAGCATACATTACGTGTCTCTGTAGTCCGATTTCTTCCCGAAGCAATAACCTCCCCATCCCCGACAATCACACAGCTGCCCAATTCAAAATCAAAAAAAGATGTTGAGAGAAGTAAAATACCTATACACAGTTACAATACCGTATCATGCAATAATACCAACATTCGCAAACACAACCTGAGCGATCTTCTCATGAAGTTGCACATTTCATATATAAAACTCAAGAAAACAAGGCCTTGTTCCAATGAATTGCAGTTGGTTCCTAGGTTTACTATAGCTTCCGTTACATATTTATCTCTAATGGTATAATAGTCACAAAATTCAAAAATAACATCAACAAGGTATATGAAACTCTTAACTTGAAGTTGTGTAAAATTCTTGGTGGACAATTAACATACGCTGCGAAGGAAAATAAGCAAGATATTATCCTATGGCACTACGCTTGTCAGTGGACAGGATTTATGCCTAAGCAGTAGTCTCGGAGTCTTAAGCAACCGAGGAAAAACTTAGTTGCAAACATATCAGCAAGAGTCAGACAGCTTTGAAGCAAAATAAATACATACTCCGGGAGCTTGGCAAATGCTCATACTAAATTTCAAGTTTTGTGCTAGACTAAAATATCAAAAAAAAAGAAGACAGAAATGACAGGAAAAAAAAGGATACGACATGCGGAAGGAAACAAAAAGCCTTTCTATAAGGAAGACCGAATATTGCAATGATGTGGATAAAATCACACATAATAGGGAAAGCGACATTATTTCACCCTTCCTTGAAAAACAGGGGAGAAGGCACCCAGATTTTCTAGCAAACAAAAACTAATCAAAAGATCAGTTCATGTATCATTACAAGCCCCAATCACACATCAACCTGGAAGAGAAAAAACTAACACGGAATCCCACTAGTGGCTCCATGTCCAAATTTAAGTGAGAATCAAAAGGGAAAATCATGTTTCAATCATTCAACAGCTATTTTGTCACTTTCTGCAGAAATTTAATACGCCAATCACGGATCTCTAGGCTGTTCACCAGACAAAAACTAATGTTCAATTGTCTATCTTTCCAACAAACAGCAGAGACAAATCAAATAACCTAATGTTGATTTGGAACATTGCTTTCATCTTCGAAGTTGGTTAGTAATCTAATATGAACGTAGGTTCAAAACTAATGAAATAACTAATTTCTTGCACAATAATTGAAATTTGTTTGACATGTTAAAAATTTGGTAGAGGAGTGCCAAACTTTTAACAAGAGCAACTCAAATTAAACAAAAAGACTACAAACAATGTATGGGGCTGGAAGGACAGTAATCGTAAAATTGCTTGATAATAATTTCTCAACAAGACCATTGAAAAGCTTACCCCACAGGTACGTCGAGGCTACCCAAGGCAACCTTTGCCTGGCGAAAGAGAAGGTAGAAAGTTTTGAAAACAAAAACCACCACCAAGATGAGAGGGCACAATCACGAACTTTGACAATCCAGACAGGAAAATAAAGCACGTGATGATACAGTACGCATGACGCTTTTAAACACTAAGGCAATGCCTCATTCGAAGGTGAATACAAACAAACTATAGCGGCATGTGATCACTAAAGCTCCACTTGAAGATTGACTACCCACCAATACAACTAAAGCTCACACGAAGATCCAATCTAGTTGTCTATACTTGACCAACTGTTTGTACAAAATGAAAAGCGTGATGAGGGTCCAGCTGCAAAGAGATGCAAGTAAATAAATATACCGCATATCATGGGCTTTCAATCACATCAGTATGTTTATTTACTTGCAAAAAAAAAATTCTCTCTAGTTCCGGTTACTGATGTGATTGAAAGCCCATGATCTGCGGTATATTTATTTACTTGCATCTCTTTGCAGCTGGACCCTCATCAAGCTTTTCATTTTGTACAAACAGTTAGTCAAGTATAGACAACTGGATTGGATCTTCGTGTGAGCTTTAGTTGTATTGGTGGGTAGTCAATCTTCAAGTGGAGCTTTAGTGATCACATGCCGCTATAGTTTGTTTGTATTCACCTTCGAATGAGGCATTGCCTTAGTGTTTAAAAGCGTCATGCGTACTGTATCATCACGTGCTTTATTTTCCTGTCTGGATTGTCAAAGTTCGTGATTGTGCCCTCTCATCTTGGTGGTGGTTTTTGTTTTCAACACTTTCTACCTTCTCTTTTGCCAGGCAAAGGTTGCCTTGGGTAGCCTCGAAGTACCTGTGGGGTAAGCTTTTCAATGGTCTTGTTGAGAAATTATTATCAAGCAATTTTACGTTTACTGTCCCTCCAGCCTCATACATTGTTTGTAGTCTTTTTGTTTAATTTGAGTTGCTCCTGTTAAAAGTTTGGCACTCCTCTACCAAATTTTTAACATGTCAAACAAATTTCAATTATTGTGCAAGAAATTAGTTATTTCATTAGTTTTGAACCTACGTTCATATTAGATTACTAACCAACTTCGAAGATGAAAGCAATGTTCTAAATCAACATTAGGTTATTTGATTTGTCTCTGCTGTTTGTTGGAAAGATAGACAATTGAACATTAGTTTTTGTCTGGTGAACAGCCTAGAGATCCGTGATTGGCGTATTAAATTTCTGCAGAAAGTGACAAAATAGCTGTTGAATGATTGAAACATGATTTTCCCTTTTGATTCTCACTTAAATTTGGACATGGAGCCACTAGTGGGATTCCGTGTTAGTTTTTTCTCTTCCAGGTTGATGTGTGATTGGGGCTTGTAATGATACATGAACTGATCTTTTGATTAGTTTTTGTTTGCTAGAAAATCTGGGTGTCTTCTCCCCTGTTTTTCAAGGAAGGGTGAAATAATGTCGCTTTCCCTATTATGTGTGATTTTATCCACATCATTGCAATATTCGGTCTTCCTTATAGAAAGGCTTTTTGTTTCCTTCCGCATGTCGTATCCTTTTTTTTCCTGTCATTTCTGTCTTCTTTTTTTTTGATATTTTAGTCTAGCACAAAACTTGAAATTTAGTATGAGCATTTGCCAAGCTCCCGGAGTATGTATTTATTTTGCTTCAAAGCTGTCTGACTCTTGCTGATATGTTTGCAACTAAGTTTTTCCTCGGTTGCTTAAGACTCCGAGACTACTGCTTAGGCATAAATCCTGTCCACTGACAAGCGTAGTGCCATAGGATAATATCTTGCTTATTTTCCTTCGCAGCGTATGTTAATTGTCCACCAAGAATTTTACACAACTTCAAGTTAAGAGTTTCATATACCCTGTTGATGTTATTTTTGAATTTTGTGACTATTCTACCATTAGAGATAAATATGTAACGGATGCTATAGTAAACCCTGGAACCAACTGCAATTCATTGAAACAAGGCCTTGTTTTCTTGAATTTTATATATGAAATGTGCAACTTCATGAGAAGATCGCTCAGGTTGTGTTTGCGAATGTTGGTATTATTGCATGATACGGTATTGTAACTGTGTATAGGTATTTTACTTCTCTCAACATCTTTTTTTGATTTTGAATTGGGCAGCTGTGTGATTGTCGGGGATGGGGAGGTTATTGCTTCGGGAAGAAATCAGACTACAGAGACACGTAATGTATGCTCATCATCTTTTTTTCTCATTTCACTTCTCTTTATGTGGTTTATTCAGATTGTTTGTCCCCATATCACAAAATGTTTTTTTGCACGCCTCTACCTCTGCCCACATGCTGGGGAAAGAAGAAAAGCTTGTTTGTTTAGTCCAGTATATAAACTCTAACCATTGGATAATCACAGTCATGTATGAATGAAGTTAACATATGGTCTTCTTGTGTGATATTAGTTATTTTACTGTAGTTCTTGACACCGTCACTATATCCTAGTCTCCTCTTTATCCTTTGCTCTTTTTGTTCGGAGGGGTGCAAACTGCAAAATATTATCAAGTCTGGTTTAAGGAGAAGCCACCACATCAATAACTCCATTAGGAGCGGTAATTTATGCAATTGTGAATCTCCTATTTCCTTCAATGTTTTTAGTTCGAGAAAATGTTAGAAGGTCAAAATGCAACTTTAAAAAGTTGGGGTAGGGTGCTCATAGTAAGGTAGATTTTGTGGATGTGTAATTATTTTAAGTGAAGTAAATAAGTACGTAGTGTCGTAAGTGAAAAACACTTGCGCCCTCCATTCAAGCTTCACCATTATCTGTCCTGCAGAATGTTCAAGAATGAGAGGAGTGATGATTTATTTTCAGCTGTTTCCCCAAGATTCTCAAAGCCTTCCTCTCACTCAGTGGATCCCAACATTAACCGTATTCAGGAGTACCTCTTATTTTCTGTTGTCCTACAAAATTTTCATCTCTAGTACCTTGTACTTATGCATGTGGCCTTTTTACTCGTCCTTTTTATGGTTGACTACTTCATCAGTACCTGTAATGTGTGGCATCGTTGCAGAATAAATGTGTTCTTAACCGTTACTAATAGTTTAATAAAATCGTGGCCTCCTTCTAGAATTTTGTGTTTTGTGTTTTTATGTTCATGCTCTGATATCTATGTTACTGGAACTTTATGAATTCAGTGTATATTCTCTTTATTGAAACCTACTTAGGTACTTATTTGTAACCATAGAAAGTTGCATCTTTTTTGTGCAATATGTACCTTTAGTTGATCCTATTTCATAGTGGTACAAGTATTTATTTGGTTTGGTGTGTAACCCTGCCTGAAGTGACATACTAGTTCGGTGTACCTCCATTTTGTTGTTTGGATAACTGATTGTTGACTTTTGCAATTGACTAATGAATTATTCTGGATGGGTATTGATGATCTGGAATACTATATTCTTTTTAGTTGATTGTGTCGTTCGATTTTGCAATTTAGTTTTCTGGCAAGTTGAATGCAGGCTACAAGACACGGCGAGATGGAAGCTATTGATATTCTTCTTGAGCAGTGGCATCAAAATGGACTATCAGCGGCAGAAGTTGCTGAAAAATTTGCAAAATGTGTCATTTATGTTACATGTGAACCATGTATTATGTGTGCGGCTGCATTGTCGATTCTGGGTATGCTCATTCTGTTGTCCTTGTACTGAAATTTTGTGTACTCTTTTTCTTTGGGATTGTCTCTGACTCGTGGTATTTTCCTGTCTAGGTGTAAAGGAGGTATACTATGGCTGTACAAATGATAAATTCGGAGGGTGTGGATCAATATTGTCCTTGCAATCAAGTAGCTCTGAACCACTCATTAGGTTTATCTCTATGCCTAATATAGGGTGCAAGTTTGTGTCAATTTCTTTCTTCTTGGCAATTTTCTGAAAGATATGATAAGACAATAGTTTGAAACTTCTAAATAATGCTTTAGTGGCATCTTCTTACTTTAAATGAAGTAACACAAATGAGTCAAAAGATCATCTTAAGAATGGCTGCTTGCCCAATAATCAAATGAAGTGATAAAGTATCATCTTAGGGGACACGGTTATGTAGCTCTAAATGGTAAACTTGAAAGGGATTTGGCAGAAAAAAGTCTTGGGATCCCAATATACCAGTTAAACACGAAGGGCTCATTGTATGGAGAGTGATTCTCACACCAAGGTTTTTATTCTTTTGCCTTGGATTTTTCTATCCTCTTCTTCAACATACTTGCAGTTCCAGCACTTGTAAAGAGGATTTTCTTGGGTAAAAATTTCACAATTCTGTGCCTTGGGACTTCCATCTAACAGCTAGCTGGAAAGTTGTTTTATGTCATGATCTAACCCCTTAAACGTGCTTAGAAGTGAACCGAAGCTGGTTAACAAAACTTCTCTTGCGTACAAAGATCGCCACCTATTCTTTGGAATAAAGTCTAAAAAGAAATAAAAGAGAAAGAGAAACGTAATCGAGGGCTAACTTAGTCTTCTGGAGTGGAGACGGTCTCAATAGAACTTGCCAAGGGAGTTTCATATCAAAAAAGAAAAAATAAACTTGCCTGGGAAGCTGATTTTATGCTTTAGCTGTTTTTGTTCTTTTAAGGCTTTATTCAAGTTTAGTTTGGTAATTTGTTTTTGGTGTTGTACTGTGGGCTTCTTTACTTCAATTTCCAGCCTTCTATGAAATTCTTCCATGGGGTCATTTAGTCCGTAATGATTTAGAAATATATTGTTCAATCCTATCAAGAGCTATCTTGATAATGGAGGATCATCCATGGTCATTAATCCAGGGTCACTGCTATTGAGCTATCTTTTCTTAGGTGTCAGGCGAATGGAGGATTACTGTGGGGAACACTCTTTATACTAGTCAAGGCACCAAACTGGACATGGATTGGTAATGCTGATGGGGTTTAACTCTTTTGTATACTTAGAACGAGGAGAAAATTAGGCAAATCCAGGTGGGCCACCAGTGGAACTATCCTTTCCACAAGCATGATCTCCTAAGAACATGGATTATTTTGTCATTATAGTTGTGTTGCATGGTGTATGAAATATGCTGCAACATGCGGTAAATAAGAATAGATTATAGTTCCAAACCATCTATGACTGCAGCAATTTGGGATCTTACTGCTTTTGAAGTACTCCCTCTATCCAACAAACCTTTTTATTGGGTAAGTTAAAATTTTATAACCACCAAAAGAAAGCTCAACAATCCCAGGGCATACCCATAGGCAAAAAAACAAACTACAGCTAAAAACCTCAGCTAAACATCTCCAAAACTTCTACTGAAAATACAAGGAGAAATATTCGAAGTCCTACACAACATGTTATGCTCAAAGGAATAAGATGTTAGAAATATTGGAGTAATGGTGAATGAAGTTGGGCATCTAGAAGGTCTCCACAGGCAACCGGAAGGTCTCTCACATTCATCGTATTTGGACATGTTTCTAGATTCATCTAATGTGGTGCAACATATGGGAGAAGCTTTTGGTTTTCCTGAAACCTTTTGATTATCCTGTATTCATGAAGGGCCACTTGGTTTTCCCCCCGTTGACGAGGTGTTTTCAATGTTAGAGCACTTCAAAGGACCCTCCTGTGGTGTATAAATTGAGCATCCCAGTTCTTGTTTCTTCACCAGTTCCACGAATCCTCAAAACTTCATTCGTATATTGTTCTTGTGTGAGAGAGAGGCAGACGTAAGTTGAGTTCGCTAAGGCGGCCTTCGAGGTGTTCCAACGATTGTGGTTTAGCCGTTTTATCCTGGGAGACAGAATGCAGGTCAACCTCCAACACCCATTGGTGAGGCGTTGAATCTGTTTTGAGGAGACTTGTTTATAGGGCTTCGTTTGGATTTCATAATATTTGATTTATGTAATCTATATTTTGTGGCCAATGAAGTTGTATTCTGGATTCGCCGATCATACTGTATTTTTTTTTATTAACATAAGGCACTTTGTCCCAAGAACAAACTCTATCTTTACCCTCACAACGATGGCTCTCACAACCAACTCAGGATTACTACATTTCTATTTGAGCATTCCGTTCAAGCCAAATTTGGTATAAAGCAGCAGCAATGGAGAGTTTATACAAAGAAGAGCTGAATCCCTTCCCCTTACAGTGCTTGATAGCCCAATCCAACTCATAATCCCAGCACTTTGGACGCCTTTGAATTAGTTAGATTTCTATCCAACAAATCAGCCCGAATACTTTCCAAATAACAACAATCAAAGAAAGGTGCCCATGAGATTCAACCCCTTGGTTACAATTTTCTTACAAAGCACACAACCAGTTGGCACAACCATTCCCCATTCAGTAAGCCTATCTCTATACCACAACCTTCGTCAGCTTTGGGAGTTCCAATTTTTCAAGGGGACATGCATTTTTATGCACTCAAACATGACTTAGGGCATTGGTTTCCTATAATGCCCCCTTTTCTCCGCTTCGAAAAGTATTCACATTTCATAACAAAAAATGTAATGGATAGTTTTGACATCAAAACATTTATGCTGTGTTTGAATGGGTTTTTGAGAATTTTTGAGTTTGGTTTTTTGGATAATGAGTTAAGAGAGAAATTAGGATAATGATTGGAGATAGAGGTAATGAGTGGAGAAAGATAGAGAAATGATAATAATGATTGGAGATAGGGGTAATGAGTGGAGAGAAAAATGAGAGTAATGATTGAAAGTAGGGGTAATAAGTGAATTTGAGTTGGAATTTTTTTTTTCAAAAAGCAAACCAAACATACAGTTAGGCTTTGACTCATAGTCGACATGTAATTTGGGACATCCTGATTAGGAAAGATAGATAAACAGAAAAGGACAGTGGGAGTATGTCTGAAGCAAACAAAAACCGAATTGATTGACTTTTGTGGCTAGACATCTCCAGGGCCAAGCTATTGTAAGGTGTTATAGTTAACCTGTTGAATTAGGATTGTATCTCTCAATAAAAAGCCTTATGTTATTCTCTGAAGCTATCTGGAGTATACTAGGTTAAGGTTGTATTTGGTGTCCGGTTAGTGCTGAATGTGATTCAACTTAATGGCTTTCTCTGAATTTGTTCTTTGTCTGTGATTAATTATCTAGTTTTTGGTGTAGTGGTGGTGAAGTACGGCAAAGAGGTTTTAAATGCACTGGAGGAATAATGGCATCAGAAGCAGTGTCTCTGTTACGAAGCTTCTATGAGCAAGGGAACCCCAATGGTATGCGTTTCCAATACAATTTTTGATGACCACATAGGAAAATAATATAGAAGCTTCTGTGTAGTTTTTTAAACCACTTCTAGTAGCATGTTAGTTGTAAACAAAGAAACTTAAAGGTAGTTCCTTTTTTCATGGAAAGTAAAAGTTTCCTAGTGTCGATTAAGCCCAAGTCAGTGCAATCTCCTGTGGATTTCATGATTTGGTAAGAACAATGTTGCCATTGGTTTAGATTGACGACTTTGTAGCTCATAATTAAACCATATAGAATCTTCTTTGTAGTTATTGAAACCACTTTTATTAGCATTTTACTTTAAATAAAGAATCTGATAAAAAAATCTGTAAATAGAGAAGCCAAAAGTTGGTTCTTTTTTTTTGGAAAATAAAAGGTTTGTAGAGTTGGATTAGGCACGAGTCATTGCAATCTCCTTTGGTCGATTTCAGAATTGGATATGAACGATGTTGCCATTGGTTCATATGATTCTGATACTTCAAAGTTGCAATTATTATAGAGGTAGTAAATTGATGAGCTATAAAATGAAGTTGTGAGAAATAGTTTTGAGCATTGCCTAAGAATGATGACAATGTCATCGGAGAATCAATGTGGGTGCATGGTAGATCAACTATGGAAGTAATCTGCTTGTTAAGTGGATTAGTTGAGAAGTAAAGAGAGAAAAAGGACTTTGACATGGCTTTCATAAACTTGGAAAAAACATACAATAAGGTGCCTAGAGATGTTATATGGTGGGTTTTGCGGAGGAAGGATGCGACAAAAGGGTATATTGATGTGATTAAGGACATGTATGAAGGTTTTATCACTACTATTAGATCCCCAAGAGGAAAAACAAGTGAATCCCCAACCACAGTAGGATTACATCTTTTCCTTAGCTATGGTTAAATTGAATAGACATATTCAAGATGCTATCCCATGGTGTAAACTGTAATGTCCACGTACGGCTCCGTGAGAAGGGTAGCGGACATAAATGGCCTTGTTGTACGTCGCTTGCGGATGATATTGTCATGATAGATAAAATTGTGAAATGTTTTAATGCTAAATTAAAAACTTGTAGAGAAGCACTGGAGTCAAAATGATTTAGGACCAATTGGAGTAAAAACGAGTACATGAACTGTAAGTTTAGTGGTCATCAAAGTGCTACCATTGACAGAGTGACCCTCCAAAATCAGGAATTACCAAGAAACGATTATTTTAAGGATTTTAGCTGGAAACTGATGATGTAACACATAGAATACAAGTTGGATGGATCAAGTGGCAGAGTGTTTTAGGAGTGTTGTGTGACCTCAAGATACCCACAAAGTTGAAGGGAAGTTGTACCATACTACCAGCAGACAAACTATATGTTATATGGCATGAAGTGTTGGGCTACTAAGAAACATGCAAGTAAGATGTGTAGTTGAAATGAGAATGTTGAGATGGATATGTGATAAACTTGGGAGATAAAATTAGAAATGAAGACCTTTGAATGATAGGTGTAGCACGGATAGAAGATACAATGAGAGAAACTAATTACATGGTACAAGTGTACAAGTGATTCGTAATTGGAGGGAAGACTGCTATGGCTTGGTTGTAGAACTGTGTATCTGGAATAGGTCAAAGAGTACTCCACCCGAATCTGGATCTGGTTGATTTTTAGGTTTTCTCTCTTGTGAGTACTACTTCTAGATTTGATATTGTGTCATTACTTGTTGACTATATAATATCCTCCTGAACCGATATATGCGTCTCTTGTGAAGAAAGTATCTTGGTTTCATTGTATGCCTTGGGTGTCAACCTCATGGCAAAGTGTTTATCCATCCTGATTGGCAATTTCTAAATTTGGTGCCTTCACTTTGCACTACATTACACACTATTGTAATTGGGGAGGCAGATCTAAGTGTTATGCTTCATTGTTTAGGATCCCCCTGAGCTCCTTGATTTTGTTTCAATTGGGGTAGTTATTGCTGTACTTTTAGATACTAAGAACTGGAAGTTTCTACCATAATGAGAAAAGTGGCATGTGAAACATCTCAACAATGTTCTGAAACTCCAAAGGACCTTTTCAAAAAGAAATTAGAGTGAAGTGGTCCTTAAATTTTGCATTCAATTGGATTAGATTTCCACATAAAAATGACAGGGTCAGCTGCATAGCATGCACTTAGTTTTGCATTTTGAAAACAGTTTATTTACGCTTAATTTTGTTGTGTTGTGCATTTCAGCTCCAAAATCTTACAGGCCACCAGTTCAGAGGTTGTGAAATGGAATATTTTTGTATGGAGGTCGTTCCCCTTCTAATGAAAAGAGGTACCTCCGTACCTCATGTTCCAGTTTGTATCACGCATTTATTCTCATTTTCTGCTTTAAATTCTGTAATTACATTTCTCTGGTCATCTTGGGACTATTCAGGTTATGTTTTACAGCTGAAGTGAGATGACGTCGCATATTGTGCATTTCCCACTTGTTTTATTATTTTAAAATTTGATTTAGGCTTTTATCGACTCATTTCAACGTCATGGATGTTAGAAACACTGCTTGGGAAGTTAAGTTCCAGTGGTAAAACCAATATAGAACCCAAGTTAGGCAACAAATTGTCCCTCCAAGTATTGCTAGTGTTTGTTACTGCCTAAGCAAATTTTTATTAACAAACTTATGGGTTCATGGCTAGACCCGACTACTCTTAGAGCCTCTCATTCATAGGATAATTTCTGGTCTAAATGACATAACGAAGTAGCTCTGCAGTTGGGGATTAGGGGTCATAAAAAGGCATATTGCATGGGAAACAATAATAAATGAAGAAACCCAATTGGAGGGTAGTTTAGGCCATTTTCATATTTGGGAGAAAAAGCCTTAGTTTTCCCTTTTTTGATTCTCTTAGGTTCCTGACAATCCACAACTGAATTTCTTTTGAATGGATTTGTATTTAATTATGTCCCAAATTCTTGTGCAACTTTTAGTTATATCAATAAAGTTCTCTATATCGGTAAACTTCTGGCGCGAACACCTGATTTATCGAAATAAAAAATTGAAGCCCTCCTATTATGCTTATTTGGCACTGTTTACAATCTTGGCACTAATAAGTTCATTGTACCGTATAGGTGAGGCCTCAGCCTTATATAACGTTACAGTAACGTGTCCCGCCTATGTCATGACCTGCATTTCCAAAAATGGGCGTGTCAACCTGTTTGCTTTGTGTTCGTGTCGCTTAACCTGTATGCCTAGTAAACCATCAGCTTTTCAAATTGCCGAAAAACAAACTTTAAACCCATTATATGATGCAAGAGTATGTGCTGGTTTTACAGGTCATGTAGTCCTACCTTTTGAGCCAGTAACGATGACATTTCAAGAAGTGCAATATTTTGTCGACACCCCCCCGGTAATTATGTGCAGCCATACCCTACATATTGTAAGCAGAAATTTTGTAGGTCAAGCATTGATTATACACTATACCAACAGGAAATGAGAGAATGTGGCTTCAAACAGAAAAAACTTCAGCTGCTTCAGGATATGACGGGCGTATTTAGGCCTGGGATCCTTACAGCATTAATGGGTGTCAGTGGGGCAGGTAAAACAACCTTAATGGATGTTCTTTCTGGGAGGAAAATCGGAGGCACTATTGAAGGTGATATAAGAATTGGAGGGTATCCCAAAGTACAAAAGCTATTTGCTAGAATATCCGGTTACTGCGAGCAGAACGACATACACTCTCCACAGATCACCGTTGAAGAATCAGTAATATACTCGGCTTGGTTGCGATTACCGGCCCAGATTGATCCAGAAACCAAAGCTGTATGGCATCCATCACAAATCTATTTTCAGTTCCAAGAATTGTGGCTAAAGTCTTTGTCAGATACCTAAAACCCGACTGAGCTTTCATGACTAATGAGGCTGCCAGGTGGCTTCAAAAACACTCCTATTCTGAATTTGATGTAGTCAAATTCAAAAAATCCATAGGAAGAATAGCCTATAATTCCCAGGTAAAGCTTCACATTCAGACCACTGGAGCTACAGTCAACTCTCTGGCAAATCTGGTAGGGTTTGACACAGTTGAATTACAACAAATGAAACTAATAACTTAGCCTTGTGTTGGTAATAGATGTTCACATAGAAGAACATCAGACATAAACCGTGTAAGAAGTGAGCAACTGATTACTCCTAGTCTTTAATACTCTATAGAGCACAGACAAACAAATTCTATTTACAGTTAAGACAACAAAATGAGGCTGTCTATTTCCCCTTGTCAAAAATGCAGAAATTTGTAGCACAAGTTATTGAAGTAATTGAGCTTGATGGCATCAAAGATTCTTTAGTTGGAATTCCTAGGCAAAGTGGTCTTTCAACTGAGCAGCGCAAGAGATTAACAATTGCAGTGGAGCTTGTTTCCAATCCCTCCATAATCTTCATGGATGAGCCTACATCAGGTTTAGATGCTAGAGCAGCAGCAATAGTCATGCGCACCGTGAAGAATATAGTTGCTACAGGAAGGACAACAGTTTGCACTATTCATCAACCAAGCATTGATATTTTTGAGGCATTTGATGAGGTAAGATACGGATCCAACAAAGCAAATTTAAGGCTATGTAGCTTCCAAAACCGGAAACCTATGATTAACATATTACAGTTGACAAACATTCCCTCCCATAAACCAAACACTGTCTCTTGTTATTCGAGCTGATTATAGCACAGGGCATAATGCATCCAAGTGCCTATAGTCAATGACAGAGAACCAGGAGGATTCAACCATGCTAATACGTATGCCACCCACGATTAGTCAACCCAACTCAACAATATACTGAACATGTATACATCGTGTGCTTTTCCCCTACGCGATATGATTACAATTTTCTTGTTGAGCTCATGGTACAACTTCCTCATGATTTCAACACCAAAAAAACCTAATCATTTTCTGGTTTGGTTACATGAGAGCCACGACACTGCTTGCCTATCTACAGATTAATAATTTGTTAAATCACTACTTATAAGATACTTTCTCACTACATTAACCAACATTTAGCAGACCCCAATGGGTTGGGACGTAATGCTTGGTTTGATTTGGTAATTAACTAACATTCTGATACTATTGAGACCAGGCTTCTTGCATGATCAAACTAAGTCAAGTTTCTTTCATTTCACCAGCTGGTACTAACAAATGTAGATCATGATGACCAACTGGTGTGTGTCCTCATATCTGTTAGTTTTCGCAACACTATAATAGCATGTAGTCTTTGTCTGGACAATACATGTAGATCCCACTGAAAAGAAGACTAACCACTTTTTTAAACCTTTTGATAGAAATGTTTCTATCAGTACCCTCTGGTCCTCTGCTAAGTTACACTGGTGTAAAAGTTACCATTTGTGAGCTCTAGTTGACCAATATTATGACTTGTACCATTACTTGGATGATACAAGATACAAGGTTTTATCTAATCAATATATTGAATGCCTGCAGTTGATTCTAATGAAAAGGGGAGGACAAATCATCTATTCTGGAATCTTGGGTCATCATTCAAGTAAACTTGTAGAATATTTTGAGGTATGTGCAAAACAACAGCAATATACTTCATATTGGGCACGTGGATCTGCTGTTTCCATGCAGAGATTACTTGTACATTTTATATCTACACTCTCTCTTTTGGTGTTGGGTGGACGGGGCGCAATGGTCATGGTGTAATATATACATATGGTAGTTATGCTAGAATTCAGGAACAACATACGTGGATATCAAACTGGTATGAACCGATAACCTTTACATCACAAATTGTAAGTAATGTTTAAACAAGGATATACTCGTATAGTTCATTAACAGAAGTATCAACACAAGGCAACAAACCATATCACATTTCAGAGGTTAAAGAAATGTAAGCACTATCTACTGGCCCTTTTTTTCTTTCCTGAGATGTAATATCTAGTGACCTATTTGCAGCAACCAAATGACAATAAATTCATCAAGAAAAAAAAAAGAAAAGGAGAAAAAAGAAAAGCAATGTACATTCTACCACTGCCAAGTAAGTTTTCCTAACATAACAATGAGGAATCATACACACTAGTCCAATAGAGATTTGGTCTTCACAGAACAATAAAAAATTAGGTTACTAGTACCTTCAACACCCAATAGTATGGAGTATTGACCACCCTAAGGACATGTGAAGCAAAGTCCCACATCACATGGGTAATAAAATGGTGTCAGAGCTAGTACCGGAGATGGGTAGGGTGCGTGTCTCTGACCTACACACGGCAAGTGCTGCCGAGTGAGCATGCTGCGCATGAAGGAGGGTGTGAAGCGAAGTCCCACTTTGTGTGGGTACCAAAGTAATACTGAGTATATAAGTGTGAGGGCACCCTCACTTCAATAGCTAGCTTTTGAGGTTGAGTTCTACCCAAGACTGTGTAACATGACAAAGATTTCCAGGGTCCATCTTTTGAGAATATTTATCACGAGAAAAAAAAGGAAAAACAAAGTCTTTGGATGGATGTATGAAGGTTTTACACAGATTTCTGACCATAACTCTTGTATCATGCTCAACACAAGAACTAGAAGTTACTCAGATTTGTGATGTGTTAAAATGTCTGCCAATCAAAACAATGGTCTTTTGAGGGTAAATACATATTAGGTTAGAAACCTAACAACTATTCATATCCACGTCAATCCAACCCTGCATGAATCCATATCCATTTTGGGAAAAAGAAATGCAAAACCTAGCCGTCCTCTCCGAGTCATGGTGTGGAATACCTACTTCTAGTAGTGCATCTCACCTTAATTTTCAGACATGGAAAGTGAACTTCACTAGAAAAGCCCAAGTAAGGTGTGTCAGTGTTTTTTTGTGTGGGTAACTTAGCTTGAAATAGAAAAAAGGATAACCGAATATACAGCCTACAAGAGGCATACCCCAGGAGGAAAAAAAGAACAAAAATCTAAAACCTAAATAAACTATAGCAGATATTCAAAAACGCTCAAAACACCCTTCAGGAAGGCAACTCAAAGGACATGGAGTCCTTAACAATCATCTCTCACACAAGAAACTAGATCATTTTGTCTCTTGAAGCCTTCAACATCTTTATTTTCTCTTTAAGCTTCCTTCTAGTTTCACGTCTAGCGGGCGCAGGTGATGTGGAATCACCCACCACCTGATGAGGTCCAATGAAATCGCCTTCCAAAGGGATCCTTGGAGGCTCTCGAAAACGCGTTGATCGACAGAGAGCCGCGGGAGGAAGCTCTTGTTGATTGTTTCCCCGAGCTTGGACAACAGGAGTAGAGACACAAGATACAGGATAACGCCCAAACCGGAGTAGGCACAATCCCTGCATCTTTGTTTGTTACTTTCACCATTGAGGAGGCACCCGAATCCTCGCTCTCAAGAACGCCAACCTCGTTTGCTATAGAAGAAGCACATAAAGAAGAAGAGATGGCCAAAGGAGTTCTTTGCGCTTTCTTCCTCTTCACCTCGACCCATTCCCCTTTATCTCCATCTACTCTCTCTATTGTAGCTTGCTTTTGAATAACCGGGACTACTTGTCCTACTCGCTCCTTGGCAACGCACTCTTGAACAATCGAGCCCTCCTGTCTTACTGTCTCTTTGGCTTGCCACACTTGAGAAGGAGGAGCCTGAGGCTTGACTACGCAAGCACTAGTAGAATGGCCAAAAATTTTGCAAATGTGACAAGCTTGAGGTTTCCAAGGAACCTCAACTCTAATCTCATACGGCTCACCGTAACCCAAATTTACAACGAAGGACTTGGGAATCTCCTTAGCCGCATCCACTTCACTACAGACACGAGCAAACGTCAACCGGCTATGATCTTGGGTGAAATTATCAAGGTAGAGAGGGTTACCAATATAACTAGCAATATAACTCAATCCATCTTCGGTCCATGATTCAAGGTGTGTCAGTGTTCTTCCAACTCTTGTCAATATATCTATTGGCAGTACTTTTTCTCAAGAGGATGTAAAGTATCTGCAAAAGTGGAAAGTTTGTGCACTGTAACATCTTTGTTCCTTCATCAACAGGGTATCAGGGGATTGCCAAAGATCAAGAACAACTACAATCCAGCAACATGGATGTTAGAAGTCACGTCTGCATCAGTAGAAGCCGAGCTTGGTTTAGATTTTGCCACCATTTACAGAGAATCGCCGCAGTATCAGTAAGTTAATTGAAGCTAAGTTAGCATAGGTTTGTTCATCATATTTCTTGCAGAACGAGTATATACTTATTCAGGTTTTGAATGTTATCAATGGGAACAGCGGTTGGTGATGTAGCCAGAGTAGTGTGGATACCCGCATGTGAAGGCAAAGTCTCGCACCCAGGCTGACCAATAAGTGAAACTTGAGACATCCATTGCGGCATGTCCGTTATCGCGTTAATTTGTTTTGAGTCGCCACTTGGTTTTAGGAACCAAGGAACCGGACAGAGATTCTGTTTTCGGGAGCCAAGAGTACAGTGAGGGGAAGGTGTTAGGCACCCCTCCCCTCCGAACCTAGCCTCTAATCGTTCCACATGGGGCTTTTCAGTTGTTTAGTTTGACTCCACAAATAATTGGTTTTTAGCCATTAACAAGATATAGGTGATCCAAGCACAAAGGAAAACGGGAAAGGGGAAAGGGGAAACATGCATCATGAGATCTTAGAGACTCTATCCTTAGGTAAGATCCTAGACATGGTTTCTTGATGTGAGATCATGGAGCCAACTAAGGTGACATGTCGTGACACGTAAAGACATGAACCCATGTACCTAGATCTCTATATCATTCTACTTTTTGTGGGATATATGACTAGCATTCCTGGTTAAGTTGTTTCTGATTTGTCAATGCATATAATCTGAATTAATTCTCGTTCTGCACTAACCAAACATTTATCTTGTTCTTCTGGTCCTAGAAACACTATCGAGTTGGTGAGACAGGTCAGTGAGCCACCACCAGCTTCAAAAAGCTTGCACTTCCCCACTCGTTTTCCACAGAATAGCTGGGAACAGTTTTTGGCATGCCTTTGGAAACAACACTTATCCTATTGGAGAAGTCCTGAATACAACTTGGTGCGGTTCACATTTATGATTGTCGCATCTGTGTTGTTTGGGGCAGTCTTCTGGCAGAAAGGGCAAAATATGTAAGTCCTTTGTTTGTTCAATCTGCATTAAAAATAAGCATGATAAACAATTCTCACAAGTAAATCCCAAGGATGTTTATCTAAATAGCAGAACTTCTCCATCTAATAAAACTTGTAAGGTCTAGAGAGATACCAATTTAATATCACAAGTGGTCCATGGAGAAAGTAGCCCAAATGAATTTACTTTAGAGCTAGGATTTCGAGCCAATTCTATTTTGGTTTATTTTCTGGAACTTCACGTACACTTCTCTACTAATAACCAAGAAGAGAAATGGATAAACCACACATATCAACTCACATCCAAACAGACTGGGAAAAGATTTTGTCACAGACATCATGCGTTCTGTTATCTTATCCACTAAAACCGCAGAATACCATTTGTAGACAAGGACCTAAACAGGGTAACTTTGAATGCTCAACCCAATAATACCGAAATCATATGGACTACGTCATATAATAGAAGGGTTCCAACGTACATACATAATTTTCCATTTTTTTTTTACCTAAGGCATAATAACGTCCTATCGTCTAACATGTTTTTTCTTTCTTTTGAAGAAACAATGAGCAAGATTTGATGAGCATACTTGGATCAATGTATATTGCTGTCATTTTCTTGGGCATAAATAACTGTTCAACAGTACTACCATATGTGGCAACTGAGCGCACAGTATTGTACCGGGAAAAATTTGCTGGGATGTACTCATCATGGGCGTATTCATTTGCACAGGTGCACTATTACTTGTTTTTTTTTATAAATACGATACCTATAATCAGAAGTATTATGTTTCTTGATGCTTATATGGTTAATGGAAGTGCTATTTGTTGAGATTCTAGGTGACCATTGAAGTACCATATACCTTATTTCAAGCAATTTTGTTCGTGGCCCTTACCTATCCGTCAATAGGATATTACTGGTCAGCTTACAAGGTCTTCTGGTACTTCTACGCCACGTTTTGCACCTTCCTGTATTTCGTATACCTTGGGATGCTGATAGTCTCATTAAGCTCAAATGTCCAAGTAGCTTCCATATTGGCAACTGCAGTCTACACAATGCTGAATCTTTTCTCAGGCTTCCTCATGCCAGGACCGGTAAACCCTTCCAACCCTTATTCAAGTGGCCTATTAGCAAGAAAATTAAATCCTACACCTGTCTGTATTATTCTATTACATTGCTAACGGAACTAGGCACTGTCATATAAGAAAGACATCAAACTTAATTTTTCTGATAACTGGGTGCTCGGGCCAGCTTGCGTGCACCTCGACTAATCCCAGGCCCTTAAGTTAACAACTGGGAAAACCTCCAGTGGCCATGAGTTTTTTTGGTTGGCGGTGAGATTCAAACCCTCGAGCTTGGGGGGTAAGCCCCGTACTTGCCGTTATGCTCCCACTCAATCAAACCCTTGGGGTTAAAAGACATGGAACATGATTCTCGTAGACAGGTTCAGACCCATAGACATCGAACTTAATTGTTGTGACGAGTCACGAAAAGAGGCAATTAATTATAGTTTGCTCTTTCACTTGGTTTGTCAACAACGTCCGACTCGTGGTTGAGAACATATAAAGGTGAGCAATCTCATAAAACTTGTTGTTTTATTTGCAACTGAGAATCATATGTAGGACTTCCATTCAAAAAGGCAAAAGTATTGTGGCCAATTTCCTTTCATCAATCTAAAATTATACCCTATAACTTTCACAATAGACTCCAATTTTTGCTGGAATTGCTATATGTTAAGTATACCTTCAAATTTCATCGAAGCCATAACCAATGAGACCTTATAAAAAGATGGCATAGATCTCCAAAAATCTTCCTACTTCTAAATTAAACAGGATATTCAAATTTTGAGGGAAGAAAAACAATTTCCATGCTCCGTGAAAGAACGCATCCAACCCGTATACATACATTGAATGTTAACTTCTCATTGCAAGTAAAAATGGGCACATGGTACTGACTTTGTTTTTTTATGTGCAGAAAATTCCTAAGTGGTGGGTTTGGTGCTATTGGATTTGTCCTACATCTTGGTCCCTGAATGGCCTTCTGACATCACAATACGGAGATGAGAACAAAAAGATACTGATATTTGGGGAGCCAAAGACAATTAGCTCCTTCATAGAAGAATTTTATGGCTTTCGTCATGATCATTTAGGCCTTGTTGCTTTTGTTCTTCTTGCTTTCCCAATTGTCTATGCGTCTCTATTTGCATATAGCATTACAAAATTGAACTTTCAAAGAAGGTAAAAACATAATGACTCAAACAATAACAGCTGGGGAATATCCTGATGCTCTACTAAAACATAATGTATTGACCATGGTTTCATTATAAAACATCTGCCATTCTGTATGCAGTGCCTCAATTGTCATGGACTGTGAAAAAGCATATGGTGCTTCAACGGCTACAGTTTACGTAATACCCATGCTTTATTCCCTGTACATTCTAGAGGTTACAGTTCCTGGAATTGCTATATGCTAAGTTGCCTCAAAGCACACTATACACTTGCTTTATTCCCACTTTCATAGCTTACAGTCTAGGCTTGCTTGGCATCCATATTGTTGGGTTATAGGAAGCTAAATCCCATTGATTATATGATCAACAAATGCTTAATGTATGATTGATTCTTTCCTTTCTTTTACTTTTTCTGGGTATCTTGGTGTAACAGTTCGCATCAAAATTATGTAACACTATTTTCCAGGAAAAACAACACTGTGGTTATTACATCATAAAAGCACAACTGAAGGATAAATCCAATCACATAATCAATAAAGCATCAGTAGGAATATCAAATTCACACCATCACACAACAACAATACGACTCTTAGAAAGGAAAATGGCATGAAGAGCCATGAAGTTTTACATGGAGATACACACAAACATGGTCATTTACTTTACATAAATAGAGGTTTCCATTCAGTCAATATGCATACGAAGGCTATGTACTCTGTATTGATTTGTTGCAAGAATGAAGCCAAACTAGTCATGAAATCTTGGAAGCCTCTTCCATAGCCGCTATTTAAGGTAAATGTGCAATTAACTTATTTGCAAATGCTATCGTGCACCTAATGGCTCCAACACGCGAATCGAAACATTATTGCTGCATAACTACATTCAACCCATTAGTCACAGCTGTTTAGTTGAATTAAATTATATATCTATTTAACTTGTTGCCCAGGTTAGAATACCTCTGTCTAAGGAGAAAAAAATGTAAACTCACTGACTCTCGTTTCAGTTGTGGCCAGTGGCGAATTTAGTATAGGCCCAGGTGCCCCCCATTTTACTCTTCCACAACTATTATTTGTCCTATGACCCCATAATGTTTTCAGGTTGCCCCCTAAAAAAAACCTCCTAATTCATTGTCCCATCAGTTTTGGTTTTCAACAAAAAAACCCCGTATCCTCTTTCAATGGTTAGTTTGCTATGAATCCCTTGTGTTGTGTGATAGAGGTACCTTCTCTCTTTTTATGAATATTGAGTTTTGCTCTGCTATGCTATGCCATTCATATGTATACTGTAAGTGTAAGTGATCCGTAACGCTGGAATAGGTGTGAAAGAGTCATGATTTATATGATTGGTGAAGGGAAAATCATTTGCATCTACATTATTGAAGTATCATACACATAATCATTTCTTCAAGTTAGACTGATTTGGTTGAGTGACTTTGAACCAAATATGAAATATGGCTACACAGACTTTATTTTGGTGGAATACATCTTCACCAAAGCAAAACCAGATTGGCAAATTTGAACTTTTGCCCCCACTACTGATTGTGCATTTATCTCTACCGACAACTGTAAAATTATTAGACCTGAGAGATTGATGAATATAACTCGTGAATTTGACAAACGTAAAGCAACAGGAAGGTTAAGCTAGCTTTTTTCTTGAGTTAGTATCAACAAGGCTGTTTATAGATTCATCGGTTTACATCTAGTAGGGAAAGGTAATGAATCAATGTCGGCTCGACCTCAACAAAAGTAAAGACATTTACAGAGGATTTACTTGGTGGATTGTGCCTCCTTAGTTTGGCGGACAGGACTTGAGCACTGATGCACGATGATGATGCGATTCCTAAGCTGTGTCATGGTCCTAGCTAGGACATGAAAGTCTCATGGTGGGAGGAGGAGACAACCCCCCTAACTGTACCCGTCCCAAGTTCCAATACCTTACGTCTTCAGTTGGCACGTTAAAGAATGAACTTTAGGATGTGCAAGAGCTACCTACGCAACAACTGCCTGGCCACTCAATGTGCCATGTACTGTAACTGCTATCTTCCACCTCTTAGCCTTGTACACTGGAGGTCTCAATAACAATTTCTAGTTCGACCCCATTTACCTTCTGATTTTCTTGTTCCAAACAAACCAAAAAATGCATTACAGTAATAGAAATTAGAACTCCAAAAAGAGGTAGCAATATATCTTTGGTACAACTCCTCACGAAGTGTTGTAACCATAAATATCAGTATGAATTCACTTTACAGCAACTGAACAATCTTCCCATAGAAAGTACAAAAGGAACCCTAAATTTATTAGAAAACAAACACAAGCTGGATGCTTTCCATTAAGTAAGGATCAAGGCTTTCCACAGAAGGTGCTTTACAAACACATTAAGACTGAGTAGCAGATATTGCAGTTCACTCCCTGAATGTGACAGCTTGATAATCTGATCAATCAGTATTCCTATTGCTAAAGCGACAAATGGCATTTGAAATAGTATTTAAGCCACACTGAATATCTTACCTCTCAGTTAGGCACCATGATAGAGTAAGTAGTAGAATCGGGTTGGCTCTGCTTATCTTTCCTTCTCTCAAATACTCTCTCCATCTGATCTCCGTCGTATCCTCCGCCTTTGCACAAGCAAAAATAACAGCATTACAAAATGTAGTGTTCTCGGGTATCTCCAACTTCCCAGCCAGCTGGACTGTGCTAATGATCTTATGAAAGACAGGCGCATTACCATATCCTCTAACAAGACAGCAGAAAGTCTTGGTGTCTGCCTTCATACCCTCTGCACGCCTCTGTTCAAACGTATACTCCATGTGTTTCACATCGCCTGCCTCTGAAAATACTTCAATCACATTATCGTAAGTTGACATTGTCCAAGGAACTTGCGCATGTACTCCATCACTGATGACATTTTTCCGTACATTCATTTCTTCCCGCAAGCACCAATGAGAATATTAAAAGGGTGAGAATACTGTTCATTGTCCATCCATCGGGCTTAGCTGTGGCACTCTCGAGCATTCCCGAGAGCACTTTCTCCGTCTGGTCTAACTTACCTGCCTTTCCATAGCCACTTAAGACTATGTTTTGTGTGACAGTGTTTGGAGTTGTTAATCGCTCAGCCATTTGCTCGTACGGGGACTCAAGTCACTCAACCAGTTTGAATTGTGAAGCATCAACGCAAGCCTTGATCAGTATACTGTACGTGTAAACATCGGGCTGACAAAGAGGCAGGGTCTTCATTCTATCAAGAATGGAGAACGCCTCATCAATGAGATTGTTTTGAGAATAAGCAGCAAGCAAGGCGGTGTTCAGTTCGGAAGTGGGTTCTAATCCTTCTTCAAGCATTGCTTCGAAAAGTTGATGAGCACGTTAGGGTTGGCCAGATTTTCCAAGCAAAATAAGGAGCTTCATGTAAAGTCTCATCTTTTGGTTGATAAAAAGACTGTTCCTTGAGCATCTCAAATACCTGGAGATTTGAAAAGGCCACCACTATTCACCTAAATGATTAATGATGTACAAGTAATTAGTATTAACAAAGCTAAAGAATACTGTTATTATACAATGAAGGGGGCGTCACAGGTATAATAGAAGGAACACAGTAGTAGACATAGAATAGGCTTTGAGAAGAATGAAGAGCAGCTATCTGCGTTCGATAAGGCATATGACAAGCTCATGGTTGGATTCCTATTTTATTTTGTAGCGATCTATTAGAAGTTTAATGTAACGAAAATTAGAAAAAGAAAAAAGAGGATCATCCAGCGAGAAACAAAAAGATTTTTGAGGGAGTTATAATGGTAAATAATAATGAGAGAGAGAGCGACCACGTTACTCAATCGCCGAAGTCGTCTTCTTGGTCGCTTTCTTTTAGCACTTTTTGTCAATATTCAAATTTCTTTTTTGCTTAAAAATAAATATTTTCTAAAATATTTAGATAAAAATAATTTTTTTTTATATTTTTTCGATTTCTCTTATCGAGACGAATTAATAATCCATAATAAATTTGGTGCAAAACTAAAAAATGCGAAAAAATTTCAAATAAGGACAAAACCAACTTATTTCTCTAAAAGTTAGGTGGAACACCACCTAAATATTAAATAAATATTCTTATCAAAAAAAAGAAAGGAGATTAAATATTAAATTTAAATTCATTTCAAGTGTCCTTATAAAAACGAGATTAATTCGTATTGCCCGGGTTCGATTCAAGATGTGAACGGTACTACACAAATGAGAGATTGGATATACAGTTGGTCTTACTAGTATTAGGCCCCGTTCTGTTATGGTTCTTATTTTTAAAATATTTATTTTCTGTTTTACGAGATAGGTTACTTATTTTCTTTAACGGAACGGGACCTTATTACAATGGAGGGGAAAACACTTCTATTATCAAAAATTTGCAGATATTGATGAGTGAGTCAACCTGCAAAAAAAAACTTAATGGTTGGGCATGATTGAAATTCAGCACCAAACCTTCTCAAGAGGTCGAAAAATCATTTCCCAAAGAGGATTTCCCAAACATAGAGGAGGCAACTGTACTTGAGGAAAAATTCTGGGGTGTCAGTGATATTTAACCCTTATTGTTTAAATTTAGTTTCTTCCTTTGTTCCAAAATCTATAGTTTATCAAAATTTCTAGTTTCTATAGTCTCACAAATTATGACAAATTAAGCTTGGTGAAGTTGGTTGTTTTAACCCTTAGGAGTTCGATGGAGTCGCCTCAGATTTGGTCTAGTTGTTTTTTTGTACCTACTGTTTTTTTGTGTGTTTTTTTTGTTTGGTCTATTCCGAATTATCTGTAGATGCCGTATGGCGGACATTAAATAAACTGGTTTGGTCTTCTGTGAAAAAAAAAAGTTGGTTGTCTCATGTCCTCCCTCCAGTGGAGCCCCACGAAGAGCAGGTTTGAAGTTCAGGGCCGAAACCTTCTCAAAAGGCCAGAAAATCATTTCCCAAAGAGGATTTCGCAAACATGGAGGAGGCAACTATACTTGAGGGAAAATTCTGGGGTGTCAGTGATATTTAACCCTAAATTATGATAAACCAAGCTTGGTGAAGTTAGTTGTCTCATGTCCTTCCTTCAGTGGAGGCCTAAGTTTGAGCCCCATGAGGGGTAGGTTTGGGGTTCAGGGCTATGGACAGCCTTTGAACCCCCAGTTAACCAACTGTTTACATCCAAAAATATATCACCCAATGAGAAAATCATACGTGGCACTAAACAATGTGCAGACCAATCAAAACACGTCGCAATTACGCCTGAGATATAGGAAATCGACGGGATTAATTATGATGTTATTTTAGTACTATACGGTATCGTTTGGATTGGAAACGACTACGTTTGGCCATAAAGTGACAGATGCCAAGAGGATTATTAAGTATAACCATTGATTAACTCATTAACCATCGAACGGTGTCATTTTGAGACCCTTTGTGATGAGAATCATTTATATTTATTCACATCCGTTTGAATGGCTCATTTCGAAGCACTAACCCATGCTGCTTAATAACAAGAATCCATTATCTACATGATTAGCCACGATTTATAGCAGCAAACGTGGGAAGGAAAAGAGTTTTCTAAGGAGACCAAGTCAACATCAGTTCGAAGGCAGTTACAACCGTTCTTAGAGGGAATCAAGGTGTTTCAAATTAAATTTGAATGAAGACTTGGGCGCTCAAAGAAAATGTGGAGAGCAAGAATTATGGACAGACCCTTTGTCTATAAATAGAAGAAGCAATTGAAGAAGAACCCCCGGACAAATCATCATCTGACATTCCATACAAAATGGTTGCTCAGAGATCTAAAGTAGTTTAGGACTTAGGAATTATTTCAAAGTAGTTAATGTAGGTATAGATTAATATTTTGCAAGTTTGAAGACTTATTTGATTGTAAGCTTACTTTTGATTAAATTCAAGTTATCTTACATTATTTCTATCTTGTTCTTGCTGAAGAGTAATATTGTCACGTCCCGTTATCCCTAGACCCCTTAAAAGGGAATTACGGCACGAGACCGGCCAACAAGGCCTTCTTACATAACCAAATGGGCTCAAGAAAAAGTGCTCTAATATATATATATATATATGAATATTTGCGGAAGCGATTAAGAAAACTTCACTTAAATTTATGGGGTCTATTAATAAAAGTTACCATAAACAAGTTTAAGAAAATCGAGCACAACCCATTTGGTCCAGAGCATCCATACATCAAAAATCTACATGAAACTATAAATACATTGACTTGAACATTCATAACCTTTCTCTAACATGTATACCTTAATTACATATATCACTTTGCAAAAATAGACACATCTTTGTCCATAAAAGATATAACTACAAAACATTCCCAAAATATAAGTCTTCTTTCTACTTCCATTCCATATGCAAAACGACTCCATTAAGCCCAAACTTGCACAAAATATTGCACTTCAAAACATTCAAAGCTATCATATCTCATCGCCTGAAAATGACAAATAAACCGTTAGCTGAAAATGATAAATAAACCGTCAGCTGAAAGCTCAGTGAGTAAATCTCATACTCTAATTTGGGTTTTGAAAAGATCAATACGCATATAGCACGTCGGTTGCGAATATTTAAAAGAAATCAAAAGACATTTCACATGAAACATGAAGTACATGAATACACATACATCACCAATGCCGCCATGCTGACCACATACATACATGACATATTTCGGGATTCTGGCCGATTATTAGTACTCATCGACAAGGGCACGTACCTGGATATTATAGAACCCTCCAGGAAGGCACATACCTAGATATTATAGAACCCTCCAGGAAGGCACATAATGCCTGCTATTATGGAACCCACCAGTAAGCACATACTGCTGGCTATTATGGAACCCACCAGCGGGCACATACGGTAAAAGCAAGGACATGGCATACACACTTCATAGGCTAAAACTTATAACATCTTAGAAAGCACATTGAGAACCATTCCACATTATAACATAATACTCCAATAATGTAGACACGTTACTTCACAGCATAGGAAAACCAACAACAATTCATAGAAAATGAAGTTCATAAAAATTCTCATTTCAAAGTATGAGGTTACTCACATTCCTTTACACTTTAACTAAACATCAACTTGTATCCCTTATATCCTGCGCTTGATCACCAAATCCACTTCTAGGTTTAAATCATGGATTGAGAGCTTCAAATACTTTGATGAGAGATGGAATTGAGGGTTAATCTTGCTCTAGATAGTTGATTTCTCCTTAGATTGAAACCCTAGAAGTAGTAGATTATGGAATTTTCTAGAGTTCTTGAGAGAAAGAGAGATAGTGATAGAGAGAGAGAAGTACCATGTATGAGAGGAGGAGAGAGGCTGATTTTTTATCTCACTTTAAGGGTAAAATAATCCTATGAGGTGTGGTGTACAATACTCCATGTGTCACAATATAAAATTTTGTGTAATTATAATTATTCCTCACATAAAATTCTATCACATAGATACACATAACACATAAATAATATACATGACATAATGCGAACATAATTTGTATGGGTCACATAGCACATAGAGGACACGTAAGCACTTAATACTCATAATTTAGCATTTACAATTCACTTATACTTAAATAAGCATGATTAGCGTAATTAAACACCTCAGGTGTTACAAATATCGTATAAGCTTGCTTTTGATTAGATTCAAACATGCTTATATTTCTGTCTTGTTCTTGCTGAAATCTTAAGAGTAATTGTGTATAAACTTGCTTTTGATTAAATTCAAGTTTGCTTATATTCAGTTATCTTTTCTGATTTCTCTATTTGAAGTGCGTCGATTCGGTTTAATTGATACCTTTTAGAAAAAAATCCTCTTCATTGAGGTAATCGAACGGATAATCTCAATTGTATAAACTTGCTTTTGATTAAATTCAAGTTTGCTTATATTCAGTTATCTTTTCTGATTTCTCTATTTGAAGTGCGTCGATTCGGTTTAATTGATACCTTTTAGAAAAAAATCCTCTTCATTGAGGTAATCGAACGGATAATCTCAATTGCCTGATTAAGTTAGCTATTTCTGAGTTAATCTGAAAATGATAATTTCTATTCTTTTCTGGCATGCCCGTACACAATCATTTTGCCAAAGATTAAGCTAATTTAGCCCAAACACCAACATATTAACACCCAACTAACCCCGTTGATGTGTACAATATTGGCAAAAAAAATAGTCTCACAAAGTATTATATATAAAAAAGTATTGATATTTATACTATAAACTAACAAATGTAGCCGATCAAAAAAAAAAAAAAACTAACAAATGTAAATTTTCCCCAAGACGTAGATTTCATTAATTGATTTTGTTCTTTAGTATCACCTATTCTATCTCACAGAGGGAGAGCACCATTTGGTATGGACTCTTTTTTAGGCCGGCTAACATTTTGCCCTTTTCAAATTGCCACACTTAAAAGAAAAGTTTTACAACCAAATTAAGGGAGACTTGGCCAAAAGTCTCTCATATTTACATTTTTTGAGCTTAAGGACAAACACCTTTTGCAATCAAATATAAAGACAAATATGCCAATGAAAGTGCCTAAAACTCTAGGGTACCCAATGAAAGTGCCTAAAATCATAGGGTACCCTATATACGAAAGTGCTTAAAACCCTAGGATACCTTATGAAAGTGCCTAAACTACTAAAACCCTATAATAGGAAAGTGCACCATAAAACCCTATGGAAGTGCCTAAACATGTTTTGTCCTTATGGCTAAAAAACTCAAAAAGTTGAAGGACCTCCATTGAAAACTATTTTGCTGGCGTCCTTCCCCTAAATGAAAATGATTTTACCGTCCTTATGGCTAATTTTCCCTTAAAGGAACTTTCGTACCCAATAATTGAATGGGCAAAAAAGTAAAACAACACCGACACAAAAGATAATCTTGTAGTTACACACCTCTAGAGCAATTATTCATCACCTTCTGCAACCACAATTATTATATAACCACAAACATATACACAAACACTTTATGTGCACACACATATTTTTTGGTGGGTCCCACACACACTAAAGGTATAGTGTGTGTTGGCCCCATGTAAATGTGAATGAATTTATCTAAATGTGGTTGTAGAATAATTGCTGCTAACCAATCCCGACATGGTGAAATTCCATTCTTACTGGCGGCGGCTTCGTACATCCAAAAGATAATCTATGCATCACGCAAAAACCAAGAAATCAGATGAAGGTATCTTCCTCTTTCTTGGTTCCCTCTTCCAATTTTTCCGCATCCATTCAGAATTACTCCTCTCTTTTTTTTGAAATGGGAACTTCCATAGAAAACATAAATAGTTTAAAGAGTTACATCCCTGGATACGAAGTTTCCAATCAAGTCTGCATGTAGCAAATTAGCAATACATAATAAAGGAATTGAAAGACGGTAATGAACTCAAATTTTTGTTAAATTTGGATCAAACAATAAGCGGGAAGCTATTATACATAATATGACTTGCTAAATACTACACATAATTACATAAGATTTGCTAAATACACAAAATTTGACTCATGCGCGTGCCTGGCCATTAGTTCACAAATAACAAATACTGTACAATACTAGTATCTTGATCTTTTGAAAACCAATATTTTAAAACTAATGCTCTTGAACTTGCTAATAATTATTTATTAAACATTAATATTGAAACAAAACATTCTATTATGTACAGAAAGCAATGAACAGTGCTTTACAGAAACTAAACACACCACAGATCATTCATCAAAAGAGCATTATGTGACCTGTCTGAAAATGAACACTGCGGCCACTAGGTTTAGTGTCACAGTCGTGAGGTCAATTGACGATGATGATGGTTTTTTTGGTAACTTTTTTTTTATTTAATTTTTTTGGTAACTAACGATGATGATGTTGTGCGTGTAAATGGAGGGTAAAAGCATGTGCTCTTTGCTGATTAATTCAGGAGAGGGATGAGAGTATAGGTTTGATGTGTCATTCATTGAAATGGCACATGATTTTGGCAGAGCAAGTTTTGACTTTTTAGAGACCTAAAGCAAAAAATAAAGATCGGGTCTTTTTGCCGACTATTATAAAGGATATTAAAATAGGAGAGACCCATAAAATCTAAAAATCTTTTGAGGCATAAAGTGATCGCCTCTTTGACTTTAACTCAGAGTCGGCTCTAGATTTTGGTTTGGCAATAGAATTGAGTTGGTGGTTTTGTTTAAGAGGTGAGCGGAAGAAGAAGAATGTGTATCGTATGTTAGGGGAAAATGGTGTAGGTTAGGGAAGTAACTCTAGTTAGGATTCGATTGATTCTAAGTCTAGGTTGATTAGTTTAGTAAATAGATAAGTCAAAATCGAATTGGATTTGGTCAACAATTTTATATATTTTTATTTTTGACAAAATAGTCAATACTGATTCTAGGTTTTAGTTAATAAAGTCTCTTTAGTTACTTAAGTGCTAATTTATGAATATACCTTTTCTTGAAAATGATTGTCTTCTTTTCACCTCTTGGAAATGATATAATAAGCCAACCAATTTTGACGAGACAGGGACGTCGATAACGTCCGATTAAGGTATAGTGAGAGTTTATAATGTAGTAGTAGTGGTTCCACCTCTTATATACTTTCCTACAGCAATCGTTATTACTAGTGCAGCTCCAACTTTAATTCTATATATAAGCAGTTTACATTCCAAACTGACAAATGATAATCATAATAACAGTAATAAATGCCCATACACCAGCAGAACCATGTTTTAGCTGACACAAACCTCCTCAGAAGAACAACCAATTACATTCTTTCAGCTAATTAATAATCAGTTGAATATATACAACATTAACAATCTTGTGCTTTTGTTCAAAAAGACAATCTTGTGCTAAATCTACAAGCCATTTACAGTACCCTCTATATCCAGAAATTGAAACAGGGTGACACAAACTGTCGTTGCAGTTTATAGCTCAAAAGGTGGGGCTACAAAATACAATTCCTAATGGCTGCTGATTTTGCCACACCCTTTTTGTTAACGCCACTCCCCTGCAAATGTATTTTTGGTGCAAAGGTGGGGCTACAAAATACAATTCCTAATGGCTGCTGATTTTGCCACACCCTTTTTTGTTAACGCCACTCTCCTACAAATGTATTTTTGGTGCAAAAATACACTTGCAGGGGAGTGGCGTTAACAAAAAAGAGAGTGACAAAATCATTTCCCTTCCTAATACAACAAGGGCCAAACTAGATGACAATAGAGGCCATGAGGAACGTACATTGTTTGCAACCATCTCTCTCTCTCTCTCTCTGAAGTTTTAACAAATGAAAAATCTGAGAGATGAGGTCTGCGTATTTAAACCCAAAAAAAGAGAACAGCTAAAAAGGTCAACAGTTCACGGTATTATAGTCCAAAGAAATTGACCAAGACAAGATTTCTATCGAACAGCAGCTAGAAGAATCATAGGAAGAAATCTGACAAGAGTCTCTGTTACAAAATAGTTCACAGGTAAGCATAGCTCACGTCTAGGAAAAGGAAAACAATAAGTGAGAATAAGTACCAAATCCGAAGAGAAGGCACCAAATATCATGTGTTTCCCTTAGGTCACGTAGCTTGTCGGACTTGCCAAGGCTAAAGTTTCTGATGCATCACTCTCTAGTGCCTTGCTGTTTACAGAACAAAACATTACTTCAGTAAAAACTCAACATTGCAATTCCAAAAAAAGATGGAATCGTTCTCCAGTGTCTTGCTGCTTACAGGAAAAAAACAAGCCTTATCAGTAAAAACACAACTGCAATTAACAAAATCCCGAAGAAATAGTGCATGAGCAAAGGAACTTCCTGTAAAGCAAGTATTACGATATAGCAGGAAAAGATCCTTGGGTACTTGTAATAATTAGAGCTTGTGCTTAGTGAATTGATGGGAAGATGAAATAGTGTTCATACTTCCTATTACTGCGTGGTAATTTACACAAGCGCGCACGCATACACAAACACACAGACTGAAAAATCTTAGATCACCTAGGTATATAAATATTTGCTATGTATAAATACTTAATTAATCAACCAACCAACCAATAGTTTTGTCAATGGAATTGCCAACCGAAAAATAGCGCCGCTTTTTGGAGCTAACACAGACAAAGAGAGTTGATATCAACTATCAATAGTTTTGTCAATGCAGATGTCAAACAATGCTATTATATGGAATCTAGGGCAGGAATTCATCTACAGTATTTCGTTTGAGATCTGATGCGCATACAAGAGTAACATTACAAAAAAGGAAACCAAGCTTGCTATAAAAATGACATGACTGCCACGAGGAAGAAGAGGTTGACATATGAGAATGAACATTGACGAATAACAAGCCAACAATAGAATGGAAATTATGACCTGCCACTGTGACACTTATCCATACATTATCATCAAAGCAGCTTTACAACGGACTCTCATTAATCAACAATTTGTTAGGATCCGGGGTCACTCAACAACACAACGATATGAGGAAAAACTCCCTTAATATTATTTACACAATAATACAAGATGAAAAAACCTCTCCGGGAGAGCCACAACCAGCTCTCCACCGCTCCGGTGAGCCACACCGGCTCACCCTCTCCCTCACATAGTTTCAGTCACACACCTCTCTGCTCTCATATACATCAATATACATAGGCAAGAAGAAAACCCTAATACACGTAAGGAAATAAGGTAGAGAGTGATCCTATGCTTCGCACACACCACCCCACTTGGGTGGAATTCCAACGATCACCCCCTCCCAACCAAGTGGGGTAATCGATAAACCGTTTAGCTACTCTAGCAAGCGCCTGTTATCACTACCAAGTCAACGTCTCAGCACCCCCTCACAGAGTACACGCCTGACCGAGTGTCTCCCTGCAAGACTAGATCTCCGTAGTTGAATTCGCAGCGCTGTCCAGCTGCAATACCGACATCTTTGCCGATATTTAGCACCCCCTTAGCAGAGTGCTCGCACCCCCGTCCTAAGTGCCCGCATCCTTACCAGGACGCAATCCGTGACTCCATCTCTCCTTCTCATGCAGCCGCATATCCTAGAGGCTAGAGAGGAACCAGTCACAAAGTCCACAAAGAAAGAGAACTCTGCGATGCATTGTCTCGACACCATCTCAATCCTCTATCTAGAGCATCAATGAACACCCCAGCAAGCTGTTGCAATCATGGCTAGCATCCCGCACATCTCCTGATTCGTTTCCCAGGCACACACATTAGTACATCTCAGGTCGCGACTCCTCATACTCTTGTGCCTATCCCGTGTGCATCTGCAACTGCTACTCATCCCGTTCATTATCATTTATCAATAAGCACCCATACTGCTTGACCGTGCCTAACATCAGCTCTATCTGCCATTGCACCCCCTCAAGCTTGTATTGGTAGCCCTAATCCGTTAGACCGGAAATCACCATCCAATCAGCTCCTCCTGCAACCCGAATCAAAGCTGCAAATCCGGATAATAGGTCTTCCCTAGCCACTATCAGTCATCTCTCTCCGCGTTTGTAACTGCCACTCGTCCATCCTTGTTCCACTCCAGACTTTTCCCTGCAACCCTTGATCTCCGATATGTCGCCCCTCGCAAGCGCCTGTGTCATTACCAGATGAGCTCTCCAGCACCCCCAAACCGGGATACAACGCTCAAAAGAATGTATCCTTGCTTACTAGGTCTCCCGCGACTGATCACGACCTCCCATGGTCGTATGGAACAGATCACTATGCTGCAACAAGCCTCCTCACAACCCGAAAAGCCTCCAAACACTCGATTCCTGCTCTACTAAGCAATAGCCCCAGCCTAGGAGCCTCCAAACCGAAAACGAAGCGCGGGGTTGGATCCGGAACGACAAACCCAATTTGGAACTGGACCGAACTGGCATGAACCGGCCCAAAATCTCCACTGAACCATGAACCGGCCGACACACACAGCACCACTGTGCTGCTGACTGGACTGCTGACTGAGACGCCATGTCAGCGTTGACCGGCTTATGTGGCCCATTGACTTCTGACGTGGCACCCAAATGGGGACCCATCCTGATGACGTGGCAGAACACATGGCACTAAGTGTCAGACACGTGGCCCCACCTAGCACTGACGTGGCCCCACCTGGCACTGACGTGGCTAACATGTGGCGCTGACTCGGCGTGCTAGGGCTGACGTGGCCGACACGTGGTCATCGTCTCCATTGTTCCACGCATGCGACGCGTGACACCCATGTGCACCGCAGGGCCTTCCACGCGCCACCTTCTACCGGCGCGTGCGGCTCACCCCAACGTTTCCAGTGACGTGCTTTGCATGCATTGCAGATCTGGGATCGTCTTGACGAGACGAACAAATCCCAGCCTTCAAACCCTGTTTTTTATCAACTCTCGTATTGGGTTTAGCAAAACAGCCGCTTTGCCTCCACCCGCAGCCTTTCGAAACGCCCGTGAGACTTCCTCGGGCGACGAAACATGATCGCCCACACACCGTGACGATCGTCTCTGTGAGGCGCACAAAACCCACCGATCAAAATTGACTTCCAACCGACTTCGATTTTGATCACAGATTAACCCGTGCATCAATGGAGGTCGTTTATTTTTCCGGTGACCCCCTTTGCTCACCTGTGCTCTGATACCAGTTGTTAAGATCTGGGGTCACTCAACAACACAACGATATAAGGAAAAACTCCCTTAATATTATTTACACAATAATACAAGATGAAAAAATCTCTCCGGGAGAGCCACAACCGGCTCTCCACCGCTCCGGTGAGCCACACCGGCTCACCCACTCGACCTCACCCTCTCCCTCACATAGTTTCAGTCACACGCCTCTCTGCTCTCATATACATCAATATATATAGGCAGGACGAAAACCCTAATACGCGTAAGGAAATAAGGTAGAGAGTGATCCTGTGCTTCGCACACACCACCCCACTTGGGTGGAATCCCAACACAATCTATGCCACTATGTCAAATAAAGAAGACGTGGGAATCAGCCATCAGGGGAAGTCTATCGCCTCTTTAGGTTTTTCTTCATGGGCCCATCCCTGCCATGCCATCATCCCCAATTTCGCAGTAAATTCGCACTCAGTTAATCTTGTGAGGTGACACTTGGAATACTTCAACATGCCACGCATGCCCTCTGGCCCCCCTTCCAGTCAGACCTTGTTTATAATAATCTCACCTGGTGCCCTAGTCTTGAGTGAAGATTCTTAGGCACAACTTTCAGAGGCACTCCAAGAAGAGAGTATTTTTGTTCACCCTCGGCGAGGGTATGCTTATTCCGTGTCCCAATTTGCTGATCGAAACCGTTCAGTTTTTTCATTTGTTAAGAGATCATGATAAAAATTCAGCTCAATTGAACATCGATAAGTGCTTCACCTAGGAGTTCGTTTATTTCCGTAAAATTCTTGACTGAGAAGTTGAACTGTTTGATCAATATCCAATTGAGCTGAATTTTTGCCAAGTCTCCTAACAAATGAATCTAGACAAAATGAGCGCTATCATCGTAGTAAGATACGGAATGAGCATACACTCGCGAGGGTGAACAAAATTGCTCTCCTCCAAGAATAATCGTCAGGGCAGGGCTCAACTGCCCTTGATTCGACCAAGCAGGCTCTCTGCTCCCATGTCAAGCTCAAATCCCCTTCCTATCAACACATCACCCTGCAGTCCCTTTTCTCTAAGGGAATATTAATGATCCTAGATTCCTAGGACATGTCAATAGGGCCCGGGAACTCCCTCAGGGTTGAGAATGGGACACTCAACCGCAATCTTGCACCCATGCGTGGAAGTCATCCAGTCATCTGGCTATGTGGGGGAACTCCCTCAGGGTTGAGATGGGACACTCGACCACGATCTTGCACCCATGCACGAGACTTATGCAATCACATGGCTAAGTGGTTGGAGTTGAGAGTTTGCCAAAATAATTGAATCATTCCCTCCAGGGATTTGTACCTTGGACAAACCTAGAAAGAGAAAGATCTCCCAGTCAAACTATCTCTAACAGCACACAGTGCGTTCTATACATGCCCATACCTGAAGACCAAGCCTGCACCATAAGGCCTCTGGTTTGTCTAGCAGTTAATGTCACTTTACGAACAGAATGTCAGGAGGCTCGGTTGTGCCCTCAACACTTGGGGTGAGCTAGCCTCCAAGGCCCAGGCACCCCTAGATAATTGGTGCGGGCACCATGTTCTCATGCATCTATCAATGTCGGCAAGAGAGGGTGGTCCATCCAGTGTATCGCTAGATGACTGTGGGCCCATGTGGTATCTAAGATATTTCTTTCATCAGTTATCTACGATTTATTTTGGAATTAATTTTATCTTGTTAGGCTATGATTATCTTTCATCATGGTTGTCATCTCTTAAACCTACTTAAAGGACCCCGCCTGAATGTTCACGGGCATTGAATGAATAAAGATTTTGGGTTTCTGCAAATACTGATGAATACTTATTCCCCAGTATGCACGGATTCCTAGGGGCTGTATTTCAGTTCTACATCAATAATAAGCCTCCCGCCCTAACACTTCCAAAGGCCCAGAACGCCTCCTGACCATGTGTCACATTGATTAACCGATGATGATGATGATGATGATGATGGTGATTCCAGCGATATTTGCTTACATTAATGTTTAGTGTTAAAAGTATAACATAAAATATTGTAGACAAAACAGAATTCTATCTCCATCGTCCTACAATTTAGGGCCGACATCATACCCGTTCCCACTTCCCAGTCATACCCCATTCCCATTCATTCTGAAACAATCAGTGTTCCAGGAAACATGGAGATACACCATCAAGATATCATGGAATATAAAAACGAGTCAAAGATAAAGGAGAGAAAGCAAACAATGAGTTAGTTAAAGTTTTTTATTTATTTATTATATTTATCAGTATTTAGACAAATGAATAGAAATAATCGATACAAGTGGGCGACTTTCTCCACGGTATGGGCTACACTAATGATTTTGTTCCACATATAGCATGGGCAATCAGCTAGACAAGTGCAATAGCAAAGAAGCAGCTATGCAACCGACAATAATATGGAACTTTAACAGTATCCCGCAAAATTGACATAATGACATGGAACTTAGGTATGTATGCATACATGCACAGACAAGGCACACACAAATGACGGACATGCACATGGATAAGATGTGCAAACGAATAACATCATCTCAGGTCCCAACGTTAATAACGAACAAGGTAAATTGACACGTGCCAACAACTAAAGAAACTGTCAAAAATTGCACAACTTGAAAGTTATACCAGGCGTACACATACTTGCATTTCCTCTTATTGTGGCCAAGGCCCTTGCAACTGCTACACTGGAGTTGGCGTTTGATTATTACTACAGATCCAGTCTGCTTCATCTTTGGCCTGCCTGCTGGACGTTTAACTGGTGGAGTTACAGTAACTGCCGCCTCTGTCAGTTGACTCTCCACTGATTTTTCTACATTTGGTACGGGGAGAATTGATTCCGCATATGCAAGGCGGTAACTCTCAGTTGAGAAGTACTGCAAGCAATAATCATATGCACTCCTACCAAGCCTTTCAAAAACAGCAATAGCATGGCAGCAAGGCAATCCAGTAATCTGCCATCCTTTGCAGGTACAGTCCCAATGATCGACGTTCACTAGATCAACAGATTCTCCACGAACTTCAAATATGCTGTCATGCGAGTGTAACACTTGAAGCGAACGTGATTTTGAAGTCTCATTTTGTAGCCTTTCCTCCATAGATGGTGTCAGCCTTGTTTCCCATTGATTGGAATCAACCCGCCGAGTGTAAAACAACTCCATCATCTTCCCTCGTAACACATCAACCATCTGAGTTATTGGCAACTCAATTGCCTCTGATACCCAACTGTAAAACAGTTCTCCAAAGTTAGACGTCATATGATTATATCTTGCCCCCCCAAAAAACACATTTGCCCAGTGTTCAGGCTCACTTTGTATGACCCAATCGTAAGCTTCAGGCGAGATAGCTTTTATGTTTTCAGTGCAACGTTCAAAAGCTTCAGTTTTAGTTGCATAAGCAGCAGCATAAAAGTCTTGAACCATGAGGCGTCTTGCTTCATGGGAAAACTGCCCTTTCAAATCTTTATCAAGTTTCTCAGCAAGATAGCGCAGACAATAACCATGTTGGCAATTGTCAAAAATCGCATGCAATGAATCTCTCAAGCCCTGCTGGAAATCTGCAACAAATGTAATCGGTCGAGAGGTTGATACTGCAGATTTCAACTCCAATAGAAACCAATGCCAGTTGTCATCAGTTTCCTCGTCTACTACAGCAAAAGCTACTGGAAACACACCATCATTCCCATCTGCAGCTGTTGCAGCTAATAAGGTCCCTTGGTACTTGGAATACAGGGGGGTGCTGTCAAGAAAAAGGAGAGGCCGGCAACCTTGCTGGAAACCAGACATGGAAGCACAAAATGATATAAAGAGACGATGAAAACTTGAATCCTCCTTTGTGGCAAATGTAGCAATACTACCTGGGTTAGTCTCCATAATCCTTTCACAAAAATATGGTAACTGACTGTATGCCTCTTTATATGAACCCTGGAGTTGCTCCCTCGCCGACTCCTTTGCACGCCACGCCTGAGTGTAGTTCAGTTGAATCCCATATTCCCGTTTGATGTAAGTGGCAATATCCTTTGGCTTGTAGTTTGGAGAAACTTTCAACTTCTCCTTTATGATACTTCCCACCAAGCCCCTTGTCGACTGATACCCAGCTTTTACAGCAGCTCCTTCGCATGTATGTGTCGGTCTCATTGTTTTAATACAGATTATCTGGGTAGTGGCTGATCTGGATGCATATATCCGCCACGGACAACCATCTGATTTGCATTTGGCGGTTACTCGATGACTATCGTTTTTCTTATACTTGTAAGCAAATCCATGTGCAATTGAGTATTTACGCAAAGCTTCGCGAAATTCTGCAAAACTACAAAATATTTGGTCCACCCCAGTGATCGCATTCTCCCACTGAGTTGCAGCTCTACAATAATTGTCACCAATGATATCGGCAAGAGCATTAGTTGGGCTTGTCTCAATAGGTGCGTCCATATCAATTGGGTCATCAGCACTCATTGTATCAACAGGGACATCAACAAGAACCATTGCTTCTGAAACAGTTGTCCTGCTTGACCTGCATGACAAAGGGTGCCATAAGACTGTAACTGACCCATATGTAGTCATATCTCCTCTGGTACAGAATTTCAATTTTCAGTAAGATACACAATCAGAGTGCAATGCAGCAAGGTATGAGGAGCATAAATGTTGTTTAAATATCAGCAGCTCCATTTTGCTGAAACAAGAAGCATAAATGACAGACCATCAAATTCCGACCCCTGTACCTATTGTGAACAAACTGAGCCTTAAATTGCGGACATGCAAAATATGCATTTGATCACAAGAACAAGAAACATCAAGGCCAAATGTAAGTACCTGCTAACAGGCATGTTTGATACATTTTGAGCAACAACTCCATCTGCCATGATAAATACCTCCACCTGGTCAGAATCCCCAAAGAAGTTCACCATGCGCTTGAAGTCCTTGTCCTTGGATATTGTAATAAGAGTCTTTTTGTTTCCGGGGAGGAAATACTTGATCAACATGCCGTCAACACTGCAATGAAATGTTTCAGCTAGTTCCTGCTTGAAGTCACTTAACTGCATTTGTTGATCAAGGTCCAGTGCATAGGCCTCCCCGCCATTGTATGATAAAGACCCGTCTATATTGGTCTCAAACTCACCCCCAGATTGACAAATAGCTATAAGTTTCTTTGTGGCCATACGGTGACCTTTACGCAAAACAAAACTACTTGAAGTTCAACGAATGAGAACCAATATGCCCTAAGGAGAGCAACAAACTGTAATTTTCACAAGCAACGGCTTTGAAGGATACCAACCACGTACTGAGAACTACCTACAATCAGAAATCAATAAAAAAAAAAAAAAAGTGTAAACCTTTTGCATATGCCAGAATGTGCACAAGTATGAATCCAAAAAGAAATAACATAAACCACGAGAAAAATAAAAACTTATAAAGCAAAATCTATAATAAGACTATAAAATGTTTCCAAAGTACGAAACTTTTCAGGACGGCGTAAATGATCAATGATTATTTCCTTACTAATGATTATTTCCTTACTACGTACAAAATGAAAATTTCCAATCCCACATAACCAAAAAAGCTATGGTGTCCTTTCGGTAACCTTGTCAGCTTTCTTCATTCTCTTCATTAAAAGTTAAAACAAGAATTGTTCTCATTTACTTGTATAAAACTAAACAAACAAAAATGTCTAGCATACGCGCATCCTGTGAACAAAACTTTCTTTGAAAACAGGTGGGGGGTCTGAGAAGAGTTGCTCTGCGTAGAAGGGGGAGCGAGGATGAAAGCAACTTTGTTTGCACTTGTTACAAAACATCATGATTTTCATCCTCTCTCATTTCTTGCTTTGTTTATTGCTACAAGATCCTCTCTCATTTCATGGTAAGCTTTAAGTTGGACCAGCGAAGCCTAATTAGGTTCAGTGTTTAAAAAAATTGTTTGTGAGTGCCCGTAAAAATCTTCTCGTCAGTTGCTCAATATCTAAGATAACATTCAAGTAAAGACTATAGATATTGGCAGAATAGACCCGATTAAGGGCCACTGACTCAACAGTTGGCTCAATCGGGAATTGAACCTAAACAAAAGGGAAAACTTGCCATTCATATTAAACACGTTGACACGAGATACTGTTAAGTCCAGGGCCGGCCCCGTAGAAGCCTAGAAAGCAACTGCTTCAGGCCCCAAACAAAAAGCTAGTGCATCCGCGTTAAATCGATTCACTCCTGGTCTGTGGATCGGACATCCCAATACTTTTTGAAGGAGTGATTATTTTACCAGGCCCCAAATCTATCATGTTTAAGCATCTACATGAAGCATAAGCAACGGCCACCAGAGACATGGAGAGAGAGAGAGAGAGAGAGCGGGTACCTGCTCGGTTTTGGGCCGGTCCTGATCGTGTAGAAATTGGATATATTCGGCGACGATTGCGAAGAAAACCCTAGCATTTTATTCTTGTCACAAATTACACCCTTTTGAGAGAAACTTATTCACAATAGGAGTCGTGAATAAATTGTTCACAGAAAACGCATAATTTCATCCGTTTATTTTAGTAATTAACGGTTGAAATATATTTTTAATCTTTGACTAGTAATAAATATCTCTTATCGTTAATAATTTGTCTTTAATCTAGATCGTTCAAAACACTTTTGAATGACCGATATTGACTTTCGTAAATTTTATTTACGAAACATCCATAAATAAAGATTTTCCTTTTTTTGTCCTTTTCCCAATTTCGGTAACTAACTGTCGAAACATATGGAAAATTTTAACGGGCTACGGGAGAAAATTGAGGGGTGCGAATAGCAGCGCCCATCTTTTAAGGACCCATCATACTTTTGGGGGCGACTATTCGCAGCCTCGTTTTTTCTCCCTCAGCCTCTTAAAAATTCCCAACTAATTACAACATGACCCCCTAATACAAAAGGACCTACTTACCCTTATACTTATACGTGAAATGACCTATATGCCCTTATGACCAAAACCCCTAAATTATCCATTTCCCCCTGACTTAAACCCCTAAATTATCCACTTCCCCCTTCTCCCTCAAAATCATCATTCATGTTTTAAAGAGAAGAAAAATCACAGACCTGTTCTTGGCTGTCTACTGTTCATCTTCTTCTCTTCTCTTCTCTTCTCCTCTCCTCTCCTCTCTTGGAATCATCATTTTCTTTTCTCCTCTCGCAAATTTTCCAATGGAGGAGGAGCAAGGGCCAAATATTGTATCAATGAAAGGTTCAAGTCCTTCCATTGATCCATTTTTTGACCCACTTGTAGGTTTGGATTTTGAAATTGAATCAAATTCTATTGGAAACCATATGATGGCAGAGGAGAAGAAAGATACTGTGATGGACATTGTATGTTGGAAGCCGCGTGAAGAGATAAATTTTTCCGTTTACAATGGCCTCTGCTTTGTTGTTGTGGCGTCTGGGTTTACAAAACCCAGTTGTTCGATGGTTTTCGATGTTTCTGGTTCGAATTGAATAACCGCTGTAATTTCGGTAGCTAACCACTGTAAAATATTACCATACTTGACAGCTAGTTACCGAAATTTAGATACATTTCAGCATCCATTTACCGAAATATAATCTTGTTTTCAACAGATAAATACCCAAATGTATGTATGATTTTCCCTATATGTAGATAGTTCGACAGTTGTTTACCGAAGTTTGAATATATTTTCGACGTGTAGTTACCGAAATATAATGATTGTTTCAACAGCTATTTTCCGAAATGTATATATATAATTTTTGTTTATAGTCTTCGTCAGTTGTTTACCGAAGGTTGAACATATTTTCGACGTGTAGTTACCGAAATATAATTAGTTTTTCAACAGCTATTTACCGAAAATAGTGGGAACATATTTTCGACGTGTAGTTACCGAAATATAATCTTTTTTTCAACAGCTATTTACCGAAATGTATGGATGATTTTCCCTATATAGATAGTTCGACAGTTGTTTACCGAAGTTTGAACATATTTTCGACGTGTAGTTACCGAAATATAATGATTGTTTCAACAGTTATTTACCGAAATGTATATATATGATTTTTGTATATAGTGTGGTTCAGCAGTTGTTTACCGAAGTTTAAACATATTTTCGACGTGTAGTTAACAAAATATAATTATTGTTTCAACATCTATTTACCGAAAATAGTTGTTCGGCAGTTTTGTACTCGGTCTGAACATATTTTCGACGTGTAGTTACCGAAATATAATCTTGTTTTCAACAGCTATTTACCGAAATGTATGTATGATTTTCCCTATAGATAGTTCGACAGTTGTTTACTGAAATTTAAACATATTTTCGACGTGTAGTTACCGAAATATAATTATTGTTTCAACAGCTATTTACCGAAATGTTTATATGATTTTTGTATACATTGTTCGGCAGTTGATTATCAAATTTTGGAGGGAGGGAACCCCTTAGAGCATGTCGCTCACATTATTCTACTACTCATACTATTTTTTTTTCCACTAAAAATAGGTTAATACTTAATAGTGCTGCTAGGTTAATAGTGCCATTAAACCAGCTCTTGACCACTGAGGCACCTCTTGCCTCCCTCTCCGATCCTAAATGTCCCAGCCTCTCAGGGCACATTTAGCTTATAAACAGGTTTTCTATTTGCTACGCAATCTGCAAATCCATTGATTTCGCGGAACAAGTGAGAATATAAATTACAGTCCAAGATTTCATCAAGAAAATATAGTTAACTCCTTCAAACAACAAAAAATTTGTAAGATGTTGAGTACACAAGCCTTGAACATGGCTAAGATTCTTCATCTGGGCAAAACGAAAAACGAGTCACACTTCCCAAATGTCTCTTAAATTTATCCAGAAGGGCCAGAATCAATGTAGTCCGAAACACAAAGGAATTAACATTAAATTTCTCCAACCAACTAGATCGAACCATCAGTCACAAAGCCAATGCGGTACGATCACAAGTTGAGTATCACTGGAGGTAACAAAGGGAGATGGAACCATCAGTCATCATCTGATACCCCTTCAAGTGGATCGTTCTCAGTGGGATTAGTATCTTCTTTCATGTCGACATCAGGGGCTCTTGAGCTGGTTGAGGGTGGTGAGATTGCTGAAGTGACTGCAACGGTAACTGAGGACGAATTTGTGGTAGTGTCAACAACACTAACAACTGATACCTCTGCCATGGAAAGCTTGGGAATAAGATTTTGTGCTTCCATGGCTTCACGCGCTGCCTTCTCTTTGGCTCTTTTGGCTCTCTCTAATACATCCTCGTGCATATGGCTCATAGAATTTCAGGATTTTTGCCTTTTTCTGTACAAAGCAGTGCACAACAAAATCAATGCAGTGAACAAAGAAAAGATGGACGGCGTTTGGCTCCTGGAATTCTGAGGCATTCATACAAAGAAACCAAAAGATATGAACATAATGAAGAGACGTCCAACTAAATAGGCTGGACTTCCCTTAGTATCTAAGTTCCAACACTCTGTTTTCCAGCTAATAGCTACTTTTTGTGCTCATGGCCCTCATCCAACATGAAACTTACATATTTTACGTTCTTACTTTTTCCGGGCTGGGAGGACTTCTCTTGACTCTGGAACCATGTTGATGCTTAGTGATAATGACCCTTAAAAGTATAAAATAAAAAAAAAGAAGCGCAAAACCAAATCAAGTTAGATGTGCAATAACCTACAGGAACTACTTGTTAGTACCTGGAAGTCCTGCACTTGCTTTTGCTGCTCAGCTTGCAATCTACAAAGTGTACTAAAAAACTCCCCTACTGCAGACTCAACACGGTCATTAACTGCTTCTGCTTGGGCCTTCCCAAAGAAAAACGCATCCAGAACACTCCTGCTGTCGCCCTAGCCTGCAAAATCTAGTACCCATTTCAGCACAAAAATAATAAAAGAGGAAAGTTCTTACACATCCCTTGGTAGAATTGAGAGACTAATCAATAGAACAAAGGTCAGAGTCCTTGCCCGAGTGCAGAACCAACAAACAATTAGTACTATGTTTATGCATAACCCATAAAAAAACATCAAAAAGAGAGAGAGACAAGTTCTTATCGGTGCGGCGAGCTTTGTTTGATGTAAGATTTTGGGGGTGGTTCTGATTTTGAAACTACCCAACAAAAAAAGGCAGAGCAATATACAATAAATCATGTTCAAAGGGTCTCTTCAACCATATATAGGATTTAGGACTAACAGTTAAGTTACCTTAAAATGAGCACTTATTAAGCTATAGCAGACTCTTCATTTAACACCAAGTATAAGCCTTTTGATTTGATTCCAATCTAAATAGCAGTAATCAAAACTATTATGATCCTCAAAACTACAAACAATGCCCATAAAAAAATCCAAATCTATTAGTCAGAGGGAAGCCCCAACTGACTAATGACTTGAGTAACTCCAACAAATGCCACTAATGCTGCGGCAGCCATTAAAATCAGATTGCTAGCATTTGATAACTTTCCATTAAAACCGAGGAGGAATAGAGCAAAGCGCCAGAGCCATACCTTTATTGTTGGGAAAAGCGAGCTTGAAAGAGAGAGGGGAGGTGAGAGAGAGTAACCTGGTGGGGTTTCGAAAACGTATAATTAATTTAAGGTGAGTCTATGTTACATTCCAATGTGGCTTTAAAACACGGGCATCCCCTAAATTACGAACCCCACATGCACAAAAAGAAACACACACTCACAAGTCAAATTGAAATCAATCTACTTTGTTCCATCCATATGTAGTAGGATTGGTGCGATACAAAGTCAATTAGAAAATTTTGAAATCCAGATTGAAATCGGCAATTCAAAGTTTTCAATATTGTTGCCAGAATTAACAAATTTTTGTTGTTGTTATGTATATAGCCCAAGCCAAACCAAACAAAACCGAGCCTAAGTCCCAATCATATAGGATCTACTAGGGGTGATACCAATCTGGTTCGGTCCAATTTGGACATATATTTGGGACCGAACCAATTATTCGGTTTGGAGAAGTTAGAAACGGGAACGATCGAAACTAATCCAGCCCAACAAAAAAAAAAAAAAGACTTCAACAACAACAATTACAAGAACAGAAGAGTCGATGTGGATTGGACTGCCGACTCTGATTCAAAGTTGAAAACAAAGCTCTAACGTCGCAGACAACACAGAAGAAGAACGGAAGTAAGGGGATTGAAACGTACGTTTCATGCTACGGTTAGTATATGAATGATGGTTCTCTAGCTGTAGAGAATTTTTGGGCCTTTTTAGTGGAGTACTAAATTTCTCTATTTCACGAAGTTGGAATATTAATTCCTACCTCATCGCCATTACTCCATGCTGATCCAGCCATGCGACCCCAGTAGTGCACATTTTTATTCCTGCATTTTATTCGATAAAAATGTGCAACGCTAAGGCATCTTGACATTTTTGGAAGACAGGATCTTAAGATTTTTGGTTCGACGTATATGCAAAAACATAACTCTCCTGGCTCTCTAACTCAATACCCGTCCCCTTTCATCGTCAACCCATTTCCATGGGATTCGGCTACTGTAGAGATCTGCTTCCATTCTAATTACCAAAATCTCCACACAAATACAGTATCTAATTGCTGATATTGTATATATACATACATGTATGTATATAATCACAGAGAGAGACTGACGAACAGAGAGAGAGAGAGAGAGAGAACGGCACCTTGAAGAGAGGTGGTGGTGCGGCGGTAGGAGAGGCGGTGCTGCGGTGGTGGCTATGGAGGTGGAGGAGGTGGGAGGCGGAAATGGCTGGACGACGTAAATGGGGTGGGGGGGACCAGGGGTGGGGAGTTTAGGGTTTTGATGGGTGAGTGGGTGTAAAGTGTAATTTTTTAGAGAAAGGGTATAATTGGAAGATCAGGGACATTTATTGGGTTCCCTGGAGAAAATTTTCTGTTTTAAAAGGACTGTATGGAGTAAGGGGCTAAGGGAGAAAAAACAGGGTTGCGAATAGTCGCTCCCATACTTTTTAGAGTTTGGTCCTCCCAAAGTAAATTTGGTTCTTAAAAAATAGAAGAATCAAAAGTAAATTTTGAGTACAAAATTCCTCCAAACTCTAAAAACGTAAAAAATTGGCCTAAGGTCCACTATAGCATGTTTCTAACCCACCAGATCCACTTATCAAGTTTCTAACCCACTAGGTCCACTAATATGTATTTGATAAGGCAAAAAGTCCACTACATTTAAAAAGGGAAATAGTGCTTGACAAAATTACCCTTTCCATTCAAATCCCATTATCCGTTCTACGTTTGAAATCCCGGCAGTTACGTTGGAATAGAGCGACAGAAGATTCTCCTTTTCTGATACACTGTATATAACGTTATTGTACATATATAACGTTATATACTCGTTCATCAGTTCATATTTAACGTGATATACTTACATTTTACGTTATATACTCATTCATCAGCTCGCATTTAACGTTATTTACTCATTCACTCATGACAGAATACCACATATAACGATATTTAAGGATGCAAAGCTAAAATGATTTTGGTTGTTTAGGTTTAACCTTATATAAAACCAATTAAATTAGATTATTGAAATGGTCCGCGCAGCGGCCTAATTGATCTGAACATGATTGGTGAAAACATGATATATAACCTTCCACAAGTCTACTGGTCATATATAACATTATATCAAAGTTAATATGGAACATCTAACATTTGTATGTTGTTGCAATACGATGAAAATGGTACAGATTATCAGTGGTTATATTATGATGTTGCAATACAATGAAAAAGGGAGAATATATAATGTTATATAAGTACAATAACATTATATACAGTGTACCTGAAAAGAAGAATATAGGAAGTTATATAACGTTATATAACTTTAATATGTCACACTGTACACAACTGATGTCTATAAAATAGCAGTGTACCTGAAAAGGAGAATATAGAACGTTATATAAGGTTATATAACATTAATATGTCAAACTGTACACACCTGATGTCCACAAAATAACAAAACTCTTTATTTATCCATAATCCAAACGAAACAATTTCAATATTTTAAGCATGAATAAGGAAAAACAAAACAACCCCCCAACTTTATTCTATTCTTCATCCTAATCTCTCCTTTATTCTCATATTTGACCTTCTTGCCTCATATATCGCTTGGCTCTTTGCGAATGCTGCTTTAAGACATCCTTCAACCTACCACCACCCGATAACCTCACCGGAAGAATCTGCAACCCATACTTACAAAGAAACATGATTGTCGAATCCATGACAACTGCTCAAATAACAACACACAACAAAAATCAGAATATATAATGTTATATAATATTATATGAGTGCAATAACGTTATATACAATGTAACTCTAAATAGAGAATATATAACGTTATATAACGTTAGAGCACAAATCTGATCCAGTTTTAACATGGAACTCTCATATGTACAATAATAACTTCAAAAAAACCAACAACGACAACAAATTGAAAATCAAATTTGATGTCAACATCAAAATCAACATCAGCAGATCAATAGAGAGAGATGAGAGAGAGAGACGAGAGATATTTCTCTGGTTCTTCATATTCGGAATGAACTGTACCTTGGGCTAGGTCGACGATCGACGACGAAGAAAGTTTGGGACGTGGGTTGATCTCTGCTATTCGTCGGTAGATCTCGATGTTGGAGCAACGGCGACAGAGACGACGCCGGTATTTGAGCGCTCGAGGACGGCGACGACGATTGACTGCGGCGCGATTGAGGTGAAACCGTGTCTGTCAAGCATCGATTCCGAAGAAGGACCGCGGCAGAGCCGTCTTTTTTCGGACTAGACGGGTGCTGACTACCAAGAAGGCGACGACGATCTAGTGTTTTGAAATGGGAAAATCGTCTATGGTTTCTGCCGAGTCTTGTTCATCTGGAAAAGGGGGGGAGGGGGGATGGGTTTTATAATGGGATGTCTGTTTGAAATGGAGGAAAAAACGGAAATGGAGAAAAAAACGGGACAAAAGATTTTTTGAAAGCAAGGGTATATTAGACTAACCAGGGTTATTATATCTTTACTAATAGGTTAGTGGACTTAGGGGGTTATAGAATTTAGAAGTGGACTAAGTGGGTTTGGAAAGTGGTATAGTGGACCTGGAAAAAATTCTCCTGAAGGAATATGGGTCCCTCAAAAAATCTCTCAAAAAGTACAAAAAGTGAAGGGAAAAATAAATAAATTACAAAATATCTTCTCAATATGTCACATCCATCTTCCATTTTAGAGGAATAGAAGTGGATTGGAGATGTCCTTAGAAAACTATTAGGAATATGTTATATATCATTCGAAAAGCCGAATAGGACTACGGATCTACGGCTGAAATATCTATGCATTAAGGGCCCGTTTGGATGAGGGTAAAGAATTGGGGGTATTAGTTAATAAGGGGGATAAGATAGTATGAGGTATTAGTTAATAAGGGAGGGCCCACATTGATGTGATGTTTATGGAGGGGGGATTAAATAGTAGGTTGTTTGGATGAGGTATTAGAAAAGGGGGATTAAATAGTACTTTGTTTGGATAGAGGATAAGGAGGGGGTATAAGAAAGGGGGATGATGTAAAAAGCTGTCTAATGACTATTTTGCCCTTTTGCAGTATTAAATTAGATTATTCATTAAATTAAATATATAATTATAAAATTCAACATATTTTTTATTTTTCAGACATGATTAATCAAGAATTATTTTACTAATATAATAATAATATAAAATAAATAAAGTATTAAAATTTCATTTTTTAAGTGCTTTATTATATTTATGTTTATTTTTCAAAATTTTGAAATTTTAAAATGTGAAATTACGTTCCTATTATTTGGATAAAAAAATTAAGAATATCTTTGTTGAAAATGTTTAATACAAATACTTAATCATGTTTAAAGTAGGAAATTTTATCATTTTTTAAAAATGTTTTTAAAAACCGAAATTTATTGAAATTTTTATGAAACCAAAATTTATAGTAATGGGGAGTAGATGGTAGTTAGAAACATGTGGGTGTTAGTTGAAATCATGTGAGGAGTAGGTTCAACAAACTATTTATTTTCAATTTTTCTGTAAATAGCACTCATTTTTTATATCTCATCTTCATTTCCTAAGTTCATTATATTTTTTTTCCTTCACATTTCAATGGCACGCCGGGCTTGGAGCGAGGAGGAGGAGGATACGTTGTTAACAAACCTTACGAGCCTTGTAGATCAAGGGGTTTGGCAAACCGACAACGGATATTTTCGCAATTCCTACTTGGGAGTTCTTAAAAATGAGATGGGAGTTTCTTTCCCTCAAGCAGGTATAAACGAGATTCATATCGAAGGAAGGATCAAGAAATAGAAGAGTGATTATCACATACTAGACGCTATGCTTAGGCGTCTGGGATTCGGGTGGAATCCAAATGAAAAAAAACTAGTGGTGGAAAATGAAGTTTGGAATGAATCTGTTCAAGTAAGTACTCTATAATTTGTTTTCAATTTTGTATAAAGTATTGTTTTGTAAATTTTGTTAATGTTTTCCTAAAATTTATATGTAGGATCACCGACATCTGAGACATTTTCGGAACAAGCAATTTCCCTATTTCAATCGATGGGCCTATTGTTTTGTTTCTCAAGAGAATTAGAAGTTCGAAGTTTAAAGCAGGCATTGGAAGAATAGATTGAAAGTTGTGATAATATATGTATTGACGAATAAACTTGTAGGCTTCCTAATGTATCTCAAGTATTTAATTTGATTTGAGATTAGTACCGTTTGTAAAAATAATGTAGTCTTCATTTCCAAATTATGAAATTAAACTCACAGCTTGCTTACAAATCGAATAGATGTGCGAACAGAATACAGAGTCTTCAAATTACAATTTTTTACAAGTTTATTATGAATCGAATTAATGTGCCAATAAAATACAACATACGAATCCTAAGACAAATATCCCAAAAAAGTATGTTATCAGACTTGTTCGATGTTGATCTGCCAAAGCAATTGCGGGAGTGGAAGCACTGTCACTTGATTGACGTTTGATTGGGGCCAACTGCATCTCTTGATTCAATCGATATATTTCCTCATGATATTGTAACAATGCTCCTTCTGCTTCCTCAAACGTGTTGTACCGTTTCTTCAAGTTCCCCGGGTATCCATTAACTTGCAATTCTGCGGTCTCCCAACTTGTAAAGATCCCCGGGTTACGGCCAACGAATACCACCCAATAGTTTTGTTTATCTTCCCTCTCCATCGGAAAATCTATTACGAAACAACAATATTGATATTTCAATGTGAAACAATAGTAATATTAATAGTATGCTTATGAATTCTATTTGGCTCAGATTTATTTCACCGGCAGTGGCACATTGCACTACTTGGGTACAAGTTATGTTGCCGAACGGTGATTGAACCGTTGACCCTCATAACTTGTCTCGCCAAGATAAGTGACTTGCCTTAAATGTCTTTTTTATATCATTATGGCCTAAGTATAAGAAGAACCCCAGATACCTGCTGCAAACAGGACACAGTTTTGACACACACAAAGTATGCCAAGGTCAGTTTTCTGTGCTATACAGTTTCTGCACTAGGACAAATTTCAAATTTCCTGAATTTGGCATGCTATTTTCAGCAGTCACCTACCCACAAACACATCACAAAACAGCACACATGGACACATGACACAGTTTGAACACACGCACACACGCTGTCCAGTTCACACACATGGCTGCAAGTAGCACAAACTAGGAGAAAACTGCACTGTACAGTTTGGACACAGGACACATATTTGCATGCTGTTTTCTGCAGAACAAAACAGCCTTAAAAACTGCAGAAAATTGCCCAACAGAACAGCATTAAAAACTGTAGAAAACTGCCACCAAAACTTAAGAAAATAGCAACTCAAAATGGGATAAGCCTTGACAATAATTCTATCAATTGGCTCAGATATTTCAAGGTCAGTTTTCTTGGAGTATTTCTAGAATTTCCATAACAGAAACCAACCAACTAGGAAAACATCATGCTACTTTCTGCAGTCATCTATCCACAACACTGCCTCAAAAATAGGTCAGAAAACATCATGCCTTGCAGTTTGCACACACACACACATAGCAGAACAGAAAACTGCAGAAACCAACTCGGTAGTGGACTATAGCATCATAATTACGAACTCAGAAAACTGCAGCAAACTGCAGATAACTGCAGAAAATTTCAACTCACTACACTGCTGTAACCATGCACACACCTGGAATGGTCAACACACTCACTCACACACAGCACAGTTGAAACTGCAGAACAGCTTCCAATAACAACCTGAAAAAACAGCCCACAAACCACATGGAAACAGCACAGCTTGGACAGTAGCTTTTAGTTATGACATTTGGCTCAGAAAAAGTTCATCATTGTCACATTTAGGACACATTTTGGACACATCACAGCTTGGACAGTAGCACACACCTTCAGATATTGCACACACACATCAGTAGCAGCACTAGGACAGAGGTAGGACACAGGACACAGCTTGGACACACCCACACACTGTCTAGTTCATAGCAACACTTGGCTATCCAGTTCACAGTTCATTTGGGCTCAAATATTGGAAGTTAATCATAAGGGCACTCATTGGCTGCAACTAATGTTGCCCCGCCAAGGTACCTACCTCAATTAACAAATTAATTGACTCATCATTGCCTTAGTTAGTCACACATTAGCAACTCAGAAAACTGCAACAAATAGCAACTCAGAAAACTGCAGAAAACAGCCACCTAAACTGCCCAAAATTGCAACCCAGAAAACTGCAGGAAACAGCTGCAGAAAACTGCCAGCTGCACACACACACACACACACATGGTACTCATGGCAGTTGCGCGCACACACACACAGCAGCAGTTAGACTTCCATAGTCATCCAGATTTGCAGAAAACAACATGAGAAACCCATAAAGAACACATAACTTATCATGATACCATAGCATTCATTTATGGCATTTGGCTCAGAAAATTTTCATCATTGCCTAACAACCTGAAAAAACAGCCCAGAAACCACATGGAAACAGCCCACAAAGCAGTCCAAACATTGCACAAAAGTATCCCCAAAACAGTCCACAAACCACCATTACCAATTCTTGCACCAAAACACAACACACACACACCATTTCTGCAGAAATGGGGTACACAAATGCACATTGCACTGCACTTTGCAAACCCAAAAAATGGACTGCACTCACACCTGCACCTGCACTTCATAACAGCAGCAGCAAACAACACACACACTCAGAGTTGAGGACTAAATTTGGACAAAATTCATTGGCTCAAAAAAATTTCATCATCGCCACTAGTTAACAACCTGAAAAAACAGCCCAGAAACCACATGGAAACATCCCACAAAACAGCCAAACACTGCTTTCTGCACCTGCTCCACATATGAACATAACCACAGGTGACAGCTGAATTGGGCTCAGTCAATATTTATGGAATCATAAGGGAACATTTGGCTGCAACTAATGTTACCCCGCCAAGATATCTATCTTAATTAATAAATGAATTGATTCATCATTGCCCTAGTATGACACACATTAGTTGCCAAAACCTGTCATGCAAGAAATATTCAACAGTACTATACACAAACCGAATAAACTACGGCAGTTTTTTGGTTAGGGTTTCATATTCTTCACCAAATAATCACTGGTACATCCCATAGCCACAGATCCATGGAGTTAAAAACACCCAAATCACAGGTACAGTAACAACAAATAACTCCATGGACTCGAAAACCAACAAAAATCAAAACCAGAACTCAAATCAAAGCGATACCTGAGTTAATCGAAACTGAAATCGGTCGCACTCTCCAAATCACCACAGAACCCTCTTCTCTGTTCGAACAAAACCAGAACTAGGGTAGCGGCTGAAATGGGAATCTGGGGGTGGGTGAAGGGGGATAAAGAGGGGTGAAATCGTCCGATTTGAAGGGGGCATAGGGGGGATTATTTTCGGACACCTCGAAACCCATCCAAAAGTTATACCGGCCGAAGCCCTTCCTCGCCGGATATAGGAAGGAGGGGATAAAATAAGACCCGTCCGTTTTAGGCTCCCAAACGGGGTCTTCGGCCTGGCCCCACGTACTAAGAAGGGGGCAAAACTAATCCCCCTTCCAAAACCCCATCCAAACGGAGCCTAATTGGCAACAGGGTGGGGTGGGGTGGTTACACACTATCCTTGTCCCTAATTTACCCACCCCTCTCTAATTTCCCCCGCCACGATCTCCATTGGGATTTTTTTTTAATTGTTTGAATCTCTGATCCACAGAAAATTATAGATTCAAACAATTAAAAATAAATAAAATAATTTCATTTGTTATGAAACATAACCTTCATTAATAAACATTAGTTTATTATAAACTAAAACCAACACGTGGACAAACAAATTTGAGATTACATCAAATACTCAAAGCTAGAGCATCCGTAATGGGTTTGGTAACTAGTGCGTTAATTGTGTGTGTTAAGATTTAACAAACAAAAATGCATTTTTTGTGCCACAATGCTTGTGTGTTAGAGTGTGCTAAATCTAATAGTATGCTAGCATGTGTGTCAAGTTTAGCAAATAAGCTAATAAACAATAGGTGGGTCCCATCTCTATAAATTCAAGCGCTAACCATAAAACATAAAAGCCCACTACTCTTTTTTTGAAAACTTACCGTCGTTTTTTTTATATCTGTATTTCTATATATGCTTTTTCTCTATATTTTGGCTATTAATCAAAGTCTTCAGCATTCTATCACAGCTAAACAAAATGTTGACTAAACATATTGAAATGGACTAATATTTTAAATTGCACGATCACCAAAATTTGAATAACATTTCGCTCAAGCTTGAATGTCAAATAGAAATGAAGTAGCATTTTAAATAGCTTAAATGTCAAATAGAAATACCGTTGTAAGTTTTTATAGCCGTTGCTTTTGACATTATTGTAAAGAGTTAATATCAAAAAATAACACACCCCTAACTAACTCATTGAGGTACTCATATATATACCAACGTACTCTTAAGTTGGCAATGTCTAACACACACTGGTGGGACCCATTTTTTTATTCTAACACATATCTTAACAAACATTTTGACACACAAATATAATATACCCATTGCGAATGCTCTTAGAAACAATCTACTTGACAAGTACTAAACCGCACCAATCTCTTGCGGTATGTTTCGATTAACCAACAGTTCAGACAGAATTGTCTGCGGAACCTTAGCAGCTTTTTGTTGTGTGCACCAAAAATAAATGAGAGCGAGAATATTTTTTAAAACTATAATTTAAAAACCAAATTCCCATTGTCCGTGTTTGTTTAGTCTCTTTTGAGAATCTGTGTCATTTTCAAATGTTCATATCTTTCAACGGGAACTTCAAAAAATATATGATATGAATCTTATTTAATAGATTTCAATTAATTTTATTATTCTATGTTTTCAAAATTATAAAAAATATTATAAATTTAAAAATAAAATGATTTAAAAATAGACCAACAAGTATTAGGCAAACTGGGGCTGCGAAGGGAAGACCGGAGAGAAAGAGGGAGGGGGGGAGAGATGAGTGATCGGCGATGTATGATGCCGTTGAGGGATGTAAAAGATCACCTGAAACGGAAGGTGAATCTAATTGGTATTGTAGTGGAGTTCAGCATTCCCAGGATGAGCGAGGGAACTGGTACCTATTTTTTCGTTCTTGGTCTCTTTTCTATTTTTACACTTTCTTTGCAAAACCAAACACAGAAAAGCAACAGAAATACATAGACGTATATGTTTGCATAGAGATGCATAAATCACTCAAACTGGCTAGTGTTTGCAGACTACTGCACGATTCTGAAGGTGATTGACCGGTCTCAACAGAGCCCTGAGTTGTCAGTCAATGTTTTCATTGATGACGTTCATCAACTCCCCCACATTCGTTCCCGCAGAGACATCATTTTGCTTTCTTGTGTTCGGGTACTTAGGCCCCGTTCCAGAACGGGAATAAGCTCTTCTTTTTTGTCCAATAAGAAGGGGAGTTCGTGAAAAATAAGAAGGTTTGGAAGAATTTATATAGGTTCCATGAGGGCCGGCGGAGGGAAATCGGTCCGGCGGCCGCGCCGGGCCGTCTCCGGCCACCGGACGGCCGATCCGAGCCGTCCAAAAATTCTAAAAAAAAAAACCAAGGGGGCCGGCGCGGGAATCAACGGCATCCGAGGTGTGTAAGGTGCTTGATCCGAGCACCCCTTTTCCGTGTACATATGAAGTTTCATATGTACACGGAAAAGGGGTGCAACTTCATATCTACACGGAAAAGGGGTGCTCGGATCAAGCACCCTACACACCTCGGATGCCGTTGATTTCCCTCCGCCGGCCCCCATATTGGTAAAAACAGTCTTCTTTTTGTAAAGACAACTTTAAGCTCAAAAATCATGTGTTTACGCAAATAATTTTCCTATCACAATGGATCTTGTTTGATAGATCTCCTTGAGATCTTTAATACGGTGAAAAAAAAATTAATTTTTTTTTTCATTTACATTATTTTTGAGTTTGAAAATGTGAAAGAAATTTTTTGTTTGGGAAAAATAAGAAGGGTGGATTATTTTTGAATGAGAAGTGAAGGAAATAAGTACTTAAATTTTTAAGAAGGTTTCCGGAACGGAGCCTTAACATTTAACTTCCCAGTTCCCTCCCATTTTCTTCTTTATTGGGTTCAGTTACAGACTTACAGTGTACATACTCTCTAGCAATAATAACTATTATTCGTCTTTGTATTTCTGTCTCCTTGGTGTCATTGGTTATTGTATCCTAGTTAACAATCCAAGCCAAAACAAACTGAGCCTTGTGTCCCAATCAATTGAGGTCGGCTACATGAATCTTATTTTTGCATTGAGCTATGTCCGGGGCTATATCTGTCTGTATCACGACATCCAAAATCTGTTTAGGTCTTCCTCTTCCCCTAGCCCTACTATCCACTACTATCATATCTCTCTTCTTGACTACTGCGTCTACAGGTCTACGGTAAATATGTCCAAACCACGTTAATCTATTTTCTCTTAACTTGTCATGTATAGGTACAACTCCTACCATTTTAAGAGTAGTTTTGTTTCTAATTCTCTCTCTCCTAGACTTACCACACACACATCTCAACATCTTTGATTTCATAGATTTATGGAAAGTTGGTTATGAGTAGGTGTAATAGGGCTTGAAGTCCGCTCTCTTTGTAGGTTTCCCTTGCCAAGGTTTCGTTGTGACACCTCTATTGTTTGAACGAATCAGCAAAGTCTAGAGCTCTTGTCATTGTTGAATGTTGGGGTTCGGATTTGGATCAATCGATTCGGGCTCCACTCCTGGCTCCTTTCTTACAGCTCCGTGCGTCCTCCGCTCAACCTGTAACAAGTCACTAGGGCTGTGGAAGCCCAGTGACCTTTCGATGATCAAGTCAAATCTAGGGAGAAGAAGATAGGCCTCGGGTTAGGGAGAAATGGCGTCCTCCCTAACGACTGTTTGGCTGTGATGGGAAGAGCATCGACGGCCTTGGGAAGGAGATAGGCCTCGGGAAGAATATAGACCTCGGGAAGAACATGAACAGTGCAATGAATAGTGTTATTTCATGCTTCAGACGACCAAACCGGCGTTTTCCACCAATTGTCGGGATCCTGATCGTGAGAGGATTTCGGTTCCTTCCTCCGTTGGCTCTGCGCCTCCATCGCTGGACCTGCAACAAGTCACTAGGGCTGTGGAAGCCCAGTGACCCTCCGACGATCAAGTTAGATGTAAGGAGAGAGGTTTAGGTCTAGGGTTAGGTCAGAATGGCATACCTCTTTAGGTTAGAGTCCTTTTGTATTTATAGGCCTTGGTTTGCTTGGCCTCCAAGCTAGCATGTGGAGGTCACGCTTGGGTAACCGCCTCGGGTGACGTCAAAGATGACGCACCGGATAAGGCGGTTACGGAGCATATGGCCAGGTCAGCCCTTCGCGAGGATTCTTCTCGATGCTGTGTCTCATCAAATGCAGGAGGCTTGCTCGGGTGCCCTCGGTAATATGTCTCCGGGGTCGGTATGGAGCCCTCGGTGATATGTCTTCGGGGTCAGTATAGAGCCCTCCGTGGTATGTCTCCGGGATCGGTACGGAGCCCTCGGTAATATGTCTCCAGGGTCGATACAGAGCCCTCGGTGGTATGTCTCCGGGGTCAGTACGGAGCTCACGGTATTATGTCTCTGGGGTCGGTACGGAGCCCTTGGTGATATGTCTTCGGGGTCGGTACGGAGCCTTCGGTGGTATGTCTCCGGGGTCGATACGGAGTCCCCATTTATCCGGGTCACTACATTGAAGTAGTTGAACAATGAGGTGACACCCTCTTATATATGTGTGGACAGAGATTCTTGTGGGCAACACGTCAAACATGCCTTTTATTGTGGTGGTTATTCTTGTAGCCTTGTTGGATCTGGGAGTTGCTCTAGGACAAAACTTGAGTCATGTTATTGGGACGTGTTGCATGGGCTTGGTAAATCAGATTGTGTTTTATAATGTTAGGGCTAAGGATTTGGACCAGAAGATGAAGTCATCACTTTCTTCTCTTTTCCCAATTGCAAGTTTATTTAGTCTTTGAGACTCACTAGAGAATCAGTGTCTGGGAGTGACATCCTCGACTAGTGGAAAGCAAAGTTTGGAGCTTCTGCAGAAGACTTCTGAGTGAGGTGAACCAGGGTGTTCGTCCTTTGGTCTTGAGTCCTGCATGGGTCTTTTCCTAAGTTGATTGTATGGGTCTTGTTTTGACTAGTTGTATCTGCTTGTGTTTTTTTCCGTAGAGAGAAATCTTCAAGGTTTCTATGTAGAAATGGTTGTCTCTTTTCCTACTCATGAGGTTACTTGAACTTATTTTTTTTATCATGCAATTAGCTGATAACCAAGATTAGTGAAGTATGGATTGTTAGGATTTTGTCAAGAAAAGGACGGAGTAACCTAAATAAATGGCTAGCTGGACCTTAGGTCCCGTTCCCCTAAAGCGGAAAATAAGTACTTAAAAAATAAGAACCTTAGCGGAATGGGGCCTAATTTAATTTTATGCTCAAAATTAACTCTACCCGGGGGTGGTTATGCTTCAAAACTTGTACAGGCGATTGTTTGTCTTATCTTATTGACTATGCAGTTGAATGCCAAGTTGCAAATGAATTTGTTTAATTTTTTTTCCTGCTTTGTAACATGTCGACGGGCTTGTTTGATTGGGGGTCTCAAAACCCTGTGCACGGTCCCCAATAAATTTTCTCTATCTATCTCTCTCCACTCATTACTCTTAAAAACCTCCCTCAAAACCCAAAACGAGGTCGTCATTACTTGGGTATGAATCTATCTACTAGTATATGGCTGATGTAAGAACTGGTGCTTGCAGATTGAAAGACACAAACAAGACGTGTATGCTGTTTTTAATAAGAGCTTCTCATCCTTTGCCCTTTTTGATGGGAAGTGTAGTTCTGTTTTCAGTCCGTATCAAACTTCTCCAGCATTCTGCCTCCTAGATTCTGACAAGCCGTTCATTACAAGCCTGAGGAATTGGTGCCTCACTTTTCAGCTTGATCCTGGTGAAGTCTCATGATATTGTGAATGTCGTTAAGCCTGAGTAATTGCCATGTTTCATCTTTTTGAATTTTCCCTTGGTTATCTTTTACGATGATTGTAATAACTGGACTAATATTTGTAAAAAAATTTATTTCTTTTTTGCTTTTTTGAACCTCTTTTAGGTTGGGCAAACCACTTTGGTAGATGATAACATGTGAAACAATTTTGACTTGTATGACTACTTACTCTTTGGTTGTATGTGCAGTAATTAATTCCACTTGTGAAAATCTTTTATCTCTAATTCGACAGACACATCGTCTCTACCACATTCAATTTCAAGACTATATGCCATAGATACTGTGTTCTGCATACGCCTGTTCCCTTGCTCTTTCATATGATGCTTTCTCTTTAGTGCTCTTGGTAGAATTTTTGCTGGACCATGTTGGGGAAGTTATTTGCTACGTTATTTGCTTTTGACCTTTTGTTTCACATGTGTCTTCTCTAGGAGCTCTTAGTTTTGTGCTTTTAGGCTCAGTGAGTAAGCTGCGAGTCTACAAATAAAAACAAATGTTACTAGATTATTTCATGAGTGGATACAAAAATATCATGTTTGCTTCAGTTGCAATATCTTCTTTGGGTTATCCTAATGTGGACGCATTGAAGATTCAGTGGCAATGCAGCATGTGTTTGCTGGAATAAAGCTGCAGGCTATTTACACTTGAGACTTAAAGTATATGGAATTCTCAATTTGTGCCAATATGGCTCTTAACTTTTCATTGAAATAATTGGATTCGAAAGCAAGCCTGAAAGCTTGTAAACTTACACAGGAATTGGTTTCAAATATTTAGTCGGAGAACCTTCTTAAGTATGTCCAGGGCATGTTTGAGTTGTACTGCCTCCTTGACTTAATGATCCTATTACTAAGTGATCAGTGGTTTCTTTTCTTTCCAAACTGTTTTGCTGGGAAAGTGATCAGGTGTTAGAAGCTTTTTTTTTTTTTTTTGAAGAGAAGGTGGTAGAACTTAGTAATTGCTTTTTTAAATATTACTAGATACTTTTCTCATAATGTGTGCTTTGCAGGTATTAGCCCGTATGTAGTGTCATTGAACGACATTAAGGAAAGGGAATATGTTGATCTCGTATGCAAGGTAATCATACTACCATGGTGTTCTACAATTTGTAAGCCTTATAAGCTTTGCCTGACAAGTGTTTTAGTTTGCCGTATTTCTAAAATTTAATTTATTTGGACCATTGATTATGAGGTTTGAATAGTTATCTTTAGTAGGTTCTAGGTGTCTGTGAAGTATCTAGCAATGAGTGGGTGCTCTTTATCTGGGATGGAACTGATGTTCCTCCTCTAAGCTTTAATACCAAGTAAGTTTCTCTTTATGTGCAGCCTTGTTTCAGCTCTTTATTGAAGTACCATGAATCTTAGCATAGGGCCTATCTTCATCACTTCCAACTGTTAAATATTACTATCAGATAAGCAACACAATCTATTTTTTCTTTGTGTGATTTGTAAATGGTTAGTGTTGGGAAACTATGATATTTTTTTTATGTTGTTTTCATTACTTTGTCATTCTTTATCTCATTAGATTTTCTTTCCCCTTGAAATGTTGCTCATACCGATTGGAGAATTTGATATGAAGTTACTTCACCCTTCTTTTTTCCTTAGAAGATGGAACCTGCTTTTATGAGGTTCTGATTCTATCTTTCATGAGGAGTTTGATATTTAAAAGAGAACACCATTTGAAAAAGCAAGGAAAATGCAAGCAACCTTCATTTTTTGGGTGGCGTTTTTGAAACTTGCTCTTAACAAAGTTGAGAAACAATTTGTAGGGTACGAAAAGAAAGAATAGTTGCCTCGAGTTTTTCATTGTGAACATTCACTTTTGTACAATCAGTAATGCAAATCAAGGCACTCATTTTTGGGGGACTAATTTGTTGCAGACTGATAGATTATTTATTCGTTACATAGTCTTATAGTATAGGAAATGAATCTACTACATTTCTACCAGGGTTGCAAAAGGATCTTAGTTGCTGGATCCTCACATGGGGGCCTTGCTTCTTGCTCCCGGCTCCCGCTCCCGCTCCCATTGCAACAAAATCTCAATCTCAGTATGGATGGATCCAAAGTAATGGAAGAAAAGCTACTAGGAAAGAGAAAATGAGAGTCTAACGTTACATATGAAATTACTTAATTACGATATATATGTTACAACTAAGCAAAAAGATGAATATTTCTTAAACTATATTGTTATTAATAACGCTCCTATCAGCGCTTTTGATACTATGTTAAGTTACCCATTGTCCCAAAAGCAGCGGTAAATAGTGTTTATCAAGCAATTAATTCAATAACTGCTTCCCTTTTGTTTCAAGTTATGAGTTTTTATTTGTTTTGAGAATATCCTTCTCAGCTTGTCCGTATCCCTTGCCTGTATCCACACGGCTTAGTTTATAGTTGTTGTGGTATCGTACTTTTTGTATCCGAGGGAATGTTACTTTAAGCCAGTGCAGGCAAACCCTAATGCGTTTAAAAGACTACACTACCCTTACAACAAAAAAGATGAATAGCAATAATAAGAACTAACTACTAGCCAACACGTTTCACAAGTGAAAGTAAGTTTGTTTGATAGTTATGAGACATTAATCAACATTTTGGAATTTTTAATGTTTTCTTTATTGAGAGATTTTAAACCAATATGTTATTTCAATTTGTGTGATCAGATTGGAAGAACATAACTCAACTCGACTTCAAATTGAATCGGTGCCTTTGCCTACAAATGTTATATCCAATTTTCCTTGTGTTGGAACTGTGTTGAGAGTTATTGCCGACCAAGCTTTTGGGAAACTTGGCTACCATTTCCATAGCATTGGCCAATGGGTCCGAATTCGCAATGTCTTATTCGAAGTAGACTCAGGGCTATGGAAGGGTTTCCTAACTTGTGCAAGTAAGGTTCGACTTCTATCTGAGAATGACAACAGCGTCGCAGAATGTAAAAGGTAGTGGGATATAGTTCAAGACTTGTTTATGTCCATAGACGTTGAAAAGAGAGAGGATATAATTGTATGACCTTGTTGCATTTTTCTAATCATACGGTTTAGAATGGCTGAAATTTAATTTTGTTTATGTTTTTGTGGAATAGGAACCTAACGGAGAGGCTGTCGCGGTCTGGTCGTGTGCCCATGTCTAGCTATCATGTTTCTAATTTTATAACTGGTATCGTATTAGTTGTTCTCCTGATACAATCTATGTTATACATTTCTTTTTTCTGCATCCTTGGATACCTGAGGATGTGAATCAATAGTTTCTCAAAGTTGACAGATTACGAGTCCACTAAATTTACTCGACTTGTTTACTCATCTCTATTTTTTCTATTCACCAGTTTTGACACTAACAGATTACGAGTCCACTAAATTTGCCACTTTGATGGATCTTCTTACTTTCTCGAAGGTGACTTGTGCTTCTCAATCAAGACCTTTGTCCTATCTTAGTTCTAAATTTGATTTTTGCCGATTCTAAATTGCTTTGCAAAACGAGAAAAGGGCAAACAAATAGTTCATCAACTTAGAGAATATGCAACTCAATTTCTTGGTACTTGAATGCGAATCATCAAAGGGATATGTTCTTAACAGGGTACTTTTTTAGCTAGATGATTAGAAATTGCTTCTTTTAACTTACTTGGAGTTCCAAATTTCTGATCTTACAGGATAAGGGGAGATTCAAATGTATTGTTCGTGTAGTGGCAATATGTCCCTCACAAGTCAAGGACTTCTGGTCGCCTGCTGGATTATCTAGGATAAGAGTTACATTGGAGGATCCAACTGCCAGAATACATGCTCTAATGTGTGGTGAAGATGCGGTAATGCAGCTTTATATACTCCTGATGCTGAAATTTGGTTTAACTTAAGATCCCTTTTGTTTTATATATTATATATTGTTTACACTTACTTTTTCTTGCTCTATACAACAATTCGAGGAACTGTTTTTTGGAGGTTACCCATCTGCTAGTGTACTTGCTGCCAAGATGAATAAGTTGCTTGGGGTGCCTGGAAATGACGATTCTACCAGGAATCCACCGTGGATACAATGTTGTCTAGAACTCCATTTGCCTAATGAGGCTGGTGCTTTGGGGGCTAGGCACTACCATATACGTTTCACAAACCTTGTTTTGTAGTTGTGCTATTGTCTTTCGGTATGATTTCAGCAATGCACGCACTTACCAAGTTGTATAGTTTTTCTAGTGTTGCCCATTTTGTATGTATGCTGCGGCTTTTGGGCATATCACAGTGGGTACAACTCTGTATTGTGGTGACTCTTGGGGCTCTGAAAGTACTTGGCACGATAGTAAAGCTCATCAAATGTATACTTCCAAAAGTCCCCACGAAGTTTCATTTTGTTTCTGGACCAATTTGAAGTTAATCATGGTACATGTACTTTTTTGGGAACATCCTTTGATTTGGATCCCACTCTAGTGCTGTGATAGTGGTGTAGTTCTTGAGAAGGGAAAAACAATGAACCCACTCTATTGTTTGGTGCTTGGGGAGCAGGAGCGTTTGTTTTTCTTCGGTTGGCTTGCAGAGTACAAGCAAATTAGCTCCACAATATGGCCTCTTTTTGCATGCTTTTTGCTCCTAGAAATTTGATTGAATGAAATATGGAGATTACCCTTTTCTGGAAATAACCAAAACTAACGTATCTTTAGAATTCTTATTGTTTGCCTTTCTAATATTACAAATTGAACGAGGATTTTCTTTATTCGTACATTTTTCTCATATTGTTGGATAAGTATCTCCGCGTGTCCTCGGCTTGTCCCCAATGTGTCATGTGTCCTCAAAGTGATTGACATAGATATGGAAAGTAGTTTGGAGTGTTGGTGTTTCATTGTACCAAGGTTTAAGAAAACAGAGGTGAAACAGAAAAACATAGTGCACCAACTAGTATGTTAGAATTCTGCCAACAACTGCAGAATCACGTCCGCTGTCAAGAAAGATGGCACCAACAATAGATTCAAAACTGTTACCAAAGGAGTTGAACCCTGGTTTTGACAATTCATTTTTGAGCTTCCTTACAAAAATGTTACCAACACGTGTATGTATTGTGGTGACTCTTTGATATTCTTGACACCCCATGGATGCATGCTCTTACTCTCCAACATTGATTTAACCTCGGACTTCACCGCACCAACTCTATTGATGGAAAGCCATCACCCTCAATCCATCAAGAACCTCTATGCAGCAGGCTTTTGCCATTAGCCTGCATCCTTGCTCCATCGAGTGTCACCTTGAAATTTTCCCGCTCCATCGAGAGTCTCTATTCAAGCCCATCAATTCGGTTTGAGTCTACCCAAAAATCGTTAGCCATCGGCTCTAATACCACTTGTTGATAGTCCGCATTCATTTAAAGACTAAGTTTTGTAAGTGGTGAGCCACTCAATATGTTAAGGTCCAATCATTTTTCTATTTATCTGATGTGAGACTCAATCTTTCAACACATGTTCCCACCACATCCCCACCGTTTGCGGATGGTGAGTGCTTTACTTCTGAATCCACAAGGGCTCACTAAAGGAGGATTGGTTTCTTCCGTACGTGTAAGCGACCAAAATTCCACTTGCCAATCTAGCCCTTTTGTTAGCCCTTTTGTTGTGGAATATTCTTGGCATATACCTGGTTCATACAGGGGCATTTCCGTCATTTCGCGAGTTTTTTTAGTGGGTACACGGTACTGTTTTGCCATTTTCCAAATTACTAATATGGGTTTTCTGACTTTCTTAATATTCCGTTTGTGTCCCCAAAAAAGTCATTCTATTTTGTCTTTTAGCGTCTGGCATTATAAGTTTTGTTGAGGGGTATTTTAGTCTTCTCATATTCTCACCTGACAGGTTCACGCGTTTTCTGCAGAGTGACGTCTGTCTTCGTCTCTTCTCTTCTCTTCTCTGTTTCTACATCTCTCTCTCTCTCTCTCTCTCTCAAGAACAACTGTAAACTCCAACCTCAGTCACTGAACAACAATGGGCGGTGACATGCGTTACGAGATCGGGCAAAACGCCTATATCAAGCTCGTCCTCCAAGCCCTAAACCACAATACCTCCGCCGTCAACGGCCTCCTCCTCGGCCGCCTCTCCGCCTACAACAACGACGTCGTAGAAATCACCGAATCCGTCCCCCTCTTCCACTCCCAGATCGACCTCCTCCCTCCCCTCGAGATCGCCCTAATTCAGGTCTCAATCTTCTCTACTCTCGCTCTCTCTCTCTCTCTCTATATATATATATATATATCAATTACAATTTGTTGTTGGTTTCTCCTTCTAATGTTGTTCGTGGGGATCTTTGTCCGATTAGAATGAAATCTAAGTCCTCGTTTTTTGTTCGGAGATAAATGGAGGATATAAATGTTACAGAATACGTATGGATATAGAATCTCTTGGGATATAGCTCAGCATATGAATGGTGAAAGAAAATTTTTGGTACTCTATTTGTTTTGGCTGGGCTTTTGGCATGCCTTTTCCATTTCGTCCTAAGGTAAATCACAAGTTTCACAAGTATAGAATAACAGCCAATTGTATACTGATGTGGAGGGGAGAGGATCTGGAATTCCACAAAAATGGAAATCTCATGCAGAGGGGAATATGGGTTTCATCCCATCTCAACTTTCGGGGCACCAACTACAGGTTTTCTAGGAATGACAGAATTACATCTCCAAATCCCATTTCAGTCTCAATTCCAAAACAAACGAGCCCTGAGTTCCTGGCCTGAACAATCTTGTTGATGCCACACAATATAGGTGGATCTAGAAAAGGATTTCCATTTTATTGGTTAGATTAATTACTTCCAGAATCTAGAATAAGGAACTCCATCTTGTGAGTAAGTTTTAGAACTTCCAGAACAGGTGCAATGGTACACTAAATTTCTGAAAAATGAAAAAATACCAAACTTTATTCCAGTCGTCTATTATTATAAGAAAAAAGTATCAATACATACTAAGAAATGCATGATTTATTTAGGTTTTTAGGTGAGATTGTGTGGCTTGGGCTATCCTTTAATTTTGTCTGTTGTGATATAAGAATTGTGATTTGATGGGAACATAGGTTTAAGTGACTTACAGAGAAATAGAATTACTTGATCACTGATTACTGAATAGGTACGTGTCCTTCCTAAAAAGTGGGATGCGGGTTTATTGATAATTGCGGTAAGGAGCAAATTACAGACACTTGTGCCAATAAGCACGTGACAGTTGAAGTGGTCTAAAGAAAATCCAAAATGATTGGTGTGGTTTAACTTCATTACGCTATAATTATTTCAATGTACAAATGTAGTGTATTGGAAAGTATAAATTTCATGATTTATTAGAATATGTTTCGATAAAAAAAATATGTATTTATTAAGCCGGCTATCCGGGCAAAATAAAAAGGGGATACAAAATATGTATTTACGAATACCCCCGATGTGCTTACGGACGACGTCGCTGACGTGGCAATTGGGCTTGCTTTGGCGACGTTGAGGAAGATTTGTTGGTATGATCGGTTTCTGAGAAGTGGGTTGTGGAGGGATGGTGATTTCCAGTTGGGTTTCAAGGTTTTTGCTAAAGGGTCCTCACAAGGGTGAGGAACACGCTAGCCGCCGTCACAAGCATTGGCGGTGACGGAGAACTGCTTCATAAAACTCGCTGTCCACATCCACCCGCTCATCGTGACGACCGGCTCCAAGACTGTGTCAATTGCGTTATCGTGGATCCAAGGAGAAAATAGGTCAGAATCATGTATATGACGAACTTTCTTTTCTCCTTCATATGCTTTGTACTTTTGTAATGCTTATTATTGGAAGTCCAGCAATAGTGGTCTATAGTTTTCATTATGGAGATTTTTCATAGGTGTTTCTTTGTTATTTGTGATTTATGGACTTCATAGTCTGGAAGAAAATACTTATGGCTGTGGGCGCCCAAGCAATTGTTAGCCGGATTACCTCTTACGCTTATTAGACTTCCATTGCTTGATTACGTAATTGATGATCTCTTCCAGACTTGCTTTTCTTCTCTGCTATGTATTCCATATTTCAGGAACCGCATACATCCCACTGGGATTGTAGTTTTTGATTTCCAACAACGTGTTGGCTACAGCCTCGTAAACCTCATCACCACAATCAGAATGAGAAGGCTTGTAACTTATCATCATCTTCATCATCTACACTCCACAGTTTCCCTCTCTGTGCTATTTTTGTTTCTCTTGAATTTCTATTCCTTTCAAGAATCATCGTTCCAAGTTTTGTGTTCATATCACACGTTGCTTTTTGATTGTTGCCTCTTAGATTGTGCTCCATGCAAACCTTACTAGCTCTTGGTAGTCAGATGGCTACAGGTTAAGACTTTTTGGTAATCCAAAATTTTATTAAAAGAAGAAACAAATGCAGAGAACAAAGGAGGCATACCTCCCACTGCAAGAAAGAAACACTGCGTAACTACAACTGAACTCAGCTAGATACATGGCTAAGTTATTTGCCAAACCTTATCATTTGAAAATTGTGATCCCTAATTCTAACATCAAACCTAATCTTTTCAAGTATGGGGATGGTGGCCTTTGAAATATAGGCAAGACTGTCTATATTTTGGTGCTTCTCTCTTTGTGCCAAATGTACGAAACCATAGTTGCCCGAGCAATTTTCGATTATAAACGATACTGCTATGAAAGGACTCCCCACCAAGCTTCCTTTCGAGCTAGGAATCTCATCATCCCATGATAGAGGAGCCTTAGACGTACCATAACTGACACACTTGCTGTCAAAGGGCATTTGAAGAATAGGTGATTTATACCTTCATTTTGAGGATTAAGTTGTTGTATTCTAATTGTGCTCCATATGTTTTTTGCTATAACTGCTGTCATTTTCTTTTTGCAACTTCATAGGGTAGTATCCTTCTTTTGTTAAATGCATTTGTTCCTCTTTTATGTGAAATGAACCATTATTTATTGCTTCTTGTGTACGTAAATAACGGATCTCGTATATTACTTTTATAGTTTTATTAATGGTTACCAAGCGTGATTATTATGATTCTCTTCAATAATGCCGCGTGGAGAATATAAGGGTGAGCTGACCTCCTAAGGGTTGCAACTTGCAATACACGCGCTCATTCAGCTACCAAATATTCTACCCTTGCACCCTTGCTTTCTGGATTATAGCTTTTGTTTTCCTTGTATTATTTCTTTCTTTCCCTTCAATTGTGTAGTCTGCAGCAAATTTAACTACTTAGTTGTTTTAGGTTGTGATGCTTGGCCTGGGTGCTGCTGGTAAAACAACAATCCTGTACAAACTGCACATTGGATAAGTTTTATCGACTGTTCCTACAATTGGTGTGTCACCAACAGTAAGAAGTCTGTTACAGCAGTTGTATTTTTCGAGTAGCTGTATAGATTATGGTGTTCAATCTACTGAATTTGTTTAATGCCTGACCTGATTATTGCTTCTTTAGGTTTCCCCTTCACTTAATGAAACGGTTTGGTTCATCATTTAAGTCAGAAAAGAAGTTTTCCTAAATAGGTAATGGACTCAGAGAAAGAACAAGCAAATTCCATGTATTTCATTGACAGATACCTCAAAACTTCCGTTAAAAAAAATACAGAAGAACTTGAGTTTTGTCTTTCAAAGTTTATAAAATGGAAGTATATGAAGAATCTATTTGGTGAAAAATCATAAGAGAATGGATCTCTCCCGCTTACTAGAAGTCTAGCTTGTTATATGTCAGCTTAGATGTAGTGGTTTATGTACATATGCTTGTCCATTGCAATTTGCGCTTAATGAAAGAAAGATAAACGGACTTAACAATTGAGTTGACTTTGCTACGAGATCTGTGGAAAATGGAAACTCTGTAAATCACTGTTATAATTGGCCATTCACCATTGCAACATTTATGCCTTTAGTGTAAAATTTTGCAGCTATCTGTGAATGTGGTTATCTACTTTCATTTTGTCAATTGTCATTGCTGTATTGTAGCCGTCAATGTAATTCTGGCTTTTCCCTGGTGGTTTCATACGAACTTTAGTCGGACTGCTCATGCCAATTAGTTTATGTGAGCTCAACTGGAAAAGTTTGTATGGAGTGAGTGTGATCAATCTTTGTTCTCTTCTGCGCCTTTCCCAGTGTCTTTGTTATCCAAAACCATTTCCTATTCAGTTGTAGGCACTTGTGGGTCTGATCATTTTGTATCTCTTCTATTCTCTTCCAAGCATCACATGATTTGTGTTTCTATGTAGGTTTCGATGTGGAGAAAGTGCAGTATAAGAATGTAGTCTTCACAGTGTGGGATGTAGGAGGCCAAGAGAAATTAAGGCCGCTATGGAGGCATTACTTCAATAATCCAGATGGACTGGGAAGGAGTAACTTTTTACCTTTTTTTTGCTCGTTTAGTCTGTTGTTGTCATTTTTTCAGTTTCCGTTAGTAACTCTTTTGTCTTTATGTTTTCTGCCCTTTGATAGTTGGCATGCAGTTAGTGGCTTCTTACATCTTTTGCATTTTCAGATTTATGTTGTTGACTCTTTGGACCGAGAGAGGATTGGAAAAGCAAAACAAGAGTTTCAGGTTATGTATTGTAAATGTTTTTTCAATAGGGAATCCATCTTCAGCATAGTTATTCATTCAGCTCCTCTTTTTTCAGGCCATCATTAGAGATTCGTTTATGCTTAACAGCATCATCCTTATGTTTGCAAACAAACAGGACATGGTATGTTACTTGAGTAATTTGTAGTTTATTGTCTTCACATGTCTTTTTTTTTTTTTTGGGAGTAAATATGCGTGTATATGTACTTAGATCTACCAATTAGGATACCAAACAGGTGCGCTGTGTGCATGTTTGGCACGGAATTGAACTTTGAAGAATCTCAAACACTGCTTGCCAAATAGACACTTTCATTGGGGTATTAATGTTGGTTATTGGTCATATTTTCTCAAGTGATTCTCATTTGTATGGATTGTTTTTCCTCTAGGACAAAACTATGCATATTTGTCTGGAAAATGAAATTAGCATAGGTACTCGTAGGATTGAGACTAAGATACCAGTTTTTGTACCTTTCCAAAATAGAGAAGAATGTGGAATCAGAAAATTCCATACTCTCATTTGACCTCATTGTGGTTAATCAACATCACATTAGCACCAGTGCTACATGGACTTGAATGCTATGGACTATATATAACCACCCAGTGTGCGCAAGCCCAAATATGAGCAATGCTACGGAGCATGTGTTCAGTGGTGTTGTGTTAAATTGGGAGTCGAGGGAGTTTAAACTAACCCTTAATTAATTTCTTGACATGTTAGATATTTTCGGCGTTTAGTATAGGATCCATGTTGATAATTGAGTTTTTGCTTCCCCAATTTGGAAACTTTTCAGGTCACCGAACAGGTTTCCCATACTTTTCGACATTTTAAACTCAATCGTAATTGGCAATGCCATCTAGAAAGTTCGAGGCAGACAAACCTGTAGTCTCCCTTCAACTGTAATTTTCTTGAAAGGGTGCCAGTGTGGATTCCTCATTTCTTTTTCCCAAGAAGAGCGTAGTTTGGCAGACATCTCAACCCAGTCTCCACCAGAGGACTTCTGCAACCCCCCCCATTCGTTTAATCCTTAGGGTTGTCTGGTCATTTATCATATGTTGCAAGCCCTGCATGAGAAGGCAAGGGAAAATCATTATTATGTGTGTTAAAAAATGTGGCATTCGTCTACGTGACAACGATTATACTTTAGCAAGCGAATAAAGTGGTACTACAGAATAAGGAACAAATTTCCGTTGAAAATTTATGTTTCTTAGGAGATTGAAACATAACCATAGTAGAACAGTGGAATCCAAAATTCCGGCATTTTACCAGCACCAACGAAATGCACCTATACATAATGAAATTCTACAAAACGTATGGAGACATTGTCATGATTTTTCATCCAAAAAAATACAGGTAACAATAGTTGATTGGTTGTGTTGGAGGCAGAGGAAGAGGAGCTGAGGAGGTGACTATTCTGTTGGGGAAAAAATGATTATCTGTGAGTATTCACTCGACTCTATTACTCAATCAAACTTTGGAGGACTCTATATTTGTGTTGCCCACCAAATGTTTGTTTAAATTACTCATCAAACTTTGTTTCTCTACTTTTTTGGAAAATGTGGCAAATGGAGTGGCATGGAAGTCTAACTAATTGTGATGGTAGTTTTCCCCTTATGCCCTGTATTGAACTTGAACTTTGGTTTGGTGTTGGATGTCCTGGCTTGTCCAAATCTTCCTTTACTGCCCATTGGTAGCCATGATGATCCTTCTTCTCATGACAAAGTTGGTTGTCTTTTTTTTTCTCAAGTTGGGGCTGGAACTAAAGTGCAGTCTCTTGATGGTTCCCCACCCATAAAGGTCAATGATCCCATACATTTTCTTCCTAATTGACCTCAGATTATAAGGGTTATATACAATATTGTGTATGGCTCTTTACATGCCATGGTGATAAAACAGGGTTCCATGATACCGTAGGCTATATAAAACGTTTGCTGATGTATTCCATGGTGGACATGCTTTCATCGTACCTGAACATTAATGCAGACTATGTCTATGACATCAAGTTTCCTCTTATGTCATCTGAAATTCTAAGACCCTAAGCATGGCCCCAACTATTCTTTTATAAGTATCATTTGAAGATTCTCGTTTCTGAATTTCCAGGAATCCAATTGAGCTGCTTCCAACTTGTTATAACATTGGTGAGATGCAATCATGTTGTTCTGATTTGTGAGGAAGATCTTGGAGGGTATATGGACATAATGTGAAAAGGGTGGAATATCTACTGTTGGATATAGCTAACTTGAAAGATGATTTATTAGATTACTTTGTATTGCGGCTCATTTTTTAGTAGTTCGTGTAATACTGCTGTTGTTTGAGAACTTGGCTGGTCAGGGTTTGTAAGGATGTGTGTTTGGTGCTTTTAGGAGTTAGAATGTTAGGTAGGTGGAGCAGGAAAAAAAACGTGGAGCTAGATTCCATCCCGTATGCAAGAAAGTATGGCTCTCTGTCACTATTCGTTGGGTTTGTTTTTGTGGTGGACCAAGCTTTGTGTTGCCTTCATGTCTAGCACACTTAGAGTATACTAATTCATAGTCAAACGCAATTACTAGAATTTAACCTGTTTTACAGAGAGCAGAATTTATTCCTTTGGGTGTATATTATTCATTTCAAATGTTTGATTTCTTCTGCTTCTTACTAAAAAACACCTTGGCCTGTTTTGTGAAAACTTGAAAATACCTTCTTTGTGTATGCTTCTTTGATCGCGTCTCCTCGTGGACATCAGTTTGCATGCATTAAGTCCGAGAGATTGTCTTTTCAACACCAGATCTGACCTTCATTTTGCTGCCAGGTCATTGTCTTTACTAAGACTCTCAGACAACCATTTGGGGCAGAATTTTGCGAAAATGGTTTTTAGTACTCTCATCGATGCTGCATCCTCCATATCTGTCCTCGACCTTTCAGAAAACAATGTGAGTGATGCAGTTTGTTTTCTAATCTGATGACTATTGAGTTACTAAAATAAGCAAACATAAACTTCACTGCGAACTACAGATTTCTGGCTGGCTTTCTCATTTTAGATGGAGATCCTCAAGTTGCTCCCTGATGTCTTCGGGAATAGGAAACTCATTGCAATCATTACACTTGCTGAATCTAAGGAATCCCAAATTGATGCATGATCTCTGTGTCTTATTGGACAATCATATGATGGAATTATTGTGAAGACGTGTATGAACCATTAATAAGATTTATATGACGGGAATAGCCTTCTTATTGTGCTCCTGATTGATGCTCATCGTTCAGCTCTGAAATTTGTGCAATTATCCTTTTCTAGAGTAAGGACCTTCTTGTATGCAAATGTTCTATTGACATTATGGGTGTCCTGAGTCTCCTGACATTACCTTACAGCTGTCATATGACGTATATCCCAAACGAATTGGGAATCTGGCTGCCTACCTTGTACCCAGACCTTTCCATAAGTAAGAGCGTTGCAGACAGAAAGCTGTCTATTCATATTCCGGTTGTTAATGCTCATAAATGAGCTATAAAAGTCACTCCATTATGCCCAACATATTAGATCTCTCATCCAGTCAGAGTCGTGTCCACACGTTTACTTTTCCATTTTCTGGTATCCTCACACTGGTATGTTGGGTCGACTCAAGGTTTATGTCAACTACCCTTGATTGTTGGCAGTGATCTGGTCTTACTGCATCTTTTGAAGATTGTTCTTTTACTTTCCTTCTTCTCTGAGGCACGCTTCACTAATGTACTTCAGGTCGGTCTTGGCCATATTTGTTAAAGTTCTTAGGCCAAACCTGAGGTTCCCCTTGTTTCTCCCGAACTATTTCTTTTGAGGACGGGATTTACCAAGAGAAAGACAAATTATTGGGAAACCAACGGATTGATAAGATTCAGAGATAATGAAGTGATGAACTAAATTTATTCTTTGGTTTCCCCATCATTTCCTCTCTTGGTTAAATTGCTCCACAAATCCATTATTCAACATGGCCTTTACAGTTTACAGTTGTTTATGACCAATTCAGTCTCTAAATATGGTCAGCCGAAATTGCACTTTTCGATAAAACTCCAAGTTGATACTGTTATGGACGATAATTCCTGTGCACTATTGTTCCACTCAAAGGCGCGGAAGGCCTCATTTGTACCAGGGATTTTAGTCAAATCTATATGTTAAGCTGTAATGTTTGTAACTTGTATTATAAAAGCAATGAGCCTGAGAAAATTATGGTTTGCAGGTTTGGATGGACTTCCTCAACCAATTGGACAAAAATGTATGTTATGTAAGAGGGATCTTTCATTCACACCAGAAGGCCCTGTGCACCAGCCGACTGTTCCACCATCTGTTGCTGTTCTTCCGTGTGGCCACACCTTTCACGACTATTGCTTGCAAACCATCACTCCTGAAGACCAATCTAAAGATCCTCCGTGCATTCATTGCGCCATCGGTGAGATATAAGTTAACTTCATTCTCTCCCCTTTTGTAATCTGCAAGAACCAGAAGAAGTTTTTGTCTGAAGTTCTGAGGTATTTATCAATAGAAGAGAAGAAGAAAAGAAACCGGAAAAAATGGAGTGCTGCAAAGGAATTGTTGATACTTGGTAAAATACAGAAATTTCTTCTGTTACAAACAGTATGTTGGTGCATGACTTCGTTACTTATTTTATTACAGGGGAAATAATCTACGCAAAGATGTTGGCGCATGACTTCATTACTTATTTTATTGCATAGATCACTTGGCGTAAAAGCAATGACATTGGTAATGGGGAAGGTTATGTTAAGTGTTAACTACTTAGTAATGAAGTAAATGAGCTGTATGGCTACGGTTTGCATTGCATCAATAAAAATATTGGTAGATGTTTGTATAAAATGTACAATAATCGTTTTCACTTGGGCCTTACTTTAAATTGGGCCCTTCAGTGTTTTAGGCAGGTTTACTTAATTTTTATGCAGGCCTTAATTATACATGGACCTATGGAATTTGGGGGCCCAAAAATTAGTAAAAATTTGGGGCCTAAAGTGAAGGCTTTATGGGATTTAGCCCAAAGCCGGCTCTGGGAAGGAAGCAACTCACCTTTGAAGAGGAAACCGTTTACCTAGATAATAAACTTCAGTTACCAAGGAACTTGCTTTGATTTAGAAAACTGATGCCCACGAAACTCATTTGGGAAATAGAATAAAATCTTGTGAAATTTGATGTGCAATGTTTGCAAAACGTTGCCAACACTTATGTATGCTTCATTAAAAACTGTATGTCCAATGCTTGAATGAATATTTAAAATTTCTGGCACCCCCTATTAGGAAATTATGGTTCGCCACTGTATGTGGTTACTTGTGAAGTGAAGATATATGGGTTTATGTTTCTGATTGTTGTTGGCACTTGTTTCTAAAGGGCAGTGCGTGAGGTCTGGCCAAGATCTTTGGAAAGAATTAACTTAGTAGAGCCATCCCAGTCAACGCAATGTGCTGGTCAGAGCCTCATAAAGAGCAAGTTTGGATAAAAGGAGCCTCTTTGAGATATTTCTTAGTTGATGTTTAAGGGAAAGTATTGAACCTATAAAATATGATCAAGTGATTTAGATGCCTTGTGTCAGTTATAAAGTAATCTTTGGCTGTATATGGTCGATTCTCAATTCAACTTCATGTCTAAAAGAAAGTATATCAAAATCAAAATATGACCTTGAAAATATAGGTCCGGTAGCGACATCCCAGCACTTTTGGCCCCATTCCCGCTAAGGAGATTCAAGTTCACGTTTCCATGATCTATCAAATGAATAGTTTAGAAGTCTAAGTTTTGAACTTTGTTTATTTAGGAAGGATACACACAGACACGGTTTGGAGTAGAGAAATAAAATAGATTCAAATGTGTTTCGAAATATGAAACTTTTGCTTAGATACTCCATTCATTTTGAAGTATTCAGACAACTCGACTGTTAGTGCCATGTGTTTTCTTAGTTGGCATTGGATCATTTCTATCATTGGTCAGTTGGTATATTTCCGAAATAGGGAGTGAACTTCATTTCCTTGCCATTGATGGTAAGTAACTTCTAACATTTGGATGCTATGGTTATTGTAGACCTAAAGAATCTGCCACTGATTCACAGCTATGATAGTATTCAATCACTGACTAAGAATATTAACAAATCTGAGAGGGACCATGACCTCGTCATTGCTGTAAGTTTTGTTCTTCTCTTGCATTACTTTTTTTTTTGGCCACGAGCTTCATCATTCTTTTGACTTGGTAATAGACCCATCAACTTCTCTGAGAACTATTTTATGTGGCCTTCGTTTGTGCTAATTAGTGCTTGATTTGTTTTTATTGGGTGAAGTCTTATGTGCTTGGAGAGATACCATCACAGCAGGACAGAATTACTATTGTGCGCCAGCTTTGGGATCTTACACAAGATGTTCTGGTAAGTTTCAACCCCATGGACATGTTCATGTCTCAGGATGTGCATACTTTGGTGCTGATGGTACATGGAATTGTGTTGCCAATGTTTGTCATTGAGTTTGTATCACCTGGTCCTGTTTGTATCACTTATATGGTCTACTTGTTTCAATCCAATTACCTCGGATTAAAATTATTTTAATGAGGAATGTTCTAGAAAGAAGATGGTTCTGTACTATACTGCTGTGTAGTCTTTAAGGCTTTGGTTTGAAGAAATTATCTTCTATCTGAAGCTGGATGTTGGGACTAGGGAATTTGCTTCTCACGAAATAAACTTTTCTTTTAGGCTATTCTGAAAATTCCGAATATTGGGCAGGTTTTGGTGGAACCTGGAACACCACATGGATTTAACATCATATCGCAAATGCGGTCCTATATTTTATGGATGGAAAAAAGGGTAAGATATATCTATAATGTTACCCTCAATCAAACAGATTTGGTGTTGGAATCCTCCTCTTTCATACGTAGTTGTCTTTTCTTCTTTGAAGTTTTGAATATATTTCGTTCTGATGTTTAGAAACGCCGCAAATCAAAGGCTGCAATTGATGATACTTCTAAGGATCTGATGACTCTTAAGAGTGGGGCCTTTGTTGTTGCTCCGGTGAGTTTGACTATTTATCACTTTTTGTTCCTACTCATCCGTTCTGACTATAATAATTTATATACAAACTTTTTGTAATATTAATGTTCCTGATGCAGTGTGCTCATGATGGACGTTGTCCTTTGGATAATACTGGCAAGTATTGTCATTTTGTTCAGCGTTCGCAGAGGACCACATCACAGCGTGTGTACAAGGTTACTGTTAAACCCTTTTCTCTCTCCCATTTTTTCCTGTTAGATTGTTTTGCATGTGGCCCGTCTTGTTACTTTCATAACCTTGGCACTTATTTGCATTATCAAGATGTCTACTACTTCTCTTTTGAGTTGTCAAGATGTCCACTACTTCTCTCTACACATTGTATTGTGACTTGTGAGAGCAGTCTAAGAAGAGTATGAAATTGGGGATGATTGCTCTGACAAGGAAGCTTCAGAGGTTGGGGAGGATTCCGATGAAGATTAGTGTCTTATCCGACACAAAGACAAAAAAAAAAAAGAGCAATTGTGTCTTGCTTGGTGAAGGGAGAAGTGTTTCAGATCTAAGGTAAGGAAGTTTGTTTAATTATCTGTGAACATAGAAATCAGTTTCCTTGCTGAATGTTTGAGTCGCTATTAGATATGTTATTTTCCAGAGCTTTGATAAGTTAATTTTTTTGTTCCGTGTCAGTGTTGACTCTGGAGAATCCCATGTTCTTTGCAGTTTTAGCTTTCCGTTGACGACGATACAAATATCATGTTCTCTACTCTATGCCATGACAAACTCAAAACTTCTACAATGCTCCCAAATGATATGGGAGTATGATGCTCCCATTAAATCTCCCTTAGATTGAAAAGTAGGTAAATTACAACCTTTAGATCAAAACCACTCACAAAAAGTATGGTGGGTTTGCTAAAACCGAGATGGTTTTAAGAATTTTTTACCAAAAAAACGTAGTATTACTTACCACAGAAACAGGTTTTATAACTTCTATATAGTTTGTAACTTTTTTCTTTCACATACCAGCGTATTTAGTTTGAATGTGTTGAGACAATATCCAGGGAATAACTACCTGTTGTGGTTTTGAAGCGATGCTACTGCACATAATGCTGAATCCATGCTATGTTATGACAAAACTAGATTCAAGCTTCTATAGTGCAAATTGCTGAAACCCATGCCATGATAATCACAAGGATATATCCGTGTAAAACTTAAATAAAGGAGCACTATTCGACGTTTTTGCTCCGAGTCTCAGCTGCAGATTTCATTAGTAGCATATCGATGTTTGTATTCGAACTCTTAAATTTATCATAGAATAAAGGTACCTTTAACTTATGAGGCCGGTGTCTTTGCCTATAAAATAATTGATGCTTAGGCTTTGGACAAGAGATTGAAAATGATGATAAAAAAAGGTAGCAGGCTCCCTAATGCATTTCATGAAGTAGAGAAAATTATGCTCGCAATTCCATTGATTTAATTTGTGGAATTTGATATATGGAATCTGCATTCTCTCTTATTTGGTCTGGTTGTGGCATTTTGGGTTTTGTTTTTTGTTCAGGCTTCATACAGGCTCTTCGATTGAAGGCTCTGAGATGAGTGGAGGGCCCGTTTCATACAGCAGATGCTATAAACTACCTCGTAGAGCAGTTACTTAGTGAGCTTCATTGTAGCTTCTGAAATGGTTCAGCGTAGCTTAACAACCTGCATCAGACATAATGAAGGACGGCTAGGCCATTGAAGGGAATTCAGCGAACTAAGAGGAGTTCTAAATGTCAGGTGAAATGGTGTCATTCTTATAGATGCTGAACTCGTATTTTGGTGAGCAATAAGGCATCTTGACGTTGGTAATCCCCCGAGTGTATTAACTGCCATTTGTTTCCGTTATTTATTTTACTGTAATACATATACATATATGGATCAAGCATCCTCTGTTGACAATCCAATTGTTTAAGTGGTTGAAAGTATCCTTCGAGGCAGTTCTAATAAAGAATAACGGGAATGGAAATGGAAATCAAGCCGCTTGTGATTCTTTTTCTTTTGCAAGGAAAGTGACATGTATGCTTAGGTTCTCTCTTTTTTAAGCATATTTAAATTGAAACTCTGAAATTCTCAGGCTTCCATTCGTTCACTCGCATCCTTGTTTTTCAGATCAACCATAATCTCCTCTCGTATCATGTCCGGCACATTGAGAGCGCATCTCACGTTGCCCTCTGATCAGGCATGGAAAATGCATCAGCATCGTATTGGCCCTTAGCATATTTCCCATTTTTGTCAACACAATTGAGCCAAGCGGTAATTTCTCTGTCAGAAAACAAAAAGATGGCCGGTTATTTGAGTGAAAACTTATTTGATGTGAAAACACATTTCGGTTTTTACTTTTTTTCAGTTATCGAAAACAGTTTGCCACAATACAAAACAATTTTGGTCATTGTAGCAGAAAATAGAAAAACATTATCAAACGGGCATAACGAATGTTGCCCATAAGAGAGGTCATCGGGCATCCCCAATACGTTCCCTATCTCTCTTTACGGTCAAGGTCTTTGAGAAGAGTTGAGTGGTGGTATCATACAGTAACTGGTGCTATAAGCTAAGCTTCATTGTAGCTTCTGAAATGGTTCAAAATTTCCTTGAAAAGCTCATCAGACATAACGCAAGACGGCTGGGTCATTCAAATTTCAAGGAATTCTGCAAAATGAGAGGACTTCTAATGTCAAGTGAAACGGTGCCATCTTTTTAGATGCTAAACTCGCATTTTGATGAGCTAAGCATCTTGAGTTTGGCAATTTCCTCGAGGGTGTTCAAATTTTGTACCCGTGTTCTTTATAGTAACCCTTTGTTTACAATCCATCTTGTTATACCTTCGAGTAGAATCGAAGAAAGAATAACGAGAATGAAAACGGAGTCTCTTGAGGTTCTTTTTCTTTGGTAGCAATAGTGGCATGTATACTTTCTTTTTTTTTATCAGCAAAAATAAATTTCATTAACTCATAACACGAAGTACAGGGATAATAGGAGCTTGGGTACACTGGCCTAATCACCCAAGACCCTCTTCTCCTAACCACACGGAAATAACTGATTTAGGCCCAACAGTCTTGATACTCCCAAACTGGTATATACAAATTAGAAAAGGAAATGCTTCAATTGTAACGAATCAGAATGGTACATATTAGGAAATATTTTAACGTAACATTTATCTTGGAAAAAATCCACTGTGCACGTGGATAGCACCCATTTATTTTAAGATAATTGTGTTATCTTTGGATCAGGTATTGATCGGTATCCAACCAACGTGATTTTTTTGCAAGGTTGAAATTCTCGACGAGCTCGACAAAATAGACAATTCCGATAATTTTTTTGGGCCCGGAACAGGCTGAAGAATTATTTACTACACATCTCAAATTATTTAACCCATTCCCTCAAGTAAAATACTAACAATGTTCATAGTAGAATTCATACTCACCAAAAATGACTCGACACTCTCTATCTCGACAGAGGATAAAAAAAAAAACTTCTATCTCGACAGAGGATAAAAGAAAAAAAAAAAACCCCTCTATCTTGACAATACCCTCCAACTCGACATAGGATAAAAAATAATAAAATAAAATAAAAAAACCTCTATCTCGACAGAGGATTAAAAAAAAAAAAAAAACCTCTGTATCGACAATAGTTTCTCGCTCGACAGAGATTGATTACAGTCTTTACAGAGAGAGAGACATAAATCTCCAAAACCGATTCAAACTCCTCGAATAGCAACTCCAAAACCGATTCAAACTCCTCAAACCATGGGATTCTTCCTCCTCGTCGGAGTTTCTGAGACATAATCTTCATTCAGTTCGAGCGGTGGTCGGCAACGCGGCGTTTGGGGCCGACTCCGAGTTGATCGACTCGCTGTCGAGTCTGGAAATTGTGGCGAGTAACAGCGTGGGCTTGGATAAGATCGATTTGGGAAGTGTGAGGAGCGAAGGATTAGGGTTACGAATACCCCCGATGTGATTAAGGACAACATTGCTGACGTGGCAATTGGGCTTGCTTTGGCGACGTTGAGGAAGATTTGTTGGTGTGATCGATTTGTGAGAAGTGGGTTGTAGAGGGATGGTGATTTCCAGTTGGGTTCCAAGGTTTTTGCTCAAGGGTCCTCGCAAGGGTAAGGAACACGCTGGCCGCCGTCACAAGCATCGGCGGTGACGGAGAGCTGCTGCGTAAAACTCGCCGTCCATATCCACCCGCTCATCGCGATGACCGGCTCCAAGACTGTGTCAATTGCGTTATCGTTGATCCAGGGAGAAAACAGGTCAGAATCATGTACATGACGAACTTACTTTTCTCCTTCATGTGCTTTGTACTTTTGTAATGCTTATTATTGGAAGTCCAGCAATAGTTGTCAGTAGTTTTCATTATGGAAATTTTTCATAAGTGTTTCTTTGTTATTTGTGATTTATAGACTTCACAGTCTGGAAGAAAATACTTATGGTTGTGGGCGCCCAAGCAATTGTTAGCCGGATTACCTCATACGCTTATTAGACTTCCATTGCTTGATTACGTAATTGATGATTTCTTTCATACTTGCTTTTCTTCCCTGCTTTGGATTCAAAATTTCAGGAACCGCATACATCCCACTGGGATTGTAGTTTTTGATTTCCAACAACGCATTGGCTACAGCCTTGTAGACCTCATCACCACAATTAGAATGAGAAGGCTTGTAACTTATCCTCGTCTTCATCAATGATCTCATGCATTTTTTAGAGATCATAATCCACACTCCAAACCTAAACATACAAACACAAGGAATTTGGTAACCAAAAAGCACAAACTGCGGCATTTTACACTCCTGGGTGTATTGGAAATTTGGAAGTAAGTGAGACATGGGCATGTTTAGCTGAAATTTAAGAGTTTTTTCCTTTCTAATTTGTTTAGTTGGGAGTCGAGGGAGATTAAACTAACCCTTAATCAATTTCTTGACATGTTAGGTATTTTCGGTGACAAATCCAAAAAAAAATATACAAGGAGTGTTAAGAAGGGCTGATTGTGAGCCTTTTTTTTGGCGATAGATGGAGCTTCACCGTGTGTAAATGAAATCAGCGAGTTTGGGTAGTTGTCACCATCAAAAGAGAATTTGGTTCTCGCATGAAAGAAATAGACTCGTAGACACATTAATTTAACCAAGAACTTGTGAACTTAAGATCAAACTTTAACCAAGAACATCCAAAACAAAAACCAGGGCAATGAAAGAAGAGGAACCTATTTAGTTTGTTGTATCACATGTTTTTTACAGTACTTTTCGAAGTCCCTTTTTTTTGCGTACGATATATGTGAGCAAATGATTAGACCTTAAGAAAGTGATTGTACCTGATCAGTTATTGTGTGCTTTGTTGCCCATCAAAATAGGTGATTGTACCTGTTAGGTAATGGCAGATTTGTTGCCTATCAAAACAGTGCTTGGTTGTATAGTTAGCATAATTCCGCTTCCCAATACTTTTAATTGATCATACCATATCAAATTTACACCAAATTAGCAGAACAATCTTGTTTCGCATTATGCTTTTAGTTGACAAACATTTGTTTCCCTTGACAATAACTACATATTTCCAGAAAATGAAATCTTCTCACTATTGTAACCGTGTTTAGCGAAATTATAATGTCACACCGACGCGCGTAGCGCGTCGGCATAGCACTAGTATAATATAAAAAAAGACGACAGTAAAATAATGGAATAGTAGTACTTATGAGAAGATAGCAGATACAAGAAAAGGGTTTCACGTGTTGAGGACGTGGTTGGGAGCGTGGGCCATGTGCCAAGGTGCAGTCGGAGTGGAGGATTTTAAGATAAGAAAAACAATTACTCCCTCTGTCTCTCAGTTTGTCTGTCCAATCTCGGGTTTTCAACTTATCGGGCTTTCAACTTATTAAAGAAATTATATCTAATCTATTGATTTGGAAATTTACATAATCTGATCCATTGATTTTGAAATTGGACAGTCAATTTGTGACATGTATAAGTCTAAAAGAGGACAAACAAATCGGGATGTAGGGAGTATAACTCATCGAACCTCATCTTACGGATCTTGCCTTTCTTCTCACCCTAGGCTCTTCTCTCTCTCAATTTGATGCGTGCGTCTGTCCTCAAGTCCTACCCATATACTACTTCATAATAATAATCATAGAGAACAGAGGCAGGGAATTAAGGTAGCTCGCTCCGAGTTAGAGTTGCGTCAAACATTGAGCCCTGAAGGTAAGTACGTTTAGTCGGAAGATGAATTCTTGGGTTCGAACGTTCACATCACCATTTAGAAAAGCATGCACTTTCTTGACCAATCAAGATCCAAGCCCAACCACAATTACCAGCAGGGATGATCAGCACGACAACAAGTCTCAACAAGGTAACTAATACTAACATAATCAGCAACACACACACACAAGTGTGTGTGTGTGTATATATATATATATACACACACACACACACACACAGCTGATGTACTTATCTAAAGGTATAGAGTAATTACTAATATTGTTGGATGATATGTATGGGCCGGTGTGTGACTACATTTGTTTGTATGTATAAGTGCAGCTGGGCATTGTGTTCAGGATCTGCATGGGGAAGTGATGGCTTGTGGTTATGAGGATGTTCAAGTGATGTGGTCCATCTTGGACAAGTCCCAATTAATCACCACCACCACCCATCATAACCAGCCGGAGCAAACAACACATCATTTCTTGAGGGAGGGCATAATCCGTTAACCCAAAAGCCTACTAGAACCCAAATGCATGCTAGCTAGCTTGCATTGTAACAATTCAATCATGGCCACTCCTTGCTTCTTTGTTGTTTTGTTATTTTCCTGTGTGTAAATCTGGAATCCCCTTGATCAATGAGGATCATGGCGAGATTTTTCAAATTGGAACTTATGTTATTTCTATAATGGAGTAGATAGAGATGCAACAAACCTCTGCTAATTTGCTTTACTTTAATTGCGTTCCTTCACTTGTTCGTCTCCGTTTTGTTCACTTCATAGGAAGAGTAGGTTGCTCTAAGCCCTGCAGTCCCTTCTATGTTCTGAGACTTTTCTCTTGTCCTAATTGTCATACAATACAAGATCACTACATCAAATGTGCCTTAGCATTAGTTACTCTTCCGGCCTTTTTAAACTGTTCAATTTAGAAACATAAGATATAAAAAACAAATACCAACTAAGTCGAAGCTGCAGCCATTCTCAAAGTGCAGCTAAATGAGATAGCCGAAAGCTGCAACTAAGATAGGGACCCGATATAAGTATGTTAATTTAGGTGAACTTCTATTACAACGATAATATATCCTCCAGTACAGTTGGGTTTGTAACTCAATTTCATCTCCATAGGTGGAAGTTCTTGCGCATTCTTATGTATAAAGCGAGGTACTCACCACAAAGTAATGTGCTTACCCTTTAAAGATGGACAGGGGAAAAAAATATAAAATGAAAAGAGTAGCACATAAACTTGATGAAAAAACTGAAAAGAAAAAGAAGAAAAAGAGAATGACCTTCACAAAACAGAGTTTTCAGTCAAAAGAAAGAATATGCATACGAGAAGGAAAATATGTGGACATGTAGGTAATTCATCAAGACTCCTCTATCTTGAGTAGCTTTCCATTCAAATCTCCGAAGCTGTGAACGTAGGGCTATGGGCCCCAATTAAAATCTCAAGGAGAGGACCCAAACTCTCTCATTTATTCTTCGCCAATGACCTTGTTCTCTTCGCAAAAGCTACTCTGGCAAATTGTGAAACCATATCCTCAATTCCAGAAGATTTCTGTGTACTCTCGGGTCAAAAGGTAAGTCTTGCAAAATCAAGAGTTTTATTCTCTGATAACACGAGCCAGGATGATAAACCCCAACTTTCAGCCATGCTTGATATTCCCATTACCACTCAATTTGGCAAATATCTTGGATGTCCTATCCATCAAGCTCGCCCAACCAAACAATCTTTCCAATTTATCATTGAAAATATTGAGAAGAAGATTTCCAATTGGAACAACATGTGCGTCTCTTTTGTGGGTCGGAATACTCTTTTCAAATTTGTTATTGAGCCTATCCCTGTGCAAGTCATGCACTACAACTTTCTTCCGAAGTCCACCCTAAAGACTATTGATCGATCAAGCCACAATTTTCTTAGGGGAACGACTTTGGAAAAATGGAAAATGCATGCCGTTAGCTGGAATAGTGTCACCAAAGACAACCACTGGCGGTCTGGGTTTGCGTAGTACGCAACATGTCAATACTGTTTCTATGGCTAAACTCGCTTGGAGAGTACAAAAGGATGATACTTCTCTTTGGTCTCGTGTCAACCAGGGTCAGTATAGCCTCACTCAACCCCATTGCTCTGCCCCTTCTCCAACGTGGAGAGGCATAAAAAGGGACTTAACCTTTTCATGCAAGGTTCCCGAACCCTCATTGGTGACAGAGTTGCTACATCTTTCTGGATGGCAAATTGGACGGGTGAAGGCCCCTTAAGAGCATGTACACCAAATTCTCCAAATGCCTCTTTTAGGTATTTTACCTAGCAAAATGACCAAACACTGACGTGCAACAGTTAGCTAAAAGGTGAGCAAAAATACATTTCTCTACCATTGCTCGGTATATACCCTGAGCAGCTGTTCATGAGGAATCCTTTGTATATTATTATCCACTGACAGATTTTCTCCCTCTTTAATTTCTCTGCTAATTCACCTGCAACTACAACACCCAGTTGTTTTAGAGAAATACGCCTGCAACGATCGATTTCGATTTTGATTTTGAAACATGCCTTTCGAACGATTTGCGACGAAAGAACGATTCACGAAATAGTGGTTTGATTTCTCTCTCTACTGTTTGCCGGAATCGATCTCAACGAAAGTCTTCAGACGAAGAAAGCTTGGGTCCGGCGACCTCGATCTATACAAACAGTGGTTTAATTTTTCTCTCTATTGTTCGCCGGAATCAATGGAGGTCTTCAAAGGAGAAAGGCTTGGGTTCGGCGTCCACGATCTCCCAGCCCCAGCGAACTCAATCTATATATCTGCTGCTATTGTAAAATATATACACACGCGCGCGTGCGCGCGCACACACACACATATATATATACTGCAATTTGTATTATTTTCTAATATTTAATGGATAGAGAGGAAATTATAAAGAGATTGCTGTGTATGGAAGTAAAAAATGGATAGGTAAAATAGAAATTGTACCTTTTTGAGTAGGTATTATACCTAGTATTGGTGTACATGCTCTAAGAGCTCACATTTCAGGTCCTCTCCATCGGGAAGAAGATGGTCTTTGTGTAAGAGATTGGTGGGATCAGAACCACTGGATTTTTGATAAAATCTCCTTTGTGCTCCCTGCCAACCTTATCCTTCAAATCGAACAAAGCAAATGTCCAATGGTTCTCTCCGCGACCGGATCGCATCATTTGGAATCATTCTAGCAATGGGGAATTTACATCACGATCGGCGTACATCATCCTCCAAGATACCCCGTCTACCTCTTCCTTCACGTACTGGTCTTGGCTTTGGAAACTTCCTTGCAACCCGAGTCAAACATTTCTTTTGGCATGGCTTAGAATTGTGACACTTCCATGAAATACTAATGACCATCTTAATATTTTTTGGCCTAATAATTATAAGTCTGCAATTTGCTAGTAATTCTCCAAATCTTTTCTAACAGCCACAGGCAGAAAAAAAGGGAGTCCGGAACAAAAATAGACTTCTCCATACCTTGCTGCCTTTACAATTTTTCATTGACAGGGAATGTGACTATCCTGAGGTACTGGGTAGACTTTCAATCATATATACATCTTTGTACTCTCTATTATCATTCCAATTCCATCCGGCGCAACGAAGGAACACCCACACACAAATACATATATACACGAAGTGAATTCGCAAACCACATTGGCAGCTCTATTCAGAATGCGACTGCCCGGACTGAAACAAATAATCAATCATCTACTGCACAGGTTGAATGGCAACTCTATTAGCCAACAATAACATAGAATTTCAGCATCAGAGATACTGAAGCCCTTGGAATTGCAGTCTCGGAAATAATATATCACCTGTTGTGAGGTTGAATGGAGGTCACTGCCTTGAATAACGGTCCACAAGTGCCTTGGCCTTCTCTGGTGCAAAGAACCGTGCCTGCGCATGACCACCTCACTAATTTAAGTGCACAAACTCACTAAGTCAAACAAACCAACCCCCCCATACCCTTTTTCAAACATGATTTAACTGAAAGATAAACTTCATAGTTCATGCACTATCCACATGAGAATGTGCCATTGTAATATCTAAAATTATCACCACAAAATTTGGAATATTTGCATTAAAACATAAAAAATAAATGACTCCACTGGTATATGTGAATAAGTACCCCAAGGATTCCTCATAGACTAATCTAATCACCAACGTAGGTATCGCAAATACAGGTTCTTATACCTCCGAATCAACTCGGGTATGAGGGTATACGGCTTGATTAGTGTGAGAGTTCGCAAGTCTAGATCTAGGGTTTTAACACCTCGAAACAGGGCTGAATAAGGTTGGAACGATGCTAATGGACATTCAATCAGCTGATTGGGGTTTCGCAATGGGGTTTCCGGTTGATTTTGAGGTTCAGTCAGTGGATTTAGGGTTTCAATCAACAACTTAGAGCTAGATTTAATGAGTAAGGGACTGATACAAACTAGATCTGAGTGAAATATGAAGAAATAAGTGTGTAGGATTTTGACATAGCCATCAATAATTCTATTATCTAAAATGACAAAACAACATAATAAGGACTCTAGACACCTATTTATAGACCCCCTAACACCAAAGAGACAAAATGAAGTACATATTCTAAGATCTACTGGTTTTTGCCAATTAATTTCTTGTTTTAGAACATTGGTCTCTAGACTTTCTGCAATTAATCAATTTCCAAAATAGCTTTTTTACAATTTTTTAGATAAGTGATAAATATATTAGAAACAAGGCATTAAGGGAATGCTGCCGCCCATATACAAAAAAAAGGCAAGCTTTTCTGCAAAATTGATTGTGTCGTATTATTTATTAATTAAATTTTATGTTTTATGTACTTTGTTTCTTTGCTCTTATCTCATTATGTTTCTGTATATTTCATACATTCCGTGCGATTTTGCTTATACACTCCTAAATGGGAGGTCAGGGGGTCAAATCTTGCTAAATGCATGAACTAATTATCATTTCTTTCTCTTTTGATAGACTTTGTGTGTTAGTTAATTCTCACTCTGGGGCTATTTCTTGAATTGGTTTAGTAGGGCTCAGTTAGTTGTTGCTTGACTATCATAGTTGATGTAGTGCCCTTCGATGAATTATGATATGAGTAAATGTTCTCTCTTATACGATTGACCAAAGAAAAAGTAGAAAAGGAGTTCCAAATGCAAATGTGCAAGGTAGTTGGGAGAACTACAGTCAGTAAAATTCGATTTATACTACACAACTGAGCAAAAAATGTAATTCTGGAACTGAGATGGAAGGCCAGTATTCGCGTTGTAACTGTAATAGTGTATTGTGATTACTACTACAGGAGTAGTTACAGGGTCACTTTTACTTCGTAGGTCTACAAGATCTAAGCACAATCGCTCAGGTCTAAAGACACCATTTTTGTACACACTTCAATACTAATAAAGGCTTCTAATGTCAAAGAAAATGTCTCTGTAAAATTAAGTTTAACGGAGTTTTAACAGCTACAATGATCCATGTTCATATGGTTGACAAAAAGGTTTTTATTGACAGAATAGTGGAGACAATCTCTTGTTTGAGTTTATTTTAACTTCTACAATTCAGTTATCTTATTAGAGATGGCAGCCTCATCTGGTCCACAATCATTAGCAAAAGAAATTAGTTGTGCTCGTTTAAATATTATCTCATACGTACTTGAATAAACATCCTCTCCGCATCTCCAACCCTATCATTTTGTTTCAGAATTATTCCCTGCAGAAGAACCAAAAAGATAAAGTTTCCATGCAAGTTTTCTTCAATTTAGAAATATCCTGAGGTATCAATTAGCACAAGAAAGAGAGGAAGTTACAATATAAATGAGGGTGAACGCCGAAAGAACAAATCTAAGACATGGGAATATTAGCAAAATCAATATGAATACAGTAGAGAATGTATAGGTATCGAATACAGTAGAGAATGTATGTGCCTACCCGTGATAAATAATCTTAAATAGTTGGCAATCTCATAGAAAATCAAAAGCCTCCTACTTCTGCTGCCTTTGCCTAGGGGGTGCATTATCTAGAGGGACCACATCCAATGTGATAAGAGATTTTTAGCTTAGAAGATAAACAAGTTATTCTGCCACTGGATATAAAAGAAAACTTAAACCCACAAAACACCTAGGACGGATATAGTTATAATCATATTCAGGCAAACCACTATTTTTTTGAAAAAAATTAGAGAGAGTGCACGCATCACAACTTCTAACCTTGTTGGAAGGTTGAAGTGGCAATGAGTCATTGACATGGTAGGTAAACCAAATAACTACATGTACCTTCGCTAAGTAACCCCGAAAGTCATCAGGGTGGTTAGAAATGAGTTGATCGTAAATAGATACAGCATCACTGACATGGCCCCAATCTGAGTACGCTTTTCCAAGAAGCAATTCAACCTGAAAATAGTATTTCATAAAACAAAATCTGATAAAAAATGATCGTATTACAAGAATAGGTTTGACCAGAAAATGACTAATTTTACTCCAGTCTTAATCCCTCACCCCAACCCAACAAAAAACAAAACAAAGGGGTTTGGAGTGTGTGTGGTTGTTTAGTCATTTTCTGGAATAGATGTTTGGAGAGAAAATGATAATTAACATCAAAAGTGACAGCATTAAGCTGGGGCAGTGAGAAGAAGAAAGAATAGCCCTGGATGGAGCAGTAAAGCAATTAGCCAAATGATCATTCAGTACCTAAACCAATACTGGGCACATAGTCCTCTTGCTTTGAGTTGCATTTCATCATCTAAGCTTAAGGAAAATTTATCCTCGTTTCCAACTTGTTATTCCAAGTCTCTAGCTGAAAAAGGTCTGAGTGCTAAAAACACCAAAGATACACACAAGTGTGCATGTCACACATGTAACCACTTCACCATGTTGTCAATGGATTTTAATTTCTTGGGTGTATATTGCAGATGCATTTAGTAGGGCAGAAAAAGTGCTTGCACCTGAAAATGGCACCAAACTATTTGTCGAAGTTGAGGCTGGACAGGGCCTGATCGGAGGAATCAACTACACAGGATTAATCTTCCTTCAAATTATATACTGGGATATGGAATAGGCCCACATTTTACAGACAAACGAGACGGGTGAAATATGTGGTAAGGGAAGAATATCCGTTACACACAAAGTTGAAGCAAAGAACACAAATCTCAAAGTGTAGGGCTGAGCAATCAGGTCCCGAACTCTGGAAGGTTCGGGAAGACTTATTAAGACCTTATTCAGCACCCACCACTTAGTTCAACAGACATCTGACCTCGTCTTGCGGCCCATGATCTCAGAATGTGGGACTCAGTGGGAGTGAGCTTTAAATAATGGGAGAACATGGGACAATTGTCAGGCCCGAGGGAGACAAGCAAAACTCGTTTCAGGCCTGAACCAGTACACCTCTGGCCCATAAATATGAGTTCCAAATGCAATGTTTGGGCTCCCACACAAAAAACCCAGCATTCATTATCTTCATTTCGGTCCTGCACCTTTACCTGACATTTCCTTAGTCTTGTGCTCAATTCACTTGAGTTTTGTTTCCTTTGAAAGCTTAGCCTACATAGCATTGAGGCTAGGGGTGCAAACGAGCCGAACTTTGTAGTAGTTGGAGCTCGGCTTGTTTACTAAATGAGACTAAAACCTGAGCTCGAGGTCGGTTTGCTTGTAAATGAGCCGAGCCTGGCTAATTTACTTAATGAGCCTCTTAAAAACGAGCTGAGCCTATACAAACGAGCCGAGGTTTTGCAAGCCGGGCTTTTAAGTGTTGAGCTCAGCTCGTTTAGTAAATGAGCCTAAAACTCGAGCTTGGCTCGATTACTATACGAGTCTTAGTTGCAGGAAATGCTCAAACTGTCAGCGCTCCTCCTCAAGAACCGCAATTTGGCGTTTCAGTCTAAGGGGCGCGACAGAAATGCCTTTCTATCTAGGTGGGAATGCGTTCCTCAAAGGGATGGGAACTTCGGCCCAGAAACAATCAAAAATCAGATCTAATAAGTGTTCACCTACCTCTGGAAATGACGACAGATGGTGTTCCAGTACTTGCACGAGGTTATTATGTTGTGACGATCTCCAGCGACAATGATCGGCTGACGAAATTACAAGATGAGGTTGGGTAGGTTTGTAGAGAGAGGAGTGAGAGAATATTGGTCTTTCAATGGAAAACAGAAAGTTGTTTTTTTCCCACCGAGAAAGAGGGAGAGGGAGAGAGTAGGATTTAGGTGCACAGAGAGAGAGAGAGAGAGAGAGAGAGAGAGAGAGAGAGGTGCACACGTAGATGAATAAATTGGGTGGAGAAGAGTAAATGTATGTTCATCATCCTATAAAAGTGTGCTGAGAGAGAGAGAGAGAGAGAGAGGTGCACACGTAGATGAATAAATTGGGTGGAGAAGAGTAAATGTATGTTCATCATCCTATAAAAGTGTGCTGAGAGAGAGAGAGAGAGAGAGAGAGAGAGAGAGAGAGAGAGAGAGAGAATTACTAAATTATGTGGAGAAGTGTAAAAGTCAAGTGTTATCTTTTTTTTTTTGTTAAGTAAATAATAATTATATATATAAAGGGATTGCCACCCAAATACAGAAAGAGGCCACAAGACAAAAAGGCCCCTATACACCCCCCAAAGAGTGGAAAAGCTCAAACCAGTCTAAAAATTGGTCAAGAGATGGATTACAATCTCTCTTGTCCCAGCTATACAAACTATTCACCAAAAAACTTTTTAATCTAAACATGGGCTTTTCTACCCCTTCAAAACACCTAAAATTCCTTTCTCGCTAAATAAACCACATCATGCAAAGAGGAATCATTGTCCAAACTCGCTTCCTTCTCTTTCCCACTCTAGCACCTCTCCAAGCAATTAATAGTTCCATCACATTCCTAGGCATGGTCCACTGCATACCAAACCAAGTAAGCACCAAAGTCCATAACTCCCACGCCACCTGGCAATGAATAAGGAGGTGATCGACCGTCTCCGCATCCCTTTTACTCATACAACACCAATTCACAATGATTTGCTGCCTTCAGATCAAATTATCCAATGTAAGGATCTTGCCTTTTGCTGCGCACCATACAAAAAAACTCACCTCTAATGGTGCTGCCGTCTTCCAAACTGCTTGCCACGGAAAGGAAGAAGTAACCCTCCTACAAAGAGCTTGGTAGTAAGATTTCACCTGGAAAGATCCGGATTTAGACAAGCTCCAACGCATCTCGTCTTCCCCTTCACCTATTCTATGAATATCATACACTCTTGAAAGCAAAGTAATCAAAGCATTCTCCTCCCAATCGCACACATCCCTATGCAAACAAATATCCCAAACTGGGGCCCCATGCTGAAAATGGAGATAATCAAAGACGCTTGCATCTCTATCACGAGCCAAAAGATACTCGCAATCTGACATCCCCACACCACAAATGCTCCCAAAATTTCACCCCACTCCCATCGCCAACCACCATATGAATATTCTTTTCAAAAGCATCCCAACCATTCATGATACCCCTCCATAGCGCAACCCCGTAAGGCAATCTCACATTGAGGGCCGACCAATCTCCCCACCCGCTACCGTACTTAGCTACTACAACCGTTCTCCACCATCTCTCCCTTTCACACGCAAATCTCCAAAGCCATTTGCCCAACAAAGCTTGATTGAACAACTTTAGACGCCTCACACCCAAACCCCCTTCTCTAATAGGAGCACAAACCGTATCCCAAGTCAAGTGTTATCTTTTAATGAGAATATACAATGTTATGTTTTGAAAGCTATGTGGCAAAATATATTTTTAGCATTTTGGTTATCTTCTTTTTTTAATTAGATATTTATGTATAACAAAATATACATAAACGCTCCTCCCGGCGCTCCCAAGGAAACTGAAGCAAAATTGTGTAATTTATCCCCCTTCTCACCTCTATTCCAAAATTGTGCAATTCACAACGGAAAGTAAAGTTGAATGTGGTTAGGTACCAAATTGACATCATAATGTCATACGAGATCAGTGCAAAGATTAGGGCGATAAATGTCTTCTCATCTAGATAGGGTACCGAGATTTGAAAAAAAAGCTAGAAGTGAGACGAAGAAGAAATTAAGGTTGCCAACTTGCCACTATTTATAATATGAATCCAAAACAAATAAATATACCAAGAAGAGGTGGAAGAAGAAGACTCAGAGTTTTCTAAGACGCAGTCAATCACTTGTGCATGATTGATTGCTCACAGCATTAACTATCAAGTGCACATAACTCAAGGAATAGAACTTGTAGCGACAAGTCCACTCTAATCCTAAATTCAATAAATACTGCCAGTAACAATTACTCACTTGGATTGGATCCACCAACTGCGACTCTTTCTCCGATGAATCACCATCAGTAGTAATAGTAAGGTCATTTGACATTTCTGCTATCAAGCGCTCACGAGAGGCCAGAAGGACCTGAACAGCCTGAATATAAAGAACACAGAAATAAGAAGTGTTAGCAACATAAGCAAAAATAACGAAAACTTGTTCGGGATGATAAGCTAATGGGGGGGGTGGGGGGGGGGGTGTGGATAGAAACTAAGCAACACTCATAAAACGCCCATTTAACAAAGACCAAAGTTTGAAGAGTCAGAATCATCACAGGAATAGTCGACAATTATCCTATACACAGTCAAAGGTCAAAATTACAAAAGTGAACATGTTTTACAAACTGGAGAGCCAACTCGGCAATAAAAGTTAAAAGGAAAATACAAAGTCCAAAAGGATAGCATCGCGGACCCCGAGGAAGACCTTCTCGGCAGCAATCTGGGGCTTCTTTGAGGAACATCAGTGGAGTTCTGTTGCCGGCCAGATGCAGCCGAACGATGCTTCCAAGGCCTCCCCATAACCTGAGCTGGAATTGGTGACAGGTAGGGGCGGTGAGTATCCACCTCTAGTCAGGATCAAGTCCTTGCCACCCGAAGAGGAAAAGGTGAAAGAACACCCAACCTCTACGGGCCAGAGGAGATGAAGACAATCCCTACCCAACAGGGTCAGGGGAGAGCCAGTGGCCGCCCACCTGACTCTGCTTGATGACCTTGGCGAATTGCATGACTCTGCTGGATGACCTTGAGGCATTCCCAAAACCCCCAAGCCAGAGGTGGGTACTCCATGGCTGATAGACAACAACATTATGTAAAGTGGAAACGCCCCTCCTGGATGCTCGACTGATATATGAAGCCAATGGCTCGGGCAGAAGTGGAGAGGCCCCTCAGAATGAATAAATATGGAAACAACGATACCCAAACACCTCTATTTATAGGAAGAGTGGGTCCAGAATACATGCACCCAGAGGTAGACTGAAGTAGTCAGAAGTAAAGATTGACAAGACAAATCACAAATCAAAATGACAGGTCACTGACAGATCATGTAGATGTACTATACTGACCGGCAATAGCAGCATCCGGGAACCGGGAGTATAATGGATTTCTGATGCGAATAGAGAGTCACGGCAGTCAGTGCACATCTCGGCAGAGAGTTGGAAGGTTATGCACACCGATTATTTCATCGTACGGAAAAAGAGGACACATGGGAACCTTTCACTATCCTAGTGCATTCCATAAAACTTGGGAGTTCGGTTACTGACTTGATCGCACAAGGGCATTCCTGGTCAACAGCACTGGCCGGAATGTGGTCGCTAATGATTTTCTCTCTTGCAGTTCGAAAGTCAATGGTCAAAGCTTTCATCTTCTAAGCAGGAACTGAAGGAAAAAGCCTTGTACAAAACAGAGTCCTAAACCCAGCCTCCACAGCTAGGTGCAACATTAACTAATACAACCATAAAGAGTAATTTGATCCATGTTAAGGGTGCAGTGAAAATAGAGGAAGACCAAGGTGAATGTGGGTTGAGGCTATAAGAAATCACAACTGCCTTAAGACTTAATTGAGGATAGGCCCTTGATAAAATCGAGTACATATTATGCATTGCTTAGGAATTAAACCATTTGGGAATGTAGGGTTTCATTGAAATTACCAACCTCATCTGGTTTCTTTGCAGCAAGCAATGCATTTGTAAGGCCCCGAAGAACATCAAAATTAATGGTTTTAGATACCTGCAGGTAATGAAAATAGTCATGGACAACTAATACAAACAAACAACTAAAAACTCATGGACATCAGTTGTAAACCTTCAGCTAGAGCTAAAGAAAAAGATTGTGAAAATAAACAAAACAAGTGCTAACAGAAGTATACTTGCAAACCTATTACTCAACGACTAAAATTGTTCATAAATATATTATCAGCTTCTAATATTTTGGATACAAGGTACAATGAATTCAGGCAGCAACCCCATCACAGTAGAAATGTTTACAGTTATTCTGCATACATACCACAAATCACTTGTTACACAGGAAAAAGTTACACAGCTTAGTGAGACCAGAAACAGAATGAAGAAAGCAGCAAATCATCCATAATGAAATTCCAGTAGAAAGGTATACGGCACTTCAACATCATGGCATTGTCTAAGTTATGTATCAACTTTTATAACATGAGATACCATGTAGGATGTATCAGGGGTGAAGTTTCTCCCAGAGAAAAGAATAAAGAAAAGGAAAAACATGTTCTTTTTGCAAAATTTCCAACGCAAATAAAGCTAGACCTATTTTAACTTCTTCATTGCTAAATTGGTATGAAATACATAGGATGTGGACAGCCTCTTAGCAAACGAATAAATAAGACTTTACAGTTTCCCCTATAACTCGGGCATACCAACCATTGCAGACCTCCTATACGCAGCAGCACTCCCTTCATAATCTCTGAGTTGATATTTGACTTCTCCCAGCAAGCGGAAAGCATCAGGATCATTTGGTTTCTTCTGTAAAACAAGATTGATTCAGGGAATCAGTTATCACCATACGAAACTTCTGAAAGCTTGACCTTTTTAATCTTACATCATATGCAAGGTGAATCAATACAAACCATTATCAAATCCTCCAGCAAAGAGGCAGCCCGAGTAAACTCACCTAGTTCTGCTAACGTTACTGCTGCACCCTGCAAGCACACTTGAATAAATCCTAATCATTGCAAAGGTATATACATTGGGGGCACATTATAATAGCAGTGACAAGTTAGAGGACTAAGGAATAAATAATGCTTTACAAGTAGATAAAGTGTAGAGCTCTTTGACTGCTACTGACAATTGCATCTCAATTGTCATGCCAGAATAAACCAAAACTAAGTGAAATATGAAACAAGACAAGGAATGATAAATACACTAGATGGTGCTTGTATGTTCTCAAGCTTCGTATAAATGGGGAAGAGTTAGTAGACATAGTACTATACTGTATAACTGTACTTCCAAATTATATTTGAACTCTTTATTGAGGTGTAGTCTGTGTAGACCTCAAACACGTTCAATGGTTTTATAACTAAGCTTAGATAAATCGAATTTTATTAATTCCAGCACTTCTGTCTGCCCCTACGTTTTTAACCTCTCTCTTACATTTCAGTTTCCAAGGAAAACCAAAACAACAATGAAATTCTGAGGTTGGCTTCTCCCATTGTACTTATAAAGAGTGACCGACTAATTTGGACAGCTTTTCCGAACACATGCAAACTTGAAAAACAACAACTCTTGACAAAAAGATCCAATTAAGCATCAAAAGTGAGCATTAAGGTATGCAACAAATAATGACAGGAGAACAACATTAATCTTATCATAACAAATCACGACTCACTTCAAGAGAATTGGAATCTTGTGGAGAGGCACTAAGCATTGCCTCGTATTCTCCAAGCCTAGCCTGCCACAAATCCCCAAATCATGCTCAATCTTGTTAGAAAAGTTCGCCATGAAGCTCTCAGCACAACAGCAATGGCAAGTACTGAAGGATAATATACAAGCATTTCTTGAAGTGTGCACGTTTCTCCTAATTAGGAATAACATACATAAAGAAGCTCTCAGCACAACAGCAATGGTAAAATTAAACTGGCATGAATATAATAGAACTAGAACAAAATATTTAAGTACTGAAGGATATTATACAAGCATTTCTTGAAGTGTGCACGTTTCTCCTAATTAGGAATAACATAACATAAAAGTGGTATCAGTAGAATCAATACGCCTTCGGGAAGTTTTCACAAAAGCAAGCCCAGGAGAGTTAAAGCACAGAAAATGCTGCAAGGTTTTCTTCCAAGGAATAATAACCAAGTAGATTAGGAGAAGAAAGCACTAAGGTGAAAACAGGTCGAGCAAGGATGGGAGCTACAAGCTGCTTAGTATCACAATGATAATGATGTAATATGTAGTTTTTGCAGCAAGAACCCAAGTCAAAGACGGATTTATCTATACTTCTGAAGTTACCTGAAGATTCTGTTTCGCATCTTCTGAGAGTTTACTGTTGACAATCGCGGCCTCCTCAGTGGGAATCTCACTATAGAACAGAAATCATTATCTTATCAGATTCTTCCTTTCACAATTGCAAGAGATGCAATGTTCAAATCAGACAAGATAGACAGCAAATGAACCCCTAGCAATTCATGGTTTCACTGAGGTGCATTGATTAGCATATTAATTTACATATATGCATTCAGTTTAGAGTCAAACTTATGATAAACACGTTCAATGCAAATAAGGAAAAAAAATTGTATTTATATTATATTGATGCAACCCCCCAACATGTTGTATCCCCCAACGTGTCGCAACCCCCCCAGCATGTCGGTGTCGTGTCTGTGACTGTGTGGGTGCTGCATACGACGTTACTCTCTCTCTCTCTCACTCACATAATCTGTCCTCAAAAGGAACACACTGTACCACTCACCATTGTCGACGGCAGGAAATACGCTACAACATTGGTTGCGTCGGCGGCATGGTCTATCTTCCTCTCTCTTTAAAATTTTTATGCACTCTCACACAGATCCTTGTGCGAATTGAATCTGACTGGATTAACCGACCAACCGAACGTGTCAGCTCAGTCAAGTTAAAACTTGAAGATCGGTCGACAATGGTTGGGCGCTTTGAGAACCCGACATATTCAGTATGGATGGCGGGTTGAGGCTAAATCCGACCCAAACTGACCTGTAATCTCCCCTACACCCAATAACATGAATGAGCTAACAATCTCCAACAATAACAGAAACAGTCCTTGATCAAGTTGGGCAGAAGGAGAAGGAAGGAAGGAAGAAAGAAAGAAAGAGAGAAAGAACAACCAGAGGAACCACGTTAAATTCTGTAAACTCTGCATCTATGTAGCACGAACACTTCACATGAGGTCGCATACTGTGGTCGGACACTTTCGCACACCTTTACATATCCGACTCTAAAATCAGAAGTGTCCCATACTTTTCCCAACTTTTCCATTTGGACACTCTGGGGACACTCTAGAACATGCTAGGACACACTATGGACACTCATGGGGTCTTCTTTTCGTGTGGTAGATGATGGTTAATGGAATATAAAAGCCACATGTGAATGATATGACAACTTTTTACCGAACACTTGCGTAAATTATGTACTGATAAACATGGTAGATGACATATATGGTCTTTTGATTTTAAATAGAGGTTTGTTTTTTGTTATGTATTTATATAATAAAACAGACAGTTTCCTAAGAGTGTCTGACGCATCCTAGGACACATACATGAGAAAGATAAGTAAAGCTTGGATACACATCCACGCCCAAGACACATACAGAATCCATGTATCACAGTTGGTTGGCAAGTGTTTTGTTCTGCACTGTTTTGTGAAAATAAAAAAATGAAACCAATATTGAGCAGTCATGTACAAACGGGAAAAGAAGCAGCAAAAGAAGAATCAACTGCATTGGAGGAAACGTTGAGTATCCAGTACCATACCTTCCCGTGGGAACAAAATCTCCAAGAGCAAAAACCAACCCGAAGACTGCAATTGCACCTCCTATTCCAATCTATCAAAAAAGTTTGAATTACTGCTCCTATATGAAAGGCATTCCCAACTTGCAGTCAAGGTATTGAAGTACATGTCAATGCAGGGAATTACCTTAGTTCCAAGTCCAACTGTACTACGGTCTGATTCAACCAGCGCATCATAGTCAATTGATTCATATTCTTTACTTTCATCAATCTTTTTCTGCTCAAGTGCAGACCTGAGCAGCATACAGCACAACTAAAACTCATGAAAAAATTGCATAAAGAAAAAAATAAGAAGAAAATATAGCAAGATTCAAAGATAGATAATCAAGTCCTTTGTGATGTTTATCCCTTCATCTCTTGAAGCTCCAGTGATGCCTAAGTAATATTGCAGAAAAGCTGAAAGTATAACCGCAAAGAGGAAGCATACATACTAAAAGGAAACTTCTTTGGCTCTAAATGTACTTTTATTAATTGAAACCCATTCTAAACCTACAATGGATATCATTTGTGAACAAATGCTATTATTGGAATTTGAATGATCAACATTTGTCGGGTAACTACTGTTCCAAAACTTCCATAGCCTCAATTAGTTAATGGTATTACATCTGACAAACAAATTACAATTGCGAAAGGATAGCTGCATTAACAGACAAACTCTTTTGGAGAACACTAGTACCTTGCCAGTCACTAGCTCTGCCCTGCAGAAATGAATAGACACAACACATCTAACCTAAACAACCATTCGTTGAAATTTTCAAACCAAATGGACTTATCACCAGAGTATGAAGACTATCAAACCACAAATGACTAGTACCCAAAAAAAACATGTTTTCGGAATGATATCTGCCTAACATTTTCACCTAGAAAAAAAATGAGAAACTGCCTCTGAGGCTCTACATTAGTTGGTTAAGAAAAGTTGTACTAGGAAATAAAATCACTCTCTCAAATGTTAGCATCTTTATCACACAAGTTTGCCACAAGCAGCAAGATGTATGTGCATTTGAAATAAGTATTCTCATCTCTGTGACCCTAGTTCAACCACATTAACTAAACGCCAGAGACTATTAATCAAGTACAAAACTTAATGAGACATTTACAAGATTACGAAAACAAAAGGATGTCTAGCGCTCAGTGAGAATCAAAATCAAATTTGTTCATATAAAACATAGAAATGGAAATCCTCACTTCATCTGCAATTAACTGATCAACAAAGTAAATCTACAGAATCATAATGACGGCTGGGAAGAAGAGAAGAGTGTAAGGTCATTTAGGTTATCAATTGGTTGCATTATATCTAATATGTGCAGGCATACTGCATACCTGCAGGATACAGGTTTATGGGTGCCTGGGCATATGGGTGTGTGTGTGTGGCATTTACATATAACTGAGAGCACCCGCATTGCTGTGTGTGTGTGTGTGAGAGAGAGAGAGAGAGAGAGAGAGAGAGAGAGAGAGAGACTCAAACTATTATCTATGACATCCCAGTCGTCAGTACAAAAGAAAATACAAAGACCAACCCACAAATGCGCTTAAGGCAACGTTTGAGTGCGGATGGAGTCCTAATCTATACAAAAGCCATTTCTTCCTTAGAAAACAATTTCATGAACCATAAGAAAACTGTTCCTAAGAACATGCAATATACAGAAAAATAGTCAAAACATTTCTTTCTTAGAAACCAATTTCATGAACCATAAGAAAACCGTTCCTAAGAACATGCAGTATACGAAATAGTAGTCAAAACATAACACCTTTTAACAGCCTTCAGCCGCTCTTCAAACTCAAGATCCATGGCAATATTGCTTGATTTTCCATCACTTTGAAAGCTTAAACCAGGTGCCCCTAGAAGGAAAAGCCACCTTCATAATAAGTCTAAGAAACTAGAACAGGACCTAAATAGAAAATCCTAAAGTTATTGGAAATAAACAATAATGGAAAAATGGCCCTAGAAACCACAGGGATCACCTTGGTTACACTATTCATTGGATTAAAACTGTCGGAAACCTAACCTAAAATGCCAAACATTGGGAAAATCAGGCACAAACAAGTTGGAGCAGAATAGATCAGTACCTCTCACCACCCGTCCCATTGAATCCAACCCATAATACAAAGAAACTTTCAACTCCATAAACTTTTAAACCAATCTCTTGGGTCGCCAACATGGGTCCATAATGTCTATCCTATAGATCCCTAATGTCTTCATATTTGTTCTCCAACCCTAGAATACATTCCAAACAAATAATCCACAACACTGCATAAACTCCACATCTCCAAAAACTCAAGCTTTGGGAGTTGGCTCTAGAACCAAACTCCCTAAATCCATGGGAAGCATATCAGTATACATATAGGGCACTAGCCAATCCACCTCTGACAGGGGAGCAACCTCCAATGTAAGGTAAAAGCAATAGGGCAATGTTAAAATAGGTAATCCCAGCTCTCCGCATCCATTGTACACATGACACTCCAATGAGAGCATAAATATAATCTGGTCTTCAATAACTGAGTCTTCTACAAGAAGACTTCAAACCGTTGATCAACAACTGAAATAGAAAACATAAAGCACCTACTTCACTTGTTTGGCTTATGCAGTAAAAGATGCTGATTTTACCCCAGTCATATCATTTATCCATTTGAAGAAACAAGAATGTGGAAAAGGGGATACAATAAAGAGGAAGGCGAAGCAACTATTATTTTTGATCATCATCTGGATGTGTTGAAAAATAGTAATTTGAAAAAGCTTAAAGGACAATGCCCATGCTTCGGACATATTTGGGCAATACTAAAACAGGGATCCATAATATAAAGAATCTAGGTAACTACATGCACGAGACATAAAAGACAATAATCCAAATGACAAAATGAAAGATTGCCTTACTGTTTATGGAGCCCGGCTGTCTAGTAGATGTTTTCCTGCAACAAGTGACAACAATGACAAAAAAGCCATAACAATTAAACAAGTTTAGTACACTGCAGACGCATTAGATAGTAGAGATATCAAAGGAAGATTGCACATATAAAGGAAAGAAAAGAAGGCAGTTTCTTTCGAACTGGAACCTAATTGTACTAAGAAACTAGGTAGCCATATCAGGACTTTCTTTTTTTGGTTACTTTCCTCTCTTTCTCAGATCTTCTATTAGTGCTTCTATATTAAGCACAAGCATTTTGCTTGATGCTAATCCAACTAAAAATGAAGTTTTAAAACACAAAATAGAATAAGAAATGGTTACATCACGGAAATTCTGTTTGAAAATTCAAAGTTTCTGGTTGAATACCTTGCTTCTAATACTGCATCCTGCTCGTCACGGGAGGTTGTCACTTTGTGTGCCTGAAAATTCAAATGAGAAGGCAATGAAACTTCAACAGTGTCAACTTTCAATCTGGCTACAATCTATTCAATCAATAACATCATTAAACCTACCATCGAATGTAATTGGTATTTACATCAAGAGACATTTCCCCTCCAATTTTTTGACATAATTTTTTTGGAGGGGAGATGTCTCTTAAACCAAATGAACAAGTGCGTAAAATTAACATCAATCCACAGCATCATTAAAGTTAATAGAGAGGGTTGAATATTTCTTATATAAAATAAACAGAGACTGCAGAAGGAATTAATTTGCTGATACTTCTGCATTCTGTGGGAACAACAAATGCCACATATGATTCAAAGGTGAATGCACAGGTGGCATCTAGTTGGGACCCTAATGTAAAAATGCTAAAAAATTCCACACAAAACCCCAAACTATCAATCAATTCTTTCAGAGTAAAGTAGTAGTAGTTTACGACCATATACAGCTAAGCACATATCTACTATGAAAGCTGGGTTGTGAACTTGTTACCAACACTCAAAAGAAATTTTAAGCAGGCAATCACATACCCAGAACCAGAACCATTTAATTTCTGTTTCAGCAATACACTTATTTTTGATGTAATCTTTTTTGTATATGCAGATAAAAGGCAGTTACGCAATAAATAAAGGAGACATTACAAGAACAGTAGTTACCTTCTTGTCCTTATTCTTTGCATTAGGTTGACGCCCAAAGCCACGCCTCCGATTTGAATCAGAGGACGAGCAGCATTTAGTAAACAAACTATAGCAGTGCTGGCGATGCCATATAACGGAGTATAATCTGCTAGTTGCTGTTGTTGGAGTTCCAATGGACATTTTTGCCTGAAACAGAGAAAGTTGAGCATCATCCAATCCGACATATCGAAATCAGATTGACCTCCTTCATGCATATTGGATTCCATATAGAATTGGGCTTCAGTCAATAACCCCTCTCCAGCCCGCTTATTTGCTAATAACCAAAAGCTTTATAGAGATAGACGCTTTTGCATGCAGTTGACTTCTTCACAACTGCTCGCGTTGCATTTCAGTAACAACGGAGCATGCGTGATGCAAATTTGGATCGAAAGGATATTCAAACTTGTTGTCAAGCATCCAATGGCGACCCATTGCTTAAAAAATGTCACGCACTGTGTACCTCATGGTAATTTTGGGCCAAAACACTAAAAACTTCAAGTTACAAAAGAGCACGGGCATCCGCTGTTAATAAACCTTAGTTTGCAATGTTAGGAAACCCCACCTCGCCTACATTACACACTACTCAGGCATCCAATGCTTGAAGAAAATGTCTAATTAAAGGATTCGACATTTCATTGACAATGCATTCGAATCCATTGCATCCAATCAGTTGCAATATGAAATTCAAGCCAAAGCGCCCTGACATTGATGTAATGTATGATCTTGACAAAATCATTCAAAGCCAATCCCATGATAGGCAAATAATACAAGCCAAAGTGTGCTGACATTGATTTAATGTATGATCTTGACAAAATCATTCAAAGCCAATCCCATGATAGGGAATTTTGACAAGTCTCAGTTGATAACCCACTGACCGTCCTTTTGACATTTCTGTCGTCGCATGGCTTGGATTTACGTTGCTTTTACTAGTTAGAATATTAACTTTGAGTAGTTATCGATAATTAAATGCTCTCTCCAAAGGATATACAAGCTGGATTGCATTATGGAGCCTAAGGCTTGAATGTTGAATCATTTTAGGAGCTGGGTTGTTTGGAGAAAAATGATAATATCTCATGAGAATATATCAATACAGTTTGGTATAGCTTTGCATTTGATGACTGGATGCTTGTTATTAATTCCATGTTTCCCATACCTATAAATTAGGAAAAAGGTTGGGTATTTTTCCTATGCATTCCTATTCACATTGAAAACTTAAGCCTAGTCCCAGCTTGTGTTAGGTTGGTACCCAGTAAAACACAGCAGCGTGAGCAAACCAAGCTTGTCAAGTTGGTAAGCTCACCCTCCTACCTCAGTGGAGGCAGGAGTTTGAGCCCCGCGAGGGGCGAGGGTGGGGTTCAGGGCTGTGGATAGCCTCTGGACCCCCTGTGAACTAACCTACTAACTTACTAACTTCCCCATACCCCGTTGATGTATAAACTATGACAAAAAAACAAACAAACACAGCAGCGTCAATAAATGGTCAAGTGGCCTTTTCTTGTTTCTTAGTTTAAGAGACATCTCCCCTCCAATTTTTTACACAGCCGGGAGACACAAGTTTCACATTATGTGTATATTTTCGATGTTTTCATTCTTGAATGCCAAGCAAACAAACATACCAAGAAAAAATCCAGGGACAAGACACAGAATCTACACCATACAGTTCACTTGTTTGGTAATTGGTATTTACATGGGTGAAAAATTGTGCCAATAAAGATTTCTGCAGCAATAATCTGACCTTGTAAATCATAAACCAAGCCAAAATTGCCTGACATAAGGCAATATCTATCAAACCAGTCTAATTGATCACCTGCACTGTAAGATTACATTACAATTTGATAACCACTTATTCATTTACAAGTTCCAAGAAAATATAATAGAAACTGTTTCAAAGAATAGAGCTCTGAAAACACTAAAACTACTCTCACTGTACCATCTGTTTCCTTAAATTACTAGGCAAAGGTACTTGAAGTGTACACTAAAGGTTTGATGAATTACTCCACACCACCAACAATTATTCATGTTTTTAAAGTTGAAGGTGGACTATTGCACTTCAGGATTTACAAAATGGGAGGATCATCCCCAGCCCGAAAAGCCAAGAAGTGCCAACAACAAAAGGAATACAACCTAGTAAAATCAACGTACTCCGTCATGCAAGAAAGAATGATCACATGTACAATGCAACTGAATGGAAGTGGCTAAGCACAACTTCAATTACCTGGACATTGATTAAAGTAGCAGCATAAAATGTGGAAAACAAACAGACAATAAATTGAGTGGACAACTTATAATACATAAGTTGCAATTTTGGACCAAGATGCAATACCAGTTCATATGTCATAACACCACCTCTCAACTGGACCTCTTTGAATGTTTCATTCTCTCCCACAAGTCTACACACTCGAGGGCTTGGTGTGTGTGGTTTTGGTGAAAACCTAACATTGATAGGAAAATTTTGCCCCCAAACCGAAAAAGTAAAACTCATTGATTATTTCCAAGACCATCATGTCCTAAGGGATAAGTTTGTTACCGGACCTCGTCATGTCATTCCGCCTTCTCCCACAAGTCTGCATACTCAGGGGAACTGTGTCTGTTTTGGCAAAAAAATGTTTTCACTGATACTCAACGATAGACTGGCACACAATACTGACACTACCATACATAATCATGAAGTCGTTCCTCTAGAGTTCAAATAACAATGAAACATGATGAACAACGACACAACTAAATAAATGAAAAGCCTAGCCCTTACAACTATTTTTAGGCAAGCTATTTACCTTTTGCCTGAGTTTGCATTAGTCCGTCAAGTGTGGTTAACCTTTTGTGTTCCACATATAACGCACAAGTATCATCCATGCTTGTGGGAATGACTTATGGATATCCTACAACTCATTTTCCTTTTATAGCTAAGGAAAACTAATTACACCTTACACATGCTTCCAGATGCTAAGGCAGAAGACTAATTTGACAAGGCCTTGCTGCTTTATAAACGATGCTATATCACTTTTCGATTGCGAAACATAAACATCTTTACACATGTTTGATCTTCATGAATTTTCCCGAATAATTGGTTTATACAAAAATATTGGATACCCTTCAACTAATTTACTTCTATCAACTAGGCCTATACATAGAAGCCAAGACAAAAGGCTGATTGGCCAAGACCTTGGAACGTGAAACATGAAAAGTAAGCAACTAGTTCACCTTTATACATAATGTCGTCTCTCAATATACCCAGACTTAAATAGCTTATTCGATACCCCTCCACGTATTATCCTATCACCAATTAAACCTTTATACATGCTTAAATATGCCAAAGGGAAAATAGTGAATTAACAAGACCTTGGTAGCTTAATACATGGTTATGAATCACTCGTGTGAAACGTAAATAGTAATCAAGACAATTTTTTTTTGGTGCCCACTTTTATAAAGAATTCCATCTAAACAAGAGTATATAATTGAATTTTTCTCAGAGAGAAGAGTGTGAACAACATCTTCAGCAACATCAGTGGCATGAAACCATAAATAACCAGATGCCTTGCCCATTCCCAAAGAAATCACTTGCCTCTTTAGTTAGTCTATATCTAATTTGGGGCCCTAATTTCAGCTATATGTAAATACAAGGATATATAAATATGTATACACGTGTATAGACACACACACACAGAAATACCAGGTCTATTTCAGGATCAGATTTCGAGCACCAGTAGCGTACTCGTCGCCACCTGAGGATTGAGCTCGTCAAAGCTCATCAAACTGAAACAAAGCTCATCAAACTGAAACGAAAAGAATCGAGCCTGAATTTCAGTAGGAATTTTTTTCCCGTATCATATCAATATTACCTAATAACCACAAACAAAACCACAAACTCAAATTCAATAACCAGAAATGTCTACTTCCTTGAATAAATTGCTGCCATTCAACAATTCAAAAATGACATAAAAAGCCAAATTCCCAAACAAATAAAACAAAATTAGGTAAACCCCAGCATTTGTTAGGCTCTGAGTTCGAGGGACTCTGTTATGTTCGTATTAAGATACACAACCTCGAATTAGCAAAAGCTCGTACATATCAAACAATACGTGTGGCGTGTGAGAGAGAATAATCGGACTTTACAGTGGCAGGAGCCTCGAAAGAAACTGAAATTAGTTGGTGGAAGATTTACCACTCCGATGCAGAAGAAGAAGAGTCGGAGGTGGCGAAATGACGTCGACGGAGAAGAGTTAACTTAAACGGAGAGGAGGCAACGGCGACGGAGAGGAGCTCGATTAGGCTTACCCAATCTGAGTGTCGAAATGTGAAAGTAATCCTGGGGGGAAACGATATTCCCCGATATCACCCCTCGTCTATAACTCTATTACTTAACACCCCTCATCTATAAAACTAATCAAGTAAGGCCCCGTTTGATAAACGGATTGGAGGTTGGGATTTGATTACGAAGGTGATGGTATTAGTAATTCTTTGTTTGGTTTCCAAAATTGGTCCGGATTGGTAGTCCCATGGGATAAACAATCCGGCCTTTAGGGGGTATTAGCAATACCTCGTGGGACTTGGTATTGACAGTCCAATCCCAACTCCTTCACATTACCAATCCCTTCTCATTACCAATTTCTTCTATCAATCCAATCCCATCGTCTAATCCCATCTCAAACAAACATGATATTAATAATCCCATCATCTAATCCCATCCTAAACAAACATACTCATTATCAATCCATTCTCATTAATAATCCCTTCTCATTACCAATCCCAACCCTAATCCCATCTCCTTACGAATCCCATCAATCTATCACGGTTATCAAACGGGGCCTAAGGGGTTTATGGCCGGGATTTATTTATTTATTTTTATTTTCATTTTTGGTAAAAACGGTGCATTATTAAATACATCTCCACGTATTATTTTTTTGATCCGTTTTACATTTCTAGGTACGTAACACATCTAAGTAATCATCTAAAAATTGAGAAATACAAACATGAAT